>OX402553.1:14527070-17203737 GCA_948098915.1 Lampropteryx suffumata
CTCATGTCCTTGGGATATCAGTTGTGGGGAATCAAATACCAAAATTAAATCTCTCTCTCTTGTAGCATTACAATCCCCATTTTATTAAAAAAGGGATCATAAGATCATAAGATGTGGGATTAATTTATATTTAAGAAATTTAGTTAAAATTTTGAAATGTTACCTAGGGAAGCTATCTGTTTTAGAAATAAAAATAAAATGTATAATTACACAGTTGATATATAATTTATTACATTTAATAAAAAAACATTAAGAATTAAAAAAAAATTGCTGTTATATTTGAAAGTTTGTGCATTTCTTTCACTTGGCTGCACTTTAGAGGAGTGAAAAAATAAAAAAGTACTTAAAGTAAAAATAAAGCACCCGTCCGTCCGTTCCATACTTTCTTGCCGCACTCCGGCGAATCAGTCGATCGATGCGCCCGCCATCCTTTGCGAACTGCGTGTTAAAATTACATTCTTACGGAACTAGATTCTTTATTAATCGTAATTTTTATTGATTACTACTTAATTCATTTTCACCCGCTCAAACAACCCAGTGGGTGGAATGAATTGGGTGATAATTGGGTAACCCACTCATGTATTTTAACCCGGGTGGTAACACATCTCTAGTTCCAATTACAATCAAACTTATGATTGAAATTATGCCTATTGCTAATCGAAACTAATAGACATTGATTGTGTCAAAAGTTCCATAATCGCCATACAGGACCCAAAGTACCTATGTGTGTTATGGGTACCTACCACATGACTGATATACTACTTATATTCATTTTTTTATTGTAAATATATTATTATACATATAAACACCCAGACCAGAATATAGGTAGGTCCCTATCCCTATCCCTACTTATTATGAAAACATCCATGAGAATGCCTCGCGATCTGCAATCGAATTATTCGATGAGACGAGTAAATAAAACTTATGCAAGCGATGCAAATGTTTCTGGAGAATGAACGGTACAACTAAATCTAAATAAATGGCGTGGTTAAAGTTAACTTTTACCTACAGCTAGACGCAATCATTAAAACTCACGGTTTATTAACTGGCCTCGTCAGGTTCTTTAGTGATAGGTACCCATTGATTCTAAGTTGGTACCTACCTACTCTAAGTACTTACCTTCTTGCTGCGTATTTGCTAAAAAACTAAAATCTATATAAAAAATAAAAAAACCGAGACACAAAAGAAATACCTCTAGATAGCATAGGAGATTCCAATGAGCTCAATCACAATAACTCTGCTGTTAGTTGGTGAGGAGTTGGGTATCCTGTAAGATTCCAGGTGATGCTGCAGCATCATGTCAATGATACCATGTTTTTCCAATATTATTGATGTAACAGGGCACTAAATCTCTTCATCGCTAGAGAAGAGCTGATGATCTTCAAATGGCTAACGAGGTTTTCTTCAATCATAGCTAAGAACACCCTCGATCAAGTCACCTTTTAAACTAAAAAAACTGTATCAAAATCGGTTTATCCGTTTAGGAGTTACGATGCCAAAGACACAGATGCACACCACAAACTTATAAATAACACCCCTCTTTTTAAATCAGTTGCCGTGCGTTAATCTTGCAAAAACTCGATAATAATAATAATAATAAGAATAATGCTGAACATTTCACACAGGCCCAAAAGTAAGCAGAGCTTGTGTTATGGGTACCACAAATGACTGATAATAATAGGTACTACCTACTTAATACACTTTATTTTTGTAAACGCATCCATATTATACATAGGAATACCCAGCCCCTAGACAAATACTTGTAGATCATACAAACATTTGTCCCGCGGCGGCAATCGAACCCGCAACCTTCTGCGTCTCAGTCTCAGCCAGACCTTGCCACACTGCGCCACAGAGGTCGTCAGGCTCGTTTGAATTGTTTTTTTTTGTTATGAAAAACTTGTGTTAGTTTACAATCTAATAAGTTCTAGATGGTACAAATCTAGTCATCTAGTACGCTTATAAAAAAGTACTTACCCATACCACGCTCTACGGCATTCTCAAAATGTAGTACTTATACAAACCTAAGATGAAAGGCATTTAGACAAGCCATTTGATCAGGGTATTATTAGTCTTTATCCTGCAGTCAAATTGACCTCCGGCCTGAGAGTTGAGTTTCCTGCGTGAGGTCAGCACAGCTCGCCTCGCAGCCACCAAGAATACCTACATAATTGTTCTTTAGTTGGCCAGAATACGGCCCGACACCGTCGCACGCGCACGCTCGCCCTCGCTCTAATGTGAAGTGACTAACAGACGAAACCAGTGGCTAATACAAGTTACGTGCAAAGTGTAACATCCAGGAGCCGGATCCCATGTCCCAGGTATTTTTAGCCGCCGCAAAACAAGCCTAACTGGTTCCTTAGATACCTACATCGCGAAAGTTCCTGGCCGATTTAGTTTAACGCCCGGTGTTTTAATTAATTTGAATAGTCTCTTAATTCATATCAATCTATTGACTAGAAATAAATTATTAATTTTATAAGCAAGCAGGTTTGTTTTTTAGAGCCATATGTTGGCTTAAAAAATCAATCTTGAGGCTGGACAATGTTTGTAATCTAGGTATAAATATTTGTGCCGGAGATTAGTTGTTGGAGTAGGTAGTTTCTATGATCGAGACAACATCAAATGGACTTTTAATATAGAATAAGCTAAGACTGTAAATCTGTTGTGTTTCGCCAAAGCTCTTATGTAGCTTTAGAATCTGTCTTCGCGTCTGAACGTTCAGTACTCACCTACATAATATATATACGTGTTTACATGAGCAGTATAAAAATAGACAAAACTAAAACTCTCTGTGTGTAAAGAAACACGGAGATACGAATATGTTTTTTTTTGTCCACATTGTCCGCTTATCAGTCGCTACGTGTGACCACAAGAAGATTAGCCCTCATTTACATGCTAGCCTTTGTAAGTAGGTAAGTCTAATACTGGTTATCTGTTCACAGGTGTTTGTAATGAAATGGCGCACTACCAGATCTTGTTAGTCCTTGCAGCGTTGGGTAAGGGGGTTTTTATTCATAAATACATAGTGCGTAATACAATCGTGATACAGAGGGCAACGGACTTTATGGGAAAGTTCTCAAGGAATGAATCGCAATTTGTGTCCCATCGCTTTATGACTCGCTCCTCGATTACAAACCTGAATTCTTGACTAAGCAACTTCAGCTCTGACTGTAGAAAATTTGATGAGCAATATAAATAAATGAAAACAAAAAACTTTAGCAAATATATGATTCACAAGATTAAAATTAATTGTACGCGGAAATTACAATGCTCGTGGCGTAAAGGAAAACCCGTTTAACTCCACGTATACACCTTTATTTATAGGAGCATAATGAGCTCTCAAAAGATATTCAACAAATTAGCGCCAAAGTTCTATCAAAACAGAGATTTCTCACATCTCTCACATTTTGCTCACAAATACGTTTTACGATCCAGACTAACCTGACCTATCCAGTTCACGACCTCCTGCAAAGAGCGGAGCTTCTCAATCTAAGAAACAATTTGAAACGCCCACTCAACTGCCGGCACCTAAATAGACCCATAATAGTCGGCATTTATATCAATGATAGCACCGCTACCGCGTAGGAAGCAGAAATCGAACAAATGCCAAAGGTAGAGCAACTTTCAATGCGTTACATTAATGTTCACTGTTCAGCATCAAACTAACCATTATACTGCTTTTTAGCAGATCTGATCTGATCTGAATTGATTATAATCTACTGGTTACAGCGAGTAAAAGCTCCATAACAAAGCACGACCTCCTACTTCGATTTCTACCAAAAACTATCAATAAAACTTTGTTATCCGCCCGACGCGACGCCCACACCGGCAGCCACAGACCGATAGGCGATAATGATAGAGAACAATGATGATAGCTCATGCACATAAATGGAGTACCTAAATATGGCTGTAGATAAGGTTCATAAACTAAGTCGAAAGTGGTAGAGAACCATGATAAAACTTTCAGATAACAATCAACTACACAGATCTCTTATATTTTTACTTACCTTTCAAAATATTGACACCAATTTTATGTGTATGTAGGTGGGTAGGTACTTTTTATTTGTATGTTTTATTTATTATTATTATACCTACAACATGCGGCATGACATGCCCCAGCACCAATTAGCTACTTATAGATAAAGCAAATGTTTATAGAGCTTGGCAAACTATTATCATTATTTAGACCTGAGAACGTCGAAGTATATATTAATAGATAGTCCATTTGAAGGTTTACTAATTTATGACCGAAGAAGCGATGTGAATTTGCTAAACGCACGTGTTTCCACGCTGAGAGTGGAAAAAAAACGCAGTTGCGGGTTTTCCAATTAGTTTTTAGACTTCCTGTTAGAACTTAAAACCCTAAGGTTAGCTGCAAAAGAACCTCATCTTCAATTCCGAGAAACCAATTAAAACTTTAGTTTAGACAATGACAGTCTTAACGACATTATAATAACATACATTAGTTTATCACCTGCCGATTCTTCGAACATCTGTACGTAGGAGTGATTCACAAATTTACGTATTCGATACCTAATAATACTGCTATACTTGGTAAATCTTGACTTACACGGTATTAATACCTTTGTTGTATTGTATCGCCGCAGTAAATATTTTACAAAATGATTCATACCGTTTTGGCCGTGAATGAAGCGTGTCTCGTTTACCTCAGCGAGCGCGACCTTTGACGTTCTCAGGAGATACCTAATCTATTTTTATCTCGACAACTTCATTTAGTTACGAAATTGATAATAGAATAGATGTATTAGTGGATGATTTTATTAAAAATTTATCTGGCTCAGCGTATTAGCATTGCCATTCAACGTGGCAATGCCGTAAGTGTCTTGGGAACGCTGCCCTCTGGCAGTGATCGGGATCCGTCGAGCTATCTATAGACCGTTTTAAGCGGTTCTTAGATAGCTCAACTGTTTCACATTTATTTTATATTATTGTATATTACACGGTACATTCCTTTAGTTATTTCTCTAAATAAATTTATTTCATTAAAAATAATAATAGGTAATTCTAGACAGCATCATCTAGCACCTAAATAAGCAGTGTTTGTGTTATGGGAACTACATTACAGTTTTTTTTTTCGAAAATACTTGCATTGAAAAATACCTAGATCCGAGACAATTTACTTTATTTATAATGTCAATCTTTGTTGTTAGGCAGAACTAACAACATTTAAATGAAAATTATATTTAGAAGACAATTCGCAAAAAAATATTCTTTGGGAATGTTTATCCAAAGGGGCCAGGCAGGTGTATAATTGTCTAACAAAACATTCCGTTTACAAATACATATAAGTAACTGAAATTTTTATTCTAGACTTGATAGAGCCAGTTTCCTAAGAAAGCGGTCGTTTTTTAATGTTATCAGTGAATTCCGTAGCGGTGTAAACCACCCAGAGATAATTCAAATGGCCGTGGCAAACGATATAACAAGACTCTGTGGTTTCTTTTATTCAATGAAGTAAAAGTAAAGGTTTCGTTAAGGTATCGCAAAAGTCCTTCGCTTAATTTACCTATTCGTTCATATAACCTTTTATATTAGAGTGGCTAACTAGATATAGGTTGATTCAAGTTAAATTTGAGCCTACGTGCTCTACTCTACTGTACTAGGTTTTATCATTTAAACATTTATCTATACTAATATTATAAATGCGACATTGTCTCAGAACAGATCTTGATGAAATTTGGTAAGAAGATGCATTGCATTCGAGGGAAGAACATACTTTTCGAGGGAAGAGGCTACTTTTTGTCTCAAAAATCCACCTTGAAAAGGTAAATTAGGGGATGAAAGTTTGGGCAACTCATATTTCCTTAAGTTAAGGATCTAAAAATTCATATTTAGGCTTTTGGTAAGAAATAAAGAAATATTTGTTTCGACGTTTCTGCAAAATAATTCTCGAAGGGGGTACAATAGGGGATTAAACTTATTAGATGTTCTATAAACGCACAGACTGCATTCCTTCCAAAAATAAAAAAAGGTTCTAAGCATACGCGTACGAAGTCGCGGGTAACAGCTAGTACTAGTACACAATATATTGTTATTTTAATAACCATATACCTACTTTAAAAGTTACATACATACATAGAATTATAAAAAGTACTATGAATATATTTTTATCGAAAAAGTCCTAAATCCCGGTAGGTACCTTTATATTTTGTCCCAAGGTCTGCTAATTATGTCTGACCCATCTCGAACACCCTGTATCTAGTGTCTACTTCAGTGAAACGTGACCAAGCAAAAGATTGGATTATTTTGCAACATGCTTAGTTAGAGAAGGGACGTGAAGTTGATATTACCTTACATGGTGCAGGTCAGCAGCGGTTCAATGTATGTAGAGAATCAAGAAAACCGTGGAGATTAGCTTCGATATTCTAAGTCACGGCAACCGTCTTAAATAATACGATGGTAGCGAAACTAAAACTATTTACTTAACGATCTGTGGTTAGACCAATAATAAGTCAGTTTT
The DNA here is from genome assembly GCA_948098915.1 of Lampropteryx suffumata. NCBI lineage: Eukaryota > Metazoa > Arthropoda > Insecta > Lepidoptera > Geometridae > Lampropteryx > Lampropteryx suffumata. The sequence goes on from OX402553.1 coordinate 14,533,555, forward strand.
GTCACAAATAGTCTCATCCTAATGACGAATGGCCACTAAAGAGATAACAATGTAGGTACACTTAACCAATTTACGGTTTTAAAGTGAAGCTTATCGACTACCTACCTATGGAACAGAAACACATTAGAGTTAATTGCCACCAATGGTGGCAATTCGGTTGGTTCATTTCTAAAATTAGTAATTGTCTAAAATATATTTTAGTTAGTCATAGCATTTGTAAAACCTATTCGTTTGGTACCATCTAACTAAATTAGGAACGCTTAATTAAATTAGGATAAGTTGGTAACAGCAGAATACCAAGTTTCATTTGACACATCTAAACCTAATTTTAGCTAAAATTAGTTAGGTTGGTGCCAACAGAATTGAGGCCATTAGCTCAATCGTATTTTGTTCGTCATTTGTAGTGTTAGAGTTTTTCTTACCTAATAGACCTTGGTTTGTCTACAATAATGACTGTAAACGACGATGCAGGCAATATTTTGAGTAAAATCTTTTCCTGCTGGCATGTTGCTGATTCAGTATTTTCCCTATCGATTTTTAAATTAATAGCCATATGGAATAAGAAAAGCATCACCGTTTGATCTCAGTGGAAAAAGTCTTTATGAAGATATCTAATGGCATTACTTTATATTGTACTAGCTGACCCGGCCACGCGTTGCTGTAGCTCAGTAGTTCTAATACGTTGAACCCATATACGCTAACCTCTAAAATTATCAGTGTTTCTCTACTATATTAGAATTATGTATTATACATATAAACCTTCCTCTTGAATCACTCTATCTAACTTTAAAATTAAACCGCATCAAAATCCGTTGCGTAGTTTTAAAGATCTAAGCATACATAGGGACAGACAGACAGCGGGAAGCGACTTTGTTTTATACTATGTAATGATGCATATTATTATCAGTTTATATATTTATATACTTGTTATACTAGTCTATCCTGTTCCAAATTTAAGAATGTATTGTTTTGTATGTTTTCATACACTATCATATTTATTGCAATGTTAACTGGCAGATCTCAATTAATTTCAAGCCAAAACTCCTAAGTTAACTTTAAAAATTGGACTCTACCCACTGGAAGTGACTCACAACACAACTTTTACCTTTTCTCATCAGATTTAGTTAATCTCTGGTCACATCCTTTAAAGTACTTAATAGAAACATGAAAAATCAAAAAGATTGTCTTATATTGTACAAATCTTGCATTTGTACGAATATAACAGAAACAGAAAGCAGCTTGACTAGGCCTTCTAATCCTTGAGGATGTCTGTCCGAGACTATAAATAACATAAACATTAGACTCGGTGACAACAAAGTGTTGCAAAACATATTATCAACCTATTCACGATGATAGCACGCGGAAGCAGCCACTTAGCAGCTTTTCCGGTAACCATCGTGAGAGCGATAGGTTACTAACTGATTTATAGCTTCAGACAATGCGAATATACCACGTTAAGGAAGGTGAAACTAGGGGTATCATGGGGGGTCATGCTCTGGAGCCCAAGTTTCTTTTAGTAGATAGAAACAGTCAAATAAGTTAGAACATTGTGAATGTTATAGATATTTATTACAATACGAATACTAGGTAAGTAGTTAGGTATATACAGACGACCTCTGTGGCGCAGTGGGCTTAAGTCCGGCTGAGACGCAAAAGGTTGCGGGTTCGATTCCCGCCACGGGACAAATGTTTGTATGATCTGCAAGTATTTGTCTCAGGTCTGGGTGTTTCTATGTATAATATGTACCTATGTATTTAAAAAAAAAAGTATGTAAGTAGTTTATCAGTCATGTAGTATCCATAACACAAGCTCTGCTTACTTTGGGGCCAGATGATGCTGTGTGAAATGTCCGGTATTATTATTATTAAAAAAAAAAACAACTTCAAATCATGTTGGCAAAAAACCGCGTAGAATACCGATGAGCTTTCTCCATGTCCAACCAGAGTGAAATATTTTGATAGCTATCTAAACTTTTTGCGAATCTTCATGCAATGATTAGTTTCTCATTTGCTAAAACGCCTCAGGCATGTTTCTGAGTATCTATTTCTTATCTTGATAGGTAAGTACTTTAATTATCTAATCTCGAAAAATGAAACTGTTCTGATTGACAATAAATGAACCAACTTTAAAATGAGCAACAAAGAAAACGAGGTGTCACTTTTTTCTTTTTGGATTGCGCACGGTGCGCTTAGAAAGAAGTTTATGTAAATCGTATGTATATAATAATTATAATAATAAATACCGGACATTTCACACAGAATCATCTGGCCCCAAAGTAAGCCGAGCTTGTGTTATGGGTACCACATGACTAATATACTACTTATATAATTTTTTATATAAATACATACATATTATACATAGAAATATCCAGACCCAGTATATAAAAATATATCAGTATCGTACCATAATAATATGGTAGTGTCGCAATGGGTTAACGTCTGGCTGAGACGCAGAAGGTTGCGGGCTCGATTCCCGCGGCGGGACAAATGTTTGTATGATCTGCAAGTATTTGTCTCGGGTCTGGGTGTTTTTATGTATAATATGTATGTATTAACAAAAAAGTATATAGTACGCATTATATCAGTCATGTGGTACCCATAGCACAAGCTCTGCTTACTTTGGGGCCAGATGATGCTGTGTGAAATGTCCGAGATTATTTATTTTATTTCATTTAAATAAATATACCTACTTAGTTTGGGACTAGGTGGTTGTGTGCATTGTTCACTAATATATATTTTACCTATACATTATTAACCAATGTATAGGTCCAATGTCCTGGTCCTTCTCACCTTATGTACGAAAATCAAGAGAGTTTATACATTTCAAATGTGTCGGTTAACTGTCTGAGGGCAGAGCGACATGAGGCCATGCATTCTTATCAATAATATAATCATTTATATTATAATACGCTTTCTTGAAAAGACTACCCTTTATGTATGCTTTCAATTTCTTAATAGGTAGTTTAGTTGCATTTTCAGAAAGCTTATTATAGAAGCGCATAGTGTTCCCCATAAAGGACTTATTTACTTTTTCTAGTCAAAACCTACGGATGTATAATTTGTTTCTGTTCCAAGTATTGATTCTATGAAGATCACTATTTTGCTGTAACCCATTATGATTAGGTATATAACAAATTTTCATACATATATTGTGAAGCTATTTATTAGAGACCTTAGTACAACCCCCGTAGGTTGGTTTTTGTAAGACGAAAATTCCACATGAAGAAAGTCGCGGCCAAATGCAGTCAAAATATCTGCTATTACTTTCACCCCAGCAAACGAGGCTGTAGCTATCTCCAGGAAATCAATTATCTCGCCAATGACTCATTCAAAACGGCTTACTCATGATCTTAACTTCAATGACAGATTCATAAACCAGTACTACGCTAAATGATTAACTCTTGCGTGAGTAACTTTCAGAAAACCGGATTAAAATACCGTTAAGTACACATTAGTTTAAGGCTCAGCCTGACCCACAAATTGAAGCATTCTGCTGACCGGTATGGAGTGTTTGTGTTTCGATAATCCCACTGCAGTTCTTACCTAACACATCTTTCACTTTAGAACGTCGATAACGGTTTTTCAATTAAGTAACATTCACTTGGGTTAATGTGTCGATGTTGCGGGTTTCACGATCATGTCAATCAACACAAACATCAAGCTATAGATAGATCAATTAAAATCGATAGGCCGCATAAAGCACAAATTGGGAAATCCATAAACACTTTTTGCATGCAACAGGTATCAATCGCTATCTAAATTTATTACTATCAATAAAAATATATATAGGTTAATTTTATTGCCTTTTTCGTTTAATTGGTATTTTTTAATCCAGGCTTTGAAGTAATTTATGGAGAGAACACAGACACATTAAAAGCTGAGGAAAGTGCTTTACCAAATCTCGCTAAAGAAGTTGAAGATAACAGTCGGTATAAGATTTTGGAAGCGAATGCGACTGTGGTGAAGCTACTGGTTGACGACAAAGATGGAGTGAGCAGGTAAATACACCACATTTGTTACTTTCTAGTTCACGTTCTTTAAAAATATTTTAGACTTCTTTTTTGCCGTAAATAAAATTTTAGATATTTTTCTGTAAATAATATAAATATAATAAATAAATAAATAATCCCGGACATTTCACAGAGCATCATCTGGCCCCAAAGTCTAGCATTATTTATGTATTATGTTATGGCTCCTATCCAGCTCAGCGTATTAGCATTGCCATTCAACGTGGTAATGCCGCTAGTATCTTGGGAACGCTGCCCTCTAGCAGTGATCTGGATCAGTTGAGCTATCTATAGATCGTTTTAAACGGTCCTTAGGTAGCTCAACTGTTTCATGTGTATTTTATATTATTGTATATTATTTTGTACATTTCTGTAAATAAATGTATTGCCTATTATTATTTTATAACGTCAATACAATACCACCAGGACAGAAGTCTTTGACATGCTGCATTCAAAAGATGATGATGAAAATCACATGGATCTGCCAACATTTCCTGAAGATGCAGAAGACGCGAAGGCAGATGTACTAGCGATGCCTGACTCACAGACAGAGTTTTTGCAAGGTACCTAGTACCTACTACATAGTATACGAGTATATTATATTTAGTTGGTTCTTTATGTAAAACAAAAACGATTAGTATTTATAATCCACGTGAGAAAGACGTGGGTGTGTGAGCAGTTGTAAATTTTAATTTTATGGGGTCATAGAACGATTAAGTCCACATGTCAAGTTCATGATTTTGTTGATTTTTGTTTTTTTTACAACTAGCTTATGAGGCTTCGCACGCGTAGTAGAATAAAAAATAAAAAGTAGCCTATGTCCTTGCCTAGGATACAATCTACCTCCTTATCAAATTTCATCAAGATCAGTTCAGCCATTTAGCCGTAATTTAATAACTTACCAAACAAACTGAGACACTTTTGAATTTATAATTAGTACCTATAAAAGTATGAATATGTGCTAATTTTTAATTGCGGGATCTTTGATTTTGGTAGAATTCGAAATATTACGCTCCTTTAGTTGGGTACTCAAAGTCCCCATTTAAGATATGTGTTCAAAGTATCTTGTATATATTTTAAAATATATACGTATTTTATCAGTCATCTGATTGCTATAGTACAAGCTACGCTTCGTTTGGGACTAGATGGTGTGCGAATGGTCCATCAATATTTATCGACTTGCAGCTACAGACGCAGTTCGCAAGGACTCAAAAAGGCAGAGGTACTCGTCAAGTTCTCGTGGAGAGCCGGTAGGCGCTGCTGCGGGCATTATGGTGGTCGTCACATGCAGTATCGTCTGTTTAGCGTACACTGCTCTTATTGTATGGAGACGGATATACTTGTAAGTATTTGCACAAGACAGGTATGGTATAGCTAATGATATTTCAGTAGGTGCAAGACGGTAGGTACACTAATATATTATATGGCGGTTAGTAAGTGATTGTAAGTTAGTGAGATGAAACGACGAAAAGTGGAGAAGAAACTGTAAGCCGACAATGTGGTAGGTATCTTTGTGGGATAAGGGCAGGAAAATAATGGTGAAGGTCTATTACTTTTCTACAATTCAATTACCATCCTTAAATAAATAATAGTTTAAAAAACTAAAAAACACGCTTTATATAGAAAACCAAACTAAAAATAGAAAATAAATTTAATAAATGTAAGTAAGAAAAAAATGTGTTATTTAAAAAAAAGCGTGGGGTGCATGGTGTCAATAGTTATAAATGTTTCATTGACAGATATATGAGAAGGATTATCATTTCGATAATATCTTAAAAAGCACCCCACGCTTTTTTTTTAATAAAACATTTTTTTCTTACTTACATTTATTAAATTTATTTTCTATTTTTTAGTTTGGTTTTCTATATAAAGCGTGTTTTTTAGTTTTTTTTAACTATTATTTATTTTCTACTTTTTAGTTTTAGGATAATCGGATAATTTTTTATTTTTTTTTCCGAATTATTGTTTTGTCATCGGTCTTTGACAGGTGTGCAAAATTTTAATGAAATCTGGCCGTTTAAAGTGGGTCAAAATTGCGTCCTAAGGAGTCGGTTACAAACATACATACAAGTGAAGCTAATATAAAGCGTATAATAAACCTAAATAGATGGGCCTTTCACTAATATATCTACTATTAAATGTAGTTACTATGTTTAATGTAATATATAGTTAAATTTCTATATTTTAGCGGTTACTGCGGTTTTAATTCACTGATCGGATTTACCCTGCCTGATAAGGAAAACTATCATAATCAAACATCGATCCTTTCGATTATTTCTCGATCTTAACCAGATGAGACCCAGTAATATGAAAAATACCAGCAAAGTAATTGTTGAAGGTACATACCTACTAGGATGCATACTATTCGATATCCAATAAAGATAGTAGATAAATGTGCCAATAAAGCAATTCGTAGTCAAACTAATATTATATTAGAAATATTTCGACACACCGTAGGCGTGCTAGAAAACTGGCATGTACAGTCACTTTTAAATATCCAGGCTCAGTTACTATAAATATCTCGTAGTCCATACTTGTCTGGCAAATGGGTACTTATTGGTGGGTATCGGAACTTTTGTGTACGTAAACTTTTCAAGAATGGAGATATTCGAGGTATCTATAACATCTTAAAGTTTCCAATAATTTGATTGGCAATAAAGACAGCGTTAACAATAGCAGACCACGATTTTTGAGTCATAAATATGCAAACGTAGCTATAAACTCCAAAACTGTAACAGTACCGCCAGATGCGGCTCGAAGGACCATTAAACTTAATGCATTTGAAATGCAAGGGCTTTATTAAACGAATAAGGCCTGACGGGAAAAACCTGCATAATAATACATAATAGTGGCTTCCATGTTTGTGTGGAGTCCATTGTGTGGTGGGTAACCTGACACGCAGCGTCCCGAGAGCAGTTAAAGCACCTACCTACATTATCCCGGCTAAGGTGCGTAGGACGCCAACGGCCCGGAAACCACTTTACAGCCAGTTCAAATAAATTCCGTTTGTTTCTAGGTTTTATATATTTTATTTTACAGGAAAAGGAATGGATTGAAACACGAGCTGCTGAGGAACGAGGAAGTGATTGCTGAGACTAGAATAGAAGTAAGTTGGTTATTCGGGTCTGGGTGTTTCTATATGTATTTATAAAAAATGCAGGTATATAAGTAGTATATCAGTCATGTGGTACCCATAAAACAAGCTCTGCTTACTGTGGGGCCAGATGATGCTATGTGAAACGCCGACATTATTTATTTATTCGTGTCGCTGGTATTTTGCGGTCATTTGGGATTATCCAGATGTGTGATCGCGATTCGATCATTGCTGATGATAAAACTACCACGGGATTACTTACATTTATTTATTTATTTAAACGTCTCTCAACTTGAACACTACCAAAACACTGCGATGATTGGCAATTGTTACGTCTCTTTCCTTCATCGTTTGATAACTCGCGATTAGTTTGTAGATTTAGTTGAATTGAAATGGAAAACGATTCGAATCCACGATTTACATATGATTTATTTAAGAAACAGAATAAACACTTTGAAATAATACCGACTGTTTGCTTGAGTTGAGGTTGTGCCAAATAGGAAGCTGATTATGTATTTGTTGTCCGATAACATACTGCGTCACGATTATACGGGTTTGTTGTTTGTTTGAGAGTACTGACGGTCCAGTGGTAGTGGTCCCGCCTTCCGTGTCTAAGATCGAGGTTTCGAATCCGGTCGTACAACAATGGCTTTTTCTGTTCAAAAATATATCTGCGTTATGCGTTACTATTAAACGGTGAATGAAAATTATTGTGAGGAAACCAGCATGTCGTAAAACCTAATTAAGTTCGAAGACATGTGCCAAGTGCACGAAAGGAGCCTCTGAGACGCACTTTAATCTTTTCACCACACTGGTTCGAAATAACTAGTGTCACGATTAGAAGAACGGGTTTGTTTAATATTGTTAAAGTATTTACTAGTCTAGGTAGGAACATGTTTATGTTCCGGTATGGTCATGACATGGTCTCATCATACGCATATGTGGTCTCATCATACGTAAGGTAACAAGTACCTATTTATTTTATTATTACTGTCTTCTTTGTTAAGTAGTTTCTACATGAGGTACCCAGATCATAAATAACCTTGGTCTGTGTGTTTGTATGTTGTATTTATTGTATGTTGTAGTAACGTTCATAACGTTACTAAAACACTATAGTACCTAGGTATATGGTCTAGCGCGCATTACGAACTCGTGGCGATATTTTTACACAATTCTGTGGAACATGAAATCAGACGAAGACGCAGGGACTAGTGGAAAACCCTCGTTAAAAATACATACTTCAGAATAGCGCGATTTAAACCGCGCGGATAAATTTGCTAATGCGTGCGAGGCATTAAGTACACGTTCAACAACGTCTTACTTACAACAATGTAGGCCAGGCCAGATTTTTTGAGATAAAAATATCCTTATCTCTTCAAATTATAACAGAATTAGAGGCTTTACGAAAGTGTGTTGGATTATGTAAACAAAAGTGACAAATGACAACGAAATATAGAGGAGTAGGTACATGTATAACACCAGAATTTAAGATTCATCGCGCCCACTGCGCGATGGATGTTAAATTCTGTTAAGTTCAACTAGCCAGCTAAGCCACAAAGCCGCGAGTTCGACTCTCGTTGCGAGGGAAATATTACATGATCAACTAAGTTGTTGCTATTTCCAATCTGTTGTTATGTTAACAACATAACGTACTATAATAGGTATGATGATGTTGCTAGTTTCTCGAGCAGAAGTCATCATCAGTCAGATTTTGACTCTACATTTTTATTTCCAGTTGTGAAGAAAATGATTTTGGCCGAGCTTATCGCCCCTTCGTTGCTTCAACTTTACGCATCAATCAACGCCCCAACGACGAGCGACGTTAAGAAGACGAAAGATATATAGAACAATGATTTCTCTAGGTTAAAAACTGAATGAGCCAGTTGCTTCATAAAAATTGTAAGACTGAGTTTCTTTAAATTCTAATCATTAGAATATAGAATTAGAGTGAGATAGCTAATATCATAAAATGTTTGGGTCTAAGTATTTCATAACCACACATTAGCTAATGTGGCGTTAACTTCTGGAGTTGCGTATTATAGGACCTTATTGTGACGCTACCGTACGGTACCACAGTTAGACCACAAAACGGCCCTCGGCAGTCGTCTTAACAAAAAGTTAAATTTTATGTTATAGGTACATACTTATTGCAACCGTGATCATCACGGCATCACCGCAGAAAAATCAGGATTAAAATCTTCTTCTTCTTCTGCTTCGTTAATGGCATGTCTCATGATTATGTCAATTTTGCCAGTGTCAAGTGTTTAGATAATTTATAGTAAGACATTACAGTCGTATCGTTCGTCATTTGTTACTTTATAAAAAATGGTGTCTTTTTTATAAAATAATTATATGGATTATTTTTGCTCGAATCACAAAACTTATTCCTTTTATTCACACCTGAGTCAAGCTACCTGTGATACGCTAGAGTTATAGAATAGAAAATACTTTTTTGCACACCACAAATACATTGGACTGTTATAAGAAACTATGTTTAGCTACACGGTAGTACAATGGGCGGTCTTATCGCTAGATAGCGATCTCTGCCTGACAACCTTAGGATGGATAGAAATCAATATAGCTGAATATGGGGTGGTGAAAATAATATAAGTGATTTATGTTAAAAATGTACATAGGTAGGTACATAATTACAGGATAACAAAAAGAGAAATACATAATATTACAAAACTAAATATATAATATTAACTACAATATGATAAACTAACTAAACGCATAGGTACATACTTATATAAATATAAATATATACCTAAATAACGTAAAGAAACAAGCAATAGTTAACAACAGGACAGATAGTGTTCCCTGGCCATAGCTTTAAAAATAGTAGGTATGTGATTTGGCGCGTCTAATACTTCTTATACTCTATGCGTCTTATGCTCTAGTTTTATTTGAATAAAATCACCAAAATTACAAATAAAACCCGAAATAATAAAATAATATTAGAGCAAAATGTTTACTTTGCGAAACGGCTGAAAAAACATGAAATTCCCTATCATCAACTATTGACAAACAAAATACTTATTCTAAAAAAAAATGTCGGGAAGGTAATCTGTCGCCATCTTTATTAATTGACACTAGAATGACCACGTTAGCTAATGTGACTAAGAAATAGACGGTAAGTTTTAAACCGACTTAGATAGGTACGTTGAAGACAATAAATGATTTGGGAGAAATTTATTTACGAATATTAAAACACTTATTTGCTTTTGTAAGGAACATGCCGTACCTACATTTTATTAGCACTACCTATAATAAACATAATAATAATGGACATTTCACACAGCATCATCTGGCCCCAAGGTAAGCACAGCTTGTGTTATGGGTACCACATGACTGATATACCTAATACTTTTTTTTTGTAAATACATACATATTATACATAGAGACACGCAGACCCTAGACAAATACTTGCAGATCATACAAACATTTGTCCCGCGGCGGGAATCGAACCCGCAACCTTTTGCGTCTCAGGCGGGTGTTCGCCTACTGCGCCACAGAGGTCGTCAGAGAGTTTGGGGCTAGATGGTTTTGTGTGCATTGACTTACGGTGAACATCGTACCATCTAAAATTAATAAACCCGGCTCGGTGCCAGCCGTTATGCACCTGCAACAAAACCGACACCGCTTGTACTGACTCGTCTTTTCTGCGGGTGCTGTCGGCAAGGCAACACCTACCTCATCTTATTGGAGTGGATCAATGAACGAAAGTTTCCAATTACAAATAACTGCTCTGTAACTTGACTGACGCCACCTAAATTATCTTCAACAGATGAACTAAGACCAATGATGATTCTCAAAATAGTATTTAAGTAGTATATCAGTCATGTGGTACCCATAACACAAGCTCCGCTTATTTTGGGATCAGATGAGAGTGTGTCAATGTCCGACATTATTTATTTAAACTAAGCATAGCTTGTAATATCAGATGACTGATAGAATACTTATTTATTTATTTATTTTTTATCCCGGACATTTCACACAACATCATCTGGCCCCAAAGTAAGCAGAGCTTGTGTTATGGGTACCACATGACTGATATACTACTTATATACTTTTTTTTTTTGTAAATACATACATATACCTAATACATAGGAACACCCAGACCCGAGACAAATTCTTGCAGATCGTACAAACATTTGTCTCGCGGCGGGAATCGAACCCGCAACCTTCTGCGTCTCAGCCGGGTCTTAGCCAACTGCGCCACAGAGGTCGTCAAATATATACTTAGACCACAGACATTAATTAGCCATACAAATTATAATTACCAATGCCAACATAGTATTTAACAACGAAGCAGATTCAATATCTTTTAAACATGAAACTGATAAACACCAAGACACCTGATTCAAGCATCCTGTTTTAATAAAACATGATCATGCTGTTTAAAAATTATAATTTACTCGAGCTTCCGAGTAATTTGAAATACTTTATTGCATTCATTCCATGTATTTATTTTACTATTTGATGTCTCTGCATTTCATTTGATCCTACATTCATCATCACCATCATATCAGCCTTTAAAAAGTCCACTGTTGAACATAGGCCTCCCGAATTGATTTCCAGGAATAACGATGTTGAGACCTCTCCATCCACCGACTTCCGATTAACAATGTCGTCAGTCCATCGGGTGGGGGTCGTCCTACGCTTCGTTTTACTGTCCTTGGTCGCCAGAACTTTTATTCCCCAACGGTTAACGGTTAAAGCAGTGGTGGTTCCGGCATAGAATAGGACCCCTCCATCTCTTCCCGTGGATGTCGTAAAGGGCGACTAAGGGAACACACACCGGGGATTAGGCAACAGCATCCCCCGAGTACTTAACACTAAATCTTCAACGGTTACCTGTTTTATCCTACTTTACATTTATGTATATTTATTATACATTTTTATGTAAGTACAAGTATATATGAAGCTGATGTAGTATACTACATACTACAGGGAAGTCTACACGGGAAACGGATTTCGATAACGACAATGTCGTAATGGGTAGTGGTAGTATAGTGGGCTAAGGTTAGGCTGAGACGCAGAAGGTTGCGGGTTCGATTCCTGCCGCGGGACAAATGTTTGTATGATCTGCAAGTATTTGTCTCGGGTCTGGGTGTTTCTATGTATAATATTTATGTATTTACACAAATATTTATCCTGGAAGGGAATCGAACCCTCACAATGTGGTTATAAGTCTTATAGCCACACTCAAGAATCCTTGATGGTTAGTCGCTCGTTAGTATAAAATTAACAATGAAAATACTTATACTAAAGGACTATCTTTAAGTTAAGTAGGTACCTACATTGTTTTGAATCATTTGGAATGATGGAACGAAGGAACAACCAACATTAATAATATATAGATATATATATAGACGTTTTGATATAGAAATCCTCCACAACAAACCTATATTTCTTTTTTTATTTGCATGATTATTGTTCTGATTATGTTATTAATACTTTTGCTGAGTAGACCCACCAGGGCTTTTAAATTGACTCACAGTAGGTATGTCATTCTTTACAACCATATTTTAATTTTGTATTATGAATAGTCAAATGTGTCTGTGATGGGATATAATGCTATGATGTTATTCTGTGCTAAATATTGTATGGCTATGACGGTATTGAAAAAATATTTATAACAATGTCGTGTTAGTTATACTATTTATAACTCAAAAACGGCTGGCTGGGCCGATTTTGATGATTTTTGATTTGTTAGATTTCTTATCTTCATTGTCTTCGCCCTGAATAGCAGAATAACTATCAATAAAATTTTAAATTTGTAAAATAAATGCGCTGTGGATTAGAGTGAGCGAGGAGGAGCCTGCCTACCGCTGCCGTATGCGTGATAGAAAGGGAAGCCAGATAACCCATTACGTAACGAACCGGTTTACCCCCCCCCCCCCCCCATAAGAAGTTATCACTTCAAAAATATTTAATGTGGTGTTCAGTTTGATAAAACCTTTCGACGATTTTCGGTTTGTTAGGTTAATGACATTTGCCATTGCCATTGTGCGCGCATTAACAATTGTGTCATATAGTAGCAAAGTCAAGCAAAATGTTTTATTCTAATATAATTTTCTTTTAAAAACGCGCGGACGAAATCGCTATCGAGACAGTTAGTATAATATAAAACAAAGTCGTGTTAGTTACACTATTTATAACTCGAGAACGGCTAGACCGATTTGGATTTGTCTCCGCCCCGAATAGCAGAATAACTATTAAAAACATTTAAAAAATATGGAAACTCAAAAAAAATGCGCCGACGAAGTTGCTAACGTGACATCTAGTTGAATAATATGTTATTTGCGTTAAGGTTGCTGGACAATAAATATTTGTACGATCTGCAAGTGTTTGTCTCGGGTCTGGGTGTTTCTATGTATAAAATGTAAGTATTTACAAAAAAAAAGTATAAAAGTAGTATTATCAGTCTTGTGGTACCCATAACACATGCTCTGCTGGCTTTGGAGCCAGATGATGCTGTGTGAAATGTCCGGGATTATTTATTTATTATTATTTCTTAGGATCATCAAAAATGGCTCAGCACCCGCATCTGACTGTAAAATCGGGTTGGTAATTTTCGCTGAATTATATAACACTTCGAGAGAGGATTTCTACGTGGAACTGATCCCAGATGAGTGCTGCTTGGAGACAGATGATGGAGACGACTGCGATAGTCTTCAAATTATTGGGGATTAGTCCCCCTGCTGACTAACAGAAGAGCTAGCAATAGAGAAGAAAAACTTGAAACAAGGCCGGCTCGGTGCCAGCCGTTATTATTGCTATATTATATATGTTATTGCAGGTGCTGCAATCGAACCGAAACCGCATGTACTGATTCGTCTTTCCTGCGGGTCCTATCGACAAGGTCGAGAGCTTACATTAAGGCTTACCTATAAGTGCACGAAAGGAGCCTCTGAGGCGCACTTTAATCCTTTTCATCACACTGGTTACAAAATAACTAATGACACAATAAGAAGATAGGTTATTTTAATAAAATACATCCTCTATTTATTTAAATTCTTTATTACACAACATTGATAAGACCGGCTTAGATATTTAAATTAGAAAGCACCAACATTGGGTTCCATATACCTAACCGGCCAATATAAATTTACATTCAACTTTTAACAAAAGTAAAAAAAACATTAAAGATTCATAAAAATGAATAACAAAGTTGAGCATTTTATAAACTGTACACCTACATACTATAAAACATTGATTTTGTCATGATCTAAAAATTATCATAGAGGGTTTAAGTCTATCAAATAATAATCTACTTACTCTCCTTACATTTGATTACTAAGGGCCCGGCATTGTCTCCAGAAAGAGTGTTGTGGGTGGCATGAGTCCCATCGCAGATTGGCCACTGGAATTAAATATGGATTAAATATAAAATATCCAGTTCATTATTTTAAGAAATAGATTTTTTTACATAATAATGTTTTCCTATTCATAATTATGTTTACTAAAAATTATTAATAATGTTTCTTCACAACATTTTCCTTCACCATTTGAGAGAAATGGCATTGCGCACACAATATTTTTTAAACAAAAAAATTATGATCAGCCCACACCCTTATAATCAGAAGGCAAGATAGATAGATAGATAATTCTTTATTGATATACCACAGAAAATTACAAAAACAAATATTTTACCATAAAACGCAATGCAATGGGTGGTCTTATCGCTAACAGCAATCTCTGCCAGGCAACCTTTAGATAGACTGGACTATAAATAAACAGGCAAGGATGCAACCATTATCCAACCAGTGCCCTTTAGTTAAAACAAGTACTTACAATTCCACTTTTCCAACATCGGCAGAAAGCTTTCTTCCCATCAATATCTTCAATGTCAATAATATCAACCACTTTGGGTTGGTCCTTTCGGATTGAAGTATTTATCGGCATGGTCCCATTTTGAACATTTTTTACTATTTGATAGGAATAGTATGTATAGTAGGATAACCCGCCAATGAAAATGGTTGGGGGCAGCAGAGCTAACCAGTCTTTCACTGAGAAACAAAAGAAAATATCTTTTATGCCAATGAGATATTCAAAATATTTGAGGTACATATAAGAAATATATATATATGTATATAAATCTATATTAATCTGTGTTGTGCACTCAATAAATCCATAATTAGAGAGTGGTTTCTAAGGTATTGGGTTCGAATTTGGTGGTGCTGCACCAATGGATTTTTCTGTTCGAAAAAAGTATGTCCATTACCATACTTACTCATAAACAGAGAAGGAAAATATCGCGAGGTAACCGAAATTTCGTAGAATAAAGCTCTAAGACATCTACTGAGTGCACGAAAGGCGCACTTTAATCCTTTCACCACACTGGTTCGAAATAACTTGTGACACGCTAAGAAGAAGTAGAATCCATAATAATACAATTGAAACTTATTTCGTAAGTTTAGGTAGCGTTCGAGACGCAGTTATTTTAGTTGTTCAGATCTGGATGGGTGCCCGCAGTGACCTTTTAATCTGAGCGCTTCCGTCCTTCGGGGAGCACGTTAGCTGTTGGGTCCCGACTTTTGCTAGGCCTTGACGGAGGCCGGACGGCCTAGCTCCGTCACCTGAGTTGGCCAATAATACCTAGTGTAAACCTTAGATTAATTACTCCTTTACGGTGTAAACTTACCTCCAAGTCGAAACCAGCCCCCAAGTGTGTCCGGAATAGGTAAACTCTCCAAATAATTTGGAATGATAACTTTGACTAGATTCGACACAGTATGCATTGTTTGTAGTTCGTTAATGCAATTTACAATTTAGAGCAAATTCTCTTGCCTGAAAAAACTATTACACAACACGCCAAATCCAACATGTACTACAACTACGTGATGTACGTAAACAAAACAAAACAAACATGAAGTTAGCCTATTTAGTTTTTGCATGCCCCAGCCTTTAATTTGTGATGCCTGCCCATTGGATGAAGTTAATATTTTTTTTTAAACAGGATAAAAAGATATGATTTTGCTGTTGTGTGAAGCAAGAAAAACTCAATCCATGCTCTAAATAACCATCGTATTTCCAATTCACACTATTTCACATAATATATATATATTCAATTCACACAGTTCACACTCATACACAACAACACGCATTCACCACAAACCAACAACACAACACCAACAAAAAGATTTCATTTCACTCACAAACTATAGGATGTTAACGCATCATTCACCTGAACAGTTAGTGAACTGAACTATAAACTGACTGAACGAACGAAACAAACGCATCAAACCAAGAAAGCATGCAAGCATCAAGGGATGGATGAAGTGATGTGTAGTGTAGTGTAGATTCAGCTCAACGCAAAGCCCATCATTTTATTCGTTAATTTTGAGCTGGATGATCTGGGATTCAAAATATTTAATATATAATGTTTTCTACAGAAAGTAACATCAACCAGTATTTTCTTAGCGTGGCTTTGAAATTATGTTACAGAGAGATACATAATTAACTCAATACCAACCGTATAAAAACAAAACTCGTGATTTAAATTTATGGACGCTCACTCACTTAATCCATCATAAAATAATAGCAAGAAATACTGTTGCTGGCGTCTTGCACCCATCACAATTTTCAGAAAATGTAGGTAGGTAATCTTAAATTACCTCAATGCTCTTACGTTTAATTATAAATATTGTTTTGGTAAATACCTATATATATACAATTTTGATTGTAATATACTTTCAGTAAAACTTAAACATAATTTTTCAATTGCCGGAATGTAAATTTTGAGAAGAAATAAAATATTTTCCCATGGAAACAGATCCATGAAATATTTTCCTGGTGTGCCCCTTGTTATTGGTTAAATAAACTTATCTTATCTTATCTTGTTATTCACACCAATATACTAAGGTGAAAGGAAAAACATACTTAAGCGGGTAAAATGTATTATAATAATAAAAACTAAAATGATTAAGTATTATCTCAATATAAAAATAAAGACGCCAAGATTAAAAAATAATACAACATTATTCAATGGATGTCAATATTACTCTTAGCCTTAAGTAGTTCCATAATAAATAAATGTAGGTATAAACGAAATAGTTTAAAAATATATTATGTAGAAACACACGCCTGCATCAACTGGTCATTCCTACGAGTCTAGGTATTTATTATTGTGATGTATTTATGGAGTGGGATGTTGCATTCATGATGTTGTATGTATGGATGGTCAGTTGCAGGTGTGTGTATCTACTGATTTTCAAAACCATTAGCTTTGCTAACTTACATTTCAACACAAAAATATACCTACTTGGTAACATTTATTTTGTTTTATAAAACACACGTAACGTTTTTTATAATTTTATCACCTGAGATTGTACGTTAAGCCTAAAATTACTTTGTAAACAGATAACCCAGAAACACGCTTCGATCGCTTTCTACTTCTTGTCGAGTCGTACCCACTTTATTGATGTACACGTTTCATACTGAAGCATTCTCTCAAATTAAGTGCTAGCAATGTGTTTACTTGTAGCTGGAGTATCTGTATTGTGATGATGGATTATTACTTTATTTCCTTATGTCTCACAACAACAGGCCCAGTGTTATCACCGGTTGCTTTGTTGTGAGCTCCATGAGCTCCATCACAGTACGGCCACTGAAATAAATTATTATAATATCAAACGTTAATTATATAGAACATTTAAAAAACACTGATGTCGGATTAATTGAAGGCAAGAGAAATACCTATACATTTTAATTTATTTATTGCGCCACCAGCATAAACATTTGTGTGAGACATGTTTGTCCTTTGCCTTAGGTTATAAAGTACCTACTAGCATCTGCCCAAATTAGCATCGATCACCTTACAGAATTTAATCAAGATCCATTCAGCCACTTAGACGTGTTAATATAACAAACATACAGACGGGAACATTTTCTAATTCATAATATTATTATGGAAGTACCTATCGTCATTACTATAATACTCAAAAACTTGATTTATGTGCTCTTTCTCGTCGGCTGGACCTACCTAAAATAGTACGGAAGTTTTAAACTACAATTTTAATATACCTACGAACCATAATTTCGAACACTTACATTTTTGCTTCTCCAACATCTACATAAAGATGCCTTCTCGGTGATGTCTTCAATATCGATAAAATCCACAACTTTATTGATGTCTTTTCTAATATTTGGATTTATCTGATCAGTGCCTGCCTGTCTTGCCTTTATTATTGTTTGATAGGAGTAGTAAGAAATCCCACCAAGGACAACAGTAGGTGGTACAAGAGCGAGCCAATCTTTCACTAAAATTAAATTAAATTCATTTATAATAAATAGTTAGGTAGGTAGGTACTTAAATTTACGGTTACATTATTTTGTTTTAATATTTGTTTATGAATACTTGCCTAATCATAAACAAATTAAAGTGTGAACAAATAAAGTGAATAAATGATCAAGATAGATTATCTTGCTGTCACAAGCTCACTTAGATCAACGGACTGTCAGCAACTGCACGAAGAGATTTCTTATAAAACTCTATCATGCTAAGCATTTTTAAGTCTTGTATTTTAGTAAGTTGCGTATTACTATCGTCTTATAGAAAATGGTATGACCTAGTTTTGATCCTAACATTATCAGAAAATAATCTAATAATTTTAGAACCGAAAGATATTTAATAGTCTCTATCTGTCTCTATCGACAAAATAATACGTGAGTAAAGCCCGTGTTTATCAAAACAAAAGGTATCTATTGCAATATTGTTAAAAATCAAATAAATAAAATAAAATTATTAAATATTTGCATTTTCCTTATTAACCTTGTAGGTAGGTACTTACCACCAAGACGAAACCAGCCTCCAAATGTGTCTGGAATAGGTAAACCAGCCAAGTAGTTGGGGATGGTAACTTTAACAATATTTGAGAAGATATACATAGTGGAATTTTATCTTATTTAATGTAATGAGTCAAGTTAATTGAGTACAACGTGTGAGAGCAATAGCGGTATTTCGATTGACACGGTTATCCGACAAAGCTAGCCAGACACGCGATACGTACCTATTACAAGCAAAAACTCACTCATTCAATGTTGTTTGATAATGCTATGCCAGCACTAAGTGTGAGCAGGACAAACTTAATGCTCAAAGTTTATTTTATTTTATTTAAATTATTTAAGTAAATGTATGTAGATTATTAATAATTTCGAACTATAATACAATACAAGTAGTTTTAATGTATTATTTACAAAAATGTAGGAACCTAGAATTTGGTTGAATAAAAGCTGAGCTGCTTGAAGTATTGCCTGCATCAAACTAGATCGTTTTTCACGTCACTACTATCAATCAAAATATCAAATAGTTTTTTTACCTGTGTCTTGTCTGTCGAATGTGGATCGTTCATTCCGTTCCGTTCGTTCGCTCGGCTCGCTTTGGTTGGGTGCGCTTGCATATTTTGTCGTGAGTTGTAATTACGAATATCTTCGTTTTTTATTCAAGTGTTATCATTTTACAGTAGTTCCTCATGCAGTTCTTGTTTAGTAGTTTTTGTGAAAACCTTGTGAAGTTTCTCAATGCTGCTGTACACTGAATATGGCCGACGAAAGACTAGTGGTTTTGAATCGTAGTGAGAACTTGGGATTTGGATTCTCTCTGCTTGGCGAAGCCGGTTTGCCACATATTATTTATCAAATCGAAGATAACTCGCCAGCGGCTCGTAGTGGCGAGGTAAGCTTTATAATATAAAATACCTTTTAACTATTTGCAATCCATGAATGCACTCATCCACCTACCTACCTACCTGCATTCGTTTTGTTATTCTGTCACTCCTCTATCAGATCGTAGCCCTCCCCCTCCGTACTAGAGAAATTACGTATCGTCGTGTTTATTAGATGGTTTAAAATATTTTAAATTATAAACATTACATAAACCATTCTACATTAGATAGTACTTTTTAAGTATTAACAACTGTAGCTAAGTATTATTAGAGGAGGAAGTCCAGTAAAGAGTTAAACAAATTTAAAAAAAAATTGTCTATAGTTGCCAGTCAAGTGCAATAAGCTTAAAATATAAAACAACTGTCTACATAGTAATTAATTTGTGTCAAGGTAGTCATGTTTAGATACAACATGCAGGTTTCTTTGAGCATTGTATACCCACAATGTACAAGTAGCTTTGATATCATAGATTTATCACTGAATTTAAAAAAAAAGGAAAATTACGATCATTTTTGTATTGTAAAATCCAGAATACTATTTATGATGCAATAAGCAAGCAAGTGCCTAAATATTATGTATTGTCCCTCTGAATATTCCCATTAGACATCTTCAAAGTTTTACGCAGCTTTTTACTGTTCAAGGCCTCATACTAAAATCATTAGTATTGAAGTATTACTTTAACTTTGTGAAGCCAATTCATAAATTATTTATGTTCATTATCTGAAGTTTATTCATTCAAATGATTCAATGACCATTTTTGAAATAATGCCCTTTCCAGACACTTGTTTGCTGTTCACCATGAAACCAACGCTTTAAATGCCACATGGCTTCAATACCACATACCTATTTTAGTCCCACTTATATTATTGTGTATGTAAAGTTGTCAAACCAGTGACGAATGTGGTTTGTCACTCGCATTTAGCTGTGAGCTACACCATATTTGGAAAAAGTAATCTTGACTCATTTCTGTAATATTTCAGTTATAACACAAACTTTTCTAAAATTAGAAGTCAATCACATCTTTACGCACTATACTTATAGGTACCACTTCGCTTGTACAAATTGTTTTTATAACCAACTAACTGTCTGATTTCACACCCATACTTACATAAAAAGTCGCCTATGTCCACAACCAAATTACAATCTATCTCCATGCCAAATTTCATCAAGATCCATTTAAATGTTTATCTGTGAAAAGGTACAAACAAACAAACAAGCAAATAGACAGACTGACTGAGAAATTTTCGAATTTTATGTTACTTACTATGGATTTTTATCAGCATTGCATTTATTT
The DNA here is from genome assembly GCA_948098915.1 of Lampropteryx suffumata. NCBI lineage: Eukaryota > Metazoa > Arthropoda > Insecta > Lepidoptera > Geometridae > Lampropteryx > Lampropteryx suffumata. The sequence continues at coordinate 14,554,622 of OX402553.1, forward strand.
TGCAACTGTGTTTCTATAAATTCCAATATCCAGCATTTATAGTCTGATTTCACACATATATAGTATATAGGCCATATAGGCCTTCCTAAGCTTGTGTTGTTTATCTCAATCTAGGGCAGTGGCCTTAGTTTGAGTCCTCTGGTAGACTATTTGCAGAACCAGCCCATTCACCAAGTACCGGTACCCATTCAGTAAGTAAGTCGGTGAGGTACCAACCTCAATCTTGTATTAGTCTCAATCACATATTAGTTGGTCTATATCTTCTACTCGCCTCACTGCCAGACATCTCATGTTTCTATTCCCCCCTTGCCTGCCACCATATTAGCAAAAGTCGTCGCTTTGCTCCACTGGTTATAACCACATCACGCTACCCTGCCAAGCGCCATTGCCTAGCTAGGTGTCAGTTTGATAGTCTCGTATTTTTTTATAAACAGTATGGACTATTTTGCTCTCATGACATCATTACCTTTTGAGTACTAATAGAAGCATTATTAGCCTTTAAATTAACAATTTGCATTCGTTCGTGACGCGAATACTGGGTGACACACTGGGGTCACACACAATTACAGCAGAAAGGGGAATAACTGGCTCATTTGGGAAGGAATGTTTTGTGATGGTACAGGTTACTTTGTCTGGGTATCACGCGAGCGAAGACCCCATTATATGCTTGTTTGTATGTGAGGAAATCTCTAGGAAGGACACAAGACAAGTACCTATTTCTACTGTAACTACCTATACCTTATTTTTAACCTCGAAAACAAACAAATACCTAAGTTTAACGTGTGTATCTGTGTGTCTGTCTGTGGCGTAGCTCCCGGATGAACAGTTTTTAATTGTTTTTGAAGTGATAACTTCTTATGGGAAGGTAAACCGCTTCGTTACGTAACGCGTTACGGCGCCAGTCTGTCTGGCTTCCATTTCGCTTACGGTAGCGGTAGGCAGGCTCCTCTCTCACTCTAACCCACAGCGCTAGTTAGATTAGTTTAAGTTAACTTCTATCGGGCCTCCCGAAATGCACACGTTTTTTTAAAGGTGACTTGTTCAAGAGTGTTCTTAGCTATGATTCAAGAAAATCTATCTATTCAGCCTTTTGAAGATCATCAGTTATTTTCTAGTTGGAAGAGATGTGAGCAACACCCACAGGTCTGATTGGAAATTTTGTATCCTGTTACTTCAATGATATTGCAAGAACACGATAACCTTGACCTGACACTGCTGCATCACGTAAATGTGAATAGCTTACATGTACATGTAGATACTTAAATGAAAAAAATGTACGCCGGGGGTTATAAATTTATACTAGGCACTTACTTTCCTTTCTAGATATGCTCAACTGAATTTAGCATATTAGCACAGAATAAAAGTACATAACATAATGAAAAGTACACGAAAACATTTATATAAATAGCGACTCTTGCCTCGACGCAACAAAGTGCAATTCAGCATGCACAAGCACCTAACATTATTGACCAATATTTAGCGAAGCGAGTGTCTCCGTTTCAGCTTAGGCGAAAATGCTTTCGTATGTCCGCCGTCTGTTCGGATGTTCTCCTCTACAGGTTGCATTTCCCAACCGATTCTCGTGAAATTTTGTGAGCAGGTTCTATAACTATAATATAGTTTTTTTTTGTACTTACTTACTTATATATTTTTTTTGCGGAAAATGACGGAGATATGGGGTTTGAAAACGTAAAAAAAACTATATTTCAGTCATTTCGAAAATTGCTCTCAAGGTCTACAGCTCACTGAGCCACTAGTACCACCTATATATACCTACTTACCACATCGCGTAAATCTTGTCTGGCGCGGCTCTACGAATGTGCCCACCAAGGTGGGTTCGCTGATGTACTTGTCTTGTAGCTTCGAACCTAAAATACGGAGTGCGCGTGGCCTGATATAGGGAAGAGTATGATGAAAGCAACACCTACCTACTTATTTACCACAAGTACCTACCAGCTCTGAGGTTTTATTATGTAGCTAACGTTTACAAGCACCTACTGGTGCATATTGGTCGTGGTCTGTAGAACACAGTTGTCATGCAAACATCCAGTCAATCACATCACATCAGTCAATGAAGCTCAATTAATAAAAAAAGTACTCGCTATGTAAGTGTTATCTTGTTAAACAAACACGCACAATGAAACACGCAGAATCTCGTATCACACGAGTGAATGAGCTGTTTTACAAAGCTTTGTCACAGTTTAATATGAAGTGACTTCGGCTGGGTCAAGCAGGCGTCTCTTCTCTACTCGACAGAGCACGATCACAAATTATATCCAAGGCCGATGTTCGATACTCAGTACTAGGTACCTATTCACTTAAAATGTTACCTATTTAGTAAATATGTTAATAAATGTTCCGCTCCTGCTTAATTTGGCCACATTGTCAGGCACTACGCATGTGGGAAATTTTTAATCATTTAAATAACTATTTAGCAATTACCTTTGATATACCTAACTTTGTCTGGTTTTGTCCACACCTAAACCGGAAATGGTGTGGTCACAAAGTTGGAATGTCTCGTGTTTTAATCGTTTCTCATTCTAGGGACGTATAATCTATAAAGTTGAGCGTAAAGGTTCTGCCTAAAACACCTATGCGTTGTTAAGCCATTACGGTCTGGTACGGTATTTGCGGTCTTTTGACTTTTATCATCAGCACTGATTCAGAAAGCAGTAGTGTCACATAAGGGATTCGTTTTTTTCATAAATTAGTACGAGTTGAACAAGATACGTATACAACTCGACGTAGAGCCTCAACCAGGTACTTCACACTTTGGTACGAAGTTACACGTACATTGGCACACCCAACCTTTTGGGCAAATTCGTAGAGAAATGACGCGCCAGGCGAGATAAGAGTTACGCGATTGAAAGAGAGGCACTGTGTAGGTAAGTATAATTTTGAGCACTATGCACGCGTGCGAGCTGAATTGCGCTTTGTTGCGTCGTAGCAAGAGAAGAGTCGCTTTTTAACCGACTTCAAAAAGGAGGTTCTCAATTCGACTGTATTTTTTTGTTTGTTACCTCATAACTCCGTTATTTATAAACCGATTTGAAAAAATCTGATTTCATGTCAAAGAATATACTTCCCTATTGGTCCCATATAAATTTCATAACAATCAGTTCAGTACTTAGGTTTTTAAATAAAAAAAACTGAAAAAAAATATGTCATCCACTTGGATGAAACGAAATTTTGATATTTTGCTTTGCTGTGACATTCCAGTGGTGTTTACGAATTTCGAAAAAAATAAAGTACTAAAAAGCGTGAAATAAAAACATTTTAACCGGCTTAAAAAAAGTAGGAGGTTCACAATTCGGTTGTATTTTTATGGGCTCAAATTTCATTCAATGAAGTCGGTTTTCTTTTTAGTTTTTAAAACGTAATTATTACATAAATATTTTCGCCTTCTGTACTTGTACTATTAAGTATTCTGTGCCTCAGCACTATGTTCACTTTCAGCTGACTCTGCCAAGAGTAGCGCTACACACAAGCTCTGCCTATCAGGCTTCATTTATAATTAGATAGTATTCTTTCTTATTGCGTACAAGAATCGCAAGTCCGTCGCCACCCTAACTCAAGTCACGGTCATGACCGTGATCACACGTGGGCGTGGTCACTCCGTTACGACTGAATAACTACTGAGTGATACGAACTAGTATCTGCACAGTATTTTTACTTAAGTAAACATCATTATAGCGATTGTAAGTGTAGTGCAATGCCTACGTTATATATTTGACAAAGATAAATGAGTGGAACCGAGCCATATAGGAATACGATTTTCTTTCGATTGATATTTGGGTAAAACAAACAAACTAACAATTCGGTGTAGTACTCTCATTCTCATTGCATATCATTAACTGCCCCCTCAGATCAGTTGGTAGTAGCTCTGTCTTCTGCCCTGTATTTTTGAGGGTTCGATCCCCTCACAGAACAAACATTTGTGTGATGTTTGTTCTTATGACGACCTCTGTGGCGCTGTGGGCTCAAGTCCGGCTGAGACGCAGAAGGTTGCGGGTTCGATTCCCGCCGTGGGATTAATGTTTGTACGATCTGCTAGTATTTGTCTCAGGTCTGGGTGTTTCTATGTATAATATGTATTTACAAAAAAAAAGTATATAAGTAGTGTATCAGTCATGTGGTACCCATAAGCTCTGCTTACTTTGGAGCCAGATGATGCCGTGTGAAATGTCCGGGCTTATTTATTTATTTATGTTTTGAGTGTTATTAAGTATCATAACGTATGTATTTAAATATAAGTATTATATTTAATTGTATTTAAAACTAACTCCTGCCCGCGGCTTCGCACGCATGGTATCTACATAAAAAGTAGCCAGTGTTCTTCCCCAAGATTTTATTTTCAATGGCACGCTTACGTAACGCGTTACGTAACGAAGCAGTTTACCCGCCCATAAGAAGTTATCACTTCAAAAAGAATAAGCGAAATCGGTCTATCTGTTGATGCCGTGACCAAGGGAAATAGGGATTCATTTTTATATATATATATATATATATATATATATATGTAGTTATAAATATTGTATCTGTCATTCTGGTTACCATAATACAAGCTATGCTTAGTTTAGGGCTATACAGTGATGTGTGTTGACCATCAATTTTATATCAAAACTAGCTGACCCGGGAAACGTTGTTTTGCCTTAATGAACATAAAAACAATTTTTTGGGGTGAGCCACCCTTAACACTTACGGGTATAAAAATTTATAACGGGTTATAAACCTATTGTCAGACCTACTGAATATACATAAAAAATTTCATCAAAATCGTTCAAGCCGTTTCGGAGGAGTATAAACACGAAAACTGTGACACAAGATTTTTATTTATATAGGGATAGGCAATCATGCAAGTGAAATAATTGTAATTGATTGGCTAATGGCACTGACATTGAACGATAACAGACACATTAGGGTTCATTATCGTTATCTTTACTTGTTGGGTCCTCATAAAAATGTTATTAAGATGATAAAACTATCTCTCTCTATCAGCAAGTAAAGTGCTTGGGTGCGAAAGCAAATGTTATTGTAATTTAGCAATTAATAGACTATCGTAAACTTTACCATCATTCCGCAAATATACTGATACTAATTTACGATGCCGTAGTTTTTATTATCCTTCCCTATTTTTAAAATACCTCGACACAAAAATAAACTATCTTCATAACCTATTCATTGATACCATTCCTAACACCGGCACCTAGATTCACTAGCATGTAAGAAGACGATTCAAAGTGGTCCTTGTGATTGTAATGAGTAAAGTTATTTTGAATTTTGAATTTTAAGGTCGTGGGTTCGAATCCGGACTTGCGCCAATGGATTTTTTGTTCTGAAATGTATATGCGCTAGGTACTCTTAAATGGTGACATGTGCCAAGTGCACGAAAAGACCCTTTGAGGCGCACTTTAACCCTTCATCACACTGGTTCTAAATATCTAGTGATACGATAAGAGGAAGAAGATACCATTCCAATGAACCCAAATTCCTCTGATGTACGTTTGATAGGAGTCTTGAAGATCTTGCAGATTCCCGATGAGACTGCTGCATCAGGTCGAAGATGATATTTTAAAACATTTTTCATCATCATCCATATTGTGCTAGTAGTTCACGAGTATTAAGTAATCGCGTATTAACTTTTAATTTATTCTCGACGTGTTTGTGGTTCGCTTGTCTGATCAGCGGACCGATTATGTATGGCTGATACTATCAAAACATTGATACTAATATCTTTTAGTTATAATTGATTAATTTGCCTATTGTAATTGAATAAAAACCGAACGTACGTAATACCAACACTATATTGACTGGCCGTCAGCTCAGTTGGTAGTAGCTCTGCCTTCTGCGTTGTATGTTGAGGGTTCGATTCTCTCCAAGTATAAACATTTGTGTGATGAACTTAGGTGAAATATAGTAGAGCAACACTGATAATTTTAGAGGTGTCGTAAATAAACAAATGTTTTTGCCTTTTATTGCAAACGCAGGCTGAACTATTCTGTACTATATTTAGTATCAGCATTGCACCCGTGCGAAGCCAGGGCTAGTCTCTAGTAAATAATAAAAAACTACACCTCAATAAACTTGAACAGACAGACAATGAAACTTATAAACATATGTCAAAAGCTCCTCTGTTTGCTTCGGGTGTTAAAAAAATATAATTTTGACTCTTCCGATGTTAGATAAAATTGATCATGTTTATCTATACCATTACCTATAAAAGAGCTTAACCTGACTGACTGATTCATCACAGCTGAGCCGAAACACCTAAAGCTAGAAAGCTGAAATTCGGAAGGTTGCTTCCTTGTATAGCAAAACCACCCACTTAGGCGGGATTTTTTTAAATTCAACCCCTAAGAGGGTGAAAAGGAGTAAAAAGTAATGTATGAAACTTTTTAACACGTGGTGCGATTCGCGTGAAACTTGCTTTGAATATTTAAAATGCAAAATAAATGGACACGTGTTTTAGGATTTTTCAAAATAACCCCCATAAAGAAGTAAAATAGGTTGTGAATGTTTGTATGGATACTTTTTAATGTTAATCACCATTTTGAAAGGATTTGAAACTTATCAATAAAATTTGGCAAGGAGATAAATTGCATCAGGTTGCCCCAGGGGAAGGATTGAAGCTACAATTCCTTTAAAAAAAATGCGGACGAAGTCGCGGGCAACAGCTAGTTATTAATAAAATTATAAAATGAAAGTAAATAGTACGGAACCAAACACGTTCATACGGGATCCCCATACGAACTTGACGCACGGTACCTACACAAGAAGTAGCGTAATGTTTTTTTCAAGATACAATCTACCTAATCTACTAAATTTCACCAAGATCGGTTCAGCCGTGAGCTGTAAACGCAATAAACTAACAGACAGACATTTTCGAACTTATCATATTTTAAAAATCAATATTCTAAATAATGTCGATAAACGACTGCATCCATTTGTGTAAAACATTAGAAATTTCTGTTTTGAGCCAACCGAGGAAACTTCATTCACAATGCGATTTCCGGCGAACGGCGCCATTTGAGGAGCGGAATCAGCTCATTTATTGGACGGTTAAAAAATATATCTGTCTATACTTTATTCTACTATAGATAACGTTATTATCCGGTTGCATAACGCAACGGCAACCTAATTCTTACACCTATTTTTAAAAAACATGACATTATTAAATACCTACTTATTCTCGGTAACTCCTATTACGTATCAGTAGCGAGAGCAATGTCTGTGAAATCAGTCTCATCTCAAGTCGTATAAAAAGCTCTTATCACGGAGCTCCCTACTTTCTATAACTTGCCTGTCGTCCACCTACAGACGAAAATGCGCTTATAGCAGAGATATTAGCGTACAAGATATTGCTCAAGTGCACGTGAACTGAAGCACGGTGAAGACATCAGTGAAGAAGTCAGTAAGGATACGAATGGGGGAAAAGGGTGAACACTGAACTCTATGAAAATTACAACTTCAAAGCTTAAAATTTATCAAAAGAATTCATGTAACGAAAAACTGTTCAAGAAACCTGGTCATAATTGAAAGACCCCCTAAAAACAAGTTTATATTTCATAACTTTGTAGGACCAATACGTATTACCGAGCAAATTTTAATTATGATAAGTCTTATTGTATGTTAGCTAGAGTTTTTTAGAGATTAGGGGCGGACAGGCAAAAAGGCAGATGGACATGGTGAAACTGGCGTAACTATAAGAGCACTTGGTGGTCTTCAAAACTCTGAAAAATGTGTTTGACACCATTGATCACGTCAAAGTCAAAGTCAAAACATTCTTTATCCAATAAAATCACAAAGACCACTTTGAATCGTCTTCACATGCTAGTGAATGTAGGTACCTTCTAATCAGTACAAGATGAATTTGGTAAGAAACTCGTCTGGTCTAACACTGTTTTGTATGACCCTTGCAAATTTGGTAATCACGTCTATTGCTAGTTTTCGCAAGTAATGTAATCTGGGGGTAGGTCTGCAAATAAGCAAAAATTGCTGGCTGTCGCGGGCGCCGTATGACAGAACTTCATAGGTAGTTTATTAAGATGCCTGTAATGAAGCTTTTATAAAAGGTTTGTCTGCTTCTTTTGGTACCTATCCAGTTCTTCCAAAGTTCCGTTTATTTAGAAAACTACTTGTATTATCGCTAAAATGAAAATGAAATTATTACATCGAGCTTCGCAGTCATTAAAATGCAGTAAATTTCACTTAGTGAAATTGAAAAGTTACTCGTGTGTGGTGAATAACCTGCGTTTCCACTACAACTCGTAGAGAAACACGGTTCTGATCAACCAGACTGAGGCATTGGCCTCAATTCTGTTGGCACCAACCTAACTAATATTAGCTAAAATTAGGTTTTGGACTGTCAAAATAACCTTTGGTATTCTGCTGCTACCAACTTATCCTAATTAAATTTTATCTAACTTAATTAAGCGTTCCTAATTTAGTTAGAACCAGCCGAATAGATTTTACAAATGCTATGACTAACTAAATATACTTTAGACAATTCCTAATTTTAGAAAAGAACCAACCGAATTGCCACCAATATCTGATAGGTTTAGCTTATCATAAATAAGATAAATTATCGAAGCCAAGATCGATAGTGAATAGTTCTGCTTATTATAATTTTTATAACACATGAACATTATCATGTATCACAATGCATAGTATTTATTTATAATATATATTGAAAAGTTTTAACCTATTACTACCCAGCATAGCAATCCGCACGGATGAATTATGCACCTAAATCTTTCTCATAAATCTCTCCGTTCATTGGTGAAACCGAATAAAAATCCGTTCGATAGTTGTTGAGTTTATCGCGTTAAGACAGATAGAGGCTTTGTTTTATAATATGTACTGACTAGCTCTTGCCTTAAGTTGATCTTACATATTTTTTTTTCAAAATCTTTGGTTTTAAGTAAGGTAACATCAAAGCTAATAATAATAAAGCTCGCATCTTTCTCTTCAATCGCTCGTTTGGCCATGCACAGCTGAATTGAAAACCTTCTGACTAATATTATAAATGTGAACGTTTGTGTGTATGTTTGTTCGTTACCCAATCACGCAATAAATACAACCTACATGGATTAAAATTTGGTATAGATATTATGGACATTATATTAACATCAGGCTGCTTTTTATCAACGAACCGCGCGGGAAGCAGTTAGTAATAGATTACCAAGACCTATTTTTTATCCAATTACGAACTTAATGAGGAAACGCGGAATCGGGATAATTAGAATTAGAAAAATACAAAATTAATTTCCGTAATATAGGTGAAACCTTACATTCTAATTAACTTTTATTATGTTTAATGAATCCACTGGACCTGTCTAGTCTGCTATTTAATTAAATTTGTGCGTCTAGTTTATAGTCTAATGGGCTAAAATTCTAATAGGCGTATTCTATTCTAATATGCAAGTGCAGAGCTGTCAGATAAAATTGAATGCCAACGTTGAATATTTTCTTCTTCTTCTTCACTTGTTACTTCGAACCAGTGTGGTGGAAGACTTAAAATGCGCCACAGCGGCTCCTTTCGTGCACTTGTCTTCGTACTTTTTTAGGCTATACGACATGCCCTTTTGCTCGCAAGTTTCTTAGCAAGTAATTTTAATATCTAAAACTCCGTTATTACACCGCTCTAGTCTTTGATAGAAAGAAACCTTCAAACTGAAAGCCTCCAGGACTTGCGATCTCAGTTTTGCGTTGCAGTGACAGTCAATCTGTACCTTGACGATTTTATTTAAATTATAGAATAAAATAGAATATATATATATATAAAATTGTATATGTATATTTGCTAGGCACGGAGTTGAGTTATTTATAGAGCTACAATTTAATCAAGGCGCTGCATGCAGTGTTCCCCAGCAATTTAATAAAGTCTACAGCGAGCTCAACCTCACCCCTTGAGTCCCCACGCGTTCACGAATTGAATATCCGGATATGATCGTCACAAAACATTTGAGGAAGCAAACATAAATACATCGAAGTAATAATAATCTTTATTTCAGAAACATGTCCCATATTGACTGGCCTGTCAGCTCAGTTGGTAGTAGCTCTGCCTTCTGCGCTGTAGGTTGAGTTTTCGATTACCTCCCAGGATAAACATTTGTGTGAAGAACATAGGTGTTTGTTCTGTGTCTGGGTGTTATAAAATATCATAATTATGTATTTCAAAATATATAAGTGTTCTATCAGTCACCATAATACAAGCTATGCTTAGTTTGGGGCTAGATGGTGTTGTGTGCATTGTCCACCAATATTTATTTATTGTACATAAGTCCCTCCTACCGCTCCTACGTACTTAAAAAACCTAACACAATACACACAGACACACAAGTATAATAATGATATAAATGATAACTATATAACTGTGTTAGGTGGAAATATCCACCCACCGTTTATACATTTTCGTCAGTATAAACCATTCTGCCAGACTCTTGATGATAATATTGCCACACGCGTCAACTCTAGACATGAAAGACGCTGGATCGCATTGAAAGAGTCGATCTGGGCATCCGCGTACATTTCTGAAGCGCTGCAAAGGCGCTTCAGGCCCATCAGGTGCCTAAAAGTATTGTTGTAGGCAACCCGTATCCTATCGTGCGTCTTTTATAAATACCTAAAATGCATGAAATAAAAACTAGCAGGTACTTTATTACCTATGCATTGCGTATCACCCATGATAGTGTCATGTAAACAAGGACGTGACTTTTATATTTGTAAATTATCCTCACGTCATAACGTATTGTTGAACTAGGCATTTCCACGTGACCAAAATAATTTTTATTTGTAGGTGTAGGTATCTGAGCAGAGTCAGATTAAAGAGCTTATGGCACCAAAATTCAGCTAACATGTAAGATGATTCTAAGTGGTTCTTGTGAATGTACAAAATAAAATAAAATTTATTATTCATCTGTAAGAATCATTTTAAGTACCTAGTAGGTATACAAAGTAACATAAAAACTAAAATCAAAACAGACTTCATTGAATTAAATTTGTCCACTGGAATGTCACAAGAAAGCAAAATATCGAAATTTCGTTTACTTGGAGGACTTATTTTTTTAGCTATTTAGATTTAAAAACCGAACTACTGAACCGTGGTGAAATTTCTATTGGACCAATTGGGAAGTATATCCTTTCACATGAAACAATATTTTTTCAAATGCGAATTAAGAAAAAAAACTAATTAAGATCCTCCTCCTTTTTTGGAGTCGGTTAAAAATGTTTACCTAATGGTGTCAAGTTTTTGGTAAAGTCGTCTACTGTTTGCGTTGGCAGCGGAGGTGGGATCGTTAAATTGATGACAGTCAATGGACGTGGCGTGACCTCTCTTTATGAGGTCGGGTGTGGCGTCTGAAACTTGCTATTATCACGATAACTGCAGCAAGGAATGAGGACACTCTAGATACGATGGTTAAACCATTAAACATCACTGATATTGGATTCCTTTAACAATATATTTTACATAAAACTGCAAACCGGTTTCTTAACTGTGAAAATATAAACTTGTGATATCAAATACCCAATAGAATACCTACTCTGATTGCGATACATGATATGTTGACACCATTGCGTTCCGTAGGGTACTCGTACCTTCAAAGCCCATGGTCTGATCAACTGGCAAATTTATATTAAGCTATTGCCTGTGATCCTCAATATAATACTTTAATTGCAAGAAATGGTTTGTCGTTCAAGAGTTATGTAGAGTATCTTCAAAGTCCATTGTTAAGTCCAAATATGTACTGAGACTGAGAGGTATAGGTGGTATAGAAATAGGAATAGGTAGGTATACTGAGAAATAGGTATTCCCTTACTATATTTTCAAAAATAATAAGTAATTTGCAATGCATTTGTTTTCATGCGAATAATAGGATTTCTACATTGGAATTGAAAGCCGGTTAAAAATAATTCGTTAGCTGATTTCTTTATGAAAATCAAAATAGACAATTTGCATAATGTAGGAATCCGGCAATAATGTTAAGTAAATTTTTAAGAAATTCATGCCATAGCCCTCGAAATCACGCCTAATTTTTACCCTTTTATAAATACCCATTTGTTATTTTTTCCACCTGCAATGCTTTTCTCATCGTGAAATGTAGAATCAAAAAAGTCGTCGCCTGTATTTACCCAGCCATTTCTCGCATTTTTCCGTCCTTTAGAAACTGTATAATGGAAGCATTAGAGATACGCGGGGGAGCGAAGGCTCGCGCGCCACCCCAGTGCTTACGTGCTCAGTCTTAGCACGAGAAGCCTTACCGGTAAAAATCCCTCGACACAAATATGTAGAGTGCTCCTTTGACTTTGGCACCTTAACTTATAGGGGAAAGCAAAGCTAAAAAGCTTCAATACCGCGTAGGTGGAAAACGAAGTCTGCGTTATAGTGGGCGTAAGCGCCTTGGCGTCGGACTCACCATTCGCTTTATGTACATACAACACAAGTACGATCGGCTAGACTCGTAATACACGTCTGCGAAGCGGACGTATGCCACGCTTATGTAACGCAAACAATCTACACTCATTCATACCTACAGAATGTTTACACTGACTACTTATGTTTGACACCTCTGAGCATGCCGATTTAAACTCGTTAGCTAATTGTATACATATACGAGTTGATTAATGTGACCAGCTGTCTTTTGAACGGATATTTTAGTCACCATCAGGCATTATAGATACAGCGTTATCATAACATTGATAACATCCTTCCCACATCAAAGTCCCCTGCTGCTATTTTAATAAAATATCCTCATCCATGATTAATCTAGTTAGATCTTCGATGCGGCCGTCTAATTCACATTTCCGCTACGCCCTTCTGTGGGAGTTTGATCGAATTTATCTGTAAGCTCAATCCATTAGTGGACCCTCCACCTCTTGTGATAACAACGAGTTGACAGCGGAGCGGTGCGCGGGGCGGTCGCTCGCACTTGGGGCTCCCAGCCGTTCTTACTTCCCATTAGATAAACTTGTCCGCTCCAACGGCGATCCCGTCTTGCTCTCGCTCCAGTCCGATAATTGTGAGTAACGCACTCGGTTGTGTACCATCCAAGGTGCAGTTCGCAGTGACTGGTTTTGTTTTCTGAACAAACCGGCCGTGATTAATGTACTCCGCCTCAGTGAATCATTGACACCACAACAACGATGTAGTGGTGACGATTGTTATTGATAAGTTTGAGTTTGTTGTGCTGAACGTGTGTCGTGTATTTAAAACATTTTGGAAGTTATCGTGTCGTCGAGGCTACTCTGTGAATTCTGTTTGAATAAAATATTAGGTCTGTATAAAACGTGTATAAGGCAGACGTCCGTTTCTCGATCGCTAAATAGTTCATGATATCTATTTAGGTACTGGATGGTAGATGTTTGTCCTGTTTTACTTAAAATTATTGACACATGTGTATCAGATCGTTCTATTACATTGAAATGCCGTTAATGCTCAATGCGGGCAAGATGTTTATTTATCTCACAAATACGTAACATTACGAATTGAGGAGTGAACAAATTCGGTGCGAGAACCAAAACATATTATTTGGGTCTTGTTTGGACGGTATTCATTCGGCTAGCAAAGTCACATAGAACTTCTCAAGGGTATAATAAAGTACACTCTCGAATATTGGATTACTTACTAATTCATTTGGGCGTTCCATTATTGCGGCAAATTATTTATTTTGGAGTCAAGTAAATACGAGGAACAGTTCTACAATCCTACTTGGCTTCTTGAAGTTTTTAATGAGGTCAGAGCTTTTGGAAGTTTATAGCCAAGTTCTTGTAAAGTTTCATAGCCTTCATGTTCTTAACAATGGAATAGTAATTGCAAAACATCATACAATATGCAACAGTTTCTGCAGGTCTTTAAGAGTTTTATAAATTTAAAGTACGTAACTGAATAAGTATGTGTTGAATTACAGGTCGAGGCGGGAGACGTTTTGCTCAAGGTTAATGGGACTGATGTAAACCGGTTCACTACTCGAGAAGGTAAGGAATTCACCATTTATCACGAACATGCCACTTATCTACGAAACATTCTCAACTTGCAGATATCTGCCACTGTAATTGAAATGTCATTCTATGTTTATTACTGCAATATAGTAGATCCGATTTATTCGCTAGCGGTAATTACACGGATATCGTACTAGACTAAGGCAACAACAGGCGTCGATTTATATTTCCTACTGACTTAGCCAAGTGTTACGCACCACCGACCAATAGTTCTATCCCATGTTATTCAGCGTCTCGTCCGACCGTTATCTTCGAACTTATTAACACTAATTCAATGATCGCGTTACGACCGGCTCGTAGTCGGCTGTCGACACGCAACTTCGCAATTCACATTTTCAACACTCATTGTACTTATTCCATTCGCAGCAGAATAGACCCGCAATAAGAAACATAACCATTTTAATAGAGCAATGGTAAAATTGATTTCTCAGACGTTAGTTGATTACGTGTTATCGGAGTAGGATCAACAAATAGTTGCTATTGTTTGCCTTACGTTTACGGGTTGCATATTTTAATGACCTTTTGTGTTGTTGACGAAAATCATACGCTACCTGAACCTTTCGATTGTTGCAGTTTTAAAATGCTTGCGACTCGCGACGGACCCCGTCACCCTAAGACTGAGAAAGGGTGAGTTGAGTTTACTAAACTGTAGTTTATTGTAGTTATGACGTTTGTGGGCGTGTAACAGCTGCAAGTAATAAAATGGGAGAATTCCCCGATGGTTTGGTCGAGTTCGTGGAGTGGCAAATAAGAGTATCCACAAATAAGAGTAGCAATACGTGGAGCTATTTTATAGGTGGCTCTCGGGAGCTGAGCCGGTCGGGTAAACCTCGTTCACATTGGCTTTGTTCCCTTTAATAAAGTAATCTCAGCGTGCTTTCATCCCAAGCCTGTTAGAGATTAATTATCTCCGAAAACCTTCAACCTTTATAAGATTTTAAAAACATTATTTTTTTATTCGAGAGCTACAGACTACAGAAAAAACATTCCTCTACTTTCAAAACAACCATAGAGCCGGTAACCATCATGCATCCATTTACTGCTTTTACCATTCCTTACTTATTCAAGGCTCTATCCTGGATATCAGCCAACTAAGCCTGTCTGTGCAGTACATAGACGATAAATATGCATCTCCCTACTGGAGATAACTACAGCTACCAGTAAATAGAACGGCTTATTTACTAGTCTTAGGATGACGAACGCTATGCAAATTTATGTAGATTTTTTACATTTCCTTTAGCACTTTTTATAATTGTGTACTAGCTGGATTCTAGGTTTCATTGTCTTGTATGTATAGAGCGATTTTGTGTCGTCTTGTAACTTCCGGTTGAAAAACATTATAGGAATAATTCAAGGTTTGCCAGATTACGTCTCAGAATGGTGCGACTACATAGCTTGCCATGGATGCTAATGTGTTTGTAATTATGCTTCGAAAGTTGTTCTTGTAGTGAATTTCATTTGGGATATTTGCCAGCTTATCATGTTATTAGAACAACCCTGCGCAGCTTCAAGTAGTAGTTGTAGCCGTGCCTTGTCGTAAATATACTCGGTTATTGATAACATCTTTCTGCGTTCTTTCCGGACCCCTGAAGTACAGCTGAACCCCAAGGGTCACGTGATCGATGTTGAGCTACATGTTTCTTCCAGTCCTGCGAATATATAAATACGAATGTTTCTGTGGATGTTTGGATGTTTGCTATTTAATCACGTAGCAGACTGATTGTTTAATAAACTTTGTGTCCGGATACCTACTGCTTAAGTAGATTATGCCGGGTGCTGGAGTTTTTCTCTCATAGATAAATTTGTGTTTCAGACCCACAGATCAAAGCGAGTGTGAGAAGATACCTCGCGTCATCAGCAGAGCGGCGTAGTTTGGCACGCACCAACCGCGACAAGTGAGTTTTTATCAATTAACCGACTGCAATGAGCGATAGTTGAGTTTTTATTGTTGTTCCGGTGTTTGTCTGATCTGACTAGATCATACATAAAAGCAGCTAGAACTGCTGCAAGTCAGTAAATTACCGCAGTAATGAGCTTTTATTATCCCAGGGTCAGAGTAAAATCAGGTAGTTGCCAAAACCATGATCGCTTTATATAATTGGATTTATATCACAAAAAGTTCAATATGGTCTCTGTAAGTCTATAATTACATTCAGGTTTTGTGTTGCGGGATGCAATTTATTATGCGTTCACTGGATTTATTCGGCTGCTTTTAAGTTCACTCGTACCTCGTGCAAGCTCTGCACCATTTGATTCATTATCGAGAGTTGGACATCTCTCAAACTCAAACCTATCAAGAGTATAAAAGAGTCCACTCGCTAGCTCTCCTATTTACGTACATACATACTCCTTATTTGTTGACGTTTTACGTAGATAAAAACATGGTAACTTTTCTATTTGCTCCGTGCAGCAATGTTGCAAGATGCATGTTTACCTGTGAAACAAAAAGTTGCGTTATCGGAACGAGATAGTAATTTAGAGTGCAGCTACCTCTTGCAACATTATGAGATTCAGCATTATGTTTCATCATTGTTTTAGTTTACACAAGCATAATATAAAATAAACAAAAGTGTGAAGTTTGAAAAGTTTGTGTTGAATGTTTGCACGTGCCTCAGACTACCCTGCTAGAGCAACTAGGGATCTTTAAGATCCTAATAGGAGATTTCTACCGAGCCTGGGTATTACACTCTTGAGCAAAAGTATGTCATGTTACTAACTGGTTGTATCAGATACTACGAATGCAATGGTATACCATGCATGGTACAGGTGATTAAGAATGAACTGGTTATACGACGAATACAGTTAATTGGTTGGCTCTTCTTCTGCCCCCAAAGTTTCCTCAATATGCGTTTACGGTGACGCTCTTCCTTCATTCAATATCCTTATTGTGTATTGTACGTTTGACGCGTGTTTTCGACGCTTTTACTTTAAGATAATAGATATTATTTTTTTGGCTTCTATATATTCAATTAGTCAGGTCTAAGAAGTTGATAATCTGATAGTAGTCGTAATATCATAACTTTAAGTACTTAATTAAACAATTAGGCTTACGATTGTAATCAGGCGTACTACAATAAAACGTCCAAATATCTTGTCTAAAGTCTAAATAAGGGGTTTTGTCAGAGGCATATCTGTGTATACTGGGCACAGGAATTATAATTTAAAATTAATTTTCAATACTTTCACCTCACTTTGAATCGTTTTACTTGCTAGGTGAATTTATGTCCTTATTCTTCTTAACCCAAGTCCAAGAAGAATTGACAAGAAACTCGTCATGACCCTTGGTCCGCGCCCACATTTCTTATATTAGTTTTTTCAAGTACTTTTAGACTCGCATAAATAGAAGTATTTGTGGTTTTACTTGGAATTTATTTATTTATTTATTTATTTATTTACACAATAAGATCATAGCATTACAGTAGGTACACCAAGGCGCTATGAAATAACATTTTAACAGAAAAATTTAACACTATAAAATATTTTTACTAAATAATTAATAATAAAAATACTTAAAAAAATAACAAAAAAAAAAAGTATTAACAGATTGAACTAATTCTACTACTATCAATCGTCTCACAATACCTCAGACATTCTCTGCACACATTCGTCCATCGGTCAGCAAACAGATCACAAGAAGGTGTTGATGCCAGAAGCGCATTTAATAATTTTAGAGCCCGAACAAGAGGCGAGTTCTCGTGCGCGACTGACCGCGCCCACGGTGCAGCCAGTAAGTCGTGACTACGGGGCCTCAGCGAGTATTTAGGCACTTCGGGAACAGACAGTCTTACAACTCTAGCCACTAATTCAGGGCAGTCTGAAGTACCGCGCAGTATCAGACAAGCAGTGACCAGAAGATTGTAGTGACGCCTAGCTTCCAGAGAGTTGAAGCCTAGCGCACCAAGTAAAAATATTGTGGGGAAAAGGAAAGGATAATATCCATAGATCTTTTTGTACAAAAATCTTAAAAAAGCTTTTTGGATCTTCTCCAATCGCAAGGCGTAAGTACTCTCATGTGGATGCCATACGATAGACGCCGCCTCAATCTTACTCCTTACAAGAGCCGAGTAGACCAGTTTTATAGCACCGGCATCGTGAAATTCACGGGCATTCCGCAGAACAAAACCTAACCTACGATAACAATCGGCAGCGAGTACGTTCATATGCTCATGAAAATTCAGACGTGTATCAAAATTAACGCCCAGGTCTCTCACAGAGTTGACCCTAACTATGGGTTCAATACCTAGCAAATATTGTGCTAGGAATGGTACACGCGCGCGACTGAAAGTCATAGCACAACACTTGGCCATGTTGAAGAAAAGCTTGTTTGTAAGACTCCAATCAAAAACGGCATTAATGTCTTCCTGCAGATGTATGGAATCATTAATTTGTTCAATTTTATGGACCAACTTCAAGTCGTCAGCGTACAACAGACATTTCGTATGTTTAAGAACAGCATCAAGGTCATTTATCATAATACCAAACAAGAGCGGGCCCAATATTGAGCCCTGACTGACTCCAGACCGTGTATGATAGGGAGCTGAAACAAAGCATCCATGTTGCACAAATTGCTGCCTGTCACGCATATAACTTGCAAATAACTTAAGTAATTTTGTTGAAAAACCAATATTACAAAGTTTTTTCAACAGAACATCATTATCAACTCTGTCGAAAGCCTTTTTAAAATCGAAGTATATAACATCGACCTGCTTACTCTTGTCCAAGTGCAGAGATATAAAATCAACAAGAGTCAACAAATTCGTATTTACAGAACGCTTAACTCTAAATCCATGCTGCGAGTCCCATAAAAAAGGTTTTATCTGAGGGCATATTAGACTATGCAATATTGATTCAAAAAGCTTGGCGAGCGCGGAAAGTACTGCAATAGGTCGATAATTGTCAACCTCAGTTGTATCTTTAGCTTTAGGAATCGGTCTAACTCTCGTAATTTTCCACTGGCGTGGATAATCACCGGTAGTAAGGGCAAGGTTCAGGATATAACAAAGAGGCCGATAGAGGAATGATAGAGTGAGAAACATTGTGAAAAGAGCTTTGTGGAGTGAAAGACGTAGTGATGAAAATTGAGATAAGAATTTTAAGATGGTTTGGGCATCTAGAGAGGACGGATGAAAGAAGATTGACGAAACAGGTACATGAGAATGGGGAAGCTGGAACGGGATGATTACGTCATACTTACATTGACCAAATTGAACGGCCAGCATGGCGATTATGGAACTTTTGGAACTTTTTACCGAAAGCGCGAAGGTTATGTACAATGTTTACTGGACGACGTGACATATACTTCTTAGTACATGTTTCTTGTTCTTGCAAGGAGTATGATTTGGGTGTATGTTCGTGCATGTATTTTACATAGAGGAGCTTACTTTTGAGTCTTCACATCAGTTTGTCGTGGCGCTCTGTCTATATCTGTCTATATCTGTCGCGGGCTTATCATCACGCATGGACTCCATAGAACTACGGCTCGAGACAATGGAGCTGAGGCGCGAAGAGTGTCCTCCGGAGATCGCTGAATTAAAGTGCAAGGTTGCGCTGCTCCAGCAAGAGCTCTACGACAGAGACCAGGATGCTCTTTTATCGGACCTGGAGATAGGTCATCTACCGGAGGAAAAGGGTGAGAACTTGGTGCATACTATTTCCTTGCTGGCCACCAAGGTCGGAGTGGTACTTGACGAGCGAGAGATAGTGTTTGCGGAGCGCGTAGGCGTGGTGCAGCGCGCGGGGTCTGGGGGCGAGGCACCGCGCGAGCGTCGCGTCATTGTTCGCCTGGCGAGGCGTCACGTCCGTGACCAGCTGCTGCAGGCTGCGCGAGTGCGTCGCACCCTGACCATCGCCAAAGAAGGCCGTGATGGTGCACGACCGCAGGCTCGTATTTATATTAATGAGCGCCTCACGCGAACCAACCGCCAACTGTTCCACCGGGCTCGCGAGGAGTGCCGTAAGCTTCAGTGGCGGTACTCTTGGACTCGGCGTGGCAGAGTCTTCGTGCGGCAGGCGGATAACATGCAGGCGTATCCGATCAAATCACAGGCGGATTTGGAACGTGTTTTTGGTCTTGGCTCCGTTTGATTTTGTTGAATGCTGGAATTGTATTACTTGTGTTAATGTATTTTACTTGCTATATTATTATGTAAACGGTTCCGCTTATCTTTGTACTAGCATTGTTATGTTGTGTATCTATAACTATATTTATTTTTGGGCACCAACTGCTCTCGCCTGTGTGATGTTTGTTTATGAAGTATATATTTATACACAAATAACACTAACTCATTTATTATTTTATCACTATTTACCTACTCTAGTTATATTATATTTTTATAATTATCATTTTTATTACTTTCTATTTTATATTCAACATTCCTGCAATTTAACATATCTGACATTGAGTCTGGGCAAATATAACATATCTTACATTGAATTAGTATTTAAAAATAATCATTCTATGATTTCTGTGTTAAGAGTTACATTGCATTGCGTAAGTGGTGTATCAATTATTTACCACTTCCTTTAAATCATTTGAAGGTTGGTCTTTTTAACCCGGGTTCTCTACACACAGGTCAGGATGAGTTTTTAGTGGCTGTGGGAGAGTTAAACCCTGACATATTGGCAATTAATGAAACCTGGGTAAAAAGAGGGCAAGACGGCAGGGCGCCCGTCATTTCGGGTTATCGTTTCGTCCATCAGCCAAGACACAGCCACATTAAGGAAGGACGTGGTGGTGGGGTGGGTTTTTACATACGGAAGGGGATTAATGCGCGTGTCTGCCCTCACCCTGTTGTGACTACAGTGGAACAAATGTGGTTGCGTCTTAGCGTAGTTGGCAAGACCGTAATTGTAGGCACAGCTTATCGAGCACCATGGCAAGATGCAATTGTATACTTTGATGCCATTACTGAATCGATTGCCTCCTTTCCAAAGTGTGACAATCTGATCCTAGTTGGTGATTTCAATATTAACATGCTTGTACCTAGCAATAGTAAATGTGTCTTACTTCAACAATTTCTGCATAGTCTGGATCTTGAACAAATTATTACTGAACCCACCCATTTTCAAGATGATTATACCCAGACTTTAATAGATATTGTCTGTACAAATACCCCTGTCAGGAAAGTAGTAGTGAAACAGACCCCTGATCTTGGTCGCCATGCAATGTTGGTTGTTGAGCTCTACATTAAAAAAGAAAAACCGTCCCCACGATATGTTTCTTACAGACCTCTAAAAAATATTATCATGGATTTATTTTCTAAAGATTTAAACTCTATTTCTTGGGATTGTGTAGATTCATCTTTGGACATTGATTATCGGGTAAGAGTTCTAACTTCTTTTATTATTACCCTGTTCGACCTACACGCTCCGCTTAAAACATGCAAATTTAAGGGCCCCCCTCACCCATGGATAACTGAGACTGTAAAAGTAATGATGGGAGTCAGGGATGACTATCATATAAGATACAAGAAACATAAGACGGATACCCTCAAAAACTGCTACAAAAGCATGAAACACATTGTGGTGGCCGCAATTGAGAGTGAGAAAACAGCTTTCTTTACTCAAAATATAAATAAAAATATCTGTAATCCTAAGAAATTGTGGAAGAACTTAAAAAATAATATCCTAACTAATAAAAATAGAGCAGATGAATTACCTATACAGTTTGATGATCCAGATTTAATAAATTCCCATTTTCTTAATGTCCCAGGAAATGGTATTGTCCAAATGTCCCAACTAACTTACTTTGCGAATAACCGGTACAGTTCAGATTCAATCTGTTTTTCTTTTCAGCCTGTAAATGAATATTCAATACTCAAAATTCTGCAGAGTTTCAAATCAAATGCGCAAGGCATTGATGGCATATCTTTGGATATGGTACTAATGACCCTTCCGCAATCACTTTCTGTAATTACGGCTATCATCAATCAGTCTTTATCTAGTGGTGTCTTCCCTGAGTCTTGGAAGGTGGCAATCGTCAAACCCATCCCCAAAAATAACCAACCCTCTACCATGAGTGATCTTAGACCAATTAGTTTACTGCCATGCCTCTCAAAGTTATTGGAAAGAGTGGTCTGTATACAGCTGACCAAGTATCTTGAGGAGCACCTTATCCTTCCGCAGCTTCAATCAGGCTTCCGCCGAGGATTTAGTACCTCAACTGCTCTATTAGACGTAGTTGATAACTTGCTGGTTGCTCAGGATCAGGGTAAGTGTAGTATTCTAGTCCTCCTTGACTACTCGCGTGCCTTTGATTGTATCAGCCTTCCACTGCTTCTTTCGAAACTGGCTTACTATGGACTGGATGCAAACTCAATAAATTGGTTCACTAGTTATTTGGTCCAGAGAAAACAATGTGTGGAAATCAAGATTCCCAATGGTCAGACCCTTCGATCCTCATTAAAATCAGTACCACGAGGGGTCCCACAAGGATCTATTTTAGGACCAATTTTATTCATACTTTTTAGTGCAGACATTACCCAGGCCATTACACACTGTAAATATCACCTTTATGCAGACGATGTGCAGTTGTACTACTCGTTTTTGCCGCATGACTCTCCCGACGCCGTGAACAAGATTAACAGTGATTTAGCCCAAGTCCTGCATTGGTCAGAATCAAATTCTCTTGTGCTTAACCCTAAAAAAACAAAGTACATGTTGTTAGGTACTAAAGCTAAGCTTGATAAACTAGACACTTCACAATTTAATATTCGTATGGGCGGGCAAGATGTTGAATGTGTCACAGAGGCTAAAAGTCTTGGGCTGATTCTGGACAGACACCTTCGCTTCGAGAGCCATATTGCTGAATCTGTGCGAAACTGCTTTTATAGGTTGAGATGTCTGTATAACATTAGACCCTATATCAGTGAAGAAGTTCGTATAACGCTATGTGAGTCTCTTGTTCTGTCCAAACTGAACTATTGTGATGTAGTATATGGTTCTTGTTTGCTGGCAAGGACTGAAAAGCTGGTTCAGCGAGTGCAGAATGCATGCGCTCGTTTTTGTTTTAAAATTCCCCCTCGTACGCATGTGACTCCTTATCTAAACTCATCTAACCTGCTTAAAATGAAAGCACGCATGAAGCTTCACCTTGCCACCCTTTTGTTTGGAATAATTAAGAATAAAACGCCTACCTATTTATTTCAAAAGCTAAAATGGGTACAAGAATACTCTCGCTACACAGTAAGGGACTGTACTCACGTTGTCCTTATAACTCCTCGGCATAAACTGGTTACCTTTCGTGGATCTTTCAGTTTTGCAGCGTCTCGTTGCTGGAATGACCTGCCCCCACCAATTCGTGCTCTTAAAACACTAAATACTTTTAAAATCAGATATAAAAAAATATTGCTGTCTTATCAAATTAACCATTAGATCACCAATTGAGTTTCACTATCTGCACTTATGTCACTATTTACATCACATCTCAATCGATTCTCAGCATTCTCAAGCCACAATAAAATAATTTAAATTTACTATTTATATATTTTAATCTTGTACGTATAATATTGCTTGGTTGAGTTTGGTACGTCTCCGGCTATTCAGTCCGTCACACTGGGGGCAAGCACCGATATTCGATAATCGACCCGACATTTGATTAAACAATAAAACTAGCACTCTTGACTCTTGACTTTATTGATTGTTGAACATAAAAAAATTCAATAATGATATTTCTGTTTTTAAAATAGTTTTGCCCATTTCGTTTTAAATAAATAACACGCATTTATTATAATTATTTATTATTATTTTATTTTTTATATTTCTAACATTATTTATATTTATATACCTACCATACAATTTCTATATATTTACACTCAGCCACGGATAAACATTTATATACCTAATCAATACATAATAATTATTTACTATTGTGGTTATGGTATTTGTGAGGTCACTATTTCCAGGCCCTGACTGAAAACCAGCGCAGCTATACATGGTAGGTAGCCACTATCAACCATGTAGAGCAGCTTTTATGCTGAGTTCAGGACCTGTTTGACTGCGCACACAGAGCGGGACTAGTGGCTTACTCATACGTGACATTGAAATATGCCTCTTTACATTTGGTCATTGATTGAGTACGGAACCAAATGTCTTACTCGGGGTGTGATAAATCATTTTATAACCAAATCCGTCTTTCACCTGTGTTCTTAAAAGGTTTATTCCTCACATACCTATAGGGTGTGCGTTTATTTATTTAATTTAGAACGCGGGGTATCCTAATTTAGGCTCTTTTGTCTCTTTTATTGACATTTTCTTTCCAGCGAGCATTGACTCTTTTACATTTAGAAAAACCAGCAACATCATGATATACCTTTAAAACTAGTGGCTCTGTGAGCTGTAGACCTCGCGAACATTTTTTGAAACGTATCGAAAAATGTTCATTTTTTACGTTTACAACCCCATTATCTCCGCCATTTTGAAAATTTTCCAAAAACTGAATCGACAAAAAGAAATATATAGTTATAGAACCTGCTCACAAAATTTAAGTTAAGGTTAAGAAATGCGACCTGTAGAGAAGAACATGACAGGCAGACGGACAGACGCCGGCCGGACAGACAGACTACAAAAGTATTTTTGCCTAAGCTGAAACGGAGACACTCACTTCGCTCGGTCAATAAAATAATTTCTATGATTCATGATTACAACTGTCGTCCACGATAGTAAACGCCTTTCCTATTTCTGAATACTTTACGAAATTACATAAATTATTAGTCATATGATATTGTGTAGGTACTCTTAAATAAGTCGTCCTTTACCAGTGTCCCGTAATGGCCTACAAACTATTTGTAAGCTTACTCCGATAAACTTAAGTTCACGGTAATGTCTCAAGGCGACGAGACTTTCATTATTACGTAGACGTTAAGTTATTTATACTTATCGGATATATCTTACGTTGAACAACAACACTAGAGGTACAGACAACAAAAATTACTGTGATAATGTGTAGGTGTTATCACCAATTTAATTATAATAGTACGTACTTATAATGAAATCTTTACTCTTTTTGTTTTTTTTTTTACGTAATCTTTATTCTTTATTTTTTTGTACTCAATAATCAGTGCACTAAAATTGAGTTACCAATTAATGATAAGGCGTCGTCGTCATATACAGTCATGTTTCGTTTCTAATTAAAGAATCTCTTGTACTTGAGTTTAACTAGTAAAAGGCGTTGTACGCTTTGCAAGTCACGTATGTACCTACAAGATTCAATGTATGCTGGTTTTCCTTACCGGACAATAATCAAAATAAAAACCTAACAGTCATATACTAACATCTCTCCCATACAGTCCTGCGATCTTAGATAAATAAAATCTTTTTTCTATTTTGCAGGCTATACATAAACATCTTTACTAATATTATAAATGCGATAGTAACTCTGTCTGTCTGTTTGTTACATTTTCACGCCTAAACCGCTGAACCGTTTTTGATGAATTTTGGTATAGGCTACTTTTTATGTAGGTACCAAGCGCGCGAAGCCGCGGGCAGCAGTTAGTTACTTATACAGGGAATTCAGGAACTAGTATTTTAAGCCTGAACGACGGATTTCGACAATGAAAATTAACAGTTGTGAGTACAAATCCTAAGAATTAATATTTTCAGATTTCCATACAAAAACATTCAAGAAATAAAATTGACAACCCTTTTTATTTTGTCAACAATGTTTCTAAGTGCGTTACCTACTTACATACCTATACCGAGTTCAAATTGTCTGCTAAGCTAGGCTAGATACCTAGGTTGGTGTATGTAAGTATCTTTTGACGTAGGTACCTACATTGCATACTGACTGCGGTATTCTTCACACAAGCCATGTTGTTTCGTTTGTAGCACAAAACTAAGTAGATATTTATTTAGTAACTACCTAGTAATCTAGCGGCTAATCTAATAACCTATTCGTCTCTTGAAAAACAATGTTTTTAATTTTATGGTAAAAGAAGCAATTAGGTACTTATGTAGATTGCATACCGTTTAATGTCTTGTTCTAGGCAGATCCACAAAATTTTGAAAATTGACAAAAACAAACATCACATTACACGATTAGTAGGTACCTATTCTAGGTACTACCTCCTAGGTATCCAACACAAAGCACTTATGATTGTGTTAAAAAAACACATGGTCACTCACAATAGTCACAAGAATGGTCCAATGTGCCAATCTATGGTTCATGGTTTGGCGCGGCAACAACACTCAAAATCATATCGTGTCGCGTCGGTCGTATTCCTCATTACTGTAGGGTAGGACAGAACGTCATGATGATCACTCGAAACGGAATGACGAAACTCTTTAAAGGAACTAGGAAGTTGACGCACGACGTACAACAAATCACTGAGCAAAAATCAATTCAAAGCAAAATAAAATCCTTTGAAAGTTCCGACAATTTTTTAGGGTTCATTTTTTTATGTGAAAATTCAAACCTATCACAATGATGACAATCAATGTTGGTAAATACTACTTTGGTTCTTGGTGAAGTTATTTTGTTTAGTTTATTCCAAAGTCATGTCACTGCTTATTTCTTGGTCACTGAATCCTTTAACCACTCTGGTTCTGTCACCATCAATCACTAGTCTCTTTTTAAGGCTACTTACAGAAAGAAAACCAGTGACAGAAGAAATTATTGCAGCACAGAGTGACCAAGATAAAACCAATGACAGGATTAATAAATAAATTAAATAAATTCTTAACCGGAACAACGACAAAAAATACCTGTTATAAAAATACCTACGGAACCTATTACTGAAAAAATAAAAAATGTCAGTTTATTACAAAGGTAGACGATTTTTGGAATTAGCCGAGATTTATTATTTATTATGTGGATTGAACTCTTCTGATTGGTTGTCTGTTTTGTTTGACAACTTCTATGAGACGGATAAAAAGCCGCGAAGTCACAGAGTCGCACAATGAGATGGACAGATAAAACTATGAATTGAATTTCTATGAAGATACCTACCTATGTAATCTACCTACTTCCGGAAAATTTTGGTTAGATAACCAATGCTCTAAATTTTTTATGAAGATCCGAATCAAGTTGTTTTAATAACGAGTTGTGAACATGTTATCATCATCATAAACAATTCCTGTTTATTTGCAAATTTTTCAGATTTATTGTTGTTGACACATTTGACATAAGAACAAACAAGATTTATTTAAAAATACCAGCTGAACTCAACTATAAATAAAAATTGTCTTTCCTCTCAGAGGCATCACAATGTAGGCAACTTTAATGTTTGTGTTGTTGCGTGAAATCATACTTCATTTTGAGGTCACGCTCAGAGTTCAATAAACAGCTGATTTTAAGGATGTTACCAAAGTGCAGTTTTGAAGCAAACTTTGCTGCTCATTTCTTCAATGAAAAACATTGAACTTATAAAACTGGTAAAACATATGTTGTTCTCGAAAGTATCGAGAATCGGCCCACCTCGGCATAACATACTAGTTCCAGACCACCCTGTATAACAAACTTTATAAACATATTTCCTTCTCGCTATATACTCATCGTCATACAGACACCTTACTTCATGTTACGTAAAGCTATCAGGTGCTATCAAGTGCGTTCTTGTGTCTCTAGAAATCACTATAGATTACTTCGACGATCCGCGCACTTATATTACGATTCTTTACAGATCAAGTCCACCATCAAGCAACTCGAACTCGAACAGCAACTCGTCCAGCAACTCGTCGAGCAACGGGTCGGGCGTCGCGTCGGGCGAGAGTTGCGAAGCGTTACTCGAAGGCGTTAGACCGCGGGTATCTCAGCCCAAGTTCGAAGCATTCATGATGACTGGAGACCTCATACTGAACCTGTCCCGTGTAGAACATCCACATCACAACCACCATGCGCCAACGCACCGTACACATTACCACAGGTACTATTATATAACTTACCTCCATTTGGAACAGGTGGCCTGCTTGAGATATAACAAAAGCATTCAGTTCAGCTCAGTTGGTAGTAGCTCGGTTTTTTTCGCTGTAGTTTGAGAGCTTGATTCCCTCCCAGGATAAACATTTGTGTGATGAACATAGGTGTTTGTTCTGCGTCTGGGGTTATAACAAATCTTAAGTATGTATTTAAAAATATATAAGTATTCTATCAGTCATCTGGTTACCAGAATACAAGCTATGCTTAGTTTGGGACTAGATGGCGTTGTGTGCATTGTCCACCAATATTTTTATATTTTGTTTATTTATTACTTGAAGATGACCTTGGCGGAATCGTTCGTAGTAATCAATGACTGATTGTATCACAAAGAGCACTTACTATATTTGAATGCTGTAACATTGATGTTGGCCTTAGTGGCTAATGGCTAATACTTTTCCCGTAAAAAGATGCTGGCGGAAGAGGTACGTACGGTCTTCAAATGTCACTTCACAAATTGACAAACTAGTGGCCCCGTTTACCGATCGTAAGGTCATAGGTACGAATCTGATTGAACACCGATGGATATTTCGAAATTTATGTGCGTTATACCAGTACTCTCAAAGGTTGAAAGAAAACGTGAGAAAACTAACATGTCGTGTCGTTGAATCTAAAAAGTTTCAGTGCACAAAATACGTCTGAGACGCACTTTAATCCTTTCACTACATTGAGTTGAAATAACTAGTAAGACGATAAAAATAATACTTCAGAAATTGTTTCTAGAACATTTCGGAATATCAGCTCCCAGGCATATGTTGTCTACCACTTTGACGCATAGCATTTCAAGAACTACTGATACGTTATACGGTCCTGTTTGTATTGCAGATATAATTCGACGCCCGCATCGCCGAGCGAGTCCCGTCTCTGTGGGCGAGCCGAGCTCGCCCAGAGACATAACTCCTCACCCGACACAGGACTTACAGGGGACCATGCAAACAAATTGTAAGTATTGATCACATTACATTATAGCCTTCTGCGCTGGAGACTAAAGGTTCGGATCACCCTCAGAACAAATATTTGTGTTTGTTCTGTGTCTCGGTGTTATAGAGTATCATAAATACGTATTTAAAAATATGTAAGTATTGTATCAGTCGTCTGGTCACCATAGTACATGCTATGCTTAGTTTGGGGCTAGATGGTGTTGTGGGAAATATTGTTCACCAATATTTATTATTTATTGCAGTTATCTTATGACCTTAATGTGGGGTTGGGAAAACTTATGTGGTCGCTAATACTGTCCTACTGCGGGCGAAACTATAATTATGTAAGAATCTTAGTACTTACTGATTGATCTTTTAAAACCAAAACTGGTTGTAGACATTTGAAATTTGGAGTGTATGTCTTGGTGCGTAGAGTTAGTTGTTGTATGAAATATAGATGACTTAAACATACACGCATGGGCCAAATCGCGGATGTTCCGACTAGTAAATAACTAAATATTGGTAGACAATTATCATAGAAGCTTCTAGCCGTAAACTAAGCATAGCTTGTGCTATGGGGACCAGATGACTGTTAGAATACATATATACTCGCTAATGTATACATAAAGATACAACTGCCAGACTCAAAATAAAAATATTTGTTCATCACACAAATGTTTGTCCTGGACGGGAATCGAACCCACAAACAGAGTTATTACCAGGAGAGTAGCGAGGACAATCTATGTGCTTCGGACCGTCTGACTTACAAGGATGTTGGGTAACCTATACTGTTTCCACTAAATAACAGTAATAAAAGATATTTTCGCTAAAATATATTATTATTAACTGATGCCCGCGACTTCGCATGCATTTTACTTGCATAAAAAATAGCCTGGGTTCTTTCCCAATACGTAATATCTATCTCCTTACCAAATTTCATAATTGAAAAGGAGATCCTTGAGGTTGTATTAAATTAAAATATCTTTAACTTTTGTCTCTTTAGTATCACATAAATTATACATTAGCTTACTCAAAGTTGTCGGTATTCCAGGTTTATATCTCAGCCGGCATCGCCCGCGGGCGGGGTCGACTTGTGTGCGAGAACGCATCATTCCGTACGGACGTCGCGTTCCGAGGACCATTTACAGGTAATATCTTAACCTTGCCTATACATTTTGACAAACACGGGTTTTACTCACGTATTATTTTGTCGATGGAGGCACCGACACGATTCATCTAGAGCAGGGGTCTCCAAACTACGGCCCGCAGGCCAAATCCGGCCCACCAGTGCCATCAATCCGGCCCGCGACAGCCAATGAATGATACGTCTTTTCTGCGGGTGCTGTCGGCAAGGTCGAGAGCTTACATTAAGACTTACCTAAGTGCACGAAAGGAGCCTCTGAGGCGCACTTTAATCATTTCACTGGTTAGAAATAACTAGTAACAAGATAAGAAGAAAATGATGGCTCTTAGGCTTCAAAGTTCAAAAAAAGTTAAAAGAGACCCCTGATCTAGAGAATCTTCATCAGGGTGAGTTTGATCCGCGGTCCGTGAGTTGCCGCAAGCGTTCACAAACAGTGTCGGTGCCTCCATCGACAAAATAATACGTGAGTAAAACCCGTGTTTGTCACAATGCATAAAAATATATATTTATATACAAATGGATGTGGATTTTAAAATTATTTTGATTTTTGATTTTTGTTATTACCATCCGGGCGATTACATAATTCTGATACTATCAAAACATTGGTACTAACAGCTTTCAGTTACTATTGATAAATAAATAAATAATCCCGGACATTACACACAGCATCGTCCGGCCCCAAAGTAAGCAGAGCTTGCGTTGTGGGTACCACATGACTAATATACTACTTATAATTTTATTTTTATTTTTTAAGAATTCCATAATCGCCATGCCATGTTATTTTTCTCGTGTGTTATTTTGTCGATGGAGGCACCGATACTGTTCAAATTAATCTAGAGAATTTTTATCAGGTAAAGTTTGATCCGCGGTTCGCGAATCACATCTAGCGGTTATCTAGATTAATCGAAGCAGTGTCTAAATGTTCATTATCAGATTATAGATAGCTGTTTGGAGACACATTTTAGTAAAAAACATATCACAAATCCACAATCACACACAATCTTCCTACCGACTCGCACATATCCGTAGCTCTGCATTATGCGTAACCATTTAGTACTTCTCTTTTTTACATATTTTTTACTAAAACTACATGAGGGATGTTATGAGTTTAACGTATGTATGTGTGTGTATGTTTCAACATAGCTCCCAAATTTTTTATATTTAATAAAATCTGTTCATCCATTTAGAATAGAATAGACATTTATTTGGTGCACACACAAAAAAAGAAAGAAATGGCAGTAAAAATAAAATAAAACGAAATAGTATAAGTATAGGCACCTCCCCCTAGACCGATGGGTACCCAAACCCTTTACCTACTTACCTACTAAAATACCGCCACGATCAACAGTCCCTCCCTGTGTGTGTCCAAATAGGTCCAGTCTCAGCTTAATGCCACTTCCATACAAAGTATGAAAGCAGCGCTGGTGGCATCATTTGAAGATCGTCAACTCTTTTCTAGTTGATGATGGGATGTGAGCAATATCACACAGATCACAGATCTGATCGATTCGAAATTCTGTATCCTGTTACTTCAATGGCCTCCAATGGCCGCCAGAACTTGTTAACCTTGACTTGAAGCTGCAGCATGACCTGGAATCTGCAGAATACCGAACTCATCAACTTACAGCAGAGGTGTCACATTGGAGTGATCTCAATGAATAGGTTATAGGTTTTAGAAGTGACAACTTCTTAAGGGAGGGTAAACCGCTTCGTTACGTAACGTGTTACGGCGCCAGTCTGTCTGGCTTCCCTTTCTCTCACGCATACGGCAGCGGTAGGCAAGCTCCTCCTCTCTAAGTTTAACCCACAGCGTTAGTTAGATTAGTTTAAGTTATCACTTCTGTCGGGCGTCCCAAGACGCACACGTTTTTTTTATATCTTAATTTGTAATTCGTGATTATGATTTATCGTTGTATTCATCATCGACCACTTACAGCCATCCACTGACTCCTATAAATGAAACGTAGAAATGCAAGTTTCAGAAGGAGTCATCTCTTAGTGCGGTTGCTGTGGATATGGAGGAGGATGTGACGTCATCACTCAACACGCTACTCGACGCGAGACCTGACTCCGCCACGCCCGCGGCTTCGTCTGCGCGATCGGATGAAAACGAACGAGATCGGTATGTTGTTAATGATAATTAATTGAAGCATACAATATTAAGCGACACAATTCGACGCAATTACACAATTAGCGACACAATTTATGGCGCGTTTCGGGATTTACTTATATATCGTAAAAAGCGAACGATCTTATTTTGATTGCACCAAAGTCTGAAAAAGAGTATCATTTTTAAACTTACTAATAAAACGTGCGATTGACTTGTTTTAGCTGATTTTAGACCACATGTAATTTGATGATTTCATTTCAATAATGAAACATAATGTGAGCTTTAATTTACTGTAATTTAAAAATATTGCTCTAATTTGGTATTTAGTGTACGTATATTAAGAAAGTTCGTATTTTCCGAAATTTAAGCTAGTCTGGCGAAACAACAAAATCACTAATAGCTTATAAACAACCAGCATATTACTAAACTATATTTTTCATTATATTTATAGCTTATTATAATTAATTAACAGACGTTATAAAATCGTTACATTGATTTGTGATTTGCATACGATAGAGAAGGTAGTAGGTAGATGGAAGGTAGGGCCCACCTATATCTTAAACCGTCCGAGGCACAAAAGCTTCCTGTAAATGAATAAAAAGTTCCACTTGGCACTAGATCATTTAGAATAGATACAAACAATTTATAACGAGATTGTGGGTGGGTGTTTTTTAAACAAAGTTCAGTGTCGTCTTCTTTTAAACAAGTTATCAAAAAGATATCTTGAGATAGTAAGTTTGTGAGCTAAAAATAAAACTACATTATCTTTTTGTATCTCAGTTGAGCTGAGTCAATCAATTTTATCCAATTTATCTGATAGTAGTCTTACAGCAAACATTTATTACCAGTATTACCATGATCATTGCATTGTTCTATTTTGGAGATCGAAATACGGTTCGTTTATTTGTTTCTAGCTTCTTCCTGCGGCTTTGTGCTCAAAAAGTAACCTACGTGGTATTTCAGGTCACAGACTAGCCCACAATATTTTTTTTTAAGGATTTTTTTAAGTTTGCTACTAGCATTTATGAACCGATAAAAAAAATATTTTTTAATGTGAAAGGATATAGGTAATTCCCGATTGGTCCCATAGAAATTTTATCAAAATCGGTTCTGTAGCTTGGTTTTAAAATAAAAATAGGTGGAAGAAATATGTCATTCAAATGAACGAAATTTCGATATTTTGTGTGCTGTTTATGAATTTTAAAAAATGATAAAAGTACTAAAAAGCGTAAAATCTAATATTTCAAAAAAGAGGAGGTTCTCAATTCGATTGTTTTTTATGGGCTCAAATTAATTATTGAAGTCGGTTTTCTTTTTAGTTTTTTAATACGTAATTATATTATGAATTTTATTTTTTTGCCATCTTTCTTTATTCTTTTTTATAAAGAATGATGGCAAAAAAATAAAATTAAAAAAAAACATATTACTTATTATGTGTTTAAAAGAGACCCTACATCAATAACAAACATCCAAATCCGTTCAGTCGTTAGAGCATGAACCACAAACAAACCTAGATGTCTAGGCCTTCGGTAGTCTCTGTAGTGGACAGTAGATGTCGCTGAATTCAACTTAGATGACATCATCAATGTTGTTTCAGGATTGTGTGGACGTACAACGCGCCTGTATCATGCGCGTCTGAACGGACGCACTGTAACGGTTCCGCCACTTCCAACTCCACCTCCATATCTGACGGCATCTCACAAAGGTGCGTTTCATTTATTTTAATACACATATGCACTATGTTTCATAGACCATTTTTATCCAATGTCATACACTTTTGGTGTTGCAGTTGTATTTCGGCGAAAGTTACTTTATACTAATTCAATGCTAAGAAGCTATTCATAATTTGCATCACACTTGGTAATGTGGCCAACTCTCTTGTTAATCTGGCCAACTATCTTGATAATTGACCAACTCTCTTGATAATGTGGTCATCGGTTTTGTTAATGATATTATTGTGTTAGACCAAAAGAGAGATGGATGGACGAGATAAAAACAACAGGCGAGTACTGGATTGCTAAAGCATAAGGTAGAGGAAATTGGATCAATATGTAGGAGGCCTTTCTCGTCGAGAGGTCCTTAATATTTTCATATAATAAAATATATCGGTATAATTAAATGTACCTTCACTAAAATTATATAAGAATACTAATCTATTCATAAATGCATGACTAAGATAATTAGAATGAAAATAATTAAGGAATTGTTAACATTATTTTTAAGGAAATAATGATGAATTATTAAGGAAATTATTAGAATTAGGATCATTGATTTCAGAATAACAAAAAGCTTACAGTATACACCAAAACTAGCTGCCTTTATTAAAACTTTAAAATACTCTTTTTCTTCGTTATTGGCGTGTGTCATAATGATGACAATTTTGCCAGTGTCAAGTGAATGTTTGATTATAAAGTCTTTGTCGAATGTCGATCGTCATTCGTATATTCTAAACGTCATCGCGGAATGGCCGTCTAGATTTTTCTAGGGATTCCTAGTCGTTCAAATCACATTGCACCATAATACACTTATAATTCAATTGTCCATTCTTGTGTTATGAAGTCCCAATTTGTTGATTAAAATTCCGCTAAGATTACTGAATAAAACATGCAATAGCACGTGAAAAAATAATTAAATTAGAAGTACTTACTTCATGAAATGACAAATGAAAAATCTTAAAAATACTCATAGATTATTAAAAATAATATGTCATTTGTCATCAAACAAGTCAATATGTTTCAACTCGTCTATGCATTTAGCAAATTAAGCGCCTTTAATTGTTATTATGTTGTCCTTAGGTCGTCGTCCCCGGCATCGCCGACGTCAGCGTCATCGTCGCTGATGTCGTCTCGTACCTCCCCCCCACCGCGGTTACCCCCCCATGCCGCCTTACACCGACCACTTAACGGTGAGTTATACAAAACAGCGACCTACCGAGAGGAGCCCGGACCGTCTGATCAATTCTGCGCTCACCACTGCCTGAAACAACATACGACTGTAATCACTGGACAGACAACTCCTCAAATCTTTATTTACTTATACAACGTGTCCTAACATTTAACGATAAGCGGGCACCAGCGGATGGACCTATGGTGTGAAAAAAAATTTGGCGCTACTATGACCAGTTTTTTTTTTTTATATTATCGCAACCAACCTAGATTCCAAAATGGTATAAAACTCAAGGAAAACGAGCCACATAACAAAAACCAAATTTTCTTTTTTTTTCTCGAGTAGTTATGAGTAGGTCCGCCCACTGGTGCCCGCTTATTGTTGAATATTGGGGGGACACGTTGTATATTTGCAGATAAATTAAGGGTTGTCAAAGGCATGTCCAAACATTATAATGGCCACATATCAAAATGGTGACACAAGATGTGACTTTTAATCAACAACTGACTTACTCTCTCATTTGTTTTATTATTTCTCATTCATTTTATTTATTTCACAGGTGACATGAGCCTATCAGAAGCTGTATCAAACATATCCAGTCCCGACTACCAAGACCAAGACGACATGTTCGAGACCGGTCGAGAGTGCCCCCGGATGGAACTCTCAGACCCATCAGACTCCGACTCAACCATCCTAGTATCAGAACCTTGCCACAAACGGGCGAAATCGAACTCCTCCTACTCAAACGAACACGGAAGTGACGTCACGCTAAACGGGGACCACAATAATGACTATAGAATAGTGATACAAGTGAAAGGGCCGGACAAACAGAACGCTAA
This sequence comes from Lampropteryx suffumata, assembly GCA_948098915.1. NCBI lineage: Eukaryota > Metazoa > Arthropoda > Insecta > Lepidoptera > Geometridae > Lampropteryx > Lampropteryx suffumata. The sequence goes on from OX402553.1 coordinate 14,590,428, forward strand.
TAGTGAGAATGTGAATAATAATAATAATAGTGGGTACGCGCAGAACGGGAAGGAAAATGGACATAATTCGCCGGAGAATCAGGGTTACCAGGTACGTCATTGTCAGTTTTATGCCGATTATGACAGCCTCTGTGGTGCAGTAAGCCAAGGTCCGGCTGAGACGCAGAATGTTGCGGGTTCGATTCCGGCCGCGAGGCAAATGTTTGTATGATTTGTAAGTATTGGTCTTGCGTCTGGGTGTTTCTAGGTATAAAAATATTGTATTCAAAAACAAAATAAAAAATATATAAGTAGTATATCAGTCATGTGGTTATTCATAACACAATCTCTGCTTACTTTGGGGCGATATGATGCTATGTGAAATGTCTGGCATTATTTATTATTAATGTATTAATTCCGTCATGAGTTTGTCACTGACGCATACGAAAGTTGTAGTAGAAATTTGAGAATGACTATTAATAATATTAAAATAATAATAATATTATAATTTAAACAACTATATTGTTGATAAGAATGCATGGCCTCATGTTGCTCTGCCCTCAGACAGTTAACTGACAGATATGCAATGTACAAACTACTGTAATATTGTATTAGTTAAGCTAGTTATAAAAAGGATCATATAAAAAAGTGCTAGGACCAGGGCGAGTTTCTTGTCAGTTCTTCTCGGACTTGGGTAAGGAGGAATTGGCACCTAAATTCAACTACACGTTTCAAAGTGATCCTTGTAGAAATATTTGATTTTGACGGACGATCGATTCTGTTACGATAGCTCCATATGCTTATTACATAAAAGTAGTAGTAACGACAGCAAAAGCATCACTATAGCAATATCTACGAAATCAGTCTCAAAGTTGCATAAAAAACTCTTTATTGAGAAGCTAGGCTCTGCTTTTTACTTATTTGTCGCCCAATTACAGACGATACGATAGCCGTGATATTTTCGTAATAAAAGTGTGTTTGACAGCAGAGATCGCGCAAATCACACCTATTGTTAGTTGTATCTAGTTGTGCTGGACGGTTATCCGTGTAGCTCTAAATACAGCCTTTGAGGTTCCAAACCCATACAAACTAACGACCGTTTCTACTTGCTCCTATTCGGTTCTCCTACTGGTAGAAGCACGAGGACCAATATGTCCTTATGCTCCTATCGTGACCTTGTATGCAATTAGTACACTTAAGTACAGAATAAAAAAAGTAAAGTATACATTCAAAATCTCTCAAGAATCTCCTTAATGTATAATAATAAATATTATTTTCCGTATTGTAACACTTAGCTCTAAGATAATGAATAAAGATTTATTATTCTTCTGGGGCTTCAGCGGCCGCTGCCGCGGCACGCTCGCTTCGCTCGCTCGCCTTGCGCGTTGTTTTCTATACTCTTACATAACCAAGTAGTTTGTAATAAAAATGCTCATCAAATCTAAACCGATCTTTTGCAGTAGGAGCATCAGGACATGGGTGTCCCGGTGCTCCTACCAGTAGGAGCATCAGGACATGGGTGTCCCGGTGCTCCTACCAGTAGGAGTATTTAGTAGGAGCACGAGGAATTACCTAAACTAACGAGTACTTTAGAGTATAATGTAAACATTTTCAGGAGCTATGCAGTGGGTCAGACGGCGGTTCAGACGAGGGTTCAGATGGTGACTCCCTGCATTCGTTCCACTACAGCCCTAAGGCTGTGGACATACCATCTGCAGAACGCCTCGCAAAACGACTCTACCACCTCGACGGCTTCAAGAAATCAGATGTGTCCAGGCATCTCAGTAAAAAGTAAGGTCTTTTTGAAGCTTACGTATTATAGTCGGAAAATATAAAGGGCGCGGTTTGATAGATTCACTTATCGATCTAGGCGGGTCTGTTTCTCAAGGCTGTAAAATATTGTGTGTTTTGCATACTTTGCGACTGTTTTTAACATAGAACACACATACATTATAATGCTCGTATAGCACACAAAACTTGGTTTTCCTATAGAAAATACTAATGTAGAGAAAGCTAATAGATAAGTGTTACGTAGGTCTGTTTTCAATTTAAAAAACTGTGCTCTTGTCGATGATTGGTGCAGTTCTTTCCGCCTTTTCCTCGAACATAGCCTCCTTGATCTCCATATACGACATGACAGCTACCTTCTCCTTAATTTGGATCATGTAGCTACTCGTATTTGTAAACTACTCGTGATCTTTATTTTCCCCTCTTTTCTTCAACTTTCTTCTAAATATGATGGTGTTTATGAAACTGTCGTGCCATATAGGGTGACCAATCACTTTCACTTTTCTATTTGCAATCATTTGCAATGGGATTATTCATTCTCAACTCACACTTGTTACTTTTTCGGTCCAGCTAATCTTTTCCATCCTTCTCCAACTCTATTTCCCTGGTTAGATATGTTTACGTAGGTACTTATCACAATGCTTAAAAAGCTTGGATGATTTATCTAAGACAAAGACAGTCGCAAAGTATGTGGCGTGCTATCACATTTTTACACCTTAGTCCTAGTTAACTTTTCTTACTATCAAATCGAGCTATTTATCGTTCCGACTGATGTAGTTTGCATCTATGACTCGTTACGTTTATTTCACTACAGTTCCGAGTCTGTAGACATCCCGTCCGCTGAGCGGTTAGCCAAACGGCTGTATCATCTCGACGGGTTCAAGATATCTGATGTGTCGAAGCATCTGCGTAAAAAGTAAGTTATTTTTATTTTGGTGTATAGATAAGTTCACAGAATGATCCGGATTTATCTTGAAGTAAGAGTGCATGGCTCTATTTCCTCGACAGGTATAAGAGCCTACGTAGTAGTTACAGAGCAATGTTCAACAAAATTAAATGCTGTTAAATTGCTTGTCGACTGAATACGCCGTTGCTGTACCGCAGTGAAGTATGGTTCTTCAAGAAGTGGCGATTGGACTATCTTCTGAGACTAGCCCAAATTCGTATTTTTTATAGACTTAATAGCGAAATCGTATGAAAATAACCCAATCAAGAGAAAAACTCATATTGTTTGCGACTTCTGTAGTCGGCGTCGCGTTGTGCTTCGCTTCGTGCTTTCAATCGACCTTACGGCACTTTATGAGCATTCACACTTAGTATCTAACGAAAAAAAAACAAATAGAGCGTGGTTACAATAATAATAAAAATAAAAACAAAAAGTAAATTAAATATGTACCAGATATAAGAGTGCTTAAGCATTTCACCTATTTACTAAAATAGTCAACAGATAATGCCACTCCCATACCAAGTATGAAGCGATAGCCGTACTAAGCGATTGTGTTCAAGATTGGATTTGAATTTTAATACACGGTGGAGCTACAATGGTAACATTAAATGAGCACACGGGTAGAGCTACTTATCAGTAATCATAAAAAAATCCATATCCAAGTCCATACTTGAAATTTTCAAATTTTTAAACGAACTAAAGATACACATAGAATCCAAATTTTAATCATCCTTTACGTAAGCAATATTCGTAGAAAGTCACATACGCGTAGCGGGGGAGGGAGGGAGGCTACAGCTATTTACGTACAGGTTGATAATAAAGAAAATAGTTTTATTACAATAAATAAAGGAACCAATGTTTCTTTTTAGATGAAATTGTATATATTTATAAAATCTGAATCTGTAATCTAAACACAATAGAAGATAAACAGTACCTAAATGCAGAAAATACAAATAATATATAACGAGGCATCAGGGGACCTACCGGTAGTGATGTCAGGGAGACTGGCAAATGATAAAGACACCCAATATATTCAGACACAATTTAATATTAACTCTATTTAAACAACCTTAAAATCTAAGTTAAATTATAACAATAATACTCACAGGACTTTTCACCACGGGAGCTCACCAAAAAGTGCTCTCTCAAAAATTGTGGCTTCCCAAGTTCCCAACAACTCGCTATTTTTTTATATTTCAAGATGGCTGCATCGTTGTGAAGTCATTACACTTTCACACACTAAACTTTAAACTTAATATAATTTTGTAACAAACAAAAAAGTTTTCTTAATTCGTTTTTCTATTTTAAGAAGCTATTTTTAACATGAAATAAATTTTCTCTTAAAACCAAACTTTAAACATCCTGAATTCAAATCATCGCGCTTTCCGCTTTCACTTTAAATTTACTTTAACTCTCTTTTAACTAAAAAGATTTTCTAAATTCGTTTAGCTATTTTTACAATTTACTTTTGACATCAAATGAATTTTATCTTCAGCAAAAACATTTAAACATATTAAATTTCAAATCTTCGCGCTATCCGGAAATCGGATTCCAAAACATTATTTATTCAAACAAAATGAACTCAAAACTATAACCATAATTAATAAAAAAATATGAAATGGTTTAACAACAATAACCAGTAATTTTAACAGAGGTTAAAATTACTGGTTGGAACAAAATTAAATAATCGTGAGTTCTGTTTGCTGCCCGGAAGGCAACAAATCAAAACTTAAGATTTACCTCTCAGATATCAATAAACATGGATTCTAATATTCCAAGTCATAAATAGGCTAGTTAATTTTAAACTTTAAGTTATTTTTAACTTATCAGTTAGGTCTTGCGTCGACATATAAAATAACGTAACACTACAAGCGAGTAGGTACCTATACTATCTACAATTGGCATCATCAGTCCTTCACTGAGAGTGCGATCAAACAGTCGCCAAAGTAGCTCCACCCTGTATAACAAGTGGTTGAAAGACATAGTGTAGGTAGGTATGTTAGTTCCTATCTAACTTTACCGTTTCCGTTGTTACAGCAACGAGTTCTCACGCGCGGTGGCGGAAGAATACGTGAAACATTTCGAGTTCGGTGCGGTGACGCTCGACGCTGCACTGCGCACGTTCCTGTCGCGATTCGCGCTTAGCGGCGAGACGCAGGAGCGGGAACGGGTTCTAGTGCATTTCTCGCGGCGTTATTTAGAATGCAATCCTGGGTCCTTCAACTCACAGGGTAAGTACTAAGCAGATAATGTAAATGTTGTATTATTATTGTTTAGTAGTAACGGGTATTTCTCGTGTTAATTTAAATTTATTTCGGGTTCGATTTCCGCAGCGGGATAGATGTTTGTATAATCTGCAAGTATTTGTCTCTGATCAGTTCTATGTATAATATGTATAAATTTACAAAAAAAAACATATATCAGTCATGTATGACGATGATGTGTGAAATGCCCGGCATTATTGTTATTTATTTCCGACGTTTCAACAACAGGTTTTTCTTTTCCACTCTCTATCATCCGTCATCTTAATAGTCACTCCTTTTTTACACACATCACTTCTACTCCTATCCACATTCAAATATACCTTCTTGCGACATGACTTCCCTTCGCATGACATTCCCACACCACGCTAACCTATTACTCTTTATTTATTATTATTACTATATGTAAAAGTAATTTTGTATGAACAGACGCAGTTCACACGTTAACGTGCGCGATAATGTTACTAAACACGGATCTGCACGGAATGGGCGCGGGCGGAGCAGCCTTCCGCCGTATGTCCTGCGCAGAATTTATCGACAACCTCGCTGACCTCAACGACGGAGACAACTTCCCGAGAGATACCCTCAAGCATCTCTACCAGGCGATCCGCGCACAGCCTTTGCAGTGGGCGCTGTGAGTATACATCACCATCTTCATTATTTATTTCGAACAATTGCGTCTTAGAGGCTTTCGTGCACATGGCACATGTCTTCTATCGCATATACAGCGCAGAGTTCACGGACAACTTCGCTGACGTCAACGGAGACAACTTCCCGAGAGATACCCTCAAGCATTCCCTACGGGGCGATTCGCGCACAGCCTTTGCAGTGGGCGCTGTGAGTATACGTCACCATCTTCTTTAGTTATTTCAAAGCAGTGTGTGAGATTTAGGTGCTTCTCAAAAGCTCCTTTCGTGCACTTGGCACATGTCTACCGTTGCATATACTGCGCAGAGTTCATAGACAACTTCGCTGACGTCAACGACGGAGAAAACTTCCCGAGAGATACTCTCAAGCATCTCTATCAGGCAGTACGCGCACAGCTTTTGCAGTGGGCGCTGTGAGTATACGACACCATCTTCTTTAGTGATTTCGAACAAGTGCGTCTTAAAGGCTTTCGTGCAATTGGCACATGTCTTACTTATTTATTTATTAATTTATATTTGGAAAACGAACTGCTAAAAAAACAACATAGTACTAAAAAACGTCGCATATACTGCGCTATAATATGTAATGTTCAAAATATATAAGTTTTTTATCAATCATCTGGTTCTCATAATACAAAGTATGGTTTAGGGCTAGAGGGTGTTTTTTTTGTGGAGAATGTTCACAAATCATTTAGCCCCATCTAAGGTATGGTAACCAGATAACTGATAGAATACTTATATATTTTTACAAACACCATGTTCATCACACAAATGTTTGTCCTGGAAGGGAATCGAACTCCCAGCCTACAGTGCAGAAGGCAGAGTTACTACCAACTGAACTGACAGGTCAGTCAAATCAGTTATGGGGATTGTTCATCTATATTTATTGTATTTGTGTATGTATGTACAGTGATACGGAAGCGGGTAACGGCGGGGTAGGGGAAACTCGAGCGGGCGCGGGGGGAGCGGCGCCGGCGGGAGGGGGGAACCCCTTCCTCGACGTGCCAGACCAGAGCCGAGCTGTGGAATACAAGAAAGGATACGTCATGAGGAAATGCTGTGTCGACGCTAATGGGAAGAAAAGTTAGTATCTGACTACTTCTATCAAAATCAAAACACAAAATTTGACGACCTCTGTGATACAGAGGGCCATGGCCCGGCTGAGACGCAGAAGATTGCGGGTTCGATTCCTACACAAACAAATGTTTGTATGACCCGCAAGTACTTGTCTCGGGTCTGGGTGTTTCTATGAGAATGTATAATATGAATGTATTTACAAAAAAAAACTATATGAGTAGTATATCGGTCATGTGGTTCCCATAACACAAGCTCTGCTTACATTGGGGCCAGATGATGCTGTGTGAAATGTACGGCATATATCACCACCACTTTATATAATATTCTTGCTAGTGAATTTAGGTCCTTATAACTCCAGTTCCAGAAGAAAACGTCAAGGAAAACTTTTTGCATGATCCTTTCTAATTTTGTTACGGATGCCGAGTCGAGTTGGAGCAGATTCATCCCAGTAGACCCATACCCATAACACAAGCTCGGCTTACTTTGGGGCTAGATTCTTCTGTGTGAATATTCGGCATTATTTATTTACTAGCTGACTCGACAGACGTCCTGTCTTAACTATGAATATTGAATTCGAATTGGTATAATCCATAACTGTCAAACGACTGACAGATATGTCAAACGCAAGGTTACATTAGAAAAGTTAATATTGTAAAAAGCGCTAAGGTTACATAAGAAAAGTTAATATCGTCGTTAAGTTTTCTTATGTTTTTTTAATTTATCACGCAATTTTCTTATATAAGAACCGAATGGACAGGTCGGGATCATCACGAACAGACTTATTAACCCGATCCACGTTGTCTTCCGTTCTCGATAACCTTGGGCGCCCAGATTTTTGTTTATCTAGTATTGAAACGATCTACTCAAACTTCTTTACATTTCCTAATAAGAGGAATGCTTGGTGCATCATTTAAATGACGAAAACCTCGAAGATTTCAGCAAAAATTTCTTTGCGCTATAGTCGCAGAATTTGCGTTTTCAGGCTACAGGCTACCGATTGACATATCCCCCGCGCCCCTCAGAAGCGTTGCGTTCACGCAGTAAGATAAACAAATATAAACATTCTTTTGAGACACCCAGATTATAAGTGATTAAGGATCTAGAATAATGTAAATGTTGCCCCCAGCTCCGTTCGGGCGGAGAGGCTGGAAGATGTTCTACTGCACACTGCGAGACCTGGTCCTGTACTTACATAAAGACGAGCACGGCTTCCGACGCGGACAGATGTCCGATAACCTGCACAACGCTATCAGGTACACAATTACGACTGCTGAGAGGCTTACTTCGTTTACTTACAAGGGCGATTAATGGAATTTTGATACTGTTCTGGACCCAGTTTTGACAAGATGGATTGCCATCTTGTCAAAACTGGTATCAAACTGGTATCAGTTACTGGTTATGCGGGTGTGGACTGTAATTAATAGAATTGCGGAATGATGCGATGTTAATTTGGCTTTGAGAAATGCTGTGTGGCAAAGAGATGGTGGTTACGGAACTGCGTAAGACAATGGGAAAGAGGCAGTTTTTTATAAGGTGCACAATACCTTGTTTGATACCTCCGGCGTTTGAGGGTGAAGGCCTTCCTTGAATCAATGTAATGATTTAAATAATGTCTATTCCTATATTGACACTGATAGACATTGATTGTGTCAAGAATATCATAATAGCTTTACAGATGCGTAATATTTTTGGTCGTCTTGCAAAGCAAACATTGCACTCTTATTTAATTTATTATTTTAGAGCTATTTCCGATTTTATTAGTAATTTTGGTGTTTTTATTTAAATAGAGCTAGAGTTATTGACTCAGGTGTGAATTGTGATTCAAACAAATATAATCCATAGTCATTTTATATAAAACTAGCTGTCCCGTTCGCGACTTCGTTCGCGCGTTTTAAAAAGAAAAAATATATCGAATTGTACCGACTGCAGCGCCATCTGCCGGGCTGATTTGTGAATCTAAACCATCCAGGGCGCCACCCAATCGCATACAAAAAAATCATTAAAATCGGTCCAGCCGTTTAGGAGGAGTTCAGTGACATACATACATACAGTAAAATTATATATATAAAGGTAATAAATGACGGACGATAAGATATGAATTTGTGACATACTATAAACAATATAACTACACGACACTGGCAAGGTTCGAAAAAAATATTGATATTAGCTAAATTTAACAAATTAATATTTCTTATGGGTTTTGTTATAAAACCATAATTGTTTTAACTTAACAGTCTTGCAACTATATTAATCGTAATCGGGGGTTTGCCTTTAAAATTTGGCACTGTTTTTGTATTATATTTTATCTACTTTTAATTATACATTCCAAAAAAATAAACAAACAAAAACGAATTCTTCTCCCTCCTCATTTACCAGTCAAAACAATATTCGTCTTAGATAAGACAAAAATATTTATTATCAAAAGAACATATTCTTCTTATAGAACATAAACGATATTTGACATAAATTTTCAACAACAACAATAGATAATTGACCATAGATAACTAGCGCCAAATTTGAAATTGAATACTTGCATTCGCGAATATCGGCGGTAGATATTCGCATCCGCATTCGCAATCGCGAATGCTTAAAAAAATATATTCGTTACATCACTAATATAAACACTTTGTCTACGTCAAGATTCAATTAAGTAGACTAAGTGTATAACTTTTTGAAAATTGTCATATACTATTCATCCGAGTCCGGAAAATAAAACTAATGATCTTTCTTTTGTTTATAGAATACATCACGCACTAGCGACAAAAGCAACAGACTACACAAAGAAACAGCACGTGTTTAGATTACAAACTGCAGATCAAGCGGAGTACTTGTTTCAAACGAGGTAAAAATATGACATTTTGTCGACGTGCATGGGTTTCTAAAATGTATGTGCGCTATAAAAGCACTCTCAAATGATGAAGAAAAACATCGTCAGAACCGGCATCTCGTAGAACCTAAAAAGTTCTTAGACTTGTGACAAGTGCACGAATGGAGCCTTTAAGGCGCACTTTAATCCTTTCACCACACGGGTTTTGAAATAACTAGTAAACACACAAACAAAACATTATTTATTTGGATGCTAGTGAATCTAGGTGCAGGTTCCTCCTAATCCCAGTCAATGAAGAATCTGGCAAGAAACTCGTCTGGTCTTTTTTTGCATGATCCTTGCTAATTTTGTTACGGATGCCGAGTCGAGTTGGAGCAGATTCATCCCAAGCTCGAATGTTTGTGTTTTAGTGTGAACGGTTGCTTGGTTTCCAGTGATTCTAAGGAGCTGTGTTCGTGGGTGGAGACGGTTAACTTCGTGTGCGCGGCCTACTCGGCCGGAGCACTGCCCGGGGCCGTGGGCTCTCAGCGCAAGTTCCAACGCCCACTGCTGCCTTGCACGCACACCAAACTCAACATGGTAATATATTATTATTACTACGATCTTAATTGACGACCTTTGTGGCGCGGTGGACTAAGGTCCGGCTGAGACGCAGAAGCTTGCGAGTCCGTTTCCCGCGGCGGGACAAATGTTTGTATGATCTGGAAGTATTTGTCTCGGGTCTGGGTATTTTTCTAGTATAATATCCAGAATCTGTCGTCTGCGATTGTATTTCTACTTTTTTATTTTTAACTACAAGTGGAAACTTTTAATTTGTCCTCTGTAAAATGCATGCCTTGCATATATGACAGATTTTATAACTAACATTGTACCTACATAGCTGTAAGTTTTTCTAAAACGATTGAAATTAAAAATAAAATATGTAAGTATTTACAAAAAAATAAAGTATATAAGTATATCAGTCATTTGGTATCCATAAAACAAACTATGCTTACTTTGGGGACTTTTGGCGACTGATAGACCTATCAGGAATAATGACGAGGTATAAAAATGTCGAATTTATAAAATTAAATTGTCGAAGGCTATTTATGCCGAGATATAGAAATGATATAGTAAAAATGTCCAGTAGTTAAAATGTGGAATCATTCTGGCGCTTCGGCGGCCGCTGCCGCGGCACGCTCGCCTTGCGTGTTGTTTTCTTTACTCAAACATAACCAAACCAACTGGTTTTGATCTGATTAATTTGCTGACGAAAGCGTTGGTTAGTTAGAATATCAAAGGTTTCTAATTCCGAGTGTTGTCTAAATTGGACATTTTTATGAATGGTAATATTTATTAATGCACATTATTATGAATTTTATTTCTTGACAATATCACGTTCTAGTCATTTTTATACCTAGTAATTTTTCCTGATAGACCTAAGTCGCCTATAGCCTTTGGGGCTGGATGACGCTGTGTTAAATGAACGCCACTATTTATTTATTATTATTTATCGTCCTCCTTTTGAAATAGTGATCATGATTAAAACCACCATTTAAGATTACCACAGGTTACCAAAAATGTGTTGTAAATATAAAATACCAAATATTTTTTGACAGCAGCACTGTTTTGCACTTGTCTCTGTGTTAGTTTACACTGTTACAGAAAACCATATTGAACGAATTGATTAATTATAATTTAAAATGTTACAGCGTGATCAGCTATCCGCGCACGAAGACCGAGCGTCGCGACTCGAGGAGGAGTTGGCGGCGTTGCGACATGCGCGGGACAACACGCATCATGGAAGAGACAAGGAACACTATCTTGTATACGAGGTAATCACCCGCAAACTTCCTAACTTACGAGGCAACTTGTTAAGTGACCTACCCATAGGGTCTTTGCTCGTGTTAAGAGTTATTTTTAATCCGTAAAGAGCGTTGTTATTTGTCCTGGTCAACAGCTATGTTCACACCAGTGCCCTTTTATGTTAATTAGGCATCTGCCTTTCTCTCACACCTTTGAATTCGTCTTGCATCTAGCATGCAACAAAGAACAAACACCAGTCTTCATCACACAAATGTTTGCCCTGGGAGGGAATCAAACCCCCAACCTATACCACAGAAGGCAGAGCTACTGGTCTGTATTCTTAATAATAATATGTATTTACAAAATAAAGGATATTAGTGTAGTATAAGTAATGTGATACCCGTAACACAAGCTTGTCTTTGGGGCTAGATGATGCTGTGTGAAATGTCCGGCATTATTTATTTATATTTCCTATCGCTGTCCTGCAATCTGTGAGTGATTTCGTGAAAAGGGACGGAAGTGTATAACAGGAAGCCGTAAACGCGCGCGCTATATGATTTGACCGATGAGCGCGCGCGGTATTTTATTTGACCAACTAACGCGCGCGGTGTTAAAGTTAGCCGTTAGATGGTACCGCTCAATTTGCTTGAGATGTCTTGTTATAAAATGCGACTACTGTAAGGCTATCTAGTTTTTATTTACTTACTACCAACTGATGCAGTTCTAAATTGTTTGCAGATAAAGCGTTACCGCACATACGCGTACGTAATGCGGGCCCGGGCCGGCGGCGCGGGGGCTGACGAGGCGGCGCCCGCGCTGCCAGACCGCGCCCCCGCGCCTCCCTGACCCCGCCCCCGCACTCACCCCGCCCTCGTCTGCTGCCCGCGCTGTTGCCTCCCGCTCTAGACCGCACAACCTGAGAGGGACAACAACCTACCTACAGAACAAACTATTTCAAAACCAATGCTGCGGAACACTTGACTACCTGTTGACTTACAAGTTAGGGGTAAATCTCTCTTTACCTTTACCCTGAGCCAACATCAACATAACGGGGATATAGAGCCACGTGAAGACAGTTATTACTTTCGTCCGAGCCAGTAGCCAACTTTGTTGACGTAGTTGGCGAAATTCAGCCGTCATTGCGTAGTCTGAATATCTGATGTATAAGTACTCTATGTTGCAGCTAGAGAACTGAAGTCACTGATGACCTGAACTGATTACTGAAAATATAGAACTAGGAATAATATCAAAGAACAAACTATTTCATAACTAAAGCTGCGGAACACTTGAATACCAGCTTTAGAAGTACTGTATGTTACAGCTAGAGAATTGTAGATTGATGATAACATGATGTTACCATGGTGATAACATGTATTTATTGAAACAATTCAATAAAAGCTGTAGAATGGTTTGATACCTGTTTAAGACATACTCTATGTTTCAGAGTTGTAGTTACTGGTCGCACTAGACCACACAAAAAGCTGAGAGGAACAATAACCTACATACTGAACAGATTATTTCATAACCAAAGCTGCGCAACACTTGTATACCTGCTTTAAACATACCGCTCCAGAATTGTAGTTACTGGTCTTTCGCTCTAAAGCAAGCTGAGAGGACCAACAAGCTATGTTCTGTAACATACTATTCAATTATCAAAGCTGCGCGGAATACTTGGATACCTGTTCCTGCTTTAAAAGTACTCTATGCTCAAGCTAGAGAATAGTAATCACTGTTTGAACACGTTTTCGCGTCTAAAGCAGTTAACAAACTACCGAGAGGAACTACCACAGAACAAACAATAACTTAACCTGCATTACATGAATAAAATAATCTTAGTTACTGAGGAGCCGAACTGATTACTGAGAATATATAATACTAGCTCTAGAACTGGGTACTCTACTCTCTAGCTCGTGGATAGTATACTCTGGCTTAGTTACTAGTGAGTCTAAACACCACATCCACAATATAAATAATAACTAAGCTGCGGAAAACCGCAACTATAGGGATACGAATCGCTTGCCTGCAACCATAGGTGGATCTAGAACATCATTAACATATGCTGCGAAACGTTATAGAGGAAACCTACTTTGTTATATGCAGCAAAGAAATAAAGCAAGCAAAGTCTGCACTCAATTACATTACCAGAAAGCGAATTATATTTATTCTCTCACGACATACGACGATAATGCATTAGTCCAATTTCTTTGAGTGTTCCAGTTGTGCTCGTTTTCGTAATCAAAAACCTGCATGCTTTGTCCTATGAAAGAAAAGAGAAAAACAGCTAAACCAAGGCTTCATCTACACCTGTTTCTTGAATGTGTGTTTTGATTGTGCCAAAGTTCCTTTATATGTTTCAATCAGTTGCTACATGTCTATAACAAAAGTATGCAACTCTACAACAATTTAAAACAGTTAGAAGCTGATTCATTATGCAATATATAAATAATAAAAAGCAATGTAGCAAGTCAGCTTAAAAATAGCAGTTGAAGATAATGACTTTACTTTCTATACTAATCGTGTAGGATTACAATTATGGAAGTAAAGAGAGAAAGCCAGATTTATTTTGAGCTATGAATAAACCGGCACACCCTAGATCTATTATTATATAGCTTTATGAAGGAAACACTGTAAACTTTAAGTTATTATAAGTTTGCCGCAAGACAACTGGACTCATCTCTCTTCGCAAGACTGATACTCAAGCTACATTCCTTTGTCGATGTGAAATTATGTGGATTAGGGAGAGCCAATGGCGCTAGCGGTAGTGTGCGGACTCAAATGGACACGAAACGTGAATGTTAGTTATATGAAAATATTAATTTATCTAGTCCTGTCTTCCTGCAATCCATATGCTATATTGGATGTGTGTTGTTTACTAGTTGCAGTTCTAACTCGTTTTGTCCGACGTGTGTGTTGCATTAGGAGCGAATGCGAAAGATAATGTGATGTGTATGCTAACGAATAGATTATTTGAAATACTCAGAAATACTAACTCTAGACTTCATTGCTGCTGATCTATGCTGGTGTGTACTTTATTAAATTTTCTGGTATTTTTATGAATTGTGAAAGAAATGTATGTACTTTGTTAGTCTTTGTTTAGCATTAATTCGCCAAGTCTTTGAAAATCCTGTACATAATGCAGGTTTTCTTGTAAATTATTATTTTATTGGCATCAGCAATAAAACTAAACTTTCTGTTTTGTTCACCTTTAATTTTATTTATCTTCCAAAATCACAAACATTGGGTTAAGCTTATATTATAGAAAAATCGTCATTCCATTATATCTATTGATGTTCATGATTTACAAATATAGTGGAAGAGATTGTTCAGCTAGATTTAGCTGTTGACTCATTAATGTTTACTTTTGATATTTTACATTGTATTTTTATTTGACAACAGCTGAATTTATTACAATATTGTAGATAGATTTTAAAGTGTTAAGACTGATGTGAAGTTATTTATTTTGTTCATAAAATAACCAGTGTCAAATCTTAGGCATCAATAGTGTATTGTCACATCCATAGGATCTCAGATGTACATTTTATAGTGAGAGTAAAATGAATGTTTACAAATGCCTTAACTTGTAGAGGTTTATTCATATTATGATTGTTAAGATGTTTATTACAGAACTCTGTTTTCTTTTGTAAAATTATAAAATGTCTACTGAAAAGGTTCTTTATTATAAGTATGTAGTTCTATCTATTTTAACTGTCACTGAGGATAAAAAGTGGTTGGCAAAAATATATACTTATTAAGAAAATATTATGCGTCAAAACTAAGCTAAGCACAAGCGTTGGCTTATCATTTTATTTCTTACGGCATGATTTGCATGACTGTTGAGATTACTTAGGTAGGTTAATATTATATGCCTTTCCATTTTAATAGAAAGCTTTGTATAATGTTTTGTCATGTCATTGGAGTGTATTTCTCATATACTTGTTGTTTTTCTAAAGTGATTTCGAGTTGCCTCATAATTATTCAACAGTTTGTGCTTTATTAAAGTTTAGTAGTATTATAATCATTGTAAATATTTTTATGGCTTGTTTGTTACATTATACATTTATTTTTGTATTATTTAATTTACTTGATGTAAAGTTTGCCGAGTTTATTTTATTTCATTTTTTCTTAAATCAATTTTTTTTTCTTCTTTTATGTAAGTGTCAGCCCGTAACTTATAGATATCCTTTGCTACTAAATCGTATAACCTTCATGACGTGTTGTAAAGATGTAACATTTTCATATTTATTTATAATTGCTCAAAGTATAGGTATTATTGCACTCAATCAATTTTAACTCTTCATAAAGTGTAAACATCATTAGAGACTAAAATAAAGTATTATAATAATATTAAACCATTTATAGGTACATAAGTACGGAATAAAGAATGGCTGTGCCGAAATATGATAGAAAGAATAACATTTTCGTGCAGAGTAATGGCTGTAATGTGATTGATAGTGATCGATATTGCAACATGTTGGAAACTCTCTGAAGAACTCTAGTGATGATTTAAAATTGTATCAACCTGCATTTTAACAGAAGTACAGGACCATCTTGTGTATTAAAATATCAATTCATCTGAAAAAAGTACATAGTAAATGTCTAAGTATTTGGAGCTATATTGTAATAATATGTAGTTATTAGTTTTTGTTTTTTTTTGTACCAATCATAATCCCTTGAAGAGCTGAAATAAATACTTCAAAAATACTTTGTTTTCAATTATTTACTTTAATAGGCACAGTTAGGGCGTCTGAACCGGCTTTTCGCGGTTCTGGAGGCTATGAAAAGAAGCGATTTTAAAACCATAATGAAAAAATCTGTGAATATCGCAAACCAATAAAAGGACATGTTTAACGGGTATTTTGTCTTCAGCCAGGATATAGCAAGATACACAAGCCACCTTGTTAAAAGTTTTGATAAAGTTTAATAATGTTTATAGAAAAGTAGGTAGGTACACAAACAACGTAAGACTTAGGTAGGTAGAACGGCACAATGATTTATAGTTTGTAGATATTACACAGTAGTTCACAGAACAGAAAAACGGTTAAAAACAAAATGGAGATTGGTCAGGGCGAGCAGAGAGTCACATGAACGCGTGTTTAACAATGCATAGTGCCCCCTGGGCCGACTGCCTGTCCTGTCGTGCGCGCCGCGGTGCTCGCGTCGCCGCGTCCCTTGTTCAGCGCATGCGCGAGCCTTGCCGAGCGCGTGTTGCGTGCTCATTGGCTGCCGCGTTCATCGTTCCGTTGTAACGGACGGTAGGGTCCCGCGCGCGCAAATATAAAACCTCGAGCCTACCTAGAATGTGAGAGTTTCCTACCTACTTAAGATCCTCGCGTCACATTCTCCCCCGATAGCCCTACTTAGCGCCCTCGCAGTTGGGCTAGCAATCGGCTGTAAATCGGCGCGGTCTACCGCGCTTGCGTTTCCCCCTGATTGCAAGCTCTACAACGCCGGCGAATGGAGTGAGGTGCGAAGCGTGATATTTGCCTAGCCTTTCTCTAGTCTGAATGCTCTCCAACATGAAAGTGGTAGGACTAACTATCTGCTGTATTCGGTATGGGCCGTCGCGGCGCGGAATAAATTTCGCTGATTGGCCGCGCCCTATATCGTTTTGCCCTTGAGTCTTTAGAAGGAAGAGGTCTCCTACCTGATAATCTGGTGGGGTTCGCCTTCCTTTGTCCACGTTACGTTTCTAGACTTCCTGTGCGCCTTCTCGTGTGTATCTCTGGCCTCGTCCAGCGTTGCTGCGATCTTCTTAAGGTATGGAGTTATACCTGATACGAAGTTATCATTCTCTATGATCGCCTTCATATCCGTCGCAGTGTCACACGGAGCGCGCAGTTCTCTACCAAAAGTAAGGTAGGATGGAGATCCGGTGCTGGAGGTAACAGCAGAGTTCATTGCAAAACTTACCGATGCTAAGTGCAAGTCCCACGTCGCGATCTTGACCCACAAGCATAGCCAGCTGCGGCTTGAGATCTCTGTTTTTCCTCTCGATAGGATTAGCTTTCGGATGGTAGGACGGCGTAAGCGATTGGGTGATTCCTAGCGCGTGACACACCTGCTGCATCACCTCGCTCACAAACTGTACTCCGTTATCGCTAATGAGGCGACGGGGTACGCCGTATCTAAGGAAAACTTCATTTGTCAACGTCTGAGCGCACTCAGTACTGGTGGCGCTCTCTAGCGGAAAAAGTTCGACCCACCGTGAACAAACATCCTCTACAATGAGGACCCACCTGTTTTTCTTGGGTGTTTCGATAAGGGGTCCGAAAAGATCCACTGAGACCACTTCGAACCGCCTAGAGACGGCGGGAGTCTGTAGCAATCCCGCCGGCTTCCGGTTGTCGGCCTTGTACCGTTGACAAGGGACACTGCCTTTAACGTAGTTTGCCACGAACGTGCGCATACCTGGCTAATAGTAGCGTTTACGGATGCGACTCACGTCCGTTCCACGCCCAAGTGACCTGCTGTAGGTGCGTCGTGGAGTTCCGCCATGACCTTGCTGCGCTCGTGCTCGGGTACCACTAGGCAGGCGTCCTCGTCGCCTTCGGCCTCTAGGCTATACCTGTATAGTATTCCGTCGGACATCGTATATCCCCGATTTGTCCATGGTCTCCCCCTGGAGGGTTCGTCGGCTTCTAGATCGTCGATGATTTTACGTACCTCTGGGTCGTTTCGTTGGTTCTCTCGAACCTCGCCACTGCTCCTCCTCGGCACGTCAACGACCGTAAGACACAGGTGGCAATCTACATCTTGTGAGCAAACGAGTCGTGATAGCGTGTCTGCTACTACATTCGACCGTCCAGGAGTATACTCAATGTCTAGGTCGAACTCCTGCAACGTAAGAGCCCACCAGGCTAATCGACCGCTCGTAGATCTTTGATTCATCAGCCAACGAAGAGGCTGATGATCTGTCCTGACTTTAACCTTTGTTCCATCTATATAACCCCGGAACTTACTTACTGCCCATACGACCGCGAGAGCTTCCCGCTCTGTCGTCGAGTAGTTTCGTTCAGCGCTCGTGAGAAGACGGCTCGCGTACTCTATCGGTCTCTCATCAGGGCCTTCCCCCTGCATGAGAACGGCGCCTAAACAGTATGCGCTGCTATCCGTGCAGAGGACGAAGGGCTTCGTCTCATCTGCTTGACGTAGGATAGGGGCACTTACCAATAGAGCTTTGATTTGCTCGAACGCCGTCTGTTGCTCGCCTTCCCATTTCCATGAGCTTGATTTCTTGAGAAGACTAGTGAGGGGTCTCGCAACGTCTGCGTAGTTAGGAATAAAACGTCGGAACTAACTCGACGTTTGTTAGAAACACTTCAAGTGTTTGACGTTCTGTGGAAGAGCCATACCTTCGATCGCCGCTGTCTTATCGGGATCCACCTGGATACCTCCCGGGACGATGACATGGCCTAAAAACTTCACAGAATCTCGTGCAAAATGACTCTTCTCTTAGACTTTTGACTCGTAGCTTGAACATCTCTAGGCGATCGAACACTGTTTCTAAGTCCGCCAGGTGCCTTTCGAAAGGGCCCGGCGACAACAGAACCAGGTCATCTAGATACGCTAGGATTTCTAATTCCTTGAGGTTGGATCGGAAGCGATCGATGAGTCGTTGAAAGGTAGCGCCTGAATTACGGAAACCCATTGGCATTCGTTTGTACCTATACGTACCTAACGGGCTGGTGAACGCTGTTTTATCCTGGTTTTCAGGAGCCACATTCACTTGATGATAACCCGCTCGAAGATCTAACGTCGTCATATACTCACTCGTCTTGGCCGCGTGGAGAATATCTTCGATGCGTGGGAGCGGATAACGGTCTGGTTCGGTAACCGTGTTGAGCTTTCGGTAGTCGATGCACAGTCTCCAGCTTTTGTCCTTCTTTGCGACGAGGGCACGTTGGAGGCCCATGGAGATTCGCATTCCTCGATGACGTCATCTTGAAGGAGCTTTTCGATCTCTTTCTGCAGCGCTTCTTTCCTGTTCCGCGATAACCTATAGGGCGGAGAAGCGATAGGCTCCTGATTGGCGCTTACCTTTATATGGTGCGTAGCGAAGTCTGTAGCGGGCCCTTTAAGGGCAAACTGCGCGTACCTACTGTCAATGAACTCATTGAGCGTGTTTCGCTGCTCGTCGGTAAGCTTGGATCCTTCATCTTCACGCAAACCGAGGCTCACGGATTCGGCGCGCATCAACTCCGCCTCGGGCGAACTCGCTGCTGGGTATTCATACTCACGTACAAAATCGTGTGGACGATTGGGTTCGCCCGAAAACGTCCACTTCCCTTAGGCGACGTCCACTATCATTCCAGCACGAGACAGGAACTCGACTCCTAAAAGCGTCCAGGTCTCATCACCAGGTAATACCAAAAATTCTGCCGGCACCTCTCGCCCCTCTTAAGATACCAGTACTTCGGCTTCTAACAACTTTCTTTCTACGCGAGAGCCGTCAGCCAACCGGATGCGGCACTCTATCTCGCGAAATTCCACGCCAGAATCTACCAATATTTTGTGTAACGATGGACTCGCGATGCAGTGGGTAGCACCGGTATCAACTATCACTACACCGCTACGACCCATAATATCTATATTTACTAATGGATGCGAAGCACTTTTATACGCGACTGCACTACACGCGTGCGCTATAGAAGTTTCAATCTTGGACTTATATTCAATATCCGATTTACTTAATATATCGGACGAACTGTTCTCTACGCTAGAATACCTATTCACGACGGATGAGGTCCTATTCTCGACATCGGGGTACCTATTCTCATTATCGGAACTAATCTCGATGTCGAGCGATTTACTTCCGTGCGGTTTCGACTGTAGTAATCAGTCGACTTTTTATCCGCGTTGTAAACATCGCATTTAGATCGAACGACGCCTATTTTACCGCAACCGTAGCAACGAAGGGCTTTAGTGTCGTTATTCGCGTTTGGTTTAACCGACTGATTTCTCGCGGTTACGGCACTCTTCGCTAGAGTGTCCGTACCTCTTACAGAAGTTACAGCGAGTCCGATTCGGACGGAACTTACTCACATTCGAGGTAGGATCTGTGGCTGTAGGTTTAGGTAAGTTATTTAGGTAAGTACAGCACGCGGTGGGGGTTGCTTTTACGTTAGGTTTAGTATGACTCGCTCTTGCCTGTTGAGGTTTTACCTCACTCATGTGATCCTCTGCTATCCTCGGTCGCGGGGCTCCGTACATTACGCGCAGACGCAGCTTCGCGTCAGCCCACGTAGTCACTCCTCCGCGCACGCCGCGCCACCACACGGCGGCGTCGCCGGTCAGCAACATGGGGAGGCCGCGCAGCGCGTGCTGATCTGAAACGCCGGCGCACTCCTTGTATACTTCTGTGACGTCTAGAAAAGCCTCTAGTACTTCCGCGTCATGAGATGAGCCGTCAAACCGCGCTGTACACCTCGTGAAATTGCCTGTTGTTGTTGATGACATGGCTGCACACGGCGGCGGGATTGTGTTTGATGTTTACACCGATGGAGAGGACGCCCCGGAGTGCTGATCTCCACGGGGCGCCGCCAGAAACGCGCTGATAAGGGCCTTGTTGGCCTCCGCTTGCGCCCTGGTGATGGTTTCCATCAGCGACGTCATGAACTGTTCTGTGGGGAGTGGAAACTCGTTCAGCTGCGCCGGCGCGTTGCCGACCGCCGTCGTCTCAACGACGCTGTTGGCGTCGGTGGTGGTCTCTTCTTCTCCCGTCAGTGTGACATCACTGTCCTCGTGCTCTTCTTGTTGTTGTTGACGGAGAGCACACCCCCGGGTTGACGGCATGTCTGCGGCGACAACGGACTGGAGGTTCCGTGCTTGCTTCCGTACACAAGGTACACGGTACGGTGGTGATCACTCACTGTGTCTACCTAAATTGTACTCGGTAGGTAGATACGACTCACTGTGTCTACCTAAATTACATCCGGTAGGTAGATACGACTCACTGTGTCTACCTAAATTACATCCGGTAGGTAGATACGACTCACTGTGTCTACCTAGATTATCTCCGGTCGTGTTTCGGCCCCACGTTGGGCGCCACTTTAACGGGTATTTCGTCTTCAGCCAGGATATAGCAAGATACACAAACCACCTTGTTAAAAGTTTTGATAAAGTTTAATAATGTTTATAGAAAAGTAGGTACACAAACAACGTAAGACTTAGGTAGGTAGAACGGCAGAATGATTTATAGTTTGTAGATATTACACAGTAGTTCACAGAACAGAAAAACGGTTAAAAACAAAATGGAGATTGGTCAGGGCGAGCAGAGAGTCACATGAACGCGTGTTTAACATTGCATAGTGCCCCTGGGCCGACTGCCTGTCCTGTCGTCGTGCGCGCCGCGGTGCTCGCGTCGCCGCGTCCGTCCCTCGTTCAGCTCATGCGCGAGCCTTGCCAAGCGCGTGTTGCGTGCACATTGGCTGCCGCGTTCATCGTTCCGTTGTAACGGACGGTAGGGGGGTCCCGCGCGCGCAAATATAAAACCTCGAGCCTACCTAGAATGTGAGAGTTTCCTACCTACTTAACACATTCACTGCCACTGACACGCCTCGCGTGTTCAGGCTAATCTAAGTCTCTACGCCAAGAACACGCCAGGCGTGTTTTGAATGTTTCGGTTATATTTCCAAAACTAGGCCAGATTTTCTGTTCAAATTTTTAGTGCATCATTTTTAAAGGATAGGCTATGGCATATTGAAGCGGTTCCCTAAAAAAACTAGTTAGATTTTTTTACGAAAAATAGGTATTTTGTAGTGCCGAGAACACGCTAGGTGTGTTCACTTACTGAAGCTACCCTTAGGTTCCCAAACTTTTTTATTCTTTTAAATGCTTCGCTAATTTCAGAGTTATAAGCTTGCGATATGAGATTTTTAACCAGTATTTGATGACAAAACGGAATGTCATAATTTATCGAACCGTTGTTTTTACCGTATACAGTACTGTGTCATGTATGAATAAATAATAAATAAATAAATAATGCCGGACATTTCACACAGCACCATCTGGCCCCAAAGTAAGCAGAGCTTGTGTTATGGGTACCACATGACTGATATACTACTTATATGAAGTCGCTTATACAACTCCATACGCCATCAATGAAAAAAAACGTACCTATCCGATGTATATCTTTATATAATTATACATACACACACAGTGACATACACACGTATAGTAAAATTATCTCTATTATATTAAAATCAATTGATGTTCGTTTGTCTCGCTAAAAATTTTGTTATCATTAATATCTTCCGTTTCCGGTACAAATTTAACTTTTCTGAAAAAAAGATAAGAAATCAATTTATTTCATTTGAATATTTTGAATTTAATTCATACTTATGTAATTAGTAAGGCCAATCAACCAACATTACGATAATACGAGATAAATAACGTAAACAAACTTTCTGCAGTTCAAAGCTTTTTATCGGTTTAATAATTTAGATGAATTCACTCATATAAGACTGAAAATATGTTTAAATATGATTGTCACTCAATATATTATTAAAAAAAATGTACTTGCACTGTTAACAATGCCAATGTTACAGTTCACAATAAAACTTTATTCATTTATGCATGGGAATTTTAGTAAAAAAAGTTTGAGAACCTTGAATTACGTTATAATAAATTTACTTACTAAAATCTGTTTTTCTAAGCAATGCCGCGAGCACGCCTAGCGTGTCCGCGGTTTTATACGGTGGCATCTCGATAAACTTCAAGAAAATCGTGGTGGCAGTGAATGAGTTAAGGTGGGTCCACATTTGTGACAATTCATCGTACCGTGGCTCCGTAACATGTTACGGTACTTGCTATGCTAAATGTGGACCAGGACTGTAACATTTTGAGAGATCGTGTCGTTTTGCCGTGTCTGTCAGTGTTGTGCTTGTATGCGTGGGTTCTAGGCAAACGAAACAGCTAGGCTAAGTATGAAATTGAAGATTAAAGTAGGTACTCTTCTCGTAGGTACCTACCTAACCTTGCAACACTTGTTTAAGTTTTTTTTACATACCGACCTAAACCATCTGTAGCGTAATGTAGGTAGAGAGGTATGTATTTTTTTTTAACAATTGCATTTCAAGAGTAGGTAGGTAGGTACATAGGTAAATGAAAACCCAGCAATCATTATTAAAGTATGTTGGGTACTTGTATATAGGTATTACGTATACGTACTTACTATTTGAGAATTATTTGGGAATTAAAGAACATAGATGTTTGTTCTGTGTCTGGATAATATGAAGTATCATAAGTTTGTATTTTTTAAAACTATATAAGTATTTTATCAGTCAACTAGTCACCATAATACAAGCTATGCTTTGTTTGGGATTGGTGTTGTGTGCATTCTCCACCAATATATTTACATTATATTTATTATTATTATAATGATTGTGCATGGGTTCTAGGCAAACTAAACAGGTACAGGTAACAGGCTCACCTAGGTATGAAGATTAGAATAGGTATAGGTAGTATTCCTGTAGGTACTTACCTAACCTTCCGACACCTTGTTAAGTTTTATTTACATATCTACCTAAACCATCTGCGGTGTAACGTAGGTAGGAAGGTATAATCGATACTATAATCGATACCATATAATCGATAATATATAATCGATACTATGTAAATGATACTATAATCGATACTATCTAATTGATATTATAATCGATATTTTAATCTATACAATAATCGATACTATAATCGATACCATAATCGATACTATAATCGATACTATAATCGATACTATAATCGGTTTAGAAGTTTTTTTTTCTGAATCGGATAATGAAGAGGGTCTTGAGCAATATTTGTTCGAACACCATCCCTCTCAAACTCTTAGTTTCGAGATAATGAGAGAGGGGGGAAAAGGGGCCAAGGACGGGGGTGGGTAAAACATATTTTTTCTACTCTACGAAGCATCCTCTATACGATCCCACCAAAATGTACTACCCAATATGATACCCATCTTGGTCTGCCTAAATATGGGGGCAGTTTTAGGGGAGGGCAGAAATGTTTTTTTTGGGCATCTTGTATACAAATGTAGAATTTTTGCATAGTCATTTTTGCATGGTCTCCGAAGCGTATTTACAAAGAAGATACAGGTTTTTTAAGATTTTTTAAGGAGTGCACTTTTTGTATGGGACAATATTTTTTTGTATGGCGGCCATCTTTTTATTTTATGGATTCGGATATTGAAAAGGGTCTTGAGCAACATTAGTTGAAGCACCAACCCTCTCCGACTTATAGTTTCCGAGATAATGTGGGGGGGGGGGCAAAAAGGGGGGCAAGGAGGGGAGTCATTGCTTTTTTACTAGCATAACATAGCTATAACTAGAGTTCACTAAGAAAAGTATCTTGGACTGGTAATTGACAGCATGCTGATCTGGAATCCGCACATAAAGAAAATAAAGTCAAAACTATAATTGCTAAATGGTGCATTGCGCGGAAGGTTATATGCTTGCCACGGCACGTACGTTATACAGCTTTCAACTCCCTTATCAAACCACACATAGATTATCTAGTGGAAGTGTGGGGTTCTGCTTCTTAGACTAATAGAATTATGCTGCAAATTGCACAAAAGAAATAAATTAAAAGATTATTTAATTACGACTTTCTCACACCCATCGTATTCATCTAGAGAATCTTCATCAGGGTGAGTTTTCGTACTGTTCGTACAAGCGGATCAAACTCACCCTGATGAAGATTCTCTAGATGAATCGAAACAATGTCGGTGCCTCCATCGACAAAATAATACGTATATGTATAAACTATTGTAATCTTGTATTAGTTTTTTCGTAGTTAAGCTAGTTATAGGATGGATCATACTAAGAAGCACTACAACCAGGACGAGTTTCTTGTGTTTCAATGTATGTAAATGTACATAAATATATTAAAATATTTGGTTAGTAATAGGTCATATTCAGATTACTACATAATAAGTTAATGAAGTTATTCTCTTGTTTTTACGATAACATATTTTTCCCGCTTTAAAATTACCATGTTGCCACCTGGAATTACCAGGATAATAGCATTATAAATAGATAACAACTGTACAAGTATAAATAGATACCTACAAATTAGATTTAAGCTATTACATTTATTTAGCAACAAGCTTGTCATTGGACACAACCTGAAATTATATTAACCCTTCGTGTGTGGCGGCAATTTAGCACGACGTCGCTCATCTGTGACGGCAATTTTAGGAAGTCGCGCGCGGTAACGGCGCGTTTGATTAAAATGACGATATCTCTAAAGTTTTGTATAGAGCTACTATATAATACTTATATCGTTGAAATTGTTATGAAATAACCTAATACATTTAAAATGTTTTAGTCCTGTTTTACCTTGCAATGTATTATTAATACCAACTTGAAATCAGGTTGAGCGAATTTATTCCAGTTTATTCTACAAAAGTCGTGATAATTAATTAAAAAACTAATTATTTGCATAAAAAGTATCTATTGTATTTACAATAATATATACATACACACAAAAAAATCAAAAAACACACTTTCTCCCAACTTTTTTTTTGTAAAACAAGGCTTACAAATACACGAGTCATTCCGAGCGGTCCGGGCGCCGGGCAAAAAATAGGGTCTGTTTATACTTCGATTCTGAGAATACTGTAGGTCAAGTGGCTTAGGGTATTAATTTATACCATAGTTTGGTTCATATACTTGTCACAGACGGAGTTTCAGCTGTTAAAAGTTTTTAGTTTACGAGGAATCGAACAATAAACAAAGCACTTGAAAGTAAGCGCAAAAACGATCCTCTCAAAGTTTGGATCACAAGATAAATTCTGTTGCATTTATTTTAAATACAAAGTATCATACTACAGTAAGATGATATTTAGAAATCGATAAGAATAAAAAAAAGACATGTTGCCCTAGTAAAACATTTCTAAAATCAACAACCAAAAGGAAGAATTTCACTACAAAATCGGACTTCTAAAGCGCTGATCAACAGACAAGGAAAAAGTAGCATGATACCATTAGTATGGATAAGACCGCAATAGTGTCGCATTTGAACTTGAACATAAATTGAAAATAAATTATTAAGTCTACGATTAGTTAATATTATAAATTATATAATATTAGCTAATATAAATAAATATTAGCTAATATAAATTATAATTCGAGAGGCACTCACTGGATGAAAATAAAACATTGCAGTAGACTAGATCTTTTGGCAAAAAGTTGTCTGTCTGTCTGTTTGTCTGTCTGTCTGTCTGTCTGTCTGTCTGTCTGGGATGAACAATTTCAAAACGATCAAAGGTGTGGTACAAAAAAGAGATTATAGATACAATAGAATAGATACATACATAGAATGTAGAATATAATAAAGAAATATATATTTATATATATATATATATATATATATACTTTGTATATTAATAGTTATACAAATTATATAATATAATTAGGAATGAAGAGCTGGGAAACAGGGAAGGCATACGGTTTTTTTGCAACCGACACAAAACGTTTTAATTTTTTTCTTGCAGACCACGCACTGCCGTCGCTTGTGTTGTTTGCCTCCTGGGACAAACCCGTACTCTTCTAAGTGGTGGGTTATGTTTTGTGTCGGTGCAGGCGGGACAGAACGACAGGAGTGCTTAGCTAGAAGTGATTTAATTAGTGTCATACGGAAGTTACGATGGGTGATAGGAGAAGAGTGACGATAGATTATATAAGAGTTGAGGACGGATATGTTTAAAAGCCTCTTGAAGAGTTTTTTGTACCAGACCTTTGATCGTTTACGCTCGACGGGGTACATGGCGAGTAGTTGGTCTTTTTTATCCACTCCACCCATCATGATATTGTAGTCTAATATCAGGGTGGGTTTGGTGGATCCTCGGAGGGTCTGCCGACGGTTTCCATGGTATGTCGAGATCATTGATACCCTATTTTTATCTCGCCATACCATGACGTCGACGTCCCCCGAGGTAAGACCAGTAATCTGGCCTGGGCGCATGTTTCTCTTCGTGAGATTGTGTAGGGCCTGCGGAACGAACTTACGATCGGTCCGCAGGGTTCCTACACAGTCAAAGCCTAGACATTTCAGCCGTCGAGCGAGACACGGAGAATTATAGAAATTGTCCATCCACAATGTGTAGCCCTTATTTTCAAGTCCTTGTATTAGCCGCAACACAGTGGAAGGAGTCGACGCTGCAAGAGGGTCTTCATTGTGCTGCGGCGTAGTCTTTTTATGTGCGTGAATCTCAAACCGCCATAGATAACCTGTTTGAGATTCACAAATTTCATATGTTTTAATACCTCTTTTGGCTGCTTTATTTGGGATAAGCTGGCTCATTTCGAGCCAGCCTTTCCACATTAAAAGACTCTCGTCTAGTGCAATGTTCTGCGTGGGTGTATATAGATCCTGAAATTTTTTTTGCAAATGCGACACTATTGGTTCTATTTTATATAACTTCGCCTCGGAGGTTCCCAATTCTAGTGCACACATGTCGTCGTTATTATTAAAGTGCAAACATTTATTAATAATTAAGAACCTGTCGATGGACATGTGTGCACTAAAACCAGGAGTATAGAATATGTCAGGGGAGGAAGACCAGTATTCCTCCATTCGGGTCTTTATCACCACCCCCATCGCCAGGACTATGCTGAAATAGACGTAAAGTTCGTCGGTGGTGATGGGAGTCCACTTGGCGATGCGGCTGGTTGGATGGAGACAATTGTTCCGGAACATCTGGTCTACCAACTGCTGAGCATATCTATTTGTCTCCGAGACTATGTGCTCCATGATTTGCCGATCCCATATGTCAATGAAAATGTCATATGGGTCGTCACGTGGAGTTGTCGGACCCACATTGATTTGCGAAAACGTTTCCCGTCTCAGTTCAGCTGGAATCTGAGCATCCGGAAACTCTTTCCATTCAAATTCATAACTGCAAGGCTGGTCCGTCGCCGTTGGAGGAACTTCGGCGGGTGTAAGTTCAGCGGCGGGCGCTGGGTCAGCGGCAAGCTCTGGGTCAGCGGTGGACGCCGGTTTAGCGGCGAGCTCTGGGTCAGTGGCGAGCTCTGGGTCAGCGGCGGGCGTATCTTCATCCTGGTCCAAGGGTGTCTCCAATAAACTCCGGAACACCCATGGAATGCCAGAAACCACGTTTCCCTCGTTGTCACTCTCTTCCGAGTCCTCTTCGCTTCCTGTAACAAAATGATGGATTGGTTTCAAATCTGGTAAAAACCAGAAGCCTGGCCATAGCCCTAAGCCAAGCTAAAATCAGCAAGTACTTACCATAATTGATGAGGGCAATTATGTCCTCGGTTCTTATTTGCTGAGGACGACGGCGAGGAGGCGGAGGTGGGAGATGCCGCATCGGAGAAGCGAGCGGGCTTGGAGAGGCTGGTGAAGAAGAGGTAGGTGCTGGGGTCGGAGAGGTAAGTGCTGGGCTTGAAGAGGCAGGTGTAATTGAAGCCAACTCCCACGCCTCACTATGCCACTCCTCAAACCTAGAACAAAACCAAGTGTTGTATTTCACATCATCACTCTAATATTATAAATGTGAAAGTTTAGATGTATGGGTGGATGTTTGTTACTTCTTCACGTCAAAACTACTTAACGGATTGGGCTGAATTTTACTTTTTATCCCATAAATCAGTTCCCGTGGGATAGGAATCACCTTTAAACGTTTCCATAGAAACAATGTGTGCAAAGCCGCGGGCAGAAACTAGAGTTTCATAATTTTTCTTTATATCCTTAGGTTTGCTGTAAAAAAACTCTTTTACTTACATTGCTGGTGAAGTGGCCGAATACAGTGATGGTGATAGTGAGGGTGGGGCCGACAATGCTAAAGAAGGTGCCACCGATGGTGTTGGTGGTGCCACCGACCGCGATGTTCCTGCTTCCATTGATCTATGTAGACATTAAAACAAAGGTTAAAACTTGCTAGGAGTTAGTATTATAATAAAGATACTGAAATAAAACTACTTACGGTCGCCAATTGCGCATTCTTTTTGGGTGCAAGGCTGTTTCCAGGCCCTGCCCCTCCGGCAACACATCAATGTCACACAACGTAAGCCTAAAATTTAAAACAATTTAATGTAATCTATAATAATAAATGTAAAAATCGACGAAACTAAAATAAATAGAATAGAATAGAAATAAAAAAAATAGATCCTCCACTTTTTTTCGAAGTCGGTTAAAAATAAGAGAAAGCGTTTAAAGCAAATAAACTAACTCGTCAATATTGCGAGGTCCTGGGCGCTCGTGTCGGGTGGCACGGCCTGCGTGCCCTCCACGGCGCCCGCTAGACCCACCGCGACCCAAAGCCACTCCAGCTGCCTCCACCACCTCCACCACCAGCGGTGCACTAATGATCTCTGATCTTCCTTGTCCACCTCGGACACGCACACCCCTTCCCCCTCTCGGACCTCTAGTACGAGGACCTCTAATACGAGGACGGCTAAAGCCACAAATATACAATGTAAATATAAAATAAACAAAGCAGAAAGAAATATGCAAATAAAACGCAAAAATAGAACATAAATGTTACAAAGCGCAAAAAAAAACCTACAAAAAAATACGTGACCAAAAACATTAAAATTGAATACACATAGTCTTATCCATGTTAATCTTTCATCCGACCAAAACTCACACAAAATGGCGGTTGACCGCAAATCCCCTGTATGTGGCAAGGACACCTAAAGGCTTAATTGGGTTGCGTGTTTTTTTATTTCAATTTTTCGCAAATACCCTGTGATATTTATAAAATTTTGGCTTTGTAACAATAACAAGACAAATAACAATATCCATGATGCCAACAGATAGCTATCATTTTTGTTTTTAGTATTTGTAAGAAGCGAAAATGTATTGGCTTGACGCCGACATGTCGTCGCAAAATTCCGGACGATGTTTGTTGAAATAATTATTTAGGTCTAAAATATTTATCAAATACACAATCTACGAACTAAAAACGATTAATTACTTACCCACTCATGTTTCCAGCGAAATAAAGCACAAAAACAACACAAAACAACGTAATAAAGTGGGATTTGCAATGTTGCAACGCCGGCGCGGTTTCGAGAATGAGACGCGACTATTGTAAAATCTAACAATTGTCGATGATGGTGTTTAGAGAAGTAACATGTGGCGTTTTGCCATCCTTGTTATTACCCCTACGCATTGTGCAAGTTTGAGCAGGAAAGGAATAATTTTAGCAGTCACACGGTCAATAAATACGTCGCACGTGTTCGGGGACACGCCGTGTCCGCATAACAGATGACAGAACGTGACCGAAGACACGGCGTGTCCGCGCCACAGACGAAGGGTTAAGGAGCATTGACCTTTTCGAGGCATGAATGAACCATTATTTAATATTGAGGTGGTGCAGCAACGATAATAATCAGAAAATTCCGAATCCCAAGAAATACATCTAAAAGATGGAATTTTATTTTGAAAGAGATATTATTTCAATATCCACAATGCTCCTAACCTAAAGAGCTAGATAGGTATAAATGCCACACCATTGAAACTTAATGCAGTAAATTACACCCTCACCTTCCATCAATTTTGTGTGGCCTGTTTATCTGAGCATCATCAACCATGTGAGCTTTGGAATATGTGATGAAGCCGAAGCCTCTTGACCTCTTGGTCTGAGGGTCTTTCATAACCACAACATCCACAATGTCGCCCCATTGTTCGTAAAATGATTTTAATGACTGGTCGTTTGTGCGGTAGTCCAGGCCACCGATGAATAACTTCCTTAGATGCTCGGGCTCTTCCTGTTGAGTGTAATAGTACAATTATTATTATTATTCGATTATGGGACAGGCAGGCCCGATTTATACCTACCTACCACGCTACAGGAACCAGATAATTCATTAATGAATATTGCACTGCAATGCAATGCTAGAATGTGATTAGGATCCTCAAAGTGGATCTGAACGACGGAATTACAAATGAAACCTCTTTACTTACGTATTCGTCACCACCACCGTTTGGCTTCATGTTGAGTTGGCAAATAAATCTGTGTCAGGGGTTATTTTCTACGGTTCTTTCAATTAGAAGTAATATATAACTACTAACACACAGTTCCAAGTAATAAGAAGATGATAAGTTTATTAAATTAGCTTGATTCTAAATCTAATCTAAAGTAAAAAGACAAAACGTGAACGTCACTTATTTTCGCTTCGTTTTTTTTTCAAAGACAAGCCAAGCGAGCCAACCAGGGGAAGCCGAAGCAGGCCAGCTAACGCCAAGCCAACCAAACCAAACAAACAAAGCCAACCATTTTTTTTCCCAGCACTGTGCTGCCACCCTGAATTTATAAGATAGCCTTATGACATCTTAACACATTCACTGCCACTGACACGCCTCGCGTGTTCAGGCTAATCTAAGTCTCTACGCCAAGAACACGCCAGGCGTGTTTTGAATGTTTCGGTTATATTTCCAAAACTAGGCCAGATTTTCTGTTCAAATTTTTAGTGCATCATTTTTAAAGGATAGGCTATGGCATATTGAAGCGGTTCCCTAAAAAAACTAGTTAGATTTTTTTACGAAAAATAGGTATTTTGTAGTGCCGAGAACACGCTAGGTGTGTTCACTTACTGAAGCTACCCTTAGGTTCCCAAACTTTTTTATTCTTTTAAATGCTTCGCTAATTTCAGAGTTATAAGCTTGCGATATGAGATTTTTAACCAGTATTTGATGACAAAACGGAATGTCATAATTTATCGAACCGTTGTTTTTACCGTATACAGTACTGTGTCATGTATGAATAAATAATAAATAAATAAATAATGCCGGACATTTCACACAGCACCATCTGGCCCCAAAGTAAGCAGAGCTTGTGTTATGGGTACCACATGACTGATATACTACTTATATGAAGTCGCTTATACAACTCCATACGCCATCAATGAAAAAAAACGTACCTATCCGATGTATATCTTTATATAATTATACATACACACACAGTGACATACACACGTATAGTAAAATTATCTCTATTATATTAAAATCAATTGATGTTCGTTTGTCTCGCTAAAAATTTTGTTATCATTAATATCTTCCGTTTCCGGTACAAATTTAACTTTTCTGAAAAAAAGATAAGAAATCAATTTATTTCATTTGAATATTTTGAATTTAATTCATACTTATGTAATTAGTAAGGCCAATCAACCAACATTACGATAATACGAGATAAATAACGTAAACAAACTTTCTGCAGTTCAAAGCTTTTTATCGGTTTAATAATTTAGATGAATTCACTCATATAAGACTGAAAATATGTTTAAATATGATTGTCACTCAATATATTATTAAAAAAAATGTACTTGCACTGTTAACAATGCCAATGTTACAGTTCACAATAAAACTTTATTCATTTATGCATGGGAATTTTAGTAAAAAAAGTTTGAGAACCTTGAATTACGTTATAATAAATTTACTTACTAAAATCTGTTTTTCTAAGCAATGCCGCGAGCACGCCTAGCGTGTCCGCGGTTTTATACGGTGGCATCTCGATAAACTTCAAGAAAATCGTGGTGGCAGTGAATGAGTTAAGATCCTCGCGTCACACATGTATAAAATTTTGTTTTGTTTTTATTGATTATATTTATCTGCTGTTTTATCTTAAGAGTGAACAAGTCGATTATCTTTCCATACAAACGTCGAAGGGTGATCACACCACCGTCTGATGATGAACAACCAAAACTAAAAGTGATATAAATTTGTATTGTCATAATCTATGCTTGTATCAATACAGAATTGTGAAAATAATATGGGTTTGAAAGATACAAGACTAAAAAAAAAACGTTTTTCATGACTGATTTTAGCGCAACTTTAAGTGTGAATAAATAACAAACGGAATACGCAAACTAAAAAATTGTTCAATTGTTTAATTGTGTAGTTGTTTTGTTAAAAAATTATACAAGCATAGATTATTTATTCAAGAGCTCAAATAACTTTTTTTTTTATAATTACATTCACTAGTTTTTTCATGAGAACCCTTGAGCCAAAGGTCTATTCATTATTTTTACGCAATCGTTTTATTTAGAAATCATAGATTAATCTGATCATATGACTCGAAATTCAATGACGCTATCTCCTTACTGCTCATCTCTATCCTTGGTGCACGTCTATCCTTTTCTCACACTAAGCTAGGTGAAATAGCATGCATTTTAGCTGCGCCCACTAACGAGTTTGTGCCGCTGACTTGTGTATCCTTAAGAATAACACATAAATACTCTAACTAGTAAAAGTACCTACCTACTAATGATTGTGATACATGTTTTTTACTCACAATCATTCACAGTAAGGAATCAAGGGCTAGAGAGTGGATCAATATCTTGGGCATATACTGTCCTTTGGCAAAGAACATCAGCAAAAGGAGATATCAAGTAAATTACAACTATTATAATGCCGTAGATATCCTCAAATCAGTAAATATTCCAGTATCTGAAGACCTGCCTGTTCAACCAATATGTTCTGCCTACCATCACTTACGGCACCACCACAAAAAACTGAATTTCAAACAACTAATAGGTTTAAAAGATGAAAAATTATAGTTGTTATTATAAAATTATCTGTTTAGTTTTTGAAGCTACTTAAAGTTTAACAAAATTATCTTAAAGAACTGAAAGAACCAGGTACATGGTTCTGTATTAGATAGAAGTAGAATTAAAAGAACTAGTTTTAAAAAAAATGCCTGGGTCTTAATGCCATACAGTACCTACTTATTATGAAAAGAATCATCTTAATCAATATTACAGTTAACTTATACAGGGGTAGTATATTTATGATCCAAAAGAATAATCAGTGTTTTTCTGTAGTGGTCTTTGCAAAGGATGTGCTAGTAACTTAGCAATGCATTCATGGATTTTAGTCGCATTCCTTGAGACCTCATAAACATAAGAATAGCCATCATCAAGGTCTTGAAGTGCATCGTAAATCCCTTCACATTTGTATGCAGAACAATCATCTTCGTGAGCCAAGAGGATGTCAATATAGAAGTACATTTGTTTCTTGAGGAACATAAAATATGGGTCATCCTGAGGAATAAGTGGGATACAGTTTGATCTACCGTAAATCACTATCATTCTCACAATATAAGGTGGAGGTAGTATACTCTCTCCTTCCTTGTAATTGGGTAATTCAATCTTTTGTTTTATCATCTGAAATATTTTCTTGAAATCAAAGTTTTCCAATGCACAATCTTCAACAGCCAGATAGTCAACAGCATTTAAGATGTCCTTTAAATTGTTTGTCATATTTTGTACCCAACAAGGCTCACTTGCCTTGAGTGTGAGTAACGCAAACTCAGTGTTCTTGTTGATGGCATGCTTTGAATACAGGAAGAATTCTATGACTCTTTTCATCATATTTATTGGAGTGAAAGTAGTTCCATCTCCCAAACGGTACAAAGCGTTGTTGTTATCGTAACAGACATCCAAGCAAAGTATTATCTTCTCGGGAACATTCACATTTGGTAAGACAGGTTTGTGAAAATTAGACATGACCTCTTCTTGCAGTGCTGTATAATCTGCGTTTGGGAGTTTTACTTGAATAGTATTGCTGAAATGTAAAACGAACTATTTTAATACTTTGGAGAGCATGAAGCTCTCGCGCAGCTCTAGATGGTAAACAGGTTAACCATTTCTATCCTCACAGCTCGAACCAAATAAATATATGTATTTGTATTTAAATAAAGCCTCACACATAAAATAAAACATAATACCTTGTGGGTGTTGGTATCTCCATAGTGGTTTGTGAATTACTGTTACTGGGTGTAATATCTGGGGAATCCATTTTCTTCGAAGTTCAAAGAGCCTAGTTTCGGTACAATATTTTATTTGTGTAGTACAGAGCACTGCTTAGGCGAACCAAATTAGTCCAAATTAACACCAAGCATCAAATTAAGCTGTGCTTGGAATCTCAAAAATTGTGATTCCGTTTGTTTGTTTACATTTTATCTTCTTCTTTCAATTCTTCTTTTTTTTATAATTGATCCAATTCTTGGTTATGGTTTTTTCTGTCAGAATTCTGCCAGTGTACGTTTCATGAACTATTTTGTCACAACTATAGGTGCTTACACATTATTTTGTGGATACGTGTGCCAGAGAATATTTTGGAGTTGGAATCCGAAAATGTTCCAAACAATTCGATTTAGTAAATATATCCAATCCAATCCAATGTTATAAGGTATACATTTATGTAACTAGTTAAATAAATAAAGCAAGTAAAATGTTAGTAGGCAGAAGATATCTTTAAGGCATGCCAATCTAATCACTTGACTTTGACAACATTGTTATCATTACGACACATGCCAATAACGATGAAGAATAAGACGTCTTCATAAAAAATAATTAATCGGAATATTTTTGCTCAAATGATATAGAAACACAAAATGTTATTCCAATTATTGACACGTGAGTCAATAACACTAGCCATATATATAAAAAATACTCAATTTACTAATTAAACCCGGAATAAAGCGCCATAGGTATTGGCTAAAAAACCCTACATTTGATTTACTTCTCTTCCTTTATTGACATAGACAAAAAGGACTGATATCCGTCATGTTCTGAAGTGTCACAAGACACAGACACCTTGATTTGATGACAATACAATACAATACAAATATGCCAATGCCAAAAATCAGCTGTCTTGTCTTGCTTTCATCCGCTTTTTGGCATTGGCAGCCGCTACCTTTTCTTGTGCTTGCTGATACTTTTTGATTTTACTATTAAATCTCATGAAAAACGTGCATATTAAACGTTGATAGAGGAAAAGTCATAATGGATTACAATTACGAACAAAGTAGTGAGCTAGAAGCTTTGGACTCCATCTATTATGGAGACATGCAAGGTATGTAAACCTGCCATGAGCTTGGTCTTCCATCCTCATGTCACAGTTTCCGTCCATCTCAATAAATTATTGTTTTAGGCTGAAAATATGAAATGAAGTTTTACAGATAACCTGCAGCCTACTTACTAAAGTATCTTGATATACCTAAAATAACTACAAATCCCGCCAGCTAAGCAATTGCCTCACTAACTAAATTTTGTATGAATTTTCAGTTTTAGAAACAAAGCCCTTCAACAAGTTCAGTATACCAATAAAGTCAGAAGGCTTTGATGATGGGGATGGTCTAGCATGTCAGTTGGTTTTTACTTACACCACAAAGTACCCAGATGTACTACCCATTATAGAGATTGATGATGAAGAGAATTTCGATGATATTGTTGATAAGAATGAACTACTCACACATTTGTCTGAACAGGTAATAACTATAGTAGCCCTTCGTTTCGTTTCGTAATTAATTAATTAAAAATAATTTTAATTAAATAATTTTAATTAATTAAATTAAAAAGTATGTATTTTCTTTATATTTTCATAACATACCATGATCAACTAATTATGGAAATTCAAGGTAGTGAAGAGAAAAACCTGGTTATGTATTTTTAAATATGAATCCCTATTGATTTCTCAATTATGTACTATTATTTACATAATGTAGTAAAATTATTATGCTATAAATCGCAGTAAATAAAAGATTTAAAAAAAAAAACATTATTATTTATTTTGTAGCTGGACATTTACATGGACAGTAAAGTAAAATGAAACTAATAATCTGCAGTATTTTTTTTTATAATTCATAAACTCAACCCGGTTGTATTGCAGGTAAAATCAGTATCCAGTAGCAAAGCCTTTGTTAGTAATGACTGCTTGACACCAATGTGGCATAGACATTATCAGTTTCTGACATGTTTCAACAGGAATATTTGCCCATGCCTCACAAAAAGCTTTATTAAGTTCATCTAAAGTTGTGGTATGATAAGTGGAAACTTTTTTCTTGATTTTGTGCCAAAGGTGCTCAATTGGATTAAGGTCTGGGCTATTTGCTGCCTAATGTAGCACTGATACCGACTGACTGATGAGAAACAATTTGCAATTTGTATTTCTGCCCATTTTATTCAAAATAATTTTCACAACTTAAAATTCAAAATCGTGGTTGCCACCAAAACTACACAGATACAATATGAGAAGAAATAAATAAATTTTAGACCTAGATACAAATTTCGAAAATAGAATGCATATTCTCAGTGTTCGTAATTAAATGGCCAGCCAGCATTGTATGAACAAATGGCACTGTGATAATCTATTAGCGATACTGTTAAAAATGTGTTCAAGGAGTTATTTTTTTTTCTTTAATCAGACACACATAAATGACTAATGAAATAATATGTAAAAATCTGCAATTCTTTTTAGATTAGTTGAAAAGAAAAATTTTATTCACAATTCCGTTTAACTACAGAGTGTCCCTAATTAGTTGACCACGACTGTGTATAGAGATTATTATTATTATATCTCTTAAGCAATTGTAAAAAGAAAAAATGAAGCATAATGCATTTTCTGCATTTAGGTATGCATTTTCTGCAATTGACTTAAAATTTAGAGTTTTCTATAACACAGTACCACAGTAATGCACAAATTAACTATTACCTAATTTCAGGGCAATGAAAACCTCGGCATGGTAATGATTTTTACATTAGTATCAGCTGGACAGGAGTGGTTAAATGAAAAGTGGGATAACATCAAGAAAGAGAGAGAAGAAAAAGTTCTCGCCAAACTTAAGGCTGATGAAGAAGCCGAACAGGTAACTTTTCATTCTTATACCAAACCAGCAAGTCTTCAATAGACATGAGAAACATAGAATTCCTCCTTGTCATGTGATGTCCACCGGTCATCATCAAGATCATGAGTGATCTTAACCTAGGTTAAGTATTAGAGTAAGGAAGATAGCTTCTTATTTATCCTACAGTGCAGGATGCTGAGCATAGACTGAGCTCTGCCTCTGGCACTGGGATATGGCCTTGATTCCCTCCCAGGACAAACATTTGTGTGATGAACATAGATAGTTGTTCCAAGCCCCATGTTGTAAATAAACATAGGTATTTAGAATATTGGTAAACAATTTACAACACCATCTAGCCCCAAACTTAGCATAGCTTCTACTATGGGACTAAGATAACTGATACAATACTTACATTTGGAGTCATATTATTAAGAACTTTTGTTACCGAAGTTACTTTTTGATAAACAAGTTGCTTTCACTTTTGTACAAAATACTGATATATAAACTTAAATATACTAATATTTTGAACATAAAATAATAAAATAATAGCTACATTCGTTTTTAATGATTCATACATAATAAGTAAAATAATAGCACTAAATAATTGCAAGAAACAATTGCTTCCCCATAAAAATCTATATTTCAAAAGCACCTGCCACTGGAAAAATAATTAAAAACGCAAGTAAACATGTTCTCAATTTTCAATTATGAAAACGAATAACACACAAAAGTGCATATTTTTTTCAAAATCTTGGGTAACAGGGAGAAATTTGCTATTCATCAATTCGAAGAATAATTATGGCACCGAATTAAGTGCTTAGGGTACTTGGAGCTAAGGTTTATAACACTATAAATCATATGCAACAAAAAGTTCACACTACCAATAATGTTGTTCGAAAACCCAAAATATTTAAAAACAACATTGTGAAGATCCCTGATACCCAACTAGTACTTCTGGTTGATTTAAATGCTCACCACCTGCACAGTAGCTGTTTCCATTTCAGTCTACTGACCATGCTGGTAGAGAAGCTTATAAACTTCTCTCACTCTTAATCTAAAGCTTAATCTCATCTCGGGGTACCGGGCGTTGAGGGCGTCACAGCCAATTGCTTGGACCTGTTGCTGACTAACGAACCGGATCGCCATTCAGTATCGGTGCTGCCTCCTTTGGGCACCTCTGATCACTTTGTGGTGAAGTCTCTATCGTCATACTCGTCACCCGATCCCTCGCCTCGAGGATGTAGGAGACTGTGCCGTTACAAGTCAGCAGACTGGGATAAGTCGTGTTACTTTTTCGCATCTTATCCTTGGCGGCACCCCCTTTTTTCGTGTGACCCATAAACTTGCGCTGATGCCATTGCAGATGTGGTCTATAGAGCAATGGAATATATTATTCCATTCTCGGATTTCTCATCCTTCGGAAAAGCTCGCCCTTGGTTCGGTTCTGCATGTGACGCTGCAGAAGCGAAAAAACGTGCAGATTACCTTGCTTGGGCTGACGCTCGCAACAGCAAAGCCACGGATACACGAACTAAGAAGAAAGTCATTAATCAAGCCGCCAAGTCCTGCAAGAAGGTGCTACGGAAGGCACGCTTTAATCGAATTGGCCGTATGGATGCCCAAGCTTGCGACACATCCAGCTGGCAGCAAAGCATTCAGGTCCTTGGCCAAGTCGGTTGAAGTGAACTTCAGCCGCCCTTCTCTCCCTCCAGATGGATCTCTAGCCGAAACTGAAATCGAGAAAGCAAATCTCATTGCTGCTCAATTTGCGGAAGATTCACGTCTAAGTAGACACCTCTAACAAAACGCCACCTAGCCTTCT
Organism: Lampropteryx suffumata; assembly: GCA_948098915.1. NCBI lineage: Eukaryota > Metazoa > Arthropoda > Insecta > Lepidoptera > Geometridae > Lampropteryx > Lampropteryx suffumata. The sequence goes on from OX402553.1 coordinate 14,630,144, forward strand.
TCGATGCGAAACGACAATGCAGGAAAGTCACATTCATTAAATAGTGAATAATGAATACGTGAACAAAGCTAGTGGTCTGGACGCCATTTCGGCTGTAGTGTTGAAAACATGTGCCCCTGAGTTGTCTCTCATACTCTCAAGACTTTTTCGCTCCCTGTAAACTAGAATAGTCCCAAAATCCTGGAAGCTTGCTAATGTGCAACTTGTGCCCAAGAAAGACAGTCGCGCTGACCCATCAAATTACCGGCCAATTTCGGTCACCTCCCTACAATGCAAATGTATGGAACGAGTCCTGAATACGAAACTCTTTTCATACCTTGACGACAACGGCCTCCTCAATGATCAACAATACGGTTTTCGCTGAAAGCGATCTACTGGGGATTTTCTTGCGTATGTCACGCAAATTTGGAGTGAGGCCATAGAGAAATACGGTGAAGCATCAGCTGTTTCACTTGACATCTCAAAGGCCTTTGACAGGGTCTGGCACGTTAGCCTTATTGGTAAGCTTCCAGCTTACGGATTATTCTGCTCATAGCTTGCTGACTTCTTGAGGGAAAGATCCATTCGAGTAGTTGTTGACGGCTGCTCGTCTGATCGATTGGCAATTAATGCCGGGGTACCTCAAGTGTCAGTGCTCTCTGTCACACTGTTTTTACTGCACATAAACGATCTGCTTATTCCCGGAATCATTGGGTATGCAGACAACAGTTCAGTTGTGGAGAGTTGTCAAACAGAAACAGAACACGAGAAAATGTGTGTACAGGATGTAATAAATTGGTATAGTTTTGTGCTAATTAGTCCCCTCTGTGTCGTGTGGGCAGGTCCGGTCTCAGAATAATTGCAGCTTCACACATTCGTGGGATCAGTCATCTGACTCTCATATTACAAGCCTAGTTTAGTTTATGGCTAGAATGTACTGTGAATTATACATCAATATTAAATTAAAATTAATATAATTATCATTTCAGAAACGATTTGAAGGTACCAGAGTCACAGTAGAGTCTTTTCTAGCGTGGAGGAAAGAGTTTGAGAATGATTTGGGCATCCCAGCAAAGCGGGAAAAGGAAGCAAAGGACAAGAACAAATTGACTGGCAAGGAGTTGTTCCTGAGAGACACAACACTAAATGAATCAGATCTTAAATTCCTTGATGATGGTATGTATTTAGACTTGAAGTTTTATTCGTCAACATGTTTTAGAGATTGGAAATCCCATAAATTTTTATATCAATAATTTCACACAGCATCATCTAGCCCCAAATTAAGCAGAACTTGTGTTATGCGAACCACATGACTGATACACTACTATATACTTTTTTTTAAATAGATGACTATGTACATAGAAACACTCAGACCCAAGACAAATACTGGCAGATTATACAAACATTTATCCCGCGTCGAGAACGAACCCGCAACCTTCTGCTTCTCAGTCGAGCCTTGACCCACTGAGTCAAAGGGATATACATAACTAATGCCAATACATATTTATGTATGCATTTATTGTATTTATTTATAAGCACGTAAATGTATGTATGTACATACCTATGAATGTTTTTGAGGTCTCGAACCGCTCCTGATTGAAGTAATCATTAGACCATCTAGTCTCAAACTAAATATAGCTTGATATGATTACTTTACCTATTATGATACTTTATAACACCCAGACTCAGCACAAACGCCTATGTTCATCACACAAATGTTTACGCTGGGAGGGAATCGAACCCCTAACCTACAGCGCGGAAGGCAGAGCTACTGAGCTAGCTACTACCAACTGAGCTGAGGCTAGTCAAATAATAAATTAATAATACTAGTCATTTAACACAGCATCTTGACCCAAAGTAAGCAGAGCCTCTGTTATGAGAACCGCATGAATGATAAATGATTTCCAGGTGATGCAGTGAAAGTAGATGAATCCCTCTTCCAAGACCTAGATGATCTGGATATCTCTGACGAGGAAGACGCAGACTATGTGCCGGGACAGAGCAGTGACAGCGAATAGCGCAGGGCCCCGCGCGAAGGCGCAGACACGTGAAGTGAAGTGATCTACTGGTTCTTGTCTTTTACACTTCACTTTATAATCAGCTTAGATAGGCAGGGTTACATAAAAATAGCGTATCAAAAGCAATAGCTGCGCGACAGGGGATCTAGACAAATCCGTCACGTTTAGTTTTCGTTTACGTTAACGCTTTTGTGGAAAAATTGAATTGAATGGAAATGACAGCAGCAGTATCAAACTCAAATATTTTCATTTATAATCCCGAGTATCTCTTTTAAATGTATTCCATACTAGGTGAATTTAGGTACCTATTCCTCTGTCCGCTGGCGTGAACGCTAACAGATATTGAATTTTGTTTAGACCCTCTGGCGAAATCAGTCTCAAATCATAAAAAAAATACATCTCAAGATGGCTACCCGCTGCATATTTATCGCTCACTTAAAGGCAAAAATAAATTTAAAAAATACACTTGGATTGGCGTACAGTGTGTTTGATAGCAGTAATCCGTATTGGTAATTATCGCGAGTTCAGTACATATTGCTAATTATAGCGAGTTACGTAATCTAGGGACGTATGTTTCACGCGAAAGCCAGAATTTACTAGGTCTTCCTTCAGGCTTTCGTAGACGGTTGGTGCATACGATAGTGGATGGCTATATCAATGAGTAAACCGTTCTAGACTTATTAGACTAAATTTACGCGATCGCCAAATGAATAAAAAAAATGAAAAAATATTTCCAGTAGCTGTTTTTATAATATATTTTTTTTTAGTGAAAAGTAGATATACCTAATTTGTTCATGTGTAATATGGGTAGGCCAACTAAACGCACTGCTCCAATGAGCCGCTGTTTTCAAGGTCAAGCAAAGCAAGTCTTCCATGTTGCCATTGTATGTCGTAAGCGGACAGTCTAAGAATATGCGTATCTTGTCTTGGGGCTCCATTCTCACACAGTGAGAATTCCATTCTCGAACCATATTTGTGCTCGGCTAATACCGGAGCCAGTTTTTAGCATGTTGGCACCATTCTTTTCTAGGGAGAAACCAGACTGTTTGGCAGTGGGGTTGTCGGAGATTTCCAGTATTATTTCTGGTGATTGGGCTTTCCATTCCCGTGATATAGAAGCTGCTGTTAGCTGTACGATAACGAATAAAGATTTTACTTTTAAAACTTTCGTAAGTAGACCGTGAACTCGAGCAACGGCAAAGTGTCTGTGCTGTGCCTCCATCGACGAAATAATAAGTGAATAAAACCCGTGTTTAAAATGCACCTGTGAATAATGATGGCAATAGATCTGAGCAACATATTAACCTCCGTTTGATAACAAGATAGACCCTTAGTAGTAATCGCCATAACATTTTAGAATCAACTTATTATTGATTATGGAGTGAAATGTAAATGTCAAAAACTGGTATGAATAGGAAAAGACTCAGTGCATAAAATAAGTTACACATCTTTTATAAATTACAATAATAGCGTTTGTAACCGTTAAGTTATTGTTAAATATAAATGTCTTTACATATTGTCTTTTAGTTAGCAGAGGTGAGTTAAATGATACACAAGTTCTTGTAGAATACTTTATTTACAATTTCTCACTAAAATAGGTATTTACAACCAACGATTAGTGATTTAAAAGAAAAGAATTTATTTTTTGCATGGTTCATAAGTGTGGCCTCTTACCCACAACTACTGTAAATCCGTCCCCTTACATCCACCTTTGATGATCCAAGACCTGTGTATAACTACTGTTTTTCCAAATTTTTAATAAATTTTAATTTTTTTTTTTTTTAAATTTAATATGTAATGTAATGTTGCCATTGTGAGGAACTTCTATAAAGAATAATAAGTAAGTACCTATTGGTAATCAATCTACACAATATCTAGCCCCAAGTATAGCTTACTATGGGAACCAGATGACTGATATGATAACATACTTATAAATCAATAACGCTCTGATACAGAACAAATATCTATGATCATCACACAAATGTTTTCCCTGGGAAGCTAAACCCACAACTTACAGCCCAGGCGGCAGAGCTACTACCAACTGAACTTTACAGGTGATATTGGGTTACATAATATAGGTATATGTTGGGTTGAGGCAAAAATACTACACCTAATACATTACTCTTGATAGAGACCGTAGATCTTGGTGTACATCAAAAGTCGATGAAGGGTTAGGGATGCGTCAAAACTTGCAGCAAGCGTGTAAAAGTTACTTGCTTGGTAAAAGGTGATACAATCTTTGGCAGTTTTAACTGTAGTATCATTTTGGTGTTTTCAAAGCTATGCCAACCCGTAATGGATTGGATGGGACCGTCTTAATATTTTATATAAGAAGTACCTGTAATCACCGTGAGATTTTAGACGGTTATTTTCCAAATAATGCTGCTATAACTTTGAATCAGATGAATTAAAGATTGAGAATGACCAAAGCTTCTAGTGGTTCCCATTAAAAAAGTTTAACACTAGGGTAGTGGCACCAAAAGTTGAGTGACCCCCAAAAGTTGACTGACAATACAAAATTACAAAAAATAAAACTCGCTATTTACATGTGTGCATTATTTTTTTCCGCATATGGAAATATTTTGTACGTCATTTTCAATCAAAACATTAAAAGTTTTAAAACTTACGCGCTCGTGGCGAGTCGTTGTACGCGTGGTTCCCACCGAAAACCTGATTTACTAGGAAACCTACTTAAGGTAAGTGCCTTCCCAATTTAAGCATTTTGTTAGATTAAAGCAAGAAGTAATGATCGATTTGAGTGGTTTTTATACGAAATAAGAACTCGATAAATCAACCTTTGATTATATTTATACAAATTCTAATTTTTAAGCTTTTTGAAAAAGAAATTGACTGTTCAAGTATTGGGTACAATTTTATTTGCTTGACCCAAAAAATGACCGGTCCATTGACCCATTCAACTAATGGAGAAATAGCATAATTTTACAGACTTATAACTTAGAATGTATCGCTTTAAGAGAAAAATAAAATATCTCAAATTAGTTTTAGTTAATATATGAAGCTAATTACCAAAAGCTGAATATATGTTTTTTGTGTTTTTGATTAGTTTGTTTTTTATTCAGTATGAAATCTTAATCTGTTCAACTTTAGAATCATGTTCAAAACTTGAACGTATTAAGTAATATATTTACATTTTATTCGTTCAACTTTAAGGTGTTGTTCCTTAAAGAGAACAGATTTCCCTAAGCAAAGCCAGGCTTCAATTTAATATCCCAAAGGGTATACACAAAGGGTAGAAAAGGGCCAAATAAACTGTTATCAGATGATGAAGAAGATAAATTGCTACTTGGATTTTAAATTTGGCCAAAGTTGGCTTTCCTGTAAACGCAAATGGTGAAATTAAAGGTTCGAACCTGAAACCAGGCAACAAATGGTTGCAGCTATTTTTGCAAAGGCACCCTAACATCACGGAAAGGCATGCAGAAATCATCTCTAATTTATAAAACTAAATTCCTTTTAAAATGTCAGTTCAATTATTGGAGGTAAATCGTTCATAATGAGGGGTCGGCGTTCATCTATAGGGGAAAAATCCAAAATTAGTAATTATTACTAATTTTAGATTTTTGGATTTGGATTAGTAATTATTAGTAGTAATTAGTACAAATAGTAATTTTGTAAAAAAACTAGTACATAGACATAGTAATTTTCTTTTTCAGCAGTCAAATCTTGAGTATATAAGTAATTATTAAACAATAAGCGATAATATCATAAAGTAGAGGAAAAGCTACCTAAAGTTGTCAAAAACGCTTAATCGTTCATCTTTTGGTGCCACTACCCTATCATAAATCTCAGTTTTACACCACACCATCAATAATAACTACCTAACCTACAGCTTTGTGTGAGTGATAGACGTCCGACCAATAAACTCGCAGTTTGAAAGTAGGTATCCCAAGAGAGTATACATTACATATTTGATATTTACCTACTTGGGATTGGTTCAACGGCCGGGGCGGCTCGGATCGATGACAAACGAGACCCAAGCCGGGTTACGAGCAAACAAGTAGGTACACTTGCTCAAACGTCTTTCTCGCACATCATATAATAACAGCAGACGGCTACGACCGTCTTTCTTACATAGTGTGTGTACGCTGCCGGTGGATTACTTTTATCTAACAATATCACGAAAATAGATAAAAAATATGTCTTTCCCTTTAGTTTATTACACCAGGACATTTTTACCTATTCACATAAAAGCACATCTAGTTAATAACCGAAACTGCAACTTTGCAAACAAAACTTAACTAAACATTCAACATACTCGCACCTATATCTTAACTCTACATAGACGATAACAGATAAAATCACAAAAATATTTACATGTGCAGTCTTTAAATAATGAATCAGTGAAAATTAAGATTCATAATCATAACACTAGAACAATGCAATAATAAATGTAATTAACCATAGATATGTATGTATTTCACGTTTAGGGTAATATTGATCCAAGTGACAAAATGGCATGAAACTTAATACGTCCTGTATTACCTAAATCCAACTGTTGTATTGTTTCAATTTGTGTCAAAAGGTAAAATATTTGCTTAATTGCCTTTCTTACGTTATTCATTGTATACCTAATTTAACCAATGATTTCGTTAAACGAGTAAATTGTTTAAAGAAGTAGGTAGGTACCTATACAATTTACTCGTTTTTGCTTATTGAAAAATTAAGTTATTAATTAACTTATTAAGTTTTTGCTAATTGTGTCCTCATGGAATTTTGACTGGCCTGTCAGCTCAGATTGTAGTAGCTTTCTTTGCCTTCTGTGCTGTCGGTAGTTATTGTAATGTTTTAGCCAATATGTTGAGATACGTGTGCGAAGCAATAACGAAATAAGTATAGAGACCAGAAATACGGACAAAAACCGCGTGTCACGTCATTAATTTCTTAAAATGGCGAGTGACGGCTACTCCTTAGATGCTTTATGTCCGCCACGCCAGGAAGGAGTAGCCTCCTTAGTTTCTTTACTGATTGGTGCGAAGTAACTGGCGTTCAGAATCTAAAGATAACTAACTTTCAAACTCATTCAAAACAAACGTTTTATCCGCCCCTTCTCGATTCTCGGGACCTACTCTTGAAATCGTATCTGGCCAATAATCGTGAAAAATCATACTCTTAGCTACATCGTTTGAACTCGTTTTGAGTGATGGAACGATCGACATTACTTTTGACAATCGATGTCGTAATCCTCCATAACAAACGATTCGATCGTTTTAATTTGACAACGAAACAACTCAATTAGACTGAATTTGACGTCAATTATAACGACTTTATCGCATAGATATCGATATCGGTTTGCTCTGACGCCCTGCTCTCCTTGGTGCCATACCATAGCATAGATAGATGATTATACCATAGATTACAATATAGTATCTACAATGATTAAAAATAAAATGTTGGTTATTTTACATATTTCATTAACTTAGTGGTTACTAATGTCACTTCGTATAGGTTTGACATGTATAGGTACTAGGGAGCGAACTAAGTAACCAATACCACTCTTGAGAGTGATATAAATATAGATTGACCCTCTATTATATAATCACATAAGTAGCGTGGCTCTAAGTATAAGTATCCTCTGTCACGTGACATACTTATGTCAACGAATAAGGATAGCAATACATTTAAACAACATGTTTACTATTAAGTGATTCTATATATGATTGAACTTTAAAATACATTACCTTTACCAAAACCATGGGCAGTAAGACATTTTCTCAATATAACGTTTTCAATCTTGGGCTATCTGACAATTCATACAAGGAATATTTTAGTAATGATCATTGGACATTATGTAAGGCTGTCACTTGGACCTAAGTTACCCTAAGTCGTATTTCGATTGCAGTTAATATAGGATTAATAAGTTAATCGGAATAACACATACCTACTATTTCTGGTATCAGGGTCGCGTATAACCAAACCCATTATAGACTTGAGCAAACACTAATTGGGAAGAGTATTAAAGTACCTATTACTTTCATTTAGTATTCCAATAAAATACTTTAAAATAACTATAATTAACACCCATTACAGAACAATAATTTTACAATATGACAACAATATCATTTTAATAAGTAACACGATACAACAATGAGGTTTCTACTCAGGTAGTGCAGTAAGAGCACACGAATTGTACATTCGATTCACTAAATAATACATTGAGATTAGACTAGAGACACATTTTCATGGATTAACAAAATATAGGTATCTATAGGTAAAATGCGAAGAATATAGAAAAAAGAAAACATATGAAAGTTCTGTAACAAACTATCAATAAAATCTAAACCTCTGAAAGACTGATCACAAGAAAAAAAAATGGCATTTAGTATGTATTACAAACATAATTTTGTACCATAAACCTAAAATAGCGGTACTGTCATACTGCCTCAAACATGATAATCGTTCAATGATAATCAATCATATAATACGCCATTTGACGGTACCGTTATTCTAGTAAACGTTGACTACTAAAAACTAGAAAAATAATAACATTAACGTAGGCCTAAAACTATAGCCACTCGCATAGATCTAGGATATGTTATTAGAATATTCTAGATCTATACACAAAAGGATCTTATTTCAATTCTATTGTGAAAATATATTCTTTATTACTAAAATATTGTATTTATATTCGTTAAATGGCATTGTGTAAGACACAAACTCCGGTGATGATGGCCCCTATGCAATGAGTTGTGTGAAATCTGCCAACGGTATCATTCAAGTCCACATGGCATCCACAAGCAGTTATATTGAAACAGGGCCAGGACCATCGAGGCTGAATTTAATATACAAAGCTACCTATCTAAGCTTGTGTAAAAATATTGACGGGCGAATTCGCTGATACCTACGCAATATCTATAAGCTTAATCTTAGCTAGTTACTATCTACGGGGGACACATCCAGATTCAGGAATCTATAGGGTTACACTGCTGTTCTAACTTTTAGTCTATTGATTCATTTGTGTTCAATAGTATTGTCTGGCTGGCAGATTCTTCCTCAGCAATAGTTTAATTTCATCTTAGATATTCTCGTTTTATTCTTCAGATTACCTAAACTACAGGCTATTTCAGAAATCGAACAACAGCCACGTTTTGAGATCTGTATGCGCGCATATCTAGAACACTGCTTTTAGCTTTCAATGCCTTCTATCGAGGTTTACGAAGTAACATCAAATTGTAACATCATCCTCGTTGTTGCCCCTTTTTGAATTCCCGGGGGATCAAAAACGAGGTAAGTCAAGACAGTAAAGACTCAACGGTGGCTACGTCTGTCGCCCTGAGTCGACAGATATTGTTTACAAGAATTTAGAGAAATCGCAGTGTGTCGTCGGGCGGCATATGAGTTGGGGTTCACTTGAGTCGCTGCGTCACGTTGGCGAGTGCCACTGCAAATGCTTGCAGTGCCGAGAACGGGTATTGGAAGTCCAGTGTGTAAGCGTTACCATCGATCCGCCCGAATTGCATCACCTGATAATAAATCCACCATGGTTATCGAAATTGAAATTAAGACTACTTGTGTCCATTACACACTCAGGCATTAGACAATTCTTCAGTCATAAATTAACTGTTGAAATTATATCGACAAAAACTTGGATTACTTGACTTGATGATAAAATATTTGGTTTTTGTCAATCATTCATTCCAAAAGAGGAATGGATTGTGATGGATTGAAAGACAAGAAAGACGAAAATACTGAGATGAAGGCTGATAGAGGGGAATGAAAGAAAAAACATGTGCTGGGAAAAGGTCATAACTCAATCAAAAAACTAATGTTTGCCATCAGTCTTACGTTAAACCATATTTTCAAACTGTTGCGCTTAGAAGTTACAGGTACCTGCTTCCCATGGTATTCGATTTGGAAGTTCTTAGCGGACTCCTGTGTGACCCTGCCCCCGAAGTCAAGTTGATACACCTGGCTGTTCTCATTCCACATCGGAGCTTTATTGTGCATCACTAACTGTCTCCTAGCCCGACATTCGCCAGAAGCTGCGGGGGCTACCGCTGTATTTGGGACTCCACCCGCGCGTATCAACTGGAATATAAAAAAGGTTAAAACAACATTTTGCAAATATGTTATTGAGCCTCATCTTTGCACAAGCGGAGCATTGAGCGGAGAACTATCAGTAATTTATGCGAAAGGCATGGCGAAAGGCTGCTTTTATACAAATAAATTACCTATGGGTAATCTATACACGAAATGCCATGCTATTTTCATTTACTGTGGCATAGCTTCACTTATTTATCTATATTGTTATGCTGTTTGTGTATTGTGGAGCAAACGGTCTATTAAAATTTGCAGTGCACTTGCACTAACAAAGAGGCAGTGTTAAGCGAGTGGTCCATATAAGGGCGGAGCGTTGTGCGTTGCTTTAAGCACTCAGTCCAAATCACAAGCAACGCTTTCCCCGAACATCACTCACCGCTTCGCTCAACGCTCCGCTTGTGCAAGGGCGAGGCTTGAAGCAAAATTTTGAAAAATATTCAGTTGTACAAAACATGTTACATCAGATATTTGCTGTGCTTTTTGCTGCGCGCTAATATTGTAGTGTTGAATCGAAATGCTTCCGTTATATCCATATTTTGATCAACGATTTGCGAATACGCAAACGATCGCGTGGTCGTTTGTCTACGTGCGCTGGTAAGCTAAAAAGTAAGGTAAAAATGGCTATACGGCCGATCTATTGACCATTCATATCAGTTCTGTACCTTTGGGTTTAGGATGCTCTTTTCCTGCTGCATATAAAAATACTTTTAGATATGACGATTCGGAAATAAAATTAAAAAAGTTGTCAACGCAGTGTACTTAACTAAAGTAGGTACTTATTTAAGTAGTTTTATCTATTCTGTTACTGTTATTTGTTTACATTAGCAGCCATTCTCATTGTCGTTGATAAGAACAATCATACAAAGCGACCATTACCAGTTTCATGAAATAGTGTTCTCGGACTGGGCACCTGAATTCACCGCATTTAAGACGATTCAAAGTGGTTGTATTGAATAATATATGAATTGAATTGCCTGGAGAAGGGCCAAGACTGCGATCTTGGTCCGCATCGATACCTTGGGATTTAAATTATATTTAGGTAGGTACCTTATTTCTGAGCTGTGCCTTCTGAAAGCTCTCCAAATCGCGGAAGTTCTTTCCGTTGACTTCACTGTAGCCGCCGGCCGAGTGCTCATCGTCCGAGCTCTCCGACGGCTTCTTGTTTCTTCTACGGTTTAGGAGTGGGGAGTTCAGCAGTTGTCTGTAATATAAGATAATCTCTTATAGCTAGTGTACCATCCTACTGACGTATGAGGCATCGTGACTTAGGTGCCTTTGCAATTAGATTGTTTCTTCTGTTGGATGAAGCAGTAGATGAAGTCAGGCTATGGACGATGATGATGAAAAAAGTATTTACTTTAAAACTAAATTGCGCGGACGAAGAGCGGGCGGGCCAGGTAGTTATTTTTAACATGTTTATGCATCATATGAAGCACTGATGGTGTAGTGGTATTGGCTTCGCATTCCGATCTTATGGTTGTGGGTTCTAATCAGATCCTGTGCCTCAGGATTGTCAAAAGCAATGTACATTTGTCGTTCCATCGCTCAAAAAGAGTCAAAGCGACAAAGAGTAGGGTTTTGCACGATTATTGATCCTATTGATCTCCATGCAGACCATTCTTAAAGGTTAGCTAAATAAATAAATAAATAATGCCGGACATTCCATACAGCATTATCTACCCTATAAAGTAAGCAAAGCTTGTGTTATGATGGGTACCACATCACTGATATACTACTTATATATATATATATATATTGTAAATACATACATAGGTAGGTACATGAAGGGCCTGTCTGGGCCTGTAGGTTGAGGGTTCGATTCCCTCCCAGGATAAACATTTGTTTGACGAACATAGGTGTTTGTTTTGTGTCTGGGTGTTATACAGTATGTACTCGTATTAGAAAATATATAAGTGGTGTATCAGTCATTTGGTCACCATAATACAAGCTATGCTTTGTTTGGGGTTAGATGGTGCTCTGTACTTTGTCCACCAATATTTAAAAATACACTCATACCCGAGAAAAACACTTGCAGATCATACAAACATCTGTCCCGCGGTGGGATTCGAAGCCGCAACCTTCTACGTCTCAGTCGGGCCTTGGCCCAATGCTATGTTATCGTAGGAGTTTTTACATAATAGCACATTACCGTATAGGTGAGGCAGAAGAATGTCGAGTCCGCTGCGGTTTTGGTGTCCGCGGTGAGGGCACAGCGGCGCCGGCGCCGGGGCCCGGGCCGGGGCTGGCGGGGCGGGAGCGCGCGGCGCGGGGGGAGGCGGGTGCGGAGCTCGTCTCGCGGTCTGCGCGACCTCGCCGCGTCGCGCGGGACGCAAGCAAGCGTAACGCTAGCTGTTCTAGCGAACCTGTACACGTAACGTCTCGTTTACAAATGGTTTTTAAGATGCAAGCAGGCGTAACGCTAGTCCTAGACAACCTGTACACGTAATAGTTGGTTTGGGAATGGTTTTTAAGACGCGTCAGGCGCAACGCTAAGTGTACTAGGGAATATGTACACGTAACAGTTGTTTTGGGAGTGGTTAATAAGACGCATCATGCGAAGCGCTAACTGTTATATTGAATCTGTAGGTACATGTAACAGTTGGTTTGGGGATGGTTTATAAGACGCATCAGTCGCAACTATAGCTTTTCTAGACAACCTGTACACCTGTTAATTTAGGAGTGGTTTTTAACCCCCGAAGGAAATAGAGGGATGTCATAAGTTCAACGTAGTTATCTGTCTGTGATCTGTTTGGGCTTTTTAGAATCGTCTCATTGAATATGTTATTGATAGATGTGTTGATACATAAATGTGCAACGCTTTCGGACGCATCTCTAGTACTTTTTTATACGCTTTATATTAGCTTCACTTGTATGTATGTTTGTATGTTTGTAACCGACTCCTTAGGACGCGATTTTATACGCTTTATATTAGCTTCACTTGTATGTATGTTTGTATGTTTGTAAACGACTCCTTAGGACGTATTTTATACGCTTTATATTAGCTTCACTTGTATGTATGTTTGTATGTTTGTAACCGACTCCTTAGGACGCGATTTTATACGCTTTATATTAGCTTCACTTGTATGTATGTTTGTATGTTTGTAACCGACTCCTTAGGACGCGATTTTATACGCTTTATATTAGCTTCACTTGTATGTATGTTTGTATGTTTGTAACCGACTCCTTAGGACGCGATTTTATACGCTTTATATTAGCTTCACTTGTATGTATGTTTGTATGTTTGTAACCGACTCCTTAGGACGCGATTTTATACGCCTTATATTAGCTTCACTTGTATGTATGTTTGTAACCGACTCCTTAGGACGCGATTTTGACCCAATTTAAACGGCCAGATTTCATTCAAATTTTGCACACCTGTCAAAGACCGATGACAATGCAATTATTCGAAAATAAATTAAAATAAAAAATATATCCGATTATCCTAAAACTAAAAAGTAGAAAATAAATAATAGTTAAAAAAAACTAAAAAACACGCTTTAAATAGAAAACCAAACTAAAAAATAAATTTTAATAAATGTAAGTAAGAAAAAAATGTTTTATTAAAAAAAAAGCGTGGGGTGCTTTTTATGATATTATCGAAATGATAATCCTTCTTCTCATATCTGTCAATGAAATATTTATAACTATTGACAGCATGCACCCCACGCTTTTTTTTAAATAAAACATTTTTTTCTTACTTACATTTATTAAAAAAAAAAATTCTATTTTTTAGTTTGGTTTACTATATAAAACGTGTTTTTTAGTTTTTTTAAAACTATTATTTATTTTAACACTTTTTTATTTATGTATATTTTTTGTACCTTTATTTATTTAATTAAATCAACGTTGGATCACTTTTATTATACATAAAAGTTTAACGTATGTACTTTTAAAATAAAATGTTAGTATGTGATTATAATTAACTATTCAATAATGTTATTTATATATTGATATTGATTTGTCATCACATTAATTATTAAACACTGTTTAATGCACCTAATGACAATCAAACCTGTCTGCCAGCATGTTCAGAATGCTAATACATTTATATGTATATAAAGTACAGTGATTTTATTAACTAGTGTTGTACCGCATTGTGTGTTACCAATTTGTAAAAACTTACATACCTAACTTATTATTATGGGAAACCTACTTAATGTCCCAAGTGGCATCTATATTATAGCACTTCTAAAAGCACAGTGCACGGAGTAGGAGCGAAGCAAAGAGTATTTTCAGTAACATTTATTGAGAGTAAAGATAATTTCGCAATGTTGCCATTGTGATTGAGAGTTATGAGGATCAATCCAAGCCTATAGATGTGTTATAAGAATCGCTGTCAACCAACTCATATTCAAGAACATCTTAGCTACTGCTGTAGTTTCCTCCCCTTCAAATTAACAACAGTAACGACGTGATATTCTTGAACAGAGTTAGTAAAAACGATTCCAGAGAGCGCAGTAAGTGAAAAGCATCTAATCATCTACTAACTATAATACTTGCTGTAGTCGGAGTCGCTATCGGTCGCGAGGCGGGGCGAGGGCGCGGGGGGCGGGGCGGGAGCCGTCGCCCGCGTCGCACACGTGGTACACAAATAAACCCCGCCCCCTGGGTGAGCACCAATCGGAGCCGCGAGACGGCACGACGAGCACGTGACGCGCGGCGTTTCATCCTCAGCTGTCACTTTTCGTTTTAACTTAGCGCTTTCCGCTACCGTTGTCGCTAGCGGCATGTCGCTGGAGTCTAGTGAACGGGATTTCCCACAGCGGCGTAGGGATGGCGCTCGTTCTGCTGATTTAGCGGGAGGGGATGGAGGAGTGTGGGGAGGACGACGGCGTCTCTGTCGTCTCGGGTTTACGAGAACTAAGCGCCTCGGAGGCTCGCCTCGTAACGCAGCGACCGTCACTTGAGCATGTCTCGGGTCTACCAGATCTAAGTACCCCACACTGCAGCTACGCGTCATAGTATCAGGTGCGGCGCAGACGGGACTGATCGGAACAACGGTCGTCGTTCTCTGAACCCGCGCCGGTGGAGAACCTTCCTCATCGATATACTTCAACTCGTCTTTCCCGCCTTCCGTGCGAGCGCACAGGGACTTCAGTATCCGAGCGTTCACGTCGTACGAATCGCGGCCACAGATATTCTTCCTCAGTTTGGATAAGCAGCTCGCGTCGGGCGCTGGCGTGTCAACTTTTTTAACGTGTTGTTCAACCAAATTTTTTAAAGCTAGTGAATCTCTGACCGAGTAATCTGCGCGTCCGTAGAAGTCACCTCGACCACCGCACGCGACCGTTTGAGGCGACGGCCGTTCGAAGATTATATCTGTAGGTGCGACCGCGTTTTTTGGGGATTGAAGAGTCGGGACTGAGGCTTCGCAGCGTAAGGGAGAGATAGCATGACGGCCGGGGACTGAGGTGGGAGCGGCGCGAGTATATCCATCGTTACTGCCTTCTCCGTTATCTATATACGGGAATTCGTCGTAAGATTCAGCGCGTGCGAGCGAGGCAGCTATACATCCCGCGGTGTGCGCTTCCTGGTTCCCGGGCAATGGCGTCGGACGGTCGACTAGCGTTAGCTTTCTTTTCATTCTGTCCAAAGGCACGTGAGAAGGTGACTCTGTAGCTGATTCTCCTGAATGGAAAACATCTTCCTCATCCTCGGAGAATATGTTCGGGTTGAAAGTAGGGTCAGGTCCGATAGGAAAATCGTCACGTAGCTCGGTTATCATGAGAGTCATCTGTCGCGGCTGGAGATGTAGGAGAGATGTTTTGTACGTGACTTGGCCGAGGTTTGCAGGAACGTTCTTGGCTAGTCCGTGCATTTTGAACTTTGTCCCCCAGATGTTAGACGTCACTTCTACCAGTCGGGTATCCTGAAATTATACCACGGTGCAATTTAAGTACTCCTTTTTCGAATCTCAGTAAAATATATCAATGGGTCTTCAATCAATCTTTCAAACAAAATATCGATGTATTAAAGCATAACAGACTACCAGTGTCGCAGTAGGGCAAGGTCCGGCTGAGACGCAGAAGGCTGCGGGTTCGATTCCCGCCGCGAGACAAATGTTTGTATGATCTGCAAATATTTATCACGGGGATGTATTTTAATGTATATAATATGTATTAAATAAAAAAGATGTATATAAGTAGTATAACAGTTATGTGGTTCCCATAACACAAGCTCTGCTTACTTTAGGGCCAGATGATGCTGTGTGACATGTCCGGCATTATTTATTTATATTACCCAGGTGACAATTTGTGTCGAGTCAAAAAAATTCAAGGCATTAAATACCTTTTGTGATGTTTGTTCTGTGTCTGGGTGTTATAAAGTACCTAACCTAAGTTTACAAGTATTATCTAGGTATATAAGTATTTTATCAGCCATTCCCATAGTTTATGTTATATTTAGTTGGGGCCTAGATGGTTCTGATTGAATTGTTCATCAATAATATAATTATGATGATCACATTTTCATGAGCTCGACTTCAGATATGCCGTAAAATAAATGACACGATCGTGCCTTAATAAACACCATATTTAATTCAGTTACATCCTCGCGAGGAAAGGTCAATGTCCCGGAAGTTATTAAATAGCTAATTATCCTACTAATATTTTATATTTTTTAAGACCGAGCGAGCTCGAACGAGTGTCTGCGTTTCAGCTTAGGCAAAAATGCTTTCGTAATGTCTGTCTGTCCGGCCGGCGTCTATCCGGATGTTCTCTACAGGTCGCATTTCTCAACCGATTCTTGTGAAATTTTGTGAGCAGGTTCTATAACTATATAGATTTTTTGTCGATTCAGTTTTTGGAGAATTTTCAAAATGACGGAGTTCGTATATTTAGTATATTAAGAGTAATATTAAGTTATATTTCAGTCATTTCGAAAAATGTTCGCGAGGTCTACTACAGCTCACAGAGCCACTAGTAATATTTTAAATGAGAAAGTTTGTGGGGTTGTTTGATTATTTACATGTTTGTTTGTTAGTCAATCATGCAATAACAGATAAAGCGATTTAGATAAAACTTGCAATTCTCTAAAAGTGAGATGAATATATCACACATGACGTCACAATTAAATAACCGTTGAGCACATGCTCCATGGAATAGCATATAGGCTTCTTTTGATGTAGGAACCACGCGTTTGCATCCGCGGGCAGACGCTAGTGATGAATATAATACCTCGGGTAAGCAGTCGATGGGCAGTCCTTCTAGTGTATCCTCCCGTTCTGCCTGACGCGCCTTACGTCTTTCTCGCGCTTTACGACGTCGCTGCATTTTCGGAGACGCAGCGCATCCTGACGAACAAATAAGATACTTATAATTGAATCTATAGATTTCATAAATAGTCGGTTCAGTCGGCCATCTGCCGTGTATAGAGACATTTAAATATGCTTCTCACTGAACATCTTCAGGCGGGTCTGTTTGCGGATAACTGGAATACAATAGAGATACTGTGCCTTATTTACTGTGAGAACGTTTTGTATATATAGCTAATAATATTATTTAGTGTAGGTATAAGTTCCTTTTATTATTAGATCGTTTTAATTTTTTAGAACTAAGATTTACATACTTTTACTTTTTCTCTGTAATGTACTTTTTGTATTAATTACTTAACTTTAATTTTTTTCACCTTCTTTTCTGAACTTGAATTTGAATATATACAAATTCATATATCATGGTAAATAATCAATTTTAAGTGAACATTAAAAATTATAAATTTAATAGAGGAAAGTAACCAAATATGGAATACCGTTTTGTTTTTTAGGTATAAATAAAACAAATTTTAAAAATCTAAAAGTTTTAATTGTAATTATAAACAGTCATATAATTGCGTTTTACATAGTAACAGACTTGTCTTATATTTATGAATTATAAGTACTAAAACTCCTCAAAAATAAAATCAACATAAAGGTATCTAATAATGGAATAGGTACCCCAAATATGGAACACTACAAAAACTATCAAAAATCAACCTTAACTTCTATGAGAATCTTTAGAAACTGGTAAAATATAGAATGGAACTTAAATTATTTGCAATAATCACAAATCCAGGTATCGAACTCTGCACCAGAGCAATCATTATGTGCCAAGAGGCCGCACATGAGGCATTTGATCCAGGTTTCCCCTCGAGTATCATTAGAAAACAGCATTCGACAAGAAATACACTCCGCATCTTCAGAGTCTGGTACTGTACATCCTATCAAGGCATCGGGCTCACTGTCTGTGTCAAACGGTACCATCTCATCATCATCTGAATCTGCTGGATTATTCTTAGCTTTGGTCTTCTCTTTTTTGTTTTTTCCTCTTGTTTTCATTTCGTTTTGTTTTTTATTCTTTGTTTTTGACAATTTATTTTCTTTTTCTTCTTTTTTCTTACTTTTCTAACTATTTTTATAGCTTCTGCCATATAATCTGTATTCTATGCTTTTCGTTTTTCTTTTGAGTTGATGGGCGCCATTCTAAAAAAAAATATATGAAATAGTTATCCAGTCATCTAATGTTATGATCCAAATATGGAATAGTCCGTATTTGGACTCCATAAACTGTCCATATTTGGCATTTCTAACTAATTTAAAATTATATTCATATTTTGAAACTTAATAAACTAATACAGTCGAATGGCTCTAAAACTTGCAAAGGAACATGTATATAATGTATAGAAGCAATAAATACAATACTATTTACAATAACATTACGAAAAATACTTCAATTTTACGTACCTGAATAAGTTTTCTAATAGCAACAAAACAAAACACTCTCATCACCGAAACAGCACTCGCTCTACTGACACGTCGTAACCTGTACGCGCGAATAGTGATGGAAAGAGATAGACGATCACTGCTTATTGTGCCTATGAGTCGTTGTTTACGAAAAATGCCGGTATTCCAAATTAGGGATACTATTCCATATTTGGTTACTTTCCTCTACTTTTCTATTTTGAATAACTTACCTTCTTCCCTTTCAGTGTCTGAAGAGGAGGTATCATATTGCATCTGCGGGGTTGGGAAGCGGCGGGTGAAGCGAGAGGAGCGAGGGGAGCCCGTGGGTGAAGGAATGCTCTTCGCACTCCCCTTGGAACTACCCGCACTACTGGATGACGCGGCACTGTTACTTTCTTTGCCGTTGGTGCTTGAGCTGGAGTTGCTGTTGTTTATAAAAGGAGCTTTTTCTGTAAAGTAAATCAGCAAGTTACCATTTGAATATATTATTAGAGGTGATGCAACCAACATAGCTCAATCTGATGTCTAACGGACAATTTAAAAAATCAACACAGCGCCATCTAGTTTCGAATGAATACACTACAACGTACGAGCTTCTAATGTATAAGAGTGAACGAGATGGATATATCTCTTTCTTACAAACGATTATACCAGTCCGTTCCAGTTTGTTTGAACGTTCCGCAGACGTGAAAGAGAGTGGATCTTGTCTAGTATCAAATGGCACCATGTGAAGTTATCCACATAAATAAGTCTTTATAAGACCATATGTTTAAAGACTTGTATGCCTATGGTGAATTAGTCAAAAACAATTTAGTACGTAGAAATGAACTACAAAATCTTATTAAAATCGAGAGCTAATGCCATCGTACATCGTGCTTGGGCTTCGGTTGAACCGCAAACAGAAGCCCAAGCACGATTCTGACCTTCATACAGACCTTCAGCTTGCGGGTCGAATATAACGAACTCTGGTCTGATCTTGCTAGTCCGGCGTCCCTTCAGCAAAGGCACGAGTCCTCCGAGATGCTCCAGGTATAGTGTGTAGCAGCCTTGCTCGTCGTCTCCAGCGCCGTGTCGGATCATGGTACAGTGAAGCCGAGCTCCTGTCGCCGGAGGCCGGGATACGAAGCGACGTAGCTCGCTGCTCTCGGGCACGTTACACTGGACAATGTATCATGACAGTTATTTATACAGGTGTTTTTGTATACAACTGAGGTAAATTGTTAACGTAACGCTTGCAATACTAGTAAGTTTCACGCACGTTGCTGGACCAAGACATACATTTTTTATATTTATTAAACTTTCGCGGCCAGAATTCATAACGTTTTAGTTGTTAACGGGTCGCGAATATATCATATATCGCGAATTTCTTTTTAATTTATATTATTTGACAACGTTGACCGCTGCACCAGTGAAGTTGAGGTGCTCGTTGTACGAACCCTGGGGTACAGCGGTGAGTTATGGCCATAATTTGTGCGACAAGTGTGCAGGAGAAAAGATTTTCTATTATGGATTCGAATAGAGGCACGCGATACTGTATCGGTTTTAGGAGCTTTTCAATGCTGTTAATATGTACTGCGTATTTAGTTTGAAGGCAACGAAGCCAGCCATGCGTGCTCCCTTGTGAGCTATATCGCTAACGTGTTCGCGGAAATTTAGCTTATGGTCTAAGATAACCCCTAAATCGCGAATGAAAATCAAAAAGAAAAGTGGCCCCCAAGGGACCCTTGGGGCAGACATTTGGGGAGAGACTTGTCCACCAATCATTGTGATTTGAGATCGGTTGTGCAGATAAGATTTGCACCATCTTAAAAGGAAACATGATGACTTGCATGACCATGTTTTTGTATTAGGATTCCGTGATCAACCACATCGCGGGACTAAAAAATCTGTATAAATGCCATGCATTTTATCATCAAGAGCTCTAATAATGTCGCTGGTATAACTAACCATTTAGACTCGATGGAATCATGCAGCTGGACTAAAATATGACTTAAAGTGATACTTAATATTATTTGAATTATAGGAGCAAAGAACTTTCCGATAGCTAATAGAATGTAAATATGCCTATAGTTCGCCACGTTTTTCTCCTAATCCCTTTCAGTTGTGCCGACCAACGTAACGTCGGATAAGGACAGGTAGATGATGGTGACGTCGTCATATATCATGGTGTGGGACCTGCAGCTGGTTCCCTGTAGTGTGACGTAGTGTAACGTACCCGGATGGTGTGCGCGAACAGGTTGTGCAGCGCGGGCTGCAGACGCGGCGGCAGAGGCAGGCGCGTCGCGAGGCGCGGGTGCAGTAGTGCCTGTGCGGCGCACACTCGCGCCAGCAGCTGCAACGGCGCAACAGCGCGCCACACCCGCGCCGTGCACACGCTACCCCCCACGCCCACGAAAACGCGTCGCGCCGCGTGACCCCACGTCAGCGCCGTCACTGGAGCCTGCGCGTATATTAATACAATCAGTGAGAATTTTATTCAGAATCTGGACCCGAGTGACAGTTCAATCATATACGAATTAATAATATATACAGACGGCTCTAAAACGAATACACGTACAGGAGCGGGCACTTTATCTGAAGATTTAAACATTTACATAACCACAGCTTTATCCGCCCGCAACTCTTTCAGGCAGAATGTATTGGTAACTAATTTCAACATAAGAATTATCATTTAATAGCGCCGCGGTATTTTATGCACATAACAGGTACGAACACAACTCCAGCCTGCCCACATAGTGTCGCTATTTGCTGGAACAGGTGAGTTGGGTCAATCGGGTAATCTTACAATGGATATAAGGCTACAGTGGATCCAGAGATAAACCGACGCACTGGCAAGGAGGCCTCTGATCTGCAACCAGCAGGACCGGAGCCATCAATCCTACATGGATTTATGAAGTCCGCACATGGATCCGCAAACGAACGCCTACTATGCATCAAAGCTACTGGGCTTATACTAAAGACTATAGGCAGTCTTTACAGGCTTTACAGGAGCCAATTCAGAGGTCTCCTGAAAGCTCCTAAATCCTCAAAAGTAACAACCTCCGACAGGAGGACGACTATGAGCACGGAGGAATCAGCCGCGCATCTGTTCGTCTATTAGAGTACAGTAAGCGTGGCATCCCAACGTGCTCAGCATCCTGGAACACCTTGGTTCTCCTGAAGGTCATCGAGTGGCTAGAGTAGCAGCCGCCATGCGTCACGCGTCAAGTGCGTCAAGTACCCACCAGTAGCCTAGTTTCGGACACCTGCCCCATATCCAAATACCAAGTAAGTATAGTGTATGCTGCAGTGGAAACTTGTCCTACGTTGTTTAACAAACGGACCTACGCAGTTAAAATGTACCGCGCGCGCAGCAGTGGTACAGCGCTTTATAGCTGAAACTTTGTGTGGATATGAGGATGTTTGCATGTTGTGTTGTGTCTCAACCACGCCAAAACGACTGATCAATAGGGGTGTGTAGATTTTGATAGTGTATTGAACTTGAACTCTCAAAATCTACCTTTTATACCGGTTTTATCATTGTAGGTATATGTATTTTTTTTTTGTATTTACTATAGTATAGACACATTACCATGTCAATTAAGAGTACATAATAATAATAATAATACATGTAACACAGCATCATCTGGCCCCAAAGTAAGCAGAGCTTGTGTTATGGGTTCCACATGACTGATATACTACTTTTAAATACGTCGGAGAGTAAACGAAATAATATGGAAAATAACCAATCAAATTAGTTCAAAATATTACTTGATTAATTTGATTGTGTTAATAAAACTAAACTTTTTTTTGTTGATTTCTGAAATGTATTAAGTACTAAGATGTTCATTTGATTTTTAATCTTAATCTTTAAAATTGAGAGATGATTTCCGGTTAGCCATTTCCGTTTAATTATTTTTTGTGTAATAAGTAATTCGTTTGATTTCCGAGAGTGTTAGTATTATTGTAAGTTAATTTCCGTTTCCATTCAAATTAGTTGGGATTTGCTAATTTTTGGAATTGGAATTTTTAGTCGCACCCTGCCATGCCTGACGCGACGTATATATATACTAGCTGACCCGGCAAACGTTATTTTGCCTTATTGAACATAAACCCGACCTCAGACCTACTGAATATATATATAAAATTTCATCAAAATCGGTCGAGCCGTTTCGGAGGAGTATAAACACGAAAACTGTGACACAAGTTTTTTATATATATAGGGATATTTGTAAATACCTACATATTATACATAGAAACACCCAGACCCGAGACAAATACTTGCAGATAATACAAAAATTTGTCCCGAGGCGGGAATCGAACCCGCAACCTTCTGCGTCTCAGCTGGATCTTAGCCCACTGCGCTACAGAGTGTCGAACAACACGTGAAAATAGTATAACTTTATTATCAAATTGGTGTTCTCTAGCCAGTAGCTAGAGAACACTAATAAAGACCAGATAATTAAGTTTCGGCAAAAAAAGGACCTTTTGTGAGGTAAATTTTTGAATGAAGGGAACATTTGGGATTCCGAATTTGGGATGACACCAATTTCCACAAGGTCTACCAAGTGGCGATGCATCCCCAAAAAGACACTGATGGGAGTTGGGAGATGGCGTGAAAGAATTATCCACTGGTATACGTACCCCAGGAACGCAATACGTCCGCGAGAAAACTATGAGATGATGTAATGATGAGACAGTAGTGAGACATTATTTAGGATGGCTACACCTACCTATAATACGTATATTTAAACTTAATATAAAAATTTATACCAATAATCTCTGATTAAAAATATACCTGATTGCACGGTATAGGCACAGTATAGATGAGGATCCCAGTATCGGTATAGAATTTGACGACGTTCTTGTAAGGCGGAGAATCTTCGGGCTCTCCCGGTTCTGAAAACATATAACTGACTTAAATATGAATGGTATATCACATAATTAGTTAATGTAGCGTTAATCCAATGCCATTAGAATGACAAGGACAGACTATACCTTAACGCCGTACCAGATTATTACATAATTGTTAGATTTATTTATTGAATTTATCAGTCATACGATATCAGTCATAATTAATCGTATACTGAATCGTTATTGAAAATAATATGTTTAGATTTTTGTTTATTATTGTAATTCAAGCCGTCTTTCGATAATAAGCAAAAATCAAGCTTTATATTATTTTAATATAAACAAAAACTTTAAATTGAAACATGTACCTAGTACAAGTAAGGAAGATGTTTTTATTTGACTTAGCATCTAAGGCACTTACATAGTATTAAAATATATATATATATATACTAATAATAATAAAAAAAATAAAAACTAAGTACCTAGATTTTTGTGTGGGGTAAATAACCCACCGTCTCAGCCTGATGCTGTACCGAACCAATGGAGGATCGGGGCAGCGCTGATTTTCAGACGGAGCCTTAAATGATGTGTGACGTTACGAGTACCGATCAAAACACATGACATATACATAATAAATAATATAGTAAGTACTAAATACAAATTGAAGGTGCAATATATACAGTATATAAAAAGTTAACTTGTGTACTAAATATTCAAGTAAAGTAAGTAAAGTGTAAAGTTTAATAATTAAGTAAAATAATAAATGAATTTTAAATAAGTACATAACTACAAGTAGTTATTAAAATACAAATAAAACAAACACAAGTGTTGATTACAAATTAATATTCTGGATCCCCAGCCAAAAAAATCGTTTTAGGGAAGGTTCAGATAACTTCAAGGTTCTGAGTAAATACAGACAATTTCGTCTGTTATAAGATACTGTCTAAGATAGTTTTAATACGTAATATATATTTTAAACCAGTCAGCGCCTTCAGTATATAATTTAATTTATTTTATTTTGATGTTTAGGTACTCCTAAAATCTCGCATTGTAATACCGCTACGAAAGGAATCGTTGCAAGATAAGGTATTTAATTAAAAGTGATAAATAAAACTAAAGGCTAATAAAAGAGCATAGCTTTTAGAGAAAAAACACCCATTGTCTTTTTTATTCATAAAATTCATTGTTTTTAAGTTGGGAAGTAATAGGACAAAGGATTCATTCAAATCCGTATTTTAAGATAGGATCAATTAGTTCTGCGTCGCTAGGCACTTTTACAACAGATAAAAGATACAAAGTTAGGTGCTTAGGAACTCCCTTGTACCTACTTAATTTGCGTACCTACAGGTTCCAGTTCGAAATATGATTTCCTTACAAACATAAAATTTTGGATATCCCTTACTTAAGATAAAGGAAATCAGATCTCTACGTTTATTTCTCGGTCACCTATTGGCTGTTCTGCGTACCTAGTACTCATTAATGGGACATCAAGGATCTGTAGGTACTACTACTTTTGAGCGTAGGACCGAGATAACGTACCACGCAATTTGTAGGACAATATGACTGTTAAATTATATAAATATTAACTAAGTAAAAAAAAATTCGCTGGTTAGTAATCATTTACGATGACCTTGTTATCGATACATGTTGGAAGGATCTTTGATCAAACCATAGATTTTGTAGGACAAATATTTTTTGGGTATAATTTGGATAATTATCTTGAGATTTAACAAAAAAAATCAGTTAGTAATAAATATTTGAGAATTATCAAATCGACATTTTTATCATTGCTACCTCTGTTAGCTACCACAAAATGAAGCTACTCACGGAAAATTAGCTTGATTGTAATCAAAAGCAAAAATGGACCATGGATCCTGGACTATTAACAATTAATAATTTGTAAGGATGTAGTAGGTAGGTATATAACGTAAGTCCATGTTTTAGATGAGCTCTTGGCGGTTCTGCGTTCTTAGTAAAAACTTGTATAGAAGCTAAGAAAATAAAGTCAAGCGAATCAAGTATCAAAGTAAATTAGGTGAGTTCAAGCTTAAGGTGACCTCTTAGAAGTTCTGCATGCCTAGTAGAGTTCTAGGCGCGATTTCTCATTTTATCAAAATAACTACATTGGACGCGATTCGCGCCCGTGTTTTCTTAAATGTCAAAAAACTACCCGCGCTAATGAAAGCGGTTCGTGCTGCCATTGTATTCATAGCTATATTCTAGCGACCAACAAAAGTTTCAGACATTACATAAATGTCATGTATAATTTTTATGTATTTACAAAAAATAAAAAAAGTCAAAATGTAGTAATATCATACATTACACAAGCTCTGCATAAGTGCTTTGAGGCCAGATGATGGTGTGTGAAATATCCGGCATTATTATTATTATTTTATAATATTTAATAATGAAATATATTTCAATAATATTATAAAGTTAAACTAAATCTACTAATTTAATTTATATTAGTTCATTTTATTGATCAACCAAAAAAATATGCATTGTTTATTAGGATAATTCTTTCCATGAAGTTGCTAGTTTTATCTGATTAAGGGTTAAAAAGTGTTCTTTCTCGCTTCTATTCTTTTTAATTATATCTGGTACTATAAAAAAACACACATAATATAAAAATAAAAAAACAGCCAATTTGGGAATCTCTGACTTTTTTGTAAGCTGGTTAAAAATTATCGATAAATCTAGGCTTCGATCGATTGATGGGTCTAGGTGCAATTGGTGAAGTACCATACTAGGTACTAGTACATGTACCATACCTGTACCTGGCTTTTATAAACAGCGACCGTTGAAACTATAACTTGAGTGACAAGCAAGAGCAAGCAAAGATCTAATTTCCTATTATCAATTTAAGATAATAGGAAATTAGACTTTTTTAGTCTCATTTGTCCAATCAATGGTGCTAAGGGTGCACCAGGATAAGTCTGAGTTTAGTAAAACGCAGGGATATTACTTAATATTTTTTTACACGGCTTTAAAATATGTACCATACCGTAATATTGTAGGGTTTTGCATAAAACATAGGTTTATATATCAGTGTTTCTGATGATTCTCTGAGCGCAACGGTGCTAGAGCTGAAGGTGGCAAAGAGATCGCAAGTCTTTGAGAGTCAATGATCGGACATAAACGGACTACGTTCTAAAACCACCTCTGTAGCTCTAAATATAAGTGCTATAAAATAGAAATATCCGTTATTAGCCAAGAATAAGCAAGCTATTTTCGCGCTATTGACATGAAAAAAAAATTAGTACCTAAATATTGGCAAGGGATGAGCACGACAAATGCCTTGCAGATTATGTTGGCAACAATTCAAAACTACCCTAGATTAGGCAGATGTTCGAATTATCTGATCTTAACCCAGGTACGGTCTTACCTTGGTTCACTTATTGGAAATGGGACAAGTGGGAATGATCAAGAATCTTTGCAGTCAAGCTATTTTTAAAGAAGATATGTTAGTAAAGTTTACAGTAGGTACCTGCGAGTAACAATGTTTAATTAAGCAAAGTTTTGTAGCATGAAGATGTTTCAAAAGGTGTTTCAAAACAAACGCAAAATTGAACTCGGAACGTAAATTAACAGCACGTAATTATAGCTGTAAAGTATGGCGTTTAATTTCGCAAATTAACACGATATCCCAGAGTAAATTACGCTCGCTTCTTCAAATTAGCTGGAATCCCCGAAGCTGCCTCGCTTTTAGGTTATATTCGACAAAGCCTTCTTAAATCGGACAGCGGAGACTTATAAAGGATGATATAGGATACTTTTAATCGTACCTCTCTTAGGGTTCGTACCTTAAAAAGGAAAACCTTTCACAGATCTTGGGCAGTAAAAAATCGAGAGTAAAGTAATAAAACCGAACTGTACACTTAATATAAAAGGCCAAACGAAATGTACACAAATAAACGGTATCACAGACTTGAGACGAAGATGTTAAAAAAAAACCTATTCT
The DNA here is from genome assembly GCA_948098915.1 of Lampropteryx suffumata. Taxonomy (NCBI): domain Eukaryota; kingdom Metazoa; phylum Arthropoda; class Insecta; order Lepidoptera; family Geometridae; genus Lampropteryx; species Lampropteryx suffumata. The sequence continues at coordinate 14,657,706 of OX402553.1, forward strand.
AAATTTAAAAGGTGTCATCGAAGGTGTGAGGTGCAGTATTATTTACAACTAGCTGTACGCGCAAAGCTTCGTCCGCGTTGAAGATTTTAACCGGGACAAACCAATTTCCCCGGGATAAAAAGTAGCCTATGTCACCCGGGGATAGTGTAGCTTTTCAACGGTAAAAGAATTTTTCAAATCGGTCCAGTAGTTTTTAAGTGTATTCGTTACATACAAAAATACAAATCTTTCCTCTTTATAATATTAGTGTAGATAAGTGTAGTTATCTAGGATTGATGGATCTTATCTTATTGTATCTTACTGCATGTGTGCAAATGCAAAGTCTCTTAATCGTTACCAAAACGTCTAGGAAACTTGTAATACGAATCTCTCTGCGTATCATTGGACAAGCAAGGGATGTTTGACCCAGACGAATGTAGTCAAGGTCTTCGAAAGCATTATCCGACTAGAAGGTGTCTCACCTTCGAATGACATCTGCTGACAAACATGCTTATTTATATAGATTTGAGTACTAAATTTCTGTGCCGATAAGACCAGAGAGTCAAACAACTTCTACGTGCTCATAGCTAGAGTATAAACAGCCATTTAATGGCGAAAACATTTTAATATTGTAGTCTCTGAGTAAAGATATATACGCTATAAAGTTTACTGTGCCATAAAGTGGGTGAGATTGAAAAGAGTTTCTTTTACTGCGCATTGAATGAACCCATACAACTTTATTTTTAGCGAATGCTCATACCATTCATAGAAATCACATCGTCATGATATCATTAGGTGTAGATGGTTTCTTATAATAAGTACTAAATTTATTATAACGGTGGTCCGATCTTTTTAGCTAAAAATTTTAGACTGGCCTTAATTTATTAGTTCACCTTACCGTAACACAGTTACAAACTAGCACGGTAGGTTTGTTCTCTACCTCATAGAGCATTATGATCATCAATTGCTTATCGTTTAACGTGAACTTATATATTATAACTAGCTGCTGCGGCTTTGCGCACGTGGTACCTATATAAAAAATAGCCTATGTCCTTCTCCAAGGTCCCATCTATCTCTATACCAAAATTCATCAAAATCCGTTCAGCGTGAAAACCTTACAAACAGACAGATAGACAGACAGAGTTACTTTCGCATTTATAATATTAGTAGTGATTGAAGCACTATGTACTCTGAAACTTAAGTTGTGCAATAAGTACATGTATTCTTATTCTTATTTCCTAAAATGAGAACATTTTTAAATGTCACTTTTGAAATTTACTAAATTGACGTGTGATTGACGTGTTTTAGCGCAACCATCAAGTGAGGAGGTGTTTTTTTAGTTTCTTTGTGATTCGAGCAAAACTACTCCGTAAGTATAATTATTTTACACAGAGACACCATTTTTTATAAAATAAACGACAAAATACGACTTTGTGACATCTTACTTGTCAATGACCCTGGTTCCCTGGAGGGTTATTAACTATTTTCGTAAGAGTTGGTAGCCAACACTGATGATGATGATAATAGGCATTCCAAAAGTCGCCGTCATGCCTTAACAGCAACACCAACATACCCTTTCTGTTTGTTTTTAGTCCAGTCCATCCAACGGCTGCCTGGCAGAGATCGCTGTTAGCGATAAGGCCGCCCATTGTAGTGGCTTTTTTTTGTAAAATAATTGGTTTTTTAATTTTCTGTGTGGTATATCACTAAAATGATCTCTATCTATCCATCTAATAGCTTCTGAAAAGTTCCCTCAGAAACACGGCTTTCCTAAGAAAATGCCACATACAAGGACAAACCTCGTAGAACTCGATTGCATAACTTCGTTCATCTGTTAGGAACGGCTAAGCTATGTCACGAACGTTTCAGAGATATCCCGCAGAGCTTAGATATTTTCCTTATTGATAGAGTTTCCCAACATTTTTAATTTAGTTAGGGTATTTCATAAAGAAAGGTTTGTAATCTGCCATCTTCGCCTCAGGTTTAATTTAATTTAACCCAGATTAAGGAAATTCTATTTTTGAAATATTGCTACAAGGAACGGTGAAAAAGATATAGGTAAGTTATGTAATATATAAACTAAACATTACGGCCATACGTACTAGGGAATAGGGGTTAATGTATGAAATTGCCGATTTGTACCGAAAAATTCAAACATTAGTTTTTCTAAGGTTCAGTATGTATTTTAGGGTTATAACAAGTTAAAAGTTATACATACTCGTATGTATTAAGTGTATATAAAAGTACTTTGTTCGTACATTCCAAAACTATTTTTATTTGTATTGTTGATATGATAGGTCTGAACTTAGAACGAGACTGGTCAGTTTTTACCTAATTAGAAATATTTCAGTTTGAGACGTTTCATCAATATTTTCTTTTTTCAAATATTGAACACATAATATGTAGGTACGAGTATGTAATTATAGTGACAACGAGCTGATCTGATGATGGAGTGTTGTTCAACGGAACTCCTCAATAAATTGGCCGATTGAGCTGAAACTTGGTATCCCTCTCAAGAATATTAACCTTAATTGTGTAATATAATGTAATTATAATTACGCTGTCATTGTGATTTCATGATAAAGTCAGAAACTGTTTCATGAAACTTTTTAATGAATATGAGTAGGTAAATACCCGTGTTTGGTCTCATTTGGATCAGTTTGCACTTACCTAATGAAAGCTTTCATTTATTAATACTTTTTCGTCATTGATGTAGGATTTTTTTTTTCACTTTTTTTTTCACATTTTTTTTCTACTGCATCGCGAGTTCTCAGTTCGGGTGAACTATAAGTTATAAATTAGATAATGTGTATCTGTTTGTTTGTTAATTTTATAGGATTTAACTGCTGAACGGATCTTGATGAAATTTGGTAAGGAGATAGATTGTATCTTGGAGAACGTTTTACTTTTTAGGCCTAACGCGCACTGAGAATTATTTCTCGGTATTCTGTGGAACATGGAATCAGACGTTGCCACGCGCTAAAGGAAAAACCGCGTTGAAATTGATATATGTACATACATGGCCTGTCAGTCAGCACAGTTGTATCTTAGGGCTGATCTCACGATATATAGGGTACGTTTATGGCTCCTTTTAATGTAGGTACCACGCGTGCGTAACCGCGGGCAGAATCTGGAAGGTTATAATATCAAAGTCGTGTCTGAGTTCAACAAACTTACCGGCAGCCATAGTGCCAGCTACTGCCAATAGTTCCCTCGAGTTAGCCCACTCCATGGCTACCGTGTCGCCTCTCATGCCAGTCACCACCCTGGAACCAAATCTGTTTATTTAATACGCTCTAATGTTACTAGACTGGCCTTCCAGCTCAGTTGATAGTTGCTCTGCCTTCTGCGCTGTAGGTTGAAGAAATACCTCCCAAAACAAACATTTGTACACGTAGATATTTGTTCTGAGTCCAGATACACCCAGGTGTTATATAGTATCTTCGGTATGTATTTAAAAATATATAAGTATTATATCAGTTATCTGCGGAGCGATTATGGCCAATCAACCAAAATAAATTCTCAAAACCGTGCTCCGTGTGTCGATACCCGCACCTACGCACACACATACACCGAAATCGTGCTTCTTGCTTATATATATATATTGAATAAATGGTGTTATTTTTTGTAATATGTTTTATTACGACATTACATACATAATACTTAATAGTAAAAGTATGTATGCATATACTAGGAGCAATGAGCACGGTTTGGGTAGATATGTGTGCGTGGGTGCGTGTATTTACACAGAGGAGCATGGTTTTGAGACTTCACTTTAGTTATTCATGGCAGTCTCCGTCTATATATTTATTTGGTCTGAGATAGACATAGAACATACGTAATAGTAATCCATCTTGTCTTGTCCATCCATCCATCTGTCAAACTGGTTCCAATTACAATCAAATTTATGATTGAAATTATGCCGATTGCTAATCAAAACTAATAGACATTGATCCTGTCAAAAGTTCCATAATCGCCATACTGGTCACAATAATACAAGTTATGCTATGTTTGGGGCTAGATGGTGTTTGTGCATTGTTTACCAATATTTGACTTGGTTAAATATTTAATCACCTGAATAGTTTATCTAATCGATTCCTAATGAGTTAGACACGATGCAGACGCATGCACCCGCAATTGAAAAGCCATGCAAAAAGCGATAGTAAAAAGTTAGCACACATCATCCAAACATGCAACCTTAAAAATAAATTAGACGTGTTTCGCCTCCACGAGGCAATTGCGGGCGGGAGGGAGGTGCATGCGTCTGCATCATGTCTAACTCATTAGGAATCGATTAGATAAACTATTCAGGTGATTAAATATTTTACCAGAGGTTAGCTGAGTAAAGGGGAGGGAAAAGGAGACAGTGTAATCCTGCAAGTGGTATTATATAATATGTACCTCACAGGACTGACGTCATCGTGTCCGGTCAACAAGACGATCTCTCCGTTGGCCAGCGCCACGGCTAGCACGTGGGTAGAACTATTTTCCACATCGTCCCCTTCTTCCATCTTGAACTTCTCGCATGACCACGCCATCGATGTTATACCGCACTCATCTACCAGTTGCACCTGGTGGTTAAAAACACCGTTTTTTACCTAACCAGTCATATTACGTAACTAGCGACAGCTAGTAATAGGAGTGATATGCGCGAACGCTGCTTCTAAGCACTGGTGTAGTGTAAGCTCCCTTGCCTTCCGATCATGGAATGTGGCTTCAAGTCTGGTCGTGCATTAATAGATATTTTGTTTCGAAAAATGTATGTACACAGTACTAGTGATCTGAAACGGAAAAGAAAAACATCGCGAGGAAACCTGGACATCCTAGAACCAACAAAATAGGTGTGTGTCATTGGTATATATATATTTATAATATTGCTTTAGACGGCGATGAACTTGCAACCTTTTATGTTCTAAATCGACCCATTGATGTTTATTTTAATATGCATTGAACTATTTCACTTTCAAAACTTTGTGAGTTATACTATACATTTGAAAAACATTACTCACGTATTATTTTGACAGTGCGAACCGTGAACTCGAGCGGCCACGAGAGCGGACCGCGAATGAAACTCACTTCTCTAGATGAATCGAAACAGTGTCGGTGCCTTCATCGACAAAATAATACTTGAGTAAAAACCGGTGTTTTTGAAAAAAATGCATTATACTAGAAAATTATATTGACATAACGTATATATCAGTGTTAATCACCCATATTATTTTATTGAGTTATATTTATAATTTTGTCTTAGTATGTAGGTATGTATTATTTATAAAACCATTATTTTTGTTTATGTTTATTTATGTTTATAGTTGTGTCTCGACCGTGATGCCACCTTCAAAATTTGAATTGGAGCACACACAAGGAGATACTTGGGTGTGTTTTTAGTAGGTAGGCAAAGTGTTTAGGTAGTACCCATCTGTCTGGGTGGATGCCTATACCTATACCTATGTTATTTAGTTTTTATTTTATTTTTTACTGTTTTGCTCTTCGTATGTGTGCCAAATAAACGTCTATTCAATTATGTTTTATTCTATCAGCTTAGCTTTCTATAGTCTTAGAAATAAATAAATACAGTTGCCATTATGACGACCTCTGTAGCGCAGTGGGCGAAGGCGCGCCTAATACGCAGAAGGGTTCGATTCCCGCCGCATAATTTTTTTTTGTATAATCTGCAAATATTTGCCTCTGGTCTGGGTGTTTCTATGTATAATATGTATGTATTTAAAAAAAGAGTATATCAGTCATGTCGTTCCCATAACACAAGCTCTGCTCTGCTTACTTAGGGGCTAGATGATGCTGGGTGAAATTATGCTCACGCTCTGGTGCTTGTATTGATCTCTCATACGCCTGAATACTGAAATCCCACAATGTATTTCAGACCAACTCAAATGTTTAAAACCCCGTTATCCTTCGAAATTTAATCAGGAAAATGTTGGAAACATCAAAGACTGCTTTCATGATCGAGGCTTCGAACCTGGTCGTACACCGATAGATTTTACCTTTCGAAAATGTTATGTCTACAATGCCAGTGTTCTCAAACGGCAAAGGAAAACATTATGAGGTACATCTAGGTGACATCCTAGAACCCATCTAGAACCTAAAAACTTTATAGGTCTGTCATTGGTTAATCTTCTATAGGTATATTAATACGTGAAGCAAAAATATTGTAACCCTTTTTACGAAAATTGCGCGGACAGCGGAGAATGAAATTTCGCACACTTAGAGTTTACTAGCTGTTGCCCACGACTTCGTCCGCATTTTTAAAGGAATTGTTGCTTAAATCTTTCACCAGGATGCCAAACTTTATTAATAAGTTTCAAACCAATCACCACCCATGAAAAAGATTCCATACAAACATTCACACCTTAGTTTACTCCTTTATGAGGGTTAGTTTGAAAAATCCTGAAACACGTGTTCATTTATTTTGCATTTTAATTATTCTAATTAAGTTTCAAGTAAATCGCACCACACGTTAAAAAGTTTCACCCGCTTCGTAAAAAATCCCGCCTTAGTGGGTGGTTTTGCTACAAAAGGAAGCTACTTTCCAAATATCAGCTTTCTAGCTTCAGAGGTTTCGGCTGGGCCACGATGAATAAGTCAGTCAGTCAGGTTTAGCTCTTTTATAGGTATAGATATAGAGTAGGAGTGCAGAATGCTATATTTTTTTAAATTATGCATAAAAAATACATTAATTATTAATAAGTTATGGTCGAATTTCAACCAGTGGGCGATCACTGGTCAAAATTCTAAGCGGCGATGAGCTTGCAACTTGTCACGTACGGAATACTGAACACTGTCCGGGCATGTGCTAAAAAATATAATGTTTGAACGTGCTTCTGACTACCCTCTTTTAGACATTCTCAAAATAACTTAATAACTAACGATTTGAGGAGGTATCTACTGAGAAGAGCTTATATAGGATCTAAAAATAGATCCTATTAATCACTTCCCACCTGAAACACAGGATTACCTAGTTCAGGCTCGTGACCTTTGTCTAATTAAGATTTTGTTTTATTATATTATTGTAATATTAGAATTTTGAATAAATATTTTATTTTATTTACCGAGCCCAAGGAGTGGGTACAGTCGTGTGCATGTTTTTTACGTCATCTAAGTAGCCTTCAATAAGCGGCGGTTCAGTTTAAAGGCGTTTGTAAATGGTTATCACCTGGATTATTTCAGCCGTACAAAGAAAAGACCGAATTATTTTTCGACGTTTTGCGGAGTAAATATTGCCTACGTGTTTTATTTGTATTTTTGGTGATTTTATTAAATAAAGCTAGTTATTGACTCGGGTGTAAGTAATTAGAATAAAAGTTTTGTATTCAATTGTGATTCGAGCAAATATAATCCGAATGTAAATTTTTTAAAAAGACGCCATTTTTATGAAAAAACAAACGACGAACGACAACATACGACGTGACGTCTTACTATAAACAATCTTGACATTGACAAAATTGACATCATTATGACACATGCCATTAACGAATAAGAAGAAGAAGAAGATTGAATAAAGTTTAAACAACAGACTTATCTTTGGTGACAAATAAAGCGAATTGAATGAACAGAACTTCCGTTTCATCTCGTAACAACCCATTCAAAGTAAATAATTTGGGTTGGAGCAGTATGCTACAAAACTCTCATCAAAATGTCTTTGTTAGGGTTACTAATTAGGGACATAATAAACGAATGGCGGTAGTTACCAGTTAATTAACTTGCATTATGAATTAAAAAGGAGAGAAAAACCTACATCGTCCAATTAGCTTCACCGCATTTTTTTTGGTACATGTTACTACGAGTACATTGTTTTGTAAGAATGAAACGGGAATTATACTTTTTTATCATAACAAAACACGGCCTTATTACCTATAAATGCCTGTTAACATGACAACTGCCTGAACATTGCTTAAGATTCGCCCTGTCCCTTTGTGACTATCACTACATAGTATAAAACAAAGTCGCCTCCCGCTGTCTGTCTGTCCCGATGTATGCTTAGATCTTTAAAACTATGCAACGGATTTTGATGCGGTTTTTTTTAATAGATACAGTAATTCAAGAGGAAGGTTTATATGTATAAAACATGCATAATACAGTAGAGAAACACTGATAATTTTAAAGGTTTCTAATGTGATGTCGTAAATAAACATATTTTTTCGCGCTTACATTGCAAACGCTGGCTGATACCCTACGAGATAGATCAAAATAATGTACTACAGTATTCTACACCTTAAACAGGTCTACACAAAAGTCCGCAATGTTATATGTCTATCTCTTAGTCTATTTTATTCTCTTAGATAACGTTTTATATAAAGACATTCTGTAGTATATTTAGTATCAGCATTGAACCCGTGAGAAGCCGTGGCGGGTCGCTAGTCTTACATAATTACTTTTAAAAACTAAAATTTTAGACTCAAACTCAAAGCTTTTCTTTTGGAAGCTCAAATACGGCATGAAAATATAAATATTAACGTCTCGTTTTATAAAGCAGATTTCATAGTTTATGTGAAAGTACCTTTGTTAATAATTATTTAACTAACAACCTAACTATCTTATCTCACACCTTTATTTTTATTTTAACACCTATATTTTATGATATCTTATTTTACTAATGTACCAAATTAAAACTTCATTACTTAATTTTTTATGTTAATTGTTCCACCTTATGTTGTTCTGTTGTCGCTGCTGCACTACTCTCCTAAACCTAGGTATCAGCTGAAAATCAGCGTTGAGTGTAAGCATTACTTGCTTCCATCCAACAATGCTGAGCTGGACGCCTTTTTGGCACTCACACTTATGCTCAATAGATAAGTGCTTTCCTTATCCCATTATTAACTGGTTTGTATACCTATTTTTAAGAAGTTGCTTTAAAATGTTTTTTTTCTTTGTTTCCCAAATAAACGATCCTTTCATTCATTCATTCATTAAAAAGAAAACCAACTTCATTGAATAAGAATTTGAGCTGATATAAAATTCGACACCGTCAAAAATTTCCGCCCCTATTTTTTTATCCTTGGGGGTAAGTTTTTAAATGACGCTTTTTAGTAATTAATCATTTTTCGAAATTCGTAAACACCACTGGAAAGTCACAGGCAAGCAAAATACTAAATTTCGTTTACTCGGATGACATATTTTTTCCAGCTATTTAGATTTAAAATCCCAAAATACTGAACCAATTTTCATGAAATTACTATGGAACGAATCGGAAAGTATATGATGCTGCGATTGCCCTGATTCTGCAGTGCATCGGGGATGTTTGCGCAGTACCACGCAGATGGCTACCATGCCATCATACGCAGCATCTCTGATGCTCAGAGTGCGGGTCAGTCGCAACAGCATCCTGAGGACTGTGGCAGAGTGTCTATCATCTCTACTCTGGAAGTGCCTTGTGCAGAGAGTGATCAATGCAGGCAGCTATTTCCTTGATTGATTATTCTCGGTTCTTCTTATCACAGTGGCTATTCTAATTTAATTTTGAATTTTTGTTTAAATGTGTGTGATATAATGTGTGATATAATAGCTACTCGTATTATGAACTCATGTTTATCTGAAATGAAATATTTTTATTTTTATTTATACCTATCCGTTCACATAAAAACATTTTTTTTCAAGTCGGTTCATAAATGACAGAGTTATGAGGTAACAAACGTCCTTTTTTTTTGACGGGCCATCCCTTCAGAAAAAGGAGGTTTGTTACCTCATAACTATCTATCAGAATCAAAAGTTGAGAGACGTTTCTATGTAAGGCCAACAATTACACAGTCTCCCAGGGCTTGGTTACGACTCTGACATACTTGCGACTACTATGTATACTGACATTTGACATAGTAAACTAATGACTTAACGAGCGGCTCATTGCACTACGGTAAATTGGTCATTTACTTTGCTAAGTAATTGAAAATCTAATGTAAAAACGTTACTGGCTTTAAACGAAGCTTAGATCGTATAACCTAAGAAATCTATAGGTAACAGGACACAGTTTACAAACCCATCGTGTAAACCTAAAGTACCTAGTACAAAAAATACGTAGAAAAAAAATATCACCGATTAATATAGGTAAGTATTACACGTATGTTCAGTAAGTAACATACTTGTAATACTTGTAAGTGTATTTGGCTCGCATTTCAACCGAATGTCAATAAATTCAGAAATGACATTGCGCCATTGACATAGGGATGTTATTACAGAAGATACAGAAGAAATATTTGCGTTTACGAGCACATAGTTCAAGATAGAGATACCGTCGCCTCGGGTAACTGTTGACAAGACCGTGGATATTTTATATTGATTTCTATCCATCCCAAGGTTGTCTGGCAGAGATCGCTATCTAGCGATAACACCGCCCATTGTTCTACCGTGTAGCTAAACATTGTTTCTTATAATAGTCCAATGTATTTGTGGTGTGCAATAAAGTATTTTCTATCTATCTATCTATATAAGTTAGCTTTTATACGTGAGGAAAAACGTTCTTCACGAAGACCAGAGGATTATTGGATTTTAAATCCTATTTAATGACATAAATATATCGCACAAAGACTTCGTGATATATGAACTTTGTTTTTGCGTAAAATACTGCTATTGAGTTCTGTATGAGTGTGTTATAGCTTCTTTTACTCATACCTTTTCACCTAGGAAATGCAATAGTCTTGTTTGTAACTTTTGTAAATAAATGCTAACGAGCGTAGTACGTAAAATAAAATGTAATGTAGGCCTCTTATACTGTAAGAGAGTAGAGTACTGTAGAATACTGTAGAATAATGTTGAATATTGTTTAAACAGTATAAACAGAATTTATGTTTTTATAGTAGTTAATGTGTATTTATCGCGTATTACTTTTTAATTTATTACGTTGTTTTCATTATGTTGAAATAACCATGGTAACATAACTATGAGTACTGTAGAATACTGTAGAGTATTGAAAAATACAGAAGAGTTTTGTGGAATACTGTTAAGGCATTAGAATACACAATCAAACAGTAATCTAGCTCACTTTCAAAACTTTCGTGAGTTGTACTATACATTTTTATAAACACGGGCTTTACTCACATATTATTTTGTCGATGGAGGCACTGACACTGTTTCAATTCATCTATCAGTGCGAATCGTGAACTCGAGCGGCAACGTGCGGACCGCGAATCAAACTCACCCTGATGAAGATTCTCTAGATGAATCGAAACAGTGTCGGTGCCTCCGTCGACAAAACAATACGTGAGTAAAGCCCGTGTTTATCAAAATGTATAGTAATCTAGCTATTAAAAAAATGCAATCTACAGTTATTTTTTTAAGTAACTGTGTCGCCATGCCTCCATGCTCATCCATAACGACGAACTGTCTGGACGCAGCTATCTACAGAAGTGAAATTACCTGCGACACCATAGCTCCATGAACATCCATGACGACGAGCTGTGCAGACGCCGTACCCAGGTAAACCTGGTTATCGTCAGGAGTCCAGCAGCCGCACGTAATCCTCGTATCCAGGGAGAGCATCGAGGACCAGTAGCGCTGCCCCGCCACAGATCCCACGAGAACGAAGCCGTCCTGATCAAAAATATTTCACTCTAGTCAACACCGTCTTTTAATATTTGACTGGCCATTCAGCTAGTTGTTAGTAGATCTGTCTTCCGATCTTAGGTCGTGTGTTTGGATCGGGTCGTGCATCTATGGATTTTCCTATTCTAAAAATATATGTCAAGGTATAAAGGTAGGTACTCTCAAACGGTAAAAGAAAACGTCGTGAGGAAATCGGCATGCCAAAGAACCTAAAAAGTTCCAAGACATGTGCTAAGTGCAAAAGGAGCCTCCGTGATATTTTAATCCTTTCACCACATTGGTTTGAAATAACCAGTGACTCGATAGTAAGCTTAGCCTTCTGCGCTGTAGTTTGTGGGTTCGATTACCTCCGAGAACAAAGATTAACAAAGATGTTTATTCTGTAACTGGGTGTTTTAAGATATGTATTTAAAAATATATAAGTGTTATATCATAGTTCATGCGATGCTTATGTTGAGTTAAACGTCCACCAATATTTATTATTTACTAGCAGCTACCCACGACTTCGCACGTGTGCACGTGTGTTATGTGTCCAAAAAAACCTACACAAAGAGTTGCGATGCATACTCGCATTTTCGTCCATAAGTACATATATTTTTTTCATATAGAAATATTTCCACTTATTTACAAGCTATGGAGATAATTGTCATGGAAATACTATATTAATAAACTGGCCTGGCGACGTGACGCGAGGCAGGTGCTACAATTATGAGCATCTAAATATAATAATAATGCTGGATCATTAACTAGCCCCATATTAAACATATCTTGTGTTATACACTACCACGTGACTGATATACTACCTACTTATGTTTTTTTTATAAATTATACATAGAAAAGCACCCGATCAGAAATAAATATTTGCAGATCATACAAACATTCGTCTCGCACCGGGAATCGAACCTTTTACGTCTCAGATGGGCCTTCGCCCATTGCACCACAGAGGTCGTCAAATATCCACACAATGTAATCTTAGGTACTAATCAATCCACTATAAGGATTGTTAACATAATACACTTACATCATAGATGGACTGACAAGAATTTTCTTGAACGAAAGGTGCTTGAATTTGAAACATAATCCAATTCAGGCCTAATAAATGAAGTAGAGATATATTATGTGATTTGTGTCAAGTAGATAATAATACTAGGTAAGTAACAATAAATTAACCTTTACACATGAATGACGATATTCCGAATAAAAAGAATGTTATTACAATTTTCAAGGCACTCAGCGATCTCAAACTTGATTGGTTGGAAATTTGATTCGTGTCAGACAGAAGCCATGATAATACAAACCGCGAAACTCTTCAAATGTTCAGAATAAAATGCCGAACCAAATCCTAAAATAATTTGTATGAAGATTTTCATCTTCAATCAAATGCCTACGTTCTACTTACTTTATTATCATTGTGATCATTTTCATGATGCAAAAAAAGTACACTTCTTTGTATTGTAGCTACAAGGCCTGTATTTAGGAATGATTAATCTGTTGTCAGATACGGCTTAGGAAAAGTATATCTACCCGGTAAAACTTCTTTTAAATAAATTCTAAAGAATAGGTTAATATTTGAACTAAACTGTTCAAAAATCAGCCCTAGTGACAAATAGAACTTGTCATCCCTCCGGTTACATGACAAAACAGATGAACGAAAACGCCCATGGAGAATAGGCTATCAATCAGCTCGTGGCAATAACACGATATAAATCCCGATTCAGACCCAAGATTTCTCAGCGAACGTCCGTGACCACGCAAACGTTATAATAAATTGGATTGGCTCCCTCCCGCCCTATACTATATTTACGTTTACGTCTACCAGATTTCTGCGACACAAATTGAAAATGTTTCCAATTCTGAATAATGGGAACTTATAAGTCTGTTTGCACTGCAAAGCCACAACAGTAAAGTAGATGCTTACTCTCACTGCAAACAGTATTTCAGTTGTTATACATTATATCTTCGTCTTCGAACTCTTCGGAGGTACCTAATGTAAGCAATGTGTTCAAACCAACATACTTTGATAAATTTTCCAATTTTTTTAGATATTTTTCGAGTCTAGAATCGAGCGTAGTCAGGTATTTATAGATTTGAGGATATGTCTACCGAAACAGGATTACAGAGAAGAGCTTGTTTTATTTTTAATATAGGAGGAACTTTTTCATCGATGTTAATGGCAAGGTTGGGACCAAATCAAATAATCATATCTTCCAGAAGAATTCAAATGGAACTTTGGTGGTAACTAAGTTGTGGGTTAGGTACCTTGTTTGTTCATAATCTAGTTGAATAGAGAAGGCTCGCACGACTCCACAAATTAGGCACACCTTTCTTAGTCCATTTGAAATGTTTGTGTTCAAAGGCGTCACGTGACGTGACGTCGGGCGTCCTCACATGGCAGCCATTAGCAAATTGAAGCGACACGGCTTGGTTCACGTTTACCAACACATTGATAGAATTGATTGAACATGCGCGATATCGATTCGCACTCTTTATAAACCCTGAAATAATTCACTGTCCAAACAATAGTATGAACAAACCCAGTCCTCCGTTCGGGGTATTTATTGGAAATCAGCAGGGAACTTTTGTTATTGAAATTTGTCTACCCGGAATAATGGAACATCAATTGTAATCCAATTTATTTATCGTGTAGGTTTGTTTATCGATTGTCGTTGTTATATAACTCTGCAGTTAAATTCAATGCATTAGCATTTCAAATATATACGAGTAGCTCCAGCCTTGGTGCCTTATGTTTCAATTTGAAAGCTTATGATAAACGACTTCTACATGTTCATTTCGCTGCAAAATGAAGTCACGTGTTACCTACCTATATGAATTTGCATTTGCGAAAGGTTACCTGATAACAAATGAGCGCCATCCGTCCATCGTGCGACCATGAGAAGTGCGTTACGGGTATGCTGCGGTCATTGATGAGTTCTATGCTCCACCGACCCTCGTACTTGATCCACACAAAGATCACGCCAGAACTGTCACAAGACGCTAGCTTCTGGTATGGTTCGTTCCACTTCACGAGGATAACCTATGGAATAAAAATGTAATTATAAATGCATTTGAAGCACATTAGATTAGAAGGGTAAGGGTTAACCGCAATGTTCTTAAAAAATTTAACATTATTGCGTGTCATAAGCAGTCATAGCGTATCCGTAGAGACCCTACTGATAAGGTAATATCTTACACAAAAACCTGGATTGCGTGAGTGATCTTATCTGGCCTACGCTGAACCACTAAAATTTGAACTATACCTCAAATATTAAATTACACTTTGTACAATGGTCGGTCTTTATTCACAGCAAAGATTAACTAAGATTAGATTAATTTAAGTGGCATTAACCTTGCAAAGCCAACGTAATAAATATTGGTATGGGGATATTACGTTGATGATATCCGACCCACGCTAAAAGGGTATATACTTACGAGTACAAATACCTCATAGGCAGGCATCCTTGGCTTAGCGGCTTGTCACATAACATAACCACACATGTCACCTACATGCTTAAGTATTAATAGGGTTTACGAATAGGAATAGGTAGATTAAATTGAATAAACCAAGATTATATGCGAGTTGTCACCGATTTTTTTGTTTTATTTTTAAAGATCTATCAATGCCGTTATTTGTGGAATGAAAAAATGAAATGAAAAATGAAAAAATAATTTATTTCAGCATTCATATTATAGCATATACAATATTTAAATGCATATCATGAATATCACCATAGTTTAAATAACCGCTCCGGCTTTGCTGGGTAACGCGCATTTGCTTTTGACTCTGGCGCATAGATCAGGCTGAATTTGAGCATAGATTATGTTGACTTTGAGGGAAGTGGTCGTTTGCGGTTTATTGGCATACCTAGACCTATGTCTTAAGGAAACCTTGATCTTGTTTTTCATAGATGTTGTGTTTTCCTAACAGTCTGTCATGAAGATCAAAGTTAGATAATCCTAGATATTTGTTAACTTCCATGTGAATCCAGTATCTAGATCGATCATAACATCTGTTATGATCGATCTAGATACTGAATTCACATCCACTTCTCTTCACTCTAATTCACTTATCACCTATTCACCTATCTAGGTAGGTTAGAAGATCTTGAATAAATTACAAATTCAATGGAAAGAAACCAAACGAGAGCTTGATTTATTTCAGCATCTCATCATAACTTTGCGGTTTGCTAATTCACTTCTTATTACTTGAGCGGTACTGCACTGCCGTATATTTCTATAACTCCAAAGTACATAACATGACCTTGGTACCATCGCGTTTTAAATGATTATATTCCAGGAAAATACGAAGGTAAGGACGGAGCGAAATGATCGCGAGGTAATGCGAGGGTATAAAACATGCTCGCTCACTCAAGTAGAGAAGCACACGCTATAATGGGCGCATACGAGAAGTTTCCGCTGTTAGATCAACCTTGACTTTGATATCAACCCGATATTTTAACTGGACTACATCATTGCAATTATGTAATTTCATTCGAAGTTATGTAGTTCCCACAAGATATACTTCAAGTCTTCAAGTGTGCTACCTTAGTGCATTGTTAGCACGTTACATTACATTACGTTACTTGCACGAGGGCCTCTTTTGTTAACAAGACTCTTAAGAGACTGCTGCTATCAAAAGAGGCCACACTACACGACACGAATAAAAATTCATTCTCCCACTAAGACACACACACAGAATTTTTGCACGCTTCTTTTCACTCACACACACTCGAACTGTAGGTACACTGAATACATTTAGTACTTTTTTCATGAGAACCCTAGAGACAAAAGTCGGTTCATGTTACAGTCTTATCTATTTATATGACTAAAAATAACCATTATACTCTCTCCTAACAACTCATCACTATCTTTCTTCACGTCACGTCACGTCACGTCTATCCTTTTCTCGCACTGTGCTAGGTGAAATGGATTATTCCCTTCTGTCCCCCTGCTTTGTCCCCTCAGGGGGACAGATGGGCCAAAAAAGTTCGATCTGTCCCGCCGTAGCAAAGAAGGGGACAGATCGAACTTTAATATTTTAAAAAGTTCGATTTGTCCCCCTCTTTGCAACGGGGGGACAGATCGAACTTTTATTCATTGAAAAAGTTCTATCTGTCCCCCCGTCAATTAGAAGGGGGACAGACAGAACTATTTATTCTTGCCTGTAGCATGCATTTTAAAGCAGCGCGCACTGACTAGTTTGTGCCGCTGACTAGTGTATCCTTATCTTAATCAATATTATCGCTGAGCTATGACCCATTTGATATTGCAACACACACGCACTTTTAGTTTTAAGTATCTAGTGTCTAACCTAAAGTTTTATATTTACTTATGTACAATGGTACTATTGATTGTACGTGTGTGCTGGTTTATCAAATAAATGTTGTATCTATCAATCTCAAACTATGGCCTCAAAATGTAGCATATTATGTGATCCAGCCTTTAGCCATTAATCTTTTAGATTTAGATGGTCCTACTCGTGTTATTACATTCCACGAGCTCCATCTGACTTACCTATACGTACATTCTCTAAGACAAAGCTGCCGGGATGTGAGGGAATCCAGCCAAATTAAACAGAGTTATGAGGATATGGAAGAACGTGTGTGCGTGGCTACTCGTAAGATTATGTTTACATCTTAAGATAAAATATCGGTTCAGATTTTTGAAGTAGGTATGTTTATGAATTTTTCAAAGCATTACACAACAACCTACTGCGGTAAAAGATGGACTATCATGAATAAAGATTTCTGTAAGTAGGTATCAAGACCTTGAGCCCGATCCTCAACTCGTCTCGTTTTGGCTGAATACTGAAAGGCTACTCAATTATGAATGTTAAAGGGCTGGTTTTTAGGATTGAAATCCCTAGATTACATAGGTGTGTTAGATATTTTTTTATGATTCCGTATTTCAGAAATTGAATCACTTTACGGACCAGCATCCATGTGTCTGTCTATATCTGTCCGCCCAGATGCTTTTACTCGAGATCGGTTATAGTATCAAATAGGTAAGTAGAAGTATAAAATAGCCCTGCTTCTTCTGCTGCAGACAATCTTGCATAACAGCAGCAGCTGGATATAATATGAAATCTCTTAGTTTAGAGATCTTTCTCACTGTGTTCACAACAGTGGTAAGCAATTTACATTTAAACACGAAGTGTTGACTTAATAAATTGTGAAAATTCGGGATGCAGTGCTCGCTCAGTGATAGTTACGAGCCTGTTACGTTTCTCAAAACTCATCGAGACATTAAAATATTCCCGTAAAATGTCATCCCAAGGCAAACAAACTTTAAGCACTTAAATAAATTGAGACTCGATGTTGCGAACCGTTGGCTTCACATTTAAAGTGGAAAGATTTAAAAAGCTTTCCAATGTTTCAGAAGAAAAAATCTCCGAAACTTTTATAAATCAAATATGGTTCTTATAGCAAAGATCATACATATTTATCATGTTAATACAAAGGTAACCTGTCGTACCTTATGCGTATTTTTTTATGTTACCTACCTACGAATATGCTGAGTAAAATGCTAGAATATGTTCTTATTTATAAAAGGATTTATACTCTAGTAGATAAAGCTGTCTGAGTTTAGTTTAAGAACCTTAGAAACGAAATAAATGTAGATGTACACACTTACTCCACGTTTCCAGAACAAAATTAATGCTTGTACTTACCTACTAAAAGGGTAGGATTTGCGTATTTTCAGAAGTAAGTAGGTCTGTAAGTTTTCATAAGCACTGTATCTTTTGGCATAATGTGGGAGAGTCATGTAGAGCGCCGGGGCGAGGTCGCAAACAAAGCTGCCAGCAATTGTCTCTACTTTGTTAAGCTCCACTGTAGGTCTCTATCTGAACATTCAGCTTAGTATTATCGCCTCTGTGCAGCGCTCGAATTGTTTCAGCAAGATGTTTTGTTCCATTCTTTAGAAGCTTTAATCTTCAGTAATACAATGTAAAAGAGGAAAGATCCCAAGTAGGTATTAGCAAAGTGGTATTTAAAGCTCCATGAGTAAGAGCCACGTCGCTTTTATTTCGTTTGTTTTAAGTACTTTATTTACGATGGTAATATAACACCTATATTTATACGAGACTATTGGTGTAAGTATCGTATAATTTAATACTAACTAATGTGTTGTTTAAATCTGTTGCCATCTTTATTCGTTGACATTAGAGAGACAAGGACAGAGCATACTTAAACGCCACGTTAGCAAATATATATCCAATTTGTGTTATTTAAAAAACTCAGTTGAAAATAAAATTCTACAGCAATGTGCTATGCTAAGGAATCACATTCCCCAGCACGTTGCTGTCAGAAAACCTCTTAGAAGAAAAAGAAAAACAAAGAATGGGTATACATAAGAGAATAGAAAAGGCACTGAAGCCACTGAGGGCATTGTATGAAGTAAGGAGCACTCACATCAGATCTATGTCCACGCAGGTTGTAGTTCGTCCGAAGTGGCAGCTCGTGCGGACGCCGCGCGTGGGACGATGTAAACGTCACTCCGACCACACCTCGGATGTTTCCCGTCGCCAGCCATCCCTCTTGGTAGTAGTTGTTGCGGTTCAATTTCCAACCTTCCTCCTGTCATAAAATGTAAAACATTAGATTATACCAGGATAAACTTGTGCTTATAAAACAAACGAAAGCGTCTAAAAAAACAAACTGAACTTTTCCTAACCTAACCCATTTAGTCGTACCCTCAAAAAATGTACAGAATAGTACCTATACAATAATATAAAATTCATGTGAAATGCGCTATCTAAGGTCCGTTTAAAACGATCTATAGATAGCTCAACTGATCCAGATCACAGCGTTCCTGGTTCCCTCAACAACGATTTTGACCAATTAAAGGAATGCAATACTTACTGATAATAATACAAGAACGTTTGAATATAAAACAAAGTAACTACCTAGCACTTGTTTGCTACCTTGATATATATTTTCATAGGCTCTTTATACTTATTCCCTTGTACCTACTAGAAACTCTCAATTTCTGTCAAAATCACTGTTTAAAATAGTGCCATCTCTTTTTGTAAGATAGTGACAAAAAGTGACAGCGCGAATCTTAAGAAGTATTTAGGCAGTGTTCAAGTTAAGAGGCGTTTATAAGTAAGGCCGATTAAAGGTTTTTTGTATCTCATAATAACACTTTTTATTTATTTTAGGAGATTTCGTGGAGCAGAAAGTTTCTAAAGTCGATTTATCATCATCCCTCAAGCGACTAAAGTTGGGAGTAGGTAGGTAAGGTGCCTGTTTACTTCACTCACTGCTAAAAGTAACTAATGGAATTGAAGAAAATGGATATAGAAGCTGTTGAAGAAAATAAAGAAAATATTTTCGTACATAAATCAATGTAACCGCGCCAATATGGGCCAAGTTACTGCTTAAGTTACGACCTGTGTTTTAATATAACTGCCTTCAGAGATTAGGTAATCCCGCTAGAAAAACATCGAACTCATCGCAAGAAAACATACAACCAAAATTAATTATTGATTATATACAAATAACAAATGTAAAACAATCATCACTACCTTTACATTTTCTTATCCTCCTTGACCTTAAGTTAATGGTGTGAGCAATGAAAGGTAAGCCGTAGAAATTCACAGATATTAGGTAGGTACCTACTTCTTCCTCGTAAACTTTTCCTTCGAGAATATTTTATTTCCCAGCAATGCCTCGATTATAATCGATTTTATTCACTGAAGACACGGATGGACATTTTTAGTACCTACGAATATACAAATTCAGCGTACAGTACGGAAATCGAACATCTGATGATTGGATTCGTAGAGTAATTGGCTTGCTTTATGAATTGATCACTAAAACCCATCAACGCGACATGTCAATAAAGACCATCATAGGCATATGAAAGCCAATTAACAAGCAAATAATGTTTCATGTCCTTTTCCGACGCCGGAGATCGAAGGCAAAATTGGCAATTAGCCAGATATTACTCGATCCCTCTACCATTAACTCCCAGCGATCGTTTAGGTCGGATTTCTTATAACACATTCGACGCCATATCGAACTTCGATCAACAGGTCGGAAGTGCGACGGAAGAGGGGAATCTTTACGATTCCGCGTTCAAATTATTCGGAAATTATCGTCATTTTGTCTTTTAAGGCTTCTTTTTATTCCCGTAGATTCCGCAATTCGATTTTTATTTTATTCAAGTTAGTTACTTTGGCAGCCTCTAAGGTTTTAAGACCATTCTAACGGCTACAATCACACAATAACATTCGTCGAAATCACGATAACCGCAAATCGATATAAACTACTTAGGTATTCATCACAATGTTAATAAATGACTAGCAGATGCAATGGATCGTACATTTTAAATGGACAGTGCTTCATTAAAAGTTACAAGTGCAAAACGTGCTCGCTCATAGCCTCCAACTGACTGTAACTAATAGGGCTGCTCAATTGAAAGAACATTTCAGTTCAGATAAATGCATCTATAGAAAAGGGACTATCTAGTTCTCCTGGGATAATAAACTTGGATATTGCCAATGCCAATGGCACTTAAATAACAGAGCGGTGCTTTGTTACCAAAAGTAGCTTTTTACACATTTATTCGGAATTAGCTAGCGTAGCGTTAAAGTATGGTTTGTCCTTATGTCCATGAAGAAAGATGACAACAGATTTGCATTACCTAATGTATGATTAGAGGATAATCTTTAGAATTTAATAGTATTCGCAATGAATAAAAAATAATTGCTGTTGATGGTTAGTTCAACGCATTGAATTTCCAGAAATGTTTAATTGCAAAATACTGAGTCCATCTCATAACCACATGTATAATTAGCTAATGTGGCGTTACTATGTTCTTGTTCTTCGTCAACGGCATGTGTGACAATGATGTAAATTTTGCCAATGGCCTCAAATCTGTTGGCACCAACCTAACTAATTTTAGCTAAAATTAGGTTAAGAATGTCAAATGAAACTTTGGTATTTAATTTAGTTAGATGGTTGGTACCAACCGAATAGGTTTTACAAATGCTATGACTAACTAAATATATTTTAGACAATTCCTAACTTTAGAAATGAACCAACCGCATTGCCACCAGTGGCCTCAATTCTGTTGGCACCAACCTAACTAATTTTAACTAAAATTAGGTTTAGAATGTCAAATGAAACTTTGGTATTCTGCTGTTACCCACTTATCCTAATTTAATTTAATTAAGCGTTCCTAATTTAGTTAGATGGTACCATCCGAATAGGTTTTACAAATGCTATGACTAACTAAAATATATTTTAGACAATTCCTAATTTTAGAAATGAACCAACTGAATTAATTGCCTCCAGTGTCAAGTAAATATAATCGTTTATTAGTAAAACGTCATGCCATTAACGAAGAAGAAGTAGTAAAACGTCACGCAGTCGTATCGATCGCCATTTACTATTTTAGGTATATAAAATTGACACTTCAAAAATAATTATACGGATTATTTTTACCTACTCGATTTACAAAGAAACAAAAAAATTTTATTCTAATCCATCAAATTTCAAATGTATTCCACCCAACTCAATAACTCTAGCTTTGTTTGAATAAAAATTTCAAAATTAATAATAAAATCCGAAATAGCGCAATGTTACTACAGTAAACAGCGCGGACTATACAGTAAATAATAATTTGGTGTGCGCGGTCCAAAAAATGGACGCAACCGAGGTCGACCCTAGGCCTCGGTCCGGAAGAAAGAGTTCTATGAGTGAAGAAGAAATAATAGTAATAAAAATAGAAAAATAGTAATAGAAATAAAGATCGTGTCGGTGAAAAGACGAAAGAGAATGTCGGAGGACGGTGAATGGGTCAGTAGCGAGACCGTGCGTTTTGGTTTCGAGGGCTCTACTTTGCCTTCCTATGTACTTGGATATGGTTGCAGATTCAAGGTAGATCCTTACACTTTCCCGGTGACGCAGTGCGCCTCATGCTGGAAGTACGGCCATTTAACGAAATAGTGTCCTACCAAAAAGAGTATTTGTCCAAAATGCGGTGCAGGACATGCGAACTGTGAAACGACGGAGTATCGATGCGTCAACTGCAAAGGCGAGCACATGTCACTTAGTAAGTCATGTCCTGTTTATTTGAAAGAGAGAAAAGTCAGGTCTATTATGTGTCAAGAAAACTGCACATATAAAGTTGCGTTATCGAGCTAAAAAGAGAATAAGACACACAAGTTTGATAACTTTTTTAACAGTCCTCTTGTATTAGGGTTTGGTAATGAATCAAATGCCCGAACGTGTTATGAACCCGTTAGACCAACTATGTCATACAGTCAAAGTGTTGGTGCGAAAGCGACGCAAAGAGATGCTCCAATTCACCTGGACAAGTCGGACTTTTTACGAAGTAATGTTGGAGGACAGTTGAGTGATGAAGAATCAAAAGATAGCAGCGAGGAAATTTGGGTAAGAAACAACAGCAAGAGACCTAAGAACGGAAGAAAAAATAAAAACAGGAAGGAAAAGAAACATGAAAAAGTATCATCGTGCCCCGCTGAAGGCTTTCCGGGCCCATCGACAGCTGCGCCGTCAGGTGAGAAGTCACACTTAGGTAGCGATAAAAAGAAAAAGATAGATTTTACTAGTATATTTAGAAAAGCAAAAGACATTGTGTTTTCAAGCATAAGTTTTGAAGAAAAAGTTAGTCAGGTGTTGAAGTTACTTTTTGAAGAATTAATGTCTTTTATAATGCAGATGGTGAGCCGTGTTGATATCCTATTAGGTCTCTTTTATGATGGATAACACCATTTCCAATGTAACTGCGGCCAGGGCGTCAGGCCCTGTGGGTTCCGTTGTGCAATTTTTAAATATTGCACAAGAGAACTCGCAGAGCTTGATGCCTAAAAAACAAGAGCTCGAGCTATTACTCTGTCAAGAAAAAATAGGTATTTGTTTACTGAGCGAAACGTGGCATGATTCTGATACTAGTTTGCGAATAAGAAATTATAGCGTATTTAGACAAGATAGATGTGATTCATATGGAGGCGTAGCTATATTGGTTCATAGGTCGATTAAAGCTCAAAATATAAGTTCTGTAAATATAAGTAACAGAGGTATAGAGATTTTATGTTTAAAATTTTTAAACTGTAAGTATTTAGTGTATGTTGTATCGGTTTACTGCCCTTCAAATGTAAGAACTTCACAATGCGACTGAGATAGCATTTTTTCAAAATGTTCGTCTAAATCGATAGTGGCTGGGGATTTCAATGGTCATCATACTAATTGGTCTTGTAAAACTGATACTAGGGGACTACAATTAGGTACTTGATTCTTCTTTAGAGTATAATTATGTATCACTTAACAGCGGGGAGTACACCAGAGTAAAATTAGTTAACGATCAGCTACAGAAATCCGCACCGGATATAACATTCGTCACTTCCGATGTAGCTGTTTATTTTGAGTGGATAGTAACACGGGAGAACTTAGGTAGTGATCATTTAGCGATTAAATATTCTCTTTTGTACCAAGATTCGCGTCGGTTTGTTGAGCGCCGTAACTATAAACTAGCTGATTGGCAGCTTGTATCAGGAGATATTAAAATATATTTTTAGGGACATAGTATGCGAGACTGATATTCAATCAAGTTATGATTTATTTATTGAAAAGGTGAATAATGCAGCGAAAGAGAGTATTCCTATGATTAAAAATTGTACAAATCCCGTACAATCTTTTCAGCCTAAACCATACTGGTGTCCAGCGATATCTCTTGCTATAGCTCAACGTCGGTTAGCCTTGAAAACATTTAGACGCAATCCTACACCCGATAATCTCGATAAATTAAAATCAAAGATAGCTGAAGCACAAAGAGTGCATAGGCGGGCTAAGTCAGCAAGTTGGCAACGTTTCTGCGGAACGGTAGATGAAAACACATCAGCCTCAGATATGTGGCGCCGTATGCGCTGGATGAAGGGTCTACGCACAAATTACGTACACGCTCCTAGTGATAAGAAAGAAGAACTTTTATGTAGTTTAACTTCTGATTTCGTTAAACCTCGTTTACCGGTTTTTACTTCTAATAACATTCATTTAGACAAAGAGTTTTCAATTCAAGAGTTTCAAAATTGTTTGAAAAAGAAAGATACGGCCCCTGGTGAAGACAATATTACGTACTCAATGGTATATTATCTCCCTCTGGAAGTTAAGTCATACTTGCTTCAAGTATTGAATCTTATATTTATACATTCTCAAGTTCCAGAACAATGGCGTAGTATTCAAGTAGTTCCTATACCCAAACCTAATCCTAATCTTAATTTAATCCCAATGTTTAGACCTATTTCACTAATATCCTGTATTTGTAAATTATTTCATTAAATGCTATCTAAACGAATTGAGGTGGTGGTGGTGGTGCGTGGTGGTTCCGGCATAGAATAGGACCCCTCCATCTCCTCCCGTGGATGTCGTAAAAGGCGACTAAGGGAACACACACCGGGGGATTGGGCAGCAGCACCCCCCGAGCACAAAATACTGAATCTGCGGTCACCAATCCGTCTGCCAAGCGTGGTGACTATGGTAAAACCCCCATATGATGAACACAACTAGAAGACGGCCCCCAGTTCCCGGCAGTTCCACTATTCCTGGCATAGGTGGCGGCCACGGTTACGGCGGAACAGGGTGCGAAGAATCTCCGGCAGAGGTCCAGCTACCAATCCCAACGACCCCTGGCCCTGGCAACATACAACGCACGCACACTGAGGACCGACGAGAAGTTGATAGAGCTGGAAGAAGTAGTAAATAAGTTGCACTGGGATATTATGGGATTATCAGAAGTCCGAAGAGAGGGAGAGGACACGATAATCCTAAATTCCGGCAACTTATTCTACTACCGGGAGGGCGATCAACTTTCTCAGCACGGTGTCGGATTTCTCGTCCACAAATCCCTCGTTAACAACATAGTAAAGATCGAAAGCGTGTCGAGCAGGGTGGTATACCTTATACTCAGAATAACCAAACGGTATTCGCTTAAGGTCATACAGGTGTACGCACCTCACTCGAAACGTCCAGACGATGAAGTGGAGACTATGTATGATGACATTTCAAATGCCATGCAAGCCTCGAAAACACACTTTACGGTTGTGATGGGGGACTTCAACGCGCGGCTAGGTGTGAGGAATGGCGATGAACTTGGTAATTTGGATTTGGACAGCGGAACCAACGGGGTCAGCGATTGGCAGACTTCATGGAAAAGGAGGGACTCTTTATGATGAACTCCTTTTTCAAGAAGCGGTCGTCCAG
This sequence comes from Lampropteryx suffumata, assembly GCA_948098915.1. Classification (NCBI taxonomy): domain Eukaryota; kingdom Metazoa; phylum Arthropoda; class Insecta; order Lepidoptera; family Geometridae; genus Lampropteryx; species Lampropteryx suffumata. The sequence continues at coordinate 14,683,460 of OX402553.1, forward strand.
GAAATGGACGTGGCTTCACCCCGGTGGACACAAACGCGAGATAGATTTCATCATGACTACAAAAAAGCAAATATTTAATGATGTCTCAGTGATCAACAGGGTCAAAACCGGCAGTGATCACCGAATGGTTAGAGGCTCATTAAATCTTAACGTAAAGCTAGAAAGGTCCCGTCTGATGAAATCTACTCTTCGCCCAAGTCCTGCCCAAATCCAAAACCCCGAGAGCATTCAGTTGGAACTCCAAAATCGCTTCCAATGCCTCGCCGAATGCGGATCCGTGGACGAAATAAATAACGGTCTGGTGGAAATTGTCCATACCGTTGGGTCAAAGTTCTGTAAAACCCAGCGCAAAGGTAGAACCCGAAAACTCTCTGAGCACACTCTTAAACTCATGGCAGAACGTAGCGAAATGAAACTGCAGTCTTCAGTGGACATGTCGAAATACAGCTCGCTCAATAAACAGACCTCTAAGTCTATGCGACGCGATTTGCGTCTCTTTAATACGTGTAGTATTAAGAACGCAATAGAGCGCAAGCAAGATTCCAAAGTGTTCGCGAGAGATCTGTCTATTGGGCAAAGTCTGTTGACGAAGCTGAAGACCGATAGTGGCAGTGTCGTTTCCTCGAAGCAAGAAATTTTACGAGAGCCCGAGAAGTTCTATGGACAACTATACACCTCATCGCAAAATCCTACTACAAGCACGAATAGCGATGCAAGAGCCCGCCTAACCCGACACTACACTGAAGAGATTCCGGACGTCAGCCTATATGAGATTCGAACGGCTCTCAAGCAGCTTAAGAACAACAAGGCACCAGGGGAAGACGGAATAACGACAGAGCTTCTGAGAGCGGGTGGAACAACGGTACTTAAGGTCCTCCAGAAGCTGTTCAACTCCGTCATCCTCGAGGGAACTACGCCAGAGGCGTGGAACAGGAGCTTGGTGGTACTGCTCTTTAAGAAAGGGGATAACACCCTCTTAAAGAATTACAGGCCCATCTCGCTGTTGAGTCATGTCTATAAGCTGTTTTCGAGAGTAGTTACTAATCGTCTCGCTCGTAGGTTTGACGACTTCCAGCCTCCCGAACAAGCCGGGTTCCGAAAAGGCTTTAACACCATAGACCACATCCATACGCTCCGGCAGGTTATACAGAAGACCGAAGAGTATAACCAGCCACTTTGTTTAGCGTTTGTGGACTATGGCTAAGGCTTTCTGCCTTTGATTCTGTCGAAACCTGGGCAGTGTTGCGGTCACTCCAGCGGTGCCAAATCGACTATCGGTATATCGAAGTGTTGAAATGTCTGTATAGTAACGCCACCATGTCTATCCGACTCCAGGACCAGAGCACGAATCCAATCCCATTGCATAAAGGGGTGAGACAGGGAGATGTTATTTCTCCGAAACTGTTCACCTCTGCATTGGAGGATATTTTCAAGCTCTTGTACTGGCATAGACATGGTATCAACATCAATGGCGAACACATCACTCACCTTCGATTTGCCAACGATATAGTCCTCATGGCAGAATCTCTGGAAGACCTTGGCACAATGCTCAGCGACCTTAATGACAAAAATCATGTCAAATGCTCATGTTGCACCCGTACCGGTACATATTGGGAACGATATAATCGAAGTTGTAGACCATTATGTCTATTTGGGTCAAACGATTCAACTAGGCAAGTCCAACTTCGACAAAGAGGTCTGCCGACGAATCCAACTCGTTCGGGAAATTACGGCACATCTTCTCGTCACAGATACCGCAGAGCCTCAAGACGAAGGTCTATAATCAGTGCGTGTTGCCATTGCCAGTGATGACATATGGAACTGAGACTTGGTCGCTAACTATTGGCCTCATACACAAGCTCAGAGTCGCGCAACTTGCTATGGAAAGAGCTATGTTGGGTGTTTCACTACGTGATAAAATCCGCAACGAGGAAATCCGTAGAAGAACCAGATGATGATGAAACGAATTGAATGGTTTGTAGAAAAACAAAAAGTTTTAGCTCCAGTTACGAGTGGATTTCGAAAATATCAATCATGTATAGATTGCCTAGTCCGTCTGGTTACACAAATACAGATAGGTTTTTCGAAGGACATACCTACGCTTGCAGTTTTCTGATAAATATTGGATCACGTACTTGTAAATATTTGTGGTCCTTTTTAAGCAATAGATTTTTGAAAATAAAAGATGATCATGTTGAACCCATGGCTAGATGGACTGGCAGAGGTTTGGCACAAGGTGATCCTCTCTCTCCTCTTTTATTTAATATTGCTACTCATAAAATTTGCATAGAATATGAGAACGTTCAAGTATTGCAGTACGCTGATGACTTTGTTTTTTACACACAAAATAACAGTTCTGATTTAAATGAGATTTACCTTCAAAGAGCTGTAAATAGTGCTGTTATAAAGTTAGCTGAGTTGGGTTTAGAAGTATCCCCAACAAAAACCCAATGCTGTAGTTTCAGGAGAGGAAGAAAAATTTATAGAGTCAACCTTTCTATTAATAATAATAATGTTACGGCAGTTTCAATTATAAAATACTTAGGCATTTGGTTAGATAAATCTTTATTGTGGAGCAAACAATTAAATGACAATCGCGACAAAACAATCAGGATGATAGGTCTGCTAAAAGTTTTAGCTGGTGCCTCATGGGGTTTGCATCCCAAACATCTGCGCCGGTTATACATTCGCAGCTTTGATTCGCAGTAGAATAGATTATGGGTGCTTTGTCTACGATACCGCTGCTAAGACGCATCTGTCAAAATTAGATAAGATACAGAATATGGCTATGAGAGTTATTGGAGGATTCGTAAGAACCACACCTATACATGTTATGGAATGCGAGGTTACAGCCATTGCAGTTTAGACGACAATACCTTGCTACTAAATATTGCCTTAAAGTCCAGTCGTTCTCTAATAATATCACCATCACTTTATTTAATAAATTGTTAAACCTAGGCCAGCGAAAGAAACCTTTACTTACCTCAATTTATGAAGAAACTAGATTATAAATCATCAAGACTAGTAATCCATTAAATATGTTTTCGTTGAATACTTGGGTATCGAATATTAATTTGGATTTTATTGAGACTTTTGTAGATGGGATTGATCAGGCTAAAAATCAATATGATGACAATGTATTGAAATCCATTACACTAGTAATGCTAAATGAAAAGTATAGGAGCTGGCATAAATTGTTTACTGACGGGTCTAAAGTAGGTAGTGGTGCTGGAGCTGCCTTTTATGATCCCAGTCGCAATGTGAAGGAAAAGTACAAGGTTACATCGGAGAATAACACTATTATGTCGGTGGAGCTTTTTGCAATTTCAGAAGCGTTATCATATGCGTTGACTCTAGATTCTTATAAAGTAGTTGTTTTAACAGACAGTCGAAGTGCTTTACAGCACATTGCAAGGTGCACCTCCGGTGCACGAGGGGCGTCTGTAGCGTATAGTATACTAAAGAAGGTGATGTTCTTGCGAAGTAATGATATGGATTTGAGGTTGCAATGGGTTCCATCACACATTGGTGTTCAGGGCAACGAAGAGGTAGATAAGTTGGCTAAGGACGCAATATCAGTAGGAGCAGAAGCGTACATTTTATCTGAATATACAGAAGTGTTGATTAAATATAAATACAAAATTTTTGAGAGATGGAAAATGCATTATTTGACAATATCAGAGTTTAAAGGAATTTGGTATAGAATTACACAATGTGAACCTTTTCGTGTGCCCTGGTTTGCGAACAGTAAACTTAAGAGATGTCTGATTGTAACAGCTCACAGGCTGCGCTTAGGGCATATTCCACTGGCAAAGTTCAATCATCTTATGAAAATTTCAGACTCTCCCAACTGTTCTACTTGTAGAGTTATAGAAGATGTTCATCATCTGCTAGTGGAATGTGGCCGAAGCCAGTCTCTAAGATCGCTGATGAGTAGTCAGTATGATCTGAATTTGTTAGATGTAGGCGCATTTCAAAGTGTTTTATCTGCCCCGTTATCCGAGGCGGCTAAGACACTTTTTACAATGGTGTTTAACTTAATTAAGTCGTAGTTAGTAAAATTCAATCTGTAACAGGGCTGACATAGTCGCTAAGCGACTCCAAGTCCTTTGAAAAATAAAATTTATTAAAAAATAAAAAAAGAAGTTGGTAGTAGCTCTGCCTTCTGCGTTGTAGGTTGAGGGCTCGATTCCCTCCCAGGATAAACATTTCTGTGATGAACATAGGTTTTGGTTCTGTGTCTGGGTGTTATTAAAGTAGGGTTGCCATCCGTCCGGGTTTCCCCGGATTTGTAGAGGGCGTCCGGGGAGGGTTTCATTTCTAGTCCGGGTTTAAAAATTTCAAGTCATGGGCCGCCGGCCGCCGCACAGATGGTTTGACTCCATACAACATACGGACATAGGGTACTAAAATTTTCGAAGTCGTTATTTGATAATTTTGAGTATTCCATTAGATTGCTATAATAAAACTAAGCAAATGTTATTCTATTATTATTAGTGCCTTGACTCAGGAGTAAATGGCATAAAACTGATTTTAATGTATGGGAAGCAAACTACAAACGTCTGTAGACTGCGTGTTTCGTCTTGTTTCGTTCTGGGGTTTCTATGGTACGTTCTTGGCACTATGTGGCACATTTTCTTCAAAGAGACAGGTTGCAACTTTTGTGCACTTTTTGAGATAATTTCGTAAAAAGCGAGATTATTAGTTTGTCTTAATTTCATAGATTTGATCACACCATTCGATAGCTTTATCAAAACGAATCAAATGTTATTCTATTGCACTTTACGCCTGGACTTATAGTTCAGGAGTTAATGGCTTAAAACTGATTTTATTGCATTGAAATTACTTTTAAAACTTTAATAGTGCGGTTTTACGTATTATTTTGTCTTCTATGGGACGCTCTTGGTACCTTTTTTCAAAAAGATATGTTGCCACTTTTGTGCACTTTTAAGTGGCATCGTCATAACTCTAATAATACGATATAACTTTAATTTTTAACTGTCTTCAAAAAAAGGAGGTTTCTCAATTCGACCGTATATTTTTTTTTTTATGTGTTCGCGGATAACTACGTCGTTTATGAACCGATTTTGATGATTCTTTTTTTGTTAGAAAGGAGATGTCCCAAGGGAGATATACCATGGTAAGGAAACCAGGATCCGATGAGGGCATCCAAGAGAATTTGAACCTTCGAAATGTTTTTTGTTTTGTTTGTTTGTTTTTTTTCATTAAGTATAACATACTTATTATAGCACTACTTTTATAGACTTTTTTACTTCTTAGTTTCCTTATTGAAGTCAGTTATTTTTTGGTAAAAAATATAATTTCTTATTCGACTTTTCACTGTTCGGTTTTTACATTATTATAATGAGTTAAGGTATGTACGGCTAGTAGTAGTTTTTATTTACCGACACATCAACATTTTAAAGAAATAAATAATGTAAGAATTACTTCGTAAAATTTTTAAACCTTCAGTTTTGTTGCTTAGGATTCAAGAACACTAAATTTAGTTCAATTATGTTTTAGTTCAAAAAGAGACTTTTTTGTTGTAAACTTATGGCTGCTGATGAAAACTTTAAGAAGATAATTATTATTGAGTTAAAAGAGTTACATCAAGAATTGTAATACTCAATACCAAAATGGTCTCAGGACTTTTCCAGGACTTGACAGGATTCTTGCAAAAAATTATTAGAAAGTGTGTTAATATTTTAATAAGGTTTTGTTTTCAAAACAGAGTTTTTATAATAAAAACTGATTATTAAAACAATTTGTAAGAAACTGTAAGATTCTGTTTTGTTACATTTAAAATGATGATAAAAGATTACTAAATATTAGTTTGTCTTCTTTGAAAATAAATAAAAAGTTGATTTATGACATTTTAAACTGTTTTTATAATACTGACTGTACTGAATTGTCCACCAATATTTATGATTATAATGTTTAGATTTTAATAAACTCGGAAATGACGGCAAATTAATGATACGCTCGAGCCTAAGTGCGCATCAGATGTATTGTGAAGGTGATTTGATGACATGTTGTAGACATGCAGACCCTAAATATTGATGGCCAAACGTCAATATTTAGGGTCTGCATGTCGGTTGAGCGGACGGTTAATAGAACATTTCTGACGATTCGGCAAGTTGTTTTAATTTGTGCTTTTTGCATTAGATTAAAGGTGTGTTTGTGCATGTCAAGTAGAGCGAGTAACTGGAATAATTGGTATGAAATAACTCCGGTTGAAAATAGGCCGATTGGAATGATTGGAACCATTTCCAGTCTCTATCTACAACATTAACAGCCTAATTTGACTTTTCAGGTTATCATATTTGGAGATATTGTGTTCGCAAGTTGTGTGTTAGGAATGGCTACACGCGTATCTTTAAGAAATGCTGTTTTATTTATTTCGTCAATATGACATAATGAAATATAGTTTGTGGGTAGAGTGTTTAATGTTGTATTTAGTGGTTAATTATTGGTGTAAGTATAATGTTTGCTACCTGGGCGTGTATGAACTTATAGTCCGTTTGAGCGATTGAATTACAAGACCCCGTCGTAATTATTATGACTATTAATGCAATAGACGTCTGGAAACTACTATTTAATTTATCGCGACTTCTACCACAAAATCGGGTTTCCAATTTAAGCGTTGAACAGAAATAAAATTAAATAGGTCAAAAGCTGTTGAGACGAAGAAAGGTTAATTGAATGGGACTTGCGAGGTCTCAAACACTCAACTCCCGAAATGTAGCTGGAAGGAACTGTAACACAATCTGTGTTGAACAAGGGTTTCCAGGCCTTCGGACATTTTAGATAAAACTTCACAATACGAAATCTATCATTAGTTAGAATAAGGATGTTCCGACGACTCATTGTGAGTCGTTACTCACAAAGAGACGTCGGACCATCCTTATAATATAGTAATAATTATGTGTGCATTGAAAGTTGGAACATAATTAATAATGGTTGCTTCTTCTTCTTCTTATCGTGTATTAAAAAAGTGTATGATAGTATATCAGTCATGTGGTACACATAACACAAGCTATTTTCTCAAAATCAAATATAAATTCATTAATTGACGATCTCTGTGGCGCAGTGGACTAAGGTCCGGGTGAGACGCAGAAGGTTGCAGGTTCGATTTGTTGTGAAAGATTAAAGTGCGTCTTTTGTGCGCTCATGTCATCGAACTTTTTAGGTCATAAGACATGCCGGTTGCCTCATGATGTTTTCCTTCAACGTTTGAGAGTATCTACTGATATACCAGCCCGTAATTTTATCCATCAGAAAAATCCATTATTATATGACTGGATTTGAGCCCGTGTCCTAAGGGTTGAAAGGCTGGGTTACTACCACTAGGCCACCAGTTCTCTATAATTGTTGCGATTGTTGCGAGATACAAGACGATGATGCCCAGTCTATTATGATGAACAATAATTGGTAGTGGGATCAGGCTAACAAACGTTTTAGAATTTAAAAAAAACTGATATTCTCTCCAAAACGTTCAACTTTTTATCGTGTCACTAGTTACATATGCCGAATCAGATTCCGAAAAGATGGTAACCCTATTCTCAGCTCCGTAGATTACTTGTGCAGCGGTTTCTAAAGAAACGACGGACACGAATTGTTTTCAATCACTATCGAAAATACACTGACTCTGAATGCAATTCAATTGAGTAGGAATTGAGTATTCCCACAAAAACACATTTTAATCACAAGTAAATGAAACGCTTGAACGGATTATAGGTTACAGGACCAGGGGGTAATGTAATTTAGTAAATTGGTAATTTTCGGAAGCTCGATTGGAATCAAACCGCAGCAGAATGACAGCTTTTGACATGTTTTCGTACAACGTAACGCTTAGATACGTTACGTTTACGAAGTCGCCAGCGATCGATCAAATGTTTTCTTTTGTTTGGTCGTAGATATAACAGAATAGGTTTTAAGGTAACTATCGAACTGTAATAGGAGCCAAGACGATTGGACAAATCCATCTAGGATTGGACTCGAACGGTAACCGTAAATTAACAGAATTGGGCCCAGGTAACTAACACAATTATACACTAACGATTAGCGACCAAATACAATATTATAGAGAAAACCACAAGACCCATACTGCGCTAGATAACTTTACCCACAAACTATATTACGATAGAGCCTCAAATACACATTTCCCGATTAGTGTTTTGACTGCCTGCTATTTCAACAAGCAATCTAGATAAAGTTGTTCCCTTATTAAACAGGTTCACGAATCTACTATAAAATGTTACCTAACCTAACCTTAAACTGAATAGGGCTTCTATTCAATTTATAGTGAACTAGCTACGGCCCGTAGCCTTAAAAAGTAGCCCAAAATACAATCTCTCCTTAGAAAATTTCATCAAGTTCAGCCTTTAGCCGTGAAATTGTAACAAAAGGTAACACAGACACATTCGAATATATATTAGGTAGGTACTAGCTGTATCTACCGCTCGCGACTTCGTTCACGCGTTTTAAGAAGAAAAATATTTATCTCAAATTAAATAAAAATCTAATCAATACATCTATAAAATATAATACAGACTAAGCGTTTGACCATTATTCCTTAGTAAGTGTGCTTAGACAGTGGCCTCAATTCTGTTGGCACCAACCTAACTAATTTTAGCTGAAATTAGGTTTTGAACTGTCAAATTAACCTTTGGTATTCTGCTGCTACCAACTTATCCTAATTTAATTTTATCTAACTTAATTAAGCGTTCCTAATTTAGTTAGATGGTATCAACCGAATAGGTTTTACAAATGCTATGACTAACTAAATATATTTTAGACAATTCCTAATTTTAGAAATGAACCAACCGAATTGCCACCAGTGTCTTGAAAATAAGTATCTTTAGCACAGGGTTTTATTTCCCGCAGTCCCGTTGCTTATTTATTATATATAATGATTCAGATTCATAGATTATAATGACCCATAAATCAGACGCCGGCAATGAGTTCCACCCCTTAGAGAACCTGGTTATCTTGTCTATACTAATATTATAAAGAGGAAAGATTTGATTGTATGTTTGTTAGTATTGAATAGGCTCCGGAACTACTGGACCGATTTGAAAAAATATTTTAGGTACCGTTGAAAAGCTACACTATCCCCGGGTGACATAGGCTACATTTTATCCCGGGAAAATTGGTTTGTTCCAGGAAATCTTCAACGCAGGCGAAGCTGCGCGCGGACAGCTAATTTTTTATAAGTAAGTATTCTCCTGTTGTCCCGTTTCTTATTATGCATGCAGTTTATATTGTAATGATCCAGCCGAGAAAAAAAGCCGCTAGCACTCAGTTTATCCCGTGTATATTGTAAATGAGATATCAATAAGTGAGTCAGACTTCTTAATTTACATAGATTAGTATGGAAGCACTGATATGCATTTACTTGCATTTATAACTCAAAAAAGGATATCTAAGTATAATAACTAATCTGGTGTAATGTATGTTTGTGTGTACCTTATTACACACAAACATAGATTACATTATAAGTTATTATATAAAAGGGCCAAGTTAATCCTCTTGGTTAGTAAATACATATTAACTCATGAGCCGACGGTATTGTGGCAAGATAAAAACTGTCCCGTGTTGCGACTAATTGCGGTTTCGCTAACATAAAAGCAGGAGAAATTACGAAAGGGAGACGGTATATCTCGCCTTTTGTTTTGAAGCGACAGGCGTAGAACTTATTTTTGTTTGAGGTCGTTGTTCTTGTCTATTTTACGATCATTAATATAATATAATAGGAACAATTATTGTTTTGGCGTTTATTTCAGAGTTCTAAAATTAGATTTCCTGTATAGCTCATATAAATCATCAGTATTTTCTTTGCGAAGGCTGCAGAAGTGGTAGAGGTCTAGTGGCTCTAGACTGTTAAGGCTCCTTAACCTTTTACGTGACAAGATGTATATGGCAAGGTTAATACCTACAAATCCGTAGTTTCTGGTTGAACCGATTGAGGTATTAGGTACGATTTAGACTGGACTTAGACTGGTGATACACATGCACCATAATGTTCGATAACAACACTACATAGAAACATTACGTTACAAATCACGTTAACTAAATTTCAGAAAAATATAGCGGCATAGCGTATAGGTATGAATCTTTTGAGCTACCAGTGCTCCAATACCTGATGAATGAGAATATTATTTTGGCAAACGTATGTAAGATCTTTGAGATTTCAATGGTTAAATTTCTACTGTATGTGTTTGAGTTTAAGCTCCTAATGCCAGAAAGCCCAGAAAATAATGGTGTAGTAATTGAAAATTAGTCGAAGTTAAAAGCTCACATAATGGTAAATATCCAGTTTTAAGTGAAAATTGATCAAAGCAATTTCTTAATAGGTACAAACATTTATGATTTTACTATAACTAATATGTGATTGATAACTTGATAAGTGTGTAGTTTTTATTATAAAATCATAGTCAGGTAGACATTCTATTAAGGAAGGAAGAGAATTGCACAATAGTAACTCATTATTATGTTGCCTTAGGGACTAAATACTGTCTCAAGGTGAGAAATGTATTATCTGGAGATTGTAAACTGGTGCTTTAGATATAAAAACTATGCTGATTCTTCCTAGGTCAGACAAATAACAATATCATAAGCATGGAGACAGAGAGTGATAGTGTAATGCCTTCAGGTAGAACATCTAACTTTTAGAATTATATATTTTCGGCCCATAGTATACTTCCTTTGTCGGTCTATGGTTTCTTTAGCATTAACATTTAAAAATTACAACCTACGCTTGTTCGCAAAATTTTAATTTTTCCACAATTTGAAATTTTTAAACACTAGTACGTACATACGAGTACAGATAAGTTTGAATTCGTATCCGTAATAGGACTAATAAACTAACAACAATTTCAGAAAGAAAATACTAGCTACGCGCGCTAATAACAAACCATAGTTACCTAACTAGATCGTGCTATCCGTACGTGCAATGCTAAAATTAACTGCGGTGACTACACTACCAACTCACGATACGAGCTTAGCGAATTTGCAACATTCAGTTATAATTTGTATCAAGCATGCTTGGAAAATAGAACGAAAATTACCTCAGGCAGCTCGTCGGGTACCTTGCCCATCCATGACAGGGACAATATGGTGCAGTCACATTTGGAGTTGACGTTCCTCTCGAAGTGGAGATGCATTTTAGTGGATCACTTCAACTCATAATATCATTGAGGCAGCGCGATTCGCGAGTCACGGCCGAGTTTCGCGAGCGTTTTTAGCCACATTTCCAGAGTTAGTTGTGCATTAGGTAATGTTGGGTTGGAGAGCGCGTCGGGTCTGAGGCCAGCCACCCTCCGCGCGCAGGTATCGATTGAGTGAGCTCTGAGGGCTCGCAGGGGCGGTCGCTCCGCTTACCCCGACCTCTACCGACAAGCGGAAAGCCCGGGAAAACCTTCGGGAAACACGCTGAGACGGCGCTAAGATTCACAAACACGATTGTCGTGGAATGTAATTAGGCTGGTGAAGAACCTTGTTTTTTATGACTTGTTATAAAATAATTTTGCGGTCATAGCTATTGCAAAGCACGAAAGTGTTACTGCAGTTACAAACAAATTATCGTTTCGTTTTTGGCAACATTGTACACTGCGCCACTTTAAATTTTTAATTTGCGGTTTATGGTCCATTCTCTTCTTATTATTTAAACAGGTTCAAACTATACTAAAATCAAGAGAAATTGAAAAATTGAATTTCCCTTTAATTAGGTAATTCCTAAATTAAATAAATATAATGTACACTATTTATTGAGATCACTATTATGTAAACTAACACGGAATGCTTAAGTAGGTATTCACATTTTTATCTCTTCAAGCGATCCCCATGTATACCCAATTTTGACTTTTACCGGCAGAGGCACTTTTAGCTTCACAGTCTTTTGCATAATATCTTTCATTATTCTACTGAAAACTAGTTTATGTATGTCAGGAACTTCGTAAATAAGTTCGTCGTGCATTTGAAGTAACAGTCTAGGTTTGTATTCAAGGGAATTTATTTTATCATCTATAGCGCACATGGCTGCTTTTGCAATATCCGCTGCTGACCCTTGGATGGTTGTGTTGATTGCTTGTCTTTCTGCTGTACCTGAGGAGAAGTACTTTCGTCGTGATATACTTATGAGATAAGAATACATATTGTACTTACGCAATGGTAGGTTATCACAATAATATGACATTTTGACAATCATTTTGTGTACCTAGTGAAAAGCTAGGTACACAAAAATATAAAGAAAATGATCAAAGGTGAAAAATCTTTTAATATCCTTACTAATATTATAAACTAGCTGTTACTCGCGACTTCGTCCGCATTTTTTTAAAGGAAATTTGACGCCCCATTTTACCTCTTTGTTAGGGTTATTTTGAAAAATCCTGAAACACGCGTCGATTTATTTTGCATTTGAATTATTCAAATCAAGTTTCAAGAAAATCGCACCACGCGTTAAAACTTTCACTCGTTTTCACCCCTTTTGTGTTCGTTCACTCTTAGGTATGGAATTTCAAAATAACCCCGCCCTAGTGGGTGATTTTGCTATAAAAGGAAGCTACCTACCAAATTTCAGCTTTCTAGCTTCAGCGGTTTCGGCTCGGCGATGATGAATTAGTCAGTCAGTCAGGTTAAGCTTTTTTATAGGTATAGATTTGAAAGTAACTCTGTCTGTCTGTCTGTTACGTTTTCACGCCTAAACCGCTGAACCGATTTTGATGAATTTTGGTATAGAGATAGATAGGACCTTGAAGAAGGACATAGGCTACTTTTTATGTAGGTACCACGCGTGCGAAGCCGCAGGCAGTAACTAGTATATATAAAAGGCGATGTGTGTATGTATGTTTCCTATAGACTCCGAAACGGCTGGAACGATTTCGATGAATTTTTCAGGAAATCTTCAAATTGGCCTGGCGGGTGATCCTGTGAAGTTTAGTAGCGATCGGATCAACAGAACTTTTTTTTCATCAATCAAATTTGGTATGGATATAGGATGTATCTTAGGAAATGACATAGGCTACTTTTTATGTATGTACTATGCGTGCGAAGCCGCGGGCAGAAGGTAGTTTAAAATACAAAGAAAAAGTAAGAGAGCACGAGAGCAGCATTCATTGGATTATCATTGCTGCATTCCATTTAAAGTCAAAGTAATGACTTAAAACATAAAATAATATGTTATTCTAATTAATCAAAAGCCAAACAAATACCATTAATTTTGTAAACAGTCTTGACTCCGTTCTTACTAAATTACATCACTTTCAAAATATTATCCTATGTGGCGACATCAATATCGACATCGCTGATAACAATACTGACAGTCGCTCTCATGACTATCTTAACATCTTATCTAGCCACTGTTTACTTCCAGCTCACACTCTGGTAACTCATGGGCTCACATGTCTGGATCATATGATTTTAAAAACCAAAGCTGAAGCCACTTGCTTCGTCATTGAATCGTCTATCACTGATCATGAGTGCGTTGCCTTATGTATCTCACAAAAACCTAAGATTAAATATACCAGCAAACCTATTGCTCGCATCGACTACGAGAGTCTTGATGTCGCCCTGAAAAGTATCGACTTCCGAGAAATTCTCAAAATCAATGATGTTAATGATGCTACCGACTTACTTACCAAGTGCTTAGCTACAGCCATCAAAGAAAGTACAAAATTAGTAAAAACACCTTTTAAAGGCACGTACAAAAATCAACAAACCATGGATTACTAAAGGTATACTGCGATGTATGAGGAATAGGGATAGTCTATACAAAAAACTTAAAAAGGATCCTGAAAATGATATTTTAAGCGTAACATATAAAAGGTATATATGTTACGCTTGCAGTGGAATAATATAAAAGGCTAGAAGAATATACGAAAAACAGGAAATTGAAAATTCTAAAGACAACAAAAAAAAGCTATGGGAAGTCATAAAAGACATCAGTGGCCAGAAAAAATCTCCTGATCACTCTCTATGCTTACTAGCATCTAATGATAAAGTAGGCAGTATAAATAATGTCAACCTTTACTTTTCAAATATTGGAAAAATACTTGCAGAACCGTTGACTAATATTAACTCTGATCATGCCCAACACATAAACCATGAATCTCTTATGTCCCCTACAACCTCACTAGTGTTTCTTCCAACTGATCAAAAGGAAGTTCATCAATTAATGATGGGGCTGAAAAAGAAATGCGCAACGGGTTTTGATGAAATCCCTGGCAACATTATTAAGAGATATGTTACTTTACTAGCTGAACCTATTATTCACATTTGTAATCTTTCTTTCTCCAATGGAGTTTTTCCAAATTCTTTTAAAACAGCACTCATAAAACCTATACACAAAAGTGGCGAGAGAGATCGTGTCGAGAACTTTAGGCCCATATCTATTCTACCATCAATGTCAAAGATATTGGAACGCCTTATGAATAGAAGGCTTATGGGTTTTGTGGAAGTGAATAAACTACTTGCACCGACTCAGTACGGCTTTCGATCTAAAAGATCTACTAGCGATGCTGTCCATGAGCTGACGGATACCATAATATCTAACTTGGATCAAAAGAAAAAGAGTCTAGCAATTTTTTTGGATTTAGCCAAGGCTTTCGACACGGTCTCAATCCCTATCTTGATAGGCAAATTGGAGAGAATTGGTGTGAGGGGTCTCCCTCTTAAACTCTTTTCAGATTATTTATCTAACCGAATACAACGTGTGAAAATTGATCACCTCATAAGTAAAGAACAGCCAGTAGAATGTGGAGTCCCCCAAGGAAGCATTCTAGGACCTACTCCATTTCTGATATACATCAAAATCTCTGCAACATTGACATTCAAAAGGGCAGGGTTCTTACATTTGCTGATGACACAGCGCTTATTTTCAACGGTAATAGTTGGGAAGAGGTATTTTCAGCAGCCCAACATGGGGTCAATAAAGTGTGCTCATGGCTTAGAGCAAATGTGTTGACGCTAAATGTCTCCAAGACGATCTATGTTGCGTTCGCACTTAAGACCAATCTACTTCCTCCCCCAACTCTCTCCATTACTGCGCATAACTGCCTCAAAGCTACTCCGTTGTGTTCATGTCCTGTTATAAAAAGATCAGTTAGTGCCAAATACATTGGAGTTTACATTGACCAGGCGCTAACATTTAAGCAACACATTAGCTCGATGATATCTAGGACACGGAAGCTGATTTATGTATTTAAGTCACTGAAAAATGTAGCCGACCGTGGCTGTATTAAGATGGTTTATCTTACTCTGGGTCAAACGATTTTGGGATACTGTATTTCAACATGGGGTGGAGCGGCGAAGTCTTATCTCATCCAGCTCGAAAGAGCACAAAGAGCCATACTGAAGGTGAGGGGGGGGGTCTTCCATTCCGTTTCCCTACAACGGATCTGTATAACTTTTGGGAAGTACTCACAGTGAGACAGTACTTCGTACTTCAAACTGTGCTCAAAACACATTCCCTCACTAAGTATGACCCTAACATAGTGAAAAACAAGCGAAGAAAGGGCACGGTTTGCCGCTCCCGCACATACCAAACCAGTTTATCCCACCGATTTGCTTGTTTTCTTGGCCCGTACCTTTTTAATAAGACAAACAGTACACTAAATACCTATCCGCTTCTCAGAGCCAAATACAAAGCGACAGTGACTGTATGGTTAAGAACAATGACCTATGAACAGACAGAAAATCTTTTATCTCCCTTAGCTTAAAAAGTTTTTTATATGTTTTACAATCTCTTCATTGTGTTTTCCTTCACTTCTGACATGCTCACTTCTAGACACACATCACACACACACATTCATACATACACGCTTACACGCACGCACACACAACAAACACACACACTCTGAAACACGTACACATTCTTTTGTTTATTTTTAACATTTTTTTACTTTTATAAACTTCTATAAATATTTAAGAAGTATTAAGTTTATGATTAGTTTTAGTCTGCTCATCTTATTTCTTGTTATACAAAAATGCTCTGAGTCATATTTAACCATTGATTTGCTAAATCAGTGGAGGAGGGGGCACTGGTGACCTGTAACACAGGTTTTTTTTACCTTCCATAGGCACCAGTTCTCTCACATACTAGGATGCAATATGTATAACGAAAAATTATTATTATTAATCACAATGACATGCAATTCCATCCCTAACTCTGGGACGACGACCTCTCTGGCGCAGTGGGCTAAGACCCGGCTGAGACGCAGATAGTTGCGGGTTCGATTCCCGCCGCGGGACAAATGTTTGTACGATCTGCAAGTATTTGTCACGGGTCTGGGTGTTTCTATGTATAATATGTATGTATTTACAAAAAAAAAAGTACATATATAAGTAGTATATCAGTCATGTGGTACCCATACATAACACAAGCTCTGCTTACTTTGGGGCCAGATGATGCTGTGCGAAATGTCCGGGATTATTTATTTATTTATTATTATTTATAACTTAATTTCAAATTAATACAGTACAATATTACCATTTATTAGTAAATTATTAGTAAATTGTTATTTACGTTTATTAGAAGTTCTCCGAAAGATTTCAACGATCATTTTATTAAAGGTGGTCCTATAATAAAAGGATCAATTGAAACATTTTGTACACAACTTACTTCGTGCAGCTGCGTTTTTGTCATTGATAGAAGGCAAATGTCTTACTCTCTTCATGAGTGTTTGCACATAACCATTCTTTCTACATTCTTCAATAACACTCATCGTGTATTTCTTAACTTGTGGGAATTTATTGTAGAAACAATCCATAAAAAATGCTGCCTCTAATTCCGTTACGTCCAGATGTAGTCCTAAAGTTTTATTGCCCATACCATATAGTATGCCGTAGCAAATCTGCTTTGCTTTTTGTCTTAGGTCATCATCTACCTAGAAATAGAATATACAGTAAAACCAAGGACATAAAACTCATCCTAGTTTATAGCAATATTGGTTTAAGGCGGTACCCTGAAGAAACGGTCTTGCCGTGTTTTGACAGCTTGAGCATCGCGATCTTTTATCAGTAAACATCAAATTAATCTAACATCAAACAACAAAAAAATTAAAAAGTGGCTTTTAGACAAATGTTTTTATACAATTAGTAAATATTTTCATTATAGGGACATCTGAATAACTTGTTAATTTTTTTTTGACCTATTAACTATTATTAATTCATATGAAATGATATTGTTTATTATTATTTACCTCATTTATTAATTCTAATATATCTCCCGAGATTTTTTTTTTCTAAGAACTAGGTTAAGGAATGTTTGATAAAATTTGCAAGCCTAAGAATATGGTAGGACATACAATGGATAAACTACTATACGACCTACGTAAATTGTATGTATATTCAATCAAATAAATAATATTTCATTTCATTAAAAAGAAATTTAAAAAGTTGCAGAATGTTTAATTTCGAATTATTACGTTTTAGTACCTACTGCAAGATGAAACGATTCTTCTACTTTTACCAATATCTGTCATTAAAATATTATAACAATTATTGACATCAAGCACCCCACGCTTTTGTACAATGAAATATTTTTTTTGTTAATCGCACTGTTTAGCTCGTTCGGTAACTTTCTACAGAGTTCGGTGTTATCTACAAAAGCGTGTTTTTTAGTTTTTTCTAACTTTTATTTTTGTTTAAGCTCTTACTTGGCACAGAGACACTACTGGGTATCGGATTTAGAAAAACGCCAATCCTGAAAGTCCTGATCAGGATAATGAGACAAACTATTTAAATTATTGCATTGTCATCGGTCCTTGATAAGTGTGCAAAGTTTCAAATCAATTCGACGTTTTAAAGGGGGTGAAAATCACTTTCAAAGATTCCGTTATATATAATACTTATACAAACATATATGTTAGACAAACTTTATAGAACTATAAATACGTAACAAGCGTCGAGGTCAATATCTATCCCTGTTTAAATTATGCAAGATAAGGCCCTTCAACGCCTCAAAAAGAAATGAGCAGAATAAAGTATAAAGGACATTACGACAATAGACGACCCGAAAATACTAAACATCAAAATCACATCAAGCGGTCGCAAGAATTTTTAAAGATTCGTGTTTGATGCTTGTTTGAAGTAAGGCTTTATTAGAAAGATAGATTTTTACTCAAATGCTGATAATGTACTAGTAGAATACTTTTAAATCTATATATTAATACCAGAAGCAAAAACTTTGCACAGTAAAAGCTTCCGAAGTCAGTAAGAATAGAAGTTGCTAGCGATCAGGTGCCAAAACAATTCAACAACACCTATTTAGCAAACTACAAGAATTTAGTATGGAACTTTCATAATTTTTTTATGGTTTACAAAATCTAATCATATTTCCTTTCTGCTTTGAAAACTATACAGATCCAGCAAACCGTCTAAACGGTACGGGGAAGCACTGGACTATATTAAATGACCGTTTCAAAACAATACAATATCTGTATCGAAAAATTTTACAATAAACATCATATCACAGGGAAGTACCTCTCCCCTAAAAGGCATTTTTTCAAATTTGTATTTCATAACTTTGTCGGAACCACAGATTATTTCTTTTTCCTGAGTTATTTCGGGTTTTATTTATAATTTTAGATTTATTGACTCGGGTGTGAATAATTGGAATGAAAGCTTTGAGTTTCTTTGTGATTCGAGCAAAACTAATACGTAAAATTATTTTATAAAGAGACACCAATTTTTACAAAATAACAAACGACGAACGACAACATACGACTTTGTGACGTCTAAACACTTGACATTGGCAAAATTGTCATCATTATATTATGACACATGCCATTAACAAAGAAGAAGAAGCTATGTGATTAAAGGTCGAAGAAGAAAGAATACGGTCTTTCGCTAAAATCTACCGCTGAAAAACAGGACCTTAAGGTTATATAATAAAAAAGCTTGTATAGGTCACATTTTGAGTCTTACATCTTTTTCCTCCACATTGCTCCAAGAAGATGCGATAGACTTGAAAATATCCACATCACTCCTCATTATCTTCAGCAAAGGAGCGTCTTCACTGAAGTGCGTCAGCACCCTCATTTCCAACTGGCAATAATCTGCTGAAACTATAGCATATTCTTCGCTGGCTTTAAATATTTTTCTGCAGTTGAACTCAATCCGATCTAAGTATTTTAAATTGGATATCTCTAGATATTCGTAAGGTATAGAGAATTTTCGGGGTACGTTTTGTATGTTTGGCTCGCACATGCTTATTCGGCCTGTGCTTGTGTGCATCGAGTATGTCGGATTTATTCTAGAAAGCAAAGTTTGGAAGTTACATTATCGTTTGAGTAGTCCTATATGTGAAATACTGGATGGATCTCACTAGCTCGAAAGGACGAATTCGGTGCGCTTACACATACAAGAATAAATTATAAATATAATAACAAACATAATTACAGTTCCTTTAAAATAATATATAAAATATTAGCTTACTTGTTTCCCCCCTTGTACAAATAAGCTTTCTCCGTAAGCGGGTACAGAGTTTTCGTCAGAATATAGTTTAGCTTGCGCCAAAATATAATAATACTAGATAGAGGGCCGCTGTGGCACGCCAGAATATTTTTTTTGGTACTCGTCTTTCCATGATCACTGAGCCCTAAAACCTGAAATTACGAAAACGTTGGAAAATCTATCATCTAATCATTTCGTTGCGGGTTATGAACCGATTTGTCTGAAACCCAGAAACAAAACTGTGAGTATGAGGTAAGTATTTCAGGATGAAACATTACTATTATTCTTTTTCACCTAATACCCTTCGGCGCATTTCCAAACGACACCTCATCTTTGCTCTTTGTCTTACCTTCGCGACACATTTGGAAGAAAGCATGTTGAGTTGGCAGCCCGCCAGCTTGTTAGCCTTCTTCTGTAATGTATCCAGGGAATTATTCACGCCATCTAACATTTCTGACGCAAGTTCCCTATCTACGGTAATCCCGTGACATTCACTTCGAGCCAGTATGACTGCAACCTGGTGTTCAGCATCTGCTCGGAATATTTGAAGTTAACGCATATTACTGTGTTCAAAAAGAAAAAGCTTACATAATATAAGTAGTGAGTACAACGCTAGTTATGGTATACTATTCAAAGAAATCCAAACATTGAAGACCAAAAAAGTTATATTACTTACTTCATTTCTAAGGGTCAACTATTGTTAAGAAACATAATTTAACTTACATACAGTGTTTGGAGACATTCCATAACGATACAGCAGTGTAGTTGCCTGTTTCTCTGATATCATTGATATGCACCGTGCTTGTATACATAATTCTGCGTACAAATCTAAATCAGCATAGGCCTTTCTTTTACCATCTACCTGTATGGTAGCAGTCTTTAAGTCCATTCGGAAATACTTTTGCATCTACAAAATTAAAGCTTACTTGGTGGGTACGTATGTACATACATATAGATACAAAAAATCGACTGTAATCCTCAGGATTGATCCTCAGACTTAACACATCCTCGAAACTTCTAGTTATTTAGAACATGCCCACGATTTTAGATAGTTCCACGGCATTGTAGATGGTAAACCCATCGTGGCTCATAAATACTTAACGATAACACACACCTTAGAATTTACGGTTTCTAGGTTTCATCATGGCACATGTGTGTACAAATCTTGAGATGAAATACGGCACGCATTGGACAAATGTCACTTACCAAAAATTCGATACTTCGTTCAGCTTCATCGCTGTTTATTAACCAGTCCAAAATAGACACATCCGTAAACATCGAAGGCAACTCAACCCCCAGTTCATTTATCTGGATGTATAGTTTTTTTAGCAAATGTATATTTATTTGTTTCTTGATTTTAAATAGAGAATTTACAATATTTTTTGAGTTTTCTAGTGATTTTCGATCCAGAAAAATACATTCACCACTACCAATATACAAGGCCATTCCAAGAAATGAATCGTTATCTGTTTGTTTATTACCAATATTGAGGATATCACTTCCAATTTTTTTATTGACTAAATTAACCGGTTTGAACTTTAGAGAAATTGCAACTACTATTATTTTATCCATGTCGCTTAATTTTCTACATATATCTTCATTTCCGAAAACACAGTTCAAACGGTTGGTTTCCAAAAATGATATAGTAGACGTTTTAACTGCTGTCGGATTTTTATAGTAGGTATTATGATCACCGTCTTCAATCTTTTTCTTTTTCGCTTGATGTTCCCCTGAGTTATATTTACAAGGACGTTTACAAGACGGAGATTTAAAATCCTTGATTGTTTTAATATTTTCTTGAGAGCACGCCACTTCATTATCTTTTGATTGATTAAAATATGGATTTTTATTATCGCTTTTATCTTCCTCTTCATATTCAAATGTCAAATCTATAAATTCATCTGTTTCATTTAAATCTTTAAGTATTGAATTGGAGTTTATACTCGCAGAATCTGCTGGTGTTTCTTGTTTAGATGATGCGGCTATAGAGTTTATATTGTCTAGCAATTTGCTCGATATCAAATCAAGTGGTAAACTCTCTTCAAAAAAGCTTGAATCATCTCCATCGGTTGAAAACAAACTAACATCTTTGTTTGAATTCGATGATGCTATTTGGGTTTGATTTTCATTTATCATGTTTTCCGAGGTACTTTTATCAGTGTCTCCAAAACTTATGTTTGGAGAGAAATCTTTATTTGATGTGTGAAGTTTTGTAATGTTCCCTAGTGCGTTTTCGGTGAAATTCAAAGAATCCCAAACAATATGCTCTTCTACAGATGCATTGATTATTCTTTTTGGTGTATTACAGTCAATGATGTGAGTAGAATGCTGTAGAGTCACTATTTCACGTTCGTTATTAGACGTATTAACAGATATTGTCTCCTGAAAAATATCACAAACTGGAAAACTTATGGTCTCTTTAAACGGCAAAATTTTGTTCTTTTTTGCATTTATGTTACAAGAATTAGAAGTGCTGTCTCCGGCATTCTTGTCAAGTAAATCAAGTGACATTCTAGACGGTTTGTGTCTTGTATCACAAATCAGATTTATTTCTTCTAAACCGCCATTATGTTCTTTGTTTTGCATATTTTTGTGGAATATGTTGTGGAAATTTGCACAAGATGGCATTTTAGATAGATTGGGTCTTGATTCGATAATCTCTTCTCCCTCTTGTTTAATAGTATTTTCTTCAAACTTAACGGCATCTTTAAAGGATTTTGTCGTGTTTTGGTCTATTTTTCTAACTAAAACATTGCAAAGATTCTCTTCCAGGGTATCTGTGGCATTACTGGCGTCCTCTTCTGTTTTAATATTTGTAACGTTAGTGCTCCATTTTATTTCTTTTATTCCTATTTCGTTTTCCAAATGTTTCCTAGCTTCTATTATTAGGTTTTGGGCAGCCTCTATAACTGTCATACCGCAACAGCCCGTCATCCATATGCATTTAATTTTATTACGCTTTTTCATATCATGGGTATCATCACCCTCTCGTTCTTTCTCACTTTGAAATGGCATAGCTTTGTGTAGAATATTTTCTATAACATTAACGTTCGCAGAGGCGATGCTGGTAACAGTTTCGTAGCCTGAATCGAAGAGACTTCGAGCTCGTACGCCATTCAAGGAGGGTAATTTCATTAGTTCTAACAACTCTGAATGGATACCGAAATGTAACCGATCTTGGAATTGTGATATTAGTATTTCCATGTTTTTCCAGCCAAGTTGGCGACAGAAGGCAGTGACCATTCCTAAAAATACATTGGTATCATCATGTGAACTTAAAATAAGGTTACAAAAACCAATCTTCTTAGATTGGTTTTTGTACCAACTTACCGGCAAATGTAGCAGCAGCTTGTTGAAGGCTTTGCAGGAAACCTCGCGCGCATTGAAACTTTGTTGCCACCTCTGATAGAGGCACTTCGTTTACCAAATCTTTCAGTGCTAGAGCTGTATAAAACCTGTTATATATAATACACCCTTGAGCAGATTATTGAATGGATTAACCTTTGCATTATATATGAATAAAGGAGTTATGGATAGGTCTTACCGTTTATGAACATTTATAATATTTTGATCATTTGTTAATTTATTTGTTCCTCTCAAACAGCGGATGATGAAGCTCTCTCTTACACCAACCAACTCTCCAACTCTCTTCATAGCTTTTGTCAAAGATTCCCACAGTGTCAATAAATGAATCCAGTCTATGTTTCCCCATTGGCTACTGACACTGTAAGGTGTGACGAGATATATCAGGTGCAGGTCTGTCTCCAAGACGACGCATTGGCGAGCGGTTTGCAGCTCCAGAAACAGAGATAAACCATCATTTGGAGCCATAGATGCTGAAAGACAAGCCTTTCCCAAAGGAGTAGCAACATACTGAACTTCTTCATTATTTTTCTGAACCCTCACTAGTTCATAGTCCTTCAATTCATCAAGAGTATTATCTAAAAGCTTATTTTGTGATTTGGACAAGTTCTTCTGAGCAAATAGTAGAGTACACTTTGAGTATAAGTCTATTTCTGACTTGGTACACATAGCTTGGCTAGCAATCATTTCTAATACTGCTCTCATGTATTTATCAGCAGTCTCCATGCAACTATTCACCGGATCTAAAGCGCCAGTCATCAGCTCTAATCCGATTTTTTTTTCATGATCTGTGCAAATTAAAATGCTCTCACCCTTGGTGTCTTTACCCATTCTTCCAGCTCTTCCTATCATTTGCTTATAAGTCATAATATTTATAGGCTGCCTCATGAAAATGGGTGTTCTGATTATTACTTTTCTAGCAGGTAAATTTACACCCGAGCTGAGTGTAGATGTCGCCACTAAAACTCTTATGGCCCCAGACTTAAAAGCACCCTCAATTATGTCCCTTTCATCAAATGTAAGACCAGCATGATGATATGCAACCCCAAATGATATGGTTCGTTTCAATATTTCATCTAAGCCAACAGGACAGTTTTGTAGCTGCTCCAAAACTTCTGCAATGATATCTGCTTTCAACTGATTCCTCAATACTAAACCTAACTCACATTGTTGGCAACCTAATTTGTAAAATTGAGAAGCTATTGTTTGTGCTAGATTTTCACATCCATTTTTTGTCATGCAAAATATTAAAATGGAACAGCTTTCTTTGATAGTTTCAAGACAAATATTTAGCACACTTTCACATTCATTGATACTTTTAAATGTGTTTAGTGTCCTCACACAATCTCCACCCTTGTTGTAGAGATTGTTTCCTACTAAACAAAACTCATCAAGTGGAATAGGTCTGAACTGTGTGATAAACAACTCTGCATCCAACCAATTTGCCAAAACTTCAAGATTAGGGAGCGTAGCAGACATGCCAACAATTTGTATTTGTACATTATCTGACTTTGAGGTCACATATTTTATTTTTGTGAGTAGTAATTCTAAAATGTAGCCTCTGTGAGGGTCACCAAGTAAATGCAACTCATCAACAATAACAGCTCCCAACTCTGATATCTCTCCATCATCAAGTAGTCTGTTTACTAAACTGTTTGCCTTTTCTATAGTACAAATAGCTACATGGACAGCTTGTAGTCCACCTGGAGGCGACTTTGATCCCATGAATCCTTCTACTCGGATTCCGGAGCTTGATAGAATATCTTGCAAGTAAAACATTTTCTCTCTAACAATTGATACATAGGGCAATATTATAATTACCTTCTTTTGTCGTTCAAGAATAGTTTTAATGGTCAAGATCTCTGCTACAAGTGTTTTTCCTGCGGATGTGGGTGCAGAATAAACTAAATTGCGAGAATCCAAAAGAACTTTTGGATTAGTCAAGCAGGTAACTTGCCATTCAAACATTTCGGTTATGCCTTTTTGTTTATATTTCCGTGCTATTTCTTCTGGTAAGCCCCAATGTTTCAAATTCTTACTTGCAACGTTTTGATTGAGACTAATTTGAGATGGTATGTTCTTACTTATACTTGTTTCTAAAGCTGCACTTTTGTTTAATAAAGATGAGTTTTTCTTGCAAGAAAGGTTTTCCGTTTTCTTTCCACTAACAAATTCTCCTATCTCTTCGCTAACATACTCTTTCACGGCTAGTAGAGAACTTTGCAAGACAAATGAATTGTCAAAGCAGTTATCCAAGAAACAAACATGTTCGGCTAGAATTTGTGAGTCCATCGCTTCGCTTATTTGTTCCATTTCTTCACAAACTATAAATGCTAACGCATCATTTCTTGAAGCACTAACACAAACTTCTTGGATGCTAGCTAGCTAACGCATGTTATCTGATAAACAAATTATTCATCCTAACATATTTTTGTTATTTCAAAATAAATCTGTTTTTTTTCTTCTTCTCTTCCTATAATGGCATCTGTCTTGCTTGATGACAATTTTGCCAAAGTCGAATTTGATTGTTTTGATTACGGTTACAAATTGGTAATCATTTATCTATGTAAATAAATAGATAAATTATTATTTTGTACCTTTTGTCTATTTAAACGCCTGCACTAGGTTAGCAGAACCGTAGAAGGTATTTCTGTTATGACTAGGTACACCACTATTCTCAGAAGCTCAGAATTGGCGATCTTGTAATTTAAGATATTTTATCATAGATACCATGACTCGTTAATTTTTAACGTAAAATTAGCGGATACCTTAAAATTACAGCAAAAATGATTCTGATTTACTTATACGTTAATTAACGTGTAGGTAGTGCAAAATTTTTGACGTCTACCTAAAAAAAAACATCAATTTTAGGTCAGCTGAAGCAGAGAAATCACTTAAAAGTTATACAAATCTGATTATTTGTTCAGCTTCAATGTTCAGCTTGCGACCAACAAGAAAACCTCACATTGTTTAAATGCTCACCAACCACACCTTATTTCCTGGAGTATGTTGTACTTATCTAAGGACTGAACAGGATATCTTTAGTTAAATAATAACGACAATGACACAATGACGATTTTTCTTAATTTTCTCATAAAATAAGTATGTAAATGGTGACGCAGCCGGACTGGTGACCGCACAAACAAGTGCCTGTTCGAGTACCTACCTACCCATCACACGGGAAGATGATAATACCAGATAATATCCAAGCTTACAGCTGAAATGGTGAGTCTACAGCATTCGGCTTTTCGATCAAAACGTAAACAACCGAATCATGAATGAGTGCAACGTGGCTTAAGAGTTTGCAGATTTTCGTAATGAAATATCATTTCTTATGAAAGATTTCATAGAAGCGTAAAATGAGGTCCTATCGAATATATCAGATGATATCTCAGGAAGGAAGATATTATAACCCTTCAACACACAACCCATAATATGATCTCAGAACATAATAAAATCAAATTTGATTTTATTACTCAATTCAAAACATTCCAAAATGAGACAGAAGAGAAGGTAGATAAACTAGATGCTAACATACAAAAGCTTAAGACCACTACAAATATAACTGACACAAAAGCATCTACTTCTACCAATGATGATATATTTGCCGAAGTTCAAGAGAGATACCGCGGGGATAAGAACATTATCATTCGAAGAATCCCCGAAGCGAAAAGAGATAGTTGGAAAGAAAGGTCAACCTCCGATACAAGTTAAGTCGTAAAAATTGACAAAATTGTTATTTCCGGAGTGTCTGGAGAGGTGCGTCGGCTTGGCATTATAAAACCCTGACAAACATAGAACACAGAAAACTGTCATCACAGAAAACTGTGTTTTTTTTTTTGTTTTTGCTACTGCTGATTTTACGAAACAGACAGTTTTATCAAAATATACTCAGATCAGACTACCTGTTAACAGAAGTAAATAAAGCTGCTAAGAGAAGAGCTGGAACACAGGACACAGAAGGGTGATAAAAACTTGACAATCAAATATAACAGACATCTGAAAATATTTAAGAACATTCTACAAAACTAGAAAAAAGAACAAAAACTACAAATGGCGTGACCGGCGTGACGTCAAGTGAAACTCAAGTCAAAAGACATTTTATTCAATACAATCACGTGTCTGGAGAGGTGCGTCGGCTTGGCATATATAACCCTGACAAACATAGAACACAGAAAACTGTCATCACAGAAAATTGCGAAACCTTTTTGTTTTTGCTACTGCTGATTTTACGAAACAGACAGCTTTATCAAAATATACTCAGATCAGACTACCTGTTAACAGAAGTAAATAAAGCTGCTAAGAGAAGAGCTGGAACGCAGGACACAGAAGGGTGATAAAAACTTGACAATCAAATATAACAGACATCTGAAAATATTTAAGAACATTCTATAAAACTAGAAAAAAGCACAATAACTACAAATGGCGTGACCGGCGTGAAGTCAAGTGAAACTCAAGTCAAAAGACATTTTATTCAATACAATCACGAGGATCATTTTGAAACGTCTTACTAGGTGAATTTACGTACCAATTCGTACTAACCCAAACCCGAGAAGAACTGGCAAGAAACTCGTC
Source organism: Lampropteryx suffumata (assembly GCA_948098915.1). NCBI lineage: Eukaryota > Metazoa > Arthropoda > Insecta > Lepidoptera > Geometridae > Lampropteryx > Lampropteryx suffumata. The sequence continues at coordinate 14,710,850 of OX402553.1, forward strand.
CTGGTCCTAGCGCTTTTTTACATTATCCATCTTATAACTTCATTAACTACGAAAAATTTATACATTTCAAATGTGTCGGTTAACTGTCTGAGGGCAAAGCAACACGAGGCCAAATCCATAGCATAAATTATTATCAATAATTTACGTTTTTATGTGATAATACGCTTTCATCAAAAGACTAACCTTTACGTAGGTACTTAAGCTTTAAATTTCTTAATGGATAGATTAGTTACATTTTCAGAAAGCTTATTATAGAAGCGCACCGTTTTCCCCATTTATTTAGGACTTATTTACTTTTTCTAGTCGAAACCTTGAGATGAATGATTTGTTTCTGTTCCTAGAATTGATTCTAGAGGTCCACTATTTTGCTGAAATACATCTCTATTTTTATGAGTGTATAACAAATTATATATTGTATGTTTATTATCAAGGTATTGTGAGAATATTAATTTCTTTGTATATCTCTCCCAAATGCTCTCGCGATTTCATTTTTTAAATGGCACGTACTGCCCATTTTTGAATTACAAATATTTTTCAATATCAGCTGCTTTCCCCTAGAGAATGATGCTATATGACGTAACACTATGAAAGTAGCTGAAATAAACTAGTCTAGCTGTAGCTTCATCCGTAAGCCAACGTATCACATGAACTACATATGCAACGGAGCTAAGCGAAACGGAGCTAACGGAGTTACCAGCAAGTATTTCAATCTGTGGTCCGCACTGTAGTTTTGCATTAACCTTGACCTCGTGTTGACAGCTGGATTAGTACGAGAGTATAACTGTCAGCGGAAATGTCCAACCTCTGGTTAGATTAGAGGGTTACCATCCACCGCTGAAAGTTACGTTATCTCTACCTCACATAACACCAGTCTCAGTGACCCCCTCGTCATTCTGTAATAGTCCATCTTACGCTATAATTTTCGTAAAGCAAACTTTAGTATGCTTTATTCTAGCATTCTCACTATTGACTGGACTGATGTTCTCGCTCAGCGGAATATTGACTCTGCCACTGATTTGTTTTATGAAAAGTTGTATGATGTTGTCCAACAGCACGTGCCAATCAGGAAAAACCAACTGTCTCTCCAAAATCGTCAGTATCCTCCTTGGTTTACACAAGAAATAATAAGTAAACTTAAAATTAAATATTTTCATTTATGTAAATACAAAGAATTAGGGCAACAGTTCAACCATGAGGTCTTCAGGTATTATAGAAGCCATATTAAAAAATTAGTGGATGATGCGTATCATCGTTATATATCGACGGTAGGAGGTAATATTAGTCGTGATCCGAAACAATTTTGGAGATATGTAAATAATAGGCGTAAAAGTAGGGATCAGTCTAACAACTATACGGTTGATGGAAAGTCAATTTTAGCCCAAGAAGCTGCTGCTGCATTTGCCAAATACTTTAGTTTCCAATTTAGGAATTCTTGATAGTATTCCTAAATTGGATGCTGAGGATGCTGAGAAGCTAGGGAGTATCTCAGAGGTTGCTCATGCGCGGTTAATGATCATAGATGCTGTTTCTAGTGGAGATCTACTTAAAGTCGTCCGCCGTCTTAAGCCTTTGTCGGCCGCTGGTCCAGATGCCATACCTCCATTTGTAGTTAAAGACTGTATAGCCGCTCTAGAGGAGCCACTCTTATTCTTGTTTAATCTTTCCCTACGGACAAGTTGCTATCCCGCTAGATGGAAACTATCTAGAGTAACACCTGTCCCTAAAACTAAGTCATCTACTGACGTTACTATGTTTAGACCCATAGCTGTATTAAATGTATTTGCCAAGGTATTTGAATCCATTTTAAATTCTCATCTAACTCGTCAACTTGATCGTACCTTGGACGATTCTCAGCATGGTTTTCGTTCTGCCCGCTCTACAACTACAAACCACACCATCTTCCTGGATTTCGTCTCGACACAAATGGATGCACGCCGGCAGGTTGATGCTGTTTTCCTCGACTTTAGAAAAGCATTTGATGTTGTGGATAACGACCTCCTATTGGCCAAGCTCTCGTCTATAGGTACCTCTCCCAGACTATTGAGTTTTTTTTGCAAATTATTTGAATGACCGTAGGCAGTACGTGCATTTTAAAAATTATAGATCTGATGAGTATTACACTAGGTCAGGGGTCGTCAAGGCAGTACACTTGGACCAACTCTGTTTTTGGTTATGATCTATGACCTCCCTAGAATCTTAAACACTGCCCGCTGTCTAATGTTTGCAGATGATTTAAAAGTTTACCATTCAGTGTGTAATGAATTTGATGGCCAATTACTCCAACAAGACATTAATTCTTTGGAAAGATGGAGTTGTTGTAATAGACTTGCATTTAACGTCTCAAAATGTAAATCAATCACTTTTACCAGATTGCAAGTGCCTACATTAACACCTTATACCTTGGCAAATACCACATTAGAGCGAGTTAGTGGTATTCGGGATTTAGGTCTCCATGAGGATACTCGTCTGGACTTCCGCGATCACATTATTTCTATGTGCAAAACCGCTAATCGTAACCTAGGTTTCATAATGAGGACTGCTTCTCAGTTCAGCGATGTAAGAGTGGCAATCATGCTTTACAATGCTTTCGTTCGAAGCAAGCTCGAATTTGGCTCTATAGTGTGGGATCCACGTGAGGACAAATATACGTTATTGATTGAAAGGCTCCAACACAAATTTGCTAGATATGTATATAAAAGACAGTACGGATACTATCCTTACCTTTTCCCATCCTTATTCGTTTCTGGTATGGTCGGCATGGACACACTCGAACTGATTCTCCGTGGCAAAGTGAATAATCCGACTATACTAAGCATGATGCCACTATATGCTCCCGACAACTACGTGCGTTGTGGCAGACGTCGTCATCCTCTGTTTGCATGCCACACACCGCGTACCCATCACGCGAACAGCGCACCAACCCTAAGGGCGCTTATCTTACTTAATGCATATGTACACGAGGTTCAACATATAGATATTTTTAATGACAGTCTCTCCGCTATTTTCAACTCCTTGAGAATATATTTAAGCTTTAATTTATGATAGATAGCACTTTGATTTTAACTGTAAGCTTATATCATAACTGTATTAAATAAATCAATCAATCAATATTAAGACCTTGGAAGATCGTGGAATCTACAAGATTCCCCAAATGATGAATAACATTTGGCAAAGTGAACTTGATACATTTCGTTTTTTTAGCATGAAGTAAAAGATTATTTAAATTTCTCATTACAGACATCAGACAGACATTAGACAGTCATTACTCAACTAAAGGCATTTTGTCGGAAGCTGGTATCCCTATTTTACTAAGCTGTCATGGTGGCGACGCGAGATCGCACCTGATTGGGTGGAATTAGACAGCAACAGATTGACAATCAATAGTGCAATCACGGCAGGGGACAACTTACGGTGAACAGTCTGCAAGGCATAAAAGCATTACGTGAAGCGTGAAATATCATTTTTTCCAACGATAACCAAAATAGTTGCAATAACCCCTTACCGAGGTAATAGCAACTAATTGTTATAGTTATGATTTACGTTAGAATTTAAAGCTAAACTTTTGTTTATGTAACATTCAAAATACCTATTTTCTTATCATAGACTTTATACCATCGCAGGATGGTTGAATTTACCGGAAACGATCCTTAAATATACCAAGGGGCAAATGCAACTTTTTTCATAGACGATAGTGGTGGGACATGACCAAATGGCGAGTTTGTCGATAATCTTAGAAAACTAGAGCATATTCCTAATGACCCCACCAATCGACTACATAATATTATCTCGTCTTACTTTCCTAGGTTCCTAGGTACGAAGTGAAAGCTTTAACTATTATAATAGTGATGAATAGTGGGTAGTGAAAGAAAATAGGTATTTTTTTTGAGATCCGTTTATTTATGACGCAAAAAAAATTCAAAAAGATACTACTTAACTGAAAATCAGCAGAGAAAAAACTAGATCTACTCAATATAATTATTCATTCTTAAGTCAACAATATAAAAAAAACTTTAGAGTACCTAGTACTTTTGTATACTTGGTGACAATCATGTAACATTTTTTTAATACCAATTACGTTCTCAAGCCAACTGCCAACTTATTTTTGTCTACGAAGCCAGCAGTCTTTGTTTATTTGTAAATATTATCCAAGCCTTCTAAGGCTAAATCATGAACATTATAGTATTATTACTTATATATTATAATATAGGAGGTACTATTACAATATTATTTAATTTAAATGATTTACTTTTTAATATAAGATCAAATTTTTCTCTCCATTTCTATGGAAAACGCTCCAGGTTTTTCAGCTCTAGGCATTTTAACTCCTCTAGTACCATAATTTATAGTCTTGCGATAAAAATAGACCTTGGGATCCGATATTTCTCATCAGCAGTTTAGCTATTATTTTTTTTCGTACGCACGGCTTCAACAGCTTTAATACGCTGTTCTTGGATATACTGTTTCTCTTTTTTCTATTACAGTTCTTATCTACCCAGGTACAAAGTAAGAAACCATAAAATAAGCTGCGCGTGGGTAATGCAAGACTTCATCAAAAAGTCAAGCATCAAAGCAAATTTAATAAAAGCGAGGGCCTCAGACGATTATTTAAGTTACTCAGTACGTACATATATTATTTGTATACTTAGGGATAAATGGAACCTAAAACAAATGTACCGTAAGCAAGAAATATACACTAAGGGCCACTATATGTACCTACCTAATAATAATCTTGTAACTACGAGGTCCTACAAACATCTAAGCGCTGAGCTAATACTATCATAGTTCTGACAAATATTTGCCGATAATAATTTAAAATGGTATTGCTTTATTTTACTAAAACATCGACATGAGCTTAATAGATTAATATGAAAAATCGTGGGAAAACACAAGTGAAAACTATGTCTTAAAATAGTTTTCTGTATAAAGATACCTATTTCGTTGTTATTTTTCACATATGTAATAAAATCATTAGCATACCTATAATATAATTTACTCTAAGCTTCGATAATTATTTATTGTTACCTAAATACTTATTTTTGTAACACATATATATGTTATTACATTACTTTTACAATTGTTAATAATTTATGATTATCATTGTTTTGTCTTGAAAACATATTTTAGAATATAAGAAGCCAAATACATTTTTGTTTCAAACGTTCGCGCTAAAAGTGTTTTGAGCCGGACGAGACGGTAGAAGTAGATTTTCTGTTTTCGTAGCTTATAAATAAGATTGTAAAGCTGGGGAACAGCCTCTTTTTGATCAGCAGCCGAACCAGACAGAACTAAAAGCTAAGTACTTACCTATTTACTGTTCATACTTAAATTAAATGTTGTGTAATATTAACCTTACAAGTTTAATGGGTTTCTACTTGTTCATAACATGTGTTATAATAATATAAACCAGGTTGTGTAGAATATATTAGAAGTATTCCTTTGTTGAGCTGTGTTTCTTTTCTTTACTCTCCACAATAGCTACCTACCCTATTAGGATTTCTAGTAACTTTTTAATGAAAATAGATACCTAGGTAGTTCAAATTAGGGTATATTTCTGGCTTTCATAACTTTTAGAATCAGTAGAACCTGTTGAATCTAACAAGCTCAGCACTAGCTTCATTCAATTTCATACAAATTTGATGGGGTAATCGCAACTAACCTAAGAGTCACAACAGCCACTAACAACACTACAAACTAAATGCAATCTAATAATAAATGTTATTAGATAACCTACATATCTGGCTATACAATGCAACCTAATCGAGCAATGGCGCTTTTCCCAAAAGATGAAAATCGTACGAAAGCACCCCACGCGTGGTGTAGTTTCGTACATAGTGTGGTTTACATTCGTGCATGGTAGGGAGCCTTTGTACACAGTATAAAACAAAGACATTTATACTCAAAAAAACTATTTAATCAAAAGTCACATTCCTTAAAAACTAACCTATTTTTTAAAAATCTTTGTTATTGAAATCAAAATTGACACAGTCATACTCAGCCTTAAAATCAGTAGGTACTATTAAATGGTACTGCGTTTATACATAAAAATTCTTATAAAAAATTAACACGTTACAAAATCTTCATTATAAAATACTAATATCAATCAACAATGTAATAAACCATTACGGTAACAGGCATTGTACTCGGAAAAATCTTTTCCGAAGCTAAATATATGTTAGCTGTTCTTGCTGTCAAAGCAGATTTGGGTTGTGGCAAAGTCATCACCACGTCTGACATATTCTTCATCTTTCGTATTGGGAAAAACAAATTTCCAGGTACCCGGTTTCTTTCGGAGAAATGAAACTTTGTACTCAATGGGGCTGTATTTTGCTACCACTTGTCCAGCATAGTGTAAAACTGTTTTCTTCTACTCAAAGTTCACCATTACAAAGGTTTCTTCTTATTATGTTTTACGTCAAAACTGGGGGTTCGTTTTCATGATCAGTCATCTCTTCTATGGGAGAACAAGAACTTTCTCTTAAACTTATGTCAGTCTCATCCTCGCTATCTGTTCTTGTTCGTTGTTCTTGCTTCTTTAACTCTTTTGTTAGTTCTAATTCTTCCAGTCTTTGTTTTTCAGGGGTATCTGTGTAAATCCTTGATTTACCTGGCAACTTTCCTTTCTTTGACTTCTTGAGCTTATTTCTATCCACCTTAGGATAGGGACGAACTATTTCTGGCATTATTAACCCTACAGCAGATGTCGTCGGCGAATCAATACTATAGTCCTGCAGTTGCGACAGCAAAAAGGGTGACGCACACGCTGATCTCGGAGATAGATCATGTTGAGCAAGACCTATTTCTTCATGCACAATTTCTTCTACGTTGACTGGACCTGCTGTAGAACCTGAATGGTAAACTTGCGCAGGTGCATAATCCTCGTCGCTGAAAGCAAGTTTGTTGAATGGCCATATTCCAGGCTTTTCAAAAGCGCCTGTAATATTTTTCGCATTGAATGACTCAAAATAACAATTTGGGAATGTTTGGCCAATTTGGGAATGTTGTAGATATTGAGTGTCTTTCCAGGATTATTAACACGCCAATCGTTAAATGTGGTTTTCAGTTTGGCCTTGAATGGTCCAAATACTCCTACGTCTAAGGGTTGGAGACGGTGAGTTGTGTGGGGTAGGAACGACATATAAACAATCCCGTTATCCCTAGCATAGTCCACTGCTTCTATTATGACATGGCTTTCATGGTTATCAACCAGGAGCAGAATCGGGTTATTTCGAGAGCTCGTCTTCTTTTGAATATGTTTGAGCACCTCCAAAAATATATCTGAATTTATCCTGCCACTTTTAGTAGCAACTCCCTAGCTGCCTTCCGGAGCACCTTCCATAAAATGATCCTTAAAATGGACCCTGGGAAAGATAAATAGCGGTGGGACTGTGTTTCCACTCGCTGAAATAATTCCTCCAAATGTGACAAGTTCGCCTCTTTCTGCCGAAACAAGTTGACCAATTTGTTTTTGGGTTTTCTTAGCTAACTCTTTGTGTGTCTATCTGCAGTGAATTTTTTTGATCAAAACCAGTTCTAAGTTTTCATAGAAGTCATTTACAGCCGTCTTGTTGAATCCGTAACACCTTGCTGCACTGGTATTTTCAGGTTTTCTCAGGCTTAAATTGTTCCGTTCCGTCTACGATAACCATCCAGCCAATCTTTCCCAGCCATTTTACTATGTTCCCAACTAGGTGAATAACGCAGTTTATTCGCTTTTGAAATTCGTACGCCAGTCCTCGCCTGTACAATCGTTAATCCATAGTGCATTTTGGAGCAGTCTTTGATATATTTGTTCAAAAGATTTTCTTCTTCCTTAGTGAACACTTAGAACAACGTCAATTTGGAAATGAAAACACGCGCTGCTGGGATGCTTTCAACTTCCAAAGCAGCATTTTTGTGGTACCTTGCTAAACGACTTTCAAGAGTTGAAGGTTTGACGCCGTATTGTTCTGCGGATTTCCGAATGGATAAAGTTTTTTCTAAAACATTCTTCATCGCAGACTCCATGGTGTCTTCGTCTACCGCTCTCGATCTGGTCTCTTTTTTACGTATTTTCGCGTAATTTGGTTCTGAAATAATGAGATTGGATAAGTAAATAAACACTCTGAATCCATGAGAGGTACATTCGTACAGTACGAATCTACCCCACTTACTACTTATTGTATGAAGGTACTCCCAACCCAAACAAAAAACAAATTAATTCAAAATAAAAGAATGGTTAACTTAATATCAAAACAAATATGTACACCATAAATTAAGGTATGCACGGACGAACATAGGCAAGGAAATGCAGAAAATTAGAAACAAAGCTGTCAAAAAGCCATTGGTCGGGCGGCAACACCAGGTAGCTGAAACATTGGTAAGTGAGAAATTGCCTTTAACAAACCAGCATATAACTAGTGCGAGGCCTATAAGCGCTATTAACAGTAAAGTGTCCTATGCTCAAACGGCTGCCAAAGATTTAACAGAAATTCAACGCAACAAACAACCAAACCACTTAAATGGCAATAAGTTAGACTAAATCCTAAAACTTATGTCGTTTTTTGATGAGCGATTGAAAAAAATAGAACATAGCACTATAACTAAGGCCAAAAAATGATTGGAAAAATTAAAATAATGGCATGGAACTGTAATGGGCAAGTAAAGTATAAAAAGTAAAGTATGTAAAGTAGTCTTAGATTTACAAAATGTAGATGTGTGCCTCGTATCTGAAACACATTTTACAAAACAATCACACATCAAATTTGAAGGATATAAAGTTTACCATGCACTACACCCAGCTAATAAAGGAAGGGGTGGCAGCGCTGTTATTGTAAAGGACAACATCAAACATCACGAAAAATTAATATATGAAGAGCCAGATATCCGATCAGTGGCCATTTGTATCAACACCAAGCTATATCCGCTTACGGTAGCTGCCATATACTGCCCACCGCGAAATACAATTCGAAAAGACACCTACCTGAGTCTCTTACACCCGCTTGGATAAAGGTTTATTTTAGGTGGTGACTTTAATGCCAAAAACAAGTATTGGGGTTCGAGACTAACGAACACAAAAGGAAAACAACTCTTAACAGCTTTAAAAGAAGTAAAATCCGATGTTGCATCAACCAGATCACCAACTGATTGGCCAACAGATCCACTAAAAGTACCCGATCTAATATACTTTTTTATATATTTAAAAACATATCACCTAACTATCTAAAAACAGAACAGAGCTACGATATGAACTCTGACCATTCTGCAATATATCTAGAAATAAGAGAGACTTAAGGAAACTTTGACCCTTGTATATTTACAAGGGTCAAAGTTTCCTTAAGTGTTATTAATACACAGACTGGGAAAGTTTTAAAATAGACTTAGATATAAATATAAACCTCAGGATGCCATTAAAAGGAATGGAAACAAAGGAAACAATGGCATTTAACTAGGTCACCGGATGATAAAAAAACGCTTAACAACCTTACAAAACGGTTGAAAAGACAAATACAATCATTTAACGATAACCAAACTAACTCATACCTTCAAAACCTCACCAACAGTCGCAATACTAACTACAGTCTATGGAAGGCTACAAAAGCATGAAACAGCCCATGACTCACATTCCTCCACTAAAAGAGGATAATGGGAAATGGGTTGTCAGTAATGAACAAAAAGCTAAAATGTTTGCAGATCATTTAGAAAACACTTTCAACCAAATGAAGGTCACATAAACATAGAAACCGCGACCGAACATGATAATATTTCAGACGAAGAATTTAGCATACCATCTGTCACGCCCAGAGGAGTTTTAAAAGAAATCCTAAGAAATCACCACGATTTGACCTTATTTCCGGCGAAATATTATATAACTTACCAAGAAAAGCCTTGGTTAAGCTAACAAATCTTATCAACGCTGCTTTAAGACTGAAATATGTGCCAGACCCATGGAAAGTAGCCGAGGTAATAATGATAGCAAAACCAGGGAAACCACCTCATGACGTAACGTCGTACAGATTTTTGGCGTTCTTGTTCAAAGAAACCGAAAGTCTTCGACAAATTTTACTTATTGTATGGTGGAGAAAAGTTATTACTATAGTTCATAGCGGCCTCGCTTTTTGCATATTTTTGTTATTTATTTATGTAAAGCCAAAATTCCAAAGCAAGTTTGCAAATAAAATGCGCGAAGGCACTTTTTCAAGCTCGTGGATTGAACGTCTGTACTATGAAGCAGGGGTACCACAGGGAAGTGTATTAGGACCAGTCCTGTACCTTTTATACACCAGTGACATACCCTATTTAGATGATAACACAATCGCGACCTTTGCTGACGACACAGCCATAATGGCTGTTGGAAGCACTTTTGCAGAAGCAGCAGAAAAGGTTCAAGTGGCTGTTAACCAAATCTATGACTGGACCAAAAAATGGAGAATAAAGCTTAATGAATCAAAATCCATTCATATAAACTTTACGAACAACGAGCAGCAGTACCACCCAGTATATATCAACAATAAGCGCATACCATGTCAAAATACGGCCAAGTATCTGGCCACTACGCTTGACGCAAAGCTACGCTGGAAGGCTCACGTCAAGAAAAAAGATGAATTAGAACTCCGCTATAAACAGATGTACTGGAAAACAAGCAGCCTTGTCGGTACATAACAAAATAACAATCTACAAACAAGTCTTGAAGCCAGTATGGACTTATGGTATTCAGCTGTGGGGCTGCACCAAAAAAAGTAACATCCAAATAATACAACGGTTTCAAAACAAAGTACTAAGGAACATCGTGAATGCACCCTGGTACGTAAGAAACGAAGACCTCCATCGGGACCTTGGCACAGTCGTCGACACAGTTATTTTAAAGTACGAAGCTCATGAGGAAAGACTTCATCATCATGTGAACGTCGAGGCAATCCAGCTCCTCGACAACACGGACATAGTGAGAAGACTCAAACGAACCAAGCCGTTTGAGTTAGTGTAGTGTAACAGTAATATTAAGTGAAAATAACAATACAATATATTCATAAAGAACACATTAACAAAGTGTCTCCCCTTAACTAGAGAAGAAAAGTGTTATTGGACACATTCTTAGGCATAGTTTACGTTATAAAAATAAGTCATAATTAAATTACTCATTGGCCTACTTGGCTAGATTGTAATAATATTAGAGTATAATTTAGTACACTAATTAAAAAAATAATAATTAAAGGTATCAGTGCATTATTTACAATAAATTACTTTTACAATTTGAATAAAACTTACTGGTACTAAACACTTTCAAAGGTGAATCCAAACATTACTTACGCGAAGCGAAAACACGTATCGACTCGTTCCACGGAAGCCGTCGGCCGCACTGCCGCCTCGACCGCCTCGTCTCACGGTGATCGGGTGGGTCTAGGGGGGAGTCACACAAACAAGTATGAACGCGCTAACGTTTGAAATCGCGGAGATATTATGATTGTACGAATGCTCCCGCTGTACGAATGCTACCAACCTTCCCCTATTATTTTTCCTTTTTATATATTTTCCCTTATGCCTAATACACTTTTCAGATATCTATTGCAAAAAGCTTACGTATACCTTCGTAAAAAAATGTTTTGTCAAGGCCTTCAAAATATACCAAAATTGCAGACTTAGATCTTCAGATTTTTTTTACCCAATTAAATGTTGCTTATTTAATTGGGTATCTTCAAGAACAAGTTCTTCGACTTTTTTGATGATGTCTGAGGTGGTGACCTCGATCGGCCGGCGCGGGCGGTTGCCATCTTCAATTGATTCCCTGTCTTGCTTGAAGAAGCTATTCCAAATATAAATCATTGTTTTTCCAGGGCAAGAGTCCTCTTAAACAGATGACATTTCTTTTTATATAATTTGAGGTGTTTTTCCTTGCTTGGTAAGGAACTTTAAAACGGCACAAAACTTAATTTTATCCATGTTTAACGATTTTTTACCGATTGTACTGCTAATGTAATGATAACTATTATGTTAATGCCCCGATTTGCCTAAATTTTAGAATTAATTCCTGTATTGAGTACCTGCACATTACCGGGTAAAAAAAATTAACCCCACCCCTGCTTAACTTAACCCTTCCATTCCGCGAACTTATTGACCTCCCCTCGTAGTAGGTACCTATTTAAATCTAGTTTTGGAATCGGAGGTATTAGTACTAAAGTATTTATCTGCATCAAAAACCAGACTGCTGAAAGTTTGTCATTGCATAGGTAAATAAATGTTTATCAGATGGTTATTTTCCTGATACCCTGATCTTGCCAGGGTTACGCCAATCTTTGAAGCAGGTTCAAAACTAGACCCAAGTAACTACAGGCCCATTTCTGGTCTAGCTACAACATCAAAAATCTTTGAAAAAAAATTACACGAGATGATTATCTAACTTCAAATACCTAATAGGTATAGGGTAGGTACCTACCTACAATTTCAGCTTCCATTAATTTGGTAACAAAATTGAAAACGAATAATAAAAAACGTCTATCCGTTAGGTGTTTTTGTAGACCTAAAAAAAGCCTAAAACCATTTGACACCATTAGCCATGACATTCTACTTGAAAATCTCTCCGTACCTACCTACCTACCTGGTATCGGCGGACCAGCTTTTCAAATTCTAAAATCATATTTATCGCATCGGTTTCAAGTTGCTAAAATAAATGATAATGATAGCAGCAATAGTTTTAAAATAAGTTAAAATTAACAAATTCCGAAGTTTTAATCAACAACTCTTTAGAAAATGCTAGTTCTAATCCTAAAACTCATGTATCACACCACGTCAATTTATTATATTTAAGAAAGGGTCATTTAAAAATGTTAACTCTAATTCAGACTAGTCGTGTCACTAGTTATTTCGAACCTGTGCGGTGAAAGGATCAAACTACGCCTCAGAGGCTCTTTTCGTGCACTTTGCACATGTCTAGGAACTCTTAGGTTTTACGACATACCAGTTTCCTCACAATGTTTCCATTACCGTTTGAGAACTGGTAGGTATATATTGATGATATTTCTGTAATATCATTGTACTTATATACCGCATATAATTTCTGGATTGGATTCGAATCCACGACCTTAGGATCGGAAGGCGATGACACTATGACTAGATCAACCTCTTTATGTTACTTTGAAACTAACAAATTATGATTGTTCGTGTTTTACGAAATTTTTATTAGTCCGGCGATACTACAAAATCTGGGTCACTATCATCATCCCAAAAAGAAGCGCTACCGCATTATCCTAATTAAAACACAAGAATATAATAAACTTAATATTTTTATTTACCTAAATAAACATCACAGCAAAATGTACTAGTTAATACCTATAGAGCCCTGATTTACCATAATTTCATCATAATATATCAAACTTGAGTATGTTGCATCAACATGGACTGTTTTTCATCAAGGTGCATTATTCATCATAATGATATCTTTTTCGATTTTGCTTCTTTACCTTCTGTGAGAGCTCGAGATTCATGTATATATGTAGCATATGTAATGCCCTGAAAAACGGAAAATGAAAAAAATATGTAAGTAGTATCAGTCATGTGGTTCCCATAACATAAGCTCTGTTTATTTTGGGGCTAGAAGATTATAAATATATAAATATATATATATATATATATATATTAAATATAAATATATATATATATATTATATATAAATATATATAAGTATATATATATAATAATATATTTTTATTTCCTTATTTAAATAATCTACATAATTACCTGCTGCAAAGCTGCTCGAACAAATCCATCATTTGCTGATACTGTCAAAGCTTTTATTCGATGTCCAAAATTGAAAATTATTTTTGATCTGAGTCGAACATGACCTCTAACTGTAAGATTGGCCCTCATGATGTCATCTTCTCCTAAAACAATCGCACAAAATATACTTCAATCAAACATAGTTGTATATCTACCTATATTTGTATGATCTGCAAGTGGTGCACTAATTCCTTACTCTAACCTTTGTTTCAACAACAACTATCTGTCAGTGAAAGTCCGGTCCAGTCATTTCGGAGATTAGCCGGATAAAAGAGATAAAAATATAAAGTTAAGTTTAGTATCAACTTACCTGCATAACTATCAGGGTAGATCTTCAATATTTGTTTTAGCTCAGCAGTTCTTTTACTTTCTTGTGGGCCTCCGAGTGTATTTACAATTTTTTCAAAATCATCCCAAGCAGTCTTGCAGCAAACCAATGTTTTTCCTGATAGAAGAAAAAAACATTAATTATTCAATCTTAGTCAAAGGCTCTTCACTTGCAGATCTTTAAGTCTGTACCTTCAAATAACCTTATTAAAATGGGCTTCACTGGTCTATCTGCCTCCCATTGACACTGCTGAGTGAGAACATGCTCTTTGAACACATAGTTACAATGTCCATTGGTCATATTACTCACATATGCCATCATTGCAGTCACATCTAAGTTGAGTGTGTTGATTTCCGGGTCATCAATGCTACTACTACTATAAACTTCGGTAATAGGCACCTGGCTGAAATAATCTTTCAATTAATATAAAAATAATCCCTACTAATATTATAAAGGCTAAAGTAACTCTGTCTGTTTGTCTGTCTGTCTGTTTGTAACGTTTTCACGCCAAAGACGCTGAACCGATTTTGATAAATTTTCCCTCTGCATAGGACATAGACATAGTGGACATAGACTACTTTTTATGTAGGTACCACGCGTGCGAAGCCGCAGGCAGCAGCTAGTATAATATAAACTTTATTTCAGGCAACAAAATCATATATATAAAATACAATAACAAGGGCCCATAGAAAATAAATAACTTATAGACTAACATACATACTTATAAACTAATGAACAACACAAAAAGTCCGGGCACTTTCGTAGCCGAGACACCCTATACGAACTAGTTTTTTAAATACTCACTTATTGACAATTACATATTAAATATAAATTTTGCTGGATAATTTACACAGCACTGCCTAGCCCCAAACTAAGTATAGCCTGGCCTATGGAAACAAGATGACTGATAGAATACATATAAACTTGTACATATATACATTACTTATGATACTTTATAACGCCCAGACCCTAAACAAGACGCTAAACAAACATCCATGTTCACCTTAAATATTTATCCAGGTTGGGGATCAACTTAAAGCGTAGCAAGCAGAGTAGGTAACTACCAACTCAGCTAAACAGAGAGCTGAGTAAGAGTATATTCAAATTAAATATATTAATTATAAAAACTTCAAAACAGCAAAGAACACTGGTGGTTTAGTGGTAGTGGCCCCGCCTTCCAATCCTTAGGTTGAGGGTTCGAATCTAGTCAGCACAAATGGATTTCTCTGATCAAAAATTCTCGAAAAATCGTAAGGAAACCAGCATGCATTAACCTAAAAAGTTTGAAGACATATGACAAATCCACGAAAGAAGCCTATAGCGCACTTTATTCCATTCACCACACTGGTTCGAAATAACTAGTGCTACCAAAAGAACAGAAAAAGGAATTAACCTGTCTTCTAAACACTCATCTTCACTAAACTCTGATTGTGTGGCATCACTGGACTCATCGTAACTGTTGTCACTATTGAAATCAGGCAATATTTCCCCTTTCACCATTACACCCCTAGCTTTTAATTTGTTTGCCAGACTTTCTTCTATCCCACTCATTAATTCAAAGATTATCTGGAATAATAAAAACATTTGATTACTGCAGGCTCTTCTATTTCTTAATATAATTTTATATATAATGCTGTGGCCCGAGCTGTGGCTGTTGCTGCCCAAACATCACAATACACACTTGCTGTACGAAGATTTGCTAAGCACCATTGCTAGCAAGCTACTATAATGGAACAATTGTTTGAAATGCTGCAAAAGTTACAACAGCGTTGTTTTAGTGCTGGTTAATAAATGAAAATGAAATATATTTATATATTTGGGAAACAAACAGACAGTATTTTGTGTCTGTGACAAAGGTTTACACTTCTACAGAGAATAAAGTTTTATTATTATTTATTATAAAGTTTTTATTATTTTGCTTAAATGAAAGACACAAAGAAAAATAAATAAATACAAATAATTATCAATCTTCCTACTGATAATTTGACGACGTCTGTGGTGCAGTGGGCTAAGATCCGGCTGAGACGCAGAAGGTTGCGGGTTCGATTCCCGCTGCGGGACAAATGTTTGTATGATCGGCAAGTATTTGTCTCGGGTCTGAGTGTTTCTATGTATAATATGTATGTATTTACAAAAAAAAATGTATATAAGTAGTGTATCAGTCATGTGGTACCCATAACACAAGCTCAGCTTACTTTGGGTCCAGATGATGCTGTGTGAAATGTCAGGGATTATTTATTTATTTATAATATAAATAAGAAAATTTGTGTAGATGTTTGAATGTCTTATACTCAACCACACAATGGTGGCAATTCGGTTGGTTCATTTCTAAATTTAGGAATGTCTAAAATATATTTTAGTTAGTCAAATCATTTGTAAAACCTATTCAAGTTGGTGGACAAAACACACAACACTATCTAGCCCTAAACATAGTATAGCTTGTATTATGGAGACCAGATGATTGATAAAGTAATTAAATATTTTTAAATACATAGGTACATAATATTTTTTATAACACAGACACAGAACTGACATCTATAATGCACACAAATGTTTATCCTGAGGGAATCTTACCCTCAACCTACAGAACACAAGCAAGAGCTACTACCTGAGCTGAAAGGCCAGTCTAATATACAAAAGATCAGAACTTGCCTTAGGAGTTTGGTACATGCAAGGATATAACTTTGCACACTCCATATAATCAACTGCTTGATCCAAAATAGAGCGTGCTCCATAGGAAGCTTTCCCAGAACTCAGGGCAGATAAAGATTTTGGATTGCGTGCGATCACTGTAAAATAATAAGAGCCCTGTGAACATTGTTCAACTCACAAAAAGTAGAATCAATATCTGTTTTGCTAACCTTTTGTCCATGATTTTCCTCCATCACTTACAATGTCTACTAGGAGTTTAGTGTTATTATCCAAATGGAAGACTTTGGACACGGCAATAACTCCAGTCCTTCTGCTACACTCTACCATGGCCTCGAAATGCCGAAGGTTCGAACAAGATAGATGTTCCCACTTCACTTTTCCTGATTTTTGTAACTGTAAAATACTGTATATGAACTCTCTATGAATTATGATATTTGAACAACTAAAAAGTACTTAAACAGTTAAAGATCTTACTCTTTTCAAGAATTCGACTTCCTGGCGAATTTTCCTTTGTAATTTGGGAACACCATCTATGTCTCGAACTTCTTGTAATTGCGCAATGAGGTCATCACCAAACTGAATTCTTTCATTTAACTTATTTAGTAATTCTTCCCGCTCCCCCATTTTTGCATAATATTTATCCAAAACAGCCTTGTTTGTTCTTTGTTCCAAAATAAACAAAAACATGAACGTGCAGTATTTTCATAAGGATGGATGCGTACCACCACAAACTATAGGATGCTAACGCATCAGACGGGGCACTCCCATAGACGAAATCCTGTCCAATACCTGTTCACCTTATCCCATATGACAGATAACTTTTTTATTTTGAATGAACCTTTTAGCATCAGCAAGGTATTCATTCTACCGAGTATATTTTTTTTGCTTGCTTGCATACAATTGCTTACTATTTTAGAATATTTTATTGATCTACAAAGGAAAGACCCTGATAATCATAATAAACACATTGATTATACAATTAGACATTTATTTACAGAAATATACAGAATAATACACAATAATACAAAATACAAGTCAAACAGTTGAGCTATCTAAATTGCGTAAAACAATCTATAGATAGCCAAACTGGTCCAGAAAATTTGATTATTTCACGGAAGCGGCCTTGAATTCAAGAAAGAAAGGCATATTTGCATCTTATCAGGTCCTCAGCACCTCCCCACATGCAGCTGTCCTCACCAGCTCTAAGAGAAATCCCAGACTGTAATGGGATGCGGCAAGGGTGTCTACACAAGTAGCATCTCATATCAATGGCCCACCCATCTCTTAAGGGACAAGAGTCATCAGGCTTCTTACCATCACCACTTATCAGACTGTACAAGCCGAGAACAGCTGGTATGTTGATGTTGACATTTGAATTAGGTGTAATCTGCTTTGGAGTAGGTGTGAGCCAAATGTTGTAGTTTCATGGTGTGTATTCACATGATGATCACAGTACTATCTGGAAAAAAAAGAAATTTAAGCACACATAACCAAATGCAATAATGTTGAGTGTTTAACATTCTATGTTGTTTCTATTGGTGTTTCTATGTATAATATGCATGTATTTACAAATAAAGGTATAAGTAAAATATATTGCTGGACAATGCACACAACATCATCTATTTATGGTGACAAGATGACTGATAGAATACTTATAAGAGTATATTTTTAAATACATACATTTATGATACTTTATAACATCCAGATACAGAACAAACACCTATGCTTTTCACACAATTGTTTATCTTGGGAGGGAATCAAACCCTCAACTTAGAGCACAGAAGGCTACTACCAACTGAGCTGACAGGCCAGTCGATTATGTAGTTTAACAGTCACTTGGTTCCTATAACACAAGCTCTGCTTACATTATCATTATTATTATTATAATTATTATTTAATGATTTTGGTAAGATAAGTAGGTACAATAAGTACTTACTGGTGATTATAGCAGAAGAACACCAATAGACAGACATTTCGGTAACAGCAGATTACGTTGGATAGGCATGTGCTCTCGAGTTGAAGAGAGAATTCTCTTCTAAAAATGCTTTCGACACACAATCATACTGCTTGCGAAGATCTTGAAAACTTCAGGTCTAGAAGTCTTTTATTCCAATCGAAGTCCAGTCCAAGAGTCCAATCTCCCTTTTCGGAAGCATAAAAAAACTGACGTCCTTTCGTTTACTAGCACAGCTCACAACACAGCACTTGTACATTACTGCGAGATTAAATAACAGGTTCAGGAATTGAGAGGATAAATATAAATTACTTCCAGATTTTAAAAATCAACGTCATTTAGCTTTGAAACTACAACAGCTGTTGCTTGTTAGTTTGGTTGGTTGGTTTGTTTGGAATGATTTGATGTCGATAGCAAAATAGGAAACAAACACGCCTTGATCGGGCATCTTGGACTGGACTTCGATTGGAATAAAAGACTTCTAGACCTGAAGTTTTCAAGATCTTCGCAAGCAGTATGATTGTGTGTCGAAAGCATTTTTAGAAGATATTTCTCGCTTCAACTCGAGAGCACATGCCTATCCAACGTAATCTGCTGTTACCGAAATGTCTGTCTATTGGTGTTCTTCTGCTATAATCACCAGTAAGTACTTATTGTACCTAGTTATCTTACTAAAATCATTAAATAATAATTATAATAATAATAATGATAATGTAAGCAGAGCTTGTGTTATAGCAACCAAGTGACTGTTAAACTACATAATCGACTGGCCTGTCAGCTCAGTTGGTAGTAGCCTTCTGTGCTCTAAGTTGAGGGTTTGATTCCCTCCCAAGATAAACAATTGTGTGAAAAGCATAGGTGTTTGTTCTGTATCTGGGTGTTATAAAGTATCATAAATGTATGTATTTAAAAATATACTCTTATAAGTATTCTATCAGTCATCTTGTCACCATAAATAGATGATGTTGTGTGCATTGTCCAGCAATATTTTTTACTTATACCTTTATTTGTAAATACATGCATATTATACATAGAAACACCAATAGAAACAACATAGAATGTTAAACACTCAACATTATTGCATTTGGTTATGTGTGCTTAAATTTCTTTTTTTCCAGATAGTACTGTGATCATCATGTGATTACACACCATGAAACTACAACATTTGGCTCACACCTACTCCAAAGCAGATTACACCTAATTCAAATGTCAACATCAACATACCAGCTGTTCTCGGCTTATACTGTCTGATAAGTGATGATGGTAAGAAGCCTGATGACTCTTGTCCCTTAAGAGATGGGTGGGCCATTGATATGAGATGCTACTTGTGTAGACACCCTTGCCGCATCCCATTACAGTCTGGGATTTCTCTTAGAGCTGGTGAGGACAGCTGCATGTGGGGAGGTGCTGAGGACCTGATAAGATGCAAATATGCCTTTCTTTCTTGAATTCAAGGCCGCTTCCGTGAAATAATCAAATTTTCTGGACCATATAATTTTCACTCAAAACGGGATATTTACCATGATATGATACAGGTAATCTCAACTGAAAAACATTACATCCCAAGATTGGTACAAGAGGCAATAGAGATTACCAAACACAGGAATTTCAATCGAGAAGACGGTTTTCAATTGTCTGGAGCCTGGAACCCTGTGGTGAGGATGTGTGGAAATCGTAAAAGTGAGGTACCAGTTATGCGTCCAGATACCGTGAGTGTTGTGTGTCGTAATCGTGATCGAGTTGTTAGTGACAGTGAAACCGGTAGTAGGGGTAATGTTCGCAGTAAAAGACTGAGAAAGAGGGTAGACCGTTTTATCTGCCAATAACATCCACCCGCAAAGACTTCAGTTTATCTCGTGATCATGGCGCATGCAACTGTGCCGAAATATCGAGAAGCAGAAAAACTCATATATCATGGTAAATATCCCGTTTTGAGTGAAAATTATGTGCAAAACCATGATAGTTTTAAAAGTTATATTTTCTGGACCAGTTTGGCTATCTATAGATTGTTTTACGCAATTTAGATAGCTCAACTGTTTGACTTGTATTTTGTATTATTGTGTATTATTCTGTATATTTCTGTAAATAAATGTCTAATTGTATAATCAATGTGTTTATTATGATTATCAGGGTCTTTCCTTTGTAGATCAATAAAATATTTTAAAAATAGTAAGCAATTGTATGCAAGCCAGCAAAAAAAATATACTCGGTAGAATGAATACCCTGCTGATGCTAAAAGGTTCATTCAAAATAAAAAAGTTATCTGTCATATGGGATAAGGTGAACAGGTATTGGACAGGATTTCGTCTATGGGAGTGCCCCGTCTGATGCGTTAGCATCCTATAGTTTGTGCGTACCACATGCGTACGTATCACAGAGTACTTTGTTACATACTGACAAAGAGAAAGAGTATGCTGCATATGCAATATCCTATTATTAAGAAGAGTCGGGACACCATAGAATAATATAGACTAATACTTACGTCAATGTCAATCCTTAGATACACATATATAGGCAACCAAACATAAACGAAATAGGACTGTTCAGCGATAACATTCAAAATGTATCGATATCGATGAATGACCTGCCTGACCTACCCACGGTTTTAATTCCTAAGTGGTATTGATTTAACTATCATCTTGTGGTGGTAAATGAAACTCCAGAAGTTTCATTTAACACCACAAAACAAGGAGCTAGGCTCAGTATAGATTTGGGTTAAATAATAAAACGTCATTAAAATAATCAAACAAATTTATTTAAGAAAAAAATGTTGTACGTACGTCCACTTCCTGATTATCATAATAATACCTGTAATAAAAAACGATCAGATAAGAAATTACATTTTTACTTTTTAAAATTGACCCATTCGCTTGCGGCTTTTCAAACCTTCGATGCTTCTTTTTACCATGGCTAGGCTGTTTAACTGTGTTCTTTTTTTGGAAGGTTTTATCATCAAAATGCTTTCTGCAAACAAATTTTAAATCATTAAGTTTTTCAATTGATAAGTCCTCATTGCCTGCCATCTTCACCCATTTTTACACCTAAAAATTAAAGCATCGAAAAAATATCGATGTTTGTTACATTATGTTTATTACTGAGATTACTGTTATTATAATATTATGTTCCAAAATGATGTAGGTACTACTAGGTACCTATAAATTGATATATTCATGTTTATCATGCTAGCAGCCTTTTAAACCTTATCTATCAGTATTTATTACAATTTAAAACGATTATTGAGTTCGTAAACAACATGTAAACATTGCAAAAAGTGACAACTGACGCTGAACTGACTGACTGACCAATTTATGTCAGTGCTGGAAAGAGGGAGAAGCTAATATCTTCCATTGCATCAAGTTTAGCCATATAGCATAGTTCGTTTTCTTTTTTTAATGTCGCAGCAGACTGACTGAAAGACTGAAACTAACTTTCTAGGTCCGTCCGTCACATCCGCCACAAACCACAAACTATAGGATGCTAAGTATCCGCTCACTCACTCGCACGCATGGATGCTGCTGTGAAGTGCTGTGCTAATGCTTTTTTTTTTCGCTCTTTTGAGCAGGCTAAAGTCTAAAGACCATACTACCTTGTCTTGCGTAAAATAATTTCATCCGTTTCAAAGGTAAACTTTATGTCTTTCGTAAGTTTCATAAACAATGTTTAAGTATTCATCAAAATACTTTGATGAATACATCTGAACGATTTTTTTTTTTAACTTTAAGTATTTTGTTTTTTATCTTCTCTTGTGTCGAGTTATTTTTACATAAAATGACGTAAGTACATATTTATTGTTGTACATAAAAGTTTTTTTTTCCCATGTTTTGTTATTTTTTTTAATAATTAATTACTATAATATTCTTTCATATTTATAATTATATTATGTATGTACATTTTGCACATTTTTATATATCTATTAAAGTACTAGATAAAAACTTATACAACTCTATATAGGTTGATTAATACTTAAGTAGCTCCTGAATACAACGCGGGACCAAATCAAGCTCACCATAAATTTGGAGGAATACATCTATCAGTACAAGGCGCTGAATACTGAATGATAGACAATCAAAAAATATATGATTTAATGATTGAACTTCTCGTGACTGACAATGCTTACAATCAGAAGAGTCAACCAGCTTTAAGCGATAGAGATGATAGTTCAAACGACAGTGACCAAAGCGCATTCGACAGATTGTAGAATAAAATTTTCTATTTAAGAAAATCTTACTCTTACTAAAACCACGGTATGGAATCAATCTGGACATCTAGAGTAGCATACCAGGAACCTTTATTTTCGACTTGCGTATAGTGATACGAATGTCTCCCCCATGCATGACACATCCGTTGTTTTAGGAGACTTACAACGTCTGTGTATGGTAACAAAACATCTGCATCACCACCGCTTTCAATATTAGATGATATGATATTTGAAAACTTAACTATCGTATTAGCTAGATAATCTGCTTTTTCATTTCTTTCAACACCTTTATGTGAAGGCACCCACAAGAAGCTAACATTAATATTTAAATCAAATAACTCCACCTATAGCTGTTATTTGCTGTCACTAACAACAACCCATTTATTGTGTCCCAAGTTACGATTTTTAATATGCTTTAAGGCGCTCAAAATTGCAACAGCTTCAGCTATGAAAACACTAGCGAATTTATTCATTTTATGACTAACACCAATATTCGAAGAAGGTTCAAATATGGCAAAAGACACAGCTTTATCGTTTTTGGATCCATCCGTATAGACAAACTTGTGATCTGTCCATTCAGACAGCATTGTGCACACTTCTTCTTTACTTGACAAAGCATTATCAATAACTACATTAATTTTTGGGAATTTACTATTAAAAGATCCTTCATAGCAAGGTAAGGTATGATTTGATTGATATATATTTAAATTTTGAAGAAATTGTTTAAAACTCTGAAAGCCCTGAAGCATAAAAAAAGATTTAAAAACCCCTTGGGCTCCGGACAGATTAGTCAAAAGTCTATTGCCAGAAACACAATGAAGTTTTAATATAAACCTTTCTTTTGGGTAATTCAAACGAATAATTAAAAGCCTGCATTACATCTGCATAGCATTGATAGGAGTACTCCTAAATGCCCCTGTGATTAAACGCAGACATTTATTTTGAAATGTATTAATACTAATTACAATTTTTACATCGGCAGCATAACAAACGAAGCCATATTCAAAATGACTACGAACTAAAGATTTTTACAATGTTAATAAAATCCTTGGATCTGCTCCCCAATAAGAGCCTGACAAGGACTTTATTACATTATGAGCTTTTTGAGCTTTGTTAATGATTTGTTTAGAGTAATTATTCCAGGATAAGTTATGAGAGAAAAATACTCCCAAGAACTTAACTTCAAGAGACACTGGCAAAGATGCATTTTTATAATAAATAGCTGGCAAGTTATTATATTTTTTCCCAATTTTTTTTTCCCTTAGACTTCGACGGATTAACATCAAGATCTAGATAAGAAAAGTATTTTTCAAGTTTTGCCAATGCGTCTTTGACAATTTCAGCTACATGAGCTAAATCTGCTCCCGACGCATAAACAAGTCATCTGCAAATTGAAGATTTTTAACATGTGAACTTAATATTCAATTTAAACGACGTATATACAAAATGAAAATTAAGGGTGACAAAATGGCACCCTGACATACACCTACAGAAGAATATCTTGGACCATAGCAGAACGATTTCTACGAAAACCGAACTGATTGGAAGGTAATTTACCTTCCAATCAGTTCGGTTTTCGTAGAAATCGTTCTGCTCGGGAGAGTATAATTTGTCAATTACAACTTGATATAAGTAATTCCTTGGCTGTAAACAATCACCTTGTCGCTGTTTTCTTTGTGATGTTCCACATAAAATTCCAAACGTTGTTTTAGCAGTTGCTCAAAAATTTTACCTACACATGAAGTGAGCGCAATAGGACGATATGATTCAGGGCATAATTTGGGTTTATTGGGTTTCAAAATTGGTACTAAACAGTCAGTTTTCCAATTGTGAGGTACTATATATTAATACTATGCATTTGCATATTTGCATATTATTCTATTTTATAGCGTTATTGCATATTTCGGTACTTCTTCATTAACAGGGCTTATTTCAGTAGTTAGACGTGTTATGCTATAACGATTTGATATGGATATCGGCTGATGAAACGACAGATTCATGTGGACGATATACATATAGCAAATCTAATTGTTGGAAAATTATCGAAGGAGCCCTCTACTCCCCATTTGGTTGCTTGCAAGGTCCTAGAAAAAACAAACCAATCAACTATCGCCCGGTTCATAAATGATTCCATCAATCATCATAATTTCCCGATTCTTCTATGGATGAGAAAATATGTGTATTTGTTTCTGACGGTGCGCCATATATGGTAAAAGCTGGTTAAGCTCTAAAAGTATTCTACCCAAAATTGCTTCACATCACCTGCCTAGCCCACGGATTACATCAACTGGAGGAAGAAATCAGAAATGAGTTCGGCATAGTAAATAAATTGATTTCTTCTACAAAAAAAGTGTTTTTAAAAGCACCATCACGAGTACAAGCATATAAAGAGAAACTACCAAACGTTGCACTACCCTCAGAACCAATATTAACACGGCGGGGAACTTGGTTAAAAGTTGTGTCGTTTTATGCTGATTTTGAGGCCATATAAGAAGTAGCTGGAATATTTAACAGATCAGACGCCATTGCAATCAATTCAAGCCAGCAGGCATTTGTAGATCCGACAATAAAAAAAATATTGCTCTTATTGTAACACATTTCAACAATATACCCAATGCCATTGAAAAACTGGAAACTAAAAACCTTCCTCTGTGCAAGTCCTTGGAAATATTAGAAAAAATGATTGCACAGAGTAACGCTCTTCAGAGTTCAATAACGCAAAAAGTTCGTGGCAAATTAAATGCAGTGTTGTTAAACCACTCCGGTCTTGACCGAACGAAAAAATTTACGCATTTATTAACGGCACCGGACAAACTCTTCCTGAAGAGGTCTCTGCAGAAATGGCCCCAATTTCAAGTTCTGTCCGGTAACGTCAGTTGACGTCGAAAGGTCATTTTCACCCTATAAATTGATATTAAGTGACAAACGTCACAAGTTTGCAGTAGCTCACCTGGAAAAATATATTATTGTTTACTGTTGTTAGGTTTGAATTTAATTCCAATTTATTTTACAATCATTTCTAGTACTTGTTTTGACTCTTTGGATTCAAATAGTATTTATTACGTTTGAGTTTTCTGTAAAGAACTTGTTTTGACTTGCTAACGAAATAATACCTACTTGGAGGGGGGATAAAACATGGCGAGTTGTTGGCAGTCGAGCTAGTCTGGTTGAGAGCCTGGTGGAGTAAGCAGCGCATTGCTTTGTATTGAGTTTATATCAGTTTAAGCTTTCTGTGTTCGAGTTTGTGAAGTTGGCGAATTATATGGCTGATGGAATAAAGTTGGTGTACATCTCTATATCCGGAGTATTATTACATATCAGAAGTGGTAAGTACCCGCCAAGTTACAGTTGTTTTGTCTTAAAATATTATCGAAATTTGAAAGCTTTAGACATTATCCTCATCAATTATTCGTATTTATACACAATAGCAGTGACTCGTGTTAAGTATTTATTGTTATATTTTTGATAAACTTATTTATTTATTATATACTACCGACCCGCCCCGGCCTCGCACGGGTGCAATGTTGATACTAAACTAAATATACTACAGAATGTCTTTTTATACAACGTTATCTAAGAGAATAACATAACCTATCTGAAAACCAGTCTACCATAGTATTTTTTTTGTTGTACATTAATGTACATTGTTGTGATCTATTTCGTAGGGTTCAGCAGCGTTCGCAATGTAAGCGCAAAAAAATGTGTTTATTTACGACATCACATTATAAAACTCTAAAATTATCAGTGTTTCTCTACTATATTATGCATGTATTATACATATAAACCTTCCTCTTGAATCACTTTATCTATTTAAAAAAACCCGCATCAAAATCCGTTGCATAGTTTTAAAGTTCTAAGCATACATAGAGACAGACAGCGGGAAACGACTTTGTTTTATACTATGTAGTGATTTATAAACTTGCTTGTATTATTCTCTATTTAAGATTTAATAAACTATTGTATATTGTTTATTACTTATTATGATAACAAACTAAGTGAACATTTACATAGTTGGTTTATTTTGAGTTTCAGATAATGGCTGATAACCGTGAATCTAGACGCCTAGAGACTCCCCGAGTGTCGAGGCAATCAGAGGGGTCGCGACGCAGTAGCAATCGAACGCGTTGTGGCAGCAGCGGTCAGCACGCGCATCGGAGCCGGAGTCTGAGTCGGCATCGCACACGCAGCTCTACGCGTGAACGGGGTCGCTTGCGAGAACTTAGCAGAGAACAGGAGCTGCTTCGAAACCTAGAAGACGAAGTATAGAGACAGCGGAGCAGGCTTTGATCCACTGAACAACGCGAGCGAGATAGAGAGCACCGGTCTTCCACTCGGCGACGCCGACGGCGCAGTAGAAGCAACATCCGTGCTCAAGAGCAGCAGCAACCGGTGGAGCTGAGCAACGCCGAAGCCAGCGCACAGCAATTAAAGAGGTCAGATAGTCCCAGCTTTTCTACGAACGACATAGGTCATCTTCTTAATGCACTTAGAAACTCAAAATCGCAGACGTCAACTGCTGCCGCACCCCATTACACAAATGACGTAAATCATAAAAACATATTGCCAGATTTTGATCCTTCATCAAAGAACCAAAGGGTTGACATTTGGTTAAAGAAAGTAAATGAGTGCGCCACAGTTTACGGCTGGGATGACAGAACAACGATTCATTTTTCGATGCAAAAACTTCAAGGATTGGCTAAAGTTTGGTATGAAGGATTGAACTCGATACTTTATACATGGACGGAGTGGCAAGAAAAACTTCATAATGCTTTCCCATACGAATAAAACTATGGTCAATCTTTGGAGGAGATGTTGAAGCGGAGAAGTAGGTTTACTGAACAAATAGAAGTGTATTATTATTATAAGTTAGCTCTGTTGAACCAATGCGACATTGAAGGCAAGCGTGCGGTCGATTGCATTATACATGGCTTAAATGATAAGACATTAAAATTAAGTGCTTTAGCTTTGAGATGCTCACACCCAGATCAGCTGCTGCAATTTCTTATCAGCAACAAAGAAACTTCACAATCTTATGATGGCTCAAGTTATACAACCAGGTCAGATTTTAATACAAACGCTAACAATGCTCCAAATAACAAAACCGGCGGCAAAAACCTTCAGAATGACAATGTCTTCTGTTTTAATTGCAAAGAAGTTGGACATCCTTTCTTAAGATGTTCAAAACCTTTGATTCGATGCTCGTTATGTCATCGTGTTGGTCACAAAGCAGAAAACTGCAGATCTAAGTCAGAATATCAACACATTTAAGACGCTACAGTAGTCTCATTCTAGTCCAAACTCTAAATTCTTTTAAGAGGTTTGGTTAATGGTGTTCCTTCACAAGCTTTTTAGATTTAGGGAGCTTAGTAAAAATAACCAAAACACATTTCCATCTTATGTATGTCCTTTTAAGGTTTCTGAAGTCTTAGTAACGATAGGTATAGATTAGCAGCTGTACAGCTACTAAAACTAAACGCAAAACGACCATAGTTGCCGATAGAATGTTGCCTTGGAGTCATATTGCTGCTTTAAAAGTTCTTGAATCAGATAATGATGTAAATTATGATAGCAACAGTGATTCATAGTTTAATTATTATTTTGGTCTCATTAGACGGACAGTCATTTAATTTGAATAATTGTTCGATATACATGTAATAATTAATTTAATTATGTATATTACTGTTGCTGTCATCATGATTATAAAAGGCTATAATAATTATTAGATAAAGTTATTGCAAGAAGTGATTGGTTTACGGGTCGGAAAACTATAATTTACAAACGACGCGAGATGAAGTTATTGCAAGAAGTGATTGGTTTGCAATATCTTTTATTATTCCACCCGTAAGAAGTGATTGGTTTACGAGTCGGAAAACTGTAATTTAAATTTATTCTAGATTAAGTTATTGCAAGAAGTGATTGGTTTGCAATACCTTTTATTATTCCACCCGTAAGAAGTGATTGGTTTACGGGTCGGAAAACTGTAATTTAAAATTTATTCAAGATTAAGTTATTGCAAGAAGTGATTGGTTTGCAACACCTTTTATTATTCCACCCGTAAGAAATGATTGGGATAACGGGTCGGAAAACTGTAATTTAGAAAAGACGCGAGATGAAGTTATTGCAAGAAGTGATTGGTTTGCAATATCTATCTCATCTTAAAGGTGATAGGTTATTCCGTAAGAATTAATTGGTTTACGGGTAGCGAGAGTATTCGTGAGAATAGATACCTAGTTAAATAAACTATATGTACCTGTATGCAAATTTGTTTGGATACTACTGTTGTACCTACTTACATGTCGAATTATTAAATGTGTGTATCGTATGTGTATATTTAAATAATATTATTGTTATTTAGTTAATTATTTGGTTTATGTTATAATATTATTGTTATTTAGTTAATTGGATGTATTTAGTTTTACATTTCATTTTGTAACCCACAACTGGCCATGTGTTAGGTTATAATTGTAATATTAGCGTGCGTGAGGACACGCACAAGGTCAGGACGGACGAGTGTTAGGTTTGAATTTAATTCCAATTTATATTACAATCATTTCTAGTACTTGTTTTGACTCTTTGGATTCAAATAGTATTTATTACGTTTGAGTTTTCTGTAAAGAACTTGTTTTGACTTGCTAACGAAATAATACCTACTTGGAGGGGGGATAAAACATGGCGAGTTGTTGGCAGTCGAGCTTGTCTGGTTGAGAGCCTGGTGGAGTAAGGAGTGCATTGCTTTGTATTGAGTTTATATCAGTTTAAGCTTTCTGCGTTCGAGTTTGTGAAGTTGGCGAATTATATGGCTGATGGAATAAAGTTGGTGTACATCTCTATATCCGGAGTATTATTACACTGTCACAAAAATTATAATAAATAAGTTATATTTTTCTAGGTTTTCCGCAACATTTATAAGACTTATAATCTTAAAATTATAATAATTAAAATAAATGTCAAATTCTTATTATAAATCGTCTTATGATTGTGCATATTACGTGCATATTTCACCCTTTTTTAGTGCATATTTGCATGCAGATTTTGGCATTTTGATAGTGCATATAATCCGATGTCTAATCATAATTTATGGTACTCTATCCTCTCCTAGAGAAAATGGCAGAAGTTAATTCACTATATGAAAAAGAGTCTACAAGAAAGCTATTATTAGAATTAAAATTATTTGAATCAAGTGTTTTCGATTTAGGTAGTACAAAATCAGGAGAATATTTTGATAAAAAATCACAAATCCATGAGTCGTCTTCATAATGAATAGGGTTATAATAAGATTTATTAAATTTACGCATGAACTTCCATACAACGGTTAATGGAGTGCATCGATTGAAAGTTTCACAAAGAGAGACCCAGCTTTTTTGCCGTTTTATTTTTATTGTAAGTTTGTGAGCTCGCAGTCTCTTTAACTCTAAATAGCTTTCTTCTGTTGGATTGAATTTAAAAGCTTTGCATTTCAAAACAGCTGCTGAACATTTTTCATTCCACCAAGGCAGATAAGGTTTTTTACTAGGTTTATTAACACATTACTGACTGTCAGTGTCAGTGACATTCCTATCAATCAACGGCCGTACGCAATACTTTGCAAAAATCTAAGAATCTTGCGGACATTCTTCAGTACAGTATACAATACAAAATCAACCAACGTTATATCCATGCAACTACTAAACATTTTCCTATCTATAAGTTTATAATTTGGATAGATAGGTAAATGTCTCAAACTAAGACAACTAGGTACGACAAACATAAGTGAAGGAGCGAGGCAGTTATACAACGTTGCTGCCCTCTTCCGAACACCTCGCTTGCCGCCAATTTGAGCCAAAAAATTACTTCTGCGCAGCTATTTGCAGCCAACTTCCGAGGTATAAATATAATGATCCAGTGTGCGTAGTATAGTTAGTTTAAGATTAAGATTGTTTTTAACTAGTTTTAAGGTGTTTTCTTTTTCTATTTCTGTTCTTCATCTTTTATATTGATTAATTAAACATAGGTAGAGGTAACGCTTTGGATGTATCTGTAAATATACTCTTAAGCATGCGCTACACGGTTTGAAAGCACAATTTCTGCCAAGGTGACCTTGGTAGAACGTTTTCTGTCTACACGGTTTAAAAAAACTCCAAACTTCAGTGTGTTTAAAACGCTCGTGCTGAATAGACGTGTGCAGAATGCTTGTAATGCACTATTACAATTTCCAAAGACGCCATGGCTCTTTATTCATCAAAATTTCTAAAGTTTGGTGGTAAAGTTTGTATTGCACTTTTGTGTGCATTTGAACATTTACATTTCACATACATACATTTTTTATACTTTTTGAAGTAAAAACTTCTTTTAGCGCGGTACGCATATTTTTAGATGAGGTAAAACCTCTGGATTCGCGACACCGTTACCGTTTTAGGGGTGAGACGCAGGGCTGCCGCACTCGCCCCATTTGATTATAAACCTTAATTCACATGTTTACAGTCTACTTTTGTATGGAGAAGTTTACTGAGTTAGGTTTTTTGATATATTATCTATATTCTGAATAAAAAATATTGCATCATCTGTGTTCGTTCAGTATTTGATTGGCAGTCGCCCTAATTACTGATTTTGAAGTGATTTATTACTAAACTCTAACGCGCCAAAATAAGTTCTCACTTCTGTCGGCACTCCCGGAGTGTAACCCGATTTTATTTTTTTGGTGGAGTCTTTGTACTCCTTACACTTAAGTCCCAGAGTAGGTCACATGGTACAGGGTAGGTCTCTAAATAACTCGATGAATTTAGTGATAACCTCACATTCTTTCTCCATAATTTGTGCGTGCCAGTATATAACAAAGTACTCTGTGGTGCGTGCAGCGGCGCGATTGTTGTACGCGTGGTTTTAAACAAGCGACTAGTCGGTTTGAAACAAGTTTTAAACCACCGCTTCTGCCAGTGGCTTGCTGGGCACGCCTGTCTACCAAGGGCGTTTAAAGGTCATGCGAAATTTGGTATGATACCACTATCTACACGGTTCAAAACATCTGTTTTAAACCGTCGTTTCCAACCGTGTTGCACATGCTTAATTTAAATAAACTTGAAAATTGAATTGTGAACGTAGTGTACCAACGCATTCTACCCAACAAACAAACCACAGATAACACTACTCAACCATGTTATTGTTATTTATCTATGTAACTCCACACCTGGGTGGCTTGTACGAACGAAATTAATGGCTGACAACTAGCTGTTTGCTAATACTATTTATTAAAATAAAAATAACGTTCTATCTGTGGTACATATAACACATTTGATTTGTCCGTCCGCCGGTCATCGATGACGATGACGATCGATGAGTTTAGTCTTGGTCCTGTCACTTTCGTATTTAATTATTGCTATTTTCTGTTTCTGTATGTATGTATTATGTATGTTGTACACACTTACTTTGCTGTCGTCATCAATGCATTATATTATCCTGTCTTCCATGGACCATTTTGAATGAAAGTTGTAGATTGGATAGAAGTAACTAGTGTAGTACCTACCTAGTAATCCACCCATTATAATCCAGTGCAGTTTCCTACTATTTCAAACTAAATAAATAAATAGACATTGTTTGTGGACATTTCACTCACCATCTAGTCCTAATGGCCCCAAACTAAGGAAAGCCTTTGATCCAGATGGGTAGAATACTTCAAATAAAGGCTTAAATTGTCATGTTTTACGAGTCTAATTTCAAGTTGTGGACACGAAGCTTGTTTGGCGTTAAATCTTCCCGCCAATTTCTGATTAGTTGTAACTGTCACGTGACTGACATACTGAGAACCACCAATCAAAAAATTCTTGTTCAATTTGGCAAAAATTTAGTCCACATCTAGAGAAATGGCTGACGATAAAGAAGTAGAAAAAACGGTTGCAGAGGACTTGGTAGTGACCAAGTACAAATTAGCAGGACAAATTGTTAATCGTAAGTTGTTTCCACGCTAGAATGATGTTGTAAAACAATTGGATTATTATAAATTGGATGGTACGAAGGGTGTGTGAGAATGGGATGGACGCGTGTCATCGCATCGCCATGCGGCCAACATTGTGATGTGAACATTCCCGCTGAATTTAGCGTTATTTTATGTACTGTTCATAATTTCCGATATGCCTTTACTCCGTTCAAATTTACAGGTGTCCTAGAACAAGTTATCGCAAAATGCGTTCCAGATGCATCTGCGAGAGAAATATGCGAGTTCGGCGATAAGCTTCTGTTGGAGGAAACGTCGAAAGTATTCAAGAAAGAAAAGGATTCAAAAAAAGGCATAGCGTTCTCAACGTGTTTATCTGTAAACAACTGTATTTGCCACTTTTCACCTATTCCTAGTGAAAGTGATTACATCTTGAAAGCTGGAGACCTAGCTAAAATGTAAGTAATAAGTGGAACATCCACTGCATTTGCAACAATTGTATGCATTTCATTGTTACTCAATGAGTTTTATCACCTGTTGTTATGTATCAATGTGTAGTGTTGTTCAAGACGTGACATCAAAATATTTATATTGGGGCATTTATGTATAAAGTAACCTCAAATTATATCTAAAATCAATGATAAATTATAATGAATCCATATCTCTGGAGTCTCTGGTTAAATTATTATGGCTGAGGTTAGAGAAGGAAAATGTGCACAGGTGAAAAGGTCTCTTTTATAAAGTTCTACTGATCATTGTCCTTTTCATCCTAATATTGGCAGTTATAAACAGCCTTGTAGGGAGCTAGGTGATGTTAGTAAGATGCAAATTCCTGATGTTAGTAAGGTCAAATATATACTTGTGTGTGAACTTTTATTATTCTATAGGATTATCTTAAAATATATTTTACAGATAGTGAGATTGCCTCTGTAAAACTAAAACATTTGTTTCATATTGCAGTGACTTGGGTGCACACATAGATGGTTTCATTGCTGTTGTGGCACATACAGTTGCTGTTGGAGGTGGGGAAGTCACAGGCAGAGCAGCTGATGTACTCCTGGCTGCTCATTATGCCAGCGAAGCCGCCTTGAGATTGCTTAAACCTGACAATGAGGTAAATATGATTCTGTTATCTTAAAGAACCTTGCAAGAGATGCTATGAAATTAAATGATTAAATTCCCTCAAGCATTCTATAAACCATAATTTTTTTTCTATTGTACACACATTGAACACATTTTGAAACATACACTAACATATGGCATGTACACAGGCGAGCTTAACCCTGAAAAGAGTTCTCTTCCAGCAAACCTTTGGAAATTTAAATATAAACAAATATAAATGCTAATGTTAAATATTATAAAACCTTATTCTTTTCTATAATCTATTCTTTCAGAACTATGTTATAACAGATGCAATTCAAAAGATAAGTGCTGAATTTGGATGCAAGCCTGTCGAAGGCATGCTGTCACACCAATTAAAGCAGTTCCGTATTGATGGAGAGAAAAGTATAATTCAGAACCCATCAGAAGCACAGCGTAAGGAACATGAAAAAGCCACGCTTGAAACTTATGACGTTTATGCAATGGATGTCCTTATTTCTACTGGTGAGGGTGTGGTAAGTGACAAATAGCTTGAATTATTATTGAAAGACTTTACCAAAACGAGGAATTTCAATGTCAAGATGATTAAATGCAATATTTGTCCTGAATTCTTTCCAGAATATGTATACATTACTATTTTGGCAGTACTCAGGAAAAATTAAATAGTTTGACTCTTGACCAATCTGTTTACATAGCATCTTGGTTCATGATTACTAACAAAATTCCGTGATCATTTTGGAAATTGAATACTTATGCAATTGATTTGATTGAATACTTATTAAACTTAAAGATAATTATGTTGCCAGGGACGAGAGATGGACACCAGGTGTACAATATACAAAAAAACTGATGAAGTTTATCAGCTAAAACTGAAGGCTTCAAGAATGTTCTACAGTGAAGTAAGTTTAGTGTATAAATCATTCTACCTATTTGTATTAGATACTGTTACATGTTGTATTAAACAATAATCTGGGTTTAATACTTTAACTCTCAACCAATTTCACACTCTGAACAATTTTCAAATAATATATTTACTTACAGGTCCGTAACAAACATGGGTCAATGCCCTTCAATCTACGTAGCTTTGACAAAGAGACCAGTGCAAGGCTAGGAGTTGTTGAGTGTGTCAACCACAAACTGATTGAGCCTTTCCAGGTACTTCATTATCATATTCATAAATATCGGTGGACATTACACACAGCACCATCTTGCCCCTAACTAATCAAAACATATATTATGGGATCCAGATAACTGATCGAATACTTATTTACACCTATAACAAAAAAAAAACAAGTAAATTTATGTTATGAGAAATCGAACCCAACCTACAGTGCAGAAGATACAAACTGAACTGTGAAGCAGTCATACCAATCTATGATGGATTAGAATCTTTTTTCTTTTGCTAAATTTGTTTATCTTCCATCAGGTTTTGTATGAACGTCCAGGTGAACTTGTAGCCCAATTCAAGTACACTGTACTCCTCCTACCTAGTGGTACACACCGCATCACTGGCCTACCCTTTGACAAAAGCCAGTGCAAGAGTGAACGCTCCATCAAAGACCCTGAACTTAATGTAAGTGGAGAATTTGGTAACTTGCCTTGTTATGTTTCAATTTGCATGATATCATGTGATTTGAACAAACAGGGTAAAATGATGGTGTGGTTTGTGTGCAGGCTTGTAAATATTATCACATTGTTTATATACAACTAGCTGTTTCCTATGGCTTTACACAGGTTACCTATACAGGGAATTCGGGAACTAGTATTTTAAGCCTGAACGAGGAGATTCCGACCATGAAAATTAACAGTTGTGGGGGTACAAATCCTTAAAAATAAATATTTTCAGATTTCCATACAAAAACATTCAAGAAATAAAATTGAAAACCCTTATTATTTTGTCAACAATGTTTCTAAGTGCGTTACCTACCTACCTACATCGTTTCGCGTGAGTTCAAATTGCTTGCTAAGCTAGGCTAGATAGGTACCTAGGTTGGTGTGTGTAGGTATCTATTGACGTAGGTAGGTACTTACATTACATACTGACTGCGGTATTCACACAAGCCATGGTGTTTCGTTTGTAGCACAAAACTAAGTAGATATTTATTTAATAACTAGGTACTTACCTATTTATCCAGCAGCGGCTAATCCAATTACCTATTCGTCTCTTGCAAAACAATGTTTTTAATTTTAAAGTAATAGAAGCAACAACTTAGGTACCTAGATTACATACCGTTTAATGTCTTGTCTGAGTTAAGTAGGCGGATCCGTAAAATTTTGAAAATTGACAATAACAAACACCACTTTACCCGATTAGTAGGTACCAATTCTAGGTACTACTTAGCTATCCAACACAAATCACTTATGATTGAGTTAAAAAAACACATGGTTACTCGTAAAAATCACACACAATGGTCACAAGAATGGTTCAATGTGCCAAGCATTGTTCATCGTTCGACGCGGCACCAACACACAAAAATCATATCGTCGGTCATACTTCTCATTACTGTAGGGTAGGAGAACGTCATGATGATAACTCTAAACGGAACTCGTAACAGGAACTAGGAAGTTGACAGCACGACGTACAACAAATCACTGAGCAAAAATCTATTCAATCAAAGCAAAATAAAATCCTTTGTAATTGCCGACAATTTTTTAGGGTTCATTTTTGATGTGTAAATTCAAACCTATCACAATGATGACAATCATGTTGGTAAATACTACTTTGGTTCCTAGTGATGTTATTTTGCTTAGTTTATTCTGTAGTCATGTCACTGCTTCTTTCTTGGTCACTGAATCCTTTAACCATTCTAGTTCTGTTACCATTAATCACTAGACTCATGCTACTAGGCTACTTACAGAAAAAAAACCAGTGACAAAACAAATTAATTCAGCACAGAGTGACCAAGAAAAAACCAATGACAGAATTAATTAATAAAATAAATAAAGTCTTAATCGGAACAATGACTAAAAATAAATACCTACGGAACCAATTTCTGACAAAATAATAAATGTCGGCTAATTACAAAGGTAGAGTACCTTGTGGATTGAACTCTTCTGATTGGTTGTCGGTTTTGTTTGACACCTTTGATAAAAAGCCGCGAAGTCACAGAGTCGCACAATGAGGTGGACAGATAAAACTATGGGAAAATATGGGATAGACAAGATTTTTCATATAAATTCAAATTAATAGATACCTAGCCTAGAAATGTTAATAAGAAATCTATCTACCTACCTAGAAAAATGTTGTAGGTTGGGTACCTAATGCTTTGAATTTCTATGAAGATCTACCTACCTATGTATTCTACCTACTTACGAAAAATGTTGGTTCGATACCTACCTACCCAATGCTTTAAATTCCTATGAAGATCCAAATCAAGTTGTTTTAATAAAGAGTTGTGAACATGTTATCATCATCATCATCATAAAAAAAATCCTGTTTAGTTTCAAATTTTTGTTTGTCAACAAAAATTAAATTCAATAAATCCGAAAATTTGATAGAAGAATAAACAAGATTCTTATAAAAATTGCAGCTGATCTCAACAAGAACACAAAAATTTACTTTCTTCTCAGAGGCATCACAATGTAGGCAACTTTTATGTTTGTGTTGCGTGAACTCAAATGATACTTCATTTTGGGGTCACACTCAGAGTTCAATAAACAGCTGATTTTAGGGATGTTACCATTTGTAGTAAGTGCAGTTTTGAAGCAAACTTTGCTTCTCATTTCTTCAATGAAAAACATTGAACTTATAAAAAAAGTAAAACATATGTTGTTCTCGAAAGTATCGAGAATCGGCCCACCTCGGCATAACATACTAGTTCCGGGACGCCCTGTACATATGAATAATAGCCTATGTCCAAATTTAAAATATTTAAAACAAGTTATGTGGCTAATGTTCTTATCTTAGCTGTTAGTCAATAATAGCAGGACTATAGGAAAAGCATGTTAGATTAGACAGTAGACAACATTTATCTCCATATTTATATACTATAAAACCTTATTTTTTGATTGCAGGCCATCTTGAATTCTTCTGCAAAAGCTAACAAGAAGAAGAAAAAGAAAGCTGGTGCTGAAGAACTTATGGAAGTGGAAGCTGCTGTTGCCTAGCAACACAACATTGCTACAAATAATCTAATGAACACACTTTCTTTTATCCACACCTCTTTGGACATCAATCTCGGAAAAATATTATTGGGTTTTACAAACCAAGTTATTGATATTACTGTGACTCCAACAAATTACTTGTTCTAAAAAATTTTGAATTTTATAAAATTGTTAATTTTTGAAATAGTTGTTACAAAGAATGCCTTATCTCTTGTGGGATTTAATAGTGCATAGCATGCCATGATTTTTAAATCACTGTTTCCCTAGAACAAACATTGTTCAGGTCTGGTTAAGTTTTATTGATAACATATTTGATGCTACATGCTACAGGATGATAGTAAGACTATAATGGTCTAAACAATATTTTGTCCTGTGAAAATAAAAATCACAGCATATTTAATTAAAATTCTGTGTATGTTCTATAATGAAAATTAAAATAAATCTTGAGTCAATATTCAAGACATTCTTTGCTCTTGATGTAGTAACACAATTATGAATTATATGCAATGTAAATATTATAAGCTTACTGTTTAAAATTCCCACTCCTGGTGAGGCATTACCTAGTATTATCTACGTAATAGTTAGCATACAGGAAGTAGAATGCAATCCAACAAACTACTATTTCCAGACCATTCCTTAGTGATTTTACATATGTATTATTGTGAAGTGCACAAAAACCATTCTCACTTTGTTTTCTCTGTAATGCATGAATCACTAAGCTTGTTGTGTAATTGTTGTTATAGCTGGACTTTCTAATATTTTTGTTGAACAATGTGGACTTGTAAATTAAAGAGCTTGGAAATGTTGACCTTTGAATGGAGATTATCGGAGAATGTAAAAAATGTGACATTGTGAGAAAGGAATAAATCAAACTGTGCCACGACTGTGGGCTGTTTTTATATATTTCATGTTTTTTATTTTATTTTCTATTTCATAACCTTCACAGAAGAAATGTTCAGTACCTATTAAGTATAAGAATTCATTTATAAATAAGAACATTTATTAGAAATGACAAATTAAATACCTACATAGTTATTTCATTTTTCTTGACTGGAGTTTGTAGTTAGGTCAGCGGCATCTAGTGATGAAGAAATCAACTCGTAAGCCTTGGCTGCAGCATTGCTTGTGTGTGATGGAATTTCTATGAGAAAGTTGAATGTAGCCTTTACACCACAATTCCAGTAGTATTTCATCAAGTAAGTTATTCTATCATTTGATGGGAGGGGTGGCAACTGTAAAAAAAATTGTACATAAATAAACAAATAAGTTCTGTGGGCCTACCTACTACATGTACATACAATACTACGTATTAGAAGATGTAACTAGCAACTTACTTCGTAAGGAATCTGTTTCTTCAGTTCACCAACGTAAGGAGAAACTCCGGACTCAAGGTCTTCATAAATAGCACTCGTAGTTGCACTGTCTTTCCATATACCTTTATCAATCGTGTAGTACACAGCAGAACCGAGTACAGCAGATTTTACTCCGAACCTGGAAAAAATCCAGCAGTTTATAAGAACTTTTCAATTCAATTTCTATCTAGTAGGTAATAACGTAGAATACAACGCTGGGAATAATCAACCACTAACTTTAACATTATTAAGGTTTAGAGCTCCACCAATCGATTAATAATATAAAACTTTATTATTTTTATTATGTAATTTTTAGTGCTGCCCGATAAAAAGTGAATTTTCCCACAATCATAACATGTATTTTTATTTTTGCAACCCACCCAGTATTCCTCTCATCTATGGATGGCGTCGAGTAGTCTGTGGTTTCATCATCATCATCCTGTCTATACTATACATATACAGCCAGCCCCCAGCCAGCCACTGGACGACGCTGGACGCATGGCACGCACGCCACTAAGTAGTGGTGTTTAGTATATCATAATCATAAAGCACCGTGCTTATTTTACATTAACATGGCATATAGCAAAATATATCGTGGCTCTCAGTGGTTGCTATTTGCTTTATGAGTCCATTGATGGCATTAAAACTGCTACGTGTAATTTCTGTCGTCAAGAGTTGTCGTTTACCAACTTAAATTTGAGCTGCGAGACGCCGCGCTTGCTATCTTCGCGCTCGCCTGTTTTGCCGTAAGCAAGTTATTGCCATATAGCAACTTTGAACACTACTACCAATGAGCTCGATCTTCAGCTCTCCTTCTCCAATCCCTGCCCTCTGCCCTAAGAATATCATCGCCCCACCTAGTTACAGGGCGCCCTACACTACCGTT
Organism: Lampropteryx suffumata; assembly: GCA_948098915.1. Taxonomy (NCBI): domain Eukaryota; kingdom Metazoa; phylum Arthropoda; class Insecta; order Lepidoptera; family Geometridae; genus Lampropteryx; species Lampropteryx suffumata. Next base: position 14,751,078 of record OX402553.1, read on the forward strand.
TATGCTTACTAGTTTGATTAATTAGTTCGATCGGCGAACTAGTGAGATGTTTTTTTCATTAGTTTTACCGTCGAACTACTCGAGATTTTTTTTCTCTTTTGTTTGACATTAGAACGTATTTAAATCGAGCACCAAACCCCAATAAAATCAAAATGTAAAACACGCTTGTTTCGTCAAAAAGGTTTATATTTGTATACATCATTTATGTTTGTACATCTGTACCACATAGTGCCTAAGAATGGGTCTATCAAATCTTTCTGCCACAGTAGATTGGAGGCTGTTGGTTCTAGCGCGCACTCGATGCATCAGGGAGACGACTCGGTTGCGAATGATGGCATGGAAGCCGTCGGTGTGTGCCTCCGTGAACATACCCGATGCACTGCAGTATCGCGGCAGCTCCAACAGCACCCTATACGCATGTGCCACTTAATGACACTGTAGGTACGATAGGGTAATATTTCGTTCCCGCTATGAAAACTAACAGCAACAAAAACTAGCCACAGAGAAGGAAAACTTGAAACGAACCCGGCTCGGTGCCAGCCGTTATTGTGGGTTCCTGAAAAGGCCTGCGCTATCAAACAGAATCCCAGGCAGAGTGACGTCAGTGGAGAGAAAACTTCACCCACCTCAGCTTGCTGGAGTGGATCCATGAACGAAAGTATTCAATTACAAATAACTGCTCTGTAACTTGACTGACGCCACCTAAATCATTTTCAAAATATGAACGAAGGCCAATGATGATTATGGTTTCTGAACCATAATCATCATTGGCCTTCGTTCTTCAGAAGCGATATATGGGTCGAAAGTTTTTTATAAGAGTTTTGTCACCCTTTTTGAAAGTCCGAACGACCACGTAACTGTTCCATGTATGTTGTGTTCGACCAGTAAAGAGAACATTAAATAACTCCTGAAGCTGCCTAAGTACGATACGAGGGTTACTCCCGCCTCAGTCATAATACCATCAGAACATGGGGATTTTCCACTTTTAAGCTGTTTCAGCGCCAACTCGGTTTTATCCAAGCAGATCTTGAGATCTCCGGCCAGGAAGCGACTACAGTCTGTGGGTTAGTTTTATATTATTTTCTTTCAAATAAGTAAAATTAACATACTTACATAAAATAAAATTCTTAATCATACCCTTTATCTCACATTAGATAGTGTGGCGTTAAGGACTAGTATGATCTGTCTTTGTCTTGTCCTTAAAATTAAGTTACTTAGCCATTACGCTTACAGTATGCTACACTGCAAGAAAACGAGTGTAAATTTGGCGCCTCGTAGTATTTTTTAGACTCCTTGTAAACGTACAAAAATAATACATACTAAAAGTATTTCATGTGTCAGTAAATGTTTACAACTGGTATAGCAGTGACATTTATTTCAAAGACGGATGTTTCTTTGGATTTTTGGTAGGCCATAATCAAGGATTACTTTAAAATACTCTGGGCACTACGAGGATTATAATCATGTTTTTATCATGTCCTCTTATTCATTTGCCTCTTTTTAGAAAAAATCTATAGTGATGCAACACTTCTTCTGTTCTAGGTGTGGCAACAATAATAATCCACGAGTTTTGACAGCCGGTAAGGACGAAAAAACCGGGTCGAGTAGAGACATTGTTGAACTGACTGAACACTAAAGTCCAATGCAGATCAAAGCCTAGGTGCTTCAGATGCTCCAAGGAACACACTGCAGATGAGTGTGCAATCCTTGAAAATGATGCTACATGTCTCCACCGCTCTGGTCGGCACTTAGCCACCAGCAAAAACTGCCCAGAATTCAAAAGACAAACGTCCATTAAGGCAGTTATGGCCCCAAAACAGCATATCATACGAAGAAGCCGCTTCTCAGTTTCCACAAGTGTCACGATTGTTCTCTGAAGTTGCTCAAGAGAACCCAATTTCTTTCTCTCAGAATCGCTCATCTATAAGTTCCCAGCTCCCCCACCCTGCTCGCTCATATGTCAAAACCGTTTATGCCTCTCCACATACGAGACACATCCTTTGGGTAAATCCTATGATAAGGTTGCCCTTAGTGAATTAATATCTAATCCGTGATCACAAATGTCAAATGGTTGTGCTATAAGCCCTAGAACCAGTATCCCAATCTGAAACAATGTTAGAAACCTTATTAACTTTAATTATAAATATTATCCTCACTAATCCACTCCCCTTACCGTCCAACGTTGCCTCTAAACTATCACAATTAGTCGATTTGATCCATTATTAGTGGATAAAGTCCACTAATAATGGATCAAATCGCTCTACTTCAGTGGAACATCTTTGGTATTCGAGCCAAAAACATGAACTGATCTACTTAATTTCCAAGTTTCATCCGTCAGTCATTGCCATCTCGGAGACATGGTTGAAGTCTGGAATCCGGTTTCTGGTTTCTCCTGCCTCCGGGACGACAGGGTTGACGGGTATGCTGGTTGCGCCTTGCTTGTAAGGCGCTTCCTTTAATTTTCCCAAATTTCCCTTCCTCCTCTTCCCCCTGATATCAACGCAGTCGGTATTAGGTCTTTGAATATTTCTGTTGTAGATGGAATCTATGTTCCGCACCCTAACTCTTCGTGAATTTCTGATTTACTTCTCCTATCCTCTATCCCTTCCCCCATAGTGATAATGGGGGTTTTAACGGTCATAATACTGTGTGGGGTCACGCTTTCTCTAATTTGTTTGGACTTTCACTCTTAGACATTTTTGACGAGTGCAATATATGCCTACTCAATGATGGTTCCCCCACCCGAAGAGCACGACCTAGTCAAAATCCGAAAACTGCTGTTGATCTTTCATTATGCTCTTCTACTTTTTTCCTTTTATATCATGGAAGATCCTACCTCTTTCGTATAGAAGTGACCACTTTCCTATTCTACTTTATTTGTCTAATGTTTCAAATAATGTCTCACCTTTTTGTAATCCATGTCCCTCTCTAAAATATAAGTTATCTGGTGCTGATTGAATAGGCTTTTGTTTTGCCTGGTGCACGTGTTAGTGAGTTATTCGCGTTTTTTGGCAAATATTTATTGATTTCTTGACCAAATCCTTATCATTGTTAGTTATATGTAAGACAGTGTTAGTTTGTAAATATTATTTGGTAAGTTTTTAGCAATAAGTAGTTTGTAAAACCTAGTAGACTTAGACGTAGGTTTTTTTCAAAATGGAGGAAACCTCCAGACACCCCTGACATTTTCGAACCGGCCTCTATGGATTTATTTGGTTCGGCGAAAGATGCCGGACCCAGCCTAAATCAATCCGCCTGCAGCTCAACTGCGACTAAGCGGCGTTTTATTGACTTAAATTCAGAAGAACCCACAGGGAAGAGAACGATTACTGACCCGGAGCTTCCTTCGGCCTCTATTCAAAACTTGTATTGCAGCAATTCAATGATTATCGGATTCAAAGCATACACCTCCACAGACAAAGGTCCGTTCCTTGTTCATGTGTCTCTCTCAGAGCCTGATCAATCCGCAGGCTCTTCTAAAGCCAATAAAATTTGGCCAATTCTTGGTTCATAACAAAATCCTAAACATGGCATATGTATGAGATGGAGTTAAAAAAGTAGAATTTATCTCTTATTCAGATGCAAACACATTTCTAGACAATCCTATCATATTAATGTACAAATATGAAGCATCCATCCCTTCATATAACATTACCAAAATGGGAATTGTGCGACAGGTTCCTGTGGACTTATCTATGGATGAGTTTGCTACCTCTTTAGTTGTTCCAAATGAAGCCCGCAGACTTAATAGAAAAAATATCGATGAAGGTAGGGTGTCATGGGTGCCTACCCAGACTGTTGTTTTGACCTTTCATGGTCAAATTCTTCCTTCTAGGGTGTTCTCTTACCACACTAGCCTCCCTGTTGAGGCATACCAATACCCAACAATACAATGCCTGAATTGCTGCCGATTCGGCCACATCAAGTCTCAATGCAGGTCAAAGCCTAGATGCTTTAAGTGTTCTCAAGCTCACTCAGGAAAAAGCTGTGAAGTGCTAGAACAAAATTCTTCTTGCTTGCATTGCTCAGGCCAGCACTTTGCTTCAAGCAAATCTTGCCCAGAGCAAGGGAGACAGCGCTCTATCAAACTTATCATGACCCAACAGGGTATTTCTTATGAAGACGCATCTAATCTTTGTCCTAAGGTAAACAGGTCGTATGCTGAAGTTGCTAATGATCTGTTCTCCCCATCCCCTTCTGTCACAGTCAGACCTTCCCCTATTCAAAAAGTCCCAACCAATAACCCTACAGTATCACACAGGAAAACTGTATTTTCTACTCTCCGACCTAGAGCCCCCTTAGGTAAGTCATATGACCGCCAGGCTCACCAAGCAATTTATTGGGGACTCCCCCTCATGTATGCCTAATGGCTGTGCATTTCCTGCCCCAGAAGTTGAGGTCCCTCAGGAGAACGGTCTCCTGGAGCTCCTACTTACTTTAACAATTAATTTGTTATCTCAGAATAAATCCAACATACCGTCCAACGGTGCCCAACAACTTATGTCAATAATTTCTGCATCCAACCATAATGGATCAAACCTCTGTTCTTCAGAGAAACAGTCAAAGCCTCTTAAGGAAAAAAACTGAACTTACTCATTTAATTTCTATATTCCGCCCGTCAGTCATTGCCGTCTCGGAGACATGGTTTAAGCCTGAAATTCGATTCCGAATTTCTGGTTATTCCTGTCTTCGAGACGACAGGGCTGACGGGTATGCCGGATGCGCCTTATTAGTTAGGCGCACCCTTCCCTTCTCTCAAATCTCTATCCCGCCTCACTTACCTGATATAAATATTGTAGCTGTTCGATCCCTTAATATAACCTTCTTATCCCTCTACATCCCTCACCCAAACCCATCCCTCATTCCTGATATATTATGTATTATTTCGTCTGTCCCGCCCCCTGTAGTAATAATAGGGGACTTTAATGCCCACATCGCTCTTGGGGCTCCAGTCGAGATGACTCATTTGGTTTAGCGCTGATCGAAATTCTGGATGAAGCCAACTTATGCATAATGAATAATGGTTCTCCAACTCGCAGGACATACCCAAATCAAAACCCTAGATCTGCAATTGATCTAACAATTTGTTCTCCTTGTATTTCCCTTTATCTTTCTTGGCACATTCACCATTCTAGCTTTGGAAGCGATCATTTCCCCATTATTATATATCTCAATACATCTCATAGACCTATACCCTCACAAAATTTCTGTCTCACTCTCAAATACAGACTGACAGACGTGAACTGGTCACTATACTCCAACACCCTTGATTCCAAAATTAAAAACTATCAAATACATTTACAACAACAAATACATTTATTTGCAACTAAGAAAACATATAACAAAACATGGAATAAGACCATAAAACAAACATAAAAACAATATAATAGCATAAACGTTAGCTAAGTTGCAAAAAGGCCCCAACTCAGCGTGTGCAGGTTAACCACCTGCGCTGGTCTTCCATTGGAGCTGCGCTGGTCTTTATTTGGGACCAAGTAGGTAATAGAAAAAAATAAACAAGTGGACGTGATCACAAGTAATAGAAATGGAGGTAACAGTAAACCATGAACAAAAATAGTGACATAAGATTTATAGATTTTTTTTTAAGTAGTAATAATGATAATAATACTAATAATACCCTTTTTGTCAAGCTCTCCAATTATACAAAACAATAAGTAATAGCAGCAGATATACATAATACAAACAGCATATTAATCATACATTAATATAATTGCCATGAAGATACGAATGTACAGAAATAGGTCGATACGCAAATAATACTAAATAATAAATAAACAAAATAATTATGTAGGTTATTATAATAACTAAATAGCACTAGTATCGTGCCTCAATAGTTTTTGCTCTATTTGCCAAAGTAATAAAAACTTTTTTAGCTTTAACCTGAAACTGTGAACATTTTGTAGGTTCCTTATCGGTGGTGGGGATATTGTTCCAACATTTCGATGCAGCGTAACGAAAACTGCCTCTAAAGGCTACTGTTTTATGATTCTGCGTTGGAAGCTGCATCGAAACTTGTCGTCGATCGCAAGATCTTAAGGAAGGCGATTCATTAAATTTGACAATGAGATAAGCAGGAGCATTGTGTTTAAATATTCCGAAAAGAAGACACGCCAAATGAAGTTTTCGTCTGTGCCTCATTTTTAGTAAGGCATTTTCATTCAGGAAAGGGGTAACGTGCCCTCTTCGCGGAATATTGAAGCAAAAACGGGCACAAGAATTTTGAACCCGCTGTATTAGTCTTGCAGTTCTTTCCAATAGCCGAGGACCAAAAACCACATCAGTGTAATTCAACTTTGAAAGAACTAGTGACTCCACTAGCTGAATCCGCAGCTCTTCTGATAGGTATGGCCTCATTCTGTACAACACCTTTAGCTTGTAGAAACATGCTCTGACTGTATTTGTTATATGTTCTTCGAAACGTAAATCACAGTCCATTTGCAAGCCTATATTACGTGCTTTGTAAACTCGCTCTATGGGTTCACCCATGAGCATAACACTTGTACCGGGACTAATACTGGCCAATTGGTGTCTGCTACCAAAGATCAAATACTTTGTTTAAATGGGGTTAAGTAGCAGACAATTATTTTCTGCCCATAGTGCAATACTCATGAGATCAGAATTTAGTTTTTAAATTGCAATGTCAAATTCAAAAGGCTTACAAGAAATGTAAACCTGTATATCGTCAACATAAATATTAAATTTGCAGTTATGAATTTGTGACTCAATATCGGCCAAATACAAAACAAAGAGAATCGGACCTAATATTGACCCCTGGGGTACTCCCCTTTTTACAGCCACCGTTCGGGAAAAGTGAGAAGTCCCATCATTACGTGTTAGTTTGACGTTCTGATGGCGATTAGAGAGATAACTACTGAACCATTTTTGAGCGCTAAGATCAAAACCGTAGAATGAAAGCTTAGTGATAAGAAGGTCAGTGTTTATGGAATCAATGCTCTAGAAAAATCTAAAAGCACTAATAGTGTGCACATTCCTCTATCCTGAGCGACAAGAATGTTATCAGTCACATCCAACAAGGCAGTAACCGTGCTACGTCCCCTCCTAAAGCCTGACTGTACATCTGGTAGAATGTGGTTCCTTTCTAGAAAATCCGTTAACTGCAAGCTAACTATCTTTTCTAAAACTTTTGACAAACAAGGCAGTATGCTTATTGGACGAAGATCTTTTAGCTCTACAGGATTAGTGATTTTTGGTAGAGGGCGTACCACTGCTAACTGCCAACTATCGGGAAATGTGGACGTACATAACGATGTATTAACTATACCTTGAATAAATTCTAACGAGTGTGGAAGCGTCAGAATAAGCATATATAAGCTAATTAAGTCACAACCCGTGGAGTTTGATTTTAAACATCTAATTACTCTTAATATTTGATCCAGGCTTACTGGTTTCAGAGAAAATACTGCATTACTATGGCTATGGAACTCAAAGTAAGTAAGCTGTGAAATTGTTATATTTAAATTACCAGGAATATTCATAAATTGATCGTTAATAGCATCGGGGTCTTGAAAGTGTGGCGGAAGTTCCGAATCTATTTAGGCAATAAAGTGTTTTAAATATTCTTCCATAGTTGTTTAGGATACTTAATTTTATCATTTATATTCAATTTAAAATATGCTGCTTTCTCATGGAAAAGTGCTCGATTAGTAATAGATTTAAGACTTTTATAATATTCTTTTTTAGTTTCCGACTTTGTTTTATGATAACCACCGAAGCTTCGTCGTGAATCTCATCATAAGTTTAATTGTTTCCGTAATCCAAGGGTAAGAACGTGTTTTTACGGTAACGGATTTCATAGGTGCGTGTAGATCAAATAATGCAACAGTATATTGAGTAAAAACGTTTACCATGTCATTGACATTCCTAAGCTCCTTCACAGAATGCCATCTAATATTTTGCAGATCCCTCTCAAAATCGTTCAATGAGATGTTTTTTAAAGGTCTATACGTAATAGTTGTCGGTATGGGCTTCTCACGTTTAATATAAAATTCACAAATAATAAGGCAGTGACCATAAAGTCTTCCAACAAGGTCGAGGGTGATTTTTTTGCGTGCAAATCTGTACAAACTACGTCAATAAGAGACGATGATGTCTTCGTAAAGTGTGTTGGAGCGGTTACTAGTTGCGATAGACCCAGGCATGAAAGAAATGTATCAAACTTAGACATTGTTATGATTTCATTAAAATCTCCTGCTAAAATTAGATGATCATGAACTGGGAGTGCGTTAATAGTTTCAGTAAGGGCATCAAAAAACAAATCAATGTTTATCCAAGAGGGCCGATATGCCGTAACTATTGCAAGTTTCTTCCCACTGACTGTCGTAGTGATCCACATTTGTTCCACCAGTTAGTGCAGAGGATTTACAGGGTAAGGCCAAGTACGCGCGCTTATACCTCGCTTTACGTAGAATCCGACCCCTCCTCCACGCTTCCTTTAACCACGCGGTCTAGGAGTATGACGAAGTCTATAACTTGGCAAACTAGGAGCTTTAGGGCGCTTGTACACGCTAAGAAAATTTGCCGTTCCTGCGGCAGACAAGACAAATTCTTCGTGTAGACGACAAGAATTTTGTCTGTTCCACACACGAAAACTTTTCGTGTCTTCCGCAGACAAGACCAATCGAAACGTGTACACGACACGATTTTTTTCGTGCAGTCGTCAGTCGGGCGTAGGGCGCGCAAGTAATAACAAGTGTGATAATCAGTGTGAGTTTCGTTTATTTATATAAATATTAACTACAAAGCAAAAAAAGAATGATAATTGCATATTATTATTATAACAAAATAAAAAAGGAAACAAAAACCAAGAGACTTTACTGGGTTCATCCAATTATACAAGAGAAAAATTAGTTTGGTGGGTTCATTACCCTTTACCGTGTCATGCGACAACATGAGGAAAAATTTGTGGATTATTTTCGCATGAAAATGTCTACGTTTTACAAGCTTTTGACAAGTATAGAAAATAATATACGACATGAAAATACCAAAATGCGAGAAAGTATTCCTCCATACATTAGATTGGCCGTAACATTAAGGTAAGCAATTTTTTTAAGCATATTGATTTGAACGTTGTACAATAATAAATGTCTTTGAAGTGTTACATGTTTCCAAATTCAACAGACTCCAAATGTTCATATTCTTTAGAATAGTCAAAGTGAAATTCATCTGTATGCGATGTTTCCACACTACTAATAGTTTCGGTGTCAAATTCAATGGATGTAGATTTTTGAGTACTGTAACCTGGTCTAGTCGAGTATGATGGGCCGGATACGTTAAATGACGACGTAGAAGGCTGCGTTGTTTTGTAATACTCAGTACTCCATTGATGCTGAACATCACTTCCCTTTCGTTGTTGCGTAGCACGCACAAGTTTTAAAACTTCAAACTGGAAATCCACCATTTCCTCATCACTGAACTTATCAACACTCAGAGCTATACTTTTAAAAAATGACATGGCACGGCTCTCTTCTTCTTTGGTTACAGTTTTTATGAATTCTGCCATATTTTTGTCCACCTCGCTAACATCCTGTTTCTTTTTTTTCGCGATCGGTGTATGTTCTACGGGACTTTTTTCCACGTTTGTTGTTTCGGGTATATTTGACTCAGTGTCTCGGCGTGTTACAATTTTTGTCAAAAATAACATTTCGTCGTAAAAATCACATTTACGAATCTTCTTAGCACCTGATCCCGATTTCATTTCTTTAAGTTTTCTGTGAAATTTCATCTACCTATCTCGCAAACTTGTCCATTTTTTTGCTGTAGACTTTGCTGAAACAAAAAACGAACTACCGTAAGAAAGTACCATCTATTGCAAGTAGACATAAACTTCATATAAAAAAGGAAATGACCTCATTGTAAGACATTGTTAAAATTTTTTACAGATACATGCAACTGGAGATGCCTTCGCACGTCTTCATTTCGATTTTCTAATCGGAATAAAAACAGTAGCGAACATTGTACGTGAAGTTACTCATCATATTTGGTCAGAATTATCTACAGTTTATATGCGAATGCCAACACAAGAAGAATGGTTGAATATAGCACAGGGATATGAAATAAATGCCAATTTTCCACACTGTCTTGGAGCACTGGACGGGAAACATATTAGAATAATTAAACCTGAAGAAAGTGGATCAATGTTTTTAAATTATAAACATTTCTTTTCTATTGTTCTCATGGCTATTGTGGATTCCAACTACAATTACATTTTTATTGATGTAGAGTCGTATGGTAAAGAATGTGATTCAAATGTTTTCAAAGAAACACAGTTTTAGAAAAAACTTGTGCTCTATAATAAATACTAACTATTCATTACCATATGTTTTTGTAGCTGATGAAGCTTTCGCACTTCATGCTAACGTACTTCGACCCTACGGTGGTAACGAACTCACAAAAGAACAAAAGATATTCAATTATCGCTTGACAAGGGCAAGAAGATACGTCGAGTGTGCATTTGGCCAACAAATGGAGAATTCTGCACAGATCTTTAAACTTAAGTCTCGATTTAACAGTTGCTATTGTAAAAACTACTTGCGTTTTGCAAAATTTTATTCATACAGAAGAAGGTCACATTGAGCCTTTAATCAATCGAGACCGATTAAATAGTCGATTGCATTTAGAAGGCAATAATCTGACAGCAGACGAAATTCGTCAAAAATATACTGAATATTTTTCCTCTGATGAAGGATCATTGCCATGGTAAGATAAATACACATAAAAAATAAGTTCTAAAACTAAAACCCGACTACTAAATTTTATTCCTTGAAACAAGGAAGTATTCTTCCTATTCTGCCATATTGTTTGAATAAACAATTACATGTCATATTTTATTATAAGTATTAGTCATTATCGTTTTTAGCAAAGCCGTGGTCGTATGCTACTTAGCGCTATTGAACTTATGATTGCTTGCAACTTAAATCTTTTATTGTAGATGTATTTAATGTGGGTAACGACAATGATTAATATTTATAATAATATATAGCTATATAGAATATACCTAATAATCTGTATTTTTGAAAATTGTAAAAAGATAGTAATATGTTGTAGGTACCATATTATTATTTTTTGAGATTTGTCATTTCGTCGAAGTCTTTGTTTAAGATAATAAATATTTCTCTCCATGCTTCGTATGTGAGTCTTTTATCTCTATATATCTCTAAAGTTTTGTCCCACAATACCGGTCGTCCTTCTACTAAAGTTATAAGTAACTCATCAGCCATTTTGTACTCTACGCTGCAATACACGTCCACACCAAACGCACAACAAAAACTACCTGGCTCCTGGCTGGGCTGGCTCAACTAGAGATGGGCGGGTGGGTAAAAATTCGGGAGGGTTAAATAGGAAGGAAAGGGTAAAATAGGTAAAAATTAAAAAATACCCATTACGGGTATTTTTTATTAATACCGGGTAAAAATTCGACATATATTTTACAATTAAAATAAAAAACCTAATTACTTAAAAAAATGCGTAATAAGTAGGGCAGCCTTAATACTACGTAGGGAAAACCTACGCCATGAGTTAAAAATATGTTTTTTCAACTTTTTTCAACTTCATACATGATCGATTGTTTGTGTTCATCATTTAATATGTTAATATTGGGCAAAATGAATTCCATCTTTGATTTGATATCTTTGAATGTGGTGAATATGTTATGGATATTACATTCATTTGATTCAAGTTTGAATATAGGTCCTGTAACCGGTTCCAAAATTGCAAGGCAATCATCTATCATTGTACAAAAATTGACTTTAAGAAGTGTAGACTTTGTTTCTGAAGGCAATAGTACCGTGGCTTCATGTACGGCTAGGGCCATTAGAGTTGTTTTTGTATTTTTTTTACTTTTTAGGGCGGCTATATGACTACCTCACCGTGTCTTTACTGGCAACTTTAATGTTTCTCCGCTTTTCTTTTCTTTTACAATTTTGTTCAGTAATTAACTCAAGACTTGACTTTTTTTTATTGTTTTTATAACATCTGTTGCTAATTCAGTAACTGCTTTTACAATTTCGCATTTTATGATGTCATGAGTTAACAAGTTCAAAGTATGAGCTGCACAATTGAGAGGAACTACTTGTGGATTGCTGTTTTTAGGGTTCCGTATCTCGAAAGGAAAAAACGGAACCCTTATAGGATCACTTTGTTGTCCGTCCGTCCGTCCGTCTGTCTGTCAAGACACTTTTTCTCAGGAACGCGTAGAGGTATCAAGCTGAAATTTATATCAAATACCTACTTAAGTCTACTGTCCCTTAAAGCTGTGAAAAAATCAAACTTCTAAGCCAACGCAATCAAAAGATACAGCCGTTTATGCCGCAAATTTTCGACACTCGCAAGGGAATCAAAACCTACAGGGTATTTCCCGTGAACTCAGAATCTTAAAATTTGGTACGAAGCAACGTCCTATGGCACAGAAAAAGTATAAATTGCGATAACCGTACATTTTTAGTTACATCATATAATAAAAATATTTTTAATAATTTTAAACTTACTACCGTTTTTCTCATGAACGCGTAGAGGTATTAAATTGAAATTCATAAAAAATACTTAAGTCTATAATACCTTTAAGCTGTAACAAAATCAAACTTCTATGTCAACGCAATCAAGAGAAACAGCAATTTAAGTCGCATATATTCAAACTCGCAACTCGCAAGGGAATCCAAACCTACAGGGTACTTCCCGTGAACTCAGAATCTTGAAATTTTGTACGAAGCAACGTCTTATAGCACAGATAAAGGAAAAATTGCGAAAACTGTAAATTTTTAGTTACATTTTCCAACTATGACTCGATTGTCGTGATGGGTGAAATTTTACTTTTATACCTATAGGTTTGTACGGAACCCTCGGAGCGCGAGTCCGACTCGCACTTGGCCGTTTTTTTACTAATTCGAAAGCTTTCTGTACATTTCTAGCATTGTTTATTTACTTACTTGTTAATATATATATATACTTATTATGGTTATGTTATGTTATTATGTTACTTATTATGGTTTATTATTTGACTTAATACTAAATAAACAAATAAAATAATAAATAAATAGTGGCGGACATTTTTACGCAGCCCCAAAGAAATAAACAGGAATAAAAACTAACAAGTAAAAGCATATATAATTAGTTGAACTTCAAAAAAAAGATGCATTGAATTTTTACCCGGTATTAATTCGAAATGGGAAGGTAAAAATGGGTATAAATGGGTAAAAACCCAAAGTTCGGGTTTTTACCGGATAAGCGCCCATCTCTAGGCTCAACCCTACTACACCGCCCCCCGCCGCTCCGCAACAACGTTCGCCGCGTCGTGTCTTGCGCAGATAAGATTTTCGTGCACCGCTGCGAGCAGTGTACTCAGTTATTTTCTAGTTACGACACGAATTCTTGGGTAGGCCCGGCGTTTTTTCTTAGCGTGTACAAGCGCCCTTATCCTCTTGACCAATATGAAGCCAAGTTTCGTTTATCGCCAACACATCGATATCATAACGTTCAATAGATGCAATAAAATTATCATGATTAGTGCCTAGGGAACCTGGGTTAAACGATGATGATGAAATTTTGCTGTGGATCTTTACTGTTCCGACGCGTAGCTCAAATTACGGGTAGGCGTGACTCAGCTCTGCACAAATGTTATTGACTCACGGTTTGAAGGTCGTTGCAACGAAACAAAAGTCTTCAATTTTGCACTGTATTTTGCAGATAACTTCATTCAAGTTTAAGTAGTAGTTAAGGAATTAAATTAAGGTTTGGAACAGTAAAAGGGGATAGTTTATTTGCAGGCTTCAAGCCAAGATGAAGGATCATTTGCAGTTACATTGGAATCATTACAAGAACCTCTGTAGCGCTTAATAGCTTTCCAAACTATAGAAGCAGGAGTTCTAGGAGATAAACCTTCACAGAAATTGGACCAACCAAGTTTCTTTTTAGCTGAAAGCAGCTTTCTGACTTTAGCAGCACTTTTTTGATATTCACTGAAATTTTCTAAACGCATGTCAGCATTATATTTTTTTTCTGAATCTTTTCTCTCCTTGATGGCTTCAGTGCATTCTGCGTCCCACCAGGGAGTAGAAATTTTGAATTTGTGAGGTTTCCTGACAGGAAAGCTATTGTCAGGGCTAGAAGAAATTGATCTTACAAATTTGGAATAGCACTCTAGGTAATTGGAAGGATAAGGAGGTGATCAGGGGGGACCGGCCGAGCCACCGTTGTGAGTGGACGTGTTTCTTGTTTTGTCTCTAACTTAAATTTATACAGTGTATAAAAAGTTGTTAAACTAGCTTGAAACTTATACCAGTTTAAAAAGTTATGCTCTAAATCATAATTTTTAATTAATTTTAATTAATTCCTTGTCCTCCTTCTCCTTTTACTGATCAAGTAGGTCTTAATGCATATTTTTCATTTAGGGAACTGCAGATTGCTCTGAACGGACTAACAGACTGTTCTCCTGGTGAAGATGGGATCCCTTATTCATTCCTAAAGAATGCTTCTGATATTGCCAAAAATTATTATCTACAAATTATTAATATCATTTTTGAATATGGTGCAATTCCAGATCAGTGGAAAACTCAGGTCATTATCCCTGGCCTCAAGCCCGGTAAAAACCCCTCAGAACTTGATAGCAGAAGGCCTATTGCTTTGTCAACTGTGTTGTCCAAAGTCATGGAACACATGATCAAACATCAATTGGAATGGTTTGTGGAAAGTGAAAATATTCTAGCCAAATCTCAATATGGGCTTAGAAAGGGCATGAGTTCTTATGATAGTATTAGCATTTTAGTTTCTGATATTCGCTTGGCATTTATAAATAAAGGCTACCTCGTTGGTATGTTCCTAGATATAGCGGGAGCATAATGATAATGTCCAAATTCCGATCCTCAGACAGAAACTTATCCAAATAAGGATTCCTGAGAAGATGGTTAGATTCATATGTAATCTTCAATTAGAGATAACCATTATCATTAAAAACCTTGACTTATTTTCCCCGCCTAGAACTGTGTGGAAGGGTTTACCTCAAGGATCAGTTTTAAGCCCTCTATTATACAGCATATACACATTCGACCTTGAGCAATCTGTTATGCTCAATCTTACAGTATGCTGATGATCTAGCGTTATATGTATCAGTAAAATCAATAGCAGAAGCTTCAAGTCGGTTGAACTCAGCCCTAGAGTACCTATCGCATTGGCTTTCTGACCACGGCCTATCTTTGTCTGTATATAAATGTAAGGCAATAATTTTTACTAAAAAAAAACTGATCCCTCATCTTCAACTCCAAGCCTCTAATGAAATTGTCCCCATAGAAAAAGAAGCAAAATTTCTGGGAATTTGGTTGGACCATAGACTTTCTGGCATGACTCATTTTGACTATGTAGTCCAAAAATGTGAGCAAAATGGGGATTGGGGATGAAAAATGGGGTGGGGATCTCACCCTTTTACCCAGAAGCTGCTTTATAATGCTATAATTCCTAGCCATATCGATTATGGTTCATTCATATTGGACCCATGCACAAAAGCTTCATTAGAAAAGATTGATAAAATACAGTCTAAATGTCTCCGCATTATTATTGGTGCAATGAAATCATCTCCTATCAATGCAATGCAGGTAGAGTGTGTAGAGCCTCCTCTTAGGCTAATGCTTCTTTAAAGAAACTTCACTTCCGAAATCTACAAAAGCATTTACTGCCAAATCGTTAATCGTGACCTTTTTAATGAATTTTGAGTTTGGTTCAGTAGCTGATATGCACATAGTTTTGCTGACTGTGTCGTTGGTTTTGTTACCTACCTCCAATCTAGAAAAACAGTTTTCTGCTGTGTGACCTACTTTCTTACATTTAGAGCAATTTATCAAAGGCTTTGGGCATTTTAAAAAAGGGTGTCCCTTTTCTTTATAATTAAAACAGAACATGCCATTATTGTGCGCATTAGGCGGTCTGTTTGAAAATTTGTTATTATAAGCAGCATTTGATTCGGGGCCTGGCCTCTGCTTAACATTACTACCGCGCTGTTCCGAAAATACAAAGCTTTTCTTGTTACTCATCAAGAATTGCAGCAATTGGTCGGGGTGGCTACTACGCAATGCGAGGGCACTTGATTTTGTAGTCTTGTCAGTTATACCGTGTATAATGCAATCGGTAGCTCGTTTACCGGTTATGTCACATTGATTTAGAAGACCTAATTTTTCATAAAAGTAAACTTCAATAGGCTCATTGTATCTGCTTTTCCTTCTTAGCATATCTTCCAAGGATTGGCCATAATTCTGCTCATGAGGAAATGCACTCTGTAACTTTTCTTGCCACTCAGGCCAAGTAAACAGAATAGTGTTTAAACTTTCGTACCAGGTTTTGGCCAACCCTTGTAGTTTCTGCATAGCAAAGTGCACGGTCGTTTTATCGTCCCAGCCAGAAACGGACGAGCACTCATTGACCTTTTTTATCCATATATCGATTCGTTGATTTTTAAGAGATGGATTGAACTCTGGCAAAATGTTGTTATGATCACTGGGTCTAAATGTAGGTGCTGTTTTCGATGTTGGCTGAGGCGTCAAGTTCTTAATAGTACCTAACAGATTCATAACATCTTTGGTAGAAAACTCTACGCTACTAGGTCTTAGATTTCTATCATTGGCTATATCGCCACTTCTAATCCGCTTGCGGTCACGACTTGGTGACGAGAGAACTCGCGGAAGAGGCGCGTGATCTAATTGACTTTCGCGCTGTTGTTGATTTGATAATAATAGGCTCGAGCGTTGCGTGCCTCATTTTACAATGTTAGTAGTTGCTCTCGTTCACGTACAAGCATCCTCTCCTGCTCCCGTAGACTCCGGTAGCTGTGCCCACGGCTGCGAAGGTGACTGCGGCTGCGCTCGCGCTGATGGCTGCACTCCCTGCTTCGCTGGCGTCTGCGCCGATGGCTGCGTTCACCGCTGTGCTGGTGGCTGCGCCTGTGGCTGCGCTGGCGGCTGCACCAATGGCTGCGTTCGCAGTTGCGCTCCCTGCTGCGCGGGCAGCTGCGGTCCTTGCTGTGCTTGGGGCTGGGCTGGCGGTTGCACTGACGGCTGCGCTGGCGGCTGGGCCTAGCAGTTCTTTCTCTCGATGCCTCTTCAACATGGCATGACCGACTTCTCGGCCTTGGTGTCAGAAGGCGTCGGGGATCATCATTGTCGAGTGGCATTGTCTGGAACTCAGAAACAAGAGTTGTTATGCATATAATAATTTACCCATTATTCTTGATGGGGCACTAACAATAAAATTGTATAAAACTATTTTAAGCACAAAAGCATTTAATTTACCAGTAATATTGACTAGCAAAATCCCAATCTATTATAACTATCCTGTGCTTGGTGGTTAGACGTAATTATAAACAGTTAAGTCAGTACTCGATCATCTACGATCAACCCTAGTATTTGACACTTACAAGGGTAGCATTCAATTATATAATGATCAATATCAATTGCGTTTACCACATGCGATAGCAAAAATATATAAACAAAATGGGCGTGTACTTACCACTTCGGATATGTAATAAAACTCCGTATATCTCACAATGAAACGTGTATTTCTCCCTTGATTCAATTTTTAATCATTTGATTTTGCTACCATCATAGTCCTCGGTATGCCACCATCACTTCCGACCGCGCTCTGCCGACTGACCTCTCGACGGCCATTTTCATGGCGCCATTATGTTTGCCGGAAGTGTTGCTGGCATATCGAATTTAAAAAAATATACAAACGGACTTATTTTATCATGAAGATGCTAATAAAAATAATATAAATTAATCCTACCATTTTGCAAAATCGATAATTAATTTTAAGAACATAAAAACAATCAAATCAAACAAAAATAGTTCCTAAAAAGTATATCAATTCTACCTAGGATTATAATAACCATCTTTAAAATGTTTCAAAAATTACTATTAAGCTAATAAAACCCAACAATATACATAATTAGTTGTTCTTTAGTGTTTACCTTTTTATGTTTATTTATCATAGTTGTATATGTAATGTTTATATTATGCTGTACATAGTTTAGTTTTGTGTTTTAGAAAAATTAGTTTGGTTTCTAAAATGTTTTGGTCGACTCTCCCAACATCTACATCCTTCTTTATGACACTAACATGACTCGGACACTGGCAGAATTGTGAAAATCGCAGACGCCATTCTTCGCGGATTCTTCGTTTGTCATTTCATGAAGTAGCATGGCTCTGCTAATTTAATATTGTTTTATTCGTTTTATTGCATGTTTTATTCAGTAATAATGGCGGAATTTTAATGAATAAATTGTGACTACAGGATGGGTATGGAGAATTGAATTAAATGTGTGTTCTGATGCAATGTGATATGAACAACGAGGAATCCCATGAAAATTTTAGACGCCATTCCGCGTGACGTCTCAAATTGACAATTGACCATTGACTAAGACTTTATTAAACAAATTGACCATAAACAAACATAAACACTTGACACTGGCAAAATTGGCATTATTATGTCACATGCCATAAACAAAGAAGAAGAATAAGAAGAAGAAGAACTGACTGATGTACTGTCACTTACGCAAGACAAGGCAGTATGGTCTCTAGACTTTAGCCTGCTCATATGAGCGAAGAAAAAATAAAAAAAAAAAAAAATGATGTACTGTCAATCAAATTGCATGTAATAATTTTGGACATGGACATACAGAATTAATTACTATTTTATTTGCGGGAATTTGAATGAATTTGGATCTGCTAGGACTGGAAAATAAGCTGAAGAGTTAAAGGGGCAAAATTATTTAACTATTAATCATGGACACAATTTATAAAAAAGTGGTCGATACTGACGAAATAATCGTACACATTCACTATTGCTTACTACCAAAGCTCTCCAAAAACTTTGATGAAATGGATAACCACCCTGAGTATTACGACCGGCACAACAAATTGGATAATCATTTTCCACCTATCCTATATTTGCTAGCTAACATGGATTTTAAGTCTATTGATAAATTAACATCAAGTGTTCTGCCCTCTCTTATTATTCTTTATAAAGAGCGTGAAGACCCTACATTGTGGAATTCGCCTAAAAGTCTAAATTATGCTCAAAGGTTGAATCAAGTATTTAAGGATAAAAGTGGAATTGCATTGGAGCATATCTTGCAAAGCAGTGGGTTTTGTAATTCACAAAATGTTTTTGACAACATTATGCTGGAGTTGAATTCAAAACTAGTATTAGAAGAATTTAAAAAGTATCCTGGCCTGATAGATGTCTATTTTTCACTTATGGCAGATTTAAAGGTAGAAACTTATGGACTAGTGTGGTTATTTATAATGCTCCTTGTTCATTGGAAATAATAAACTTTCTGTAAAGTAATGAGGTTTGAATAAACAGACTAGAATTGAATACTGTTCAATAATTTACTCTTTGTTAACTTTTAAGGAGATACATACCTTTTTTAAAGTAAAGTAGAAGGGTAAGTTGTTGAGGGTTGATTCCCCCAATGAATATCTATTACATATTTTGTACAATGCAGTATTTTCGCCGCCATCATGTGTAAGGCGCACATCCTGTTAGTTTTTTTATGAAATTTTAACTCCGGCTCAAGGTTTAAAAAATAAGTACTAGCTACTGCCCGCGGCTTTGCATGCATGGTACCTACATAAAAAGTACCTATGTCCTTCTCCAAGGTTCCATCTATCTCTATACCAAAATTAATTTAAATTGGTTCAGCAGTTTAGGTGTGAAAACGTGACAAACTGACAGACAGACAGAGTTATTTTCACTTTTATAATATTAGTATAGATTTTATCAGTCAACTGGTCACCATAATACATGCTATGATTAATTATATTTGGGGCTAGATGATGTTGTGTGTATTGTCCACCAATATTTATTAATTATTTATTTTCAGGATTATAAAATTAAAATAAATCCAGTGAAGATATTTCCAATAAGTTTGTTACTCATTGATGACTATCAAAATTCTAATAAAATCAAAGGATTGAAGTGTTGCATCTTGATTATGCAGTCATTGGTATGATAATTATCTATTTATTCCATTATTAGTTAAATACTTCTTTCTTTCTTTTCAACTCTGACTCCTTTCAGAACGAGAAATGTTTCAAAAGCAGCAATTATTATGAAGTGTTATTAGCAAGTTTCAAGAAAGCAATGCTAGTAAAGGATATAGAGATCACAAAATTAGTTCTACAGTGTCTACTGGACTTGATCAAAATTGTTCCATCAGATGTAAAGGTTAGCATTATTGCTATGTATTATTATTGTTATGTATAATGAAGGGATCAGAGGATCTTCTGCAGGTCTGATTGATTAGAAATTTGACAACCTATTACTGCAATGATATTGCAAGAACATAGTAATCTTGACTTGGCATTATACCTAACACCTTGCCAAATTGCAGAGTTATTGTGTTTGTGCTCATTATATATTGAACTATGTTTTTTATCCTAGAGGATCTCTAGTTTGCTGCTTATTAAAGAATGATTAGATGCAAAAACTTCTGTTGTAACCTAACAAGAGTTAATATCCTGCCTATTATTTTCCAGAAAAGAAAAACCGATGAAGTGTTCGGAAGTATGCTGGAACAACTACACCTAGAGTCCAATTTACACAGAAAAACAATTTGTGTCCGGTTTCTGAAGGAAGCAGTACTTGTCCACAAAGTCAACTGTGTAAATAAGAAACTGTTGAAAATTGTTTTACTTGAAAACATTCACATATGCTGCAATGATGCAGTGGCAGATATACTGCTTGTGGATGTTTTGGAGGTAATCATTTATATATTTATTTTTTATTTAATCCTTTAATGCACAAAGAAATATAAATGTACAATAGGCGGGCTTAATGCTTAGAGCATGTTCTTCCAGCCAACCTGCAAGGTTGAGATAGGTAGGCGTGCTAACTTAATCTAAGAATAAGGAAATATAACACATACAGACAAAAAAGGGGTGTGGCACTCTCAACCAATAATTTAAATTTATTAGTGCCTAAGGCCTTATACGCACTGTCGACTGGTCGCCGGCGACTCGGTCGCCGACGACTGTGACTTTCATTAGTTCATATAGGTGTTTACGCACTTGGTCGCCGGTCGCCCGAGCGACTCGACGACTCGCCGCGCAGTGGCGACGCACAAGCGACTGCCGGTCGCCGGCGACCAATAGAAGCATGGCTTCAAACAGAGGCATTCACACTGCGAGCAACTGTCGTAACGACCGGACGTCGCTCACAAAAATGGCTCAGGCTTTCGATACCGATAAATTTATATTGGATATACAATCCCGAAGAGCTATTTGGGATTTATTGAGTAAGGAATATGCTGATCGGGATTTGAAGAAAAAACAGTGGGAAGAAATAGTGGAGTTATTTGGAGGTGAAGGATTACCAGACGAAGCAAATAGAAACTTAGGTAAGTTACAAATGCCATTTATTTTTTAATGAATTCTGCTCATCTGCCAAGATAATTGACTCTCAGTCATAAAATAATCAGCAAATATATCTCTGTATGATATACCACGTCGCGTAGCTCTTTGAATACCATTTGGCACTTTTTCTAAGCCAGGAATGCACAGGGTATCTTCGAATTTATATCCGTCTCTTTCTCGAACATAGTTGTGAAGAACACATGTTTTGATGATGCTTGTTACTAGATCTAAATTCACATTAATGGGTCTGTGAAAAATCTGCCACTTATGTGGTAATATGCCGAATGAACATTCGATATAGCGTCGAGCACGAGAAAGCCTATAATTAAATATTTTTTCTTTGTTGTTAAATTTGATCCACCGAACGGTCGCATAACTTTATCAGATTGTCCAAATGCTTCATCACCAACAATGATAAACGGTACTGGTATAGGATTGGTCGATGAAATGGGCTTGGGTTCCGGAATTTGCAAATCATTATTCATTAGCTTCTGAGAAAATGTTGAATGTGTGAATATAGTGGAATCGCTATCCTTTCCATAGGAACCAACATCTATGTATACAAACTTATAGTCAGCGTCACAAATGGCAAGCAAAATTATAGAAAAGAAGTGTTTATAGTTATAACACACTGATCCACTGTTGTATGGTTTTATAGTTCTTATATGTTTACCATCTATGGCACCTATGCAATTTGGAAAATCGGCTCGTAAATGAAAATCTTTTGCGATTTTTAACCAATTTTCTCTTGTTGGTTGCGGTAAACACATGTCTTTAAGTAAAACCCATATAAAATGACAAACTTCTCTTATTATCTCAGCAACAGTTGAAATCCCAAGTCTGTAAGAGTAATGTAGATCTACAAATTTGCAGCCACTTCCCAAATATCTGGAATAAAAAGACATGCTATAATTATATAATTACTAGTTGCGCCCCGCGGTTTAACCCGCGTATGTCCCGATCCCGTGGGAATACCGGAATAAAAAGTAGCCTATATGTTATTCCAGGTCTCCATCTATGTACATACCAAGTTTCATTGCAATCGATTTGGTAGTTTTTGCGTGAAGAAGGAACAAACACACACACATACGCACATACACACAAACTCTCACATTTATAATATTAGTAGGAATAGGACTATTACTAATGCTATATATATTATAATTTATTTACAGGTCAATCACTTCAAAAAAAATGGAAAAATTTAAGAAGCTGCTTTGCTCGAGAAATACGAAGACTAAAAAATACCAAAAGTGGCTCTGCTGCTTCTCATAAAACTCCCTATATTTACTACAAACAGCTATTGTTTTTGAAGAATACTGTTGGTAATTTTAACACGGAGAGTCGCATTGCGGAAGAAGAACACTCGACAAATGATCAAGAATCTTTAGGACCTTACTCGAGAGAAAATATAATCGGAAGAAAAAAGAAAAACCTTCGGATGATGGCACAAGAGAATTATTGGAGACTTTAAACAAATGTGTTGATGCTCATAAAAATAACGCGAATGTTTTGGAACTAGATGAAGACAGAATGTTTCTACTGTCCCTTTTATCTTCTTTCAGGAAAATTCCTGAACACAAAAAGTCAGCTGCGAAAATTCAATTAATTACTATAATCGATTCATTCGGAACCTCTACTCCAAATAATATATATCCAAACACAGTGTGGCGAAATTATAATGAGTACGAGTATAAGCGTGGTTACTTCACACCGGAGGCCGGGCTTACTACTTCTACAGCATCAACTCAACAATCACGGTTACGCGCTGAAGCACAAAATGACTATACTTCAACTCCTTCAACACATGAACGCTCAGAATCGCGATTTTCTACTGCCACTTCAAGTGCCTCGCAAGATTCTGAACTTTTGGACTTCTTTTGAATCTTTATTTTCTTTTTTTTGCTTTTATTTAATAATTAGTTAATATAGTATTGATTTCATTAAATAATTTAATAAATATCTTCTTACTTCAAAACTTTCACTTATTTTATCACATGAACTAAATAAACAAAATAAACAGAGATCCCAATGTATGAATGATTCCTAAAAAGAACAGTTTTAAACTAATGAAGTTGTTACTTACCTTAGTGTTATAAATAATTTTTCTTCCGGAGAAATACATAGTCGCATATTTGTATCTGTGCCAGATACATGTGGTTTCAGAAGACACAATAGCTCATCAAATGAACGCACAGACATTCTTGCGTAATTAAAAAAATTACTAGGGTATTTTCTAACGTCTTCATAAAATATTTTAAACATTCCTTTTGATCTCCGTTCTTGTAACAAAGGATGTACCCAATACTTTTTTGATTTTCTTTTATTTTTCTTTCTCTTTAAAATTAGTAGCGCTACTATTGCAACTTCCTCGACGTCCATTCTGCACGAATGTACTTAGAATACTGTCGCCTGGCTTGGTCTCGGGCGCTAGTTGCCTATGTTTTGGTCGCCGAGAGACTAAGTCGCCGGCGACCAGTCGACAGTGCGTAATGGGCCTAAAATAGCACATTTTGATACTACTGTTGTTCCGGTTTTAATGTGGTATTTAATTTTATTGTAATGTAATTATGCTACCTGACTTGCGTAGTATGACAACCAATATTAAAAGGTGAAATAAATAAATGAGAAATCTAAACATGTTCTGATTTTGTTTCAGTGTCTTCAAGTTTGGATCACTCACTGTTGGTGTGTCTGGCAATTATCAGCAGATCATATAATACTGTCAGCTCTCATAAAACTCCTATATGTATCCAGGAAGGAGTGTATAGCAACTGTGATCCAAGACCTAATAGTATCACTAATAACTCTTTGTAAAATAGAAGAGCAAAAATACATTTATAAAAATCTTTCAAAGTCTGAAATAAAGTCTCCAGAATTTAGAGAGAAACTAGAGGAAATAAAAAGCGACATATTTAAACTATGTACTCACATAGTTTAAATATGTCGCTTTTTATATAATACATTTTTAGTTCTAAACTATTTCAAGTACTTATGTGAAATAAAAACTACTTCATTAATTTAAATCTTTGGTCCACAATCTTAGTATTAATAATATTACATATATGTGTATATATATATCCCTATATACCTATATAAAAATCTTGTTTCACAGTTATCGTGTTAATACTCCTCCGAAACGGCTTGACCGATTTTGATGAAATTTTATATGTATATTCAGTAGGTCTGAGAATAGGTTTATAACTAATTTTTATACCCCTAAGTGTTAAGGGTGGCTCACCCCAAATTTTTTTTTTATGTTCAATAAGGCTACATTTGCCGGGTCAGCTAGTATATAATATAAGAAAATCTCAATCATTAAAGGAAAACATCGTGAAAAACTGCACATGTTTCTAATATTTTAGGATCTAAGACATGCCGGTTCTCTCACGATGTTTTCAACGTTTGAGAGTAGAATGATATAGAAGTGCAGAAAAAACCAGTGGTTCAAAATAACCAGTGGTACATTAAAAAGAAAAAAAAACGATCAGTATTTTTTTGTTTAAATTAGTTTTATATATAAGTTGACTATTGCATTATATCCTAGCAGGGTTTTTTTTTAATAATAATATATTTTGTTAATTTGATTTGTTCCATGGCATATTTTGATAAAATCAAGAAATTCTAGATTCCAAACCTAATCTTGATTACTAATCATCAAACTGTCGCTGTTCAGTAAACTTGTAATACTGCATTCTATGGGCGCTGCAGGTCCATCAAAAGGTCTTTGTGGAAATGTTTCTGGAAAAATAAACATAAAGTTCCGGTTATGTTGCAATAACCATAGACACGCGCTTACTGGATGTTAGGGAGTTAGCACTGAGTTGCATGGTCAGTTTTTCGAAACTACCCTCACTTGGTCTTCAGATGCCGAAATGTCTGCGACATTACGACATACCACGCCTTTACGAGGAAGAGAAGAGTGAAGGCGACTTTATAAAGACTAAATAAACTTACCAAAGACTATATCAACACTGAGTGATATAGATATATCAGTGATCGCTGCTCATCTTTCATTGATAGGTAGCTATATAAATAAATACAACAAAAAGAAATGCTAATTTTTATTTTTATTTTTTAATTTGAATTTTTCACATAAATTTTCAGGTTATGTGAAAAAAGTGTTAGTACAAAAGTTGTAGATCTTTTTATTACCTACAACTTTGCCATAGGACTTGTAGTTTTGCCGGAAATTGAGATAAACCGTTTTTTACCCTTAAAACCTCATCCCTCAACCCTTCCCGACCTCAGATCGCCCGCAATTTATTTTTCCTTCCATTTTTATAATATTCTCCTCCTTTTCCAATGGGTTTCATCCTACTATTTTTTTTTTTTTTCACTTTTTATTATTTTTAAAGCTAGCTTCTACCCTGGTCTATAATCTTTTTTTAGTTTGTATAAACAGCAAACATCAATCAACAATGAACCTTACAAAAAATTAGAATATAAAGTTTTTTAAACTTACGCGATCAGAACACGCGTTTATTTATCGCGTTTATTTACCTATTTTTCCCGACGAGTGTAAACCTGTCGAAAAATAGGTAAATAAACGCGATAAATACCCGTAAATATTTATAATAAAATGAGAATATGTATTGAATAAATCACCGTTAAGCATAATGGCAAGCTCATCAGCTGCTTTGAACATTTCAACTTTCACAAGGAGTGTTAGAAGAGACTTCAGTGTGGGTCTGACACGCCCAGATGTTCCCCATTCTAGAATCAGTACTTTTGCACATTTGACTTTTGCCTCATTTGCATATTTTTCAATCAATCTATAAACAAAAAAAAATCAGCAATAACCCGAGAAAACTCAAGAAAAACTATTGAGCGTTTACCAAAGTGAAACAAATAAACAGTTATTAGTATAAATCCTTCATGGGCTCTAAAAAAACTACAAGTAGGTATACTTTGTGTAACTCCATTACCAGAGTTGTTAAGTGGCTCTTTGCAAGCAGAACCATGAATGCTGATAGGTAATAACTAGCCGTTTGTTGCATAGTTTACCTGAAGTCTTCACAATTGTACTTGGGCTCGTAGTCCTCACTAGTCAGATTTTCTAGGTTCTTTGGTATATGACTCATACATTTTTTCCAATCTTCATTTGTCTCCAAGGTTTCTTCAACAGAACTCAAGTAATCCGCAGGTAATTTACGTAATTCTGTATCTGTATTGATTTCTAACATATTTAAAGAAGGTTCTAAAATGGATAATGTAATTAAAAGTGGTTCACACTGCAACAAAAACAAACAGTAGGTTGCGATTGCGTAGCGTATGTACCTATTCGATCGATCATACAAATAGGTAGGTATAAAGAGAAGAGATTATATATTAAAGCGTTACTCATTCATCCTATGTGAACACGTACACAAGTCAGTGCTGCCAGGTTCAATGTATCATATTTATGTATTTACAAAAAAAAATACTAAGTACTTATATAATTAGTAGGTCAGTCATGCATGACATATCATATTAGTAATATCAGTATTTTTTTGTCTATTTTATTTCGTGTCGATATGCATAATAAACGTAATAATTACGAAATTCGTTATAGTTATCGTATTCGTTAATAATTAATTAGTAACGAAATTACAATGGAATATGCCACCGTAATAACATAGCAACAGCAGGTGGTAGATAGGTAAGAATAAAAAATAATTAATAATTAATGTCGGACATTTTACACAACATCATCTGGCCCCAAAGTAAGCAGAGCTTGTGTTATGGGTATTACATCATGACTGATATACTACATAAATACTTATTTTTTTATAAATAAATAGTATTTTTCTGGGTGTTTCTATGTATAATATATACATAAAAACACCCAGACCCGAGAAAATCACTTGCAAATAGAGTTGATGTTCAAAAACAATAAGTGAATATATTTTATTTTAGGATTTTTTACTCAAAACCACAAAGTTGGTGTTGATATGCGTAAATATAGGATGCTAACGCATATCCACACCACTAATACAAGTGTTTATATTATATTAGCTGCTGCCCGCGGCTTCGCACGCGTGGTACCTACAGAAAAAGTAACCTATGTCCTTCTCCAAGGTACCATCTATCTCTTTACCAAAGTTCATCAAAATCGGTTCAGCGGTTTAAGCGTGAAAACGTAACAAACAGACAACAGTTACTTTCACATTTATAATATTAGTAAGTATAGATGTATTTCGTTTTTTTTAGTTCTCATAATAAGTGAATTGTAAATTATTTTATAAGAATAAAGTTTCTTAAACCGTAACACCTCTTTACCACGATGATGACTAAAATGCGCTAAAACACGCCAGTCACACGTCCTAACCTAACCTAAAGGTTTATAAAATAAAAATCAGCATCAATTTTATACATGATTATTATTTTTGATTCTTTGCAAGTCTTTACAGATTTCATCCATACATGGTCTTTCAGTTTTTTCAGTGTTTAAACAGAGTTTAGCTATGCCATAAATACTCTGAGCATCAGCCCACTCATCAATGACTTTATCTAAAAACAGTGTTA
Organism: Lampropteryx suffumata; assembly: GCA_948098915.1. NCBI lineage: Eukaryota > Metazoa > Arthropoda > Insecta > Lepidoptera > Geometridae > Lampropteryx > Lampropteryx suffumata. The sequence continues at coordinate 14,779,016 of OX402553.1, forward strand.
TATCATCATCTACACAAAACTCGTTTAGGTAATGTTTGATGTTCATAGACACATTATTTTCGTCAACTACAGACTTGTGTCCAGTCAGTAGTTCCAATAAAACTATTCCATAGCTGTATACATCACTTTTCTGTGTAATGGTTCCATAAATACTTTCTGGTGCCATGTATGATGTTGTGCCTATTATGTTTGTTGTAAAATATGTTGTGTCAAATTGTTTTGCTAACCCAAAGTCACACAGCTTTGGGACATATTCTTTTGTCAGTAGAATATTTGCACTTTTGACATCACCATGTAAGAAATAGGCCTTAGAAGGTGTAGTATTTGAACTGGGTTTCACAGCATTATGGATGTATCTCAGTCCTTCTGCTGTTCCAATCATTATGTCGATTCTTTGTGTTTTATTTAATACCTTATCAGCAATTTTTTGTTTTAAAGATCCTCCATCAATATATTCACAGACTATACACCTCGAAGGTCCATCTACAGAGATGCCCAGTATGGGTACTATGTTAATGTGATGAAGTAAGGATAAGGATTTTACTTCATTGTTGAACATCTTTGTTACTATTTCTAAAGATAATGTTTCATTTATTTTTTTCACAGCCAGTAAACCCAAACCATCATGGGTACCCAGAAACACATCCCCGAACCCCCCACTACCTACAAGGGTGTCTGTAAAGTTGTTTGTTATTGCTTCCAAATTTTGAAATGTAAATTGAATCAAATTAGTATCTTCTAGAATATCCTTATCAGTTTGTTCATAGAAGATACTCGACTGAAAAGACTGGGATGGTATGCTTTGCGATGTATTAGATTGAGATTGTAAGGTTTCTGAATCATTTGTGGAGGCTAACGAGGTATTAGTTTGAATATCAACAGTTTTTGGGTTTAATATTGCAGATGCGGGGAGATACTGGTCTGTTATATTGTTAGAGAATTTCATCATATCACTAACAGTAACATGTTCATCAGATTGTTCTGGAGCTAATTTGTTGGAGAATTTTATCATATCACTAGCAGAAACCAGTTCATCAGATTTTTGTTCATGCTGAATGTTATCTATTCTTTTAGAGAATTTAATCATATCACTTGCAGGACATTGTTTGGTAGATTGTTGGCCGATTTGTTTGGTAGGATCATTACAGTGATCACACCCTGTTGCTTGTAATTGCAGTGTAGCACTGTCGGCGAGGAGAAGACTTGTGACATTCAATTCTATGTGTGCTGGAGGCCCATCAAAAGGTCTCTGTGGTAGAGGTTCTGGAAATATTTATAAGATTAATAAGATAAGGCCATTTTCAAACATATGGAAAAGAGGTCTTTTCGTTATTTTTATTTTGAGTAAACATTAAGTCGGCAGTGAAATATGGAGAGGATTTAATATATAACAAATAGAGTTGGTAAGTAATATGAAATTACCTCCAAGCATGTTGGCAATTGCATCAGCAGCTTTGAACATATCAGCTTTTACGAGAAGAGTTTGAAGAGTTTTTAGTGTTGGTCTGACACGCCCTGATGTTCCCCATTCCGCAAATAGCACTTTTGCACACTTGACTTTAGTCTCATTTGCATAGTCTTCTATCAATCTGTAAGTACAAGTATAGTAGGTTGTATGTGTATGTATTAGAGAATGTATTCTTAAATGAATGATGAAACTGACATCGTCGGTACACAACGCTAAGTTCACAATTTTTTTTTATTTTTTAGACTTTTGCAATCATAATTCATATTGTTTTGGTAGTTAACAATATTGATGATGGTGTCTCGGTCTAAGTCTCGTCTGAGAAGCAGTTTGTGGGTTCGATTCCCACCACGGGACAAATGTTTGTATGATCTGCAAGTATTTGTCACAGGTCTAGGTGTTTCTATTTATAATATGTATGTGTTGTGTAATATGTGTGTACCCAAACCAGTAAGCAGAGCTTGTCTCTGCTTACTTTGGGGCCAGGCGTTGCTGTGTGAAATCCGCCGTAATAATAAAAAAAAACTAACAGAATCTCAGCCATTAAAGGCTTCATTTTTGCTATCGGACACACAGTCTCTGAGGTCTTGGACCGCAATCACGATTTACTTTGCTTGCTTGACTGATGGAAATTTTATGGTTACAAATCTAAAGCTAACCAACTAAATCAAACTAAGTACCTAGTACTTACAATTTGTTTATTTATTGAATTCTTAGATACTACATACATATTATATTATGTATTCTATCAGTCTTCTGGTTCCCATAGAAACAACAAGCATAAAAAAACAACATAGATGATGTTGTGTAAAACATCTAATTATTAACTATAATATTCTTTATTATATAATTGTACTTTTACAATGAGGACGTTTATTTTAGGAGCTTGACACAACTAAAAAAGAAATGTTTAAAAATGTTATGTTCCTCTTTTATAAAAATAAGCAACTTACTTGATGTGTTCACCATTGTACTTCTTCTCGTAGTGCTCACTGTTTAGATTTTCAAGATTATTTGGTATACGGCTCATAAATATTTTCCAATCTTCATTAGTCTCCAAGGTTTCTTCAACAAAACTCAAGTAATCCGCAGGTAATTTGCGTAGTTCTGTATCTCTGTCTGTATTCATTTTATGAATTTATCCAAATTTAATGTCCGGTTCAATGTCCTTCAGTGAGCTTGAGCTTATAGATATTAGATTTAGATTGTCGGTTTCTAAATATTTTTTTACGTGCTGAATGAATTCAATTCACATTCACATAGAATAGAAAATCAGAGTCTAACTAAATACTAAGCAAACAATAGCAAAAATACTATGTAGGTACGTAAGTAACATACCAACCAAACCAAAATGATGTCATAGCCAGTGTTAGCAACCTGAAGCGAGCTGACTATCGTACCAGGGGCGTAGAATTATCGTATATGTCACTGTCATGGACCGAAATTATCGTACTTATCAGAATAATGTCTATTAGAAATATAAATAAATCATATTATACATGATATTGATATGTATTCAAGTACCCTGTAGTGTATGTGTGTTTATCTCTTTTAAACCACCTATTTCAACTTAACAGAACACTTTGAAAACCACTTTCCATTTAAAGTTAAGTTCCAAACCATTTCTATTTAAAGTTCAGTAAACGCGCGAAATTCGAATTCGCTCGGACAAAATTTCACTGTTCCCAATCCCATGCAAGTTCTGTATGAAACACGCCAACATTTCGTATTTATAAAGTAGAAATTAATATGGATTATGGAAGAGTAATGAGAAATGAAATGTACGAATTTTCTTTATATATCAATATATATATATACATTATTCATATAAACAGGTAATATATATATAATTTTTATTATATTTTAATATAATATTTAAAACACATATTATATTAGGTAATGTAATTAACATATTCATAAATATAAATTTTTCGTTATATCACTTAAAAATTGTTTGGCATTAAAATACTATTAAATTCCTCTACATCCGTGTTACCATACAAATCTTGAACCGTTCTAGCAGTGCTTTCTGTTGAGATTGTTTTTAAGAGTAACGCTTTGTGAATGCGACTGTATTCGCTTTGTGAATAAAAACATGCTACTGCGCTTTAGTTTATTGCGTTTATGCGCTTTATTTTACTCATACGCTGATAGCCTATCAGCGTATGAGTAAAATAAAATAAATCCTCAAATTTTGCATCATGATGGAAATTATCGTACAATCTGCGTACGGTAATACTGTGCTATCGTACATCGTACGTAGGTACAAAATTATCGTATTTGTACGATAATTATCGTACGGTTCCGAACACTGGTCATAGCAGAAATCAGAAACAGTGCTGCCACTTGCCAGATCCAGCAAGGAAGGATTATATTTTGTTCCCAAAAAATATTGTTGGAAATTAAACTTATACTATTATGACGAGTCTATTTTTCGTCGATTTTGTAAAATAAGTTGCATTAGTAAATATTTACAAAAAAATATTCACAAAATGTTCTATGGTTATTGCACAAATCATCAAAATATATAATGTTAGGCACAAATTAACCAAATTACGCGTACGTAATTTGGTTATATTGCCACGCGTTTAACGCGTATATTGCCATATCGCTCGGTTCCTAACTGTGGCTGTTATTTGTGCTGTGGCTAAAGCCAAATTGGCCGTCGGCGTCGTCCATAGACTACGCTGGTGCAATATTTTCTGTAATATAATAACCGTTAAAGTATCTTGGCCACAATAGTAGCAAGCTAGATAGGCCAATAACTTTGGCCATGCTAGACGCATCCCCTGTTTTATTTTTTATTAATGGTACCACAAGTGTAAGTATCCTATCATTATCATAAACATATATTTAGCGTATTAATTCCTGGATGTTGGCGTTGCCTGCTGACGTCACGGCCAGATGGTGTGAGCGGTCGTGGAGGGGATGCGGTGGCTACGGGCTCGCCATTCGACCGGCCCATTCTTTTTTGCTCCAGCGCCAGAGATAGACGGACGTTGTATTATTTGATATCCTTGTTCTCCATTTTTTTGTATTGTAAAATTAATTTAACTAGGAGTTCATTTTAGTTTGTTTCCTTATTGTTTTTTTTTAGTTCAAATATTTTGAGGTTTATTATTATATATTATATATACAGGTATAGATACTTAATCATATATATGATTATATATCTTTAATGATTAAGTATCTATACCACCGGATGATATCATCCAGTAAATATAAATATCACAAACTAAAGATGCTAAGGCATTTAAATATGTACATACCTAAGTTTGACATAAAAACTGGCAAGCAAGAACTTAGTGCTCTGTGACACTAAGTGCGTGTATCCTAGTCTGTGTGATTATGTACTCTATTTATACTCTACAATAAGTTAGTATATATATCCACTTCGAAATAAATAAATAAGTAATAAGAAAACCTACATATCGCAAGAATGGTTTTTTGTTTTCTAAACTATTATTAGAAGTTTAATTTATACTAATATGTGATTACCAAGTTTGTATTGTGCCAATCTATTATTCCTTTAAAGCCAACACGCCATTCATATCATTCACGCCATAAGTTCAAGTGTATTATGTACAATGGTCCTTGCCTGCAGCAGTATAGCAGATGCGTAACAGCCTTATCGTATCGTATTGCTCTTCGCTGTGTCAATTGTTTGTTAGCAAGGAATAAACGTTCCAGTAATGCAGCAACAAGGCAACCCGAACTTAAGTTCTGGGCAGGCAGGTGGAATGCAACCAGGCATGGTATCTGTTCCCATGACCGTCAACTCAAGCGGGCAAAATGTCGTGGTTACCGCGCAGAATCTGGGATCTGGGCAGCAAAACATTATACCCAATGTGCAAATATTAAATATGAGACCTGGAGCACCATCTGTTGCCTCCCAGAAGTCTGTAGCTGCTGTGTCACCAAGAGTGGTGATTGGATCATCACCTCAAGTGGTTAACACAAGACCTGGACCCCCTGGCATAACAATGCAGACTCTTCAGACCCTCCAAGCTGGGCAACAAGGACATTTATTGTTAAAGACAGAAAACGGTCAATACCAACTGCTAAGAGTGGGTCCAGCACCGGGGACAAGCTCTCTGGCAGCACCCCCTTCCCAGGCCATCAGGCTGTCAACAGTGCCGTCACACTCGGGTGTGGCCACTGTGTCCACTAGTGTAGCTTCTTTAGGCTCCATGGGCCAGATGGCAATGCCTATACAACAGCTTCATGGACAACAAACCATGGTTAATAGTGCATCAGTCTCCAATGTTCAAAACACACAACCAACTATTTTGAACTCAAATTTTTCAAATGCACAAGTCATTAAACCACAACTGGAAAGCAACACAAAAGAAAAATGCCGTAATTTTCTTGCAAATCTTCTAGACCTTTCCAGTAAGGAACCTCCTTCTGTAGAGCTAAATGTACGGAATCTTATTCAAGAACTGATTGATAGTCAAGTGGAACCAGATGAATTCTGTGACAGACTAGAACGGTTGCTTAATGCAAGTCCCCAACCATGCTTGATTGGATTCTTGAAGAAAAGTTTACCACTCCTGCGACAGTCACTAGTACTAAAAGAGCTAGTAATAGAAGGTATTAATGCACCACCTCAGCATGTTGCTTTCCCTAACATTGCTCCGCAATCTACAATCATAACAGCAAATGTACCACTGAACATTCCCATGAAGACAATTCCAAAACCAGGCAGCTCCATCGCTGTCCTACAAAACATCCCTGTTCACACAAAGATTCCATTAGTGAACAAAAACGCAGAAGGTGGTAAGATAATCGTAAACAGCAAGCCTAATTTCCAGCGTAGCCAACCATCAGCAGCACTCTCGACTGTCCTTACTCCCGGCAAGTCGCTCCTGAAAGAGAAAGAAAGGAAGCCGGCGACATTCCCAGCACAATTTTGCGATGACAAGATGGCCGGTGATGACGATATCAACGATGTAGCGGCCATGGGAGGCGTCAATCTCCAGGAAGAAACTCAGCGCATTCTCGGGAATACTGATATGATTGGTACGCAGATTAGGTCTTGCAAAGAAGAGTACCTGGTCCCTAACAATGCGATGATGGCGCGCATTAAGGCGATTTGCGCTAAGAATGGTCTGGATGAGCCTTCACCGGAAGTCGCCGCTCTAATGAGTCACGCCTTACACGAAAGGCTCAAAACCATTGTGGAGAAACTGACATGCGTCACCCAGCACCGTATAGACCCGGTTACCAAGACAGACGGCCGGTACGAGGTGACGCAAGACGTGAAAGGGCAACTGAAATTCCTAGAGGAGTTAGATCGAGTTGACAAGAAACGCCGGGAAGATTCAGAACGTGAAATGTTGCTGCGTGCGGCTAAGTCACGTTCTAAAAACGAAGATCCAGAACAAGCGAAGTTGAAAGCTAAGGCTAAGGAGATGCAGCGTGCTGAATTAGAGGAGCTTCGTCAACGGGAAGCTAATTTGACGGCTTTGCAAGCCATAGGGCCGCGGAAGAAGGCACGTCTCGACGGGCCCGGAGAAGCCGCACCGACTACTAGCAGTGGAGCTTCAACTAGTAGCAACACCGGCCGTGGCCAGCTGGCATTGCGAACCCGCCTGAAACGCATCAACCTTCGTGATATGCTGTACATGATGGAGAATGACCGCGAATTTGCGCGCTCGCCTATCCTTTATAAGGCGTATCTCATGTAATAATCAAATTTATATAAATCCCACACCTACTTGGTGGGTTTTGATTAAAACAAAAACTAAGTTCCAGTGAACCCATAGCAAGTTAATGTGGTGCACTGTCATAAATAATATAAATTAAAAATACCTATGTTGCTCTATAATTTGTTTTAGATAGATATGCCTTACACTTGTAGTTTGGGGTCTACTAGAATGTAATTCTTGTTTATGGTAGAGTAATTGTTTTTGGTTGTAATTAATTCTTATTGAAATAAGACTTGCTTGACTTTAGTAAGGCTTTTTTGTAATGATTATCTGACTTGAAAAAGTCATCCTTCAGAAGTAATAAGCAAAGATTATAAATGACCCTGATTTTGTACAATCGCAATCATTGTATAGAACAGAATAAACATTGTTATGTAGGCTTAATATCATTTGTATTATTCATTATTTATGCTCCAGCTCTGCGCCATTACCATTCCTTGAAAAAATGCATGGCGCGGTGCTGAAGTATATTGTGTGAATATGTCGTTTGACCTTGATTCAATAATAAAATATATTTTTATATTATATCACTTGTTTTTTAATTCATTTAAATCTTTACTTAAAATTAGGTTTAAAAATAATATCACAACTCAAAAGGTTCCTTTGTGAACTGCTGAGGCAAAGCCGACAGCACCTCCTGAATTTGAGCGAGTTTCTGCCGTGCCGTTATCCGTCGGAAGAACACTGGGCATTCTGTATTCTCGCACCTGGACGAATACCTGTGGCCGCAACAGGATAAGCAAATCTGTAACAATAAAATCATCTAATAACTTGGGAAAGGAAAGTCCTATGTCATTTAATCCTTATGACACTGATTGAACTGAACATTCGTATGTGCTTTACGGCATAATCTAATGGGCACTTACATCTTCACAGTTCCTAACATAGGTCCTTGCTGCGTTGCCCCTCGCGGCTATAGTGATAGCAGCGCGAATGGTGTTGGTATCAGAGCATACAGTGCATAGTGCCATCCCCCTCACTGCCCTGGCGCTGCACGAGACACAGCGCTCCCGTGCCATATAACGAGCGATCCCGCCTCGGGCTACTTCGCGTTGTTGCTTCTCGCGTGTGTAGCCGAGTTCGTTCCACCTGGAACGTAGAAAATACATTAAGCAATAAATAAATAGTGGTGGAAAATGCATGCAATACCATATGCCCCGAACTGAGCATATCTTGTATAATGGTGACCAGCCGGGCGATTATGGAATTCTGATACTATCAAAACTTTGATACTTACTAATCGTTTTCAGTTAATATTGATGAATTTGTATTATGGAAGGTTGATGTTGATTGTCATACATGCTGTCATATGAATTGAAACCTCAGACGAAATAAATATAAAGACGGAGGGCATCGATCAACTTCCGTGCTTCCGTGTGTAAATACCCGCACCCACGCATACACATACACCGAAATCGTGCTCCTTGCTCTTAGTACCATATCACTGTGTTTTCAATAAACTTCCTTCAAAACCTTCGTGCTTTAGGTCAAGTGCGTTCGATAATGTTGTACAAAATAACCTTACGGAATATGTTAATGTTTTTTTGATGTATTCTAGACGACGACATGACTGAAAACTTAATAGTACAAGTATTTGCATATAATAAGAACAAGGAGCACAGTTTGGGTCGATGTATATTTGTGTGTGAGTGCGTGTATTTACACAAAGGAGCATGGTTTTGAGGCTTCCCTTTGGTTATTCACGCAAGGCCCTCTGTCTATATATATTTATTTGGTCTGAGATAGAAACCGAACGTACGTAATAGTAATCCATCTTGTCAAAACTGGTTCCAATTTCAATCAAACTAATGATTGAAATTATGCCGATTGCTAATCGAAACAAATAGACATTGATTGTGTCAAAAGTTCCATAATCGCCGTACAGATGACTGTTACAATACTTATATATTGTTGAATATACTTATGATACTTTGTAACACCCAGACACTGAACAAGCACATACATTCATGACACAAATGTTTATCTTAGGACTAATGTAGCGCAGAAGATAAAGCTACTATCTACTGAGCTGACTGACAGGCCATCATCGGACTACTGAGCCTTTTAGTCCGATATTTACACATTTCGACTTTCCCAAAACAATTTATGCAATAACTTCAGTTGATTTTTTCCAACATGCTAAATATAAAGCTGAGATGTGTAAGTAAGCCTTAGATACTCGAGATTTCCAACTTCGTTGCTCTCAAGCCATTTATTTTAATTTTATGTTCTATTTTCAAACTTGGTGATACGACAATGTCATTTAAGCTTTCAGTGTGTGTGGACTATTGCTTTTTCAATTGTATTTGAATAAATTTAAAATGACTGGCAATGATTTTGAAATATTACCCCACGTTTTGGAAGAGTGGAAGTGGAAGAGTTTTACTGTTTGGCGGATACCAAATCTACAGAAATGCTATTTATAAAGATGGTAGATGTTGGCGATGCAAAGAATATAAAAATGAAAATCTTAAATGCAAAGGATATGTGACCTTATCAGAAGTAAGTAAAGTATATCTACACTAATATTATAAAGAGGAAAAATTTGTATTTTTGTGTGTATGTTTGTAATGAATAAACTAAAAAAACTACTGTGCCAATTTGAAATGTTTATTAATTATGTCCTTTATATATTTTAGAATGAAGACCAAATTATAAAAGTTAGCGGTGAGCACACCTGCAAACTGGATAAAACTCGGAATGAAATTGACATATTACTTGACAAATATGTCGAGAAAGCTGCCCGAGGAACGGAAGCTGCTCCGAGAGTCTATAGAAAATTTAGATTGGCTATTGCAAAATCAGGGTTAGACTTAGAATCATCACAACCTGTCCCTACTTTCGATCAGAAAAAAATGACTATCTATCGAAAAATACGATCGACGGCAAAAGTCAATACTACCGCGTGTCCCAGAACTAGTAATGTTATGCCGGGGTGGGCCGATTCTCGATACTTACGTGAACAACATATGTTTTACCTTTTTTATAAGTTCACGCAACACAAACATAAAAGTTGCCTACATTGTGATGCCTCTGAGAAGAAAGTAAATTTTTGTGTTTTTGTTGAGATCAGCTGCAATTTTTATAAGAATCTTGTTTATTCTTCTATCAAATTTTCGGATTTATTGCATTTAATTTTTTGTTGACAAACAAAAATTTGCTAAAATAAATAAACTAAACGGGATTTTTTTATGATGATGATGGTGATAACATGTTCACAACTCTTTATTAGAACAACTTGAGTTGGATCTTCATAGAAATTTAAAGCATTGGGTAGGTAGGTATCCAACCAACATTTTTCGTAAGTAGGTAGAATACATAGGTAGGTAGATCTTCATAGAAATTCAAAGCATTAGGTACCCAACCTACAACATTTTTCTAGGTAGGTAGGAGATTTCTTATTAACATTTCTAGGCTAGGTATCTATTAATTTGAATTTATATGAAAAATCTTGTCTATCCCATATTTTCCCACAGTTTTATCTGTCCACCTCATTGTGCGACTCTGTGACTTCCCGGCTTTTTATCAAAGGTGTCAAACAAAACCGACAACCAATCAGAAGAGTTCAGTCCACATAATAAATCGCGGCTAATTCCAAAGGTACTCTACCTTTGTAATTAGCCGACATTTATTATTTTGTCATTGTTCCGATTAAGACTTTATTTATTTTATTCATTAATTTAATAATTAATTCTGTCATTGGTTTTTTCTTGGTCACTCTGTGCTGAATTAATTTGTTTTGTCACTGGTTTTTTTTCTGTAAGTAGCCTAGTAGCATGCGTATAGTGATTAATGGTGGCAGAACTAGAATGGTTAAAGGATTCAGTGACCAAGAAAGAAGCAGTGACATGACTACAGAATAAACTAAGCAAAATAACATCACTAGGAACCAAAGTAGTACTTACCAACATGATTGTCATCATTGTGATAGGTTTGAATTTTCACATCGAAAATGAACCCTAAAAAATTGTCGGCAATTACAAAAGATTTTATTTTGCTTTGATTGAATAGATTTTTGCTCAGTGATTTGTTGTACGTCGTGCTGTCAACTTCCTAGTTCCTGTTCTTATTCATTCTTATCTTATTGGTTTCCTTTATTAGTACTATGTTGTTTTTTTAGCTGTTGGTTTTCCAAATATAAATAAATAAAACTTCAGTTAATTTTTTCCAACATGCTACATATAAAGCTATTTTATACAAAAAAATAGGTATTCCTATTTTTCCACCAATCAACTGCATCTAAGTTTCTTTAATAAACTTATCTTTTTCTATGTTCCCTCTTCTTCTTCTAGAAATTGATTTTCCAAATCTTTTCATCTGTTCGGCTTTTAAAATCGCGAGGGTGTCCTCATTTTTTAAAATGTTTAAAATTTGTAACATACTAGGATTTTTGTTAATTAGACCATTGATTGTAAAATTCCACGCTTCGACCACATTGTTTGTTCGATGACGTTCTGAAATTAGCCTTCATCCATTGTTTTTGGAAATAAGTTTTAAATTTTGTAATTTTATCATCAAGAGAAGGCATTTCGTTTGACATAATATATTGCCAACCATTGTTTTTTTCGTGTATTGGCAGCAATGGCAGAACAGAACACAAACTAACAATACGCCTGTAATTCCTCAATTTCAAGTCAATTGATTTTGCTTTTCGGTCCAAAGCATTTCGGAAATTATGTAACAACTATTTATATTCACATTTTTTGTTACAAATGTTACAAATTTTAAACATTTTAAAAAATGATGACACCCTCGCGATTTTAAAAGCCGAACAGATGAAAAGATTTGGAAAATCAATTTCTGGAAGAAGCAAAGGGAACATAGAAAAAGATAAGTTTATTAAAGAAACTCAGATGCAGTTGATTGGTGGAAAAATAGGAATACCTATTTTTTTGTATAAAATAGCTTTATATTTAGCATGTTGGAAAAAATTAACTGAAGTTTTATTTATTTATTTATTTATATTTGGAAAACCAACAGCTAAAAAAACAACAAAGTACTAATAAAGGAAACAGAGAGCCAATTGCAAGTTTTTGCTGATGGAAACATTGTAGTTAATGCATTTTTTTTTGGGAAAGTCGAAATGTGTAAATATCGGACTAAAAGGCTCAGTATTTCGATGATCTGTATTGATCAGCATCATCGGACTACTGATACTAGGCCCGAGCAATGGCCTAACATGTCATAAATGTAACCAGCTAAGGCAAGGTGACAAGTGGGGCAAGGCATCAACTGAATGGTGCCCGTGGGGTGAATATAGAACAGTGAATCGACCGGCATCGGCAGTGAGATAGGTGAACTACATTATCAAAGTCATGGGTCTTAAATGACTGACGCTAGCGCAAGATCGAGGTGGATAGTACGAACAAAAGTTGACCTATACTGAGCAGTGGGTAGAACCGGGCTGATGAAGATAAAGGAAGCGTTAGTCGGAACTAAGCAACTAAGCACAGCTTGTACTGTAGGACACAAGGACTTTACAACACCCAGGCACAGAACAAACATCTATGGAAAGTCATTGGTAGTATCAGAGGATCAAGTGCTTGAGTGACACTGACCATTCGAGGACTACAGCGCCCCGGAGAGAGAGACAGCGATGCAGCGGCGGCAGTAATACTCTCCCCGCGTAGTACGCAACGTGCGGAGTCAGACTCGGGTCCCGCGCTAGTTCAGTGGGATCACGCGCGAGTCGACACAATGCCGCGCCGGGAGCTCCCGCCGTCACCAGCCATGACACACGCTCGCCCGTACGCGGCCCGTCGCGGTGGTCGCGCGATATTCTACGTCTAGAACGAAACGATATATATATACAACCCTTTATACTTGTGGTGTGACTTTAGTAAGAGTCTTGGTGGGTACCACGATGCCAGAATTTCTGCATCCAAGCAGTAGTATGCAAGCATAACTGTGCTTGAATGGCACTGGCATGTAAAATTACTTTGCGGCCGGCAACTTGCGTGTGATACATTCTAGTATTGCAAGCGGCATAAGTTATCAAGTAGGTCGTATGCTTGTCAGCTGGCTCAGTTGTATTAAAAAAAACCATGTCTTCCAGACCTGGAATCCATACTAATACCAGTCTATGGAGACGGACATAAGGCTACTTTTTATGTAGGTACTATGCGTGCAAAACAGCGGGCACTATTAATCCAGGACATTTCACACAGCATCATCTGGCCCAAAGTAAGCAGAGCTTTATGTGTTATGGATACCACATGACTGATATATTACTTATATTTTTTTTATATAATATACATAGAAAATACCCAGGCCCGAGACAAATACTTGGGAGATCATACAAACATTTGTCCCGCGGCGGGAATCGAACCCGCAACCTTCTTTAAAATATTATTTTAAACCGTCTCTGTTACTTTTTCACGGCTAAACGGTAGAACGGATCTTGATGAAATTAGGTACAGATATAGATTGTATATTGGCGTAGGCTTTGAAGTAGGTACCATGTGGTAAACCGCGGGCAGCAGTATATAGTAGTGAATTGTACTCACAGTGCGATTTCATTGGGCGGCGCCGTGGCTTGCGCTCTGTACCCGGCGGGACCGTGGTACTCTCTCGTGAATAACAAGTCCTGCACCGGGAGAGACCCTCTCGCGAGTCGTGATAGCACCGAGCAGACGGTGCGTTTGACGCGCGACATATCGCCAGTTTCGAATAGCTCGCATAATGCTTGTTTCAGGAGCTGGAAATAGATTTAAAGATATTTATAGGACTAATCCTAGGCGTTGTAGATGTGATATCTACAATACAATGCCTATATTCCTACTTCTTACTAATCTAAACTTATTAGTTGAATTATTATTTATTTAGGCTGAGACGCAGAAGGTTGCGGGTTCGATTCCCGCCGCGAGACAAATGTTTGCATGATCTACAAGTATTTAAAAAAAGTAAATAAATAATATATTAAGTCATGTGGTACCCATAACACAAGCGCTGCTTATATTGGGGTCAGATGATGCTGTGTGAAATGTCCAGCATTATTTATTTACTTATGTATAACATATGGGAAAACCGCGGCAACAGCAGCTAAGCCTCGTAACTTCTTGACAATGTAGATTATATTCTTTTAGCAAAAGATATGTACTCAAAGAATATAATAGTCAAAGAATAGAGATGGCAACAGATTTAAACAATGAATTAACTATTGTGTGTTTATAAGGTACACACACTTTAGGTATAAAGGTTTTATGATCAGCATGGCGATTCTGGTACTCTTGATGCAATCAATGTCTGTTTCCATTAGCAACGGAAATATCATGGATTGGTATTATGGTTGTTCGGTTTCTATATCAGTTTTATTCATGACAGTGTGTCTTACAATCAACATCAACCTTTCGACTGGCCTGTCAGTTTAGTTGGTAGTAGCTCTGCCTCCTGCGCTGTATGTTGAGGGTTTGATTCCCTCCCAGGACAACATAGGTGTTTGTTCTGTGTTTGGGTGTTAAGTATCTTTATGTATGTATTTAAAAATATATAAATATTATATCAGACATCTGGTTGCCATAATACAACCTATGCTTAGTTTGGGGCTACATGGTGTTGTGTGCATTGTCCACCAATACTTATTTATTTTTATTTATTTAATACCATTTCATCAATAAACGCTTTCACTAAAAGCTGTTAATATTGATTTTTTGATAATGGCCTCAATTCTGTTGGCACCAATCTAACTAATTTTAGCTAAAATTAGATTTAGAACTGTCAAATGAAACATTGGTATTCTGCTGCTGCTACCAACTTATCATAATTTAATTTTATCTAATTTAATTAAGTGTTGCTAATTTAGTTAGGTGGTACCAACCGAATAGGTTATACAAATGCTATGACTAACTAAATATATTTTAGACAATTCCTAATTTTAGAAATGAACCAACCGAATTGCCACCAATATCAGAGTTTCATAATCGTTCGGTTCTTACCTTTACGCCAGCAGGACAGCCATCTCGCCTAACTGTCTCAATGCCCTTCGCTTCGTAGATTGGTCTCTCCTGATCTGCGCTTTCATACATGTAGCCTACGTACCGCTTCTTCGTCTGCAGTATGCACGGTTGATATACCTGATGAATTCATAAATAACACAAAATTACATACGAGTAACTATTATAGTGAGTGCTTACCGTGAATTTTGACTTGAGATGTCGCGCAAAGTGATATTATTAAGTGATAAAAATTTACCAATCAATGATATTATAAGTTTATGAAGCAATCAGAGGGCTGTCAATTGAATGTGTGTATCTGTGTCTGTTTGTGGCATTGTAGCTCCAAAACGGATAAACCGATTTTGATATAGTTTTTTCTTTAAAATCTGACCTGATCGAGTGTTCTTAGCAATGATTCAAGAAAATCTGTTTGAAGTGCATCAGCTCATCATGATGCACTTGTTTTTGTATTTTTCTGTGTGATATTACAATAAAGAGTAATCTATCTATCTATCATGCAGATGTGAGTTCCTCGCATCATAAATAAAAGTTGCCAATTTTTGCAATAACATTGACATACCAAATTTCAGTATCATTGAAGTTACAGGATACTAAATTTCGAATTGATCAAACCTTCACAGGCTGCTACATGGAATCTGCAGGTTACCCAACTCCTCTATAACTTACAGTAGAAATATCCTGCATCGCATTGGAATTGTCTTATTGAATAGGAGATAGCAGTTTTTGTTTTGTCGGGGATTTCTTTAATTTAAATCTACTTGTTTATTAACAGTCACAGGACATGTATTTAATTCTCTCTACTAATCCTCGCTTTACCATTGGCACACATTTACGTTCTGTAAAATCATAGACATACCTAATTATATATTCTACTAGCTGACCCGGCCACGCGTTGCTGTGGCTCAGAAGTTCTAATATGTTGAACCAATATTATACTAAACTTTTAATTCACATATGACGTGGAATATATTGTAGTATCAAAAAATCTAACACGACGCCATTTACCAAACGTTTATCTAACCTAGATAGTAAAAGATGTTGAAGTTAACTTACACTGCCATCTGTTAGAAATTTATGGGCACATTAAGGATTTAAAGGTATACATACGGTCAACATAATTATTAAACTTTCCTTATATTGCCCCTACAAACTAAGAACATTTATACATTTCTCACAAAAAGTCGTAAATCAATTTAGGTATACGATTTTTAGTTTTACTAGGACGTGTCAATTATTTTTATTTTAGTATCTAACATTTTTGTGTAAAGGATGGAATGTTGGTGAAGTATGTTTGTACCATGTAAAGTCGTATGAAAAAGAATTGTGAGAAATTGAAGCTTAAAAGAGAATACGGATTTTATATTTAAAATAAAACCCTCAAGAGGGACCGGCGGGTAATGTAACGAAGCGTTACATGTTTTATTTTAATTACATATTGTTAGCTGCATAGATACGATATACTTGAGTAGGTACGAGTAATATGTAGTACTTCTGTCATCCAGTGTCCCGCCTCGGCAGTTGCTTTGTTCGTGTCAGGCACAGTATGGTACGGGGGTATTTGGCGGACACCACTCCGGCGACGGTTGGCCGCGAGTCGGTTTCTAGACCTAGCAAGGGATACCCGTACTACTTTTCGCCAGTGCGTGCGTCCTAGCCCACTGTCGAAATATGATATTATTATATTACAACATAACTATATACATCTAAATTCTGTGAAGATGTGTCCCGAGTATAGGGTAAGTTTTAAATGGAACACGACACACAAATTAGCATAAGTACTTAGTTAATTCACTTTTCCTGTCATTGTGTGTAATTTAATAATTATTTCCTAGCAGCTTTTCCACCTTTATTACTAAATTGTCAAACCATTGTCCTTGTAAAAGTCATTCGATTTCATCATCTTTTATTTTTTCATCTACCTTAAATTTTTATCATTCTAAGCTTAAATTCATATTGTTTAAATTAAATTCATTTTGCTTTTGCTTATCCAGCCTTCTGCTTACATAGCCTTCTGCTTATATTTCCTTCTGCTTATATTTCTGCCTTCCTTGTAAACTCCGTTCTGATAGCACCACCACGGCAAAACCAATTGCGAGTATGTACGCACCCAGCTCCTTAGCGATGCCGTTGGTGGCCCCCAGAACGGAAGTTAGATAAACCAGAACCTAATCATTTGGTTTTATCGCTTCCAGGAACCACGCAGAGATTTTATTCTATAACCGCGACAACGCCTGTCCAACTGGGGTGCAGCCTACCCTAGCCTGAGTTCGGGTGTGTCCGCTGCGCGACCTAGTGCCGGACGAGACTATCACCATTTCGGGGCCAACCACCACCTTCGGCTCGCACCACTCGTAAGGGGAGTACATCGCTGCACAGAGGTGGAAACAGATTAGGCCGTCTTTACCCACGTCATACAAATATTTGTGTGTCTACCACTACTGTGATTTTATTATTATTAAACAGCTATCATGTATCACTAGTCTTTCCTTACTTCTACCATATTAGGTAGGTAGGAGGGGAGACTGGGGTCATACGGTACAAACTGATTGTAGGAAAACATTAAATTTGCAAAAATATTGAGGTAAATATGTAATCGAGATAAAAACTATCCTATAAGTTTGACCAAATTACACACAGTAAGCCAAATTTCATAAAAAATGGTAAAGTATTTCTGGAGTTAATACCGGACAAACATCGTGACGCTAGGTTTTTATATATAAACTAGTTGTCCCATTCGCGACTTCATCCGCGAGTCTTTAAAAGAAAAAAAATCGAATCGTACCGACTGCAGCACCAACTGCCGGGCTGATTTGTGAATCTAAACCATCCAGGGCGCCACCCAAACGCATACAAAAAAAAACATTCAAATCGGTCCAGCCGTTTAGGAGTTCAGTGACGTACACACGTACAGTAGAATTATATAATATAAAGATTTAATATAATATATGCAGACATTTGTGTAGATGTTAAATGTTTGTTTATTATTTAATCACCCAATAATTACTGAACCGAAATGTATGGGCCTATATACTTAGTTAATACTCATTTCTTCTTAGTGATAATTTTGTGTTTCTATTGTATTCATGGTTTTGGGAGATTGACGAATTCATTAAAGACTTTTCTACCAACATGCATTTACATACTTTTTCTAGTTTGAGCGCGACAGGCGGTGGGTTGTCCGCGGTGACAGCATCAGCTATCTCTTGACCGATCACGAAGGCTTCAGCGCGGGTCGCACCCGGCACCAGAACAAACATTGAATCTGTGTCGCCGTAGACCACCTGAAGTAGTAGGAATCGTCAAAAATACAAAAAAACGTGTGCGTCTCGGGACGCCCGACAGAAGTGATAACTTAAACTAATCTAACTAGCGCTGTAGGTTAGAGTGAGAGAAGAGGAGCCTGCCTACCGCTGCCGTATGCGTGATATAAAAGGAAACCAGACAGACTCGCGCCGTAATGCGTTACGTAACGAAGCGGTTTACCCTCCCATAAGAAGTTATCACTTCAAAAAATAAAACATGGTCCGACTATAATCCTCGGGCTCGGTAGACACCTGCCCAGATCTTAAGGTACTCTTTGAGCATGCCTATGACGGGTAGTCGGAGGCTACGTACAAACATTATAACCTCTTCGTTCGTCTCCAGTTTCCTAACTATTACATTCGCAATATAAGTCATTGACTTTTCTCCATGCCTTTCAGTCAACATTGCTAGAGTCAAATCTCCGCTCCCTCGCACCCTCACCGCTCTCAATAGACTTCTTGTCCAGAACTCGGCCTGTGATATCTTTGCTGATGAGCGAAAGAAGATTATGTTGGTATGCCTGAGATTTTTCAAAACTGCTGAATGTAAGTTATATTCAATTATTCTTTACTTACTAAAAATAGATTAATAATACACATATTGAAATTAAATATTTTTATAATTTGTTTTTTGTTTGTTTTCTATTTGTTTTTGAATTGTTATTATTAAGTAGTTTGTAATGACTACTTGGAAAATCTAATTATTAATTAGTGTAACTGCTGATTAATTAATTAGTGCAACTAGTCTTGTCAATAACCTTGACATTCCATTTCGGGTTATTCCTCACGAGTTTGACAGCGCGCTCCAATGTCTCCCTTCCTTTAGCGACCACGCTGTCCCCGACTTCAACACACGGCATTCGACCGCTGAAGTTAGCTGCTGTGTAGCCGTATGTCACATTTGCTATTAGCTTCAGACCTGGAAAACATACATAATTTCAAAATAATATTCTCACCGCTCCTGAGCTCAGAATTAAAACTACGATTTGGACCAACATTTCCTCCATAACCTTAGACCGTACGGTATGCTAGAGAAAATTAGTACAGATAATTCAGAGATTTTGTTGTTCTGTTGATATTTACCGAACAGTAAGCGACAGAATTACTTCAATTATTAGTACAACAGAATAGAAACTACGTAGCATTATGGACAAGTAGCAAATAGGTTAAGTACTAACCTAACTGCCTCGAATGCATAGCCTTTTTCACTGCCTCATCTGTCTGAAGTTTCATGCTCTTCTTCACAGCTTGTCTCGCCGCTAGTATTCTTCTGAGCAATGCGGGCAACACCCCTCGTCTAACAGAGGGCTTTACGAATCCGACCCCAACCGGCGACCAGTGGACTAAACCTTTCTTGACTAGCGTTTCGAGTTTTGATTTGGAAATGCGCAGCCGCCAGGCGCCGAATTCATAGTCTGAGTCACTGAATAGGTGGAAATAATAAGGATGGAGCTCAAATTCAGCACAAATTAATAGTTCGCAATACAAATCACACTTTATCGTGTGATGTTGCTGAAGGTAGTATGTTAGGCTCTTTACTGTTTCTAGTTTAACACAGTAAAGGGCCTAATATTCTACCTATACCTAGTCAATATCCTAGTCCGGTCAAATTAGACCAAACAATAGGAGTGAAGGTACAATAAATCGCACCCAGCTCAAAATTGGGAGGATTGTTCAAAACACTATGATAAATGAAATCTAAAAAATCCTTATCGATCCGATACCTGGGAAAAAAAATATCCGAGGTCAAAGGTCACAAAAACAGGTTCTTCGCGATTTTCAGCAAAACGTAAGTTTTATCATAAAATATAACGATATAACGATAACGATTCAAAAAGTTGGAAGAGTTGTAATCGTCTTGACGTGCACACGTTTCCACGCCACCTTTGGGGTAGTGTACTTAGCGCGTTTTTTTAATGTGGGTTTCCCCGGTAGGCCTATTTCAGGGATCTTAATAATCACGGATCCTAATTTGTTGTAATAAATTTCCCTTTTTTTTTATTTTATTTACATCGCTTTTATCATTTTCAACCGTTGTCAATAACTTTTATTATTCAATAGTTCCAAATTAAACAGAATCACAACTGATCCGCAGAACAGGCCTACCGGGGAAACCACGTTAAAAAAGCGGCCAAGCGCGAGTCGGACTCGCCAATGAAGGGTTCCGTAGCAGCAAGTAACCTAATATAAAAGTTCTTGTAGTTCGTTGTAACTTTGATCGATGTTTTAATAAGTGTATTTTTTTTTAAATTAAGTTATTGATAAACATTATAATTAGGTACCTAAATGATGGGATTTATATCTAACTATATGCGAGCCCATATAGGCTTGTGATAGCTAAATAAGCTAATATATATTCCAGTTTGACAAGAAATATTGCCAAAAATATTATCAATTTGTGTGCCTTCTCGCGTAGTTGTACAAGGTGGTAATAACGTCCTGTTACAGCGTTCTGCATGAATGACAGTATACAATTGTCTATTAAAAAATCTTCGTTGAAGTCTCCAAAAAGTAATGTTGGCATATTGTTGTTGCAAAAAACATTTTTGTTTATGAACTCCATGAAATTTTTGTTTGTACATCTGGGCGATACCGATCAAGCCACGCCCCGCGCGATTTTAATTTTTATTTACTTAGGCACCTATTACAGATTTATTATTAGAAAATAATGGTTCACGGTTTATGCATAAGGTTTATGTTTATGAAATTGAATGTTTTTTTTAATTTTTATATTTGAGTTGATTGAATGAAAGGTAAATTGCGGTTTACGATTTATGAAGTATTAAGAAAAAACTACTTACTAGATCTCGTTCAAACCAATTTTCGGTGGAAGTTTGCATGGTAATGTACATCATATATATTTTTGAAGTGAAATCTTCTTTTAGCGCGGTACGCATATTTTTAGATGAGGTAAAACCTCTGGATTCGCGACACCGTTACCGTTTAGGGCGAGACGCAGGGCTGCCGCGCTCGCCCCATTTGATTATAATCCTTAATACACATGTTTACAGTCTACTTTTGTATGGAGAAGTTTACTGAGTTAGGTTCTTTGATATATTATCTACATTCTGAACAAAAAATATTGCATCATCTGTGTTCGTTCAGATCGGCAGTCGCCATAACTACTGATTTTGAAGTGATTTATTACTAAACTCTAACGCGCCAAAATAAGTTTTCACTTCTGTCGGCACTCCCAGAGTGCAACCCGATTTTTTTAGTTATATCATTCTCTTATTTTAGGAGTTACAGGGGGTGGGACACACATTTTTACCACTTTGGAAGTGTCTCTCGCGCAAACTATTCAGTTTAGAAAAAAAAAATATTAACCTCAATATCATTTTTGAAGACCTATCTATAGATACCTCACACGTATGGGTTTGACAAAAAAAAATATTTTTGAATTTAGTTCTAAGTATGGGGAAAAAAAATTATTGTTTTTTTTTTCAATTTTTTTGTGAAAATCTTAATGCGGTTTACAGAATACATCTACTTACCAAGTTTCAAGAGTATAGTTCTTATAGTTTCGGAAAAAAGTGGCTGTGACATACGGACGGACAGACAGATAGACAGACAGACAGACAGACAGACATGACAAATCTATAATGGTTCCGTTTTTTGCCATTTGGCTACGGAACCCTAAAAACGCGCTAAGTACACTACCTCAAAGGTGACGTGGAAACGTGTGCATATTATGACGATTACAAACTTTTTGAATCATTATATCTCAGAAACAGTGGCTCTTAGGAAAAAAACTATTTCAATTTTTTTTATAGATAATTATCTGATCTACAATTTCTGTCTAAACTAATTTTATGATAAAACTTACCGTTTTGCTCAAAATCGCGAGACACCCGTTTTTGTGACTTTGACTCCAAATATATTTTTTTCAGGTATCGGATCGATGAGGATTTTTTATATTTAATTTATTATTGTGTTTTAAACAATCCTACCAATTTTGAGCTGGGTGCAAATTATTGTACCCTCGGATGTTTAAATTGACCGGGCTATACGCTAAAATGAGGAATCCTATTTAACATACCCATTCATGTTTTGAACTCGGCCGATGCAGGTAGAAAAGCAGTAGTTATAGGCTATCATCATGGATGGATACAAGCTTTGAAAGTCTAGGATTATCATCGGGTCAGTGTAATAACGCGATTCTGAAAATTATTGGTTTTTTATATAAAATTGATTTCCTTGAAAAACCCAACCAGAAATCAACCTCCACTTGAATAATAATTGTGTGAACTAAAATACTCTACCTGGTTCAAATATAAGTGGTAAGCATTCTGGAGCGCGCATGGCTGCTCTCTGTTTGACCGTCGGCGACATAGCTATTAGATTGAGAGGTCTCGCCGCGCGTAACATCAAGGACTCAACTCGGAACTGAGACCCTCTGGACAGAACCTCCCACCATTGTAGCCCAAACAGT
Organism: Lampropteryx suffumata; assembly: GCA_948098915.1. NCBI lineage: Eukaryota > Metazoa > Arthropoda > Insecta > Lepidoptera > Geometridae > Lampropteryx > Lampropteryx suffumata. The sequence goes on from OX402553.1 coordinate 14,801,881, forward strand.
CTTGCTAGTTCTGATGTTCTGTCTGATGGAAAATTTAAGAAAAGAGTTAAATTGATGCTGATTAAGCTATGAAGAAACAGCAATTTTCATTTTCTAATTCAGATTTTGCTTAAAGCAAAAAAAAACGTACTATTCGTGGCTTATGGAATAAGAGCCGTTACGCAATACTAACTTATCATATCAAGTTTCTCCAACATCCTTACAGTGCCCGAAAGTCGTGTCAAGTAGTACTCGCACGTTATCCACCTCAGTATCCTAGACTCATCTCCCCACCAATCCGCTAACTGAGCATAGCTATACTTTGGAACTCGCTCCTTTAAAACCTCAAACATGCAGTTCTCGAAACTGTAGCTCGATAATGCTAGCTCGTGACGAAATAGACGCCAAACGTTGAACATAACTCGTCCTATAATCCTCCCTTCAAAATCCTTGTCATTCTCTCCTCTAAACCGTTTTTGTCGATATTTTTCTGTGATTCGGGAGATTTCCTTCACAATTTCTATGTTTAGGATCTGTGCTCGTTCCAAAAGGTATCCCCAAGAACTCATTTCTATTTCGTACCCACACATTATATCTGGATCATGTTTTTTTACGAGATCTATCACTTTTTCTAAGATTTCATACTCATTGTTAAAATAGGTAACATTTTTGAAGATACATCTGTCTAGGTATTTGGGCGGAGACATGTCGTCAACGACTAATATTTCTGTTAGATGTTTCGGTAAGAAATGATTTGGTGGAGAGTTATTTGTGACTGTAAGGAAAACAGCTTCAATACGATCTAGTGCTGGATCTGGGTTCAGTTCACCTCTTACAGATGTGTGTACTTCTAATAACATTAACGTTAAGAAATTCACCTGAAAATACATTAAAATAAGACTGTTACAAAATAAGAGCGGTTTAGATTTTTCTGAATAAACATGACCAACTAAAAAATCAAGAATTTAGACGGTACAAAGCTTGTAAAAATGTGTTACATCAACTGTTGGTGCCTCAATAGAGCTGGTTTCATTTTGCAAATGGTTGCTACCAAAGCAAAGGAATGATCCGTCAGGCTGCATCGTGACTTGCAGTGTGTTATCTAAACTTGTCTTCTCCTGTAAGGCAAAATACTAATTAGTTTTATCATCGTTTTTATTTATAGTTTGCTAGCTAAAGAGATTATAATCCGAAATTACCTTATCATTACTATCTAAGCTTACACTGTTGTTTATAATATCTTCGTTTAAACCTAATGCTTGAGAATTATCTAGTTCCTCAATGTTCATACTAATATCTTCTAATTTACTTTCAACTACAGTATTTTTAGCTTTTGCATAAATCCATTGCTTTATTTCTTTACTAGTAGGTGGTCTTTTCACAGGTTCAAGTACACAAGTTTTGTTTCCCGCCAATAATGTTCTCAAACTATCAGGTTTTGTAGATTCTTGATACATTTCGTTCATTTGCATAAAGAGTAGATGACGCCATTCTTCTATACTAGTATCAGTGACTTTTTCAAAGGGTTTTTGATCTCGAGCCAATCGGCTATTTAGTTTTAAAACTAATTGACCGATCTCAATTTTAGCACCGACATCTCTGTGGTCTGAATAAAATGGTTCAGGGTACACAATTTTCGGAATTTTATATTGTTCTAATGAAGCTGTGATGTAGCTTTTAGTAGGCGGTTTTATTTTTGGTGTGATTATTAAAGTCCTAACGCTTCCCTCAAAATTGTGTATCGTTTCTTCTTTCTTCATTTCTTCTATTTGTTCATTCTGATAAACATTTTCAATTTGCACCTTGATTTCAACACTTTCAACTGTTTTGTTTAGGGTATTATTTGCGGCACCTTCCAATGATAAATCAAATACTTTCGAGGTGTAAAAGCTTATTATTCCCGTATTGTTTTCTTCCTGTGAAGAATCGGAATTATTTATAAACGACTCATCTGGCTTGAGTATATCATTATCACAATGAGTTTTCGAAGGTCCAGCTTCAGGTACAAAATTATTTTGTTTATCATAGACTTCTGTCACTTCAAGTTGTAACGTTTCGGAGTTACTTGTTATTTTCTCAACTAAATCTAAAATAGATAGGCTTTCAATTGCATCTATTACTTCATGATTTGTACTTGAATTAACCATAGAATCCTCTGAAACACTTTTAGGTTCAGTTTTAACAGCTCTTCTCAAATGCAAATCTGATATATCTTCAATGGTTTCCCTTGAAACATTTATTTCATTTACGTCACTAGTATCCATTTTGCTGGATGTACCCTCCTCTGTTTTTACAGTTTCTTTCTTCTTAGTTTTAGGTTTAGACAAGCCTAGTTTGAATGGTCTCATTTTTCTTTTTCTTACTTTTTTGACATCTACAAAAAACTAGTGGTATTGATATGGTGAAATCACTCAATAAAAAAAAAGAGGTAAGTATTATTTACTTACGTTCATCATCAAATGTTCCATCTAGTTGTGGTATGTTAGCGCCATCCCAGTAAGAATCATTCCAACAACCATCATCAGTGTGAGTGTCATCTTTACTGAAATAATCCATGTTGTATTATTTGTGCATTACAATAGCTTAAAATTGTTAAATACTCCTATCAAATAGCAACACACCTTTCACAAGGATTTAGGCAAATTGTTTCATCATTATAAGCTTGTGAATAATCATCGTCTATATTTAGTTCATCATTGTCTTCATTAACAGGTGTTCCCAAAACACTGTCTTCTTCCACAGACTTTTCATCCATACCCTGCAGGATATCTAATAAATCTAAATCTTCACTGTTTACTGAAAAATTTACATAGTAACAATTAATAAATTATTACATTTATAACTGTTACTAAAATAAAAAGAATATAATACTCACATAAAACTTGACTGTAATGAAGACTGCAATTTAATGCCAAACTTTCATCAACAATAGTGTTATCCATATCATCAACCAATGTTTCATCTAAACTCCTTCTCATAGTGTCGTCTATACTGACGCCAAGTGTTCTATTAGGCAAATGCACACTAACATCTACAGCATTGAATAACTGAGACCCCACTAAGCTCTCTGCTGGATAATGAACAGCTTCTAAGACTTTTTGCACACTTTGATCTGTCACTACAGGTTGGTCTATTAAATTAGACATTTTGATCATAAACATTTGTTCAAACTTATGATGTGATTCTGTTTCTTCTCCTGATAATCTTCCTTGTGACAGAGATTTTGAAGCAAGGGACATGTTAAGCTGTTTGCGTCTAACCATTTCTTGGTTCCATACTTCTTCCAATCCTGGGTTTTCAATACCATCACCTTTGCCTATTCTCTGGCGATTTATAATGTGAGAAGCCACACAGTCAACCTCATAAAAGCATGAACTTTCAGGTTTCAGTCCTTCATCTGTGCTTTCTAAAGGATCATTACTGTTTTGCAATAAACCTGATTTGCGAAACTTAACAGATTGCAAGTCTATATTGCTCATACCAAAGAGATTGAAGTCTATGAAAAATTGCAGTGTGAAGTTGAGATGAGATTCGTGTGGCTGGAACAGCTGCCCGAGAATGGCACCATTGCTGCATAACTCTACTGCTTGTTTTATTAGTCCAGGGCTGTATAAAAACACCTTTAGATACAAGTGCTCTTTGTCATGAAATCCATAAAATGGTCTGAAATATTTGGAAATAAAAAATTGAATTTAGCTGAATAGGTAATTAAATATAATTCATCAAAATTAAAATTCTTGTTTCATAAATGAACAAACTCATTGAAAAGGTATGTACAGCAACTCTAACAATATTATGCCTGGTAAGCTTCTTTCTTATCATGTGTCTAAAATTAATCCTATTTTAAACTGTAGGTAGGTCAAAAGTTATATTCTATTATATTATATTATTAGTATAGTGGCATGGGAGTAGTTTCAATCAAACTACTCCTATGACACAGTTCTAAACTAGTTTGGGATATGGTCAATACCCAACCCATTCAGTTTAGCTATTGATGCCATAGCTTTTGTTAAATGTCAATTTAAGTTAGATTATTATTAGTTAGTAAGTTAAACAATTGTCTGGTAGAAATCACAACCACAAAAAGAATGCCAATTGCAGGAAAAAAATAATTTCTTAATTTTTGTTTTGTTGAGTTCACAATAAAGTTTTATTATACAGCGAAATTACTAATAGTTTTGTGAGAGCCAATTTTTTCATGAAACTAAATTTTTTTGGTGACTGGATCTTCTGATTCCTTGATACTTACAATCCTTTGACCAGTGATATTTTGTAAACATGTTGATTTGCTGAATTTGCCTGTTTTAATGCTATATTCAGAGCTTTGTCCAAACTTGCTGCTATCTAAAATATGGAAACATGTCAACATAATCATCTTTTTTTAAATCAAAATGGTTCATGTAGTTCATGTCATCAATAAATTTCTCACCTGATATAAATACTGAGGCTCTGGATTTGGAGAAGGGCAAGGTATATAGAAATAAGGGAATACCCCATGAATATGCAGACATGCTTTGTGTCCTTCAGGTGTTGGCCCAAAAACTCTTAGGACTGGGACCTACAACAAAATTTCCACTCGAGACTTGTAATTTTGAAATAAATTAGGAACATCTATTGTATCGATCGAGTCTTGTACATGAGTGTTCTGCTAGGCTCATTTTATACCTGTTTTATATCAGATCCTCTGAAATCTGAGTAGATGACATCAATACCCGGTATCGGCCGTGTTAGATAATGATCACATACCACAATTCTAACCGAGAATTCAGGGCTTAACAGTGATGCCTCTGAAAATAATGATTTATCAGGAACTTTGATGTTTGGAACAAAGCAGATAGAAATACAATTTTGAAAAAAATCGCTTAATTAGCCACCTGTTCCACTCATTACAGACACATTATTTTTAACTTTCAACTACTGTATTTTTAGATTCTGTATCAATCCATTGCTTTATTTCTTTACTAGTAGGTGGTCTTTTCACATTCACAATTGAATTTTGTTCATTTTGTAAACAGCAGACAAAGCAGAGACAAGTTTCAACAAGTTAATCCATCCAAAACAATACAAAACAATAACAAGTTTTCTTATGTGATTTCAAAAATACAAGTCATTTAGAAATCGCATTACAATCCAAAATTAAATTGCAATGCAATATTTGATAGTGTTTTATGTAACCTCTAAAAAAATCATGTTTAACATATATTTTTTTAATTTTGTAAAAATTTGTGCTGATTTTTTTTTTTTTTTTTCTTCGCTCATATGGGCAGGCTAAAGTCTAGAGACCATACTGCCTTGTCTTGCGTAAAAAAATTGTGCTGATATTTTTCTTTTCTTCTTCTTCTTCGTTTATGGCATGTCATAAAGTCATCATAAAGTCATACCTACATCATGATGATAATTTTGCCTTTATCAAGTGATTGATTGGCTAAAAACAAAAAGTCTTATTCGAATGTCACGTGTTATGTCTTCGTGGAATGGCCGTTCTTTCTAGAAATTTCTTGGGATTCCTCGTCGTTCAAATCACATTGCAACACGCTTATAACTCAATTGCCCATACTTGTGCTATGAAGTTACAATTCTTTGATTAAAATTCCGCTAAGTTTACTGAATAAAACATGCTATAACTCGAGAAAAAAATATTAATTAGAATTGCTATGTTGAATGAAACGACAAACGTAGAATCTCGATATATTTTCATTATCCATTCCACACATATTATTAACATGTCATGCGTTAGCATTTCCTCTATTTAGTATTTCTCTAGCATCCTAGTAGTTTGTGCTCATAATTGTCATAACCATGTGATATTTCTCTATACTCATAACAGGATTGGATTCAGCCACTACAAGTACCTACTCAAATAAGCGTTAGCACCCTAGTCAGTAGGGACTATACTTCTAGCGGAGTATTTGTTTTATGCCCTCGGAAAGTTATTGTCTAAAATATTATTGGAAATAAAAAAAAGTGTGCATCTCGGGACGCCCGACAGAAGTGAAAACTTATTTTGGCGCGTTAGAGTTTAGTAATAAATCACTTCAAAATCAGTTACTATGGCGACTGCCAATCAAATACTGAACGAACACAGATGATGCAATATTTTTTGTTCAGAATGTAGATAATATAACAAAGAACCTAACTCAGTAAACTTCTCCACACAAAAGTAGACTGTCAACATGTGAATTAAGGTTTATAATCAGATGGGGCGAGCGTGGCAGCCGGCTGCGTCTATATCAAAGAACCTAACTCAGTAAACTTCTCCATACAAAAGTAGACTGTAAACATGTGAATTAAGGTTTATAATCAAATGGGGCGAGCGCGGCAGCCGGCTGCGTCTCTTGACCTCGGTAACGGTGTCGCGAGTCCAGAGGTTTTACCTCATCTAAATATATGCGTACCGCGCTAAAAGAAGTTTTCACTTCAAAAAAATACTACTCACTCTGGCTAAATACTACGTTTCATTTATCGTTGTTTTTGTTTGAAATGGCAAAGTGTGAAAAAGATAACATTATCTGTTCTCTTTCAGGTGTTTGGTGGAGTTCACATCCTTATACCCAAAAGCTTTTATACAACGCCATGATTCATAATCATTTTGATTCTTGCTCAATCTTTTTAATAAGTCTGGCTTAGAACAAAAAACAAGCAATTCACACGTGGTAGAAGTGAAACCTTCAAAAGTTTTGGCTTCAAGATAATGAGACGAATAAGAAACCCTGAATAATGCTTCCTATCTCATTTTCTCCCACAGAAACAAAGCTGTCAAGAAGCCATTGTTCGGGCGGCAACACCAGGTAGCTGAAACATTGGTAAGTGAGAAATTGCCTTTAACTAACCAGGAATACCATATAACTAGTGCGAGGCCTATAAGCGCTATTAACAGTAAAGTGTCCTATGCTCAAGCGGCTGCCAAAGATTTAACAGTAATTCAACGCAACAAACAACCAAACCTCTCAAATGGCAATAAGTTAAGACGAAATCCTAAAACTTATGTCGTTGTTTGATGAGCGATTGAAAAAAATAGAACATAGCGCTAAAACTGCTATACCTAAGGCCAAAAAATGATTGGAAAAATTAAAATAATAGCATGGAACTGTAATGGGCTACAAAAACATCAAAATGAGTTGCAAGTAGTCTTAGATACAGAAAATGTAGATGTGTGCCTCATATCTGAAACACATTTTACAAAACTCAAAAAAAATGCTACCTCAACCCTATACAGACATCTTAGAATCCTACATAACGGATAGAGCTTTCAGAATTAGACAGGATGACGCCTATTCTGATATCAAAGAAATAAAAGCAGGGGTACCACAGGGAAGTGTATTAGGACCAGTCCTGTACCTTTTATACACCAGTGACATACCCCATTTAGATGATAACACAATCGCGACCTTTGCTGACGACACAGCCATAATGGCTGTTGGAAGCACTATTGCAGAAGCAGCAGAAAAGGTTCAAGTGGCTGTTAACCAAATCCATGACTGGACCCAAAAATGGAGAATAAAGCTTAATGAATCAAAATCCATTCATATAAACTTTACAAACAAAAAGCAGCAATACCACCCAGTATATATCAACAATAAGCGTATACCATGTGAAAATACGGCCAAGTATCTGGGAATGACGCTTGACGCAAAGCTACGCTGGAAGGCTCACGTCAAGAAGAAAAAATATGAATTAGAGCTCCGCTATAAACAGATGTACTTATTGCTTGGAAAACAAGCAGCCTTGTCGGTACATAACAAAATAACAATCTACAAACAAGTCTTGAAGCCAGTATGGACTTATGGTATTCAGCTGTGGGGCTGCACCAAAAAAAGTAACATCCAAATAATACAACGGTTTCAAAACAAAGTACTAAGGAACATCGTGAATGCACCCTGGTACGTAAGAAACGAAGACCTCCATCGGGACCTTGGCATAGACTTCGTCGACACAGTTATTACAAAGTACGCAGAAGCTCATGAGGAAAGACTTCATCATCATGTGAACGTCGAGGCAATCCAGCTCCTCGACAACACGGACATAGTGAGAAGACTCAAACGAACCAAGTCGTTTGAGTTAGTGTAGCGTAACAGTGATAGAAAGTGAAAATGACAATAGAATATATTCATCAAGAACACATTAACAAAGTGTCTCCCCTTAACTAGAGACAATAAGAAAAGTGCTATTGGACACATTCTTAGACATAGTTTACGTTATAAAAATAAGTCATAGTTAAATTACTCATTGGCCTATTTGGCTAGATTGTAATAATATTAGAGTATAATTTTTATGAATTGTACACTAATTTAATTAAAAAAAAATAAAAATTCTCCCACGTTAAATCTTATGAATTTATGTGTATGTCTCTTTTTACTGTCGCTTTTTCGTTTCATCGACTTTCAAATCACAACGATGCTAAAGAAGTGTTCACATCAAAATAAAATCCAGTAAAAATGCTAACCTATCATTCTAGGAGCCATAATAATCATCACCGATAAACCATAAAGGAGTGTGGGGGGCCACACTCCTTGTGGCAGGAGTGGCTCTATTAAAGGCAAGAATAAAGACTACATCACAAACTATAGGATGTTTACCTGAAATACCTAACAGACCCTGGTTCTTCAAATTTCGCATAGCTAATAAAACGACTAAGTATTAGTACCTCAGTAATCTGTTCTGTTGCCTTAGATTGGGTAATGGAGAAGACAAACGTTTTTTTTAATGCAAAAGTAATCTAAAAAAATTCCAAGAATAACTGTTTTTACTTTTTTTCTACCTTTAAAAATGGCTGAGAAAATGAAGATCAAAGTGTGCATTATGCATGCATATGCATTATTTAAAAACGCAGTTGGCGCTCAATCATTCGATGACGTCACCGTCACAACATATTTCGTCGCGCGCGAAAAGTTTCTGGAGTGGATGAGAGCTATACGAAGACTGAAGAGTTGATTCAATAGGACCTAAATCTGTTGGGTTCTGCTGTGAAGATCATTTTGATGTGAATACCTATACCTACTCATCGTTGTCTAATTTACCTACCTACTTGTGCATTTCATTATATATTATTTTATATTTACTACCTACCTCTGACAACGGTATCCCCAAAAATATCCATATATTTTTCCCTTAATTTTAACCTTTTGAATAGGTACACGCTAATATAACCTTCTAATAAAAACGTAGGTAGGTACCTATATTTAGGTTTATTGTTGATGGCATAGGTATTAGTTAATTTTGATCTCTTGTTGGAAAACGGTGGGTTAAATCCCTTTTTTTGTGTATAACTTAATGTTATTTTGCACGACCCCGAACGTACAGTCTTTCAAGATGTAAATTATATTGCAAGTCAAAAGTAGGTATACCATAACGTAAGTATGATTGTATTAAGACCGTACTATTCAACCTACAGTAGTTGGCGGCTCGCAAAATATAGTAGGTATAGGTAGGTATAGAAATATGGAATATCTACCACACCTACCACACATTCAGTTTGAAGTTCGAAATAGGTAGGTATGTATGTATGTAGGTATAACATTTAAACCTATCATGGTTTTGAAAAATTATTTTTGTTTTGGATAGTTAATTTATCGAGGAAGGCTTTAGGCTTTATAACATCACGCTCCGACCAATAAGAGCGAAGCATTATTGGAAAATGTTGCGAAAACGGGAAACAATATTCCTTTTTGAGAGCTTCCGTTGCGTGCGCTGCGTAAACGGTTTAAGTTACGCAAAAATGATGTAACATGGAATTATTCCTCTCTAGAAGTTCTAAAAAAATGTCTGCAACAGCGAATGTCTATCTTTTAAGATTGACTTACTATAACCTTTTAAATATGGTAATCAAATTTGTTCGAAATTAATGCATTATTTGCGAAGGAGTTTTATCAACATTTTATTATTCCTCATCCAAATAAATATGTTATTAATCACAAGCATTTCATTGTGAACAAAATTGTCCTTGACATCACTTGATTTCAATCAACATCTTAGGAGATATCATAATTTTAAAATAACTCCGCAACATAATAGGTATGTCTCGAACGTTCATGACCGCAGCAGCAGTTCATCACGCAGGGAGCGCGAAATCTCGAAAATTTAAAAAGTGTCTAAACTTACTAGCAGTCATAACTTCGGTAATACTGCATGTATTCACATGAAATAAAAACTAATATAACATACGTAGTCTACGCTTTAATGTTAGGTATATTTTAGTGTAACATTTTGACCCTTTTGTGTTCTCCAATCCCCTGTATTTTTAGCTAAAATTTAGGGGAACGTGGACCACATATTTTTTAACTGTACCTACTAAACATTGATGTTCTCTATTATGATATCCTTCGCGGCGCGGGCGTCTTGCCCAACCGCGCCGCGACTCTGCCGCCATTTTGTCATTTCGTTTCGTGCGTAGCTACGTTTAGAAGTATAAGTCCAGCATGCAACTCGAATCGACCAGTCGTTACTCCATATTCTTGTATAGAAAAAGGCGACCAGGAAGGCACACAATTGAAACGAATCAATATTTTTAGCACAGTATTCAGTAGTTAGCCAAGATGCGGCTATTGATTCACCCGCCTGTTTCAAATTAAAAGTAAATTTTGTGATAACTTCCATATATATTGATTATTTACTGTTGAATGTGTTACCTACATACCTAATGTTTATTTTCGTTTTTTCCAACAGTAAACCGAAGGTACCATGTGATATTCCATAAAACTTTTTAAACTTGTCGGGATACTTTCATAAGTCACGTGTAGCTCTGAATGCTCCTCTTCTGTCACAATGTCTTAAATAGGGGTGTATCCAAGTTTTTTTCCTATTTAAATTAATGACTTGTACGAGTGCCATTGTAATAATGACTGTAAAGAAATTGGAATGTATGAAGGAAGCATAGCCGCCTGCGCCTCGACTCCACATAGAAACGACGCTTCGACCGTGCCGCGATGCCGCCGCGACCGCGCCTCGACTTACCAGTGACCGACGCGCCTTACGCATTTATTTATTTACCTACATATTAACCTTGATCATATTTATATATATTTTTTATCCTATATCACAGATAACATAATACTATATTTTTTCTCACACCATATTCTCCTTTAATCCGCAAATAGTTCACGAAGCGCCATGAAACAGACACTGGTATAATTGTGACAACAAGCCACAGAAGCCATAACCCAAGAATTGAATTGACATTTGACATTGAATGAACAGAATTAGCAGTCAACTCTATAAAGTGTACATGTACATAACATCTTTTAACCTTATTCTTGAAATACGTGTATTAAAAATTATAAGATATCACCCTTTTTTAACAGTGTCTAAATAATAGTAATAGAAATAATATGGTTAAAATATAAAATTGTTCCGTTACCACATTGAATGAATGGTTTTATATATAAGTTTATCCCTATAGTTTGTGGTTTATACTCATCCGAAGTTCGCTCAAACCAATATGCCAACATTTCCTTGAATCAATCAACCAACATTGTTTATCTCGTTCCCTTTGAAATTTTTATTTGTCTATGTTCTCAGTCTGCAAGAAAATTGGTCGTGTTTTGGTGTTGTGCTACTTCTTAAATTTTTAAAAAGCGTAAATTTTAAATATAATCAAGCAAAAGTCCTTGAATTTATTTTTTTTGGTCTTCAAGACATGCCGTACTCAATGACAAAGTGAAGTAGGCCTCATACATTTGTGTATTCAAAATAAAATGTTGTACGTTTTTGACGAGGGACAATATAAAAACACACGTATCACTAACAAGAGATAAGTCACAATAGTAGAGTGTAATGATGGATGATGAGGAGGCTGATCTGCGAGAGCAAATATTCCACAACAATGTTAGAGAGCAAATTGTAAGTGCAAATACTTATTCTCCATTATCACCAACGTCAATAATCGATTTTAGCGGCATTGTTGCTGTGTTTAAAACGTTTTTGGAATTAAAACCTTAAAACATTATTTAACCAATACATGCAAGCAATAACTGAGGCAACCGATTAGAAATTCACTTTATAATTCAATTTTTAAATTTTTCTGCTATATTAAAAATCGTTTGTACATTAGTATCATTCATACTTAGTAATTCACAATCAATTTAATTATGTGCTTGGTTTACCATAATAAATATTTTGTTCCAGATATTTTTACTGCTATTCATTTTACTATACCTTCTATCATTCATGCTGATAGAGAAGTTCAGAAGACGCGACAGTGAGGACTACCTGACAGGAGATGAAGATGAGGTCAAAGTGTACAGGATTAGTCTATGGTTATGTACATTTGCACTGGCTGTGTCACTCGGGTCAGCTCTCTTGCTACCAGTGTCGATAGTCAGCAATGAAGTATTGTTGTTGTACCCTAATAGCTATTATGTGAAGTGGCTCAACAGCTCATTGATACAGGGTAAGTTTTCTATATACTGACTTCCTCCTACATTTGGAGAATTAGTACCTATTTACATATCTATTTACAGCATATATCTTAAACTTTATAATTATTAAACTATAATTATTATTATTAAACTGTATAATTAAGTAATTAAATATGTTAGATCTTGGGAAAAATGTTTAGTCAATTTAATTTTTGATAGAATGAAGCAACAACAATTATTTGAATACTTATTATGTTTGAAAGTTCAGGACTAGAATTAGGTATTTATTTAATACAGTTAAGATAGAATGCTTACAGTAAAAGCAAAGTGCTATTTATCTTTAATTAAACTTAACTAAATTCTCAAGAAGATGAAAATTGCAGAAAGACTGTCATTAAAAATATATATGTTGAACTTTGTGTACATATGCATTAAATAAAATAAACGCCCGCAGGGTTGGTGCCTATGTTAATGTACCTAGAAGTCTTTACATAAATAACTGTTCAAACACCATTTACAACACAAAATAGGCTGATGCAATTTTTGCAATTCTATTTGTAAAGTGTCAAGCAGCTTTACTGATGCTTATATCCATACTATTATAGTGGCTCTGTAAGCTGTAGACCTCGCGAATGTTTTTCGAAATGACTAAAATAATTTTTGTGTTGATTTAGTTATGGGGGTTGAAAACGTAAAAAAAAGTTATATTTTAGTCATTTCGAAAAACGTTAATAGGACCTGCTTACAAATTTCACGAGAATCTGTTAAAAATGCGACCTGTAGAAGGAGAACATCTGGACGGACGGACATACGAAAGCATTTTCGCCTAAGCTGATTCGGAGACACTCGCTTCACTCGGTCAATAAATTTGAAAGCATCTCTGTCTGTTTGTTACCTTTTCATAGACCCTTAGGTTCCATTTTACAATAACACACTAGTTAATATGTTGTTTAAATCTGTTACCATCTTTATTGATTGACTTAAGAATGACATGGACAGAGCATACTTAAACACAAAATACGTGATTATAGGATAAACTTTATCCTATAATCATCATAATAATATTATCCGATAAAGTGTTAGAATGAAAATAAATATTCTGTCCTGGGGACTAGACAAATAACCTAACCTAACGCCTATACGGAAAGATCAAATTGTATGGTAATGACAGGAGCAGGTACCAGTTCAGTCACATGACTTATCACAAACTATTGTCATATCATAAAATTAGATCTTTCTGCAGGCGTGAAAGCCAACAGAAACTGGATTTTGTCTAGGCCTTCTGACTTATGTTGTAATTCCACAGTGGTTCACAATTGGAATACACTACCAGATGACGTTGTGACTGCTGCCTCTGTCAATGCGTTTAAAACAAGCAACAAACTGGCTGTGAACTAACAAATTAGTGCTCAAAAAGATTAATCATTAAATATAGACTATTTCAACACTGTGAGATATAGACATATCAGCTATAGCTGCTCGTTTATCATCAATAAATATATAAATATTTTTTTATCTGAACAAAAGTGTTCATTTTGTCCATTCAAGTAACCCTGACAAAAAAAAAAAACGGGCTGCACTCCGGGAGTGCCGACAGAAGTGAAAACTTATTTTGGCGCGTTAGACTTTTTTAGATGGGTACTAGGGTTATTGGGTTACAAAAATTACTTATAATGAGCAGAATAAACAGTTTTTGTAATAATAAACACCCCTTACTATCCATAAATCAATTAAATCCACTATCAAATCACAATCAAAGTTCACTGAACTCACACGGTTCAACGCGAAACGGGACTGCCAATCAAATACTGAACTAACACAGATGATGCAATATTTTTTGTTCAGAATGTAGATAATTATCAAAGAACTCAGTAAACTTCTCCATACAAAGTAGACTGTAAACATGTGAATTAAGGTTTATAATCAAATGGGGCGAGCGCAGCAGCCGGCTGCCAGTTCTGCGTCTCGTAACGGTGTCGCGACCTCATCTAAAAATATGCGAAAATATGGTTAGTAAAAATATAGGTTTTCAAGCTAAAAGAAGTTTTCACTTCAAAAACTAAATCAAAATTAGTTCAGCTATTTCATCTGGCAGCTGCAAAGCCACAGACAGACATAATTAGACAGATTTACAGATACACACATCAAACCAATAACACCTCTGTTTATGTTGGGGGTTAAAAATCTGTTTGAGTAAACCGTCCATGCAGTCCAACTATGAATAACAAGTTTCTATTATCATTTCATTAATTTATATTTTCTTATTGTTTCAGGGTTATGGAATCATGTGTTCCTCTTCTCAAACCTATCGATGTTTGTGTTTCTGCCATTTGCGTATTTGTTCTCTGAATCATCCGGGTTCCCCGGCCATCGAGGTTTGAGAGGACGAGTGTATGAAACCTTCTTGGTGCTCGCATTACTAGGCGTGCTCATGCTAGGTTTGGCTTATGTGGTATCGGCGTGGCTGGAGGGCGACCGCTCCAGTATCGACGCTTTGCTGAGTGAGTGTACTTATATAAATCTATCTAATAATTCATTTTTATGCAATCACAAGAACCATTTTTAGTGTCAGTCTTAGTAGTAGTTCCATTTTTTTTAATATATCGGTTGGTATTCGGCAGTACGAAAAATGTTTGAGTGGTAACGTATAATAATTTTGAAGTACCTAGACTGCACTTATAGATACCTAGAGTAAGTTGGAGCAACATGTACACAACTGACAAAAGATATTTGCTTACGTCAACACGGAATGTTTTTTATTTATTGGAAAACCAACGCTTGTTTAAACAGTATATAACAGTATCAAGAAGGCCAATTACAGGTTTTCAAGTATAAAAAAACAATATAAATAGTTACAAGAACAATTAAAATATCAATAGTTGCAGCGATGTAATAATATAGGTACATATAATAATAAAAATAGTGATTTATGTATCTAACTTTGTGAACTCGACTTGTCGCCATAGAATTGCTTCTTCAGCCGTTGTCCAGCTGAGCCTACACTAGTGCAGAATAGATCAAAGTCAAAACACTTACTCAACTTATTAAAAGTTGTCGCTTGCTCGTACGTATTTTGTCTGTGGTTATTACCGACTACACAGGAATATATAGGGGGTTAAACCTTTTTGATTTGGATGGTGCATATAATTTGATTTTACTCAGTAGGCAAAATTCATTTTACTAGTGGTTGCCCACTGGTCGAAATTAATTATTAATTAAAAATACCATAATTAATTAATAATTGATGTATTTTTTGATGCATAATTTAATAAAATATTAGCATTCTGCACTCCTTCTCTATTTAAACTATAGGTTTGCGAAATTTCATACTCTTCCGTCCGCGCAATTTTCGTAAAAAGGGGTACTTACAAAGTTTTTGCTACACGGGTAATTGAAGTTCTGGGCTATACTTGCAATACAAATTTTAAAACTATCATGGTTTTATGGATGGAATATAATTTTGGTTAAAACGGGATTTTTACCATGATACGGGAAGCAGAAAATCTCATATATCCCGTTTTGAGTGAAAATTATATATTTGCAATGTTATAATTTGCATAATTATCATATTACCCGAGAGTTAAAAAGACTAAGCGAAAAGCGAGATCAGCCATGGCTTCACGTAAGCCTAGTTCCGTTGTCAGTACTTACCTACAGACAGTGGTGGTGATTCTGTTGGTTAGTAACCCGGCGAACACAATAATGTAACTAAATATCAATCTTAAAACAGTCAGTTAAAAATGTTAAATTCAGACATTGGTACACGCAAAACAAAGAAATTTTTGTTAGTCCGGCGATACAAACAAAACCAGGGCTAGTGTACCTACTAGCCCTGGTTAAATAAGAGTCTATTAATGTAACTTAAGTCGATCCAACTACACTAGGAAATCCCACATCCTGTCATCCATACTGATATTATAAATTCAAAAGTATCTCTGTCAGTCTGTTTGTTACTCTTTCACGATTAAACAGCTGAAAATGTAATACGGAGATTGTATCTTGAAGACATTTATGTAGGTTCCAAACACGAGAAGCAGCGGGCAGGAGCTAGGTGCTTTATATTTTGTTCTCAGTTACTTATAAACTAGAGTTCAAGTAGCTGCGCCTAGAAATTTCTTAAGTTCCTAGTAACGGCATTCTGTATTTCCTTCAAGCTGCATCAAAACTATTTACTCTTACGAAACGAATAGAAATGTTACCCAGCTAGTATTTCTATAAGTATAAAATTACTTTACGAGTCTATACCATTAGAGTAAATATCCGCGTTCAATTGAGCATGAAGAGAGCGGTCGTGTAATTGTTTTGCTTGTTACTAACTGTAAAATAAATGATAGAGTATTTTAGGTGCGCCTGCGCCGGATTTATATAGGCGTTACGTGAAAAATACCACAATACTAAAATTATAGTTTGGAAATTTCGTGATCAATTTTAGCTATTTTTAAATAACCACAGGAAAAAAGTTACGAATAACATACACAGGAAAACTCGTCTTGCAGAAAGTTAGTTTGCAGAAAACTGGTATGAATATTCGATTTTAGCCACTATCTGCGGCTTCGCAGCTTCGCATGCTCGCTACCTACATAATAAATAAATAAATATTCCTGGACAATGCACACAATACCATCTAGCCGCAAACTAAGCATAACTTGTATTATGGTGACCAGATGACTGATAAAATACTTGTATATTTTTTAACACGCAGACACATAACAAACACTTAGTTCATTAACAAATGCTTGTCCTGGGGAAGGTCGAACCCTCAGCCTACAGCGCAGAAGGCAGAGCTACTACTAACTGACCTG
This sequence comes from Lampropteryx suffumata, assembly GCA_948098915.1. Taxonomy (NCBI): domain Eukaryota; kingdom Metazoa; phylum Arthropoda; class Insecta; order Lepidoptera; family Geometridae; genus Lampropteryx; species Lampropteryx suffumata. The sequence continues at coordinate 14,819,015 of OX402553.1, forward strand.
ACAGTTTAGTTGAAGAATAAAAACTATCTTTGTCTGTCTCCAAGATACAATCTATTAACATATAAAATTTTATTAAGATTCAGTCAGCTGTTTAGCCGTGAAAAGGTTACAAACAACAGACAGACATACACTTTAAAATGTATAATATTAATATGGAAATATAGATGTTAGTTGACCCTGAAAGACGAATTAAATGTTTGGATTTGGTAGGCTAGTAGCAGATGAGTAATTTTCTATTATAGTACCTACCAAGTGGACAAATTGATTACCTGCTTAATTCATGAGATTAAAATTATCACACCAATCTCAATTTAAAATCGATTAACGAACGGCCATAACGTTAGCAAAAAGGCTCGTAAGAACGAAGAGAAAATATAATTTCACTTTGTTCGTAAACAAGCACTTGGACTGCTGCCAAACTGGATACAACTACTTTCGTGTGGGCCATTGGCTAACCCTGATCAGACTCTGGCTGAGGTGATAGGTCCAGAGGCCTTCATCATGGTGTGACTGAAACTAGAGTCAGCAGTTTTGAGTATGACTGAGGAGCAGCAGCTACTGTGAGTCGTCGCGCCGACCTGGTCTGATTGTGTAACGTTTTGGACTGTCTATACTAATGTTATAAATGCGAAAGTGTCTCTGTCTGTCTGTTTGTTACGTTATTGCATTCGCGGGAAGAACATAGGCTTTTTTTTTGTCTCAAAAACCTGCTTGAAGGGGTAAAATAGGAGATGAATGTTTGTTTGGGCAACTCATATTTTCTTAAGTTAGAGATCTGAAAATATTTAGGCTTTTGGATAAAAATAAAGAAATGTGTTTCAACTTTTTTGCAAAATAATTCCCGAAGGGGTAAAATAGGGGATTAAACTTATGAGATGTTCTTTAGATGCACATACTGCATTTCTTCCAAAAATAAAAAAAGGTTCTAAGCATACGCGTACGAGGTCGCGGGTAACAGCTATCCTGATATAAATTAAGGTAGGTAGGTAAGAAACCTACAATGGCTGACTACTAATTTCTACTAACATCTAATAAATCTAGATCGCCAGCTTAACATGCCCCTAGAAGCACGGAGGTGCCCAGATAAAAATGTCACGTGTTTACCTTGCTGATCGTTGCTTATCGTTTATCTGTTAGGAACAACTATGTTAGTACCTATTTCACTTTCAAAACTTTCGTGAGTTGTACATTTTGATACACACGGGTTTTACTCATGTATTGTTTTGTCGATGGAGGACCGACCGACACTGTTTCGATGATCTAGAGAATCTTCATCAGGGTGAGTTTGATCCGCGGTACGCCCGTTATCGCTCACGTTCACGGTTCGCACTCGTGAGTAAAACCCGTATTTATCGAAATGTACGTTAGCTATGCCACGATCGCTGGCAAAATTTCTATTCGACTGTCTAAACAGCAACAAGCTAAAAGGAGGATGCATAGGTAGGTGCAGTGAAAAGTAATTAATGACCGTGCATGTTCCTATCGTTTTGATGCCAATCAGATTGCTGCAAATATATTTATGGATATGCTCTATTGCAAAACTATTCTCATTAATCCTAGGTACTTATATTATAAATAAAAATAAATATTGGTTGACAAATGCACACATCATCATCTAGCGCCAAAGTAAGCAGATCTTGTGTTATGATGACTGATACTGAACTATTTAAATACTTACTTTTTTTTAAAATACTTATTTACTATATTATTATGTATGATGTCTACTTGACGGCTACATAACATGTACTACTTGAAAGGAACATGGTTTCAGTGTATTAGGGTGCGTGTATTTACATAGTAGAGCATGGTTTTGGGGCTTCACTTTGGCTGTTCGCGGCGGTCTGCCTTTATATTTATTTGGTCTTAGATATAAACCGAAACTACGTTATAATAATCCATCTTGTCGAAACTGGTTCCGGTTACAATCAATAAATTAAATTATACCGATTGATAATCGATACTGGTAGATATAAAAAAAGTATATAAGTAGTATATCAGTCATGTGGTACCCATAACACAAGCTCTGCTTACTTTGGGGCCAGATGATGTTGTGTGAAATGTCTGGGATTATTTATTTATTTATTTATATTGATTATATCAAAATCTATATAATCGTCATGCAGATGACAGATAATACTTATATATTTTGAAATTCATACTTATAATTTGACGACCTCTGTGGCACAGTGGGCTAAGGTCTGGCTGAGACGCAGAAGGTTGCGGGTTCGATTCCCGCCACGGGAGAAATGTTTGTATTTTCTGCAAGTATTTGTCTCGAGTCTGGGTGTTTTTATGTATAATATGTAAGTATTTACAAAAAAAAAATGTATTTAAGTAGTATATCAGTCAAGTGGTACCCTAACACAAGCTTTGCTTCACACAGCATCACCTTGCCCCAAAGTAAGGCCAGATTATGCTGTGTGAAATGTCCGGCATTATTATTATTATTATTATAATTCTTTATAACACCCAGACCCATAAGAAACACCTATGTTCATCACACAAATGTTTATCCAGGAAACCACAATTATATAACAGCCCAAATATAAATGTGAATGTTTGAATTTTTGTTTGTTACTGAATCACGCAATAATGACCCCACCGAATTGGATAAATATTTAGATAGGTATAGTCTTGCCTTGTTTGCCTTATTGTGTTTATAACGTAATTTCTGGAGCTCTGGCATATCTCTGGCATACCGGGACACTTGTTTTTTCTTGGTAAAAACATTATAGGTTACTTTATATTTACGTATTATATCTATGTAACGTGGATACTACTCATTTACAAACCTAAGTAAAACCATTGTTTTTGTTTGCCAACAGATCTATGGACATATCTCCCGTTCCTGTACTCATGTGTATCGTTCGTCGGTGTGTTGATGTTGTTAGGTAAGTTATTATTTATATCTCACTCAGGTTTTGTTTGCTTGGATTTTCCTACCATTTGTTTACCAACGTGAGAAAACAGTCATTTGTGTGTAAAAATAGCTGGTAAAATTTATTATATATTTGTCAAATACCACTCACTCATTCATCAAGAAATCTCAGAAACCACCGAATGAATTGGAATGAAATTTGGTATGCAGGTTCCTCTAGGGCCGTAGATGCTCGCTAAGAAAGGTTTTCAAACGCGAAAATCGCGATTACGCTTTGTAATTTTTCCGAGACATTCATTCGTTCAATTATTATTTTGCTAAATGGCTGCACGGGTTTTGATGAAATTTTAAATTCGGACAATCTACTTTCTGTGTAGTAACACGCGTGCTAAGCCGTGGGCAGCAGCTAGTGAGAATATAAATGCTGCTTCACATCTTCCAATTTCCTTGTATTAAACCTGTGAGATCTTAGGTAGCGCAGTGAGCTTAGGTCCGGCTGAGACGCAGAAGGTTGCGGGTTCGGTTCCCGCTGCGGCAAATGTTTGTATGATCTGCAAGTATTTGTCTCGGGTCTGGGTGTTTCTATGTATAATATGTATGTATTATTATAAATACATACGGGCATTTATCGCGTTTATTTACCTATTTTTCCCGACGTTTCGACAGGTTTACACTCTGTCGTGGTCACGGGATGACATCAACCGTTGTATCTAACCTATATGGTCATCCCGTGACCACGACAGAGTGTAAACCTGTCGAAACGTCGGGAAAAATAGGTAAATAAACGCGTATTATCGCGGGTATTTATCGCGTTTTTCTTTTTTAATGTATTTATAATAATGTGTTCTGATCGCGTAAGTTTAAAAAACTTTAATATGTACCTATGTATTTACAAAAATAAAAAAATATAAGTAGGTAGTATATCAATCATGTGGTACCCATAACACAAGCTCTGCTTACTTTGGGACCAGATGATGCTGTGGGAAATGTCCGAAATTATTTATTTATTATTTAGGTCGTAAGATTCAAGTAAAATTCAGGATTTTAGGTAGATCAATACGCTCGACCTTCACAGGAGTTTTATAGCTAAACTATTTAATTAAACGAGTACGCATAAAACTGTTGTTGGTAATATTAAGTACGGTCAAAAGTTTATTGATCTGATGATACCAAACAGTGTCAGACATTGACCTGCTGATCTGAATCTAGATTTAGAAAGGCAGGTGTATTGAACTTTGAAAACGTCATTTTGTATCAGTTTTAAAAACCATATTTGATAATGTTCTTGTAGATATGGCATGTACTTCAACCATGTACCAGTTTAAGGTATCCGTTATCTTTGGTGCTATCTGAGTATTATCCTTTAAGTATACTTAACGCTATTGCCATGTGCGCTTTGAAACTCAATGATTACGTAATAAAGCAATAAATGTAAATTATTTCAATATAATAACAAAACTCAAGGACTCAAATATAATGTCTAGCTAAAACGTGACGGACTGCTATAATTAAAATTGAACTTGTCGCCTTCGAAGTGAGCAAAAGAAAAGAAAGTAATAATGAAATGAAATTGTAAACTGTAAATTCTCTTCTTTTGAGCCTTAACTTGAATTTTCTTATGCTCGTAGAGTTTTAATCTTCTTCTTCCTCTTCCTCTACATAAACATTCTCTTTCTTGTTTAAAAAGTACTTTGTGAGGTCCTCGTGCTGCGGAAAGCTGTCGCGCAACTCCTGCCTGAATTCCTCAAACTTGTCAGATTCCAATTCCATGTGGGCTTTGGCTCGGTACAGCCGAGCCTTGTAGCTGGTCTCGTTTATGCGTAGCGCCATATCACAGTCGCTGTCGACCTAGAAATAGAACTCCCTTTTAGAAACATATGTACTTAAGTAACTTGGGGTCAATTTGCACGCGCTCAATACTATTGATGCAAATATGTATTTGGATCATGATCATAAATAAAATGAACAGTGTCGTGATAGTGTTATTGCGCATTTGCCATTAAAATCATATATTTTATGTATGTAAGTGTGGAGTGTTTGCTTTGGCACGATAAGTAATTGCGCCACGTGTGTTTGAATTCACAGTTGTTAAAAAAATACCTTTTCATATTTCTCCAACTTGATATAAGTCAAGGCACGGTCGCAGTAGAACATAGAGTTGTCTTTAATGTGCTCTATAGCTCTATTGTAGCAGGACAATGCCTTGTCATACTCTCCTCGACGGAAGGCTTTGACAGCCATAGTCTTCAAAGTGTCGGCTTTCTCTAGACGAACCTTGCGGTCATGAGCTCTTCTATCCGCATCCTTGCTCATTTCTGTCATCCATATGTCTTTGTCAATTTCTCCCTAAATCATTAGTATCACGTTAATTAATGTGTTAGTTAGATTCTCTTTTGTTGAATCTATGTATGTGCTAACGACACGTCGACTTCAATTGAAGTTGATTGTTCGTACGCATGTACAATCTGCCTGAACTTGAAATTGAGGTCACGGCTGCGCTGTTTTTACTCCTGTGCGCTAGATACATAACATTATTTGCTTTATGTGACACCTTAATGATAATAATGCGCATCTTTATAATCTATTGACTAGTATTCATTGTAGTCCGATAAGAGTTTTTCACACAGTAGCTGTGTGGCGACATTCTTAATTTAACTTTATACTAATGTTAAGCTGTATTATATTATAATGCTAGGAAAATTTTAATCGTTGATGTACTTTTATTTTGTGGAGCTATATTAGTTTGATGACTTGATTCACGGTTATCCTATATCCCTCTTGCAATCTATTGATCCATTTTTATTATATAATTCAATAAAATACATTCATTATTTACTGGCATGTTAATGCTAAAATCGAAAGGTATGTATTTAAGCTGGTAGGTTATGATGTAACAATACTGATAAATACACTAGAGTTTTGAGTAGAAATAAAATGACTCTCTTCCAACCAGTCAGTATCTTCACAGGTTGATGTTTATTTATAGAGAAACGCAAGCCAAATTGCTTTCACTGATAAAACAAACACGGAATACGTTGATTATTTAGATGCATGTTTAGTAATGAGTTTATCGCGTCCTAAATACAAAGTTAAAAATAAAAATGCATTGGCATCTTTGCATCATATTGTTATACGCAACTGGATATACCTACGAGGCAATTGTATTCAGCTACTTATTAATCAATGGAAACAGAGATAACCTAGTTTTTGGCTTTACAAATTAATATTGTCTTTTGGTATGCTTTAGCAGTATGTTCTTACCGCGTCTTTGTTGTCCATAGTCTTGAAAGCTTTCTGGTTGATCAGAGTGCGATCGCTCTTCACTTTTAACTCCACATCTTCATCTACAATCACCTTTCCGCTGAGGTACTCATCGGCTAATTTCTGAGCTGCATCAGCTTTTAGTTTGTCCCCGCTAGCCATGTCCTTGACTAGGCTGGATACCTGTCCGATCCTCTGCACGAAGTTGGTCCATTCCTCGTTCAGCTCTATAGATTTCTCGTCTCTTAGAGCGGGGTTTGTAGTAATCGATGGACACTTCAAACCCGGCTTTGACGATATTGGAAGATTCTTCAGGTTAGTTTTGGAAACATTGGTAATTGCTTTTCGGTTAGAAGTAGACATTCTTGCGATGTTTGAGTTTTAAATACCATATTCGACGTAACGATGCACATGGCAACCGTTGTCAAGCACCAACGTCAAAGTTTCTAACCTCTTTTGTTACGCGCGCAGCTCAGAGGTTTTTATCTAATAGACAGCAGGTGTTTTATCAAAGTACATAATAATGGAACTGAATATTGCTTATAACAAAATTTGACTTTGTATGGCTCTACGGTTTGATTCAATTTACGCATTTGTGCTGTTAAGTAGTTTTTAGATGTCATACTTGTCTAGACCAGCCTTTCCTAGACATGACTGGGGAAAGTTCATAGTTATAACTATATTTAGTCTAATTGTTTAGTCTTTACAATATTTTCCCAGACAACGGTATCAACATGGGCGAACTCTTACTTCACAAATTCTCGTAATAACAGAGAAGCCCGAATACACTGCAAATAGTCTGTAGTCTTAATTTTGTGGTTATGTTTGTTTTATGTAACGTAAGCCATTACGGCACTATTAGGAGCTTAGTGAAGATGAAGACTGTAAAGTCTATTCTTGAATAATCTTAGATTTCTTCTCCTCGTTAAAATCCGAATTAACGGCTTCCACTAGTTGTTGAGTGTCGTATTTTATTATGACGAACCGAGGCATATTTCATACGCATACTTCTTGAATACCGAGTTTATTTTCCCTACAACATTCTCATGGTTTATTTATTTTTCGAGGAGGGTTCGGCGTCGTTTATTCAATTGGAACAACTCACAACTCATCTGAGTGGGCCAGGTGTGCGCTGATCCGTACCGTGCAGACCGTGGAGTCTGTTAAAATTCTGGGTGATGTTATTGCTATGGTATTTTTAAAATATCATACAAAACTATCTCATCACATTGCGAGAGAAAATGTTTGCATCTGTTCGTCCAGAGTTTATCATAGTATCTTCATTCTCGTAGTTTCTGAATTCCATGACACTGGGATTAATGCGAGGTCAAGCAGGACTAGGCATACGTTATGTAACTGTTGGGTGTTTATTTATTATTATGATTCACTTTGAAGATCACTGTTTTGCATTGTCTATCGAAGATACCTATTCATTGCGTGGTTATTGAAAGTCAATTTATAACATAATTGTTTACATTCGACATCTTGACAAGTCGAGTGATTGTGCTAGGCTATGCGATGAATTGATGAACGAGACGTTATGTGGATCGTCGTTGCTTTTCATTTCTGCGATATGTATTTTATAGAAATATATCAACTTTTTAAAATACATTTCACATAACATCAACTAGCCCCAAAGGAAGCAGAGCTTATGTTAAGATAAATACATTACTGATATACTACTTATATTATTTTTTTTGTACATACTACATGTTATGTAATACATACATATTATACTAGAGAAACACTCAGAACCCTGACAATCATTTGCAGATAATACAAACATTTGTCTCGCGGCGGGAATCAAACCCGTCTCTTCTGCGATTCAGGCGGGTCTTCGCCCACTGCGCCACAGAGGTCGTCACTTCTTACTCTTAAATAAAAAGCTGAGAATCAACAGAGTTTCCACCTTTATTGATATTTGGTTTTTGCACAACGAAACCGGTCGTTGTAGGTTAACTTTAACACAAAGAGATACAAAAATTTTTTTTGCTTGTATGTATGAATGCTAGGTAGATTTTCTGTTATATTAAGTAGACGTTATATCAAAACATAAATACAACTTTTCTATATCTGGCTGGATCTAGACTGAGGGGCCTCTCCACGTTGATAATGTCCATCTTTACGCTGTTGAATGTAACATAAAGGTATTAAAGAGAAATTAATAGGTTTTCCAAGAGTTTTCTCCACGAATGACGATAGGCACGGCTCTGGTGGAAAGCTGTGGCGTGCTCGTACATAGCAACCGCAAATCATTGCTTTTATTACCATACTCAAGAATATTTATTTTACCGTTATTCAAACGTTTGTTATTGCCTTTCGTGCGGTCTCGGATGTTTTGTTTTTTTGCATAGTTCCGACACCAAAACTAGCGAGGGTTATTGGAGAAGAATCCAATTGTTGTTCAATTATATGGAGCTAGGAAAAATCTGTCAATCTTCAATTAGGTAGTCGATTTGTCACATTATAAGTAGTACTTATTTAGTATACGCTAAAGTTATATGGTATAAATGGTTTGTGTGTCAATCGAAACTCGTAGGTATAACTTGAATGAAACACCCACTGACATTTTGCCTGCCAGATCGTATTGATTTGCGAAACCTACCTTTAGGTAATGAATTCCACGTCTTTACCGTTCGCTTTGAATAGCAATGTAACCCGGCCTATATGAAATTTTTACGCACGCGTGATATTCGCTTTGTTAGGTGTGCGCCAATTTGGAGATAGACCTCCACAACACGACGCTGATGCTTAAACTATTCATAGTGTATTTGTTAATCTTGTAACTGTCAACATACTTATAGCTCAATAAGCTCTTATAACTTTTATAGCTTTATAAGTAACCATAGTAGACATATCTATCTATCTAATAACATTAAACGAGCAATTCTTGTATATATGTATATATATGTATAACTAGCTGTTTCCTGCGGCTTTGCCCGCGTGGTAGATAAAAAGTAGCAAGATAATAATTGAATACGAATGAATGTTTCGGAAAAATTACAAAGCATAATCGCGGTTTTCGCGGTTTGACCATTATCCTGAGTTTTTATGAAAACCTGTAGGTGCTCGCTAAGAACGAGCACCTACAGCCCTCGAGGAAGCTGCATACCAAATTTTATTCCAATCCGTTCGGTGGTTTCTGAGATTTCGTGATGAATGAGAGAGTGGTATTTGGCAAATATATAGTAGATAGATCTGAATCTCGGAAACGACTCCAACGATTTTCATTAAATTTAGTATGCAGGGGGTTTCGGGGGCGATAAATCGAAAAGCTCTATTTTTAGAAAACGTCATTTTATCTGTGTTTTATACCGAGCAAAGCTCGGTCATCCAGGTAATATTGGTACGTGCTACTTTTACCTAAAGCTTTAAGTCTGAGTATATCCATAATGGACTAACCAATTATGTATTGAGTTAGTAGTACACTCTAGCTAATATGATCCGTGTCCATTTTATTAGAATAATATAACATGATTGTCCTTGAGGACTAGTTTGTTGTGTACTGACTCTGAAAAACAATAATCTTCTAGAATTTTCCAAAGGCATTTTAAATTATTATACTTAACTTTCGTCTGGCATTAAATTGTGTGATACCTATTTAATATCTCTGTTTATAGTGTTCACGCCGTTGGGCTTCGTACGTCTCTTCGGCGTGGTTGGCGGTGTGCTGGTAAAGCCGCAGTTCCTACGAGATCTCAACGAGGAGTACTACATGTACTCCTTTGAAGAAGACACCATAAGGCGGCGAATGCTAAACGCCGTATCAACTGGTAAGTTTGTTCTCTATATAGACTGGCCTGTCAGCTCTGCCTTCCGCGTTGTAGGTTGAGGGTTCGATCCCCCCCCAGGACAAACATTTGTGTGATAAACATAGATGGTCGTTCTGTGTCTGGGTGTTTAAAAGTATAATAAATATGTGTTTAAATATATGAACTCAAAATCGGACGAACCTATTTTTTTTATTTCGTTTTTTTTTGTTCTACTGTCATAAACTGCTTAGCTTCTTTGTTAAGATTGTATTTGTATCTAGGTCTAAACTTCCTTGATTACATACTAAGGCTTATTATTGTTTTTTTATGCTCTACTAGCTGTCCCGTTCGCGACTTCGTTTTGCTGAACTCACAACTTTTAACCGCCCCGAATAGCAGAATAAACATTTGAAAAGTTGCAAAAACTTTTCAAATGTTTATTCTGCTATTCGGGCGGAGAGAAATCCAACGAATCAAAAATCAAAAAAAAATCTAAAACCGGTCCAGCCGTTCTTGATTTATAAATGGTGTACTTAACTAACACGACTTTGTTTTTTGTAATATATATATATAAATCGATTTTTTATTATTATTTTTCCCATATTTTTTCGAATTATATCCCAACCTACCGCCATATCTTATGGATAACTAGATACTTACTTAATTTTTGTTCTCCAAATTTAACTGGCTTGCTATTTTGTGGTGCCCTATAATTACGAGAACGCTACATATATTACCAATTGATTTTGAATGTACAGTGTTTACCTGTGTATGTGTGTATAAAAATATAAAATATGTGTATTTTTATTTAAAATAGGAGACCCAGTCCTATTTTAAATAAATATATCCGATTCCTATGAAATAAACTATTAAAACGTACTGAAACTCTTTTATAGAGAAAAGTGTATTGCTTGCAAGATTTTTGTGTGTATAATATCACTGAGTATTGCTAATAGATTATAATAAACCACAATTTACTGCAGCTGTAGAGAAAGACGCAGTGCACTGCACACCTGCCTTTTGCTTTTATAAGCAAAATTATATTGTTGTCCGAATAGAGAAGCGACTTCTTTTGTGTTCCCCTTTGCAATCAACATTGTATTGAACGACTTACCAACTATACCTTTGTGACTTTAGAACTCATACGGATGAACAGATAAATTTGTAGTGACTTTAAATTGTACGTAAGCAATAAAAATAACAAAAAACAGTTTATTTACAAAACAATAATAAATAAATAATCCCGTATATTTCACACAGCATCACCTGATCCCAAAGTAAGCTGAGCTTCACATGATTGATATACTTCTTATATATTTATGTTTTTTTTTATAATACATACATAAAGCCAGACCCGAGAGAATTACTTGCTAATCATGCAAACATTTGTCTTAAGCGGGAATCGAGCTCGCAACCTTCTGCGTCCCAGCCGGGTTTTGGGCCACTGCGCCACAGACTTAGAAACACATAAATGTTATAAGCAATTTACATACTAACCTAGGTCACAGCCTAGCTAGGTCATAGATGCACATTGAAAATTCAAATTCAATACAATCACAGTAATCACTTTAAACCGTCTTTCATACTAGATGAATTTAGATGAAATCAATCAACTCCTCCTAACCCAAGTCGTAGAAGACAAAGTTACATTGGTAGTTACTGATAGAAAACAGAGCTCAGATCACTGATCGCAGGTAAAGTCTCTAAAATACTGGCAACGTTACCTCGTTGTGTGACCGTTCTAATCCTTTGTGTAAACTAAGCACCAGCCCTTTGACTGGTATAGTCATTGTTCATCAGTCAATCTCTTGGATAACTCTTTGAATGGAAGTTATGCCTCAGGTCCCCACGAGTCTAAGGATTCTATATCAAAGGGCTGAAATATCCGTCTCTTGTCAATAGCAATGAACAAATAAAAAATACTCCTATGTTCAGAAGTGCGGGCATCCGACTTTAAACTGAGATAAGCACCTTGCTCTTATCCTAAACAATTTTACGAGTAAAAAATAACAATGAACATCGTTAATGTACTCGATATCTTTCTATACAGACAGCTTTATGATAACAGTTCAAAGACTGCTTCAATATGTTTAATCTCACGAGACGTTAGACTGATGCAGGCCTTCGTATTTAAATATAGTACAATAATTATTGCACAAACTCGCTTATTACGACTAGATAAGTATTTACGAATACTTATGACTCGCGTAGCTCAATCAGTGTCTCAGTGTCTTTGTCTAGTGCCGACTGACCTGGCGTTGACTTTGGGTCAAATTAGTAGGAAGTGGGCTATAATCATACTTACAAGTGTAGTTGGATAAAACCTTGTAAAATATACGTTCGACAAAGAGTCACTGAAACTGTAATCGTTATGTAATTCCCAAGCTCATTATAATCTGAACACTGATAAAGCGTGCAACTTTGTAAAACAATACTCCTGAACAAGACTTGATTCGCGATAAGATGGGTTTAGTGAATGCTACTGTAGGTGTTGACTACCAGGCAGCCCACCTAGTAGCATAAGATACTTTTACTATAGCAGTGACTTCGATTTTCAGACTTATTCACTGGGTTCACGTAAAAACGTAATTAATTTAACGAGTCAGTTCAATTAATGAACGTGAACACTACAAATAATTACGTTTTAAAAACTAAAAAGAAAACCGACTTCATTGAATGAAATTTGGTGTCCATAAAAAAAACAAACCAATTGAAAACCTCCTCATTTTTGGAAGTCGGTAAAATTTACTCTACACTTTTTAGTACTTTATCATTTTTCGAAATTCGTTAACACTACTAGAAAGTCACAGGAAACCAAAATACAAATTTTCGTTTACTTTGATGACATATTTTTTTCAGCTATTTTGGTATAAAAACCAAACTGCTGAACCGATTTTGATGAAATATATGGGACCAATATTTTTTTAAATCGGTTTCATCGGATGACCGATGTCATCTTTTTTTAAAGTCGGTTAAAAACAGACAGATATTGATGCGTACCTTTATATGTCAGTCAGATGTCAGACGTCAGTCGCACTGGACTAGGGATGAATGGACGGTAATACATCTGGGTCTGAAAAATAATCCGGTTGCCTATTTACTGGACTGACTTGTAAACGCGAAGTGAGCGCTGGACAGGGTTGAACTAGTGCCCATACGAGTACAGTCACAAGTCACTGCTGAACTGATTTGCATTACTGCCATCTTTTAAACCTGGCTTTACATTATTATAACACTACATTAGTATTATAGCACTTTGAACTGATAGATAGAGACACCGCCCAGCTTAAGAAGACAAGAAGCCCTAAGTCGTAGGGCCTCTGTCACCAGACTAACTAAAATTTCGTAAAACACGAACGATCTTATTTTTGCATCAAAGTCTAATTTACAGTAACATTTTAATGACCAGCTGTAAACTGATAACCGACATGAGAATCACTTATGCTAATTGTATTAATAATCTGAACCTGGATCTATATATACCTCATGAGTAAACTCATAGATACGGCATCGCGGAAGGCATACAATAAGCTAATGATATCTGCAAAGTAGCTGCGAACCGAGATGCGAGGATAAACATCCTGGGTATTTGTTTTTAGCTTTGCAGATCAAACTGACCTTGTACCAAACATCGGAGTTTCGTCAAATTTTTTCGTCAATTCGCTCTGCAGCAACAGAGTAGTTAGTTTGTTTTAGATTGTAAAAATGCTGAAATGTTTAGAATATTACCTGAGCTTCCAGAAAAATTTACACAGTTGACTTGGCCTTGAACAAATCATGCGCATTAATTTGCCGTGATTTGCAGACAAAAAATTGCATACTACGAAAATCTGTAGGCATCAGTGTTTTAAGATTTTTATCTAATTAAATTATATTAGACTAGCGACCCACCCCGGCTTCGCACGGGTGCAATGCTTATACTAAATTTTCTACAGAATATCTAATGTGATAAGAAACCTCTAAAATTATCAGTGTTTCTCTACTATATTATGCATGTATTATACATATAATTCTTTCTCTTGAATCACTCCATCTATTAAAAAAAACCGCATCAAAATCCGTCACGTAGTTTTAAAGTTCTAAGCATACATAGGGACAGTCAGACAGCGGGAAGCAACTTTGTTTTATACTATGTAGTGATAAGGTAGTCTACCCAATTTACACTTCGTACTTCGGAGTAAGTTATCAGCAAGTATCGGTAAGTAATTAAGTACCGAGTACATATCATCGAGATGTATTTAATGAGATGATCGATCGTTTAAAACGGTTCTTTGTTTAAACAATCTAGTTTAACAGTTTATCATGTGTTTTATATTATTCTGTTCATTTCTGTAAATAAATTGAACACTTTAACCACTAGAAAAACTGTTGTATTATAATTGTTTTGTTGGTAAGTTTGGTAAGTTATTGATGAATATGGTGTCCAACAAGGTTATAATTACAACTAACAATGTGTTCCTTGGGAACTACGTGTTTTGCGAACTGCAGTCTATGTAGGTAGGTCTATTTACCTACATATTTAGGCCTATGTTATGCTGCTTTGAGTTGTTGACTTCGTGCTCAGACAATGCTTTGTTTGCTAGGTACACTATTTGAATAAAATTAGATAACCAGTCTGTTGTGATGGTCGGTACTTTGTGTAGCGTAGTGCATGCTATTTATATTCGATCGTGTAGAAAATAAAATTGTTTTGTTTTTTTTTGTGTTTAAAACGAGTTACGTTAGACGCCCGCGTATCGGGTGATGCTCCACGTGTTTATGATCTTTCTTTGAGCGCATTTGTCTATTTCTGAACACAAAAATGTATAACGTATTTGAAAGACTTGAGCTGTTTTTATACCTAGAAATGTTTTGGATGTATTTTGTAAAGGAATTCAATAAACATTCTGAAAGCTTAATGTGCTTACCTGTAGGTAAATAGAAATTTGTAGAGTTTTGTTTGGGTACACACAGTTTATTGAATACAGGAAATGGTATCATCATAAATGTATATAGAAATACAGAATTTTTTGCGTGCGAAGCAGTGTACCGATAAAACTGTAGAGATGTACTCTACGTTTAAATGTTCTAATTAACCTATCGCTACTGGGCCGTATTTCTCAAGCTACGTGTGAAGTACGCTAATTGCGATTTGATTTGCATCCTTGAAATATTAATGTTCATTGATGTATAAGAATGGCTAATAAAAATAAGTTTGAATTTCGGTAACTATGATTTGTACAATAGAACGTGTTGCATATTAACATATATTAGATTTTAATTTCCTGTACTATAGTTTAAACTTCTCTTTATAAATACGGTAGAGACGCCTCAAGTGTAAATGAGTAAACACATAACATTCAACAGACAATGGTGGATGCTTTCAAAATAATGATGTTCTCCCTCAACAAAGATAACTGACCCTCACTGCGAAAAACATTTTAGGATTTATATACATTGGGCTATTGTTTCGAAATTGTTAGACAGACTAAAAAAATCATACAATAACGTAAGATAAGAGTAGTCGGTCTGTAATTTCTATAATGATAGACCATGGTCACGCACGACTAATCATAAGCGGCATCATAAAATTGCAGGTCAAAATATATGCGTAGTTAACTTCTAAACAGGTCTTCGTAGTCGGTTCAATCCTCGTCTAAGTAATTTTATTACCGGCAGATCCTAAATCTATTTACATATACTAGACAAATAATCCTGCATAAAAGCGGCTTCGGGTATCTACAAACACTTTATATAATGAAAGGCTGGGCTATTGATACTATTAGGAAGATTACAGTAATTTGAGCAGATTACGAAACCTACTTTTCGTAATTCAAGGCTGATGACTGATATTAATATAGTGTTATTTGATATTTTCTCTGATCGATTGCCATTGAAAATGCGGGCTATATCGATGTTGTCCTTCCTGTATTCGACACGCGTGCTTGTTGATGCATGTTGTATTGAATTGTACTCATATATTGTGATTCTCGTATCTAGATCATGAATGGTGTTTGTAGAGATTAATTGTATTGTGGTATGTGTATTTGTTGTTACGGCCTTGCTTAAAAGACAATCGTCGGCCATATTAATGAACGCTCGAGTATGCGTTGCATAATCCATCCATCTCTGTGGTCGGCCGAAAAATATTAAATGATAGGCACTTATGACTCTGCATTAGGAAAATGAACCTTATAGTTCGATATAAATCGTTGTAGGTAAGATAACTCTTATGTTAGGCATACACAGGCAATAGAAATTGCTAGCCATTTATGACGTCACGACAATATCAAGAAATTAACGGCAACGAAAACTCCGCGATATGGAGCAATTTAAGATCACTGCTAACTGTAGTTACTCCAGATTAATTCACTATAGATGCCGAGCTGTATTTGCTTAAAAAAATAGCCATGTAACCTTACGAAAAACAAAAAAATAAGTGATCTTACGTAAGACACAAAAATATACTAAGTGCGGTTCATTTTTTTAACTCCAGGAAGTGGCTACATATCTCCAGAGCCTATGTATCCCGACCGTGGAGATATATCGGCGCCTCTGGACGCAGACCTGTCAATATCGAAAGACAGTCAGCATTCCACGACGCGCTGTAAAGAGACGCCGCTGCTACGACTGCGGAATGGCGCGCTTCAGGCTGGACTCAAAGACAGGCTGCAGAGAGTCGTGTCCATGAGAAAAGTAAGTCCTTTGCGTGATTTTATTTGTCCAGTCCTTTATATTCATTGTTTCATTTGTAGAAGACTATTATACCTACCCAAAATTACCTATAATCCTAAACGACTTTAAAGTGAAAAGTAAGTGATAGACCAAATTTTACGGATATGCGGACATGTCGCGATAAAGACCAAAGGATGTTTTACCTATAGACGCAACACACGCAATATATTATGATATAATGCTGTCAGAATTGAGATATTATTTACGCAGCAAAAGGAAGCGCACTTTCCGGTGTATGTCGCCGGATACTCCAAGTTAAATTGATCATTAATAACAACCTAATGAATTGAATTAATCAAAATAAAACTCTGGTTTCCTTCCTGACTCTATTATAAATAAATACTGGTGGACAATTCACACAGTACCATCTAGCCCCCAAAACTAAGCATAGCTTGTACTATGTGAACCAGGTGGCTGATTGAATACTTATATAGACTGGCCTGTGAGCTCAGTTGGTAGATAGCTCTGTCTTCAGCGCTGTACGTTGAGGGTTCGATTCCATCGGGATAAACGTTTGTGTGATGAACATAGGTGTTTGTTCTTTGTCTGGGTGTTAAAAAGTATCATAAGTATGTATATAAATATAAAAGTATTGTATCTGTCATCAATTCACCATAGTAAAAGCTATGCTTAGTTTGGGGCTAGATGGTGTTGTGTGCATTGTCCACTAATAGTTATTTATGTTTTTTAAATACATTCTTATGATACTTTATACATCACTCAAATGTTTCTCCTGGAAGAAGTAGAACCCACAAACAACGGCGTAAAAGGTAGACAGAGCAGTGAGACCAGTCATTATGTTGGTATGATAGAACAGTAGCATGTTATGGAATGTGTTTTAAACGCAACGAACTGGAATTGAATTAACCGTGGTCTAGAAATACTTAAATGATAAGCTCGCGATGTTTTGCTTACGATTTGAAACAATATGCTGTGAAAAAGGTAGCTCTCTCCTCGCGAGTGTTGTGCTGATGATATCATTAGTGCTGGTAATGTAATGTGCAAGCTGTAAATAAAAACATGTAAGTATGTATGTACCTACTTAAGTTAAAGAATGTGACATTGGCCTCAATTCTGTAGGCACCAACCTAACTAATTTTAGCTAAAATTAGGTTTGGACTGTCAAATGAAACTTTGGTATTCTGCTGTTACCAACTTATCCTAATTTAATTTTATCTAATTTAATTAAGCGTTCCTTATTTAGTTAGATGGTACCAACCGAATAGGTTTAACAAATGCTATGTTAGTCATAGCATTTGTTAAAATATATTTTAGACAATCCTAATTTTAGAAATGAACCAACCGAATTGCCACCAATGTCTGACTCTTGACATATTTACTTACTGCGTTATTTATAAAACGTAACTCAACTTGAACACAGCCTAAACAATGCTTAAGATTCGCCCTGTCACTATTTGTCACTATCTTACAATAATTTTAATTTAAAAAAACGCACTTCAAACACGAAACTAAAAAGTTAAAAACCACCTGGGAAATATACCCTTTAAAACAAAAAAAAATTGAAATCCGTGCAGGCGTCTTTGAGTAAATATACCTTACAAAAATATTCCGACGAATTGAGAACCTCCTTTTTAATGAAGTTGGTTAAAAAGGGGTGGCACTATTTTAAACAGTAGAGTAGTTGACTTTTGACAAGTTTAGAGACGTTTTTATATAAGGCCGGAAAGTGTTTAGATAAATCTGAGTAGAGAAGATTCCCGTCATCCCGTGACCACGACAGAGTGTAAACCTGTCGAAACGTCGGGAAAAATAGGTAAATAAACGCGATAAATACGCGTAAGTATTTATAATAATGTGTTCTGATCGCGTAAGTTTAAAAAACTTTAGAGAAGATTCGTAGATGTCACACCAGAAGCTATAGAAAGAAAGGCACTATGTAGGTATTATAATGTCAGGCATTAAGCGCGTGTGCAAGCTGAATTGCACGTATTTGCGTCGTAGCAAGAGTCGCTATTTATTTAAATATTTTCGTGTCAGCCTTCTGTATTTATACTAAAAATTATTCTGTGGTTGTATGTAGACGTTGTAATTAAGTGTTATAATTATGTGCCTGAGTAACCAAACTGGCTCTCGATTATCCAATACCCGCGCTACAGTTGAGCTGGATTGTGAGAATACTGTTAGGATTCGGATATAATGTGAGTAGGTACACTTAAAAACCATTGAATATAAATACGTCCGGCAATTTTATGCGAATCAAAACGAAAGTACATTTGACACGTATGAAAATGAGGCGTCCGGTTTCAGTCTGAGATAGGTATCAATGTGTGATTTTAAGTGCTCGTAACTACAACTACTATTGGCTAACGGTTACTAAGCTTCTTGAAGGCCTTCATCATGGCTTTACAATTTAAGAAAAGCTAGGACAGACAGGTTAACGTCTCTCCAAAGCACGGAAGCGCTAAAGTGAAAATGCCTCTGCGGTAACCCATCAAAGGAAGAACTGACCTCGCAGAAGGTTACTAACTTCGTTGATCTGGTATGCGGACTGTGCCATGCGGGCACAGCTGACTATAGCCGCAGGATGTTTGCCGTTCGGCGTAAAATCGACTCTCTAAATGGCAATTCGTTAAGGCCGCAGGTGGCTAAAATCACAAGTTCCAAATTCAAACCTACAGGATTCTGTAAGAAAATGTCGGAAGAAATGTTAGTCGGTCGGAGTCGATCGTCGGCCGCATGAAGGTGTGTTGATCCGCTATCTTATATCGACTGTAAAAATCATTTGGTTGCACGATTTTCAATGCCAGTAGACAGTACGAGTACGTTTTGCATCAAAATAACTAGTAGTCTATGATTTTTATCGACCTGTTACCTAATCTACCTAAATGAGCTAGCGATTCGGCTTGTGAGGCGATTTGGCGAGCGATTACCTACCTATGCTAAGGACGTTAACTGGTAAATTAATGCATTTTCCTTTCAGGAAGTAGAAAGCCAGCGAAAGTCTTCTCCCCTACAACGAAACGTGGTATATCCGCTGGCAATGCTCCTACTCCTAGCACTGACCACCATCACCGTTCTCATGGTGCTTCAGAACACACTGGAACTGCTGATCGGAATCAAAGCACTGCCGCTTAGCACAAGGGTAAGAAATCAGGGACGCAAGTTTATCTGGCGCAGTTGATAGGATATGTTGATCCAGGCTGCGCCAGTCAGGCCACGGTAGAAGCATAGGTAGCTGGAAGTTACAGAAAAATGTTGGTGGCCATTTTACACAGCATCAGCTTACCCAGTATGACTGATATAAAACTTAAATACTTGTAAATACATACTTATGATACTTTAAACACCCGGTTCCGGACACAGAACAAACATCTATATTTATCACACAAATGTTTGTCCACTACACTTATGATTCTTGATAACAACTAGGCACAGAACAAACATCTATGTTCATTACACAAACGTTTATTCTGGGAGGGAATCGAAACCCTTGCTTACGTAGAAGGCAGAGTTATTTAATTAGAAGATAGGCCAGTCTAAGTATAATTTACAATAATTACATAATATATTTCATTCCGTTCCAGCAATTTACGCTTGGCATAGCGTCTCTTTCCAAACTAGGATGGGCAGGAGCTCTTCTAGAAGCATTCCTGATCCTATACCTGCACGCGGCTTCGCTCACTGGGCTAAGCGCGCCACTACGAGCATTACACGTACTTCCACGGGCGAGACGGACTCCTTTAGCTAGGATTCACGCGCTTTGTGCTGTATTGTTAGCACACTCCACTGCGCAGCCATTACTCGTCAAGATATTAGGTACGCATAACTCAATCAAAACATTATTTATTCAATCAAATCACAAGGACCACTTTGAATTGGCTTCTTAAATGATAGTGAATCTAGGTGCCGGTTTCTCCTAACCCCAGTTCCGGCATCCGGTAAGAACTCGTCTAGTCTAGCACTAACACAAGTGTTGTAGTATCTAAGCGCTTATTCCGTGCTTCATCTGAGCGCTTCCGTGCGTTAGAGGTCTCGTTAAGCTGTCGATCCCAGCTTTACATAAGTTCTTATGAAATGACGGGTCCTTTTTTTGTTTCCGAAATATACATGCATGGCTGCTCCTAAACGGAGATTTTGCTCGCAGATTATTAGTCATTATTAAATTTTACATAGAAACACGTATCCCACAAAGTTATGAAATAAAAACTTTGAAAAAATGTTTTTAGGGGTTCCTGCCCTATATGTAAAATAGGGTTAGTTTTATTTAAAAAATTCTAGCCCATCGTGTGGCATATCGTTGGATAGATTTTTCAAAGACACTAAGAGGTTTCTTGAACAGTTTTTCGATACAGATATACGTTTGGCAAATATTAAGTTTTGAAATAAACATTTTCGATGGAGTCCAGTGCCCTTCCCTCCTAACAACTAAACCGCTGTTTGGGAGTACCTGGAAAATGTATGAAGAAGGAAAATGATCACAACTTATAAGGCTTTGCTATATTATACGAAATAGTTTGATTTGTAAACATTAAAAATTAATGAAGGCTTCATTCGAAATTATTTGATTTTTAACTAATTTTGTTGATTCAGTTTGGAGTCTGACCACTGGTCATTCATAACTTTCTCCTACGAAGTAATGGTAGTATTCTGTACATCAAGTACAGCAATAAAATAGTAGATGTTTAAATCGTCTCTTTCATCCATTATAGTCTAGAAAGTCTATTATTTTTAATGCGCCGTCGTGTTCCTTATTTTATGGCAAACGGACGCTTAAAGCTTGTAATGTCGCAGATACCAAGACGACGTAACGACGAATGTATTCTTATACTTATTAGAAAAGCAAATAGGAACATTCACTTTCGATGCCTAATGTAGTAGTGATAAACATGTTACAACTTGTTCGATGTACCATAAAAATAATAATAAATATTAGTTGTTAATGCACATAAGACCATCTTGCCCCAACCTAAGCTTCGGTTGTATTATAGATGGCAGATGTCTAAAAAAAATACAAAAAAGTACCAACAATGTATTTAAAATATATTTTTAAATACATATATATGATACATTTTGATAAACATGGGTTTTACTCGCGTCTTATTTTGGCGATGGAGGCACCGAAACTGTTTCGATCCATCAGGGCGGATCAAACTCACCCTGATGAAGAATCTCTAGAAACTCTAGATGAATCGAAACAGTGTCGGTGCCTCCATCAACAAAATAAGACGTGAGCAAAACCTGTGTTTATCAAAATGTATAGCAACTTCCGAAAGGTTTGTAAGTGACTTATGATATATTATAACACCCAGATACAGAACAAACATCTATGCTCATCACACAAATGTTGGTTCTAAGGGGAATCAAATCCTCAACATACAGCGCAGAAGTCTACTAGCAACTAAGCTGACAGGGGCAAATAAATGAGCCTATTATTTCTACAACTTACTTAACTATTCCATAGTAGTAGTCGCCTCTAGATTGGCGTAGGCTTCCTCCGTTTTCTTCCACAGTCCTTTGTTTCTGGCCTTTTACATCCAGCCCTCTCTACAAAGACATCCTTCCTCTTCACTTCGCTCTTTTGGTATCTGTAATGTTTCTTGTCCCATATGTCCTGCCCATTTCCATTTAACCAAACTGTTTTTTTGTGTTCTAATATCAATGTAATTTTCCACCAGGTATAACAAATTTTGACTTACTAGGAGAGTTTGGCCGAATCGAATGGCTGGGCAACTTCAAGCTCGTGTTGCTTTATAACGCGATTTTCGCAGCGACCGTCACTCTGTGCCTCGTTAACAAATTCACGGCGAGCGTTCGGCGAGAGCTATACAACAGGTTGGTCGAGAATGTGAATACGGTAGCTCATTGCGTCTCTTTCCTCAACAACTGACATAAATTTAACAACTCCACTGTGGAGTTTATTTGATCTGTCAAGTAGATCTTAGATCTTTCTCCATGTTGATTCTAGCGACTCTTTGATCTATAGCGAGACGTTGCGTTGACGTTGCCTTTTTTTAGACAACTAAGCCAGCAAACAAGCATTAGGCCCACCTGCTGGTATGTGGTTACCGGAGGTATCACACGCACGTTGTCCCTAGACCTAAGTTATTTTGTCTGCTTTCCCCGTAAGTTCACTTGTTAACGTGCCCTTCAAACCTAAACAGTACTATTTGGCAGAATATCTATCACTGTGGTTGTACTCACGAAATTCTGTTACTTGTACCGTACCTACTGTACTTGTTCCTTCATACTTGTGATTATGGGACGATCATTAGGCACACTACAAGTAGTATAAATGCCGCTCGGCTATCTTCGTAATTCCGAGATAGTATTACTTGTTTCAAAAAACGAATCTTTAATCGCATATTCATGTACAATTTATTTTTTTATTTTACAATTTTTCTCTTTCGCACAATATTGCTATTACTATTGTTCGAGTGAGAGAAATTCTCAATTGAAGTAGGTTATACCTAATAGGATTGCATATACAGACAAATATAGTAACTAGTTTACTGTGTGTGTGGACTAAGTGAATAATGCTTCACATTTTGTTAATTTATAAACAAAGATGTGTTCAAGGTAAACGTCTCGCTTTAGTGTATCAAACGATGTTTGTAACTTATACTCGATAGGCCAAAACATATTTTAAATATCAATGTAGATACAGTTTTTTATGGTTGATGTTGATGACTTTGATAAAGTAGCTATGTTACATACTCAAGTTATAATTATTGTTGTTCAGTATTATATGGGGTCGATAATGTGGAGGTAATGGATGATAGAAGTGCCATTAATGGGTATAACATTTTATTTGTCTATCGCATTTTAAATGATTTGACAGATCGAAAGTTTTCAATGTGGAGAGATGGTCTTGTGCCTAATAAGGCGGTACCTTCTGTAAATGACCTTGACGTGAGCTGAAATCGCATTTATTTTATTGAAACAAACTAAATAAATAGTTACCTATATAAAAAAAAATAACATGTAATTTTTTAATTCGTGTATTTTCTGACTGTTAATAATGCAAGTTATAGCTACGTTAGCTTTAGGATGATGATGGTTTAATATTTTAGACCTTATTTCCAAGGTAAATTACAAAATTAACTTAAAAACTATTAGAAACAAAATGTTGAAAATATATACCATATTCTTTTTATAATTATTATACCTTCAATTAACAACAAAATAGTCACTAAATAGCTGCAAAAAAGTTTTTTTTTTTTGGTATACATATACATATGGTAATTTGCTGAGGGTACCATCTTAAATGCAATGGTGTCTGCAATAAAATAACGCACTGCGTGTCGAGAGAAGTAGCACATTGAAAAAAATAATGATAAGAGGCCCATTGCATATTCAACTACAAACTAATAATATGAGCGTTTTTTCAAGCAATATTGTTACTAATAATAATATATAACTTTAATGGTTTTGAACATAAGTTTCACCCAAAACGGGATGTTACCCTAATTTACCTATTTATACCGTAAAATTATTTGATAATACTATATTCACTAATATTGTGCTGTTAACTTGTATGTGATATGCAATGGGTCCCTGTTCTTGCACATGGATACTAATCTTTATACCTGTGTGTAAGATAACATATTGTATTGTATGCACTAAATAAAGTGTCATATAAAAATAGAAAAACAAAGTTCATAACTATTCAGACCATAACTAATTGATATTTTGTAAGCGATATTATACAAAACCCATGCATTTATTTGTGACCCATTATTTATTTTCGTTCCTAGTATAATTATTATTGTACGATTTTTGTAATTTTAAATTTTTAGGCAATTTGTGAAGTTCTTGAGGAAGGACTCGTGAGGATTTTGAATTGTTTTATTACCAATGAGACTGAATTTGTTATTATGATTAGTACGAAGAGTTATTTATTTAATTAATACCTATTTCTTGCATGAAAATGATAAATGAACAAAAGGATATTTTTTAATGGTGAATGAATTTAAGTGGGGTACTATTTTCCATGACTATTATTTTGTAATGTTCTGAAAATAAAGTGTAATAAAATTATTATGTACCTGTGTGTCTGAGATAGCACTATCATAAGTGCAGACATCAAATCCAATGAATTATAAAAGACATAATTAAGACTGTTTTAAAATAGTTTTACCTTAGTTTATTTGCTCAAAACATCACAATGAATCCTGCGATGATGACCATGATTAATGAATATGTCTACCTTCCAAATTATAAGTTTTTGAGGCTAAATTATTTACTAGTCTTGGCTATTGCAGGTGAAATAATACATGCTTTTGATTTTATACAAATGTTTAACTAACTAGATTATATATAGCCCATCTGCTGTCATTACTAACGCGCAACTATGCACTATTTGTAGTATAAAAAGTTATACAATAAAAGTATATTGTAAGACTTCCATTCAGTAAAAAATAAACTAGGTAGTGTGCTTAGGATGTACTAGTAGTTAGTTAAATGTTATTGCCAGTGGTGCTATATGTACTTGTACCACAAAATATTATAAATTAACTATGTATGTACTTACTTAGAACAACCTACAGAAATAATATAATCTAGATAGGTAGTGTTTTGCTTGATAAATCTTGTGTGTGAATCTCCAATGTTTGTAAATATTATATTTTAGTGTGGATTTTATACATTTTATATTACCTTGTACTTGTACCAAACGTTGAGATTGCATTTGAATAATAATAATACAAAATAAAAATCGAAATGTTATTTTATTTCCTTTTAATTGATTTATGTGAGTAGGGAATTGTATTTAAATATTTACATACATATACAATTTTCCATGATATGTTCTTTGATAAAGAAAAGAAACATTTAATATACTTAACATATTGTTAACTTTCCAGTTTAAGTATTGGGCTGAGCTGAGTTTTCTTCTAAAGATCTAGTATTGTTAGTGCACTACCTGCTTTGTTCACTCATCATGCTTGCTGACAAATCATTTCGTCTTGCTTTTATTAATTAAACAAAACAATAATTGCTCTAATTTTCAGTCTCATTTGATTTTGCTTTGAAATTGATATACTGTATTCAACATTTTTCTTATTTGCTTCTTATTGGGTTGTTTTTTATTTAGATACAAATGGCTTGCGGACATCTTCACTCTGCCTGAAGAGACAACAGAGACTGCCACTTTGGCCCACACTGTGATAGCAGAACCAAACCTCAACATAGAAGTTAAAGATAATATAAAACTTGAGTAAATATGCTTGTTTATACCTAAAATAATTAAGGATTTTTTATCTGTTTTATCTGTGATGCTACAAATAAGGTTAAATGGCTAGTGATGGCTATGCTAAGAATCAAATTAAAAAAATTTTTTTATAAAATTTTATTGTTTTACTAAATTATCTTTCAGATTTCAGTGTTTATTTCATGTTCAGGATCTGTATTGTTTTGTTTCACAATATCATCTACTGTTTCTATCACCATATGATGCTTCCCATGTCTCCTTCCTTCAGCCTTGAGGATTAGTTTCCTAGCATTACTTCTGATTGATTCCATGCTCTCGTTACTATTTAACCCAAATAAAAAACCTATACTTATAACATCATGTACACCTCTAAGATACACATAGCTCTCGGCTCCACTTGTTATGATAATGTTCTTAGACTTTCCCACAGCATAGTAGTTGTGTGCATTTGTAATGATATTTTTCCTTGCAGTTGCGTCTCTAATCGCTGGAGAATACATAAGTTCAAAGAAAATACCTCGCTCTATTGCTTGTCTGTAAAGTTTCCTGTTTACTCGAAATGGTATTCTACCATTAGACTCAAAACTTATTATATCAATATCCATGGAACTGCAAGCGTACTGAAACGCTGCTAGTGTCTTAGGGACCACAGCTATGATGTCAAATTTCTTTAGGTTTTCAGATTGGTTTAACCTATGCGCTATTCCAGATTCCGAAAATTCAATGGTGACTCTCTGCAAAATACTCAGATTACATGACTGTATTTTGTCTTTAGAAATGTACACTGGATCAGGAATGTAATCTTTCTTTTCTCTGGTTTCTCCTTTCTTTTTCTTTGGTTTCGGCTCGCCACTAGGTTCTTCTACGTAAGTGTTCAGTGCGATCGTACTGTAGCCTAGTTTTTTAATAGATTCTATGTTATCTAGGTTTATTTTATTACTTATGCATAGGTCACAAAACCCGGCATTATGGCACGACATATTCTTTATGTAGCTTTTTATTAAACAAAATCAAACACAAACAAAACAAACAACCCGTAATCTTATAGGTTATGATAAGGTGCACTGTGCAAGTGTCATTGTCATGTCACTTCACTGTCAGTTTGGCAGCATGATAAAATGGTTGGCAATAATCTCCGTAGATTATCGGACTGCCTAGAAAACGTTCATTCTTCGTTTGACATTTTATGAACCATTCAAATAAAAATCTCATTAAAAAAATCATAGAACTTAATTTGTTATCTCGTTTTACTTCATGCTTCATACTTCATTTATCAAAATAATCACTTTACTTTGACAAAATTGCTATCGTAAGAAGACGGATGCCAATAAAGGAATTAGAAAAAACCGTTAAATTTGATTTGACAAATGACGTGGACGGACTGTGAAATTTCAAATTTAAATAACTTTGACTTAAGAAATGGTAGTTCATATAGTTATTTCTGGAGAATCACAATGCGAAGCATTCGCAGAAATCTGCTTAGTTGCAGATTACCTTTCACAGAATCTTCCAAACTTCTGCTATGAACGAGTTGAAAAGCCGGTACGGGATTGGGATGTAAGTACAGGAGTACCTACCAAACTTTCCTCACAATTCACCTACTTCAATATCTGTAGGTACTTAATAGAGGTGTAGGTACGCAGAACGGCGCGGCGGCGGCCTGCCGGATGTTTTAACAGCATGAAATCGGCGTGATGACGTACCGTGCCTGGGGGCGCGCTTGTTTCACTCGTATTCTATCTAAGTCCTTTTGTTTATGTTTATCAATGTTAAAAGAAACTTGCTCTGTTTTTGGAATGAAATGGAGATTATGTTTTCCATGACTGTTCAACTGCTTAAAAGCTGTAAGGACTCTATCACACCAAGTGTGTTTCAGTCACGGGACTAACTATCATAGCCAAAAAGTCAGAATAATCCAACAGTGAATAAAATCATTTACATTCACGACAACTATAATACGTGTACTTTTGTTCTTATGTACCTACTTAAAATACTAAGTATTAATAAATTAAAGCTTTCCTTAGTACCTAATCGCGAGCTAATTCAAATAAGCGTAAACACGGGTAGTTAACTTCCTCTTTTTTAGATACTAAGAAGTTCCCTGGAAAAGCTCTTGACTCGATCATGAGAGCTATGTGCTGTCACCATAATTATACACTTACCTTATTTTTGTTTAATGTATTAATCAAGAAATTACAAAAGAAACTTCGCAAACTAAAATATTTTAAATTAATCAGAAATGGACTCAAGGTTAAGATAGTTTATCGTAAGTTGCATCTTAAAAACAATAAGTTCATCCTATAAAACAAACATCGTTTTGAAAGTTTTTTTCCTCCGCTTTGGAACACCATATCTTAAAAACCCTAATGTCTAATTTGGTTCAATAAGTTACCAGCTCATTTCTCGCTTCAAATCTATTGTTCTACCAAACTTCATGCAGATCCGATCAACATTCGAAAGTTATCGTTAAACCAACAAACATACAAAGCCAAATCGCCCAAGCTGCACTGAGATCTTTGCTCGCTTCGCTCGCTCATTCATAAACTATCATGAGATATTGAATGGCTAAATTTAATAATTTTCATTGATTATCGAAAGTCTTACGATAGGTACGTTTATGAAAATGAACAATTAATATATTCATTGCATTTACAAATAGCTTATATTAAAATATAGTCCATAGTCCAATTAACGTGATTTCGAGCAAACTGAAGGCGTGCTTGTCTGTGCGCTAGGGTCAATTTTGGGCCAGTTGCTGGTCTGTGCGCTGTCAGACTTCCTTCGGCTAGTCTTCTTCTCACTGTCCACCGACTGACTTCCACTTCTTTAGCTGTTGTCTAACTTCCTGGAGCTGTTGTCCGAGTTGAACTGCATTCAACCGGCCATTTCGTAGTGATGTATTCACAAGAAAACGGTCATCACGTTGTGTTGTCGCACGTTTTGGGCCTGTTCCTGGTCGCCTGGTATAGCCACCAGTTTGCTGATATCGCTGGTATACACGTCGAACAGCATATGTGCTCAAATTTAATTGACGAGCCACTTGACTTTGGTTCTGTCCAGCTTCGATTAGTGCAACCACTTGAGACGCTGCTTCTGGTGTGGTATCCATTTTCTTGTTTAGAGAGATGACGTATTCGTTAAAGTACCTTTCTGACTGGGAGTTGGTATACAAATGATGTCATTTCAATCATCCCTTATCGTTTTATACCTGCTCAAAGTCCCACAAACCGCGCTACCTGAAACGAGCGAATTTAGGCCATTCCATTGTTAAGCCGCCACTGCTATGATTTGGAAGATCAAGGCCAGACATTATGGGTTTTTAGTGAGCTAACATTGTGTACTTTAATTTAATTTAAGTTGTATTTGCAACCAACCTTTAATTTAAAAATAAACAAGTGTCGAAATCAAAATGCAGGAAAATTCCCCTATGTGCGATTTCTATGCTATCGAGTGTATAAAAGTATTTCGTTTATATACATTATGTCAAAATATAAATAAGTAGGGTTGATTTTTCCTTTTATTTTCACCACTCACGCCGATTACGCTAATGTCCCATTGCCGCATCGCCTGCCTGCCGAATGGGATCGGCGCACAACTATAACACCTACCTACGAGTGTATACCTGGCTTAATATTTTTTCATGCGTGTCAAGTAGGTACATTTTTACAATATTTAGGTGCTTAATTAATAATTATCTACTAGAAAAGTTATAAATGATTTACAGGTGTGGCTGTCTAAAACAAACCAAAAACACCAATGGCACCATGCTGGATCGCCATTAGTTTGGAAAGAAATGCTGATGAAAGGCAGCAAACCTTTCTACATAGGCGGTGCTTCGGAGTTTTTAGAATATTGCCATTCATACTACGACTTTGAGTCTTTTCTAAATTCAGAAAAATTTGGTGGCCTAACTTTGAATTTTGCGCAATATCAATCGAAAGTGAAAGAAGAAAAAATACTTTTGGATTTAAAACAAGAAAATGCTGATGTGGTACGTGAACCAGATAAACATAATTATGTGGTTTGTATATCTGGAGCGGGAAATCCAATAACGATGCATTTGATATCTGGCCTTTTAGAAATGGCTGTGGGAGAGAAATTAATATCTAAAATATACCTTTACGACGAAGACTGCACAGTAGAATTTATGGAATCAGTCGAAAAAGATTGCAATTACATTGGTACAGATCATTCTGCTAAAGTTGTGAAATATATTGAGAAAATTGGTTTGGCTCTTGCATATACCGATCTGTTAATTATACTAGATCATATACCACTGAAGTAAGTGTGTTAAATCTGAGTTGTTATTCACTCGCATAACGGAGGTAGACCATAACAACGAATTTAATACCTACAAACTGTCATTATCTTTATTTCAGTATGGATGCTTCTATTGGAGAGTGGCTTCACCAAAACAAGCAGAAGATGGAAAACCTAGCGCTTATGATAAATGTTTCATCACAGAGGACAATGTATATCCTCTTCCCAAATTTTGGTCCGGCTTGCTACAATGCAACGATCCTAGCAAATTTAGTAAATATCAAAAAGAGAAACATTGTCGTTGCCACTTCCGATTTGGGACTGGAGGTATCAGTAATAGCTGCTGAAATAGCTGAAGTGCCTCTGAGGAATATGTTCTGTCCACCGGTATGGGGGTTTGTAGGAATCAATCAGCTAGTGGACATCAGAACTACAGTTCACCGATACAATAGCTTTGAACCCTACAATCGGTATACGAAAGTCGGGAATTCTTCCTTGATTATTGGATCACTGACACCAGAGTTCAGGACAATGGAATATCTCATGTATTTTGACGACTCCCTTTGGTTCAAAGTCGCAGAAAACAAGGTACCTTAACCACATTGCGTCGTATTACTTCAATTATATATAAATTTTAGGTATATTTGAGGTGTTTTGATTGATTTCAGAGCAAGGTACGCAAAAACCAAACCTGCATAAATAAAGCTGTCGCAGTTTTAAACGTGATAAAGTTGTGGCTATTTGACCAGGACTCTAATCATGTCGTGAATCTGGGTATCCAATGCAATGGTAGGTAACTGTGTTGCCTTGTGTGTTGATTATAAAACAATAGGTAAGTAATTACATGAGTAGGTAACCATAGCTTAGACATGATTCTAGGTTCTTTCGGATTAAAATTTAAAGGTGCCTTTTCACAACCATCTCGCTTAGTTGATGGAATATGGGTACCTGCGTCAGACTATATGTTGCCTAAAGATCCTCAAATGAGCTTGAAATATCTGGAGGAAATGGCTGAATTTACGATGACATTAGAAAAGTACGAGCTGCCAAAAATTGTTCCTTTTTATCCATGCACATGCAAACTAAAGTATTACAAGAAGAAATCTGTTTGGTAGAGTCAGCGATAGTCTACTTCAATCGATGCTCTCCGCGAGCGAACTCTCGATTAAAACATGTTTCTGAACGAAAAGCTATCTGCGCGCGGCTCGGCGTCACAGCACTAACAAAACGAAGCGAAACAAAACGAACCAGTGTCGAAAGAGACGTTGTTGTGGCGGGTCGCGCGAACGTTTTTTTGTCGAAACAGGAATGTTATGACGTGCAGCAACCGTCTTTGTTTCGTCAACTTACGTTTATCACTTGCTCCGAACCCTTTAATAATGTGATAGAAAGCATTCGAGTCGACACGCGGATGCGATGATCTTTTCCAAAGCATGATCGTGCCAATAGGAGTTATTAGCATAGTTAGATGTCCGTTTCGGTTAAGTTGTGTGAATGTTGTGCCAATAATGAGATAGTGTAGTGTTGTGATGTGGTTGTGGGACATATGGGGCGTGCTGTGGGCAGTGCAGGCGGTGGCGCAGCTGGCCCTCGCGTCGCCGCTGGAGCCCGCGCCGATGCCGCAAGGTGAGAGGCCGAACCTTGCCAGGTTACCAGTCAGTGCACGCAGTCTACGCTACGCGCGCTCTCTCAACTTACTAGTCACTACCAAAGGCTACATTCAAATTGCATGCGCTTGTTTAGGTACTTTTTAAAAAAGCTTGTTTTGGCTTCATGATATTATGTTTATCTTAATCCAAGTTACTGCTGGTGAAGGCTTCTTCTTTGTTATTATTTTGCTTTGAATAAAATGTGAGCAAAGTTTCACAGATTTTTTTATTTGTGTTATTAAGTAAGTAGGTACTTCCTACTTGTTAGAAACAGTTCACTAGATTAATCATTAAAAACTGTAACTAACTACCTACGTACCTACCTACCTTAGTATTTATTACCCACAATTATTTACCTTACATAGGTAGGTACCTACCTAATAAAAAATGCACGATTTACATAACGGTGACGTTTCATAAAATTATACCAACTTCATTCTTAATGGTTTCAAGGTTTTCTTGTACCTATAATTAAGTTAAAGCCACGCAAAACTATGATTAATTGTTATGGATTAAACCTCCTGGTGATGGTTTTCATGGCGTAAAAATGTGCAGGAACCTAACTACTTACCTCGATTTAAACTAGGTATTTGCTTTGGGGCAAAATCAGCGACAAAAATGTAAGGAATGTTATTTCTGTGGAAACTTAAACCTAAGGCTAAGAAAACTTACGCTCACGCAAGTACCTACCTAGGTATTTCAAAGCCGAGGTCAAAACGCCCTGAATTCTGTCAAACATAAGCTGACCATACCCCGAATAAATCCCCATATTATTGAGAACTAATTTAAATAGGAGACTTAAAAAACCTAGATACAAAGACCAACCACGAAATTGATATGAAGGTTTATAACTTTTACAACTAGAATAATGTACTTACTTACAGCGTGTTCTAATGACGGACTATCTCTTATTTGGCACGAAGGTCGACCGCAAATCCCTACAAATTGCTTCCAGAGACGATAATCTGGCAGCTATCGGAGGGCCAACTCTCAGGTTAGGGAGTACCTACCACTCACCCCTCCATGATCTAGAGCCGCATTAGTTCCCGCCACGCGAAGGAATGTTCTCATTTTCTTTTAATCGAACCACATTGGGTATTTTCGGATTTCAATTTGTTCCGTTCTCGTTAAGGGAATCGTTTAGTTATTGCGGTCGACTTAGGAGAGGCTTTGCTCTATACAATTTGTCTGGAGAGCGTAAAACTCAATCTTCGTTGAATTGGAAGTTGTTGAACACACACAATCATGTGCGTTATTGGAGATCTGTTTGCGAGAAGTTCGGGACACGCACAGTTACAAATAATTACTTCGGATACCTGTCAGTCCAGTGTACTTGCATACCTACAACCCTTCTTCCTTCTGCTATGAAAGTAGGTCCTACTTAAATAGAGTTGTTGGAGTAACCTTGATACAAATAACTAACTACCTACAATTCTAGCAGGTAAAGGTTTCGAAAACACTCTTAAGTATTCATCTCGCATATCCGCCGTGTCAAAATTCAGAAGAGTTGTTTCCGCGACATGGGTTTGCTAATGATAGTTACATAAGGTATGTGGGTCACACTAATAATAATACTGGGCTGGTTTGCGAAATAGGTTACGGGACGCACTAGTGAAAATAAATGAGCAAACTAGTACTTAATAGGTCAAAACAATACTTGTTCGTTTAAACTTCGGTTCAATTTTGCTATCCAATGGCGTAAAACTCTACATAAATTAAGTTATCTTCCTAATAAGCGGTTGCATCAACTGTTGTATTACGGAACAAAGACTTTGAAGAGTCGTGTGGCGCATGACCGCGTGCGCCCGCGCAGGCTCGGCTCACACAGAGACCGAGGCGAGGGAGACATCAGTTGCATAACAAGCGGCGCGCTGCGGCATCCGGCTAACGGGATTGTGGCGCGGCGCGAGTAGAGGAACCACCTCCGCAACTATACGCGCTGTATCTCGATCGTGTCAAATTCGACAGCAGTACTGCTATTTTGACCGGTCATTTGCATCAGTACCTTGCCAATTTATCGCACCGTTAGAACATAAACTCTAACATCTCAATACAATCACGATACTTCCTTATTTCACCACTTTTCATCACGAAATGGTTTGAAACATGAGTTCGTTCGGGTTGCTCGTGCGATCATGAACGAGACCGTGACTGATCGGACGCTGAGGCTGACGGATGCAACGATGGCTAGCAACTTTTTAAATTAGAAAGAAGGTCACTTGACACTAACTCTGTATTTTATTTTGTCAATCGGTAAGTACCTAATAGGTAGTGTAGAGGAAGGTATTCATCGTAGAGAACCGCAAGTTTTCTGATGTAGGTACTTACATTGACTGGTAATGGTAGTGTGGAATGCTCAACCGCAAATCCTGTTCATGCGTCCATCGAACTGGTTTGAGGGTTGAGTATCATCATTACACGGTGTATGACTACGTTGCCAAGCTACCGGATTCACTGCTGTACGTTTATGCTTGTTATTGAATCGCAGAATCAGCCTCGTTATCTGAAAAGAACATAATTAATATATTATTTGGGTGTTTATGGTTTCTTTTATCTCTGAATCTGTAAAGCGGTAGAACAATAGGTAAGTATCAAGTATGTACAATACCGAGTAATGTAGGTAAAAACCTACCTACAAACTTTGTAGCAATTTGTTTTAGTTTCCACAGCTCGTTAATTTCAGCTCTCTGTAGTTGCATACATGCTTGGAGTTTAGTTAGGAAATTAGTTCAAATTAAACGATAAAAAACATTTTCTTGTCTATTTCTAAAGAGTGGCTAATATGACCGTTAAAATATTTTAAAAATAAAATATCTAAAATGCTGAGCAATTAGGTTCACCTTCACCTTAGTAGCTAGAGACCTTGTCTTCTTCCGGTTCACCCTGAGATGAGATGCGAATGCTACGTGCCTACCTAGGTCCTAAGGTATCTGTCTATAAAGATTGGTACTCATGGACAAGAGTCCCTAAAATGATATTGTTTTAACTGAACTTGAAATGTTTCCAAGGCTTAGAAAACTGGCTAACAAAGTCCTCTGTCAAAGTTGTAAATAAGCCGCATACACAGAAACAACTCGCGAAACAATTTATCGGTCTGTGAGCATTGTTAAAACGTCGCCAACAATAAAATGAGAAACCAATTCAGGACCCGTTATTAAATGTCATCGCAGCATAAAGAAATGGCTTTGATGTTAGTCCTTTGTTCCTTCTAACGAGCCACCCAAAGACGTACGACTTGGCAAAGCGAGTTAAAAGCGCTTGGAGCGTTCAGCTAAAAGGCACAGGTGGATTTCTTACTAGGCACCTAGGTACCTAGATTTCTTAAGGATCTAGACAGGGATTAGAGTTCAGAAAGATATTTCGTTTTCATCTCAGAATAAAATGGTTTGACTATCACAAGCTTTGACAGTGTACACCCCGGACGTTGATTGCAAGCAATGTTGATGGAAAACGGTTCAACCGTTTCCAAGGTTGAGATTTGCTTAGGTATATAGAGGTAGGAAGGTACTTTACTTGCCTCCGCCACTACTACCACGATATACATAAGTTACGCAGTTTATGAAAATAAGTGGTTACGTAATTTGGTACGTACGCTACGAAGCTTTTTCGATAACCTGTAGCAGGTGCAACAAAGGCTCCCACTAGATACTTGCCTACATAACCTTTAAAATAAACAATACTCATTCTTAGAAACATAGGCTCAATCTTGATGGATTGTCCGCGGTGGCTGTGGGTAAGCAACTTAATAACGTTGCAACACAGTCCTGAGAATGTTAATGCAATAAAACATTGAAGATCCAATGAGCTGGACAATAACATTACCCAAACAGTTTCTAACATTATGCTTTTGTCGCCATAGAAATACGTAGCCAAATTGACAAATCGTGTACTCTCTGAATATTTGAATGCAGGCTTCGCTATTTATAAGAAAATTAACAGTTACATTAAATAGTTAAGTACTTACCTAAACACTAAAAAACAGGTTGGTCTACCGCTTTCTGAGCTCTCTAGATTGGAAGATTTGGTGAGACAAAACGACAAAACCTACGCAAAAATGTATTAAGACCAAACTACCGGTAGGTTTCTGATAAAACCTGGCTCTTTACTAGGTTAACCAGCAGCATTTGGCTATTTACATAGACAAACATCAAATTGCTGGAATCCAGTCGTGTTATTTCGTATGCTTAGGTCATGGCGGCTAGACTGGAAGCGCCGACCGGTTATTGGGCAATATTTTACAACCAAAGGCGCAAGGATGGAAGCAACCCGTTTCTATGACTGACCTTTACATACATTATCTTCATAATAGGCTATTACTTGCTGCTGGATGTTCAAACATGGTTTGTAGCGTAGGTAGGATAAACCTGTTGTCTTTTATGTAGATGTGTTACTTTACCTACCTACACAAACGGGTTTTCCTTAGATCTTCGAATAATACATGATTAAAGAAATCATACTGCAGTGACTCAATACATTGAGAGCAGTCAGCCGGTGACTTATGTATACTAGAAGGTATCTTCACAGTTATTCTCTTATATTCCACCAGAGGAACTAGGAAGGTACTTACACGTTCTTTGATTACGAAAATGCTTCTGGAACCCACAGATGCCCCATTTTATATTTTGTTTTCTGGTTTTTGTCATCATCAAGATTACTCTGCAGACAAATTGAATCCCGGTAATTTTGTTACGCTCTACCTTTGTAATATCCTGCCATATGGCGCGCTTTAAGTTCCTCCGATGTTAGTTGATGACATAGTCCCGACTCCCTGTGACTTCGCTTAGGGTGTTATTTTCGTAGGCAATTAGGAACAAATAAATAAACAATAACTTTCCGCTTGGGGTGTTCAAGTTTGGGAGATCATTCCTTTATTGCGCCTCTAGATATCAGGCCAACCGAGTGGTATCTACGATTAAACGGCTATATTGAATCACGCACAAGTATTTAAACAAAATCAACAAAATCACTATTTATTTATTGGGAGTATAAACAAGGATATATATGAAAACATGGCAATAACGATAACATTACAGAGAAGTTAGATAAAAATAAACTGAATCGCGAATGTTAACGCCTAACCCCGAAAATAACTTAAGGTGTGATTCTATTGTCAACCTATTCAAGTCTATGGTGGGTACTAAGTATTTTATTAAGGTACTTAGACTTATAATCTAATCTTTATATATATCTATAATATCTTGTTCAATTTGCAAATTTGAAAATAGTATTATTAATTTTAGTTAGTCCGTCCCAGCCCACAGAGTTTTATATTGTCGGCTGTTTGCTGTGTGGTTATTTCACGCCCAATTGTGAATAATTATTTACTTATTGCAAATACAATTTAACGTAAGTGCCTATCTACATATATTGTTATTTGTAATTAACCGTAAACACATAATTTATACCCAAACAACCTAATAATCATTAAATCGAAAGCTCAACTTGTATTTATATCTATCTATTCATAGATATAAATAAATAGATATTCGTGGTTACTATTAGATACTACTTAAGCTTACTTACATAGTTACCTGTTTCAATAGAATACGGAAGGTAAAGGCAAGGTCGAACCCCCCACCCCTGTTATTTCGTCACAAACCAACTAATGGCCGCGTGTCTTGTGGGTATAAGGAGTAATTAAATTTTGATCACTATCTCTCCAAGCTCGTATTATGTCGACCTGTGTGAATTGTTGGCCGTTTCCAACTCAGTTTATTTGCTTATCAAGATCTGCATGTGTACGAGGTGCTGAATTCACGTTTACGTAATATGCATGCCCCACTTAATTTGCCTGTAGTTTTCATTATCGTGAATAACGCAAGTTTAGTGGTGAATTGTCTTTATTTATGTGGAGGTGGAATTGGAGCAAAGATCTCTATGGAGATTAGTCGGTCGGTATTAAAATAGAGTTGGAGGATAAATCCTTAAGGAGACAGCATCCTAAGAAGTTTTTATACCACCACCTGTTTAAAAACTAATTACAGAAGCATGATAATTTCGTATTAACCATTAGTAGGTAAGTAAATGGTATAATTTGGCATCTCCGGTTTTACAACCTTTAGGTATTTACTAAGGTACCTAAGTAAATGTCTAAGGTTTAGATTGGTCGTACCTAACTGAGTTTGAATAGGACGTTCAAAGTGAAATCAGATTTTCAAAATTCGATTAGAATTGCCCTTATTACCACAAGAAATGAGAATGAAATTGGGAAACAATAGACTTGAGGTTGAGCTGAACATAGGTACATATTTAAATAGTAATAAGTATGATAAATACTGATGAGAAAGTTCAATAAAAAAATGAACAACATGATTAATGCAAGAAACCTCGCGCTGCGAGAAAACAGGGCAACTGAGATACGTTCCACTGCATTCTATGTTTAGAATTACCTTACACACAGGCATCTATCTAGGTAAGTACCTATCAATAATACATTCAACTCTGTCTCACCTTATGATCAAGGTTTTGCACACTAAAATGCTAAAGTTCATAGCGTCTTCAACCGAATACAAAACTTTTAAAAGTTTCGGATGATATCATTGTGACATCATCTTCCAACCGGATGTACGGCAGGAACTCTCAGGAACAGTTTACATTATACATGTACTGTATTGAACCAATGTGATATACAGGTGTGTCACCTGCATATAATAATCATTGATGTGTGAAAAGAATATTGCTTGGAACTACGTCGTTATAGCATTTTTTTTGTACGTGGTCCGCATCATAAATGCATTGAGGACTGACAAAGTTCACGCACAGTTGCGACGCAAGCCTATCACGGCTTACTGAATAGCAATAGCATTAAGTACTAGTATTTTCATCATAAAGAACTTATTGGTTTGGAGAAAAAACGTGCACGGGAAATTCATCTTTATGTACTTTGCAGCGGAGGACTTCAGCAGTACGAGTAGACTTGTATGCCTATAATTATGCCTATAAATGTCATAACTCATTACGGTTCATGGAAAGGTAATTCAAGACGGTAAACTCGCCAAGAGTCCAGCTAAGTTATTGGATTACATTACTAGGGATGCCGACGAACCTGTCTGACATTGCAAGACTGTACAGATTTTTTAATTAACTCTCTTTTCTGTGTAACCTTATAAGTAGCTAAAGGTCTTTAGCAGTGATTTTGGTATGTACATAATTGGATCATTAAATTAGCTTGGCTGTTTTGTTTGTTTTCACTAAGAGCTCTAGATACTATATAAATTATTATTAGAATGGTACTACAGAGCCTCAATAAGATTGTATCATAAAATAAAACTGATTATGCACAGATCCACTAGGCTCTATATTATTTTATGTTGTATTGGTTAAAATCTTGTTTCCAGATATCTAAAATCGAATAACGAAGCAGTCACGTCGTACGAAAAGGGGGTTGAATTTACATAATGCTATTCCATATTCTTTATCTCGGAAAAATCCATCGGTTTGGTAGCATGTGACCTCGTACGAGGCCGCACTCTAAATAAAGTACAAGAGCGTTTTGCCGACGGCCTCATTTCACTGCTTGTCCGATTTCGGTCAACTTATGCTGTAAGCACCCAACTTACCCATTTTAAAAGGGATTTTTTAGATTAGAGAAATGCAGGTTTAGCGAGTGAATGTTGCTTGGAAATTTATGTAAAGGTTAGCGAACTTAAAAGATTGACCGCAAAGAAAGAATCTACAATTTACATCTTAGATACTTAGTCACTTTGAAAAGTCATAAGACCTAAAAATTTTCTATGCCCTCTTTTTCTAGTTTGTTTAACTTCAGTCTGTTTGATAAGTCGTACCGTCTCTAGTGTGTTTTAGTGAAATTGAATTGGTGAAGACACCGTAATCTTCAATAGCTCAATTAATTTGATCGGCAACAAGCAGCGGTTCAGTTCGTGCTCATTGCATTGCATAACCGGTTGTTACCTTGCTCTTATTGGCAGACAATGTTCTCACAATTTTACAACATACGCCGATGAAAAACAACTGTGGGAAATATCGCTCGTAGCGCACCATTAGTGTATTATCTACCTGTCTCACGTTCCGGTAACTTGATGATTAATAAAGTAATCTATTGTATTTTATAGAAGAACACATCTCTGATTTATTATACAATACAAATCGAATGTCTATAGTTCTTTAATTTAGATCAGTTTACTTGTTACCTTAAACTTTGACTATGTATAATTATACATTTTGAAAATCACGAGGTTTACTCACGTATTAACCGCGGATCAAACTCACCCTGATGAATATTCTCTAGATGAATTGAAACAGTGTCAAAGCCTCCATCGATAAAATAATACGTGAGTAAAACCGTGTTTTTCAGAATGTATAAGTACAGCTCACGAAAGTTTTGAAAGTGAAATGGTGTATAATTAATAAAATGATACTCTAAAAAGATTACAATCTAGTCAATGGTGGCAATTCGGTTGGTTCATTTTTAAAATTAGGAATTATCTAAAATATATTTAGTTAGTCATATATTTAGTTTTATAGCATTTGTAAAACTTATTCGGTTGGCACTATCTAACTAAATTAGGAACGCTTAATTAAGATAGATAAAATTAAATTAGGATAAGTTGGTAGCAGCAGAATAGCAAAGGTTAATT
This sequence comes from Lampropteryx suffumata, assembly GCA_948098915.1. Taxonomy (NCBI): domain Eukaryota; kingdom Metazoa; phylum Arthropoda; class Insecta; order Lepidoptera; family Geometridae; genus Lampropteryx; species Lampropteryx suffumata. The sequence continues at coordinate 14,859,295 of OX402553.1, forward strand.
TGACAGTTCTAAACCAAATTTTAGCTAAAATTAGTTAGGTTGGTGCCAACAGAATTGAGGCCAATGGGTAATTTAACTGACCTATTTTTATAAAGTAATTTATGTTTAAAAATGTGTCCAGTAGCACTTTTCTTTCTGTCTTTAATTGCGGGAAGAACACTTTTATTCTTGTTTTCTTTATGACTAATTTTATAGTCTATAATACTCCACTAACTCAAACGGCTTGATTCGTTTAAGTCTTCTGTGTCCATGTTGTCGAGGAGTTTAATTGCCTCTACGTTTACATAATGATGAAGTCTATGCTCATGAGCTTCTTCGCATTTTCTAATAACTACGCCGACGAAATCTATGTTAAGGTCCCGATGAAGGTCTTCATTTCTTACCGTCTCAGGGTGCGTTTGTGCATTGGTATCAGGAGTATTAAAACGATTTCCAGTTCAGACCGTTATGAAAAAAGTTATTTCGCTTGTAGGTGACCAAAACAAACTTGGCAAACATTGAAAAGTCCTGAAGGCGGAATGTAATTCCCCACAAAGGTGGATCGTGAGTGACGTGTGTTGCGAATTCGTAACTCGAAACGAAATTTTCAACAAAAGTAATTATTTGTTCCCAAATTGTGGTGGTGTGCGGCGTCGTGAACGTTTCCTCGCTAACAATCTAATTGTTTATAGAAACAGCTTTCAATTATACATAAGTACACCTACTTACTTTAAATTGCTTGCTCGAATCTTCTTGAAAACCCACACTCTCGTACCAAAAAGGTAGTTACAACTTTCGTTTAAGTCCGTAGCCAACTCTGTTGAAGGCGTTACATGGCCTAATAAATAAATAAATAATAATAAATAAATCTCTTAATCAGGTTAAGAAAGTATTGTGAGATATATATATGACCTCTGTAGCGCAGTGGGCTTAGGTCCGGCTGAGGCTCAGAAGGTTGCGGGTTCGATTCCCGCCGCGGGACAAATGTTTGTATGATCTGCAAGTATTTGACTCGGGTCTGGGTGTTCCTATGTATAATATGTATGTGTTTACAAAAAAATAACGTATATAGGCAGTATATCAGTCATGTGGTACCTCTAACACAAGCTCTGCTTACTTTGGGGTCAGATGATGTTGTGTGAAATGTCCGGGATTATTTATTTATTATTTATTATTATTATTTATTATATATAGAAAACCCCAGAACGCAATGATAGCGTCTATTTTTTCCTGTGGCGCCATATAGTAATAAATAAATACTGGTGTGCCACAACATCATCTAGCCCCAAACTAAGCAAAGATTGTATTATTATGACCAGCATGGCGATTACAGAACTCTTGTTACAATGAATGTCTATCAGTTTTGATTAGTAAAAAGCATTGTTTTATGGAATGGTTTATTAATTCATTTATTAATATTAATACATTCGTTTTCTATCTTAGTTAAGTACTATTCATATGACAGAGTGTCTTACAGTAGTTCACTATGTTTCACGACCTCTCAGGACCAGTGACGGCGATCGAATGCCAAAGAAGATCGCTCTCCCGAAAAAGAAAACGAACTTTGTTCTTAAAATTAAAACCATCCGGAAGGTAGTCTAAAATTGTTGCCAGTCGTTTAAAAATACCAACGATTAATAAACGTGAAGATGAATAGGGGTAACAATCATTTTTAACAGTAAGTAATTTAGCATTAATATTAACGTGAATTATACAATTTATTACACAATGTTTTGGTAGTATAAGGATTACTTAATCGCCCGGCAGATGACTGGTAGAATACCTATCTTTTAAATACATACTTATGATACCTTATAATAAGTTATCTTTAAAATTATTATCTCCTTGAACACCGCCAACCAATCACATAAGAAACATAAGGTACTACCCAGGTAGTAAAACTTAGAGCGTACTACGCGAGTGAAGCCGTCGGCAGCAGCATCATGCCTGTATAAATTGCGGGATAAGGGTAGGTAGTTTTACCCGAAAGGGATAGAATAACCTCCGTTTGCGGTTTTGTTTAATTTTCTATTGAATTAACATTTAATCCCACATTAAAGACCTACGAGTTTCCTCTCGGTAATCCTATTGTTGTGTGATACAATTAGGTAGGTACTTAGGTGAATTTTATTGTCATCTCGTAAAACATTGAGATGTTTCGTATCTAAACTAATATTACAAAATAAGAGAGAAGAGAAAAGATTGGATAATAGATGGTAGATAAACTAATGGATAAACACAAAAATTACTTAAACGATTTTCAAAATATTTCACCTTTTTAATGTTACATTATCAGCGAGTACACATGGTTGTATTTTCTATTTATAAAAGCCGATGTGTGTATGTATGTTCCCTATAGTTTCCGAAACAGTTGGACCAATTTAGATGAAATTTTTAGAAAATCTTCAGATTGGCCTAGCTACCCAACTTCCTGTTAAGTTTGGTAGCGATCGGATCAACAGAACTTTTTTTGCATCAATCAAATTTGGTTTGGATATATATAGATTGTATCTTAGGAACGGACATAAGCTACTTTTTAGGATACATCTAAACGCAATGGTGCTTCCCTTATTTTATTTGTCTATGGTAATAATCACAAAAATAAAGCAGAGGTTTTCTTAAAACAAATAAAAAATGTGCAGGCTGTTGTTCTGTGTGAGGTAGAATCATTAATTTTTTGAGTGCATCGTCCCGCGACATCTCTGAATCAGAGATCGTTAACCTACTTCCGCCCACGAACATAAACCTATAAAAGGATGCCCAATTTGTGTAGCACGGTTTCAATGGCGTCTCTAGTATTTGAATAACAAAATTGTAGGTGTGTCAGCGACCCTTGCTACACGCTGTGATACTACATTTGTAGTGCTAGGCACGTTAATGATTTTCACTAAAATACTGTAGAGCAAATAAGTGAACAATAAGTGAGATCAAAAAACACTAAAGCCCGTATTTCAGAACATAACTCAAATCTCAGATCGAAACCTAAGCGATTTTTTTGACAGTATTGTATTAAGAGCTAACAGAAAACATACACTTATTTATCGTTCGGAACACGGCCCTAGGTAAAGTCAAATGTATATAAGCAGAAAAACAGATGCCTGGTAACAGAACACTAGGTGTATAAAAGAAACATAAATAAGTAAGACATACATTTCAGATTTTATTTTGTTTATTTTACCTTATTATAACAAGCCTAGTGTAACAACCAATGTTATAAATATGGAGAAATAAATAAATAATCTGAAATTTAAGCCGCAAATATACCTACTTAAATGTAAGTATCTTTTGAAATGGTTTTTAGTTAAAAAATGGTTGGCATTTTCTAGAGATAATTTAACAATGTATTTTAACTATGGCAAGATGTTTTTTCTTCTTCACAAACTTGGTAGGTTGTTTGTCAACCGCAAATTATTAAAATTATGTTGGCATTAACGTAGCTTTGTTTAGTTTTTGTGGCTATTTAACTGTACACGATAATCATTTGCCGTTTTACGACGCGATGCTCGCTTCTATTGAGTTCTTTTTGGGTTACATGCATGTTAGATTTCGAAACAGTTATCTGTGGGTCGAGTTGTTTTGTTTTCTATCTTATCTTCTTGCATATTTAGTCTCAAATTACGTTGGCAGACGATAAGGAACCAACTGAAATGTATCTTCTGATCACAGTGAATTATGCTCGCACTTGCGGGAAATTGACTGGTCTCACAACACTACTTAGTTGGTATTCTCTGCCTCTTCTACGTTGTACCTAGGTCCCCAGCACAAGAATTTGTGTGATAAAAACTATGTCTATTTTAGATGAGGTGGAGGATCATACAAAAAAGCGCTAAGACGAGTCAAGACGAGTTTCTCTTCAATTCTTCTCGGACTCGAATAGATGGAATTGGCATCTAAATTAAACTATTCATTGTGGTCCTTGTGATTGTCAAATAAAAAAGTTTTAAATTTGTCTGTTCTGTGTATTTTGATAAACACAGGTTTTACTATACGTGAGTAAAACCTATGTTTATCAGAATACATGTCGATGTCGATGGAGGATGTGAGTTTTTGAGGATGTAGTATTATGTTGTTCAGTGCGAACCGTAAGCGCGAGTGGCAACGAGCGCAACGCGGATTAAACTCTACCTGATCGAATTATCTATAATTAAGAGAATGTTTTGGATTTATCTAGATTCTAGTGTCGGTGCCCCATCGACAAAATAATACGTCATTAAAACCGTTGTTTATCAAAATGTACAACTCATAAATGATTTGAAAGGGAACAAATGTCTGTTCCTGTGTCTGATGTTATAAAGAATCAGTTTATAAGTATTCTAGCAGTCATCTGTAGGGCGATTATGGAACTCTAATTACAATCAATGTCTATCAGAAATCTATGAAAACTGATAGAAATTGATTGTAATTAGAGTTCCATAATCGCCCTACTGGTTTCCATAGTAGGTACAAGTTTTGCATAGTTTAGCGCTAGATCGTAGTGTGAATTGTCTACTTATATTATTTCATTAACCTACATAAGAAGTAACCTTTGTGTGTCCCCAAGATACCATTTATCTCCTTACCGAATTTCATTAATATCTGTTCTGCTACTTAGCGGTGAAAAGGTAGCAAACAAACAGATGAACAGACTGAGACACTTTCGAATTTATAATATTATTATTGATTCATTGTTTACCTATCAAAGACTAGTAGTAGTACTACTAGCGTATAGAAGATCAAGCACATAATGAAGTTGTCTATGTGTTTAAGTAGCCTATGCTATGATGTAACCACAAAACCCTCTTGAAACACTGTTCAAGAGTGTTTGCGTTTGGATCCGTGTTTGCGTACAATGTAACAATTTAAGGAATTTTGAACGATGTTTAGCTTGACGTTGGGACAACCGCATTATGGTACAGGTTAATTTATGACAAAACAATCTGTATAAACTACACAGATCTTTTCGACTGGCCTGTAAGCTCAGTTGGTAGTAGCTCTGCCTTCTGCGCTGTAGGTTAAGGGTTTGATTCTCTCAATTCAGGATAAACATTTGTGTGACGAACTTAGGTGTTTGTTCTGTGTCTGGGTGTTATAAAGTATCATAAGTATGTATTTAAAATATCTAAGTATTGTATCAGTCATCTGTGGGGCGATTATGGAACTTTGATACTATCAAAACATTGATACTAATAGCTTTCAGTTACTATTGATGAATTGGTATTACGGATCGCTGCGATTTCTATCGGCTTCTATCGGTATTTACAATGTAAGGTTGGTGTCAAACTATAACTCGACCAATTTACAAAGTACGATTGTGGTAGGAATCGTGTTTAGCGTACTAAGCATTTAAATAAATCGTATATGATTGATTGAAATAATGCCTATTGCTAATCGAAATTGGTAGACATTGATGCCGATTTCTAATCGAAACTGATAGACATTGATTGTATCAAGAGTTCCATAATCGCCCTACTGGTCACCATAATACTAGCTATGCTTAGTTTAGGGCTAGATGGTGTTGTGTGCATTGTCCACCAATATTTAATTATTATTATTATTTGAATCAATAAAATCAAGTTTAATCTAGAGCACCTACTCAACTTATTCTAGATTTCATTTGCGGTATTGAAAACACGGCTCGAATAGCAAATACCTATATCGTTTCTCAGCAAGCCCTAGTTCTCACCGTGGCTGTTGTCTTACAGCATACGTACGTGTAAGTAAATAAGTAAATTTCTGGTACTAATAACGGACCTTACAGATGCGCACGCTGTGTCCTTTAATTAGTATGTATGAACATTGAGACCCTATTTAAAAATTTACAACGGGGTGTGTAAAATTTTCCACGCGGGTGATGTAATACATATACAGGGAACTTTATAAGTAATTAGTAGGTGATGTACCTACCCAATATTCATAAGAACGATAAGTACTTAGGTACATACATTTTGATAAACACGGGTTTTACTTACGTATTATTTTGTCGATGGATGTACCGACACTGTTTCGATTCATCTAGGTACCCTTACACTTAGGTAAGTTTTACACTTTTTCACTTAATGAGTAGATAGTTACCAAGCATAAAATAAGGGCTTTACTTTTACAAGGGTAGAATGAATAATGTTCCAGTACTTACTTTATCAAAACAAGCCCATACCTTTGAAACCATTTTTGTTATTTTTTCTTATTCATGAATTGTTTCTCTTAAAGTGGTTAATAAAAGTAAATACTATTTTTGAGGGGCTTAAAAGATAATAGGAGCATTTAAACCCCCCCTAAAATTTTAAATATTGACAATATTTCCGAAAATACGACATGCACACAAACATTTTTAATGTGTTATGCAAATTACAAGTGCAATTTAATTTCCTAGGTTGGTAAGGTAGATACCTATTTAAATCGACACTAGCTATAGTCAAAATGAACACAGTTCGTTCTGTAGCACCACAACGAGGTAAAACGACATATAACGAGCACGCACATATTTTACGCCTCATGAAATTCAGCAGAAACTAAAACAAGAAACAAATTCTGAATACTAAAACTTTGGCACCTTGTGCACGGTACTTGCTTTGAGTCTGAGCCATGCACATGATCTAACGAGGTTTTGTAAGTATGGTTGTGTTGTGCTTACTTACGCCATCATCTGTGCTTCGATTAGATCTGTAGATAATTCCCACCTTTACCTAAGTTTCTTCATAACTGGAGGAGCAATCAACCCCAGAAGGCTCAACATTTTCACTCTCCTCGATGTACTTACACCCTAAAGGCCTGCCAATACACCCCGCTCCACTCAATTTATTCACTTCTATCGGATTTTCCGACGGCCTGAATATTTATGAAGCTAACTTTTGTTACTTTAAAGCTTATTAAACCTTGTCCGCGTGCCAAATTTATGGATCGGATATTATAATAGAAAATTAACAGCTGCTTTTGTTTGACTGTAAGTGAAATCAATCAATTCGCAGATTACCTGCCGTAAAATACCTTGTTGACAAAACGAACTCATCTGTTTGAAGACTGTCCTCAGTCCCAGCCTTTGTCACTTGACACTTATTTCGATAAAATCACATTTGCTCGACATTGAAACCTTATTGAGCTTCTCTCAAACCTGTAATACTTGTTATAAATAGTTCTCAATAATTTTGTAAGATGAGCTACTCTACTGTGAGGCAAGCCGCTAATAAGTTTCAAAGTCACGATGACACGACACCCATGGGCAAGGCGGCAAGACGGGTTTCCTAATCCGATAGGTGTTAATTATCATCCTTGACATTATATCTAGGTATGACTTACCTTTATACGTTGACGAGCTGTAGGTACAGATTGCAAACTGTCATTAGTTTTATGGAAGGACTAATGTAAAACTTTTCCACACATTGGTCTCCCAATAAAATAACGGTAAATAACATAAATAAAATATAGTAGGTACATAAGTATGTACTTCAGATCTTGGCGTGGGTTTATCTTCAGATAGGTAACTGATGTCTAGTTTTATATTAGTCCACACATGACATTAGCCTACTGACATGACACCGGTGAACCCCGACTCACAAATCACAACCAACTCACCCAAATATAAAACATGTTTGTCTGCTTTCTGACTGATTGCCTTAATTTTACTGTTCGTAGAAAGTCGCCAATAGGACATAAATTGTAGACAAAAATAGAACGGTTATTGTGTCGCATTTACCACCATTAATATTCATCATTATTCTAATAAGCCGTGACGTGAGGTCTACCAATCGTGATACACTGAAGCAGTAAATTAGATCGACGCAAATAACTCTTCTGTACCTGTTAGGATCAATGTGGTCTGTAAAATTATATTTTGTCTCGTTTACTGGTATTTGACTGAGGATTACAGTCGAAACGTCCCACTTAATGTTTCAGGGATATATTTTTACAACCTGCACTACGCTGGCGTGTAATACATTGAACAGCTTAGCTTAAGTACACGATACGATAAACTATCAAAGAAGAATAGCAATGAATGGGCTTTGTGACATCGTTAACAGCATACACTAGACTAGGCGTATCAGCCATGAATGGATAGAACAGTATCGCACGCTCCACTTACGACGGCTGTGCTCGTAAATACGAGTGTCAACTGCGTTTCGGCCCTATACCTTCAGTGTCTTCAGTGCTTAGAAACTAAAAAATATCGCATCCCCACTAATTGTTACCATAGTGAACCCATGACGACGCGTAACCAGGTGAAGCACTTAGAGGAGCAAGAAGAACAGTCAAAGTTCGGGCTCAGCATTAGAGAGACCTATCAGCAAGGTTGACTAAAATTAGCAGTAAGTATTAAGTATTTATAATTATACTGATGATCGATTTATGCTAAACTAGACTGTGTGCCGATGAATCATCGATAAGTGATTTATAAATGACTAGCGACCCGCCCCGACTTCGCACGGGTGCAATGCAAGCTGATACGAAATATACTACTGAATGACTTTATATACAACGTTATTTAAGAGAATAACATAGACTAAGAGATAGACATATCCCATTGCGGACTTTTGTGTAGACCTTTTTAAGGTGTACAATACTGCAGTACATTATTTTGATCTATCTCGTAGGGTTCAGCCAGCGTTTGCAAAGTAAGCGCAAAAAAAATGTGTTTATTTACGACACCACATTAGAAACCTCTAAAATTATCAGTGTTTCTCTACTATATTATGCATGTTTTATACATATAAACCTTCCTTTTGAATTACTCTATCTATTAAAAAAAACCGCATCAAAATCCGTTGCATAGATTTAAAGATTTAAGCATACATCGGGATAGACAGACAGCGGGAGGCGACTTTGTTTTATACTATGTAATGATGTAAAACAGTTGATGCCGGTTCCTGCACCACTAACTGTCATGAACAGTTACTATCATTGTGAATGTGATAGCTCTCACATTGTGCGTGACTGCGTGATCATAAATACTTTGTGCATTATATTGTTCAGTGGCACATGTTTATAAACATACCTAGTTATACTCTTGCACCACTTGTGATACTTACAAGATGGTTTACTGACTGCCCTAGAAGCATTGTAAACAACAATTGTCTGCGGAAGAAAAGACAAAATAAATGTACTAACTGGTCCTGATAATATATTTTCACTGTGTCTTATAAATTATAATCTTAAAAGAACTAGCGTAGTATGGACTCTCCTTGCCGTTCTCAATGAGTAAATACTAACATGTTTAGATAACACATTTGCTATGTGATTGCATCAAGTGATTATAACCAAAATCAATGTGTGGTGTAACTTTGGATGATAGAGTGAGAAACAGTGTGATAAGAGAGCATTGTGGAATGGAAGTCGACGTGATGAAGATTGAAAATGGTTGATGGTTTAGGCATGAGAGGACGGATGAAAGAAGATCGGATAAACAAGTGCAAGAGGCAAGTGTTAATGGAGAAGCTGGAAGGGGAAAACATCGGTACTTACTTAAATAATAATAATAATAACGCCGGACATTTCACACAGCATCATCTGGCCCCAATGTAAGCAGAGCTTGTGTTATGGGCACCACATACTAGGTACTTATATACATTTTTTGTATAATATATACATAAAAACAACCAGACCTGAGACAAATACTTGCAGATCATACAAACATTTGTCCCGCGGCGGGAATCGAAACCTTCTGCATGTCAGCCGAAACTTGGCTCACTGCACCACGGAGGTCGTAAATCATCAGAATCCGTACCAAAATTGGCAAGGTGTTAAACCTAGATTAATTATTTATTAATATCAATTCAAATAAGTACCTATTTGGCATAATTATTGTTATCATGGGTATTAAGAGAACAATTGGCAGATAATAATACCAATCTAGTTAAGTACCTATCAACTATATTACGATAACGTGCTACATATTAATAACATACCTAACAGCAAACGCAAAATTTTGGGCAATCATTGTTTTCAAATAGTATATTTACAAATTACTTTCCTAACTATCATACAGAACAGGATACATAAGGAAGTGTGTTTTATTTTCTCTAATCCTTACTAATATTATAATCGCGAAAGTTTGTATGTGTGAATACTTGTACTCTTCCACGCGAAAACTACTAAATGGATTTTAATGAATCTATACAATAATATAGCTTATACATAATAACACAGGCTATGATTTATAAAGATATTATGTGAATTGTCCAAAATATAACGATGTATCTAAATGAACGAAGTGTCTAGTACCAATTCTGCTATCTGTGAGCTATTCCGGCGTGCGTTGCTAAAACCGTTAGAATTACACGTATATAATGGAAAGAAAAATACTTGCGGATCATCAAACATTTGCCCCGCGGCGGGAATAGAACCCGCAACCTCTTGCATCACAGGCAGGTATTCGCCCGCGGCATCACAGAGGTTATGATCAGAAGGCTACAACTAGAACTCTCTAATTTTATTCCATACCAATATTAGTTAGTTCCAATATAAGTTCCTTATCGCGAGTTGGCGAGGGGGACCTAGCCGAGAAAAAATGTAACGCGTTACGAAAAACGGTAAGAGAAAGAGAGAATGAAGGAGACCGATAACTAGTCTCCCACACATACATATATATATATATGTGTGTGTGTATATTTATATTATTTATATGAAAGGTCACCATTTTATATAAAGAATGAAAGGGACTTCGTACCAAACGCGTGTCCCGCGACACGTAAATTTTTTGTTTTGTTTTGGTTCATATGTGCCACAATTTTATTTTGTTCTTTTAGTCCTATAAAAATCTATTCAATAAAAGAAAAAAATTACAATCGATATTACCATATTATAAGAATATTATCTACTCTAATCTGGACTTTTAAAATTGTTTCTCTAATCTGGACTTTGGTGTGGGCAAAATAAATATCTTTTTCGAAACATTACAATCATTTCGTATGAGTCAGTGACGCCCAAAGACCTCCGTCATTGTCTAACAACGTTTAAAAACCGGAACAGACAGCTCAACGTGCCTCCCTGATTATTTTTGGTTCTTGCGAAGCAAACATTGATCTCTTATTTTATTTACTTTTCTTAAGTTATTTCCGGTTTTATTGGTATTTTTTTATTTAAATAGAGCTAGAGTTATTGACTCGGGTGGGAATAATTGGAATAAATGCTTTGTGTTTCTTTGTCATTCGAACAAAAATAATCCGTAGTTATTTTACATGAAAGGCACCATTTTATATAAAATAACAAATGACGAACGACAAGATACGACTTTGTGACATACCATAAACAATATAAACACTTGACACTTGAAAATTACATTATTATGACACATGCCATTAACGAAGAAGAAGAAGAAGAACGTGCCTTCCGAAGCACAGAATCGTTCAGATGAAAATGTCACTGCTGTCACCCATCCAGGTGTAAATACCTAAATAAATACGCACACAGCGTTGCTTAACTTCGTTCGTCTGTTACGACGATGTATATTTAAACATGCGACACAATATAGCAACATAATGAAAACACGCTTAAGTTGAGTGTCTATCCGACCTAATTACTACAGTTGAATTGTTAGTTAAATCTAATTGCTTATGGCGGGCGAAACTAAAAGCTTAGTCTGCTCAAAATCAAAATGGCGCCGGAATAATTCTGTACGTAATGTGTAAAAGTTAAACTACACCTGGAATAACGTTGTGCTACCGACTGAGCATCATATTACTTGGCAAAGATAGGAATTCGCTCATACCTACGAGAGTAGGCAAGTATTTTACCTTCTCACAATATGCTTTTATACAGTATTGTAACTAAATGTCATATTAGTGACCACACCTTAATTCTAAATACAAAATACGAAACGTGTATCAGTAGGGCGATTGCGCTTTTTGTCAACGTAATTGTCATTGAACGGATTAGTTTTTCGTTGATTTTACCAATCGAACAAATTTATACGTATATATTATTACCTAGTATTACTCTATGCACAGTCTACTAGGATGTACTAAATCAAAAACGTTCGTTTGAAAGCACTGTCAAAAATAACGCGATCCCGCAACGTTTGATGTACAATCCAAATCGTGATTAGCGCGGTACGAAATAGGTATGTCAAAAATAACGTTTTGACTTTGGTTTAGCTTTGGTTCAGACGTTTAAAATTAGCGCGGTCAGACCCTGTTATAAAATAAAGTTCCCACGTCGCGATTGTCAGAACACGATAAACTCAAAAACTACCGAACGGATTTTCATACGGTTTTCACCAATGTACGGAGTGATTCATGTGGATTTTTAGGTGTATATTCACGTGCGAAACCAAGGCGGTTGCTAGTAACTTATTATCACATTTTGATGTAAAACCTTTTGTAGTATACATAAATAACATGTTAGTTTATATCTCATTAAGAAATTAATTACTGAAATGTACAGAATAATATTATACAATAATCCCTAAGTACTAATATTATAAATGCGAAATGCGTAACTCAGTCTGTCTGCCTGTCTGTTACGTTTTCACGTCCAAAATTCATCAAAATCGGTAAAAAAGTAAACTGGATCAATTGAGCTATCTATAGATCGCTTTAAGCGGTCATTAGATAGCTCAACTGTTTCACATGTATTTTATACTAGCTGCTGCCCGAGTAGTACCTACATAAAAGTAGTCTATGTCCTTCTCTAAGGTCCCATCTATCTCTATAGATAGATAACGGGCCAGATAGGAGCCAGCTCTTGGGTCACCCGGTCTATTTCTCATTATACCGTAGTGTTAAATATGTATATCGGAAACGCGTGGTGCTATTATTGTAATAGGTACACAAATTCCCATATACCCCGAACGGCTCGCTAACATCACGCGATGTAACATCAATACATACTATTTTAATCCAAACTGTTGTACCATGAGTAATTACATAATTGAACAAATTTTAAGCACAAAAGAGAACGTAATACATTTTATTACGTTACCGCGTGTATGTTGACGATTCCATATTTTTATATTCTCTCTCTCATGATGCGTCGGGTAAAGTTTCGCGAGGCAAGATAACTTTACGTAGAATCTGTGTGCACACAGCTTAATGTGTCATCACTCGCGTGAAATTGGATAGTAGCATAATCTCGTATGCTTTAACTTTGAGTGTTCGAAATAGCTGAAAATGTACTTTTGACGGCAAAACAGAACCCATATCTAACTAATATTATAAATGCGAAAGTACCTCTGTCTGTTTGTTACGTTTTCACGCCTAAATCGCTGAACCGATTTTGATGAATTTTGGTATAGAGATATATGGGACTTTGGAGAAGGACATAGGCTACTTTTTATGTAGGTACTACGCGTGCGAAGCCGCGGGCAGCAGCTAGTATGTTATAAGTTTCAAAGTTCTTACATTACTGATGCATGTGTCAAAGTATGTCTTTGTTGACCTCTGTGACCCAGTGGGCCAAGGTCCGGCTGAGACGCAGAAGGTCGCGGGTTCATGTTTATAGTATGATCTGCAAGAACCTATTTGTTTTAAGTCTTGAGTGTTTTTATGTATACTCGTAATATGCATGTATCAAAAAAGTGTACAAGTATGTGGTACCCATGACACAAGATTTGCTTACTTTGGGGCCAGATGATGCAGTGTTAAATGTCCGTCATTTAATTACTTCAAAGGCATAAAAGAGGCTACATTCAGCCTCAAATTATTTTAAACTCAATGAAGTGCTCATCAAAATAGTTAGACTGCATTGGTCGCTGGTATTCAATAAACTTTTATTCAATTAATTATATTAAACTCATAAGTAGGTATTATAATGATGTTAAGATATTAACAGGCTTCTCAGCCTAGTAGGTCGGTCTGTCTGTCCGCCTTTAATTAGAGCTCTTGCTCGCAGACTATTAGTTTTATCATAATTAAATTTTGCACGGTAATACGTATTATTTGCCCCTACAAAGTTATGAAATAAAAACTAAAAGAATGGTTTTTAGAGATACCTACATACCTGCCATACATGTAATCCATCGTGTGGCTCATTGTTGGATTGGTCTTTAAACACAACCTGCCATACATGTAATCCATCGTGTGGCTTATTGTTGGATTGGTCTTTAAACACAGGATGAGGTTTCTTGAACAGTTTTTCGATACAGATATTCGTTTTATAAATATTAAGGTAGAGGTCAGTGCCCCCTCCCTCTACCGGCTAAACTGATGTTTGGAGAAACCTAAAGTGTTTTTCATAATAACGTATTAAAAGAAGACGGACTGAATTGAATTGAATTAAATTTGTCCACAGGAAAGCAAAATATCGAAATTTCGTTTACTTGGATGACATATTTTTTTCAGCTATTTTGATTTTAAAACCAAACTACTGAACAGGTTTTGTTGAAATTTCTATGGGACCAATCGAAAAGTATATCCTTTCACATGAAAAAAAAATCACACATTCATAAGTAAGGAAGGAACCGGAAAGAGTGGTATAATAAAGAGGAGGCCTGTACCCAGCAGTGGGTGCAATCGGGCTGAATGGAGATGATGGTGATGATGTTCGTAAGTTATCAGGTTACCAAATTTAAAAAACAAAAAATAACGAACTTAGATCCTCTTTTTTTTGGAATATGTTTACAACAGTACGATATAATATGATGTAATTTCATTACAATGAAAATTGTCACTGGTAGAATGGCTTTACTGGATTTTGAGCAATGCTGTGATTTGTAACATACTAATTAGATGTTTTTTGGTGTCCCATTTTATACATTTAAGCTGTTTTTTTTATTTTGAAATATGTAAGAAATATGTGTAGAGAACCCATGGGTTGTGGTAATTTTTCCCCTCGGCGACCACCCATGATAGGGGAAATGGAAGTAAGGATTTCTCGTTCAATGCGATGGTTAATATTTATGTTTGGCGCTTTTGTGATTTGACTAACAACTTAGCTAAACCTAATTAATTACTGTATCTTACTTTTAGGGCTTAGAAGTGCACTTAAAATCAATTTACAAAGTCTTACCTGTAAGAGGGTGCTGCGTGGCGTTAATGTTTGTATTCAAAGAGACCCTTTGTTTTTGTTTGAAAACAATTCCACTCGAACGGAGTCGCGGGGAGTGGCACTATCAATGTTTAAATTATTACGCAGTTACACGAGATCCAGTAAGCAGCATAATTTAATGAACATTATAAATATCTTTACATTTACTACTGTTGTATTGAGCTGCTTTATAAAGAATACTTACATGTTATTGTTAAGATCGTGAGACCGAGTCCAGTCGTGCACTGGATCCAATGGATTTTTTAGTGTAAACATATGTATTCTCAAACGATGAAGCAAAATATCGTAAAGAAAATACTAGCCAAAAAATATTGAAGATATGTGCCAAGTAGTGCACGAAAGGAGCCTCTGAGTCGTACTTAAATATTTTCACCACCCTGGTTTCAAATATTGACCCATCGATGGATCCACAGACATTCTACACCAGACACTGGTGTACCATTGGGACTGTGACATTAAATATCATTCCAAATAAATATAAATAGCGATAAGGTGAGGGTGGTCTGATCAACAAAACTATCAGAGACCTGACTAGAACCACACAAAACAGTGTTATCAGATCTATGAAGGGGTACGGACGAACTTGCCACGCATACACGCATAAAGCTGGTGGCCACCGCATCCTACGTTTGTGCTAATTGTGTCGCACCCTGCCTTTCTTTAGGCTTATCAATTAAGTTTGGCGTTTTCATTTGGATTGATAACCGTTGAACATATCTCTTACTGCTATAAAGTCTAACTCAATCATCAGTTAAGCATCCACCAGCTAACTTTTCTATGAAATGATTTTTTTCTCATACAAAAATTAACTGACGAACGCTTTTAACGAGTTTTTGCATATTATAAGTGGGCTATAAGCCATCAATCACTAAAGTCCAACTCTCAATCAGGTTTTATATTTGCAAACACAAAAGTAGCTACCAGTTGTTTTAATAAACCGAGTAGGCCATACTAAAAAGTGCAAGACGCACCGATACCTAAATAAGAACTCGCGCTTGTAACCTGCTTCTTACGTAAATGCGGCCGTCCATCAGTATTCCCCAAATGTTCCCCCCACGTTAATCAGTCCTCGATGCAAGACAGTTTAATGAGATTTCTTTTGGGATTCAGCTTCCGTTCTTTCGAGGCTTTTGGCGCTTATCCTCATGGGACTTGGAGTTTTAAGCTCATTAAGTTAAGTAAGTAAATTGATTGGTCCAAGAACACTGATTGCGGAAAAGAAAGTGAAAATACCAAAAAATTGCTAAGCAAATGGTGAGTCATTAAAAAATGTAGGGTAGCGAGTGCCACAGAGTAACAACTTTGCGTGTAGTACATAATAGTTTAAAAAAAATGCTTCTTATTAGAAGTTGGGTGTTATAAAGTATGTAAATATATAAAAATCTTGAGTCACGTTGATTTCAAACTATGTCACTACCACCAGTGCTTTCACACTACGTCATTAAAACAAATATGCTGACAAGAAAGAGCTTATGTAATTTTACTTTAAAACAAATAAATAAAGATATTATATATAGTTAATAAATATACCTAATAAAGATAAAGATAAAGATAGCTAATAAAGATACCTAACTATTTTAGAAATGCTACAGAAAAGTAAAGGTAGTTATTAAAATCGCCAAGTAGATGAGAAAAGTTGTGTGTTTATGTGACTATACGATAAACACACTAAAACCATTTCTGTACGTTTTATGTTGAGCTTGAAGATGGAAATTGCACTTTGCACTCTGAAAGAAAATTGTATTACATTGTGAGAGAAGCTATTGCTTTTAAGTGAACAGAAACAGCAATCTACTTCATAATTTATAATTACATACAATCATAGATGCTATTTTTTATTAGCTAGGTAAGAAGTAACAAAACTAGTCGTTAATTTCTTTCTTTTCTTCGTCTTGTTGACAATTTTGACAGTGTCAAGTGATTGTTTGGTTAGAAAGTCTTAGTCGATCGTCATTTGTCTATTCTAAACGTCATCTCGGAATGGTCGTCTAGAACTTTCTCGGTATTCCTCGTCGTTCAAATTGCAACATAATACACTTATAATTCAATTGTCCATATTTGTGCTATAAAGTAACACTATCGATTAATATTCAATAAAATTCAAATAAAGGATAAAAAATAATAAATTTAGAAGTGCTATTAGGTATGTTACTTCATGAAATGACAAAGAAAAAATCAGTCCTTTATTTGTCTGGTACTCATCAGTAGAGTCTAAGTACAAGTGATTTTTAAAATTATAGTTATGTAAGGTACCTACGTATAACTTACTTGTTTTTGTATAGGTATAATATATCTAGCATTTATTTTAAGCCATCATTTTCAAAAAAACAAATTAATTCAATTAAATGACCATTTAATATTATAGTGTAAACTAACTTTTTTCATAAAAATATATTTGTATATTGTATAATACATTCGGCCCCTGTCCTCACCAAATAGATGCATGCCCAGAACACAGACAGGGTTGCTAGATTGTATTGCAATGCTAATTCGCTAACCTAAATATAAGCCCAGTCGTTGGTTTAAATTAAGTGTATAGTGTATAATTAAGGGTATAGTTTTTATAAACATAATTATATGTTTACTCGTCCGCTATCCTCTCTCCGAGACTACAGAAACGTTTGTGAGTTTCGGTCCCATTTCATGTATGAAACGTTTACCCACCAGTAAAATAGACGGAATAGGAAACCTTGTTATTTCCCTCGGAATAGAAAACGTATTTTTATTTATCGTGGTTCTTCCGCTAAAGAATTGGCGTCGTAGCAAAGCTATGCGTCTACGAACTCGTAGCGTTTTGCTACGCTGACTTGAAAGATTTCAACGAGCTCTTTGCTACGGAGCTGTACGATCAAAAATTAACACTCAATTTTTTAATATTTCAGGACGGTAAAGGAAAAAGAAAAGTTATTCGTAAAGGTTGAATTGTCTAGTAATTGTTGCTTCCAGAATCCTAAAACAATTTCGCCGGGTACGGAGAGAGAAATAATTTCAGGAATGAATCCGAAATTGTTTCCATTGTTTAGCTTTCGTTTTTTGTTTAAGATTTTTAAACTGAATATTTTATGAGGCTTTACTTTTCATAATGAGATTACAGAAAATGTTGCACTCTGAGTAACTTCGCCAATTTTAACTTCATTTTCTTGTAGAAGATATTATTATGAATTGATGGGTATGTAATTGTTGGACTTATAAATTCGTAGATAGATAAGTAGATAATACATCTATTCAAATAAATAAATAATAAATAAATAATCCCGGACATTTCACACAACATCATCTGGCCCCAAAGTGAGCTTGTGTTATGGGTACCACATACTACTTATATTTTTTTTTTGTAAACTCATACATATTATACATAGAAACACCCAGACCCTAGACAAATACTTGCAGATCATACAAACATTTGTCCCGCGGCGGGAATCGAACCCGCAACCTTCTGCGTCTTAACCGGACCTAAACCCACTGCGCTACAGAGGTCGTCAAAATCATTTATTGCAAAGTTATCCTTGTGATTGTATAGAATAAAGTATCTTTTGACTTGACTTGACTATAGATCTTTTTAAACGATCCTTGGATAGCTCAACTATTTTATATTATGGTACATTTTGACTGGCATTAGAGCTCAGTTGGTAGTAGCTCTGCCTTTTGCGCTGTAGGTTGTGTTCGATTCCCACCTAGGACAAACATAAATGTTTGTTCTGTGTCTTTTATAAAGTATCTTAGGGAAGTATTTCAAATTATATAAGTATCCATCTGATTCCCATAGTACAAGCTATGCTTACTTTGGGGCTAGATGGTGTGGTGTGATTTGTCCATCATTATTATCGTTTGTTTTATTAATATTATTTGTAATATTCTGTAAGTAAAAAAAAATATCTTCTATTATTTGATAATCCAGCACACACGCACATCAATGGTAATATTCTTATGGATAGATAGATATATAGATAGATTAACACTTTATTGTACACAAAAAGAACACAGAAGAAATAATAGAAATAATCATAATAATAATGCCGGACATTACACACATCATCATCTGGCCCCAAAGTAAGCAGAGCTTGTGTTATGGGTACCACTTGACTGATATACTACTTAAATACTGTTTTTTTGTAAATACACACGTAGAAACACCTAGACTTGAGACAAATACTTGCAGATCTTACAAACATTTCTCCCGCAGCGGGAATCGAACCCGCAACCTTCTGCATCTCAGCCGGACCTTAGCCCACTGCGCCACAGAGGTCGTCAAAAATTGTGCAATGGGCGGCCTTATCGCTAAAAGCGCTCTCTTCCAGCCAACCTTTGGATGGACAGGATAAACAAAATGTTAGTAGATACTTAAAACGAGATACTTCTTCTTTGATAGTTCGTAACAAATTCAATAGAGCTTGTTGAAAATACAGTATTTTCTAAAAAAATAAGTGACTTCGAATAAAAGTATTGACACAGACTATGTCTAGTCATGAATGAAGGTACAAGCAGTCAAAGAGAGGGCGCCGTCTGATATATCTGTGGAGTAATTTCTGTTATTTCTGCGAAGGCTTGCAAGGTGTGATTTATCGGCGGCTTGAGATTGGCCCAATCGGCCCGCTTCCTTAGTGCGTAGCTTTCTATGTTATTCTCCATTTTATCCATCGTTGCTCAGTAAGCGATGGAAACTGAGTTACTCTCTATTCCTTTTTGGGTAAACGAATGTTTTTTGTTAGTCAGCAGTTTTACACGAGTTTTTTCTATCGAACCTACTTTGTGGGGTTGGTGTATCTTAATGTTACTAACTGAAAGCTAATAACCGAGCAGCATATATCCAAAGTTTTAGAGAATAAATAGTTTCCTTTTCGGTTACCAAAGCAATCATTTATTTCGATAATTAAATAAATAATATATTGGTGGAACATTCGCACAGCTCCTTCTAGCCCTCAACAAAGCATAACTTGTACTATGATATCGCGTATTATCTTTTAATTAAAATAATAAAAAAGATGGACAATTCACAACATCTAGCCGAGCTAATCTAGAGCATCTAACTGAGCACAGCTTGTATTATGGTGATCAAATGACTGATAGAATACTTATATATTAACGTGGACATTTCGAAATCTGAAGACCAAGTAAAGGTAGTTCGAAAAATTGTCATTGCAACTCGGTGCTAACTCAATAGTCAGCTCGCGACCATGGTAGATGCAACACAGTCGAAGCGTCAGGATTCCGAAAAATCCGTTAACTATTCCAACAATATGCATTATGATCACGAAAGTTTAAAAATACTATGTTAACCAGATGACTGATAAAATACTTAAATACTTTTAAATACATACTTCTTATTTCTCTTCTTAACAAAACGTAAAACAAAAATTTTTTTTTATAACCTCGTGTAAAACATATTCATAATATCTACGTCTGTAGGTACCTACATATTCCCTCGTATCTACGAGTATTCTCTTCATCCATTAACGTTTTACCGAATAGATACGTACGCGTTGAGGATTCGATTATGAATATTTAAGCAGACATATCTAATACCAATTTGTGGAACATGGCATTTAATGGAAGACCATTATTTATTAATGACTAAAGCTTTTCTGTGAGGTTTCCACAGACATAAATGTATGATGGGAACATGAAATACCTATTAGCTGAATAAACTACATACCTACCTGAGTAGGTATATTACATGAATATACTTTATAGTTGACATACTAATTTCGTCCTTAATCCTGAGCATTTCTTGCCTATTATGACGTCACACAACAGCATCAGGCAATACACTGCAATGGCGACATGTAACGATTGTAGGGATAAGCTTTATATCGACATACCGCCACACCATATTTAGCAACATAGGAAAACCTATTTCACTAGATTGATCTATATTAGTTGCCGAGGAATTATTGATCAAACAATTGCCCGTGTAATGGTACCTTAAGATACGCGAGGATTCTCAAATATATTATAGAAATATTATTGATACGTACTTAAATACCTTATCTGGTTCCTACAATACAAGCTTTGAGAGTTTCTCCCGTGATCACGCATGCAACTGTCCCCCCGAAATATCGGGAAAAACGTATGGTAAATATTTACAGTGAAAATCATTATTATTATTATTTATCATAATATTTATTACACAAAATAATATATACAGATGTGCTATAGGTCGGCTTAATGCTAGTAGCATTTTCTACCTGCCAACCTGCAAGGTAGAGAAAATAAAAAATACGCCTACTTTACGCTAACATAATTTAAGAATAAGGAAATATAACAGTATAAATAGATAACATATTTAAAAATAAACTCCTGAAAAACAAAAAAAAAAAAAAAAAACAGGTTGCACTCCGGGAGTGCCGACAGAAGTGAAAACTTATTTTGGCGCGTTAGAGTTTAGTAATAAATCACTTCAAAATCAGTAATTATGGCGACTGCCAATCAAATACTGAACGAACACACGATGCAATATTTTTTGCTCAGAATGTAAATAATAATATCAAAGAACCTAACTCAGTAAACTTCTCCATACAAAAGTAGACTGTAAACATGTGAATTAAGGTTTATAATCAAATGGGGCGAGCGCGGCAGCCGGCTGCGTCTATATCAAAGAACCTAACTCAGTAAACTTTTCCATACAAAAGTAGACTGTAAACATGTGAATTAAGGTTTATAATCAAATGGGGCTAGCGCGGCAGCCGGCTGCGTCTCGCCTCAGACGGTAACGGTGTCGCGAATCCAGAGGTTTTAGCTCATCTAAAAATATGCGTACCGCGCTAAAAGAAGTTTTCACTTCAAAAAACGTGTCCGTCTCGGGACGCCCGACAGAAGTGATACTTAAACTATGTGATGTCTAACTAGTGCTACATGTAATCTAGTGATATCTAACTAGCGCTGTGGGTTAGAGTGAGAGAGGATGAGCCTGGCTACCGCTGCCGTAGAGAAAGGGAAAGCCAGACAGACTGGCGCCGTAACGCATTACGTAACGAAGCGGTTTAGCCTCCCATAAGAAGTTATCACTTCAATATATAAACAGATATTATACACTTAGTAAATTGCGATAGTAATAAATAAGATACATTTACAATACATGCAATAATATTACTTTACTATAACTATAATAGAGATTTTGTAATATAAAACAGTACGAGTGACGAGTTCAGTAATGCATCGAGCATCGAACAAGCGCTCGGCTAAGACATTATGTGAATAACAATGATAGTTTTAAAAGTTATATCGTATTTAAACACTTTATTTTCGTGTTAGTTGAAGTAGACTCGCCTAGCGTCACAATCGGTACAGTGGTGGACTCGTTACGAACTCTTCCACGCGACTGGGCGCGAGCCGTATGTTTACTGCAGCTATGGACAGGCAAACGAAATCTTAGCGAAGACCTCGATAGAGACGCACATTTGCTTTTTAACTGTGGTACAGTGAATATTTTAGGCATTATTTCTGTGTAATGTGGTATACATGTCGTGTACGGATACTGAGTAATCTGAAAAAGGTGGCAATGTGCCAAATATAAATACCATACCGCTAACTTAGACATCTGAGGTGTCTACCGAGCCTTGGAGTTACAATCGTGAGCATGTTGGTTGTTTTTATATTATACTTAAACGTGTTTTTTTGTTTGTTTTTTATTGTCTTAAGAGAAATCGGCACTAAATTAATATCTTAAAAGTTTTAAAATGGTCGATTGAAATTATTGAATAAAACTGAATTACAAAATGTTCGTAAGTTGTTCTTATACTTCGAATCAAGAGCGCGAGCGTGAACAAGCGAACCGCGAAAGTTTAAGAAATCTGTACTCCATCATACTAATATATAAATTCGAAAGCCTATCTGTCTGTCTGTCTGTATGTTAACTTTCACGGCTAATCGGCTGAACGGATCTTGATGAAATTTCGTAAGCAGATAGATTGTATATTGCGGACGGATATAGGCTACTTGTTATGTAGGTACCACGAGCAGCTAGTACGGTATAAAACTGTTTAAACTCAAATTTAAATAGATATATAGGAGCCGTCTATCTATCTCTATCGTGAGCCGCAAAATCCTTCCAATTCTCTGTGGACTCGTGCAGGAACTTTAAGTTAAAGGGACAATTGTTTGCGTTGAAAACGAACCTGCAAGGACTTTTACTTTACCTTTACAAACTAGGTGTATTGGAGTGTGTGTTTTTTGATGACTTCACACTATGTTTGGTGGTTCGTGATAACGAGCGAACTTGAGATTTTCTGATAAATCATACAAGGAAAAGCTAGCTGGCAGTTTGCTAATTCATTTTGGCAAAAGTAAGTGAATAAGTACTTTGATTTTAGAAATAAAGAAAGAAAGAAAGGAAATACATTTATTTGCGACATTGAATGTTAACAAAAACTCATAATTACCAAAGTAGAGAAGTAGAATAGAGAAATACAGACATACATAATGAAGCCTAGTGAACTTTGCACCTGATATCGGAAAATCAAACTATTTTTAGATTTAGGTAAGCAGTTGATTGTAGTATTTTTAGGATCTAGAAAACTCATTTCCCGGTTTTCAAGTTTGTAATTTTGCTGATTGTAGCTGCTCGTACTGGAAAATGTTCAAGGCATTCAAGGAAAACCACTGCCAACTATAATGAGATACTATGTAATAAATTTTACAAACAAATGGTAAAAAAATATTTCGTTTGTAGTAACTTACTTTCGTTTGACTGATTTCGTTTATAGTAACTTATTTTCTTAAGATTTTAAAAGAAAATAAGATACTATAAAGAAACACAGATTTTAAAAATAAAAAAAAATTGTATACACTTACATTATATATAATTTAGTACATGGTGCTAAAATATGATAAAAGTTATTATAAGATTACTCTAAAAAACAGCGATTTAAAAATATCGTTCTTATTCCTTTTATTTGCATAACTTTATATTCAGACTATTTTAAGCGACCTAATCAAATACAGTGATCGACTCCGCCAGACAGCAAAGGCATTCCAGAGTGCCTAGACAAGATTAAGTCTCTGTTGGTGTTCACACCTGGGGAAAGATCTAGGTGTAGGAATGTAGCACTAGTTTCATAGATCACTTGACTGAAGCTTGACTACTAATAAAACTAATAAAAAAATCGTTTATTGTTTTATTCGATAGGTACAAAATTAGTAAATATATTGAGTTAGGTCGCTAGGCTTACTAAGGGCAAAGGGTGCAAATTCAGCATCTGATGTGTGAAGGTAGGGACTAGATAGGTATATCTATCTAAACACCGCTGTTTTTCAGTTAGCCCCTGACGTTATTTCCATACAATATAATCTCTCCGCAAAGGCATTAGCGTAAAGAAAAACTAACCGGGAGGTATTTGTCTGGACCCCTAAAAGCCTAAGGCTTACCCACGTCTGTCTGTGCGTCATGAACCATCATATAATACTACATTATGTATCAAAACTAAAATGTTCCTAGGCAATTAAAAACAGTTGTAAGCATATGCAGTTATGTAACTAGCACTCGAAGGCCAAGACCACTGTTTACGGGTTGCGTTACGGCCCGAATACTCTCGCTATAGCACGTGAGTGTATACCCGTGACATAGCTGTGGACAACTATTGTTTATTTCTGAGTAAGTAAGGCCTTTAGTGGCACTTTCTTTGGTATAACGCTGCGTATCCAAAGATGTAATAAAAAAAAATTGTTTTAAATCCTTAGGTTAAGTAATGGTTATTCATAGTCCATTATGATGAATGTTGGTACACCGTAATTGTCATGCATATCAGAAAAGTATCGTTTTGTCAATAATTATGTTGTATTTGTTAATAATATGTATGATGTACATATGTGTGCGTTGTTAAATAAACCACAGTTCAAGAAGAATTCAGGAAGATACTATTGGTAGATTTTTCCTCGCGTACCGCTGATCTGGAATGGAGTTTGCCGGGAGAGGAGACGATAGGTGGGGCACGGCAACGAAAATGGTGGCCGAGTGGTTTTCCTGAAAACTGCAATCTGGGTCTCTTCAAGTCAAGAGTAAATAGGTGTCTTCTAGTCCTTCGTGCCCCATCATCGGGCACATCATCGGGCATCATCATCTTACCACCAGGCGAGATGGTGGTCAAACGTAGGTCTATCATTGATAAAACAAAATGGATGTGTGTAGGATCGAGATGGGTGGTACTAATAAAGGGAGGCCTATATCCAGCAGTGGGTGAATCCGTGCTGTGGATGATGATAATGATGATCATGATGATGATGACCGCTCATCTTCCTCACACATCTTTGGTGGATGTGCAGCCTTACTCTGTCACTCGTCGCAAAACTTAAAGTCCCTATAGCGTGTCATTTTTTTTTCTATTTAGTCAGCAATTTATAAATCTCCCTCGGATGGGTATTTGTTCGGCTAACGTCTCCGATATTGCTTTGGCGCTTGGAATTTTTCTCTCGGCCCTAAGGGTGGAAGATCCGGCCTTATTGTCCGTCCTTTTCGTCCGTTAGTATTCTATCAGTCATCTGATCACCATAATACAAGCTATGCTTAGTTTGGAGCTAGATGGTGTTGTGTGCATTGTCCACCGATATATATTTTATTTTACTAATTTCTATTTAATATCTAACACAGCATAATATTATTACGTTAAACTAAACATAATAGTAATTATGGCAATAATTATAACTCTACGAAATAATATGGCTAGCCTTTTGGGCACTATACCTGCAGTTAGTGATCTGAATTCTGTTTGCTATGTATATAAGTAATTGTTGAAACGGTAAAGAAAAAACAGTTCATAGTTTTTAAGTGAGGGAGGTGCATGCGTCTGCATCGTGGCTAACTCATTAGGAATAGATTGGTGGAATATTACTTAATATTTGTCCATTTAATGTTTTATAATGGATTTCAGCAAGGTCAAGCCTGAATCAATTATCTATTTTGAAAATTGTTTATACTCATTTATTATTAAATAAATGTTTTATGGTTTGTTATGAAAAGTCGAAAGTGACGCGCCACCGGCTATACTTGTTTTTCATTGGCTTTACCCGTGCCGAGTAATTTTCTCCCTTTAGAAAACTCAAATAATTTCGTTTGAACGCTTTTTGCGCCGTAACTTTTTCATTGTCTGCAGACTTGCTTACAAAAGAAACGTTATTTCATAGATGGACTATTATTTTACCCTGCGCTCTAATGAGACAATTTCTTTTATGAGTTTTTATTCAAGCTCGAATTATGTTCGTTTATTTTTAGATGTTCATTTAATTTTGTCCGGATGAATTCACACGCTTTTCAAGATTTACAAATGATCGAATATTTAAAAAGTATGTATGGTATGTATGTACCTACCTGGTATGTACCTATCTACTTATTTTTATGAAATGTACCGGGGGATTTTAGTTCAAACTTCATAACTAAATGTCAAAAGGTGACACTGTCTAGATCGCGTTATAGTTGGAATATAACAATTTAGGCACACAATAATTGTTTCAATGAACTTTGCTTTGTAATTTCACGAGAAATTTGATTGATATATTGTGCCTGAAGACCTCGATAGATAGTATCATCAAAAACAAATTATGAAAATGAAAAAAAATCTAATGATTTTTGAAGTGAAAACTTCTTTAGCATCGTTATTATTTGAAACTCGATGAAACGAAAAAGCGACCGTAAAAAGAGACAGACACATAAATTCATAAGATTTAACGTGGGAGAAAATGAGATAGGAAGCATTATACGTGTTTATTATTACGTGTTTGTGCGCGCATGCGTAGATACAAAGCTTGAGAAAAGGCATCACAACAACCGTAGTGTTTTGTATACGTGTACGTATTATACGTTTGTTTTTTGAAGGTTTCACTTCTACCACGTGTGAATTGCACACATTTTTTTTATATTTTCTGTAAAAACACAATACAGACTATGACATAAGCATAAAAATTATAGTTATCCAAATGTTATACAGGGGATATGGTTATCCAGTTAAATTTATATCTACTTATCTCTACACTAGGAACGCTTGTATCGTGGAGATCTCATTTATGATTATACAAAACTGATAAAATAAATTAATCGTCTGATTACCATAATGGGTAGGTACTAAATAGATTGAAAAGAAAAGAAAAACAATAATAATACAAAAAAATGTTACAGAATTAAACCACATATAAATAACACATAAAGAATTTAAAAAAAAAAGTGTGCGTCTCGGGACGCCCGACAGAAGCGATAAATTAAACTAATCTAACTAGCGCTGTGGGTTAGAGTGAGAGAGGAGGAGCCTGCCTACCGCTGCCGTATGCGTGAGAGAAAGGGAAGCCGGACAGACTGGCGCCGTAACGCGTTTCGTAACTTAGAGATTTACCCTCCCATAAGAAGTTATCACTTCAAAAAAACTATATTTTTTTATTTCATTAATTACAAATCAATACATACAAAGTAAGAACAAGATGGGAATAAATTTACTTATTTTAACATATATTTCTATTTTAAAACCCTATGCAATTCTAAAAAGGGTTTCAATGTGATCACGTGTCCCATAGCAGTAAGAGTCGATTGTCGAATGAAATCAAAGCACTATCCACTAGACGGCCTCTTACTTAAATTGGGTTAGAGGACAAGAGGAAGCCACTACAACCTCTCGGGAACACTCCGGTCCTTTCCATCCACTCGATGTGTGCCTTTGATATGACAACTTTAATTTACCTTTTGCATTGGATTTTTGAGTTACAAGCTGCGACGGAATATTTAAAACTATTTATTTTCATGATTGGTAATAAATATATTGGTAGGGGCGTCTCTAAGATTTTTCGACAAACAGATTCTGATCTTACCTACGTTTTGCGAATTTGCGATAAACTTTAACTGGATGACGACTAATGAATAACAAGGCTTGTTTCCATTTAATGCAGTGGTTAGGCATAGTATTAAGGGATATAGGTAAGTATAATAATATATATATATAATAATAATAACCTCTACTAATATTATAAATGCGAAAGTAACTCTGTCTGTCTGTCTGTTTGTTACGTTTTCACACCTAAACCGCTGAACCTATTTTGATAAATTCTGGTATAGAGATAGATGGGACCTTGGAGCAGGACTTTACTTTTTAAGTAGGTACTACGCGTGCGAAGCCGCGGGCAGCAGGTTTGACGCGGCATTGCGGACGATGTCGCAAGAAGGTTAGGACCTTGATCGCACATTTTAGTTTAGGCGCGCGATGCTTATTTTTTTCGTTATCTGTCTTTCGTTATATGTATTAGGAATTAGGAATCATTGACCATTTTGAATAGTCTTTTTACATGTTAGTGAATCTAAGTTCAATAGTCTAGCGGGACCGGAAGCTAAAATATTCAATAATAACCAAATAATCTTATTTGGGCATAGGCTAGGAAAAATAGTCTTTACGTAACAGAAATAAAAGCCTAGTGTTTCCTTTTTTTGTAAATAGCAGGAGAGCACCTCTGGGACGGATTTAGGCCCTCCGTTGCCACTTAACTTAAACACGGCCGTTGAATAGGATTGCTACGAAAATGGCGGGGCGTTACTTTACTAAATCCGAGCTGACTGTTACACCGTGTTAGAAGGGGTTTCTTTTTACTTGAAAGAAGAAGATTTGGTGTATTTGTTTGTGATATGAGGGACGCAGGATTTTGTTACTGTCTTTTGTTTTTATGTGGTAAGTGCGGTATATTTAGGTGTAAGTACTCTGGGTTAATAAGTAATATTAATTAGCTAAATAGGAAATTATGATAAATATGCGTTTGGCCTCGGGAGTGACATGGTCCCTTAACTCCCTTAAATAAAAAAAGATTTATTAACTTTTATTAACTATTTGGTAACTTTTTAGATTTAAAATCGTTTAGAATTTGTTATATGGATATGGCTTTCTTTCCTACTACAATACCTACAGAACTACCTTTAGGTATTTCTTTAACCCTTTTTTAAATCTCTCGCACTTTTGCTTTTTGGGTAGGATCTATTTTTTTTACAGTGAGTCATTACACTGTATTGTAACTGTCAGCTCACAACCACAGTCACATCGTAAACGGAACTAAAACAGTGACTCAATTACTTTCATTGCCAAAGTTCGCCCCTGCTTATAGGTAACATTTCTCTAGGTTAAATTGAACTGTTTATTGGTATGAATAAAATAAATTCAGTCTGTGATCTATTCCGTCTTAAAATTACTTTAAAGTAGCACTTAAGTTTGTGAAATAGTAGGTACAAAGGTTACGTACTTAAATCTCTGTGACTGAGAGTAAATACTACAGTATGTATAGAAAACTCAGCGCTTTTTCAGGATGTAGAAATTTCAATACGACTCTATTTAAAACTTAGAAATTATGTTAAACGGTGATGTGTTTCCGACGAAAACTAATTATGTTTGCGTGAGCTGACAATGAACCAAATGGCTTTCTTCCTTCGCGACGATTATTTATAAACACGCGTCTGCCACAATAGGAAAATACCAGCCGATTTCCATCACAACTCCATTGACTAAATGTCCAACGACTATATCTAGGTAGT
The DNA here is from genome assembly GCA_948098915.1 of Lampropteryx suffumata. NCBI lineage: Eukaryota > Metazoa > Arthropoda > Insecta > Lepidoptera > Geometridae > Lampropteryx > Lampropteryx suffumata. The sequence goes on from OX402553.1 coordinate 14,888,708, forward strand.
TATTACAAGTTAATTGGTCTATTGTTATCTACTTTTTCGATGTGATAAAGTTGAATTCACTTCTCTTTGTCCACCACAAGAGTTTTTATGAACTAGGTACGTACATAGCGTTTACATAACAAAGGTCTCTCCATAATGAAAAATTCATGCCACATTTTTCTTAGTAATCAGTAGGTGTAAACTTGAGCGGTTGGCGGTGCGCTCGCGTGACGGTAAAAACATTAGTTATGTGGACTAGAACGAGTATCGTGTATGTTATATTTTTACTTTCCCTGAGCGATTTCAATTATTCAAGGTTGTATAGAAAATGAAACCCAATTTACGTACATTCCCAATGGCATGACGTTTGACAATGCCGCGACTTTCTCTTCACGCTAGAGCGGGCGCGGTGCGTCCTCTAGTCCGTTGACTCGGACATTCGTTTTTGTAATTATGCCCGTAAACCAGCTGTACGTGTAAATGTTACCGCATTCAGCTCGGTTCAGTCCCCCGAAGCCGAGGCGGGTTGACACAATACAAATTGCCGAGGCCAAGATGACTCGTGCGACTGAATATTTTATATGCGAGTAAATTTGGGCTTGGATCGCTTGAGCGCAATGTGAATGGAGATAATTAGGTCGGGGAACCGTGTGCTTGCGCGGTGAAATGTGGGAATACGTAAGTCCGGGTTAAGATTAGCAATCCCCTGGGTAACGAGAAAGTGAAACATAGCGAAGCTGCAGCAATCTTCAGGAACATTATGCACTGTTTACCATAAATAAAACAAGCTGAGCATTTCGCTTTTGCATCCCTTACCTGTTACTACCACTGCGCACCGTTGTATCTCATTAAGTCAAGCTTAACTATTTATCACACTGGCGACCTCTTTTCCAAGGTGTCCCAGAGATAATTTGGGCGGTGCGCCCGCCACCTTTAGGGTCAAAGTGTTACCAAATTGACCCCGGACGGGCCCTCCGGGAAAAAGCCTCACAGCGAGGTCGCCAAACATTTTTATGCTACGTACCTACCTAACTCGTGAATATTATAAAGGAGAGTCGCATTTCACACGTTCAGACGACAGTAAAAACATTCAATTCTATTCCAGGGTAAGCTTTATTGCGACGACGTTTTAGTTTAGGGACTGTTTTTTTGCTGTAATTTAAAAAGGGCGTTATACCGAGTAATGTTATTGCGCTTTTGGGACCCGTCTTGTTTTGATTGCTTTAGGTAGTACCCACTATATTTACCGAGAGGTACATTTCTATTTTTATTTCACTTTCCTTTAACAAATCTAAATTAAATATATATTCTATTTGTCAAATCTTATCCATATTACTTTACTAAATTTACTAAAATGTAGTTCACAAAAGTAAATAAGTATTTCTAATGGCCATTCCAGCAATATTTACTACGACCATGTTTAAATCATTCGCGTGCAGGTGTTCGGTTTTATAATACAGCTAACAATTTAATGTGTTTTAATAAAACCCATGTTTTGTTTTACCGGTTGATCATGTTTTGTGAAACATTAAGCTATGCCCGCAATGTAGGTAATTTAGGGAACGATGCGGGCACCTCACCCTCTGCTAATGAACGTCCCGAGTCCCAACATCACCTGTTTCCACTCGCCGAATTCCTACTATCAAAGGATCCTCCGTAATCAAGTTATTGGGAAATATTTATTGACTCCCCCAACCTCTCTCGGAAAAGCACCATATATCTCCGAAGAAACATGTTTCACTGCCACAGTAATTTGTAGGCGCTACGATATTTTTGTTACCGATTTTATTGTTGTTTAGATTCGAATGTGGCCATCCCTCATCCCTGTTTCTCGTGCCGTCTGCTCGCCGTAGAAGGCGAGCGGTCACCGTAATAGGGGTCTCGTGCGATTGGGCAACACATTTTTGCACGCAAACAGGGGTAGGATTTTATTAGCCCGGTTATCTGGCTTTATGAGTCATGTTTACTGCAATAAACTCGTTGGTTCCCTACGAAATAAGCAATATTGAAACTTATGCATTGCCAATATCCGAGTCGGTGATATAGGAGTAGAACGCCGCTTACACGAGCTATTTATATTTTGAAATTACAGAGGTTTGCTTTAATCGCGCGTCGCTGCAGCTGTTTCGCTATTGATTGTGCCGCCGAGTCGTAAAAACTGCGAGTACCTATACTTATGATGAATAAACATCAAAGTAATCCAGTTCAATGGCCTTATAAAAAGCCATTACTGTGATATACATAAAGCAATTAGGGGAATGTCTCCCGTCAGTGCCTCGTCTTAGAAAGTGTCCCCTTACGTCTAGTTGCCAAACAAGGTCCTGGCAGTTATCTGGCCGGGTCGTCGTCCTGCGGCGCGCTGCCGCAATTAATCAGTAATGCCTCAGCAGGTAATAAGCGGCCAGCGACTCGGTACAGTTATAATCGCAGGACGGAATGTTGGAATACGATGAAACTTTGTAATAACTGGTTTATAACGTTTTATAACGTTATTAACTAATAATGCGACCGTAAACAGCCTATCTTGTCTCTAAGATCCAGAGTCTGAACACGTTTATCTGCGTTTCTCATTAGTCCGGTTTGAGAATTGAAAGTAGAGTTGTCCTTTTGAAGACATGGCTTGTAGGTAGGTACTTTTAGGACTTGTGCTTGATTCACCAATTTAAATAAGAACCGGTTATATTTGAGGCAGAGATAAGTCTCAAAGTATTTTATCATTTTACATCTTTTAACCCAGAAATGCTTAACAGTGAATTAGTATTCAGTAGTGGAGGTAGTTCCACAAGTACCTAGTGAGAGCACTGCTGGTTGGTAGTGGCCCCTTCCGATCCTAAGGTGATGGGTTCGAATCTGATCATGCTCCAAAAGATTTTTCTGATAGAAAAATACCAGTACTTTCAAACGGTGAAGAAAAACATTGTCAAAGACACGAAAATGCACGAAAGGAGCCTCTGATGCGCACTTTAATTCTTTCATTATAAGAAAAAGAAAGTACCAAGTTTTTAGTTATGATGATTATATATATTTTTCCTCACTTGTACCATCTGCCATCAATCAGACCTAGATCAGACATAGCTTACTGGTTATATAATAGTAAGTGTACTCATGTATCTACGTTCTAAGTACCTATACCTATAGCCACCGCACGAGTGATGCCGCAACAACGTGATCAAGGGTCCTGCCTGTCGCCCTGACGCGCCCGACCGCAGCCATTCATCAACTATTAACTCGCTTCATTAATTATCTATCGGTTTGGACAAGTATTTGGTCACTGTTTATTATGGGTTGTTTCCGACGAAGCTGGAAACTCAAAACATAGAAACCTTTTGGTAAATGGTAATTTTTGCATCGCAATCCCCTATATAGAATTCTGCATGCTCAAAAACTAGGTTCGTTGAATATTTTGAAGATTGATTTCATATTCTAGATTTGAAGATTCTAGGTTCAAGATATTTATTTATTGAAATACGTACACAAGGTTTTCCCCTTTTTGTCACTTAACTTATTCTTCGTGCAACGCAAATGTTATGCGTGGCATGGCACAGGGTAGAAAAACTCAAACATAGATACAATTACTTAATTAGCTTAAAATAAATAGGTTTCTTATCGTGTCACTAGTTTTTTCGAAACAGTGTGGTGAAAGGATAAACTGGGCATTTTTTGGTGGGTTGCGGGTTCGACTCCCGCCTCGAGACAAAAGTTTGACTGCAAGTATTTGTCTCGGGTCTGGGTGTTTCTATGTATAATATGTATGTACGATAATGAAGTGGACTGTATAAATTTGCGTTGTGTTTTTTTATAATTATTTATCGATTTATCGATACTATAGCAAATTGTGACATGTATGGTGCAAAGAAATCACTTACGCTCCAACTCGTCCTACACTCTCAACCTGGGTGTTGGACACTGTAAGGTTCAGTAGCTTAGCTTCCGGCCCAATCTAGATATAACCTTCCCCTACGTCAATTACTTACGAACGATGTCCAAACCCTTTGAGCACAGCAGTCTATTCCTTTGACTCCTTACACACACACTACAGGATACAAATATCAAACACAGTGGCGAAAATTACTATGTTCTTTTAAATAGGTACCACAAGTTATAACAAAAAATCGTTAGTGTCCGTTAACGAAATAAACGACATGTTTTGCGCGCGACAGTTGATGCACGAATATATGTGTGTCCTTTGCAAGGTCACAGTTAGGACTCTAATATATAATATTTTAATATTCATTCATAAATATTAAAATATTACTACTGCTCTGCGGAGATTGAGAAAAACGTCGTCCTTAGCCACAGTACTTCAAGCATATCATGGTTATGTAGCATCGGTACTCACATACGGTTTAATTCTTTGGGGAAACTCAACAGACTTAAAAAGAGCATTTATCGCACAAAAAAAATGTGTAAGGGCCATTGGCGGGATACCGCCCTGGGAATCATGCAAACCACTCTTTAAACAATTAAATATTCTCACACTACCTTGTATGTATATCCTGGAGTCTGCTTTGTTTGTTAGAAAGCACAATCAATTGTTTGTTAAAGCTAGTGAGGTATATCATAGAAGCACAAGAAACCAGGACAGAATTGTATTGCCTAAAGTTCCAAACACGAGTATGTATATAAATAGTAGCTATGCAATATGCGGAAATGTATATAACTCCATACCTGACTATATAAAAAAATTACCATTAAATAAATTTATTAAGGAACTCAAGACCTGGTTACAAGCTAAATGTTTTTATAACGTATCTGAATTAATAAAATGACATAAATTTAATTATGTAATATTCCTAAGTGACGTTTATATTGAATTATTATTATGTTACCTAGTTATTTTTTTATAAATGTCTCACATTGTTAGAAAATATTGTACACCATTTATCAAATGGTAGCATAGCGAACTTACCAAATAATAAAACCTGTATTATACCTATGTTCCACAATAAATGAATTATGAATTATGAATTATGAATTAAAACTCACTAGTCATTGAACTGTCAAGTCACTCGGCTAACCGGTGACAGCTGAGAAATAGCACGAACGACAATAGCTTATGTCAAAACTGAACAATATACGAATTAAAAATAAACAAAAAAAAGTATATGAGTAGTATTAGTATATCAGTCACGTGGTACCCTAACATAAGCTCTTACTTTGGGGCCAGATGATGTTGTGTGAAATGTCCGGCATTATTATAATTTTATTTATTATTAAATAGGTACATTCTTAGGAAACATTTATTTCAGTCTCGAGTCAAAGATTAAAATGTTACTTCGTAAGGCGAGAAATTCAGTCCATGTAAAATAAAGTCTTAAAATGTACTGGTAAGTATCTAATAGCAGAATTTAAATAAGGCGTCAAAGAGCACCCCGGAGGCATTGTCTCCAGTACATAATGAGTTCTCAGCTCTCGGAATGTGGAGCAGTGTACCTACTTGTAGTTTAATGATACTGCTACTGTTAGCAGTCAGACGAGGCTGAACTACCTGAGGGTTCCGGATATTCTCGTTAAGAGCTAGTGACAAATAGGCGAAATATACTTTTGTTAATAAATAGATGGTATTCCTCCATGCACATGAACGAATTCAACGTTGATTTGATAACCTCTTGGCGGTTCTGCGTACCTAGTACTTTTCGTTATACAAGCAAAAAGTCTATATCTAACTTTTTTTGGTCTTGATTGTTCCAGTAGTAAATAAATAAATATTTCCGGACATTTCACACAGCATCATCTGTCCCCAAAGTAAGAAGAGTTTACCACACGACTGATAAACTAGTTATACATTTTTTGTTGTAAATACTTACATACATAGAAACACCCGAGACCCGAGACAAATACTTGCACATCATTCAAACATTTGTCCCACAGTCAGAATCTAACCCCCAAACTTCTGCGTCCCAGCCGGGCCATGGCCCACTGCAGCACAGAGGTCATCGTAACGCCAATGGAACAAATTATACTTTTTAGTCTCCTTTGTTCCATCAATGGTACTGGAAATGGGACTAGTAGGAATGATCGGAAAGACCGACTTCTGTTATTGAGTATTTCCTGTCTACTGCTTTATTGGGTTCATGAAAGCCATGAGACTATTAAACTATTATTCTCTAATCGTAGTTTGTTAATTAAACTATAGTATGAATTGTCCATTACCTTTCGTCGCTCGTGTTAAATAGGTTTTGCAGCTTCTCTCTTGACGTACCTATACTGTAAACACTAAACAACACACTGTTTATATTACACATGTAAGTATTTTTTCTTTTTACCCGAATTATCTATTTAGTCTTTTTTCTTTATGAAGAAAAAAAACTCTAAATAGATAATTCGGGTTCGTTCTTCGGGAATCATTGTATTTTGTATCATAATGTCATCGACATAAATGTCACCTGACATAGGACTCTCCTCTTAGGGAACAAACAGGCTCTAACTTAAAAATAACTGTCTATCCAGCAGTATGTCATTCCGACGCTGCGGCGTTTCAGAATATGGGATGCGAAAATTATGCGGGAGCCGGACGCTTTGCCATAAACGTAGCCTCTACCAGAAAATAGGTACATGTAGAAGCGAAAACTTAGCGCCCCAGTATCATACCTTGCATAAAGTGTGCGATGCTCGAAAAGGGTGAATAAGAACAAAAAAACGCTGTGTATGCAAACAAATACCTATCATGTATCGTCTATAAATTCCCTAGTACCAATATAATTATGACCACCCTTATGTTACAGGCATACAGGCCGAAGCATCGAAAGTCTCTCGACAAGGGAGCTTCGCTTCTAGTAGATCCCTACCTTTTGTGTCTCTACAGTGTCCGTCTATATTACATTACTTAGCACTTGTCGTTAAAGCGCCACGAGTTGGGCAACATTTTTAGTTGGATACTTTCTTGGGTACTTTATGTTTAGTTATAATATACCAATTCAGACTTAGATCTTACAACCAAAGTGCTTTGGAATATATTATTCCACTATCCATAAAAGAGCTTAACCTGACTGACTGACTGATTCATCATCGCAGAGCTGAAACCGCTAAAGCTAGAAAGCTGAAATTTGGAAGGTAGCTTCCTTTTACAGCAAAACCACCCACTAAGGCGGGATTTTCTGAAATTTTGAAACCCCTAAGAGGGTAAAAAGGGGTGAAAACGAATGTATGAAAATTTTAACGCGTGGATGAAACGTGATATGCAAAATAAAATATAAAATAAATGGACACGTTTTTCAGGATTTTTCAAAATAACCCTAACAAAGGGGTAAAATGGGTTGTCAAAGTTTGTATGGGAACTTTTTAACGGGTGGTGTGATTTCTTAGAAACTTGGTTAGGATACTTAAAATGCAAAATAAATGGATACGTGTTTCAGGATTTTTCAAAATAACTCTCATAAAGGAGTAAAATGGGGTGTGAATGTTTGTATGGAAACTTTTTAATGTGTAGGTGTGATTGGTTTGAAACTTATCAATAAAATTTGGCAAGGAGATAAATTGTATCCTGGGGAAGGATTTAAGCTACAATTCTTTAAAAAAAAGTGCGGACAAAATCGCGAACAACAGCTAGAATTATAAATGTCTGTCAGTGTGCATACCGGGTATGGACATAGGCTACTTTTTATGAAGGTACCGTGCGTGCAAAGCCACTGGAAGCAGCGAGTGCTTATAAAGAAGACTGCCTTATTTTACTGTTTGGATTTTTTTTATCTTTTGTCTTAATTTAGTTATGATGTATCTATCCTTTTGCCGTAATTGGGACAATTATAAGCACGATAACGCGAAGTTTGAAAAGTTTTCCTCCGTAATAATGGACTTTTCATAAAGGAGAATGTACATTTTTCCTGAACTTTTGTTCTTTACGTCAGGATGCGTATTGTTCTCATGAGTTACGGCTACTCTCAAGGTTGTAATGACCGCATCCAAAGTAATTTCAGACTTTTTTCTTTCACAAGTTTTACAATTCAATTTCTTGGGCGGGCAAGCCTCATTTTGATTATTTACTTTTAGTTCTTATTATTTATGAAATCTACTAAATTATCTACTCGTTTGTATATACCACTACAGAGTCCGTACCTACAACAGAATAAATCCATATTTTTGTTATGGTATAAGAAAAAAATGGTATTATAAAAATAGTAAGTAATGTACGCAGTGTAAAGTTATAAAACCTTACAAAAATCTGAAATCAAACAAACTACAGATAAATAATATGGTAGGTAATACAATGTAGGCACCTGTCTTAAATTCCAAAGCATGCAGTACGTGTACAGATACTTACACTAAAGTCTTAAATATACAACGTTGTGTTCAAAATCCTTATTGAAACATCCGTTTCTAGTAACTTCTAGAAAATATCTAATTTCCTGCTGAGCACGTTTCCAAACTTGTATTTATGATGTGAAGTTCGTGCACAAAGCTCGGCGCCATGTGCAAGGGTACTGAACACCGACCTGAACATGTTGTGTACCATACACGTTACTTATGTAGAGCTGCAGTGTAGCCGTAATAGATTACTGAAATTTGCTATTCACCGTTCGAGTTAATAGTTCGTGATGTAAATACATAAAGGCTAATGAAATTTGCTGTAGTTTGACAGTTTTAAACTGAGCGCCGAGTATAAGTTTTAAGCAAGAGGTGTGTTACACTTACGAGTACATACGTGTAACTTCATTTGGAGCAAAGATGTATATTAGCATTTTCTTCGTTCATTTACATAACTATGAAAATGCTCAAGTCCGATATTCATCAGAACACAGCAATATGAGTATTATCCACTGCTTCACGTACGTTAATCAATAGCTATAAAACAGCTTAACCTGATTGACTGACTGACTGACTCAGTGACTGACTGACTGACTGACTGACTGATTCATCATCGCCGAGCCGAAACCGCTGAAGCTAGAAAGCTGAAATTTGGAAGGTAGCTTCCTTTTATAGCAAAACCACCTACTACGGCGGGATTTGTTGAAATTCAACCTCGTAAGAGGGTGTAAAGGGGTGAAACGAATGTATGAAACATTTTAACGCGTAGCGGCGTTTTTCTTGAATCTTGATTATAAAAATTAAAATGCTTAATAAATGGACACGTGTTTCAGAATTTTTCAATGTGTGTGAATGTTTGTATGGAAACTTTAATGGGTGGTGGGTGTGATTGGTTTGAAACTTATCAATATAATTTGGCAAGAAGATAAATTGCATCCTGAGGAAAGATTTAAGTTACAATTCCTTTCAAAAATTTATTTTTGTAAATAAATACATATTATACATAGACACACCCAGACCTAAGAACAATACTTGCAGATCATACAAACATTAGTCTCGCTGCGGGAATCGTACCCAGGTAGCGCGTATCAGACGGGCTTTGGCCCACTGCTGATCGTGTAAGTACCTACATCTGACGAGCTCTATCACAAGAAGCTTTACTTACAATTGAAGATAAATATTGGGATCAAAATGTATTTAAAAAAAAATATCCTGTAAATCACAAAGCGTATTCTTGGAAATCAGGTACTGAGTAGTCCTTCGTGGAAGCAATAGGTATCGAATGTCATGAGTGAGCGCGCAAAAACAGGAATTTAATCATACGACTCTGGAACCGCCTTGTCGGGTTTGTTTTCCATTACTTTCGAGATCGTGTTCAAACAAAGATGAGGAAAACGATACCATATATTATTTATAAGGTTTTCATTGTACCTACCTAAACCTATGTTGAAGTAAAAATTTAATTCTTCTTGAAAGATACGAACGGGGCGAACGCATCACAACAGTCGGTCAGTACTACAATATATCCATGGTAACAACAATGGCGTCGCTGGCAAACTCCATAAACAATTTCGGCCATTCTCCTTTGAACTAATCAAAATACGAGTATTATAACAGCCTGTTTTCATCAGTCTTCTAATTAATTATTGTTGTGCTACTTTCGGAAACTTCCGCACAATGTTTGAAAGAAAATACTAAAGTTGGAGGGTTGTCTAGTCAATATGCGAAGAAGACGCTATTATAATTCATTAGGTGCATACCATTTCTTACCGCAAGGTCGTTTAGATTTTCTAATTTGAGGTGGCGATTATGTAGCATTTGTGCGATAGTGGTAGCACCCTTGCCTTCCGATTATAATAATATAGTTTATTCAGAAATTACGTGTTCACAAACATACAACTAGGACATCTTGTTATTATTCTGATTTGTCTGTCAGCTCAGTTGGTAGCAGCTCTGCCTTCTGCACTGTAGGTTGAGGGTTCGATTCCCTCCCAGGACAGACATTTGTGTGAAGAACATAGGTGTTTGTTCTGTGTCTAGGTGTTACAAAGTATCATAAGTATGTATTTAAAAATATATAAGTATTCTATCAGTCTTCTAGTCACGATAATACAAGCTATGCTTAGTTTGGGGCTAGATGGTGTTGTGTGCATTGTCCAGAAATATTTATTATATTTATTTATCATTATTATTTATTATAAACATTTGAGGTTGTGGTTAATTTGTAATATTAATAGCATTTAACAGTTAGTTCAAGTCAAGTTACCCTCCGATTAGATTGCACTGTATGACGTCTGAGCCAAGTCAAGTTACCCTCCGATTAGATTGCACTGTATGACGTCTGAGCCAAGTCAAGTTACCCTCCGATTAGATTGCACTGTATGACGTCTGAGCCAAGTCAAGTTACCCTCCGATTAGATTGCACTGTATGACGTCTGAGTTGTCGTTAATAAGGTCGTGAGTTTTTACTTTAGACAATTTTATGTGCGGAACGCCACAGCTCTGGCAAATAAAAAAAAAGCGGCCAAGTGCGAGTCGGACTCGCCCATAAAGGGTTCCGTAGCAGCAAGTAACATTTTATATCTGAGTTGATTGAATGAAAGGTAAATTGTGGTTTACGATTTATGACGTAATTAAAAAAAAACTACCTAATTAAAAAAAAGTTTCTCTCGCGCAAACTATTCAGTTTAGAAAAAAAATATATTAGAAACCTCAATATCATTTTTGAAGACCTATCTATAGATACACATAGATACACACACCCCACACGTATGGGTTTGATGAAAAAAAATTGTTTGTTTTGTGTTTTTTTTTTCTATTTTTGTGTGAAAATCTTAATGCGGTTCACAGAATACATCTACTTACCAAGTTTCAACAGTATAGTTCTTATAGTTTCGGAAAAAAGTGGCTGTGACATACGGACGGACAGACAGACAGACAGACAGACATGACGAGTTCATAAGGGTTCCGTTTTTTGCCATTTGGCTACGGATCCTAAAAACGTATTTACATGTAGGAGAGGTACCGCTAAAAATCAAATGTGTACATATCAGAAAATAATTAGATCTTGAACTAAACATGTTCACGTTCTAAAGTTCTTCAGAATCAATACAATACTGAATAGATTTCTGGTGTGGTTCGTTTTTATTTTTTCTTTTATTTATGATTAAGTATATGTATTAAAAATTCAATATTTCCATCGGTATTGTGACCGCAGAACTATCGTTGGCGATAAAATTTGCCTCCAAAACTTTGTGCTGTAATCCTCGCTTCTCGCACCGAGTATTAAGTTTCCACTATTCTAGTTATTTCCTTTGTGCTTGGCTCGACTGCCAGGACTAGAGTGATGGGATTGTGAGGCTCTTGATATATGAAAGTTCTAAAAGCCGGAATTCTATCAAAAAATCGTTAACCGCACATTAAATACTTCTTGAAATTTAAAATTTACGGTACACACAGCTCAGTTGGTAATAAAAATAATTAATTAATGTATTTAAAAGTAATGTAAGTCATTTGGTATCCATAGTAAAAAGCTTTTGGGACTAGATATTACTATGGTGTGTGTGAATTGTCTAATAATATTTGTACGTTTATTTTATTTAACCAAATGATCAACAGCTGAATCTGTAAAATGCGAAATTAAATGAATGCTTGATTAAATCGGAAAAAGAAGCTTCAAGCTTGAATATTTTTTTATATAAAGTATAAAACAATAAATACGGTTTTTTATTATTCATAACTAATATCAAAATTTTGAAACAATAAAAAAAAGTACCGTCATAACAAGCCAGGTGCATGCTGGCGCATGACGGCTTTTTATAGTCAAGTCGGACGATCAGACAACACTAGATTGGTACGACCTGTGTAAACAAACAGTTTTCTGTGGTGTTTTCCCCACTTCCACCAGGAGGTTTCTCTTTGTTGGACGAAATATTCTATGAACTTCAAAGGTTCAACCGATTCTATTATTTCTATATAAGTGGCGAGGTATTACAGCAGTTTTGAAAGAGATCAAAGAAAGTTACGTTTATTAAGGCTTACCTAGTTTACAATAGGTGTGTAGTTTATTTTTTAACTTTCGTGATTAGATTCGTGTCGTAATGTCAACGCGGATATTTCGGAATCTGAAGACCATGTGAGGGTATTTGTTAGTTCTAAAAACTGCCCCTGATACTCGGCGACCACTTCGTAAGCATGTAGTCAGCCTGTGGCCACGGTTATAGAAACAAAACCGATACGAAAGGAATACATTTAAATGTAATACGCGATTAATACCGTTAATTCTTAAAATTGGACCAGCCTATTTAAGTTTGCCCCCATGTCACTTGCTATCTATTTACTTAATATCCTGTCCGAAAACAGCGTTGATATATTTCATCAAAACCTGCCGTTAGTCATGGAAATGGCACAGCTCGTGATAGGAACGAAATGTATTTCAGATCAATAGTTTATTATTTGTATTTACCTTAAATATGTTAAGTATCTTCGTAGATCTAGCATCGCCTTAGCTTTAAAAAAAGAAATCGATTAATAAATAATAAGATAATATCTAAGTTTTTCAACCTGTAAACTATTAACTATAAATTATTAGATATAAACTCAGTCTCATGTTGCATTCATGGAGTACCAAGGTACTCGTGTGGTAAACAAAAACAAAGTCGGTAAGCGCATTCCTTATCTTATGTTTTACTTTCAGCTAAAATATCAAATTAGACATCAGTTTTCAAAAAAAGATAAAACAGAACAATCAAAAAAGTTTCAGCGATGTGAAAATATTATAATTATTCCATTGCTGCTCGTTTAAGCTTTGCCTGAAATACTGCGTATTACCTGCCGATTTCATATTAATTTAAATATGTTTTGCATATTCGGTAATTGATGTGAGCGGTTACATAAAGGGTGTCGAGTCAACCTCTCAAAAACGATAGCCTGAACAGTAAATATTATAGGTATTATATGGGGGAAATGTATGCATCTCTTTATGTAGAGAGCACCTAGCCGAAGGAGTTTTGGCTAACAAACAATCTTTAAAGGCTTCTCAATGCTACCGTGGTGCTTCGATGCTGCAGTTTTAGGTTCCATAGTTACTCAGGACTCGTTTCAGTAAACACAAATTCAGATTAGCTGAAAACTCTTTACTTTCTGTTCCTAGATTGAAAGGTAGCCATTTTGCACCCTGCAGGTAATCAAACCCAACGTAATAGCTGAATACCGATCAATCATGTGGTGAATGGTCGACGAAATGAAATTCAATTATAACTTTTCAATGGCTCTGATAGAATATTATGAAGGCAAATTATAATTGGTGAATTATATTCGAAGTGCTCATAATATAAAAACCACAGCGAAAACAATTTAAACTTTAGGTTTTTGGGTACGCCACACACACTTACTTAGCTTATTTCAAAATGTTTCAAACATGTTGGACTAGTAGTGTGGGAGTAACGAGAAGCCCAAATAAAAGTTTTATATAAATTTTATATAAATATAAATATTCATGAAAAATATGATGACCTTAAAAGAAATCTGAAGAATGCCATCTTGTCTGGGTATTTATTTGCAAATGTGTGCACTCCACTCTCAAGAATGTTAAGCAAAAATATTTTCACTTTAAGAAAATGCAATATCAAACATTCACAACGGATTCTCAATAAAGATATAAAGTGTAGTTTTATGAGTTTGCTACAAAATATTCAGAGTTTATAAGTCCCACGTTGGGCGCCAAAAGCCAGCTGTTACATTACAAGAGTGCAAACACAAGAAAATAATGTGACCGATGCAAAAATAAGGTTTTCGGAATCAGAAATAAGACAAATAACCACCATAACCGTGATGACGTATGATAATCTAAAAGTTGCCATTGAATGGTCAGAACCATTACTATAAGTTTTTGTAAACGCATAACTCATACTTTTAGACCAATGAGCTGGCTTTAAGCTTAACGTAAGCATGACCCGTCGTGCGTTGTAAGTTGTTGACGTTATCTGCCTACTCTCGGCCGCCACGCAGTCGTCCCGTTGCCGCCGCGTCGTCGCCACCTTCGATCAATACTAGGTTCGTATAATAATACATTCGCGAGTGAAGACTCGATATTGAATTTTAATGAGCAGTTACAACTCAAACAAGGGCAAAGTTTTGTACATTGAAACTCGAATGAACGTCTTCAAATGCTTTTAATACGTCTTTTAACCGTCGGGAGTTCTCGCTTATCTAACATGCTTACAATGTAAATCGAATTTTACGAACTGAATTGTTCTTAGTCGGAGAAGTTGTTAGCAATTTAAGTAATTGTTCTGCGATTCGCGTCCTTTTGTGTTTGATTTTCTGTTGTTATGAGAAATACCAGAGGTTTTAAAATAGCGCACCCGTTATGTTTTGTCTAATATAGCGGAGACGTGGATGATTGTTTAAATTATATCTTTGATGTTAATTGAGCTACACACATAGGTACATTACCTGCAACACATCCAACGCGATGTGGAACATCCGAAAACCGTTAATTTTTACTTAGTTTTATCACTTTATATTAATAGATATCACTCACAAAAAAATATATTTATATATTGTTAACTTAAAAACAATAAATCTTTTTTTTATTTCATAATTGGTTTTATAGTTATTGACGGTATAATTTGGCTAAACAGTTGCCAATGAAAAAAGAACCACGACGCTATTTTCGTTATAAGCTGTAGACTAGACGTGTCAAAATGTTCCTTGAATATATTGTCTTTCTGTGACCCATGTAAGAGCATCTTTAGATTTACGATGAATGAAGTAAACCCGCTAAAAGACGGTCGTTTCTGTCACGAAACCTTGCCATCAGCTTTAATAATATTGTTCTTGAGTCAAAGCTGGAAAATTAATTTTATTTCTGTGTACCCAAAACTAACTATTATTGTAAATAGCAATAGATGGAAAACATTAGTGTTAATATTCCGTTTACTTGAATGGAATATTAAGAAGTGTTTTAGTGTTATAATGGGAAATAAAGGCCGTAATGTATTATTAGCGCCATAAACGCAAGCCGTCGTGGCTGGAACTGCCTCCCTTTTCCTGATAACATACCTACCAATATATGTTCAAATTCAGAGTTAAAGTAACCTTAACACACTTTCCAAAATGTCCATAACGTTTACATTTCAAGGTCTTTTATATGTTATCATATCAAATTTAAACGTATCTTCTATCATCACGTGCAGCCTGTCTTATCTTATAGATGGACATAGGCTTCGTTTTGTGCCATCCACCTCATCCAAACCCATGTACGCCCTGCGACTACACGAGCCATCTTGTCGGTGAACGAACTTTGTACCTTCTATGTTCTACTCTCTTGGCCACCCACCACTCAGTCAGTACCCTAACACACCTATCATCACCACGTCTAACCACGTGTCCTGCCTAACTTTATTTACGTAATATTCGCTTGCTAAGGTCTGAATTTGAGTCTGTTTGAGAATTTCAATATGAGTACTCGAGAAGTGTTATGCCATGCATGGCACTCTCCATGGTATTTCGTGCTACTCTGATCCTGTGCACAGTCTCATTCGTGGGCGTCCAAAGGGTCTAGACAAGATCTAGTTTCTGTTCGAAAACAATTAAATTTTTTGCAAAGGGTTAGCTTGAAGGAAAACTAATTATGAGGTATTTGTCTAAACCTCCAGGTCTTGAAACATTGTGGTACCGTGGCTGGTTTTAAAACTTCGTCTAGCTAGCCTATCTTCTTAACTTGCTTTAAAATACTTGTCTTGTATGATTACTTGATAATTTTGTAACGTTTAGTTCATATAAAATTTACGGTTTTCCAAAATAGTGCTGGGTAAAACGAACAAGCGTTCGTCGGTAGAGACTTAACTACGGAGTACGAGTAGGTAGTTGTAAACTTCAGACTCCCGTTAATGATTGTAAAATCAATAGTTCGAGATTGTGAAATGCATTCAGACGAAAGATATACAAAGACGGGACCCCATAAAATAGAAAGGGTTTTCGTGAAAGGGTTGTTGCTTCGACTATGTAAACATTTGCATTTTTATGTTTCTTCCTCGAGCCCGATAAGTTATTTTGGTAGTTTCATAAATTCCCTTTCCCTTTGCGATGGTTTTTCTCCGTTGCGTATATACAACGATGTGTTTGGCATTTTGACACATAACTTCCTTTAGATCCAAGTATTTTTTCTCTTCTTTTTATCGTGTCACTAGTTATATCAAACCAGTGTGGTAAAAGGATTGATTTATCTTGAATGACTGTGATGCGCAAATAGTACTTAAATTAATATACATAGTAATAAAAATAAATAATGCCTGACATTTCATATAGCATCATCTAGGTCCAAAGTAAGTAGAGCTTGTGTTATGTGTACCATGACTGATATGCAACTTCTATCCTTTTTTTTATAAATCATTATCATTACATAGTATAAAACAAAGTCGCCTCCCGCTGTCGGTCTGTCCTGATGTATGCTTAGATCTTTAAAACTATGCAACGGATTTTGATGAGGTTTTTTTAATAGATAGAGTAATTCAAGAGGAAGGTTTATATGTATAAAACATGCATAATATAGTAGAGAAACACTGATAATTTTAGAGGTTTCTAATGTGGTGTCGTAAATAAACACATTTTTTTGCGCTTACATTGCAAACGCTGGCTGAACCCTACGAGATAGATCAAAATAATGTCTGTAGTACATTATTTTGATCTATCTCGTAGGTCAAAATAATGTACTTATTTATTTATTATTGCACACATTAAACAGGTCTACACAAATGTCTAAATGTAGATGTCTATCTCTTAGTCTATGTTATTATCTTAGATAACGTTGTATATGAAGAAATTCTGTAGTATATTTAGTATCAACATTGCACCCATACGAAGCCTGGGCGGGCGCTAGTACATACATATTATGAAGACTGTGGCGCAGTGGACGCCTGCCTGAGACGCAGAATCTTGCGCGTTAGACTCCCGCTTTGGTACAAGTTTTTATATGAACTGCTAATATTCGTTTGGATTTGGGTGTTTCTATGTATATAGTATGTAATAGTAAGTATTTACAAAAAAAATATATTTAAGTAGCTAAGTATATAAGTCATGTGGTACCCATAACACAAGATTTGCTTACTTAAGGGCCAGATGATGCTGTATGAAATTTTCGGCATTATTTATTTATATATTTATTATACATTGAAACATTTAAACTATTGTAACCTGAAGTAGACGAGCAGCGTTGGGTGAAACGCGAGTGGCTTAATCTTCGTTGCATGTCGTGTGTTTGCACATGCAAAGTGTTGGAGGGAATCCCCAGTTGAAACCCAATAAATATAGAAGTACCTACCTACAAGAATGTATTATTCACAATAACCTCTAACCCACACATGTTACGTATACCCTTCTCGAAAATCATTGGGTTCTCTTACAAAACCACCACTTAGTTGTTTTCATCTTTTCGCTGTCTAGACATGTTTTCATAAAGTAAGTACTTATACGGCATCAAAAGAATTTAATTAAGATTCTGTGTTCTCCTTTTCCACCTGAGTTTTACCTCAATGTTTTTGCTTCTTACCGGACTTCTTATACAAAACTGTTGCGCTAAAGACTGACTGACAGTGAACGGACGTGATATACGGATTTTCCAAATGTGAACAACAGCATATGGAAAGTGGAAATATTGTGGGTTCATTTATTACCCTAATAAAATTTCTAGCCCATTGTTTACATATCTCAATTCATTCGAGTAGGTACTACCTACAGTTTTTTCACATGATGACGCGATACAGATGCAAAAGAGACTATTTCGTTCATTCGTTCAGTGTATTCATTCACTACCGAAGCAGCAGGCGTTTCACTAGTGTTTTTGTAAGTGGCTCATCACATCCCGGTGAGCAGCCCTACAAACTCTACCTACTTTTGCTTTTTCTCGCCACGAGCATTTTCTCACCACGGGCTTTTTAATTGCATTAAAAAACTTATTTCACTCTGTATTCCATGATGGCGGCGATGTTGTATGTTAATTTTAAAATGTTAAAAATTAAGTTTAGTAGGGAGTGTGGAGCGTTCATTATTACCACACATCGCTCGTTTGTTATTCCTTTTGGCTCAGAAGCTTTTAGGTAAGTATTTACATAAAACAGCTAAAACAGCGCTGTTCTGTTGTCAAACTTTAACTTAAATTAATAGGTTTCGCTCTAATTAACGCTGACCACGAAATTAGTAGTTAACGTCATTGTCGTACCTACTTATTCAATACTAGAGTACTTATTCAATAATTCCATAATTAATCAGTTCATAATGAATTATAAAATTTTACGAAACTTTAGGTACATAAATTGATAATTCCATAATTATTAATAAGATATACTAAATTTATTTATATTTGACCTAATGGTTTTTAGTTTTGTATGATTCTGTATAATTTAAAAATTATGTTTTATTGAGTTAAAACATAATTATAAAAGTCTTTACACATAAATGCAGGTTCCTAATAAATTACTCAGACCTGCTTGGTTAAAACTTTGTTTCTTTACAAGAATTTAAGCAAACTTCAAAGCTCCGCAGAGGCACGGAAGCCCATTTATACGAGTAAAAGTTGACTGAACATGATCATTTAACCCGCGCCGTTCCCCTTCCAGTTGTTGAAAGGAAAGCATTTTTCAGCGAGGTCGGGGCGCGACCCGCTGCAATTTGTGTTACTTCACATCGCTTCGTCGTCCCTCGAACACAATCGCGGAATTCCGCACTTAAAATGCGAATACGCTATTTATTCCCGTCCCGTCCATGCAACCGAGACAGCGTGGACGTATCTCCCAGTTTAAACTCCCTCTCGACAAAACATTTTGTCAATTGTCATCGCTCAAAATTGCAAACTTTGCAATCCATTCTGATTGATGCACGGATTCCAATGCGGATATTATGAGCCTCACCCCGATACTTAAATACTTTGCTGAAAAAGTTGGGGCAAGCGAGGTTTGCGAACAAAGAGAGAAGTTTGCCGAACAAACTAAAACTGCCGACGCAATACGAGTTTTTCGGCGTCTCGTACGGTATCTATATAATTTGAGAGAAATAACAGCCGAGCAAAAGTTTCTGAAAGTTATAGCTTCTCCTATAATATGAACTGGGAATTGGAGTCAACATTAGTTACGATTGTGCTTCAGCGAGATTTGTCGGGCAAATAATCCTATTATCTATTAGGTGGATGTTTTCATCTAAATATTTAGTTTCTGCCAAACTACGGAAGCACTAGTAATTTGTCGCACAACAAAAGTCGCTGACCTAGGATCCTTTACATCCTCTTTTTCCAAACGTATTACTCAGAAATTGCCTTTTTTGTTTGAGCTCCACATTTTTCAGGGAACGCAATTTGTAAAACTCACAACGTTCAATATGCTGTTGTAGTTACTGCACTTTGGCCTTCACTGATTGCTAACTAAGTACTCGTAATTATTGAGAATTCTGACATCCCTGTAGATCTTTTTTATTTTAGGAAACGTATTCCGGGGTAAAAAGGAGCCTATATGTTAAGCTATAACATATGTGTTTAGAAAATGACATCTAGATTCGTTCAGCTGTTTAGGCGTAATTGAGTAACAAATGAATATCCAAGCATCCAAACTTCTAGTAGGATACTGAAAGGTTTTTACTGATGCTTCATATTATACAGAATCGACACTAAAGTCAATTCATTGTATATTGAACCATGCAGAACCAACACACATTAGGTGCATCACACGTTTCCTGTAATTGCGTTCATTTTAGTTCAGAATAGAAAATGCTGACATAAAGAGCCAATGCTGTCGTTTCGCGCTCCGTAGCGAGTGTAGCTACATCGACAGTCGACAAATGTACCAAATGCAATTTATTGCGTGGATAAAGTCGGCTCAGAAACCTTTTCGAGACGTCCCGACAGTGACGTACTCGATCCTCGATCACGCTTTTCATTGGGTTTTAGCCTGTCTACACAGACCCTGGTTTAGTACATACCTAACCTATGCCTAAGCAACTAGCCTGCTGCCAGTAGCTTGCTTTTGAAATCTGCTATATGTCTTGCTTCTGCAGCTAGGTCTCAATCTAAGAAGTGAAAGTGTATTCTAGTTATGCCGGTACAGGGATCAAACTGGCATTATATGAACAATTGAAAACCCTTTAATATAGTAATCACTGGTTGCTTTGTCTTTAAAGATTTGAGTGTTATCGATTTCTCTCCTTAGGCACTGGTCGTAAGGCAATCACTTTAGCGTTACTGTTTATATTCTGGAGGCAATATTGATAGGGCAATGAACATGGCGTCTGTTAATTAAGGATGGTTATGGAAGGCAAATGATCGCCCGGGTGTGTTGAAGTGCCTGAATACGTTTATTTCACGTGGGAGAAGATTAATTTACTTGCTTTATTGTTTTGTGTAACCTAGTGGTTTGTTGTGCTCCTCTCGTTGATTCAATGTTAAAAACAAGAGAGCCAATAAAACCAGAAGCTTAATTTAGAGTCATGAGTAGGTCAGCGATAGGTGATTGATGATATTTTTTTCTCGATTTGTGATTGATGATGGTGTGATAAGCTTTTAAGCTTCGCAGGCCGCCCAATTTGTTTTTAACCTTATAATATTTTATTAATTAAACCACAAGCGTAAAATTTCGCTTGTGGTTCGTTTATAAATAAATTGTGGTGAACAATTCCCACAACACCATCTAGCCCCAAACTAAGCGTAGCTTGTATAATGGTGACCAGATGACTGATAGAATACTTATATATTTATAAATACATACTTATGCTACTTTATAACCTATAACACACAGACACAGAACAAACACCTATATTCATGACACAAATATTTGCCTTTGTTTGTTTATGACATGTTCTCGTATCTCGTTATATCATTTAGTATTTTTCCTCAGATTTTACTCTTTGGCGTCTACAGGTCATGGGTTCAACGGCCGCAGCATCTTACTGATTTGCATGTTCCGAGTGATTTCATGCTCTCCACGTTTCTTTGTTCGCTCGTCCCATTCTTGGAAATCAGGATCGTGATGAATTTGGTGCATGACTTCATGTCTGTAAAACATGTAAATGTACTTACCATTGCCATATATTACATGCCATTTCACAATCAGTTCATAGTTCAAAGTAGATTGGGAGTGGTTAGTGAAGGACTAACATAAATTGATTGGTTTTCTCTATAAATAAACCGAATCTACCAACTGTCGAAAAAAATAAATGGGTGCATACGTGCAGGAGTGTCCAGCGGAGTGGAACGCCCTGAGATCGTGTTCGCGGTTGTCGACGCCTGATTAAATCTGTCGGGTGCAACAACATGCGGTCGGCGAGGGACGAGCACACATCTCATACCCCGTTACTCCGATCAGACCACGGCGATTAGTTTAATCATGGCCAAACTATTCCGAGCGGACCGATTCGCGTGATCGTAACCCCGAGGTCGACGGGCGGTGGTCACGATCGGGTCGACGAAACTCTTATTACTCACAGAACGAACTCACTTTAAAAACGTTTCCATAGAACCGGTGGTGGGCAATAAAACGAGCGGTCCCGCGGCGACCGTCGGCGTCGCAAACTATCTCTGTGCGCGCCTGCATAAAACTTGCTAATTAACATACTCGCACTCGCCCTGCGGTGGCGGCCGCAGCCAGGGCGCAACGCTCCACATCCGAATGATTAAAGACCACCCGGAGGCTATGCTAGTGAAAAATGAACCAGATAAATTGTATATCATTGCGAGTCCGTTTATTCTATTGTCGTATTGAAAAGATGCTTATCGCTGTTATTTTTTGCGGGTGGCGCGGGCGATGAGTGAAACGCAAATAATACGGAATTTCGTTATATTATTTGCTGCTGGCGAAGATTCGCGATAAGAAAAGGGATGTTGGTGAAAATCTAATAAACAAAACGGAATGTGCGAAGCGAAAGAGATTGAAAATATCGCTGTTCAAAGTACGCACTGAGGTGGATATTATTGCGGCTACAGAAGTTGTTTATGAACTGTGTTTCGTCATACCTACGTTAGACGTAGTTTAACCTATGCATGTTGTGTCACTTCCATTGAATATATTTCATACCACACTGTATAAAAGAAACGATAATTCCTACTCGACTCATTTCCAGCTCCATAATTTTTTCAAGATTTTTTTTGTCTCATTACCAATTACCAATTACCATTACAAAATTAAGTTATTTTGCTGATATAGCAACATGTACCAAGCACGCAGAACTACCAAGAGGAAGCTTGGATCTACATATTTTCCTTGGTTATTTAATTGTATTTTTTTGGAAAGATTATAGATAGTTGAGCTGTGATAGAGTTTTTATAGATTATACCTACTAGTAGATAATAAAACAGAGCCAACGGCCCTTTCACATGAGAATTGACTGCATATGAAATAAAAATAAATTACACAGCAAATTAATCGAATCCGTATGTAAACTCAATTTCTCTGAATGTGAATATACATTCATGAAATTAAATTGATATAAAACTAACGAACGCGAGCTTTTTGTATGGGCCCATAAATAATATTAAATGTCCCGTTACTGTGACACATTGCATACTTAATGTAACCTATTATCCAGTAGGTAGCTACCTACCTACTGGATAATAGAGGTAGTGCGTGTTCACACACTACATGAGCACTGTATAGCCGGTTTTCCTAGAATTGTTTTTAGTGCGCTGACTCTAAATTATACGTACAATTTGAATTAATTTTATGACAATAATTAGGGTTAATTTTCGTTTTCATCGCGTCGTCATTTCATTTTGCGGTTTAGTTGGAAAAATTAAATTAATTTCTGGAAAAGGCAGAAATGTTTCGGAAATCTGCAAGTTTTAGCCATTTGTACGAACAATACCTAAACTGAAACTGTTCTTGGTTATTTTTAACGAGTTGAAAAATAAAAAGATTTTAATTTTTACCCATTTTAAGTAGTTTTTCACCCATGCTCATATTCAAAACTCTAGTTATATACAAAACTAAATATGCATTTTGAGAAGCACGGGTTTTGCGAACTAGTATTAATCGCGAACGCAAGCGAATCGCGAATCAAACTCATCCTGATGAAGATTAGACTAGACGAATCGAAGCAGTGTCAGTGCCTACATCGACAAAATACGTTTGTAAAATCCCGTGTTTCCCAAAAATCTTTTACACAAAATTTCAGAGCTTAATAAGACAAATCCCCGAGCAAGTGAGTTCCATTTGTAAGTCAGTATTAAGTAAGTACCTAGCATCTACATACCTATTTACAGAGAGGTTGGTAAATATTGTATTTATCTTGCTCGCGCTTTGTGCAAATAACTACCCGCTCCCTCACTCATAAATGGCTTAATTATTATTATTCTGTTACTTTTACGTTGTAGAGCTAAAAGCCTCAGTTTCATGTATAACTAGCCTATACCACAGAATTATTACTATAAATACACAAGGCAGACTCCACGAAAACAAAGCGACCCTTGCTACGAATAATATAATAACTCTATCTCGTAAGGCGCGATACGAACTCTCTACGAACTTGCCCATCATGTTGGGTACTACAATGTACTTGTAACTTTTTACCGAAAGCACAGAATACTAAGGCAGACTGCACGAAAACATTTATAAGACAATGAGCAGTCGAGCTCGCACAAGCGCTTTGTGCCTGACATTATATTTACCTACATAGTGTCTCTCTATCTATTCTGCAACCTGATCTCGTCTGGCGCGGCACTTGTTTACGAATTTCGTACCTAAAACTAGCTAAGTATGTAGAATACCAAAACTAGTTTGTGTGTCGGATCACGTCACGTATACTCAGTGTAGGTTACCATAAGTCAAAGTCAAAGTCAAAAAATATTTTATTTAATACAATCAGATGGATAACTTTGAAACGTCTTACATACTAGGTGAATTTAGGTGCCAATTCGTCCTAACCCAAGCCCAAAAAGAACTGGCAAGAAACTCGTCCTGGTCCTAGCGCTTTTTTACTTAATCCATCTTATCATCTTAACTACCTTAACTACTAAAAACTAATACAAGAGAGTTTACCAAATGTGACGGTTAACTGTCTGAGGGCAGAGAGCCATGCATTTTTATCAATAATATACTCATTTATATTATAATACGCTTTCTTCAAAAGTCTACTCTTTATGTAAGCTTCAAATAATAGGTAGATTAGATACATTTTCAGGAAGCTTATTATAGAAGCGCCCGTGTTCTCCATAGTATTCTTAATTATTGATCTGTAATAACAGGGTAACGCCGCAGGTAAGATTTAGTAAATAAATTATAATAATTAAATTTCATGTCTCGACAGCATTTGAATTTGGTAACTTTATGCCTATAGCATTAATTTCAGGTAGACCAAACTGAATAAGACTGTTTCTAAAACGTATAATGAGCTCTTGAACTTCAACCCTATTACAAAGAGAAGAAATTACTTTTTGTCAAAATGACTAGGTATTCAATAAAACTTTCTTTGGCAATACCTTAATTTAATTGTACTGTCATTTCACAAGGTTATTTCGGAGTTCAGGCGGTAGGCAGTTCAAGCTCTTATATACTATTATTCATTCTGTGGCTCTATGTAGATCAGTACATATTATAAGACAAAGTTCCCCCGCCACGTCTGACTGTTTGAATGATATACGAGTAAATTCAAAAACTACCGAACGGATTTTCATACGGCTTTCACCAATAGATGGAGTGATTGATGGGGAAGGTCTAGGTTTAATTTACCTGTGCAAAGCCGAGCGAGCTGCTGGTGCTAAATAGAATAATATTGGCAGACAGACAATACGGACTACCGTATTTATACGTTTATTGTATATTGTATTTAGTTTGTCTACTAAAACAAACTTAACTATATCTATGTTAATTATTTTGAGGATGGTTGGTTGAAACTCTAAATTCCATTTGCTTGCCCAATATGTTCAATGGTTTGTTTGTATGTACCTACCAACTTCTTTATGTATGTTATATGAAGCTTGTGTGTATTTTCAACAAATGTTTGTTGATTGGTTGAATTGAATTCTGCTCTACTTGGCAGTAGCCAGATGTAAAAGCTGGTGCTTATTTTAATTGCGAAAACTTGAGCAGACCGACTGTTCTAGAATGATCAAAGGGTGTTCTTTGCCTACGTTTTATTGCGAATTGTCCCCGGAGGCGATAGACCAAGATAACACAAATAATCACAGTGCTTCAGCATCCAATAATAGAGCGTCTAGAAATGAAAAAATACTTAGGTAGGTACTTAATGAGATAGGATCAGGCTTGTGGTTTCCAGGTTGTTGTAGACATCTCCTCAGCAGGACATGGGGATAACAGTATGCCTATATTTATCACATGCCCACATTTTGCACTATTTAGTAAGCATATAAATTTAAAGGCAGGATAGGATGAAGCCTATTACCGTTATGATAATCTGGTGTCAAGAGTAGGTGCTTAAACTTTTACTACGGTTTTACTACGATCGCGAAAGGTTCATATTTGGACCATGTTTGAAATATATACTGCCATTTCAGGGGGTGTGAGTATGACCTAAACCGATTAAAAGTCTACTAAATGCTATTCTTCACCTATATGATATAAATTATGTTATTTACACCTGAAAATTTAGGGGGTGTAGTTTAGTCTTTCAACGCCTCTTCAACTTATTTATTGATTCACTGGCTTCTGCCCGAGGCTTTACGGATACCAGCATAAAAAGTACCTTCCATAATACGTGGCAAATCTGACAATCTTCAAAGCCATGTCTCCAAATTTCAGGTACTTTGGTACAACGCAGTTTGAGATGTTTTTTAGGGTCTACAAGAAACTCTTATAGTTTCGCTATGTTCGTCTGTCTGTCTGTTTGACTATCTCTGTCTTTCTATTTGTCTGTCTGTCCGCCCATAATCAAAGCTCTTGCTCGTAAACTAAGGGTTTAATCATGGTGAAACTTTGCACGTTAATACTTACTAGTGGTCACCCACTAGTCAAAATTCGACCATAATTAATTAACAATTAATGTATTTTTTATACATAATTAAAAAAAAATATAAGCATTCTGCACTCCTTCTCTATATAAACTATATGTGAGGGAAATTTCATACGCCTCCGTCCGCGCAATTTTCGTAAAAAGGGGTAAAAAGTTTTTGCTTTACGTATTAATATATTAATTAT
Organism: Lampropteryx suffumata; assembly: GCA_948098915.1. Lineage (NCBI taxonomy): Eukaryota > Metazoa > Arthropoda > Insecta > Lepidoptera > Geometridae > Lampropteryx > Lampropteryx suffumata. The sequence goes on from OX402553.1 coordinate 14,915,062, forward strand.
AATTAGTGGCTCCTACTAAAAACCCTTATAATGCATTTTAATCAAAGAAATAATAATCCATCTGACATTGATCTAATATTTCGAAATAATAAAATACAACAAGGTGATTCTGCACGATTCCTAGGCCTACAAATTGACCGAAAACTTAATTGGAAAAGCCATGTTGCGTATATAAGTAAGAAAATAAGCAGCTCGGCATATTCCTTATTTCGACTATCAATAACTGTAAATATAGAAACATTAATAATAGCGTATTACCGCCTAGTAGAATCAGTACTCAGGTACGGAATTATTTTCTGGGGTAATTCAACTCGAATCTATAATATATAAATATATCTCGAATTCGAGGTAAAGAAACTGTTTTTAAAACGCAAAAACGTTGTCTACGAGCTATGTTTAAAATACGTGTGACAGATAGTTGCAGACCATTCTTCTTGAAACACAAAATTCTTACGCTTCCGTCCTTGTATATACTTGAGGTAGCATTGTTTGTGAGAAATAATCCCAACCTGTTTCCACTAATGTCCGACAATGTAAAACGAAACAGACGTGAGGATAATCTGTGTTTATTTGGATCCAAAACTGCATTGTTACATAAAAGGGGTTATTCCCAAACTACTCCATTCTTTTGTTCTAAAAAGATAAGAATTCCATTCATGCATTCTCAAACTACTCCAACAAATTATTTATTATAAATTTTGTTTATTAAAATATTGCATTTAAGTTACATCCTGCTCCGCAGGTAGCTGACATTATTCTCAAAGTACTCCAGTGATTGATTATCATAATTCCCAAACTACGCCATGGAAAACATCGTAATATTATTATTTTAATATTTTAGTTTCATTCTACTCCATGAAATGTTGAAGAGGTACAGTAAGCCACAAAATTTATAATTATAAGCATTGTAAAATAATATTCACTAAAGCTTCCTTTACACTGTATTAGTCGTTTACGTTTGTGGTAAATGGAGTAAAAATCATAATTAAAAAATAAGTGTAAAAGAGACCATGCGCTTTGCCGCGCTTATACAAGTATGACTTTACGCCAGGTTCTCAAAACCCAAGCATTTTTTATGGTATACAAAGCAGCTCAGACCAATTATCATTTGGTTTAGATTGTAAAAGTAATACGAAAAACAGCATGTGGCTTTATGTGGTGCTTAAGCTCATCTTCCAATTGAGTTTGTTGAAGATAGTTGGCTATTGGAAGAAGCCCCAAAAACCGAAAGTGTCATTAAATTTAATGATTATTTTGTTACCACTTGGCTTGAGAGTACGTCTTTTCCAATACATTTATGGAATTGCGAAGGACAACGTCACAGAACCACCAATTTGGTTGAATCGCGCCACAAGAGATTAAATAACGTATTATGTAAAAAACCACTCCTGCTTAAGTTTTTACAAACTATCAAAGATGACGATGTCCACTTTGCAAAATATCGTTGCACTCCTACTGTGAATAGAAGCCGACAGTCCATAAACAGGGACCTTAAACTGGCTTTAATTATGATCCAGTTTAGAGAAAAAGATTTAACAGTGTTACAAGCATTACAAAGCATCAGCAAATTTTAATTTGAGATTTTGAGTAAGATGCTGATTTGTAAACTTTAAAAAAAAAAGGCCCATACAATGTTTTTTGCTAATTAATGGTTTATAATTGGTTTGAAACCTAACCACTGGTAATTCTTATCCTTACCGACTTCAGAAGCCTTCATTGTTCGTGGTCACATTTGATTATTTATTTAAGACAAGTGAAACCACGTACTCTGCCATAAAGTAACCGCGAGTCTCGCATGCATAGTTTGTAAAAAAATCTTTCGAGCGCGTGAACATAAAATGTTGGATAAGTCCCGTGTGGCTCGTGGCGCGGATAACTTGCCAGCCTTAGAAAACTTGGAACTACTCCGGAATTTGGATATTTCTACGTTTTAGGGCGAATGACAAAAACAACGTTCTTTATCATGTGCTTCTACAAGCGGCTTAGCACACGCACACAAACAGGCAGACATATTTTCGAATGTATAATGTCTGGAAGTTTGGATTGACTGGCCTATCTGCTCAGTTGATAGTAGCTCTGCCTTCTGCGATATAGGCTGTGGATTCGATTCCCTTCCAGAACAAACTTTCTGTAATGAACATAGATGTTTGCTCTGTGTCTTGGTGTTATAAAGTACATTCATATCGTAAGTACGAGTATGTATTTTATTATAAGCATTCTATCTGTCTGGTTCCCTGAGTACAAACTATGCTACTAGCTAGATGGTGTTGTGTGAAAATGGCCCACCAACAGTATTACTATCAATGTTCAAAGCGGACATTGTTAAAATAATAAAACCTTTTCATAAACGTTGAAGAATGAATTACTTAATTTGATGATATAAGTCTATTTTCTATCTAGGCCTACCAAACCACTGCTCGTGTTGTTAATACAAAACCTCATAGTCTCTGAACAACTTTGTCAATGCTTTGCGCTTATATCCAAACTGAACAATAGTTGAGACCTTTGGAAACCTAGCTGGCTGTTGATGAGGCTAATTACCAGGTTCTTTTCATTGCAGTATTCATTTAAACAGTCGCTATACAAACACACCAAGCGTAACGAGCTTGTCAGAGCTTATGTTGGCACTGAGTTCGGTCTTTGTAGCATGGACAGAGAAAATACCTTATTTCGTAAGGAGCTTGGAAATCTTGGTGCGTTAGATGTTTGCAGACAATGCTTTCTTTCTTGCGCTGCTGTTTGGTGCTGGTTTTATTTTAAAGTAAACTAAGTAGTTAAAATAAACAAAGCTCCACGTTGGAATAGTAGTACCTCTACAAAAAGATGTTATTTATGTTATAATATAGGTAGATGTTATAATATAAGTACCTAAGTATATGATTTTCTCGGAACGACGTTTTTAAGGTTCCGCTCATAAGAAAAATCAAAAAAAACCTTGGAGCTATAAAAAATGAAGTTTCTAAGCCAGCACAATCAAAAAATACCGTTATTTATGCAGCATATTTCGACAATCACTAGTAAATCAAAATCAATTGGGTCCTTCCCTTTTACTTGCAATCATGAAAGGCAAGAAACAAGATCTTACAGAAAATATAAAGGAAAATATCCGAACACCGTTAGTAACCTTATCTGTTGAATCTTTCGCACATAACTATTTTGTTTATAGTATTTCTAGTTTGGAAATGTGGGTAGGTTACATTGTTGTAAAGTGAGATCATGTTTTGAGTATGGTGCAACATCTCAACAAAGGCTACACTTCCTGGGCGAGTGTGGGCATAATGTCCCAGTCAGTAACCCCTCTCTGTACTGACTGGTAGCACATCTGTGCACGAGCAGTGGGCGACACAATGCGACCAGTCATCCAGTTCGTTCACTTGTACTCCCACACGGCATTGCACACGGGAACCAGGAGCCTAGCTCATTCATATCATTCGAATACCAAAAATTATCTCGATTAAAATTAATTCGATGATTTATATAATCGCGCTTATGAATAGTTAAGGATAATGATAAACCTCCTATACACAAACCTGTCGTCAACAAAGACAGTGTATTTGGAATGTATTGTCGTGCAAAATTCCAGCATTTGAATACTAAACAAATAATACGCATGTAACATGAAGCAATCAATAAATTTAGACAACCTCTGTGGCGCTGTGGGCTAAGGTCTGGCTGAGACGCAGAAGGTTGTGGGTTCGATTCCCGCCGCGGGTCAAATGTTTGTATGATCTGCAAGTATTTGTCTCGGGTCTGGGTGTTTCTATGTATTATACAAAGAAACACCCAGAATTAAAATAACAAAAAAGTACTTATATAAGTAGTATAACCTTGTTCCAACCCAGTATCCTACGGCACTCACGAATTTTTGTATAATATTGGGTTAAACTTTAGTAGTGCGTCGCACGAAAATGAAGGGAAAAAAATAGGGGGGGGGGGGACCCTCTCTACCCCCTGGTACCACCCCCATACTAGGTATTGCCCCGTTTTCGAGATATTTGAATAAATGTAACCTAACCTCAAAAAAAATATTGATACAAATCTAGTTTAAATTACCAAGGAGGGGGAGTGAGAGATCCACCTCACCCCTGGTAAAGCTCCCAAGATAAAGGTAGATGCACAAATAAGAAAAAAAAACATTTGTAACCTATCGTAACGTTTCGTAAATTTGTAACGTTTCGTTCGCAACAATTTTGCACAACATGATATATCACAGACAACAAATACGACAAAGATCAGATATACAGTGACCTTGTATTATTTTCTGGCGCTGCGGCGGCCGCTGCCGCGGCACGCTTCGCTCGCCTTGCGCGTTTTTTTCTATACTCCAACATAACCTACCTAGTGATAGGTGATAAGTAACCAAGTGAAGTGAAGATAAGCCAAAGTCGTCGAAAGAAGCCATAACAAAATCACCGGCAGGATTTTTACGTTTCGTTCACATCAATTTGGCACACAACATGTTAAACCATAGACAAGAAATACGACAAAGTTGATTATTATCAGTCAATCTTTACGTTGTTTTATCTGATTTATTTGATTTGAGGTTAAAAATGTTTTATTATTTTCTCGGAATAACCTAATGTTATTAGTGGTAAATATGTAATCAGAAAGCAAAACCCTACCAGATGTGAGTCTTTTCACCCTCCAATTCGTGCGACGCACTACTAAAGTCAAGCCTAATATTGCATTTCCGTAATAAATAAAAACTCCTTTATGTGAGACAATACGGGTGCCTTAGTGCCTTGACGAACTGTATAACTCTAAACAAACACTACACACATTTACACACACATGCACCAATAGGTATTTATGATCATGATTCTCTCTATCGTCCACGTGGAAGACAAGTTGAACGTTCTCATTGGCCTTTGTTTAGTTGGTCACGCACCATTGATGGATCGCTGACATGACAGCTTGATTGACGCGAAGTCAGGCAAAAATTATACCTTTGCGAAGAAAGAAAGTTTCACTCACAGATAAATTAGAAGCTGTCGTGACTTCTTGCCTACAGTAATTACTAGGACGGAGTCATTTATTAGGGGTATTTGATTAGTCGATCATGGTACACGTTCTGATGCCAAATTGTGGGGAAGTACAACGGTTTGTACTTTTGTAGGTACTTTAGGTTTGGTTTTGGAGTTCTGAAGTCCACAAGGAACCGTTATAGGCTATGTCGGTCTGTTTGTCTGTCTGTCTGTCTGTCTGTCTGTCTGCACTTGCTCGCAGACAATTTTTTATCGTGATGAAATTGTTCATGGTACAACGTATTAGTGGCTCCTGCAAAGTTATGGAATAAAAACATAGTTTAAGGAGTACCTCCTTTACACATAAAGTAGGGTTGATTTTTGAAGTGAAAACTTCTTTTAGCGCGGTACGCATATTTTTAGATGAGATGAGATAAAACCTCTGGATTCGCGACACCGTTACCGTCTGGGGCGAGACGCAGCTGGCTGCCGCGCTCGCCCCATTTGATTATAAACCTTAATTCACATGTTTACAGTCAATTTTTTATGGAGAAGTTTACTGAGTTAGGTTCTTTGATATATTATCTACATTCTGAACAAAAAATATTGCATCATCTGTGTTCGTTCAGTATTTGATTGGCAGTCGCCATAATTACTGATTTTGAAGTGATTTATTACTAAACTCTAACGCGACAAAATAAGTTTTCACTTCTGTCGGCACTCCCGGAGTGCAACCCGACTTTTTATTATTTTACAATCCTTTCGTGTAGCATATCGTTGGATAGGTCTTTCAAAGTTTTGACGAAGTTTCTTAAACAGTTTTTCGATACAGATATTCGTTAGTAAATTTTGGTAGGGGCCAGTGTCCCCCTCCTCAACAGGCTAAACTGCTGTTTGGAGAAACCCGAAATTTATTACAAAATGGTTGGATATATGATGAAAGTATGAGGAAAACACGGCTAGTACGGTTTTACCAGATTATGAGTAACAGCTTAAACTATGAGCCTTAAAAAATCTAAAAGCTAAATTTTTGACTTACTAATTAGAAGGTCTAGTCATCGCGATCATTACTGACATCGGAAGCCTTCACTGCACGCGGTAACATGCGCTTGGCCTATATTTTTTTTTTTTTGTTATTTTTGTATATAAAAATAATATATAATATAATATAAAATTAAAAAAAATGTTTTTTTCAGTACTAAGTATGGGGAACCCCCAAATTTTTTTGTTTTTTTTCTATTTTTGTGTGAAAATCTTAATGCGGTTCACAGAATACATCTACTTACCAAGTTTCAACAGTATAGTTCTTATAGTTTCGGAAAAAAGTGGCTGTGACATACGGACGGACGGACAGACAGACAGACAGACAGACAGACATGACGAATCCATAAGGGTTCTGTTTTTTGCCATTTGGCTACGGAACCCTAACAATCGTATATATCGTATAGTATATTGAAGTTGCCCTCTCTGTATTTCTAGTCGCTCACTTAGCAATTTAGTTACGATTACAATTTTAATATCCAAAATTAATTATTCAGAACCTACTTTTGTTATATCGTTCTGGATTTTATTATTAGTTAATATTCGTGGTCAGTTTAGTTAATTTTTCGCTTACTCAAATTCATACTGCTCAAGTTATTAAAACAGTATCTCGTCATCAGTTGCTAAATATTTTTTTTACTCGATCGTTTTATTATTCCCCATTTAAAATTATGTCGTTTAAAAATGTGACTCTAATTCAGACTTTGGAGCAAACAAATTAAGATCGTTCGTATTTTACTGAATTTTAGTTAGTCAGGTGAAACAAATCTTGGCCAATAACTCTTTTTTGAGCGTATCTTCGCCTTCAACTTTCTTTCTTTAATTTCTTTTCTTTCTTTCTTTAATATTTTCTCAGTTATTTCTGTCGCGTTGCCTTAGCTGTCGCTATTGCTTTTAAACCGACCGAAAGGAGGACAAAAAGGATCACCTATTACTCAAACACGCCTGAATCGATTGTTTTTTTGTTTTAAAGGGTATACTTCCTAGGTGGTTTCATTAAAATTTTATCAAAATCGGTCGAGCGGTTTTAAAAAAATTATCAAAAATCTAAAAATTGTGTACATCGATGATATTTTTTATATTCGGTTTAAGTCGGTTTTCTTTTATGTTTTAAAACGTAATAACGGGAGGGACACGAATGGGAAATGTTGAGGTAAATAATAACACATCACCAAACAACAAAAAATAAATAATGACACTTTTTTACTTTGAATCACTATAGTTGCGAAAAACAATCGTAAAAACTCAATCACAACACTTCAATTGTATAAATACTGCAAGAACACACTGGACATAATATACTGAGTTTTTTTTCATCGAGTGTACACCAGGTAAAACAAACCAGGTAGAAAAAACTAGCTGTAAAAAGTATACTGTGTTATGTAGTATCTACAATGATTAATCACCGACTACCCGCTCGCGTTGATTTATTGAAACTGTTCACGAATAATGTAAATACTTACTTACCTACTTGGAAAATGAGTTTTAATGCGCACATATTTTTTGCCATAAAGTTTTTAATGTAGAAAAACGGTAAAAACATGTTTTTTTAGACTTAATGCTAGATTATTAGAATCTGTTCATTAAAGAAGAGCGATTGGGTGAAATCTATGTCAATTTTATAAGATATAAAAAATGCAATGATTCACAATTCTATACCTATAGTGAACTGACTGTTCTGAAGAACTCGCTTGTTTATTGCCTATCCCTTATTAACCAACTTTAAAAAAGGGGGAGGTTGTCAACTCGGTTGTATTTTTTTAAATGTTTTCTCATAACTGAACTCCGTCATTTATGACCGATTTGAAAGATCTATCTTTTGTTTTGGAGGGTATAATTATATACCTCGCGTTTGGTCCCATTTAAATTTTAAGAAAAAATACCACCTCTAACGGGGAAAAAATAGGGTAAAAAATTTAGTGTTAAAATTATAATAAGTGATATATTTATGAGGAATTATATAAATAAATAAATACATTAAAATTGGTGGTATTGATGGTATGGATGGTAGGAAAAACAGGAAGGACAATAAAATAATAAATTAATAATCCGGACATCTCACACAACATCATCTGGCCCCAAAGTAAGCAGAGCTTGTGTTATGGGTACCACATGACTGATATACTTAATACGTATATACTTTTTTTTGTAAATACATACATATTATACATAGAAACACCCAGACACGAGACAAATACTTGCAAATCATACAAACATTTGTCCCGCGGCGGGAATCGAACCCGCAACCTTCTGCGTCTCAGCCAGACCTAAGCCCACTGCGCTACAGAGGTCGTCATATTTATTGTTGACTCAAATTTGATTCAATGAAGTGTTTTCTCTTTAGTTTTATTAAGTTATAATTTTTACACGGAATATGATGAACCTTAATATATTTACTTAATAAATACTTATACCAAGGGTGTGGCTAATCCAGCCCACACCCTTTCTGCGGTTTACGACAGATTACGTAAAGTGATTCAAGAAAACGTACCTACACATTTGGGAAGAAATAGGTCACGTAAGTCCCGGCACGACGTGGTAATGCCATTCATCACGACGAGGTGATGGGCGAGTGTGTTAATTCTATCACTAGAATCGAAACTCCCGACTCTACCAAACAAATTCGACAAACTTCATATGTAGGTTATTATGTGAACTAGTGGACTGGCAATAATTTCTTAGAAGTTTCGTATCTACACGTTCTATACTAACATACAATGTTTCAGAGCCTGCCCCGGAACTGGTGACGTCACCAGTCACCATGTCAATAAGGCAATTTAGACGGTCATAAATTCCGGCGGCTTTATCGGCTGTGCCTGGCCGAAAGTGGGGCAAACAAGCTTGTCTTTATTGAGGCTGGAAAAGTCAGAGTAAAGGGCATTCCACACGTTCTCTATGCTAAAATTGACGAGATTTCGTTTGATAAGTAAATTCTTGCATAGATCTTCTATAATAACTGCTCTGACAGATACAACAGCAAGTGTGACTGCTGCTTCTTAATTTACAGGCATGTTTTACGCGCTTTTCGATATTAATTTGTATGTATAATATGTACGTAATTAACACAAGCTCTGCTTACTTTGGGACCAGATGATGCTGTGTAAAATGTCCAGGAATATTGTTTACAAAAAAAAATGTTTTTTAATCCGAGTCTGAAATAAGTTGTGACCATGCGCGCGAGCACGCACAGTGAAGGCTTCCGAAGACAGTAAGAATAAGAATGACTAGAAGCCAGATCTCAAAGCAATTCAAGATCATCTAGTTAGCAAAATACAAGAACTTTAATTATTTTTTAACAGTTTTTGTTAATAAGCGTAAAGCTTGAACAGTGAAGGAAGTGTACCCTTCACTGTTCGAGCTTTATGCTTATGGAACTCCTTACCTGCATCTATCCGCGCATCCAAATCTAACCATATCTTGACATTCAGTCATTTTTGACTTTAAGTCAAAGTTCATGATCATTATGTGATAATGACGAATGTGATAATCCACTTTGACGACCTCTGTGGCGCAGTGGGCTTAGGTCCGGCTGAAACGCAAAAGGTTGCGGGTTCGATTCCCGCCGCGGTACAAATGTTTGTATGATCTGCACATATTTGTCTCGGGTCTGGGTGTTTCTATGTATAATATGGATGTATTTACAAAAAAAAACAGTATATAAGTAGTATATCAGTCATGTGGTTCCCATAACACAAGCTCTGCTTACTTTGGGGCCAGATGATGCTGTGTGAAATGTCCGGTATTATTATTATTATTATCTGTCCACTTCTGGAATCTGCTAACTGGTTGATATCATGTATCACGTATATATATTTTTTTACAGAAAGTAGTATGTATGTGTCACTGTTTATCGTATATGTCGCTTAGCATCCTTACAATAATATTTTGTATTAGTATATTAAGTAACTTTTTGTACACCAAAAGTTTTAAAAGCTCTGCTTAGGGGCGAACAGATAGACTGATAGACAGACAGACACAACTAAACTAAAACGGTTCCTTGTAGATTTCGGAATCCTAAACAATGCTTGAGGAATCATGATTTTATGTTTATATTAGTCTTCGTTTGTTACAGGTACTACGGGTCAAACTACAGACGTTTATCAGACCCATCAACATGATCATTGACCCGCCTTCTCTCGACCGAGACTGATTGGATTCGTAGATAGATAGCTCAATGTCTAACGTTTGAGACATGGGTTTCCTGATAATCCTGTCCGAATGTTGTCCGTTCAGAAGGACGTCTGACAAAGTTTACTATTCTAGACATAATTCAATGATTTCATAACAATGTTTTAAAAGTTATGTACAAGGTAATATTCAATGTTTGAAACGCTGCATCGATAGATCAATAGATCCAGATCATTGGCAGAGGGCAGCATCTCCAAGACACTGGCGGCATTGCTACGTTGAATGGCAATGCTAATACGCTGAGGTACATAAATGGTCGTTAGGATGTTGACGTGACGTGATGTTTCTAACAGACGCCCGAAACAAAATTATGTTGTATTGTTCTAAACATTATATTCTACTTAGATTCTAGACTAGCTACTTGCCCCAGCTTCGCACGTGCTATTAAGAATTGAAATTTACGTGTACATGGTCAACCTTAAAACTATTTAGTTCTATAAGGATTAATATCATGAAACTCGTACGAATGTCTCGCGGACTTTTTCGTGAGCAATGAAGTAAGTACTTTAAACATGTAGTTTGATTGACTGGCCTGTCAGCTCAGTTGGTAGTAGCTCTGCCTTCTGCGCTGTAGGTTGAGGGTTCGATTCCCTCTAGTATAAACATTTTTGTGAAGAGCATAGGTGTTTGTTCTGTGTCTGGGTGTTATAAAGTATCATAATTATGTATTTAAAAATATATATGTACTAGCTGACCCATGCCCACTTCGTTGTGCGGTTACAACTTCAAAAAAAATATTAAAGTACTAATATTGCTAATAAAAAAAGATAGCTATTCAAATTATTGTAATAATTACAGAGATTAACACAATTATGGATAAATAATAATAGATGGCGCTATCGGCCACCCGCTCCGTTCCCGTTCCCGTTGTTTTCCCGGGATAAAAAATAGCCTATATCCTAATCCAAGTTACTAACTATATTCATTTTAAGTTTCATCCAAATCGGTTCAGCGGTTATCGAGTTATAAGTGGTGTAACTAACACGACTTTATTTTATATATATAGATTATATCAGTCATCTAGTCTCCATAATACAAGCTATGCTTAATTTGGGACTAGATGGTGTTGTGTGCATTGTCCAGCAATATTTATTTATTATTTATTTATGTATGTAGTACATTATGTTTATGTATCATCGATAGTTTTCGCAGCTCAACCTTAATAATAAATATATAAATAAATAATTAAATAATGCCGAACATTTTACACAGCATCATCCCAAATTAAGCAGAGCTTTTGTTATAGGTATCATGAAATATATGAATTACTTATATCCTTTTTTTTGTAAATACATACATATTATACATATAAATAATGACTTATGACTAAATAAATAATAGTCATTTAAATAATATTAATAATTAAATTTTAATAATCTACTATATATTTGTCTATTAAACTTACGCGATCAGAACACATTATTAAAAAGATTTACGGGTATTTATCGCGTTTATTTACCTATTTTTCCCGACGTTTCGACAGGTTTACACTCTGTGGTGGTCACGGGATGACAGAGTGTAAACCTGTCAAAACGTCGGGAAAAATAGGTAAATAAACGCTATAAATACCCGTAAATATTTATAATAATATATATTTGTCAAATACCTCTCACACATTCATCACGAAATCTCAGAAACCATCAAACGGATTGAAATGAAATTTGATATGCAGCTTCCTCTAGGGCTATTTTTTTGAAAACCTTACTAAGGCATCTACGTCCTCGCTAAGGTTTTAAAAAAAATCACTCGGGACCATGGTCAAACCGTGAAAACCGGGATTATGCTTTGTTATTTTTCCGAAACATTCATTCGGTCAATTATTATCTTGCTACTTTTTATCTACCACGCGGGCAAAGCTGCGGGAAACAGCTTGTTATTTATATTAGGTTTCAGTATTACAATTTTAATTTGAATATCAGTTTCTTGTTAATTACAAAGAAACATATCAACATACAAAAAAACTTTTTTTTTCTCCAACAATATTAGTTTAGATAAGTATATACAACTGCATTTTAAACTGAAAGAAATGTGAAGACATTTTTTGCATCAAAGTCACAATGCCAGTTAGAAAAATGGCACAGGAAAATCAGTTCCCGTGATATCCCGTGATGGATGCCGGGAGCGAGTCCCTTAGTTGCGAGTCTCCATCATTTATACGGCGGTCGCTTAGTCACAAGTCCTGACTTGATTAATATTTATTCTGGAACTAATTACGTAATTTTTATTATAAACTGGCTTCTCGCGGTTTCGCACGCGTACACCTACATAAAAAGTAGCTATATGCTGTCCCAGGTTATAGACTACTTCTATGCCTCTTCTTTTTCTTCTTATCGTATCACATCTATGCTAAGTTTCGTGTTAATCCATTCAGTCGTTATAGTTACCAGAAACAATCACTAAAGGCCTGTCAGCTCAGTTGGTAGTAGCTTTGCCTTCTGCGCTGTAGGTTGAGGGTTCGATTCCCTCCCAGGATAAACATTTGTGTGAAGAACATAGGTGTTTGTTCTGTGTCTGGGTGTTATAAAGTATCATAAGTACGTATTAAAAAATATCCAAGTATATATCAATCGTCTAGTCACCATAACAAGGTATGCTTAGTTTGGGATTCGATGGTGTTGTGTGCATTGTCCAGCACATAGAGAAGGAAAACTTGAAACAAGCCCGGCTCGGTGCCAGCCGTTATGCACTGCAACCGAATTCCGCATCTACTGACTCGTCTTTCCTGCGGGTCCTGTCGGCAAGGTCGAGAGGTTAGTGTGTCTGGTATCTGGGAAGGCCTCCGCTATCAAACAGAATCCCAGACAGAGTGACGTCAGTGGAGAGGAAACTTCACCACCTCAGCTTGCTGGAGTGGATCTATGAACGAAAGTGAGAACGAAAGAACGAAAGTGAGAACGAAATTTACTGCTCTGTAATTTTACTAACGCCACCTAATTCATCTTCAACAGATGAACGAAGGCCAATGATGATGATGATGTGTGCATTGTCCAGCAATATTTATTATTATTAAAGATCCACACAAACATTCGTTTTTATAATATTTGTGAGAAGTAGGATAACCTTCAAGCATATTACGGTAGGTAGGATTATACGCTATTTCGATATAAATCAAATATTATAAATATGCTTTAAGATCCCAGGTCCCTGGGAACCTGGGAATAAAAATCTTCGTATGTTTTGCACATGTTTTGGTAGATATGTAGACATTTTTGATCTTTATTAGGTAGTCAGGCATGCCCAAAAATATCTATATAGTTTTTATATTGAGTCAAGTATTCGCATTCATACATACATTCGCTTGCTATGCTAACAGTTTAATATAATACTTACATTCTTCGAATTTATACTACTATTATAATACTAGCTGCTGCCAGCGGCTTCGCACGCGTGGTACCTCCATAAAAAGTAGCCTAAATCCTTCTCCAAGGTCTCATCTATCTCTATCATCAAAAACGGATAAGCGGTTTAGGCGTGAAAACGTACAAAGACAGACAGAGTTAATTTCGCATTTATAATATTAGTATAGATTTTGGAACTTCGTAATATTATGTGATCAATAACAAAAACCGATTGCCCAGATTTTTTTCTGCTCTGCCTTCTGCGCTGGTTGCTTCGATTCCCTCCCATCAAACATTTCTGTGCTTCTTCTTCTTATCGTGTCACTAGTTTTTTTCTAACCAGTGTGGTGAAAGGATTAAAGTGCGCCTTAGAGGCTCTTATAGTATGTGTGTGATGATCATAGATGTTTCTTCTTTGTTTTATTTATTATTGTGATATAGGAGTTTTTTTTCTGCTTCCCGATATTTCGGCACAGTTGCATGCGCCATGATCACGCTATAAGCTCCTATATCATGGTAAATATCCGTTTTGAGTGAAAATTATGATCTAAACTATGATAGATTTAGAAGTTATATTTATTACTTTATTACTAGCTCGCGACTCGTCCGACGACTCGTCCGCTTTTTTTTCGAATGGAATTGTAGTTTAAATCTTTCCCCAGGATGCTTTTTATCTCCTTGCCAAATTTTATTGATAAGTATCAAATCAATCACAACCACCACCCATTAAAAAGATTCGATACAAACATAACAACACCCCATTTTACTCCTTTATGAGGGTTATTTTGAAAAATCCTGAAACTCGTGTCCACTTATTTTGCATTTAAAGTATCCAAACCAAGTTTTTATGAAATCACACCACTCGTTAAAAAGATCCTATACAAACATTGACACTCCATTTTACCCCTTTCTTAGGGTTTGAAATTTGAAAAATCCCGCATTAGTGGGTGGTTTTGCTATAAAAGGAAGATACCTTCCAAATTTCAGCTTTCTAGCTTCAGCGGTTTAGGCTCGGCGATGATAAATCAGTCAGTCAGGTTAAGCTCTTTTATAGGTATAGATTGATTCCCAGTTCCGTAGCTATGCTTAAGTTAGGGCTAGCTGGTGATGAGGTTCACCAAAACTTATTTATTTATCTACGTTCCAAGGCTCTGACTAAAACCTAAAACATTAATTTCCATTTCATAGCGAATTGGTATTGTTGTTTTGTGGCCATTGTGCTAGTTATCTTTATAAAGGGGTTATTTGATAATAACTTACCTGTAACAAATGAAGCTATGTATTATGATAATGGAGGGTGGAGGCCCACTATGTTTGTATAGGATGAATCTTGTGGGATATTAAACTGTAGTAATTTACAAAGGGGTGAACAACGAATACTTTACTTTATGTGCTGTCGTTGATATTACATTAGGGGATTGCGAAGGATTAGGTTCGTATATAACTACATTTCTTTTGTACCAGCCACCAGCCACTAGGTTCAGTCTGAAAACCAGCCCTGCTTTCATACTTTGTATGGGAGTGGCAAGCTGAGTCTGGACCTATTTGGGCACACACAGGGAGGGATTGTTGATAGTGGGTGTATTTTAGTAGGTAAGTAGGTAAAGTATTTCGGTACTCATCTGCCTAGGTGGGTGCCTATACTTATACTATTTAGTTTTATTTCATATTTACTGTCTTTACTTTATTTTCTTTGTATGTGTACCAAATAAATGTCTATTCAATTCTATTCTTTTAGGTTTGTTTTCCAAACCAAAGATTCAAAGTTTTCGATATGTGTGCTTGAACGTGCCTCTTACTATCCCCACTCAAAGATCTGTAAAAGGCGTCAAGTAATTTGAATTGTTAATTTCGATTTAACCGCATTATATCGTATTTGAATTCCATAAAATGTAAATAAAAATATGTCCGATTAGATACTAAGGATTATTTATTAAACAAATCATAAAGACCATCTTGAATTGTCTTCTTACAAGTGAATGTAGCTGCCGGTTTCTCCTCTCCTAACCCTAGTTCAAGAATCCGGCAAGAAATACTGTCTTAAGGATTTTGTGTATGATCCTTGCTAATTTTGTTACGGATGCCGAGAATAATTGGAGCAGATTAATTCCAAGCTTTTTTGTTAAGTATCTAAATAATCTAAAAATCTTATATTTCATAAAACAGTTTGTGTTTATTTACTTTTTTAAAATTTGCTAATCGACAAGTTTATCACGTCGCTTAAGACCTTGTTATCTAAGCGAACACTGTACTGTAAAAGATTAACTAACTTTGGGTTAAAAGTAACATAATATGCTTCTTATGATGTATAACAAAATATGGATTTTACCTAATTGTTGTATATTTACTTATTTAGACGGATCTGTCAGCTCAGTTGGTAGTAGCTCTGCCTTCTGCATTGTAGGCTGATTGTTCGATTCCCTCTCAGGATAAACATTTGTGTGATGAACAAATATAAACACATGTTGGTTATTTATATGTATAATATGTATAAATACATACATATTAAACATAAATAATTACGTTTTAAAAACTAAAAAGAAACCGACTTCATTGAATGAAATTTGAGCCTAAGTATAATATATTTTTAGTGGAAAGTAGATGTATTTTGTGTATATATAATATGGGTAGGCCAAATAAACGCACCACTCCAATGAGACAGCGAGGTATCGAAGTAAGCGAGGTTCAGCCGTTTGCGAGTAATCGGTGAACATATATAAAAAAAAATGATTCCGACGAATTGAGAACCTCCTGCTTTTTGATAAAGTCGGTTAAAAAAGTATATAAGTAGTATATCACTCATGTGGCACCCATAACACAAGCTCTGCTTTATCAGATGATGCTGTGTCAAATGTCCGGCCTTATTTATTTATTTATTTATCTCTGTAGTGTAGTGTCTCTGGGTGTTGTACAGTATAGTTTTACTGATATTCCAGTCTCCACTACAAAGTCTTTAAACTCTTCTCATGTAATAGCAGTATCATTGTTAAAAGATAGTTTACCTGAATGTGTCACACAATTTTACTTTGAACATGTGGACAAAAACGATATTATCAAGGCATTCAAAATGATTAATGTAAAAAAGACCACTGATCTCTGGGGCATTTCTGTCAGTGTTATAAAACCACTAATTGACATTATTGCACCAGATCTAGCTTTCATATTTAATCAATGTATTGACAGTGGAGTATTTCCTGATTTGATGAAACATAGCAAGATCATACCTCTATTCAAATCAGGTAGTCATTCCGATCCTAGTAACTTTAGGCCTATATCAGTACTTCCTACATTTAGTAAAATATTTGAAAAACTTATACTAAACCAATTACAACGGCATTTTAATACCAACAATTTACTAGACAGTAAACAATTCGGTTTTACAAAGGGACGCTCAACGACTGATGCCGGTGTTGAGTTAATATCACATATTTTTGATATCTGGGAGGAATCACGCGATGCCTTAGGTATTTTTTGTGATCTGTCGAAAGCTTTTGATTGCGTTCACCATGAAACTCTAATCAGCAAACTACACCACTATGGTGTTAAGGGAGTTTCACTTAAGCTTCTCACATCCTACTTAACTGACCGAACACAACGAGTAGATGTAAATGGAAAGCGTTCTCCGGGGTCAATGGTAAAAATGGGTGTACCACAAGGATCAATACTCGGGCCATTCTTGTTTTTAATTTATATAAATGATCTACCTAAACTTGTAAAGGCTGATCACGAGATTGTACTGTTTGCTGATGACACGTCGCTTTTATTTAAATTAAAGCGACGACTTACTAATCTTGACGATGTAAACAATGCAATCTCTAAAGTTGTAACATGGTTTAATGTAAACAACTTATTACTTAACGAGAAAAAAACTAAATGCATTCGTTTTATACTGCCCAACGTAAAACAGGTGAAAGCTAATGTAAAAATTAATAACGAAAAGATAGATCTCGTCGACACCACAGTGTTCCTAGGCATTACTTTAGATAATAAGCTGCAATGGGGCCCGCACATAGATAAATTGTCGAAGAGACTCAGCTCTGCCGCATACGCTGTCAAAAAGATCCGTCATTTTACCGACGTAGATACCGCTAGACTCGTTTACTTCAGCTACTTTCATAGCATTATGTCTTATGGCATTTTGTTGTGGGGGAGTGCTGCTGATATTAACACCATATTTGTGTTGCAGAAGAGGGCTGTTCGTGCAATTTATAACATGGGCCCCAGATAATCACTTAGAGATAAGTTTAAAGAAATTAATATTATGATTGTGCCTTGTCAGTATATATACGAAAATTTAATGTATGTGCATAAAAATGTTCATTTATTCAAAAAAAATTGCGATAATCATAGATTAACACTAGAAATAAAGATAAACTCGCTGTTACCACTGTTAGGCTCGCTAAAGTTAATAAGTCTTTTATAGGGCAATGGGTACGCTTCTATAACAAGGTCCCAAACGACGTGTTAGATTTGTCGATTGGCAAATTTAAAAACGTAATTAAACATAAACTGTCTATTAAAGCATATTATAAAATATCTAATTATTTAGAAGACAAAAAAGCTTGGGATGAATCTGCTCCAACTCGACTCGGCATCCGTAACAAAATTGTCAAGGATCATACAAAAAAGTGTTAAGACCAGACAAGTTTCTTGCCGGATTCTTCTTGAACTGGGGTTAGGAGGAACCGGCACCTAGATTCACTAGCATGTAAGAAGACGATTCAAAGTGGTCCTTGTGATTGTAATGAATAAAGTTATTTTGAATTTTGAATTTTGAATTTTAATAAATCTATGTATTTAAAAATATATAATAAATTAATAATGCCGGACATTTCACATAGCATCATCTGGCCCCAAAAAGGCAGAGCTTGTGTACATAGAAACAACCAGATACGAGACAAATACTTGCAGATCATACAAACATTTTTATCCCGCTGCGGGAATGAAATATAGGTATTCTATCAATCATCTGGTCACCATAATAACTATGCTTAGTTTGAGGCTAGATGGTGTTGTGTGCATTGTCCACCAATATTTATTTATTTACTATTATTTATTTATTCAAATCTCATTATTGTAATAACGCGGCGTCAAATCTAGCAATAAGTAAAGTAGAAGTAGCGTCGAGAAAGTTAGTTCGCCTCGCTGAAAACACGTTCGTAAACCGCCGCCCCATTGTAAATACTCTCTAAGATGTAAACACATTACCGCAGGTGCTGTATCTTGGAATAATATGATTAATAATGCATGTCTGCTCGAATTGAATACCTAATTACTAGTTAAGTTAGTAGCTAGCTCAGGTTTCTCATTATATGTGTATTCTAGTACAAGTGGTAAATGGCGGAATGCACACCTGTGCCAACTTGCAACCTTGTTATATTGAAGACAATCTGTTTCTTTCACTGGTATACCACTGTCTTACAATCACATAATTATTAAACATGGCGTTTAAGTATGATCTAATAATAATAATAATAATAAATATTGGTGAATAATTCAGACAACACCATCTAGCCTCTAACTAAGCATTGCCTCGTGACCAGATGACTGATAGAATACTTATGTATTTTCAAATAAACACTTATGATACTTTATAACACCCCGACACAGAACAAACACCTATGTTTATAACACAAAAGTTTGTCCTGGGAGCGAATAGAACTTTCAACCTACAGCGCAGAAGGCAGAGCTGCTAGTCTACTACCACCTGAGCTGACAGACTAGTCACATACATTTTTCAATCAATAAAATGGAAACAGATTTTAACAGCACGTTAGTTAATGTGTGATACTATATGTGTATCTATACCCAAATACTTCTACCAAATAGTATTGATACCAGTTACACAATACACAAATATTGATGTGTGTGTGTTCTTCCATTCTCCTCTATCAGCCGTCATCTCAACACTCACTCCTTTCTTACTCACGTCATCCTACACACAATCCATCCATCTTTTCTTTGGCCTACCTATACTCGTAAATCCATTAACATTCATACCAAGCACTCTCCTAGTTACATGCCATTCTTCCCTTTTCATTACATGCCCATACCATGCTAGCCTGTTGCTCCTCATCTTTTCATTCAAATATTGATACTGATACACAAACGCAAAAGTTTAATTCGGTTTTGTCATAAACACTTGGTTGTCAGAAGTTTTTGGAGGTTTCTGAAGAAACCGTATACCGTTATTTCGTCATGAATGTCTGTCTGTCCGCACCTAATCAGAGCTCTAGCTTGAAAACTATTATAGTCTTACTGTAATACAATTTCCAAAGTAATACATAATTTTTTACAAAATTATTAAATAAAAACATTGAATTTTCTAAACTTTCCTGAGTTGTACTACATTTTGATAAGCATGGGTTTTATTCGCGTATTATTTAGTCGATGGAGGCACCGACACTGTTTCGATTCATCTAAACAATCTTCATCAGAGTGATTTTGAACCGCGGTCCGCTCGTTGCCGCTCGAGTTTACGGTTCGCACAAACAGTGTCGGTGCCTCCATCGACAAAATAATACTTGAGTAAAACCCGTGTTTATGAAAATATAAATCGATTTGCTTCAATTTATTGCTACATTAATTTTGTTCGCGTCTATTGTTAACCGACTTGGTCAAAAAGGTGGAGGTTCCCAATTCGTCGGATTTTTTTTTTTTTTTATATGTATGTTCACCGATTACTCAAAAACGCCTGAACCGATTTGGAAAATTCTTTTTTTGTTTGAAAGGGTATACTTCACAGGTGGTCCCATTTAAATTTTATCAAAATCGGTCGAGCTGAAATATCACAAAAATCTAAAAATTGTATACATCGATGATATTTTCGTGTACTTCGATACCCCGCTGTCTCATTGGAGCGGTGCGTTTATTTGGCCTAACCATATTATATATATACAAAATACATCTACTTTCTACTAAAAATGTATTATAGGCTCAAATTTCATTCAGTGAAGTCTGTTTTCTTTTTAATTTTTAAAACGTAATTATACCTTACTAAGCATACCAAGCTAAATAGATGTCAGTTGGAAATTATAAAATTAAACAAGTGCACGTGCAGCAGTACACGCGTACGCGAATGTCGTGCTTGTAAACGTACGTTGGTTATTTAAATAGAATTTGCATAATAGAGCAAAGCGAAGGTTTTCGCATTAGCCCAGATTCCGAGAATAGGAGAGCTTAATTTTATTTTATGTGTGGTCATTCTGCCGGATGCTAGAACTTGTAGTTACTAGACTGTCCCCCACAACGTCATTTACTAAGTAAAAGGTAAATACCGTAAAAGATTTCTAGAAATAGGACAGAATTTTTAACCAACTTCAAAAAATATATAGTATATATATATATATATAACCTCCTCCTCCTAATATATGTATATAAATCTTCTGTTTAGCTTCTTCTGTTTAATTACAAACACACGCGTGTTTGTAATTAAACTCCCCCTAAACGGCTAGACAGATTTTGATGATTTCTTTTGTGTGTGTTCAAGTGGATTCGAAAATGGTTTAGATTTACAATTAGATCATTTTTTTATTAATATTCTTATTTATTTTCTTCTGTTTATTACCTCAGTAATTTATGAACCCATTTAAAAAAATATTTAATATGTGAAAGGACATAGTTTCATTGACTTTCAAACAGGAAACTGAAAAGTCAAAAATCCCTTGACTGTCCTTCGTTTTCATCAACAGACCCCTAATGACACTCACAACTTATCTAGGTGTAAAGTTCTCATCAATACAAATTAATCGAGCCCAAACGACAGGTAATTGCTGTAAATCGTTGAGGAGTTACCTCGACTGTCTTTCGGCTCCATCATCAGATCAACTCCAGACCTTCATTAAATAGTAGTGCTTTTAAATACTTAATGAAAACAATGTACGAACGCACTAATCGCCACTACGATTTTCGAAGGTTCCTCTCGATTTCTCTGGGATGTTAGCATCAGATCCTGGTTTCCTTATCCATCAAACCGGTTCATAAATGACGAAGTTATTCGCGAACACACATAAAAACACGTGTGCGTCTCAGGTCGCCCGACAGAAGTGATAACTTAAACTAATCTAACTAGCGTTGTGGGTAAGTGAGAGTAGATATACGGTCGAATTGAGAAACCTCCTCCTTTTTTGAAGTCGGTTAAAAAAGAGATTAAATTTTAAATGAAGTTGAGCGCTGTTTCTAAGTAGAGAGGCAAGTCATTTACATTTCATACCCACGCTTTGCACATTTTGACTGACTCATATCAATATTAATATCTAATGATTAAAAAAATCCAAAGTATACAGTTCAGTTAGACTGCACACGATTAAAAATTAAAAAAAAAAAATAGTGTGATGAACTTGTTAATTCTGTGCCCGTATAAAGTATCATAAGTATGTATTAAAAAATATCTAAGTATTCTATCAGTCATCTGGTCACCATAATACAAGCTATGCTTAGTTTGGGGCTAGATGGTGTTGTGTGCATTGTCCAGCAATATTTATTACTTATTTAGTTAAACTAGTGGTCGCCCACTGGTCGAAATTCGACCATAATTAATTTATACTTTATGTATTTTTATGCATAATTTTAAAATAGCATTCTGCACTCCTTCTCTATACAAACTATAAGTGTGCGAAATTTCATACTTCCTCCGTCCGCGCAATTTTCGTAAAAAGTTTTTGCTCAAGTATTAATATATAGATGTATGTCTGTACGGGGGTACACAAATACAATGTTTTATACATATTTAGAAATACCTCCAAATTAGATAGATACATTGAATCAGATTTGCGATGCGGTCAAACTGTTGATGTTCCAACACGTTTGGCGTAGGTAAGCCTTATTCTTGTAAGAAAGAAAAAGCTTTTAAGTTTATGCGCACTAAAATAAAGCCTGTGGTAAGTACGTAAATAGAAATAACTCGCTTTATAGCGGAAAGTTTTTGTTACAAAAAAGGTTTATCGTGAAAGGGAGGCACTTTTGTAGGACAGGAATTCATCTTGTTTTTTTTTATATTGAAGACATATTGCATCTTATATCATGTCGACCTACAACTAAATAAATAAATATTGGAGGACAGTACACATAACACCATCTAGACCTATCACAATAAAACAATCTATGATTATTAACATTTAAACTGATATACACTTATTATAACCATTATTGACTTCTATGTAAATTTTATTGAGTTTTGACGTATTTCGTAACTTTATCTAATTAGGAATTTATCTCGATGATCCATATTAATTATAGTTATTTTGCAACGCCCTCACAGGGTACAATGTTACTATACTCATAGCATTGTTTGTTACACCTAAGCTGAATGTACATTGAAGCAAATAAATGAAATGAAATGAAAATGAACTAAGCATAGCCTGTATTATGGTGACCAGATGACTGATATAATACTTACATATCCTTAAACACACACTAATGATATATTCTAACACCCATACACAGAACAAACATCTTTGTTCATCACACAAATGTTGGTCCTGTAAGGGAATCGAACCCTCAACCTACAGCGCAGAAGGCAGAGCTAATACGAACTTAGCTAACAGGTACAACTCTTCCAATATGAATACTTTTGGAACTTAGTAAGGGCGCTCTCTGGTCTCTGACTCGTTAGTCGAACGATGGTCTAACGCTCCTTGGGTTGCTCAATGCAAAGGCGCTCTTAGTTGTTTAGGTATTTTCGTGAAAAGCCCTGGGGGTCTATTCTTGAAATCGAACGACAGGACTTTTGACTATCTGTCTCGGGAACGGGGTCGGCGAAGCCGCGGGTGGCCGTTAGCACCATCTATTAATATTTTTCCGTAACTTTGTTAATCTCTGTAATTATTACAATAATTTAAATAGCTATCTTTTTTCTAATAGCGATATTAGTACTTTAATATTTTTTGTGATGTGTAACCGCCCAACGTAGTGGGCATGGGTCAGCTAGTTTTGTGATGGTGTAACCGCCCAACGTAGTGGGCACGGGTCAGCTAGTTTTGTGATGGTGTAACCGCCCAACGTAGTGGGCACGGGTCGGCTAGTTTTGAATAATTCAACGACATTATGGTTTCGGTATATCGAACCAGATTTCCAGAGTAGACGTCCTGAACCTTTCCTAGTTGTTAATATATATTATGAAAGTGCAAACAAGAATGCTCACCGATGAAAAAAAATGTACAAAAAACTGGGAGTTATTTTGGGCTCAGTTAATCATTTCCCTAAAGGAAAGTTTACGATTTATGTACCATCCTTTATTTATACGCCCGCAGTCTGCGCTCTGATACCATCTTAAAGCCTTCAGCTCTTAAAATATTTACTTACGGGTGTTTAAGTAGTTAGATAAGATTGAATTATATAATATAAAGCCGACAACAGCCCTATCTTTATCATTACATTCCACGTTATATATATAGAAAATAAAATCATGTTAAATACATGAATTCTATAACATCCATAACATCAGATAACATGTGTTTGTATGTTACCTTTTCACGGAGCGACAGCGACAGCTGATCTTGATAAATGTTGTCTTCTTTTTCTTCTTCTCGTGTCTCTGGCTATTTACAACCAGTGTGGTGAAAATATTAAAGTGTGGCTCAGAAGCTCCTTTCGTGCTCTTACCACATGTGTTCGAACTTAGAAGTTCGACCTTAAAAGGTTCTACGAAATGCTTGTTTCATTCATCGTTTGAGAGTACTGGCATAGCGTACAATTTAGACTGGATTCGATCCCTCGACATTAGGAAGTCGGAAGGCAGGTCCACTACCAATAGACTACTAGTCACCATCATCATCATATCAAGAAGAAGAAGTCCACTGCTGAACATAGGCCTCCCCAATAGATTTCCAGGAAGACCGATTTTGAGCCCTCTCCATCCACCGACTTCCTGCGATCCTTATAATGCCGTCAGTCCATCGGGTGGGGTCGTCCTACGCTTCGTTTTCCTGTCGCCAAATGAAATGAAATGATTAGACCACTAGTGCTCTCGATAAATTTAGTAAGTACATTGTATCTTGCTACTTTTCATGTAGGTACCACAAGTGCAAAGCCGCAGTCCGGAACTAGTTTGATTATACATTCATAACTAAAACGTTTGTATGCTCCTGCAGATTTAATTTTCAATTCAAAAGCATAGTTGAATGTAACTATTCAACAACAATCGTATAACCGGCGTCCAACCTGGCCTTAGTTAAATTAAGTTAGAAGACTGCAGATCTGTACCGGAAAGTTTCAGTAACAATTTCGGTATTCCGGATTATTTTACGACTTTATCGGGCCACAAGTTTATGATGAACAGGTAAATACGTGCTTTCATAACATGCCACTTTAGTATGATACCTATTGTTTCGAATATGAGATGAGATGAGATGTAGCTAGAGAATTTAAGTAAAATAATTACGTTTTAAAAACTAAAAAGACAACGGACTTTATGAATAAAAAAGTAAAATATCAAAATTTCGTTTCGTCCAAGTGGATGACAAGTGGATTTTTTTCAGTTTTTTTATATTTAAAACCTAACTACTGAACCGATTTTCATGAAATTTATATGGGACCAATCGGAAAGTATATCCTTTCACATCAAATCTATTTTTTTTCAAATCGGTTCTTAAATGACGGAGTTATGAGGTAACAAACATAAAAAAAATGTGAGCCGTCACGTGACCGCTGGCAGATGTGAAACATTTAAATATTATATTACGAATTTTGCCTCCGTGTCAGTAGTACTACTAAAAAGTACAACTGGTAGTACAAATGACACACCTTTGTATGTTTAGTACTACTACAAAACATACAAGTAAATTCGCCCGACTTTTGGTATTTTAATTAAAACGTAAGTTCAACTGGTAGTACAAATGTCACATCTATGTATCTCCAGTATAAAAAAAACAACAGAAAACTTGTATCTCTAGTATAAAAAACAATAGAATGTAAACCATGAAAATGGTGAGAGCACACCCTTGTTTCTTCACTTAACGTAATTTGTCCAAGAATAGAGGTATGTTAATTTCCCCATTTCCCAAGCTGCATTTGAACGTGAAGAATATAAGTATCCCGTTCTACAACATTCCTTGAACGTTTTTTTGCTGGTTCTAATGTTAAAGAGTTCACAGCGTTAAATTCTGCATCCTCCATCATAATTTTCAAAACATGTATAATTGTTGGTCTTCTTTTAAAAAGTTTATTAAATTGACCATTCCAACCCTCACAGACATTATTCGTCCGGTGTCGCTCACCGAAACAACACCATAAAGCTGTTTCGGCATCCAGTATTTTTTTATAACTGTTGTAGGTTTTCGTTACTTCCTATTTCACTCTCCTTCAGTATATAACTAAACCCTTCTTCAATTTGTGCTTCTGGGAGAAGCGGCACCACCATGCATAAACTGACAATTTTGTTCAAATTCCGTTTCGTATTTTTTTTATCCTTTTTAAAAGCATTGGTTGCTTTGCTTTTCGTTTAAGCTTATCTTGAAAATGATAAAAACAACCGTGATGTGTAATCTGGGGAAAAATTGTTTTCATCGCAGTGATTGAAGCTTGTTCAAATCCATTATAAATTTCATTGGTGCCCATTCCGGAACTTGCGACTTGATGATCTCAAACATATTATAATAAGACTTTTTCAACTTGTTAGGCATAAGTGCATATACCAAGGGAACAACATATTTTTTCTCATCACTACTACCTAAATAACAAAATAGCACATATAATTATTTGAACGGCTTTGGGCACCTCTTGGGAACGGATCGGTATTTGTTGTACGTCGGTAAATTTGTAATTAAATCAAGTCCCTTATCCTTCATGGATGCTACTGTCTTTTTGTATATTCTAGAGACAGTTTCTTCTGTATTTAAAGCTGCCGTTTTGATACTGGTGCATATTATTGAGCAAAGAGTGTTTTCGTTTTCATTAGGCAAGCAGGTTTGAGCATGGATACTCGTTTTGAGAACTTTTGATTGGTCCTGTGGAATAAAATATATTACGTCATGTCAGCACAATCTAAAAGCACACGATGGTCTACATGAAAACCAGCCTAGAACCTAGTGACTTGACTACCTTACGACTCTTAGGCTTCATGTCCACTAGAGCGGGAAGAGGAGAAGCGAAGCTGTGTCCAATACAAAAAAGAAATAAAACCCTTACCTCTGTAACAGTCACTGTCCCATTGCATTTGCATTTTGATACTTAAAAGTTCTTGATGCTGTTCTCCAGATGCTATTAAAATTTTTGTATCTTTTTAACAGGTAGTATTGATGGCCATTGTATAATAATACTTTGCCACGTCCGCGTTCTACTATCTTTATATCATCTAAAGAATTGGCTAAAGCCGAATCCCCCATTTTTTTATATAAAAATAACGTCTATACAATTCAATGTTTATTAAA
This sequence comes from Lampropteryx suffumata, assembly GCA_948098915.1. Classification (NCBI taxonomy): domain Eukaryota; kingdom Metazoa; phylum Arthropoda; class Insecta; order Lepidoptera; family Geometridae; genus Lampropteryx; species Lampropteryx suffumata. Next base: position 14,941,960 of record OX402553.1, read on the forward strand.
ATGGAAGCTTTACAAACATATTCTTGACACTTTATGTCATTTCTTTATCTATCACCAAAGAGGTACTTCAAAATCATTTACATTATAAGTGGCCATTTTAGAATTATCAATAAAGAGTATCGATCATCATGATAAATGTTCAGTTATACTACCAATACTGCATAAGTACTCCTGGTAATACAAAGGTGTGTCATTTGTGCTACCAGTTGAACTTACTTTTTAATTAAAATTCCAAAAGTCGGGTGAATTTACTTTTATGTTTTGTAGTAGTACTAGAGATACAAAGGTGTGTCATTTGTACTACCAGTTGTACTTCTTAGTAGTATTACTGACACGGAGGCCGAATTTTCTCCAGAAAATGATGACAGTTTATTCGATAAACATTTGTTTTCTTTGTACCTATACATGTTAATTACTATGGTATACTTACATTAGTTTAACAACATAGTTAATAAGGTTAAATAAAAAAGGTTTATTATTTTTTGCTTCTCAGTTTTTTCCACGGTTTAAGTACCTATATAAGTAGTATATTGTTCATTTTGGTACCCATAACACAAGCTCTGCTTACTTTGGGGCCAGATTATGCTGTGTTAAATTGTCTGGCACTATTTATTATTTATTTATTTATTAAGTTAAATAAGTATGTATGTATTTAAAAACCGGCCAAGTGCGAGTCGGACTCGCGCTCCGAGGGTTCCATACAAACCTATAAGTATATAATTAAAATTTCGCCCATCACGACAATCGAGTCATAGTTGGATGATGTAACAAAAAATTTACAGTTTTCGCAATTTTTTCTGTATCTGTGCTATAAGACGTTGCTTCGTACCAACTTTCAAGATTTCTGAGTTCACGGGAAGTACCCTGTAGGTTTTGATTCCCTTGCGAGTTGCGAGTTTGAATATATGCGACTTAAATTGCTGTTTCTCTTGATTGCGTTGACATAGAAATTTGGTTTTGTTACAGCTTAAAGGTATTATAGACCTGAGTATTTTATATGAATTCCAATTTAATACCTCTACGCGTTCATGAGAAAAAGGGTAGTAAGTTTAAAATTATTAAAAATATTTTTATTATATGATGTAACTAAAAATGTACGGTTATCACAATTTATCCTTTATCTGTGCTATAAGAAGTTGCTTGTTGTTGTTGTTGTGATTTCAAGATTCTGAGTTCAAGGAAAGTACCCTGTAGGTTTTGATTCCCTTGCGAGTGTCGAAAATTTGCGGCATAAACGGCTGTGTCTTTTGATTGCGTTGGCTTAGAAGTTTGATTTTTTTACAGCTTTAAGGGACAGTAAACTTGAGTATTTGATATAAATTTCAGCTTAATACCTCTACGCGTTCCTGAGAAAAAGTGTCTTGACAGACAGACGGACAGACGGACTGACAACAAAGTGATCCTATAAGGGTTCCGTTTTTTTCCTTTCGAGGTACGGAACCCTAAAAATATATTATATCGATCATCTAGTCACCATAATACAAATACAAAATGTTTTATTTCTGTAACTTAAGTAACATAGTTTATCAGTATTGGATACCTCCTTTTAAGTATAATATACCTATATTAGGAGAATATCGCTCTTCCTAATTGTGGTTTATAGCTATTACATTGCTGTAACATACATTAAAACATTTACTTGACTACTTTTATAGTAAATAACATTCATGTGAATTTTTGAGGGTAGATTTGAGAAAGTTATCAAAGTCAGTTGTGTATGTTGAAGCTTAGCGCGAGTACTGTGGTGAGGTGTAGGTAAGGTAATAATATTAACTATGCTTAGTTTTAGGGCTAGATGGTGTTGTGTGCATTTTCTACTAATATTTCTTTATTTACTACTTATCGCCTTACTTACAAACGCGTCTCAACACTGCTTAACATTCCCCCTGTCTCTATTTGTCACTATCTTACAAACAGGGATGGCACTATTTTAAACAGTGATTAACTTCTGACAGAGATTGAGATACCTTTCTAAGTAAAGCCGTTAATAGGTCGCCACTCAGTATAATATTATAACATAATACGCTATTTTGATACTTGATGAGTCAAAATGTTTAGTAATACTCGTATACTGGAAACTGATGTATAAAATTTAATCAGGCAGAGAACAAAAGAATAGGAATATTTGGCATGATTATTCCATAATCGGATTGATAGTGAAAGTACTGAACACATCTAAATCCCTACAAATATTATAAATGCGAAAGTAACTCTGTCTGTCTGTTACGTTTTCACGACTAAACTGGAACCGATTTTGATGAAAGTTGTTATAGAGATAGATGGGACCTTAAAGAAGGACATAGGCTAATTTATCGATAAAGAGGTACATTGTATCTTGCGGATATATGCTACTTTTATGAACGTGCGCGTGCGAAGCCACGGGCAGCAGCTAGTTTTCCATAATATCTAAAAATAACCAAATTAAATCTAATATTTTCACGCCCTTTATCACTTTCAGTAGGGTAGAAACGTGCATATCGTAACCGTATATTTACTTACTACCCACACCTAGGAGCTCGCACAACAACCCACATCATAAGCAAATTGATTCTGGGAATAAGTTGAGCACGAAATGATTTTACCTCAGGTACAGTCTATGTTTGCCTTATTCCTAGAGATTTACGTACAGAATAAATATAGGAGCACTCCTGTGCCCAATCACGCTCCCAAGCTCCCAATACTTGGGGGGGGGGGCCGTCCTAAACAAACACGCGCGGGACCGCTAAAATGTCTATCAGAGATGAATTGCCCAATTCTAAGATTTCACTTTAGATTTCAGCATATTAATATTTTAGTAAGATCCTCAAAGTAAATACCTTATTCACAAAAATGTATATGATTCAGACGGGACTTTGCGAAAATATAGAATTATATATATATACTTTGTTAAGCTACCTATAGATCGTTTTTACCGGTCCTTAGATAGCTCAGCTGTGTCACAATTTTGATATTATCGTATATTATTCTGCAAATTTCTCTGATTATATCTGTAAATAAATTCCATACCTAGTATATATAATACTAGCTGACCCGGCAAACTTCGTACCGCCTCAGAATAAATAAATAAAACAGCAAGCATTTTTTTTCATATTTACTCACCTTTTAAAGCTTCCCTGGACTTCCACAAATAATTCAAAACCAAAATCAGCCAAATCAGTCAAGCCGTTCTCGAGTTTTAGCGAGACTAACGAACAGCAATTGATTTTTATTAGATAGCCTGATAAGCCAAATCGAATTATACAAAACTTGGTATTATTATCCTTATCTACTTTGGGCCTCGAATAGCATATACTCGTAGGCTGCCTACTTCTTCTGTAGGCACCACGCGTGCGAAGCTGACATAAAGCTAGTCCTTAAATATTATAAACGCGAAATTTGTTATGTATAATTCACTCTTTCACGCAAAAACTACTGAATTGATTTTATCGAAACTTCACATTAATATAGCTAATAAATAAACATCAGAATAATACATATGCTTAATTTATAAATATATTGTGTAAATTGTCCAAAATATAACAATAAGTGTCAAGTAAGTGGAAAAAAAATCTGCCACCTGCAAGCTATTCTGGCGTGCGCTGCAAAAACCATTAGAATTGCACGAAGTATTAATGTAACCTTTGTCGACGAAGTCGCGGGCACCAGCTAGTATAAAATACATTTGAAACAGTTGAGCTATCTAAGGACCGTTCTTCTTCTTCTCCTACCTTTACACTAGTTATTTTAAACCAGGAAAGGTTATGGTGAAAGAATTAAAGCGCGCCTCAAAAGCTCGTATACTTGTTTGTTTTCTACATTATTTCTCACGATATATTCCTTCACCGTTTGAGAGTCCTGAGTAAGGACAGGACCGTTTAAAACGACCTAATAAATAGCTCAACTGATTCATATCACATATATATATTCATATCATAGCGGGCAAGTACCTACGTAAGTATATTCTGTACAATATTCGTGTCCTTTGAGACATGTTCCTGCGTTGATGTCATTGTTCAAAGTTATTCCATAATTAGAAATCAAACCGTTTCAATTCAGCTTCATTCAGCTTGTTATGAATTTATCGACCTCAAGATTATATGATAAGTTAAACACGAGAATGCGATTGCTAGGCTTATCTTAATAGATCTGTCTGTTCAATACAAGTCCAGTGCCTACAATCAGTCAAATAATAGTGTTGAGCTGCGATTAGCGCAATATTAAGCTCCAATTTCGATTATCCCGCGGGAACCAGCGGGTTATGAAAGAAATACACGACCCCGCCTTCCCTGGTCATGTTTGATAGCAAATATTAAAGGACAGTATTTTCAGAATTATGAATCTTTTTTTATTCATACTGACCCAGAGAAGTAAATTACCTTAGACGTACTTAATAAACCTCTTAAAACTATTTTATCCAATAATAGATCAGCTATATCTACGTGCAGACCGAGCCAGTAAAAGTTTACGAGCTGATCCCAATAGCGTACCTACCTCAAAGTGTTCATAAATGCTCGCATAAAGTACCACACGGACCCTTAAACTCGGGAGAAACAATTGGAAAGATGAAAAGGATCCGATCAACGTGTGCAGTACCTATATTATGTAATATTCAGTCCTTGATGTCGGCAGCTGGAGCGGTTCTCACCAAACTTTATAATCGTACTTATTGGAAAACTTAAAATAGTACTTTAACTGCCTAGTTATTATACATCATATTTCATCATACATCATCATATTCATCGATTTCTGTTATACATCAATAGTTCTTTGTTCTCTGGCCATTTTCAGTTTGTCAAGTAAATATGCACCGTTATATAAGTAACTCTGGTAAGTGTCTGAAATATGAAAAAAGCTAGTTCATATTTAAATTACTTACTGTAAAACAAATCTATATTTTTTTGACGTGATAACGGTTAAAGATTATTTTATTTTTCATAAGATTTACATACGATTTACTAAAAAGTATTTACTATGTTTTATAATACAGTGAGCGTTCTAAATGATATTCTTATATAATAATAAAATTAATTCAATTTGCATTAACATAGAAACAAGGTTAAAAACAAAATAACAAAAAAAGTGAGGTAGTTTTGTCGATCATGCAGACAAATACGTAAAACCTAAGCAGAACTTTTGTGCGCGGAACCACTTGCACCGAGAAAGTGTGTGAAGCAACGCTCTGAGATATCTCCGGTTACATTTGTCCCTAACCTAACACGTATCAGTCACTATAAAAACAAATTTAGATTAGATTATACATTATTTGGCATTATAGATTTATTTATTAAGATAAATGATGTGTATTTTTTTTTTTTATTAACCTATTATTTCCCACTGCTGGGCAAAGGTCTCCCCCAATTCCTTCCATTGGTCCCTGTCCTGTATTATTTTATATGTATTGTAAAACGATGAACGCCGGCTGCATGCTCGAAAGAGCATGATTCATGGTCACGTTCTGCCATAGCCGAGCGTGCAAGCGAGAGCGCGGAACAAGCGATAGTGAGGCACGATTGGTTCATCAATGTTTTCTTATGACGTTATCACGTAAAATTATCGTGCGTAAACCGACTTTACAGGCAACCATTTTTTTTGTAAAACCCAGTGCTTGATCGTCATAACGCGATTTAAAATACTTGCCTAATCGCACACTAGTTAATGAGTTGTTATTTCTATTCTCTGCCATTAGAATGACAAGGACAGAGCATACTTAAACGCCACTCTAAATATGTAATCATTGGATAGATAATTAGTAGATAGTTTGACGACCTCTGTGGCGCAGTGGGCTTAGGTCCGGCTAAAACGCAAAAGGTTGCGGGTTCGATTCCCGCCGCGGGACAAATGTTTGTAAGATCTGCAAGTATTTGTCTCGGGTCTGGGGTATTTCTATGTATAATATATATGTAATTACAAAAAAAGGTATATATAAGTAGTAATATCAGTCATGTGGTACCCATAACACAAGCTCTGCTAACTTTGGGGCCAGATGATGCTGTGTGAAATGTCCGGTATTATTATTATATTATAAATACGTATAACCACGTACTCTAGTAGGTAGGTGAACGGGTAGTTCAAATTGGCGAGCTACGTACTGTTCGTCGAAGACCTGGACACTGAACGTCATATACCGGCTTTTTTTAATATAAAAAAAACTATGATCTATATATTATTTGTTCATTTAAATATTGTTTATGATATTTTTTATTTATTTTGAATTTATAGTATATAAGCGAATTTATGTTTAAATGTTTGCTTAATGGAGTATTCAAGTCGCAACGATTAGGATTTGGAAAAGCATATACTTATACTACTTTTTATGCAAGTATTACGCGTCCAAAGCCACGAACAGAAGCTAGTACGAAATAATTACATGCCGATACCACTTATATTATTATTTATAGAACAAATGCTACAAAGAATAAATGGCGCTAGAAACTAAAAGGTGTTATTATAGCTACTGGTACATCGTTGTCTAGTTTTAAATCCGATTGGCATCAGTTGTGTGATGCCCGCCCGCCCAGTGCCAGAGCGGAGTGGTAACTCATGTTAACCTGAGTATGCTTTTGTCTTAGCCAAGCTCTATATACTTTGTAGATAGATTTTTGCTAAAGATAGATATAACTATCAAACCTGTATAATATAACAAACTTCATACATGATAAAATAAAAATAGGAAGGTCAAAATTTCGTGTTCATTTTCCTACTTTCGTGGTATTCATGTATCAGACTTTAAGGTTTCCCTGCAGCTAATGTCACTTATAGCTGTTTTTTCTTAAAAATAAAGCTGTGTTCAGCCAGGGCGTGCCATTAACGAGGCTCGCTATCAGTACTGGACCGCAGCATGTGTTTATTGCGGTGTTCGTAAACGCGCCTTTATAGCGGCTACAACTGTCTCTGCAAACATCGCAGATACGACTCAAAAGCCTCGTAAAAACTACACAAGTGGCTGCTCTGTACGGCTAATTAATCCCCCTGGATCTCTATAGGGTTGTCTACTGCTGACTGAATATTGAGGGCAACTTGCAGAATGTTGACAATTTCTTTCATTTACTCAAAAAGACAAGATAAGCAAGAGACTAATGAATGTCCGTAATCCGCCTTATTGTAACAAAGAGCAGGCATAACCCTAGTTCAAAGTGCTTCGCTTCAGGCAGCTTCATTAGCAAGGACATTAGAGTAAGCTGCAGTAATCTTGGACATTCAGTTCACTTGTTACTTCGTATGTTCTGAATAACATGTCAGGGGTCCTACGATTGTGGAGCGTAGTTTAATCGCCCGTCAGTTATTTGACGAACATGATTTAACAGTTGAGCATAGGCCTCCAAAAATACGAAAATTTTAGTTACTTTAATCTTGTGTCGCCTATCGATTTGCTGTGACTATCTCAACGTCGTCAATACATTACGTGACGTGAGGGCCATCTGTACCTCATGGTTATATGATTGTCACCTCATTCTAATCAATAAGTTAGTGTAATTATAATAATAATGCCGGACATTTCACACAGCATCATCTGGCCTGAAAGTAAGCTGAGCTTGTGTTATGGGGACCACATGACTGATATACAACTTATATAAACTTTTTTTTGTAAATACATACATATTATACCTATATAGAAACACCCAGACCCGAGACAAATACTTGCAGATCATACAAACATTTGTCCCGCGGCGGGAATCGAACCCGCAACATAGTGCTTCTTAACTACGACACTGCGACACAGAGGACAATTATGGACAATGAACAATCATCACATTACACTATAACGACCGCCATATGCCGGTTTTGCCATCATAGATACCTACCCCATTTTAAGACCAACTCGACTGTTTCCTAGTCCCGGCACGTTGTGGCTTTCAATCAGATGAAACAAAGTAAATATACAACGGAGAACAAATGCATTACATTCGCTTGGTCCCTTAACGGAGTCTGAAATATGTGGTACTCGTAGGTACGTAAAATGGCACTTTATGATAATAAGTTTACAGTTGGGATAGATTTTTGCGCGGATAGATTTGGCGTAATATCTACAGGCTTCGTGTTAAAATAAGCATCAGAACACTTTGACATAAATAAATAAATAATGCCGGACACAGCATCATCTAGCCTCAAAGTAAGCAGAGCTTATGTTATTTGCTTGTGGTACCCACATGACTGATATATTACTTATTTTTTTTTTTTGTAAATACATACATATTATACATAAACATATTTATACATATACAGAAACACCCAGATCCGAGACAAATACTTGCAGATCATACAACAATTTATCCCGCGACGGGAATTGAACTCGCAACCTTCTGCGTTTCAGCCGGACCTTTGCCCACTGCGCCACAGAGGTCGTCATAAAAAAATGATATTGTTTTAGATGTTAACGAGTTTTTGTCCCGTTTTACCTTTTAATTTTACTACGTCGCGACGCTTCTGTTATGATACAAATTTGCAATAACCGTGGTGGCTGACTGGCAATCTGTAAACCTGTAAATTCGAACTTAACTAAATTTTATAAGATAGCGCCTCAGGGTCTTCCTGTTACGAACTTTGGAAGCCCTCGACATATCTAGGTATGTGTAGCATAAGACCGTGATCGGATAGTAGGAACTTTTTCACTCTCCTAATATTAAGTTTTTCGATATAAAACCAGCGGTGACACGCTAAATAAACCCGCACCAATCCCAAAACCAAAACTGTCTCTATCCCTTTATATTGGACGGCAAGTTCCAAAGTATTTGTCCATCTCTCTCAAACTTCACGCAGAAACGCTTTGTGTCCATTGAATTATCTTTCTTTGAAGAAAATAAAATTCCGGATGAAAATGTTTTCTTTGTGCTGCTAAAGGAGCTTATCCCAGATTTTTATGAAATTATCTAGAAGTATTTGGTTTATAAACATATATTTATTTATTTATACTCATAGACAAGAACTTGGCACCTTAATTGCAAGTCATCATCTGGCGAGATTTTTCTTGGGTCGAAAATCTCGTCAGATGATGTCTTGCAATTAAGGTGCCAAGTTCTTGTCTATGAATATGAATAAATAAATAATGCTGGAACTTTCACATAGCATTATCTAGTCCCAAAGTAAGCTATGCTCACTTACAGCATAGTTACCAAACTTCTGATCTCTAGGTCTGTAATATATTTGGATATAGGAAGGATGGACATTATGTATTTAAATAGTCTGTAAAGATGAAAATTCAATATGAATTTACATAAATTTAAAAGCCAATATTTAAATCCGAGCTCGTTAAAATTATCATTGTTTTGCTCTCACCCCTAAATGTTCTCTCATTTATTGCATAATAATAAGTGAAAGTTGCCAAAACAGGAGGTGCCAAACTTTTAGTAGAACTAAGTAGACCAATGCCATGAAACAGACTGGCTCCCATCCAGCCTTCGAGACCAATTCACCTTGAGCATTATTTTGCGTACATCAAGGACAAATTCCCGATATACAATTTGGCGAGACATCAAATGCCAAAGAAAGAAATCAGTTTTAAAAGTCAAGGTTGCCAGAAAGTAGCGCGGGTCAACAATTTAGCAAATATCTTTAACGACTTTAATATGTAAAACCAATTGAACAAAGTTGCTAAGTGTGATGCATGAATAAATAATTCAAACCGTCTGCTCACAATTGTCATTACGGTGAAATATATTCAACAACCTGATAAACCAGTAAATGTTATCTAAAACATTCCCGCCTTCGATACTAATTTGGAAATGTTCATTCTCGTAACAGGACTAAGTATTTCTAAAGCTGAATTTTCATCTGCTAAAGGCAAATTAGACAGCTGCGCCACGTCCTAATTAGATTCCACGAGATTAGATCTGTATGTAATTCCTGGAACGGATATGAGTTTTGGAGCTCTGCTGTTTGAAAATTTCCGCAATTTTTTACCAATTCCCATCCAATCTTTGTAATCTAACAGCGATCAGTCTTGTTTATGCCTCATTACTTCTGCAGACGATGCCGGCAATGGAGGCAATCCAGCGATACACTTAGCGGAACTGCTACTACTACGTTTTTTCTGTAGATTAAACAAGCAAATAAATTATTCTGTTTTATAGATGGATTTTATTTCCGTATAAAATCAATATGCTGTTTAAGCCATATGTGTATTATGCAACGATGACTAATCGGTATTAAGGCACAGAGCAGTTCACCTTGTGTATGTTAAGTTTTTATACCCAGCAGATATTTATGTTTTTAAATTTTGTATCAGTGTAAATAAAAGAACTACCTGTAGAATCTCGAACTCATAATTCTACTATGGTCTTTCCGTCAAAACGCAATCAGTATTCATGTCTGACTATCTTCTTAGATGATTTATTAGCAACATCGTTTTCACTCGTTCTCACAGCAGTTTTGTGATTTGGTGTTCCAATTTGCTGAATAAGTACAAATTTGCTGCAGCTAAATGATTTAGTAAGGTAAAAGCTGCTACATCCAGTGTTTTAATTAGGTCTCGATGAGCTTCTATTTGTCGATTTAAACTATTTAGATACGCGTATAGTATCAGATGTTTTAGCTGCAGCCAATCAAGCTGTCAGCCAAGCTATGTGTAATTGTCACAGGTGCCTCGGGAGCCTTCGTGGTGTCACGCTCCCAATTTCCTGAGCGCCCCTACGAAGGCTGCGAATGTTATTGGATTTTTTTCGCAATATTCCTCATTGCTTGCCGACGAGAAGTGTCGATTCTCGAATTACTGGCGAGTGCAAACACGCGGCAACGTAACTCGATAAGGTCTCTGATTCGATGACTCCTTGGGATTGGTACCCTAGTTTTGTCTCGCAATTCTTAGGTTACAAAGAATATGGAAAGGCTTCTGTTCAAATTGTGTTTCTTTCCGAGCAAATGGAATGATATTTTTGCTACAATAAGCAAATATCGAGTCCAATAAAGCCAACACGCAGAAGTTGGAAAACAAAATAAAATATTTACTACAGTTTTCAGCAAATGAAGCAACAAATTATTCGAACCATAAAGTAGTCCTTTACCTACGCCTTAAAATTTTAATCTCAGCGGATGAAATCTGTAATAAAGCCGGGGAATTAACTTTAATCCGCATCTAAAATTGTTTACGGTGTCACGGATCATTTTTACGCAATCTATTACGAGAGGGAGAGCTGCCTATGGGGGATTTTCATAAAATCTCTCTCCCCTCACCCCTCGCATATCCAGCTGGGCTCATTGATACGAAGTACCTCGTAAATCCTAATGCCCCAGCATTATCACACTTACGGCCTCTAAAGACAACAGAAACGAACATACGAATATTGTTAACGTTTACGGCGACCATTAAAGAAACAATGTTTTGGATTGGTGTAAATGTTTACCCCTTTGAGGAGAGCATCTCTAAAAATTATTTATATATTTGCCTTTTGTTTTATCGCACCCATCTACTTTTCATTATTTAATTGGTCGACCATCTTTGAAATACATAGGTACTTAAGACGAATACACATTTTCTATGAGAACACGTCAATGTGTTTTGAAAATACTAGAAGCAATTAATAAAGTAAAACCAAGTGTTTCATTGGAGAGACCGCTTTCAGCTCGATTGGGGGCATAATTTATTCAAGGTGGCCCAAAGCTGGACATTATTCATTTGCAGATTGCCGGGTCACTCGCCTTCTGCGACGTAGATGTTTGACGAACATCGCGGTTTTGATGTCTTAAAGGTTTTCGGAGTTTAAAGGTTTTCTGGGATATTCTGAGAGCAGACTTACTTTTAAAGAAATATTTGTTACCAGAATGAATAAACATTATTAGGATGTAGGAAAACATATGCTCAGAAATATTTGGTGTAGATAGGTACCTCGTGAGAAGGACCTGGAAACATATGCTCAGAAATGTTTGGTGTAGATATGTACCTCGTGAGAAGGACCTGGAAACAACCTGAAAGACAAAACGAATAATACATTTAATTACTCATACAAGTGGTTTGTTTGTGTTGTATTCAACCACTCAGTAGTCTATCTATGGTTTTATATAAACGGAATAGAATATAAGAGTTTATTAGACAACAGTGGACAGAAAATAGTGGAAAGCATAACAATTTTTTGAACAAATACCAAATTACGTTTTATTTAAATACGAAATCCAAGCTACAGATTTTATAAATTTTAATATATCTGCAACAAATAATACGGTAGCTCTACTTTTTGCTCTCAAACCGCAGTTGGATTTAAAATTTCTGCAAAAATATTTAGTATCATGCTCCTGGCAGGATGTATGGCGGTGATCTCAGGTGCGGCATTAACCAATAAATAACCAGCAGCGTCTGCCTTGCCGCGTGATCAACCTAATCTAACCAGCCCTGATATAATATAACCCGGCTGAATATTTACAACATAAATTCAGCGCTATGCCAGAGTTTCTGCGGGATTTGTAAGTTCAAGCCTACGTAGGCTCCAAGTATAAACAAAGTCACTGTATGCCGATGATCAGGCTCTGCTGAACTCTTCGAGATATTAAGGTAGAAAAATAAACTCAAGTAAAAAGGAATTTATATTTCATCCGCGAACCGAGACTCTATCAATATTTTGTTCGTTTTTTCTCACCCTGTGTAGAGTAGGTTGTCTACTGTAAATATTGTTTCAGACTCTGTATTGGAGCTTTGCTCTTTGTTCGGTTCGTTACCACCGAAGGTTTCTAATGTAACTAGCTATGATAAACGGAGATGTTTTATGTGTTTTAGTAATAAATTAAATTTTATTTTTCAAATTTATAACTTGGGCCCTTGAGAATATAGGGTAATAAATTTAAGGCATGACATTGCCTTATCAGTACATATGTATATATGAAAATCGAATGTTCTAAAAAAACCGATGAACTCACTGTCCCCACAGTTAGGCTCGTTAAAGTTAATAAATCTTTTATAGGTCAATGTGTACAATTCTATAACAAGGTCCCATGCGACGTGTTAGATTTGTCGATTCGCAGATTTTAAAATGTAATAAAATGAAACTGTCTCATACATAAAGCCTATTATAAAATAACAGATTATTTAAATGACAAAAAAACTGGGAATGAATCTGCTCCAACTCGACACGGTATCCGTAACAACATTGGCAAGGATCGTACAAAAAAGTGTGCAGACCAGACGAGTGTCTTGCCGGATTCTTCTTAAACTGAGGTTAGGAGGAACAGGCACCTAGATTCACTAGCCTGTAAAAAGACGATTTAAAGTGGTCCTTGTTATTTTACTGAATAAATAATGTTCTGATTTGATTTGATATTACTGAAAAATATTCAGATGTAGTACGAAAAGTATTCATTTTCTTTCAAACAAAGGTTACGTAAAGAATTCGTTTGACGCTGTTAGTTTGACGCTGTTTGATTCACTTGTTTTGCGAGAGACGGTGCCTGAGATAGGTTTGAGACCTGTTATAGCCTAAACAAAGGTCACATCTCATCAAAAAGAGTGTTTTTGTAGCATGTGAACTTTGTGTTTTTTATTACTCTACCTAACGAACGTTCCGCTAGTAGCGGCGTAGTATTAGCTTCCTAGTGCTTATTTTCTTTGGATCTGGATCATGACTAGACTTGTATGTTTATACTTATATATATTTTAACCAGGATGAGAAATGTATGTTTCAAAATCGTAACGCCAAATAAAAATTGTATGTTTTTAATAAACATAACAAAAACAAAATTCAGTAATTAATAATAAATAAATAAAATAATACATAACCCAGGACATTTCACACAGCATCAACTGGCCCCAAAGTAAGCAAAGCTTGTGTTATGGTACCAGATGACTGATATACTACTTATACATACTTATTTCGTGAATACATACATATTATATAATATACAATAATATAATAATAATAATATACATAGAAACATCCAGACCCAAGACAAATACTTGCAGATCATAAAAATATTTGTCCCGCAACGAGAATCGAACCCGGAACCTTCTGCGTCTCAGACGGACCTTAGCCCGCTGCGGCACAGAGGTCGTCACTAAGTAATAAACTAAATACACTCCTCATAATGTTGTGTAGGATGTAAATGATGTTACTCACGTTAATTCAGTAAATCTATACTGAAAATGCACTACATCAAAATATAGATTTGCCTATACAAATTTACCTTACACGAACATCAGAATGTTCCGTGCAGAACAAGTGGGTCAGATTGTTCGTGAATAACAGAGCCGGCAATGATTATGCAAAATGATTTTTCTCGGAAAAGTTGGCGCAGAAATCAAAAGCTCGTACAACAACAACCTCCAATTAAGAAACTAAGTTTCTTTTGATTGTGTTTATAAATATTTATACCCCGCCTATTGGTATGATAACGAATGCACGGACTTGGACATCGGCTCATAGGTAAGTTGGCACAGCTAGAACGATCAAGTCAAGTCAAAAAATACTTTATTCAATACAATCACAAGGATCACTTTGCAACGTCTTGTATGTATGATATGTATCTTGAAAAAGTCTGGAAAACGACTACTACTTTTTCTAATATGTTTAATATCAATCGAGATTACATCAAAAGACGTAGCAAGTAACTTACAGGAGCTTTGTATTATTAAAAATTATATTATTTAAAATTCAAGAATCTCAGGTTATCATAGAATTGAAAAAAAAACACATTATTGAGGACTTTTTATAAGTAGGTAGGTAAGTACGCTTAATTAATCTATACCGATAAAAGAGTTTAACCTGACTGACTGACTGATTCATCATTGCCGAGCCGAAACAGCTGAAGCTAGAAAGCTGAAATTTGGAAGGTAGCTTCCTTTTAGAGCAAAGGCATCCACTAAGGCAGGATTTTTTGAAATTCAACCCCTAAGAGGGTGAAAAGGGGTGAAAACGAATGTATGAAACTTTATAACGCGTGGTGCGATTTGCTTCAAATTTGATATGAATAAATAAAATGCAAAATAAATGGACACGTGTTTCAAGATTTTTCATAATAACTCTCATAATATTTATAATAAATTACGGAATAACATAAAACAAGCTAAAACATTACAAAAATTCTAACCAAAATATCTCTGGTAGGCGTCGAATATCGAAGCAGTGGTGTTGACTTTGTCCTTAATTTATTATTTTTTATTATTATTTATGTTAAACTATATGTATGCTCGCAAGCTATCTTAAGGTGCTTATATTACATGTAATTAGTTTTTTTAAGTTCTCATATTAAGTGAATTGTAAATTATTTTATAAGAATAAAATTTCTTAAACCGTCGCGTCACGCTTCCCGCGTTACTGACCCGCAGGTTTGGCCGATTTTTTATTGTATTGTGTGTTTATGATTACTTCTTCATACCGTGTCTCTAGTTACTTCGAACCAGTGTGATGATAGGTTGACAGAGGCTCCTCACGATGTTTTGATGTTTGAGAGTACTGGCAAAACGTAATTTATTCAAACTGAAAAATAGGTGCACGACCCACGAACACGAATGACCACGAATAGGGCGTGGTCACTATCACTAAACAACCAGTATTCTCATTCAGACATTATGATAGTAAACCAGCTGTTTTCTATTCCTGTGGCATTCCGAGCCGGCCTGCACATTAGCAGTCGGATAAGGCCGAATTGATATTGAATGAGGAAACGATCAAATGAACTTTATACAGAAATATTCATTTATTCCGACTTATAACATCAAAGGAATACTTATAAATTGACGCTTTCTTCTAACACAAAGGGTCTTTGTATTGTACCTACATACCGAGTACTTATAGGTTACGACCTGACCTATACATATCCATACTAATATTATAAATGACAACCACTGTGGCGCAGTGGGCCAAGGCCTGGCCCAGACGAAGAAGGTTGCGGGTTTGATTCCTGTCGCGGGACAAATGATTGTATGATCTGCAAGTATTTCTCTCAGGTCTAGATGTTTCTATGTGTAATATATATGTAGTTATAAACTAAAGTAAGTAGTATATAAGTCATACTTCTTATATACTTTTTTATACTAACACAAGCTCTGGTTACTTTGGGGCCAGATGATTTTGGGGCAAGAATCTCGTCTGGTCCAAGCGCATTTTTGCATGATTCATCTTATAACTACTAAAAACTAATACATAAAAGTTTATACATTTCAAATGTGTCGGTTAACTGTCTAATAAGGGCAGAACAACATGAGGCCATGCATTCTTATCAATAATATATTCATTTATATTATAATAAACTTTCTTCAAAAGACTACCTTTTATGTAAGTTTTAAATTTCGTAATAGGTAGTTTATTTGCATTTTCAGAAAGCTTATTACTGAAGTGGACCTTTTCATTTATATATTATATAGTGTAGCTATTGTAAGAATATTAATGTCATCAAATATTTATCTCAAAGACTCACGCGGTTTAATTTTATAAATGGCACGTATTATTTATTTGAATAACCTAAGTGAAATGTCCGGCATTATTTATTATTTATTTATTTAAATATCATCAACAGCCTATGTGAATCTGTTGATATGGATATATTGTTTGGCATAATTCAGACTGCTACACGGTATAAATAAATAATGCCGGATATTTCACACATCATCATAAAGCTCCAAAGTAAGCAGAGCCTGTGTAACAGGTCCCATCAGTCATGGGACAATTGTATATATAATTATATATTTTTTTCTTTTTACAAAAGAAAAAAATATATAATTATTATACATAGAAAAACACCCAGACCCGAGACAACAGATCATACAAACATCTTTCCCGCGGCGGGAATCGAACTCGCAACTTTCTGCGTCTCAGAGCTGCGTCTGCGTCTGCGTCGTCAAAGCATATACCTATGTTCTTAGTGATTCCACTATCGTTTTGGTGTCCCAAATGTATATACAAGTATGAGTATGCTGATGATTGTCTATTTTTATTTTTTTTACCTTTTCACGGTTGACGTGTCGTGATGAAATTTAGCAACGAGATATATTGGTTAATGGGGAAACGCATAGGTTACTTTTTATGTAGAGTATCTGGATGACCGAGCTTTGCTCTGTATAAAACACGGATAAAACTACTTTTTCTAAAAATGAAACCTAGCTAGATCGATTTATCACCCCCGAAACCTCCTGCATATATATCATGAAAATCGTTGGAGCCGTGTCCGAGATTCAGGATTAGATACCACGCTTGCGAAGCCGCGGGAAGCAGCTAGTAATAAAAACATCGGGAGACACTCTTGACGCCTGTTGTTTCAAAGGTGATTGATTTCCAAACTTTTAATATGGAGTACACGTACACATTGTATTAGCGTGTCGCGCCTTCTACCAGAAAGGCGCACCAGAATACCATACCAAAAAAAAACGCGATACTCATTAAATCCCAAACAATAAAGTACAGAGTAAGATTTCGGTTGATAACATTGTTCACAGTGTGCTCTCAAATGTGGAGGCTTTACAGTGTACGTACCTAATGATAATCTACTGTGGGTATGCGACCTACGGTGAGCTGAAGGTCACGTCATTATGTTCAAGGGCTTCCTTTAACCCCTATTCTTTATACCTTTACAGGCAACTTAGCACAAGTCCAGATATTTAAATCGATTTTCAGATATCGTATCGTTGTCGATATGCCCATCACTGTAACTGGCTCTTTGACCTCATTATTTAGGAAACAAGGCTTTCTACCAGATATTGTATTTAAAATACATTGTGTTTGTGTTTTAACTTGAGTAGGTAGGTACGGGTAACTGATACAGGTAGGTTAGGAGTAACCATACCTACCCTACCTAAGTCAGTTAATACTAATCATAAAATCACCACTTTGAATCGTCATCTTACATACCTAAGTCATCATCAATCACTAGGTCAGGGAAGAATCCGATAGGAAATTGATCTGGTCTTAACACTTTTTTTTTGAAGTGATAACTTCTTATCGGAGAGTAAACCGCTTCGTTACGTAACGCGTTACGGTGCCACTCTGTCTGGCTTTCCTTTCTCTCATGCATACGGCAGCGGTAGGCAGGCTTCTTCTTTCTTACTAGTTAGATTTTTACTTCTGTCTTCTGACGAGACGAGTTGGCGCAGATTCATTCCTATCTTTTTTGTTATCTATTTTCTTATGAAGAAAAAGATGAAACAACGCTATAGGACACATTATCGCGATCAAACTTGTGAGATTTATTTTATACTTGTGTATACCTAGAAGTATATTGGCTAGGAAAAGATTTCTGAGATAATGATATATCAATAGCACATCAAAATACCGTGTTTCACAACTCTTCATATTTGTTCATTATCAATCTTAGTAATGTTAACAAGACTTATATGCAATCAAAATAGGTGAATTATTTGCCAATCGCCAAAATATTTTGTTTACACAAAAGTTTATTAGAATAATATTGTTCCACTGGCTACGAGTTCAAACACTTATTTTCGGATTCTTCTAACTGCGAACTGAAAACTTCCGGAGTTTTAGAATATAATCATAATTTGCTGGTGGAATGTATCCTGAGCTAATCTCTAAGAACGTTTATGTCTAAAAAGTATGGTCGGAATTTGCTGGATTTGCTGAAGGCATTTCAGTGTTTAGCTGCCCCGTTGTTTGAAGCGACCAAGGCACTATTTTCAACAGTTTTTAATATAGTTAAGTAGTAGAATTTCAAGTGTAAGCTAAAACAGGGCTACCCTAGTCGCGAAGCGATTTCAAGCCCTTTGTCAAATAAAAGAATTACAAATATGACACCGCTTAATTTTACTAAATTCACGAGTAATTGATTCACGAGTTTTAGCTCATATTAGACGCCATGTAATTTGGTGTTAATTAAAATAGGACATCCCAGGAAAAATAATTATGGAACAGAATGACAATTTTAGATTTTATTAAAAATGTTATTTAAAACTGTGATTCTAATTTGGATTTTAGTGCAAACAAAATAAGATAATTTGTATTTAAATTTTAGTTAGTTCGGCGAAACATCTGTTAAAGTCAATGTCAACTATTAGTAGGGCCCTACCAGCTCTTTGTTAGCTGTGGATTACCACACCACAACAAAGTTCCACTCCAATTTGACTATTTAATAATTTAATTGATAAGAGTTTTTTCACACAGCATCATGTCATGTGTTATGGATACCACATGACTGATATACAACTCATATACTTTACTATACAAAAATTTGTCACGCATTGGCCAGGCATTGGTCCACTGCAACGCAGAGATCCTCATAATATAACAGTACATAATATATCGTCAAAAAGAACAAGAAACTCTACCTGTTTTCACGTAAGCATAAATACAGTACCTAGTTGCATAAGATGCGTAACATCTGACATTTCACCTTGGTAATGATGAGATTTACCGCGCGCGCTCATTGGTCAATTCAAATACTAAGCGCGCTAACTGGTCAAATCAAATAGCGCGCACTTCCACGGCTTCACTTCCTTCCCGTTTCACGAAATCACTCCCACTGATTGCAGCGAGAGGAAAGATATTACACATCAAAACTTGATTACCAATAGTTATGCCATGTCATGCCATGATGCCATGTCTTAGTAAGTAGTATCCAGGTAGGTAATTAATTTAGTGAACCCGACTTCTTACCATGTTACCTTACTGCCATGGATCACACCCTCAATCACATAATTAGAAATAGATATAGAAATAAAAAATATTTATTAAACGTCACAAATCAAATACAGTGCGAATATAATATAAACTAGTCTATGTACAGAGACAAAAAAAAGGCTACCACTCAGCATATGATACAGAAGTGTGTAGGCTGCTGTATCGCTGGTATTGGCGCCATCGTGAATAGCGCAGCAGCTACTGCCACACGCCATGAGTGTACCTACCACATACATTGTGCTGTTAACCTGCACCTGTTAACTTGCCATAATTGGTAACAGGTAAAACTCTTAGAACTAACGAACTAATAAAAATATTTACAAGTTTGTTAAATAGGCATTAACGAATACAAAATATAATACAAAATTATGCAACCAGTTAAACATTGTGATAAAATACATTAAATAACAAAATTAGTATAAATTAATTTAAACCAAAAACGACCTCTTAAAGAGCAGACTTGTGCATTTAGCTGATATTTTTTAAATGAATTTTTGAAGTACCAAAGCTAGCTAGCGTAGTTAATACATAATATATAATCATATATTATAATATATATCATTATAGTTATATAATATACGTTAATATATAATATATTACCTATTGTCATTCTAATATAAAAAATAGTAATGGCAACATATTTAAACAACACTTTAACTATCGTGTTGTTTAAATCTATTCGCATCTTTATTCATTGCATTGGGTCTGGGTGTTTCTTTATATAAATGTACTTAGTACTTAGTACTAAGTATATAACTAATATATCAGTCATGTGGTACCCATAACACAAGCTCTGCTTACTTTGGGGCCATATGATGCTGTGTGAAATGTCCGGCATTATTTATTATTTAGTACCTGGATGACCGAGCAGTGGTCGGTATAAAACACAGTTAAAACGACGTTTTCTAAAAATTCAACCTAGCTAGATCAATTTATCGCCCCTGAAATGACCTGCATACAAAATTTCATGAAAATCGTCGGAGCCGTTTTCGAGATTCAGGTTATATATATATACATATATTTTTTTATATTTTTTGTGTGTCCGCAAAACAACGTATTTATGTACGTAATTAAAATTCATTTTTTTATTTTATGTCCTTAAATAATCATTTATTTAGTACACAATATAACTTTTTACCCTTACTTAATATTATAAACGCGAAAGTTTGTATGTATGTTTGTTACTCTTTCACGCAAAAACTACTGCATGGATTTTAATGAAACTTTACAATTATATAGCTTATACATCAGAATAACACATAAGCTACAATTTATCAAGATATTGATTGAATTGTCCAAAATATAACGATAAGTTTCAAGTAGGAAAAAATCTGCCATCTGCGAGCTATTCTGGCGTGCGCTGCAAAAACCGTTAGAATTACAGGAAGTACTAATCCCGCGCAGACTAAGTCGCGGGTACCAGCTAGTACTGTATATATTGCACCTCCATTATGTATGCATGTACTTACTATATTATTTATTATGTTTTGATCGAGATTCGTAACGTCACACATCACTTTAGGCTCCGTCCGAAAATCAGCGCTGCCCCGATCCTCCATTGGTTCGGTACAACATCATGCTGAGACGGGGACCTATTTGTCCTACACAACAATCTAGGTACTTTTTTTAAATTTATTATTATATCTATTTTGATTATCAAAACTATGTAAGTGCCCTAGATGCTGGGTCAAATAAAAACCTTTTCTTTCTTTCTTTTACAAGAATTGCTCGTTCAAAGGTATTATAGATAGAATCATTTATTAAATCAATGACATTTGACAAGAACAGAACATACCTTAACACCGTGTTAACTAATTAAATGAATATAAGATAATCTTTTAACTGGGCATACCAAAAACTAATTATAGTTAAAGATAGCTTTAATTCAGTCTGCTTTTCTTGCTAAAAGGTTCGCAATTTTATTCCTCTGTAGATGCTTGGTGAAAGCAGTGTTTATTCGCTAAAGTGCATGTCTATATCGAGCTACACTCCATTAGTTTACTGGACTCAATCTTTAAATGGATCTGTAAAGAGGGTCCCGGAGTTATCCTTAAAACCTTGGTAGAGGCGTGCTTTAAACCGGTTTCATTTTTTAAAATAGGTATAGTCATTGTTATAGTTATAATTATATTTTGTATTTTCATGTATTAGATTAAGTATTGGTAACTTTTTTGTACACCGCCGACATTTTGGTGTTTTGTCTATCCTGTCCATCCAAAGGTTGCCTGGAAGAAGATCGCTTTTAGCGATAAGGCTGCCCGTTGTACAACTGTATTGCTAATATTTTTTTTGTGTGTTCTCTGGTGTACAATAAAGTGTTTATCTATCTATCTATAGTATAATTACGTTATAAAAACTAAAAAGAAAACCGAACTCATGAAACATTTATAATACATGTATACTATGTATGTATTTTACGCATTTTAGGACTTTATTCTGTTTTAGAAATTCGTAAATACCACTGGAATGTCACAGGAAAGCAATATATTGAAATTTCGTTTACTTGGATGACATATAATTCTTTTCAGCTATTTTGGTTTTGGATCCAAAAAATAATTGTTCAAATCGGTTCATAAATGACGGAGTAATGAGGTAACAAATATAAAAAAATACAACCGATCTCCTTCTTTTCCAAGAACCTCCTTCTTTTTTTGAAGTCAATTAGATATTTAAAAGCGTTGTTGAGAACTTGATTTCGTCGTACACTCGAAGGCTCTATAGAGAATATTCTAAAAGTTAGAGATCCAAAAATAATGTAAGAAAACGTTCAAGATTATGTTTTTATGTCGAAATAAAAACGAAATAGGAACATTTTTTGATGTTAAATTTTCATGCTCGGGAAATAATTGGAAATTGGAAATACTTGGGATTCAGGCAAAGTATGACATTTTCTCGGGCTCTAAGGCCAATATTTCCAAAGCTTTAGTTTGGATTAGTTTATGATTTAACTCTAGAAATAAATAAAACATCGTTTTTGTAAGTATTTGTAGAATCGGAAGCTTCTCGTAGGCGAACTGTCCACATGCTGTGTTCACTAGGTAAGAAATGCCACAATGAAAATGAAAAAATTGTTTATTTTCTGTATCAACACAAAACAGACTATAACTAAATAAGCATAAAAAGAATAGAATAGTTTTCCAAGTGTTGTACAGGGGCTATGATTAGCCAGTTAAATTTATATCTACTGATCTCCACACTAGGCACGCCTGTATCGTGGAGATCTCATTTATGATTATACAAAACTGATAATATATATTAATCGTCTGATTACCATAATGGGTAGTAAAAAAGATTGAAAAGAAAAGAAAAACATAAATAATACAAAAAATATTACAAAATTAAAATACAGCTAAATAACACTTACAAAAAATTCTAATAATCATTATTATTACATAGTATAAAACAAAGTCGCTTTCCGCTGTCTGTCTGTCCCGTTGTATGCTTAGATCTTTAAAACTACGCAACGGATTTTGATGCGGTTTTTTTCAATAGATAGAGTAATTCAAGAGGAAGGTTTATATGTATAATACATGCATAATATAGTAGAGAAACACTGATAATTTTAAAAGTTTCTAATGTGATATCGTAAATAAACTCATTTTTTTGCGCTTACATTGCAAACGCTGGCTGAACCCTACGAGATAGATCAAAATAGTGTACTACAGTATTGAACACCTTTAAAAGTTCTACAAAAAAGTCCGTGATGGTATATCTCTATATCTTAGATAACGTTGTATATAAAGACATTGCAAGCGTGCGAAGCCGGGGCGGGTCGCTAGTAATAATAATAAACTATACAATACGAGCGATAATGTCTTCAGTGTCAGAATACGATAATTATAACAGCCATTTCTTCACTATGAATTTCAGTTCAGAGGGGGACTTATCCCTTATGTCACAGTGCTTAGCTACGGTGTTGAAGTTGTGAACTTTCATATACTGCCCAAAACGCTGAGCAAAACTCGTAGCAGTTGCAGGTACTGGGAGCCGTAAGACTCTACGGTTCAACCCTTTTTATAATCGTCTGTAGATATGACTTGTCTGTGCAATTGTGTGAAGCTTTTTAGAATCAGAGTTCGTACGTCACTCTCCCTACGCACAGTTAGTACGTCACTCTCCCTATACACCTCTTTCGTTGGATATATGCGCGGCTTCATCATCATCACTTTTAAGACCGAACGACCGAAACATTCGATAAACAAACTATAGATTGTTTATCGAATGTTTTATATGGAACTAACTGTCCCGTTCGCGACTTCGCGTTAAAAAAATAATAATATATCACAATAAACTTTAATAACCTAACAAACCGTACATCTTCAAAGGTTGTATCTAACTGAACTCACCACCTTTATCTTGAATTTTGCAAATTTTCAAATGTTTTACACTGTCACTGTCACAAAGAACATAGCGGACCTATCTTTGTTGAATTTTCGTCAATAATACCTATCACAATTGTAATCGTTTTCTAAATTGTTAACTATTTGTGTATTTAGCCTTATTTCTTAAGTATTTTAATTAAGTTTATTATCTGTAACGCTGTTGTTTTACCTCAATAACATAAAATAAAACAGTTATTCGGGGCGGAGACAAATCCAACAAATCAAAAATCATAAGCCATTTCTCATTTTCCAGATGTGAATTGGTGTAATTAACACGACTTTGTTTTATATATATAGCTATACGAGTAGGTGTAGGTACACTTCAATTAATGAACCAAATAAAAAAGTAATGCTCGTAATGCCAAGGATTTGGATGAACTTAGGAATGGATAGGCCTGCCGGATTTACTTAAAGGCTCTTATATATAGGCACCACACAAAGGCCAGATAAAGGCTACTCGTGATTCGTTTGGTCAGAATTGCAGGAGAAATGATTGCGCAACGTTATACCTACGTGCAAAGTCCAAATGGCTATCTCAGATAGTTTAAGTCTTGCTGTCTGTCCCCGTTGATGCCGTAAAGCCTGCGACTCTGCTGCGCACTCTAATCCTTTCATCACATTGGTCTCGAAAGACCTAATTTAAGTTTAATTATTTATTTTAAGTTTATTTATTTTGAACGTAATACATAGGTACATAATACAGAAGTGAACACTGAAAAATGCAAAAGTATGATACTGTGACGCAGTTTCCAGTGCCCAACCTAAGGACAGGAGGTCAGATAATTCAAAAAATAAACAATACAAAACTAGGTGACAAAAACTGGTGTGTGTGAAATAAATTAGGAAAAAACTGGTAATTACATTTTAAATTAAACTAAAACTTAAGTATCTCACTTCAAAAAACTATGTGTATGTAAAAGTGTGTGTGTGTGTGTGGGTGTGTGTGTGTGGGTGTGTGTGGGTGGTGTGTGGGTGTATGTACGTGTATGTGTATGCATTATAACTTATAAGTTTTTGATTACAATCAAAGCTTCAACTTCGTCGTAGGTAAGAGCCAGTAGACAAGTTTTAGTTATTTTTTTACAGTTGTGGTGTGTTAATGGGAATATGTGGTGAATATGAATATAATGACACATAAGAAAAAGAAGAAGCCATAAAGTAAAAAACGAGCGAGCCTTACACTAGCCGTATAATCTCTACTAATATTATAAATGCGAAAGTAACTTTGTCTGTCTGTTTGTTACGTTTTCACGCCTAAATAGCTGAACCGATTTTGATGAATTTTGGTATAGAGATAGATGTGACCTTGGAGGACATAGGCTACTTTTTTATGTAGGTACCACGCGCGCAAAGCCACGTAATAAGCAACATTAACATTATAACTTGAATTAGTTTATATAACAGCACACTTTATACACAACACTGTAGGTTAAACGCACAGCTGATGCGTTCTCCTTCTCTATCTCCCTCTCGGAAAATGGGTTACTACCATCTGACGTCACACACTACCACTGCGCTTATTGGTCAAATCTGTTAAACAATTCCGTCCCTTTTCATGAAATCACTCCTACAGGAAAGCGACAAGTACATACACATCAAAACGTTGTTCTCGCAGCCAGATATTGCTGACTCACCAATGAGCGTATTCCGAAATTCATAACCAGTTTTGTAGCATATTTTGTACCCAACTAGTACCAGAATCGTAACGAAGCTGTCTAAACAATGCGCACGTGTTTACAAAACACAATTTCATTTATATAACGCGACCTACTAACCCAGAGCCGGCTGCTCACAATATTTGGTGCGTTAACAACTTTGATCTCATCAAACTATCCTCTACGTGTTTTCTATCCTATGTACTATATCATAGAGGCTATTATGCCCTGAGCGTGTAGATTGAAAAGTTTTGGAGTTATCAAACGTAACAAAGGCGTTTCATTCACTAGGTTTCTTGGGACGGAGAAAGAATACTAATCTCTAAATACAGCAATACTGTTTGTTCAAAATATGTGGTTTTGTTTGTGTTGTTAGGTTACCATTACTTCTTTAGATCACGAAATATTGATTGATCGAATTGATTGATTGAAAATACTTTTTTGTACACCTTAAAACTAGCTAATAAACAATTTGACAACTAAGAATACTTAAAAATGTATGTGTACAATATGCGGTCTTATCGCTAAGGGTGCGATTTCGACAACTTTTAGGTGGAGAGGAGCCTAACTTGAATGGAGGATTGGTTGGGGTGCGCTGAATTATGAGCTGTGACTCAAATGTCGCAATTTGTATTAATTAACGCATTTTGTATACATACAAACTGATCGATGAATGATTCATAATGTATTAGTGAGAAACAGTGTTTGATCAGTGGTTGAAACAATGTTTATCTTTTCATCCTAATTTTGAACATGGTTAGTGAAGAGTAAATATATCTGTTCCAATCTATTGTAGTAAGTCAATTTGAGTCACGAAAACCCAAACAATCAAACTTTCCCATTTCTATCTAGTAGATACTTTTATTATTAGTAAGATAATAGAAATGATAAAACAAAAGTCCCCAGGCAATGAGTTCTATTGAATTATTGTGGACATTTTTCCTGTTATTTTCAGGAAACTTTCATTTTATTTTTCCGTCGGGAGCCGGGACTCAAACCCCTCGATCAATTAAGTGCCAGTGATCATAAGCCAACATACTTTCTAGAATAAAAATAGATGGTAGAATGCACCCGGGATGTATCTAGTAAACAAAAGGGTTCTGTTTAGAGGTAGTGAACCTTAAAATAAAATAGATACTCTTTGTATATGAAATAACTATAAACGTAAGGATGCTTCGCAATGGAGGTCAACCTTAGAGACGAACCATGACCTTATTAAAAGGTTCCTCCATTATGTTACGCATCAGTGACTTGAATCCGACGTCGTAGCCCTGACGATGTCCGGTTAACTATACTATAAACAGGGGCTATTCGAGCCTTTAGGCCTGGCGCTGCAAATTAATCCGCGGCAAATTTTTTTCGCGTTCTGTTGAATATGGAATCCGACGTAGACACACGCACTAGCGAAAAAGGAACGGTTTGAGACGCGCGGATTAATTCGCTAGTGCGTGGTAATTGACGTAATTGTTGAGGCTTCGTTTCCCTCCCAAGACAATCATCTGTGTGATGAACACGTCTGTTTTGGGTTTTGGGTATGGTATCTTACGTATCTATTTAAAAATACGTAACTATTCTATCAGTCATCTAATACAAGCTATGCTTAGTTTAGGGCTGGATAGTGTTTTATGATAGTGATAGTGTAGAGTGCATTTTTCATCAATATCTATCTAATTAATACCTTTAAACGATCAATTCTTGTATATATATAACTTGAATCTCGGAAACGGCTCCAACGATTTTCATGAAATTGAGTATGCAGCTGGTTTCGGGGGCGATGAATCGATCTAGCTAGGTTTCATTCGAAAACGTCGTTTTATCCGTGTTTTATACCGAGCAAACCATGGTCATCCAGGTACTTCATTATAATGTATTATTGAGAAGTTAAGAAGTGTTTTGTCGGTCAGCACTTGTGTTGATGACCGCCATCATTGCCTTTACATCATCGGGTTTAGCTTCGTACCGGAGGCCTTACGTGCAACCTACATGCTGACGACGAACCGTGTCTATGTGAAAAGGCACAGAATCTGATAGATCAAGATATTCCTAGAAACCTGATTGCCAGAGATGCATTGCATTATTGGGGATATGGAACGGTGTCTGGATATTGGAATGCACCTCGATGAATCATGAATAAACCAATGATCTACTGTAGTTCAATTTGCAACGAGCCTCTTGATTGATACGGGGTTTTAGTTTAACGAATTTTTAGAAAGTTCATGAAGGTTCTCGAATGGTGATGCAGCTCGCATCACCATAGAAAACTGACTGACTGTTGATGAACCGATGAAACTGTGAAGGTTCACATAATCTCTCTCTCTCTCTCTCTCTCTCTCTCTCTTAGTCAATTTGTTTATTTCATTGACGACTTCTGTGGGGCAGTGGACTAAGGTCCGGCTGAGACGAAGAATGAAGAGACAAATGTTTGTATGATCTGTATGTATTTGTCTCGGGTCTGGGTGTTTTTATGTATAATATCATACATATTATATTATATTTTTTATTAACAAAAAAAGTATGTAAGTATCAGTCATGTGGTGCCCATAACACAAGCTCTGCTTACTTCGGGGCCAGATGATGCTGTGTGAAATGTCCGGCATTATTTATTTATTTATATTTTATTCCATTAGTAATGGGTACATTTGAAATTTAATAAAAATTTCTCCTAATAGGTATTTTATTTCAACCTCGTTTATCTTAGTATTTTTATTTGCAAACTGTAACGCAACACCCGAACGCGGCTTAAAAATTAAATTGATGAATAAAAATAACAAGGTATCAAACATCGAGGTAGCGAACTAAAAATAGAGGACAATAAATCCGTTTGTATTGTATTGTACCTGTGCGAAACGCGGCTTATCGCTGACACAGTTGAGATTGAAAGAAACAGCTGGGCATACGGATTATCACTCCACATAACTAATACATATAAGGATTAATTTTTAGCTGTTACCCAGAGTAAACATTGTGCTCTTATATTATTTATTATTCCAGAGTTATTTTAGGGTTTATTTGTAACAGCGACCCGCCCCGGCTTCGCACGGGTGCAATGCTGATACTAAGAGAATAACATAACCTAAGAGATCGACATATACCATCGCGGACTTTTTTGTAGACCTTTTTAAGGTGTACAGTACTGTAGTACATTATTTTGATCTATCTCATAGGGTTCAGCTCGCGTTTGCAATGTAAGTGCAAAAAAAATGTGTTTATTTACGACATCACATTAGAAACCTCTAAATTAGAAGTGTTTCTCTAATATATTATGCGTGTATTATACATATGAACCTTCCTCTTGAATCACTCTATCTATTAAAAAACACCGCATCAAAATCCGTTGCGTAGTTTTAAAGATCTAAGCATACACAGGGACAGGCAGACAGCGGGAAGCGACTTTGTTTTATACTATGTAGTGATTTTGGTGATTTTATTCAAATAAAGCTAGAGTTATTGACTCGGGTATGAATAATTGAAAAGAACGTTTTGTGTTTCTTTGTGATTTGAGCAAAAATAATCCGTATAATTATTTTATAAAGAGGCACCAATATTTATAAAATAAACTATAAGCAATCTATTCTTCATCTTCTTTGTTTATGGCATGTGACATAATAATGCCAATTTTGCCAGTGTCAAGTGTTTATGTTTGTTTATGGTCAATTTGTTTAATAAAGTCTTAGCCGATGGGCAATTGTCAATTTGAGACGTCACGCGGAATGGCGTCTAAAATTTTCTTGGGATTCCTCGTCGTTCACATCACATTGCATCACAACACACATTTAATTCAATTCTCCATACCATACATAAAACATACATAAAACAATATTAAATTAGCAGAGCCATGCTACTTCATGAAATGACAAACGAAGAATCATATGCAATCTAAACTCCTGACATTGGCAAAATTGTCATCATGTGACACATGCCATTACCAACAAATAAACGAACCAATTTCTGTTTGAATCTTCGTTTGTCATTTCATGAAGTAACATAGCTCTGCTAATTTAATATTTTTTACTCGTTTTATTGCATGTTTTATTCAGTAATCTTGGCGGAATTTTAATGAATAAATTGTGACTACATAAGACGGGTATGGACAATTCAATTATATGTGTGTTGTGGTGCAATGCGATTTGAACGACAAGGAATCCCAAGAAAATTCTAGGCGGCTTTTCCGCGATGACGTTTAGAATTGACAATTGACCATCGAATAAGACTTTATTAACAAACAAATTGACTATAAACAAATATAAACACTTGACATTGGCAAAATTAATATGTATTATTATGACGACCTCTGTGGCGCAGTGGGCTTAGGTCCGGCTGAGACAAAAAAGGTTGCGGGTTCGATTCCCGCCGCGGGACAAATCTTTGTATGATCTGCAAGTATTTGTCTCGGGTCTGGGTGTTTCTATGTATAATATGTATGTGTTTACAAAAAAAAAGTATATAAGTAGTATATCGGTCATGTGGTACCCATAACACAAGCTCTGCTTACTTTGGGGCCAGATGATGCTGTGTAAAATGTCCGGTATTATTATTATTATTATTATTATTATTATTATTATTATTATTATTATTATGTCACATGCCATAAACAAAGAAGAAGAAGAAGTTTATGTTTGAATTTATCTATAATGTTACAAGAGCTCCTCAATATTGAAAATCGCAGCAAGTCGCTGTAGGCTAAGGTTGATTATGCAAAGTCAAAAGTGCGGGATGCGGCAACGTCATGCTCTGACGTCAACAACGATTTATTTTGGATCATAATTTTATTTACGTTCCACTTCAGTGCGATAAATATATGAAGTCTGAACTACTCCCATTAAAATATACTTAATTAAAATATGGATAGTTGTGGGTTAAGGGAATCCTCCGGGACCGCGCGGACTATGGGTTTCCTCTAGTACTGAATAGTGGATTTTCCTCTTATTTTCATCTCGGACGATTTAAAATGATTCCTTTCGATTAATTTATTGAGAACAATATTTTTTATTTGGCGCATTTAAGTATTAAGTAGGTATTCACGTTTAGAATAGACAATTGTTACTATTACTGTAGTTCTTAGTTTAATGTTTTTTTAATCTACCTATCCATAAGTTCTAAACGATTTGAATACAAAATGTGGATTCAAATTGGTTTAAGTACGGCATAACTTCTCTTTATTATAAGAAACTAAATTGATATTGTGAATCCTAGATTTCGATAAATAAACGAACGATAAATAAACTATATTTATATAATCTTGCCGTCTTTGAATCATGTAATTAATTTTGTTCTCTTCCTATAATTGCATCTGTCTTGACAAATTTTCCAATGTCAAGTGTGATCGTTTTGTTATGGTATAATATCCTCGTCTACTAAGTCGTAGTTGATCGTCATGTGACTATTCTAAACTTCATCGCAGAATGACCGTTTAGAATTTTCTTTTTAAACGGGTTCCTCGTACTTCAGAACACAAAGCACTTGTGGTCAGAAGTCACAATTTATTAATTATAATTCCACTTAATCTTAGCGGTAAAACATGAAATAACAAAGTGGTTAATTTATAACAGTGTAAGCTTGCATAAATATTTTTATAAAATTGATGTGTATATATCTAAATTATTAATTTGAATTATTGTAATTTATCGTTGTATTGACGTTCCCAAATAAACATTTTTATTAATAACATAGTGCTTACAGTTGACAAACAACTTCCGTTCTTGCTATAAAAACGAGTTCACTTGGGAATGCAGGGCAGTCGATTCTAGACTTTTGAAGTGTAAAGGTAAAATAGAAAAAGTGAATAAACTGAAGTGGTCTTCAAACGTGACGTCGCGTCGCATTATTTTTACATTCACCAACAACTGTTACTTCATAAAATGTCAAATGTAGAATCTTCGTCTTCTTCATAAATGGCACGTGTCATTATAATGCCAATTTTGCCAGTTTCAAGTGTTTATAGTATGATATTCACAAAATCGTATATTGTCGTTCGTCATTTGTTATTTCATATAAAATAATTATACGGATTATTTTTGCTCGAATCACAAAGAAACACAAAGCTTTTATTCTAATTATTCACACCCGAGTCAATAACTCTAGCTCTATTTAATAAAAAACACCGACATCACTAATAAAACCGGAAATAACTCGATAAAAATAAATAAAATAAGAGCGCAATGTTTGCTTCGCAAGACAGCCAAAAATAAATCTCATCAAATGTCAAATGTAGAATCAACATTATAAAAAAATTTAAACAAACTCAACACTGGCTG
Organism: Lampropteryx suffumata; assembly: GCA_948098915.1. Classification (NCBI taxonomy): domain Eukaryota; kingdom Metazoa; phylum Arthropoda; class Insecta; order Lepidoptera; family Geometridae; genus Lampropteryx; species Lampropteryx suffumata. The sequence continues at coordinate 14,973,771 of OX402553.1, forward strand.
AAACTGTCATCATACTCGTAAGAAGGCAGATTGAACAGCATTTGAAGAGCCATTATAATGAAGAAGTGTGTCACGAATATGGCGGCGCCAAATTGTCGCTCGCCAAAGCCAGCGCGGTGTTTACGAGTCACTCTGTTTATCATAGGCGGACAAAAATCACTAAAACGCGCCATTCCCAACAGAAATAGCTGCCTAAAAGAAAAATAGCAAGGGAAATTGTAGCGAACTGTATACCAAAGGACTCGATGAATAAACAACAGCTGTTTATGTCACATTCCCTGAAGGGACGCCGTCCGCGCATGGCTCGAATTTATAAATAATCAATTCCACTATGCCCTTACATTCCTCCAGTGAATGCGCGCTGTTTCATAAGATTGGGTCCTTTGTTAGGAGCTTCTCTGACCCAGATATGCAACAAACAAATTTAAAACTACCTAAACGATAGATAAACAAACATGTGCATCAAAAGTCAAAGTCAAAGTCAAAAAATATTATATGCAATACAATCACAAGGATCACTTTAGCGTGTTTTTGTATGATCCATCTTATAACTACCTTAACTACGATAAACGAATAAAAGAGAGATTATACATTTCAAATGTGTCAGTTAACTGTCTGAGGGCAAAGCATGAGGCCATGCATTCTTATCAATAATATAGTAATTTATGTTATAATACGTTTTCTTATTATAGAGCTTATTATAGAAGCGCATCGGGTTCCCAATTTCCCCAAAGCTTTTATTTGCTAAACTAAAGCTAACAAAATACCTGTTTAAATGATTCCTCTTTTATTTGTTTGCCTTCCTCCCGTGTTAGTCGTGTCCCGTTATCTCTATATCGGAATTACAATAAAAATACTGCCAGGGATATTTGACCCGTCATTTTCATTCTGAATTTTATTAGCATGAGGTATTGGGTATCGTTTTACAGAGCACCTATAAATGCACAAACATTTTTGTAGTGCTGAGAGTGCATAGGAATATTTTATTCTGTTTTATTTATAACGAATATACAAACTACACCCGTAAACTACACAACTTTCAATTTCTGTATTCTGAGAATGCAGGTTTTCATTTTAAATACGATTTCAGAATATTTGTTTTAATTAGCTTCCTTCGTGTGCCGTCGTTCACTGCATCGTTTACTTAGAGCACACACAGTTAATAACTAATGTAAACTGCAAACACTAATCTGATAAGCCGTTATATACCTTAACATTGCGCTGCTATTGTACAAGAAGAAACATCTGACTGACTGTCAAGCACTGACAGTACCTTTCGCAAAAATGCCCACTTTCAAGACTATTGATCAAACCAATATTTGTGTTGAAAACCTGTTCTCCTCCTAGTGTCATTAAAAGAGCTATCCAACGATATGCCACTTGATGGCGTAGTAAACATTTTTATATACATACGAGTATATCACTTATTTATGTATAAAAAATGGTCTTGCGAAATTTCATTAAATTTCATTACAATAAAACGAATAGTCTCCAAACAAAATCTCTGATTACCGAACAGACAGACAGACGTATATAGTGAAACTATTAGAGTTCCTTGTTGAATTCTGAACCCTAAAAACAGGCTTCAAAATTACTCACAATACAGCTCCAATACTGAAAAGATATATATGGCTATGAGTTATATGGGTTACATATAAGGAGTCAATGATTAAATGCAATGATTTACAACTCTACTCATATTGACTCTATTAAGTATGTATAATCAACTGAATACTCATATACCATACATCCATTAAGTACTTACCAAAAACTCTCCGCACTCTTCGGTTTCCAACTTTCAACTTTAATTGGATCAAACCGGGCGGGCAGCCAGGGGTTAATAAAAAGCTGTGCTATTCAATGCTTGAAGCACGAACAGACGTACAATAGAAGCTACAGCATTGGTTCCCTGAAGTACCCATAGTCAAACAGTTGTTAAAATATATTGGCCAAGCGAATGTCACAAAACACAGTGAAGGCTTCCGAAGTTAATATGAATTTATCTATTCATCCAACTATTTTAAAAACATTTCCGGTCTCCCCAAATTGGGGTAGACGGTGGGCGGAGGAGGGGACAACGACACTGACCAGAAATGACCATTTTAAAGCTTAGTATTTTTCAATCGAATTACTGTATCGATAAACTTAGGGAGTATCTTGGTATCTTTAAAATACATATCTAACGATATGCCACACCCTGGGGTTAGTAAAATAAATTAAAAATAATCCCACTTTAGGAGGTCATTTTTACAATGTTTTTAATTCATAACTTTGTAATGGCTACTTATACGTATTAACGTTTAAAATTTCATCACGATTCAATTTATAGCCTGAGCTCTGATTAGGGGCGGACATACAGACAGACAGACGGACATAAGGGTTAAAAAAAGGGTTCCTTGTGGACATCGGAACCATAAAAGACGACTGAAAAAAAAAGTGAAAACTTGTGGTTTTTTTGTGTAAATATTGTCGATTGTCTAACTTGCTACCTCGTATACCCTGCAGTACGCGTTATCTAACTACCTACTTACCGAATTCTATAAACCACCCTGACAATTTCAGGAATCTATCTTACCATACTTCCAGCTTATCTATTCTAACCGAGTTTCAGTTGGGAAATTTCGACGAGCTTACGTTTGTAAACATTCAAATTCTGCTAACAACTACAAGTACCTATGCTTATGTGGTTAGCTACTTAATAATTAACATTAAATGAGAAGTTTATTTACCTAAGATAACTCAATTTGAATAATAAATAATAAATATTGGTGGACAATGCACACAACACCATCTAGCCCCAAATTAAGCATAGCTTGTATTATGGTAACCAGATGACTGATAGAATACATAAATATTTTTATGATACTTATGATTCATTATAACACCCAGACACAGAACAAACACCTTTGTTCATCACACAAATGTTTAACCTGAGAGGGAATCGAATCTTCAACCTACAGCGCAGAAGGCAAAGATACTACCAACTGAGCTGACAGGCCAGTCAAATAAAGCCTACTTTTAGTAATAATAAATAAATAAATATTGGTGGGCAATGCACACAACGCCATCTAGCCACAAAATTAGCATAGTTTGTATTATTGTGACCAGATGACTGAATATATGTAACCAAAGCACAACACTACCTATTGAGGCCTAGTTTGAGCTCACTTAGTCGCGACTATGAAAAAGAATACATACATTTTGATAAACACGGGTTTTACTCACGTATTATTTTGTCGATGGAGGCACCGACAAGTCACGAAAGTTTTGAATGTGAAAAAGGAATATATGTCTTAAATGCACATTTGACCGAAAATACCGAAACTATAATTTAGTTTCGACTAGAGACGGAGAGAAAGGTCTCTACGCCTCTATTCGTTTAGGGTAAGTTTGATCCGCGGTCCGCTCGTTGCCGCTCGAGTTCACGGTTCGAACTGAATGAAGATTCTCTAGATGAATCGAAACAGTGTCTGTGCCTCTATCGACTAAATAATACGTGAGTAAAACCCGTGTTTATCAAAATGTATGTGTTCCTTAACATTATACATATATAATAATAGAATACTGCAAAGACTACAAGGAGTACATACCCGGAAGCTATAACCACATAAAGTATCTGAGATGAAGCAGGCGGAAATTTAGTAAAAGGATTTGGGTAAAAGCCTCATAAAAGCCCTGAAGGCTCGCAGCCCCGAGGTAAAAATACAAACAATATTATCTATGTAGGTATTTTATAAGTATAAATATGTGACCATTCTGACTGACTCGAGCGCGATCAATGAAAAACCTTAACTTTTTCTTGGCGGTAACCTACTTAGACGTATGTGTATATGTTAAGGAGTACACAGAAATCATTTCCTTGGAATTTAGAATAAGGTTACTTTACCTAGTTGAGTATGGTTACCATATTTCAAGTTTAATGCATTTTATAATTTTTATAATTTCATGGAGCCTGTACTTACTTAAAATTATATCGCATGGCCATGACCTTTTTATTGATGTAGTTTAACCGGCTGTTTACAGATTGAAGATCTTATGTGAAATCGATAATCTTAATCGATTCAGGATTAAGTGAAGATCTCTGGATAATTCTTAAGCAACATTTAGCACCTAGCAAAAGTTATTTTTAAAAATACTTTAAATTTCAATTCGTTATTTTGCCTAAGTAAAGTTTTCGACTTTTTTCGTTTCTGTAGCGCAGTGGGCGAAGGCGCACCTGAGACGCAGAGTCAGGTTCGATTCCCGTCGCGGGACAAATGTTTGTTGATCTGTACATATTTGTCTCGGATTTACGTCATGAAGTCACGCCATGCTGTGAAATGTCCAACATTATTTGTTTGTATTTTTGTACAAGTAAAGTCGCGCGTATGGTAGGAAAGTAAATACGCCCATAAAACCTCTTTTCCAATTGAGAAATATTTTCCGTATAAAGTAAATAATAAATGGAGACATGCATAAACTCTGTAAACTATGAAAGTGTATTCGAAAGCAGTGCTCCTCTCGCCTTGTATCGTATTCTTTCACTCGGCAAGATGCAGCATCTAATGGAAAATCCATTTATGCCGAACCGTCGCTACTATTCTACCGCTACTTTAATAAGATCTCTGAAGCCTCAACATTTCTTGGAAAACAAAGGTATTCTAAGAACATTTATATAGTGGAGAATGAAGAAATAATGGTTCAAGTTTGCTCGAATCTTATCTGGCATGGTTTATTCCAAGTATGTATTCGTATTTATACATACAATACGTGAGCGTGGGATGATAATGGTCACAATACTTACTCGTACCTAAGCTCAACTCTAACGGCCTTACTTATAAACGCCTCTCAAATTGAATACTTAATATTCATCTTCTTCTTCGTCTTCTTTGTTAATGGCCTGTGACATACTAATGTCAATTTTGCCAATTATAAGTGACGCCAATTGTAAAGACTCTAATAAGTCTTAGTCGATGGTCAATTGTCAATATTCTTGGGATTACTCGTCGTTCAAATCACATTGCACTACAATACACATATAATTCAATTATCCATACCCGTCCTGTAGTCACAATTTATTCATTAAAATTCCGCCGATATACTGAATAAAACATGCAATAAAACGGGTAAAAAATATTAAATTAGCAGAGCTATGTTACTCCATGAAATGACAGACGAAGAATCGAATGCTGCATAAACACTGCTTATGATTCGCCTTGTCACTATTTGTCGAACAAAAAGTGAGGGCTCTATTTTAAACAGTGATTAACTTTCAACGGAAGTTAAGAGATGTTTTTAAGTAAGGACGCTAGTTTTTATGAATTTCAGCCGAACAATTTTGGGCTTCTTGCGAAGCAAACATAGCGCTTTTATTGACCGAGTGAAGCGAGTATCTCCGTTTCAGCTTAGGCAAAAATGCTTTCGTATGTCCGTCTGTCCGAATGTTCTCTTCTACTGTAGGGCGATTATGGAACTCTAATTACAATCAATGTCTATCGAAACGTCAAATTCGTCAAACGAATGATTGAAATTACGCCGAAAACTGATAGACATTTATTGTAATTAGAGTTCCATAATCGCCCTACAGGTCGCATTTCTCAACCGATTCTCGAGAAATTTTGTAAGCAGGTTTTGTAACTATATAGGTTTTTTTGCTGATTCAGTTTTTTGAAATTTTTGAAATTTGAACATGATATAAGGAGATAAGGGAGTTGAAACGTAAATAATTAAATATTTCGGTTATTTCGAAAAATGGTCGCGATGTCTACAGCTCACAGAGCCGCTACTTAATTTTGCCCGAGTTATTTCTAGTTTTATTATTAATTTTGCCATTAATTTAAATAGAGCTAGAGTTATTGACTCGGGTCTGAGTTATTGGAATTAAAGCTTTGTTTCTTAGTGATTCGAGGAAAAATATTTTAATTTGATATATAATTCAAAAAGACACCATTTTATATAAAATAACAAAAGACGAACGAAAATACGACTTTGTGACATCATACCATAAACAATACAAACACTTGGCATTGGCAAAATTGGCATTATTATAACACATGCCATTAACGAAGACGAAGAAGAATTTCAGCCAAACAAGGGCTTGAGTTGAAGAACAAATTAGGACACCTCGAATTGTCAAATTCGACACGTTTTTTACAGCTTGTGAATGTTCGATCGTTGTTAATCTTCTTTCTTTTTTCTTTGTTTTGCTAATGGCCAGGATTTCTTATTCACTGTATAAAGATAAAGAACGTCGGCGTTCATTATACATTTTCGTTTGTTATAAAAGCGTTTCTCTATATTAGTACCGGTAGCAGTAAAACCTCCGTGAGTACTAAAATCAAATTATCTGACTCGGGAAAAGCGGTCATGAAGAAATATTTGCGGGTCCAAGATTACGACCATTAATCGAATTGAAAAGGAAAGCTGGGTTCGTAATTTTTCTGAATCAACATTTTCAGCGATTACAAAGACGTTTTCAGAAGTCATCGGTTGAAAAATTCTTTGATATTCGCGACGCATTTCGCTTCTGCCCGCGACAAGTCAAAGGAGCTTATTTTGTATTAATCACTGGAACTAATCCGGAGGGTCGTTGGCAGTCTGAAGCTGAATCCTCCTTTATATTAAACCTCTTTCCCCGCAGTCAGCATCCCGGCTAATAAGCATTCGAGCGGCCTTCATTAAGCCGCGGCAGACGGGGAGCCTATTGATTTTATTCAGCTCGTCTAATAAAGGTAAATTTTCCTCAAAACGACGCTTTCAAAAGAAGCCTCACTATGCAGTCGCTTTGTTCCACCGCTTTCGGTCGACAACCGCAATTAATAGGAGATCTCGCTGGGATCTATTGAACTTTATTATGCGAATCATATTTATTGACTTCTGCTCTTTGAACGTGAGCTAATTCCGAATGTGTACCTATTTACTTAGTCTCGTAATGTGGGGGTCATAAAAGTCTCATGCAGTTAAGACAATGCACGAATGTGGTAGATACCTATTGATAAAGCAATTTGTTAGTGTTGAGTGGGTATAGGTACAGAGCGATGCAGGGCGAAACGGAATTGTTTGAAGACGGTCATTTGTATACACTCCGGTCCGCTCAGGCGTATGATGGGCCTAAAAAAGAAAAACCTAATCAAAAGATGTTTCTTGGGCTACTGCCAGGTTTTCTGGAGCAGTAGCATACGCCTGCACTTATTTTTAATTTCTCTTGGGAAGATAAGCATGGCATCTGCGGATCATTGCCACTATATCAGAGTTTTATACCTATTTCAAGCGTATTATAAAATGTAATTTATGGACGTAAAAAGTAAGTGGCGACACCACTTACGGGGCAAGGGGTGGTTAGGATATGCCCTAAACCCCATATCTTAACAACCCCATGTCCAATTAGGTTTAATATATTACCAACTTATTTCTTAATTCCAATCTGTAGACCAATAATTATGCAGATCGGATCATCGATTCGATGGTAATCGTCAAACAAAAACATACAAAAGTAAATCGCCCAAGTTGCCACTGAGGTCTTCGCTCGCTTCTCTCGTTCGATCAATTAAGGCTTATTATGGGTTTTAATACTCAAGGTATATCTTATAAAAACACACTAGCTAATGAATTGTTTCAATCTGTTGTCATCTCTATTCTTTGCCATAAGAACGATAAGGACAGAGCATACTTAAGCTCCACGCTGGCTAATTATGTGGTTAAGTAGCCAAGAAAGAACCAAGACATAACAAACAGTTTTTAGGTTGCGGTAAGCGGGTAGTTACGTCTCGCTGCCGCATTGTCAAATGACGCGAACAATTATACACATTGCACAACAATTACACATATCAACATTATTATTAAACGACCTCTGTGGCGCAATGGGTGAATGGCCGCCTGAGAAGCAGAAGGTTGCAGGCTCTATTTTCGCCATGGGACAAATGTATGATCTGCAAATATTTATCTCGGGTCTCGGTGTATTTCTATGTATAATAAATAATATGCATTTAAAAAATTATATATAAGTAGTATATTAGTATATCAGTCATGTTGTTCCCCACAAGCTAACAAGAGCTTGTGTTATGGGAACCACATAGGGATTCACCACAGCCACTTAGGGGTTAGATGATGCCGTGTGAAATGTCCAGCATTAATTATTATTATTCTGATCACTTTACATCTACTATCAATACTATTCTGTATATGGCTGCACTTTTACATTGCCTTACCATGTAAACTGACCAAAATCGAATCGTGTATCTGAATATTAACCTTGTTTTTACGTGCAATTAGTTTTGACTGTAACATTCCAATACAATAAATTCGACAATAGCTACGAATACAGTTTTTAGCTCGGTTCATTGTTATTTACTTACAAAGAAATTTTCATTAAATTTCTGTAAGCTGCGAAATGCATTTTATTATCATTGGTATGATGGCTGTGAATTTTATTGCAATGCAGCAATTTTCATGAATGATATTAAATTCTTTGTTTCCAGTATTTTAAAGCAATTAAAGTAGTATCATTTGCTTAACTTTAATCAACAGTAATGTTTTTAAAATGTTGAGATAACCGGCTTCTAAAAAAAGACGCAGGTTTTTTTTAACGGCTCTCAATTCTGCTGCTTTTTTTAATGTTTGTTCTTTTGTATGTATGTTACCTCACATCTCTGCCAATCATTAGCCGATTTGCGTAATTCTTTTTTTAACCTGTAGAGTTTAACCCGAAATGGTAATAAGTTTTCAGGGCTGATATATCTAAAATAAAATAAATAAATAATACCGAAACTTTCACAAATCATCATCTGGACCCAAAGTAAGCAGATCTTGTGTTATAGGTAGCATATGAGTGATATACTACTTAAAAACTACTTATTTTATTTGTAATTAATAAATAAATAATGAGGGGCATTTCACACAGCATAATCTGACCCCAAAGTAAGCAGGGTACCACATGACTCATATACTACTTATATACTTTTTTTTAAATACATACGTATTATACATAGAAACATTCAGACCCGAGATAAATATTTGCAAATCATACAATTATTTGTCTCGCGACGGGAATCATACCTAACCTGTATATGTAATATCTGGAAATAGAACGCCCCTAAGGGCGATATTTCCACTTGTAGTGTCTGCAAATTTTTCTAAATATAATTTGAACCCTTTGCCGGCGATAGGTAACGGGAACGGTTGCAGTCGGCGTAAATCCTCAATAAATCGCCAGACACCGCCCATACACTAATCTAAACCAACTTTGAATGCTAGACTCGAATAAATCCCAGCAAACTCTCGGAGGAGACTTGCAGGAAATATATTGCTCATGATTTTCCAATTACGTTTAACTTGTCTCATATTTCCGTTTGGGTGGATAAATTGGAATGCCTGTGGCCTTACTATCATCTCCTGCTACACCTTTTGACTCCTGAAAGTCGTATTTAAGACACAACTACAAGTAAGTACCAGAAACGTGAAGTTGATTGAATAATAATATAATAATAATAATAATATAAGCTTTTATTGTTCCTTTCACAAAACTTTAACTATTAATTTAACCTAATTACTATATTGTAAACGTGTAAGGACCTTTTAAGCGGCAAAAGCCTCCTCCAGCTCTCTCCATCTTGCTCTATTTCTAGCAAAGAGTGGAGCAGAGGCTCCACTCTTTGCCTGCTATTTTTATAATGTCGTCTTCCCATCTTTTATACGTTCTTCCTATTTTACGTTTTTTATGGGTTGGGTGCCAATTTGTTATTGTTTTGGACCATCTCTCATCGTTCAGTCTCTGGATGTGTCCTGCCCATTTCCATTTTAGGGATAAAACGTTTTGATTTCTATGTTTCTTACTTTATCTTTTAATTTAAGGTTCAAAAAACTCCTTTCTATTCCTCTTTGACATATCCCTATACTTCTAAGATTCTGCGCAGTTAAAGACCATGTCTGACATGCATAGGTGAGGCATGGGAGTAGGCATGTTTCCATGGTTTTTGTTTTTATTTTGGTAGACAGTTTGCTTTTGAAGATTTCCTTCATTGCCCAGTATTTAGCCCAGGTACTTTTAGTTCTCCGCTCTATCTCCAGTTCTGTACAAGCTTCGAATGAAATTTGGTGTCCGAGGTACACATATTTATCGGCATACTCTAGATCTGCAGTCGTAAGAGTCATCAGTACTTTAGCCCTATTCGTCATGAGCTTAGTCTTTTCTTGATTGATTTCTAATCCTACTTTTTACTTTCAAAACAAAGAGTTTCAATCATGTATTGTAGATCGATTGGATTCTCTGATAGTAAAACGAGATCATCGGCAAATCAAAGATGGGACAGATATCTGCCGTGTATTTTCAGCCCCTTGTTATCCCAATTTAGGGATTTAAAAATTTGTACGGCTATAAATAGTTTCGCTGAAAGAGGGTCTCCCTGTTTTACTCCTCTCTCAATTTTAAAACTCTGTCCTGGCTGTTCTAGCACGATTCTAGCTGTACTATAGCGGTATATTTCTTTTATGATATCGATATAATCCTTGTTTACACCTTGTGACGCGTGACGTCTAGAATTGACAATTGACCATCGACTAAGACTTTAACAAACAAACATAAACACTTGACACTGGCAAAATTTACTTAATTATGTCACATGCCATAAACAAAGAAGAAGAAGAAAATATCCCTTTTTAAACTGACTTCAAAAAAAGGAGGAGGTCCTCAATTCGTCGGGTTTTTTATGTATGTTCCCCGATTACTCAAAGACGCCTTAACCGATTTGGAAAATTATTTTTTTGTTTCAAAGGGTATATTTTCCATATAAATTTTATCGAAATCGGTCGAGCTGAAAAATCATCAAAAATCTAAAAATAGTACTGGAGCAGTGCGTTTATTTGGCCTACCCGTATTATATATATACAAAATACCTCTACTTTCCACTAACAAAGTATTATAGGCTCAAATTTAATTCAATGAGGTCGGTTTTCTTTTTAGTTTTTAGTTATTATAAAATAGTGACAAAACGTGACAGAGCGATGCTTAAACAGTGTTTATGCAGTGTTCATGTAGAACTTGAGACTTGAGGACTTGAGAGGCGTATATTAGAAAGGCCGGAGATGTTGGTTGCACTGTAAACACTTATACCAACTCTTCGTTTTACGTTTAAAGCCTAGGTGTCTAGTCTTCGTGTTTCGATCGTGAATGTCGTGGTAGGGCCCGTGACATGGATACAGGAGAAATGTGAAGATGGCTAGTAGGGACTGAGTTGAGATGCTTGGCATTTCACCTGCCAACTATTTGCGGTATTGCCCTCGAAATGCAGATGTTCCAGTGCGAGCTAATCGACAGTTCAAACTGCTAGGTTTGTTGGTGTACTTATGTATCAGTTTCGAATTAGGTCAAGTATATTGTAGAGTTTTATTTATTTACATTTATTTATTTAAATATCCCGTTTTGAGTGAAAATTAATTACAAAAATGTACAAAATAATATAAAATACATGTGTTGAGTTGTCTAAGAACCGTTTAAAACGATCTACAGATAGCTCAATTGATCCAGATCACTGTCAGAGGGCAACGTTCCAAGGCACTGGCGGCATTGCCTCGTTTAATGGCATAAAATCTTGGTTGTTAAAATGTTAATAAAAAAATCAGTCAAGCTAATGTCGTCAACAAAGAAGTCAACCGTTTTTTTAACATTATGGTTATTTTACAACCGGTTACTATTACTAGTTTAATTATATCGCCATAAACTATGGAAGCACCGAAATATGCTTTATTTTTATTGTCACAAAAATATATTTTTGATGTGATTCAAATTCAAATTAAAGGATCGTTTTTCCTTTATTTGTACTGTAAGCTTTTGATTTAATATCATGATCCAATTTACGCTAAAATTCGTAAACACCACTGGAAAGTCACAGGAAATCAAAATACGTATTTTCGTTGATTTGGATGACATATTTTTTAATTTAAAACCCAAACTACTGAACCGATTTTTATTAAATGTCTATGGCACCAATCGGAAAATATATCCTTTCACATTTTTTTTAAATCGCTTCATAAATGACGGAGTTATTATTCCGTCAATTATGACCATAACAAACAGATAAATAAAATAAACCGAATTGAGAACCTCCTTGTTTCGAAGTTGGTTAAAAAAGGGTCATAGCAGACAGACAGAGGCACATCGAAGTATAACATCCTATAAGGTTGTTCTATAAAATTTTATAAACACGGACTTATCAAACAAATAAATGTGAGGTACGCAATCCTAATCACAGTGCTTATTTTTACGTGTCTTGTGTCTATCATGAAAAACTCGAATGATGTTACATACATATCTAACTCAATATAATTTATAATACTATTATAATCGCTATAAAATGACATGTTTGAACACAAAAGTGTTTGAATAAGTAATTTCATTGCGCTACAACGATCGATACAAAGGCTTCGATGTATAATGTAAACTAGGGCCGGTGCGCGGTGTTATAGTGCACGGCCGAAGTAATGTATTGCTACGATACAAGTACCTACGGTTTTGATTACACGCATCTAACTACCACAGTTTTGTGACGACCGTGCGTCGTAATGTATAATAAATAAATAATAATAATAAATATTAGAGTACATTTCACGCAACACCATCTTACTAACCCCAAAATAAACAAAGCTTGTATTATGAGAGCCAGGTGACAGATAGAATACTTATGTATTTTTAAATACATATTTATGATATTTTATAACACAAACACCTATGTTCGTCTCACAAATGTTTATCCTTCCTGGGAGGGAATGAATTGATACCCTCAACCTACAGCGCAGAAGGCAGAGCTACTACCAACTAAGCTGACAGGCCCGTCGAATGCATTGATTCTGTAATTCTAACTAAAATTCTAAGAATAAACATATATGCCTACTTATATTATATATTATAAATGCGAAAGTAACTCTGTCTGTCTGACTGTCTGTTTGTTACGTTTTCACGCCTAAACAGCTAAACCGATTTTGATGAATAGGCTACTTTTTATGTAAGTACCACGCGTGCGAAGCTGCGGGCAGCAGCTAGTATTAAATACAATAGAAAATAAAAACAAGAACAAATTTGATGTACGTACAGGTACCAATTGTGTACACAATGAGCTAACATTGTAGTGTAGCTAACCTGTTTTGTAAGAGACTGGTGCCTGAAGTAGATGAAGTACCTGTACAACAGGACACCAGTGCCAGCTCTCTGCAGATTTCATAAAAGCCTACTTGAGGTACCGAAGTCCACAAGAAACCCTTATAGTTTCGCTATGTTCGGTTATCTGTATGTTAGAGGTACCACTCCCACGTGGAAAGGGGTTGTTTTCTAATTATCTTTAATGTAGTCATGGTCATAGTTCGTTAGTCCAGTGTCCAGACTAGAAAATTACTCTGGCTAATTTGTGTAGCCAGTTAGCTCAGTTGGTAGTTGCTCTGCCTGTGTATGCTTCTTATAAAGTATCTTATGTATGTATTTAAAAATATATAAGTATTCTATCAGCCAACTAGTCACCATATTACAAGCTATGCTTAGTTTGGGACTAGATGGTGTTGTGTGCAAGTTCTGTCGTAATTTCCATAGAATTTGATCTCTCCGTAATGACGTTAGTGTAATTGAAAACTAAGCATGTGGTATTTGTCTAGACCCCTCGTGTATTATAACGTGTCGCTGTAATTAAACTTGTATTGTTTCAGGCTTGTCCCTGTCACCGTTCGTGCGGCACTGGCAGGTGGCTGCGTACGAGCCGGTGGGGCTGCGCAGTCGCCGGTCCTTGCCGCAGGCTACCCGCGCGCCCCCGCCAACCCCTCACACCCCTCAGCCTCTGCGGCTCACCTTCCACGCACATAATAGGTATGTACTCCTCATCGTGTGAAGTTTTTCTGATCCCAATACTGGGCATAGGCCTCTCTTCGTTTGTGCCATCCACATCGGTCTTACTTATTATTATCTTGTCTGTGGCATCGTAGCTCGTAACCGATTTTTTTTTTGCAAGGTGTTTTTTCTGAAAACATCGGTCCAAGATGGCCGCCGTCACAAAATGGCGGATTACATATTCTTTCACAACTCCCTCAATATGGGTGTCAACTGAAAGAGCTTGAATAGTAGAATATGTAATATACTATGATATATAATATATATATATAATATATATACTATGTTAATTGCGTGTCGGAGGTTTTTCATTTTTTTAAATTTATACATGAATTTGTTTTTTACAACAGCTATTCATTACTAATCAGCTCTAAATCTTCGAACCATTTAGCTAAAGCAGCAGTTTGAGCTTATTCAACGTTCTGACGACTCCATTTGCCCACCGTTCGAACAAAACTTCAACTCTCAACCTTATTCTATCGAAAAATGAACCAATAAAAGTAGAAAACTTTAAAGCTTTGTTACCTAGAGCTTTTCTTTACGAAAATAAGTAGGTAGTTTCTGCAAACTTGAATCAAGGCTTTTACGACGAGTCACTTAATCCACGGTTTATATAAACTTCTGTGACGTAGTGGGCTAAGATCCGCCTTAGATACAAAAGGTTGTGGGTTCGATTCCCGCCGCGGGACAATTTTTGTTAGTGTTTGTCTCGTGTCTGGGTGTTTTTCTTTTTCTTCTTATAATAATATAGTAAGTACATATTAATGTTTATATATATTTACAACAGTAGACTAGGTAGAGTAGAGTAGGCTGAGACGCAGAAGGTTGAGGGTTCGATTCCCGCCTCGAGACAAATGTTTGTATAATCTGCAAATATTTGTCTCAGGTCTGGGTGTTTCTATGTATAATATGTATGTATTTACAAAAAAAAAGTATATAAGTAGTATATCAGTCATGTGGTACCCATAACACAAGCTCTGCTTACTTTGGGGCCAGATGATGCTGTGTGAAATGTCCGGCATTATTATTATTATTATGCAGTCATGTGGTACCTATAACACAAGCGCTGCTTACTTTGGGCCTAGATGATGCTGTGAGAAATGTCCGACATTGTTTATAAATTATTAATAAAACACTACAGAAAAATGTCTTGACCACATTTCTGTGACCACTGACGCAAGAGCCGAACTTTCGATATTAGATTTAGATTGAGTTTGGCCCTCAAGCTCAAACATTATTGGATCAACTAGCCCACACACGTTTTCCTCGACTCGATTATTTATACGAGTACTTAGGTCAATCTGAAATCCGACACGTCTTTGTAGAATGACAAGTATTTTTTTCTATTCGACGAGATATTACATTTAACTTCATCTATTTTTAACTTTTTATTTACTAAAATGTACAGAACATTAGGTATACAATAATATAAGTGAAAACTATAAGGACCGCTCAAAATTATCTATATATTTTCATATATATGTATAAATGACTAGCCCATGGTGTCACCCTGTAAGGTTAGTGTGAAAACCAGCGCTGTCTCCCATAGGAGTTGCATTAAAGCTGAGACTGGACCTGTTTGGCACCACAAGCTAAAAATATAAACTCCAAACATGATCTTTTACTTATTTGTTTCTCTCTATTTGTATTTTTTTTTATTATTGTGTGTCAAATAACCATTATTCTATTCTATTCTATTCTTCTATATATAGCTCAACTAATCCGAATCACTGCCACGGCAATGCTAATACGCTGGGCCAGATTGGAGCCAGTAAGCCAGCCCCAAACCTATATCACTACTGTAATGCTATGTTATTATTGTGTAAATAAATAAATAAATCAGCCAGTCATTTTTAAATGACTAAACGGTAAAAGTTTGGCAACTCAAATGACATTTTGATAAACACGGGTTTTACTCACGTATTATTTTGTCGATGGAGGCACCGACATTGTTTCGATTCATCTAGAGAATCTTCATCAGGGTGAGTTTGATCCGCGGTCCGCTCGTTGCCGCTCGAGTTCACGGTGCGAACCGTGACCGAACATCGAACATGTTTCGTGCGAACATCGAAACAATGTCGGTGCCTCCATCGACAAAATAATACGTGAGTAAAGCCCGTGTTTATCAAAATGTATAGTACAACTCACGAAAGTTTTAAAAGTGAAACTCAAATGACGTTCAACGGAATTTGAGTCCCGAGTAACTCCACGCACTTAACTCAAATTGGCAGCTTTACCCCCGAGTACAAGCGGGTCGATTCGGCACCCATTTCACTTTTGAAAGTTGGAGCTATTAAGAGCATTTCAGCCGTATCTCATAACTAGCTATCTTAGTCGTTCAGAACAGATCTACGAAATCAAGGATATTGCTCTCCGCGGTCAGTACCTAGATGGGTTGACTGCAGTGGAATTTCATCTGAGTGCTTTCGTGCAAGGCACGTCTTTTCAAAAATTGTTGCTATGCCGGAGGCCTATAGGCGGCCTATTGCTTCCGTCACCATAGTTGTCAACTCACTTTAACTATACGAAAGTAGTAGTCAAATCACAACTATAAACCTGAACCGTCCATGAAAATTACAAATATGGGGTAAAATTCATAAGAATTCTTATTTTGTTATTCGGGTCTAGGTGTTTCTATGTATAATATGTATGTATATATTGACAAAAAAAAAGTATATAAGTACTATATCAGTCGTGTGGTACCCATAACACAAGCTCTGCTTACTTTGGGGCCAGATGATGTTGTGTGAAATGTTCGGGATTATTATTATTATTATTAATATTGAGCCACCTTGGCTGAACCCCAATACCCATACTATGATTAAGTATGTAGTTTGATGGCTATTTCTATTTTAAATCCTTAGGTTTAGTATCTGTTTATCATAGAGTTCATTAAGGTGAATGTTGGCACACCGTAATTGTCATGCATATCAGAAGAGTATAATTTTGACATTAATAATGTTGTATAATGATATATTGACTACCCTAGATTTCAACAATGTTTTCAAGAACGTTACCTACCTACATAAACTCGCGCAAGTGCATATTTATTGCTTTTCTAACAAAGGTTGACGTAGATACTTCTACTTTTACTAGATTTAAATCAAACTTCCCTGCACACTTTCTTCAATGAAAATCATCGAATTCTGAATTCACAAAACTCGTAGAACTTTTGTTGTTCTCGTAAGTGTCGAGAATCGTTCTCTCTCGGGACAACATACTAGTTCCGGGACACCCTGTAAAGTTTATTTATTGAAAACTGAATCTCTGCACCCTTTGTAATCTTTTGGCATCATACGCTCACCGGTCATCATAATGACGTCAATAGTCAGTTGAATCAAGTGCTCTCAAAGCAAGCACTTCGACACACAGTCCTTCAAAGCAACAGGCGAACTTGAATAATGGCAGTTTCATACCCAATTACTTGGCGCCCATTAGTCTACGAACTTGATAAACACATAACTCAGCGTCTACTATTTGCGCACTGTCTCAGAGCACAGCGAGGGGAGAACAGCTGGTGCAGGCGGGCAAATCACTACACACCCACAGAATACTTATTAGTACAAATACAGAATGTAGACATTTATATAAATTGCGACTCTTGCTACGGCGTAACAAAGTGCAATTCAGCTCGCACGAGCGCTTAATGCCTAATATATATATATACCTACATAGTGTCTCTCAATCTATCGGAAGGCGGGGTCACTAGACCACCAGTGCTCTCGAAATGGGAATGTTTATGTAGATGTTTGTTTGTATGTTTATATGTTTGTTGATGCCTCAATGGCGGCTGAACGGATTTGAATGAAACGTTTCATTCAAATCCGTTCTATTATCCGTACGTAATCCGTATGATACTCCAAGTACAGGAAGTACCTTAAAGTACCATAAAAAAATACACTAGGGCAAGCCAGTATTGCGGGAGGCCAGAGGCATAAGATGAGTCTGTGTATACCTATTTGTGTGTGAGTGTGTATGTGGTGTGTGAGAGATAGAGGGGGCGTAAGTGGCGAGGGGAGTATAATAGTTATGCAACAATATAAATAATATAAGAGAACTTTTTCGAGCAAGAGCAAGTTTTCCGTTCGGTCGTAGCGAGGCGTGTGAAGCCATTTTCTTATATTTTATTTGCATATAAGGTACTTTTAACTTACATGCGAAGCCGCGGGCAGCAAGTAGTTTTTGCAGCATTTTGAGTAACACGGGTTTTACTCATATATGACTTTGTCGATGGAGGCACCGACACTGTTTCAATTCACTTAGAGATTCTCCATCAGGGTGAGTTTGATCCGCGGCCCGCTCGTTGCCGCTCGCATTCACAGTTCGCACAGTTTATAGTATTCGTCTGATAGTGTGGTAATGAGGCAGCTGTTCCATGCATGGGCTATGGTTTTGGCACATATTGTGTATTGTATGGAGCCGTCTTTATTAACAAGTTATATCCATAGTTTGATTTACATATAGAAGACAAGTTCAGTGCTGGTTTTGCGAACTGTTTCATCGCTTTTTGAGTAAGTGGTGTAAGTTCACCCGTAGCATTCAACCATGCTAATATTATAACTTCAAAAGTGTCACTGTTTGTTTGCTTGCATATCTTTTTAACCGACTTCAAAAAGGAGGAGGTTCTCAATTCATTGGAATCATTTTTTCACTGCTAAACGACTGTCGGATAAAACACTTTCAAAGTAAGTTTTGAGATATTTTCATTTTCGATGGAGGCAGTGAAAAAATAATGCGTAAGTAAAAGCCCGTGTTTTTCAAAATGGCTGATCAGATCTGCTGACAAAAATGACAAAAATGCTGGGGATGAGTATACTCCAATCCACTCTGCACCCGTAGCAAAATTAGCAAGGATCACAAAAAATAGACGAGTTTCTTGCCGAAATCTTCTTGAGCTGGGAAGGAACTGACATCTACATTCGCTTCGCATATAAGATGACTATTCAAAATGGTCATTGTCATTTCATTTTATCAAAAGTGAGCACAGCTTGTGTTATGGGAACAACATTACTGATATACTACTAATATACTTGTTTTTTTTGTAAATACATACATACATATTATACATAGAAAAACAATCAGACCCGAGATAAATATATCCAGATCACACAAACGTTTGTTCTGGGGCGGGAATCGAACCCGCAGTATGTTGCGTCTCAGGCGGGCCTTCGCCACAGAGAACATCGAGGACCTCTAGTTACAACAACACAGGAACCCTCCGTGGGCTAATCCGACTCACTTTCAAACTCAATTGGATACAACTTTTTCAAAAGTGCTACGCAGTTGATTTGACAGGAAGCTCCAATCAGTTCAAAGGCATGAATAGTCGCACCGGGAATCGAACGGGAACGGTTTAATTACGGGATGGAGTCCCAACAACCGCGTGCGCGACTGTTGTAACTCACAAATGGATTAGTCTGGAACAGGACCGAATCCAGGACTTCCTCTCCACCATTCTTGGTGCCCTGGGAAGTTCTTCTTCTTATTGTGTCAACAGTGTGAAAGAATTAATAATAATAATAATAATAATAATAATACCGGACATTTCACACAACATCATCTGGCCCCAAAGTAAGCAGAGCTTGTGTTATGGGTACCACATGACTGATTTACTACTTATATACTTTTTTTTTTTTTGTAAATACATACATATTATACATAGAAACACCCAGACCGGAGACAAATACTTGCATTAAAGTAAATCAGACGTCTTTTATGCACGTGGCACGTGTTTTAGAAATTTTGAAGTTCTAAATATGCCTGTTTACCGTTTGAGAGTCTGGTCAAGCGCACATTTTTCGAACAGAAAAATCAATTGGTGCACGACCGGAGTCGAACCGCGGGAAGTAATGTTGGATCCCTACTTCCCAGAGCACAAAGAATGGCTAGTATCATAAAGTAAAATAATAGAATAGAATCATGCTAAACCGGCTGGGCATATTTGGATAAAATTTGGCATGTCTTGATATATCATCAAAATATAGTTTAACGTTGGAATCTTTCGCCATTCTTGGTGTCCTGGGAAGTTATGTTCATACTTGTTATAGAGATGAAACTTTGTTTGGATATGAAGAAGTTTGTGGCTTGATCACGTCAAAACGGATGGACGGATTTCGTTTAAATATGATATGGATATATTTAGTAACTAGAAAAAGCATATAAGTTACTTTTTGTGTAGGTGCCACGCGTGTGAAGCCACGACCAGAAGTTACTAATCAGTAAACCTTGATATTGTAATTCTGGAACGGGTTGATGCTAGGCTTTGCTCTTTTGCATGTCAGTTCGAAACCACGAGAATTGCTACGTCGTAGCACCTGCTACGCCGTCTGTTTTAACAGCAAAGTGGAGTTGTAAGAATGATGATTTCAGGGTCATCATTTCTACATGTGATCGCTGAAAGAACAAACAACAAGCTCATTTCTTTGTGTTTAAGTATACTTAAGTGTATATATATATAAATATATATAATTTGCTATCTTGCCCCAAAGTAAGCAGAGCTTGTGTTCTGGGTACATGATTAATAAACTACTATACTATTCATACACTTTTTTTTTCATTTTTGTAAATACATACATATTATTATATATAGAAAACACCCAGACCCGAGACAAATACTTGCAAATCGTACAAAACAACCTAAACAAAAACCTTTTGCTTCTTAGGCGGACACAGAGGTCGTCAATATAAATAAACTATGAAAGAAAATCAAGGGAGGTGACAAAGAAAAAAAAATGCCAGTTTGACGCGCCCTTACTACGCTCCTGTCCGGAACGTTCGATTAACTCATTCTGTCGGGAAACTGCATGTATATGAGCCAATTTCGTTTTATGGAGCTCTCTTTTTAATTGGGAAAAGGTGCGACGATGCCTGGAAGTCGTAAAACTAGTAAGTAATGAGAGTTGTTTAAAAGACGTGTAGTCGACGAAGGTAGTTTTGCCTTTATGGTGGTTTATGCCCCAGGTGTTGATGCCCAAAGTGCCTGTAAGATTATTGCCCCGGCTCTGTACATAATGCATGCACCGTGCATGCACCCAGCAGTAAGTTTTGAGTGCTCGTAAAAGCGCATGATGGGTCATAAATGGAATGAAAATTTTACCTAAAGTTGGATCGTTTGGATCAGATACAAGCTGTTGCTCAAAGGACCTAGGACACTAGCTTCTGCCTGTGGCTTCACACGTGCGGTATCTTAATAAATAGTAACCCTTTATCCTTCCTTAAGATATTTATCTCCTTACCAAATTTATTAAGATCCGTTCAGCCGTTCAGACGAGAAAACACAACAAACTGAGACGTTTTTGAATTTATAATATTGGTTTGGATTAATTAAGAAGATTATTATACAACTCGAAATGAATACAAAATAACTGAGTTTCAATTAAATATAAACAATTATTTGTGCAGACTGCAAGAGAGAACGCTGACTCGTGATTTATGTGGCTCTCCGCAAAACAAACTGAAAATAGCCAAATTAATTTGGCGACTGCGAAAACCGAGGCTTGTTTCAACTCTATCCAACTCCACCGACTAATACACATTCAATAAAGTTATAGACAAGTGGGAGTAGGACCAGCGTCGTGATGGTTCCTTTCCACTGGTCACAAAATTATTACTAGTCATATTCTGAAATCTATTCTGAATTTTCAACGCGATCATACAAACATTTGTCCTGCAACGGAAATCGAACCCGCAACCTTCTGCGTATCAGACGGGCCTTCGCCCACTACGCCACACAGGTCGTCTAAATATAAACAGATTTAATTCCATTCAATTGAATTATTTCTACTTCACGATAACAAAAGTGTAACTCTATATTCCGTTTTTCATTATAGGGTACGGAATCCTACAAAGTTCCGTTTTGTTTCAGTCAAACATTCTACTAATTAATTCCAATTATGGAATTGAACAGATAAGGCTTGGGGGTTTTATTTCTTTTGCGCACGCATCCTTATTTAAGGTAGCCTTTCATTCGTTGGTAGATAAGCGACGTCGGCTATTTATTTGGAGATATCACAAGTTAATGTTCATTTGGATAGTTGTTGTTTTTAGCTGAGAAGTTTAGTTAGTTTTGCGTGTATCACTGTTTTATGTCTACGGAAAACACATTTCTGCTCTATCTGAACCTCATATAAAATGGTCTTACCCTTTGTTTTTACGGACTTTTTGTTATAACTTTATAAGTAAATATATGTAGATTTCCTAATCTTTATACGATTAAAACACCTATTCTTAAATAGAATTAGATTTTGCTTGTTTTCTTGCTGTTGAAATGTACTTTGAACCTTCAGTGGTGGTACTTTAACTGTAACCGTTAAATAAATAATGCCGGACATTTCACACAGGATCATCTTTCTCTAAAGTAAGCTGAGCTTGTGTTATGGGTACTACATGACTGGTAATATAACCTTTTTTTGTAAATAAGTTTGAGGCCATATTGTTTTTCTATGCTCTGAACTTTGAACAGAGGCACTGAACGGATGCAACAATTTTAATAGTCTCCAACAGTCAAATATGTAGCCTCGATCCCATACTTGGATTTTATGTATGGGTATCAGAAGTTTAACAATGTGAAACACTTTTTGACAATGATTTGCCTTTAATGTCTATGATTGGCAATTTATTAATTTTGATGAAACTGTTCGATAATAGACATTCAAGTTATCTCAGTTTCAAAACTTTTGTGAGTTGTACTAACCATTTCGTAACGCCACTCACGTATTATTTTGTCGATGGAGGCACCGACAATATTTCAATTCATCTAGAGAATCTTCATTTCGAGTTTGAGTTTACGGTTCGAACTCAAGTTATTAATAAAAAATCCTAATCTGAACTATGATATATACATACCAGGAACACATGTTTGAAAATCGTTTAATAATTTGTCTCACAGCGGCAATCTTCCCCCTCTCTATAAAGTTGTATCAAATCGATACTTGAATAATTGAAGGACATGCCATGATCGTGGAACATGACAAACGTGACAGCCAAAAGCGGGAACTATTCATTGGCGTCCGACGCCGTTATAAAATAGGGTCACTCCACAATCAATTCATCTTTTGAGGATGCTGCCAATCCCGATTGTTAACAACGTAATGATTTAATGTACGTTCGAGTCCTGTCCTAAATAGTTATTGACAAAGTGAAACAATTGTAATCATAGTTAACTACCAATAATTATACCAAATTAATTAATTTAAGTGGCCGTAGAACGGTCTGATTAATCAATAATTAAGTAGAACAACATTGTTTCAAAATTAAGTAAGTAGGTAAGTTTATGTAAATTACTTGTACAATCAAAATACGTAGATTTAAATGTTTTTAATTTTGTTTTTTAAATTATTATTTTTGAATTAACATAGAATACAGAAACAAAACACTAAAACATTCAAAAGTATAACACTGTGAAATGTCCGGGATTATTATTATTATTAATGTCCACTGCCTGATCTAAGGACAAGAGGAGGTTAGACAATTCAAAAATAAACAACAAAAAATAAGGTAAAATAAAAATAAAAAAGTTGTGTGTCAAAAAAAATATGAAATAGGTGAATACATTTAAAACTAGTATTTCACTGCAGAAATAAGGGTGTGTGAGAGTGTGCATGTGGGTTCCATGTTCCCCCCAGTCTCGAGTCTGGTTATCATAGGTAGGTAGGTCAATCTGTTTTGATATAATATAGGGTACCGAAACCTACCTATACAGGACCATTTTAATCATTAAATCAATCAACTTTTTAATTTTTTACATACTCATGTGAAGTGAATCAACAGCCCAAATGCTTTTAAAAGTAGATAGTAAAAACTTTTGTTGGAGGGTTGTTTATATCCCGTAGATGAGTATTTTGACATTTTGATAAACACTGGTTTTACTCACGTATTATTTTGTCGATGGAGGCATCGAAACTGTTTGGATTCATCTATAGAATCTTCATCAGGGTAAAGTTTGATCCGCGGTCCGATCGTTTACGCTCGAGTTCACGGTTTGCACTAAGAACCGTTCGTTCGGTATGTTCGGTAAATTATACATATTTATATTGTATTATTATTAGTTATTTAGAATTATTTAGCGTTCATTCAAATAAGATTGTAAAATTGTTCATGAATAAAGAAATTAAATTGATGGGAGGTTTTTTATAAATATCATACGAATGTATTTCAGATATTGATGATACAATTTATAAACTCTCTTGTATTAGTATTTCGTAGTTAAGGTAGTTATAAGATGGATCATGTAAAAATGCGCTAGGACCAATACGAGTTTCTTGCCACTTCTTCTCGAGCTTGGGTTAGGATGAATTGGCACCTAAATTCACCTAGTATGTAAGACGTTTCAAAGTGATCCTTGTGATTGTATTGAATAAAGTATCTTTTGACTTTGACTTTGACTTTGACATATTGATACTTATCTAACCGATCCAATAAGTATAAATAAGGATTCTTCGTCTGTCATTTCATGGAGTAACATTAGCTCTGCTAATTTAATATTTTTTACCCGTTTTATTGCATGTTTTATTCAGTAATCTTATCGGAATTTTAATGAATAAATTGTGACTACAGGACGGGTATGGATAATTTAATTATATGTGTATTGTGGTGCAATGTGATTTGAACGACGAGGAATCCCACGAAAATTCTAGACGCCATGCCGCGTGACGTCTAGAATTGACAATTGACCATCGACTAAGACTCTAATAACAAACAGACTATAAACTATAAACACTTGACACTGGCAAAATTGACATTAGTATGTCACAGGCCGTTAACAAAGAAGAAGAAGAAGAAGAAGTATAAATAAGTATGAAATGTAAACACTGAAATTGATCCCTGGTAATGCAATGAATCTTCGAGATGTCGTGCTATGGCCTGGTTATGGAGACTTGAAACGTCATGCTCACGAAGTTACTTACAAATATATGTATATATATAAATGTATGGTCACGCTACACAAGAGACAGATTATAACCCATTCGTTTGGTGACAGGAACACGAATTTAATATTACGGAAAAAGTGGCCTATGTACTTTATACAAAAAACACATATTATACATACAAAAAGGCACATAGGTACACACACAGTTTTGTATAGAAACTTTCAAACATTTCCATACTTTCAAACATTTTGAGAAATTTGAGATGTATCCCACTATTTCCATGGAAATACAAAATGGAAAAAGTGTGACTTGCGTTTTTTCCAAATTATATCCCATTATTTCTATTGCGGCAAAAAAAACGAGTTGGTTAGGTTATGTTAGTGTATATATAAAACAACGCCCAAGGCGAACGAGCAAAGCGAGCGTGCCGCGCCAGAAGAATATAGTTACTATTTTCCATGGTGCAGTTGACCGGACAGCTGTTTTTTTTTTTCTTTGAGCTATTAACTGTAGCACGGAAATGTGCACGCCGTCATAAGAGGTGATGTAATGTTCTTTTTTTGCCGCCGCCAGCAATGGAAATAGTGGGAGAATCAGTCCCAGTATTTCTATCAATAGAAATACCTAATGAAAATAGTGGGATACACCCGTAATTTGTAGTTGAAAACTCACACAACACATAGTCACAAACTATACATAGCTTTTATTTAGGTTACCGAGACTGATAGAATACTTATATATTTTTAAATACTTATACTACTTATGATACTTTATAATTAAGTATATGTATTTTTGTAATTATGTTATTATGCTTGTGTTAAATAAGGTGTTATATATAAAAGGTAGTAATTTAGGTACATTGCTGCTTATTTACGGATTTGTAGATGGACTTCGAAAAAAATAATTTCAGTCGATAACAAAGTAGTACCTACTCAGACTGCAAAAAATAAATTGGTTCAGCAATGTTTATTAGTATAGCCAGCAGGCTGTCAGGCAAAGGTTGAATCAACCAATCTATATTCCATCCCATCTATTTTGTGAAACCATTGAACCGTCTCGTATAAATAGGAATAAAACCTACTTGTTATGTTCTCTGGCAATTCTAAAAAGAACTCTGCTCTTTGGGGATAAAGACTTCATTACCTATTTTTACATAAATTCGCCAAGCGCGTGTCAAATCATACAGATTGAAGGGTTCCGAAGTAGGCAAGAATAAGAATTACTAATAGTCACAAATCAATTCAACAATATTAGTATCTACACGGTGGAGCTACAATGAAGTTATTAAATAAATAAATAAATATTTGTGGACAATACACACTACACCATCAAGCCCCAAACATAGCCATAATACAAGCTAATCTGGTCACCATAACAATGCCGGGCATTTCACACAGCATCATCTGGCCTCAAAATAAGCAGAGCTTGTGTTGTGTTCCAGATGACTGATATACCTACTACTTTATTTTTTTATATACATATTATACATAAAAACACCCAAACTCGAGACAAATACTAGCAGATCATTCAAACATGTGTCTCACGGCGAGAATCGAACCCGCAACCTTGTATATGAGTGATAGAATACATATATTACTTATGATACTTAATAACACCTTGACACAGATCAAACACTTATCACACAAATGTTTATCCTGGGAGTGAATAAAACCCTCAACCTACAGTGCAGAAAGCAGAACTACCAGAGCTTTCATGATTTTTGAATGCCACACATTGTTGTGGAAATATCTATAAATATAAATAAATTAAGCCAGACATATGACAGAGCGTCGTCGTCTAGCCCCAAAGTAAGCAGACCTTGTATTATATACAACCTCATAACACATACATATTATACATAGAAATAAATCAAATCCACTTCTTATATAATTTTTATTACATAACTTTGTACGCGTTACCTCATATCGTCGGGCATTTAATTATGATAAGACTACTACTACTGAAAAGGCTCTGAATAGGATCGGACAGTAGACTACCTAGACGGACATGGCGAAACCTTAAGGGTTACTTGTTAGAATTCTTAACCCTAATAATGAGGGTTTCTATCATTTCGTAACAGAATAGGTATTAATAGAAAAGTTAAATACGTTATCAAAATGGCCTAGCGCGATATTCAAAAGCGATTGAAACCGCAACGGGAAAGTAAAGGGGAATTGAAACATTTCCAGTGCTAGCGTGTAGCTAAGCATTGCACATAGAGAAGGTTCTTGCACATGATAATGTGGTCCGTCGCTGCTGGTTTGAGGATGTAGTGCGTCAAACCACGAGCTCCTAGTTATTAACGTGTCTTTGCGGAAACCCGTTACATAATACTGTGCGCTATTTTTTTACTAATGCTTTGCATTACTTTTCAATTGAGGGCGGGATGGAGGTGCATGCGTCTGCATCGTGTCTAACTCATTAGAAATAGAGTGGCGGAATAGTACTAAATATTTGTGTATCTGTTTAATGTTTACAGGCTCGTCTAAAAGTACAGACACTCTAAACGTACGAGTTTACACACTACACGCATTTGACGACCTCTGTGGCGCAGTGGACTTAGGTCCGGCTGAGATGCAGATGGTTGCGGGTTCGATTCCCGTTGCGGGACCAATGTTTGTATGATTTGCAAGTATTTGTCGGGTCTTGGTGTTTCTATGTATAATAATATGTATATTTACAAAAAAATAAGTATGTATATAAGTAATATATCAGTCATGTGGTACACATACACAAGCTCTGCTTACTTTGAGGCCAGATGATGCTGTGTGAAATGTCCGGGATTATTTATTTACTTACCACTGTCTGAAGTTTTTTTAAATGGAAGTAGTCAATATTGATGTAAATACACAAAAGAGTTTACAAAAAATAGGTAACAATTTATAGAAGAGTTTATAGACCGTGACGAAAAAATGACATTGAGTATGATACAGGAGCGTTAGTTCTGCTGTATCGCTGGTATTCAGTGGCACCATCGTCGGTAGCGCATCAGCTCTGTGGCAACCTCTGTGGTGCAGTGGGCTAAGGTCTAGCTGAGACCCAGAAGTTTGCGGGTTCGATTCCCGCCGCGGGACAAATGTTTGTATGATCTGCAAGTATTTGTCTCGGGTCTGGGTATTTCTATGCATAATATGTATGTATTTACAAAAAAAAAAAGTATATAAGTAGTATATCAGTCATGTGGTAACCATAACACAAGCTCTGCTTACTTTGGGGCCAAATGATGTTGTGTAAAATGTCCGGCATTATTTATTTATTATTTAACTACACGCGTCTAATGTAACTTATGAATCGTTCGAAATACTGAACCATCATCATTATCCATAACTGAGATCCTGTGCTAATCTGGTCCATACCCGGCCCGCGACTTTGTTTATATCGATTACCCATCTTCCCAAAGGACGCATGTTCCTATAACCATTTATAAACCAATAATAGACCACCTCTGTGCCGCAGTGGGCGAAAGCTCGCATGAGACGCAAAAGGTTGAGGGTACGATTCCCGCCGCGGGACAAATGTTTGTTTGATCTGCCAGTTTTTCTCCAGTCCGCGTGGTTCTTTTGTATAATTTACAAAAAAAAACAAATAGTATATCGGTCATGTGGTAACACAAGTTAACATCCATAAGCTCTACTTACTGTGGAGTTAGATGATGCTGTGTGAAATGTCCGGCATTATTAATATATTAATTTCTTGGCAACCATTTAGTGATTGCCTCACTCCACCTGTCATCACCACGTCTCATCATGTGTCCTGCCCAGCTCCATTTGATTTCCATTATCCGGTTCCCGACGTCTTTGATCTTAGTACGGCTTCGGATTTCAGTATTGGGAACTCGATCGATAAGTACGCGTACCTAATAAATAACCTAATTATAATAGACAAATATTATATACAAGAAAACATCAATTATAAAATGTTATAAGTGAGAAAAAGAGAACTCTTATCAACCGAACACGAAAGAAGGCGGTTCTAAATTTGGTTGTATTTTTTTAAATTAATGTTTATTACTTTATAACTAACTACCTACGTGTAAGTAATGTATAATAAAATAAAGGATTTTAGATATAAATAAACATATTTGAAAAAAAAATTACAACCCTAAGTAGTAAAACAGAAGATGCATTTTTATAGGCTTAAATTTAATTCAAAGAAGTCGTTTGTCTTTATAAACGTAATTATTGTGTTTAAGTGCAACAACGGCAAGTCGCGACATCGGCCACTCTATGCGAAAGCAGACAAACGCTATTTAAGTGGATTACGATCGAACGACGCGATTGCAGGCTCATCGCGAATACCGATGATCACATAATGCCGCCTCGTCATGCCACTGTGGTCACCGAACGGCCAACTACGGGGATTCCAACGTGCTGTACTTACCACTAACTGGTATTCAAACCCGCTCAAATTGTATAGATTGGGCGAATGGCAATCGAATAGAAATGTTATCGATTTGGAAGCAAGTATGTATTAAGTACTTTGATTTGATTGTCCTCGAAAGGTATTCTTGATTATCCATGGTTCATTGATGGAATAGGTTAATTATTTTTGAATCCATCTCAAAATTCTCGCAATAATGCAATTGACTGGCATCTCAGCTCACTTGGTAGTAGCTCCGCCTTCTGCGCTATAGGTTGAAGGTTCGATTCCCTCCCAAGACTAACATTACTGTGATGAACATAGTTGCTTGTTTTCTGCGTGGTTGTTATAAAGTATCATAAGTGTGTATTTAAAATTATCTAAGTATTCTATCAGTCATAATAATATTTTTTACTTAAGATAATTCTCAGAAATAAAATTGTTTGAAAAGAAAAACTGGTTCACCTTAAAACCACAAAGCAAAGATGGGCCCTAAAAATACGATCACAAAGATTACAAAGAACGCAAACAAAATTACAAGTAGTAGGTAGGTATTTTTCGAAATTCCCGGCTATACGTCCACCCACATTTAAATTAAAGCTCACTTTTGTTGAATTTCTCGACTTATTAACTTCTGTCGCCGTAATTAAAGACAGGGGCTGAAAGATGCCTTTTAACTTTGCTTCTAATCTGTCTGCAGCGAATACAGACGGCTCTTATTTGTTTACACGCCAATTGCTAACTCATGGGGCATCAACCGGAAGTGCTTTGGAAATTCATATTTAGACATTTTCATATACACGGGCTTTACTCACGTATTATTTTGTTGATTGTGGCACCGACACTGTTTTTATTCACATATATTCACATATAGTACAAGTAAATGGTGATCCCCGCACTAGGCCATGCCTGTATCGCGGGAGGTCCGTCAAGCAAAACGTGATTACCTACACAAAAGTACATAATTACAGATTAGAAAATGACTACAGATACAGTGCAGATTGACAAACATGTTTCTATTGTAAAGGTAATAATGACCTACCTCTAAAAAACAATGAACAAAGCGTAGTATCCTGATAAGTCTTTGGTATCCAATTTGAATCCAAGTTAATTCGGCTGTCAGCTCAGTTGGTAGTAGCTCTGTCGTTTGCGCTGTAAGTTGGGGGTTTTAATCCCTCCCCCTCCCAGTATACATGTATGTGTAATGAATATAGGTGTTTGTTCCATGTCTGGTTATAAAGTTTCAAACATATATATTTAAAAATATATAAGTTTACTTATATAATAGATCAGTCATCTCGTCACCATAATACGAGCTATGCTTAGTTTGGTGCTGGACGGTGTTGTGTGCATTTTCCACCAATATTTGTTTATTTTTATTTAGGGATTATCACAAATACCGCCATATTAGGTACTCGCTTTTGACATAATTCTTATTTTATTAACAGCTCCTCGATTTTATAAGTTTTACGTGTGTATGAGTGTGTGTGTGTATGTGGCATCTTATCTCCCTAACGGATGAACCGATTTTTATTGTTTTTTTTTGTTAGGATACTGAAATGAGTGTGTTCTTAGTTATGATTTGAGAAAATTTGTTTAACGATTTGAAGAGCAACAGCTTTATTCTAACGAATGAAAGGGTGTAAGCAACGTTTTTTTTTTTTGCCGGACATTTCACACAGCATCATCTGGCCCCAAAGTAAGCATAGCTTGTGTTATGGGTACCACATGACTGATATACTACTTATATACTTTTTTTTTATTTTTTGTTAACACATACATATTATACATGGAAACACCCTGACCCGAGACAAATACTTGCAGATTATACAAACATTTGTCCCGCGGCGGGAATCGAACCCGCAACCTTCTGCGTCTCAGCTGGACCTTAGCCCACTGTGCTACAGAGGTCGTATTCGACAAGTTAAAAATCAAAGATAATTTTTTTTACGTTTGAACCAAAACTAAACCAAAGCCAAAACGTTATTTATGACATATTTCGTACCGCGCTAATCACTATACCGGAAACGATTTAGCTCTAATTTGGATTATACGTTGATCAAACGTTGCGGGGTCGCGTTATTTTTGACAGTGCTTTCAAACAAACGTTTTTGATTTAGTACATCCTAGTAGTCTGTTCATCCTAGTACATCCTAGTAGTCTGTGCATCCTAGTAGAACTACCTAGTAGCAATACTAGGTAGTTCTATATATATAAATTCTTTCAATTGGTGCAATTAACGAATAAATCGTTCAGGAAGATAACGCGGTACCATTTTAACGTTCAGATTAGCCATATCCAAACCTTTGCTTAAACTAATCCGTTCAATGGCAATTACGTTGACAAATAGCACGATCGTCCTATAGGTCTGATCGATTAAAAATGTAGTATCCTGCTACTTCAATGATATTGCAAGGACATTGTAACCTTGTTGCAGCATCACCTGGAATCTGCCAGATACTCAACTCCTCGTCAACTTACAGCAGAGTTATAGAGTTTCAGCTCATTGGAAAAGATTCAAAAATAATAGATAGATTATCAGAGTATCAACGCAGATGTCAAAGATTTTTTGAATTTTTCACTTTTTTATACATGTTTATACTCTTGTATAAACTCCTTCTTTCTCCTTCCTGTGTCAAATAAAACTATTCATATTCTTATACGACCTCTGTGGCTTAGGTCCGGCTGAGACGCAAATGGTTGCGGGTTCGATTCCCGCCGCGGGACAAATATATGTATGATCTGCAAGTATTTGTCTCGGGTCTGGGTGTTTCTATGTATAATATGTATGTGTTTACAAAAAAAAAGTTTATAAGTAGTGTATCAGTCATGTGGTACCCATAACACAAGATCTGCTTACTTTGGGGCCAGATGATGCAGTGTGAAATGTCCGGTATTATTATTATTATTATTATTATTATATTATTATTATTATTTGGACTAAGCGAGATGTTTCAATAATGATGTTTAAATAATTTATTTGCGCTTTACCAGTACTATCAAACAAAGGAAAACACCGTGAGAAAACTGGCATCTCGTAAAACCTAAAAATATCGAAGGCGTGCCCAGTGCACAAAAGGAGCCTTTAAGGGGCACTATACCTTTCACCATACTATTTCGTAAATAATTACGTTTTAAAAACTAAAAAGACAAAAATTGCTAAAAACCGCTCGACCGATTTCGATAAAATTTAAATGGGACCACCTTTGAAACAAAAAAGAAATTTCCAAATCGGTTCAGGGGAGTAATCGGTGAACATAAATAAAAAAAAAACCGACGAATTGAGAACCTCCTACTTTTTTTGAAGTCGGTTAAAAAAAGTGACAAGAAACGGTTGCGTTGTACGTCGCTAGAGGTATGAGTCTGACTCTACCTAAGAATGTTCCACATTTCATGCGCATACAGCAACGGTTGGTTATTCAAATTATTCCTACCTCGTTCTAATCTCTTTGATGTAACCTGTGAAGCGTAATTTAAACACCTCTGTGTGTTTGAATACTTTGAACTAACCGCCGAGATGGCTCCAATTTAATGCTTCGATGCGGCTTTGTGTAAGTACCTAAGTTTGTGGCGTGAAACTAAATAAATGTCTCAAAGACGATTGTTTGCCGCAAAAATATTAAGGATTGGATTTCGTTGCTAAGTAATCTAGACTCGTTCTTTTTTACAAAATAAATTAGTTTAACTTTATACTTAGTTGGATAACGGGGCATGACCCGTTCCTTGTCCTGTGGGAGATGCTAGTTTTTTCATAATCCAGGGTTCATAAAATAAGGGCACGATGATTTAATCTATATATATAAAAGGCGATGTGTATGTATGTATGTTCCATATAGACTTCGAAACGGCTGGATCGATTTTGATTAAATTTTTAGGAAATCTTCAGATTGGGCTAACGGGTGATCCTGTGAAGTTTGGTAGCGATTGGATCAACAGAACATTTTTATTTTTTTTTGCATCTATCTGTCAAATTTTGTCCACGCGCAGTGAAGGCTTTCGAAGTCAGAAAGGATAAGAATGGCTAGTTCAAAACAATATCAATTGATATCTTGTTAGCAAAATAAAATAATTTAATATGGCGTTTTCATTATTTATGCTACTATTTTGAAAACTTTCAGGTAGCCCGAAATAGCGGTTTAGCCGGTAGTGAGAGAAGATACTGTACTGTATCAAAAACTACTATTTTTTAAGCCTATTATTTACCAAACTAATATTTGTGCCGGAAACTGTCCAAAAAACATCGTAACGTGTTTGAAAAACCTATATCCAACGATATCATAATATATATTTTTTAAATGATACGATATATATATATTTTTTATTTTATTACATGATAGGGTAATGAAATTAAAAAAAACAATCTCTCTTTACATGTAGGAGAGCTACCCATAAAAATCATTGTTGCAATGTTTTTATTTCATAACATTGTAGTAATTCCGTCACGATACGACTAATAGACTGGCCTGCATTTGTGTGATGATAGGTAAACACCTATTATAACACTTGACACAGAATAAACATTCTGTGTCTGGGTTTTATAAAGTATCATAAGTATGTATTTAAAATTATATAAGTATTCTATCACTCATCTACTCACTATAACACAAGCTATGCTTAGTATGGTGTTGTGTGCATTGTCCACCAATATTTATTATTTATTAATACAAGTAGTCTGCGAGCAAGAGCTCATGAAACTATGAGTGTTCCTTGTAGATTTCGGAACTCTAAGTAGTCGTTTTTGTATACAAGTACTTGCAATTATTTGTAAACTTAAAATATACACACACGACAAAGAATTAAAGTCACTTCAACTATTGTTTGAGCAACATCCACACAAACAGCATATGCACAGCCCCAAAAAGATCAGACATGGTAACCAAACCAGGATCGCTCCGAGAAAAAGCAGAGGTTTGACACAATTTATGCACTGCTGCTTAAATCCTCCATGGTTCACCAACGGCTGCGGTCTTCTCATCATCGCGAAGCAGTCGCCCGATGAGCTGTCGTAACTTCCACAAGAAGACCCTCGTCCGCCATAGCACCGACTGCATTGGTCTTTGTTTTTGTTTATATATCTGCAGGGATCGAATATATTCCTCAAGTATGAGTCTGAGCCCAACGTAGACCATCTTGTTTTCTGACATGCTTTGGTAAATAAGCAGTCAAAATAATCAAGGGGGCTGCAAGCATCGCGTTTGTATTTAGCATCATGCCTGTGTCTTCTATCATAGTGTTTGCAATTGTGTTTATCACATTTCTGAACTTTTCCTTTGTTATCGAATGTTAGTAACAATTTCTTACGTGCACAGTCTAATTTCGCGGCTGCTTTTAGATCGTTTTCGGCTTTATTTTTCTTCTGATTGTTGAACGAGGTTATATTCCGCTGTAGTACCTTGTCTTTCGTTAGTAATTCTGCTTCTTTTCTCCTAAGGGCTTGTTCTATTCTTTGAAGATCATGGAGACATTCTACATGCCTGCACTGTTTAGTGGAGCGAATAGAGTAAGGACATTCATCTTTTTGTATTCTCTCTTCTTTCGGCATTATTTGTCCCATCTGCATTCAAGTAACTAAACAGGGAGTTTAAAAGCTGATGGCCAGATTCATGATTACCATAACTTGCCCTCAGATTTGCTGTAGGAAGTAGTTATTTTTTCCATTTAAATCTTTACATATTTATAACTTTAATACTGTTCCATTATTTTGATCTTTGTGATTCAGTTTTCGCTGTTTCTTGGTACTTGGTACGTGATATTTTTTACAATTAAAAGATTTTTCTATTTTTATATTGATTTCATTTTAATAAAAAACATTACGCTTGTATTGCTTGCACCTGTAAATTATGCGTCATCCATATAAGATATTGCATACTCTTTGCATATAACGTCATATTAATAGTCTCTGCGTAAATTCTACTATTTATATTCTCAACAGAGTTTAATGATTTTCTTTTTGGTACGAAAAATGCATCGAACAGGTACGAAAACAATAATCATAGAGATAATGTTGCATCAGATATAATTATAGACAAAATGACCCAGAACCCAACGACAAGGATGGGATCAGGATCACAGATTAGAATAAAAGACAAATTTCAATGCTGATTAAAAATCTTACCGGAGTACAGGTAAAAAATACTTATGGATATAATAAATATGGAAAAAAATCCTCTTTGACGCAGTCGTTGCACATGACCGAGCATGGCGAAACTTGCTGTCCCGGAAGCGTACTTTGAGACATCAACGAGCTGCTAGAGCAGCTCACCACTCACAGAAACGACACGAACGAATTCTCTTGTTTGAAATGTGGTCGTACCTGTCGCTCTCCTATAAGCCTTACAAGTGACGAACGTAAGTGCCTAATGACCTTGGACATTGTTTCAATTATCTTCATATAGATGTAATAGGCCTTAACTAACTCTCTTGGAGGGCACATATTCCATGGTGTAAACTCAACCGAAGTGCAATTCCGTGCCAAATCAATGCAATGATAGCATCATGAGAGATTTTCCAAGCGATAGTTCCAGAATTGAAAGAGCTTTATATAGTTACTACACATTCGCAAGCGATACGTTTTAATATATATCAGGTTCAAGAATATCCATTCATTCATGGAGTGCAAATCACGAGCGCAAGCGGGAGCGAGCGGACAGCGGATCAAACTCAGGGATTAAGGTTAATTCTAGGCTAGACGAAGTATTGCCCTTTTCAAAATATTTCACACAGCTAGCTTCAAAATAAGCACAGCTTGTGTCATGGGTACCACATGAATGATACAATTATGTAAAATACATACATAATTTACATAGAAACACCCAGACCCGAGATAAACAAACATTTAATCATACAAAACATTTGTCCCGCGGCAGAAATCGAACCTCCAATCTGCGTCTTCGCCAGCCCTTGCCCCATACGCCACAGAGCTCATCAAAATTTATATTATACGAGTATAATTAAAACACACATATCATTTATTGGGTGTTATTAAGTGTCATAAGTATGTAATTAAAAATATATAAGTATTCTATCAGTAATCTAGTCACTATAATACAAGCTATGCTTAGTTTGGGACTCGATGGTGTTATGTGCATTGTCCACCAATATTTATTTATTATTATTATTTATTATTTCACTACGTAAATGGTTACTTATACCAACCATAGATTATAGACTAATACCGCGTTCTTCTTTCGTATCAGTAATTGCCGGACAACCACAGTTAAAGGTTGTCCGACTGTCTAGTCATGGCCAACTCCTGAAAAGCCATTATTACTAACCATACAAAATAATGAACATCATATCGAATTAATAAGGAAATGACAATTTATAGCAACACTAGCGACCCCCCCCCCGGCTTCGCACGGGTGCAATGCTGATACTATTGTGAGTTATCCCTAAGAGATAGACATATACCGTCCCAGACATTTTTGTAGACCTTTATAATGTGTACAATACTGTAGTACATTATTATGATCTATCTCGTAGGCTTCAGCCATCTTTTGCAATGTAAGCGCACAAAATGTATTTATTTACGATACCAGATTAGAAACCTCTAAAATTGACAGTGTTTCTCTACTATATTATGCATGCATTATACGTATAAATCTTCCTCTTGAATCACTCTATCTATTTAAAAAAACGCATCAAAATCCGTTGCGTATTTTTAAAGATCTAAGCATACATACGAACAAACAGACAGCGGGAAGCGACTTTGTTTTATACTATGTAGTGATATAATGGCAACCACAATACTGTAATCCCCGGGCTGGGTAGACACGGTATTATGAACTATGCTATACAGTATGTGGAAATGATGCCCAAATTGAAAAAGTTTTTATTTCCCAGAAGAACTCAATTATAATTATATACGGATTACATTTTATTAACTTTAGTGAGAGCATATTTTGAGAAATCAAAAAGTTGAGCTTGACTTGACTGATCATAAATTAATTATCTTATGGAAATTTTACAAAAAATTTCAACAAAAAAAAAACTTTACATTTACAAAAAAATATGATTTACCTATAAAAATGCATATGCACAACTACTTGTATTATATTAGTAGATATCGCAGTTTGCATTATGTTTCTTGGTGTGCATGTGACATAATAATATGGTTCTCGGTACATGTAACTTTTCAAGACTTATCAAGACTTATAAACTCAAAGATTGAATGTCTTTTAAGACCAGAAAGTAGACGTGGGTGGTGAGATGTCTTCGGGATCAATTATTGATATAGGGGTACCTCAGGGATCGATACTAGGCCCTTTTTTATTCCTAGTATACGTTAACGATTTACCTTTTTTTGTAAAAAATATTAGTGATATAGTTTTATTTGCAGACGATACGTCTTTAATTTTTAAAGTTGATAGAGGTAAAACCAGTATTTGCTATAACGTAAATGAATCCTTATCGTTAGTTCTTAACTGTTCACTGTAAATAATCTTTTGCTTAATTCAAAAAAAACTAAATGTATCAAATTCACTTTGCCAAATGTTATTCATAGCCCGTCCAACATTGAAATAAATGGAGGGGCAATGAATCTTGTAAATTCCACGATCTTCCTAGGTCTTAATATTGATGCAAAACTACAGTGGGGACCACAAACTGAAACACTTGCTGGTAGGCTTAGTTCCGCTGCATATGCAGTTCGTGCGATACGGTGGCTAACTGATGAAGCTACAGCTAGACTAGTTTATTTCAGTTACTTCCATAGTGTTATGTCATACGGCATCATTCTCTGGGGGAAAGCAGCTGATATTGGTAAAATATTTGTAATTCAAAAAAGGGCAATACGTGCCATCTATAAAATGATACCACGAGAATCTTTGAGAGAAATATTCAAAGAAATTAATATTCTCACAATAGCTTCACAATATATATATGAAAATTTGTTATACACACATAAAAATAGAGATGGGATTCAGCAAAATAGTGACCTTCATAAAATCAATACTAGGAATAAACATAAATTATACATCCCTAGGTTTCGAGATAAGTCATTTATGGGGAACACGGTGCGCTTCTATAATAAGCTTCTGAAAATGCTACTAAACTACCTATTAAGAAATTTAAAGCATACATAAAAGGTAGTCTTTTGAAGAAAGCTTATTATAAAATATAATAATATTATAATAAATATTACTATATTATAAAATATAGATGACTATATTATTGATAGCAATGCATGGCCTCATGTCGCTCTGCCGTCAGACAGTTAACCGACACACTTGAAATGTATAAACTCTCTTGTATTTGTATTTCGTAGTTAAGGTAGTTATAAGATGGATCATATAAAAAAGCGCTAGAACCAAGACGAGTTTCTTGCCAATTCTGCTTGGGTTAAGATGAATTGGCACCTAAATTCACCTATTATGTAAGACGTTTTAAAGTAACACCCACGCAATAACACCCACGCAAAGACTTCAGTTTATCACGTGATCGATTCTTCGTCTGTCATTTCATGGAGTAACATAGCTCTGCTAATTTAATATGTTTTACACGTTTTATTGCATGTTTTATTCAGTAATCTTGGCGGAATTTTAATGAATAAATTGTGACTACAGGACGGGTATGGATAATTGAATTATATGTATATTGTGGTGCAATGTGATTTGAACGACGAGGAATCCCAAGAAAATTCTAGACGCCATTCCGCGTGTCGTCTAGAATTGACAATTGTCTATCGACTAAGACTAATAACAAACAAACTGACTATAAACTATAAAAACTTGACATTGGCATAATTGGCATTAGTTTGTCACAGGCCATTAACAAAGAAGAAGAAGAAGAATAGAAATATTTACAGAAATGTACAAAATAATATAAAATACACGTGAAACAGTTGAGCTATAGTAAATATCCCGTTTTGAGTGGAAATTATGTTCAAAACCATGATAGTTTTAGAAGTTATATGCCAATATTATGTTACTGTACAGAAGTAATTAAGGAAATATTTAAAAAAAAACTTAGGACCTCCACAGGTCTCTGACTTGGAGGATGCCTAAGGGGGTTATTCAGAGGCACGTCCAAACGTTATATTTAAATCATACCCACGCTTTATACAGTAGTTAGTATTCCTCGCGTGACAGGTTGCAAAACTATCGCCGCTTATAGGAATACCAACCAATGACATTCACCTTCGTCTTTTTAGGCGTAACTGCTATATACTACTACTCTACCATAACACCATAAAACGAATTCTAAATTTTATTGAAACTCATTTAAAGTCTTAAATTATCTAATTTTACATATTTTATTTAGGTAAGATCTGAAGCAGGATTATATTTTGAAGTATTAGAATTCAACTTCTAAGTCAAATCACATAAGTCTACTATGTACTCATAAGTACATAGTAGATATTAAACAAGTTCTTAACTTAAGATCTAATAGATACCTAATACTATAGATAATAGATAAATATCTACCCAGTAGGGTTATTACGTAAAAGCAACAATAGCAACGCGAACGCAATATCTGCGAAATCCATGCAAAATCAGTCTCGTAGTTGTAAAAAAAATGAACGTGTCGAGGGACACGCATTTGGAACAAAGTCCATTTCGTATGCAGCGTTGGCGTGCCAGGCTCTCATTCTCTCTACCCACCCCCCTCTCTACATACCCTCTCTCTCTACTCTCTCTATATATATACATATATACGTTTTGTTATATATATATATATATGTGGGAGACTATTTATCGGTCTCCTTCATTCTCTCATTCTCTTACGGTTTTTCGTAACGCGTTATATATTTTTTTGGCTAGGCCCCCTCACCAACCTGCGATAAGGAACTTCGTTCCAAAAACTCACGGAAGCTCCCCGCTACCGTGATATACGCATAAAGCATACAAAGAGTCTAAAAGGTCAAAGTCAAAAGTATTTTTATTCGATACAATCACTAGGATCATTTTGAAACATATACTAGGTGAATTTAGGCGCTAATTCATCCTAACTCTGACAAGAAACTCGGCCGGTCCAAGCGCATTTTTAAAGAACCATCTTATAACTAGCTTAACTACGAAAAACATCAAAAAGTAAAAGTAGGTTATACATCTGTAAATCTGTTAGTCAACTGTCTGAGGACAGAGCAACCTCCATGCGTTCTCATCAACAAAATATTGATTTATATTATAATACGCTTTCTTTCCAAGACTACCCTATATGACTGGCATGTCAGCTCAGTTGGTAGTAGCTCTGCCTTTGCGCTATAGGGTGTTCGATTCCCTCCCAGAACAAACATTTGTGTGATGAACATAGGAGTTTGTTCTTTGTCTGGGTTTTATAAAGTACTAGCTGACCCGGCAAACTTCGTACCACCTCAATAAATCTATAATTAAAAATAATCATATTTACTCACCTTTTAAACCTTCCCTGGACTACGACAAACATTTCAACACCATAATCAGCTAAATCAGTCCAGCCGTTCTCGAGTTTTAGCCAGACTAACGAACAGCGATTGATTTTTATTATATAGATTATATGTAAATTATGAAATATTTAAAAAAACGTTCTTCTTGTTCTTATCCGTCATGTGCTGTATGGCGATTATAAACTTTTGACATAATCAATGTCTATTAGTTTCGATTAGCAATCGGCATAATTTCAATCATTAGTTTGATTGTAATTGGAATCAGTTTTGACAGGATGGATTACTATTACGTACGTCCGGTTTCTATCAGACCAAATAAATATAATATAGACAGAGGGCCGTGAATAACCAAAACGAAGCCTCAAAACCATGCTCTTAAGTGTAAATACACGCACCCACGGATACGCATCGACCCAAACTGTCATACTTGTAGTATTAAGTCTTCTGTCATGCCGTCGTCTAGAAAACATCTTACATAAAAAAACATTAACATATTCCGTAAGGTTATTCTGTACAAAATTATCGAACGCACTTGGCCTAAAGCGCGAAGGTTTTGAACGAAGTTTATTGAAAACGCCGTGACATGTATGAGCACGAGAACCTTTATTTTAGTTGATTGCGGCCGTCCGTCTTTATATTTATTTGGTCTGAGGTTTCTATTCATATATGACAATCAACATCAACCTTCCGTAATACCAATTCATCAATAGTAACTGAAAACGATTAGTATCAAAGTTTTGATTCCATAATCGTCTAGATTTGGGGCTAGATAGTGTGCATTGTCCACTCATATTTTTTTTTTTTTTTTTTAATTTAGTAAGCTTTAAATTTTTGAATAGGTAGTTGATGATGTATAATTGGTTTACTCGTATGTTCCTAGTATTGATTCTATGAAGATCACGATTTGTGATAAATTGTGTGAAACGTGTGTGTTGGAACGCGTGATCGAGCAATTCACGTCTATTGCTATCTGTCGCAAGTTACGTAATATGGGGCCTGGTTTTACGTAGGCGGAGCCAGGGGCAATATAATATTTATTAACAAGTATCTACTCATAATATAAGGTCGACTGAGGATTTCGTTCAAAAGCCGCTTGAAAGTTTTGTTGACCTTAAACTGAAAATTTGCTATTATTGTTGGTCTTTCTGATTAATATACAATTACAAAATCTCGAATACATTTTCATAAAGTTAAATTTAATATCAACTTTTTCTCTTAAAGAAAAACAGTAGATAGGTACAATTTTATATGTAAAGTACCTAATGAGATACAGATAAGATACCTAATGAGATGTAAGATATATGAAAAAAAAAATAAGATTTTGAATTGGAAGTGATTTTATTCATAAACCGATATTTTAAGGGTTCCGAAGTCTAACAAGGAACCCATATTTTCGCCATGTTCGTTCGTCTGTCTGTCTGCTTCAAATCAGAGCGTCTACTCTGCCACTCTGCCGATTTCGATATATCGAAACGACAAAATCTTTTTTTCTTTTCTTTCTTCTTCGTTTTTTTCTTTGTTAATGGCATGCGACATACTAATGTCAATTTTGCCAGTGTTAAGTATTTATAGTTTATAGTCAGTTTGATTGTTATTAGAGTCTTAGTCGATGGTCAATTGTCAATTCTAGACGTCACGCGGAATGGCGTCTAGAATTTTCTTGGGATTCCTCGTCGTTCAAATCACATTGCACCACTATACTCATATATAATTCAATTCTCCATACACGTCCTGTAGTCACAATTTATTCATTAAAATTCCGCCAAGATTACTGAATAAAATTGTATGGTGTGGTGACACA
Source organism: Lampropteryx suffumata (assembly GCA_948098915.1). Lineage (NCBI taxonomy): Eukaryota > Metazoa > Arthropoda > Insecta > Lepidoptera > Geometridae > Lampropteryx > Lampropteryx suffumata. Next base: position 15,016,007 of record OX402553.1, read on the forward strand.
TATTAGTGGCTCCTATATAAATATGAAATATCTCTGCAAAATAGTATTTATGGAAACCTCCCCTACATTTTAAGTGGTATTGCTACTGGTCCTCTAACTGGTTGAACTGCTGTTGCTGGGTACCTAAAAAGTTTTTAAAGTTGAAGCATATTATAAACTGCTAGCTGAAATTTATCACGATTTTACTAGAATATGAGTAACATTCTGTTTTGTAAATCTTCAAAAATTTTAAGAGAGCTCCATACTAAAATATTATTAATTTGGCAGACTAGATGGTGGGTAATTGGTTTGGGACCTGACCACTAAAAGTCTTTTTCTTCTGCTTCTTTGTTAACGCATCATGTGTCATAATGATGTAAATTTTGCCAATGTCAAGTGTTTGGATTGCTTATTAGTAATATGTACCTGGATGACCGAGCTTTGCTCGGTATACAACACGGATAAAACGACGTTTTCTAAAAATGAAACGTAGCTAGATCGATTTATCGCCCCTGAAACCCCCTGCATACTAAATTTCATGAAAATTGTTAGAGCCGGCTCCGAGATACAGATTATATATATACATATATACAAGAATTGCTCGTTTAAAGGTATTAGATAGATAATAATTATAATAATAATAACGCCGGACATTTGACACAGCATCATGTGGCCCTAAAGTAAGCAGAGCTTGTGTTATAGCCACCACATGACTGATATATTACAGATTTTTAAATACATACATATTATTCATATCCATAGAATAACCCAGTTATAAATAGTTATAAAGTAAAGGAACAAACCGTGTTCAATAACGATAACTCATCAATATTGTAGGTAAACTAACCGACTCCAATAGTTTCATCAATCAAGGGGACAAATAGACGAAGTTGTAACTAGTAGGAGGAAGTGACCACCTAACCGTATTACAGAACTAACCAAAGACGTTCAACTCACACAGAATGCGTGTTTTCATGCAGTTGTATATTTTAGGTTCCGTTTGTAACGTGGATAACTGTAAGCTGCTAGTCTGTTAAATTTTTAATCATAGCATTTATGTAAAGCATACATAAAGTGTAGTATTTTGAAGAAAGCATATTATAATATAAATGACTACATTATTGATAGCAATGCATGGCCTCATGTCGCTCTGTCCTCAGCCAGTTAACCGACACATTTGAAATGTATAAACTCTCTTGTATTAGTTTTTCGTAGTTAAGGTAGTTATAAGATGGATCATGCAAAAAAGTGCTAGGACCAGGACGAGTTTCTTGCCGGTTCTTGTCGAGCTTGGGTTAGGAGGAATTGGCACCTAAATTCACATAGTATGTAAGCCGTTTCAAAGTGATCCTTGTGATTGTATTGAATAAAGTATTTTTTGACTTTGACTTTGTGTTATTAATTTAATTTGTGTCATTGACATTACTAAAACAAAACAAAATCGTTTTCTTCTTTTCTTCCTGTAATGGCATCTGTCTTGTTGTATATTTTTCCAGTGTCATGTAATTGTTTGTTTATAAAGTCGATCGTCATTTGTCTATTCTATACGTCATAGCAAAATGGCCGTCTAGAACTTTCCCATGAATCCTCATCGGTCAAATCACATTGCAACATAGTGCACTTATAATTCAATTGTCCATTCTGCTATAAAGACACAATTTATTGGTTAAAATTCTGCTAAGATTACTAAATAAAACATGCAATAACACGAGGAAAAACGAATTGAAGTGCTATAATACTTCATGAAATGACAAACGAAGAATCCAAAAAGAAATAAAACAAAATCAATTGACATTATCAAAATTGTCATCAAGAGAGATGCTATTGTAGGATAAAGAAGGATTTTCTTCGTTTGTCATTTCATGAAGCTCTGCTAATTTAATATTTTTTATTCGTTTTATTGCATGTTCTATTAAGTAATCTTAGCTGAATTTTAATGAATAAATTGTGACTACAGGACGGGTATGGACAATTGAATTGTATATGTATTATGGTGCAATGTGATTTGAACAACGAGGAATCCCAAGAATATTTTAGACGACCATACCGCGTGACGTCTTGAATTGACAATTGGCCATCGACTAAGACTTTAACAAACAAAATGGCTATAAAGAAAAATTAACACTTGACACTGGCAAAATTGACATAAATATTAGCCGCATCACTCAGTGATCTTAGATGGGTTTGAACACAGGGTTTGCTGTCATGCATCAATAGATTTGCAGCATCACCTGGGATCTTTAGGGTAACCAACTCATTACGAACTTACAGCAGAGTTATCGTGTTTAAGCTCATTGGAATAGTTTCAATTAAAAGGTTATAGATAGATGTATATTTTTAGTGTTGCAGGTTAAAAATATAACTCACATATGTAAATAATACATAAGTTTATTGTATTATTATTTTATTTACGAAATATCCCTACTAATATTTTAAATTCAAAAGTAACTCTGTCTGTCTGTTACGTTTTCACGCCTAAACCGCTGAACAGCTTTTGATGAATTTTGGTATAGAGACAGATGGGACCTTGGAGAAGGACATAGGCTACTTTCTGTGTAGGCACCACGCGTGCGAAGCCGCGGGTAGCAGCTAGTTTATATATAAACCAATATGGTGCATCATCAAAAAAACCATGACTGGCTAAGTAGTTTTCTAACCTGCGCCGGAAGCGAAACCTGCTTTTATCGTGAATTTGGCCCATTACGGGACTGACCAAAGGTATTAGACTCGGACAAGTCGGGAACATCCGATTGCTACAACTTGTTCAATTAATTGTTAGCTAGCTTCGCTGGCTTCGATTATGATTACGAACATTTGGATGTTTTTTTCGGTAAAAGTTTACCGCACACTGATATAAATTTGTCAGTTAGTCATTTATTTTATTTTTTTATAGAACTAGAACGGTACATACACCAAATCAAATACATTTATTTGCAACTACAAAAACAAATAACAAAACATGGAATCTTTACTAATATTATAAACGCGAAAGTTTGTATGTATGTTTGTTACTCTTTCACGCAAAAACTACCGAATATATTTTAATGAAACTTTACAATAATATAGCTTATACATCAGAATAACACATAGGCTATAATTTATAAAGATATTGTGTGAAATTACCAAAATATAAAGATAAGTGTCAAGTAAGTAGGAAAAATTCTGCCGTCTGCGAGCTATTATAGCGTGCGCTGCAAAAACCGTTAGAATTACATGAAGTACTAATCCTGTGCAGACGAAATCGCGGGCACCAGCTAGTAAGTACATAAATGAAAAAACATAAACGTTGTCTTAGTTGCAAAAAGGTTCCAACTCAGCGTGTGCAGGTTAGTATCCTGCGCTGGTCTTCCGTTGGAGCTTTTATTGTGACCAAGTAAGTAATACCAAGTAGGAAAAAAACATACTCGTACATAAGTGAACGTGATTTACAAGTAGTAGAAATAAAAGTAACAGTGAACAATGAACAAGATGACACAAGATTTGTAGAAAAATATGTTTTAATGTTATTAGTAATAAATTATATTAAAAATAATAATAATAATAATTCATAAAAAAAAATACTGGTTGCACTCCGGGAGTGCCGACAGAAGTGAAAACTTATTTTGGCGCGTTAGACATTTTTAGATGGGTACTAGGGTTATTGGGTTATTGGGTTATGAATTGCATGTTATTTATGAATTGTATTTTATTCGTTATTAGAAACTTTAAAATACATTTAATAATCTTTGATGTTTTTGTTCAGAATGTAGATAATATATCAAAGAACCTAACTCAGTAAACATTTCCATGCAAAAGTAGACTGTAAATTTTACATGTGAATTAAGGTTTATAATCAAATGGAGCGAGCGCGGCAGCCCTGCGTCTCGGTAACGGTGTCGCGAGTCCAGAGGTTTTACCTCATCTAAAAATATGCGTAAAAGAAGTTTTCACTTCAACAATAATGCCAATTCAAGGTCTCCAATTATGCAAAACAATAACAACAGATGTACATAACACAGACAGTATATTAAACATACAAACATATAAACCATTAACACTAGTTAAAACTATACAAATAAAACCAGACAAGTGCGACTCGAAGTCTTCCACTGAGGGTTTCGTACAAATTTGTTGGTTCATGCTATTCAAATTAAAATTATTAGGTACCTACCTATACTTATAAAAAAGGGAATTGTTTTTTTTTTCATTCTGCATCATAAATGCGCCGAGAGAAAACGATACATTAGAACTTGCACAAAAGGAGCCTATGAGGCGCACTGTCCTCCTTTCACCACACTGGTTCGGTATAACTAATGACATTTTTATAATAGTTATTTCGAACCATTGAAGAATTACAGAAGAAGTACTTACATCAGATTTACCACGTTCGTAGGTAGGTATTTATTTATGTATTACTAGCTGTCCCGTTCATGACTACGTCCGCGCGTTTTAAAAAGAAAAAAAAAGAATAAAATAAATTGTAAATCTAAACCATTCTCGAATCCACTTGAACACACAAAAAATTTCATCAAAATCGGTCCAGCCGTTTAGGAGGAGTTTAATCACAAACATACGCATAGAAAATTTATAAATATAAAGACTAGCTGTTGTCCACAGCTTGGCACGTGTGGTACTTACATAAAAAGTAGCCTGTCCATCCCCAAGATACAGTCCATCTCGATACCGAAAATTCATCAAGTTCCTCTCAGCCACTTGTCCGTGAAAAAACAATCAAACAAGCAATCAAAAACACAGACACAGGCACTTTCAAATTGAAGACCTCTGTGACGCAGTGGGCCAATGCCCGGTTGAGACGCAGATGGTTGCGGATTCGATTTCCGCCGAGGTACAAATGTTTGTATGATCTGCAAGTATTTGTCTCGAGTCTGGGTTGTAAATAAATGTATATATTAAAAAAAAAACCATCTAAAGATCTGCTTACTTTGGAGTCAGATAGTGGTGTGTGAGATAAGATGTCCGGCATTATTATTAAAATTTATTTATTTATTTTATTTATGTGTCGAAGTTTGGATGCACTCTGTGACATTGGTCGATCAATAGTTATTTGTAATACAAGACTACAAAGTTTTTTTTTGGCGCGAGTACTTGTATGGAAACCTGAGCGACGGTTTCAAAGGAAGAGACGCAGGATAACTTCGCTGCCGATCGAAACACACCACTTTTCCACTACAGAGAGGAAGATGATGATGAAAAAAACGATTTAAAAAGTTTTTTTATGCAGTTTCGTGCTGGCCAGTGCGATTATTCTGAAAATTAGTTTGGCGCACTGACATGAAATAAGTATTAATGTATTTTCAGTGGATTGACGGTATAGATTATTATTGAATAGAAAAATTCCAATTTTAAAAAATCTTTCCACTTTTATCCGCTAGGGATAAATGCACTTTTGCACTCAGGTATCATATGGTAACATAATCTTTCCGACGTTGTGAGATAAAAATTATTTTAGAATATATAAAAATGTATAAATTTAACTTTCAATATTTCCAATTGTAATAATTTAATACTATTAATAAAAAAAAGCATACACTAATATAATTTAAGTTTTTTATGTACACCATTTTCCTAAAACTTGTGTATTTCGCTCGGCAGCAATGTTATTCTGAACCTTTGATACCCTCGTTATGCTAAGGATTCAATACCAAATGCTAATCGCGCCAAAAAACAACAATTTGCATAACAAATAATATTATTATTTAATACTACTTTCCTTGATATGTTGCGGGGAAAACAAACCTATCAACTTAGATTATATCTGTAAGTAAATAACCTTGTCTACACTAACTCCGACCGAAGCACTGGGATTAGCCTGCAGCTCTTATTAAGATGACGTACGGGACGTGAGGCTTCCGAGACGTCGCCACTCGCCAACAATTACCTCACTCGAGACCGTTAAAGCCAAGGAAGGGAAATAGTTCAGACTAGGAAGTTTGCAACTTGAGTCTGCTAGTAAAATAGGAAATAATGTATTAACCAGCACCTAAAAATAACTGTCTTAACAGAAGCATTTTGATCGTTCGCTACATATAATGTGTGTATTGTGATCGTTGGACAAGGCCACAGCAAGGTCCGCATATTCTTAGAATTTTAGGCTTTACCGAAATTCGGTCAAGCCTCAAATAAAAAAAAATGATATATTTGAGATCTCTATAGTATGTGCAATAATAATTATAGATAAACTTTGCTCGGGTTATAAGTAAGTTAAGATTTGTTCAATTTTAGAAGCCACATAGCTTCGCGAAGCAAATTCAATACAAATACAAATAATTGAGACAGTTACTACCACGACATGCCGCTAAATAATTAAGGATTTCGTCTGCCGTCAAATCCTTCGCCATAATTTTTTCCAATTAAGTACTTAATCATAAAGAGCTCTATGAAAATTGGAACTGCACGTTGTGTTGTTGCCAGTCCATATCAGCTGGCAACACTAGCCTGTTCCCGCGAAATGAGTTATGGCTCCTTGAGATTGCCTCGCTAATAACTTGGTACAGCCACGTCTTACGAAATAAGGGTGGACTATAGCAGGGTTGTAGCCAGGTCAGAACAAAAATGCGGTACAAATGGGGTTCATGTAGAAATTTGACAAAATAAACAGGCATGGTTTTTTTACCGAAAACGGAACGTAAACCGAAAATTAACGATGAAGTCCTCCACTCTGAGCTAGTTTAGGTAATGACAAAAACTATTCAATACCTACACTACATCTATCAAGTTGGATGTATTTTTTTTTATCGACACAAAATTACAAAAAAATGAGCTAACCTTAATAGTCGCATTTAATGTGTAAAATCTGACATGTCACCTTGGTAATAAACATTAACATTATATCCTGAATTAGTATATATAACATCAAACTTTATTTATTTATTTTTTATTTATTAATTAGTACGAACATGTCAATAACACTAATTAAAAAAGAACAATACCTACTAGAAACCTTAAATGAAAATACAAATAAAAATATTAACTGGTTGTAAGGTCTATCTAAACACTCAAACAGACTTCTCACAGAATCTCAGACATTCAGATAGAATCACCTGTCATCCGTCCGCAAACACATTACATTCTGGGCTTTCATTCAAGAGGGCATTTAGTGCAGAAAGAGTACGTGCAATGGGAGACTGTGCGTACGCAACCGTGCGAGAAGAAGGTTCCTGGAACAGTCGGTGCTTTCTGACGCTACAATAGTTGTTGGGGACGTAGAGCCTCGCCAAGTCATCATGGAGATCAGGAATATCGATCTTACCACGGAGAACCTTACACATGGTAATCAATTGGTTGTTCGCCCTTCTAACTTCTAAACTGTTGTAGCTTAAGCAGCCCATAAGGAACCTTGTCGGGTACATGTAAGGGTAGTATCCATACTGGTGCTTGTAAAGAAAACGAAGAAAAGCCTTTTGGACTTTTTCCAACAAGAGGGTATATGTGCTTTCATATGGATGCCACACACATGAGCTAGTCTCTAGCTTACTCCGTACGAGCGTGCAGAATAAAAGCTTTATAACGTGACTGCTTTTAAAGTCACGGACGTTCCTCAACACAAAGCCCAGCCTACGGAAGGATTCTTTGGCTGTGGATGTGATATGCACATGGAATGTTAGCTTGGAGTCAAATGTGACACCCAAGTCTTTAACAGTTGTAGATCTAGTGATAGGATGACCATTTAGATTATATGGAAATTGAATTGGGTGCCGCATGCGACCAAACGTCATTACATAATACTTAGCCGTGTTAAACTCCATCGCATTTGCCACGCTCCAGTCATAAATTGCGTCGACGTCACGTTGAAGATTTAGACAGTCGTCCACGGACTTTATTTCTGAGACCAATTTCAAGTCATCGGCATACAGCATACATTTACTGTGCTTGGTGACAGATGGTATATCATTGATCATCAGATCAAAAAGAAGCGGTCCAAGTATCGACCCCTGGCTAACCCCGGATCGAGTGTGATACGGCTGTGATTCGTAAACACCCAGTCTCACATATTGTTGTCGATCCCGGAGGTAATCCGCGATCAAGGCGAGCAGTCCCGGTGCAAACCCTAGACCCACCAGTTTTATCAAAAGTATGTCATTATTGACTCTGTCAAAAGCTTTACGGAAGTCAAAGTAAAGAACGTCTACTTGACCTCTCCGGTCTAAACTAGCTGATATAAAATTCACCACTGTTAAGAGATTGGTGTTAACGGACCTCTTAGTTCTAAAACCGTGTTGTTCGGTGCATAGGTGTTTTTAAACCTGCCTGTAAATTTTATTGTGTAGTATGCGTTCAAAAACTTTCGCCGATGACGATAATATTGCAATTGGTCTGTATTCCTCAATTAATGCTTTGTTAGCTCCTTTAGGAATCTGTGTCACCCCGTCAGCTTCCACTGTGTCGGATAAACTCCGGTTGACAAAGATAAGTTAAGAATGTAGCAAAGTGGATGGACAAGAATCTTACAGCCTTGCTTTAAAAACCAAGGAGGTATATTATCTGGCCCAATAGAACCTTCAAGTTTGAGACAATCAATTCCAGAGATCACATCATTGGGAGTAATCTCAAAAATATTCACGTAGTTACTAGACTGGGTTGTATCGTGTTTGTTAGCACTTTCGGCATCTAACTGAGGAATATCAGGGAGAAAGACACTCCCAAAAAACCTAGAGAAGGCTTCTGCCGCTTCAACACCACTAAAAGTCTCTCCTTTATAAATTACACACTCAAACCCACCTTTAGATCGGAGGCTAGAGACATGTTGCCAGAACCCACGAGGATTGGAGATGAGGTTATCCTCAATACTTTTAAGGTAGTTTTTGTATGCGGCAGAGGTACGAAATTTGAGGGAAGATCTTAATTCAGAAAACGTTTTATAAGACTCCTCATTGTTGTCTCGTTTCCAGCAAGAATGTAATTTTAACTTAAGTTTTATGTCACTGATAATATCACTTGAAAACCACCCAGGATAGCGACATCCTGACATGCTTTTACGACGCTTCCGAGGGATACAGATGTCAAATAAACTATAAATAATGTCTATGAATTTTTCAGAGCATTGGACGGTATTTGACTGAAATACTTCGTCCCAGGAGGTTTCAGAGAGCAACTCAAACAAAAGATTGTAATCCCCTTTTCGAAAGTTTCAATTCTTGCGAGGGTCGATATTGCTTGGTGTAATGCGATCACTATGATGATCCATTATAATAGTGATTCCAATGTCTAGGGGGAGGTGGGGAGGGTCAATTTTATTGACTAATCCATCTGTACGTGATACAGTAGTCTTTTGCACGTCATTGCCCCCTCGGATCAAAACAATATCTATCATTCCTCCATACGCATTGTACACACAATTCGTCTGAGTCAAATTACAAAAACTTAAAAAGTAACAATAATAATTACAAATATTTACAGATGCACTGTTCAAATTAATGTCACCCATTACTATGACATTTCCTTTCAATTCATTAATGTGGTTTTCCACATTACAAAACCACCGCATATAGTCCTCATCACTAGCGCTAGGTTTTATATAAACAACACATACATAAAAACTGCGACCATGACAAGCAAAGCCAGCCCACATATCTTCACCGGCTTCAGTTTATACAGAACACTATAGGTTAAGCGCACAGCTGATGCGTTTTCCTTGTCCATTTCCCTTTCTCTTTCGCGTTACACACACGCACACACTGTTGGCTGACAATACCAACCTCTAGGTGCGCGCTCATTGGTAAAATCAAATAGCGCTTCCCCGGCTTCCTGTTACACACTTCTGTCCTTTTTCACGAAATCAGTCCCACAGATTGCAGGTAAAGAATGATGATACACATAAAAACAAATTAACAATAAGAGGGTCCGTTTTCTGTACAGTGTATTCGGATATGAAACTTAGTTGTGATACTAAAAACTTATTAGTATGTACAAATACGCATCAAAGTGCCATTCAGATCGCAATGTATATTATGATTCTACAATGTATATTATGATTCTACAATGTATATTTAGTGTGCAATAAAGTATTTTCTATCTGTTCTATCTTTCTACTTTTTAACTTTGAATTATTATTTTTTGTAATTATCTAGATTAGATTTTTTGTAATAACATATTTGTTACCTTTGTGTCAAGCTGTTACAAGTAAATACTGTTCTTTTCTATTCTACATAGTGCCTCTCTTTCTATGACTCACTCTATCTCGTCTGGCGCGGCACTTCTCTACGAATTTTGCTAGCAGGTTGGTTGCTCCAATGTACTTGAAACTTCTTACCTATTGCAGTACGCTAGGTCTGGCTTTGGTTGCTTTTACTTAGCTGAAGAGAAAGTGGTATAGTTTTGCTATAGAACCCCGACTAGTAGAGACTCCGCTCTCTCACGAAATAAGGACTTTCACGAAATGGACGATGCAGGCAACTTTGTAATAAAACTCTAGTGTTTGGCTGTCACTTCGCTTTAACTTTAGCAAAGTTTACTTTGTAAAATTTTAAGGAAAAAGCGGCGACTGGGCTACGTTTCTCTTATAACACGGATTACCACAGTATATCAGACACACTTCCTATTTTACTTAGAAAGAATCGGCTTCTAAATTCAAGTAGCTTACAGGACGTGGACCTGATTGTAATCAAACTATATTGAATAAATAAATAATGCCGGACATTTCACACACCATCATCTGGCCCCAATGTAAGCGAGCTTGTGTTATGGGTACCACATGACTGATATACTACTTATATAGCTTTTTTTGTAAATGCATATTATACATAAAAACACAGACTCGAGACAAATACTTGCAGATCATACAAACATTTGTCTCGCGGCGGGAATCAAACCCGAAAGCATCTGCGTCTCAGCCTTGGCCCACTGCGCCACAGAGGTCCCCCTAAAGCGTCATCCTACAGAATAAAGCTGTATTGAAGTTACCGCAGACTTTTGCTCCAATGTTGGGCAATGATCTCCTTCATACACTTCTACTTGTCCTTATCTCTGCGTTCTTGAGTGTCTAACTTTGTTTTTTTTTAATACTGATTAGTTTTCATATAGTCGTACTCAATATAAAACTCTAATAAATAATTCTATAAAATGTCAGATACTTATTCCATTATAACCAAATTTCCAATAAACTTAAGCAAACCTAGTTAATTCCGCGAGCTCCAATGGAATTATTCAGGTAATTAATTCGTTAATCAAGTTAGAACCCCGGTTACCTAACAATGGATGCCAAATTACGTTAGCAATCAATTATTTTGTTGTGAAAAGATGTTTTAACATGGGCATTGGCAATAATAGATGAAGGCGTGTGGTAATTCCGGTTTTACTAAACCTAATAGTGATTGAAAATCTCAAGAATAAATGTCGGCTGGAGGATTATTTACAGATTTGCTTTGGAATGAACTGGTGGTAGACTTTTGTTTTACTGTTTTACTGTTATTGAAACTTTTTCTCTTCTTCCTATAATGGCATCTGTGGTGTTGTCAATGTTACCAGTCAAGTGACTGTTTCGTTATAGTTTTAGTCGATTGTCATTTGTTTATTCTAAACGTCATCACGGCATTGCCATCCAGAACTTTCTCGGGATTCCTCGTCGTTCAATTCACATTACAACATAATACACTTATAATTCAATTGTCCATATTTGTGCTACGAAGTCACAATGTATTGATTCCGCTAAGATTACTGAATTAAACATGCAATAGCACAAGAATAAAAAGTCGGGTTGCACTCCGGGAGTGCCGACAGAAGTGAAAACTTATTTTGGCGCGTTAGAGTTTAGTAATAAATCACTTCAAAATCAGTAATTATGGCGACTGCCAATCAAATACTGAACGGACACAGATGATGCAATATTTTTTGTTCAGAATGTAGATAATATATCAAAGAACCTAACTCAGTAAACTTCTCCATACAAAAGTAGACTGTAAACATGTGAATTAAGGTTTATAATCAAATGGGGCGAGCGCGGCAGCCGGGTGCGTCTATATCAAAGAACCTAATTCAGTAAACTTCTCCATACAAAAGTAGACTGTAAACATGTGAATTAAGGTTTATAATCAAATGGAGCGAACGCGGCAGCCGGCTGCGTCTCGCCCCAGACGGTAATGGTGTCGCGAATCCAGAGGTTTTACCTCATCTAAAAATATGCGTACCGCGCTAAAAGAAGTTTTCATTTCAATAATTAATTTAGAAGTGCTACGTTACTTTATGAAATCACAAACGATGAATCTCCATAACCTGTCATTGAAATGCTGTGATCATATTCGGTCTCATGACAGTTGCTACTTCGTAGGGCACTTCAAGGGCTCGGGACCGGCTATATTGTCAAGCTGATGTAAATGTAAGCCTTCTCGCGGTATATGAACTTCCAGTAACATTTTGGGCGATACTTAAACCTAGCTACGCATACATCTCAAGAGTTCACGAGGACATTCAAGTACCTATATTCATAGTAATGTGCGCTGTTATTAGATACGTTCCTAACTGTGTAGGTATTATTACAAACTATAACTTATTTTCTACCACGAGACGCAAGACGCACTCGAGGAAGACCGAAGAGAAGGGGAGGATATGGACTAGACTAGAACAAGATCGCCGGCAATGAATCGGATGGAGGAGGCCTTCATCCATGTTTGAGTTCCCAAAATCTTAATATAATCTACAAGCGACCCGCCCCGGCTTCGCACGGGTGCAATGCTGATACTAAATGTACTACAGAATGTCTTTATATACAACGTTATCTGAGAGGTAGACATATACCATCGCGGACTTTTTTGTAGAACTTTTAAAGGTGTACAATACTGTAGTACCCACCCTATTTTGATCTATCTCGTAGGGTTCAGCCAGCGTTTGCAATGTAAGCGCAAAAAAATGTGTTTATTTACGACATCACATTAGAAACCTCTAAAATTATCAGTGTTTCACTACTATATTATGCATGATCATACATAATAATAATAATAATACCGGACATTCCACACAGCATCATCTGGCCCCAAACTAAGCAGAGCTTGTGTTATGGGTACCACATGACTGATATACTACGTATATACTTTTTTTTTATAAATACATACATATTATACGTGTTGACGTGTATTTGATAGACTATTCAATATTTATATTTGTAACTGTCACTGTCAGTCTAACAAATATATCTTTGGTATAGAGTGCTTTTCACGAAACAAAATAAAAAAATCGCATTTTCCTTTTGTTGAATAAACGGATTTTATGGTCGGAATCCGAATAGATGATTTGTTAGATTTAACGTTTAATTGTAGTTTTTTCCTGTTTTAATGTTAATTTCGTATGAGTATATTTATACTGATTCACACTGGCAGGTGGATGAGTGGATTTTAAATAAGAAGACACAACCAACTAAGCAGGTAACTTTAGTTGCTTGTTATTAAAACTTGAGTACCTATTCATATATAAGTATATATATTTATATTTGTAAGTATTATATATAACATCATAGTATTATATATCTACATAATTATGATTAGTGACAGTGATAACGACTATGTATCATGTACTTCTGATATCGATAGTGACGCCAGTTACAGCAGCATTCCATCTCTTTCTTCTACTTTAAATTCCTTTGTTTCTAGCTATCCCAAAAACTTTAACGTCTTGCATATAAATGCACAGAGCATTCCGGCCCACTACCCTGATATGCTTGCTTCACTAGACCATCAAAGTATACACGCAATATTGGTATCTGAATCTTGGTTAAAACCTTGTCTCCCTACAACATCATATTCCCTACCTGGTTTTGTTCTAATACGAAATGACCGTACTTGGTGTGGTGGTGGTGGCGTTGCCATATATCTCCGTGCTCGTATTCCTTTCAATATTGTTAGTATGTCAGCGCAGCCATCACCACCTAATGCTGGTGAACATCTCTTTTTAGAAATTCTTCTCTCCCATACAAAAATTCTACTCGGTGTATTTTATTGTCCGTCCGAACGTATTAATTATTTTCACTCTTTTGAGACACTAGTAGAAGATCTTGTCGGTTCCGTTGATCACACCATTATTATGGGTGACTTCAACACCTGTTTACTTAGACAGGACTACCGATCTAAATTGCTCATGAATATTGCTACAGCCTCAAACTTGACTATTCTTCCTCTTGACGCGACCCATAATTTCCCAAACTGTGTGCCCACCCTCCTTGATTTAATCCTTGTTTCCTCACAGACTCATGTAGCTCACCATGGTCAGTATCCTGCGGACGCCTTTTCCTATCACGACCTCATTTTTGTTTCTTACAAAGTCCGCCCGGCCAAAGCAAAGCCCAAAATTTTCATGCAGCGCAATTTTGGTAGTGTTAACATAGACAATTTGAGAAAAGATGCTCTGAATTTGGACTGGACTAATCTTGTTAATCAGAGTTCTATTGATGACAAAGTTGATACGTTTAATAATGCTCTGATCAAACTTTATGATGTACACGCTCCTGTTAGAGCTATAAAGTTAAAGCATCTCCCTGCACCATGGATCACAAAGGATCTGAGATTGGCCATGCAGAAAAAAAATGTAGCCAAATCAAAATACAAAAAACACTCATCTGCAGTTAATAGGGAAAAGTACATAGATCGACGGAATCGCTGTAATAGAGTGTGTAGAGATGCACAACGCCGGTATATTCATGAGTCCATAGATAATCAAGATCCTGCCAAAGTTTGGAAGTTTCTTAAGTCGCTAGGAATTGGAAAGTCTCGCCAAGACCACTCTCCTAAAGATTTAAATATTGATTCTTTAAATAAACACTTTTCTACTTCTACTGTATTTGATAGTAACACTAAAAGTTTAACCTTAAATCATCTTTCTAGTATTCCAATTCCTGACTATTCTAGTTTTGATTTTACTCAATTTTCCGAAAGTGATGTTAAGAAGAGCATAATGACTATATCCTCGAATGCAATCGGTAGCGATAGTATCAGCCGGAATATGATTGTTCCTATTATTAACGAAATCGTTCCTGTCATCCGGCATATACTAAATGCATCCCTGATTACTGGCGATTTTCCATCAACGTGGAAAGAGGCCCAAATAACCCCCCTTCCAAAAAAAGCTAATCCATCATCCTTTACTGAATATCGTCCCATTTCCATTCTTCCGTTCCTGTCTAAAGTTTTAGAACGTTTAGTCCACCAGCAACTTAGTTCCTTCCTGTCCAGTAATAATCTCCTCAATCCTTTCCAATCTGGTTTCCGTCCCGGCCACAGCACTGTGTCAGCCCTGGTGAAGATCACGGATGATATACGTCACGCTATGGATGACGGACAACTCACCGTTTTATCACTTCTTGATTTTAGTAGTGCCTTTAATAATGTTGATTTCGATATTCTGCTAGGAATTTTACGCTCTCTTAACATATCTCCTGAGGTAATTGAGTGGTTTCACAGTTACCTGTATGGTCGCCGGCAACGTATCCGCATAGATGATTCATACTCATCCTGGTGTGATATTAAAGCTGGTGTTCCTCAGGGCGGCGTTCTATCTCCACTTCTTTTTGCAATATTTATTAATAGTATCTCTCAACATATTTCTTCGTCCTATCACTTATATGCAGACGATCTCCAAATCTACACTCACGCACCTTTATCTATGTTACACGAGGCGGTGGATGCCACTAATTTTAACTTGCGTTGCGTTTCAAACTGGAGCAAATCATATGGTCTCTCTATAAATCCAGATAAAACGCAAATTATTATAATAGGTAGCTCCAGAATGATATCCAAAATTGACTGGTTCCATCTCCCTCAGGTGATCTTCGACGGCAAATGTCTTCAACTGAGTGACTCGGTAAAAAACTTAGGCGTACACATAGACAAGCAACTTTCGTGGCGACCGCACTTGGCTGAAGTCAGTCGAAAAGTGTTTGCTGCTGGAGCTTCTCTCAGAAGGCTTCGAAATGTTCTCCCTACCGCTACTAAAATTGCGCTTGCACAATCCCTCCTTCTTCCAATCCTTGATTATGCTGACGCCTGCTATCTCGACATCACTGAAGAGCAACTTTATAAGCTTGAGCGTCTCCAAAATTACTGTATACGATTCATATTTGGTTTACGCAAATATGATCACATTTCTGAATTTCGCAATAAACTCAAGTGGTTGCCAATCCGTTTTCGCCGGAATGCTCACATTCTCAATCTTCTCTTTAATATTCTGTTCTCTCCTTCAACGCCCTCTTATCTCAAGGAACGGTTTGAATTTCTCTATCTCTCTAACCCTCGACTCTTACGCTCCTCAGATACCAATCAACTCAAAATTCCTGTTCACACTTCTACCTTCTATGGAAAGTCATTTACAGTGCAGGCTGTCCGCTTGTGGAACGCGTTGCCTGTAGATATCAGAAAGGCAAAGACTCTTCCCATCTTCAAAAACTTGGTCATGAAACATTATTTGTCGTGCTGTTATACGTAGTCATTTCTGTATTGTTGATTTTTTATACTGTTTATCTTTATATGTATATATATTTTTATATATATATATATTTCTATTGAGTTCATATGTATGTATATATTTATATTAGTATTTGTTTATCTTATACATATATTTAAGTATGTAATTATATAAATACACCACACCTACATGCCCCTTCTCTGTCTATTTATAGTCCAGTCCATCCAACGGTTGCCTGGTAGAGATCGCTATTAGCGATAAGGCCGCCCATTGTATTGCCTTAAATAAGTTTAGTTTTTTTGTTACTGTAATATTCTGTGTGGTAGTCAATAAAGTGTTTTCTATCTATCTATCTATCTATTATACATAGAAACACCCAGACCCTAGACAAATACTTGTAGATTATACAAACATTTGTCCCGCGGCTGGAATCGAACTCGCAACCATTTGCGTCTCAGCCGGACCTAAGCCCACTGCGCCACAGAGGTCGTCCTCATACATACATACATACATATAAACCTTCCTCTTGAATCACCCTATCTATTAAAAAAACCCCATCAAAATCAGTTCCGTAGTTTTAAAGATCTAAGCATACAACGGGACAGACAGACAGCAGAAAGCGACTTTGTTTTTTACTATGTATTTCCCTTGGTTACGGCATCACGTGTGAAGGGCTAGGCCGATTTTGCCAATTCTTTTTTGTTGTGTTTCTTTTTGTCAGGAGTGGGTTCTTATGAAAGAAATAAAATAAGAAATGACTGGAAAATTAAAAAAATTAAGAAAACATAACGACGACATTAACTTTTCTAATGTAACCTTAGCGCGATTGACAATATATAACATTTCAAATGTTTCTACATACTACGACTATACTATACACGGTACTATACGATACTACGACTGACATAACTGTCAGTCGTTTGACAGTTATAGATTATACCAATTGGAAGTCAATATTCATAGTTCACACGAGTCAGCGGCACAAACTCGTTAGTGGGCGCAGCTAAAACGCATGCTATTTCACCTAGCTTAGTGTGAGAAAAGGATAGACGTGCATCAAGGATAGAGATGAGCAGTAAGGAGATAGCGTGATTATAATTTCGAGTCATATGATTAGATAAATCTATGATTTCTAAATAAAACGATTGCGTAAAAATAATGAGACCTTTGGCTCAAGGGTTCTCATGAAAAGACTATTTGAGCTCTTGAAATAATCTATGCTTGTATCGGAATATTTTTTTAGTTTGCGTACTCCGTTTGTTATTTATTCACACCTAAAGTTGCGCTAAAATCAGTGATGAAAAATGTTTTTTTTTGAGTCTTGTATCTTTCAAACCCATATTATTTTTACAATTCTGTATTGATACAAGCATATCTTATGACAAGACAAATTTATATCACTTTTAGTTTTGGTTGTTCATCATCAGACGGTGGTGTGATCACCCTTCGACGTTTGCACGGAAAGATAATCGACTTCACTCTTAAGACAGGACAACATCTGTCGGGTCAGCTAGTAATAATATAATATAGTTAGGAAATGAATAATCTGATAATAGTGAAATTTAACGTTATTTAAATATTGATTGAAAATTTGGGAATAAAGGCTTAATTATTATCATAATTATAACTTGTTTTCATCATCATCCACAGCCTGACTTCTTCCTGTGCTGGGTATTATAGGTCTCCGAGGCTTCTCTATGTTTGTACAGTCCGCCGCGATACTATGCTAATCTTTTCCATACGCGGCCCGCAGCTGTGACTAACCAGAAGACCAGATCTGCATCTTACCAAGCTGTAGCATAATGCTGAGCTGAGAAGTATTTCACTACCACATTTACCTACATGCTTGGATACTAAGAAATTAATTTTATGTTTACCTGTTAATTTTTGTTTTGTAAACTATTTTCTTCTGTATTTTAAGTATCTACCACTTAAAATAAAGAAGAAAATAGATAGAAATAGAAATCAATAAATAATTTAGCTTTCAATTTCAATTCAATTCAATTCAAAAGATTCAATAAATAATTAAATAAATAGATAGCTCTTGGGTCACCCAATGTATCTACCAGACGCCGTTTATTAATTTTGAAAACGCGGTGGGCTCCTTTTCCCCACGGGCCCAAGGTCTCGACTCCAAAAGGCTCAAATATGTAGGCCTTATCAAGACCGGCATATTCGCGCCTTTTGAGGTCCTCGGCACATTCAGCCGCCGCACCAGCTCTAACGGAAGTCCCCGACGGATGGAATGCGGCCATCTGTCGCATCCCACACCAATGGCCTACCCATCGCCTAAGGGACAAGAGTCATACCATCGGCCCTCTTACCATCATCACGTATCAGACCGTTCGGTTCGAGAACAACTCGTACGTTGAAGCTGGTAAGTGCCCGACAAATGACATCGTTAAGACTTGCGTGGCGGGCAATCCTACCTGCGGCCCTAGAACACGATAACCCGTGGAGTTATTTTTCCTAACTTATTCGTCGACCTATCTTGCCAAGTTTTATTTTGTAAGTTACTTAATTTTATTAGACAATGGTCTTTGTTCAAATTTTATACGAATTTTTTGTGTTCATTCATGCGATAGATCCTATCAGAAAAGACCCGATGGAGCGACACTCGACCACCGAGTGTTGGTAACTTTGTTTGCGGTTCATTCCTTATTGAAATCCCCCACAACACAACAGTTTCTCTGTCAAGGGAAATTGTAGACATTGCAAAAATTGAATCGACTGACTCTGAAGTGGATTGCAAGATTTCAGTGCAGAATTTGCAGGAGAAATGTCACATCAGTAAATCCAATATAAAATCGCTTACTTCACACTATTGGTCCTTTTTATATCGTCAATACGTAAAAGAGAAAGCGCTTTTATTTCTTTGAACTTAGGAAAAACTAGATTTGGATTTTCGTCATAGAATAAAATAATTGTAGGTAACTTAAATTATTTTCATGTTGGTAATGAACTAGGTACAGAAAACAAAACTGATTTGTTGGTTACTTGAAAGTTTTTTTTAAAATAAATGTCCTAAATCCTGACTTTGACTTTTTGACTTTGAAATCTGCCATACAATAAATGATCTGTTAATTTAGATTTTGTAAGATTAGCGTACATAAAGTGCATTTCACATCAGTGATCTTCAATTGCTAGTTATCTTGAGTTTTCGTCGCCTGAAGACGGTGTCCACAGCAAATTAATTTTGTATGGAAAAAAAAAGTTTTTTTTGCAGATATACTAAATATCTGTTCGTTAATAAAAGAAAAAAATACGGGTTGCACTCTGGGAGTGCCGATAGAAGTAAAAACTTATTTTTGCGCGTTAGACATTTTTTAGATGGGTTTTAGACCCTAGTATTGGGTTATTGGGTTATGAATTGCATTTTATTTATGAATTGTATTTTATTAGTTATTAGAAACTTTAAAATACATTTAATATTCATTTATGTTTTTGTTCAGAATGTAGATAATATATCAAAGAACCTAACTCAGTAAACTTAAAGTAAAGTAAAGTAGACTGTAAACATGTGAATTAAGGTTTATAATCAATCAATCAATCTGCGTCTCGTAACGGTGTCGCGAGTCCAGAAGTTTTACCTCATCTAAAAACATGCGTACCGCGCTAAAAGAAGTTTTCACTTCAATAATAGCTATAAGAGAAATATAATATGTATTTTCAATATCTACTTCCTCGTTTTAAATTGTAAAGTTACTGTTAGTTTCATAATTTAATTATGTAATAATGTCTAAAATATTCAATAATATTTTCTACTATTGTCTACGTCGTTTTAACTTACACACAGGCGGAAACGAAGAAAATTAAAACATTACTAGTAAAACTTTTTTCAGAATTCCTTATTTGAATATTTTCTGATAAAAATATCGTGATTTTAGCGCCGTGAATACGCTTTGAAATCATTTAATCAGGCGGTCGCCTTCATGTCTAAACATAAGCATAACGTGTAAGTACCTATATACTCGTACTACGCTATAACTAATGAAACAATGGAACATGAAACCCTCATTGCTTTTATTACCACACCGTAAAAGGCTGTTTTATTACCAAAAAATGAACACATGATCGTAAGGTTACTTTCGAAGTTTTCCTGCCTCACATTAGACCCCTTCAAGTTTCCGCGGAGGCTAATTATGATTTAGCGGCATGGAGTGTTCATAGTCGCATTAAAATGTAGAGAACCATAATGGCTAATAAATCAGAAGTGCTACTTTGATATAGTGTGACCTCGTGCAGTTCTACGCTCTTACCAGTAGTTTCCTTGAGCTGCTACTTAAAGCTATTAGGGATGTACTTACCCGCTTTATGTTATACTCGTTTTTTTAGTATTCTAAACGATGTGTAGGCGAAGCGCTCGTGAGTAAAGCTTTTATTTTTATCCTCGGGCAAAAGCAATATACTTAAGTAATGAATGCAATTTACTAAATAAATAAGCAACGATATAGGTACACGGGCTATAAAAGACATCATTACTTTTTCATTTATCTACAATGTTGTTATCTGAAAAGGTTTTTACGCGTTTATTTACTGAAGATGAAAACAACAGGTTTTATTGTTGTAAGGACATAGTAACATTTTCTAGCGAATCATCAAGAACCTAGGCAGTTGTTTGTTACAATCATCTATGATTTGGAAAAGAAAAAAAATGGTGTGCGTCTCGGGACGCCCGACAGAAGTGATAACTTAAACTAATCTAACTAGCGCTGTGGGTTAGAGTGAGAGAGGAGGAGCCTGCCTACAGTTGCCGTATGCGTAAGAGAAAGGGAAGCCAGTCAGACTGGCGACGTAACGAACGCGTTACGTAACTAAGCGGTTAACCCTCCCATAAGAAGTTATCACTTCAAAAGATGCTCACGAATGTAATCCTCAGGCTTGATAGACTTTTGCAATCTTTTTGAGGATGTCTAAGGGTAGTCAGAGGCACGATCCTGCCCACATTTTCCGCAGAAATTAGATTCATTCTCAGTCTCATTACATTCTTCAAGGTGGATGTCTTATCTTCTATAACGTCTAACGTATTCAAAAAAACTATGACAATGAGTATCAGTGTAACAAAAGAGAGCACTTTTCCTTGCGAATTGCCTTCTGCAGACAACATTCTAACTCCTTTATTTCCTTGTTGCAGAGAGTTTAAGTTGGTGCTACGGCCAGACCCCAGCTCGGTGTTCTCAGAAGACGTCCAGTTCCACTCATCATCAGGACAGATGGAGTACAACACAGCGCATGTCTACTCCGGGAAATTGGAAGGTAGTCTTATGATATTCGTCTAGGCTGGCAGCATAGACATAGGCACTCATTTATTTGATACTCAAGCACATACATAGGAGACGCAAAGGAGGAGAAGACACCACAGCACACGAACAAAAGAGCCTCGACTCAGCATATACCTCGAGGTAGCACCTATGCTTGTGCTCTGTCAATTACCGATACGGATCAAGTCATAATTGCATAAAAAAACGTTACTCACTATTCTTCCCGTGTTGCCAGGGCAGAAATTGTACATACCTACAGCATCATAGACGGCAAACCCGTACAAGCGCAGGCAACGGTGTTGTATCACGGTAGTAGCGACATCAATATTTGCAAAATCAGACGCAAGTCATAAAAAAATCTTATGGTGGTCGAGTGGCAGTGGCTTCCGTTTCTTATGTAGTGGGTTCGAATCCGGTCGTGCACCACTTTTTCTGATTGAATAATTTATATGTGCTATTCCTGTTCTCTCAAACGGTGATGGAGAACATCGTGAGGAAACCGGCATGTCGTAGAACCTAAAAAGTACGAAGATTTATGTGCCAAATGCATTAAAGGAGCCTCTGAGGCGCACTTAAATCCTTTCACACCACTGGTTCAAAATAACTTGTGACACGATAAGAAGAACCAATGTTTGTTATAATTTTTAAGAAAATAAATACATCTATCCGCCGACTTTTTAGTTTTTTTCTATCCTGTCCATCCAAAGGTTGCCTGGAAGAGATCGAATTTAACGATAAGGCCACCCATTGTACAACTGTATTTCTCTTCTCTTGTGTACAATAAAGTGTTTATCTATCTATCTATCTATTGAAAAATACCTATTCAAAATTACGTGGTAACTAAGTTTACGTAGACCGCTATGAAGGTATGAATAATGACCTAAAGATATATGAAACTTCTCACGCTAGCTCCCTTGGGATTTTTACATTTATTCATTTATTCCCGCGATAAAATTAGTTCTCTTTAGCGATGGAATCTACCTATCTGTCTACTTACAAACTCGAACCTACCTATAGCTTTTATAAGTGACTAGCTGACCCGACAGACGTTGTCCTGTCTTAACTATGAATACTTAATTCGAATTGGTATAATCTATAACTGTCAAACGTCTGACAGTTATGTCAAACGCCATAAGGTTACATTACAACATTTTATATCGTCATGTTTTCTTAAATATTCAAATTTTCCACGCAACTTTCTTAAACACAAAAAGAATTAGCGAAATCGATCTATCCGTTCAGGCGTAATAATATAATAATAATAATAATATAATATAATATAATATAATATAATATAATATAATATAATATAATATAATATAATATAATATAATATAATATAATATAATATAATATAATATAATATAATATAATATAATATAATATAATATAATATAATATAATATAATATAATATAATATAATATAATATAATATAATATAATATAATATAATATAATATAATATAATATAATAATAATAATAATAATATCCGTTCAGGCGTAATGCCGGGACCAAGGGAAATAGGGATTCATTTTATATACATAGATGCAAGTATAGCTGCTTACGTTAGTTGAACAATCCGGAAATCATTTACATTGAAATCAGTTTTTGTACTTAGTATAACTACACGCAAATACCGGAAGTGTCAACCCTCAACAAGGAAGTAGCAAATCATATGGGCAGTCGCTTGAAGTGAAGTCCAGCTACTCTGGGTACCTAGTTGTCTATGATGTGACATAGACAACCTTAGCCTTACTTATAAACGCCTCTCAACTTAAAAATTGATTGATTGTTTATGGTCGTCTTGCAAAGCAAACATTGCGCTATAATTTTATTAATTTTTCTAGAGTTATTTCCGGTTTTATTGGTAAATTTATTTAAATAGAGCTAGAGTGATTGACTCGGGTGTGAATAATTGGAATAAAAGCTTTTTGTTTCTTTGTGGTTCGAGCAAAAAGAATTCGTAGTTATTTTTTATGACAGGCACCATCATATATAAAATAACAAATGGCGAACGACAAGATACGACTTTGTGACATATATGAAAACAATTTAAACACTTGACGCTGGCAAAATTGACATCAGTGACATCATGTGTCATACATGCCATTAACGAAGAAGAAGAAGAAGAACTTTTGACAGAAGTTGAGAGACGTTTCTAAGTAAGGCAAGCAACTTATAAACTTTTCTAAAATACGAAATACCAAATTTCTCTTGAACCATAGTCCAAGTATAGTAACATTTTTATATGACAGTTCAAAAATAAGTAAAAAATTATATATTTGTCTACTTTATTGGACTGATTTTCTTAAGAATTTCCGCAGTTTTAATCAACGCATCATTACAACATGATGACTAAAATACTAACCATTTCAATCAAACGTCGATTTAGTAAAATTAAGGAGTAATTTATTAATTGAAATTAAAAAATAAAATAAGGTTCGTATTTTATGAAATTTTAGCTAGTCTGGCGAAACTACAAAATCAGGGCCATTATCATAACACAAAAAATGCGTATTTTGTTTCTGTGATTTTGTAAAATTTTTAAGCGATTTAAAAATCTCCGCATAATTACCGTCGTATCTCATAAACACACAATTAGGTAGTATGGCGTTAAACTATGGTTTATCCTTGTCATAATTTCAGTGAATAAAGATGGCAAAAGATTTATACACCACAATAGCTATTTGAGATATGGACCATTTATTAACCACTAATGACAGTATTTTGGTAACAGAACACAAACGCGGTAGGTAACTTGTAATTTAAAATTTTCGTTGTACGAGAAGTGTGCTAAAACAAAACGATTTAAAAACCTTTTTGATGTTTTCAACTTTTTATATCAACATTACCAGACGCCAGAGTAATGTTAAGCAAGCTAGGGCTTGGCTTAAGCTTTATGAATTACTAGCTGCTGCCCGCGGCTTCGCACGCATGGTACCTACATAAAGAGTAGCCTATGTTATCCAAGGTCCTATCTATCTTTACACCAAAATTCATCAAAATCGGTTCAGTGGTTTTGACGTGAAAACGTAACAGACAGATAGACAGACAGACAGACAGAGTTACTTTCACATTTATAATATTAGTAGGGATGTATGAACGATGCGATTGTACTTGCATGAAAACCAATTCATATGAGTCAATGACTGTCTCTCGCCCAAAGGCTTTTAAAAAGTTATTAGTCATGGACAGCATGTCATACCGACAGCTTAACATGCCATCCGAAGCACTGCTCAGATGAAAATGTCACTGGGGTCACCCATTCAGGTATTGGGCAGAGCATTGCTTACCCTTGTTGATCTGCTATCTACAACCGTCTACCGGAGTGTATTACAGCTGCGCTATCAACGCAATCCTCTAAAATACTTGATGCGTGAATACTTTTACAATTTATTTTTAATGTTCTTAATTCAATATTAGTTTAATTGACTATTTTTATTTATATATTTTTTATTTAGTAACTCATTATAAATTAATATAAATGATAATGGACATGTAACTTATATGTTATTAATAAAAAATCTGAATCTGAATTTGCTAGGAAGGACAAAGCTAGCTGTTCCACGAGCACTTCTGTAATACTGTAGAACTATATAGAGGGTATGCAAAAAAAATATCGGTAATTCATACTTATAACATTCAACAGGAATTTAGGACTGACTAGGTTTTAACTGCTCACCGGAATTCACTCTTTTACCCAGTCCACAATCTTCCGCATTGCTCACATTGCTTTTTTGCAACATTTTTGCTTTGCCGGTTTCTTATTATCCCTCTGTCTCCAGGCGTCCATTAATTGCTCGCGGGAAATTAAATTGTTTTCTTTAAACGGTTTACGCCTTTGTGCCATTTTATTTTAATTATAAGTAAAAGTCTGGCTCAAGTTGCGTTCTTGATAAGTTAAAATTATCGCCAAGTGTCTATCATTTTCGGAATAGAGATTTTGTGATTACTTAGACTTTGTGCCTCCGTGTTAGTAGTACTACTAAGAAGTACAACTAGTAGTACAAATGACACACCTTTGTATCTCTAGTACTACTACAAAACATACAAGTAAATTCACCCGACTTTTGGAATTTTTATTAAAACGTAAGTTCAACTGGTAATACAAATGACGAACCTTTTTGGCTCTAGTATAAAAAAAAACAGAAAACTTGTATCTTTAGTATAAATTAACAACAAAAAACTTGTACCTCTAGTATAAAAAAAACAACAGAAAACTTGTATCTTTAGTATAAAATAACAACAAAAAATTTGTCTCTAGTTTAAAAAAAAACAACAGAAAACTTGTATCTTTAGAATAAAAAAAACAACAAAAAACTTGTGTCTCTAGTATAAAAAAAACAACAGAATACTTGTATCTTTAGTATAAAAATCAACAAAAAACTTGTATCTCTAGTATAAAAAAACAATAGAATGTAAACAACCATGAAAATGGTGAGAGCACGCCCTTGTTTTTTAACTTAACGTAATTTTTCCAAGAATAGAGGTTCGTTAATTTTCCCATCGACAAGCTGCATTTGAATGTGAAGAGTGTAAGTATCCCGTCCTAGAACATTCTTTTAAGGCTTTTTTGCTGGTTCTAATGTAAAAGAGTTCACATCCTTAAATTCTGCATCCTCCTTCATAATTTTCAAAACATGTATAACTGTTGGTCTTCTTTTAAAAAGTTTATTAAATTGACCATTCCAACACTCACAGACATTGTTCGTCCGGTGTCGCTCACCGAAACTACACCATAAAGCTTTTTTCGGCATCCAGTATTTTTTTATGTAAAATAAAAATTGTTGTAGGTTTTTGTTACTTCCTATAATTTCACTCTCCTTTAGTATATAACTAAACCCTTCTTCAATTTGTGCTTCTGGGAGAAGCGGCAACACCATGCATAAACTGTCAATTTTGTTAATATTCCGTTTCGTAGTTATTTTAATCCTTTTTTTTTAAACTAAAGATAGAAGTTTCCTGTTTTTTTTTATACTAGAGATACAAGTATTTTGTTGTTTTTTTATACTAAAGATTTTATACTATACTTTATACTAAAGTTTTCTGTTTTTTGTTATACTAGGGATACAAAGGTGTGTCATTTGTACTACCATTTGAACTTACGTTTTAATTAAAATTCCAAAAGTCGGGTGAATTTACTTGTAAGTTTTGTAGTAGTACTAGAGATACAAAGGTGTGTCATTTGTTCTACCAGTTGTACTTCTTAGTAGTACTACTAACACGGAGGCGACTTTGTGGCATAATCTTTTTAAACTGACTAATCGACATATTATTTATAATTATTTACTGTGGGAGATCCAACTTTGTTACAATCCATTATTATAACATGCAGTTCCTCCGAAGTCTGCAGTGATCTGCTGTTTCAATGAAAAGCTAGTATTATTCTTTATCTTAAAATCACATAATCACTCCTTCTCATTGACATCAATGAATACAGATTTATATAACACATTATCTAATGTGAGATTATAAGATATACCTATAGATAGATATATAGATACACTTGGATAACTAGTTTTACTCAGTAAATGTATGTATGCCAGGCATGACGTGTATTGTGTAACCCTCATTGAACTAGCAAACATCCGAAACAGGCAATTAAACATGAACTCGACAAAGTTCTACATTCTGCGTCTAACTTAATAAAGCGAAATTATGTGCTGCGACCCATCTGGAACGCTTGAGACAAAGTGAATTTTAAACAAATTAGTCAAAAGTTTTAATGAACTAGGACGGAGTTATATCTTGAGTTTGTCTTGTCCCCATCCGTCTGTTCGATCAAGTCAACAGATGATTTGAAAATATTTACGTGAGTAAAAATAGCAGGTAAAAATTACCTTCGAAGACAATTCCCTGTAGGAATGAATCAAATTATTATAATTTGCTGCCCCTAATTTTTTTCCTGTTCCATCGCCAAATTCTAACAAAGATCAAACCCCGATGGGAGAAGAACGTTTCTTTTAAATTACGCAGGGCCATTGTTTGGAATCTACTTGATTCGATTCTAAACTGTCGCGGCTTTTGATGTTGCCCGTTCGTTTTTTTTCATTTCAAACACGTAGAAACTCATTTATCCTAATTGTGCCATCCATCACCCCGCGTAAAAACCATACGTATGCAGGCGGTGTGTTTTGCTGTCAATGTTTTTCATCTGTTAGAAAATGAACAAAGGGGCGGAAAGGGGTGTCGACAGGGGGCAGTAATTACCCTTATTTATGAGCGGTTTCCATCCCTCCTGCTGCGACTGCAAGTTGTGATTTTAATTCATTGAGTCCCGAGGCTCTTTGCACCTCGAATTAGTTTGCATAAAATATCGTTTGCCATTTATTTCTACGTTCCGAGTTTGTACTTCAAAGGCTTACTGAGTGCAAGAGCTTCTTGTTAGAAAATTGTCTAGTTAAGTTTAATTTATTCATGGTCCGTTACGGAGAAATACTTGAAAACTCTGTTTTGTCCACAGGTGACGAGACTTCACATGTCTATGGAGTCATCACGTCAGAAGGTCTGTTCGATGGAACTATTTGGACTCCCACGGAGGAATACTACGTAGAGCCCATTTCTAGATATGATGTCGACCATCCCTCCATGCACAGTGTTATCTATCGAAGGTCCGACGTCCAGCATCCGCATGACAACCCCGACGCTACGCCTTGCGCCTCACACTTACTCCATATGAAGAGAACATTAGGCCAAAACGCGGAACTTTTCAACTTCACAACAGACCAAACTACCCTCGAAGATTCTCTCCTCAGCGACCAAACAGAAGATCTTCGCAGCGAAATCCACAGACGCAAAAAACGATGGCTCCCCGAAGATGAGATGCAAGACGACGAGCCAAAGAAAAATCCAGAGCTGCCTCTAGATCTAGACGTTCCCTACACGAGCAACGGAGACCACTTCGAGAAGCTAAGCACGCGGAAACCGAAAACCAAAATTGATAAGAGCAACCTCATAACCAAGGTACGACTCGATTCTGAGGAGTCAAGACCCAAACCAAAGACGCACGTCGAAGTGATAAAGACGAAAGCGGGAGTTGTTACAGTCAGTAAGGACATAGTTAAGAAGGAGCCTGTTGGGTACACGGTGCTGACTGCAAACGCGAGCGATGACGGAAGACATGTAAACAAGAGAGCCACGGTGGACCCCAGAAAAACGACTTGTCTAGTATACCTACAAGCCGACCATATGTTCTATCAAAGATACGGATCGGAAGAAGCCTGTATTGAAGTCATGACGAGACACGTGCAGAAAGTCAACGCGATTTATAAAGTGACAGGTAATTTTACGTTCTTTGATCAAATTATTTTCATAATAAATGTTCGTATTAATCAACTTCGATAATTGGTTTCAGACTTTAATCAAGACGGCAAGCCTGATAACATCACGTTTATGATCAAACGAATAAAGGTTCACACGTTAGACGCTTTGAAGGATCCAGCGTACAGATTTCCCAACAATTATGGAGTTGAGAAGTATTTGGAGCTTTTTTCTGGTAAAAATCGTCATGTAACTAAACCAAATTGTTGCCTCTAACACAGATATTACAAAATATTCTCAATTAATTGTATTGTTTCAGAGGAAGATTATGACGGTTTTTGCTTGGCGTACATGTTTACCTACCGAGACTTTGAGATGGGCACTTTAGGGCTGGCTTGGACTGGCGATCTCAAAAATGCTGGAGGAGTTTGCGAAAAAAATGGGGTACGTAAGCCATTTTTCTTAAAACAATTGGCTCCTGAAATACCGTTTTTCAAGGTATGCTTACTTGATATTGCAGCAAAAAAGACATGAAACGATGCAATGATTTCATTCGGAGGTCTTCAAGAAAATAGGCATAGCAAGAAACCATAGGAGGAACTTGTGAGCTAAATATCGAAGACTGGCTTTAACAAGACTCAGCATAGTGTAATAACAAATTATACTTAATATTTCCAGCACTACCGAGGCAGTATGAAGTCCTTGAACACGGGTATTGTGACGCTCTTGAACTATGGAAAGCACGTGCCACCAGCCGTCTCTCACGTGACATTGGCGCACGAGATAGGACATAACTTTGGATCCCCTGTGAGTACCCTACACAAAGATTTACAATGTGTAAACAGTAATAAACCATTCTAGAGTGTCTTAAAAAGTTAGGTTCTCCGAGATGGGTTTCCTTATTTATTAATGGCATGTCTGTGAACTTTTTATTAATTTCTATAAATAACTTATGTTATGCATACATCTATTGATTTCACTAGTAATGTTTTCACTAGAGATACCTAGATAGTATCTGTCTATAGTAGTAAATTGGTGGATAATCCACATAACACCATCTAGCCCCAAACTAAGCATAGCTTTTATTATGGTTTTAAATACATGCTATGATTATGATACTTTATAACACTCAGACACAGAATAAACACTCACGAGTTCATCACACAAATGTTTTTCCTGGGAGGGAATTGAACCCCCAGCATATAGCTTCGAAGGCAAATCTAATACCAACTGACCAAACAGACCAGTCAGTATCAGTAGTAGCGTAATACTGATTTTGGAGTCAACTATGTGTTTGCGATTTCATTGTGCGACTGCAGACCATCACAATTTTGATACACGCAAAAACTATTTCAAAACTATTAAAAGGCGTCCTACCGATATTTTCAAAAATTATAAAAATACTAGCTGCTGCCCGCGGCTTCGCACGCATGGTACCTACATAAAAAGTAGGCTATGTCCTTTTCCAAGGTCCCATCTATCTCTATACCCAAATTAGTAGAAATCGGTTCAGCGGTTTAGGCGTGAAAACGTAACAAACAGACAGACAGACAGAGTTACATTCACATTTATAATATTATTATATATAAGTAGGGATTATTGACGACCTCTGTAGCGCAGGGGGCTAAGGCCCGCCTGAGACGCAGAAGGTCGCGGGTTCGATTCCCGCCACGGGACAAATGTTCTACTGATCTACTGATCTGTAAGTATTTGTCTCGGCTCTTGGTGTTTTTCTATGTATAATATGAAAAAAAAGTATATAAGTAGTATATCAGTCATGTGGTACCCATAAACACAAGCTGCTTACTTTGGGGTCAGATCATGCTGTGTGTAATTTCAGTATTATTTAAAAAAATATATACTTACTTTACTATTTTCTATTTCCTTATAGTAAAGTAACGTAATATTTTATTTCATCAAATACATGTATGTAAAGTGCATATGTGTCGTATGTTAAATGAGAAACAATGTATTTGTACCGGTACGGCGTGCAATATTTTTATACAATCTTATAGTAAATAAAATAAAAATAATTAACTTAAATTAAAAATTAAAATGACTAAAATACAACTTATCCTATTTGCTGCCTACGTGCTTAAATCATTCATCAAAGACATTCTTTTTTCTTTGCCATAAAGTCGCTTACTATATAATAACATTTACGTTCCAAAACAGTTTTTATCTTTTTATGAAACTGTGACATTACATTATTACAATATTTTCCAGCACGACCCAGAAGTGTGCACACCATTCGGAGAAGACGGAAACTTCATTATGTTCGCTCGCGCAACCAGCGGAGATAGAAAGAACAACAACAAGTTCTCACCCTGCTCGTTACGAGCTATCGACCCAGTGCTTAACAACAAAGCACGGTCTCCTAAAGGATGCTTCACAGGTATGAAACCAAATTGTCCAATTGTAGAATCAAGGCATTATAATAATAATAAACAAATAATGCTGAACAATGCACACAACACCATCTAGGTAAAGTCAAAGTCAAGTCAAAAGATACTTTATTCAATACAATCACAAGGATCAGTTTGAAACGTATTACATACTAGGTGAATTTAGGTGCCAATTCATCCTAACCCAAGCCCGAGAAGAACTGGCAATAACTCGTCTTGGTCCTAGCGCTTTTTTACATGATCCATCTTATAACTACCTTAACTACGAAATACTAATACAAGAGAGTTTATAAAGTTTTTTAAACTTACGCGATCAGAACACATTATTATAAATATTTACGGGTTTACATTCTGTCGTGGTCACGGGATGACTCTGAGTCATCCCGTGACCACGACAGAGTGTAAACCTGTCGAAACGTCGGAAAAATAGGTAAAGAAACGCGATAAATACCCGTAAATATTTATAATAAAGAGAGTTTATACATTTCAAGTGTGTCGGTTAACTGTCTGAGAGCAGAGCGACATCAGGCCATGCATTCTTATCAATAATATAGTCATTTATATTATAATAACTCCCAAACTAAGCATAGCTTGTATTATGGTGACTAGATGACTGATAGAATACTTATATATCTTTAAATACATTATGATACTTTATAACACTCAGACATAGAAGAAACACCTATGTTCTTCACACAAATGTTTATCCTGGGAGAGAATCGAACTCTCAACCTACAGTGCAGAAGGTAGAGCTACTACTAACTGAGCTGACAGGCCAGTCTATAAATACTCCTTAGTTTACAGTGTTTCCAAGCACGTTACCTACCTAAATAAGTTGGTGCAAGTACAAATTTATTGGTATACTAAGATAGGTAGGCATGGATACATACTTCTACCAATTTTAAAGCAAACTTTGCTGCACATTTCTTCAATGAAAATTATTGAATTCATAAAATTTGTAGAATATTTGTTGTTTTCCCAAGTGTCGAGAAATATCCCCCCTCAGGATAACATACTAATTCCGGGACACCCTGTATATAACTATCACAATGAAAATGCATGTTCACAAATACTTTACTCATAAAAAGGATAGGTAAGTTACATGTACGAAGAACCAGACTTGTCAAGACATACAAACAAGGTTTCTGCTTGAAGCTCGACATGTATAATAAGCCACCCTTAGAAATCTCAAGGGTCCCGCTAAATGAGTTAAAACAATTTTTTTGTCAATTTTTGAATGCCACCCATTCTCCCATACAAATGAGTATGTACATGAGTTGTTGGCTCTCCGATTTGCAATCGTGAGTAGTAAGAAAGCTAGGTTAGAATAGAAGTGTACAATTTGACATGCCAATGCTACTCGTATGTTAATGTAACAAAATGTTTAAATAAATAAATAAAAATGAAATATGAAACGTATGGCGTGCGTCATTAGAACTACAAATATCTCTTAAATGTTTTTGGCGAAGGCTATCTACAGTTATGAAACATTAAAAAAATGCGGGGCAGTCGTTGGGGACTGCCGATAGAAGTGAGAACTAAGTAACATGTGAATTATATCGTCGAGCTATTAGATCATTATTTTCGAATCATTTTTGGTTTGTAAAGAAGTGTTAATGACCAATTTAAACTTTAATCCTTGATCATAAACACTTTTTTATAAACCAAAAATAATTCGAAAATAATAATCTAATAGCTCGACGATACAATTCACAAGTCACTTAGTTTTCTCTTCTATCGGCAGTCCTCAAAGAATGTTTAGGGAATAATTTCGCATGAATTGTTTTATTTATCAGTAGAAAGTTCTATCATGAATATGGCGAAATAAAATTTTCATTTATTGCGCTATCGTACAGAATTATTAAAATTATTAATTAATATAAAAAAATTGCACTTCAGAATTGTTACAATTATTTTACATAAAAAAGTTTACACTTCAGAAAAATCAACTTTCATCCATTGCTCATGAGAAGCGATGATGACGATGACGCGAGTTTCACGCTTTTTGTTTATCCAAAAAGTTCACAGTATACATAATATAGTGCATGGAAAGTGTTCGGTTACGATGAAGCGAGTTCCATGATTTTTGTTCACCCAAAAAGTGCTCAACGCGCCTAAAGAAGTTTTCACTTCAATAATTAGCTATATTTATGGATGGATGTTGTTTCTACAGAACCTCAACCAGCGATTTGCGGTAACGGCGTAGTAGAAGAAGGTGAAGAGTGTGACTGCGGATGGGCTTCTGAGTGCACGGATGTGTGTTGTCGTCCGCAGGCCGCGCGGCCGCACTACAAGCCATGCACGCTCACCGAGCACAGCGTCTGCAGTCCTAGTCAGGTAAATAACCAGTACGTGTACGTGTACGTGTACGTGTACGTGTACGTGTACGTGTACGTGTACGTGTACGTGTACGTGTACGTGTACGTGTACGTGTACGTGTACGTGTACGTGTACGTGTACGTGTACGTGTACGTGTACGTGTACGTGTACGTGTACGTGTACGTGTACGTGTACGTGTACGTGTACGTGTACGTGTACGTGTACGTGTACGTGTACGTGTACGTGTACGTGTACGTGTACGTGTACGTGTACGTGTACGTGTACGTGTACGTGTACGTGTACGTGTACGTGTACGTGTACGTGTACGTGTACGTGTACGTGTACGTGTACGTGTACGTGTACGTGTACGTGTACGTTTACGTGTACGTGTACGTGTACGTAGCAAATTGGCACCGACTCAGCATGTTGCCTACTGTTTTCACAGTAGACGATGTTATTTTGTCGAGATCATAGCTCGCACAAGACCATGTGAGAATATGTAAATAGCTATAAGGTTAATATTAGCTATAACCTCTGTGGCGCAGTAGGCTAATGCCCGGCTGCATCGCAGATAGATGCGGGTTCGATTCCCGCCGCGGAACAAGTGTTTGTACGATCTGCAAGTATTTTTCTCGGGTTTGAGTGTTTCTTTGTATAATATGTATGTATTTACAAATATATACAAGTAGTATATAGTATATAGTATATAGTATATAGTATAGTATATAGTAGTAGTATCAGTCATGTGGTACCCATAACACAAGCTCTGCTTACTTTCGTGCCAGATGACGCTGTGTAATATGTGCGGTACTATTTATTTATTTATTAGTTCTATTCAAAATAAGTGGCCAGAGTAATACTAAGCACTAAAGATGTAATAAAGATTTAAAATAATAAATAAATGACTTACATAAAAAAAAAATGCTATCATTAGGGGCATACGTCCCAGTCAGGTTTTAATTGGCTGTGAAGTCACCACTGCGCTAAAGTTTTATTAAATTAGGCAGCATTGACAAATTCTGAAACGAGTGTAACTACAGTGGTGGTCATATAATTAAGAACGCTGATATAAAGGGAAGATTTTTTCAAACGAAGACGCAAAACTAATTGCATTCAATTTTTTTTATTTCTCTCGGTATCGTAAAACTTTTCCATAATACCACTGTATTCATTGATACACATTATTAGCTAAAAGTAAATAGACAAACTTTTTACACTACTTCTAAAGATATTATTCCTATTTACTGGCTGGTCACGTAATTAAGAACGCTAAATAGTTTATACCTTTATTAAAATTTAAATAGAGAACACTCAGTCGATTTGTTACTGTTTGTATAATTTTGGCGCCATTTAGTGCTGTAAAAGATTAAAAGTGATTGCTTCTTATGAAAAAACAATGGGAAAAAATAAAAGTTGTGATAAAACTACAAGGGAAGTAATAATAAAACTTCGCCGGAAGAATTGGTCTTATAAAAAGATAGCCGATGTAAACTATTATTTTTAGAATTTTTAGGCATTGATGTTTTATATTTGCATTGTGGTTTGTACCTGTAATTAAGGTAGCACTTAACTCTTTTTTGGAACTGGTAGGTACGTTTTTTTTCGTGTATGTTTCGGTGTATACTTTGTTGGTACAACTAAATAAATAAATATATACACGTAGTCGGTTGTATTTTTCGTTTTTAAAACGTTATATAAGGTAGTAACAAATACAGGGCAGGGCGAATATACTTCATGAGTGTTTAGGCAATGTTTCTGTTGAGAGGCGTTTATAATTAAGGCCGGTAGTTTTTGATGTTCCTTGATCAAGGACCACTCGCGACAGTCACAAGTCACATGTTACATACAATTAAGATGTAAAGGATCTTTGTTTTCAGGGTCCATGCTGCACCGCGTCATGTACTCTCAAGTACGGAGACAGATGCCGGTCTGACAACGGCTGCCGTGACGCAGCTCACTGCGACGGCAAACGAGCACCCTGCCCTGCCAGCAAACACAAGGCGAATCGAACGCGTTGTGACAAGGAGCTCGTCTGTTACATGGGGGTGAGTCACGGCAATAGAATATTCTTGGTTTGAGCAGAGAGCATTTGTTAAGGTTTTCCTCATGGCAAGTGTAGTAGAGAGCATGTAGAGAGAGAGTGAATCATAAATGGAAATCGATTACTTAACTTATATATTTTTTGTAAGCGCTGTTAGCCATAATAGTCATTTATTGATAATGTTATAGGCAAGAAACAAGTATAACATAGCAATGTGTAAATGATTACTTAATATCTAACTAAAACGCTACGTCACAATTGTAGGGTAGGTTAAAATACATTATAAAATTTGATTTTATAATAATGATTACAATCTTGGGTAAGCCCATGAACTCATCATAGGTGTAGAAAGTACGCTCGAACTGTACAATGACATAGGTAGGTATTGTACCTTAAAACCTGAGAAGGTTTATACATTTTGATAAACACGAGACGAGTTTTACTATTATTTTGTCGATGGAGGCACCAACACTGTTTCGATTCATCTAGATAACCTTCATCAGGGTGAGTTTGATCTGCGGTCCGCTCGTTGCCGCTCAAGTTCACGGTTCGCTCTCGAGCGGACCGCGGATGAAGATTATATGAATCAAAACAGAGTCGGTGCCTCCATCGACAAAATAATACATGAGTAAAACCCGTGTTTATCAAAATGTATACTTAGAACAACTCACGAAAGTTCTGAGAAGGTTTGTCTAGTCTAGGCACTCATTTCTAGTAGGCATAATACTTTTGTAGGTATAAAGTAATAAACGGTAGTCGTAGTCGTACTTACCATAATCATAACAATAAAAGACCTATTACGGTATAGTTAGTCTAGCCAATTTACATGTCATACCTAATCCAGTTTCTGGCCACATCATAATATTATTATATTATATGTAGATGTCCCCTGAAACAAACGGCTTCAGATACCTATAGGTATACTTAGATCATTATGGTAGATAACAACCTATCGTGATCGTCCCCAGGAGTGCACCGGATCCATCTGCCTGGCATACGGCTTGGAGTCTTGCCAATGCGCGCCTCGCAAGGAAGACCCTCGGTCTGCCTGCGAGTTGTGCTGCCGAAAGCCTGGAGAGGCTTGCCAGTCTTCCTTCCACTGGAACAAAGCGCCATTTGATGTCCCAGACATGTATGCTAAGCCGGGGACGCCGTGCAACGACTATAATGGGTTAGTACCAGATCTAGGTTGTATGACCTGATGAACAACATGACGCTATGAAGTTCTTCTGCCACGCGCGTGTCTTGTATAATCGAAGGATTAGTTTCCTTAAAGCCACAGAAGCTTTCATTTATAAATGCCTCAGCAGTCACTTATTAATAAATGGTGACGCTGAAAGTGGAAAATCATTGACTTAGACATGGTCATAGAACTAATAGGTAGGTACTAGGTACTATAACAAAATATCATTAGGGTGGAACCCTCAGCAAATTAAGTTTTGTATGGAAACATGTGTCTTATTTTGCCTCTATTTAGTAGCTCAGTAATTAAGAATAATAATAATAATAATGTTTATTTATAATTTTGTTACATGGTACATCTAAAAAACAAAATTGAAATTAAAGGAATAATTATTGTGACAAAATATGATATGTATTTTCAATATTTTGCCTCGCAAGTTCCTCGTTTCAACTTGTTTTTAAAGTTATTGTTAATTCTCATATATTATTATGAAATAAGGTCTTATTATAAAATGTTAAATAATGATCATCTTCTCTTAAATGTTACGTCGTTTTAACTTACACAGATAATAAATTAATTAAAATATTGTCCTTTCAATTTTTTTTTAAACTTCTTAGTTGATTGTTTTCTGATTAAAAATCTCTATTTGAGTGCCGACAAAACTGGCCAAGGTCATTTACTCAGAGTAGGTACCTACCGTCTTAATATTCAGCTCACATTTTTTCCAACCAGGTACTGCGACGTGTTTCAACGGTGTCGCGAGGTAGACCCGTCCGGTCCCCTGGCGACGCTGCGCAAACTGCTTCTATCTGATGAAAGCATTGCCGGCTTCAAGAAATGGGTGCTGCGGCATTGGTACGCAGTGCTGCTGATTCTTATAGGAGTCATTGCTTTACTGGTGAGTTCTTCTGAATTAGATTTGTACATTTTTCAAGCAATCTTTTATGATAGTCTGCAGGTTAATACGATGATATTGGTCTGACGAAAGTAGCCATTCCATCAACTAAAAAGCTCCACTTTTTGCCTTCATCGCTCCATCGTCATATCTGCTTATCGGAACTCTTGATACAATCAATCAATCAATGTCTATCAGTTTGGATTAGCAATAGGTAATGCCTATTGCTTCATTTCATGGACAGGTATTACGAATTTTTGGTTTATATATCTGTTTAAATTAATATGACAGCATGTCTTACAATCCCTTGACAAGAGTATGCCTAGAGCGAAGTTATACTGGTTACAAACTAAGACAAAACATCAAGAACAGCACGATAATAAATAAAACGAAAGCTGAAGATGCAGTAACCAGAGTGTTAAAATAAAAGTGGAAATGGGTGGGACACGTGCACGCAGAGATGGTCCCAAACATTAATAAATTGGTATCCACTTGACAAGAATCGCAGACCAGACAGACCACGTAAAAGATGGGGCGACGATATCGCTAAACATGTAAGACATGGAGTAGTACAGCTAGAGACAGGATAAAATGGAAGCAACTGGAGGAGGATATGGCCGCTGAACGCGCTTCTGACACCTTTAACTAAATAATGTAATTTTATGTAAAAATAATGTACATAGTTAAACATTAAAATAATATATACATTTGTAGTATATGTAAATGTACCTAATAGAGTGTGTTATTATTATTATGTCTTACAATCAATATAAACCTTCCGTAATACCAATCCGTTAATAACTGAAAGCAGTTGGTATCAATGTTTTGATAGTATCCTAATTAAATAATCGCCTGGCTGCTCTCTGTGACTATAACAATAGGTACAGTTCCATGGAATCATGGCAGTCAAGGTTCCCTGAATTTAGATTGATACTTCACCAATGTTTTGTTCATTTATATTTTCTTTATTTTAGAAATGCTGCAGCATACTCAATGCTGTTGCAGATCACGACAAATAATTACGTTCAACTTCAAATATCTTTAAAAGCTAAGCGAAAGGTGGAAAGGTATTGATAGTATCTCGCTAGGGTGTGATGTGTGGTGTGACTCGATATCAAGCTAAACACATTAGAATCAGTTCACCATCCATTATGATAACATCAACCATGACCTCTCATTAAAAAATTCTAAGCTAGACTCTTTAGAGTTTTACAATTCTCCAGTTCCTTTATAGAGTGACAAGCTAAACAAGTGGCATCAAGACAGATCCGTAGGAATATTACTTCATCTACTTACTAACCCATTTCTTTACCTACGTGTTTTATTTAATTACCAAACTCGCTTATTAAACTAAATATATGTAATTCATAATTAAACATTTCACACAGCATCATCTAGCCTCAAAATAAGCAGAGCTTGTGTCATGGGAACCACATGACTAATATACCTACTACCTATATGTTTTTTTTGTAAATAATACATAAAATACAAAAAATGCATATTATACAGAAAAACAGACCCGAGACAAATACTTGAAGATCATACAAACATTTGTCCTGCGGCAGGAATCGATCCCGCAACCTTGTGTGTTTCAGGCGCGCCT
This sequence comes from Lampropteryx suffumata, assembly GCA_948098915.1. Taxonomy (NCBI): domain Eukaryota; kingdom Metazoa; phylum Arthropoda; class Insecta; order Lepidoptera; family Geometridae; genus Lampropteryx; species Lampropteryx suffumata. The sequence goes on from OX402553.1 coordinate 15,055,335, forward strand.
TCGCCCACTGCGCCACAGAGTTCGTTAAATTATATTTATCAATGAAATACGCACATACTCGCCCATCGTGCAAATCAATTAAACCTAGTTTGCCACTGACTCTTACGAAAGTTGCAGTATCTCTGAGCCGAGTGGGCTAAGGTCCGGCTGAGACGCAGAAGGTTGCGGATTCGATTCCCGCCGAGGGACAAACATTTGTATGATCTGCGAATATTTGTCTAGGGTCTTGGTATTTCTATGTATTATATGTACGTATTTACAAAAAAAAAACATTTAAGTAGTGTATACGAGTATCATGTGGTACCCATAACACAAGCTCTGCTTACTTTGGGGCCAGATGATGCTGTGTGAAATGTCCGGCATTATTATTATATTATTATTATTAGTATTGGATACTTTTTAATACCAGTGTCCACGTTTTCAGGTGATAAGCACAAGATTCTTCGGTCGTCACGGCAAAAAGCTCAAGTCGGTGACCATCATCCACTCGTCCACAACAGAAACCGTCCGTTTACCTGATCAAGCTGACCAGGGACTTATAGTTCACACTGCTGTTAGGTGAGACGTAACAGCCTTTAAAGGAAATTTAACTTTGAGCATTGTAGGAATAATGCCTAAAATAAACCAATCCTTTCCAGATCCAAACTCCCTCTTAAGAAGAAGGTGGCCTTACGTACGCGAGCCTACAGAAGCAAGAAGGAACACAAGAGCAAACAGGGTGACAAGGCTTCACCATCTCACAATGCCAACAAAAAGAAGGTCAGTTCTCGTGCGCTTGCGACATGACTCAGGGAGTAAGTCAGGGTTCAATGTGTTCGATATGCTCATGCTCACCCATGCCATGTATCATTAGTTGGTTACTTGATTAATTTGCTTCGAAAACTCAACTAAAAACGCTTTACTACATAGGTAAAACTACTACCCTACAACAAGATCTTTATTTTAAAAGTCACATTTTATTATTTTGTTTTTGTTCCAGAAGCCAAGTCCTCAAGCCAAAGTAGAAGAAGCTCCCAAAGTCACAAAAGAGAGCGCAGTAGTTATAACTAATCCAGAAGGAAAATCACCCAAACACGTTATACTATCTAAACACAAAAATAAGATAAAGAAACGAAAGGTCAAGATGAAGAAGGAAACAATAGATTACAGTTCTATGCAGAAGCATCCTGCTTCCCCCACAAAGGACACTGAAGCATTGTCAAAGGTGCAGAAATGGCTGCTTAGCACCCCCCAGCCCGCGGTTCTACCCAAATCGAAATCCATTCCGCTTGGCCTCACTGAGAGGACACATAGACAAGTCCAAAAGGGCTCACGAAAAACAAGACCGTCTAAAAGCGCAACCAATCTATTGTCTGGAGAAAAGGCCAGACTACAAGTTGTATTCAAACCTCCGTTTAGATTTAGCGTGAAAATATGTAAGAGCGACAAAACGAAAGTTGTCCTAGACAAGTCCTCCAAACCCGACCTAGATAGGAAGAGACACGAAGTCCTGCCTCAACAGACGTGTCCAGCCGAGCTTCCTAAACTCAGTCCAGCTAACAAAGCCAAGCACTCCAATTCCACGCGAATCACAGATAATCCAAGTCCAAGTACTCCCAAATTAGAAACATCACAAAACCAACAAACCGCCAAACACGGATACGCCAACTTGCTGCCGAGAAGTGCGAGCGATTGCAAATTGACAAAGAGGATACCGGACATTAAAATAAAGAGTGGCCACAAAAAGAGCAGCTCGGTGGGCCAACGAAAAGAAACGACTGAAAGTCGACAGAACCTTATACCTCAAGAAGACGATAGTGCACACGTGTACGAAAACGTCGTGATGTCGCAGGATACATTCGTGCCCAAAAGTTGCAGCATGCCACGACGGCAAGCCAGTGTTGGCATCTCCCGCCAGAGCAGCTATGGCCATCTCCCCAGAGTTCAAATTCGCCCGCACAGACACAGCACAAACAACGTCAGCAGATCGAGAAACAACAGCACATCCGACATTGAGCACTTCTACAGCGTTATTGAATCTCTGCGGAGGAACAATGGCAATAACGTCGGGACCTGCACCACGAACACGAGTAGCTCATCGGGCAGCAGTGGACAAGAAACCGCCTTAGCTAAAAGCAGCTCAGGGTCGCGAGTCCCCAGCAGCAGTTCAAGGCAAAACAGTCTAGTCGATAAGTATTCCCGCTCGAGCCCGATCGAGCCCTCAGCGAAATTAAAAAGACAACAAAGCGAGGTGGAACTCGGTGATGGATCAAACGGTTCCAAGGGCTTCCAACTAGTCGTGGGGAAGGATAAACTGAAACGTCAGATGAGCGACAACGAGCTTTGTAGGAGCCGAGTGCAGCTGGCGATGCCGATGTCAGCGGGCGCGGAACCGCGGCAGGCTTTCTTGTGGAACAAGCGTGCCAGTCTCGACTTCGAAGCGTCGCACGGCCAAGGAGGCCGCGTGCCTGGTTCCGCGCGCGCCAACAAGAAGCGCACTACGTATACTTTCGGTGAACTCAAACACAACGCTCCGAACGCCACGGCGCCTACGAACGTTTCTTCCGGAGACGTTCAAATCTCCCCCGAGGACTTTTTCAAAATCCTTGACAAATAATTTCATTGAACTCTTACAAAGTGATAGTATTTTTTGAATAATGAACAAAGTTTAATGTGTATATTACTGTGTTAGAAATTCGCGAGGTGTAACTATTGTCAGCTGGTGTAAATATTGTAATTTGCTTTTATTATTAGAACTAATGTATTGTAATCCAACACTGAAACAGACCATTGCACAGTTTAAGTCCATTATTGAAATAATTTTGTTTGCTATGTTTGCAGACTCATTTCTATGGTAAGCTTAAGTTTGGCTTCCAGAAATTCTTATGAGGTAGTAACAATTCTATATGAACCTACTTGCTTAAGACCCAAGTGACTGGCAATGGCCTAGTTTCACTGTACGATCTCTTTAAGGTGAATCTCTATTTTTTCTACAAGCTGTGTACAAACAAAACAACTCAACTATGTTGTAAAGTGTTCAGTATAAGTTTAAACTTTAGACAATTTCGTTCATGATTTTTATCATGAGTTATGGTTCTATTTTCTTTTTATGATCACATTATTTTGTTTGATGTACTAGATTGAGTCAATTAACGTGTCAATCGGTGTATTATTTCATTATAAGATAAAACAAAACTTCTAACTTATAAACAATAACGTGACGACGTGACACGAGCGGTTAATATACCATGGGGTGTTAAGTCATATCATAATATAATTTAAACAATTATTAATTTAACATTATTAAGATTACCTACCTAACATGTTTATTATAATAATAGTTATGCATACTCACAGTTTTTTCTATTCTGTTCCAATATCTTATATTATTTTTAGGGTTGTGATTTATAATCTTTCTCGAAAAATATTTTTGGAATATTGTGCTTATCTGACTTTTTACAATTTTGATTACATAGGTTTAATGGTTTGATCGAAATAAATAATTTAATTAATAAGAATGAAATAAATCAAATTTAATTTTTTAAAAGAATACGTGAATTTCAACTCATGGCTGTTGAATTTTAATTTAATTCTGCGATATCTGGGATGGAACTCCAAAGTATTAGTAATTCCACTTTAGTATGACAATATTGTAGTGTTTACGGTATAAATATTAAATATTTAAATATTGTAATTGTTAATACGCTGTCTAGGTGTTAGTGTACAAAATAAAATATTTTTGTTAGTTTCTGCCTTTAACTTGTTCTGTATAATTCCTCAAAAAAGTATAATTTCTTTTCGAAATTAAATGGGTTTTAAAATGAGATATAAATTATTTCTGTCTCAGATATTATACAGAATGTGTTCCAGTATTTGAGTCGTATGAAAGCTTCGCGGCTGTGGTACAGCGATTATGAGCTTCGTTGTAGGGAGGTAAGGGTAACGTAAAAGCTAATTATAGGAACTGATTTCTATGAGGATACTAAAAGTATTGGAAATGTTACAAATTTGTATTTTCTTATTTTAAATAAGTCATACCTAACACTCGATGGCAAGTTATTTAAAAAATAAAATTATGGTAACCTATTTATTTATTTATTTATGATGTATTCTTCTTATTGATAATTTTTTAAAATATGTAGGTAAGCAATCGGTCTAAATTCAGGAAATCTTAAATTGAAATTATATATTAACTGAATTCAAAAATATGAAATTAAAAGTGGTGTTAACCTATGCATTGCTTTGTAATTCAAAAATATTCCTAATTATTTTATTTTATGTGTTGCGATAGACCCTAAATATGTTGTTCCTATTGACTCAAACGAAACATTCCTAAACATTCCTCAGAAACCCTGATTTGTCTGCAGATTTAAAATGTACGTACACGTGATAGATCACTTCTTTGTAAAGGTAGGTATTGACCCTATGTACCTTATAATTTTTATTTTAACCTATTTAATCTCATTTTCTCTGTGTAGGTAGGTACTTATATATTAGCCTGTGATATACTTACACTTTTTTTAGTTAACCTGATGTTGTTTCGTATCTACCTATTTCTCTTTAGTATTATTTCTTATACCTAAGTATAATTTGTTATGTCTATGATGAATACAAATTTGTAATAAATTCATTTTCTAACATTGCTATTTTTTTCTGCATTTTTTAAATAATTAAAAATACTCGAACGATCCAAGTGTGTATTTTTTACTAAATAGGTTTTAATATTTACTAGAACATATTTACTAGGTACCAAACTTATTCACAGCTTTAGCTGTTTAAAAAACTGGCCCTATAAAACCACAAGAAAAAAAAAACATTTTTCTCTTGTTTGGTGTTCTGTCAAAACTCAATCATATCATTTGTGATTGGATTATAGGATTGAAGGGATGTTGACTAGAGTTTTGGTGGAAAATATATTTATTCGCGATGGCTCCAATACGATACAGTCTTCATTATGAAGAATATTCCGAGCATTTAATGTCAAGATTTGGGAAATTATTACAAATGCAATCATTAGTAGACATGACGCTCATGTGCAGTTCCCATACTTTGCGAGTTCATAAAGCTGTACTCGCAGCGAGCAGTGCCTACTTTCAGGTAAAACATTAATACTAATAAGCACCTACCTAAGTAGGTTAAGCAAATATTTATTCCTACATGAATACCTAATAAAATGTCGCGGTTTCGTTTTGTAGGTGCCTATTTTCTTATGATGTAGTGCTTCGTAGGCAAGCGAAGATTTCAATTTGAATCTAAGCAAAGGTTTCAATTTGGTTTTGTTAAGTATTTATTATTTATCTTAGGAAGTTCTACAAAAACAAATGGGTGAACCGTTAATCATACTGAAAATGCGCTTTAGCGTCCTGAAATGTTTGGTCGAGTTCATATATTGCGGCAAAACTCAGTGTCTAGAAGAAAATTTGGACGAGTTGGTATCTGCAGCACAGTTCTTGAAAATAAAAGGACTCTCAAAAGTTACCAAGGAAGGTCTTGGTATTGCTGACTCTGGTATGTACCTACTTAGAACTACTAAAACACTCTACCTACCAACATTGTGAAGTTACGTCAGTTTCAGATATGTCAAATTTATGATCTAAGCAATAATGATGTTAGCCGCAAGGTGAAAATAATTCTTTACGTTTAGAATTAATTAATAAATGTATATTGGTGTACAATTCACACAACATCACTTAGCCCCAAACTAAGCATAGCTCGTACAATGGATCAGATAACTGATAGAATACTTACATAGGTATTTTTATAGGTGGCTAGTTAAGTCAGATGCAGATCTATGTCAAATTTATGATCAATCAGCAATAATGAAGGTAGCCGTAAGGTGTAGCCAAATAATTCTTAGCAGTTTAGAATTTAAAGCCTTATCTACCTACTTAAAATATAATCAACAATTAAATAAATACATATTGGCGGAAAATGCACACAGCATCACTTAGCCCCAAATAAAGCATACCTAGCTTGTATTATGGTGACTAGATGACTGATAGAATATTTATATATTTTTATATAGGTACCATACATATGATACTTTATACCCAGACACAGAACTAACACCTAAATTCATCCCACAAACGGTTGTCCTGAGATATGAGAAAGGCCTAGCCCGCTGTGGATCACGAATCCGTGGATTAATCCGCAGCGATTTATTTCGTGATTTACTGTGGAACTTGGAATCGGAAGTAGGCGCACTCACTCGACAGCAGAATTCGGATTAATCCAGTGCGCGCTATCCCAGCAGTAGTAGCAAATCCTTAGCTAATGAATATATATATACCTTTAGGTGAACTGCCAGTATTTACGCCACCAGTGGTGATAAACAGGCCACCACAATCGCTTATAGACATGCATTCTCAGGTGAGAACAGTTTGCTTTATATTTATACAATAGCTATCTGTGGTATTTAGTAGTCAAGTAGGTTATTTCTTCAATACAACCTTTATGTAGGAAAGCGAACATAAAGCGATGCCTACGCAGTTGCCTCCAGCGGCTAGCAACACTCAACCTATGGATGCATTTGGACGGCCCAGTAAGGACACAGTGGTTCGCATACCATTTGACATTGAAAACGGGAACAGCTCCTCGAATGTTGACTATCCAGATATGCCCCGTGCCATCAAACCTCGTCGTGGACGGCCTACTGTTCGCGTGAGTCTTTCCAATATCAAAAACTCGAATTCTCCATGCCCGTGATGGATACACATTACGTCATGGTAGTAGGTAAGAAACATTGCTTTGCAAGAAACTTCAGTCCGGACATCGGGAAACTGGGTCATTCCCAGCCACCTACCACCAGCGATTCTTAGTTAGGTACCTATCTACAACTGAGGACGTACGAATTAAATTTTCCGGTGATGTAGTTTTGGGTATGGGAACGGTATGGGAACGGTAAGAATGACATTTTCATTTATTACCACTGGGGGACGTCACAAGTGGTGACAAATGGGACGCATTCTAGAAACAATTCCCTAGTTGTCACCACTGGGGACATTGGCGGTGGTAACAACTAGGAATAATAATATATAAATATTGGTGGACACTGCACACTACTACATTAGGATAGCTTGTAATATGGTGATATATTTTTAAATACATACCTAGGTACTTATGATACTTTATAAAATAGGTGTTTGTTCTGTGTGTGGGATACAGAACATACACCATACATGTTTATCACACAAATGATTATACTAGGAGGGAATCCTCGCACCCTCAACCTACAGCGCACACGGCAGGGCTACTACCAACTGAACTGAGGCCAGTCGAAGAATACTAGGATACGGGTTGTATTTCGGCTTGAAAGATCAAAAACAGTTAAAGCTTAAGCTTGCTAAAACCATTACAGCGCTCTGGAGTATGGGAAGGGGCTGGCTCTCTTAGCCGCGCGGCAGAAAGGGCTCTGATGAGACGAGAACAAGATTCCCGGAAGGCCATACATCAACTCAAGCATTTACAGACACGTCACATGCAGGTGAACTAACTAACCATTTAAATACTTTATTTGAATAGGTACTTACAGAATCCACGGTCTTTACATCCAACTAATAATTTAATATTTTTACAGGATTACATGGACAGGGTTACGCTATCGCAAGCGGTGAACAGCATCTGTGGTCCGGAAACCCCATCGAACAACTACATGAACATGGAAAACGACCTTATGTATATGGACCAAGGACCTTCAAACATTGACCCCAGCATGTCTTTTGGCAAGGAAAACGCCATGAAAGATAACAATCCATCGAACTATCCGAACGTCAGTGCGTCCAATCCAGCCAATGAAACTAGTGGTGACGGAATCAACAACGCTATGTCCCAATATGTCAACGCACTCAAAAATGCTGGACTTCCTACAGACCTGCCGATACTCTTCGAATCCGGTGATGGTTCCTACATAAACGTGAACGAACAAGTCTTACTAGATATGGTACAGAGTAGTGAAATACAATACGAGGTTATAGAACAACCGAACATCATTGAAAAGGTATCCGATCCGAGCGAAATCAAAAGCATTGACGATCTATCTAAATCTATCGAGAGGGGGGAAATGATGCAAGGCAGTAAAAGTTACTCGTTAAGCTCTGATTTTGATAAAGATACAGATTACAATCGAACCGATGATGGGATGAGTAGCCTTAACAATATTTTACCAGATAATCTGGAAGCTTATGCTGAACAACAAAACTTTGTCGTTATGGATCCCAGACTTCAAGAGAATAACTCCTTAGATCACGTCAGCTCTAACGACTTTGCATGCATTGATGGGGACATGCAGTTCTTTACAAAATCAATGAGCGATGACGTAAAGAAATACTACGAAGATCAGCAGCTCGCCGAAGCGAGAGTAATGGAGCAACTGTGTCCAACTAGCAGTTCCTTGGACACGAATTTCAGCATGTCACTGCTGGACGCCAAAAGTTCTCAACTAAATGAAAATCTAAGCCAATCTTATGATACTTTAAACACAGACGACTTGAGAAGAACAGAAGATTGCTACGACTTTACACTACCGCTACCCCAAAGTAACGTCTTCAAGGAAGATTTGGACTGCTTGATAGCAACTCCGAGACGAAATGACGATGACGGTAACTCCTTCGAAATGAATAGCCAATTGGCCAGAGAGAGAGCACAGGCTAAGGCAGATATTATAAAAGACCTTATGAGCATAGAAAGTAAAATGAATTTGGGACAACAACCGAAAAATCCTGATGACGAAAAGGTGAACTCTAACAGTGATTCTGCCGTTCAAGATTTTGTAAACCCAATGGAAGATACCGTTAACGACTCGAGTGAGTTTCAAAGTAAACATGGTCATTTTTCAGCAGATTTGACACCTAACATGCAATGGATGGATATGGACGATTGCAGAAATCCTGAAAATGATACAAATAATGATAATTCTGAAAATGAAACTGAGGAAACTAAATATTCTATGATAGATCTCACAGGGCCTGTGGGTGAAAAACCAGTTGTATGGGATGATGTGGTAGGCAACAATGAGGGTATGAATAAAGAGAATGAAGTACCTGAATCAGACGGAATAAGCAGTATAGACCAAGATATACCATACGCAGTTGGATTACTGCCAATGAAAGCGAATCAGCAAACTGATGAAAGCAACTTATTGAAGAGGAGCAGAAGTCCAGTAGATCTTGACAGTGATGCAAAATGTCTAAAAAGACGAGCTAAAAAGAAAATATAGTGTCGAGAGTTGCTCGAGAAACCAACTAGTGTAGTGAAAATAAAAAAAAATATTGTAAATAGTATTTGATGTGCAAGTTACTTTGTTATAAAATATGCTGTTAAAAAATGCAAATAAATGATGTTTATACAATGTTGTGCTTACATTTATGACTCTCAATAAATAAGATCTGCCTGTGGTTTCACCCACATACTCCGTATAACTTATTAGACAAAATCATTCTGTTGGCGAATCTTCAGTCGTGTGACTGAAGCGTGTAAACTGCTGCTTTCATTACCATACCATTTGATCATTCCGCAAAAAGGCATTAGCGTGACAAACGAAGCAGATGTTTTAGACCCTCTGGGGATATCCAGTTTCGTATCGGTGAAAGAGGTAGGTACAGTAGTTCCAAAGATTTTACAACGAAACAAAGATAAGCTTTACCGCCCTAAAATGTTAGTAATCATTAATTTATAATTAATCTTGCGTTTAAATGAAATAAAATATATATCAAAATTTGTAAAACATGAAACCTGATGTTCATTTAATGTTGCTTTGTAGCTCTGCAGTGACAAACTATAGACACTATCGAGTTTGCCGCGAATAGCGCCATGCACGTCATTTTGTAATCTCGCATACGAAAATTTAACATTAAAAATAATTGTCTTGTAAATGGAATTTCAAATGGACTCGCACTAATTCTATAAACAGTACTAACACTAAAATATTGGATTGTATTTTAAATATGTCCAAAACACAGCGCCGGCGTCGTATTCGCTGCGCGCTAGTTGCGAAAACACGGCGAGCACGGCAACAGTACATTTTGGTGCATATTACCAAAAAGTAAGTACATGCGAGAAACAATAACTCTGTTATATGAAAGGATAGAAACAAATCTGATAGACATAGTTTGATAAAATTACATAAAACTTGATAATAAAACATTTCTACAATATTTCTATTACTTATCCTGCCAACTTATTTCTTATATCTCGTATTTCTTATTCCTGCCAACAATCATTAAAAACGAGAAAATTTTAGATTTTCTTCATATATTTTAATGTAAACATTACATATAAAAGTTATACTTAACTAATGTTGTAAGGCATCTCTTTCCACGTTTGATTAAAAAATGTTACCAGCATTATCAATAAATACAAATACAGATCTTTATAAATAATGTATCCTATATGTAAGCGTTTGTCCAGTATCAAGATCTTATGCATTTACAACCCCGTCTCAAAAAGGTAGACTAACAAACAAACTAGTCGTCGAACGATGACTTTCTCGACATTTTATCCATATTGTTATAGATGGTAGTTAACGGGTATTCATCGTGTGTTACCTATTAATTAATTTTTAATGTTTCGGTTATCTTGCAATAACCGTGATCTCAGGCCGACTTAAACTAACTGACAGATTAAAAGGTAATACGCGATAAGTACCCGTTAAGATCTAAAACAATATGAATTCAGATGTTGGTAAAGAATACAATATTATATCATGATAATCATCGGAGTCTAAAGAAATATAATTTAATCAATTACTTGAAGATGTGTGGGAAATTATCTCGTACTTTTACTGGACCAGCTACACATATACAAAAAATAATGACTGTCGAACTAAAAAAAACAAAATAAAAACAAAAAAAATATACATTATAATTTCAATTGTATTCTACGGAAAAATGTTACCGGGCTCTTGAATAATCATACCTTACAAAAGTTGTCTTTCATTAATATAAAAATAATTTCTTCAAAATTAATAAGATCGTTAAAATGGCTCGGATTCGTGGTAAACAGCTTCTATAAATAACACGTACTTTAAAATCTTATTCTACGAGATTCTTATACTTATTGTGATATGGACATAACAATTACATCAATCATCTTAAACTTACGTTAAATTATTGTCAATACTGACAGAAACAAAAGTAAGCAGAACAAAATCTCAGCCAATTTTATAAAGACAGTAAATTGATTCATATGTACTCTTGTTAGATCAGAATTCTTTAAAGTTGCTTCAAAGGATTAACTTTTGATTATTAAAATTCAATAAAAAAGGATAAATAAGGCCGGACAAATATCACAACCAAATTACAAAAGGAATGTTATTCTTATGACGAAACTTGGCCATAAATGTTTCCTCAGCAAAAACGGCTCTATTAAACAATTTAACTGCGGCGAATACCGTAGTAAGCTGCCTATAAACTACCAAATGTCTACACATCACAAGAGATTCATAAGAAAATGAAAAAGCACGGACAAAATCAGTGTTTCCATTGTCACACTAGCAACATTCGCAGAGTCCCGCGCAGTGTAGCCATACGCTTCACTGTGATAATCCCCCATTTGGAAGGTAATCGCCGGCGAAGACATCCTTCCGTCGCCACCGTTGGAGTAAGCCAAGACACGCATGTGGTATGTCTTACCGGGTGCCAGGCTTGTGACGTAGGCTTCTAGCTTGTGCTCCACGGGTATTAGGGTGTCATTGGCTGTGCTCATGTCTTGGTCCGTCTCCCATACACGCACCTGGAATGTTCAAAATTAATATCATGAGAAAATTTTATTTGACTTTCCGTACCTGACAGATTTTCACTAGGTAAAAAGGTTTACTGTTTGTTTAACATGCATAGATAAGTATGTTAAGCTGTCGGCTCTAGCTAATTTTGACGACCTCTGTGGCGCAGTGGGCTAACATCCGAATGAGACGCAGAAGGTTGCGGGTTCGATTCTCGCTGCGGGACAAATGTTTGCATGATCTGCAAGTATTTGTCTCGGGTCTGGGTGTTTTTATGTATAATATGTATGTATTTACAAAAAAAAGTATTTAAGTAGTATTATATCAGTCATCTGGTATCCCATAACACAAGCTCTGCTTACTTTGGGGCTAGATGATGCTGTGTGAAATGTCCGGCATTATTATTATTATTATTCTTATTATAATTAGACCTATGGCAAAGGCATTTTTAGTCTTAATTAAGTTTGTATAAATATTACTATCACCATCAGCCTATAAATGTGGTTGTGTAGTGGTGGCACCCATGCCTCTGATTATAAAGCGTGGGCATGTGTCAAATACAATGTTTGGATGGATCTGGGGGACTCTTGAAATCGATAAACGATATATGAGTAGTTTTAAAAAAAATCAGTATCCTTTTTGTTATTTCAACTTTTATATTATAATATATAAAAGTTGAATTTATATATATTTGAATATATGAATTTATAATGTCTGATATTATAAATTCATTAATAGATACTTCAGGTTATCATATTAAATGTAGATTTGAACTTCTTAATTTGTTTCTCCATACAAAAAATATTGGTCTGCCCTTGCCTTCGCAAGTTCAAACGCATTTTCCTATTAATTTGTATAATTAACTATTTACGTATTATCTTTCAAAATAAATAAAATAATAGCTGTGCCGTACTCCCAAATTAACAGGTTGCTAACAAAATGTTTGGTAACGTTATTTCAAAATAATCACTATTGAACGCAACTTATGCCGTTATAGTGGCAAAACTGACTTGTTTCTATTGGATGATAGAAAACTTTCATGGCATCTAGGAATCCGAGTTGTCATCCATTTTAGTAAAGTGTCTGCGTTCCAATGTGGTAAAAACAGTTAGATACATATTTGAATAGTTAAAACGAGATATTTCGGTGGGTTGTTGTATTACGCTTGTCTGATTTTTAGGATTTGTGAATCGGACCATTATCTAATTATCTTCTGCTATAACCGAACTGTGAATTTTGTTGTTTACTTGTAAAATCAGTTTGAGGTAACATTTTGTTTACAGTTTGATTACATTTCGTTACGTTAGCAAACTGTTCTGTATAAAGCTTGTTTGGTCACTTTGGTCTAAATTAGAACAGTCTGGTTACAACAACTTTGTAACAAACGGGACAATAATCGTTGAAAACTCTACTCTTAGCAACATCGTATCGACTCGTTTTGAGCGATGAAACGACCGACATTATTTTTGACTATCAATGTCTTCACAACAGACGATTTAATAGTTTGAATTGGCTAACGAAACAACTGTCAATTTGATGTACATTCAACGACTTTATCGTTTCGATATATCGAAATCGGTTCGCAGAGTAGCCGCCCTGGCTACCCCGAGACTTCGTCAAAAAACTCAGTAACTAGACTGTCAGCTCAATAGCTCTGCCTTCTGCGCTGTAGGTTGAGGGTTCGATCCCCTCCTTGGATAAATATTTGTGTGATGAACATACGTGTTTGTTCTGTGTCTGGATGTTATAAAGTATCATATCATAATACATATTTAAAATATATAATTATTCGAAACAACTGTTAATTTGATGTACATTCAACGACTTTATCGTTTCGATATATCGAAATCGGTTCGCAGAGTAGCCGCCCTGGCTACCCCCAGACTTCGTCAAAAAACTCAGTAACTAGACTGTCAGCTCAATAACTCTGCCTTCTGCGCTGTAGGTTGAGGGTTCGATCCCCTCCTTGGATAAACATTTGTGTGATGAACATACATGTTTGTTCTGTGTCTGGATGTTATAAAGTATCATATCATAATACATATTTAAAATTTATAATTATTCTATCAGTCATTTGGTCGCCATAATACAAGCTGCGCTTAGTTTGGGGCCAGATGGTGCTGTGTGCTTTAATTGTTCACTATGTTTTTATTTATTTTTTTCCATTTTTTTAAATGGTCCAAATGTTAGGTTCAAAGTTTATTTTGTTGTTTGAGATGATGTTTTGAAAGCGAAACTTACCTTGTAACCTAACAGAGGTTCTTCTTCGTCAGTGGGTTGAACATAGCGCCACACAACCCGCACTGTAGTTGGATTGTAGGCCCATACTTTGACTGACGCAGGTGGTTTCTGAGGCGCCTTACGGAATGTTCGCTCCAGGTATCGCTCGCTTTCTGGTCCTTCGCCCGCTGAGTTAAATGCCATCACCTGCAAACAATTTTTTTATTTTTTTTTGCCAGTAGATTTACTTTTTCAGGTTTATTTACAAAAACTAAGTCCAAAGTGTGTTGTGCTACTCACCTTTACGTGGTAATAGATATCTGGCTCTAAACCGACGATCAGCGCCCAGTTCCGTGTAGTCCGCGACAAATAGTAAATGGAGTCTTCTTCCTTGTTCGCCTGTTTCCAATACTTCAGCCTGTGACCGATCAGCTTGCCACGCAGTCTCTCCCGGGATTGATCAATAGGATTCCAAGTCACGTTTAATGATGTAGAGTTAAACGAACGAGCGAACACCATTTGAGGAGCTACTTGGGGCATGTCTTCTGCGGAATATATGGTGACTGCTTCGCTCTCCGGTCCAGCGCCGATATCGTTAAAAGCTTGAATTTTCACATCATAAGGTGTATAGAAGTATGTCGGTGATATATGCACGACGTATGCTCCAATGTTTCCAAACTTCTTGAGCACCAATGATTGGTATTCGACCTCGGTTCCGTTACGTCTCCAGAATATTTTGTAGTAGATACCCGGACCGTTTTGTAGAGACGGCGGTAGGGGGCTCCATGTTATAGTGAGATCGCCAGTCTTGCCTCCACCTCCACCGACATTAAAAGGAGCCTGATAAGGCTTATCAGCAGGAGTAGAGAATTGAGGGCTCGGAGCGGACGGTTCTCCAGCACCCAAAATATTGACAGCTTGAACTCTGAATTCGTAGACAGACCACGGCATTAGTGCAGTGTTTACCACTGATCGTTTACGCCCGTTGTACCTATCGATCTCACCCACGGTCAGTACATTGTCTGTGAGGACCGTCCAGCTGGAATTCCACTGAGTACGTCCAGTGATAATGTAACCGGTAATAGGGCGGCCATTAGAATTACTGTCTGTCCATTCGAGGGTGACTTGCGAACGTTGGATGTTCTGGACTTGTAGGCCACCGGCTGGTCCGGGAGGTCCTTCGATCCGCAATTGCGTGTGCGAAGATATTCGTCCAATAGCTGATTTAACAATGCATTCGTAGTCTCCGACATCTGACAGACTCACGTTGATGATCGTCAATACGCCACCATCAATCGTGATCCTTTTATCAGCGTACAAGTCTGCTGCCTCTTTCATGCGTATACCGTTGTGATGCCAAAGATATGCCGTGTCCAAAACAGAATCTACCTCAGCATTGCAATGCAGGAAGATAACCTGGCCTACCTGGGTTGTGATACGCGGAGGTAGTCGTTCAAGGAATCGGGGAGCGCGTAATACTAACAGCCGACCTCTGCTTTCGTCAGAACCGTATTGGTTCTTAGCCACGCATGTATAAACTCCTTCGTCATCTCTCGATAGCTGTCGAATGATCAGGTTACCGGTCTCTGTGATAAATCGCTTGCCGCCAGCGCCTATAACAATATTATCCTTTTTCCAAGTAAAAGTTGGTCTGGGTGCTGCTTCTGGGCTACATCTAATTGTAACATTCCCTCCTTCAGAACCATAAGTCTCTGACTCGAGCGGTCTTTTTTTGAATGATGGCTTAAGAGACAAAACACGAAGTTGTCCACTTGAGAAGCTAGACTTTAGCTGGTTTTTGGCTTCACATTGGTACATTCCAGGATCTCTGGTTGTGTCTAAGTACTTCATTATTAGTACATTGTCTTGGATAATATATCTGTCTCTGTCCTCAGGCTCCAAGGTCTTCATTGACAGCTTTTCTCCATTTTTCCACCAAGTGTAGTTGACATCAGGTATGCCGAAAGCTTCACAATTCCAATGCAGCTCTCCTTTATTATCCATATGCTTGTCTGTCAGTGGTATAGTAAAGTTAGGCTGAGCTTGAACTCTTAGGAAGACACTATTGAAAATATGAGCTCGATCATTATGAACATCACAGATGTATTCTCCTTCGTCTTCAACACCAACATTAGTTATTGTCAATACTCTATTGTAAGCACTTAAACGCGCTTTTTTAGGAATCTGGTCATCCTTTCTGGTCCAATTATAAGAAGGCACTGGGTAACCAAATGACACACATTCTAAACGCACTTCTTGTCCCACAATGGGAGCTTCAGGGAAAATTTTAGGGAAATTATTAGGAAACTGCAAATGTTGGTAATCTGAGTTTGGGTATACAAATAAGGAGAAAAAGGGTCCATTCCGGCCGGCATCAGAAACTCTACTCATTACATTACAACTGTAGTTTCCTCTGTCAATAGTTTCCAAGGCTGAGAAGTAAAGTCCACCATCATGTGATACAAAAACACGTTTATCCTCCTCAACAAGATTTGGAAAGTAGTTACGGGCCCATAGGAAATTAACTGCAGGATAATAGGAAGGTGGATCACAGTAAATAACTTTACCCCAATATTCTTTGCCATTCTCAATAGGTCTTTTTTGATTGAACTCCCTGATGAAGCCAAACGATAAGCGTACAGATTCTGAGCGAATAGTGCCAAACTTGTTTTCTGCAGTACAGTGATACTTAACATTATCTTTATCAGTGTCAGGATTGAAGATCATTAGAGTACCACCACTGAGGATAAACCTTGTGTCCACTAGGGGATCGATTTCTGTGTAAACAGGACTATCCACTTGGTAATCTTCTCTGTACCATTTGTATACAGGAGCAGGATAGCCACCAGCAATGCAAATTAACTGTACAGGATGATTCTTAAAAGGATCATAAATTGTATCAACAGGTTCCTTAATGAAATAAGGACCTCTTGGAATTCTTTCAGGATCGTATGTATCTAAGCCGTATGTGAATGATCTCTGCTCTTCAATTAAATAATGCAACCTCTGGGTTTGACCTTCGCAGATAAAATGATAGTATTGAGTGCCATCTACGGTTGCTAAGCCCCACCTACCTTGCTTATGAGAAAATCTGTACACTAAATAGTCTTCTGGGAGTAAATTGTAGCTTGTGTAAGTAGATTGTTGATCGGTAAAGAAAGCATTTTCTAATCCAGACAACTGAGAGCCATCAGCATCATTTACCCAATGTCCAGGAGATTGCTGGTGAGCTCCTAAGTACCATGAACCCTTCTGAGGGTCCAGCTTCATAAGGCTTGTGATAATAAACCCGTGTTCTTCAGGACTGTTCACAGATGCTAAATCTGCTTCGTAAGCTTGACAGATCTTACGGGCTTCATTCCTAGGTCTGTTGGGCGACTTCGTAAATCGGTAGCAAGCCTCTCTGTAACGAACCCAGTTCGGGGGACACTTGTATCTCTCTTCGTAATCTAAGCCCGCGTAGTAAGTGGCTGAGTTTTGAGGGTCCAGCTCATTGTCATTCTCGCCATAATTGTCTGTGTTGTAAACACTGTCCTGATAGAACGAGCTTTGCGGTGAACTGTTGAAGTCATTGCCGTTTACGGGAAAACTGCCGTACGGTATTTGCTGATTTGGACGGTACGATCCGTTTTGAGTGTTGTTAGGAAACTGCTGCTGAGGGAATCCAGGGTTGTAGGGTCCGGATGTTTCAAGCAGTTGCGTCCTCACACTCGCCACTGCAAGTACTAACAATGAATATCTCATCATGCGTTGTTCCTGGAAGGAGACACAGTATGAAAGCATTCTTGCTGATTCTAGGACACATCCGTACAACTTTAAGTTATGTCATAAACTCACCTTAGCAAGAATTCATTACGTTTCTACGGTTTCTATTTCACAAAATTCGTTTGTTTCTAATTTGAAAAAGATGATGACAAAAACTTCTAGTAATGTAATAGAAAAACCCCGCCCGCTTGCCTTCTCTCTCCCCCTCCCTCCCTCTTCAGCCCAACAACAAGCCCTTCTGCCTTGCTTGTTGCTTGCTTGACTCAATCCTATTCGACTATTCATCGAACTAAATTAACTGTTTTCGACATTGATTTAGCTAAAACTGTCACTGTCAGAAATAACTATCTCTGATGGCTGTCAGTTTGAATTAGTGTTTTGAAGCCTGCTAACTGCGCTCTATTCACGGACACGTAGAATTTGTGACAAATAAAATCGCAGACGCTATAAAATAAGGAGAAGAAGAACTGCGAACTCCTTCACTTCAGTAACCCAACGCATCATTATAAATACACAATGACCTTCCCTGTCTCGTGGAGCAGAGAAATCAGCCAGCCAAAAAGTATGCAACAGCCAGCGTAATGTCACTGAGAGGCTCTTCCAAAAGAAATCCTATTTCTCGTATTTAATCTATGCGGGGTAGTCCATAAATTGTGACTTTTCACATATTATGAGAAGACATTGTGTTAGCATATGTTTTTATGTAAGTATAGCAAACAATTCTGGACAAATGACGATGGGCTACGACTTTGTGGCGATCTACGATTGGGTAAATGATCTACTTTGTGCGATTTGTTATCATTACCACCTACTTTAGTACAAGTTCAATAGTGGCGATATTTTATCAAAAAATAACATTTGACATTGGCAAAATTTAAGACGATTTTAAGATTTTAGAAGAATCCTATTTCTAGGGAAGAAGAATTTATGTCAATTTAAGTAGTAACCTAGTACTTTTAAATTAATATTTTCTCCTAATTGCATGTATTATTGCGGAATTAGGTATTATCTTGTAAGCATTGATGATATTTTATATATTCCCCACTTAGATAGATAGATACGATAGATAAAAACTTTATTTGACACAAAATTACACAGACACAAAATAAAGTACACAATTAAATACTAAACTTAACTATTAACATTAAAAAAAAAATAGGTACACGAGTTATAACTAACACAAAAAGTAGATAAGAAACAAGGTAGGTGCAAGGAGGTCTGTGTGGTAGGTATGCCAAAAAGGACCAGTCTCAGCTTATTGTTACTCTGCGCCATTAGGCGTAGGGCAACTTACCTACGTGTAACCATTGTATTTGTTTATTATTAAGTATGTATACCTATTATGTAGGTAGGTAAGTATTTATAGTACAACAGAGTGGAGCTCTCTCTAAAGTCCAGTCCATCTAAATGTTGCCTGGTAGAGATCGCTGTTAACGATAAGGCCGTGTTGAAGAAGATTGTATTGAGTAGACTACAACCTTCTTTTATATTATTCAATAATGTTTAATGTCTATTGTGAAAAATAGAGTGACAGTGTGTCAATGTGAGTCAAGTGTAAAAGAAAGAATATACAAGATTGTTTTGGAAAAACCGTTTATTAATATATATCCTCAAACTTGCATAAGGAAAGCAGTTCCGCGTAGTACTGACCACTGCAGCAGAAACTACATCAGGTTATGTGTCCATCATGGAAAACGCTACGGGAAAATTTTAAATTGGTCTGTTAGAAGGGAAATCGAATTGGGATACATGGAAGTATAAAGTGACCTGCTTACTACGCACTGTGACGACAGCGCTAGATGTAGTCGAGCGCACCTTTCGTCGACCTGAACCACCAGGCCCCAAAGCTGGTGATGCTGAGATGGGCGCGTACAATACGAATCAAGAGCGTTTTGTAAAAGCCGACGCAACCACCCTTCTTATACTAACGACCAATATGCAGGAAGAGCCATTAAGAAAAGTAATGCGGTACACCAGAGTACAGTAACCGGCAGTCAACACCTACTCCTAATGCCGCTAACATGATACTGATGTCTATTGAGAACACAGAAGTTTTTTCAATCGATCGCGACACCGAGAATTGGTACGTAGTTAATGGTGCCACGAGCCACGTAACCAACCGGGCGGATCTGTTCCAAAATTTCGAACATTTCAAAGAAAACCGTACTGTGACAACGGCCAACGGCAACTCAATTAGTGCTAAAGGGAAAGGTTCAGTAATGATCGAAGGAAATGTTAAAGGAAAGCTACAACGAGTAATCCTCAACGACGTTTGGTACGTTCCAGCTATAAATAAGAATTTATTCTCGGTTTTGGCACTTCACGATAGAGTTCCGAGCAGCGTATTCTCATCAACGACAAAAGAATGCACCGTCTATGTCAACGGAGAAGTAAGGCTGATTGGAAAACGACACAGCAATGGGTGATTATATCGACTAGACGTAGTAAACATACCACCAGAGAACCCTCCAGAAGTCTGTGCGACGACGTTGACGTCAGCAACGATGCAGTTATATCATGAAAGGCTTGCTCACCAGAACAAGAGACACGTGAAAGAGACAGTTAAACACGAACTGGGTCTCGATCTACCTCTTGATAAGGAGACATGCGAAGGTTGCATATATGGGAAAGCCCATAGACTTAAATTCGGTACGAGAACTAGAGCTACGATGCCAGGAGAACTCGTACATACCGACGTTTGTGTACCGTTTCAACCAAGCTATTCGAAGTTGCAATACTATGTTTTGTTTAAAGATGACTTTACAGGCTATCGTATGGTATTCTTCCTGAGACACAAGTCAGAGGTCAAAGATAAACTCGCCTTGATACAAGCTCAGACAAAAGCAGCAGGACATACCGTAAAATGTCTACTAAGCGTTAACGGCGGTGAGTTTAATAATACGTCGGTTAGACGGATATTAGATTCTCACGGAATACAAGAAAGACTTGTAGCCCCGTATATGCCTGAACAAAATGGTGTCAGTGAACGGGAAAACAGAACACTGGTTGAGACAGCACGCACAATGATGCGCACAATGATGAAAGTATGCGCATTATCAATCAATCAATGCGATGAAAAGAACCGATCACGTAGAATGGCAAAGAGCGATGAACAGTGAAATGGAGTCATTAAAAGAGCTCAAGGTATAGACACCGTGTGCATTACCGAAAGGCAGGAAGGCGCTACCTTGTCTGGATTACCGACGGAAAGAAAAATACACTGGTGCGATCACGAGACGTAATTTTTGACGAAAATGCCCTTCCTAACAATGACGTTGATCCACCAGGTACTGATAAAAGTAAATCCAATACGAGGGAGTACATTATTCAGTTACCTATAGACCTGTGACAACATCACAGAAAGCGACAAGCCGGCTTCGAATCTGGAAATATGTCAAGGTCCTTTGAGAATTGAGTCTGAGGGAGACCTAGAACCATCAGTTATTGACGATCCTGAACGCAGCCTTGAGGGAGTAATTCTGGAACAAGTCCAGGAAGACCACGTTCATGAATCAGAGTCCGTCACACAGCAAGATTATGGTGATCTTGAAGAAGAGGACGAATTTCACGACGCTGAATCACCACGCTACAAACTTCGTGATCGCAGTCAGATAAAGAGACCTGAACGGTTTGATAATTACGTCTGCGTGACTGAATCGTTTCCCACGAATTTTTCGGATGCGATGAAAAGAACCGATCACGTAGAATGGCAAAGAGCGATGAACAGTGAAATGGAGTCATTAAAAGAGCTCAAAGTATGGACACCGTGTGCATTACCGAAAGGCAGGAAGGCGCTACCTTGCAAATGGGTCTTTCGTATTAAGAGAAATCCAGATGGCACCATCGACAAGTATAAAGCTCGACTTGTCGTTAAGGGCTCTAGGCAAAAGAAGGGACAGGACTATGACCAGACGTTCAGTCCTGTGGCACGCCTTGCCACAATTAGAGCTCTTCTAAGTGTAAGTGCACAAGAGAACTTACATCTTGTACAATTCGATGTTTGTACAGCGTTCCTCAATGGGAAACTTAAAGAGGAAATTTATGTCCTGCAACCAGATGGATATTCCGATGGGACATCAAACGTATGGAAGCTTCATCGGAGTCTATACGGTTTAAAGCAAGCTCCAAGATGTTGGAATTCTTGTTTCGAAGAAGTACTATTAGACATGAATTTCAAGCAGTGTGAGGCGGACAGATGTCTATACACTAAGGTCATCAATGGCAAGAAGATATTGATCACATTGTATGTAGATGATGGATTAGTAGCTGCTACAGATGAGGATTTAGCCAATTCTTTTCTGAAAGATTTAGGAAACAGACAACGGATTACCACGAAACCTGCGTCTCATTACCTGGGTCTACAAATAGTTAGAGAAGAAGATGGCTCAATTAAAATAAGTCAACAAGCTTATGCAGAAAAGATTTTAGAGCGTTTCGGGATGTCCGAATCGAATCCCGTAACCACACCGATTGAAAAGCAACCTCAATCAGGGAAAGTAGAACCTGATAAAGGAGAATGTTTTCCATATAGAGAAGCTGTTGGAGCATTAGCATACCTCATGGTCGGAACACGTCCGGACATAGCCTATGCCGTGGGAGTTGTTTCACGAAAATGAGAATCTCCCACTAGAGATGACTGGCTTAGAGTGAAGAGGATTATGCGTTACATCAACGGTACCCGCTCCTACGCTATCAAATATAAATCACAGCATTTACCTGGCGTGCTCGAGGGTTCTGTGATGCAGATCACGGAGGTGATGGAGAAACTGGTCGCTCCACAACGGGAGTTGTCTGTCGATACTCAGGAGGAGTGATTTCGTGGCTGAGCCAGAGACAAGCTTCTGTAGCTATCTCAACTACCGAAGCAGAGCTTGTGGCTGCTAGTGACGGAGCCAGAGAACTGGTTTGGCTGACAAGAGTCATGCAAGACCTAACGTCTCTTGTGAGGACTCCGATATTGTTTGTGGACAATGAAGCAGCGGTTCGACCTGCCCACAATCCAAAATTCCACAAGAGGACCAAACACATTCGCATTAGGCATTTCTACGTGAGAGAGTTGGTTGCTGAATGTGCCATCGAAGTTGAAAGGATCGGGACAGCAAATCAAGTTGCTTATATCATGACCAAAGGGCTTCCAAGGGCAACTTCTTCTTCTCTCTGCCTAAAACTGAGACTTTTTAACTCATTCACTGCCACCACGATTTTCTTGAAGTTTATCGAGATGCCACCGTATAAAACAGCGGACACGCTAGGCGTGCTCGCGGCATTGCTTAGAAAAACAGATTTTAGTAAGTAAATTTATTATAACGTAATTCAAGGTTCTCAAACTTTTTTTACTAAAATTCCCATGCATAAATGAATAAAGTTTTATTGTGAACTGTAACATTGGCATTGTTAACAGTGCAAGTACATTTTTTTTAATAATATATTGAGTGACAATCATATTTAAACATATTTTCAGTCTTATATGAGTGAATTCATCTAAATTATTAAACCGATAAAAAGCTTTGAACTGCAGAAAGTTTGTTTACGTTATTTATCTCGTATTATCGTAATGTTGGTTGATTGGCCTTACCTAATTACATAAGTATGAATTAAATTCAAAATATTCAAATGAAATAAATTGATTTCTTATCTTTTTTTCAGAAAAGTTAAATTTGTACCGGAAACGGAAGATATTAATGATGACAAAATTTTTAGCGAGACAAACGAACATCAATTGATTTTAATATAATAGAGATAATTTTACTGTACGTGTGTATGTCACTGTGTGTGTATGTGTAATTATATAAAGATATACATCGGATAGGTACGTTTTTTTTTCATTGATGGCGTATGGAGTTGTATAAGCGACTTCATATAAGTAGTATATCAGTCATGTGGTACCCATAACACAAGCTCTGCTTACTTTGGGGCCAGATGGTGCTGTGTGAAATGTCCGGCATTATTTATTTATTTATTATTTATTCATACATGACACAGTACTGTATACGGTAAAAACAACGGTTCGATAAATTATGACATTCCGTTTTGTCATCAAATACTGGTTAAAAATCTCATATCGCAAGCTTATAACTCTGAAATTAGCGAAGCATTTAAAAGAATAAAAAAGTTTGGGAACCTAAGGGTAGCTTCAGTAAGTGAACACACCTAGCGTGTTCTCGGCACTACAAAATACCTATTTTTCGTAAAAAAATCTAACTAGTTTTTTTAGGGAACCGCTTCAATATGCCATAGCCTATCCTTTAAAAATGATGCACTAAAAATTTGAACAGAAAATCTGGCCTAGTTTTGGAAATATAACCGAAACATTCAAAACACGCCTGGCGTGTTCTTGGCGTAGAGACTTAGATTAGCCTGAACACGCGAGGCGTGTCAGTGGCAGTGAATGTGTTAACAGTTTGGATAAGGGAAAGTGTTGAAGAAGATTGTATTGAGTAGACTACAACCTTCTTTTATATTATTTAATAATGTTTAATGTCTATTGTGAAAAATAGAGTGACAGTGTGTCAATGTGAGTCAAGTGTAAAAGAAAGAATATACAAGATTGTTTTGGAAAAACCGTTTATTAATATATATCCTCAAACTTGCATAAGGAAAGCAGTTCCGCGTAGTGCTGACCACTGCAGCAGAAACTACATCAGGCCGTCCATTGTATTGCAGATTGTAGTTCAAAATAAATCATTATTCTGTACAGTTCAGTTACTTATTCAAGTTGCAAATAAATAAAAAAATATATTAATTCCATTTATTATGAAATTGTTTTTATTCTCCAGAAGTAATATTAGACCAGGGTCGATAATTTTTGAAACCAAAAAAAATTATAGTAGGATGAAACCCATTGGAAAAGGAGGAGCATATTATAAAAATGGAAGAAAAATAATTTACGGGCGATCTGAGGTCGGCAAGGGGAAGGGGGTGAGTTTTTAAGGGTAAACGGTTTATCTCGATTTCCGGCAAAACTACAAGTCCCATGGAAAAAAGTTACATTGCAAAGCTGTAGCTAATAAAAAGAAGATCTACAACTTTTGTATACACACTTTTTACAGAACCTCAAAATTTGTGTCAAAAATTCAAAAAGTTTTTGGTTTTTTATTTGTATCTTTTACAAAACATATTTTTTTTTACGAATTTTGGTTAAAAGTTACCATGTTATGTCCCAAATACACTGTAATTTATTTGATTTGAAATATTTTATTTTTTCACCTTATTTTGACTTAATATCGAAAAAGCACCCTAATTTTCAATCGAAAATTCACCCGTCAAAATATCAGCTTTTTTCAAAAAGTTGGTGTGCTTTCTATTCTTTGAAATCTCTACTTTCCTGTGGTGTAAAAAAAATATTACTATAGTGAATCTTCTCAGAAAATGTATAAAACTTCGATCTTTTTTACATTTTCTCTTCGATCGACAACTTCGATGAATAAAAGCTGATGTCAAGGTCTCAAATTTTTTGTATTTATTGTCGATTATTTTCTTGCTAGACACCACTAAACGATTCAAAGCTGCTTTTTTGATTTCATACACTTGCTTATCATCTGCCTTATTGCAGATTATACGAACAGATTCATCCATACTGATAATCTGAAAAGACAAAATCGAATTAATACTGCCTTTACAATTTTATCGTGAGTATAACTAAATTTGGTTGTGCAAAGAAACGAGATTATTATTTTTTAATCTTGTACTTGTACTTTTTATTTTTGAAAGAAAATATTAGGTACTATTTTTATGTTAGAGTTGATTGATACAGATTAAAATAAAGATAGTATTTACCTTGCTATGCAGATTCCAAAAGTTTTTTTATTAAGTAAATTTGTCACAATTCTCTTAAAGTACCTACCTAACTCATATGCACGTGTATTTTTATAAACGATGTTGTACACTGCACTGTATCTCGAATACTGGCTAACGGTTTTAACAGCTGCTAGGAAATAGGAGGTATGTAGTAATTAAGCATCTAAAAATTTTGGGAAATTTTGGAAAAATACGGGGATGTGTGATAACTAGCCTGCCCTCCCGGTGATTGTAGATGGGCACATTTGTGAATTGTTCAAGGAACATTTTAAGGTATAATCTCCACTAGGCCCCTTGTCTGTTCTCCCCACCTCTACAGAGTCAGCATGTCAGGGAGAAGCGCAACTGATGTACTTCACGAAAAGCTGTAGTGATCATCGTGAGACGTCGGCGTCGGTTCACGCCTGTTTTCTTGACTTTTCTCGACTTTTCTTGGCCTAGTGTCACATGATGTGCTACCTATGGAGAAAGTTGAGAGACAGTGGTGTACTAGCTGAAATGCTAAATATTTTTAGATATTGGTATGGAAACCTAACTAATTTTGTGAAGTGGGCTAACTCATTGTCTGAAGCGTATCTGTTGGAGTGGGGTCAGACAGAGGGGGTTATCGTCACCCACGCTCTTTAACATTTATGTTAACGATCTCATACTTGAGCTAAGCAGGATGCGTATCGGATGTAGATTAGATGACGTAAGTATTAATAATATTAGCTACGCAGATGATATGGTGCTGCTCTGCCCAACGGAGGTGGTCTGCAAGAGATGTTGAAAGTCTGTGAACGTTATGTATGCTGCAGACCATAGACTTGTATATAATGTGAAGAAAACTGAATACATGGTCTTTGTGGCCGTCTGAAAAGGTCCGGATAACAACACCTATAATGTAACCCTGAATGGCATGAACGTTAAACGAGAAACTCAGTTTAAGTATCTGGGATATTTCATCGCCGACGACCTTAAAGACGATGCTGATATTGAAAGGGAGTGTAGATCACTAGCAGTTAGGGGTAATACGCTGGCCCGCAGGTTTACCCGTTGTACTGAACAAGTAAAAATTACTCTGTTTAAAGCCTACTGTCAGAATATGTACACGGGAAGCCTGTGGTTCAAGTACACCAAAAACTCGCAGGCCACCATACGCACGATGTTGGGGCTGCCTCGCTTCTGCAGTGCTTCAGGGATGTTTGCTGAATACCATACTGATGGCTTTGAAGCTCTTATTCGCAAGAAATCTGCATCCCTGATCCCGTAGAGTTCGAGACAGTCACAACAGGAACCTGAAAACTATACCGGATAGGTACTCGTCGCCGATGTGGGCAAGGCTATAACGCAGGGTGATCCCAGAAAACTGCTCGGTTCACAGAGCAATCACCACGCTCTTGTAATCCAACGTTGGCTTCTTGTTTAGGGTTCCGTACCTCGAAAGGAAAAAACGGAACCCTTATCGGATCACTTTGTTGTCCGTCCGTCCGTCTGTCTGTCCAGACCCTTTTTCTCAGAAATGCGTTTAAGTATCAAACTGAAATTTAAATCAAATACTCAGGTCTACTGTCCCTTGAAGCTGTGAAAAAATCTAACTTCTAAGCCAACGAAATCAAAAGATACAGCCGTTTATGCCGCAAATTTCCGCAAATTTTCGATTCTCGCAAGGGAATCAAGACCTACAGGGCACGTCACTACAAACGTCACGTCACTACAAGCAACGTCTTATAGCACAGATAAAGGAAAAATTGCGAAAAACGTAAATTTTTAGTTGTATCATATAATAAATATATATTTAATAATTTTAAACTTACTACCCCTTTCCTCATGAACGCGTAGATCGTTCGAGTCTTAAGCCTTTGTCGGGCGCAGGTCCAGATGCCACAACTCCATTTGTAGTCAAGGACTGTCTTCGCCCTAGAGTAGCCACTCTTATTCTAGTTTCATCCTTCCCTACAGACAAGTTTTATCCCACTAAATTAATACTATCTAGACTAGAGTAACACCTGTCCCTAAAACTATGTCAAGACTACAAACCACTCCAACTTACTAGATTTCGTGGCGACACAAATGGACGCAAGCTTGTA
This sequence comes from Lampropteryx suffumata, assembly GCA_948098915.1. Taxonomy (NCBI): domain Eukaryota; kingdom Metazoa; phylum Arthropoda; class Insecta; order Lepidoptera; family Geometridae; genus Lampropteryx; species Lampropteryx suffumata. The sequence goes on from OX402553.1 coordinate 15,082,881, forward strand.
TATTGATGCCTCTTTCCGACTTTAGGAAAGCATTTGACTTTATGGATATCGACCTCCTATTGGTTCAGCTCTATTTAACAGGTACCTTTATCAGACTATTTTTTTTTGCAGACTATTTAAATGAGCGTTGGCACGAACTTGCAACTTAAAAAATATAGATCTGATTACTATCACTAGGTCTGGTCAGTCAGGGTAGCACATTTGGGCCAACTCTTTTTCAAGTTATGATCAATGACCTCCCTAGAATAAACACTGTCCGATGTCTAATGTTTGCAGATGATTTAATAGTTTCCATAGCAATGGTCGAATTTGGATCCTTATGATCCACGTGATCACAAATACACAATATTGATTGAAAGACTTCAACGTAAATTCGCTAGGTACGTATATAAGATAGTACGGATACTATCCGTACCTTTTCCTTTACTTTACTTGCACACGAGGTAAAACATAATATGTAGGTAGATAGTTTTAAAGACATACCTATCTTCTGCTATTTTCAACTGTTTGAGAATGTATTAAAATTTGAATTTAAAATGACTTTAACTGTAAGCTTTCTATATGTATATGTATTTCTATTTTCTATATTTCTTTCTGTATTAAATATATAAATAAATTAATTGATTTGTGTAAAAATGTTGCAATAAGTATTTCTTCTCACACATTGAAACAGTTAGGCAGGTTCATTTTTAAACCACACTTTTTGATACCAAGTAGGTTTTATGTCTATGAATTACGAAAGAAATCTCAAAAGTTCTCGCCTATTACGACAGAGGCCTCCAGCCAGCCAGCAGTGCAAAAGCTAGTAGAAGGTACCACTTACCAACATATAAATAAAAAAAAACTAGTGAGTAATTTATTGATCACGATTTTATTATTCTCAAGTTATCAACATGAAAGGTGTCAATATGATAATAATACTTAGGTATTAATTACACAATGTACTTACCTAACTAAAACTATTTTTTTTACAATTTTATTTCCATTCAGAATATTTATGTAGGTGTAGGTAGATACTTATCATTAAGAGTGGTTAGTTATAAGGTAGGTACTTACTACATAATCGTTACTAATTTTCGTTCCGTCTTTCTCATTCTCCTAATTAATTATTTCATCACAGTTCAAAAATGTACTTTTCCGTTTCTTTTTTTCTTCAGAAAAATAGAAATAGGGCGGAACCTGGTCTTAATAAAGGACAGGATTATTATTACCAATTTAGATTTTCATAAAACGGCTAAGAGACAAACATTTCAAAAATATTTTCTTACTTTTTTCTGTTTTTAAAATTAGATCAAAACAATGATCAAACTGATGTTGATTTGTAATATAATTCCAAAATAATAATATACCTACACACGTTTAGTGATACTTACTTGCATTATTTGCGATATGCTTAGAGTATGAGTTAATAAATTTCCTAATATCATACAGGATTGTATAAATAAAAACAACAAATTCACTTACTTACGGGTAAATAAATTGGTCAATAAAATAATAAACTCAATATTTTCTGTTAATATTGATCAAACATAACAGTAACATAAAATTGTATAAATGAAGTTACTAGCATAATCTCAAAACAATTTACGTGATTTTTAACTAACAACAGTGATGTATCGATGGTGTATAATGACTGAACGTGAAAAATCTACGTATTTATATAAAAATACCGTAAATCCGTTGGCAAGGATTTGAACCCTCGACCTCCATATCCGTTTTTAAACTTGAGCTAGCGATCGGGGCCTGATTGATATCTAAATTAGGAGAGCATTCAATTTACAACACAATCGCACTTGTTTCGTTGACTATCAGTGCAATGATCGCGCGATAAGGCTTACCAACCCTGTAAAACGTAGGTAGGTACCCTCCGTAATAAGTTACTTTTACCTAATATTATCGTAATCTAACATCCAAGTCCACACACGTATACTATTGCACACATTAAAAGATTATGCTAATGCCTTATTATAAATAGTGGTAACTACATCTCGTTAATTTCCTAAATTTTCTACGAATTACGAATTAACGTCTAGGTGGCATCCATAACGATAAACCAGACACACCATTCACCATCGTTAAATAGCACCCATTAAATATAAAACAGTTAAAGCGATACTTACGCGATGCACTAATAGGTATGTTTGCTTCAGAGATCGATCACACAAACGTCTCCAACTCGTGCACAGATGCATTCACCTATTAGTTATAAGTTATAACAAGCTATTTACAGTATTTACAAGAGAATTGTTCGAAAGGTACATCACACCAGCAACTAATCAAAAAGTTAAATAAATTACACATTGATTATATAATGGCTGCCTTAAAATACACAGTCTCTATAAATGAATATTCATTTCATATTGTTCTTATTGAGATACATATGTTTACAATAATCAGTCGAGCTAGGTTTCAAGATCTCGATTATTGAGCCGTCTTCAATTCAATCGCTGCACTCTTCAAATCTCGTTACTATACCGAGGTCATTCAAAAACCAAGGCGGTGAGCTGAACTCAATTCACCTTCTGTGATCCTGGTCAGCGTTCCAGGTTCATTCTCGCAATGTCAGCTAATCAGAACTGTTTCTATTTTGAGCAGTTGTCGAAGCTTGTCGGTGACTCTGACGAGAGCTACTTTGGATGCTCTGACGTTGACTTTCTCGCCGGCTCCGAGCAGCTGATTACACTGGGCCCGTTCGAGGAATTCCTGGGTGCGAATTTCCCGTAGAAGCTCCTTAGGTGAACCGGACCCACAGTGAATTTGCTTCAGTAAGCTATCTTTAGATTTGATCTGGAAGGAGAAGGTAAATTGTTATTTCAATAAAATAATTAGGTTAGACATCAGGGCTCTTCGTTTATGAAGGTGTCATTCATCAGACTTATGAGAATTAGAATATAATTAGTTTTCTCGTTATTATCTTTGTTTACATTCATTTCAGTAGCTGCTCGCCCATGTTCAGAATTAATGTTTACTTTTCCTCGTTCCATATTCGTAACGAATAAGTTTTCATGAAATAAGAGACTCGTCAAACTCGAAATATGGTTTTTTCGTTTTTAGTTTTCTTAACGCGATCAGAATCCATATTGTGTGTAGAAGACGGGATTAGACTCTCTTCGTCGTGGAATCTCATTGTTAGTAGGTATGCGCGTTGTGTTTCAACATATTATCAGTTCGTAGATACGGTTAGTGTGTTGTGTCGTAATGTGAACGCGGATATTTCAGAATCTTTTTTTATATTTTTTTTAATATTGGCGGACAATGCACACAACACCCAATGTAAGCAGAGCTTGTATTATGGTGACGAGATGGCTGATAGAATACTTAATATGTTTGAAATACATACATAAGACACGTTATAACACCCAGACACAAAACACACATCTATGTTCGTCACACAACTGTGTGTCCTGGGAGGGAATCGAACCCTCAACCTACAGTGCAGAAGGCAGATCAACTACCAACTAAGCTGACAGGCGAGTCCAGACCTATCTGAAGACCTGACCTAATCTGAAGACCTAGTGAGGGTAGTTTCGATAAACTGTCCTTGCTACGCGGCGGCAATTTTCTATTCTCCTAGTCAGCCCGCGTCCACGGTTGTTGCAACATAACCGAAACGTCGGGAATAAATTAAAGTGTAATACACATAAGACCCGTAAACTACTAAAACAATTTGAACTAAAAACTGTCACCGGACTGCCGGCGCCGAGGATGCGCCACGCATTCTGTATTCTGCGTCGTGATTACAATACCGCAAAATAACAAAACAAATTAGGTAAATACTGATTTATTATTATATCCCACTGGAACTTAACATACCCATAATTATTTAAACATAATAACATTGTTTTTAACCTTAATCATACTATTTTACGGGAATTTATCGCATGTCACGTCAAACCGAGTTTATTACCCTGTTGTCGGTAGGCATCGGCACTGCTATGGCCTTCCCCTTGAGGCTACTTGTAACTGATTTCGGCAATGACTGGCGTTGCGTGTCAAATGTATTTGAGTCACGGTCACGATACAAAGACAGAAAACCTTCGCCGAAGGTGTGGTATATGCTCACGTCACGACTTATCTCCAGTCTCGACAGATATCACGAGATACTTGTAGGTACATAGATCGTTGAAGATGGTTAAAATATCAAAGTCAATCAAGATATTTTTATTCAATCACAAGGACCATATTGAATCGTCTTAGTAATAAGTAAATGCTAGGTGCCGGTTCCTCCACTCCAGTCCAGTTCACTCCAATTCAAGAAGAATTCGCCAAGAAACTCTTCTGGCCTTATAAGTCCAATGCTTTTATCATTAGCTTTATGAGACGATATATATACCTGTAGTAAATTGGTAATGTCCTGCAGTAAGCACCAAAGGCCATCAGCTGGCTGTCCCGGAGCAGTCCTCAAGCTGTAAAATGGAGGCAGCGGCGCTTCTGTGCATTGTATCTCCATCATGGAGTCGGGAAGTGGTAGTGGTGACGCGGGCGGTGGGGAAGACAGCGGGTCGCAGCCGAGCTCGTCTTTGTCTGAAAAAAGAGACTCATTTTCAGCTCAAGCAGAAAGCCAAAGTTTTAGAACGAAAATATTGTTATATTTGTCTGTCTATTAACAATGCTTTGATAGCTAGCTGACAGATTGCATAACCTATTACCTCAAACACTTCGTAGTTTTATTAACCGTAGATAAGCTAGCTATAAGAAGGAACGTACAAAAAGCGCTAGAACCAAGAGGAGTTGACCTAAATTTAGTTAGCATAAAAGGCAACTCAATGTGATTGTATTAAATGATATTGATTTAAATATAAAAACTTGTGTTTAACTTCATGTTATCAAATCTATTAAACCTCAAAACATTGAGGTTGGTTTCCGATTCAGTAGAAAAGGTACTTAAAATTTTTTTTCATTCTGTAATTTCACAAGGCCAACTTTGAATCGTCTTCTTGCATGCTAATGAATCTAGGTGCCGGTTCCTCCTAACCCCAGTTTAAGAAGAATCCGGCAAAAAACTCACCTGGTCTCAACGATCTTTGCTAATTTCGTTACTGATGCTGATTCGAGTACGAGCAGATTCATCCTAAGCTTTTTTGTCATCTAAATAATCTGTTATTTTATAATAAACTATAAGAGACAGTTTTGTTTAATTACTATAGAAGTTATATAACTATTGCCTTGCCTTCATTGCCTTATAAAAGATTGAGTCTATAAGTTTTCATAGATTTCTGTTAGACATTGATTGTAATTAGAGTTCCATAATCGCCCTACAGGTGCATTGTAACAGCTACCACAACACAACAATACACCGGAATGGCATGCTATTACTCGTACGTTATGCTCCATTAGTCGGCTCTTAACGTTTCGTAACAATATCACCCTTGCCGAGACTCAGGTAATTTCATTCATTATTATGTGTTATGGAGTATGGTAACAAAGTCGACAAAACAAGAGTAAACTCACTTGCCGAGGGTTTTGTAGTTCATTTATTTGTTTCGTATATAACTGAAGCCTCAAACTGTTAAACTTCTGTGTAATAGTTTTATGAGTTTTAGGAGATCAAAATTTTATGAACTTTGCACCTTAAAAGTTGGCGGGTAGAAATCATTTAAACTTGGGTATTGTTATCTTACCTAATAATACAGCCGGCGGAGGGTACACCCAAGGCTCCACAGCTCGTCCCTGCACGTCAGCAATATGTAACTGCAGTAGCTTCGCCGCTGAACCCTCAGTCAGTTCCTCAGGAGTCTGTCCGGCGTAGGTGCCGAGGAGAGGGTCGGCTCCATAGGATAGCAGCAGCCTCATCACTTCCACGTGGCAGTTCTCGCTAGCTTCGTGTAGAGGTCTGGAATTTACACAAATTTAATTTGAATACCGGGCAAAAATAAACTAAAAGGAAAACAGATAAAATGTAATCCAGGAACAGAAAGGTAATTTCGTGAAAGTTATAGGCATTTACCTGATTCCTCCTTGTGCTGCAGCGGAGACATTCGCGCCGTATTGGAGGAGAAGACGGGCGATTCTAACATGACCCTTAGCTGCCGCAACATGTAAGGGTGTAAACCCAGCGTTGTCCTTGGCTGATGGGTCCGCCTCCATTTTCTCCAAGCAATAAGCCACGCAATCCTTCAAAGAAGAGACACAAATTAGAATCACGAAAGCAAAAACGAAAGCAAGTTCAGGTGATAAATAAGCTACATATTATGTTGTGTTTTAATGGTAATACATACGAAGGATAAGTACTCAATTACTCACCGTATATCCGAGTCTGGCCGCCCGATGTAGATGAGTTTCTCCAACGCTTTTATTGATAAACCAGCCTTTGATCTCCTTTTGTATATCAATAACTGACTCAGGATTCGGTTTGACAGCAGTTCTCCGAACTTTTGCTATTGGTTCGTCCCTGCGAATAATCTTCTTTTTCTTCCGAATATAATCAAATCCAGAACTGAACTTTCTACGGCCAAACAGACGCCTGAATCGCTTTTTCACTTCTGGTCCTCCCTCAACAGACACAGGTGAGACATTTTCTTCCTTTTGTTTAGTTTTTTCGTCTACATTGTTAGTTGGGCTATTTTCATTCTTATGTTTATTACTCGCCATCTCTTTAATTCTTTTGTTGTTCAAAGATAACATTATACTGTTCCTCTTCTTTATGCGCATGAGACGGCCTTTAGCATCATTACGTTTCAGGAGTTTTGTACTTCGGAGTCCATCTCTGATTGAGCTAGATCTACGTATAATTTTTCCTTTAACGATTTTCTTGGGTTTTGATTTAAGAGGCTTCGTTTCGTCTGGTTCTTTCTTTACGACAACTTGTTCCTCTTTTTCGTTTGAGTAGTTATCATCTATACATGACGTCGGTGGCGCAGATGCTGGTCGTTCATCACCGAATACCTCCTTAATAGTAGCACGTTGTCTAATAATCCTGCTTTCCGTTCTTGTTCTTGATTTAAACACCACCGGTCTAAACTCTTCCGTAGCACCAAGAAGACCATCCGTTTTGTTCAGAAAAGCGTTTCTGTATGTAGTAACGGTTTCTTTCCTAAATGCTCCTAAATAAAATAAATCTTCCTCTAGTTTTTCTTTTTGAGCAACTAAATTTCCTTTTATACTATTTTTCACAAGTCCTAAACTAGGTGTAGGTAAAAGCTCTACAGTATTAGAAGATTTGGCTATTATTTTTGGGGTTTTCTCTTCTCGATCTTTAGTTTTCCGCTTCGATTCTTCTTTCCTTCCACATTTTTTGATAAGAACATCTACGATAGAACTTCCTTTCGTTTTTGCTTTTGTTGACGTTATTGTAGAAGTTGATGCTTCCGAATCGTAATGTAATCTGTGCGGAGCTGAGTAACTAGAATTTGAATCCAAGTCACTGTCAACTGCAAGCTTGTCTGGTCGCCTTGCGTATAAATCATCAGTTGCCGCAGATTGTGCCGACGATGGAGCTGGTGAAAGTGGAACTGGATCCAAATCTGGAAGCGACGTAGTGCCACGAGTAAAAAACGCTCCCGTTCCACGTATAAAAGATCCTCCGACTCGTCCGCGAGGTATTGCGATAAGCCTTGTGGGCATACGAAGAGAACGTTTGTATCTGAATAACTCTTCCTCCCATCCTGGATGGAAATCGGAACCATCACCAAAACCTGGTTTCCTTATAGGTGTTGAACTGTTGCTAGCACTACTGCTGTCGAATTTTTTGGAAGGTGTTGATTTTGCCGGTGTTTTAACGGCTGGTGTAGATTTATTTTCTTCACTTTTAATGCTTTTACGTATTCTGAGTCTACTCGCCACGCAAAGATCATCATCACTTTCGGAACTTGAGTCGACACCTAGTTTTTCGTTTTTATTGTTGTCAATGCAAAGTGATTTCGGCTTAGATCGTGATAATTGTCTTGATAATTTTCCTTTAATTGGTTTTATTTCTTCTTTATCTTTAGGCAAAGAATCTATTGATTTTCTATTATTTTTATTTACATCAACATCACAACACTCGAGTTTAACATACGCAGATTTTTCAGTAAAGTCTTTCAGCAGTTGATATTTTAGACGTTCGCTTTCCTCTTTTTCTTTTAGAATTTTACTTTTGATTAATGGTTCATCGTCGTCTGTCGATTCTTGTTCTTCTTTTATCACAGTTTTTATCACGATTTCTTCCTTGCTGTCTTTTGTTTCTTTTACTATCTTTTCTTTACCTTCCTTTTTCTCTTTGACAACCTTTTCTTTATTATGCTTTATTTCTTTAATTGCTTTACCTTTAGTATCTTTTCGTTCTCTTACTAGTTTGTTTTTGCCTTCTTTTATCTCTTTTTTAATAGGAGGAGTTGTTGTTGAAGTCTTGGCTTTTAGTTTTTGTTTGACCTTTGTAGGGTTTTCAAGATCATGATTTATACTGTCGCATTTATTTTCAGTACTACCAACATTTGGATCGTTGTCTTTGCTATATTCTTGTTTGTCTTCTGCTTTTTGCACGTCATATTCAAGAAGTGACACAGACATTGGCCTATCTTCACTTGTAACTTCATCTATGGGTTCTTGTTTGATAATAACATCAGTAGGGATAATAGAAATAGTCGTGCTTTCAATTTCTGGTTGTGGCTCGTGTGCATTTGGCTCTATAGACTCAATTTTCTGACTCTTGTCAATTTGTGGCACTTTCTCATTTTCTAGACTGTCCACTCGCCTTTTCAAGGTTTTCTTTTTGTGGGTACCTGTTTTAAGTTGTTCCATGAAGTTATCACAAGTACTCGCCCAATCCAAATCTTCAGGTAAACAAGGAGGCTCAAAAGTTTCAGGTTCCTCCGTTTTTATCGGAATTACGGCGTCTCTTTCAATTTCCTCAATATTCATAGGCTCTGATTTTACTTCCGGAATAATCTGATCAGATGGTTTTTCGATTTTAATAACAGACTCCAACCTGAGATCTTCTCGAATCTGGTTGAAAAGGTGTTGTTTTTGTGATTTAGGCTGTAACTTCGTTTGTTTGTCACTCTCTAGTAAGAAATTTTGTTTTAATTCCGTTTTCATAGTGTTATCTTGTGATGGTGGCATTGACTTCAACTCTGCCTTTGTCCTTATTCTCGACGCAACGTCATTTTCCGGTGACTTAACTTTGATTTCTGTATTTTCAATGTGTTGGTATTCTGAATCTCTTGGTATCGAGTCTATTGCCTTCGGCATTTGAATGTGGTTTCCAAAACTTAGAGAGGCTGGTCCCGGTAAATGGTTGTGGAAGGGTTTAGGTACACATGTTAGATTATGATCATTTTCTTTTGTTATGTCAATTACTGGATCATCTGCATCATCTATAACAATTATATCTGGTTTGACAGACTTCGGTGTGTCAAATAACTGTTTGGTTTCTAAACTATTTCTCAGAATACTTAAAACACTTTGCTTAGCGGGTACTCTACTGTGAGGATCTAAATGATGCAAGTGTATATCTTTATCTCTAATTTGGCTCGGAATCTTCTGAATAACCTGATGTCGGTTATTTAACGCAACACTTCTATCCGGATAATGTGAATGATATTCATTTGCCGGTACGTCTCGCGGGTGTAATGAATGGTCAGCTTGGTAAACGGTACTAGGATAACGATGCGATCCTTGCTGTTGATGATTTTGACGATACACGCTCGATGATGAAAAAAGCTTTGCTTTTTGTTCTTTCTGGTAAGCCTCCAATTGCTTATGACTGGCGTAGCTGAAAACCGGTTGGTTCATTAACTCGTGTTGCTCTCGCGCCGATTGACTCATACGTTGTTCTATCCGACTGTCTGCAGACCAAGTTTCATAGCGCACCATTTTCTCAGGAATGTTACTTACTATTGGAGCAGCAGGTCGTTTTCTTTCTTCTATCAAAAAATTCCTATCATCGCGAATTCTTTCAGAATGGCGTTGGTCCGCAACTGGCCTTGTGAGATCTATTTTAGGAACAAATGCAGCTCTAGCAACTGGAATGCCATATTTGCTACGTTCTTGATAAACTTGGTGAGGTGAGTGAGATTCTACAGAATACGATTCAGGAACTGGACGCCGAGTATCATAAGCCCCATTGTATCGAACCGGTGGATGATTCTGCTGTGGTACTGAACCATAACCTTGACTTACACTTCGTTCCCCGTATTGATTGAAATTTGGCGCAAAATCGACCTTATGAGAAGCTGCAAAACCAACAGCTGGTATGTGTGGGTGGCGGCCGGTCATCGATGAAGGTCGAGGCTGCAGAGGCAAAATTTTGCTCTCAGCTGAAGCTGAATCTACAGCATCATCTTGCGTGGTTGAAGAATCAGCAGAGTTTTTAACTGTCTTCACAGATAAGTCCAAAGGCGACTCTCGTTTCTGTTTAATTTGATTCGCTGGCGCTGGGGGTTCACGTTTATTTTTTATTTCATTGTAAAGAGTGGTAACAGAAACAGTTGGTTTTGCTTTTTGGTTCGTGTATCCTGGTTTCGCGTTCAATCTAGCTGATGAAGTTTGGGTGGATGGCGACGCTAAGTAATTATAATTCGGTTTCGTTACAGCTCCCATCCGATATGGAGTTCTCGTCTGCAACGTCGAGTTTGGAGCGGAAGGTGCCGGCACATTCGAAACGTATCTAGAAGATGTCGACGGTGTGGGATAGTGATACCCACTTCGAGCATCTACAGTTCTGCTCATCGAGGGATAATCCATTCTTTGAGGAATGCGCACAGGCTCGGGAGCCGCAGGCGGCGCCAGCGACGTCGCCGATCGCTCGGCTACTCTCGCAGAATATTCTGCAGTTAGAGCATCAATGGCAGCTTGCTTGTATTGTATCTGCTGCTGCATAATATCCACTCGATGGTTGGACAATATTTGGGGTGCAGTCGTTGAGGGTCGATAGCCAGAATATGCCTGTTGGGGGTCGTACTTTCGCGTTGGGACCGTCGGCTGTCTATCGTAATGTGAATTGCGAGCATACGGAGACGTCTCGCGGCGTTGTTGCAGCGGTGGATATGCGTGCGACGACCTTGCATCCGCAGATGTTAGCCTCTGTGTGGGCGGTGTCGTTTGCGGGTGGTGAATCGGTGGAACGCGATCGTTGTGCGGAGGAGGCGGCTGCGCCGGTGGCATCGCCGGTGGCATCGCATACCGCTGCGCGGGAGGACTGTGCGTCGCGCTCTCACGCAGCCTGGAAGCCGCGTGCTGAGGAACGGAGCCCATGGAGCTGGATATCCTAGCGTACGTCTGAGGACTATGACGCGCAGGCGCTGAGGGCTGAGGTGAAGAGATCGGTCCGTTAGAAGTTCTGCCTCCGTCCGCTACGCTCGCTTCGTAATGATATCTTCCGTATTGCTCCGGCGGCCGAGACGCCGAGTAGGGGTCGGGAGGACGACTTGGCGCGTAGGGATCCGGAGGTCTAGAGGTGGGCGTCTGCACACGATGGGTCGGCGGGCGGAACTGCACCGCGCCCTCCTGCTGGTCAACGAGAGGTGGCGGGGGCGCGGGGGACAGGCAGGGTGCGGCGGGAGGCGGGGCGGGAGCTGGCGCAGGCGCGGGCGAGGGCAGCGCGCGCGGCTGCGGCTTGCGGATAATGTGCGACGGCGGCGACAATGCGTCGGCCGGCTCGTCGTCGTCGAGGTCGGGCAGCTCGCGCCGCTTTTCTGCTGCCTCCCGCATCACCGTGGCCTTGTGGATGATGTGCGGCTCGGGCTCCATGGGGTCGTCAGGCGGGCGCAGCGGGGAGGCGGGGGGCGCGGCGGCGGCGGACGGCGGCCGCGAGGAAGGCGCGGGCGCGCCGGACTGCGCCGGAGTACCCTCCTCTGGCGGCGCGCCTGTTGGCCACACCGGCTGCCCGGTGCCCTCTGCCCCTGCTGGCTTCGGCACGCCCAGGAAGTACTGCCGAACTTTCCCTTCCAGTACATTGTTGAAGGTTACGTCCATGCTGAAGTTCCTCTATGTTATTTACCTGCAACAAGTAATATTACAATCGTAAGTATACAGCTAATAAGAACAAAAGACATAAAAACAATAAATGTAGGATCGGGTTCGAAGATAGATGATGTGTACCTAAGTAACGTAGGTTATGGAAACAAGAAATAAGCCGTACCTGTCGATACGATAGTTCGACGAACTTGATAAAGATGTGCCAGCAAGGTTCGTTGCCCACCGGCGCCCTTGAACGTGCTTTGCCCTCACGCACGCAAACTTTAAAATTATACCTATACACACACCTACAAGCAGTCCTACACCCTTCACATTACCTTAAAAAATGCTTTTTACCTATCAGATAATTATACTCAGATGTTAATCTCGGGCCTTGTTATTTTGTATCCATGATTTTTGTCCTGAGAAATATGATTTTATTACATCACTAACATGATGACTAATTTCATCCGCAATCTGAATGATAAACAAACATCACAGAATCACTGATGAAACAATCACGATGCCCCAATAATTGGTACCTACCTAACTACTTACATACACAACAAAAAAAAAAGTTTCATAACCTAACCTATAAGGGAAAACATACCTTGTAACCGTGTCAACAAATTAAAACAATGGCCTTATTACGGTTAGGTACCTTTAGGTTTTGACACACTTTAAATAGCCCAAATCCATACTAATATAATAAACTTACTAATGCATGTTGGTTTGTATGTCAAAACAAGGTAGCCAGGTAAAAAGGTGACCCTTTTCACTTGCTAAACGGCTAAACGCCTGAAAACTGGTAAGAGATTGTATCTTGGGGACTCATGTTTACACTAATATAATAAAGAGGAAAGATTTGTATGTTTATAACGAATAAACTCAAAAACTATTAAGTAGTCCGATTTCAAAAATTATTTCACCAATAGAATGCTACATTATCCCTGGAGTACCATAAGCTATATTTATAACTAGAAAATATTAGAGATCTTTACTAAAACTTCACTAATGTAACCCAAGGTGTAAAAACATTTACAATAAAACATCTTTCATCGCATGCGCTGCGGAAATTATTGATAGAACAAAAAAAAGTTCTACAATTGAAGAACATTATCAATATCTACAAAAAATTTCGCGATCCCATTTGTCCAACTATTGTAGTTATGTAACTTATATATATTCTATCAACAAAAAAATATATACTTATTTTTTAGTTGATAGAAATGCGATCAAAATCAGACCTTGTTATCCATACCTTTATATCAATCCTTATCCAAATAAATCATTTCGAATTCAACACTGTTTTAATACCTGCAGATTACCCGTGCGAAGCCGGGACAGGCCGCTAGTAATACATAAATCTACAAGCTGTACAATTCGCGACTTTTTCCGCGCGTTTTAAAAAGGAAAATCACTACATGGTATACCTATAACAAAGTCGCTTCCCGCTGTCTGTCTGTCCCTATGTATGCTTAGATCTTTAAAACTACGCAACGGATTTTGATGCGGTTTTTTTTAATAGATAGCGTGATTCAAGAGAAAGGTTTATATGTATAATACATGCATAATATAGTAGAGAAACACTAATAATTTTAGAGGTTTCTAATTTGGTGTCGTAAATAAACACATTTTTTTGCGCTTACATGGCGAACGCTGGCTGAACCCTACGAGATAGATCAAAATAATGTACTACAGTATTGTACACCTTAAAAAGGTCTAAAAAGTCCGCGAAGGTCTATCTCTTAGGGATAACGCGATGTCTATCTCTTTTAAGATAACCCGTGCGAAGCCGGGGCGGGTCGCTAGTAAATTAATAAAAAAATTAAAAAATACCTAATAGTCAAATCTAAACCATTCTCGAATCAACTTGAACACACACAAAAAAATCGGTCCAGCCGTTTAGGAGTTTCATTACAAACACACGCACAGAAGATTTATATATACATATAAAGATTTCGGATTCTAACCGCATTTTAAATCGTTTAAAAAAGTAGTCGATATGAAGACACAAGACAGTTTTAATAGGTAGGTACATATACCTACTCTTCTCTGATTCGTTGAATACCCAAACAGGCAGAAACGACCCGAATAATTTTACGGTTGTTGATACAAACTTGCGCGTTATTGCGATTTGCGGTCGAAGATAAACTGATACTGGTGGTATATTCCCATATTTACAACGGATATCGTTTTCAAATTGAAATGTATGATTACAAACGATAAAATACCTTGTCTGATATTCCTACCTATTCTGTTATCTATGCCCAAACAAAAGAAATCATTCGATCGTTGAAGACTTCGTACACGTACTATTTGAAAAACTTTTGCCGATTTGAAAAACTCTTTTACCGTTAGCTACACTATCCCCGGGTGACATAGGCTAATTTTTATTCCAACAAAATTTGTATGTCCCGGGAAAAATCTTCAACGCAGGCAAAGCTGCGCGCGGACAGCTAGTTAATATACGAAAACACGCCAAAAGCTAGTCAGTCGCGCGTTTTAATTCCAATCCAGTATAATAGTTCTGATAACAGAGTTCCCGGGAAGCAGTATCGTAGCAACCCTCTATCGATTGCATCGAGCCCTCTCTCCCTGGCTGGCGTACAGGATGTACTCAACCCTTGCAAATTGTATTTGGTAAACGCAACAGCGCAAACTCCGCTGAAATTCCTGGTTACCTAGAGATGATTGATCTGGTCGGTGTGATGTACCTTACGTACCTACTCATACTCATAGATAGTTTTTAGACATCTATTTCTGATCTATTAACGTTTCGAGCGCAATATTAGTATTTTTAGAGTTCCGTAGTCTACAAGGAACCCTTATAGTTTCGCTAAGTCCGTGTCTGCCCGCCCCTATTCAGAGTAATTAAAATTTGCACGGTAATACTAATCAGTGGCCCGCACAAATACCTATTAAATAAAAACATTGAAAAAATGTGTTAAAGCGGCACATCCTCTACTTGTAAGGTAGGGCTGATTATTTTTTAATTTACTACACCATCGACTGACATATCGTTAGATAGGTCTGTAAAAGATATTGCGAGGTTTCTTGAACAGTGTTTCGATACATAAACTCTTTTGATAAATATAAGCCGTTATTTTTGATAAAGTCCAGGGTCATCATACCAACCGTCTAATGGGACGTTTTCGTTTTTTATTTTCAGTAAAATACGAATAAGTAGGTAGCTTTGTTGGATTCTCTCCAAATGTGTTATTAACCGCTACCACCTCGACATGCGAAGTTGACTACGTCATACGTCAATCATAATGAAGATCCAAATATGATTCTTCGTTCACCATTTATGAAGTAACATAGCTCTTATAAATTAATTAGTTTTTCTCTATTGGGCGTTTTCTACTCGCCGGCATCGGTGGGAGTCAACGCCGTGCCGGAGCCGGTAAGTGGGAAAACATGCCTATCTATCCTACCTATTTTATACATTTTTGTTTACCGTGCCGATGCCGTGCCGGTGAGTAGAAAAACGCTCATTCTGTTATTTCAAGATTTATTTATAGAATCTTAGCGGAATTCACATAAATTGCGACTTAGCACAAGTGTCGACAATTAAATAATAAGTGTAAGAAAGAAGACAATGCTATTATAGGAAGAGAATTATACCTGGTAGACCTACTAGCTGTCCCGTTCGCGACTTCGTCCGCGTGTTTTAAAAAGAAAGAAATATATCTAATTGTACCGACTGCAGCGCCATCTGCCGGCCTGATTTGTGAATCTAAATCTTCCAGGGCGCCACCCAAACGCATACAAAAAATTCATTCAAATCGGTCCAGCCGTTTAGGAGGAGTTCAGTGACATACCTACACGTACAGTAGAATTATATATACCTATATAAAGACTAGAACAGACCTAGGATATACTAGAATCAAAAATTCTAGAATTGTGGACAATTTTTTTATTAATTTTGTGTAAGTTTGAAAATTCAATCACATGGAATAGCAATAATATATGCTAAAGATACGAACAAGATCAGGCTACTAGTAAGTACCTAACCTACATAAAGTATAGGTATCTCAATAGCAATAACGTAGATTAACCCCGCATATTTTACGAGTCTATGAAAGGTCAATGTCACCTGACTGGCATCTGAGATACGGGGTCAATGACATTGGAAATGTGTTGACCCAGGCGTTTGAGCTCCTATCTGAGTAACATCGGAAGCTAAACTACAGGTATTTTAGCTAAATTAATAGTAATCTATATATTAATACGTGAAGCAAAAACTTTGAACCCCGTTTTACGAAAATTGCGCGGAGGGAGGAGTGTGAAATTTCGCACACTTGAGTTTACATAGAGAAGGAGTGCAGAATGTTAATATTTTTTTTTAATTATGCATAAAAATACATTAATTATTAATTAATTATGGTCCACTTTCGATCAGTGGACGACTAGAGATTAGTTAAAATGCTCATTAGTATAGATTTGCCAAAGAAAATCTATACTAAAAAGCGACTTAACTAAACATTAAGGACTCTGAGTGCGACTATCAGACTACGTACCTACTAAGTACCTACCTACTGTTTGATTTGACAGACAACAAAGCACTTTATTACGAACACTGTATCTACAAAGTAAGGTCTAGCACGCACCCGCAAATAAATTCGCCCGAATTTAAATCACGCTATTTCGTAACGTAGGCGCGGCACTAACGAAAATAAACGCATTGAAATTTACATAAGTACTTAGTTCAGTCAGTACTAAGCGATTTTGAATCTTTTTGTATAATATCAAATGTAGCTAATGCGGCTTCGAACGTGTGGTACCTACATCAAAAGTAGCCCATGTCCTTTCCAAAATACAATCTATCTGCTAACTAAATTTCATCAAGATCCGTTCAGCTGTTTAGCCATGAAAAGGTAAAATACAGACAGACAGTCTTTTTTCGAATTGATGTGCCTATTAGTATGGATCGATCAATTAAACGTCAACGAACGAGGCTTCGTGAGATAAATGTACTTTACATAGGGAACGGCACGATACAAGCGAGGGATGGCAAGGTAAAGTAATAACACAACCAGCGCTGCCAATCGCGGGGAAAATCCCCAATTTGCGGGGAATGGGGGGTTAGCGCGGGGGGAGAGCGGGGAATGACCAAAATCGGGTAATTTCGGGGAATCTAGACTGTTTTTTTCTATGAGCATTATACTATTGTACTTCGGGTAATACTTAAACTAAAAAAAACACGTTAGGATTTGGCAGGTAGTAAAGCTCGACAGCGACACTATAACATTATTTCGATTGGCAACACCACTCAAATGCAGCAAGCAGGCAACTGTCATTTGAACAAAATTTGTATATTCTGAACGCATCCATTTCTACATCATTCATTGTTTATGGTTGTCGATTCCATTGTTTATGTTTAGGTTTAATTCGTCGATTTCGCGCAAAAATACGCAGTGGCTACCCAAATTTATAAAAAATGAAAAAAGTGGTTAAAAGGTGCAGCTGCTGTTGAAAAACAGGTAACTTGCATGTTCAGCATTAAAGTATGATACATGAGCTTGTTTTAATCCAATTCAATATTATCAATCTACCCTCACTTACGTAAAGATAATCCAGACTATGTGCTTTTCTCAGTACTTTTTTAGTAGGTAAGTATGTACC
Source organism: Lampropteryx suffumata (assembly GCA_948098915.1). NCBI lineage: Eukaryota > Metazoa > Arthropoda > Insecta > Lepidoptera > Geometridae > Lampropteryx > Lampropteryx suffumata. The sequence goes on from OX402553.1 coordinate 15,100,383, forward strand.
TACCTAAGTAGGCACCTAAGTAGATGCATTATAAAAAATACTGCTTTTACAAGCTTTTATTTTAATTTCCGCGTTAGTTAAGTAGTATGTATGTAAATAGGTACAGTCAGCAACTAAAATCGATTAACAATTTCAGTTTTTAAAACTAAAATATATTTAGAACTCAGATCTTTGACCTAAAGGAGGTCATGCATTTTGGGACTAAAATCTAAAGTCCCGGCCAACTAAAAGGAAAGGAAATAGGAAATAGTTGTTAATTCCATTGACAAATTACATTGTATGCGGAAAAATCATTATCATTACATAGTATAAAACAAAGTCGCTTCCCGCTGTCTGTCTGTCTCTATGTATGTTTAGATCTTATAAAACATAAAATTAATATTAATCAATTATTGTAAACATGTAAGATATTATATTAAAATAATCTATATATATATAAAAGAAAGTCGTGTTAGTTACACCACTTATAACTCAAGAACCGCTAGACCGATTTGGATGAAACTTAAAATGAATATATGTAGTTAGTAACTTGGATTAGGATATAGGCTATTTTTTATCTGTCTTTTTTAATAACGAGAGTATGTACTAATTACTTTAATATTTTTTGTGAAGTTGTAACCGCCCCACGAAGTGGGCACGGGTCAGCTAGTAATATATTATACATTGAAATAAAAGGTAGGTATATTAAAATAAAAGATACCACACAGGCAGCAGCTAGTTTTGTTTTAAGAAAGCTATTATAATAAACAAATTTTGTATGAAACAGTGTTTGTTTTTATTCATAAAATATCATTTAAGGGAATTTGTGGGTAATTAATCAATAAGAATCGGGTAATTTCGGGGAATTGGTGTAACACTGACGCGGGGAATAGAGATTTTTTTATTGGCAGCACTGAACACAACACAATCACAATTGACAGTTCAATGTTCAAAAGGTTTTTATTACTAAAAGAGAAAAGCATTGTTTGAATTATTACATTTGAGTCCTTCATTTCCCAAAACGCAACGATAGCGCGATCTAGAATTTGTACACTTTTAACAGTGACATCTAGTTACGTTTTGAAACACTAAAACTGATATATGCTATTCTATACCCGAACACGTAGGTTTTATGAGCGCGGTAAGATAGGTACTCGGTATTGCCACCTTAAACCTACAGTACACTATACCATAAACTGTTCATGGTACAACAATAATAACACGAACGCATCCATCCGTTTCAAGATGCCATTACGAGCTGCACTTACAAGGATTCCGTTATGTCTCGGCCCCACACATACGCGGCCCTTCCCAGTACTTATAAAAATAATACCGGAGATTTCATACAGCACCATCAAGCCCCAAAATAAGCCCCAAATAAATAATACTTTACTTTACACTGTATATCAGTGTTAGGTAAAGTGTTAGACTGATATACTTCTTATATTTTTTTTCCTTTGTAAAAAGATACATACTAAATTCCCGCCGCGGGACAAATGTTTGTATGATCTGCAAGTATTTGTCTCGGGTGTTTCTATGTATAATATGTATGTATTTATAAAAGAAAGAAGTATATAAGTAGTATATCAGTCATGTGGTACCCATAACACAAGCTCTAAAAAAATAAAATATATACGACTCCTAGACCCAAAACAATTACACATTTAACAGTAACAGTAAAATCTATTTCGCATCGCGGGGCCAAGAAATGTATTTCTCTTAAATTTTCTTTGGCCTTTGCTTCCTGTTAAGGCGCTTCCAGTACCTAAAATAAAGACAGAAACGGCCGAGAAAGTTGACAAAATTACGCCGTAGGTGGCGTTGCCTGGCGAGCCGGTGCCGCTCGTCGCTGTCGCAGAGCGTCCTTATTCTGTGCGTGTACTTATTCTGAGATTTCATTTGTAAAAACATAACCCTAGAAATGTAACAGACACGGCCGGTAAAATAAAACAAAGTAGCTCGGTAAGTTGTGAGTTGATAACTATTTAGTTACTTACCTACTTACTATATTTTTGACTGACTTTGATAAGTAATGCTTATAATAAGTATTTTTGCATTTTAAAATTAAATATACCTACTGATTATACGAGTGGATATTGTAGACATCAATCTAAAGTAATTCTGGACCTGAATTGGTTGAGGGTACAAAAAAAATCTGTTTGTCACGTAATAAACTTTATTTAAACTTTTTTATAATCAAACAAAATTACAAACAAATGATGGCGAGGCAATTTATACATAATTTCATACAAAATTAAGGATAGTTTACAAGTGGCAAACCTTTCCTGAATTTTGTATGAAAGAGTATTATAATTGTTTTTATAACTACGTTTACACCAGCAACCGTCCGCAATGACATCCATGATTGGAATGCCATTATTATTGACCCTGTCCTTAGAAATCGCAAATACTCTTCGTTTTCTGCAGCCTCTTTCATCGCATCAACAGAAACATCCTCCCATTTCTGACTGACAATGCCATGGTTTTTTGCATATAATTCAGATTTAACAGGCAAGTTAAGAGTCGAAAAAAATTCTACCAATTGAGATTGACCCCCGCCAATTGCCATTGCACTGGCAACGGCGCATGTATTAATGGGCAAATAATTTTATTGTCACTAAAGTTATCACCTGCTAAAACAATTTTTTTATTGCAGAGACGAAATTTAAACTTAAATTTCGATTGCAGACCATTTTGTGTTTCTGAAATCAAATTGAGTTCAGTGATGCTGCATCCGAGCGGCCCATGAGTAGATATGCGTTTAAGCTCTGATAAAAAAATAGCTGACGTCGATTATCCCTCTTCTACTCGTCACTGTCTTGTTTTCTGTTTCATTCTCGTATGAAATTTGTAACTGCAAAAAAAAAATATAAAACTAAGTTATCTGAACCACATTGGAAACTCAAGCCATTATATAAGTTATTTTATACAAGCCTAATCTCGACCTCGAGTTTGCCTTATAAATTATAATACCCACCTCTTCATAATCGTCAAAGGATTCGTTGTTACTTGTTTCGATGACTCGTGAAGGTGATCCTGAGCGCTCTTCAATCATCCTGAAAAAATATACATTTATCATGAATTGAATAGGCAAGATATATTTTGAAGTGAAAACTTCTATAGCATCGTTGTGATTTGAAAGTCGATGAAACGAAAAAGCGACAGTAAAAAGAGACAGACACATAAATTCATAAGATTTAACGTGGGAGAAAATTAGATAAGAAGCATTATACGTGTTTATTATTACGTGTTTGTGCGCGCATGCGTAGTACAAAGCTTGAGAAAAGGCATCACAACAACCGTGGTGTTATGTATACGTGTACGTATTATACGTTTGTTTTTTGAAGGTTTGATTTCTACTAACGTGTGAATTGCACACATGTATTTTTTTTAAGTATAATTTCTTTAGCATCGTTGTGATTGCGTAAGTAACAAACAAACAAACAAACGTCTAAATATCATAGTTTATAAGAAGGATCATTTTATTTAAAATCAAATGTGCGTAGGTACATTTTTTTTTTTATTAAAATGTACTTCCTTAGATTATGAAATGGATGCCATTTTTTTTATCTACATGAAAAATTTCATAATTGATACCAACATCGTTTTGTTCAAAAAAAAACCCTGTATAATATAGCATAAAACGTAGTATTATTATATATATATATATATATAATCTACTTACTCATTATTCATTATTACGCTTTCCTATCCTGCAAAAAAAAACTTTTTATTATTAATTATTTAGGCAGGTAAATATTCTAATAGAGTAGACTAATAAAATAAAGCATGTACCTAATCATGTAAAATAGTTCTGCAATCAGAAAATATTACACGGCAACCTAAACCCTTGCGTACGTGTAGTGTCGTGTCTGTATTTTTTATGCTCTACACTACATTGCAATTTTAGATACCAAAGCAGGCGTTTAGGTGTTTCCATTATGATCCACACCCAAGCGAGATACAGTTCATTTTACTTCGCACACCGATGACGAAGTATCTACCTACTCGCAGCGATGATTCGATTATTGATCAAACAAAACATTGTAGATTTATTTTGATTAGTTGTTTGATTTACCTACCTAGGTACCTACTATTTATCTAACACGTGATTTTTTTCTTGATAAATTTGCTAATTACCGACAGATTATCAAAATAACAAGTTTATATTTAGGTACTAAGGTAGACAGGCAGGTAGGTAGGTACCTACCATCGAAATTGAAGTATCTACTTACCGTAAGTATTATGGTAGGTATAGTAGATATATAGGTACCTATTTATTCTGAAGTAGGTACTTATTCGTTTTCATCCACATTCAATTGGGATGTTGTATTGTTATTTTGTCCGTTATTAGAGCATGTTCCAAATAATTCTTCTTTTCGCGTTCGTCTACAACAAATAATTATAGTTTATTCAGCTACTTACCTGTGTTTATTGTGTACTTAGGTACTTGTAAGTAACTACTGTGGTATTTACCTACATTGTAAGTAAATGATCAGGTGATTAGATATACCAAGTAGTAAGTCTGTAGTAGGTAGGTCCTACCTAATCGTAACTTAGTAAACAATCAGGTAAACAGACAAACAGAGACACATTTGAATTTATAATATTAGTAAGTACCTACCTATGGATATTATGTATGATAATTTGGCAGTATGGATGATGAAAATAGCAATAATTAGGTAGATAGGTATGTACTTACATAAATTTATTCAATCTTTCTGCGTTTTGACGCCTTTGTCGTTTCACTTGTTTGAACTTCGGCATTTTTTAGGCACGTAGGTATATAAAAAACACGAAAGTAGATCACTAGGTACCGACTCTAATCTAGGCAATCGAAGCGTCTTTTCGCAGTTGGTAATTCAGAGAAATGTTTCACAAATCACAATCAATACTAGTATAACCAAGTCTTCTACAAACTAAAGGTAATATAACTAAAGAGATATCTTGATAAACACAAAGCCTCTTTTCACAATAAACAAAAACAAAATAACACAACTAAGTACTTTTAGATGAAACCACGAGATTGTGCATCGGCAGCCGGCCGGTGCGGATGCGGGCGACACGGGTTCCACGTCCGAGAGTTGGGGGCGCACTGACGTCCGCGCCCGCGCATTACCAGCCACATCAAAACTCGCTCAAATTTCTCGAAGTTGTATTGGGAAAAATTACAAGTAGGCAATTTGAAAAGTATTTAACGAGGAATTATTTACCTATTAAAATATCTATTTAATAGTGCAAACCGCAAATTTAAGTGATGCTAACTTTAGGAGAAGATGATAAATTATTTCCAATTTTCGTGTTGAATACAAAATTAAATTACAGAATTAACAACAACTTTAGAAACAATTTTAAACGAGGAACTTGAAGACAAAATATTCAGCATACAGAACATATTTTTAAAATTTCGTTTATTCTTACACTTAACGAGTTAATAGCCACTTAATAGTGACCGAAAGTGTTAAGTTTTGTATCTGTCTCCAGGAAGCGCCTTAAGTAACCACAGTTGTTAAGTAAAGGTACCTAAGTTCTGTAAGTTTTTTGGTAGAACCGTAAGATTGACCTTGCCGGGCGATTATGGAATTCTGATACTATCAAAACATTCATACTACAGCTTTCAGTTTCTATTGACGAAATGGTTTTACTAAATATTGATGTTGATTTTGAACCTATTTGATGAAATAAATTGAAATTGATTGTAATTGTAACACATACTGTCATGAATAGAAACTGCGATAGAAACGGTGCGCTTCTATAATAAGCTTCCTGAAAATGCTACTAAACTACCTATTAAGAAATTTAAAGCATACATAAAAGGTAGTCTTTTGAAGAAACCTTATTATAATATAAATGACTATATTATTGATAAGAATGCATGGCCTCATGTCGCTCTGCCGTCAGACAGTTAACCGACACACTTGAAATGTATAAACTCTCTTGTATTTCGTAGTTAAGGTAGTTATAAGATGGATTATGTAAAATAGCGCTAGGACCAAGACCAGTTTCTTGCCAGTTCTTCTCGGGCTTGGGTTAGGATGAATTGGCACCTAAATTCACCTAGTATGTAAGACGTTTAAAAGTGATCCTTGTATTGTATTGATTAAAGTATCTTTTGACTTTGACTTTGACTTAATCGAGAGTTTCATAAACCCTATGCTGAAAAGATGAGAGACAGAGATATACTACATACTATATAATATACTATAGTATACTATTACTATAATATTAGTGTGTTATAAATAATTACAATATTTTTTGTGTTTTTGAAACTTTTTACAAAGTCTGGACTTCGAAACGGAGGTACAACACCCTCTCCGCCTAATCCGTACGATTTAGACCGCGCTATTCTAAAGTCTTCACTGAAGTAAGTATTCAACGCGTTTTTTGTTTCTACGTCTGATTCCTTCTAGAGCATAATAGCGCGGAAAAAATTCCCTGCGGATTAATCTGCAAGAAATGAGAGACTGATTGGTAAGATCAGAGACTGATCTTACCAATACTGAAACCTGATACTTACAGAGGTAAAGTGCATTTTTTTTACAAAATCTGTACATTGAAGTAAGTAATCCCGGACATTTCCAACAGCATCATCTGGCCCCAAAGTAAGCAGAGCTTGTGTTATGGGTACCACATGACTGATATACTAAATATACTTTTTTTTTTGTAAATACATACATATTATACATAGAAACACCCAGACCCGAAACAAATACTTGCAGATCATACAAACATTTGTCCCGCGGCGGGAATCGAACCCGCAACCTTCTGCGTCTCGGCCGGAACTTAGCCCACTGCGCCACAGAGGTCTTCAAAGCGAAGAAGGTAACATTAATCTGATCTCACATTTCAGTTTAACTTTTCAGAGTCAGTAGCTCAAGGCCCAGAGCGTATTAACCGGGCAGCCCAAGGGTAGAATCCCAGACATTATATTATATAATTTATCACCTAAACATTTTATAAGTTCCCAAGTATGATTAATAGCTCTGCAAAAACCCTAGAGGTTTCATAAAATGGATTACAAATCATCTAAACTTACTTTGAAATAAGCTATCCAGCTTGATGCGAATGAGTGCCCCCACTCGCGCTCATGTCTCTTGTTTTACTAATGAACTACCTGAAAGAGAAAAAAAAGTCGTTAATCAAATGATACATTCTTCTTTAGTGTTCTTATATACATAGTAATACCTATTGTTCTTATAGTGTCACTAGTTATTTCGAACTAGTGTGGTGAGAGGATTACTCAGAGACTCCTTTCTGTCTGTTAAGGTACTGCGACATGCCGGTTTCCTAACGATGTTTTCCTTCACTGTTTGAGAGTACTGGTTTAGCGCACATACATTTTTAGATCAGAAAAATACATTAATGTATGACTGGATTCGAACCCATGACCTTAAGATCGTAAGGCCACTACCACTGGACCACCGGTGCTCTCTTTAATTCGTTGTCCACACTATTGACTTGAGAAAAATAATAATAACCTAGGTATAGTTCTCAAAAATAAACATAGGCACTAGGAAAGAGGATATAACATCAAAATTAACACTAATAATTAGTCTAAAGTCTAGGGGTAGGTATTTTTAAATTCTTCATTCGTCTACATTACATTTGGGGAGTCCTTAGCTACACGGTATGCAGTCACAAGGCCAGTCTAAATCAGATAACATAAGTGGTTTAATTACGTTCGTTCTGTTATACCGAACCAGATCAAAGTGAGCGCCTCGATCGACATTTAGAAGTTTAAGTTCACCTCACGAATTCCTTAGGGGAGCTGAGCTCTTATTCACACCCGTATTGATAAGCACCCCTAGCGATTATTCGAGTAAACAAAGTAAACTGATTTCGAGCATCTCGATTGAGAAACTCCAAAAAAACTCGTAATCAGCGAACTGTGCTGACGGTACCTTACCTACCTACGAATCAGACGATACATTATTTCAATCGTGGCGAGTAGGTATGTATGACGATATAATAATATTGGCAACCAAACAAGCCATTTCAGATTCATCACGTGAAATCACGTTGTCCACGTACCTACCTAGGTCGGCGATCCGCCCGTACCGTACTCCGTTGTCAGACGTCACGCAAAATGACTTTTAAAGCGGTTTTGTTGAATACAAATTTGCAACGGGTCCTATGTATGACGCATTGGTTCAGAATAACTCATATTTAATGTATGGATGTATGGAGTAGTAGGCAACGGATCTACGTGGCTTAGTTATCGGCAACAGCTTTAAATATTTTATATTTTTGTAAACACTTCTTTAGGCGGGTTGAGCACTTTTTGGGTGTACAGAAATCATGGTACTCGCGTCAACTTCACCGAACGCTTTCCATGAGCTATATGTACAGTGCATCGTACGCGTACTTTTTGGGTGAACAAAAAGCGTGAAACTCGCGTCATCGTCACCGCACGCTTCCCATGAGTTAGGTATATTGTAGTAACAATATTCGATTATTATTTTCGAATTAGGTTTGGTTTATATAGAAGGGTTTATGATCAAGGAATAAAGTTTAAATTGGTCATTACTTAACACTTCTTTACAAACCTAAAACAATTCAAAAATAATAACCTAATGGCCTCAATTCTGTTCACACCAACCTAACTAAAATAAGCTTAAATTAGACTGTCAAATGAAACTTTGGTAAGTCAAAGTCAAAGTCAAAAGATACTTTATTCAATACAATCACAAGGATCACTTTGAAACGTCTTACATACTAGGTGAATTTAGGTGCTAATTCATCGTAACCCAAGCCCGAGAAGAATTGGCAAGAAACTCGTCTTGGTATTCTGCTGTTACCAACTTATCCTAATTTAATTAAGCGTTCCTTATTTAGTTAGATGGTACCAACCGAATAGGTTTTACAAATGCTAACTAACTAAAATACCTATATTTTAGACAATTCCTAATTTTAGAAATGAACCAACCGAATTGCCAGCACTATTCACCGATTGTGAATTGTATCACGACGATAAAATTCACAAGTTCCTACTTAGTTTAAACTTCTATCGGCAGTCCCCAAAGACTGCCCCGCATATTTTTTCCATATTTTTTAAATGCCGTGTGTTATGGCACCATATCCATGGAGTTTAGAGACAATGATTGGACAGCATAACTATGTCAACGTCTATGTCAATATATTTTTAATAGCGTCGCAAAAAATAAGAAATATTGAGCAGCTTAAATGAGTGACAACAATCGTAAAAGCATGGCTACCGTAGTTTGGAAGACATTAGTTAGTACATTGGATCCTAGTTTAAGTAGCTAAATCTTTATTTGAATATCGTCGCCATTAACATTAAGAAGCAATTGATTTAGAAGAATCAAGACCCAGTGTAGGACCTGGGTAGATAACTCGTCATTGTTGGCCACAAAAATTCAAAAAATACTTCTAAGTAGGTAAACACACACAAACACAGTATCGACTTGTTTTTTTCGATTAAACAAACATACTAACCATACGCGTGTGTGTCTGTCTGAGCCATTATTTACGTACACTCGCACAGCTGTGAGAGTTCATTGATCCCGCGAGGCGCGCGAAACAAGGTGAATTCGTACACTTTTTGTCTCCTTTAAATATTAAGTTGCTAGGTTAGGTAGGTATGTTTGATGTAGGCATGATATCATCATAATGATAATAAGATGGGACGTCATAGTGTGCGCTTACATGAATACGCGGGCGTTCCATCCACTTCTGAGAAGATACCTACAAATTCTTTACCATTTCACTAGATAGGTACCTAGTGAAATGTGTAAACAAACGAACATCCAATATACCTACCTACTATCAATTACTTATCGACTATTTCATGCGAAATAATTATAGCTAGGCCTAGCACGCAATAGCAGAAAAAACCGGGTTGAAAAATAAACAAATCAAATACCTACCTACTTACGATTAGCGCGGATTATTTCGTTAGTCCGCGTCAGAGCTAACTACGGTAGTTACCGTACCTATTTAGCGGCCATACTAGCAAAAAGTTTGAAGTTGAGTTGTAAAATTAAAAAAAAAAATATATGTTATGTAGGTTAGGTACTTAATAAGTACATTTAGTACTAAGGTTTGTGATCCCATTAGTAGTAGGTACTTACAGTAAATAAGTTTTTGGTTCAACAAAATAATGCAAAATAATGAAATTAGTTTTAGTATTTTTTATAAAATATACATAAAGTATTGGGGAAAACCGTTGACTAAAGCCATGTAATAATAATAATAATAATACCGGACATTTCACACAGCATCTGGCCCCAAAGTAAGCAGAGCTTGTGTTATGGTTTCCACGTGCGTGACCAATACTACTTACTTATATACTATTTTTTTTTTGTAAATGCATACATATTATACATAGAAACACCCAAACCCGAGACAAATACTTGCAGATCATACAAATATTTGTCCCGCGGCGGGAATCGAACCCTAATAATTACTTATGTAATATATTATGTAATGTATAAACCTAGATAAAACTGTTAAAATATGGAATGAGGAAGGATACAAAATTGTTACCCTTCCTGTTTTATTGAACAGGAAGTATCAAATTCCGTTTATTCACAACTTATTAGAGATAAATATCGAATGCGTTATAAAAGGAAATAATAATAGTAAATGCGGGAAACCAAAGGAAAGTATTATAATTCCTATTCCTTGTTCCTACCACTAGTTGAATACCTTACGTACAATTACAATTCCCAGATACAATTTATCCCACAACTTACAACACAAGACACAAGAAGGCAGAGCTACTACCTTACCTACTATATATACAAAGTATCAAGAAGCTGTGAGAGAGAGGAAACAGGAGAGGCCTGTTTTAAATTTATCACTTCTTGTCTTTTGGTGCTAGAAAACTAACAATACTTGACCAATATCATTGAAAAGATAACCAACTCTAATCGCTATAGCAAAGTCATTGTTGTCAGAACAATGTCAATTGATTACCGAACATGTGGCGTTTGGAACTAGTGGCACGCACGCACTAGTGAATTAATCCGCGCTGTTTAAACCGCGATATTCTAAAGCTCTATTCTGATTTAGAAGTATGCCATTTTTAACGTCGTTTTTGCGCTAGTGCCAGCTCTTATGTCTGATTCAACGTTCCATAGAATAGCGCGAAAAAAAAGCCGCGGATTAATCCAATGCGCGCTAGGCCATAATCTCCCCACATCTTCAACTGACACGTAAAGTTATAGGTATCTATCTACCCTATCCCTTGTGTGACTAGCAAATAATGGCAAGGGGAGGGGGAGTGAAAGTATTTCATATACCCTTCCGACTTCCAACACTTTGGCCGAAACTTTAATTGATTCTCAAGCTGGGCAGACTTTTAGGCCTAGCGCGCATTGTAGTTTAATCCCCGCTAAATTTAAATTTAGTGCGATTTTTTTTGCGCTTTTCTGTGAAAGATGGAAATAAAGTCCGTGCATGCACTAACGGAAAATTACATATTTCAGAACAGATATAAGAATGGCGCGGTTTAAACCGAGCGAATTAATTTGCTAGTGCGTAAATCTTAGTCAAAATATTTCTAAGTAAGTACTACAGACGTCAATCAAGATAAATACGTAGACAGAAGCATTTAAGGTATTTATGGATTTATTATAGATTTCATTCATCAATAGGCATTATTTCACTCATATGATTGTACCTGGAACCAGTTTTGACGAGCGGATTGCTATTACGTACGTTCAGTTTCTATTCATATGACAGCATGTGTACAATCAGCATCAAACATCCGTAACACACAATCCGTTTTTTATTGTTTAAAGTACCTTTCAATCTTCTCAGATTTAAAGGTTTGTCTAGGCACTCCCGTAAATCTTGAAATAACAATAATAACTATAGCAGACATACGAGTACAATTCACATATTGAGTACATATTTAACTATGTTGATTTCTATCCATACCAAGGTTGTCTGGCAGAGATCGCTATCAGCGATAAGACCGCCCATTGTACTACCGTGTAGCTAAACATCGTTTCTTATGACAGTCTAATGTATTTGTAGTGTGCAAATAAGTATTTTCTATATCAATTTCTATTCTATTCTACAATAGTAGGTACACAGCTACACAGTAATAAGCGCTAGTCGCAGAGACATACATAACATACCTACCATCTTCACAATATAGATTATCTATTTTTCACCGACTTCAAAAAACGGAGGTATACGGTCAATTCGACCGTATGTATATATATATATGTATATTTTGTGTGTTTGCGGATAACTTCGTCGTTTATAAACCGATTTAGATGATTCTTTTTTTATTGGAAAGAAGATATCCCAAGTGTGGTACCATGATAAGGAAACCTGATGATGGCATCCTAGAAAAATCGAAAATCGTAGTAGCGACTACTTAATGCGTTTGTTATTTTTTTTCATTAAGTAAGGTCTGGAGTCGATCGATCGATGATGATGGAGCCGAAAGACAGTCGAGGGAACTAGGTACTTAACGATTTACGGCAATTACCTGGTGTTTGGGCTTGATTATTTGTATGAGAACTTTACACCTAGATGGGTTGTGCTTGTGACTGTCATTAGGGGTCTGATGATGAAGACGAAGGACAGTCAAGGGAACTCCTCAACGTTTTACAGTAGCTATCTTGTATATATACATGAAGTCGGTTTTCTTTTTAGTTTTTAAAACGTAAATATAACACAAAATTATTATCAATCAATTGTAATAATCATTGGTTAGTATCAATGTTTTGATATTAGATATCAGAATTTCATGATCGCTTGGCAGCGGCAAGTATCACAACAGCGCCATTGGCAATATGAATTCATATACAGTATGATCCTATAAATATCGGCTACCTACGAGTATTAGATTATCTGACCTGACTAAGGAAAATCAACTCGTCTGGTATAAACGGTGGACAAATTTTCCGGGAAGGATAAAATAATTTTATGGTTTATTTGTCCTTATTTATGGAGGTAGGTTATTAACAGATTTTGGCACTTACCTAGAGAATGTATTATACCTAGATGTTTATAGGTAAACGGGTAACTCCCGCTACTTCGTAGGCGTCAATCCCTATAAATATAAAAATCTTGTGTCGTGTTTATACTCCTCAGAAACGGCTTGACTGATTTGGATGAAATTTTATATGTATATTCAGTAAGTCTGAGAATAGGTTTATAACTAATTTGTATACCCCTAAGTGTTAAGGGTGGCTCAACCCATAAATTGTTTTTTTATGTTCAATAAGGCAAATAAACGTTTGCCGGATCAGATAGTATTACTAAAAGTCTCAAATTTGTTTGTATAATTTAAGATCAGTAGTTAAAAAGTAGTTGGATTTGCCGAACTTGTGGCGCAGTGGGGGAAGGTCCGCTTGGTTGCGGGTTCAATTCCCGCGGCGCGACAAATATGTTTGTAAATGTAAATATAAATATTGGCAAACAATGCACACAACACCATCTAGCCCCAAACTAAGCATAACTTGTATTATGGTGTGCAGATGACTGATAGAATACTTATATTTTTTTTTAATATTTAGTTATTATACCTACTTTATAACTTATAACACTCAGACATAGAACAAACACCTATGTTCGTAATAAAGCATATTTTATTTTATGTCGTACCCATTACACAAGCTCTGTTTACTTTAAGGCCAGATGATGCTGTGTGAAATGTCCGGCAATATATTTATACAATTTAATATTTCGCGAGGGCATTAGAGTGAAGAATAGATAAAAGCGAGGTATTTGGACCCCTAGGTCCATTGAATGATGATTGTTATTTGATCCATATCACCTACGGATGCTGACTGACATTATACGGTATGCAATGGCCTACATAGCTGTTCTATTTAACACTCGCAAGCGTCCTCTAAATTTAGATCCGCATTGTTTATGACCGGCGATTGACTTGTTCCAGTAGATAGCTTGCTTCCTGTGTTTGTTTCAGCCTTCCGTTTGAGGGGATCTTAACGTTTCAGGGAATAGTTTTTATAGATTAGAAATATCATTGTTCCGTGTGTTACTAAACTAAAATGAATATGAATTAATCCCGGGCATTTCACACAGCATCATCTGGCCCCAAAGTAAGCAGAGCTTGTGTTATGGGTACCACATGACTGATAGACTACTTATATATACTCTTTATTTTGTAAATACATACATATTATAACATAGAAACACCCAGACCCGCGGCAAATACTTGCAGATCATACAAATCATACGACCACATTCAGAAAAAGAGCTGATGATCTCCAAATGGTTGAACAGATTCTCTTGAATCATAGCTAACATGCTCGAGGAGCATGTTAGGAGGAGCCTGCCTACCGCTGCCGTAAGCGTGAGAGAAAGGGAAGCCAGACAGACAGGCGCCGTTACGCGGTACGTAACGAAGCGGTTTACCCTCCCATAAGAAGTTATCACTTCAAAAACTAAATCAAAATCGGTTTGTCCGTTTGGATACGATACCACATACATACAGTAACACACGTCGAACTGATAACACTTAACACTGTGTTTAAATGATTATCAAAAGCAATTATCAATTTATATTAAGAGAAACAATAAAAATCGCACGTGTTGTAATCGTACCTACAAAAATCCTTCCTAGAAAGACAATACATTGTTTAACTCTCAGTTTACAGGTCAAGACAGCTGTGCGACCGCAAATAGCACGGGATAAAATACCTACTGGTGACTATTTTAAAACCAAATAACTAGAGCTCATCCATTTGGAATGTCGCCAACGTTCAACGATATTGAGTTCCAAACACTCCTTTTGTTGTACAAATACGTTACCAATGGTGTTTATCTGGGTTTTTTAAATGTTGACGGTATGGTTGATATGGTGATGTGCTGGTTTCACTGCATATCGTATGAAGTTTTTAAAGAAAACAATAAGGCCTAGCATGCACTAGCAAATTTACCCGCGCGGTTAAAGCTTCGATATCCTGAAATCTACTCAAAGTATGAAATTTTAAATGGAGTTTTTTCCGCCAGTGCGTTTGCCATCATCATATTTCATGTTCGACAAAAAAGCGCGAAAATTATTTAATTAATCCGCGCGGTTTTAAGTCGCCTGTGTAATTTTGAGCACGGCATTTCACCGCTAGTGCGTATAATTAATTCTGTGCGCGCTAGGTCCGGTTAAAATTTTTAAAGCCCGTAAGTGGATTAGGTCAAAAAACTGACCCAAAATTGTTCCTAATGATTGCATAACTTGGCAGGCGCGACCTACAGCGGCAGAAATATTATTTCAATTTCACTTCAAAGTTACCTTACAAGATCGTTAAAAGCTCAATTTACAATCTCGGTATCGCATCTTAGACGAAAGTAATTTCGATAGTACCGTAACCGAGCGGATTGTGACACGCAACGCAACAGAGTCGTTTTCCTTCGTCGTTTGTGTGTCAGTGGGTCAATAGCTGGCCGCGGATCGCAAACAACTCACGAACCTGTTCACTGTTATTAAATAGAAGAAAATATGCTATAGGTATTCAGTTCCTAACAGCAGCAATGGTAATATTTCGTGAATCACAAGGTTGCGTCTTCTGTAGCTAGTCTTGTATCATTCTAAAAACCTCGGCATTCAAGTGGTTTAGTTACTAGGTAAGTTCATTTCCTGCTCCAAGTAGTTACAGAACCAGTTTATCATTATTGATATTGTAGTAACTATTACACAATAAAAATACTTACTTAATAATTAATGTTAGTTATATTACAAACATTTGTGTGATGAAAATGGATTTTGGTTTTGTGTCTCTGGGTGTTATAAAGTATCGTATGTATTTGTAGGAGTATATAAATAAATAAATAATGAGTCAAGACCCTGGGCCCGTGGGGAACGGGCCCGCCGCGTTTTCAGAATTATTTCACGGCGTCTGGTAGATGATAATAATGCCGGACATTTCACACAGCATCATCTGGCCCTAAAGTAAGGAGAGAGAGCTTGTGTTATGGGTACCACATGATACATTGCGTGACCCAAGAGCTGGGTGCAAGGAATACGTCCTTGTACATATCAGCTACCCGGAGCACGTGCAACTTGAAATTTGTCTCGATTTGATTCCAACCGCTTCTAGCCATGCACAAGTACGACCGGCGGCTCCCTAATCCGACATTGGCTTCCACGTACTGGATGATACAAGTAAGTATTCTATCAGTCATCTTACTCCCATAGCTTTGCTTAGTTTAGGGTAGATGGTGTGAATTGTACACCAATCTTAATTAAAATTCATTCATTTAATTTACTTCAAGACCCTAAATGTTATAGAATCATCGGTAAGGTAAGTTGGTTACATTTAAAGATGCAGTTGTGCAAACGAACAATGCTTACATAGGTACCTACGTCAGTAGTAAACTCCTACTGCTTCTGCTATCTTAAATTGTTATAGTTTTATTACTTTTAATCTTTTATTTATCGCTTAAAATATATCATATTATATTGATAGGGCTCTTCAACGAAAATCTGGTTTGGTGGGTACTACAGTCCCCGATATTCTACCTCCATGCAGTAGTATGCAAGCATTAGTGTGTTCAGGATTGAAGGGCAGTGGAGCAAGTGACATTACTGAGCGAAAAGACAAAATAACTAGGGCCGATGGCGTGTGATTCATCCTGATTTTGCAAGCGTCAAACAAATTTCCATCAGGTTGTTCGGATAATCTAGTTCCATAATATAATAATAATCCATAATAGGTATGTTTTTTTTTACCAAAAAATATTTAAAGGGTAATTTAGATTTAAATAGTTAAATATCACTAAGTAAGTATTATTATTTGTATTGCGATTGAAGAGCTTCAAAAACACAGATATTTACTATGTTTATTTTCTAAAGGTACCTATGCACCTAAACATCGCCCGTCATAAGCATTCCATATCAATCAACGAAGTCTCAGCTCACAACTGGCTTTTCAATGACGCATACGTGTCTACAACTAAATGAGCATCAAGGCTTAGCACGCGCTAGCGAATTAACGAGCATGGTCTAATCTATGCTAGTAATTTTTGAAGCGGTTTTTTCAGCTAGTGCGTGCGCTTGCGTCGGATTCCATGTTCCACGAAATAGCGCGAAAAAGTAGGAGATTAACCCCCAATGCGCGCTAGGCCTATTTTAATGTACAGACCACAAAACCAAAAAGAGTATAAGATTTATTATTATCCTTGATTTCATCGTCCCGAAGCGAGTCACTAGTTTCTTGTAAATTGATAACAAAAAATATATGATTCATGTGAGCGTGGAGGATTTTTGTAGGTAAAGATGTTTAAGCTGCATTGTTCCAAGAAGTGTTACATATGGTTTTGATAAATACAACGGGCACCACCAAGGATTTAAAAAGAATGTCTACGGCTAGTCACGACTGCAATCTGTAGACTAAGTAGACATCTCCTCAGATCTTTATTTACTCAGGTATTGACGACCCCTGTGGCGCAGTGGGCTTAGGTCCGGCTGAGACGCAAAAGGTTGCGGGTTTGATTCCCGCCGCGGGACAAATGTTTGTATGATCTGCAAGTAATTGTCTCGGGTCTGGGTGTTTCTATGTATAATATGTATGTATTTACAAAAAAATATATAAGTATATAAGTAGTATATTAGTCATGTGCTACCCATAACACAAGCTCTGCTTACTTTGGGGCCAGATGCCAGGCCAGGGCCTTTATTTATTTATTTGAGATTGTCATAGAGGGGTATATAGAGGCCACGTTAAAAAGATACTCGTAGAGTTGGCACATCTTTGTAGTAGTCAGTAAGATATACTTACGTAAGATTGCAAGGTCATCGCCTCTATATGAAAACTGTCCTTCGATTTTTTTATGACACATCCAATTTAAGATTCTAGGGTGTGCGTTGGTTTTCTCACGATGATTTTCGTCGCCGATTGAGAGCACTAGCATTGCACACTGTATTTATGATGCAAATATTGTCGTTATTAGATAGTAACATGGATGAATAGGTACTTTCGTAAGTATCTACTTAATCAGTGGCATACAGCATTATCACGGACAGAGATAACATTTGCCCTGTTATGTAATTGTTAGGTACTTATTGTTGACTTGAATAGACTTTGTAAAATCAGTTTAAGTAGCAGTGAAATTGTGCTACTTGTTTATACTTACCCAGTGTATTGATCACAATGATTGCAATCAGCAAGTTCCTATGGAACGACACCCTGATGATTCTCAGGCGTCTGTAGAAGAAAAATGAAGGCCGCCGGAAGGCAAGAGGCGATTGAAAACGATAGCACGGTGATATGAAAGCGATACCGACGCAGAAGACGAGGTAAAGACGGGTTAATGGTTCATCTTGACTACTGCGGTGCAGGGGGCCGGCTGTGTCGCTGAATATTGCGGATTCGATTCCTGCCGCGAGACAAATATTTGTATGATCTGAAAGTTCTTTCGGGTCTAGGTGTTTCTATATTTAATATGCATGTATTTACAAAAAAAGCGTATAAGTAGTACATATATCAGTCATGTGGCACCCATAACACAAGCTCTGCTTACTTTGGGGCCAGATGATGCTGTGTGAAATGTCCGGCATTATTTATTTATCAATGTTTTTATTATAGTGACGGTACACTGTAGGTACACGTTAACCTATTAAGTTTCTGTTATTATAAAAACAAAAACAAACGACTGTTATCTTCGGGCTCGGTATAGCCACTGCACTTGGAATACTTCCACATGAACGAAATTATTTATTTTTAGTGTACAATACAAATACGGTAGGGTTTTCTTTTAGTTTTAGATAGGTAATATGTTGAAAGGCATAGTTACATAGCAGAGTATGCTAAAAAAAAGTTGAGATATTTTTAAGTTAAATTAATTGATATTGAAACTGAATTTGTAATTATTAATAAACGCCGTTGATTAACTTTGTTATATTTCCATATTATATACTCTAATTTAATGTAATTCAAACGAATTTGGTATTTTTTTACCAAAATTCCAAAACCATAATATCGAAAGAAAACCTGTATTGGAAAAGGTTCTGATAGTCTCTCTAAGGGACTAGAACACGTTAGATTTCTTGTCACTTAGTTCTTATGTTCTTCCTATAATGGCATCTGTCTTGTCGACAATATTGCCAGTGTCAAGTGATTGTTTGATAAATAAAGTCTTAGTCGATGGTCATTTGTCAATTCCAAACGTCATCGCGGAATGGCCGTCTAGAACTTTCTCGGGACTCGTCGGCGTCGTTCAAATCACATTGCACCATAATACACTTATAATTTAACTGTCCATACTTGTCCTATGAAGTCACAATTTATACATTAAAATTCCACTAAGATTACTGAATAAAACGAGAAATAAACATTAATTTAGAAGTCCTATGTTAATTAAGTAGGTACTTCATGAAATGACAAACGAAGAATCCTAGACACTTCGTTATTTGAGGAATTATTTTATTTAGTGCTTTTTGACATTAGAAAGCGTGAGCTTAACAAACGTTTATGTCTTCTTCTTCTTTTCTTCGTTAATGGCCTGTGACATACTAATGTCAATTCTGCCAATGTCAAGTGTTTATAGTTTATAGTCAGTTTGTTTGATATAAGTCTTAGTCGATGGTCAGTTGTCAATTCTAGACGACACGCGGAATGGCGTCTAGAATTTTCTTGGGACTCCTCGTCGTTCAAATCACACTGCACCACAATACACATGCAATCCAATTATCCATACCCGCCCCGCAGCCACAATTTATCCATTAAAATTCCGCCAAGATTACTGAATAAAACATGCAATAAAACGGGTAAAAAATATTAAATTTGCAGAGCCATGTTGCTCTATGAAATGACCGACGAAGAATCAAAACGTTTATGTCTTTGAATCATAACCTAACCGTCTTATCTCCGTCCATACCATTAAAGGTATGACGTTAATGTAGTCTATTATTGTCATTATGTCAATAAATAAAAATGTCAACAGATTTTAACATTAACTCATTAACTAATATGTAATTATGATATAGACCATTCAGACTAATTAATCACTCGAAATCGTCATCTCACTTTAAACTTTTAGATTTTACGAATGCGTTTAGGCTTAGAACATACTAGTGAATTTAACCGCGCGTTTTAAACCGCACTATTCTGAAGCTTATTTTCCACTGCGCATACTTATTCTACAGAATAACGCAAGTCACCGCGGATTTATCAGCAATACATGCTAGACCAGGGCGCCTACTATTGAAATCGATTAACAATATCGAGAAAATGGTTTCGACTCGTTTTGAACAAAGGAACGACTGACATTACTTTTGACAATCGATGTCGTAATCCTCCACAACTGACGATACAATAACTTGAATTTAACAACGAAACAATTGTCAGTTTGACTGAAACATTCCAACGATGTTATCGGGTTTGCGAGTAGACTGTAACCGTTCGCGTGGTCGAATTCTACGATCGCTATACAGGTTCGCAACGCGGAAATGGAGGTGAAAGTGGGGTGAAAGCTGCGCGCGCAACGTTTACCTAATCGCATAAACGACGCTGCGCGAGCGCACAGCTCGCTCGCACGTTACATCAGCACCCAACGTTACAAATGTGAAAGTCAATGTTACATTCATGATTCAATAATTGGGCTAAGAGAAGACCCAGTTATAAATTTTACTCCTATGTATATAACCTAAGTTGCTAAGTTGCTGCCGCGTGGTACCTACATAAATAATCATTTATATAAAAAATCGAATTTTTGTTTACTTGGATGACATATTGTTTCAAGCTGTTTTGATTTAAAAACCAAATTACTGAACAGATTTTGATGAAATTTCAATGGGACCAATCGGAAAGTATACCCTTTCACATATAATTATTATTATTTTTTTAAATAAACGTAACAAAAATACAAATAAACAAAATCTAAATAAGCAATAAAATGGCCTATGTCCAGATACAATCTATCTCCATTACTTAACTAGAACATTGTAATTAATTAAAGAAACTAACAGAATAATAAAATACGTTAAACTGACAACTGAGATCACTGCCAGTCCATAAGACACTGACGGCATTGCCACGTCGAATGGCAATGCTAATACGCTGGGCCAGATGGTCGGCAGCTCTGTTCTTACCAGGCGCCGTGAAGTAATTTTAAAAACGCATGGGCTCATGTTTCCTACGGGCCCAGGATCTCGACTCCAAAAGGTTCAAATATGTAGAACTTCGATACTGCCGGCCGCTAGTTTTGCGCCTTTTGAGCTCCACGGCACGGCACAATCAGTCCCTGCCAAATCAATAAGTCCCTGGTAGATGGGATGCGGACAGGGTGTCGGTCACTACCGTCCCACACTAAATCTAATCTCCCTATAATTTCATCTAGGTCCGTTTAACTGAGAAAAGGTAAAAAACAAGCAGAAAACCAGACAGACCCAGTTTCGAATTTATAATATTAGTATGGATGAACATCAGAGACCGTTAAGAATGTGATCATTTACGAAATAGAAAGTACTGGCTATCTTAACGGTGATAGTCGGTATCTAAGTGGGTCGCTGCAAACAATAAACTAGTTCAAACTGCTGTTAACTTCGCGAAGAGTTGGTAGGTATTTAGTAGCTTATTTGCTTGGTATACCATTGAATTTGCTAAATCTAGTATGACTCATTTACCTTCGAGTAGCTTAACAGAACATCTGTTTGCCGAAATGTCTAAACAAAATAATTATTATGCATTTAGTTAGTTTAATCTCTGAATGAATTAATAATGTTTCTCATGACATGATTCGTAGAAAATTCGAAATGCGTATTTATCAGACCTTGGCATCATTTAAAGCTACCTACTTAGCTATCGTCGATAATATTTTATCTATGCCCGGGGCCCACATTGCGCGCGACTGTGTGTGTGAAGTATGTACATAACATAGGTACCTAATGTATTATTAGAACGTATAATTTAGTGTGAATAACAACACGCGGACATAACAATTATTAATGCAAGTTTTCTAGACGTGTGGTAGATTTAAGCCAAACACGCACTAGCGAATTAATCCGCGCGGTTTAAACCATGCTATACTGAAGAATGACATTTTCAACGCGGTTTTCAACTAGTGTGTGCGCCTGTCTGATTCTGTGTTAACAGCATAACGCGAAAAAATATCCTTAGGTTCACAATTTGCCATGCTAATGCTCTATGCCAATTCATCAACGATTCGGCTCCAATTGCGATTCAGTTTTCACCCAAAACTATATCTCTCTGGCTACACGTAAAAAAACACTCGATCGTTTACCGTAAGCGTACCTTAAGCAACCGTACAAAACCACCTAAAATCATTTCAAAAGTTGTCGTCCAGGTGCGGTTCAATTCCAATCGCGTGTAAAGTAAAATTGCAGAATTATCCTGCAGTTAAAACTGTCAAATCATACGTGGCTGTACCAAGGGCTGTACAGCGGCGGCAGCAGTCAATAAATGTGTCATACGTTTAAATTATATCAATAGAGGTTGATCTTAAGTGTGAGTAACGAGGGTCTTCTATAGCGGCAGTCTGTCGAGAGTAGGAAACACTAACCGACCGCCCGCGAACGTGCCTTGACCCACTTTTGCACCATGCATGTACCACTACTTCACAAGTGCAAGCAAACTGAGTTCTACTTACAACGATAATTTACGATGTTACGAAATGCACTTTGATAAACGGAAGCAGTTCATGCTTAGGCTGAAATAGACACGAAGCTAAGCGTGAAATTTCGCTTCTTTCTGTCAAAATTCAGTGAATTTTTGACATAACTAACGCTTAGTTTTGTATATAAGGCCGTGCACGCTGTAGCTCATTCATCCGCGCTATTCTGAAGTAGGTGGCTATGTGATTTAATGTAATTCGCCGCGGATAAGACCACAATACGCGCTAGGTCCTACGCATCCGATCGTTACAATAGTTAATTTTAACATAAGGAAGCATGAACTAAGGCCTAACGCGCATTGCGGTGATTTTATGTATGCAAGTAACATGGATGGAATCAGACAAAGGCGCACGCACTAGCGGAAAACACTGCGTTAAAAATTACATACCTACCTACTTCAGAATACAATTCAGAATAGCACGGTTTAAACAGCGCGGATTAATTCGCTAATGCGTGCTAGGCCTAACATGAACTTACGCTTCCGTCCGTACGCAATATTCAGTACGATATGTTTACACTGAAAATGGAAGCAAAACCCATGTTTTTGGCTCTAAATCTTAGTAAGACTTAACGAGGTCGAGTACGCACAAGTCAATTCGCAAAGATACGCCCGTATTATTCGCAATCTCGATTTCCTGATGTCTCGTTAGCTCGCGACAACCTTGCTCAACAATTCACAATGAACATTACACTAGGTACCTACCTAGGTACACTACACACGTAGTAAATAGAGTCCGAAGGCCAAATCTAACGTGAGAACTCGTAAAATATCCAACCTACCTGCTTTGACTCTACCATTCCGTTATTTATATCTTATTTATTTATTTATATTATTTATATAACAAAAAGTCCGAAATAAAATCGTAGCTTTGTCCTCAATACCAACAATCAAATAAATTACAACAATACTTACCTAACTTGTTGGATTCCCTGTCGACACTGGTGTTAGGTATAAAGTATCCTAAGTAGGTACCTACTGTGTTTAGGAGCGTAAAAGTATTTTATGAATCTTCTGATTCCCTTAGTAGGTAACTAGTTAGGTACAAGCTTTGCTTAGGTTGGGGGTTTTACCTACTTAAGGAGATGTGTGAATTGTCCAGCAACAATTATTTATTATTATTTTTTTTTATTTCATAAAATTGTTCAGTTTGCGCGTAGTTGTTAAAATGAAGCTAGGAATTTAATCATTAACCTTGAGATTGTAGTCAATCAACTAATAGGTACCTAGTCATCCGTATTTGCTGTCACACAAATCATTCGTTATAATGTTCAACGATTTTTATAACGTCGACTTTGATTGTGTCTAAATTTAAACAACGATCCGATGTTGACCCAATTTTGGCACACTCACTAGAAAACATTTATTAACGACCACATCTGCTACGTACCTACTCGTAAGTTGACTGTGAACGTTCTGTGTTGAAATACATTATACACGTATTTCCATGATTAATTAAATAAAATTGTAAATAGAAAAATACTCACAATTGCCATTAATCAGCTGCAATCCAAGTTACAATCCGATAATGTCACAAACACAAAGCACAACCACTAGAAAGTGTGTCTCTAAGAAGGTATTACACTCGGTATCATCCAACCTTATTTCATGTATTCACTGACACTGAACGTCTCCCTCACTATAATTCCACTAAACGTTACTTATAACAGCACAAATAAGATTACATAAAACCAAATAACGTATCTGGGCTCACTCACACCCAGTTTCAAGTAGGTACCTGTAACAAGACAAAGCGTCAGTTAGTTTTTATGAATATTTAATGAAAATAACTGTACGTGATTGCGATAATATAAACTTGAAGATAGATAACACGAACGCCACTTACTCAAATTGTGTTACTTTTAAAATAAAGCACTAAATTAGTAACTATGACGTAAAGAAGTAGAGCGACATAGTATGTAGCAACTAGCACGCGCTGACGGGACGACGGCTGAAAGCTGACTGGCTGGCTGGCGCAGTGGAGGGGATAGGGAAATCGGGGGAGGGGTACAGACAACCGGAGGATAGAGTGCGGGAGGGAGAGCGTCTAGTTGACTGGTTGGTCGACCGACCTATTGGCTCCGACACACACACAACAACAGCATGTGTGGCAATGTCAGCCAGCAGACTGAAGATCGACACGACGGACGACGACGGACGCGACCGACTCTACCATACCATCCAACAGTAACTGTAGTACGAGCACAGAGGTATTTCACAGTACTTAAATTTTTAATTGCAAGCGTTTTCGGTTACTGTTGTAAATCTGCAAATAATTTAAACGACGATGTGCGATACACAACCTTCAGTAACACTCAGGGCCATGCGTTCGAGCGTAGAGGTCATCGTGTATGTATTTGCAACCAACGACGAATTACCTAATAGGTAGCTAAGTAGATACTTACTATAATCCAAGTTTTAACCGCGTCTTCGATGACATAGGTACTACCTAGGCTCACGATTAAAACTTTTGACATTCTGTGTACCTACTCAATAAGTACGAACATTACCAGATGAACTTTCACCCGTCATTCGAGTCCCTTTCAAGGGGTTGGCGTGATAATACATACCTCAACGGGCTTCTTTGGACAATAAGCTAACCTATAGAGAAAGTCGTATCAAAATTGCTCCAGTAAGTTTTACGCGCACGAAGTCGTGGAGCGTTCCACTTGTAGGTAATAATTATATGTAATTATTGTATACAAAGCAACAGTATCGACCACGATAAAATATACCTACTTACTAATTTACAATACAATGCCATCGATAAAGATTTATGGCTATTTAGTGCTATCGAAACTTACTTAGGTAAGTATCAAGTACCTACCAAGACGACAGATAAGGGATTGATAAAAGTATCTACGGCCCGTACGACGATTTCGTTTAATTCGTACGTGCATATGTAATTTGATGCAGCGATTTGTGTGATTCAGAATATCTTGCACATTTGGATTGAAGTAGAACCAAACAAAATTTAATATCAAAAAATGTTTTGTTTGATACTAAAGGTAAAGGTATATAAAGTTAGATAAAGGTTGATTTATTTTATTTATTTTAGGTTGAGGGTTCGATTCCCTCCCAAGATAAACATTTGTGTGAAAAGCATTAGGTGTTTGTTCTGTGTCTGGGTGTTATAAAGTGTCACAGGTATGTATTTAAAAATATATAAGTATTCTATCAGTCATCTAGTTACCATAATACAAGCTATGCTTAGTTTGGGACTAGATGATGTTGTGTGCATTGTCCAGCAATATTTATTATTATTTATTTATTTATACTTATTTACCTACCTATTGAGCTTTGTAAGAAATAGCTACTAAACCGGTTGTGATCATTTTATAGAAACCAATTAGATACAAAGCGGTTAAAACCATATTATAGCAATAAATAAAACCGGCTTAGAAGATGTCCAATTGCACCAAGTGTCTATGAAACATTAGCAGAATTCTAAGGCTAAGATTTAGACGAAAAGTTCACGCTTCACGCTTTAAACTGAAGTAAAAGCTTGAGCTTAGTTTCATCTCCAAAACTAAGCCTAAATAAGCGTGATGTTACGGTTCCGATAAAATTCAGTCCGGTTTGACATAAAAGATGTTTAGTCTAGGTATCGACAGTAGATCATCGATTTTTATCTCGACTTTGATATCTTTTGACATTGACTTTGATGTAAGTAGTAGAGTCCTAACTAGTCACAACTTACTACTAGAAATAATAGAAATCAAATCTAAACTAAATATTATTTCAAAATTTCACATGTATGTACTACTTTTCAATAACAATAGCAAAATACTAAATCACAACGCCATTTTATGTACACAGTACGAGACTGATCAAGAATGACGTCACTGTCCATAGACAACTTGTTCGGATCAAATTTAATTATTTAAAAACAACATGGTATACTTTCCCTTTTATTTTTTGCGTAACACGAGCCTGAACTAAACCGAGGACTAAAATAAATTGATGTGTTTGATTGATTTACTTTCTATACCTATACAATGTGTACTTATAAACAATAATTGTCCCTTGTCTTAGACTTTATGAATACGCTCCATCAGATCTGAATCGCCTGAATCGACATACCAATGACTGTAATCGACTGAACCGATCAAATGAATTGAATCCGTAATGGTAAACAACAGTCTCGGTTTATAAACAAGACGTTTTATCTTGTGGCCAGTTGTGTCGTGGCACACTGGCCGTAAGTGGAATCACACCTCAACCGCTACGCATCGCTGATAAATAAAAATAACGAGCGAGTATGTACTAGCTACTAGGTAAGTAACACACAATCGCCGAGGGGGTAACGCACTTGTTTGGTTCTCAGATCTGGCTCTCTCGCTCGCTCTGCATCGAGTTTTTTTGCTCCTACGCCAAGTCATTGCCTTGCCAGTTTTTATTTTATTTTAATGGCAGCGATATAACTCGTAGCAGAACTGGCAATTTTCACAAACCTTTCACTGCGATCAGCTACGAGCGCTGGAATTCGCAAGTTCGCGAGGCTATAGATAACCTTGGGTGTGATTGGGCCATGCATGACTGAGTGATTTGACAACTCCAGCTTTCTAAGTTGAAATGATAGTTTGGTAAGAACTTCCTAACGGTTGATTGGGTAATCCCAAAATAAATTCCCGAGTGTGTGTAAGAAAGCCACATGTAGAGTCGATTAGAAATAAGGAGTTGAAGTAGGTATTTTGAGTAGAATACTTGAGTAATTACTTTTAAGGTACCTAAATATCTACTACTTACTACTACCTACTACTTCCTACTATACCTAACTTATGATTCATACGAAAGCCCTCATCTAATCGTGCATGCTACTCATAACGTAAGTGATGTGTGCAGTTACAAAACGTGGTTCGAAATTAATAAGGACAATGTTATACACTCGTGAGCAACCGAATCGAATCACCCCTACAAAGTTTACAAAGTGTAACTTTTTTCCAAAATGACCTGAGTAATGCATATAGAATATATTTTTTTTTGAAAGCTTGATCTTTAAGCTTCAAAATTACACCATTATTTTGAAAATCTACACAGTATTTTTTTAATTAATCAGTTTTGAATGGAAACACAACAAAAGTGAAGTTAATTTAAGTTAACATAGGGCTAATCAAAATTAAAATAAAACAGAAAATTTATGTTTAATACTCTTCATTTATTTAATCAATATTTGGTGTTGCCTCCTCTAGCTCTAATAACACTTTGAAGGCGGTTTTTCATTGATTTAATAAGTTTTTTAATCAGTTCTTGAGGTAGCCTTTCCCACTCCTCTTCCAGCGCTATCTTTAGCTCTGCGATGCTTGTAGGCGCCGGATTTCTGGCTCGTACCCTCCGTTTGAGTTGGTCCCATACATGCTCAATCGGATTGAGATCAGGACTTAATGCTGGCCAGTCCATGGTCCGAATGCCAACTTCATCCATGAACTGACGAGTGATTCGTGCTGTATGACACCGGGCATTGTCATGCATTAACAGAAAGCCGTCCTCGATGAAGCCTTCATAAGGCAAGACATGATCCAGAAGAATGTCTTCCACATATCGCGCAGCAGTCAGACCGCCTCCTCGGCCTCCACCAGGGATGAAAACGAGCTCCGTTTTTCCTTCCAGCGAAATGCCCGCCCACATCATACACGAACCACCCCCGTAGGACACGGTTTCGGCAAAACAGCACTGCGCAAACCGCTCGCCTGGGCGCCTGTAGACCCGAGCTCTCCTATCACTGCCATGTAGACACACTCTGGTTTCGTCAGTGAACAGGACTGACCGCCATTGCTCAGCACTCCAATTAATGTGTTCGCGAGCAAATTCAAGGCGCGCTTGTCGGTGAGCTGTGGTCAATTTTGGGCCTCTGGCAGGCCGTCTTGGAACGAGGTTAGCTTCTTTTAATCTTCTTCTGATTGTCCATTGACTGACAGACACTCCTCGAACTTCTCTCAGCTGCTGCTGGACAGAAACACCGGTAAGATGGCGGTTTCTGAGACTCGTCGAAACGATAAAACGGTCGTCTCTCTCAGATGTTACCCGGCGCCGACTGGTATCTGGCGTCCTGGAGTAAGAACCAGTCTCTTGGAATCTTCTGTACACCCTAAACACAGCAGATTGACTCAGGTTTAGTCGACGAGCGACTTCTCGCTGGCTGAGATCCTGTTGCAGCAAAGCAACAACTTGAGCGGCTATTTCTGGTGTTGTATCCATAGTGGTTGTGAATCGGCGATCGTAACTTGCGTAGGTGTGTTCAGGTCAACGTCTGATGAGCGACTGATAAGTGTGCACTGCTTGCACGGGGGTTTTATAGGGGGTTGGAAGGCGCCCGCACAGCTACTGCACAAAGCGCATTTTTGATGCTTGCACTGATACAGCGCTATTTTAAAAAGAACTGAACAAATTTAAATGATAGTAGTGTTATTTTGAAGCTTAAAGATCAAGCTTTCAAAAAAAAATATATTCTATATGCATTACTCAGGTCATTTTGGAAAAAAGTTACACTTTGTAAATTTTGTAGGGGTGATTCGATTCGGTTGCTCACGAGTGTAGTTGACAACAAAATAGGTAAAGTTTAAGAGCCTACTATGTCGGCTACGGTCATAGAATTGCAGGAGCTCCAAGGTTGTTACGAGGTTGCGAAATATCTAATTTACCTGACCGCGCCAGAGCATCCAACCGGTCAGTCTTGTACCACGTAGGTTATTTCAAATAACTTGTGTGACTATGTTCGTAAGAGGCTCGCTCGCCGCGTGAGCGCGTCCGTACGTGGTACGCGCTGCATGCAGCACTGAAACTCGTTCTAGAGAAAGTGACCGTTGAGCGAATACTTTCCAAGTGATCGTCGAGTTTCGGATTGGTTTTGGCACTCACGTTGTAGGTATTCTGTGGTTTTGGAGCGGCTTCGGCAGGCTTCGTCAGGGTACCGTTAGCTTTACCCCCTTTTTGCGCAACGAAGTCGCGCATAAACCTCGACACTTATCGTCATGGCAACTACATTTTTCTTGCGGATTACACAACGGTCACACGCAAATAAATTAAATGCTCACGCACGGTTGTAACACCAAGCTTAATGGAAAATCTCGTCAGATCTTTCAGGATGTATAAAGGGTTATGCTCAGTAGGTAATGCTTTAAAAAATATTACTTCTGTCAGTTGATGTGTTGACTACCCAATCGGGTTCGATAGCGCCTAACGCTTTTTGAAACGTTTTTTGTTTCTTATTTTTATATGGGAATCAGATTTAGGTGTCCGCTAGAGTTAGATGCCCATTGCATTAATCACTTATGCCTGTTTTCACTAACTTTAGAAAACACCTAAAATCGAAAATAAAATGAGAGAAGCAACTGCACCTTGCATGCGATAAAATTATACAATAGCTTGACAAACTTACTCTGGAATATATATGAAATTGACATGACATTTTTATACATTTTTGCAAAACTCTACAGACTAGCTACGAGTTTCGGGGTTAATTTTGTCCGTTTTGCGGAGTATATTATATGCTCTTATATTATTTATTATTTATACTATAAACAACCTAAACACTTGACGTTGGCAAAATTTTCATCTTATGACCGAAGAAGAAAAAGCTACGAGTGTTAATGATTTATCTGACATTTGATAAAACGGGCAGTACAGTAGTACGAGAAAGTACAGTAATTGTCACAATAGGTAAGTAAATGACTTCAATGAACTTTGAAGGTAGACTATCGGATTGTTTTGTTTGAAACATGAGTGCGATTATGTCACCATTGATTTATAAACTTGCTGAACAGACTTTCCATTATTAAATTAGAGCAATCGTTTTACTTTCATGGGAATATTATGAATCTGACGTTTTGAGGCAAAGGCAGCTAGGATTGAACAGCTGGAGTGACTAATGGCCGTCATTGACTACTTATTTATCTGTTCAAGTAGATATAGGCTGGTACAAAACATGTTATTGCAACGTTATTCTGGCTATGGACTGAACTTTCGAGTCAGTTGGTAGAAGCTGTGCCTTCTGCGCTGTAGGTTTTGATTGTCTCCCAAGACAAACGTTTGAGTGATGGACACAGATGTGTGGTTTCTGCGTGTCATAAAGTATCATAAATATTTATTTAAAAATATATATAAGTATTCGATCAGTCACCAGGTTCCCTTAATACAAGCTTTACTTTGGGGCTAAATGATATTGTGTGTGTTGATTGTTTATCTATATATTATATATTCTTTTATAACATTATTGATTTAACGAAACATTTCCCATTAGTAGACGCCATACGAACTCACAGTAACAAACGACAGTTGCCATTAAAAAAAATGTTTTCACTAACTGCTTTAAAAACTCTAGGATTCCCAAGTAATAAGTAGGTAGCCTAAAGCAAACTGTTAGGCGTTAACTATCTAAAGTTCCGACACCGATAACCAGTGCGTAATGCTAGGCAACTTTTAAACTAACAGAAGCGACTGTTGAAAATATGCGTTGTAAGGCCATCAGAGCCCTTCAGTAAACCGATTTCGATATTATTGTAACAATAACAAATAACAAACAATATCGTTACGTAGAAATGTTCGTCAAATGATATCAAATTGATAGTTGTTTCGTTGTCAAATTCAGATTATCGTATCCTCTGTAGTGGAGGATTACGACATCGATTGTCAAAAGTAATGTCGTTCGTTCCTTCGTTTAAAACAAGTCGAAACGATGTAGCTAAAAGTAGGGGTTTGTACGATTATTGTCCCGATATATCGTTTATCGATTGAAAGAGTAAGCCCCGTGGGTTAGTGAAAACAGCATTCAGCATTCTCTATGGGCAGGCCACGCGCACTCGTGCGTAGTACGAAGCTACAAGTACATCGTCGGGCCTACCTTGGTGGGCAAGATCGTAGAGAAGTGCAGCGCCAGACGAGGTAGAGTTACACGATAGATAGAGAGACTCTATGGTAGGAATATAATAATGTTAGGCGCTATACGTGTGCGAGCTAAATTGCATTGAGTTCTGTCGTAGCAGAGTCGCTATTTAAGAGTTTGTTTCGTGGAGTCCGCTTTCTGTACTTGTACTAATCATAATTATTGTGCTCCAGTGCTATGGCTAGATTCAGAGACAAAAACATACTCCAAGCTTTGTCTTATGTTATGCCAATGTGCTCTGAGTTTTGATTTACAGAAGCGTACCGAGCTTAAGTTCGTGTCTAACTGAATCACCCATTGAGACAAAGTTAAGCGTGAACGTAACTTATGCTTCCGTTGGTCAAAATTCAGTACGATTTGACATACGGATAGAGGATAGAGTATGTTTTCGTTTTTGTTTCTGAATCTCAACCTAAGGTGTAGGTAAGTTCTAGATTAAAATGTTTTATCTAATGTAAATAACGTTCAATGACACGCCTTATCTACAAAATTATTATCATCGTTTATTTACAGTTCATCAAACAAAAATGTGGATAGGTAAGGTACCTAACCTACCTGAAGTTATCGATTATTATCGACTTAGTGCCCGGGCGGCACTTTAGTCACTACACTCGTACATTCCGTAGTCCGTACATTAAGCTTTAATCAGAAATTAAAACGTATTTATTCCAGAACTAAATACAAAGTTAATCGGGTCAAGTCGGACATGATGGTTAACTTTTTTTTTCAAATATTGATGAACAACACACTCAACGCCAATTAGCCCGAAACTACGCATAGCTTATATTATGCTGACCAGATGACTGAATACTTATAATGTTATGTATAATGTCACACAAATGTTAATGAAGGAAACGAACCCGATTGCATTTCTATAATTACCCAAAAACCTGAGGGCCTACTCATGAAATCGATGAACGATATATCGGGTTGATAATCGTGCTAAACCCTACTCTTAGCTACATCGTTTCGAATCGCTTTGAGCGATGAAACGACCGACATAACTTTTGACCATCGCTGTCGTAATCCTCCACAACAGATGATACGATTATATTTTACGAGGAAACAATTGCCAATTTGACTCAATCCGACGTAAATTTCAGCGACTTTATCGTTTCGATACATCGAAATTGGTCCGCAGAGTTGACGCACTATTATCTGTTATCTCTATCGCCAAACAAAAGAAAATATTTCTTATTATTTTTGTTATATTGTAAGCGTCATTGTTCAATAACAGAAAATGAAAACACGTCAAACGCTATCTGTACGATTCCAATCAAATTAGTAATATACTCCAGTACTCATTACGTGTAATCCACCCATAATGACGAGGTATATCCACCAGAGTGCGGAAGAATGATAACAGGAGTTTCAAGGCACAATAGTATCGCATCTATACCTACGCTAATATAATAAACTCGAACAGAATGATTGCTCTTTGAAACGTCTGGCGCGGCCTGACCTTGCCTCGTGGACAGTAAACTGGGTCAGTAGGACAGAGAATTTTGCACTTTTAGCGCAGCTCAAGTAGAGTATTAATTATAGACAGTGAAAATAAAAACGATAGATTCGATCGCCCATTGGCCAACGTTTTCTTAAGAGTTCTTATCGGTAAATGATGCAGCTCTTTCTACCTGTTCCTTTCCACCACAGCCTTCTTGATCTCTTTAAATACGATACGACAGCTACCTTCTTAATTTGGCTGATGTGGTGTGTGTGAAAAGATTACGTCTCAGAGGCACTTTTCTTGCCCTTGTGCACATGGCATCATTGGTCATTACGATATTTGTCCTTAACCGTTTTAAAGTACTGGTACTTATAGTGGATATATTATTTTCTAACAAACGAACTCATTGGTTCACGACCGGACTCGAGCCTAAGATCTTAGGATTGGAAGACGGGCCTACTACCACTAGGTAGACCGATAGTGCTCCCATGTAGCTAATTCGCGGCTTCTTCCTCCTTTCCTTTCTTCTTGGTGTCCGTGGTACTGATTTATTTATAAACACTCGTGACGTGAAAATGACATCGTACAATTTAGACTCGATATCTCTATTGATAATCAACATCGTATGTAGCGCCAGTCTGTCTGGCTTCCCTTTCTCTCACGCATAGGGCAGCGGTAGGCAGGCTCCTCCTCCTTCACTCTAACAGAATACAGAATACTCTAACCCACAGCGCTAGTTAGATTAGTTTAAGTTATCACTTCTGTCGGGCTTCCCGAGCCTTTTTTTTTACGACACGTTTTTTTTTGTTTAAATCCGTTATTATGCCGTGCTTGTTAGGTGTAATGTAGGGTTAGACAGGATAGGCATGGCATACATTACCTACGTAACATGTAGCTCCCTATACACCAAACAACCACATCATACGGGTTACGGTTTATGATGAGAATAAAATAAAGTCGGAAACGGAACGGCCTAGAAAGTTAATAAAATGCCATAGGTGGCGAAGTTTGACGAACCCAGATGCTCGTCACACTCAGTGCATCCTTATTCTGTGCGTGTCCTTATTCTGATAATTCGTATCTTAACTCGATCGCTCAATATACTTTTTTTAGATATCTACATAGAATGCAACTTTTATGGAAATAAAATCCTTTTATATAGCCTTTTAAAGTTAATATTAGTACAATCCCGGGGTCCGGGAATATATAAAGTTTGAAGGGAAATAATAAAAAAAACACACATAAATTAATTTAGTGCACTTTTACCGAAAATATCAGATAAAAGAAGAACTCATATATCATGGTAAATATCCTGTTTATAGCAAAAATAATTATTAAGATAAGGTTAATTACTTTTGGTTTATAAAAAAACTTATGTAACATTTTATCTCTATTTTTTTCGGTTTATTGAGCATCATTTTCTGCAATAAAACATGTATGCTTCATTGCCAATAACAAAAGGTTACTGCCCACTTCTCGAGAACGTGATTGCCATGAAGCCTGAAGGTTTCGATTCGTATAAGGTCGATACTTCAAACACTAAAGTACTTGCCATGTAGATGTACTTATTGACCAGCATATTTGCCAATCGCGAAAATATAGTAACATGTAGCTCCTTAAACACCAAACAACCACATCATACGGGTTAGGGGTTATGATGTGAATAAAATAAAGTCGGAAACGGAACGGCCTAGAAAGTTGATAAAATGCCATAGGTGGCGAAGTTTGACGAACCCAGATGCTCGTCACACTCAGTGCATCCTTATTCTGTGCGTGTCCTTATTCTGATAATTCGTATCTTAACTCGATCGCTCAATATACTTTTTTTAGATATCTACATAGAATGCAACATTTATGAAAATAAAATCCTTTTATATATCCTTTTAAAGTTTATATTAGTACAATCCCGGGGTCCGGGAATATATAAAGTTTGAAGGGAAATAATTAAAAAAAACACTTAAATTAATTTAGTGCACTTTTGCCGAAAATATCAGATAAAAGAACTCATATATCATGGTAAATATCCTGTTTATAGCAAACATAATAATTAAGAAAAGGTTAATTACTTTTGGTTTATAAAAAAACTTTTGTAACATTTTATCTTAATTTTTTTCAGTTAATTGAGCATCATTTTCTGCAATAAAACATGTATGCTTCATAACAAAAGGTTACTGCCCACTTCTCGAGAACGTGATTGTCATGAAGCCTGAAGGTTTCGATTCGTATAAGGTCGATACTTCAAACACTAAAGTACTTGCCATGTAGATGTACTTATTGACCAGCATATCTGCCAATCGCGAAAATATAGTAGTATAAGTAAGTTAATTTACGCCATTTTACTTTGGACAGTGCATTGGTTACGTACCTACGTTACATAACATAGTATTTATGAATAAATAAATAAATAAGCTGGCAGTGCTTGCGTTATGGGAACCACATGGCTGAGACTACTTTTTTTCGTAAATACATAGACATACAAATTATACATACTCCCAAACACGAGAAAAGTATTTGCAGATCATACAAACTTTTGTCCCGCGGCGGGAATCAAGCGCGCAACCTTTGCGATTCAGGCCTTCGGCCTTCGCCCACTGCGCCACAGAGGTCGTCGTACATGTATGTAGGTATGTATAAAATATACCTCTTACATTGGTGCGTAGGCGTAGGTGCTTTGCTTACGTGCTTAGTAATACTCGTATAATTTACTTATTTAGGCAGCCGAAAATTTAGCTTTACCAACGAATAATAAATCAATAATAATGCCTGACATATCACACAGCATCATCTGGTAAGCAGTAAGTAAGCAGAGCTTGTGACTTATATATTTACTAAAATATACTTTTATAAGTAATTAAAAGTTTATAAAAACCTTGTTTGCTACGTCTCTACGAAAAGGTAACATAGGTAATCAGTTGAACTAAGTAGACGCCGTGAAATAATTTACTTAATTCACGGCGTTTGGTAGAAACATTGCGTGACCCAAGAGCTGGCTCCTATCTGGCCCAGCGTATTAGCTAGCATTCCCATTCAACGTGGCAATGCCGCCAGTGTCTTGGGGTAGCTGCCCTATCACAGTGATCTGGATCAGATGAGCTATCTATAGATCTGACTGGCCTGTCAGCTCAGTTAGTAGTAGCTCTGCCTTCTGCGCTGTAGATTAAGGGTTCGATTCCCTTCCAGGATAAACATTTGTGTGAAGAACATAGGTGTTTGTTCTGTGTCTGGGTGTTATAAAGTATCATAAGTATGTATTTAAAAATATATAAGTATTCTATCAATCATCTAGTCACCATAATACAAGCTATGCTTAGTTTGGAACTAGATGGTGCTGTGTGCATTGTCCATCAATATTTATTATTTATTATTATCTGTACTGTTACACATGTATATTATATTTTCTATGTTACATAAGTAGTTATTTTTATCTTCTCTCTTTTTAAAATTTAAACACGCCATCAGCGAACTAATTTTTAAATAACTTGTCTAATGTTTAAATCAGTAATAAAAAAAAAAACCTTTATCCTTTTCAGTATTCCACTTTATCTTTGCATTTTTTAAGCATTACTTATTAGTAAAAATCTTACTGGATTGTTACCTAGGTAGGTAAGTAAGTACTTACATACCTTTTAGTCATTTTGTATAAGTATTGGTTAGTGTATAAGTTTGATTGTTCTGTTTTTTTCTAAATAAATATCTTAATTAAATATGTTTTTGTATATTTTTCTGTACATTTCTATAATTATTTAAAAATAAAAAGTAGAGACGTGCCTACCTAACCTACCTAAATAATTTGACTAAAACACTAACAAACGGTCATCCTACTCTATCACAAGTATCAAAGCTCTACAAAAGATCGACGACCGTTGACACAAACCAAACCATGTATTTTTTCATAAAAGGAATCAGATAACATACCTACCTTACCTACCTACATATAAGTAGGTAAACTAAAGCCCCTTCGACTATTATTATTACCAACATCGCAGGTAGTTGACCTTCCAGTGGGGTAAAGCGGGGTGCATGCATGTTGTTTTTATATTGCTACAAAAAATCTATTCAATCTTGGATTTTTGTTCGTGTAAAGTGACTTTTAAAATGTATTGTATGGAACCTTCGCTGAGCATTAATCTGTTTGAATAGGATAACTAATGTTGACCTTTTTGAAACAGGTGATAGAAATTGTTAGCATGTTTATTACTCATATTTATCGTAAACCCAAGGGTATGGGTAAATTACTATAAAGCCAATTTAAAACACTCGCACTCACGGAACATCAAATAATATCCTGTTTTACTCGCAAACATTATTCATGAAATGAGGAGAACGGCGTAAAATAGACCACACGCAAAAATGATTATCGGGAATAATAGAGGGTACGCATCGATTCTCGTTCGTGCGTTACAAAGTATTCGTCGGGCTGGGTGCTTTCAATAATAATAACTCGACGATTACAAAGCGAGTCATCGACCTTCGAAAAATCTGACCTGCGCCGCACGTCGCAAGGTTGCGAGCACGCCATCGCCGGCCGGCCGCCACGCGCCCCGTAGGTATTCACTGCTCGACTCGATTGACTCAACACTTATTTCTTCTAGGTATTTGTATTTGAAACATTCATGATATTATTTAACTTTTAGGTAAATATGTTGCTTGAACTTTTAAGCGTGGTATGGGCAAGTTATGGAGAGAGTGTTAGAAAAGTTACATGAATTGTGTGAAAGACGATATGAGTACGAAAAACGTGAGTGAGGATACAATCTCCAAAACAAATTATTAACAATATGTTTTCGTAACACGTTTGCATACGAGTTTGCGAAACTCTTATCGGGCATTAACACTATCTCATCATTCTGATTAGTGGCTATCAAGTACAATTTTCCGTTTTCATTCAATGACCTCTGCAGGTGCAAATGCATACGGAATCAGCGCGACAGCCAGGACAAACTCAAGGTGCTCAACAATACTCAACTTAAATGCTAAAGGTGAAACAAAAACTTGTTCCAAAATACCAATAATAATAAGATCAGTAATGTCAACAAACTGAAGGTGAACCTTAAACAGGGAATTTATGTTTACGCAGTTAATTATCTGATCGGGATCAGAATGAATGTTGTATGCTGTATAATTATTCTAGTACATTCTATTTTTTAAGAGCTGCCAATAAGAACAAACTAAATTTGACGTAGGCAAGGTACACACGTGGTCTTCAGTTTGTTTAGCCAACTGCAAACCCAAGCTAGCGTAACAAAAAGCTAATTTTGTCGTGTAAACACATGAACGAAAAATCTGTGGCCCACGACTCGTGACAAAATATAACTTGAGGTGGACTAATACTTGCCTATTAGTAAGTATTATAGTTTGTGTATTCTTTTCTTTCTTCGTGCTTCGATATGCGAAGAACATACTGTCTCCCTCACTCTTTATTCCATCACAATGACAAGGTATTATTGGGCAAATAAGTCAATACCTACCTAAGTACCTACATCGGAGTGATCGTACTATGAGGTTGTTGGAGGTGAACAACACTCCTCCAAGGAAAACCGTTGACCCCCTCGACTCGACCACATCCGCGTCTACGTAGAGGCGCGGTGGGTATAAAGATTTTAATACTAAGATATTCAATTTATCGGGCATCTTACTGTCCACGGTTAAACTTACCCGTCGTTAATCACCATCGTTATAACAACAGGCTGAATCGATTAACCGTTTTGATCAGTCCAGCACAGATTGCAAAGCTCTTGAGCTCGTTTGAGAAAGAAGACTTAACTTTTCCTCAAACAGCAGTGGGACGATTTGTATTAACCTTGAGTCTAGTTAGACACAGTAATCAATAATTACCCGGAAGAATATCGCGTTTTATTCCAGCAGCTACTGTTGTTGCAGCAGTTAACGCAACGGACAGTGACAGTAGTTCATTTCTAATAATTGCTTACTGCAATTGACATGCGTGATGCTCAGGCTCACCATTCACTGATAGCTTTGTTGTCATGTCACCAGTTTACCATCTTATTTAAATGCTTCAGTCTAAGAAATCTAAAACTAGCAAGTTTACAAGGTAACTGGTCCCATAGGCACCATCCGTATCAGGCTAAAGACAAAATTCAGGAGTAAAAGGCCTTCTGAGCCAAAGAAACATTAATGGACAGAATTCGAAAAATTTTAAAATTCGAAATAATGACAGAAGGAACAGTAATATTAATAATAATAAATCTCGGACATTTCACACAGCATCATCTGGCCCCAAAGTAAGCAGAGCTTGTGTTATGGGTACCACATGACTGATATACTATTTATGCTTTTTTTTTGTAAATACATACATATTATACATAGAAACCCGAAACAAATAAATGCTGATCATACAAACATTTGTCCCGCGGCGGGAATCAAACCCGCTACCTTCTGCGTCTCAGCCGGATCTTAGTCCACAGCGCCACAGAGGTCGTCAAGAGTAGAAGAGGTTATCGTGAATATGACTAAGTATAGGTGTTTAATGGAGTGACGATCACAGATCATAGGCATTCTCTAAAATCACCTATAGAATTAATCTGCTATTAGTGTTATTTGAACTAGAAAAACATTGTATTGTACTTTGTAATTTTCACAAGTGTTAATTAAAGTTCACAGGTGTTCACTAAGAACTTTATCATTCAAATATTCTCTGAAAACCCCCTGGAATAAAGATATTGTATTAAAATTGATATTCAAATTAAAAGGAAATTGAAGATAGAAAACATGATCTAGCAGTTATTGATTGAGAGTTTAGAACTGATACAGTGAATGAATAAATATAAATATTGCTGGACAATTCACACAACACTAGTCCCAAATTAAACATAGCTTGTAATATGGTGACCAGATGACCGATAGAATACCAGTATATTTTTAAATACCTACATACTTTAGATATTTTATAACACCCAGACACAGAACAAGCACCAAAGCTGCTTTCATACTTTGTTATTTTTAAGGCTTTCTGATGTTGTGGTTCGTACGAGACGAGATGACTATAAAGTCTGTGTTCGGGACTCAAAAACTTCAATGATGCACAATAGTATTTTCTATACGGCTCCTTTCATTTATAATAAGATCCCTATGTCTGTGAGAGAATTACCGAATATAATGTTTCAAAGAAAGCTCAAAACCATACTCGCAAACAAATGTTATTATACATTAGATGAATTTATGACCCATAAAAATATAATCATTTAGTTTTAGTTTATAATTTAGCATGCATGACCATTTATTTAATTTAATTATTTATAAGTTATTGTTGTATTTAAGACATTGCATGCCTCAATAGGGTAGAATACATTGATCTACTATTTAATTATAACTACATCTATTACACAATGTACTTCAAGCAATAAATTAACTTTGAACTTTGAACTTATGGGAGTGGCATAAAGACTGGACCTATTTGGGCACAGGGAGTGACTGTTGATCGTAGGTGTATGTAAGTAGGTAAGTAGATAAATTGTTTGGGTACCCATCTGCCTAGGTGGGTACCTATATTTATACTATTTACTTTTATTTAATTTTTACTGCCTGAACTTTCTTTTCTTTGTGTGTGAACCAAATAAATGTCTATTCTATTCTATTCTATTCTATTTTATGTTCATCACACAAATGTTTGTCCTGGGTTGGATTCAAACCCCTAACCTACAGCGCAGAAGGCAGAGCTACAACCAACTGAACTGGCAGGCCATTCAGAATACGGGAATTTAAGATTATTGAGTACTTAAGGATAAAAATCAACGGTGAATAAAACAGTATCTAGATTACAGTTTTGTGTTAAAGCATAACAGTTATTCCAGTTTTTATTAGATACTCGAGGATCGCGTGAAAATATATGATTTGATAAAAAACTGTATGTAAAACAGTTATGCTGGTCGAGGCGTGCGTGAGGACAGTGAAGTAACTTTCCACTATTTTCGGCAGTTGCGGTTACGAAATGCTTTGCGAAAGCGATTGTTGCGCCACCCATGAACGAGCCACATGGGTTTTGAGTTTCTTTTAGATTTCGGCACTGGCTTGTGGCCTTTGATAAAACACCACTGTCATCGTTGATGGTCACATTACATAACTTTTTGTAATAACGATTACGTTTTTAGAGATTTTTTGAAATACAACTTAAATTCAATCTCAATACTTAACGTACCGTCACCGATGAAATTTTGCGCTTCACTGAATATTTCAAGATTTTGACTGTATCATTCCAGGTTGGTTCGTGCACTCCTGCACGCGTAAGGGCAACTGGAGATCCAATAGGACTTAGGCAGCACAGATAGAATTATGCAAATTTATGCACTAGCTGCACTACACTCTAGACTAGTCTAGTATGTTTATTCAAATGGCCGACTATCCGCTAGTGGCAGCTTTCCTTTCCAACGTACATTTATCTATAATATAAAGAATATTTACAGAATGTAGCCTAACGAGAAGGTTCAGCAGGTAGGCAAACTAGATAGAGATGACGGTATGCTACGTGACTCGGCCACAGCCAGAACCGCAGTTGGTATGGTTATCGGGGAACTGGTTCGCGCGGGGCTGTGAGCCCAGACGAAGGGCGTCATTGACCTGCGCCCTCCCTCCACTCCCTGTCGCGACACCCGCAAACCGTAAACTTCATTATACCTATTGCCATGCGAATCAAATTTGGCGGAGCAGTATTTTTTTGCTAGGTCACCTGGATCCTGACGACCAGCTTGGGCGAGCTCACGCGATGAATTTGAAGCATTATTATGTTGATTTGAGGCACCTAAGCAAAGTAAACTTTATAAATCCAAAGTAATATTATAAATTCGAAAAGGTCTCTGCCTATCTGTCTATTTGTGTGTTCTGTTCTACAGCTGAATGGACCTTGATACAATTTGTTAAGGATTGTAACTTGGAGACTGACATAGACTTCTTTTTATGAAGGTAACACGCGTGCGAAGCCGCGGGCACCAGCTAGTAGTACACTACGTCTTTGCACTTTATATGTTTATAAAGCAACAAACATTAAACAATATATTATTATCGTAGGTTTACAACCCGCGTCTAATATTTCGATGCACCCCTCATTTTTCGAGAGAGAGAAACAAGATATGAAAAAAGTTAGACATTGGAAACAAAAAAGTTTACTAAAGGTCGAACAAGTCTGGTAAAATAAAACAAGTGAACATTTGAACGCCCGGAGTGAAGGTAGATACTGGGTCAAGTTCATTATTCCAACTTGAATAGAGAATAGAAACACGTAGAAAATGTTGGGGATGTTTTTACATTTCAACTTGACTTGACTGACCGCTCAAAGTCACCGTTTGTGATATACACAGTTTGTTTATAATTTAGCAGTCGGTTTGCTGAACTTTGACTTTTTAAACATTAAATATAGCATAACATGCCTATTTTAGGATGCTCTCCTCCTTCTCTGTACTTTTGCTCTGCCATACTTCGATGTAGGTACTTATTTATATCTATGTAGCAGTTATTTATTAGTTTAGCCAGCAAATATATAGGAAGTACCTACCTACCTAGCGAGTAAATTTTAATGTTAATTGAATAAGTATGTATGAACTTACCCAATAATTGTGGAGAGAATCTGCAACAAAGAGGAAAATAAATTAGTCAAAACATATTACAATATTTACGTAAGTACCATAAATACTTAATTTAAAATTCAGCCGGGACAGGACAAGGAGCACAATAAGTTAAGCCATGGCCAAGGTCCATTTAAACCGCCAAACGGACCAGGCCTACTCGTAATACGGTTTCTTAAGGGTAAGTAGGTATATACCTACAATTAAATAATTTGGCATCTCAAAGTCCCTCCCTTAAGTCGACTTAACCCTAAGATAATGCCCGTTTTGACCCTCCACTAGCACGAGGCAAGATAATAACAAAACCTGTTACATAACTGAACAGTTCGGTTACAATGCACACGACCTTAGTTGACGGTATCGCCCTTTCGCCCTTTTAGGAATATTCGGCCATTGAGTTATTTTGCGAACCCAAGGGAGACAGGACTTTTGTAGACGGGTAGAAATCTCTGACGAAGTAATTAAATTGGATATTTTGCTCCATCTAAGTAATTTAATTGATTTGTTGTTTAGGTAGGTACTTGTATAATAAATTCCAAGGTCTATTTGTTATCAGGAATCTTCTTCTTCATATAATGATGGCATTTGTCTTGATGACATGCCAATGTCCAGTGATTTCGTTTTGCTTACAAATCGTCACAAAGTTGCAGTCGATCGTCATTCGTCAGTCGTCGCGGAATGACTGTCTAGAATTTCCTTAGATTCCACATCGTACAAATCACATAACATTATACCAACACTTAAATTTCAATTGTGTAGATAATTAAAATGTCAGTGTTGGTATAATTTGTGCTAAGTCAGAATTGATTGATTAAAATCCGCTTAAATTCCCTATAAAACATGAAATAACACAAGAAAAACGAATTTATAAGAGCTCTGTACTTTATTGAATAGGTATCTAAATAAGAATACCAAAAACTAAACAAATGAACAACGTTCAAATCGGCTGATCAATCAATGAGATAATGAGAATGACGTCATATCGTCAGGCAAATACAGTTCGATCTTGCCAATTCGTTTAAACGTCGAACATCGCTTGCGGCCGCCAACCACAAAATGGCGGCGGCTGGTGAAAGTGCCGGTGGACGATGGTCGCTCAATCTTACCAACCTGTTTATGTTGTAGGTTAATTGGGTTTGGTAACTGTTATGACTATAAGAAAACTTCATGATGGTTAACAAGAACCAGGTATCTACTTAGGATCTAGCAGATGGGTAGGAGCTCTAGCTAGCACAGAATGCCTATCCTCTGCCTACTCTACATAAAATCGGATCCATAATTTTATATCCTCTTTCCTAATAAGAAAAATAAATTGTCATAGTCTAGAAAAAACTTAAAAATGGCTCGACCGATTTTTAATTTTTTTGTTCGCTTCAGTACTGGGTTGGTTTACAATCAAATAAATTTAAGATAGTAGGTACCTACGATGTTAATCGGGTCATCTAGTTCGAGATCTTTTTTGTAAGCAAACAAATGTCACTCATTGTCACTGTCAGTGGTATATATAGATACTGGCATTGTGTATAAATTACTTGACTAGATTAATAAGTGAGTTCCTACCCACCTATTACAAAATTTCCATGGACCATATTACCTAAAATAGGTAGGGTACCTATCTAAAAATAGTATGAAAACGTGGGTATTAAAACCACATTACCATTTATACAACTCAAGATCTATTTCAATAAACAGTGTAATCGGAGGGGAAACATTAAATTCTTGACCGTGATAGAATTGAGGGCGCGCAGTGCATGCTGTTTCGAGACTATCCACTCGTTTCGTAATGCTCGATCCGGAAGTAGCTGAGCCAGTACCTATTGCATGCATTGCAAGAGTGCCTGGCTACAATCACGCACAGTTTAATGCCAAAACTCTTCCGCATTGTTTGAATTGAACTGAACTGAACAAGCATCTGTTCAAGACTTTTATACACACTAGAGCTGTATGAACGA
This sequence comes from Lampropteryx suffumata, assembly GCA_948098915.1. Lineage (NCBI taxonomy): Eukaryota > Metazoa > Arthropoda > Insecta > Lepidoptera > Geometridae > Lampropteryx > Lampropteryx suffumata. The sequence continues at coordinate 15,144,791 of OX402553.1, forward strand.
CGCGACGGTCAATCAAAAGAATATAAATAAGAACTTCTTGCACAGTGACAGCGAGCGTAACCGACTCACGAAGCAAGTCAAGAACTTGTCGGATCTAAAATTAGTCTGATGCGGAATTGCGGGTGACTAACTTTTGAATCAGACTCCTTGCACCCAGTATCATCATTATCACTCGATATACATATATTGAAGATGCCTTCCTATAGATACCTGTCCCAGAATCTACAGCATCCTGCATAACTTGTAGTGCAGTAGGCTTAGGTCCGGCTGAGACGCAGAAAACCTTCTGCGGGTTCGATTCCACTATGGGACAAATGTTTGTATGATCTGCAAGTATTTGTCTCGGGTCTGGGTGTTTCTATGTATAATATGCATGTATTTACAGAAAAAAAGTATAAGTAGTTGGTATACAGTCAGTCAGTCATGTGTCATATCACCCATAACACAAGCTCTGCTTACTTTGGGGCCAGATGATGCTGTGTGAAATGTCCGGGATTATTTATTACTAACTGCTGCCCGCGGCTTCGCACGCGTGGTACCTACATAAAAAGTAGCCTATGTCCTTCTCCAAAGTCCCATCTCTATACCAAAAAATTCATGAAAATCGGTTCGGCGGTTTAAGCTTGAAAACGTAACAAAAAGACAGACAGAGTTACTTTCGGATTTATAATATTATTTAGATTAATTTATAACCAAGTTAGATACAAACACCGGTTTATGATATCACGAACCATTTTCGATCTGAATACCCTTAGAGGCTCTAAAGTATCGAAATGAGGATGCTATGTATCAAAGAGGTCGTTAATAGAATAACAGCGCTCTGCCAAGACTAACTCACGTAATATGATTATGCGAGGACGTATCGTAACATAATTATTTCAGAAGCAAAGATCTTTCAGTGCTTTTTAGTGTTTTTCAAAACTCTACACAAGATTTTCATGTTGACCGAGGGGCTTAGCGTAGGTAGGTAGGCCTAGGTAACCTACTACCAAACAAATCATACTGACTAATATTTGATTCTGTGCCAAGCTCGCTAGTGATGTGCTTGTGCCTACAGTTTACCCTATTGTTGTTTTGTCCTTGACTGACCGAAGAAAATGTAGACGAAAGAAACTGTCATTTAGACAAAAACAAATTTAAATCTTCGTAATTTTCTAACGTTGTACTGCCGAAAACGAGTTAAAAACGTAGATTATTTTTGGCCGTCTTGCGAAGCAATATTATTTATTTTGTATTAATTATTTTTCTCTAGTTATTTGGGGTTTTATTTGTTATTTTGGTAGTATTATTCAAATAAAACTAGAGTTATTTACTCGGTATCATTTTATTTTATAATATTATACTGAGCTGACCCGGTCACGCGTAGCTCAGTAGTTCTGATACGTTGAACCAATATACGCTAACCTCTAAAATGATCAGTGTTTCTCTACTGTATTATGCATGTATTATACACACAAACCTTCCTCTTGAATCACTCTATCTATTAAAAAAACCGCATAAAAATCCGTTGCGTAGTTTTAAAGATCTAAGCATACATAGGGACAGACAGCGGGAAGCGACTTTGTTTTATACTATGTAGTGAAAACAAATGACGAACGACAAGATACGGCTTTGTGCCGTACTAAACAATACAAACACTTGACATTGGCAAAGTTGACATTATTATAACACATGGCATTACCGAAGAAGAAGAAGAAAAATTAAAAACGTTTTAAATATAGACGGGTTTCTTTATTACGCAAACATCCGAAATGTATTCGTCAGTTGCTTTTTCTGAGAAAGGATACGATCCGTTCTGATTTTTACATGACGAATACATTAATTGCATGTATTTATTTAATAAGAATCTTAGAGTAAGTACCTTCTGTATTTTTAACAGACTTACAAATAAGGTGGATGTTCCGAATTCAAGTCAAGTCAAAAGATACTTTATTCAATACAATCACAAGGATCACTTTGAAACTTCTTACATACTAGGTGACTTTAGGTGCCAATTCATCCTAACACAAGCCCGAGAAGAACTGGCAAGAACCTCGTCTTGGTCCTAGCGCTTTTTTACGTGATCCAACTTATAACTACCTTAACTACGAAATATCAATACAAGAGAGTTTATAAATTTCAAGTGTGTCGGTTAACTGTCTGAGGGCAGAGCGACATGAGGCCATGCATTCTTATCAATAATATAGTCATTTATATTATAATAAGCTTATTTAATTTTGGAGTTCTGAAGTCCACAAGGAACACTTATAGTTTCGCTATGTCCTTTCTTTACACCCTTATGCTCTTGCAGACGCAAACTATTAGTCTCATCGTGATTCATTTTTGAACGGTAATACGTATTAGATACAAAGTTATTAAAAAAGCAGTAAGCTTTATTAAATAACGGGTGGGTGACAGCCTGATTTGTAAAAATGTTGGTGTTTGTTTTAGAATTGACCCCAGTCATGCTTATCCTTACTAACTTCGCAATCCTTCACTGTTCGTGATCCGTGATCATGATCCGGTTCTTGACCAAATGTTTATTCTTGTTGCAGATCAACACTGCTGTCAAAAAGTCTGTGTAAACAGAAATCGCGAACCTCTCGAATTAACTTCATAAATCAGCCAATCTGTCAGTTGTAAAGAGTTATTTTATGAATCATGGAGGCGTAGGCAATCTTCGTCAATTTACTGGACAACCTTGCCATGCAAGCCCGAGGGTATGACGTCACGCGATAGCTTCAATAGGTACCTAAACCTATTATCTGTTTTCTTTTTTATGGTTAAACTAGCTGTGCCCCGCGGTGTTACCCGCGGTAACAAACAAAAAAGAAGATATTTTTCCGCAGTAAAACGTAGCCTATGTGTTAATCCAGGGTGTCAGCTAACTCTGTACCAAATTTTATTAAAATCGCTCCAGCCGTTTAGTAGTGAAGAAGTAACAAACATACACACTCACACACTCACAAACTTTCGCCTTTATAATATGATGATATGTGATGTGATTAGTGTGATTATAGCCCCTATGAAGGTACTTCGAAACTTTGAAAACATAACATTTTGCTACTCCAGTACTTACAACAGATAGTATAGAATAGATAACAGTAGATACAACATTTATTTGATAAACCAGCACACACGTACAATCAATGGTACCATTGTACATAATGGTAAACACATAAAACTTTAGGTTAGACACTAGATATTCAAACTAAAAGTCCGTGTGTGTTGAAATATCCATAGAGTCCATAGCTCAGCAATAATATTTAATAAACTATAAAATGAATTTTACTAAGTAATTGTAAACCTACCTATAAATTCATATTGTTAACTCTTTCCACCAGAGCTGAGACACAGGTTCTCCTAGTTCAAGCGTATTGTTTACAGTTACCTTTGTATAGTTACATAGTACTTAAGTATTATAGAATAATATTATATATTATTTATTAAAAAAATGTGTGCAATTCACACGTGATAGAAGTAAAACCTTCAAAAAACAAACGTATAATACGTACACGTATACAAAACACCACGGTTGTTGTGATGCCTTTTCTCAGGCTTTGTACTACGCATGCGCACACAAACACGTAATAATAAACACGTATAATGCTTCCTATCTCATTTTCTCCCACGTTAAATCTAATGAATTTGTGTCTGTCTCTTTTTACTGTCGCTTTTTCGTTTCATCGACTTTCAAATCACAACGATGCTAAAGAAGTTTTCACTTCAAAAACTTAACGTCAAGTTAGCTGGTTATATGAAAGAGAGCAAAACAATACTTGAAATTTTATCCTTTACTTAATTTTTTTAAGTCTCAATTCATTTCCATTACGCAATTCCGTTATTGAATATCATTGGGAAACCTTTTGTAACCAAATTTAGAACGCCTCGTTCTAAATTTGGTTTCAATGGGTTATATACACCAGAGTTAAATGTTTGATTTTGTTTATTTAAGGAATATCAATTATGTAGAACTTCTTTTATCAAAACAGGAACTTGGTACCGTAGATTTGTGATCGTGGGGAATTCTTTTACTCAAACATAATACTTCTTTTAAAACTTTCGTGAGTTGTACTATACATTTTTTTAAACACGGGTTTTGCTCACGTTTTTTTTTATATTTACAGAAATGTACAAAATAATATATAATAATCCCTACTAATATTATAAATGCGAAAGTAACTCTGTCTGTCTGTCTGTCTGTCTGTCACGCCTAAGCCGCTGAACCGATTTTCATGAATTTTAGTATAGAGAGTGACAGAAGAGTTGGAGAAGGACATAGGCTACTTTTCATGTAGGTACCATGCGTGCGAAGCCGCGGGCAGCAGCTAGTATAAAATAGATGTGAAACAGTTGAGCTATCGACGTATTATTAAGGTTCGCAACCTATCTACCTTACCTAAGGTACCTCTCTTAGTGCGAATCCCGAACGCGAGCGGCAACGAGCGGACCGCGGATCAAACGGAAATAGATAAAACGGAAATCAAACGCTGAATAGAAACAGCGCCGGAGCCTCTATCAACAAAATAATAAGTGAGTAAATCCAGTGTAAGAACCAGTAGAAGAACTTCCGTAGAAGAACCAAAGTCACCGACATAGCACTCAAAATTTGCAAGTTGAAGTGGCAATGGGCAGGCCATATAGCTCGCAGAGCTGATAACCGTTGGGGAATATAAGTTCTCGTATGGCGACAAGGACAGGAAAACGAAGCGTAGGACGATCTCCCACCCGATGGACCGATGACATAGTAAAGATCGCGGGAAATCGGTGGATGGAGAGAGCTCAAAATCGTTCTTCCTGGAAATCTATTGGGGAGGCCTATGTCCATAAGTGGACTTCCAGGGGCTGATATGATATGATGATGAAAACTCGTGTTTATAATAATCGTACTAATATTATTAATGTGGATATTTGTGAGGCAGTTTGTGTATATTTATAATATCTGTTGGTAGCTCGAACACGCCGCGCGCCGTAACGGCTAATTACAGTGCCTTGTCAGTATATCTTTATGTATATAAATCTTCTGTGCGTGTGTTTGTAATTAAACTCCTACTAAACGGCTGGACCGATTTTGATGAAATGTTTTGTGTGTTCAAGTGGATTCGAGAATGGGCTAGATTTTCAATTTTTTTTTAACGCGAACGGGACAGCTAGTTACTTTTAAAAATCTAATGTATGATCACAAAAATGCTCATTTGTTAAAAATATATATAGCAATAATCATAATATTAATATTAGGAATAAAAATAAACTCGGTGTTCCCACAGTTAGGCTCGCTAAAGTTAATAAATCTATTATAGGGCAAAGTGTACGCTTCTATAACAAGGTCTCAAGCGACGTGTTAGATTTGTCGATTGGCAAATTTTAAAACGTAATAAAACAGAAATTGTCTCTTAAAACATATTATAAAATAACAGATAATTAAGATGACAAAAAAGCTTGAGATGAATCTGCCCCAACTCGACTCGGCATCCGTAACAAAATTGGCAAGGATCATACAAAAAAGTGTTAAGACCAGACGAGTTTCTTGGCGGATTCTTCTTGAACTGGGGTTAAGAGGAACCGGCACCTAGATTCACTAACATGTAAGAAGACGATTCAAAGTGATTTTGAGCGCGTCATCTCGATCGATCGAAGCGACTCATCTCTATTGAGAATAGCCTCTGAAGCCATTACTTCGTATTTACTGACACGATAAGTAGACCTCCATTGAGAAATTGTGTAAAACACGTAATCAGTCCTCTGATAAATAATAATAATGCCGGACATTTCACACAGCATCATCTGGCTCCAAAGTAAGCAGACCTTGTGTTATAATAGGTATCACATACTTTTTTGTAAATACATACATCCTGTATTATAAATAGAAACACCCAGACCCGAGACAAATAATTGCAGATCATACAAACATTTGTCCCGCGGCGGGAATCTAAACCGCAGCCTTCTGCGTCTCAGCTGGGCCTTAGAGCGACGTTATGTATACCCACGAGGTCCACCAAACCTCGCACTCTACAGAACGAGCGATGTTGTGCTTACACGAAATAACGATCGATCAAGCTATAAAATAAAATTCTGATAACCCATCGACCTGTCATCACTTAGGGCAAGTGCGGGCACCGAGACAAAGTCGAGGTCGTTAACCCTAGCCTATCAGCTGACGACATCGGCCCAACCGCAATGAAATTATCTTCTACGCCATATTCGGTCGTTCACTGCCTTTTCGTCACGGAAATTATTCGCCTTCCTTTATCAATGTCAATAATGGCCTTGATTCTGTTCTTTCGCGGGACTAACTAAAATTTCGTTAAACACGATCGATCTTATTTTCTTTGTATCAAAGTCTACAATGAGTAACATTTATTGTAAATGAAACTTGTTAATTTTACTTCACATTTATTTGCGTGTGCTTGACGTGTTTCCTCAATTTAGTCATCATGCAAAGAGGTTTGATTAAAACTACGTAAAATCCTAGGAAAATCAATTCAATTAACAAAATGACTATTTAACTAATTTAAAATCTGTAATTAAAAAAAATTATGGACAGGACACGATGGATTTGGTCGTCTTGCTAAGTAAACATTGCGCTCTTAAATCAATACATAGTATAAAACAAAGTCGCTTTCCGCTGTCTGTCTGTCCCTATGTAGGTATGCTCAGATCTTCAAAACTATGTAACGGATTTTCATGTGGTTTTGTTTAATAGGTAGAGTGATTCAAGAGGAAGGTTTATATGTATAATACATGCATAATATAGCAGAGCGACACTGATAATTTTAGAGGTTTCTAATGTGATGTCGTAAATAAACACCAGTGCGAAGCCGAGGCGGGTCGCTAGTTATTAATATTTCTCGAATTAATTCCGGTTTTATAAGAAACTAGTTGACCCGGCCACGCGTTGCTGTGGCTAAGTAGTTCTAATACGTTGAACCAATATACGCTAACCTCTTAAATGATCAGTGTTTCTGTTCTATATTATGCATGTATTATACATATAAACCTTCCTCATGAATCGCTCTATCTATTTAAAAAAACCGCATCAAAATCCCTTGCATAGTTTTGAAGATCTAAGCATACCTACATAGGGACAGACAGACACTGGGAAGCGACTTTGTTTTAATACTACATATGTAGTGATGTTGGTGTTTTTATTTAAATAAACTAGAGTTGTTTCTTTGTGATAGAAGCAAAAATAATCCGTTTAATTATTTTGATATGAAACACACCAGTTTATATAAAATAATAAATGACGAACGACAAGATACGACGTTGTGACATCATACTATAAACAAAATAAACACATGACACTGCTTAAATTGACATTACTATGACACATGCCATTAACGAAGAGAAGAAGAATATTGCTCGTAGGTATTTTACGTAATTTTAGCTAGTACAGATGTCAGTGTTAAACATTGCTATTTATTTTATTGCTTTATCTAAGCTATGTATTGTTATATACAAATTACTTATATAAGTAATTTGGTACAATGACTTACAATGAGGATTGTTTTATTTAATGTTATTTTTAGTCTATCTAACATTTGTCCCGCCGCGGGACAAATGTTTGTATCATCTGCAAGTATTTGTCTTGGGTCTGGGTGTTTCTATGTATAATACGTATGTATTAACAAAAAAAAGTATATAAGTAGTATACCAGTCACGTGGTACCCATAACACAAGCTCTGCTTACTTTGGGGCCAGATGATGTTGTGTGAAATGTCCGGAATTATTATTATTATTATATCTACTTCTATCGCTTCCACGTCAAAAGTCGCAGCCACAACGCGTACGAAGCCGAGAGCAGCAGCTAGTTTTATTAAAAAGCATGCACTTAAAACCTTTAATAGATATTAATCGATGTTCGAATCGAAATGCAAGCTAAGTGAATCACAAAGGTTTCCGGCCACGCGTGTATTTCGGGTGTTTGACCTGCTTGGGAAAGTAAATTCCTCGTATACGTTGGTGATACGATTAATCGTGCCAACAGCTGTTAGAAATCGGCTGCCGTCATTTAGTAGAACAGAAACTTTAGAAACCTTGGACGCAATTACTGTAGTAGCCATCGGTAGCATCAAACATTATGGTATATTTAAATAAATAAATATTGGTGAACAATGTACACAACACATTCGAGCCCCAAACTAAGCACAGCTTGTATTATGGTGACCAGATGACTGATACTTGTATATTTTTAAATACATACATGAGATACTTTATAACACCCAGACACAGAACAAACATCTTCAGTAGTTCAGTAGTTCAGGGATAGGACTACGAGGGTTGATTACGAGTTTTGTACAGTTTTCTCAATCGAGGTCTTCTTATAAAGTCTTTATAAAGTGCTCTTCAGAGGATGCTCTATGGAGATGAGTGACTTCGATCGATCTTGGTAACGGACTATTAACATAAAGGCAGTAGCCTATATGTTAATACAGGTCACAGTAATCATTCTTCTTCTTCTTCCATTATGGCATGTGTCAAAATAATGTCAATTTTGACAGTGTCAAGTGTTTATATTGTTTATAGTAAGTCACAAAGATTTTATTCCAAGTATCACGCCCGAGTCAATAAGTTTAGTTCTATTTAAATAAAAACACCTAAATTACAAATAAAACCGGAAATAACACGATAAAAATAAATAATATAATAGTGCAATATTTGTTTCGCAAGACGACCAAAAATTATCCACAGTAATCATATAATTAGCATAGCGCTAAAGTATCCGTCTTTGTCACTTTAATGTCAATGAATAGAGATGGTATCAGATTTAAATTTTGTAAAACCTAAACGATCTTATTTTATTTGCATCAAAGTCTGAAAATGAGTTAAATTTTAAAATGACACTTATTCAATTTACTAAATTGACTGATTGACGAGTTTAAGTCATTTTAGTCATGTAGAGGTATTGATTGAACTGCGGAAGACCTCCAAAAATAAAGAAAAAAATGATAATCATTACATATTTTAATACTACAATTAAAATAGTATATTATGCTACTTTAATTTGGACTTTAGTGTGGGCAAGATAAAGATCGTTCGTAATTTACGAAATTTTGTTTACTTAGTCTGTCGAAACAATAGAATTACCAGCAAAGAAGTTTTGGGTAACATTTTCTGTAATATATATCGGCCGATAGGCACTCGTACGTAAAACTATTATGCACGTGATGGAAGGAGTATCTAGCACACATGCTTGCTTGACTATACCTATAGGTCGACGTAGCACGCAAGATTATTTGCGGTCTAGGTACGTACTTTGTTGGCATCACTAGTGCTTGTGCTTGGCAACTTTCTCCAAATAGATTTAATGTCAAGAGAGTTTAAATTAGACGATAACCGATGATTAGATCCTTGAAGACAGCCTAGGTCTACTAACATTCAGATCTATCCATTGTTCTTTATGTAGTGCGTTAGAAAATATTTTGCAAAATGCAGAATTAATATTATTTTAGTAGTAATCGCGTATTATCGAGTCAGTCCACGACAACAGTTAAGTATAGCAACATAACTAAAACGTCAGGAATAAATTATCAGGTAATACCTACGCGATAAATACTAAAACAAAACAAAAAAGATTCATAGTTATTCCTACTTTATAACAATAGAACATAGTCATGCTTTTGTAGATTAAAAATTCAAGAGGAATGCAGTTTGTATTCACATTTATATCATCTTCACTTTCTTTAAGTAGGTAAGTAGATTTGGTCTACTAAAAGAAGCACAAAAACCCGGCATAAGGCTTATCGCGTCGTGAAACACGTTTCCAAAGTTTTTATGGCCAACGACGAACAAATGTTAAACAGATTGGGCGAACCCAGAGCGTCTGGTGACCCAACGCTCGTCAATGATGTTGAAATTTCTCAAGTGGATTCATACTGCACGATTTAAAAACCAGTCTCCGAGAGCCTTGAAGCACCTTGGACACTTGCCACGCCCGAACTCTATTGGATGTAACTTGAGGGACTTTTTGTCCAAATTTCAGGATAAATTGACCCTTTATTTGTGTAATTTCGGTAAGTAGGTAAGTACCTAGACTTAGAATGAACATCAAGAGCATGTAGGTAATCCTAAGCTTCAGGTCAGGTTTAAATCAAACAAAGGCCAGATGTTCGCAGCCCGATGATTGAAGAATAATAAAGCAACGACCGACGCGACTTTACTTCCGCATACGTAACAGCCTTTATCAAGATAATGGCATTGAAACATGTTAAATAAAGATTTCCTTATTACAAATTGAGGACTGCTTAACATCACGACGTTATATCTACCTATATTACTTTATCTTTTCAAAAAGTTTATATAAGCATTTACAATTAAGTTGGTCGAAACCGTAAAGTCTAACAAGAAGCTACAGCAGCACAGCAGTCATCGACCACGACGACGCGGCGACGGCTCGTGTAACGGTAAGTCATTTGAGCCACGTTCTCCAGTCCAGTCCAGCACTGTCACTTAGCAGTCAACTAACCTATTAACATACCTACCTAGAACACCCAGGTTTTGTAAATATGTTGCTAGTTTTCCATTAAATTCACGGCACTGCGATCCGGTTTCTGTGTACACGTATGCGATCGCTCTCGCAAAGTCTCGGCATTTACCTCGCGAGAATCGGAGGGACGATGCCAACTCAGGCACGAAGACGGCGCTCGTAGCGCGACCAGCCTCACCGATCCAACACTCAACAAGAGTCACTTCAACGAACCACTGAAGCACAACTTTTTGTTTAGATTTTCAAGAGTTTTTTGTGCATCCGAGAGGCACAGACGAATAAAGACGGTCGTATATCGCGACAGAACAACTATACGGCCTCCTGCGAGCACTGTTCGAGACTGACTGAGGGAAGGGAGGGCGGGAAGAGGAGTGGGTGGGGTAGGCCCGGACTACGCGACGGTCGGAGGAGAGGGGAAGCGAGGTCTCCTTCGCTCTCGCCGTTATCGCAATCTCGTCCAAAACCGAAGTGAGGGCACGGCACCGAGGATGGCCGAGGCTCTCTGCGTCGCGCGAAGCAGCCGAACGAACGCGGTACATGAGCTGAGCACCGCTGCTGGTTGCACCAGGGCAGCCTGGCCGCTGCTGGTGGTAATCAGGGTAATCCACCCGTACGTATTAGGTATAGGTAGGTAGGTGTGGTCTTGACAAATAGGTAAACAAGTGGAGACCTTAATTAAGTAGGTTGGACAGACCTATGTATTTATTAAATATTTGCGATTAGCATGGCGATTATGGATCTTTGTCTATCAGTTTAGATTAGCAATAGACATGATATTAATCTTTATTTGGATTGTAACTGGAATCAGTTGAATTAGTATGACGTAGGTACGTTCGGTCTCTATCTCAGACTATATAAATATAAAGACGGTGTGCCGCGAACAACTACAGTGATGCCTCAAAACCGTGCTCCTCTATGTAAATACACGCACCCACGCATAAACCCACCCATACACCAAAACCAAGCTCTTGCTCCTAATACATGCATCACACTAATAAGTATTCTGTGGTACATCAGTACATGTCATGTCGTCTAGTAAAATAAACAAAAAAAACATTATACTTTTCTGTTTCGTTGTATTCACTTTTCACTTGAAATAACACTTTTTTATTATATTATAAATCTTATGTTTTTAGGTTACACACTTGACCTAAAGCGCGAAGGTTTTCTACGATGTTTACCGGACGACGACCTTACATGAACTAAGAGCAAGGAGCATGATTTTGGTGTTAGTTTGTGCGTGGGTGCGTGTATTTGCACGGAATTTTAGGAACACGGTTTTGAGGTTTCAGTTTGGGTGATCGCGGCGCTTCGTCTTTATATTTATTTGGTCTGAGATAGAAACCGAACGTTGACATACGAATATGACACGACAACACGAATATGACAGCATGTCTGACAATCAACATTAACCTTCCGTAATACCAAATTATAAATACTAGGTAACTGAAAGCTATAATTATCAAGGTTTTGATAGTATCAGAATTCCATAATCGTTCCAAAGAACTTTTATTGTTGTAGATACCTAGTAGTTAAATATCAGTGATATCGGAGCACGTGGTGGATTCAGAATTCGATAAATGACAATTAATAGCAGAGACCGGAGTAATTTTTACCTTTTTGGTTAAACTTTAGTTTCTGGATAGGTACACGAAAATGAAGGAAAAAAAGGGGTGGGTGCGGGGAGGACCCCCCACCCCCCTGGTACCACTCCCAATATGAGGAATTGCCCCGTTCTCGAGATATTTAAATGAAACCTAACCTCAAAAAAAAATATATGTCCTTATGCTCCTACCGTGACCTTGTATTATTCTTCTGGCGCTTCGGCGGCCGCTGCCGCGGCACGCTCGCTTCGCTCGCTCGCCTTGCGTTGTTTTCTATACTCCAACATAACTTACCATGTCAGGTTTTTTACGTTTCGTTCGCATCAATACGACAATACGACAAATTTGGTTATTATCTGTCAATTTTTACGTTTTGTTACACATTTTATCAGATTTGAGGTTAGAAATGTTTTATTATTTTCTCGAAAACTAAGGATTTCCTCCTGTCAAAAGTGATAAATATGTAATCAGAAAGCAAAACTCTACCAGATTTGAGCCTTTTCACCCTCCAATTCGTGTATCCAGAAACTAAAGTCAAGCCCTTTTTTTGCGTATATTCTATTTCTATTGCTTCTTTATTCTGATATTTATTTTTTCAAGATAAATATTGATCGATGTGGAATTATTCCTTGCTTTGCTGTTGTTCTGAATAACATGGCATTCGATTTCATTTATCAGCGTCAACCAAGCGTCAACACATTCATTAACCGTTAAATGCGCAATATCTATTTTACTTTCCGAGTTTCTTTATACAAGTAGCCGGGATATTAGTATTAGTCAATAGAGCTTTAGTGTTGTCCGTTTATACCTAGTACTACTACATAATTTAATTACTAGAATGGCGTTGTTAGCGAAACCAATCAGATCACTCAGGAAAATAATATAATAAAAGATATAAGTAGGTCCTTTGTCCTAATATAGAGCCCTGAGGGAGCTCTTCGTTGATTTGGTGACAATTTATTGACTATTTACTTACGATTGTTATTATTTCTGCAAACTGTTTACGTTTTATGCAAAGATGCTCAAATGTTACCCCTGAGCCCCCCGTGCCCCGTAGTGTTAGAGTTAAGCGAGCAGTAATTCGTAGTCTACAGTATTGAATGCAGAAGAGAGGTCCAGTTAGACATTGCTACTTTGGTTTGCTAGCAACATCGAATAATATAACGTCTAAAGCACCTGCCCATTTGATTATTGAACTGCTGCTTTAAACTATGCTGTCCTTAAATAGTTTGGGGGTATGTAAACCTAAACTAAGTAGGTGACATTTTACGCAAAAAACTACTGTTTCTCAAATAGTTTTCAAACCACGCTAACGTTGAAAAACAAATCCGACCCGTTACAAGTAGCAACCCGACTAGCAAGCAGTAAGCAACTATAGCAAGTACCAATTTGCACGCAACAAAAACTTGAACATGGAGGAAATTTCTCTGCGCGGTGAGTTTTTGCACAATGCGCATGCTTACGGTTGAATCGCGTTCCGTGGTATTGCCGCTCGGGAAACCTGTCATTATTTAACAGTACCTACGTAGAAAGAGAAGCTGATAATCTCACATATCTCCATCACTGTCTGCACCCAGCAAAGCAACTTATGAACCAGTGGATCAACTTTCTTCGCACAACTCTCGCACAACTTTCCGATGATATTGTTCTTAGCACGTGGGAACATCGTTTTTGTTTTGTTACGTTTCCTTGTGATTTTATGGTATTTCCGATTGACTTCAGCGTTCTTTTGTTTCTAGGTATATTGATTGTATGCTATACCTACCATACTTAGCTACCTCTGTAGTCGTCATACTCGTTCTTAGGTACCTAAGGTAGGTACCTAAGAGACATGTTATCTTAGGTATATGTAAGAAATTCGGGTACCTACGTACCCGAATTTCTTACATATAATGTATGCTCTTGTTATAGCACTCATCATAATGCGAGAATTGTTGTGTTCTTGTCCTGTTCGAGGGTCACAGATGTGTCAGTCTCACAACCATTACGTGCTTGTAAGACTTTTTAATTTCATCTCATTTTACTAAAATATCGGCTTCACCGATGACACCTTGAATCTTTGGTCCTAGGCTGACTTTAGCAGTTCGGGTGTGTAGTTGCAATACCCACAAATCACGTCAGTCAGCCTTGTGCAGCTATTACGAGAAAGGTCAAGGCTTTAGTCAGCAGCTTGCGATTGTATCAATCTCAGGTCTCTATAGTAGATATCAATTTTTTTATACTATTGATAACTGTGCAATTTTACGTATTATTTTTTACCTCAGCCACATAATAAATATTAGTAGGTATCTAAAGTGTGCGTTTGTCTGAATTGATGAAGATGAGGTGTTAAATAGATATAGATAATCAAAAAACTGACAAGAGATAGCGTGAAGAGGTCGGCTACGCGTTTGAATAGATGTTGAAAGCTGCACATTCCCACCATGGATGCCAATAAATTACCAATACAATGGTCTTCTTGTCGGGATATCATCCACAGCCCGTGTTCAACCACAACTGGGTACCTAAGGAAGTCAGTACGTACCAGCTATGAGCTAGGCCTTCTTTAGTACCATCTACCCGCTCTTATCCTACCCAGTCCTAACTTCGGAACTTTATTTGTTCCACTGGCTTTCCTGGCCTTCAGAAAGACAAACAAACATAACAACTGCGCAGCGACTCACGCGCAGCACTAACCCAATTCCAGTTAGTAAGTATCGGCTTTCACAACGCGTTGCGTTGCGTCACCGAGACACGCACATCTATAGCGGAGATGGGAACGAGCCGGTGATAATCTACTACAACAAATGCCATTCACTGTTTAAGATTTCGTTGATGTGTACAGCAGTAGGTCGAGGTACTTGATGACGTTTTACTACTTCTTCTTCGTTAATGGCATGTGTCATAATAATGACAATTTTGCCAGTGTCAAATGTTTATTTTGTTTATAGTGTGATGTCACAAAGTCGTATCTGGTCGTCGTTATTTGTTACTTTATTTAATAGTGTCTTTCGTATAAAATAAACACGGATTATTTTTGCACGAATCACAAAGAAACACAAAGCTTTTATTTCATTTATTCACACCCGACTTAATAACTTTAGCTTTATTTTAATAATATCACCAAAATAATATACCACTGATTAATTTCTTCCTATAATGGCATATATCTTGATGACAGTTTTGCCAAAGTCAAGTGATAGTTTTGCTATAAAATAGGCTCAAAGTCACAGTCGATCGTCATTTGTTTAATCTAAACGTCATCGCGGAATGTTAATTTTCTTGCATCCCTCATAGTACAAAATAGCAAAGGTATAAACAAGTCAATTGCTTACACTTGTGTTAAGTCACAATTTATTGGTTAAAATTCCGCTAAGATTATACCTAATAAAATATGAAATGACACGAGAAAAAGGAATTAATTTAGAACAGTCGTCTTACTATAAACAATCTTATAGCTTGACAATAGCGAAATTTGTCATCATTATGTTATGATGACACATGCCATTAATTAACGTAGAAGATGTCGGTAAAGGTATTAACATTCATGTATAATTCTGATAAA
The DNA here is from genome assembly GCA_948098915.1 of Lampropteryx suffumata. Classification (NCBI taxonomy): domain Eukaryota; kingdom Metazoa; phylum Arthropoda; class Insecta; order Lepidoptera; family Geometridae; genus Lampropteryx; species Lampropteryx suffumata. The sequence goes on from OX402553.1 coordinate 15,160,404, forward strand.
TATGGCTTATTTAATAACTAACTTCTGCCCGCGGCTCTGCACGCGTAGAACGTAGTACATAAAAAGTACCTACCCTATACCGCCTGTCCCGGAACTAGTATGTTATGCCGGGGTGGGCCGATTCTCGATACTTACGTGAACTACATATGTTTTACCTCTTTTATTAGTTCAATGTTTTTCATTGAAGAAATGAGCAGCAAAGTTTGCTTAAAAACTGCACTTACTACCAATGGTAACGTCCCTAAAATCAGCTGTTTATTGAACTCTGAGCGTGGCCCCAAAATGAAGTATTGTTTGAGTTCACGCAACACAAACATAAAAGTTGCCTACATTGTGATACCTCTGAGAATAAAGTAAATTTTTGTGTTTTTGTTGAGATCAGCTGCAATTTTTATAAGAATCTTGTTTAATTGTTGTCTCTATTTCTATCAAATTTTCGGATTTATTGCATATAATTTTTGTTGACAAACAAAAATTTGCAACTAAACGGGATTTTATGATGATGATGATGATGATGATAACATGTTCACAACTTAACTTATTAAAACAACTTGATTTGGATCTTCATAGAAATTTAAAGCATTGGGTAGGTAGGTATCTAACCAACATTTTTCGTAAGTAGGTAGATTACATAGGTAGGTAGATCTTTATAGAAATTCAAAGCATTAGGTACCCAACCTAAAACATTTTTCTTATGTAGGTAGATAGATTTCTTATTAACATTTCTAGGCTAGGTATCTATTTATTTGAATTTCTATAAAAAAATCTTGTCTATTCCATATTTTTCCATAGTTTTATCTGTCCACATCATTGTGGACTGACTTCGCGGCTTGTTATCAAAGGTGTCAAACAAAACCGCCAACCAATCAGAAGAGTTCAATCCACATAATAAATAATTATTATTTTTTATTTTTTTGTCATTTATTATTTTGTCAGAAATTGGTTCCGTATGTATTTATTTTTTGTCGTTGTTCCGATTAAGATTTTATTTATTTTATTCATTAATTTATTGATTCTTCATTGGTTTTTTCTTGGTCACTCTGAGCTGAATAAATTTGTTTTGTCACTGGTTTTTTTTCTGTAAGTAGCCTTAACATGAGTCTAGTGATTAATGGTGACAGAACTAGAGTGGTTAAAGGATTCAGTGACCAAGAAAGAAGCAGTGACATGACTACAGAATAAACTAAGCAAAATAACTTCACTAAGAACCAAAGTAGTATCACATGATTGTCATCATTGTGATAGGTTTGAATTTTCACATCAATAATGAACCCTAAAAAATTGTCGGCAATTTCAAAGGATTTTATTTTGCTTTGATTGAATTGATTTTTGCTCAGTGATTTGTTGTACGTCGTGCTGTCAACTTCCTAGTTCCTGTAAGAGTTTCTGTTTCGAGTCATCATGTCATCAGTCCCTACAGTAATGAGGAATACGACCGACGATATGATTTTTGTGTGTTGGTGCCGCGTCGAACTATGAACAATGCTTGGCACATTGAACCATTCTTGTGACCATTGTGTGTGATTTTTACGAGTAACTATGTGTGTTTTTAAAATTAATCATAAGTGATTTGTGTTGGATACCTAAGTAGTACCTAGAATAGGTAGGTACTAATCGGGTAAAGTGGTGTTTGTTATAGTCAATTTTCAAAATTTTACGGATCCTCCTACTCAACTCAGACAAGACATTAAACGGTATGTAATTTACCTAAGTTGTTGCTTTTTTACTTTAAAATTAAAAGCATTGCAAGAGACGAATAGGTAATGGATTAGCCGCTGGATAAATAGGTACCTACCTATTTACGAAATAAATATCTACTTAGTTTTGTGCTACAAACGAAACACCATGGCTTGTGTGAATACCTCAGTCAGTATGTAATGTAAGTACCTACGTCAATAGATACCTACACACAGCAACCTAGGTACCTATCTAGCCTAGCTTAGCAAGCAATTTGAACTCACGCGAAACGATGTAGGTAGGTAACGCACTTAGAAACATTGTTGACAAAATAATAAGGGTTGTCAATTTTATTTCTTGAATGTTTTAGTATGGAAATCTGAAAATAATAATTCTTAGGAGTTGTACCCCCACAACTGTTTATTTTCATGGTCGGAATCTGTTCGTTCAGGCTTAAAATAATAGTTCCTGGCCACCCTGTATAGTATTCCAGGTCACTGGCTTTATATCTAGTCACACTGGCATTGGCAAAATTCTCATTACTATGACACATGCCATTAAAGAAGAAGAAGAAGAAGAAATTGCAGGCGAGAGACTTGACAAAACTATATTTTTGGCCATTGCGCTATTGTATTATTTATTTTTCTAGATATATTTCCAATTTTATTAGTAATTTTGATGTTCATAATTTAATAATTGGAAAACTTGGTAAATAATTGGAATTAAAGCTTAGTGTTTATTTGTGATTCGACCAAAAACTATCCGTATAATATAAGTAATACCAAATGCCGAACGATATATGATAAGACTTTGTGTTTGTCATCCTATAAACAATATAAACGCTTTGACATTGCCTGAATTGTCATTATTATAATACATACCTACTATTAACGAAGAAGACGGATTTGATGGTTAGCGAGTAAATTAGGTGGAGAGAGTTTTGTGTTTTTTCCATATATTTTGGCTATTTTCTTTATTATTTCCACCATTCTGATTAATCCAAGTGCTGTGTGGTAGATTAGTATTAGTTTAGATAAATTAATTTGTTATTGGTACTATAAAATCTTTATTTGAGGCTACACCCTCAAGTATGGATTTTGAACCGCCGCCGATACCCCCGGCACCCCCCGACCCTCTTGATCATGGCCCATCGTCGATTACAGGCTCAAAACGTCGTTTTAATCCGGAAATTTCTAATACTACATCCCCAGTTAAAAAGTCTAACAAGTCTCCAGACATGGAGGTGCCTTTAATACAAACTGTTTACAACCACCCGTCAATTATCATTGGAGCCATTCAAACGTATACAGCTTTGGACAGTGCACCGTACGTCGTTCACGTTTCCCGCTCAGAACCAGAACCATCTGCAGGTACCACAATCAGACCAATTAAATTTGGTCAGTAAATTTGGTCAGTTCTTGTCTACCCACAAATTCCAAAACATTATCGCTGATGGCGTAAAACGCGTAGGACGCAACAAAATATCTGTTGAGTTTGTAAGTGCAGAAGACGCAAACAATTTTATTGGATCCTCAATATTACCAATGTGTAAGTATTTAGCAAACATACCTACTTTTAATGTTACAAGAATGGGCCTAGTTAGGCAAGTCCCCACTGATTTATCTATGGAAGAATTCGCAGATGCTCTTGTTAGACCTGCATGTTGTGGAATTGTAATAAAGGCTCGTCGCCTCAGTAGAAAAAATGTAGAAGAGGGCAAGGTCATCTGGGTTCCTACCCAGACTGTGGTGGTTTCTTTTCAAGGACAATCCCTGCCTTCTAAAGTATTTTTGTTTTATACATCGCTACCGGTGGAACTTTACCAGTACCCGACGATTCAGTGTCACACCTGTTGCAGGTATGGTCACACTAAAGTCCAATGCAGATCAAAGCCTAGGTGCTTCAGATGCTCCAAGGAACACACTGCAGATGAGTGTGCAATTCTTGAAAATAATGCTACATGTCTCCACTGCTCTGGTCGGCACTTTGCCACCAGCAAAAACTGCCCAGAATTCAAAAGACAAACGTCCATTAAGGCAGTTATGGCCCAAAACAGCATATCATACGAAGAAGCCGCTTCTCAGTTTCCACAAGTGTCACGATTGTTCGCTGAAGTTGCTCAAGAGAACCCAATTTCTTTCTCTCAGAATCGCTCATCTATAAGTTCCCAGCTCCCCCACCCTACTCGCTCATATGTCAAAACTGTTTATGCCTCTCCACATATGAGACCTCCTTTGGGTAAATCCTATGATAAGGTTGCCCACAGTAAATTAATATCTAATCCGTCAACACAAATGTCAAATGGTTGTGCTATAAGCCAATCCCTAGAACCAGTATGCCAATCTGAAACAATGTTAGAAACCTTATTAACTTTAAGTATAAATATTATCCTCACTAATCCACTCCCCATACCGTCCAACGTTGCCTCCAAACTATCTCAATTAGTCTCTTTATCCACTAATAATGAATCAAATCGTTCTACTTTAATGGAACACCCAGAGTATTCGAGCCAAAAAACATGAACTGATCTACTTAATTTCCAAGTTTCACCCGTCAGTCATTGCCGTCTCGGAGACATGGTTGAAGTCTGGAACCCGGTTTCTGGTTTCTGGTTTCTCCTGCTTCCGAGACGACAGGGTTGACGGGTATGCTGGTTGCGCCTTGCTTGTAAGGCGCTCTCTTTCATTTTCCCAAATTTCCCTTCCTCCTCTTCCCCCTGATATCAACGCAGTTGGTATTAGGTATATGAATATTTCTTTTGTTTCCATCTATGTTCCTCACCCTAACTCTTCGTTAATTTCTGATTTACTTCTTCTTCTATCCTCTATCCCTTCTCCCATGGTGATAATGGGGGATTTTAACGGTCATAATACTGTGTGGGGTCACGCTTTCTCTGATTTGTTTGGTCTTTCACTCTTAGACATTTTTGACGAGTGCAATTTATGCCTACTCAATGATGGTTCCCCCACCCGAAGAGCACGGCCTAGTCAAAATCCGAAACCTGCTGTTGACCTTTCATTATGCTCTTCTACTTTTTTTCGTATGGAAGTGACCACTTTCCTATCCTACTTTCTTTGTCTAATGTGTCAAATAATGTCTCACCTTTTTGTAATCCATGTCCTTCTCTAAAATATAAGCTATTTGGTGCTGATTGGCTGGTCTATTCATCCTCCCTTGACCAAAAATTAGAATATTTTTCTATATCTACAGTTGATAATCCCGTTTCTGCGTATAATACCTTTTTAGATAATATTACTGCATGTGCTGATCTCCACGTTCCTATCAAAAAACCTACTAGAGGTTTCAAAATCTCTACTCCATGGTGGGATTCTGAGTGTTCCTCGGCCGTATCAGAGCGAAGAGAAGCTGAACGAAATTATAACTCATCCATGACTGAAAGAAATTTCTTGAAATACCAAAAATCTTCTGCAATGTTTAGAAGACTAATTTCTAAAAAGAAAAAACAAGGTTGGATTACTTTTTGTGAAACCTTATCTCCCGCTACTCCCTCATCTCTGGTCTGGAAACAGATAAGACGATTCAGAGGATCATACAATATTGATAACATCGCAGCCAATGATCCATCATCTTGACTAAAGGCCTTCTCGAATAAACTTGCACCCCCCTCTGTCCCTTCTGTAAATTCCTTCCCCTCTCTTCCTTGTGTCCTTCCTTCTCATAATTGCTATGATCGCCCTTTCACATTTCATGAATTAACTCTTGACCTTGATGGACTGACTGACTCAGCTCCTGGCATTGACGGAATACCTTATTCATTTATAACAAAGTCTTCTGAAAAAACCCATAAAATATATTTGGAACTCGTAAACTAATTTTTTGAAAAAGGGATGGTTCCCGATCTGTGGAAAACTCAAATAATAATACCAATCTTAAAGCTTGGTAAAGATCCCTCCGACCCTAATAGTCGTAGGCCAATAGCATTGTCATCTGTTATGGCTAAAATCATGGAACATCTTATAAAAAATCGGTTAGAGTGGTTAGTTGAGAGTGAAGCTATTCTTGCGAAATCCCAATTCGGGTTTAGGAAGGGCATGAGTACTTCCGACAACCTCAGCCTCCTAATAACAGATATTCACATTGCATTTAAAGAGAAAAAATCCCTAGCGGGAGTTTTTTCGACATAGCGTCAGCTTACGATAACGTGCTGCTCCCAATCCTCAGGAATAAGCTTATTCAGCTAAGAATCCCTGAGAAGTTGATTCGTTTTATTTTTAATTTGTTAATGGAGAGATCTGTTGTTATTAAGTCTCAATGCCATGGCCTGCTATCTCCCAGAACAGTCTGGAAAGGTTTACCCCAGGGTTTCGTACTGAGCCCATTACTTTATAGCCTGTATACCTATGATCTTGAACTATCTGTGAATTCTTTCTGCGAGGTTTTGCAATATGCTGACGATTTAGCACTCTATTTTCCGTTTGAGTCTTCAGAGGAGGCAAACAACCGTCTTAATTCTGCACTATCATACCTTGAAAACTGGCTTCTTGAACACAGTATGTCCCTTTCTGCTTCCAAAAGCTCATTAGTAGTTTTTACTAAAAAGATATTTATTCCATCTATTCAATTATTTGTTGGCCAGGATGTTATTCTTCAGTCAAAAGTGTAAAATGTTTAGGCATTACCTTAGATTCTAGAATGTCAGGTGTAAAGCACTTTGATCTGATATCTCAAAAATGTGAAAAGAATATTAATATTCTTCGTTCGCTTTCTGGAGTTTGGTGGGGATCTCATCCCTATTCCCAAAAGCTCTTATATAACGCTATTATAAGGAGCCATCTTGATTATGGAGCATTTCTTCTCAACCTTTCCAACAAATGTGGTTTAGATAAATTAGATAAGATTCAATCAAAATGTTTACTCATAATTCTTGGAGCTATGAAATCGTCCCCCATAAATGCTATGCAAGTAGAATGTAATGACCCTCCTTTAAATTTGCGTAGACAATTTCTTTCTGATAGGTTCTTTTACAAATTAGTTCAAAGTTCAAACCACCCTCTTATCCCAAAATTATATCGACTACGCGACTTATTGGATTCCAGTAACCCATGTAAGTATCCCTGTCTACTTCGCAGCTTCTTGAAATTTTCTCACCTCCCACACCCTGTTACTCAGTTTCCAATGAACCCTCTATATCTAACTGCCTATGAAGCTTTAGTTTTTAAACCGAATATTATGTTATCTTTTGGAATAGACAAGGAATCCCCCCATGCTCGTGAGAAGTTTTACGAACAAATTAACTACAAATTTAATGGATGGCACTCAATTTTTACCGATGCATCTAAACTTTCGTCTGATAGTATTGTAGGTGCTGCAGTAAGGATTCCTTTTTCCAACATAACCTTAAGTTTTAAATGCCCTTCTTCCACATCAGTGTTTACAGGTGAAGCTATAGCTCTTCTAGAAGCTATAAAATTTGTAAAATCCCATCATTTAAATAACTCTATCATATTTTCTGACTCTAAAAGCTGCCTCCAATCTATACTCTCCAATCCTTTTCGCTCTATCTCGCGCTTTCCTTCGATTCTTAAAATTAAGGAGCTGTTGTATGAATGTCATAATACTGGCATCAATTTAACCCTCTCTTGGGTACCGAGCCATTCTGGGATTCCTGGCAATGAAGCAGGAGATTGTTGTGCAAAGATTGCCGCTCAGATAGGCACCCGAGAGCACATGAAAACATATTCGCATGACCTTTGTTTTCTCCCTATATCAGACCTCCAAGAGTCTTGGACCAATTCCTGGAACACCTCCAAAACCATTAAAGGCAAACATTATGCAGACATCCAACCGGATATACCCCGTGTCCCGTGGTTTTTTAAATTTCGTTATGCAAATAAAGTCACCACTTCAACCGTTTGTCGTCTTAGACTAGGACATGCATGCACTCCTGTCTTTTTAGCCAAACTAAGGATCAGGGATCACTCAATGTGTGAATGTGGTCTAGATGAAGGAAACGTGAACCACATATTCTTCGACTGCCCAAAGTTGCGACGTTCTTTATATTATCTTCTTCCACCTGAAATCTCCCGTCCTACTTCTTTAAAAAATACATACTTAAAAATATTATACTTTACCTTCTCCCCTAAAGTTATTTATAGTTTGTGTAAATTTATTACCGTAAATAAAATAAAATTGTTATTGTATATTCTTAATTAGCTGTTCTTTAGTGTGTATCTTTTTATTTTTATATATCATAGTTGTATATGTAATGTTTATATTGTGCTGTACATAGTTTTGTGTTTTAGAAAAATCAGTTTGGTTTCTAAAATGTTTTGGTCGACTCTCCCCTGAAGGTTACCGACCATATTTTTCATTTACCAACATCTCCATCCTTCTTTATGACACTAACATGACACGGACACTGGCAGAATTGTGACAAATAAAGTCCAGACGCCAACAAAATAAGAAGAAGAAGAAGAACGAAGAAGACCTGCCTTTTGTGAATATTAAGATGGAATTTATCCATCTTAATATTCTCGAGATGAGCAATGAGCATTGATATTCAATGCAGCAGCGCATGTCCTGCTTCACTGACGAACGCTGACATGGCTTTGACCTGCCACATTTGGGTCAAGAGAAATCGATTTACCCTACAGGCTAGACGATTAATTATGAAGACCTATTAGAGGGATTGAAGCTTTGCTGGCTAATTATTAATTCATGATCAATGTCGATCGAAGCGACGACTTCAGGTGCTTACGATCGATAGCGTTTTCAGCAGAAAAACGGTTCTATTTTTGGAATTTGCTAGATAGATTTTTTATTTTTACACTTGATTGAACGTACGGTGAGGAAACTTGTATCAAATAAAAATAACATTAACGAGAGTCAATCCATAGTCAAGTCCATACGAGTAGCACGTCATAGTGGTTAGGTAGTAGTTGGGACTCTGGTGTAGGCATGTTGCATTGCAGGTAAGCTGTCAAAATGTTTCTTGATTAAATAAAATATATTTAATTTGTCATCTTTGAGGTGGGATCAAAGATGACCGCACTAAACGTTGTGTAACTTGTTGTTGACTGGCCTCGCAGTTCAATTCGTAGTAGCTCTGCCTTCTGCGATGTATGTGGTGGTTTCGATTCCCCCAGGACATACTTTTTAGGGTTCCGTACCTCGAAAGGAAAAACGGAACCCTTATAGGATCACTTAGTTGTCCGTCCGTCCGTCTGTCTGTCTGTCAAGACCTTTTTTCTCAGGAACGCGTGGAGGTATCAAGCTGAAATTTATATCAAATACTCAGGTCTACTGTCCCTTAAAGCTGTAAAAAAATCGAACTTCTAAGCAAACGCAATTAAAAGATACAGTTGTTTATGCCGCAAATTTCCGAAAATTTTTGACACTCGCAAGGGAATCAAAACCTACAGGGTACTTCCCGTGAACTCAGAATCTTGAAATTTGGTACGAAGCAACGTCTTATTATAGCACAGATCAAATTCTTCTCAAATTGCGAAAACCGTAAATTTTTAGTTACATACATTTACGTACATCATATAATAAAAATATATTTAATAATTATCATGTTATGGATTTCATTTTGCAATAAAAATACCATAACTATGACCTGATTTATTCGGGCTAAGTTCCGACTGAGACGCAGAAGGTTGCGGGTTCGATTCCCGCCGCGGGACAAATGTTTGTATGATCTGCAAGTATTTGTCTCAGGTCTGAGTTTTCTATGTAAAATATGTTTGAATATAAAAAAAAAAAGTATATAAGTAGTCATGTGGTACCCATAACACAAGCTCTGTTTACTTTGGGGCCAGATCATGCAGTGTGAAATTTCCGGGATTATTATTATTATTATTATTTATAGGAATGAATAAGCAAGAACAGGACCAAGCGCGATTTAGAACCGAATTAAGTTATTTCCGCATAAAATAAAATAAAGGATGCATCTATGCTTCTAATTTCCATTAGGTTTCTTCAAGTTCGTATAGAGGAAGTAATAAAACAGGCAGAAGGTCGCAGCTCGAATTGTCGCAAGGTCAGCTCAGCGAGGTCAGCTGGTCGTTACCTAGCAACTGTGAGATTGGTGGGTGCCTGCCGGTGCCACCCGTGTTGTGGCGGCTAAATGGGGGATATTCACGAAGTATGTCTGCTAACCACACAGGAACCTAGATAATGTAACTTACTCTAGTGATACTAGGCTTCATGTTGAAACCTAGAAAGATGTTTCTGAGGCGGACTTTAATCCATTCACCACACTGGTTGGGAACAATTCGTGACGCGATAAGAAGACTGAAACCAAATCAATGTATGGGGTTGTCTAAGGGTGCTACCAAACCAATCTGTATCAGTTATCTTTCTTTGTGTAATTTTTGTTTTGTAGGTTTAATTATAGCCATTGTTATATAGTTCTTATTATATTTATATATTTTTATTAGATTATTAAGTATAGGTAACTTTTTTGTACACCGCCGACTTTTTGTTTTTGTCTATCCTGTCCAGCCAAAGGTTGCCTGGAAGAGATTGCTTTTGGCGATAAGGACGCCCATTATACAATTGCTAATCATTTTTTTGTGTGTTTTCTTGTGTACAATAAAGTGTTTATCTATCTATCTATCAATCAATATCGATCTTCGATCAAAGACGTCGATCGATTGGTGTGGAAGCTTTGGCTGATCGCCGAATACGAGTTGATAAAACATCAATCATGGATCGTGTGGATCACTATCGACCTATTTGGTATACGAACAACCATTTGGACTATCCACCAGTATCTTTTAATTATCTTTTAAGAGGACCTGTTGTTGGCCTGTACATACGCCTTTATTACTTGTAATCTCATTAGGGATGCGAAAACTCGATTATGATTTTTAGTATTATGATTTTTAGAGCCAGAGATCGCATGATTTCAAGACTTCGATATTTTCAATGGTTTTTTTATTCTGTTATTGATCGTTGCTTGATCAATGATGAATTGACTAGAACTCGACCTATTGAGCTGAACAATATGGTGTAGTAGGAACTGTCGATCGACTTTGACCTACCTTATGCAACATCGATCGTTGGCATTGATCGACGATCGATTAATTGCTAACACCCTAAGCCGAGGCATGATATACTATACAATATAATTGTAGAGCCGGCTTATGGACGATAAGTTTACGTGATAACGTTATAAGAAAACATTGATGAAAAATTGCATTCTTTTAACCTATTAAGATAAATATATTAAGAACGCTTAGGCCGAACGTGCCTCTCTATCGCTTGTTCCGCGCTCTCGCTTGCACGATCGGCTCAGTCGGAACGTGACAATTTTTCGTGCGTGCAGCCGGCATCATTTATAAGACGTTATCAGGTCAAAAATTAAACAAATTGAAGATATAATTTGTAAAAAAATCCAGATCACTGCCCGAGGGTCCCCTAAAACACTGACGGTACCTATTGCCATGAATGGTCAGATAGAAGCCAGCTATTTGGTCCTTAAAGAACTCAACTGTTTTATATGGATTTTATATTATTTTATAAGTGTTTGTACATTTCTGAAAACAACCAATGGAATCTTAATGATCATGGCCAAAATTAGCATAAGGTAATTCTCGCGCAACGTAGACAAAACTGTTAGTTGATTTCAAACCAATTCTCATGTCTATGCTTTGGTGAGTACAATACTTACCTACTTCCCGGATTTAATACAACAGCTACCTACTATTACTAGTTCGTTTGAGACAGGTGTCAACAACATTTAAAAAGTCGTTCTTTACCTATCTTTACCTATAAAAGAGCTTAACCTGACTGACTGACTGATTCATCATCGCCGAGCCGAAACCGCTGAAACTAGAAATCTGAAATTTCGAAGGTAGCTTCCTTTTATAGCAAAACCACCCACTAAGGCGGAGTTTTTTGAAATTCAATCCCTTAAGAGGGTGAAAGGGGGTGAAAACGAAAGTACGAAACATTTTAACGCGTAGTGCGATTTGCTTGAAACTTGATTTAAATAATTAAAATGCTAAATAAATGGACACGTGTTACAGGATATTTCAAAATAACGCTAACAAAGGGGTAAAATTGGGTGTCAAAGTTTGTATGGGAACTATTCAACGGGTGGTGTGATTTCTTTGAAACTTGGTTTGGATACTTAAAATGCAAAATAAGAGGACACGTGTTTCAGGATTTTTCAAAATAACCCTCATAAAGGAGTAAAATGGGGTGTGAATATTTGTATGGAAACTTTTTAATCGCAATAAAAAAATGCGGACGAAGGTGCGAGCAACAGCTAGTAAATTATATAAGTATATCTCAAATACTAACGCTATCGCCCAAATACTGAAACGCCACTTAAATTTGAAGGCTACTAGATGTTTCCATCTTTTCCGTTTCCGTCACTTTCCTCATACAATGTTGAACGTAGACCGACAAACAAATGTTGAAGGATAACGTGACGAGTCTCAAACGTTGGTTTGGTCTCAAATACATAAAGTAGCGTTTCAGTACTCCGGCATTAGAAACCGAGACGAATCTAAGCGTGATTTCACGCTTCCTAGAATGAGCTCAATTTTTTCCTCAGAAACGTACTACGCCTTAGTCTTAGACGTGGATATTTCATCCCGAGCCTTTTAGGTACCTACTGTAACCCCTTTAGTTAGAGCACTAGTGTTAGGTTGTCTTTACTAGTGGTACTGGCCCCGCCTTCCAATCCGTCTTCCTTCGAATCCAGTCGTGCCAATTCTATTGCCAAACCAATTTATTTTGCTGTTCGAAAAATGTATGTCCGTACTCTCAAACAGTGAAGCCAAACATCGCGAGGAAACCAGCATGTCGTAGAACTTCAAAAGCTCTAAAACATGTGCTAAGAGCACGAAAGCAGCGCACTTTTATCTTTTTACCACACTGGTTAAAAATAACTAGTGACACAATAAGGTACCCATAATTTTAGGTGAGTGATAAATAATGCCATGTTACATTAGGCGTGACTTTATGTGCTCTATCAGTCACATTTCGTACCTCGTGCTATGTTCGTCTCAAAACTCGCACACACGTGCACGTGCCTGTATACGGCGTCAAACAAAGATGTTGAAAACTTTGCCGTAAACAGAAGACTTGTGCGCCTTGACCTTGTTGCGAAAACCAAAGTTTCTCAATATCCGATCCGTTGAGGTTGATACAATAAGTAGATAGGTATATTTCCCACTAATGTTTATTTGTTTGTATTGGTTGTAATTCCGTGGTTTTACAGAACTAGCTAAACTATCTTAAGATCTTATTGTTTTTGCACCAAAGTTTGAATGAGAATAACAATTTTAAATTGACTAAATTTACGCGTGCTTGACTTGTTTTAGCTCATTTTAGACATGTAATTCAGTCTAGTTTTAAATTGCGGAAAATATAACGAAAATAATCTTAATAATGGAATAAAATGCAATTTGAACTTCTTTTGAAACCGTCGTTCAAAACTGTGACTCTAATTTGAACTTTGGCTATAACAAAACAACATATCATGTTTTAGGAAATTTTAGCCAGTACCTACGGCGAAACAGAATTGCCAACAATGCCAATAGGTAGGTAGGTATATATTACTCAAGCACGCATTATAAATGAACCGCTTTAGCTAAAACTTGGTGTCAGAGCCAATAATGACTGAATGACCGACAAAATTCTACTAGTTTTTACTTAAAGCTTACATAAGAATACCCACTTTTGAAGAAAGCTTAATATAATGTAAATGACTATTATTGATAAGAATGCTCGGTCTCATGTTGCTCTGCCCTCAGAGATTTGCAATATATAAACAACTGTAATCTTGTACCTATTAGTTTTTCATAGTTAAGCTAGTTATTAGGATCATACAAAGCGCTAGGACCAGGACGAGTTTCTTGCCAGTTCTTCTCGGACTTGAGTTAGTAGGAATTGGCACCTAGTATGTAGGTAAGACTTTTTAAAGTGATCCTTATGATTGTACTGAACATAAATATTTGAGTTTAAGTTTTATAGATGTAGATGTAGATGTAGGTTTTGATCTAGAACAACGTAACTATTTATCATCAAATGTCCGGGATTATAAATAAATAATCCCGGACATTTCACAGAGCATCACCTGGCCCCAAAGTAAGCAAAGCTTGTGTTATTGGTAACACATGACTAATATATTATGACTGGCCTGTCAGCTGAGTTGGTAGTATAGCTCTGCCTTCTGCGTTGTAGGTTGAGAGTGCGATGCCCTCCCAGGTAACATTTCTGTGATGACTATATAGGTACGTGTTTGTTCTGTGCATCCTAAGTAATGTATTTAAGAATAATAAGTATTCTATCAGCCATCTAGTTCCCATAGTACAATACGAGCTATGCTTGGGTAGGGGCTAGATGGTGTTGTGTGAATTGTCCACCAATATTCATTTATTTATTTATTTATTTCGTCTATGGTGCATGGTGAAGTAAAGCCTGCATTAACCTTCATATTGACCTAGAAATGACTGTTGCTTGCACGATACCTACTAAATGTAAAAGAAAACTAAAGTTCCAAAACCAACTCTATGATTAACTACAAAAGCGGCAGATAGAAGGTAGACTATCCATCTCTCTCTACTTTGCTTCAGAGACAACTTTCTAGCACATTATGCGCTTTACGTAACAAATATCTAATAGTTATCTTGCCCACCATTCACTTAGCCCACTCTACAAGCATTGTCTTCACAAGAGCGGTGCTAGATAAAATCTGTAATCAAATCAATTTTAATTTAAACTTAAATAGATTGTTCCGCTGTCCTCATTACTCTGTCATTGTAAGTAGAGTGAGACAGGACCACGTTATCTCTTTCATGATATTTAAAGGCAGGAATAGATGGACAGCTCAAGCTAAATATTTCTCTCCATGGCTCAGTCTTGAATGAATTGAGCAGTCCACAAATAACTGCGTGGGATTGCGTACGACAACGTATTCCCATTCAGTTTTTTGTGGACTAACCAAAATATTGACAACTTCTGTTGTCATTTACGTACTGCCATTCCAACTTATATTATAAATGCGAAAGTAACTCTGTCTGTCTGTTACGTTTTCACGCCTAAATCGCTGAACCGATTTTGATGAATTTTGGTATAGAGATAGATGGGACCTTGGAGAAGGACATAGGCTACTTTTTATGTAGGTATCACGCGTGCGAAGCCGCGGGCAGCAGCTAGTAATAATTATATATTCGAGTGTTCGGATTTGTTGGTACCTTTTCACGGGTAAACGAGTGAACGGATCTTGATGAGATTTGGTAAGAAGATATATTGTATCTTAGGGACGGACATAAGCTACTTTTTACAATGACACCTCGCGTACGTATGGGTCACGGGCAGCAGCTGCATTACTTAAAGTATGTAACTTGCTATGGATGTGATTAAATAAAACTATTATAACCATACCGGACGCGACACAACTTCACGGCAAGATGTAATTTTTTTGTTTTTTTCGGGCTTCACACAGTGCTGTTAGGTTGTGTGACAACTTGTGACAGTTTCACACGGACTTTAGGCGCTCGACCTTTGCAGCGAGCAGTCCGTCTATTTCTGGCCTTACAGTCGCAGGTCGTGGCTCGTGGAGTGGTGTAGCTGTAGTTGCGCAAGCGCGCTGGCGATGCCGCGCGCCGCCGCCGCCGGTCGAGTGCGCGAGGCCACTTCGACCTCATTTTCGTCAGGCCTGCAAATGTCAGGATCAAGGGCGGATCGCGATTCAAGAATAAATTCCTTCATATTACCTATCCTTCTCGATGTACATTCAGGGTTAGATTATCGTATTACTTACATAAGAACGGAAAATCGTTTGAGATTTTCAAAGCCGTAAATAAAAAGAACTGGTTTAAACAATTTGATTTATTCTATAAAGGCAAATAGCAAAACCAATTTCAAACATAATAAAACCAAAACAACACTCGTTATACCTACTTATGCTACTTATGTAAAGTAACATTTCCGAGTCGTTTCAAGATATGAACCAAACTAAAATTAGTTTCGATCTTTCTACAACTTGCTAAAAACTCTTAGACCGGCTGGTCTAACAATTTGTAAAACAAATCATAACTACAGTTTGCTTAAATCACCTTACCACTGATCAAAGCTGGTACATTGCATGGTAGTTGGAAATGAACGAAATTAATGCCGAACTTTAGCAAAAATTGTACTCAACTGTTTTCAAAACTAAGTAGGTTTTTACCTACCTTTTACCATTACTAGTAATTTAAACTCATTTATAAATACAAGAATTTAAGTACTTTCTTTATGTAAGTTTAGCTTCGGTACAACATACAGTCTCCCTTTCATGCCACAAGGAAAAGGTGTTGCGTAAAAGCTTCGACACAGCCTTCCACTTTTATTAACTACCTGCCTACCTATTACATTATTAAATCTTTAGATTGCTTACAAGCGATACGCGTAAATGCTCCTGAAACGCCACCAGCCACTACACTCTGTTATATAGAAAACGCCGGGGTTATTACGTATACGTCGGAGTAGTTACAACAATGTCAACGCGTCAGTATTATCTACGTAATAAGTCCCAAGTCGGAAAAAACCTCTTATTGCGGACGGTTACTCCATCTAGGTATTGCTCCTAAAATATTTATCCCAGGAGTAATACATGTCTATGTATTTCTACTACATTATCCAAACACCCTTAGTAGTTTGCAACAGTTGCGTCGACAATGACAAGCCGTCTATACCAAGGAGATAATGAGTACTTGATACATCCTTCATACATTTATCTCAAGTAGGGTATACTACAGGGTATACAATATTTAAAATTGTATAGTAGGTATTTAAATTGACATTCGCAATTAATGTCATCATTGTGTTGTTATCGAGAGAAATAAACGGGTTGTTGTACATTTGCCACAAAGTACCTAAATTCGTCACATTTTTGTAAACTCCATACATTGAAAGTAAATTCGTCACATGCATTAAAAGTATGTGTAAGTTCGTCAAAGGTAGGTAAGGGTTATTGTAAATTAGTCACAAGTATTTTAGTGAAATTCTATTTGCATCATGTTTGTATAAAGTACAGGCAGCAAGCAAACTTATTGGTTTACTCTTCGTTTGACATGTCATGAAGTAACATAGCTCTGCTAATTTAATATTTTTTACTCGTTTTATTGCATGTTCTATTCAGTAATCTTAGCGGAATTTGACATTTGATGGGTATTGACAATTGAATTGTATATGTATTATGGTGCAATGTGATTTGAACGACGAGGAATCCCAAGAAAACTTTAGACGGCCATACCGCGTGACGTCTAGAATTAATTGACAATTGACCATCGACTAAGACTTTAACAAACATTCTTCTTTTCTTTGTTAATGGCCTGTGACATACTAATGTCAATTCTGCCAATGTCAAGTGTTTTTATTTTATAGTCAGTTTGTTTGTTATAAGTCTTATGGTCAGTTGTCGATTCTAGACGACACGCGGAATGGCGTCTAGAATTTTCTTGGGACTCCTCGTCGTTCAAATCACAATACAACACAATACACATGAAATCCAATTATCCATACCCGTCCCGCAGCCACAATTTATTCATTAAAATTCCGCCAAGATTACTGAATAAAACATGCAATAAAACGGGTAAAAAATATTAAATTAGCAGAGCCTGTTGCTCCATGAAATGAATGACAGACGAAGAATCACTCTAACAAACAAATTGACTATAAACAAAAATAAACACTTGACACTGGCAAAATTGACATTATTATGTCACATGCCATAAACAAAGAAAAAGAAGAAGAGAAATAAACAGTAATTTGTAATTTTGTAAGATATATTTAATCGGCAATCGCGGAATCCAGTACATCCGAAGCACTACCTACGACATCCACATAGTGAGCTTTGTCGCCAGCAGATGATCTTATATACTTGGAAAGAAGGAGGGGAAAATCTTTACTTTATAAAGGGCATCAGTACAATCTAAAGATTTTTTTTGAGTAAAAACGAAATATAATTTTATAAACATTATTTAACGCTTGTTTCTGATAATCCTAAAGAAATAATTTTGACATTACTACAAAACGTGTAAGATTGTATCAGTAGTAATTCATAGACATGTAACTACTACGGGTAGAAATACGTTAGGAGCAATAGATGGACTAACCGATTGCGGAAGCTGCCCGCTGCCTAAACACTTATTATCAGTGATAGTGGAATTGACGCCTATTGCGATGTTTCGGGTGCGCGGGTGAATTTCTTGTTATATATTTTTATCGTCTTTTCGAAGACGATAAAAAATACATTCAAGTGATTCAAGTTTACGCTCTAGCCTTTATCATTTAAATATTTTAGGCAACGATTTCACCATACGTATTAGACTCGTATGTAGTGTATAGTATCGTGTATAGTGACTAGATGTCGCTGCTAAATTGTGCACGGCTCTAGATCGCGCTAATGTTGCGTTTTGAGCGTTGAATAACTGTGATACGAAGTTATTTGTTGATTATTATCAATCAGATTTTTTATTAATTTTTGGAGGCAATGTCATTGTCAAATTTCGTTTGGAAATCCTGTAAACTCATAGTAAAATCAATATCAAGACAGTATTTACGTGTCTAGAATTCCTTAACTTTGCAAAAAATTGTGCTAATTCAAACAAACTAATTGTGAGCCTTCAATAATGTAATAGGTAGTGAAGCGGTAGGTAAAATAGATAAATATAAACGTATTTATAAATTCACGGTTTGTTTTCCTGTTAGCCCAAACGCATCGTAATACAAGCTATTTCTTTCCGAAATAGATGCAACGATCGTAGAGCTTTGACAAACACAACTCTTTCTGTAAATACTTATTTATCAATTCAATTGTCAAATGTCAAATTGCTTCTATTGCTGACATGTTCATAACCAAGTTTAATGTAACTTAAAACCATCATGGTTATTCACGTTATTTTTACTATAAACGAGATGATTTATGAGTTTTTAAAAACTACATGGTACCGTAAGTATTGGGTGGCGTGATCGAGTTGTAGACGACAAGGAAACCGGTGGTAGTATTATTAATATAATTCTTAAAAGAGTGTGAGAGGGTAGATACACTCGCAGACTTTCTACTGTGATCGTAGCGCTTGCAACTATGCTGAAATATCGGGAAATAGAAAATATCATAAATTATGATAAATATCTCGTTTATAGTAAGTATGATTGGTTGGATGTTTTTATTTAACTGAACATTGCTGTTGCTTCTATTGTTTCCTAAAATATTAATGCCCTTATTTTGTTATAGCCAAAGTCCAAATTAGAGTAATAGTTATTCTACAATTTAACTGTTTTTCCTAGAATTTTCCGCTGTTTTAACCCCAAATGATAAGGCGTTTAAAATGAGCTAAAACACGTCAATAGTACATTTTAGAAGTGTCATTTAAAAACGTTATTTTAGTTCATACTTCGGTGCAAACAAAATAATATCGTTCGTATTATACAAAATTTTAAGTAATCTGGCGACTCTATAGAATTACCAGCTCAATTCACTTGTTTCGCTAGAGTAACTAAATTTTCCTAAAACAAAAACGATCTTATTTTGTTTGTATTAAAGTCTTGATTAAAACTGCGGTTATTTTCCGCAGTTTTTATCAACACCTCTATACATTATTTTCAATAAAGGAATTTGAATAAAAATTATAGCAATAAAACAAAAAATAATTTGAACTTTTTATAAAACTGGGATTTAAAATGGGTACCTACTCTAATTTGAACTTTATTGGTAGTAAAATAAGGTCGTCCATATTTTAGAATATTTTAGCTAGTCCGGCGAAACAACAAAATTGACAGCAATATCTATCTTAAATAGAACTAGACGTGCAATTATGGAATACTATTTAAACAGATACTAACAGTTTACAGTTAGTATTGATGAATTGATATTCCAGAAGGTTGATGTTGATTGACATGCTGCGGATAGAAACTGAACGTACGTAATACCGATCCATGAAATAATACCTTGAAAATTGAAACTGATAGACATTGATTGTCAAAAGTTCCATAATCGCCATCTTAGTTATTACGTATATAACCATCATACTCTAAACGCATTTATAATTAGGTTTTTATGCCCATAAAATATAACGATAAACACACGTTTTAATAAGTTGCTACATAAAGTTAACGGAGTAGGTAATAAACAGGTTCTGTTATTTATACTTAGTTGCAATCACCTGGGTTTTATGAGTAGGTAAAGCTTTATAAAAATGGATACAAAATCTTATTTTCTAGAACATCTATGGCAGTTTACGACTTGGGTTAGCCTTCATCAGTTACTATTAGGCAGCGTATTAGTGTGAGTGTACGTATGCGCGTATATAAAGTGTTTTCCATAATAATTACTTCAAGAAATCCTGCACTTTATGAGTATTATTCAGGTTGTCGACCTCTGTGGTAGAGTGCGTTGACCGATCAGCCAGTTGAGACGTAAAAGCAAAATTAGGATTTCCCGTATTTTTGAGCGATAAAACAGCTCGTCTATCGACGGCTCTAACTTTCTTCTAATCTGACTAGGTAAATTGCTCATTGAAAAACACCTAAAACTGAATCCGATAATGGTGGGTCCGCTTGTTATCCTTCGCAGACTCAGCTGATCGTCTCCTAGCCGCCGCATAGACCGCAAGCTTCGACGGAGAAGGCAGACTCGAGTCCCTCGGCCTGACTAATGACTCTCTGGACTCTGCGGCGGGTAATGACGCCGATGTTGGCACTGAGGGTAGCTTGCGGACTGTGTCGTAGGGGAGAGGCGATCTTCGAGATGCGGTAGATGCTATGGAGCCAGATCCGTCGGAATCCTGGAAAGAGACGTAGCCTTTTATGATAAAAAAATATTCGCAATTCTTTTATGATGATCACAACATCATATAGCCCTAAACTAAGCTTGTACTAAGGGACACTGATAGCTGAAATAATATTTTTCGATTTTTATAAACACCCAGACCACAAAACAAACATCTATGTTCATCATTCATGAAGGGAATTGAAACAACAACCTACAGCGCAGAAGGCAGCGCAGATTTTTGCACAGAAGAAGTATTTGTACCTATAGATACCTTAATGAAGAATTCACAACTTTCGCAATACATGATATCAATTTTAGTAATGAAAATCTTCAAAAAATCGCCGAAAACAGCACAATCATTTTTAATCCACACTTCCAGACATGTTGAATATATTACCTAGAATACCTTTTGGCATTTTTTACTAAATTGGGTAAATTAGACTTGTCATCTCAAAATTCTTAATTTTGGGATAAATTGGCAACATCAGAATACCAAAGTTTAATTTGACAGTTCTAAACCTAATTTTAGCTAAAATTAGTTAGATTGGTGCCAACAGAATTGAGGCCAATACCTTTCTAGCATCTCTATGCTCCAATCTATCATATCTCGTAGTTCTCGCGGAGGGTTTCCTTGGCGGTCTCGGCAGGGCAGATGGTGGCGGGGGCAGGGATGATGAGCGGGTCTGTTGAGAAGCTCTGCCTTGTCTTTCCAGAAGCAATGCCTCTTCTCCACGTCCACTGGTTCCCCGAGCGCCGACTGCGCTGAGTCCAGGGAAACAGCATAGACCTCGCTAAGAACAACAGTTAGGTACTTGTTCATAAATTCTATTACATTTAATTACACGCTAGGAAGGATTCCTCACTTCATCTTGCCCTGCTATACAGTATGGGTTATATATATTAGGCAGATGGGGAGATGTCCTTGCATTGTGTTATACGGATAGCTACGATAGCATGCAGGTTGCATGTCGCTATTATATGTTCGTCTAATCGTTCAAAGTATTCAGTGATGTTTGAACATCAGATTTTATTTGTTTGTTCCAAAACTGTGCAGTTTTAACATAAATAGATCCTCATAATAGGTTGGACCGATGGACAAGCTAACAAACTGGATACCGAACTCAAGAGCTCAGTAAACAAATCAAAGAATAAATTATTGCTAAAGATAAAACATTTAAACAGATAGACAAATATTTATTCTAATCTAAAATATTTCCGTAAATCTATTCCTCAAAAAAAATTCGACGCGTGTTTCACCTCTCCACGAAGCATCCTCAGGAACAACTGACTCGCTCCGCTTTTCAATCCAGCGTTCGGCGAAGCAACAAGTCTGCAGAGCTAAGTGTTTTTTCGTCTACGTGTGGAGCGAGTCAATTGTTCCCGAAGATGACTCGTGGAGGCGAAACACGTGTCGAATTTCTTTTTGAGAAATAGATTAGTGGAATAGTACTAAATATTTGTCTACTTATCTATTTAATGTAATGGATTTCAGCAAAGTCACGCCTGAATCAAAAATATCTGGTTATGATAACAAAAAGCTCATCTAAGATTAGAATTTCAGATAACAGTTATATTAGTTACACAAACAATACAAACATAGTTAAGACTTACCGTTCAATCGAAGTTTTAATGCGACCACTCCAACAATGCTCACTTTTTCACTTTCAAAACATTCGTGAGTACATTTGTACGTTTTGAGAAACACGGGTTTTTACTCACATATTATTTTGTCGATGAAGTCACCGACACTGTTTCAATTCATCTAGAGAATACGACAAAGCGAACGGTGGATCAAACTTACCCTAATGAATATTTTCTAAATTAATGGAAACAGTGACGGTGCTTTTGTTGACAAAATAATGCTCGCTTTTCTTCACTTTTTCAATCAAAAAACTTCACTAATTAATAAAATTCTAAATTGGAGTCATTAAATTGAGTTGGTTTTTTAAGTCTGTATATTAGTTTTAGCAGGTTAAGTAGGTATTACTGCTACACTCCAAACATTAGGTAAAACTATAGAACACAATTGATTTTAGCGCTTTTAAGCTAAATGTTAGAGGCAGCCATTAAAACAACAGCAAACAAAACATCATTTTTATTCTAAAACATGCTTTACTAATATAGCACAAAATACATTGAATATTCTTAGCAAAATATATGTAAATATACATTTTCCTTACACCTACATGTAAATCCTAGGAATGACAAGTTACAAATTCTATTTCCATTTATATAAAAGGTAAATGGGGCTGATAATTGATTTGCTAATTTGACCGTGTTAATTTGACCGTGTTCATCCTTGACTTTTCCACCCACGACGGAACGGAAAAGTATTATGTGTTTAGGGTGAGAGTTAATTTATATTTACAGGTTTAAAAAAGTGATTTTACCATATTAAAACTATATTTTTTTAACCTTTTTTTTACTAAATCTTTTGTTTACAAACAAGGCAATATTAATGTGCTAGCTCTTAAACAGTAAATTTCATTAATAAATAGCTGCAACGCTTCACAGATATCAAAATAGGTTGGGCGCAATAAAGGTTACTGTCAGAAATAAAAATGTCTTTACGGTGAGTTTTACGTTTGGCTTTATCCAAGAACCACATTGTGGTTACTTTGTCACTTCAGGCTGTCAATAAAAGAGTCAACTCGATAAAATATAGATTTGGTTATTGATAACATATGTTTATACTAAAAATAAATAAAAAATAACTTACATCAGTAAAACTAGATTCAGAGTTCGGTTTCAAAAATATCATCGAAAAGGGGCCGCAAAGTTTTTAATCTAACTTTGGCTTAATTTTGTGACCAATAAAATAACATTATTTTTAAAAAGATACAATACATTATTGTATGATCGATTAATTACATAGCTTATTATTTATTTATTTAATTATGTATTACCTCCGTTTCTTACAAGACTAGGTGATTACTAGTGGAGACATAGACAGTATAGGTCTATGAGATTCTATCAATCTAAATATTTCATTGGCACCATCTCTCGACATTATGTGTATTACTATTTATAACATTTATATCATAAAAGGCACTATATAAGGCATTTATGTTTACACTCTATCCTATAACATAAATTGCTAGAGTGGTGCTTTAGTATGCTCTGTCCTTGTCATTCTAATGTCAAGCAATAGAGATGACAACATATTTAAACAACACATTAGCTAGACTGTGTTTATAAGATAGACCATAGTCTTTCAATTTCCCTACGTATACATTATTATATATTTTGTCCAATACCAATCTTAGATATATAATCTGGCCACGCTAACTCTGCATCGGAATACATGGACAATACTATAAAATATTAGTGTATGGTATCATTTTACTTCAGTCACATGTATGATCTAATTGGAATTGGAAACCTAATAACTGATATACTACTTAGTAATATTTTATTTTAGAACAAATTTATCGGGACAACTTAGCGGCATTTTTTCACATACGCCCATTGATATTGATTTTTGATTGTGTTATAATACAACGAAATTATTAAAATTTTTCGTAGTACAGACATGTTGTTTCTATTTCTATGATAATTTAATCATATTCCACTATTATCGACTTCTGCAGAGTAAGCGTAGCCAGTCTCTATAATTTAGTTGTATTAATTAAAAAAACAAGTATTTTTAATGTATTAGGATGCAAATTCAGACCTGATTTTAATTTAATCAAAACTAGTTTAAAATGTCATCTAAATATCTAAATATCAACCATACCTTCTTCAATATACTTTTAGTGTTTTTGATAATGAGAAGTACATATATATAATCATGCTGGGTCATTTAACTTTGTTCATTCAGTACCTGAATAGGTGCCCGCAGTGGGATTTCCCGAGCACTTCCATACTTCGGGGGCACATTAAGTTATTGATCCTGGCCTTTTAAAAGAAGGCCGTGATAATATATGTGTTGTGAAGTTTGCACACATACAAAGGAATGTTACTGGGAAATAAATTTGTATAGGAATGTTAGTGAATACCAACGTTGTATGGTTTTCAACACGGGTTGATGAACAGTTGTTTTCGAGACTACTACATCAGCTGCCACTATGCTATTACTCGCACGAGTAATGTGAGTTATGTGAGTAATAGATCGAGCTGCGTTTTAGTTGTTCAAGTACAAAGAAACTTCGAGAAACTCGCTGACAGCATTTTAGTGAATAAAACAACATCATATCATTCATTCGTTTCTCGAGCGATTAAATAGAGTTATCTCGCCGGCTTTGATAGAACTGGGTTGCCTGCTAGTGCAAGGGTCAGTAGTCGGGGTAGTAGCTGGCATGCGAGCGGTCGGGCGAGTAACTCACGGCGGGCACGGGCGGCCGCTCCAGTCTCGACTCCAGCGCCGCCAACTGCTCGTCCAATCGCAAAGATGTGCTGTCGAAGCCGCAACCTATAACATTGTATGATAGGTTAAGTTTCAGAGACGAAAAACATACATACACATAATGTAGTCATTTCGTTTATATCAAAAATCTAAACAAACAATAATAATAAATATTGGTGGACTATAAACACAACACCATCTAGCGGAAAACTAAGCATAGCTTGTAATATGGTGACCAGATGACTGGTAGAATACTTTTAAAATACATACATTATGATGCTTTATTTGACGACCTCTGTGTCTCAGTGGGCCAAAGCCCGCCTGAGACGCAGAAGAATGCGGGTTTGATTCTGGCCGCGGAACAAATGTTTGTATGATCTGCACGTATTCGTCTCGAATCTGGTTGTTTTCTATGTATAATATGTATGTGTAAATAAAAATAAATGTGGTACCCATAACACAATCTCTGCCTACTTTGGGTTTATTTATTATTTGTTTTTTTATTCATAACACAGAACAAACGCCTATGCTCATCGCATTAATGTTTATCCTGGTAGTTAATTGAACATCCAACCCACAGCTCAGTAGACATAGTTACTACCAACAGAGCTGACAAGTCCGTCATGCTAGTCATATATACTCAACGACTGTAATCCCAGGACTCAGTAGACACATCCTCAGATCTTTAGTTTTACTTGCTTTAGTTGTTATTAGGTATCAGAATTTCATGATCGCATGACTTACTTACTTATTAATGTTCATCAGAAACAGCCATTCACGTCCCCATACATACATATGTGTATATTCAAACTAAAGTCTACTATTAGACCTTACAGTAGTACTATTGATTAAAGTACAATGAACACAACATCTGATCTGATTATATGTTCTGATTAGGGGCAGACAGACAGATAGACGGACATAGCGAAACATAGCTTCTTGCGGACTTCAGAACTGTAGACCACCAGTAGACCGTTGGCTTACCGCTAGCGTTATCGTTGTGCGGCGAATAGTTTCGTCTTGCCAGATGACGGTACCGACCCGACACACTGCCGCTACCGCCAACGCCCTCTGCACTCGAAAACGAAGCACCCGAAGACAGGCCCACTACAACACAACAATACAAGTAAGCCGCTGCCAGTGACAAAGATAATAATTACGTTTTAAAAACTTCGATCACATATACCTTTAGATTCAGTGTTGCATAAATGGCTCGAGTTTACTATGCTTACCTATCTATAAAGAAATACAAAAATATCGCAACGTCATAAGAGTATTTTAATAATAATCAACCTTATCTCTTTTAGTTATGGTTTAGTTTGGACTAACGCGTATTTAACATAGGACCTGTTGCTCCGCGGTACTGACGAGAGCTCGAAAATTTTTATTAATGTTGGCGGGGCGCATTGTGGGCGCTTAGAAAATTCAACTTTATAATCATATCATTAAAACTTAAAATTGTAATCACAATACGCTCCTCTAATGACGTTTATCATACCATGAAAGACACACTAAAAATAGAACATGGAATTCATGGAGTCGCTTTGTTGACAAACATTTCAACACTTATTTAAATCTATGAACTACGTAGTTTATGTGTGGTCAATTCTATTACATTTCACTGATAAATTAAGTCATTTTAATTTTTTGAATTCGAATTCGAAACGAATTTTGGCAAGGTCTGTAAAATTCTTGTCCTCGTTCTTTCGCGACTATGGATATCCATTCTGCACACCGAAATGGATGAGTAGGAAATCAACAAACATAATTTTTTTTTAATAAAATATAACCTCTCCATGCATTTTGTTTCAGAACAACCGAACGACCAACCGATTGTGGGTAGGATTGTTGCATTTATTTATGGCGAATATTGGCTAAATGATAAAATACTTGTTTTCAATTGTTTAATAATGATATAAGTACTGTATAACAGAAAATACATATCATGTACTTAACGGAAGAAAGCCTCGGGCCGTTTTTAAGGCCGCGACACTTAATCTAGAGGTATAATATAATAATAATAATAATGCCGGACATTTCACACAGCATCATCTGGCCCCAAAGTAAGCAGAGCTTGTGTTATGGGTACCACATGACTGATATACTACATAAATACTTTTTTTTTTGTAAATACATACATATTATACATACTATATGTGATCGAAGTTTAAAAACTAAAAAGAAAACCGACTTCATTCGTCACCAGCGAGGTTCATTAGCGGTCGCATGCGCGGCTCCAGTATTTGGAAGTATATAAAGCCATTAACACCCCCAGTTACATTTCATGGCAGTAGGTATTTTTTTTAACTTCTCTTCTTCTTCTTCTCTCTTCTCTTTTAACTCATCCCATTTTCAGAATGAATTCTAAACTAATAAAAATAATAAAATAAATAGTCTCGGACATTTCACACAGCATCATCTGGCCCCAAAGTAAGCAGAGCTTGTGTTATGGGTACCACATGACTGATATACTACTTATATACTTTTTTTTTTTTGTAAATACATACTTATTATAATTATATAGAAACACCCAGACCCGAGACAAATATTTGCAGATCGTACAAACATTGTCCCGCGGCGGGAATCGAACCCGCAACCTTCTGCGTCTCAGCCGGGTCTTAGCCCACTGCGCCACAGAGGTCGTCAAACTAATAAGAAGATAGCTTATAAAATAATATACAATGTGATTTTATCTTTATTTTTTAATTGAAGCTATATTTCAATAAAGTTTGAAGCCACGTGTTAAAGGCCACTGACATATTTAGATGATTTCTGCTAAAATTAGCAAAAGAGAAAGACAAAGTCGCTAAAGTGAGAAAGGTCATTACATACTTTTGGACTGGCACTTGACAGTTTTGATTACAGCGAGATAGAAACTTTTTTACTTATGGTACATACCTAATTTTTATTTGGGATACAAGGAAGTTCCTACGATAAAGTTATTAAAAAATGAAATAGTTGACGAGTTAAAAATTATACATACATTTTTGTAACAGCTCTAGATAAATATCATTATCGGGCATTCGTATTTCCGATGAAAGTCGAAATCTATGAAGAATTTATTCATTTTGACAACCGTACGTACAACCATATTGGCTGGACCCTGGTTTAGCACCTAGGCAATGCCCTTAACGAAAACATATCCCTAAAAATGTGATGCTCCCTGTTTGGTGGTCAAGTGTATGATTAATCACAGCTTCTTACCAAACTTCTACTTTTTCCAGAATTTAGACAACTTCTTAGCAAGAAATAATTAAATATCCGAGAGTCAACAAACTTTTAAAATCCAAAATTCCTTATTTGAGAAAGGCATCGATCTATTACCACTACGCTGCCAAAGATGCATCGATAGCATGGGTGAATACTGCGATATAATAATTATATAAAAAATATAACTTGAACTTTTTGTACAAAATGGCAATTTCATAGATAATGATCTAATATTAGTAGGATTTAAGGATTGCAATATTTACCAAGTTCCTCCCGACTAGAGTTGTTCCGAAGCGAAGCTCCACTGTCATAGGCGGCGCTGGTGTGCTTCTGTAAAACTTTGACCATCGCATCTCGCTCTGCCACCTTAGACTCCAACTCCTTCACTCTGGAAGAAACGAATAGTGCGATGTTAATATAGACCTTATTTTATAGGAATTTATCAATTGACACCTTTTTACTTCTCCAACGACGACCGCGACGTTTCGCGTGTGTCACGGCAAGCAAGCAGTAATGCTCGCATTGCAGTGTTCCAGAGAATGCTGATGAAATTACATGTACATGAGAATTTTTAACTTTTTCTCAGGGGCATACCCTTAGCAATGTAACCACACCAAACCACTTTTACAACGTAATTTTTGTTTATTTGATTACCAAATTGTTTTATTCCTTTACTCATATCTTTTTTGCCATTAAAATTCCGTACTGCAAGTTAATAATGCCAAATGATTGGTTCACGGGAAGGTCTAATTTTGGGCCTAGTTGTAGGAACTTTACTATTTTCATAATATGTGTGCTTTAATTTGTTTATCTTTCTCTTTCTCTTTGTGGCCTTTTCTTGGTCCTTGTTCCGCTTTTGTACGCTCTTTTGTGTGTGTGATAAATAAATATACACTCGAGAGCATAGAAATCGCACATAGGGGAATTTTCCAGCATTTTGATTTCGACAGTTGTTTTTTTTATTTTTTATTTTTATTTATTTATAATGGAATGGCCTAAATTCGCTCGTTTCAGGTAGCGCGGTTTGTGGGACTTTGAGCAGGTATAAAAGGTTAAAAAACAATAAATTTGTGAATGTAACGATTTATTAATACGAGGTATTGCCTCCCCTAGCCTGAATAACAGCTTCCATTCGAAGTTTCATTGAAGAAATCATTTTTTTTACGAAATCCTGCGGTATGCTATCCCATTCTTCCTTGATCGCGGTTTGGAGCTCTCTGAGACTCGTAGGCACTGCGTTTCTGGCTCTTACTCGTTTAGTTCGTCCCATAAGTGCTCAATGGGATTGAGATCTGGGCTTCGAGCAGGCCACTCCATAACGAGTACTTCAACCTCCTCCAAGTACTGGCGTACTATAGCAGCGGTGTGTGGTCTAGCGTTGTCCTGCATAAAAACGAAGTTTTTGCCGATAAATCCCGAAAAGGGCACAACATGTTCTTGCAGGATCTCCTCGACGTAACGTTGGGAAGTCAATCCACGCGATCGACGGTCGGTATCGGGCCCTGTGATGAAGACAAGTTCGGTTTTCGCTTCCAGTGAAATGCCTCCCCAGAACATACACGAACCACCGCCGTATGCGACCCGTTCGGAGATGCAGCATTGAGCAAAACGCTCACCAGATCTTCGGTAGACTCTACCCCTTCCGTCGTTACCATGGAGACACATCCTGCACTCGTCGGAGAAGAGGACTGCCTGCCATTGATCCATAGTCCAATTAACGTGATTTCGAGCAAACTGAATGCGTGCTTGTCTGTGCGCTGGGGTCAATTTTGAGCCAGTTGCTGGTCTATGCGCTGTCAGACCTCCTTCGGCTAGTCTTCTTCTCACCGTCCACCGACTGACTTCCACTTCTCTTAACTTCCTGGAGCTGCTGTCCGAGTTGAACTGCATTCAATCGGCGATTTCGTAGTGATGTATTCACAAGAAAACGGTCATCGCGCTGTGTTGTCGCACGTTTTGGGCCTGTTCCTGGTCTCCTGGTATAGCCACCAGTTTGCTGATATCGCTGGTATACACGTCGACCAGCATATCTGCTCAAATTTAATTGACGAGCCACTTGACTTTGGTTCTGTCCGGCTTCGATTAGTGCAACCACTTGAGACACTGCTTCTGGTGTGGTATCCATTTTCTTGTTTAGAGAGATGACGTATTCGTTAAAGGACCTTCCTGACTGCAAACCACGCTACCTGAAACGAGCGAATTTAGGCCATTCCATTGTTAACCCGCCACTGCTATGATTTGGAAGATCAAGGCCAGACATTATGGGTTTTTAGGAAGCTAACAGTGTGTACTTTAATTTAAAGTTATATTTGCAACCAACCTTTAATAAAAAAAAAAAAACAAGTGTCGAAGTAAAAATGCAGGAAAATTCCCCTATGTGCGATTTCCATGCTCTCGAGTGTATGTTTTCTTTCTTGCTTTTCTTTCAAATAGCAATTTGCTAATTTTAGCTGTCTAATTTTATAAAATTATTGTATGTTTTTCATGTATGAATGTATATGATACTAGATGACCCGGTGATATATTTTTTTATTGAACAAAACAAAAGAGATATAAAAATAGAAGCACGTGCTTCGGAGCGCACGTTAAATTGTCGGTCTCACATAAGTATGTATGTGAAATGTCCGACATTATTTATTGTTTATTTATTTTATTTTAAAGAAGACCTCTGTGGCGTAGTGGGCGAAGGCCTGCCTACTGGTACGCAAAAGTTCACAGCAAGACAATGAACATTTGTCTTGCTGCGAACTTTTGCGTACTGCGAACTTCATTGTGAGTATTTAGATCCAGGTTGGTTACTTAAGAAAATTTGTAAATACTTTTTTTTTAAATACATATTATTATTATTTTGTTTTTAGATATTTTACTATCCCATTGTGTGTCATAACGTTGGAAATCATGAGGTTTCCTAAACAGTCCTTTTTTTTATTTAGTGGAGTTTTATCACTGAGTAACTATATCCCGTAAGGCTAAACAGTTGTTTGATACAGATATTCATATGCTAAGGATTAGGCTTTGAATTTTTATATTTTAATAGTCCAGGCTGTTCCCCCTACTCGCTGAACTGCTGTTTGCGACTACAAGAAATGTTTTCAAAATGAAGGCTCCACTATGCGTGTAAATTTTCCATTTGAGATACGGAACCCTAAAAGAAACACCAAAGTACCTGCTCTCCAGATCGGCTACTTTCTTCTGTGCGAGATGCAACTCGTCCATGTGTCGTATTTTCTCGCTGCGCGCCTCCGCCATGAGCCGTTCCGACTCGGAGGACGTTTTCTCTAGAGCGGCGATCTTAGCGTCCCTGAAGTAAACACTATTTTAAAATTCAAAGCTGCGAGGCACGGATTATTACAGGCGTTATGTTTATCTGTACAATTAAAGGCCAATTTGAATTTCAGCGGATTTCTCTGAAAATCAGAACGGACCGTTTCCCTGTCGACTAAGGCTACTAATCAATGCTTTTATATTAAAAACCATTTCATTTTATCCAGTCATTTTAAAAACGAGTATAAATTAAAAAAACCACCACACCAAAATAAAACATCTAACTATACATCCATTTCATTGAGATCATCACGTTGGTGCAGTAGGTTCAATAAATAAATAATGCCGGACATTTCACACAGCATCATCTGGTCCTAAGCAGCAGTAAGCAGAATTTGTGTTATGGGTACCACATGAGTTATAATACTGGGTACTTATATACTTTTTTGTAAATACATACATAAAACACATACACATTATATATAAAAACAACCAGACCCGAGACAAATACTTGCCATACATAAATTTGGCCCGCGGCGGGAATCAAATTAGCAACATTCTGCGTCTCAGCCGAACCTTAGTCTACTGCGCCACAGAAGCCATCAATAACTTAATAAGTAGTCGGGCATCCTGCACATTCAAGGTGATGCTGTAGCATCAGGTCAAGGTTACGTTTTTGCAATATTTTTGCCGTAACAGACTTCCAAATTTCAAATCTATCAGATCTATGGAAGTTGGTCACATTCCTTCATCAATTAGTAAAGAGCTGATAATCTTCAAATGGCTAAATAGATTTTATTGAATCATAACAAAAACACGTTAGATCAAATCATCTTTCAATCAAAAAAAACTAAATCAATATCTTCCGTACACAAATTCACAGATAAACATATAACATCCCTCAGTTTGTATCAAGGGTAAAAAACGTGGTTACAAGATTTTGACAATCCGCCATTTTGTTGCGTGATGGGAGACATGGGGTGATTCTTTCGAAAAACGCTAACCAGAATGAACCTACCTACCTCCTAAATGTATAAAACATACTCTTCCAAACTCAGAAATACTCACTTAGGTATAGAAGCGGCGGATACCGCGGCCTGCCTCAAAGCAGCTTCCTCCAAGTACCGTTGCTCCCACTTGGCGCACTCTCCCTCTAACGCCAACAGTCGTTCGTCTCTTTCCCGCAACGCGCGTCGCAGCTCTGCCTCCCCCCCGCTCCCCTCTCCCAACCCCCCGGAGCCGAGACCGGCGCCCCCGCATTTACATTCACGTTTTCTGTAACATAGTGAAAAGGGCTCCTGACATACTTAAAGATAAACAGACGAAATTCAAGAAATTATCAAGGACTGGCCAGTCAGTTCAGTTGGTAGTAGCTCTGCCTTCTGCGCTGTAGGTTGAGGGTTCGATTCTCTTCCAGGACAAACATTTGAGTTTTGAAAATAGGTTTGTTCTGTGTCTGGGTGTTATAATGTATCATAAGTATGTATTTAAAAATATATAAGTATTCTATCAGTCATCAGCGGGGCGATCATGGAATTCTGATACTATCAAAACTTTGATACTAATCGGTTTCGATTACTATTGATGAATTGGTATTACGGAAGGTTGATGTTGATTGTCATACATGCTGTCATATGAATAGAAAACGGAACGTACGTAATAGTAATCCATCTTGTCAAAAGTGGTTCTAATTACAATCAAACTAATGATTGAAATTATGCCGATTGCTAATCGAAACTGATAGACATTGGTTGTGTCAAAAGTTCCATAATCGCCATACTGGTCACCATATTACAAGCTATGCTTTGTTTGGGGCTGGATGGTGTCGTGTGCATTGTCCACTAATATTTAATTATTATTAATATGGTTTTCAAAGTTCATTTTAATGCTACCACACACAAAGCCATTGACAGAAGTTCTTGCAACCCAATAATCATTGACAACATGTTAAGACACCGGCATGTTTTCAAGTAGGATATGATTCCGTGACTAAAATATACGAGTATTCTAAGCATACGGTTACGTAAATCAAAACGCCATGAATTCTGGAACTTGTTCCCATATCTGATTACGCCTTAAGACAGTGCTTTCAGCAAAGTAAGTTTTGTATGGAAAAAAATTAAAAGCTAAGTACACTATTTAAGGTGGTGTATAAACGTGTGTATATTATGACAAATACAACTCTTCCAACTTTTTGAATCGTTATATCTCAGAAACGGTGGCTCTTAAGAAAAAAGTATTTAGACATTTTTTTATAGATAACTAGCTGTTGCTCGCGAGTTTCAAAAAAAGTTCCCATACAAACATTGACACCCCATTTTACCCTTTTGTTAGGCTTATTTTAAAAAATCCTGAAACACGTGTCCATTTATTTGGCATTTTATTTTATTTATTTATATCAAGTTTCAAGCAAATCGCAGCACGTTTTGCTGTAAATGGACCTTTCAAATTTCAGCTTCATTGGAAATCGCAATAATCCTTACTAATAATTTAAAACCGAAAGTGTTTCGATCTCTTTGTTTCCATTTCACAGCTTAACGACTAAACAGATCCGATCAGATCAGATAAAGTTTGGCAAGGATATAGATTGTATCTTGGGGACGGATATAGGCAAAATTTTATGTAGATACCACACGTGCCACTAGAAACAGCTACTTGTATTAAAAAATACGGCGCAGCCGGTAGGATAAGTGGGTTCAGATCACTGTGATTTGACACGTTAGTAATCGTCGTTCTAGTTTACCTTAGCGCGTGAAGTTCGTTTTCAAGTTGTGCGCGCAGTTTCCTCTCGGTATGCTCTCTGCGGTCGGAGGCTTGTTGGATCGAAGCTAAAGCACGCTGCAGTCCAGCCACTCGCTCCACGTAGCCGCTCGCATGACGACACTGAAACAGTCATTGCGACCTTGCAACATAGTGTATAGGAAAAATCCAAAGTGCAAATGAAATTCAAGACTGGATAAAAATGATGTGCCTATTTAATTTTGAAAGAATCATCCAATGAGCCAATGTATATTTACGTTTCGCCCACTGCAGTTAACTTAGATTGAGAAGATTTTAAATGGCTGATGGCTGGTGGGGAATTCGAAATGAATTTGAGCACATTATATACAAAAACTGTCTTATAAAGATATAAGTTATAGGCTCGCGGCTCGGTATCCGTCACCAAATAAGCAAGGATTATACAAAAGAGCGACTGCCCTTTTTCTTTACGACCTCTCGCAAAGAGTTGCGGCTTCGATTCCCGCCGCGGGATAAATGTTTGTATGGTCTGCAAGTATTTGTCCCGAGTCTGGGTGCTTCTAAGTATAATATTTATGTACTAAAAATGGATATAAGTAGTATAACAGTCATGTGGTACCCCATATCACAAGCTCTGCTTTGCATTGGGGTGTGCAGATGCAGTGTGAAATGCATGGCATTATTTATTTATTTATCAATGGTCATCAAAAACATTTAGATTTTGATATTGACCCATATTGTCATCTGTTATACGTAGTTTTTAGTATGCATACCTCTTCTTCAAGACGCACGACGTTAGTCTGAGCATTAGTGAGTGCGGTGTCCAGTATGTCTATATGCGTTCGTTGTTCCTGCAGTGTTGCCCGCTGCGCTGCCATCTCTATCTCCTGTCGCTCCTTCGCGCATGCCAACTCTTTATCTGTTGAATCAATTTATTAAATTAAGCACACACATCATACATACGGCGTACCGGCGCGTTAGGCGTATCTTGTATAATTTGTACAGTGAAAACGATAGAACTTTAGTGAAGAGTTTAAAGAAAAAGTCAAAAATTACTCATAAATCTTTAAAAATTTTTGTCGCTTTGCTAAATCTCAGTATTTAAGTTCAAAAATTAAAAACAGTCAAGAAAAAATAAAAGCAGCTTGGAAAAAAATTAATAGTGAAACCGGAAAATCCAAAACTCATAATAGTGTAATAAATTTAAATATCAACAATAATATCATTAAGCAAGATATAGATGTAGCAAAGGCATTTGAAACTTTTTTTACTGATATTCCCAGTCTCCACTACAAAGTCTTTAAACTCTTTTCATGTAATAGCAGAATCATTGTTAAAAAATAGTTTACCTGAATGTGTCACACAATTTTACTTTGAACATGTGGACATAAACGATATTATCAAGGCATTCAAAATGATCAATGTAAAAAAAGACCACTGATCTCTGGGGCATATCTGTCAGTGTTATAAAACCACTAATTGACATTATTGCACCAGATCTAGCTTTCATATTTAATAAATGTATTGACAGTGGAGTATTTCCTGATTTAATGAAACTAGCAAGATCATACCTCTATTCAAATTAGGTAGTCATTCCGATCCTAGTAACTTTAGACCTATATCAGTTCTTCCTACATTTAGTATAATATTTGAAAAACTTAAACTAAACCAATTACAACGGCATTTTAATACCAACAATTAATTAGACAGTAAAAAATTCGGATTTACAAAGGAACGCT
Source organism: Lampropteryx suffumata (assembly GCA_948098915.1). Classification (NCBI taxonomy): domain Eukaryota; kingdom Metazoa; phylum Arthropoda; class Insecta; order Lepidoptera; family Geometridae; genus Lampropteryx; species Lampropteryx suffumata. Next base: position 15,196,114 of record OX402553.1, read on the forward strand.
CAACGACTGATGCCGGTGTTGAGTTAATATCACATTATTTTGATATCTGGGAAGAATCACGCGATGCCTTAGGTATTTTTTGTGATCTGTCGAATGCTTTTGATTGCGTTCACCATGAAACTCTAATCAGCAAACTACATCACTATGGTGTTAAGGGACTTTCACTTAAGCTTCTCACATCCTACTTAAGTGACCGAACACAACGAGTAGATGTAAATGGAAAGCGTTCTCCGGGGTCAATGGTAAAAATGGGTGTACCACAAGGATCAATACTCGGGCCATTCTTGTTTTTAATTTATATAAATGATCTACCTAAACTTGTAAAGGATGATCACGAGATTATACTGTTTGCTGATGACACGTCACTTTTATTTAAATTAAAGCGACGATTTGACAATATAAACAATGCAATCTCTAAAGTTGTAACATGGTTTAATGTAAACAACTTATTACTTAACGAGAAAAAAAACGAAATGCATTCGTTTTATACTGCCCAACGTTAAATAGGTGAAAGCTAATGTAAAAATTAAAAACGAAAAGATAGTCGGTAGATCTCGTCGACACCACAGTGTTCTTAGGCATTACTTTAGATAATAAGCTGCAATGGGGCCCGCACATAGATAAATTGTCGAAGAGACTCAGCTCTGCGGCATACGCTGTTAAAAAGATCCGTCATTTTACCGACGTAGATACCGCTAGACTCGTTTACTTCAGCTACTTTCATAGCATTATGTTGTGGGGGAGTGCTGCTGATATTAACACCCTATTTGTGTTGCAGAAGAGGGCTGTTCGTGCAATTTATAAGATGGGCCCCAGAGAATCACTTAGAGATAAGTTTAAAGAAATTAATATTATGACAGTGCCTTGTCAGTATATATACGAAAATTTAATGTATGTGCACAAAAATTTACATTTATTAAAAAAAATTGCGATAATCATAGTATTAACACTAGGAATAAAGATAAACTTGCTGTTCCCACTGTTAGGCTCGCTAGAGTTAATAAGTCTTTTAAAGGGCAATTTGTACGCTTCTATAACAAGGTCCCAAGCGACGTGTTAAATTTGTCGATTGGCAAATTTAACAACGTAATTAAACAGAAACTGTCTATTAGAGCATATTATAAAATATCTGATTATTTAGATGACAAAAAAGCTTGGGATGAATCTGCTCCAACTCGACTCGGCATCCGTAACAAAATTGTCAAGGACCATATAAAAAAGTGTTAACAAGTTTCTTGGCGGATTCTTCTTGAACTGGGGTTAAGAGGAACCGGCACCTAGATTCACTAGCATGTAAGATGACGATTCAAAGTGGTCCTTGTGATTGTATTGAATAAAGTGATATTGAATTTTGAATACATTATTAGTGATTTAATGATACACTTCTAATATGCATTACAATGGTGTGCCAATATTCTCCCTAATTTACTCGGGGTTTAATTCTTGGGGTTGAGCCAAGGCTCAACATTAAAATTTTAAAGGTACGCAGAGTGTCGCCGAAAACATCTAAATCAGGGTTTCTTGTATTAATTATTAATTCGGAAAATTACAAATATTTACCTAGTGGTAGGACTCTACAGCAAGGGTATTATTGATCGTTTCCTGGTCGGATACCTACGATTGTGATATGTCAATGTCATACGTCGGCTACAAAAAATGCCGGCAGCGCTTTTCGTCGGAGCGGTGAAAACCGACGACACAACTCTCTCTGAAAAAGTGCATAACGGGAATATGCACTTGAAATTATCAAATCAACACGTAAGGGAAAATCTGCTATTACTATAAATAACAGGAGTTGACCACGGGGAGTTTAGATATAAGGTATTTTTTGTATTTTGTCTATTATCTGTGTAACAGATCGCATTGGCATGTGGACCGGCGGCGATAGTCACAGAGAGACTCGCAGTCAAATCGGTTTACGTTGGTTGCTAGAAAAAACACTGTATATGTATTGTATGAATATGAGTATACTTACTCTGTGTAATGAGTTGTGCGATGAGCATCTCTCTGTTTTGCAGTTCCTTTCTCAGTGCTTCGGCGCTATTCTCACCGTCTGTTCTCACACCTTGCGACAATAACTCCACCTGAAATTAATGTATATTACAACATCCGTAGAGTTCAGAATGATTCTAACCATTTTTAACCGACATAAAAATATTTTTTTTATTAATGTTTGTTTCCTCATAACTCTCGTCATTTATGAACCGATTTGAAAAATAGTTTTTTTCATATGAAAGGATAAACTTTCCGATTGGTCACAGTAATTTCATCAAAATCGGTTCAGTAGTTTGATTTTTAAATCAAAATATATCATCTAAGTAAACAAAAATTCGTATTTTGCTTTCCTGTGACTTTCCAGTGGCGTTTACGAATTTCGAAAAATGATATTACTAAGAGTATTACGCTTAGTAATATCATTTTTCAAAACTTTATCAAAACTTTTTTAACCAACTACAAAAAAGGAGGAGGTTCTCAATTCGGTTTTATTTTTTATAAGCTAAAATTTTACTCAATGAAGTCAGTTTTTTTTAAGTTACTGAAACGTAAATATTTGTTATAATTTATTGTTATTTTCGCAACAAAACAGTCTCCTATCAAAGTTTAGACAGAACGCATATAAATCTCAACATTTGTTACGTTGAACCAAAATACGCATACTCAACTTAGATAGCAAAAGATGTTGAAGTTAACTTACACTGCCATCTGTTAGAAACTTATGGAACTTATTGTAGGAAAACATTTCTTTTGCAATCAAATATTGAGGTCAATAATCGAGATAAAAACTATGCTCTTTTAACATTGACCAAATTACACACAGTAATTTCATAAAAAATTGGTTAAGTATTTCCGGAGTTCATCGCCGACACATAGTAAAATCACATGCGTGATTTTCATATAAAAAGATTTAGTCAGACGGTAGATCACTAAAACAATAGATCGAGGTATATGGGATTTTCTAACAGAAGTATTTTATACTTAAAAAAGAAAACCTCAACCTTATTGTATTGTAATACCTTGGCTTTAGTTTATTTCTATAAACTAGGTTAATATAAAAACTACCAGCGATTAGTTCTCTAGTTGAGATTAGTATATAATAGGCTACTTTTTATGTAGGCTAATTATACACAGCTAATTTTGGTGTAAATGAGTCACAAAGAAACATAAATACCTAAACATCAGTACAATTTTACATTTAGTCATTAGGCTTTACATATAAACATCTTTCAACATGCTTATGATTCGCCCTGTCACTATTTGTCACTTACAAAAAGGGATGGCACTATTTACACAGTGATTAACATTTGACAGAAGTTGAGAGATGTTTCTAAGTAGAAGGGTTAATTCCAAATGGGGCGGCACACGTAAAACTATTACAGAGGGCAGCACAAGCGTGAATGCCTTGTTTACATTTTGTATGAAGCCCAACTTCATATTGTGTGTGAACGCGATAGATGCAAGGCAAGTTTAAAAACATTTGAGGTTAGTTTCAAACATTTCTTTCTGAGCAAGATTTTTGGGTTAAAACTATGATTTTTTCATATATTAGAGGTTTTTGATAGAAACGAAAACAACAGTGCGGTTTTTTTTGTTGACTTTTGTTTTTCTTTATTTTTGGTGTATGGGGAATACATGCGAGCCTGGACCGCAACACTGCAGTATTTTATGAACTTTTTGGAAATAAATCCACAAACACAAATAAACACATGCAATTTGACAGATTAAATGTCATAGTAAAGTATTATCGATAATGCGACACCTATCGGGATAAAAAGGCAGTGTACATCCTCAGTGTATATTCACATTTATAATATTAGTAAGTTATTATGAGAAATGTTTTTGTTTATGAGAGGGTATTTAAATAAAACAAGTTATAGTTAAAAACATAGGCAAAGCACTAACAAATACCTGATGCTTGAGTGCGCGGTTTAGATCGTGAAGTCGCCGGCTATCGGCCTGCAAACGAACTCGAGCTGCCCGCTCCAACCGCTCTCGGCGTTCGCACGAACCGACCAACTCTTCGTGCGCCGTACGTACCTTCTCCACTTCCTCTTCCAACTGTACCCACAAACAAACACCTGTGATATCTTACAATATTTATTGAAAAAGCGAGTGATATAAGACATGGTCTAACTGTGGTTTCAGCTATTGGTTTTCAACGAACTGTAGTCACGGAAACCATACTTATTGCCACTTGAGGTAGGAAGATTTGGTAGTATTTTTGCATACACCAGTTATCGCTACAGCTGATGGTTCCGACTTTAATACAATTTTATAAAACACACTTGATATCACTAGATGTTAGAACATCTTGTAAACGTTAGCGGTTCTTTCACATACAACAGTCGGCTATCACTCCAGCGGATGGTTCTCACTTTAATGATATCACGAGGCGTTCCCCTAGAGGTATTATACCTTGGAAGTTTAGCGATTCTCCCGCAGGCATCGACTAGCTTGTTCCTGAACTGATGGTCCGCACTTTAATAAATTCCCGAAGAGTTCCCTAGAAGTTTTATACCTTGGAATGCATAGCAATCATCACACAGTCATCTGGCAGCTGCCTCTTGAGCTGATGATCCTCACAATAACCAAGACCTTGAAAGTCTTAGCGATTCTCTCGCAAGTATCGGTCAGCTGCCTCTTCAGCTAATGGTCTTGAAGTACCTCTAAATGTTTATACATATAAATACTTTTTAACAACCCTCATGCAGGCATTTCAGAATTGCGTCATGAGAGATGGTTCTCAGAATAACAAAGTCACCACAAGTTTACATACCTTGCAGCTTTCCTCTAGCAGACATAGGTAAGCTGCCTCTTCAGTGGATGGATCTCACATTAACATAGTCACCAAGAGTTCCTCTTGAAGTAATACCTTGGAAGTCTTAGCGATTCTCTCGCAGGCATTAGCAAGTTGCCCCTTCAGTTGATGGTTCTCAGCCGCGAGGGCGTCCAGTACGGCGGCGAAGGCGTCATCCGGCTCCGCGAGCGAACCCTCTCCGCCCGACCACCAGCCGCTCGACTCCGAGCCGCCAGGAACAGCGCGAACTCCCACACTACACAACAAACTTATATTTAACATCATTTATATTTAATATGGGAATTGTGCAGAGGCTATTCCCGTGACCTAAGAATTCTAACGCTTCCAAGTTTATACATCTCAGTGGTTCCTATAGATATAGTTCGGCCTCCGTACTTGAAACGCCAGAGAAAATAATCACACGTTTCGGCACTAGGAGGAAGGACCTTGAGGCTCCAATATGTCCACGGCTGGATGTGGCAAGGCATGGCTGTTGGTTTTTAGACTTTATAATGCTCTACCCACTGATATGAAGGATATTAACAGTCCTATCATATTTAAACAAAAATTTTAAAACATTCTATTGGGGAAGTGTTTCTACTCTGTTGACGAATTTATGACATAATATATAGGACCTGACATAAAATAACTGTTATAGAATAAATTAAATAGCTGACCCGTCAACGCGTTGCAGTGGCTTTGTAGTTCTTATATGTTGAACCAATATTATACTGAACTTTTCAATACGCACGACGTATTGAAAAGCTTTCTGAGCATTAACTCCCTGCTAGGGAGCGCGTGACGTGACGTAGACTGGCTCATCGGGTAACTGAATTTAATTTGTTTTTTTAATGATACAGGAACGGTAATGCGAACCGTGCATATCGTTACGAAACTATTTAAACGCGGTTGTATTATTACATTTACCCAGTTACATACGGATTTAATGGTATAACTATTCTGTCGATGCGAAAGTAATGGCTCGATTTTTCTTCGACTTATTTATGCGGCTCACTACGCACATCTAGATGCATTTTACAGGCTTAAACTAAATACCTTGTAAGATCAGGCTGCGAGCGTGACAAGTTCAGCTTCTCCTTACTCAGCTTAGCCTTGGACTTGCCCTTGGGTTTGCGCGCGTCGTCACGTGGGGGGGTCGCGCCTGGCGAGGGGGGCGTGGGGGGTGAGGGGGGGGCGCCCCGCGGCGGGGGGGACGCCGCGACTTCAGCCGCTAGGTGCTTCAGTACCGACGACTGGTTGAGGAAGTCGTCGGGGATTTCCGTTATTTCCTGAAAATCACATTATAAATCAAATCAATAAATATTGGTGAATAGTACACACAACACAACACAATCCAGCCCTAAACTAAGTACAGCTTTATAATAACAGAATCATGGTATAATGAAGATCATACCTGAACCCCATGGTCAGGAGGGCTAGTGTAGATCCTCTGGCCTCCAATATCAATGTAGTTTGCATTCGCTGTCAATGCCTGTTCCTTGTGTACTTTAGGCAGCGGTATACCACTCTTTTTGCCATCAGCCTTCTTTAATGTGTGGTACGGAGATGATTGAGTTGCCGGATGCTTAACCTCACTGCTTGTACGTTCATGCTCTCTGTAAGGAATACACTATATTGGTCATAAGTGTTAATAAAATATTAAATATTTGTTGTGTATTTGTAGTTCTGAATTAAGTATTGATGATATAAAAATATATTATAGAAATCAGGATGTAACCCCAGTAATATCTTTATATCGGCTTTAACAGTTGTGAGTGGCGATGAAGGCTTTAATGCGTGTCAAGCTCCGTTTACTTATTAACTAGCTTCTGCTCACTTCGCACGAGTGAAACTTACACAATAATGGGCAAGATACAAAATTCTACAAGATAATCTCCTTAGCCTTCATTAAGATCTATTTAAGCCGTTTTGCCGTGAAAACGTAACATACGAATAATAATAATGACAAGATGACCCTTTTTACACTTACATATTTCATACATCTATGCTATTATGTACTTACCGTATAGGTGTAGGTCTGGGTGGCCAGGAGTCATCCTGATTGTGGATGATAAGCGTGTTATAGGATGATGAGGAAACATCTAGAGAGCTTCGGTTACTATTCCCACCACCAACAGAATCCTTAAGTGAATTACGATTGCTGCCAGGTACACTTTCCTGAAGAATTAAAATTTTAACCTAAATTTTCTAATATTCCATTTCTCTCTGATAATGTGTACTGGACACAGGTCCCAAAATAATGTGTTGAAGTGTGAAAACCTATGATGAGAAACACTTTAAAAAAAAACACATTGAAAAAAACAGAACATAAACAAAACTGGCCATCAAAGTGATTTATTTCATCACCATAATCATCATTATCTACAGAATGACAACAGCTACTGCTGTATATAGGCCTCCCGTTTTAAGTACCATTCCATCTCATGCTGGGTCAGTCTCCAGATCCAGATTCGGCAATTAATTGCAAGAAGCAAATAAATAATAAATCAATTCAATACTACACCCTACATTATTACAGCGGTATTTAAACCAAGATTATGTTGAACTGCACAATTATATTATAAAATTCAAAATTAAGAGTGAGCTTCAAACCTTCAATGAATTCCTATTTAAGTTGTTATTCTGGCTATGATTCTCCTGTCCTTGTGGCTCGACTCTGGCTGTATGTCGGACCACAAAGCGCTCCACCCTTGAAAGATTCTCATTTGATGTGGACACGTCCGTCTCACTGCCTGATAGGCTTTGGGGAAAACCACTAGACACTGTTAAAGAATGTGTAAAATAATTTTTAAATAAATAGTTTTTAATTTTTAAATGACAAAAAAATTCTCACAATGGTGAAACAAATGAGCTCAAAACTCTACTGGACTTGACTACCCAGACTCCATAGACATCTCCTCAGATATAATTAAAGTTACCTTGTTCTTTGAGGATGTCTAAAAGGGGTAATCAAAGGCACATCCAAACATTATATTTGGCACATACCTACCCTCTGTTAGTATTTCATAGATGATAGGTTCTAAGCCTTAAGCCCAAGCAATCACCACTTATAATAATACTAATCAATATGACACACCTTCCGAGTTATATGTTCTGGCCCGAGCAGGTTGCTTCACAATGTTTACCTTCACTATTTGAGAGCACTGACTAACACTGCACACATTCAATTTTCAATTGGTCCATAAACAAGTTCAAATTTCGATCTCTTGGGTCATGTGAGATAATGTAAGATAATTTTTTATCTTACAATTACATTGGTGTCAATTCGGTTGGTTCATTTCTAAAACTAGGAATTGTCTAAAATATATTTAGTTAGTCATAGCATTTTGTAAAACCTATTCGGTTGGTACCATCTAACTAAATTAGGTACGCTTAATTAAGTTAGATAAAATTATATTAGTATAAGTTGGTAGCAGCAGAATACCAAAGGTTAATTTGTCAAATTGTTCAAAACCTAATTTTAGCTAAAATTAGTTAGGTTGGTGCCAACAGAATTGAGGCCAATATCTTACATAAGTTTTAAATTTAAAAGATTTTTTGAACTCAATCAGCTTGATATCAGGATACTCTTACTATTTTTTTTATAGACTGCTCAGTAGAATGTTTAAAGAATATCTAATCAAATGGGACATAGTTGTTTATATTCTTTTTGGAGAGTACTATTTAGCTATTCTGAGGAGAGTTTGTCAAATTGTTGGTTGCGGTTTGAACTTCTCATTTGTATTACAACAATGATAATTGTATGTGCAAAACAATTAAATCTTTGCAATCAAGTATGTTGAACATGATCAATAAGTCATGCAACCTTATGATTCATAGCATTGGAATGTTGTTAGTAGGTAAGTACATATTGAATTGCAACTTACCAGCTGGTTTCTGCGTTCGTTGAATGTTATTCGTGAAGGATAGGAATCGTCCGGTCGGTCGCATAGACCCCATTGTATTGCAAAACGTGGATACACCAAATTCGTTTCGAAACCATTTCACACCATCGTAGAACTTTAAAAAGGTTCTCTTGATCTGAAAATGAAATTAAATAGATTCTAGGTAAGCGTCCAGTATGCGTGTTTACCGTCACACACTGATGCTACGCATAGAAATAGATTACAATAGAACCACAAAGTTAAGGAGTAAGCAACAAGTACCTACAATGTTCTGTCATTCATTCGTGAATGACATTACGTGACTGTGTTGTGTTTTCACTTACCCACAAAAGGATGCTAACGCATCAGGCGGGGCACTCCCATAGACGAAATCCTGTCCAATACTCGTTCACTCTTATCCCATATGACAGATAACTTTTTTTTATTTTGAATGAACCTTTTAGCATCAGTAGGGTATTTATTCTACCGATTATATTTTTACTGCTGGCTTGGATACAATTGCTTACTATTTTAAAATATTTTATCGATCTACAAAGGAAAGACCCTGATAATCATAATAAACACATCGATTATACAATCAGACATTTATTTACAGAAATATACTGAATAATAAACAATAATACAAAATACAAGTCAAACAGTTGAGCTATCTAAACTGCGTAAAACAATCTATAGATAGCAAAATTGGTCCAGAACATTTGATTATTTCACGAAGGCGGCCTTGAAACAATTTTGAAAACGCGATGGGCTCCTGTTTCCAACGAGCCCAGGGTCTCGACTCAAAAAGCTCACATTATGTAGGCCTTATCAAGAAAGGCATATTTGCGTCTTATCAGGTCCTCAGCACCTCCCCACATGCAGCTGCCGCACCAGCTCTAAGGGAAATCCCAGACTAACGGGATGCGGCAAGGGTGTCTACACTAGTAGCATCTCATATCAATGGCCCACCCATCTCCTAAAGGACAGGAATCATCAGGCCTCTTACCATCATCAGATATCAGACTGTACGGGTCAAGAACAGCTGGTATGTTGGTGTTGACATTTGGATTAGGTTTAATCTGCTTTGGAGTAAGTGTGAGCCAAATGTTGTAGTTTCATAGTGTGTAACCATGATCACAGTACTATCTGGAAAAAATATTACAAATTTAAGCACACATAACTAAATGCAATAATGTTGAGTGTTTATACATTCTTTGTTGTTTCTATGTATAATATGCATGTATTTACAAATAAAAGTAGAAATAAAATAAATAAATAAATATTGCTGGACAATGCACACAACATCATCTCGGTGACTAGATGATTGATAGAATACTTTTATATTTTTAAAAACATACTAATGATACTTTATAACACCCAGACACAGAACAAACACCCATGCTTTTTTCCCATAACACAAGCTCTGCTTACATTATCATTATTATTATTATTTAATAATTTTGGTAAGATAAGTACCTAGGTAAAATAAGTACTTACTGTACCTACCTACTGGTCATTATAGCAGAAGTATGAACACCAATAGACAGACATTTCAGTAGCAGTAAATTACGTTGGATAGGCAGAAATCTCTTCTAAAAATGCTTTCGACACACTTGCTTGTGCTTGCGTGCGAAATCTTGCTAACTAAATGCTTGCGAAATCTTGAAAACTTCAGGTCTCGAAGTCTTTTAATCCAATCCAAGTCCGATCTCTCTTTTCGGAAGCACAAAAAAACTGATGTCCTATCGTTTATGCACAGCTCACAACACAGCACTTGTACATTACTGCGAGATTAAATTATAGGTTCAGGAAATGAGAGGATAAAATAAATTACTAACAGAATTAAAAAATCAACGTCATTCAACTTTGAAACTACAACAGCTGTTAGTTTATTTGGATTGATAGCAAAATAGGAAACAAACATGACTTGATCGGACAGGAAAGAAGTATGAAAGAAGGGGGAGGAACTGTTAACTATCTTAGTTGTATCTATAGACTATAAATCGGCCAGGATTGAAAGTTCAATGATTGTCAGCCATGCACTTAACTAACTGAGGTCAATTTAATCATCACCTTTATTTTGCACAATTTTAGTTAAACTAAATACCTAAGCAAGTGCGGACCGGACAGTACTTATCTTATATATATTTTTTACTATTTACGTACAAACCTATATAAATATAAACTTAGTTGGTAATTATTAAACCAAATATTTTTTGACTTTTCGTTATTTTTATTGCCGATAATCTTATATTTTTTTAATTGTAAAAAGTGTTGCCAAATGCCAATACCGCTTAACTAGTTAGTCAGTCTGTGCAATCGATGGGTTGTCAAAAGGACTGTTTAGCACAAGGATGATAATAAACAAGGATCAATTTTAGTATCATGGTAATTTAGTCACTTTAGAGCTGTTTTTTGTTTTCAGATGGTATAGATTTGTAGTCACAAATCTTCAAACACGAGCCTCCTCCTGAGCAAAGGACAAACATAAAACGTGACATTGGCGACATTGTGGTCCCTTCCACAAAGGCCATTAACCAAGGATCAATTTAATTGATTGATCCGAAGCTTATTATGTCTTTGCATGTTCAAGTTCAAGTTCAAGTTATTTATTGGTAACAAAATAAGGTTACATGTCAGTTTCTTCACAATAATAGATAGGTTCGTAAATACATTGTGTTGTAAATACACCAAGAATTGAAACGTACATCGTTAAAATTTACAATATAAAAATGTATAATGTACTCGTATAATAATTTAAAGCAGATTAATAAATTGTAATAATCGATTGATTCAATTGATACAATATAATAATTTAATTATTAATAATAATATGTCAATATAATAGTAGTTATATAATAATGTGATGTCTAGCTGAAAAATTCGTCAACCCTACAATGCGATTGATCTATGAGCCAATTTTTTTATTTGAATTTAAAGGATTGCGTTGACGGAGCATTTGTGATGGTTTCAGGAAGACGGTTATATACCGCCGGCCCTATTACATGCACTAGCATGCAAGATTTTGTAAGGCGCCGCGGTACGGCTCGTAGCTTTTTTGCGTTCCGCGTTATATACCTGTGACCGTCTCCAAACCTCGCGTACTCTTTATGGTGGTTCTTAATATACATGGCAGCATGAAAAATTACGAGGGCTGGTACTGTCATTATTTTAAGCGACCGAAAAATAGGGCGAGCGGGGGTATCCCATGGAACTCGAACTATCGCTCTTACAGCTCTCTTCTGCATTCTGAAAACTCGCTCCCAATCAGCAGCTCTGCCCCAAAGGTCTACACCATACTGAAGAAGCGAGTGAACAGATGCGAAGTAGCAACTCCTGGTCATGCTTTGCTCCAGGGTTGCAGACAAACGCCAAAGAGCAAAACACGCGCGACCTATCCTTTCACACAACTTATCAATGTGTATATCCCATGTAAGCCGTTCATCAATCTGGAAACCTAAAAACGATGAGGACCTGACTTGGCTGATGACTTTGCCATCCAAGATCACAGTCATGGGTCTGCTCGTGCGACCGGCAAGACCTTCCCGTCCGTAGGCGTACTGTCTATCGGACAGAGAATTTGTCGCTGTCAAGAATTCAATGATTCTCGCGCTTAGACCGTATTCAAAGATTTTAGCAGTGCACTTACTGATTTATTCATTTTATCTTCCATTTTATTGAAGTTTTACATAAGTGTGGATGTGTGTGATTCTGAATACTTACCCTTTCGAATCGGAATGTCTTGCCTCACTTTGATTTGAAAACAAAAACAAATATATATGTTCACAAAAATATCTGAATTTGTTTAAAATTGCGATCATCCCACAGTCAAGCTTGTTTAAATTGTGAAGGAGCAGTATATAAGAATTGAGATTTAAAACTGAAACTACGTGAAGGTTAATGACATATGGAACCTATTTCTTTCGTCATTGTACTAAACTAAACAGTAAGGCAAATAAAGTCGCAGACCGTCCAGATAGTCGCTGAAATGTTTGACGTATTCAGTCGAATTGACAGTTGTCTCGTTGTCGCATTTAAATGATTGTATCGTCTGCTAAGAGGATTACGATATCGAGTGTCAAAATGTAATATGTCTCGTGCAATCGTTCAAAACGAGTCAAAACCATGCAGAAGACTAAGTGTACGATTTTAGGGTTTGCACGATTATTGACCTGATACATCGTTTATCGATATCAAAAAGAGGCCACTGAACACCGTGCGTGAGATGATTGCTTTATTGTAGTAACGACTTCCAGACCAAATTATCTCCTACAATTTTATGTCAACAGGCCACAAGGATCATGCGGTTACATTCTTTCAGGTTTTTTTTAAATCGAATTCCTGAGCTCAAGTCCAAAATCCAACGCGTCATCGATCGTTGCGTCACAGTCACATCTTTGTTTTTTGTTAAATAAATAAACATTGCTGGACAATGGACTAAACACCATCTAGCCCTAATCTAAGCATAGCTTGTATTATGGTGACTAGATGACTGGTAGAATACTTATATATTTTTTATTACATACTTATGATATATTATAACACCCAGACACAGAACAAACACCTAAGTTCTTCACACAAATGTTTATCTTGGGAGAGAATCGAACCCTGAACCTACAGCGCAGAAGGCAGAGCTACTACCAACTGACCTGACAGGCCGTCTGCAAATCTTAATTGGGACTAGTAGACACCATAAATAAGTATTCTAACCGAGGTAGGTTATTCATTCATCGGTAGATATCGATAGATTCTTTTTCTACTTCTTTGTTTATAGCATGCAACATAATAATGTAAATGTTGACAGTGTCAAGTGTTTATATCTATATAGAGTCAATTTGTTTGTTAATAAAATCTTAGTCGATGGTTAATTGTCAATTCTAAACGTCATCGCGGAATGACCGTCTAGATTTTGTTGGGATTTCTCATCGTTAGGATCACATTGCACCATAATACACATATAATTCAATCGTCCATACTTGTCCTATGAAGTCACAATTTATTTATTAAAATTCCGGTAAATTTACTGAATAAAACATGTTTGGAAGTACTTTTGGGATTGTAGGGTTTGCACAAAAGATCACTTTATCACAATCACAAAAGGTTTATTTCTCCACAATCACAAAAGGTTTATTTCTCTGACGGACAAGAAGATAGGTAGATGCTACACTTCTAATTTATCTCTAGGCACAGAGAGCGTTGACATAGACTTCCATACAACTTGGGCTGTGAGTGAGAGGTTTGTTACATGTTTGTTGACACCTGAAGTTATTGAGGTGCTTTTCTTTTTAAACTGAGCATGGAGTCCTATCTTCCCCGGTCCTAGCTATCGTACGTAGTACCTTTGATACCCGAGAAAAAACCGACTGTCTAACTGAACAGGTCGTAACTTGTTTTCTGTCAAAATATTACCAAAACCCGCCCCCATTGGTTCGCTATCGTCCTCAAGCGCGTGTTTCGTTCGGTAACGATCTGGGCGTGAGTTTCGTTCAGAAACCGACCGCCACACATGCAATAAAACGAGCAAAAATTATTAAATTAGCAGAGCTATGTTACTTCACGAAATGACATACGAAGAAGAATCATATCGATAAATTTTACATAATAAATATTTAATTGTTCATTTACTATTTTTTGACATTGACTTATGTGTTAGTCTAGTTTAATTATAAATCTGTGATCTAGGATGTCTTAGGTTGTATTCACGTTGTATTATAATTTATCTTTGGGACAAGGAGGCGGTAAGTGTTATGTACCTAAAACAGTTATTATTTCTGTAGTGACAGACTAATAGGATGCCACAAACTACTAGAATGCTAACCCCACGTTTACACAATGCCGCAGTGAGCAAGAAAGTGGGCAGGGAAATAGGCAGCATGAGTATGTAAACGCTTCCCTTCTCATACTACTCGTCATGCCTGTCGTTCCCTAAATTGGCGGTTTTTAGTGCGGAAGCATGAGTGGCAATTGGTTTTTACATACTGCTCGCTCACTCACTTATCTTCTTCTTATCGTGTCACTAGCACAAGCTGTATATGTTATATATATAGCAATAACTATATTTAGAGCCAATGTACTGAAAGGATTAAAGTACTCCTCAGAGGCTCGTGCACTTGGTGCATTTCTTCAAACTTTTTAGGTTCTATAACATGCCGGTTTCCTCACGATGTTTTCCTTTACCATTGGAGAGATTACTCTCCAACGGTAAAGGAAAACATCATTATAGCGCACATACATTTTTAAAACAGAAAATTCCATTGGTGCACGACGGGATTAAAACTTAGGATCGGAAAAGCCACTAACACTAGACCAGTGCTCTTTAAAAATAAACAAATATTGGCAGACAATATACAGCACCATCCAGCCCCAAACTAAGCACTACTGTTTGGAAACTAAATATAATTAACACCCAGACCCAGTTCGTCACACAAATTTGTCTTGGGAGAGCATCGAACCCACAACATAAAGCGAAAAAGACAGAGCAACTATGTTGCCGCAGATATAATTACGGAATTATTTCCAGTTCCAGCAACGTGAGTGGCATGAGCAGTAGCATTGTGTAAAAGGGGTATTAAGTATTTATGAGCGAAAAATTAGTATTTTTGAAGTGAAAACTTCTTTTAGCGCGGTATGCATATTTTTAGATGAGGTAAAACCTCTGGATTCACGACACCGTTACCGTTTGGGACGAGACGCAGGGCTGCCGCGCTCGCCCCATTTGATTATAAACCTTAATTCACATGTTTACAGTCTACTTTTGTATGGAGAAGTTTACTGAGTTAGGTTCTTTGATATATTATCTACATTCTGAACAAAAAATATTTCATCATCTGTGTTCGTTCAGTATTTGAGTGGCAGTCAATTGGCAGTCGCCATAATTACTGATTTTGAAGTGATTTATTGAGATTCTTCGTTTGTCATTTTATGGAGTACCATAGCTCTGCTAATTTAATATTTTTTACCCGTTTTATTGCATGTTTTATTCAGTAATCTTGGCGGAATTTTAATGAATAAATTGTGACTACAGGACGGGTATGGATAATTGAATCATATGTGTATTGTGGTGCAATGTGATTTGAACGACGTGGAATCTCAAGAAAATTCAAGACGCCATTCCGCGTGACGTCTAGAATTGACAATTGACCATTGACTAAGACTCTAATAACAAACAAACTGACTTTAAACTATAAACACTTGACATTGGCAGAATTGACATTAGTATGTCACAGGCCATAAACAAAGAAGAAGAAGTTATTTATTACTAAACTCTAACGCGCCAAAATAAGTTTTCACTTGTCTTTGTCTGTGCTGTCAACTTCTGTCGCAGTCTGCTGCGATGTGAAAAAAAGAAAACGAACTATGCTATATGGCTAAACTTGATGCAATGGAAGATATTAGCTTCTCCCTCTTTCCAGCACTGACATAAATTGGTCAATCATTCAGTCAGTTCAGCGTTAGTTCACTTTTTGCAATGTTTACATGTTGTTTACGAACTCAATAATCGTTTTAAATTGTAATAAATACTGATAGATAAGGTTTAAAAGGCTGCTAGCATGATAAACATGAGTGTGTTTCTTATAAATTGCTGTTTTCCAGCAAAATTTAGAGGTGTATGGCGTGTAATGCGAGGTAAGTATGTAGATTTCGTTCACAAAGAAAATATGGTAATAATCGTTTTTTTATGGCCAGATTTCCCCTGGATGAGGGGCGGTGAGTAGAACTTAAACTAATATATCAATTTATAGGCACCTAGTAGTACCTACATCATTTTGAAACAAAATATTATTATAATAACAGTAATCTCAGTAATAGAGGGGTGCATCGAAACATTTTACAAACATCGATATTTTTTCGATGCCATAATTTTTAGGTGTAAAAATGGGTGAAGATGGCAGGCAATGAGGACTTATCAATTGAAAAACTTAATGAATTAAAATTTGTTTGCAGAAAGCATTGAAGAAAACCTTCCAAAAAAAGAACACAGTTAAACAGCCTAGCCATGGTAAAAAGAAGCATCAAAGGTTTGAAAAGCCGCAAGCGAATGGGTGGGTCAATTTTAGAAGTAAAAATGTAATTTCTTATCTGATCGTTTTTTATTACAGGTATTATTATGATAATCAGGAAGAGGACGTACTTATAATTTTTTTTTTTTAAATAAATTTGTTTGATTATTTTAAATGACGTTTTATTATTGAACCCAAATCTATACTGAGCCTAGCACCTTGTTTTGTGGTGTTATATGAAACTTCTGGAGTTTTATTTACCACCACAAAATGATAGTTCAATGAATACCACTTAGGAATTGCAACCGTGGGTAGGTCAGGTCATTCATCGATATCGATAAATTTTAAATGTTATCGCTGAACAGCCCTATTTCGTTTATGTTTGGTTGCCTATATAGGTGTACCTAAGGATTGACATTGACGTAAGTGTTAGTCTATATTAATGTATGGTGTCCCGACTCTTCTTCTTATAGGATATTGCATTTGCATACTCTTTGTTCTGTCGGCACTCCCGACAGCTGTTGTTTTTACAGCTGTCTGTACTGTACAAATAAAGTTAATTATACGATAATTATTTATTTATTACACAAAAAAATAAAATGTTGGGTCGTGATATGATTCGCCGAACTGGTCCTCTGATTTATAGTTTTTTTAATTCAAAGACATGTTACGCATTGAAACATAATAATCATCACTTAGTTTCACGTTAGTTCTGTCAATCCTTCGACGGTTCTTTTCTTTAGCCCTTGAACCGTGGAATAAAGTGGAATTTGATATTTATAGGTCCATCTATTTCGTATACCACAAATGTCTACGCACCGCGGTGGTACTCCCAGCAAGCGGACTCCGAGAAAATGCCGACAGTCGATTATGAGTATGTCAAGAAAGTCACAACCAGTAAAGATGTCTTGATCATTGACGTGAGAGAGCCCGACGAATTAAAGGAATATGGAAAAATACCCAACAGTTTGAATATACCATGTATGTGTTACCTTAGACCAAATAACTCTATATATTTGGTAGGTACCTATATAGGTTTGTGATTTATTTGATCTGAGCTAGGTACCTCCTAGGCACAACAATAATAATAATAATTCACACAGCATCATCTGGGCCTAAAGTAAGCAGAGCTTGTGTTATGGGTACAAAACAAATGCTTACTACAGATCATCCTAACATTTGTCCCTCAGCGAGAATCAAACAATAACATATTAAATTTATTAGACTACTTTATGTAGGTGTGTCTTTTATTTTCAGTGGGCACTGTTACTACAACACTAAGTGCATCAGAGAAAGATTTCAAACAGACATTTAAAAGAGATAAACCTACAGAAAGCACCGAAATAATATTTTACTGCATGATTGGTAAAAGATCGGGCATGGCACAACAAAACGCTGTGAACTTAGGATATAAAAAGTGATTATTATTATGATCAGATTTTATAAAATACAAAATTAATATTGGTGGGGAATATTTTCGTAAAACTCACTATACCTATTTATTTTTTATTTTTCAGTACAAAGAATTACTTGGGCAGTTGGACCGATTGGGCTACTAAATCACAATGAGATCATAATCTTAGGTATTTATCTACTACCAAGACCTGTCCATACACAACTATAATCTACAAGTGACTATGCTAACCTAACCTTTCAAGAGATAGCAGTTGCCTCATACTATGTATTATGATAATCAAGATTTATTAAATGTCCATTGAATCATGTTTTTACCGTTAAGTAAGAGTACAGGATATTTTCAGTACTTATAAACCAAAGATTTTTATTTTCTACCATCTTTAGTAAAACAAAGATTTTTCATAGAAATAAAACTTTATATACCTAGTCAGTTAACATTTTTTTATTCTATTTAAAACATTAGGTACTAATCAACCACCACCTTGAAGGCTACAACAATTTATTGACTTTCCAACACTGGAACATTATTATGACTGAAATAATTGTAACCGATGTATATTGGTTTATAATCACTTCTGCTTGCTTGACCAGTCATTCCAACTGCCAAGATATGTTTTAGATCTGCAAATGAAAGTTATGTAATGGTAGCTTTGTTGCATTATGTTATTTAAAAACATTAATAGAAATATACAAAATAATAAAAAATACATGTGTTGCTTCTATGGACTGTTTAAAACACTTTATAGACAGACAACCTAATCAAAATATTGATTTTGTTTTGCAATGAGCCCACATTACTTTTTTTAACTTTTAAGTAATGCAATGCCAGATTATTCTGGCTAAGTCATGAAATGATTACCTATCTAAAAAATACAAGATAATTTTGTGGTTATGTAGGTATCATGCAAACTCTGTTCATTTTATTTTTTATCAAATCATGCAAGCTATCATGTTCAAGATAAATATTTGGTTGGTCTAAAATAAGTAATACAATGGGTTTAATTGCAAAAATAGTTCTAGTTCTCTATTAAATTATATTATCTGTATGTTCATTGTCAAACTACAAATTTTAATGATTTTGGCTGTGATGTTTTGCTAACTTACTTTGCATACCCAAGTTTCAAAGCCTTATCCAAGGCTTCGGAAGATCTCCGGCCTGACTGGCAGTAGAAAATCAGCTCATCCGATGACGAGGGCTTTTCCCTCAAATATTGTTTCTTAAAATCAGCATCAGACATTGATACTAGAACGTCTTGGACATTGCCTACTGTAAAATATTAAAAAAGTTAAAATCATCACCAGCTCAGTTAAACTGTGTTGTCACTCTTTTCTTTTACTTAGATAGATAGTAGGTACATACATGGAATATTAATACTAGAGGGTATTTTTCCAGTGGACGTTACTTCATCGGGATTACGGACATCGATTATCACCTTTTCTGGCTGATGGATGACTTTCAACATATCTTCATAGCTGATTACTCGTTTTGGATCCACCATTTTTTGAAAATCTTGCTTTTCTGTTGCAAATGTTTTCCTATGAATTATGGAACTAGGGATGTCTGTAATAAATAATGAAATATCTAACAAAATGTACAATAGAAAATGGGTATTTTGTTTGAAAAAGTAGGTAGATATTAATGCCTAATAGTAGTAGGTGCAAGTCAGTATAACACAGCAAATGAATTTTGAAACATGAATGTACATACAAAAGCAGAACATGTTTAAAATAGATAAGTGATTAATTACCTATACTGTAAGCACATGAACACAAAGCTGGAATATTTTATTTCAAGATACACAGAATAATAAACCCCATAAACGAAAATAATAAATACTGTTGTTGTTGCTATTCCTCAAACAGGAAATATGTGACATTGTTAGAGCACCATCGGCAATGCGAGGCAAAACTCTTGTTGCAGCACGGAAGGCAATCATGATGTGTCTAAATTGAGATATATGTTTTGTACTGAAAGCAAATACATTAATTATAATTTTTTTAACTATTCAGAAAGGATAAAAGTAGTGTTTTTATCCTTTTAGCGTGTATAGACTATTCAAAAAATATAATTAAGAGACTGATATTTAGAGAGATGAGTTATACCTACTTACTACTACTACTTACTACTTGTATTAGCATAAATAAAATATAAATTGTTCCAATATACATACATAGGTAGGTACATAACATAAAGAAAGAACTGTATATGGCACTACTATTATTAGTTTACACTAACTTACCTTCGATTCAATCATGTAACTACCAAAATAAAATAAATAAAAATAAAATACAATATTATACCAATCGTACCAAAGGTTTGAGCCTCCGCTTCGATCCAATTCTGATTCTAACCATAAATACCTAGTAGATTAGATGTTTTGTTTGTTGTATGAATGAGATCAGATTAAAAATTATATCTAAGATAAGATATGCTAGAGGTAGGAGTAGGACATGGCCGGCAATCATTGAACTTTAAATCCTGGCCGATTTATAGTCTATATAGAACGATAGTACTAACATAGTTAACAGTTCCTCTCCCACTTCTTTCATACTTCTTTCCTGCCCGATCAAGGCGTGTTTGTTTCCTATTTTGCTATCGACATCAAATCATTCCAAACAAACCAACCAACCAAACTAACAAGCAACAGCTGTTGTAGTTTCAAAGCTAAATGACGTTGATTTTTAAATTCTGGAAGTAATTTATATTTATCCTCTCAATTCCTGAACCTGTTATTTAATCTCGCAGTAATGTACAAGTGCTGTGTTGTGTGCTAGTAAACGAAAGGACGTCAGTTTTTTTATGCTTCCGAAAAGAGAGATTGGACTCTTGGACTGGACTTCGATTGGAATTAAAGACTTCTAGGCCTGAAGTTTTCAAGATCTTCGCAAGCAGTATGATTGTGTGTCGAAAGCATTTTTAGAAGAGATTTCTCGCTTCAACTCGAGAGCACATGCCTATCCAACGTAATCTGCTGTTACCGAAATGTCTGTCTATTGGTGTTCTTCTGCTATAATCACCAGTAAGTACTTATTGTACCTACTTATCTTACCAAAATCATTAAATAATAATTATAATAATAATAATGATAATGTAAGCAGAGCTTGTGTTATAGGAACCAAGTGACTGTTAAACTACATAATCGACTGGCCTGTCAGCTCAGTTGGTAGTAGCCTTCTGTGCTCTAAGTTGAGGGTTTGATTCCCTCCCAAGATAAACAATTGTGTGAAAAGCATAGGTGTTTGTTCTGTATCTGGGTGTTATAAAGTATCATAAATGTATGTATTTAAAAATATACTCTTATAAGTATTCTATCAGTCATCTTGTCACCATAAATAGATGATGTTGTGTGCATTGTCTAGCAATATTTTTTACTTATACCTTTATTTGTAAATACATGAATATTATACATAGAAACACCAATAGAAACAACATAGAATGTTAAACACTCAACATTATTGCATTTGGTTATGTGTGCTTAAATTTCTTTTTTTTTCTAGATAGTACTGTGATCATCATGTGATTACACACCATGAAACTACAACATTTGGCTCACACCTACTCCAAAGCAGATTACACCTAATTCAAATGTCAACATCAACATACCAGCTGTCCTCGGCTTGTACAGTCTGATAAGTGATGATGGTAAGAAGCCTGGTGACTCTTGTCCCTTAAGAGATGGGTGGGCCATTGATATGAGATGCTACTTGTGTAGACACCCTTGCCGCATCCCATTACAGTCTGGGATTTCTCTTAGAGCTGGTGAGGACAGCTGCATGTGGGGAGGTGCTGAGGACCTGATAAGATGCAAATATGCCTTTCTTTCTTGAATTCAAGGCCGCTTCCGTGAAATAATCAAATTTTCTGGACCAGTTTGGCTATCTATAGATTGTTTTACGCAATTTAGATAGCTCAACTGTTTGACTTGTATTTTGTATTATTGTGTATTATTCTGTATATTTCTGTAAATAAATGTCTAATTGTATAATCAATGTGTTTATTATGATTATCAGGGTCTTTCCTTTGTAGATCAATCAAATATTTTAAAATAGTAAGCAATTGTATGCAAGCAAGCAAAAAAAATATACTCGGTAGAATGAATACCTTGCTGATGCTAAAAGGTTTATTCAAAATAAAAAAGTTATCTGTCATATGGGATAAGGTGAACAGGTATTGGACAGGATTTCGTCTATGGGAGTGCCCCGTCTGATGCGTTAGCATCCTATAGTTTGTGGAGTAGGATAATAATTTCAGATGTTGCCATAGCATTTAACATTAGTAAATTGTTCTTCTTCTTATTTTATGGCGTCTGCGTCTTTATTTATCAGAACTCTGCCAGTGTCCGCGTCATGTTAGTGTCATAAAGAAGGATGGAGATGTTGGTAAAAGAAAAATATGGTCAGTAACCTTCAGGGGAGAATCGACCAAAACATTTTAGTAACCAAACTGATTTTTCTAAAACACAAAACTAAACCATGGACAGCACAATATAAACATCACATATACACATATACTATGATAAATAAACATAAAAAGGTAAACACTAAAGAACAAGTTATTATGTATAGGTGTACAATTAAAATTTTACAGAAGGTAAAATATAATAACAGAAGGTAAAATATAATACATTTTTCAAAGAAGTAGGACGGAGGAATTTTAGGAGGAAGATCATATAAAGAACGTTGCAACTTTGGGTAGTCAAAGAATATGTGGTTCACGTTTCCTTCATCTAGACCACATTCACACATTGAGTGAGCTCTGATCCTTAGTTTGGCTAAAAAGACAGGAGTGCATATCCTAGTCTAAGAGCCTGTCCAGATGGAGCGTTTTACGCGCGAGTGCCCTTGCGCGCTTAAATTTGTATTGCGTCCAGATGCCGCGTTTCACGTACGCTTCTACGCGCGATGTGTTTGGGAGGGACCCAGGGACAGTTATAAGCATGGAGCCAGATAAAGCAATTATTTTGTGGCTCGCATACCGCCGATAGAAACGTCGTAAACAAAGAGGAAGTTGAAAGCTTCACAAAAAGTTTCGACTATTTCTTCCCAGTTATTCCGCCGTATGACTCTATATTAGAATAATCCAAATATTCCATATCCCATGTGGCTACTCTTTTTAAACTTTGTCAATAAAAAGTTTCGTAGGTATCAAAATTATCAAGCTCCATTTTGCACTAAATACGTCCACTCGCCACGGACTCGCGCGCGCGTACGACTGGACGCAGCAATGGCGCCTGAGTATCTCAGGCGCCATTGATTAGTTGAGATTGATTGATTAGTGCGTCCACAATAATGCGGTCATAAGCCACAACACAACTGGTTTATGTTTATAACTGTCCCTGGGTCCCTCCCAAACACATCGCGCGTAGAAGCGCACGATGTGTTTGGGAGGGACCCAGGCATCTGGACGCAATACAAATTTAAGCGCTCCAGAGCACTCGCGCGTAAAACGCTCCATCTGGACAAGCGCAAAAAACCACGGGACACGAGATATATCCGGTTGGATGTCTGCATAATGTTTGCTTTTAATGATTTTGGAGGTGTTCCAGGCATTGGTCCAAGGCTCTTTGTACGGTTACGTACCTACATAAGTTTTCTACCTAATCAGCGCAATAAAATATTACGATGAGTGCAACGACAGTTACCGCGCGAGACAGTCGCGATGAGCGCGAATCGTTTATTTTACACAATATTGTAATTAGTGAATAAAACTTTGAAGCTTTTGGTGATATTATACCTTTTCATCAATGTGCACTACAACTAATTAACTTTAATGTACAGTCTCAACTGGGATCGTACATAATGGTCTTTCGAGTTTAGGCAATTTGGTGCGTTTTGTGACTTATGGTAACGAAAGCGAATCGGCGGCCCGGCCTCCCACAAGCGGGTCTCACCGGGCTGATTGAGAAGGCGCATATTTCGTTGCGGAGAGTCGCAGGTGTGCTGAATGCCAAAAGGACATTCGAAAGTTAACGAATATTCCATCGTAAACAACGTGGATCATCGGATTACGCTTGGAGTAGAAGATTTAAGTAACCTACGTATTATAGGTACTTATTAACCAATCTTCGTGTCCTGAACCAACTACGGAAAAATAATACACTGCTTCTGCTACTGAACGTTAACTATCTTGAACTTTAATTACAAGAAAAAATGGAGGAACTTACAAAACAAGTAAGTTGCTTTGAGAACATAAAAACGTTATGTTCTAACTACAAAAAAGACGGTAGTTCCAGAAAAACTATCGACTACTTAAACAAACGTCTGGAACTCTTGGAATACTGGGTTGCATTTCACGAGAGAAATGAAATAATTGTTTCAAAAATTGAGGATAAGAGTCAACATAACTACTTTACTAGCAACGTTTACGGGAAAACCAAAGAACTTTATCTGATCTCACATGGACAACAAGAGAAAGATGAGACACTGGATTCTAGCATTGACTTCGACCTATCTGGGATGCTGGAACCTACAGTCAAAGAACAAGCCTGGCGAATATACAAAAAGAATGATGGGCCGTCAAGAGTGTAACTTTAAGGCTTTAGAAAGAGCAATGTTAAAAGTTAATACTGAATTAATGAACGAAAAATGGGAACTTGCAGATCATCTTTCAATCCTGAAACATAAATGGGACGTTATTGACAGACAACACTGGCAGCTAGAAGATGCTCTAAAAGGGTTGTATTTGAGTGACTACTGCACTAAATATTAAAATATTGAAGTAAAGTACGACGAATTAAGAAAACAACTAAATAACAAGATCTGGTCTAACATGCACTATGAAAAATCGACTCCTAAAATCGAGATACCAGAATTTCACGGTGACTACATTAGCTGGATTTCGTTTAAAGACCTTAAAACTAAACTTAAAGGGGAAGCTGAGCGCTTAGTGCAACATCTCACTGTTAGTGCTGAAAACTATGATTCGTGCTGGGAAATACTAACAAACCGCTACGACAATCTTCGCCTTCAATTTACGACGTTAATGAACGTGATGCAGCAACTTCCGGTCATCCAGACTCCAAACACCTACAACATCAAGAAAATGCATGATGTCGTTACCGAAAGCCTAAACGGGCTTACTAACATGAGCGTGGACGTAACGAGCTGGGGCCCAATGATCGTGCATTATATGTCACAAAAACTGGATGCCGTAACTTTTAACGAATACTCAAAAGAGATCAAGAATAACAGAGACCTGCCTGATCTTACAGAGTTTCTAAATTTTTTACAAAAACTTTTTATGGCATTTGAAACTATAAAAATCGGCAAAAAGAGGCTAACAATTCTCAGAAACAAAGTGGAAACTTGAACTCAATCAAACTGACAAACAAGTACAACTGGAAAACAACCTGCAATGAAAAACCGCACAATACTGGGAATTTGACCTTATTTAAAGCCAATAAAGAACCATTCGAGAACTTTTTACACTACGTATGGCAAATGTCCTTTGTGCGAGGGGAATCATGTTATAATGCAATGTGCGAAATTCGTCGAAATGAACATTCCAATGCGCAATAGGACCGTCGCAAAACTGAAAGTCTGCAAAAACTGTTTATACAGTCATGAAAATACGGATTGTAGCTCGTCATAAACATGCAAGGAATGTAATATGAAGCATCATCCCTTGTTGCACATGAAAAAAAAGTCGAACGAACTAACTAAACCTGAGAAAACTAGCCAAGATAAACCTTCAATTTCAGGTCAACAAACTAAACAGGCTTCTTATCACTCAGCAACTGCAAACACGGAAGTGTTACTGACTACTGTCAAAATAAGAGTCCAGGGAACTGATGGCACTTACAAAACCTTTCTTGGACTACTAGATAAAGGCTCGCAAGTCAACCTGATAACGGAGAATGCTGCTCAGATTCTAGGTCTACCAAGGCAAAAACTTAATGCAACTATATCTGGAGTGGGGTCCGTGTCTGGAGACTGTAAGGGGCGGGTACAACTTACCTGCAAATCGATACACAGTGACTTTACTTTCAAAACTCAAGCTTTGGTACTAAAACGGTTAACTAATAATTTACCAAACTGTACCTTTGAAAAAGCTAACTGGCCACATCTGCAGAACTTAAAACTTGGCGACCCTGACTACAATATGACTGACTCCATTGACTTACTTCTATCGGCAGACGTTTATGCAGATATAATAATAATGGACGGCGTTTTAAGAGGAGATCAGCACTCCCCAGTCGCACAACAAACACAACTAGGCTGGATACTATGTGGAAAACTGCAGACTTTTAACTGCTGTCAAGAAATCCAACTGATGAAGTTCAGCAATGCTCCTTACCTCACCATGGACTACTGCGAAAAAACTCGGCTACTACGAAACTACGAGTAGTGTTCAACGCATCTAAAATCAAAACTAAAAGCGGCAAAAGTTTAAATCCACTGATCGAAAAAGGGCCTAATCTACAAAAAGATATACAAGCTCTGATCTTGAAGTGGAAAACCTACAAATACGCTTATACAGCCGACATTGAGATGATGTATCGATGTTTATGGCTAACTAAAAACCAACAGTCACTGCAAAAAATCGTTTGGCGATCTTCACCTAATGAGGCAGTTCGAGAATACACTCTGCGTACATTGACATATGGTACAAAATGTGCACCGTAGCTAGCTATGCGAACACTCAAGCAACTGGCATTAGATGACGGACACAAGTACCCAGCGGCTGCTAAAATACTGCAAACTCAGTTTTATTTGGACGATTTACTCAGCGGCCATAACTCACTGGAAAAAGCCAAGGAAACACAAAGTTCTTTGATCAAACTAATTAAACATGGAGGCATGAACCTGCGAAAATAGTCGGCCAACTGTCCGGAACTACTTGAACAACCTAAAGAAGATCAAATATCCACTAAGCACATTTTTGACTTCGAAGACGAAAACACAAAAACACTCAGTCTCGCATGGAATCCTGCATCAGACACATTCATGTTTAACTGGAACTTAGCAGAAAATATTACAAAACCTCTCATAAAAAGAACTCTGCTATCGGAGATAACGCAACTCTATGATCCAATGGGATGGCTTTCGCCAGTATCTGTGATGGCTAAGTTATTTTTTCTACAAGTATGGGAACTAAAATTAGAATGGGACGAGCAATTGACTAACAAAATTCAAGACGCCTGGCTTAAACTAAAGGCTGAAATACCTGAGCTGAAATCTGTCAAAATAAAAAGATGGATCGGAGGTATTGAGAAAAATATTGAACTACTGGGATTCAGTGACGCAAGCGAAAAAGCCTACTCATGCGTAATATACTCGCGTGTAATAGATGAGCATAATCAGCCAGTACTGAACTTACTTGCCGCCAAAACAAGGGTTGCCCCAATCGCACAAAAACTGACATTGCCTCGTCTTGAGCTCTGTGGAGCTTTACTATTAGCTCAACTGATGCAAAAAGCTAAAAAGTCACTAAACGAAAGTAACATTACTATATGGGCCTGGAGTGACTCAAAAGTAGTTCTGGCATGGCTGCTGGGGAAACATAAAAAATGGGAAACCTATGTGGAAAACCGAGTGAAGAAAATTAAACAAATTATACCAGCCACCACAGTGGGCTTATGTCGAATCAAAAAACAACCCTGCTGACTGTGCAACAAGAGGGGTGAACCCCAAAAAACTACTAGGTTTTGACTTATGGTGGAAAGGCCCCGATATGCTGAAAACATTCGAAATTCAACAAGAAAATGAAACTATAAATTGCTTATTTTCAACGGACATAGAAATAATACAAAAAGACACAGCCCTAGCTAAAACTAAAACAAACGACAATATAATCACTGAATTAATAAACAAATGTACCTAGTTCATTAACACGTGTAAACCGCGTCGTTGCAAGAATGATGCGCTTTATAATAAAGACTCGCCCAACGACAACGATGAAACTTGATGCCGCTCGTGCCGATGGAGCGTTATCGGCACACATGCGGCACCTACTTCATCGGCGCATCGAAGTTTCTGAGAAAAGAGTATGTACTGTGGAAAAGTGAATTGGCTCCCCAATTCGAATTCGATTCGTTCGATCGATGAATCATCACCTACATCGCATCTTGGGAGATCAAAAACTAACTTACGAGGAATTTACGACGTTGCTTTGTAAAATACAAGCGTGTATGAACTCCAGGCCGCGTTGTCCCCTCACAGAGGACCCAGAAGACTACAACTATTTCACTTCTGGGCATTTTCATTTCGGATCAGGAGGTTTTGGAAGCTAAACGTTCTTGGGTGCACATCGACTGTAATATAAAATGCTCTGATAGCAAAACGTCCACAATTTAAAATGGTTTGGAAGCTAAATGGTATTTCCAATAGTTAGTTATCTAGTCATAATGTCTTTGAATCAATTTGACCATTACGGAAAAACAACCAAGGAGCAGGTCGTCCTAATTTCAGAAAGTATTTAGTACAGCTGGCCTTCAAATCAAAATAAATTTAACGCATTTGAACGCTTCATATAAAACCTCTTTAGAATATTATCTTGAATATTACCATTAAGGTATGATTGTTATTGTCATAGATATGTCAGCAACGATGCTGACAACATATTTTGTTCTGCAAATTGCATGTCGGATTCTTCGTTTGTCATTTCATGAAGTAGCATGGCTCTGCTAATTTAATATTGTTTTATTCGTTTTATTGCATGTTTTATTCATTAATAATGGCGGAATTTTAATGAATAAATTGTGACTATAGGACGGGTATGGAGAATTGAATTAAATGTGTGTTGTGATGCAATGTGATATGAACGACGAGGAATCCCAAGAAAATTTTAGACACCATTCCGCGTGACGTCTAAAATTGACAACTGACCATCGACTAAGACTTTATTAAACAAATTGACTATAAACAAACATAAACACTTGACACTGGCAAAATTGGCATTATTATGTCACATGCCATAAACAAAGAAGAAGAAGAATTGCATTTCGTTAAAACTTTTAAAATGGAAAATAATCCAAGTTGTAGTACGGAATCGAAGCTGGTATTCATTGATAGTCAGAAGAATAAACCAGTTTTGTTGGTCGATGGGTACAGATACAACAGAATCATTATAAATAAAGGTGGCTCTTCACGATGGAGATGTGCGTATCGTGAAAATTGTAGTGCGACTGTTACAATAAATAAAGACCAAAATCGAATTCTACGCCCAGCTGAACACACTTGTAAACCAAATTTGAATAAAAATTAAATCGACGCCGTGATGGATAAATGCAAAAAAGCTGTCAGTAAGAAATATACTCCAGTACAAATGATATTTGAAAAAAAAATTACAGAACTAGGGGATGAATTCGTACCAAATTTTCAGTCAAAAAAAGACACACTACGTCGAGCTAGAAGAAATTTCCTAAACCTGCAAAGAACAGAAGTTACTAATATAAATGATGTTAAAGTTCCAGAAATATTAGCAAAAGATTTTCTGCTATGTGAAGATGGCACAGACGATAATAAAATATTACAATTACAATAGACAACCTCTGTGGTGCAGTGGGCTAAGGTCTGGCTGAGACGCAGAAGGTTGCGGGTTCGATTCCCGCCGCGGGACAAATGTTTGTATGATCTGCAAGTATTTGTCTCGGGTCTGGTTGTTTCTATGTATAATATGTATGTATTTACATAAAAAAAAAGTATATAAGTAGTATATCAGTCATGTGGTACCCATAACACAAGCTCTGCTTATTTTGGCGCCAAATGATGTTGTGTGAAATGTCCGGGATTATTTATTATTATTATTTATTATTAATTATTTATTAATATTTTGTCCTATGATGACGAGATCCGCTTTAAAGACGCTTCAAAATAATTTATATTTTATCGATGGCACTTTTACAAGGACTCCTAAACCATTTTACCAAATATACATGTTATCTATATACATGTCTATACATGTTAATGTTAACCTAAGCAGTAGTAGTGAATCTGTACATGTGGTGGGGGTAATTTATGCTTTACTGTCTAATAAACTTCAGCATACTTACGAACGTTTGTTTGAACTTTTGAAACAACATTTAGAAATAACTATAACAAACATTAAGTGTGACTATGAGGCCGGGCTTACCAACGCAATAAAAAATGCTTTTCCGCATATTAATGTGTCCGGATGCTACTTCCATTTTAATAAAGCTGTATGGAGAAAGGCAGACACTTTAAAAGATTATAGCAAAGAATCGAGAGACATAATAAGAATCTGCGCAAATTTCCCTCTTTTACCTGCAGATCGCTAAACTGAATGTTGGGCGTAGGTACATCAAAGAGCATGCTGGAAATAATGAAAACATTTTTGAATTACTTCGAAAAACAATGCCTAAAACCAAGCATGGATATAAGTTGCTACAATGACATTTTTCGAACCAATAATCCCCTGGAAGGCTGGAATAGACGTTTTAATTCAAAGGTGAATAGAAAACCAACATTAATACTGTTTATTGACGCACTAAGGAAGGAAGCAAAATGGCAAGAAATAACATATAGATATTGCTTGTTTCATGGTACCTACTAAGAGACGAAAGGTTGATATAAGTTTCAATATTCGATACGCCGAAGAAAAGAAAAAACTAGAAGAAGAGTGTATCACGCCTTACGAGTTTATATAAAGAATTTCAAATGTAAAATAGATCCTCAATGTTTAACATGCTGTGCTGCAAGTGTAATATTATCTGTAAGTTATCTATAAGTTTAAATTTTAATGACAAGTACCAAAATTAGCTAGGCGATTAAAGAGGTTTAAAAATATATCCATATTTTCCGTATTACCCGTATTTACTGGTAGAAAGTATTTATTGTTTTTTTTTCATACCTTCAGTATCACATATTCTCAAAAGAGGATTTAGGCAGACCGGATTTAAAAATGTCTGGCATAGGTACATTTCAAATTGCAGACATTTGAGAGTTACTCATGACGTTTTAAAATACATATGTTCAGTAAATAAGGACAATTAACTCTCATGACGTTTTACATTGCGAATATTCAATAATAAAGAATGCGCTCTGAAAACTAGCAGTCATTTTAAATTGAGTACGTTTTGCTGTCAGAGCATTTTATATTACCTACAGTCTATGTGCAACCAAGAACATTTAGCTTCCAAAACCGCCTGATCCGAAATGGCATTTACTACTTTCTAACTTGAGGAATGTTCAAGAGATGCTTTTTAACGCCTTATTGGATGTCTACCTTATTGGATGTCGCCTTATTGGTCATATCGATGTACATCTTCTAACTCCAGTTAACTTAATCAAACAAATGAGTGAGATCTCTGGAAAACTGCCAAAAACATTAACCTTCCCACTAGAAAATATTCAAGAAGAGATAAAGGATGTTTATAAACTACTCTATGGAAAGGCTCGAGTGACGGGCAACTACTTTATGTTTGAGATACACATACCATTAACTAGTGACGAAAAATTCACACCTTATCGTGTCATCCCTTTGCCACTGATAACAAGACATAAACAAGTAATGATCACAAGATATGTATATGTGTCATCTAAATACATTGCGGTTAACTTTAGAAAGAATACGTACTTCGGCTTAAATGAAGATGAAATGAAAGGATGCATTCAACGAAGGACAGATAACTTCGTATGCAGTCTGAACTTACCTATAAGAAATATCGTTAGCAATGGAGCACCCTGTGAAGCTAAATTATTAGGTCATCAAACACTTCGCCGTGTAGGTACTATGAAGATAACAGAGTGTAATACCGCTTGGATCGAGTTACATTCAACGAACACCTGGCTGTTGTGACTCGTGCGAATTACGAACCGTCTGCGCTGGTGATGTTTCCACTCACCAGATTAACATATCGGGATTCATAACTTTGAAGCAAGGATGTGTGATGCAGAACGAGAACTTAAGCATCTATGCTCACAATCTATACCGTATTTCTGGAGAGACCACCGAAACTCGAGAAGTCTATTAACGACATATTTAAACAACGCACACCCCAACTTGAAATACTATCTCAAGACGAAAACCTAGAAAGAGTAAATAAAAAGCTGTAGCAGCAAAAAGTTAACGAGCGTCATCTTCCAGAGACGTTATCTATTCACGATATTCATCAATATACGATCTGCTACATTCTGTTGACCGTCGCTGCTGGTTGTGAAAAAAAAAGTCGTGCGTAAAAGCAAAGGTATTTATGCCACGGCGGTAGAACTACCAAAACAAGAGACGCTTGAGCTGCAGCCCCGCGGTTACTCAACGATACTGAAGACGCACAAACTACGAAGGTCATCCTCACTAGTGGAACGGCCACGCAGGGATGAGTCACGAGCGACGGCGGCACAGAAGCAGTGCGAACGACCCCAGCCACAGCCTCGGACGGAACACGTCAAAGACATCAAATTTAATTTTGATTAATTCTACTTTATATTTTAATTATTACACTTTTAGATTTTTTAAGCCAATTTATTTTAAAATGTACTTACTTACATAGGTACTTTGGAACTATGTTTATAATTTTGTCTTTGTTCAGACGATTCGCCCTCACGCTTTTTCTCCTGTTTGGGGTTAGTAATATGTACGGTTACCTACGTACCTACATAAGTTTTCTACCTAATCAGCGCAATAAAATATTACGATGAGTGCAACGACAGTGACCGCGCGAGACAGTCGCGATGAGCGCGAATCGTTTACTTTTACACAATATTGTAATTAGTGAAGAAAACTTTTAAACTTTTGGTGATAGTATACCTTTTCATCAATGTGCACTACAACTAATTAACTTTAATGTACCTACAGTCTCAACTGGGATCGTACACTCTTGGAGGTCAGATATAGGAAGCAAGCAAAGATCATGCGAATAAGTTTTCATGTGCTCTCGGGTAAATCACAATCTGCTGCTGCCAGGAGTCCCAGAATGGTTCGGTATCCAAGAGAGGACGATATTGATGCCAGTATTATGGCATTCATACAATAGGTCCTTAATTTTAAGAATCGAAGGAAAGCGCGAAATAGAGCGAAAAGGTTTGGGAGAGTATAGATTGGAGACAGCTTTTAGAGTCAGAAAATATGATAGAGATATTCAACTGATAGGATTTTACAAATTTTATAGCTTCTAGAAAAACTATAGCTCCATCTGTAAACAATGATGTGGAAGAAGGGCATTTAAAACTTAAAGTTATGTTGGTAAAAGGAATCTATACTACATCACCTACAATACTATCGAGCAATACAATACAATACAATACAATACAATAGACGAAAGTTTACATACATCGTTACATACAAGAAAGATACATCGGTAAAAATTTAGTGCCATCAAATTTGTAGTTAATTTGTTCGTAAAACTTCACACTTCTCAGGGGATTCCTTGTCTATTCCAAAAGATAACATAACATTAGGTTTATAAACTAAAGCTTCATAGGCAGTAAGGTACAGTACAGGGTTCATTGGAAACCGAGTAAAAGGGTGTGGAAGATGAGAATACATGGGTTACTGGAATCCAATATGTCACGTAGTCGATATGATTTTAGGAGAAGGTCGTTTGAATGTTGAATTAATTTTTAAAGAACCTATCAGAAAGAAATTGTCTGCGCAAATTTAAAGGCGGGTCATTACATTCGACTTGAATAGCACTTATGGGCGACGATTTCATAGCTCCAAGAATTATGCGTAAACATTTTGATTGAATCTTATCTAATTTCTCCAAACCACATTTGTTGGAAAGATTGACAAGAAATGCTCCATAATCAAGATGGCTTCTTATAATGGCGTTATATAAGAGCTTTTAGGTAGGTACCTATAGGAATGAGCTCCCCACCAAACTCCAGAAAGCGAACGAAGAATATTAATATTCTTTTCTCATTTAAGACCTATCCGATCAAAGTGCGTTACACCTGACATTCTAGACTAAAAATTTTACACTGTTTGACTGAGGAATAACTTCCTGGCCAACAAATAATTTGATAGATGGAATCAATACCTAGTACATAAGACGTTTCAAAGTGATCCCTGTGATTGTATTGAATAAAGTATCTTTTGACTTTGACTTTGACTTTGAATCTCATTTAGAAAAAACGACTAATCAGCTTTTGAAAGCAGAAAGGGACAAACCGTGTTCAAGAAGCCAGTTTTCAGAATTCAGAAGTCGCTTGTTTGCCTCCTCTGATGACACAAACGGAAAATAGAGGACTAAATCGTCAGCATATTGCAAAACCTCGCAGAAAGAATTCACAGATATTTCAAGATCATAGGTAGGCTACAAAGTAATGGGCTCAGTACGGAATCCTTTCCAGACTGTTCTGGGAGATAGCAGGCCATGTTGAGACTTAATAACAACAGATCTCTTCATTAACAAATTAAAAATTAACCGAATCAACTTCTCAGGGATTCTTAGTTGAATAAGCTTATTCCTGAGAATTGGAAGCAGAAAGTTAACGTAAGCTGACGCTATGTCGAGAAAAACTCCCGCTAGGGATTTTTTCTCTTTAAATGCTTCAAATATTTACATTATATTTGTTATTA
This sequence comes from Lampropteryx suffumata, assembly GCA_948098915.1. NCBI lineage: Eukaryota > Metazoa > Arthropoda > Insecta > Lepidoptera > Geometridae > Lampropteryx > Lampropteryx suffumata. The sequence continues at coordinate 15,230,689 of OX402553.1, forward strand.
GGAGGCTGAGGTTGTCGAAAGTACTCATGCCCGTCCTAAACCCGAATTGGGATTTCGCAAGAATAGTTTCACTCTCAACTAACCGCTCTAACCGATTTTTAATAAGATGTTCCATGATTTTAGCCATAACAAATGACAATGCTGGCCTACGACTACCTAGGGTCGGAGGGTTCTGTACCAGGCTTTAAGATTGGTATTATTGTTTGAGTTTTCCACAGATCGGGAACAATCCCTTTTTCAAAAAATTAGTTTTCGAGTTTCAAATATATTAGGTTGGGGAAAAAGTCTTTTCGCATTATGTATGTATGAATTTGTAATAAAATCTATTATTAATCTATTTGTATCTGGCTGGATTTGGTATCATTAAAAGTTTAAATTTTAAAGAACATAATTCCAAATTCTAATTAGGAAAATGTGTGATTTTTATTTGTTTTTGGTACTGTCAAGATGAGTGAATCTAATGAAGAAATTCGATACATTTTAATATTTTACTACAAAAAAGGTAAAAATGCAACGCAAGCCTCGAAAAAAAATTGCGATGTTTATGGACCTAGTGCAGTGTCTGTGAGAGTAGCACAAATTTGGTTTAAGCGTTTTCAATCCGGAAATTTTGATGTCAAAGATGCACGTCGCTCTTGTCGCCCTATTACGGATAAAATGGATGCCATTTTTGAAAAAGTGGAGCAAGATCAGCATATCAGTAGTTACGACGTAGCTGAAGAACTGGGAATTGACCACAAAAAAGTTTTGGCGCATTTGAAAAAATCTGGGTACACAAAAAAGCTTGATATTTGGGTACCTCACGAGCTCACTGAAAGAAACCTAATGAACCGTGTACTCATTTGTGATTCTTTATTACGACGTAATGAAACCGAACCATTTTTGAAGAAGCTGATAACTGGTGATGAAAAGTGGATCACGTACGACAAGAACGCGAAAAAGGTCGTGGTCAAAGGCCGGTCAGGCTTCACAGACTATGGCAAAACCCGGGTTAACACGCAACAAGGTGATGCTGTGTGTGTGGTGCGATTGGAAGGACATTTTTCATTATGAGCTATTACCACCAGGCAGGACCATCGATTCTGAACTCTACTGCGAACAACTGATGAGATTAAAGCAAGAAGTTGAGAGAAAGCGGCCGGAATCAATCAACAGAAGGGGTGTGGTTTTTCATCATGATAACGCTAGACCTCGCACATCTTTAGCCACTCAGAAAAAATTAAGAGAGTTTGGCTGGGAGGTGTTAATGCATCCGCCACGCCGTATAGTCCTGACTTTGCACCTTCAGATTTCCACCTGTTTCGGTCTCTTCAGAATTCTTTAGGCAGTGTCAGATTAACATCACGAGAGGACTGCCAAAAGCACTTGTCGCGGTATTTTGATCAGAAGTCCCAAAATTTCTATAGCAATGGGATCATGTACCTACCTACAAGATGATGATGATTTAAATATTGTATGATCCTCTGAATCGTCTCATCTGTTTCCAGACCAAAGATGAGGGAGTAGCGGGAGATAATGTTTCACGAAAAGTAATCCAACCTTGCTTTATCATTTTAGAAATTAGTCTTTTAAACATTGGTGAAGATTTTTGATTTTTCAAGAAGTTTCTTTCAGTCATGGATGAGTTATAATTTCGTTCAGCTTCTATCGCTTTGATACGGCCGAGGAACACTCAGAATTGCATCATGGAGTAGAGATTTTGAAATCTCTAGTAGGAAACGTAGAGATCAGCACATGCAGTAATATTATCTAAAAAGGTATTTGCAGAGAGGAGATTACCAACTGTAGATATAGAAAATATTCTAGTTTTTGGTCAAGGGAAGATGAACAGGCCAGCCAATCAGCACCAGATAGCTTATAATTTACAGAGGGACATTTGACACAATAGACAAAAAAAGTAGGATATGAAAGTGGTCACTTCCATACGAGAGAGGATAGGATCTTCCATGATATAAAAAGAAAAAAAGTAGAAGAGCATAATGAAAGATCAACAGCACTTTTCGCATTTTGACTAGGTCGTGCACTTCGGATGCCCCCATCATTAATTAGGCATAAATTACACTCATCAAAAATGTCTAAGAGTAAAAGTCTAAACAAATCAGAGTAAGCGTGACCCCACATGACTCCACACAGTTCCTATTATGACCGTTAAAATCCCCCATTATCACCATGGGAGAAGGAATAGAGGATAGGAGGAGTCAATCAGAAATTAACAAAGAGCTCGGGTGAGGAACAAAGATGGAAAAAAAATATTCATAGACCTAATACCAACTGCGTTGATATCAGAGGAAGACGAGGAAGAAAAATTTGGGGGAAAATGAAAGGGAGCGCCTTACAAATACGGCGCAACCAGCATACCGGTCAATCTTGTCGTCCCGAAGGCAGAAGAAACCAGAAATCTGAAAACGGGATCCAGTCTTCAACCATGTCTCCGAGACGGCAATGACTGACGGGTGAAATTTGGTAATTAAGTAGATCAGTTCATGTCTTTTGGCTCGAATACTCTGGGTGTTCCAATGAAAAAAAAAAAAAACTTTTATTAATTAAAAACAAGTAGTACATCATATGTGTTGGGATCTCTTCTGTTAAGTTAAAAATAACCTGTCTTAGAAGAGTCCCCTCTTTTCCGTGGTCTAAAGGAGCACTTGAATTTAACAAAACAATTTTTATACAATTACAATAAACTTAAACTACCTAGGTACATAATAGAAATAACCATTTTAATGATTGATGATGATCTCTGAACTACTAAACCAATTTAATTTAGAAGGTTCCTTCCCTTGTAGAAAGCTTCATAGCCCCTAAGTGCATAGGTAATCAAACTAATGAATGCAAAGCAAGACAAGACAGGTAGAAGAACCCCGATATTTAGCATTTAAAAACACTATCAGAAGAACTGAAGTAGAGTATAGTATAAAGAACGCGATAGAGCGCAATCAAGGTTTCAAGGTGTTCACGAGAGATCTGTCTATTGGACAAAGCATGTGGACGAAGCTGAAGCCCGACAGTGGAGTGTCGTTTCCTCGAAGCCAGAAATTTTACGAGAGCTCGAGAAGTTCTATGGACAACAGTACACCTCAACGCAAAGTCCTGCTACAAGTACGACTAGTGATGCAAGAGCCCGCCTAACCCGACACTACACTGAAGACATTCCGGACGTCAGCCTATATGAGATCCGAACGGCTCTCAAGCAGCTTAAAAACAACAAGGCAACAGGGGAAGACGGAATAACGACAGAGCTTCTGAGAGCGGGTGAATTACCGGTACTTAAGGTCCTCCAGAAGCTGTTCAACTCCATCATCCTCGACGGAACTACGCCAGAGGCGTGGAACAGGAGCGTGGTGGTACTGTTCTTTAAAAAAGGGGATAACACCCTCTTAGAGAATTAAAGGCCCATCTCGCTGTTGAGCCATGTCTATAAGCTGTTTTCGAGAGTAGTTACAAATCGTCTCGCTCGTAGGTTTGACGACTTTAGAACAAGCCGGGTTCAGAAAAGGCTTTAACACCATAGACCACATCAATACGCTCCGGCAAGTTATACAGAAGACCGAAGAGTATAACCAGCCACATTAATAATAATAATAATAATAACGTTTATTTCAGGCTACACTAGTTTAGTACATGATGTTAAATACTTACAAACTACGGCCCATATCAAATATATACCTTAAAGTCTAACATACATAAGTAATATTATAAACCTAATTACTAGCACGTAGAGTCGGCGACATGTGACACGTGATATGTGCTGTTATTGGTAGTCGTCCGCGGAAACGCTGGAACAGCACATTCTTCGGCCAGAATTCTGCCTTAGTAAAGGTCGAAAGGTTCTCAGTCGGAACACGCACCACAAAAGATTTAAAATCTTTGTGACGCGACTCCAACTGCTCGGCCCTCACAGAGGTTTAGGTCTTCATCTTCACATATTCCAAGATCTCCTCCATTTTCGTGGTATAGTCAAGCCTCGACACGTAGAGCAACGTCGAAGGCACGGCCGGACCCAACAAGTAGTTGATTCCGGTCGGCGCGACGCCACGCTGGTTACGGCTGCTGGGCTTTTTTCTCCTACGCACTACCTCAGTGAACCCTTCAGCATACACGGCTTCTTTACATGAGGAGCCGGTACGGGCGCAGTGGCGCGAACAGGTTCGCAACGCTGCTTCTTTTTCCCCTTTTTAAATGTAGCTGTCGATGCCTGCGGGGGGGGGCGCAGCGGGCAGGCAGCTTTCGGCAGCAACGGTGGTGAATGCGCGCGCGAGGGGAGAAGGGGCGCGCGCACGTGTCGGTCCCACGAGTGGAGAGGCGGGGGACGGGAGGGCACGGCGTACTGGCGGTATCGGCGTCAGCTGCGCATGGCGAAGCATCCAATATCGCTGACACGAACGATGAAGCCGACACGTTCAATTCACCTCCTCGACGAATGTTAACTTTAGATATCACGGGCGACCTGTCCACTGAAGCAGCGCTACGTAATAACGCTACCTCAGACTGCAGCCCGCTGATGGTGTTCTGCGAGACCTCTAATTTTAACAATACATCAGCCAAGCTTGCCTTCATCGAAGTGATGTCTTTCAGCAGCCTGGTCACATCGACGTGCTCGAACGTCACAGGGGGCAGCTTATGCAGCTCCCTCGCGACGAAGTCGGGCACATCTTCAGGATCCGTCTCCTTCAGGATGGTGATGATATCCTGTAGACTCTTCTCTCCTCCGTCTCTTCGTCGTGACGGCATTTTGTCGACCTTTCCAAGCGTATGGAACAAGAGAGCCTTTCCACTGCTGACATCTTCCTCCGTGAAGTTGGACTTGCAGATTTGGATGTTGCTCACCTCATCCATTGTGTCGATGGCGTGTACAACGAACGCCAGTAACTCATTAGCTATGAGCGGTTTAGAGCCCATAGCAATAGCAAGCAGTGGCCTTTAACCTCACAAAACACTAATTGTTATAATTTTACGCTGAGCAGTGTGCACGTCTGTTACCGAGCATGAATCGCTCACTGACTGACTGACTTTGTTTAGCGTTTGTGGACTATGAGAAAGCCTTTGATTCTGTCAAAACCTGGGCAGTGTTGCGGTCCCTCCAGCTGTGCCAAATCGACTATCGGTATATCGAAGTGTTGAAATGTCTGTACAGTAACGCCATCATGTCTATCCGACTCCAGGACCAGAGCACGAATCCAGTCCCATTGCATCAAGGGGTGAGACAGGGTGATGTTATTTCTCCGAAACTGTTCACCTCTGCATTGGAGGATGTTTTCAAGCTTTTGTACTGGCATAGACATGATATAAACATCAATGGCGATCACCTCACTCACCTTAGATTTGCCGTCGATATAGTCCTCATGGCAGAATCGGTGGCAGACCTAGGCACAATGCTCAGCGACCTCAATATCGTCTTCCAACAGGTGGGTCTTAAAATGAACATGAGCAAGACAAAAATCATGTCGTACCGGTACGTACGGGTGCAACATGAGCATTTGAGCATGTTGCTGAGCATGTTGGGAGCAATATAATCGAAGTTGTAGACCATTATGTCTATTTGGGTCAGACGATTCATTTGGGCAAGTCCAACTTCGACAAAGAGGTCAGCCGTGCGTGTTGCCAGTGATGACATATGGAACTGAGACTTGGTCGACTATTGGCTATTGGCCTCATACACAAGCTCAGGGTCGCGCAACGTGCTATGGAGAGAGTTAAGTTGGGTGTTTCACTACGTGATAAAATCCACAACGAGGAAATCCGTAGAAGAACCAAAGCCGTAGCGCTCAAAATTTGCAAGTTGAAGTGGCAATGGGCAGGCCATATATCTCGCAGAACTGATAACCGCTGGGAAGTAAAAGTTTTCGAATGGCGACCAAGGACAGGAAAATGAAGCGTAGGACGACCCCCCGCCCGAAGGACTGACGACATTGTAAAGATCACAGGAAGTCGGTGGATGGAGAGGGCTCAAAATAGTTCTTCCTGGAAATCTATTGGGGAGGCCTATGTCCAACTTCATAAAGGCTGATATGATGATAGTGGATAAAGAGACTAATTGAGATAGTTTGGAGGCAACGTTGGACGGTATGGGGAGTGGATTAGTGTGGATAATATTTATACTTAAAGTTAATAAGGTTTCTAACATTGTTTCAAATTGGGATAATGGTTCTAGAGATTGGCTTATAGCACAACCATTTGACATTTGTGATGACGGATTAGATATTAATTCACTATGGGCAACCTTATCATAGGATTTACCCAAAGGAAGTCTCGTATGTGGAGAGGCATAAACGGTTTTGACATTTAAGGGTGGGGCTGGGAATAAGTTCCCAGCCCCACCCTTAAATGTCAAAATGTCAAGATGAGCGATTCTGAGAGATAGAAATTGGGTTCTTTTGAGCAACTTCAGAGAACAATGACACTTGTGGAAACTGAGAAGCGGCTTCTTCGTCTTTTGAATTCTGGGCAGTTTTGTTGGTGGCAAAATGCCGACCAGAGCAGTGGAGACATGTAGCATTATTTTCAAGTATTGCACACTCATCTGCAGTGTGATCCTGGGAGCATCTGAAGCACCTAGGCTTTGATCTGCATTGGGCTTTAGTGTGACCATACCTGCATCAGGTATGACACTGAATTGTCGGGTACCTACTGGTAAAGATGTATAAAACAAAAATACTTTAGAAGGAAGAGTTTGATCTTGAAAAGTAACCAACACGGTCTGGGTAGGAACCTATGTGAACTTGCCCTCTTCTACATTTTTTCTACTGAGAAGACGAACCTTTATAACAATTCCAGGTTGTGGAATTGTTATCGCAGGTCGTACAAGAGCATCTGCAAATTCTTCTATAGAAAAATCTGTGGGGACTTGCCTAACTAGACCCATTCTTGTTACATTAAAAGCAGGTATATTTGCTACATACTTACACATTGGTAATATTGGGGAGCCAATAAATTTGTTTGCGTCTTCTGCACTTACAGACTCAACTGATATTTTGTTGCGTCCTACGCGTTTTACGCCATGAGCGATAATGTTTTGGAATTTGTGGGTAGACAAGAACTGACCAAGATAAATTGGTCTGATTGTAGTACTAGCAGATGGTTCTGGTTCTGAACGGAAAACGTGAACCACGTACGGTCCACTATCCAAAGCAGTATACTGTATACGTTTGGAAGGCACTAATGACAATTGACGGGTGGTTGTAAACAGTTTGGATGGAAGGCACCTCCATGTCTAGAGACTTGTTAGACTTTTTAACTGGGGCTGTATTAGTAGAAATTTCCGAATTAAAACGACGTTTTGAGCCAGTTACCGTTACAGTTACGATGGAGCAAGATCAGAGGGTATCGTCGGTGGCGGTTCAAAACCTTTACTTGAGGGTGTAGCTACAAATTAAGATTTTATAATACCAATAACAAGTTAATTTATTCAAACTAATACTAATCTACAACACAACACTTAGATTAATCAGAATGGTGGAAATAATAAAGAAATAGCCAAAGTATATGGAAAAAACACAAAACTCTCTCCACCTAATTTACTCGCTAGTTGACATCCCCGGACGAACACTCGAACGACGCCGGATAATAATCAGTCTGACATTGGAACCATTCATTTGCTATTAGTGATGTAATTATTATGTATGTTAGATTTTCGGAAAGCTTCATATTAGTTTTATAGAAGTTGATTGGCATTTAAACTTGATTGATTTGAAAAGACAGTAACAAAATGGACATTATTTGTATACTGTAGGTACTGTATAGCGTGCAGTCAGTATTTATTTAAATAAACAAAAAATCCGACTGCGTAGAATTAACTAAACTTGCTCAGAGTTAAAAGCTAGCTTGATTTTAAAATTATTTATAGAGTATGTAGCTACATGACTTTTTTAAGCATCCGTGCTTAAAAAGCTGTTATCTACAGAAGCTAGCTATATACTCATTAGTCTTGTTTTTGTGTAAAACAGATTCAATTGTAATCTTTTAATTTAATAAAACTATTTTTTTTAAAGAAAAGTACCTACAGAATAATAAGCAATACATAATATGAGAACATATATGAGAACAGTTGATTCATCCTTAGTAGTTTATAAATTGCAAACCTACTTGAAACATAACACTGCAAAAAGGACACTTATTTCTCGAAATCAATCAATATTTTTTAGTTCACCGTACATTGAAAATGGCTTCTTAGAGTCGACAGATTCTTTTTTTACATTTTATAATGCTATGTCACTCTCGTTATCCTTCTTCTTCTTCTTTTGGTTATGGCGTCTGTGGTTACTTTCCACAATTTTGCCAATGTCGGTGTCGACAGGATTTAATTATGTAAGGTTTGAGTCTGAGTAAATTGAAAGTAGGTCTGTATATCGAAGGGAGACTCAAAAATGTTTTATCAAGGTGATTATTTCAATAAGTCTAAAACATTGAGGACATCACAACAAGCAAAGACTACAAATTTTTTCCATAAATTTGATTAGTATGTTTAGTGATAGCTAAATAGTGGATATGCCTATATTAGTTTACAACTTTATTTAATTAATGTTAATAAATTTACATAGTAGGGATATAAACGGGGTAAACACAAGGGAGAGAAGTTTGTAAGGGTATTCCTTACACCTTAGATGATATTGATATTGATATTAATAGGTTTGATAGGTAATAAATGAGAACCACCCGAGTCCGTAGCTGAACGTGAACTGATTTATTTTGCTGAATGATTATAATGAGTAGGGTGGGTTGTCCAGCAATGAACCAATTCAAAAGTCCATATCTTTTTCATTTTTTGACTTAGGGACCTAAAATTTGGGCGTGAAGTAAGGTAATTTATCTGGCTAAGATTTTGCCAGTTTGTTCATATAATCTTTAGATTTCCTAGAAATATAGGTTAAGCAAAAAAATAGAATTTGAAAAAAAAATAGAACCAGGCCGAATTCTGCAATGAACCACCTATATTACCAAGAGGAAGGGTGGCTTGTGAGCTAAGCCAAGGGATCCTAGTGAACTGGTAGAACTGGTAGGAGTGCTTCACCCTTAGCACAAACAATGGCACATGTTGTTACAAGTGTGCCTTTTTCGCCACTTGTTACCTTTGCGATGTTTTTGTTCCTTTTGGTGCAATGACTCTCTGAGGACGCTGTACTGTGGTCGTGCCAATTTCGTTTAAGAGGCCAGCGGAGGACGAATTGGTAACGTAACACCAAAATGAGTTGTAACTCAAGCATATTTCCACTAAATTGTTGTATTATTTGTATATAAATAGTATTTATCTAGGTTCCTGGATAGTTTTTATTTCGAATTACTTATCGAAAATGAAATAAGAGCCAATCGCATTTTGCACATTTTTTACAAGTTTTCTTCCTATTTGTTTCGTATTAAGAACCACAATATCTTACATTTTGTTTGTCAAGGACCATAGCTTATATTGTCTAGTTACAGAATAACATTACTATGTGAAGAATACTAAATGTTTTCAGTCATAATTTTTGGTATTAAGGAACACAACCAAATTCATACCACTTTTGAACAGCTAATATTGCTATCGCGCACGCACGGGGCGGGGCCGGGGGATGGGGACACTTCGGTTGTGTGATAGTTTGGACAGCTACGCACGCACACACTAATGCAACGTGTATTCACACGGTACGTGTGTTCTATTGACCTGTGCCACTGACTTGGATTGAGATTTGCCTTGTTGTTTGAAATGAATAACCTACATTTTTACATACTACTACGACCTTGCCTTTGATTACGGAAATTTTTCACTTGATCTCTGTGGCGCAGTGGGCTTAGGTCTAGCTGGGACGAAAAAGGTTGCGGGTTCGATTCCCGCCGCGGGACAAATGTTTGTATGATCTGCAAGTATTTACAAAAAGCGTATTATCATCATTATCATATTTATTATCATCATCATCATCATCATTATCATCATCAGCATCATCAGCATCACAACCATTCAAAATAAAAAAACCATGTGTGCAATTCACATGGTAGAAGTGAAATCTTCAAAAATGTTTGAACCACGAATCATCATCATCATCATCATTAGCATCACAACTATTCAAAATAAAAAAATCCATGTGTGCAATTCACACGTGGTAGAAGTGAAACTGAGTCACAAAGTTGCCGAAAAAAAAAACGATCTCTGAACATTCTCAAGCGTGATTATAGTTTTTGAAGTAAAAACTTCTTTAGTATCGTGATTTGAATTTAGTCGATGAAACGAAAAGAAGAAATTGAGATAGGAAGCATTATACGTTGTTTCGTATATTCTCGGTTGAACATTTTTGAAGATTTCACTTCTACCACGTGTGAATTGCACACATGTTTTTTTTTGTTTTTCTATGTTTTACATACATGTAATACATAGAAACACCCAGACTAATAATTACAGATCATAGAAACATTTATTCCAAAGCGAGAATCGAACCCGCAACCTTCCACGTCTCACATGGCCCTTGGCCCACTGCGCCAATGAGGTCGTCCCCTCGGTCGAAATATGCATAGATGTAGGAAGATTAAAATACCTATGTATATGTTACCTACTTTTATCTCAGAAATAGGCGTGCGAAACCGCAGACAGAAGCTTGTATTTTATTACCTACCGCCTTCGAATTGTCAATGACATCACTGATCACTGGCAGAAATATACCTACCTACCTACACCTACTCACACACACACAAGCACGTCACTACGGTTGTATTTAGGTATTGTAGTACCGCGTCCCGCGACTCTCCCACGCCCCGCGCGCACTTACACCATTTAAACAGAGATAGAGATATTCGGAGCAATATTTGCACGAGCCTCGAATTGAAGTTGCGAGCGAGCTTCACCGGCTTCTTAAGTTATCAATACGACATCCGTTCCGTTGCCAAATGATGGATGTCGTTCCATCGCGCAATTTGGAATTATCGAAGAAAACTTTAACATTTTATTTTTTAAAAGCAGTTGCACGTGCGAGACTACATCCCTCACGCTTTTTCAGAGATATTTCGGTATGACTGGATTTAAATGAACGTAGCCATTCTTTTCACGCTATTTTGTCGCATTCCCAGCTGTCAGGGATACATAACGACCTAGTAGCTTTTGAATTCGTTCTCTTGATCAGGCGTGAACATTTTGGCATTTCCATAATTTGGTGTCATCCGTTTCCTTACAAGTTCTTCGTGCGAGGCGCTAAAATTTTTACAACGTAGCGACATAGTGTTGGGTACCTATCTTTCATTAAAATCCTTAAATTTGCTCAAACACAAAATAATTACACTGTAGGTATTACTCTTTGAGCCGCTCATGGTACGCAATGAACCATGGTTTAATGCAGGACACTGTGGCTTGGCTCATTGCTGGACACACCACACTGACAAAGCTAGCCCCAAAATTTCACCCGGTAAATGATGATACAGAAAACTGAACTATAGTGTAATACGAACGAATCTACGAAATCTACGCCGGATTATATAGATCTCACACTGTAGACCTTGAGATAACCAGGCTGTTTAATTACATCTGCGAAGCGGCGGATGTGGCCCAACAACGTTACCCTGATGCCCAATTGGTACTTCTGGGTGATTTTAATGCTCATCACCAGCAGTAGCTGTTTCCATTTCAGTCTACTGACCATGCTGGTAGAGAAGCTTATGGATCGATCACTCAGCCTCGATCACTCAGATGGTGATCGAGGCTACCAGGGTACCAGACATTGAGGGCCACACAGCCAATTGCTTGGACCTGTTGCTGACTAACGAACCGGATCGCCATTCAGTATCGGTGCTGCCTCCTTTGGGCACCTCCGATCACTGTGTGGTGAAGTCTGTATCGTCATACTCGCCACCCGATACCTCGCCTCGAGGATGTAGGCGATTGTGGCGTTACAAGTCAGCAGACTGGGAAGCGGAAGCTTCACGTCTAGACACCTCTAACGAAACCCCACCTAGCCTTCTTAGATGCGAAGCGACAATGCAGGAAATTAGCATCCATCAAAAAGAAGTGCTCAACGTTACGGAGTCTTGACGTGAACAAAGCTAGTGGTCAGGATGGCATTTCGGCTGTAGTGCTGAAAACGTGTGCCCCTGAGTTGTCTCCCATACTAACAAGACTTTTTCACCTATCTCTGAAAACTGAAATAGTCCCAAAATCCTGGAAGCTTGCTAATGTGCAACCTGTGCCCAAGAAAGGCAGTCGCGCTGACCCATTAAATTACCGCCCAATTTCGGTCACCTCCGTACTATGTAAATGTATGGAACGTGTCCTGAATACGAAGCTCCTTACATACCTTGAAGACAACGACCTCCTCAGTGATCGACAATATGGTTTTCGCCGAAAGCGATCTACTGGGGATCTTCTTGAGTATGTCACGCATATTTGGAGTGAGGCCATAGAGAAATACGGTGAAGCATTAGCTGTTTCACTTGAGATCTCAAAGGTCTTTGATAGGATCTGGCACGCTAGCCTTATTGGTAAGCTTTTAGCCTACGGATTGCCAGTTCAGTTCTGCTCATGGCTTGCTGACTTCTTGAGGGAAAGATCCATTCGAGTAGTTGTTGACGGCTGCTCGTCTGATCGATTTGCAATTAATGTCGGTGTACCTCAAGGGTCAGTGCTCTCTGCCACACTGTTTTAACTGCACATAAACGATCTGCTTATGCCCGGAATTATTGGGTATGCAGACGACACGACGCACGAGCCAGTAAAACTGACATTCAGAAATACAGAGAGGAGATGCTTATGCATATGGATTTGACTCTCCAGGTCGTGTCAGATTGGGGCGATGCCAATCTTGTTAAATTCAACGCATCCAAAACGCAAGCCTGTCCTTGAGACATGAATGTTTTTATCGACTTTTGTCTGTCCTGCTCTGGGCAGGATCTACTTGATGCAAAATGGGGACCAGAGCAGTGCAGACAAAATGTCTTAAGACTCTTCTAAGTCACAGCTTTCACCAGTGTGTTTCTTTGTACATTTAAAGCACCTAGCTTTGGAGCAGCATTGGGCTTTTACGTGACCGAAACGGCAGCAGTTCAAGCTTTGGATTGTTGGAAGTTGATATAATTCTATAGTGAGGGAGGTATGATATGAGAATACACTTTCGGGTAATACTTGACCCCTACAACCGATTGGGTGGGAATCCAAGATGCTTTGCCATCCTCGTATGTCTTGCGGTTCAGTCTACGGGCTTAGATCCAGATTTGTCTGCATCAAGAGAGTGACATAGCGACGACCCCTCGCCTTGTCGTGTGTCAAAATCCGTCCAGGCGTTTGGGCTACAGCGACAGCCAAATTAACTCACATACATACACCTTATACACATTACCTACCCACCTTCTTCAGTCGTATATGTATACCTAGGATAATTAAATAACAACGTGACAATGGTGGTCCCTTCAACAAAGGCTACTTAGTTACTACTTAGAGTACCTATCCAAGAATTGAATTGAAGTTGACCAGCCATATCTCTTCACACTAAATAAATTATGAGTAAATGTTTGAAATGCGATGGTACCTATGCTTTTAGATTATTTATATTACTGGTATATAAATAGTAATAGTAGGTACTTAAATAGTTAATCATTATCGATGGTTTTACCACATGGTAAACCTAAGCTAGCTAGACTAAACGTATTATATCTTCAGACTTAGACTGCAAAACACATTTAAAAAACAAGTAACAATATTTTGGCTTGGAGTAGCACCAACTTACTTACATTGAACTTGACCAGCCATTATTATCTCTTCCTACCACACTAAAGAAATGTTGACGAACCTATTCTACTGATATGTACCTACTTAAAGTATCAGTAACGATAGACCTTTGAGGGTTAGTAAACCTTGCAAATGATAATCGATTACAAATAATTTCTATCGATAGGATTCACTAATCCATTCTAGATGTATGACTGACAGCTGACATTAAAATAATTGTTATTTCAATTAAGTAAGTACCTACCAAAACTACATCATTACATTGTTTTATTATAACATAAATCAGAAAGTATCTTAAACAATATCTAAGTAAATGTTTAATTAAAATGCGATGGTATGCTTTTAGATTATTTATATTTATAAATTATCGGTGTTTTTACCACATGGTAAACCTAAACATGGTAAGACTAAACATATAAACATATTATATTATATCGTCAGACTTAAACTGCAAAATACATTTAAAAGAGCAAGCATGGCTTTTATTAGTTACTATATCAGATACTAATAGTAACAGGTTCCTATATTTAGAGTTAAAACTAGGACAGTGCGAATATACTTTATTTATTGGTCATGTCAAAATTACACAAGAGTACCGCAGTCGGCAAGGCAATAAAATGTAGGTACTTAGTACCTATTTACAAAACCTTAGCGTAATATTTTATAAATGCTAGTTGGTTTATAATCTAAATTGTAAAATTCAGTCTTTTATGTTACTTGTGAATGAAAAACTTGTAAAAATTGTGATGAAGTGAGTAATTATAACTATTAGTGCATGCTATTAGAAAAAAAGCTAGCTATGTATCTAAATGATACCTACTGATTTTATTGGATCCAGGAAATAATGTTCATTTTGTGTCAACATAATATTTAATGCTTGGAGAATATTAACGTTTTATATCTTGTTTGCAATTTTTTCAAAATACTTCTTCTTTTCATCAGGATTAGGAATAATCTGAAACCAACATAAAACAAACAATGTCTTAAGTGTATGGTTGATAATTGATAAGACATCAATGTGTCATAAACCTTAGATTATTGAATATTAAAACTTACAAATAAACAGCTAAATTCTGTTACTTACAGTATCTTGACCGGGTTTCCAACCCGCCGGGCATACTTCTCCATGTTTGTCAGTATATTGGAATGCTTGGACAAGTCTTAAAGTTTCATCCACTGACCGACCCACGGGTAAATCATTCATAGTGATTTGTCTCAAAATTCCTTTGTCATCAATAATAAATAATCCTCTAAGTGTGTGTCCCAAATCCTCAAGGTAAACTCCATAGTCTTTTGCAATGGAATGAGTCAAATCACTCAACAAGGGAATATTAATTTTTCCAAGACCACCTTCTTTTCGTGGTGTATTGATCCATGCAAGGTGAGTAAAATGAGAGTCTACAGAACAGGCAACCACTTCAGTATTAATTCTCTTGAATTCTTCGAGTCGCTCCGAAAATGCTAGTATTTCTGTCGGGCAAACAAATGTACTGTAACAAAAATATCATAATTAAATATTACATTGTATAGATTTTGTTTCTAGGTACATGCTACCTATAATAAGTAACTAATAGGTAGCTAATATAGTATTTACCTACTTACTATTACTAAACCTTACATAATACCAAACTACTTTACATACCTACATAGTATGGTATGATAGGTACTATGTAGGTAGGTACGTAAAGTTTACACAATAATAACATCTAACTCATACTTTTATCTCGGTAATTAGCGGTTTTGAGATATGGAAAGTAGGTAAGCACCTTATCATATTGAAAGGCCATTTTTTTTATGAATTCATTAGGTACTCACAAATCTAATGGGTAAAAAAAGAACACCAAGTATTTTCCTCTAAAGCCTGACAAAGCCAGTTGTGTGATTTCTCCTTCTACAACAGCGGTAGCCTCCCACGCAGGTGCCGGTTTTGAAACTGTCAATACAAAATGTAATGTTATACGTTATTAGTAATAAAGTTGAATAAGTAGATAGGTAATTCATTAATTATTAACTTACTCATTGCTTTAGTAAATTGAAGTTTGTGTTCAATTTTTTTCGCTCCACCAGGGAACACATTGCCACTTCCAAATGAATAACACGAATCACTTTCGAATAATGATGATTTACAGTAACTAGTTATACTAATCAATAATATAAATGAACAAATGAAGTAGGCCATCTTTTTAAAAGTAAAAATGCACTATGATGTCTCGTATGTTAGTAATTTACAGTAAAATTAGTGAAAATAAGCAACCACACAACATCTAAAAACTACAACTACAAACAAACAAGTAAAATCAATGCCATGCCATGCCATGCCAAGCCAACAAGCAAGTCCATCCAATAACCCAAAGCAAATTATGTTTGTGTGGGTATTGTCAGTCGTCTTGATTGGGTTGGGATGTTTGTTTGTGTGCATGTTAGGAATATAGGTAGTGTAACTATCAACCACGTAAGCGGTGCACAGAACTAAAAAAAAAAAAAAAATGTACTCGTAGTGCATTACAAATATTGCTTAAGTACATTTTATTATTTAAATGAGTACATATGTACTCATTTAAATAAATAATATTTATAGTTCTTGTACTTATTATGTTTTAAGGAATCGGCAAAATCGATGTGGTCATTTCAATCGATTACACCACAGCACCAAGCCAAGCCCAGGCCCAACTAGTACAACACTAGTTAAACGCTTTGCTTCATTTTGTTTCGATCGCGTTTTGCGATTATTTTTCATGTTTTTGTGTTTCTTACGTACATTTTATTGTGAAAATGTTTTTACCTCCATGTAATAGAATTACACTGTGATTTCTTAAGATAAAAGTCCATCGCAATATATTGCGGTAAGTTAGATTACAAGTTTGGAAATCTACTTGTCGTTCGTTCATTATGGCGGTCCTTACTTCGGAGCTGGAAGTTGAATAATTGATTTAGTTTTATTGCATCATGTAACCACAATCGGAATAAACAGGATTTATTTTATAATTATTTATGATGTGCCTATAGATGGACGTACCGGATGAGAGTGTTTTGGACGTGGACTTGTTACCCGACGATGGGTCTGAAGAAGAGGGCGAAGCTCCGCAGTCATCAGGTTCGTAAAACCTTTACAAATAACTTATCATATGGGGAACATTTTTATCCAAATTTATAATCACTTTATACAATATATTTATACTGTACTGATATCCAAAATATTTTCTAGACTTTTATCCGGGCCCAGGGTCAACTCCTACGTCTTGTGCGTCGTCGCCTCGTGGAGAGGAACCGGCTTCGCCGCATGGGGGGGTGTCACAGCCAGCTTTCTTTCACCATCAAGGGTACACCCGCCCATTCTTTACTGCGGGACGAAGAGGCCCTGGTAGACCTAGAAAAGAAGGCCCAAAGCTCACTAGGGAAGGGAAAATAGTGAGAAGGTAATTTATGTTTTGTAAGATCTAGGTTTTATTTTGTAAATATTTTGTGAATATTTGTTTTGTTATAGATATAGAGGTGGGGCTGGCTCTGTAAGAGGGGCTAAAAGACACAGAGGGAGCCGTGATGATGCACTCGAAGAAATGATGGAAGAGGATGATTTCCCCATGCCCCCTGTGCCTGAAGAACCACCTTATATGCCTGAAAAATGGTAATATACATATATGTCAAATCAAAGATTATTTTAGAAAAAAATAACAAAACCAGCAGTTGCAAATTTTTTTGCTGATCAGACAAGCAATATTAGCATAGCTGTTTTATTATAAATATTTTTTTTGGTATTCTTTGAATTGAGAAATATTACTACCTATATTTTGCATTGTTATTTTCTTATACACCCTTAAATTTTTAGGCCTGGGAAAGTATGTGCACTCTGCAACCTAAGTGAGCGCAGTCAACTAGGGCAGAGTGAGATGCGCCAAATACCTTGCTCCATTGAAGGTGAAGGGAACACCACACCTGTGGCCAACTCTGGGGGTGCAACACCAACTAGTGGGACAACCCCAAACAGTACACCCACTACTCCTGTAACCCCTGGACTGGTATCACCACCCCCTGAGCTGTTGGACCCTAACCAACATCCTCTGGCTTTGCCATTGAGTAGGAGGCAAAAAGCTTTTAATAAGTGCAAGTAAGTAGAATAAAACCTAAAGATTTCTAAGTCAAAAGTATGTCCAAACATTATACAGTTGAATTTTTGAGTTGGGAATCAGATTAAAAAAAAAATTATGCTAAAAAGCATTTATTTTTTTATATTTTTGTTCTCAATTTAGTTATAATTTTTTTACATTCACAATGAATTCATTTTTTTGATAGTTTTTCAAACATAATAATTATGCTATGTAGGCTCTTATGGCTGCGGCATTCCATATTCCAAAATATGGTTCTGATGGTTCATACAAAATATATGAAAGTAACTTGTGCAGTGTAACATGCTGCACTTAATAAATCTTTAAATTGCATGTCTGGATTAGTCCATTTTAATAATTACCC
The DNA here is from genome assembly GCA_948098915.1 of Lampropteryx suffumata. Taxonomy (NCBI): domain Eukaryota; kingdom Metazoa; phylum Arthropoda; class Insecta; order Lepidoptera; family Geometridae; genus Lampropteryx; species Lampropteryx suffumata. Next base: position 15,248,831 of record OX402553.1, read on the forward strand.
ACCTGTCTTACTTAAACTTTGACTGGCCTCTCAGCTAAGTTGGTATTAGCAGTCTGCCTTCTGTGCTGTTAGGGTTCGATTCCCTCCCAGGACAAACATTTGTGTGATGAACATAAGTGTTTTTTCTGTGTCTGGGTTTTATAAAGTATTATAAGTATGTATTTCTATCAGTCATCTGGTCACCATAATACAGCTTGTATGCTTGTATGCTTAGTTTAGAACTAAATGGTGTGTGCATTGTCCACCAATATTTATTTATTTCATATAAGTCACTACATTCATCTTAGGTGCAGGAGTTAATTGGCACGCCAAAAAACCAAAGGTGTTGTTACAACTTTCGAAAATCCTGAACCGACAGCTTAACAGATAAAATCAGCTCGGTCAGTTATTAGGTAGACCTCGCAAATGGTTTCTTAACTTTGTTGAAAATTATGCCACATGCAGATTAAAACAATAATATTTATCTCTTAATATTTTACCAACAGGACTCCATTATACAACATGGAACATACAGATGAGCTTTCAATAATTGGTCATGTAGAAATGCTGGAGTTACCAATTGTAGTATTTTCTCGAATGCTCTACATCCACCGCAATTGCCTTGAGTTCACGCCGCCCTTTCAAGAGCAGATGGCAATATCCACTTCTGATGAGGAGAGGATAGAAATAGAGGAAGCCAGAGTGAAAGGAATATTGACGGCGGCATTGGGAAGAAAATGTGCCTTTTGTACAAGACATGGTGCTAGTATTCCTTGTAAGGTAAACAATCAACAGTCACATTCATTATGCATCTTCTGTTATAAATCAGTCCGTTTTCAAAAACGTGAGCATGTTGTTTGTTTCTGTCTATGATACATATTGCAGAGACAGTATGCTATGCTATGTATCTATGGCATCGCTCTCATCTATTGCCAGAATAACTGACACTATACATGCATTCTGTTGTAGTCATAAATAAGTAATAGCTTATACCTAATACAATCAGCTTCCTATAATACCTATATGTCTAGGAATACAGATTTTAATGTCAAGTGATCTCATATCTTTACTCGCGGTTTCTTATTTGGAAGTGTACTGTCCTTCCCCAAATACAATCTATCTCCGTACCAGATTTCATCAAGATCCGCCGTTCAGCCGTTCTCAAGTTCTGTCATTTAGCTGTGAACAAATAACAAACAAATAAATTTATTATATTAATATAGATTTTGTGTTAATGACTGTATTGTAAAATGACAGTAGATGTTAATCCTTAAATAAAAATATGGATGCGAGAACGCTTATTACTTATGGTAGTAGTTTTGGTACCTTTCTTTCATTAAAACCGACTTTCGAATTTGTCTCGCAAATGGTTATAACTAAAATGGTTCATGGTGGTTCATAAAAAGGTTTAATTGCCTACTACTTTACATTTAACTTAAAATTATTTGCACTTGTCTGCAATTTAAAAGATATAATTTTTTCAGATGAGCTGCAATAAATTTTTCCATTTACCTTGTGTACTCGCGTCTGGAGGGTTCATAGACTTCCAGTCCAAGTCTTCATTTTGTAAAGATCATCTCTACCAAATACCATTAGTTTGTGAGTATCTGTTTTGTTACATGTTTAGATTAAGGAATCTGTCTTAAATTATCCGTTTTTTATATATTTATTAGCTTTGTAAAACTCATAAAGTTTAATGAGTTTCGTTCATCTTTGGTTTTTTTTTGTTTGATGATTGTTTGACTACTGCTCTAAGCTACAAACTTCCTATCAATGAAATTATAATTTGTAATTTTGGTTATCAGGTTCAGCAGACATAGAGTGTAGAAATTGTAGAACTATCGGAGACATCGCTAATCTGATGACCTGTGTGACGTGCGGCGCGCACCATCACGGGACTTGCGTCGGTCTCGCTCAGCTACCAGGTAAGACTATTCTTCTTATATTATAAATGTGAATATTTCAGTTTTGGATGTTTGTTTGTACTCAGTCAATTTTGGTATAAACATAGATGTGAACCTGGATAATTATATCCATAATTATATATAAGGCTACTTTACCTGCATACTGGAAGCAACAGGAACGTGTAACAGGAAGCCGGGGAAATGCGCTCTATTTGATTTGACTAATGAGCGCACGTGGGGGTAGAGTTGTCTGTCAAATAGTACCAACCCATTTTCCGAGTTGGTACTGTCTGCCAACAATGTGTGCGTGCGTGTGACGAGAAAGAGAAGAAGAAATAGAAAAAGAAAACGCACCAGCTGTGCGCTCATATAGAGTATTCAAGGATATAATGTTAATTTGGGTTAATTGCCTACAGTATAGTGTGCTAAACTAAAGTCGTATAAACGAATTGAGGATATAATGTTAATGTTGCTTATTACCAAGGTGAGATGTCAAATGTTATATACCATATGCAACTACAGTAGGGCGTGCTCCTTTCTTTTATATTCTTGACACCATAAATTACCTTGAGTAACTTTTGATCACATTGATGTTGTTGATTATTATTTGTTGATTGTTGCAGGTGTAAGATCGGGTTGGTCTTGTAAAGCGTGTCGGGTGTGTCAGGTGTGTCGCGGGGAGGCGAGTGCGGGGTCGGGGGCGGGGGTGTCGCCAGGAGAGCCTCGTGCGGTTTCCTGCGAACATTGTGACAAGTTGTACCACGCTACTTGTCTACGCCCCGTTATGGCTACCGTGCCTAAGTACGGGTGGAAGTGTAAGGTATGTTTACTGCCTTAAAAGGCTGACTTAACCATTCCTCTGCTGCTAAATCTAGACATCTGTAGAGGTAATTGAACAAGACTTTTATGACTCTAATCATAGTCAGACCCTTGAGGCAGTCCGAAACAGTTTCATGCGCAGAGCCACTGGTTCGCCATCGTGTGTGCGAAACGTCAACCTACATCGTTATTTTGATTTCGAAATCATAACCGAATTCATGCAGCGCTCCTCCCGGTGACATTATGATTCGGCTCCACACCATCCGAATCCGCTCGTTCCCAGTCAGTCCCAGATACTGTCTCTTTATGCTATTTTACCGGGTAGGAAATAGCGCTTATTTTTCTGACTGACGTTTGCCAAATGGTAGCGTAGTACTCGCAGATCGACCATACGAAAGTACCTAAACCTGTCGAGCCTTTGTTTAGGTAAACTTCACAGGCTCGTCAACAGGCAGTAAGTACAAGCATCACGTTTACTCTCGCCCACGGCTCTCGAATCGCAGGCGCACCTTCTTACTTCTTACTCGCTCAAGATTATTTTTGTATTAGTTGCATCTAACACAAACACTTAAAGTAGTCTCAGCTCTATGTTACTCCACACAGTGCGAAATAGCAATAGTTTTCTAACTGGTGTTTGCCAAACGGCAGTCTCAGCTCTATGCTATTTCACACAGTGCGAAATAGCGCTTCTTTTTTGCCAAAAAGGTAGTCTCACAGTTTTAAATAGCGGCGATAAGGAATGTATGTAAATATGTATGCGTGCAGTGTTGCCGCGTGTGTTCGGACTGTGGCGCGCGGTCGCCGGGCGCGGGCCCCTCCTCGCGCTGGCACGCGCACTTCACGGTGTGCGACTCGTGCTACCAGCAGCGCAACAAGGGCTCGTGCTGCCCGCTGTGCCGCCGCGCCTACCGCGCCGCCGCCTACCGCGACATGATCCGGTGCACGCTCTGCAAGCGGTATGTACTATGTCACTCTCCGGTCACACTACGATACCCGATGAACAAACAAACAAAAATACGTTTATTGACATAATACAATATAACAGTTGTATAATGAATCCATAAGCTCCTGAACTAGTTAAAACTGTGTTTGATGTTAAATGGTTGTCGTAACCTATGACTCATGCAATACCAGAAGGTATCACAAGCACGTAGCCAGCCCTGGATATTAGTTTTTTTTTTGTCTCTTTGCCCAGTAATTTCCCAAACTCCAGTGCCCTTCAAACTAAACACAGTAACTTCACAGTTGCTTCCAGACATCATCTTCCGCCGCTACTAGTTATCTTCTTCATCTCCCCGATATTTTTGTTTTTTTTTTGAATTCGTCCTCACCGTAGTCACTCTTTTCTTAGCCAAATCGTCATTTACACAATCCTACCCTTATATCCAACCAAATTTAAATCCATCACTCTTGTGACATGGCTTTCTTCCCTCCGCATGATATGCTTGTACCATGCTAACCTATTATTCTTCAACTCTTCGTTACTGGCTACTTTCAAACTTCCTCATATTCCTATTTCTTGTAGTACACTTGGCAGAATATCTAACACGAATAAGAGGCAGTTTGTTCAGCACAAGCTTCTACTCGTGGATTCGCTTCACATAAAAAGGAACCCGTAAGCTGTTCCAGGTCACAGACATATTATGTATACACCAAGTTTCGTCTATGTCTATCCACACAATTATCGCGTTTATAGTATTAGTAGTAGTGGTACGGCACATGCTATGATGACATGACTGGCCTCTCAGCTCAGTTGGCAGTAGCTCTGGCTTCTGCACTGTAAGTTGAGGGTTTGATTCCCTCCCAGGAAAAACATTTGTGTGATGAACGTAGGTGTTTGTTCTGTATCTGTGTGTTTTTAAAAATATATAAGTATTCTATCACTCATTTGCTCATCATAATACAAGCCATGCTTAGTTTGGGATAGATGGTGTTGTATGCAATATCTAATTTGTCCACCAATATTTATTCAGATATTAATTACTTATTATCAATAAGAATCAAACGCGGCAATATGTGACTTGAACACACAACGTGACTCAAAAGTCAAAAACAGTCTCTATTAAGTATAAACAAAACCTTAGTAAGTCATTCAATTATAGCTTTACTAATAAAATATTTTGCAACATAGATACGTCCACGGCATGTGCGATCCAGATGCAGAACCGCTGCAATACAGACAGAAGAAAGAACAGAACCCAGGGTACGAGTACTGTTGTCCCATTTGCAAGACCCAGATGCCGTTGATGTCTTCCAAATCTGGATGTAAGTTTTAATAGTGAAAATAGATGTTGCCGCGGCTTAGCACGCGAGGTACCTACATTAAAATTAGTCTATGTTCTTCCACTTTCAATTTATCTCGTTACCAAATTTTATCAAGATCCGTTCATTTGTTTAGCCGTGTAAAGTAACAAATAATAGACAAACAGAGATATTTACAAATTTATAATGTTACGAGTAGTATGGATACATACCATAACTTACCAACTGTATTCTCCATAATGCAGCTTGCAAGCCCATCTCCGCTGTTTGGAATACTCCAGAGTCTCGAACAACGCCGTAAAGTAGCTTGTTCGATCCTTAATAGAATACATTTCGGAGAATGTGCCCAGGAATTGCATGATCTAATTCCACCATCTCCCTTTCACAACAAGACAAGCAGACGTACCGCTCAATACCACCCATACCTTGTCAGTCTACCGCCTTTATGAACATAACACTTTGATTCGACATTTATATTGCGTACGGTCAAAGATTGGAATGCTTTGCGGTCGTCTTGTCTTTTCTGAAAACTACAATATGGGTATCTTCAAGTCAAGAGTAAATAGGTATCTACTAGACCTGCATGCCTCATCATCGTCGGCCACGTTGTCGCTTAATATCAGGCGAGTTCGTGGTCAAACGTAGGTATGATATAAAATAATAATATTAACTGTATAAACAATTCAGCCAATTCCATTCTAAATAATAATGTTATATTCTTTGGGGTATTACTTAAAGTGGTACCAACCTTTTTTTACTGTAAATGTTTCGCGTAAAAGAGCCTTACCGGAACAGTGTTGTTTTTTCCAGCTTTCGACGATGACACCATGGCCTCAACATCTCAGGACTCCTCATTTGGTGATGAGAATTCGCAATCTGAACAAGACCCTCTGGCTATAGAACCTAAGGTAATTTTCTTTATTCACCTACTAGCTGCTGGCCGTAGCTTCGTGTGCGTGGATCCTATGTACATACAATAAAATGGTTTATTTTAATATGTTAATTTAAATAAATAGTTTAACCTTTTTTGTATAGCCCGCCGACGTTGGCTTAGGCAAAGGCAAGCCATTCACAGTTTCCGCGAAAGTGGCTAAAAAGAAGATCGGCGGTTACAAACTAAAGGGCGGGTTCCCTCCAGCAGGCAAGATAGGTTTCAAGAAGCGTCAGAGATCTGCGCTAGATTTTGGGAGGAAACGCGGATCTAAGCCTAAAATGAGAGGAGTTTTTGGAGTACCTGGGTTGGGGCTTCAAAGGCCTCAAGCGCCGGATAACAAGACACCTGAAGATGACCCTGGTAAGACCATTATCGATCACAATACAAAAAAACAGGGTGTGAAAAAAATACCAATCTCCCTGAAAATTGCTTGGTACCATCTGACGGGCAACTCTACCACCGCGCGCGCTTATTGGTAAAATTAAATAGCGCGCGCTTCCCCGGCTTCTTGGTACACACGTTTAACAAAATTACTCCCTCATATTGCAGTAAAGCTAGATGAAAGTTGTTACACATCAATATAATGTACGGCAGAACTCATTTGTATAGTTCATCATCCTCCTGCCTCTATTCACGTGGGATCGGAACAACTTGTTTTTTTCACTCTCTCCTATCATGCGTCATCTCAATAGTCACCCCTTTCTTATCCACTGTAATTATTACACATCCATCTATTATTAGACCTACCTATACTCTTATATACATCTACATTCAAATCCATTACCCAGAGGTTACTTCGTCTATATTCGTAAAACTGACCTCTTCCGAATTATTGACCAATCAATCACCAATACTTAGCAATTTGATGTCAATATGATGCGCCCGTATTTCAGTGGCTAATTATATCGTACTAGGATATAAGATAAATTAACATTATTTACTAATGAAAACAGCGTCACATAATCTGTATTATTAGTATTATTTTTTGCATTTAGTTCTTGCGCCTTGCGTGTGTATTTCAGCTTTATTCATTAGGTCTTAAGGTTATAGTTTTAGTTTAAGATTTTTGATTTATGGATTAATTATTTTTAGGTGTGGAGAACAAATTAGTCCTATGCTCAAGTAAAGACAAGTTCGTGTTAACGCAAGACCTCTGCGTTATGTGCGGCGCTATCGGAACCGACTCTGAAGGGTGTTTGATCGCTTGTGCGCAATGCGGGCAGACTTATCATCCTTATTGCGTTAATATAAAGGTCAGTTTTGAATTTGTCTGATAAATTAGTGAAATATTGTTCTAGTCTGTTATAAACTTTCAGCGTGTCTACATAGTAGCATATTGCAGTTATTTTTGACGCATATTGATGTCACAATGTCAATTTCACAAATTTATTTGGATTTTACCATAAGTATAAGGCGTGACAGGAATACCCGTCTCGCTCCGCAGCCGGACGAAAACACTCTGCTCTGCAGTCTTGTTGCTTCGCCGATCGCTGGACTGAGACTGAGACTGAATTGGACTTAAATGTTGGAGATATATTTTGACAGTGATCTTTGATTCCGTTTGAGCTGCACCAGTTAGCAGTTATTGATAACTAGTATTCCCTAACTCAATCTATTATAAACTAGCTGACTAACGGATGATGTCTTGTCCAAATTGAAATATACCTGTTAGTGATTGTTTTGTGTATTTGTGACAAGCTGTTGGAAAATGGTGAGAAAAATCCACATCCAATCTAGAAAATCACAAGCAAGATAATTTAAAAAAATCGAATGTCCAAAATTCAATGTAATATTTGAACAGTGATTTTTGGCCTTGAGTTCATAGAAAGATTCCATAAAAAAATCACTTTAGTATCAAAAGTTTGGAAATTTATTCCGGGAAACTTATAATTTTCAAAAGCTAACTGTTCTGAAATTATGAAGTCATGCCCATACCTGCGAACAGCATTTCTCTACGATAATATCCCATGAAGAAAAAAAAATGTTATTGGCAACCTCTAAGGCGCAGTGGGCCAAGGCCCGGCTAAGACGTAAAGGGTTGATAGTTCAAATCCGCGCAAATGTTTGTATACCTGCAAGTATTTCGAGCCTAGGTTTTTCTAAAAAAAAAAGTATATCAGTCATGTGGTACCCATAACACAAGCTCTGCTTACGGGTCCAGATAATGCTGCGTAAAATGTCCGGCATTATTTATTTATTTATTTATTGATATTTTACTGAAGTTTATCGAGTATTGAATACTTTACCTACAACACTCCCTACATCAACGCTCCGCTGATTATTTGGATTATTTTATATTGAAGAATTGTAGTCCCCTTTTATACCCAGCATTAGGTAGTTAAGAGCTTTACATTATAAAAAAACATTGTATCAACAGGTATCCCAAGTAATAGTAACACTCGGCTGGCGTTGCCTCGACTGCACAGTATGCGAGGGCTGCGGTAACCGCGGCGACGACATGCTGCTACTACTGTGCGACGACTGCGATACTGCATGGCACACTTACTGTGCCAAGCCGATCTTAGCCGAAGTGCCCCGAGGCGCGTGGCGCTGTGAGCGGTGCCGACGCTGTCTCGTGTGCGGGACTAGAGATACGCAACATTGGTGTGATAACTATACCGGTAAGTCTTTTTTACCAGCTGTTATGGATTTTTTGATATAATTAATTACTATCAGTGTCAATTTGCAACAGGAGATATGGTAGGCTTTATTAATTCAGTTGCAACGGGAATCAGCTTTGACTAAATGTGTTTCCATCGACTATGATCTTGGTAATACGCATGTGTTAAAAACAACATTAACCTTTCGTAATTCCAATTAATTGATAAAAACAAAGTTATTGGTATCAATGTTTTGTTTGTATCAGAATTCCATAATCTCCTTTTCTTCTTTAGTGTTTTTATACAAATTCTGCCTTACTTGTAAACACCTCTCAACTTAAACACTGCTTAAGATTTGCCCTGTAACAAATAGTGACCACAAATAGTGTCTCACTACAAAAAGAAATGGCCCTATTTTAATCAGTGATTAAATTTTGACAGAAGTTGTTAGTCATTTCTAAGTAGAGGGGTACGGTCTACGACCCTACGAGCAACTCGCGTTAGTTACCTCTGTTATTACAAGTCCTCATAGGTAACAATAACCAGCAAACAGCATCAGGCTGTACGGTTGCTTACGGGATTGGTTGCTTTCTCTTCTGTAGCGAAAACCTGACACTGATCATGCTAAAACTACTATACTCACAATTTTACTTCCATGTGGGATTCTGGAGCAAAAACTAAACTATTATAGTCTCTTTAGACAACATGAAACTCACATACACACACACATAATAAAAAACACACGCGTACAAGCATAAACTGATAACACTTAACGTTAGTTGGCGGCCGTTGGTGTTTGCGACAGTTTTCTTCACTTCTGCAGATACCATCGATTTTCTTTTCATCGTTCTTGTTTTGTAAGCAAATATCACTTTTGTTACTTTATTTTTGAAGCCGCAGTGGCAGTGGTATTTAAGCTCTATGTGTTAGGACTGATCAACCATTATGTAACGATGGAGGCCGCAGTCTATAAACTCTGTTATCATAAACCATTAGCACCATCGAAACAAAATGTCACGGTGCTCCTGCTAGCAAGGCATTTACATCTAAACTCCTGCATGCTTCGGATTGCATGTTAAGTCTGGGGTCAGCAGAGCTGTTAATGAACTTCATATGTTTACACAATCTGTTGCCTATAGTGATTCTGTTATTCCCATTTTCAAAACCTGACTAAATTAGTCTATTATGAATTTCAATCCAAACGGGATATTTACCATGATATGTGACTTTTTCTGCTTTCCGATATTTCGGCATAGTTGCATGCCCATGATCACGAAATATCGGGAAACAGAAAAAGTCACATATCATGGTAAATATCCCGTTTTCAGTGGAAATTAAGTACAAAACCATGATATTTTTAAAAGTTATATAGCCTTTCGTGGCCCTTTCATTTTAGTGTTAAGAAAAGGATGGCCAGTTTTAGCTTGTTTTATAACCAGGCTAAGCCACTCAAACCAATACATTTGAAATGTATAAACTCTCTTGTATTAGTTTTTCGTAGTTAAGGTAGTTATAAGATGGACTACGCAAAAAGCGATAGGACCAGGACGAGTTTCTAGCTAGTTTTTCTCTGGCTTGGGTTAGGAGGAATTGGCTCCTAAATTCACCTAGTATGTAGGACGTTGAATCACAAAGTGATCCTTGTGATTGTATTGAATAAAATATCTCTTGACAACCAACTTATTAATTTGTTTCAGAATGTGCCCCGTGCGCGTCATTAGTGATGTGCTGTGTGTGTTCCGAGCCTTACTCCGACGGAGAGCTCATTATCCAATGTGAGACTTGTAACCGTTGGCTGCACGCCACGTGCGATGCGATACGCAATGAAAACGACGCTGAAATCTGCTGTAGGGCTGGGTAAGTACTTTGTTCTAAATTAACGAACGCTCCTTTGTATAGTGAATATATATTTTACTGTGATTATTGGTATGGCGCAGTCGGTAGGATATAATGTAACCCTGTTAGATTAATTTTATTTTTTTCTGGTGTTTATTTGATGGTTCAACATGTCATTGATTTATTGTTTTTAAAATATGGTAGTAATATTAATAATGCCGGAGCTTTCACATATTTTTACTAATCTATAACTGGTGTGCATCTAGTATGTATGTAATATTAAACAATGCAAAAGGCCTATAATTGATTGGAAAAATAAAACATTGTTTTAATAGGTAATAAAAGTAAGGTTTATATTTACATAATATGTAAATATAAACCTTACTTTTATTACAAATTCTACGGCTCATCCGGTCACCATAATAAACGCTATCTTCGGATTGGAGCTAGATGGTGTTGTGTGCATTGGCCACCAAAGTTTATTATACTTTGAAGTATAATAAAACCAAAAGTAATACCCTACTCGATACAAAACATACTCACTTCCAATGCCTTCAACAGGTACAAATGCATTCTCTGCCGCGGTCGTGAAATCCCCGCTCCGCACATAACCCGGGCCATCGAGCCCGCGCCCGCCCCCGCGGCCCCGCCCCCCCGGCCCGCGCCCCGCCCCACGCCCCATTCCCTCGGGCTCGCCGGCGAGTACTACGTCGATGACGTATGTCTCTCACAACGCGGCGCACATCACATGAAACAGTTGGAAGCGGAGCTTGGGATAACGCACACGCGACGGAAACGACGGTTCAAGAATGAACAGACAGAGAAAGATGCGGGTAGGTTCTGTTTTGTTGAGGAAGTTCTGGAATGTTTGTGTTGTGCACGCTGCTCAAATGTTTCGCCTGTCTAAGAAAAATATCCTAAAATACGAACAATTTTATTTTGTTTGCACCAAAGTTCAAAATTGAGTAACAGTATCATATTACATGCCTGAGATGATCTAAAACACGCCAATTCAAAATTCAATATAACTTTATTCAATACAATCGTAAGGACCACTTTGAATCGTCTTCTTACATGTTAGTGAGTCTAGGTGCCAATGACAATGACAAACAATGACAGATCAGTTTAGGAAGTGTCATCTATAAATGTTATTCTAATTGAGACTTTAGTTTAAACAAGATAAGATCGTTCTTGTTTTACGATATTTTACTTAGTCTAGCAGAACAATAAAATCAAGGCCAATGTTTGTATGTTTTCAGTTTAATTGTCACAGAATTGTTACCTATAAAATCGATTGCACATGCGAAAGCATTATATTAGAGCAGCCTGTCCAGTACAATACTATTTTTGAAAATAACATTGATTAACTGTTCGTTTGGAATATTTCAATATTGCTATAAAATTTTGGGGTTGGTTTGTGATTTGTGATATTTTTTAACACACTGTGCCTTTGTCCAACTAAAACGTTTTTGCATGGCTTTCTTTCCATAAAGCTCAATTAGAGATAAATTATTATCTAATATGAGTTTTTGTGTGTTGGACGCTGGCAATGTGGAATAGAAATAATGGCATCTATTGAAACAGTGGTTCAGAATGCTGACGCCGAGATGGCTGATGACACGAAGCCAGATAGCACCGCAGAAGTTAAAGAAGAACCTGGTAAGAAACCAACTCTTTACTTCATAATATATTCCTAATACTAGCTTAGACTTAATTATACTCAGGCTAAATTGAGTGGTATTTTGATGCTTCAGATTTCAATAGTGTGTTCAGACTAAAAGCGTGTTTTTGTATGGAATGACATGACATAAATACGAGTACTAAGCATAACACTTTCGTCTCATGATATTCATCTCGACTTTGGGCAGCCGCTAAGTCTTATAACCAAATAGACAAGTGAAATTCCCGTTCGTATAACTAGTCAAAGATATTCATTCAGTTGAACCATGCCCCATGGGGCATAACCCCGAAAACATGTAAATTCTAATATAATTTCCAAAAAAATGCCCATCTGATCTATCTAGATAGCAGTATTTTAGTTGGATTAGGAACCACTTTACTAGTATGAATTGTGTTATATTAGGTTTAGCTGGCTCGCAGCAAAATTACAAAGAAGGCATACTCTGGAATGCAGCGAACGACGGACCACCTCCAGAAGGCTTTACTCTATACACCACAGAGACCGGCCTGACTGTTCTCAGACGAAAGAGACAACGAAACCTGAATAAACTGGGAATAGGGGGCTTCGTTGTGCGACAGAGACAGGCGACTATTAAAGCTCAGGCTGATGAGGATAAAGAGGGAGATGGGACACTAGGTTCTGGAGGTAAGAATATTATGCAACAGCATATCAAACCTAGGTTAAATTGTTTTAGATTAGAATAGAATAATGGTTTATTTGACACACAACATGAAAAAGGTTACAGACATAGAGAAACAAATAGCTAAATGATTAGAGTAGGTAGGCCAAATTACACATGATAAGAGTGTAGGTATTATCCATATCCATACTTCATACTACTATTGTAAATACAAGTTTCTCTGTATGTCTGTTAGTTTAATACCTTTTCACGGTTAAACAGCTGAACGGATCTGGATGAAATTTGGTATTTATTAGGTGCGACGAGTGCGAAACCGCGGGCAACAGCTAGTTTGATTATATATTGATAAATAAATATTGGTGGATATTTCACACACACTATCTAGCCCCAAAAAGATAAGAATAATAATAATAAAAGCTTTTATTTCTAACTTACACTTTACATTTAAAGAAAAAAGAGGTTAAAAAAGACACCACCTACATATATTTTTTATATATTTATTGTGAGTAACTAGAAGGAACATTCCATGCCAAGTAGCATCTTTTTATCATTCAATGCTTACTCTAAGCTCCAAAAACTTAAGACCAACTCAAGATCGTTTTCAGATCAAAATGTGATCCCCAGTCAATTGCATGCATTTTACAGTGAAAAAATTATGAATGATGTTTCAGAATCTCCAAGTAACAAACGCAAGCCGCGCCGGAAGCCTCGCTCGAAGCTGATGGAGCAGTTTCCACCATACATGCAAGAGGCTTTCTTCGGGAAAGACCTGTTAGAACCATCAAAGCCTGCTATTACTTCTACGGGTAAGGAGCTTAGTGTCTTCGTAATAGAGAAAGTGTTACAAGTTTGAGGTCTTATTTTTAGTAAGAATATACTTGAGGTTTCTGAAATGCGTTTTAAAAGTTGTAAATTTGTATGCTTAGGTAACAGCGTTAAGTATACTTGAGCATAAATGGCACTTCATTCAATATTTGGTTAGTGGCCTTTATGGAAGAACCACAATTTGGAAAAATGGCACTTTATGCTTATCCTTTCCACAAAGAGGAGGTCTGGTATTTGCTAAAATGGGTGAAGTTAAAACTATGTCAACTATAGAAGGTGATGATTTTTGAATATTTTAGATTAAATCACAAATTAACAATAACATTAAACACGCAAAATATTGAAAATACATTGTAATATATTTTTTAATAATTAGTATTCCTTTAAGTATATACCTACCTACTAAATAGCGGCAAAAAAGACTTTTACTGTATTTACTAAATGTCATTTGCTGAGGGTACTGACTAAGTAAGGGAATCAGAAGTCACGATACCACGTGCAAACCCGTCTATTTATAGAACATAAGTCGACTTAACATGTAATTCCAGTTGATTTTAAATAATGTAATGGTACAGGAAACCAATCGGAAAGTCCCGGAATGACGTTACGGCCGCCTACCCCGGAGGGCTATCGGGAACTGCGTGACTTCAAACTCGACTTGGAGTGTTCCGACAGCGAAGGCGAGGATATGCTGGCTGCTCTCACCACTTTCAACGAAAGTGATCAAACCATCACGATATCGCTCAACCAGGTACTAACATTATTCATATACTTTCTACTTTTCATGGCTGCGCCTTTTGAATTATATAGGAACTGAATTAGAATGTTTTTTTATTAAAAACAAGCTGAACCATTCGAGATTTCGTCCGTGCGTTTTAATAAGAAACATATATCACATTAAAACACTTTGCTTGACTTCGCTTCGCTATGACACAGTTATTCATACGCGAATAATGACAACTGCCATAACCTAACAAACGGAAGAACTCACCATTTTAAATTTGCAAATTTTCAAATGTTTTAATAGTTATTCCGCAAATACAACATATCAAAAATCATGAAAATCGGTCCAGCCGTCCTCGAGTTATAAATGCTGTAACTAACACAACTTTGTTTTATATATAATCTCAACTAATATAATAAATAAACAAATAGAACTTTTTTGTAATGTTGGTTTGTAATGAAGAAACTTAATTGTTTGGTGTGCGCTGCGAAAACTATTGATGATACATAAAATAATGTACTATACGTTTATAGTACTTATCATTACCCACTAACCGTTATTTTTGTTTTAAACACGGCTAGACATCTAAAGATAATGACAGATGACATTCGTATCATGATATTAAGAAGCTCAACTCAATGCATAAACCATGCTTACACAATTGATGCAGCCCAGAAGGCAGAGTTATTATCAACTGAGTTGTGAAGCCAGTCAAGTCAAATCAATCAGCCAATTTTTAATACAAACCTCCTTTGACTTCCGTAAGGTGGAGCTGTCGTTAATTATCTGACTACCAGTAGAAGTATTATCCGACTAAATAAAAATCATCATTAGTGTTCAATCAAAGTTTTGCAAAAAGGGCTGTTTCTCGAACGGCAACATAATTGAATATTGCAATGGCTCTAAGTAAAAACAGGAATCGAGTTCAACTAGTTAAAAAATTTTAGCTTAAAGAAAAGAAGAACAAACAGTATTTGTTGACCCTAATTGATATTGAACATAAATACAATGAAAATACAACTATTGACTAAAACATGTCACAACTGTCACAACTGAATAGCTTGACATCATTATTAAACTTACAGGAAGAAACAGAACTCTTGAGCACACTCCGGCCCAAAGGGCAGACAGACGACTCTACCACAACCGGCCTCAGAATAAAGATGGAAGTAGATGACGAACAACTTAAGCACACAGAAGATTCGACGGCGTTAAAGAACGCGTTACTAGGCCCGCAGTCCGAGACTGAGGCCCCACCTAATGTTCCTGAGACGCAGACAATTAATAAGACTGAAAGTGTTAGTGGTGAGTACTATTGTTCTTCTCCTTCTTCTTCGTTAATGGCATGTGTCATAATAATGTCAATTTTGCTAGTGACAAGTGTTTGTCACAGGATGTGACAAAGTCATATCTTGTTGTTCGTTATTTGTTAATTTTATATAATATGGTATCATTGATATAAAATAATTATTTGGATTATGAAAACACCAACATTACTAATAAAACCGAAAATAACACGAGAAAAATAAATAATAAGAGATGTTTACTTCGCATGACGGCCAAACATTCCGTACCATTGTGTGTGGTGTCATAAGTCAATGTTACAAAGTCTTTATTAAATTTAAGTACATTTGTATAAATCGCTACTGTTACATTGTGCAAGTCAGTACAAGCATTTGGCACCTAACATTATGATGATATACCTACATAATGCTTCTATAAGTTTTCGCATTCTATCGCTTAACTCTATGACGTCTGACGCGGCACTTCTTTACGAATTGGCCTACCAAAGGCTCGGCGATGTATTTGTAGCTTTGTACATAAAGTGCGGTGTGCGTAGCCTTGTATTATAAATGTTTGCCAAGTTACCAGCTCATTTCTCAATTCCAATCTGCCAATCCCCTGAAGCAAACATAGGTGTGTACGTTTAACGTTTGTATGTGTGTCTCGTAGCTCCAAACCGGATTAACTAATTTTGATTTAGTAATTTGAAAGGTGATTTGATTGAGACTTAACTCTCACTAGGTCACTAGGATCACTAGGAATGTCAGCAACATTCATAGATCTGACCGATTCGCAATTTGGTATTCAGTTACTTCATTTATATAGCTAGAACATGGTAACCTTGACCTGAGGCTATAATACCCAACTCCTCTCCAACTAATAGCAGAAGTATCGAGTTTGGGCTCACTGGATTAGACTCAATGAATAGGTTATAGGCAAACGTTTTTGAATTTATACCTGTCTATGTGTTTTACCACTTTGTTAGAAATTATCATTGTCATTATCATTGTCATCATCACTCCTAATACTAGATGTTTTAGGAGTCTGTTGTCTGGTTTGCGGTTACTTTCGTATGTTATATCTACATTAGTAACAGCTGTTCTGTAACGATTTGAAGGTAACGAGAATTACTCTTGTATAGCAATTCATAACTCTTCTCACTAAAATACTTAAAATTTCCACAGAAACTGGAGGCTCATCTCAGGCGTCTACGATCTCGCCCAAAGACGATCTTTCGTTACTCAATATAAACATAGACAATATGGTTCGTGACTCGCTACCTGATATGGACAGCAATGATGTGGACGAAATATTCAAAGGCGTTTTAACCGATGATTCACAGGTAATCATTTTGCGAGATTTGATTTCAATACTAGCTACAGCCCGCGGCTTCGCACGCGTTGTACCTTAAGAAGTAGCTTATGTCTTTCCCTAAGATTAAATCTGTCTTTACCAAATATCGTCAAAATCTGTTTAGCAAACATCAACCAAACAGACATGATTGAGACTCTTTCGAATATTTGTATGGTTGTTCGATAAGCCATCTTTTAAAAAAACCCCTATTCAGTCATTTCACACAGCATTATCTAGCCCCAACGTCAGCAGAGCTTGTGTTAAGGGAAACATATGACGTATAGTACTTATATATTTTACGTATAATAGAAAAACACCCAGAATTGCAACTGGAACCAGTTTTGTTAAGATGAGTTTTCGTCAACGATGTATGCTCTGTTTCTATTCATAGTGTTACTAACAACATCAACCTTCCATAAAAACAAATGAAAGCTGTATCAATGTTTCTATCTTATCGGAATTTCATTATCACAGCACACATATCTCTAAGTATATCAAAGACGGCGACTGCACGCCATATCCCAAACCAAATATCCAATGATCTCGATTTAAGTCTGTGCTTAAGCCTGTGTTTTTGAAGTAATATCTTCTTATGGGAAGGTATACCGCTTGGTTACGTTACGCGTTACGGCGCCAGTCTGTCTGGCTTCCCTTTCTCACGCATACGGCAGCGGTAGGCAGGCTCCTCCTCTTTCACTCTAACCCACAGCGCTAGTTAGATTAGTTTAAGTTATCACTTCTGTCGGGCGTCCCGAGACGCACACGTTTTTTTTTTACTGGCAATAATTTATTATTTTACAGGAGTCCCAAGAATCGTCAGTGTCATACGTGAATTCGATGGCAGGCACGCCTTACTCACAACAGAGGCGACAGCTACAAAGCCCGATGGATTCCTATGCGTCTCCATACCACACCGATTTTGGAAGCAAGTCAGTACAACAATGTTTACTGCCGGGCTTACATGGCAACAGGGACAAACGTTTTGTCAACTGTCTTTTAGAGAAACTGACGATTAACCCTTACGTTATATCAAATTTAATGTTTCTTCGTAGAGATATACTAATATATCATCCTTGAGATATCCATTCGCGGCTGATATGTTAACCCGTCTAATCGATTATTTCTTAGAAAGGAGACCGACAAGTTTCAACTAACGGATTATTTTTTGGCATGAGATAAGGGCAGGCATAATTAATAAATAAGGAGTCTTTATATGTTTGATTTTCGGAAAAACCAACAGCGATAATAAATCTCCATAAAATGCCAATTACAGGTATGTATGTGACCACTATACTTTACAACCTATTTTGACACAAAGAACACTGAGCTACGATTACATAATGATGTTATATATAATAAGCTTGGGGTTAAATAAATTGAGTGCAAGGCATCGCCTTGCCGTGGGAATATATCTGTTTAATAGTAATTAAACAGATCATTCTGCCAAACGCTGCCTATGCTAGGATGTATTTGAAAAAAAAATGTATAGTGTCAGGCATCTGGTTCTCATAGTACAAGCTATGATTAGTTTGGGGCTAGATAGTGCCATGTAAATTGTCAGAAATATATATTTATTTATAAAGCGCAATCAAGACATATCCGGAACGCCAGCGCCATCTAGTCGATGGAGTTACTGGACGCGCCATAGACTGGTGATTTCACTTTACTCTCGGCAAGCGACGCGTGCGGATGTCACTGAACCATCGCGCGTTCTGCTATACGTATCTACCTTGCTATCCGTACCTACCTGATTATAAGTGCTGACCTACATACTGTGTTATTGCTATTGGAATTATTATAGTCTGACTGTGTACAAGCGTGTTTTCTTCATCCGACACTACCCACTATCGAGTTCCAAAAAGGTTAAAATGAGTGCCGATAAAGATGATATACCTCCGTCGTATACATAAATGAATGTTTTGTTTTAGCAGCAGCAGCGCTCTAAGTCCTTTGTTCGGGTCCGAGAACGGCGCGGCCGGACAATGGGAGCCCTCGGCGCCGCCTCCCTCCTACAACCAACGCAGTGCTGACAAGATGCGCGCCGACGAGAGTAACTATCTCCATTACTATTATTACTATAATATCAATCTAATATACAAATCAATTGCCGTACGTTTAGTTACTAAACTCGAAAAAGTTTTGTTCGCTTCAACACTGGGGATTAACATTCAAATAAATTTTAGGTGGCATAAAGTTCATAGGTCGTCTCGTAAATAAATAAATATTAGTGGACAGTTGTGTGCCAACACCATCTAGCCCCAAACTAAATATAACTTGCACTATGGTGACTGATAGAATACTTATATTTAATCAAATACTTATGATACAATCTCTTAAACTCCTCAGTTACAAGTATTTTGAAGTGAAAACTTCTTTTACCGCGGTACGCATATTTTTAAATTAGTAAAACCTCTGGATTCTCGACACCGTTACCGTCTGGGTGAGACGCAGCCGGCTGCCGCGCTCGCCCCATTTGATTATAAACCTTAATTCACATGTTTACAGTCTAGTTTTATATGGAGAAGATTACTGAGTTAGGTTCTTTGATATATTATCTACATTCTGAACAAAAAATATTGCATCATCTGTGTTCGTTCAGTATTTGATTGGCAGTCGCCATAATTACTGATTTTGAAGTGATTTATTACTAAACTCTTAACGCGCCAAAATAAGTTTACACTTCTGTCGGCACTCCCGGAGTGCAACCCGATTTTTTTATAATGTCTAATGTTTCTGGACACTTCACTACTACCATCCTCTAACTTACCATCTCCAAATCCCTATCATCACCCACAGCCTGACTTCAACAACTGCTGGGTATTAGCCTCCCTAGGTTTGTACCCTCCGCCTCGATTTTGTTCATGCACAGACAAATTAAAATAAAATCCTCAGCTACAAGTAATTTTATTCCTAAAGGTCTAGGCTCAGCGGCGACAATATCCGCCGTTCTGTACGCAAACACGAACCATCCGGAATGGAAGTCGGAGTTCCCGAGCTGGGTGGATCGCTGTAAGCAGATCCTCAAGAAATGGCGCGCATTGCCCTCGGAACAGAAGGCCCCGTACCTCCAACGGGCCCGAGACAACCGCAGCGCGATCCGCATGAAGAAAGCTCAGCAGGTACGTCTCTTTGTGCTCGGATGTGGTGTGTGCTAACCCGACTCACTTACCACCCGTGTTTATTGTGTGCCATTCAACGCTGGTTATATATAGGACAGAACTCTAATATTCCATTACTTTTCTCTTAAACTTTCGCGATCATATTGTTATACCCGCTATCCTAAAATCACATAATTTGGTAGCGTTGACGTATGTCTTGTCCTTGTTATTCTAATACCAATAAATAGAGAGGGCAACAGATATGAATTTGAATTGAATCCCTCAAGTATCACGCTTACGCTGCACGACACTGCCTGCGTGGTCGCTCTAATGTCAATGAATAAGAGTGGTAAGCTTAAAACAGACAGACCTTAAAACAATGTCTTCTATAACATGTTTCAATAAAGAAACGGATATCAAATAGCGATTTTAGTCAGTCTCAATCGCACAAATACTAATAGCAATATTGGACATGAATAAAAGCCCTATTTAAGAATTGTTTCTTTACTGAAATAGATTATACCTGTTTTAATTTTTACTGATTATAGTGTTAGAAGGCTTTTTGATTTTAAGATATTTTTTGTAATGTGAAAATCACATTCAAATTAAACTAATAAAAAAATATTATAATAAAAGTTCATGTCCTTTATCAAACCAGTTACAGTATAACCGTTATAACTGACCACCCTGAAGTGAACAGCTAGGCTGCGGCATTTAAGTTTCTAGAACCATTTGCGCTGGCTTTCAGCTCACTTCAGGGTGGATTAGTTGTATCGTCAGAACTGTACCTTGAGTGTCTACTCCCCGATACGATATCACGAAGTGGAAATGTCATTCACTTGTGGACTAGCTGCTATTTGTGTTACAAAACTTACTGCTACTATTTACTGGGTAGTTTACTTTGATAAGTGGGATGAAAAAATGGAAAATAATGTCATATAATCGCTATTTTGTATGATTAGATCTTTCCAACAAGACAAACACATTATTATTGTTAGCTAATAAGATGTGTGAGATGAGTGCTGTAGATTCTATTGCTTGTATCAGCTAGCACATGTAAATTAATCTAGAATCCACAAGCACAGTATGTTGCGTAAAATATGCTTCGACAGTTGTGCCCGTTTGTGTAAGTGAAAGGATCTACAGTATATCCGTCGCTACGGGATCTGATTTTTATCTATTATGGGGTTTTCGCTCGAGGGTGTTTCTCCTATAGTTTTATTTTAACCTCTGGCTCCCGATTCCTTAACGATAGTAGACCGCATTATCCAAAATGATGCACCGTCCGAACATCACACGCAATAGATACAGTGGAGAAGAGCGAGAGCAATTTTTTATATATAAAAATTTTCGTTCGATGATGTTTCTTCAATAGTTTTATTATAACCTTGGGCTCCCGATTCCCTAACGATAGTAGACCGCATTTCCCTTAATGATGCACCGTCCGAACGTCGCTATTTTCGTCTATTTTGGGATTTTTGCTCGAGAATGTTTCTCCTATAGTTTTATTACAACCTCGGGCTCCCGATTCCCTAACGATAGTAGACTGCAACGGCACCGTCCGAAGGGCACGCATTAAATGCAGCGCAGCGGAGCGAGATAGCGAGATACTAAGTATTGAGGCGCGACAGAGTACGGGCGGCGAGAGCGAGACCGGCAGCGGGACGAGTACTCCGACGCCGACGGCCTGCACGGTGCCGGCGGCGGCAGTAGCGGCCGCGCCGGCGCCGGGGACGGTCGCGCCGGCCGGTGCTGCGGCCTCCGGGGCGGTGCGCGCGCCCAACGTGACGGTGACGGCGGGCGGGCTCCTGGAGGCGGACGCGCACATCCGCGTGCTGACCCCCTCTGAGATCATGCGGACCTTGCCGCGCCTCGCCCAGCACCCCCCCACCCCGCGCGCACCCGCACCCGCCCCACCCGACCCCACACCGACACCGACACCGCCACCGCCCTCCCACACGGTACCGCGATATACGAACTCTCGCATACACACTGTGACCTACCTTAGAGTACAACAACTTTATTGCACACTAAAACATACACATTCGATACTTGTTGTTTTAGTTTACAGTATTTCTGATTTAAATAAGCTTTACATGAACTTTTTGTGGCTGGCTATAGTGATGCTGCTTGCAGGTTTATTACGTTACAGTAGCAGTAGCGACAGCGATACCTGCGAATTAATTTTAACACGCCTAAAATATAAACATAGACACCCGGTAGGATGCCTTTATAAGAGTATGGAAGCCACCCGACTATCTATAGCTCGCTTATCGCCTGGTGAAAATACGCCTTTAATAGAAATATTATACAAAAAGTGTGTTTTACAACGGTGATAATTCACGCCAATTGCTAGACGGTGGGTGGTCTATTGTGGTTAGGTTCGCCATTCGTTCGGTTGTGTAGTATCACCCCAAGGAATTGGGACATATAAACGAATTTTTAACTCTGTATCCAGAGTTGGCCATTGACTCATACGAAAGTACTACATATATTGAAATTAGTACATAAAGCTAATTTCAATATATGTAGGTAATATTCACTCAAACGGAGTATTGGCCATGATATGTTAGTTTTACTTCTTCCCGACATTTACTGCAGTTATTAGTATATTAGTTGCATGCGCCATGATCACGAAATGAACTGAAGTCTATGCGTTGATGTTGGCAGATAAAACGGTCTACCCTCTTCTTCAGTCTTTTACTGCGAACGTTATCCGTACCACCGGATTCACTGACTAACAACTCGATCACGATCACGCCGTAAGTGTTCTCTGGACGCATTACTTGTACCTCACTTTTTCGGTTTCCACACATCTTCACTATAGGATTCCAAGCTCCAGATAATAGAAAACCATGTTCTCGGTTGAAATTTCTGTATTTAGTCATCTCTATTGGCTCTTGCTTCTACCAATCATGGTATGTAATGTCGTTGAAATTACCTGCGGATTGTGTAGCTCGATGCAGAGGCTTGAGAGCCAGATTCCAGCAGGATTTTCTATGGCCGTCTTCTGCGTGTCCAGGTTTTTGACCGATCGGATGTACTCCTTCAGTCGACAAGCTATGGTACGTTTTGTTTGGCCGATGTAAGATCTCCCTCAGATGCAGTCAATCATATATACTTCTGGTGTTTTAATAAGAATCTTGTCTTTAGGTGAGCGCAGGTAGTACGAAATCTCCTTTAAAGAAGCAAAGTTCTTTTCTAGTCCGCCGCCTATACTTAGATGTAACGGTAGAAATGCTAGTTCTCGTTCTTCTACATATCGGTGGGGTTTGGGCCTTTGAGGAACTGGAAAAAATAGAAGCTTATATCCATTTTTACGTAAAACATGCTGGACATGAGTTAGTTCACTCCTTATGGAGTTCTCATCACATACGACGTTTTCATTCGTTTCTTTTGTGTTACATGTGTTAAAGGTTCCAAATAAATATTTTTTGAATTTTTTGAACATAGGTCGAAAGCACCTATTTGTGCTGAGTGGCTAAAGATGTGTGAGGTCTAGCGTTATCATGATGAAAAACCACACCCCTTCTGTTTATTAATTCCGACCGCTTTCTCTCATCTTCTTGCTTTAATTTCATCAGTTGTTCGCAGTAGAGTTCAGAATCGATGGTCCTGCCTGGTGGTAACAGCTCATAATGAATAATACCCTTCCAATCCCACCACACACACAGCATCACCTTGTTGCGAGTTAACCCGGGTTTCGCCACAGTCTGTGAAGCCTGACCGGCCTTTGACCACGACCTTTTTCGCACGTTCTTGTCGTACGTGATCCACTTTTCATCACCAGTTATCAGCTTCTTCAAAAACGGTTCGGTTTCATTACGTCGTAATAAAGAATCACAAATGAGTACACGGTTCATTAGGTTTCTTTCAGTGAGCTCGTGAGGTACCCAAATATCGAGCTTTTTTGTGTACCCAGTTTTTTTCAAATGTGCCAAAACTGTGGTCAATTCCCAGTTCTTCAGCTACGTCATAACTACTGATATGCTGATCTTGCTCCACTTTTTCAAAAATGGCATCCATTTTATCCGTAATAGGGCGACCAGAGCGACGCGACCGGAGCGAGCATCTTTGACATCAAAATTTCCGGATTGAAAACGCTTAAACCAAATTTGTGCTACTCTCATAGACACTGCACTGGTCCATAAACACCATAAATTTTTTCGAGGCTTGCGTTGCAATTTTACCTTTTTTGTAGTAAAATTTTAAAATGTATCGAATTTCTTCATTAGATTCACTCATCTTGACAGTACGAAAAACAAATAAAAATCACACATTTTCCTAATTTGAATTTGGAATTATGTTCTTTAAAATTTAAACTTTTAATGATACCAAAACCAGCCAGATACAAATAGTATAGCCAAAGAGATTTTATTACAAGTTCATACATACTATAATGCGAAAAGACTTTTTCCCCAACCCAATATGTAGGTATTTGAAATACAAAACAAACATGCTTTCGCTGTAATCTCCGGGCTCGGTAAACACTTAAGATCATTAGGTATTTATAGATCCATCATTTATAACACAACAGTAAAAGCGTTATAAATAAAGCTACACAAAATGACACTCAATATTTTCAATAAATTAGTATTGTACCAATGTAAACAAATACATGCACAGTGTGTATGCGAGCTGCATTTCGACAGATTGTTGGGTGATCGCGCGCCACCTCGCGATCCTTTGCACGTCCGTTCTATTTCAACTCCAACATCACCCAACAAAGTTTTTGGCTGTTCGATGGCATTGTAAGCTGGTGTGTTTTGTTTCCTTATTATTTGAGCTGGCTTTAAGGACGCGCGTATTGATCCCTGAAAACGCCTCCCGGACTTGCGTCTGTTTCCGTAACGTTGATTTTTTTTATTTTCGCTTTGCCTTGGTAGTGTTGGCTTTAACATCGGATGCACTGGATGCTTCCGATGGCTGGTTGTGGAGTGCTAACAGTTCTAACAATAAATGTAGTTCACGGTTGGTTTGCGTATTATGCTACTGTATAAGCTTGTAAAATAGATGTAAGTTACTGATTAGGTTAAGGTACACGTTTACTAAACATTTTATTATATATGATGATGAATAACTTCAAATTTGTTTTATTTATTTTTTGTAGTAATTAACTTTTTCTTTCAGTGAATTAACATTCTGTAACTTTGAGATCATATTTTATTATTCATTAAGTTTTATTATTACTTTTATTCTGTGAATTAATATATATTTATTTTATTTAATTTCTTTTTTTAGAGTTATACTATAACTCAACGGTTCATAAATAAGTGATAACTGTGGAAGTAAACATAAAGCTGCTTCATGGGTTATACAGGGTGGGTTTTTAAGATGACAGCTACCGTAACAGTTGTAGCTACAGGAAATGTTTCTTATGAGACGGGCCTTAATTTTTTTGTTTAAATATTTGTTCGCTGAACATAGGTGTTTGTTCTGTCTGGATATTATAAAGTAAGTAAAGTATAGGATGTATTTAAAAATATATGTTAGTATTTTTTAGTCATCTGGTCACTCGAGTATGTTTAGTGTGGGGCTAGATGGTATTGTGTGCATTGTCGACCAATATATTATTTTGAAGATACTTTGGCTTAACGTTTTCCTGTAGCTAAGAACGGTTAACCTTTACCACCGTCTTAAAAGTTCATATTCTGTAACTACAGTATCCTTCACTACGTCCCAGTACCTCATTTAATATGCCTGGATTGAAATTAATACTATTAGAGATCAAGTTAGAATACAATGATACACTTTAAAATATAACTATACTCAGCTTTTGACTGTATTTGTAGTAACGTAGGTTTAGTTCCTTCCTTTAGGGCAGTTTAGAAATTACCCGTTTATCTCATAATCACTACAGATTTAAACGCTGAATTAATTACCTGATATGTGATTTATAAGTTAGATTTGTTGAAAATTAGTTTTGAGATATAATTATGTCATTAGAAATAAACTTAATGTATATTAATTTATGTATCTCATTAAACAAAATCACATGTATAACTTATTAAAACAAGCATGCGTTGTCATTGTTTAAAAAAACTAAATATTTTTAATAAGTTTATGATTATTTGTAACTTGGTTGTTGTTTTCCATTATTTTTATTTATGTAGATGTATACTGTTTATTTTAGTAATGTATAAATTATAATGAATTTACATAAAATACTGCTGTAAAAAGATAACTATTTGTATGAGAATATGCCTGCGTAGTCCCAGCATGAAATAAAGGATACTTTTGTCATTGCAAAGAAGAACTAAAATAATTTTATAGTACAAAAATATAGCGACAGGACTCTATTCTTGTAAGAATAGAGCTCAAAATCTCATTCACAAAAATATAAATCAGTACTGACCCTTTCTATTGCAGAATTAACAAACCCATCTGTACGGCATAACTGAAAATTAGTTCACTTATCAAACTTCTTTTAGATCCAGGGCGTCTACTCGGTAAATCGATTTAGATATATCGGAACGATATCGTTAAAATATACCTCAAATTCAGTAGAATCAACAGTTTCATTATTATTAAATTCAAATTATCATATCGTCTGTGACGTTAAAAGGTTACGACATCGACTATCATTAGTAATGTCAGGCGTCGCGTCGTTCAAATCGATAGACGAAACTATGTAACCTATAGCATGTGTACTACGATTATTGTCTCGATATATCGTTAATCGTTTTGCTGAGTAGCTCTGTATAAAGGTGATGGTAACGACGTCGAATAACACAACTCAAACCTTTCTTCTTTGTGTGACAAAACATCCTCTGCCACATGACATTACACCAAAACTGACATTGAGTATCTGCGGTGTAGGAACAGGATCGGACATGTGGACAGCAACGGTCAGCTCGTGAGGCGGAACAAGAGAGGCAGTGGAAGCATTTGCAGCAGCAACGCCAGCAGCAAACACAGCAACAGCAACAAATTATTCACGACCAGAGGATGCAAGGTAGCTTTTGTCTCGATAATTATATACCTTTTCCTATAACTAGCGCGGTGGTTATAATTTAAATTTAAAACAGTTTTGTTCAAATTGCTTTGAAAGTTAACTTTAGATTTAAGATTTATTACTTTAAAGATATAAATGATTAATTTAAGATTTATTCCTGACTTTTCCGATGTCATGCAACAACCGTAGTCGGGGGCTGACTGGAAGTATACGAGGTTACCGCCGAGTAGCAAGGGCAGTTTCTCGAACTACTCTAACTTGGTCTTCAGATTCTAAAACAATAGAAAATTTTATCAATATAATCACAAGGACTACTTTGAGCGATTTTCCATAAGGTGCCGATTCCTCGAAAGCCAAGTCTATGTAGAGTAATGACTTACAATTGCAGACACCGTTTGTAGCACATACGTAACAGCACTAACTTAAAATCGCGCTACCTTCTGGACATGCCAAGTGCTTGTAGACTTGAATCGTGCCGTCAAGAGCGCTACTGGCCAAATTCATTTATAAATGGTGTAAACGTCTCACAAAACACTTGTATCATTTTATTAAAAGGCATTATCGCCGCCGCGCTAGTACGAATTACCCGCTGGTTATTGACATCCCATCCTCAGAGGTCTAAAGCGCAGGCCACACCGCGAGCAGAAACTGTGTTTCTGCACTAGCCAAACGAGCTATTAGCATGCTTGCGGTGAGGCCTGAAGGTGGATTACGGGTTTTTATACAGTTTCTCAATCGAGTGAGCAGTTCCATTAATCGAGATGCTCACTAAAGATCTTAACATAATGTAATATTTCTGTAACAGTTTTTATATATTGATTTCATTAGAGAGTTAGTTAGAGTTCATATTTTAAGGATTATGTCAACTTGTGTTAGATGGTGTCTTCCATATGTTAGGTAAAATTACAGTGAAGCTTATCGATTGAGAAAATGAGAAAAAACTCGCCACCAGCGCTTAAACTCGCATGGGTGTCGATAACCAGCCAGCATAAATTGATTCACAGTACCTCTTGCATCACAAACTAACCTCGCGTTCCGCCTTCAAGCAGCGATGCAGCGGCTGCGCGCGCCGGACGGCAGCACGTCCCCCGCGCCCCTGCCCTCGCCCCTACCCCCGCCGGCGCCCCCTCCTCCCGCCCCGCCCCTCTCCCTGCCCCTGCCCCCGCACTCGCCCGGCCTGGCCGAAGCCCCGCGCAGTGCCTTTCCCGCCGCGAGGTTCCCGCTGCACTGCGGGAACGAGGATATTAACAGGCAGCTGCGGGATCTGTTGCAACGTCATCCGGAGAAAATGTGGTCGCAGCGTGAGTGCCTCTTTTATCATCCTCTGTCTGGTAGCAGGTCAGGCGTACTCTGACGGACGCCTATACTTAACAGGCGTTCACTTTAAATACGAAGATACGAGTTCATTCGTGCACTCAACCTGTTGGGATAATAAAGAGAGGCACAATGTAGGTAAATAATGGTGTTGGGCAGCTTGTAAATTGCACTTTGTTGCGAGAGTCGCTATTTATATAAATGTTTTCCTGGAGTCCGCTTTCTGTACTTTTCATACTTTGCTCGTTTAGCTGTCGAGTTTTTCAAAAGTTGTTAGTCCATCATAAAAGCTTTCGCGCGACCTAATAACTCCGTGGCCAGAGTTGATGACTGACTCATACGATACCAAAATATTAGTAGAAAGGTTAATAGTGCACCTCGTTGTTTTACACCTTATGTGTAAGTTGGGGTCACAAAAACTTTCACAATCAACATTATATGTTTCTGACAACCCTTACGACGAATGTTTGTCCACATAAATCATTCTAATGACGCTAAATCCGAAAATCTTTTATTATTCATAACTATCGGTTCGGCCATGCATTTTTTTAAATGGCCGTTTTGTTGGCAGAAGGCGATGGCATGGAAGGAGGTATGGAAGGTCAACAGTTCCGACCGCCTTTACCGGTCGGCTTGCGACCGAGGCAGCCATTGTTGCCCAATCAGCGACCCGACCAACATAGTAAGATACTAGAACTAATCATCATCTCCCTTCCCTTATCTTCTTGACGACCTCTGTGGCGCAGTAGGCCAAGGCCCGGCTGAGACGTACAAGGTTGCGGGTTCTATTCCCGCCGCGAGACAAATGTTTGTATGATCTGCAAGTATTTCTCTCGGGTCTTGGTGTCTATTATACATATTATACATAGACCATGTATAATATGTATGTATTTACAAAAAAGTAGTATATCAGTCATGTGGTACCCATAACACAAGCTGTGATTACATTGGGGCCAGATGATGCTGTGTGAAATGTCCAGGATTATTTATTTATTTATTATATTGTACCAGTCTCTGTACCCAACTATGCTTGGACGGTGTATACCTTTATAATATATATCCACACATTCCAGGCCATTCCGGTGTGGTTGAATCATAAACAAACATGAATTCAGTTTTTGTTTCCAAATTATTACAATCTATGTGTTGTTAACTTAGGACTCAGCTAATTATTATTTTACAGTGATAATGCAACAGCGCATCGTGACTGCAGAGGGCCAAATGCAGCAAATGTCCAATCAGATGTCCCATCAAGTAATGGAGGCACAGAAGACCAATGTCATAGTTCAGCCTAACAGTAAGTCAACTTATGTATATTAACGTTACCTGGAATGTTTATGTTCTAAACCCCACGTCCACCGATTTTAATGTAGCTAACGAAGCTTCACGATTTATTTAAGTCAGTTCAGTAGGCAGTGCACTTAATTTGTTTCCCTACCTCCACATCGTTCTGCAAGTTGACTCTAGACATTATCAAACTTGTTTTTATAGTGGAGAATATTAAAAGGCAGCTACCAGTTCTCTAAGATAAGTGTCTTGCGAGTTTTTCTCGTAATTAACGCATTTATTTTATCTGGTAGCCACCGACAAATGTTTAAAAAACGACTTATATGATCAACTTTATTGTTTGTACATTAAAGTGTAAGATTTCTTGCAGATGAAAACCAAAACAAGCAAGAAAACCAAGACCAAGGCACGGATGAAATGGATATGGCAGAAATGGATAAGCTGGAACAAGATACAGGAAATATTGGAGAGGTATACATTTTCTAGCTGTTCTAAATGCTTTATTGATGTTGAGAACTTGCTAGTTAGATAGGGATGCTCGGAACCTTCTTTTGTTCGTACCAATTACCTCGAATCTTTACTAGTTTCAACCATACGACTTACGGGCTACTTTGTTTATATTGTTCATTCATTCCACTACTGGATGACCCACATTTCTGTATCCACTCCTCGGCCACTATTTGGTTGTTGTCTTGCTCCACCTACCATCACCTCGTCTTGCAATGACTCCGGCAAAATAAAGGTGCCATATAAGTTTCATAATTTGATTTCCTGTCTTGTTTCTATCGTGCTACTAGTTATTTCGAAACGGTGTGGTGAAAGGATTCACAAAAAAAGGTGCTTTTTAGAGGTTTACACGTGCTGGTTTCCTCGCGATGTTTTCTTTCATAATTTGAAAGTAATGCTATTTAGTATTATTTAATTAATAGCCTGTGGCCGATCACTCCATAACAAAGGTCTTTTTTTCATCTCGTATAAAACATAAGTTACCGGATCCAAATCACGACCTTGAGTTCGGAAAGCGGGACCAATACCCATTAGACAAGCAGTGATTTTAAATAAAAGTACCACTTGAAATTTTAACAAACAATTCATTCACCAGGTGGGAGATATCCTAACAGGTCTCGGTGGAGAAGACGATGAAGAGCTACTGGAGTCACTAACGGCTGAAATCGGCGAACAGTTCAACATTCTAGAATACGCGGACCCTGAACTAGCCAATTTAAACGACGCAGAGCATATATTAGATGGACTGGAACTTGCTGATGATGTGCCAGAGAGACACGCCAAACGGGAGCCTGAGTAAGTTGTTATAAATAATCAATTTTCTAGATTAGATAGTCAGGATTATTTATACAAGCGAAACTTACTGATAAGATGCTGTAGTCCCTGGGTAATTTATATAGAGATGATAATACATACAACAGAAATGATAATATCTCCATTTCCATTTTGGTGTTGATGTTATATGTATATAATGAAATGTTTGTTCGTGCCTCTGACTACCCTATTTAGACATCCCTAAAAATCTATGTAAGTAAAGATCTGAGGTGTCCATCAAACCCGGGGATAACAATCATAAAGCAGGTTTGTTTTGTATGTTAATCAATGGGTCGTTGCTCAAAACTTCAAGATAACATATAAGAAACATACATGAATGGTTGTTGGTAAACATTAAAAAAAAACCTTTTTTTTATAATAATAGAGTAGATAAAATATTAAGTATTCTATCAGTTATTTGATCACCATAATACGAGCTATGCTTAGTTTTGTGCTAGATATTGTTGTGTGTAACCAATATTTACTTATTATTTATTTTGTTTTTTTATCGCAGGGACGAATCGGAACAGACCCAGGACAACAAAATGTACAGTGACCTCCAGAAGGCCGTCAAAAACATTGAAAACAAACCAGATATCAAAACTGATATCACAGAAGTAAAAACCGAAGTGCAAGAAATTAAAACCGAACCTTCTATGGCTCAGATGTTGAGTGACAGCGTACAGAGGATCATTACGCCGAACCAGCAGATGGCTTTGCAGGTTAGGTTGCAGGTTAGCATTCATGTTTTGTTTTTGCTTTATAAGTGCATGCAAGTGTGTTCACGCGATTTATTTACTTAGTTTGTTGTATTTAAATATAATTCTATGGGTGGTGGATTAAGTTAATTAACATCTGTCTGGCACAACTAATGATGAATATAATAAAAAAAAAATATCGGTAGATGATGCACACAACATCATCTAAGCCCCAAACCAAGCATAGCTTGTATTATGAATACTTATGTATTTTTAAATACATACTTATGATATTTTATAACACCCAGACACAGAACAAACAGCTATGTTCATCACACAAATGTTTATCCTGGGAAGGAATCGAACCTACAGCGCAGAAGGCAGAGCTACTACCAACGGAGCTGACAGACCAGTCATGTAGTTTTAAAGTAATTACGTAAGTTTCTAAAGATGGTCTTAATTTCTTGCGTACTACTAATACGCAATAAATTAAACCATAGTGCAAGCTATGCTTAGTTTGGGCCTAGATGGTGTTGTGTGCATTATCCAATAATATTTATGTTAGATGTCCTCAAATAAATAAATACGTACCATCACGAATAATTGAGTATTTGTTTATCAATATAAAATTGTAAAATATACATTACTTTTGTAAAGGGGTAATGGAATATTGGTAATAACTTATAAGCTACGCCGTTTCGTTTCAGAATGCAATGCAAGCGATAAAATCTGAAGTGAAATTAGAAGGCGATGACAAACAACAACAAAGGCCGATATTCCCGCAAATGTTCGCCAACCAACAGCAACGCTTACAAATACACCATCAGGTAATGTGAATTCAAATAACTTTGAGCGGCCTATTTACAACCGTTAATCACTGACTCATTCGAAGTAGTACTAGTTGCGAGCAAAAACGCGGAGCATTATCTAGTTTACAATCCTATCCTATGGTGAAGGAAAACGTAAGGACACCGGTACGTCCACGAACTTAAACAGTTCCAAGCTTAGTAGGCTAGTATTAGTATTCCTTTAAACCATGCAACCTGTCGCGTACGGGGATACTATCTACTTTGCAAAGCGTGATGCCAATTATAATGTTTGTCAATTCGAGGTGTCATAGTCATAAACAAGCAAACATTTGATACTCAATCATGTAAAAATGGCTGAAACAATGTGGATTAAGCTTAGTATAGATAAAGATAAATGAAAATTTATGTTCTAGTACAATATAACTTATGGACTAGACTAAATTATCTAGTTACACGTCTGCTGCAGTTGCATCAAAAAAAAAAGAGGCTAGGGTAGACCTGTTCCCCACACTAGGACTGAAGAGCCTGTATTGTGAGGACACAAGGACTTCCATTATCTCATTCATTCTTTAAATGATTGAGGAACTAAATGATACAGAAATGATGTACCTTAAGTGGCTCTGTGGCCCACACTAGCAGGCAGGCAGACAGGCTAAAGCCTGTTTAAGTGGGGTCACAGAAATAATTCAGTAAGATGTACACAGAAAAAATAAAATAAAAAACGTATAGGTATAGTTGTTGACCTGGATTGACATGTAGGCTACTTTGTATATACATACCACGCGTACAAAGTCTGGGACAGCAGCTGTAACAGGACATGTTGGTTGCAGCAACAAGGCGTGGTGCAACGAGTCCCGCAGTTCGCGGCCGCGGCGCCGCAAGCTCCGCGACAACAACTGCATTTCCAACAACATAACATGCACTTTACACAGGTATCACATATCTCATCTTATCATTGTCTAAAGAGCCTAAACTATAATTACGTTTTAAAAACTAAAAAGAAAATCTCATTGAATATATATTGTTAGTAATGGAAAGTAGATGTATTTTGTTTATATTAATGGGTACCTACTAAACGCCCTGCTCCAATGAAATAGCGAGGTTGCGGAGTAAACGAAAATATCGTCGATGTATACAGTTTTAAGATTTTTGTTGGTCTTTTAAAAACCGCTCCACCGATTTCCATAAAATTTAAATGTGACTACCTGGGAAGTAATTCACTTTGACACAAAAAAATAATTTTCTAAATCGGTTCAGGCGTTGGTGAACATACATTTAAAAAAAGACTCCGACGAATTGAGAATCTCCTTCTTTGAAGTCGTTTAATTTGCTTCGTATTGTAGTTGAGAAGCATGACGATTATGGAACTCTTGATACAATTTATTTATTTATTTACACAATAAGATCATAGCATTACAGTAGGTACACCAAGGCGCTATGAAATAACACTTTAACAGAAAAATATTTATAAATAAAATTTCTCAAAAAAAAAAATTAACAGATTGAACTAATTCTACTACTATCAATCGTCTCACAATACCTCAGACATTCTCTGCACACATTCTATCAGTTCACAATGTCCATCAGTTTCGATCAGCAGGCTTTGCTCGTTATAAAACATGGATAAAACGACGTTTTCTAAAAATGAAACCTAGCTATATCGATTTAACGCCCCCGAAACCCCCTGCTAGGTACTATATTTTATGAAAATCGTTGGAGCCTTTTCCGAGATTCTGAATATATATATATACAAGAATTACTCGTTTAAAGGTATTAGATAGATATGGCATATTATGATAGCATGTATTGATGCTGAAGTTTGAATAGTCCATTAATATTTTGTCCATGTTTTGGATTTGAGCCATTGAGTGGCGGAACATTAAAAAAAGCTGCCTATGATTTTGTCGATGATATTTTTATTGTTGTAGTCTGAATCTCGGCGCTTCTATTCGCTACGAACGTTTTGGCTGTCGCTAGAGCTAACCTAACAATCCGTAGCTCTTTGGTCTAAGTGAATACGTTTATTTTGTTTTGTAGCAAATAGTGGACCAAGGGGGCACTTCAGGCGGCTCCGTGGCCGCCAGCGTGTCGCCGGCCGCCGCAGCCAATGCTCAGAGCATCATCAACGCTATGACAGCGCAGGTGAGACCCATATTAACTCTACATATTTGTTCTCCATCGATAACAAAGATCAAAGAACAAAGGGCAAAGATCCATCAGTGTTTTTAGAGTCTGGTCATGCAAAAAGATTTGCATATCATATCCTTTAACCTAAAAATAAATATTATTGGTATATACGACTAGGCTAAAAATATTGGTTCACTAATAGTTTGGTGTTTCCATGTATAAATTTATAAATTGCACTATTTTTAACTTCTACAGAGTTAGCGTAGCCAGACTCTAAATGTAAAGTAATTTTGAAGATGCAATCATTGTACATAGTTAATTATTCCATTGACATTGACCAATTATATTGTATGCGGAAATATTAATTTAAAAAAAAACTGAATACACATGCAATTTATTATAATGTTAATACCTAACTTAACTATTAACAATCAGAACATTTCAATTTTATCAACCAAATTAGTCAATAATCTTAGAACAGTATGTTCAGAGTTCACCTAGCGAATAGACATTTATTTTTTATAGATTTTTTAGGATATTTACAGAAATGTACAGAATAATATACAATAATATAAAATACATGTGAAACAGTTTAGCTACCTAAGGACCGTTTAAAACGATCTATAGATAGCTCAACTGGCCTAGATCACTGCCAGAGGGCAGTGTTCTCAAGACACTGGGGGCATTGCCACGTTGAATGGCAATGCTAATACGCTGAGCCAGATAGGAGTCAGCTCTTGGGTCACGAAATGTATCTACAAGACGCCGTGAAATATGAATATGAAATATAATTATGAAAACGCGGTGGGCTCCTGTTCCCCAAGGGCCCAGGGTCTTAACTTTAAAAGCCTCAAATTATGTAGGCCTCATCAAGATAGTATTTTTTAGTATTGCCCTCTTATTGTAATGAGTGATGTGTCAGGTAAATGCGGCATTAGCAGCGGGTCGCAGCATCGCAGCGGGCACTCGGCTGGTGGGAGCGGACGGCGCGGTGGGCATCGTGCGCGCCGACAGAACCGTCACGCTGTCCCATCTGCCCTACTCCGCCACCGGACATCAGCCGCCGCAGCAGCAAGGTAATTAGCAGCGGGCACGAGGCTGGTGGGAGCGGACGGCGCGGTGGGCATCGTGCGCGCCGACAGAACCGTCACGCTGTCCCATCTGCCCTACTCCGCCACCGGACATCAGCCGCCGCAGCAGCAAGGTAATTAGCAGCGGGCACTCGGCTGGTGGGAGCGGACGGCGCGGTGGGCATCGTGCGCGCCGACAGAACCGTCACGCTGTCCCATCTGCCCTACTCCGCCACCGGACATCAGCCGCCGCAGCAGCAAGGTAATTAGCAGCGGGCACGAGGCTGGTGGGAGCGGACGGCGCGGTGGGCATCGTGCGCGCCGACAGAACCGTCACGCTGTCCCATCTGCCCTACTCCGCCACCGGACATCAGCCGCCGCAGCAGCAAGGTAATTAGCAGCGGGCACGAGGCTGGTGGGAGCGGACGGCGCGGTGGGCATCGTGCGCGCCGACAGAACCGTCACGCTGTCCCATCTGCCCTACTCCGCCACCGGACATCAGCCGCCGCAGCAGCAAGGTAATTAGCAGCGGGCACGAGGCTGGTGGGAGCGGACGGCGCGGTGGGCATCGTGTTTCACCGTTTGAGAGTACGGGCATTGGTTGTTGGAACAGAACGAAAAAGAAAGCGTATTATAATATAAATGAGTATATTATTGATAAGAATGTCATGACCTCATATTGTTCTGCCCTCAGACAGTTAACTGACACATTTGAAATGTTAAAACTCTCTTGTATTCGATTTTTGTACTTAAGCTAGTTATAAGATAGATCAAGCAAAAAAGTGCTAGGGCCAGGACGAGTCCCTTGCCAGTTCTTTTCGAGCTTGGGTTAGGAGGAATTGGCACCTAAATAGACCTCATATGTAAGACGTTTCAAAGACTACAAAGTTTTCTAGCGAGTGCCAGGCTTCATTATATTTTACTTCACCATTTGAGAGCTCCGACTCTTTATAACCAAATGGCATGGGTCCACTATACCATCAGTGCACTACTAGTAATTTAGTATGTGATGTTTCAGCAGCTGGTGTGCCTCGACCACCCCCTCCCCCGCCCTACCCCGGCACTCTGCGCCAGCCGCAGCCGCCGCCGCCCCCATATCCACAGGTAAGCCTCTAACCTTACGCATCATCTAACCGTTACCCTTCTCACAAACGTCCTTGAGGCAATACTGTATTAACATCTAATGATCCTACAAAACCGATAAACGAAGACAGATATAAAGATTCCAAATACCTAATCGAGTTGATAGATTTTGTTTGAGGCTATTTGGCCCTTTGGGAATCAAGGTATTTAATAATCATAGAGTAGTTCAATTTAAATATCCGGTGAGCTGTGCGTCTGAATGTTAATCTTGCCTTGAGTTTCTGTTTCTGTTCTGTAGCATTGTAGCATTCTGTTTTTGCTATTTCAAAAGAGTCAGTCTTAGCTTGAGTAATAAGCTAATTTCAAAAATATGAAATGATTGAATTATTATCAGGAAGTGTTTGTAATACCTAGCATTGCCTCAATGACACTAGTATTGCAATAAGCATACATGAACAATCTAATAGCAGAATAATAGAATGAGAAGAGTCGGCCATCTTACTAATTCGAAATAATGCCAGCTAAATGTTTTTATGAATCTTGGAGGATTTTTGGGTACGTTGTCGTGCATGCTGTATTTTCGTGTTTTGACGAATCTATTCTGACGTCGCGATGAGTCAGGGCAGATTCTACAGCTTTCAATGTATGGCGTAAGCTTTGGTTCACATTGTCGAGACACGTTCAACATGCAATGTCGAATGTCACGCAAATCGCCGTTTAATGTGAACCGATTATGATGTGTTTTTTATAATTCGCTTAATTTTGATCGTTTCGCAGATATGTGATGTTTTAAACGTAATCATTATATCCAGAGCAATATTAATTTGTTGAACGATTGGTGGCGGTAATTTTGGATGTAAATAACGAATCAAAATTTAAAATGACTTGTTTGAAACAAGCTTACAACTAATATTGCATGGGTATATGAGTGATCGCCTTCATTTCATATGCAGCTCTATCGAATAACTCTAACGAATTTAACTTCATTTAAAATCTACTGAACTACCATAATAATTGCTTCAATTTTAATTTCCATAGTTATTTTAACCCATTTACTTTTCGGATTGAATATAGAACAACGCGAAAATTTTAAATAGAACAACCGTGGCTAACTTTTATTAATCGACGCACTCACCTCAACATGTTAACGTATAAATCAACAAAGTTAGCCACTCGTACAAACCAAATGAAAGGTGAAAGCGGGTGGTAACAAGCAAAATTAGGCTTCTGTTGAGTGCGAAAGTTGTAGATAGAAAGTTGAAAGGTCTCTGGCCGTACATAATGAAATGGAGGCGAGAGTAGGTGTTGTTACCCATCGACTGCGGAGTACAGGCGTGTTGTTTGCATGTCGGTGGTTGATGGTTGTTGGCGCGGGCAGGCGCCCTATGACTCGTGGCCAGACTGGCTCCACCGGCGGCCGTTGCTGCTGCAGGTCAGACGAACCCCACTTTCCCCCGGTTTAGTGCACATTCGTCACCCAATACAAACGCTGAACACACTTCAATACACATTCTGAAGAAAAAGCCCTTCGAAAGTGGATTGAAATAAGGAAATTTTTGCATTGTCCGACTAAAAACTTGTTTTTAGCTGATAACTTTCCAGAAGTCGATTAATCGGTCGCTTGTTGGATTGAATTTTAGTCTTTCAAAGCGAATTCGGTTTATGTAGATTTCTGCGTTTTGACGAATATGCACCAAATCAGCCTCTAGCCTACACAGCACCTCACCTAGCTCTTTAGCTGTCCTCGGTACCTTTCCTTTCTGACCTTGATTCTTATGTGTGAATACAATTTCTGAGATAGACAGTTTTTTTTCATCTCAAATGTACAAATATAGGTACATTATGTCATAATCACTTTGTACTTGAAATCCGGAGCCAATAGAAATCATTTCAGCCCAGATTATTTCTTTATATTCCGAATAAATACAATATTTTTTGTGATTAATACATTAAAACACCTTTGTATTTTACTTTTACGTGTATGTAACTAAATAAAATATTAGTTATATAATAAGACTTGAGGTTTTCCATTTCCTTTATCCTACATCCTTTCTCTTGTTAACCTTCTTTAGTCTAGAGAAGGTCCCAACGGAATCTAGGGCCTCGTCACCGCTAACCACCTTTACGTGTTTTAACGCTTTTTACTTTGCTCGCTCGTGGCACGCATGCGTAAAACTAACCTTTGTACTATTTCAGCATCCTTCCTAACACATAACACACTAATAATACTAAACCAAAAATAACACTAATGAAAGTAATAAAACTGAATTTTGAAATATCTAAGAGCTTAGGTTTAGTTTCCTGTCTCATCTTGGCTGATGTTGTGAAGGTGGTGGGAGTAGCGTGTGATTTTCTGGTTACGGGTCTGAGTGTACTTGACTGTATTAAATAAGCCTCCTTTGTGATTATTAGATACTCTGCACAAATACTTCTAACAGTTACTCTTTTAACAGGCACCAATGATCTACCTAACATAATTCCCAAAGTTATGAACACAAATATGCTACGAGTACATAGCATACTGTGACAAACAGTCTTATCCGATTTGATTGCGTATAAAAGTACAGTTCATAAATGTACCAAAATTATTAGACACCGCATAATTTTCACAATCTATCTTATGATAAATCTGTAGTATTGTGCACATATCTATTAGTTAGTATATTTCCAGCATACGTAGCATGAGCTAAGTAATTTGAAAACTATTGACTTATTTGATGTTGAAATCGTTAGCAGAACCAACCGGCCGTAGTTTCACTTGATGTTTGATTTTATCAATGATGCCAATTTTCTCCAAGAGATTAGTTAACTAATTAAATAGTTTATATGTAAACATTCCATTCAAGATGAGACAGGTAAAATGTTAAGAAAACATTGTATTCAAAAGAGGTTACGTAAACCCGGATGATTGTCGCCACGTTTTGCTTTCGTCCCCATAAAGTTATATAAAAGCCAGATAAGTCTCAGTAAACTAGAGTCGAACACTACTCGCGCGAACGCGACACGACCGCAACGTCGCGATCGCGATCGGCGTGCAAGCCGGGCGTCGTCACATATCAAATATTTAACCATCAGAACGTAAACCAGGAGCAACCGTTGCTTCTCGAGGAGCTCCTGGAGCAAGAGAAGCGGGAGCAGGAGCGCGAGGGGGGTGATGGGGGGTGGACGAGCGGGGTGGTGGGCGGCGGGGGGTCACTGGGACCGGCGCCGGGGCAGGCGCAGCCGCAGGCGGCGGGCGCGGCGCCGGCTCCCAGCGCGGTGCCGCCACCGGCCGTGCCGCTGTACGGAGGCACGGCGCCGCCGCAGCCGCCCGCGCCGCCCGACCGCGCCGCCACCGAAGCAGACCTCCACGCGCGACTCGTGTACGACCAGTGGCTGAAACAGTACAACGCCTTCGCAGCCGACCAACAGCGCTACTACGAGGTCGAAGTCCAGAAGCTCAGGAAGGTCCGAAAGGTGAGCAGTAGTGCGCTTTCGTGTCGTGTGCTTGTAGATTAGTCGCGCCCGCCGCGCCGATCCCGTCACTAACGAGGGAACTGTACTAATGCTCGGTTTCGATCGCGCGATAGAAACTCGCGGAAGAAACGCGTGAAATCGCAGGAGCTCCGCTGTTTTACGGGCTTTTAACGTGGGAAAATAACCGGCAGCGGATCGTTTCTGTTATTTTACCTTCTTTTGTGGATTTCTATCAATTCCGTCATCGAAACCCCGCCCCGCCACCAGGCCCCGCTTCTACACCGCATCATATTTCAGTCGCTGAACAGTAAGCAGCGTCAACTGCGCAAGTCCGGTAACGAACTTATGCCCAACGACGCCGCGGAGTTGCTGCGAGTGTCGACCGA
Organism: Lampropteryx suffumata; assembly: GCA_948098915.1. NCBI lineage: Eukaryota > Metazoa > Arthropoda > Insecta > Lepidoptera > Geometridae > Lampropteryx > Lampropteryx suffumata. The sequence continues at coordinate 15,289,275 of OX402553.1, forward strand.
GCAACAGGCTCTGCAGAAACATTTAGAAGCAGCTAGGAAACAGGCGAGGCAACATAGCATGCTTATGCAGGTAATAAACATTTTGACAAACAATTAATTATTCATACTGTTTAACTGCATTAATTGCTACGAATCACGAAACATTTTTTGTTTTTTTTTAGGAATACGACACGAAGCAGCGTCAACAGAACCCTCAAATAACGCAACAAACCGTCATTAGCCAGCAACAGATCGGCTCGAACCAGACCGTTTTCGCCGGCAACCAAAACATGTCCCAAACGCAACAAATTCAGCAAACCACTATCAACCGACCCATGCAACTAGGCATCGGAAGTGGTCTACAACAGACTCTGATACGCACACAAGCAGGCGTTATCGCCGGCGAGCGAATTGGACTCGTAACTTCGACTCCGCAAGGTCGAATTCTGCAACAAGGCGGACGGACGCTGGTTATTGAACAAGCGGGAGCGCCCAGCCAGCAACAACTAGTGAGGCAGTTGTCCCAAGAGCGTCCTCAAGGATTAGTGCAGTTTGGGCAGCAGCCTCGACAACCGGTGCAACAAGCTCAAAGACCTGGCCCCAGACCGGCTATGTCGCCTCTGCACGTGCAATCGGCACAATCACCATTGCATTCTCTAGCTCCACAATCACCGCTCCATCATCTAACGTCACCGATGCAATCTCCGTTGCATTCCCAGCAATCGCCATTGCATCACACCTCGCAATCGCCGCTGCATCCGTCAACACAGTCACCGTTACAGCAATCGCCGCTACACTCTCAACAGTCGCCGATGCATGTGCAGCAGACGAATATGCCACAGCAGTCCTCGATGCATCCTCAGCAGTCGCCCATGCATCAGCAGTCTCCGATGCACCAATCGCCGATGCATCAGTCTCCAATGCATCCGCAGCAGTCGCCGATGCATCCGCAACAATCACCGATGCATCAACAGTCTCCGATGCATCCGCAGCAGTCTCCGATGCATCACCAGCAGTCGCCGCATCATAACCAGGGACAGATATCGCAGCACTCTCCAATGCATTCGCAGCAGTCGCCGATGCATATGCAGCAGAGTCCTATGCACACTCAGCAGTCGCCGATGCAGTCTGCCATGTCGCCGCAGCATTTCCTTCAACAGTTGCAAGCTCAGAGGACTAGTCCACAGTTACCCACGCCGAGCCGAAGCCCTCAGGTAATTTGTACATGACAGTTTTAGTTTAATGGTTATTCTGATAGTATTAAAAAAAAAACAAAAAACAAACATGCTCACTGTACTTCAACTGACTGTATTTCCTGAACTTGTTACACAACTCAGATATAATATGAGGATGTTTATCATTTTTGATGTCTGTTATTGAACTATGATCGAAAGCTAAGATGAATAATCATAGGTATTTTTCTCAAAACTAAAATTCCAACGTGGTGTTGTTTTAGATCTATCAGCAGTCACAAATCCAAAGCCCGGTATCGTCGCACTCGCCGCAGTTGCAAAATGTAAGTTTAACTAATCTATACTCAGCACACATATACATGCATGTTTATTTTTCCATAAGTAGTATATAGATGGTAGGGTTATTATATAGATAGTTCTTATAAATCCTGTTGGGTGTAGTGCTGGACATGGTCCTTTAATGAAGATCAGACAAACCCTTGGTTTTAGGTATGTTTTTATTTAAGTCCATTGGGCCACCTATTAACTTCGTCACCAGTGTTGGCCACCGACTACTACGAAAGTAGAAATAGTAGGATTAAAGATATCAAGATAAGATATTCCTGTAGAGCCATGTAGAGCCATATTCCTACTTAGCAGCATGCTAATATAATGCTTGTTTGTTGCAGACTGACTACATAACGGGTAGATTCCCGCGGCCCGGGGGTTCCCCGTTGCCAACACGGTTCGCTCGGCCACCACACCATCAGCAAGGTATTTATTTCTTTGCTTAAGTGTATATTGAACGTTTTCTTTTAAATTTATTTTTCTCTTATAAGGATAATTATTTATAAAGTATTCTATTAGTGATCTGGTTCCCATAAAAGCAAAAGCAAAGCTTGTGCTTAGTTAGGGGCTAGGAAGTGGTGTGTAAATGTGCTGTGTCCACCTTTACATATTTGTATTTATTTATTTATTATTGAAGTAAAAACTATTTTGTGACAGGTATGCGTATAGGTGGTCCATTTGTCGGGCGACAGCAAACTTCGCCACTGGGCAGTCCACAACCCATGCCGTCGCCTGGAAACCCTACCAATGAGATGGCTGTAAGTGTATTAATATTATTTATGGAATATAAAATACTGCTAGCATTGTTATTTCCTTATTTAATATTTTATGACACATTATAGGTCCTTTTTAAATGATCGTACTAGTGGCAGAATTAATATATATCATCTGTTCAGTTTGCAGAGTTTTACTGAGATCCCATTGACCAGTATTTCAGTCCTAGCTCAATTATGCCGTTTTTTACAGCGTCAACAAATGGTGGCACGTCAACAATACAGTCCCATGGGCCAGCCCGGCTCGCCTTCCGTGTCGCGGTCGCCGCACGTGCGGACACCCACGCCATCCGCCTCGCCCGCGGCTTCACCCGCACCTCACATCGACCACGGCGGCGGGCACAGCCATCACATGGCACCGACAGATACCCTAACCGACCGCGGCGGTGGTAATAGCCGGGTAGCACCATTCCCACCCGGCTATCGCTATCGAAAACCCGGCTTATTCGGCGGCGCCCCGCCCCCTCCATGGCCGCAAAGCGACAACCGCCGGCACATCCCTATTCTTAAACGACGTCGCTTCGCCGGGAAGACCTCTGCCGCAGACGAGAGGGTCGACGATGATGCACATGCCTATGCGCAGTTCACGCACGAACTAGATTTTGACGACGATACTCCGAGGCAGGATGATGACGTAGTGCTCATTGAGCCTCGCACTATGCAACCGACGCGCTCGATCTTGTCCCCTCAAGAACGTATCGCTACCGAAGAAGATTTCGAAGAGCTGATAGACGGTGGAGCGGTCGACGACACGGATGTGATCGACACGTCGCCGCAGCCCGTACAACCTGCGCCTAGAACCGAAACTGCGACTAAAACCGTTGCTGTTATTAGTCTTTCAACTGGCAAGCCACCGGCGGCGGCTTTACAGCAGTACAAACTTATGGGTTCACGACTACCCGTATTAGGAACTCACGTTCACACGGGGTCGAAGCTCCTTGACGATGTCTCTCAAGCGACTGTCGCGTCGGTTTCGATCGCCAATCAAACTATTTCCGTTCCGGTGCTGAAGAACCTATCGGTGCCGATAGGTGCAGGATCTAGGCCTCAACAGAAAAAGCCCGGGCAGCAGATGGGTCCAGTTTTAGGCGTTATAGCTTCCAGCGTCGGCAAGGTGTCCATGAGTCCAGTTATAACCCTCGCAACCCCGAGCCCTCAAACTCGCGTGCCGGTTTCCTTACTCACGCAGCATCAAGTAAAACAGAAGATCGTGAAAACGATCGAAAAGCCAATGTCGTTATCTCTAGGAGGTTCGAAGCTGTCCAGCCTGTCTGTTACTCACGACATGACTCTACCGGCGAAGATATTCCAAGACGATGTTGCATCGCCCGATAGTACGGTAATTAGTGAAGCGGGGAGCTCACGCGACCTCGACATAGAGCGTGAGATCAGCCGGCATACGGAGCTACCCTCTCACGCGCACTCGTTCGAACGCACGCCGCTACCGCTAGGCAGAGCGGATATCAAAAGCCCCGACCCCGTACCCGAGACTATCCCAGACAACATAATGGAAGGCGACGACGATGATAAGCCAGACGACACAGCTACGGAGATGCTGCTAGCTTATACCGCAGCGCATGCTCCGCTACCTCCCCCCGCGCCGGTATCGCTCCCCGCCCCCGTGCCGTTGGACCCTCCGCAAGAAACCGTCGTCAAAACCATTAAGGCGATCGCTAATCAGAATAAAGATATGTCGTACACCAACAACGTTATCGACTCGAACATGCAGATAACCTCTGAAATGGCTCACGAATCTGTGCAAATCTCTATTCCATCGCCGACGCCATCGCAGGAGAGATACCTAAACGCGATCACTATGCGAGAACACCCCGACGCGCCAGATGATAGAAAACACGTCGAGTCTTTCGAGGACATGTTGTGTATGCTTGAGAATATCGATGAGCCCAAAACATACGGAAAACAGCAGCCGAGACTGCAGCCGCAGACGATTCAGCAGAACCCGAACCCGGGACCATCTCGTGAGCTCCACGACAAGCAGGAACCGCCGACGTTTGGCAAGCGGGAACCGGATCGTCTGAGCTTACAAGCGGCTACGCTACCCCAACTGTCGCCGCTATCCCAGCCCGCGGAACTCCAATCTAACATGGCTAACGTATCTCAACAACTCAGGACGATAATGTCCTCGATCAACCAAAACGCTGCTAAAGCGGAAGCTGCAAATGTAATAAGAAAGAGTGACCCTACTACACCAACGCAAGTGAACTTTGAGAACCTTCTGCCGTCTTCGAAGGTAGAAGTGGCGGTGCCCAGACCGTCGCCTATTCAAAGGATTGACAAAACAGTTGCTCAATCGTCTCCGGAACCAATGCCGATGAGCGTAGCTCAAGCTATAGGCTCTAGAGTTAACACGCTATCTGCAATGAATCAAATGAGAAAGTCTCCTACAGTTTCGCCTATTAACTCTCCCGTAATGCAGAACCCACTGATGAAGTCACCAGCTCAATCTCCTTTGATCTCAAACCAATTCAATCCTATGGATGATATGAGTATATCGACCGCTTCCCAAATCATTCAAATGCCAGCTTTATCGAGAATACAGTGCAGCACAACTCCACAGGCCATCATACACACTAACAATACAATAACAACGAGTACCATGAACTCATTTCAAAACAAACAGCCGTTACAGACTAGTATATTGAGCCACACTTTGCTACAGCCTACGAGGCAAATAAATGCTAATTTACCGTTTAACCAACAAAGCATCAGTTCTAGTCAGCCGCCCGCACTAGTCATGACTTCAAGGCCTGTCATGGGTAATAAAGAAGTACCTCCAAATGTGACTGTCCGAACGCACACTATAGTCAGTCCCGGTATGAGCCAAATACAAAAACAACCAGCTGCTCCGCTAAATTTTATCAACACGTCTAAACTTTTACATACGCAATTGACCTCGCCGCTCAAAAGGTCGAAATCAACTGATGAACCTAAGAGTGAAGTGATAGTAGGTCACATTCAGCCGACGAAACGGCATAGCGTAGAGGCGGTTGTCGTCAAATCAGAACCAATGGAAACAGATGATCCCAACTCAGCCGCAACCGACGCTTCTGGCAATAAGATATCACAGAGTGCAGCAAACCAGAGAAATGATGAATCTCAGAATGTGCTACTAAAGCAACTGTTGCAAACGTCGACCACAGCTTCGACGGTTGTGCCTCAACCTCAGCGCACTATGACGATAACGAGAACAGCGCCTGCTCTTGGCACGATACCGTCTCTAGAAGCCCAGCTGGCTAGGCCGTCTATCCCACCTCCAACACTCGCTATAAACCAAGACGTCGACATTTCTAAAGCTGCGCCTCGACACATATCGACTGTAAGCTCCTCATTCGCCTCAAGACCGATGCAAACTTGTATCCCTACATCTTCTATATCACCGTTGATACACCCTACGCATACTACACAATCGCTGATGGATGTTCGTAAACCTCCAATGAAAATTATAACTAAAGAAGAGACCACACCTATACCGGAAAGCTCACCGACCATAAAATCCATGCACATGGGCCAAATGGCATACATGAATATGAATATGAACATGAATATGGAAAGCCAGCATCAGTTACAGCAAGCGATCAAGAAGGAAATTGCGCCTCCACAACAAAGCCCGGTTCATCGACCATTTACACCTCTAGATGTGAAGAAAGAGTTGATAGATGAGAGTTCACAGCAATCTGCCACGTCTGGGGTTTCTGGAGCGTCCGACCAAGGAACCATCCGACTAGACCATCCCATGAAAGAAGAATATCCAGAGAGCGTTCACATGGATTCAAATCTAGAAGCAAATGTAACCGAAACTCCTTCTGAAGCTAAAAAGAGAAAAAGACGAGAATATCAACAGAAAAAGAGAAAGCAACTGCAAATGAATATAAAAGCGGCAGCGGAGAACAGTATGACTGTCGCTAATGCAAAGAAGAGACCGCGTAAAGGGTGCAGGTATGAGGAAGACTATGACACTTTTATTGACAATTTGATGGCGCAACTAAGGTTACTACCAACAATGCAGATACAAGAGCCAGCGTTGACTACAAACTTCGCCGTTTGCCCACTGTTCGGTTCTGGAGATTTGACCAAGCTTAAAAACAAAGATTACGATTTCCTTAAAGGCGATCTAACAGGCGAATTCGGTAACGCTAAAATTCCCAACGTAGCTGATTACTACAACACCAAACCTTTCGGTGATGAAGAACCGCTCCCTGAAAAGCCGCCTGCTTCAACACAGCGAGGTTTTTACGACCAAGAGTTCCAGCCGATCATGTTTGAAGAAGACCCGGAAGAGAAAAAGCTGGACTTTATATGCAAAGAGCGAGATACAGATACTCCGGATAGTATCGTCAGTTGCTCCAGTCCCGAGTGCCTCGACATTGAGCCACCCAACATGTTTCCTGGACTTAAACTCATTGACGATGACGAAGAAGACGAAGACAGCGATACCGCTTCCGGACGCGTTTCACCTATCATACCCATCATTGCGCCTGTACCTATTCGAATTAAGACACTGGGACTATATCCATTGAAAGAGGAAGAGGACAATCAAAAGGCTTTGAAGACATTAGATACAGATCCGAATAAAATCAAAATGGAAGGCTCGCCTGGATCGGAGAGTAACGAAAATGTTACTGTAACGTTGACTCTAACATCGGGAGCAGCGGAAGATATACTCGGAGTATTGAAGGAACTTGCAGGTTTCCTGCATATACCGCCACCGACGTCCTACCAGATTATAGAGAGGACTGCCACCCCTCCGTCACACAAACTAGGACTCTACAGATCTAAAGGAAAAGACGGCAAAGAGGGTACTCCTATCGATATTCAAAGCATTCTAAACGGGGCGGCCAAATTCTGCAGACATTGTGACGTTGTCATCTTAGATTCTGTGGTCAGAGCAAAAGCTTCAGAGTTCCCATTACTTTCAGCGAATAAGGGCAATGCGGGAGAAATACTGTGTGACAGTGATTCAGAGCTTTACTTCTGCAGTACTCAGTGCTACGAAAGGTTCGCGTGGCGACCAACAAACATCATTCTAGATGGCAAATCAAAACCAAACAGCAAAGGCGGCGGGAAATCAGACACAGACGCGAATGTGTCGAGAGATCGCGAAGACTTCGATACAGCGTCCAATGAAAGCATGGAAACTGACGATTTGGATATCAAACCTGACATCAAAGACGAAAAGATGGACCTTTCATTCATGGATTCACTCGACAACGATGAGTTGATGAAGGAAGTTGGCGACTGCGACGTCAGCGCTCTAGAGTCCGAAGATCTGAAAAGCGAGCAAGATGAGAAGAGCAACCAAGGCACAGAAAAAGAGAAATACAGAGGAATACGATACAAAGCGTGGTCGCCAGGCTGCATAGGCCCGCCCGCTAAATACAAACGACCTACCGACAGAGAGCTAACCGAGCTGGTATTCAGAACCGGGGTAGCTATAATGCCCGTCACAAATGAGGACCACAGACGATGTGAACTTTGTGGAATAGAAGGAGATGGAGTTGCCGATGGAGTTTCAAGGTTGCTCAACTGTGATGTGAATAGATGGGTACACCTGAACTGCGCTCTGTGGTCCGAAGGTGTTTATGAGACCGTTAGTGGAGCGCTTATGAATGTAGAGACGGCTCTTGCAACAGGATCAAACGCAACTTGCGCTGTGTGTAGACGATTAGGCGCTACAGTGAGATGCTTCAAGGTGCGATGTGGAAGTGTCTACCATTTGGGATGCGCCGTGAAGGATAGCTGCGTATTTTACAAGAACAAGACTGCTTTCTGCGCGTCACACGCACCCAAGGTGAGCTTATTACATTATTTGAGAATTTATTTAATATTTGATTACAGACCAGCAGTTTCCGCCGATGTGTCTTCGTCACACAGTGTTGAAATTTAAAGTGTTTATAATAATGTTTGATTCCTTTTCATATTCCTTTTACTGATTTACTTTGTAGCCAATTGTCAAGCTTGATTTTAGAGTTGCCAATTACAACATCGTGTTTAAATTTAAAGTAATTTCGACTGTACTCGAGTGATAGTGATAGTTTAAATATTTAAAAGGAACTACTAATTGTAATACTGTGTAACGGTTGCGTTGAAGGAAGATATCCTTACAATGTGATAGTTTCGTTCTAATTGTTCATCCATAAATTACAACACTCGTTAAAGGAGGCGAGTAGGGTCAACAAATTGTGACAAAGAATTGGGGCGAATCATAAGCGTCACATTTCGTCACATATTATATCTACGTTGTTAAAACTTCAACTCTTACTAAAATAAAAATAAATATTATAGTAGTATGATATTATGGCATCTACACTTATATATTTTTAAAAACACGTTTACTTACCTACGTATTATTTAGTCGATGAAGCCATCGAAACTGTTTCGATTCATCTAAAGAATCTTCATCAAGCAACGAGCGGACTGTGGACCAAACTCACCCCGATGAAGATTCTCTAGATGAATCGAAACAGTGTTGGTGCCTCGACAAAATAAAATGAGTAAACTCCGTGTTTTGCAAAATGTATAGAACGATTTCACTTTCAAAACATTCGTGAGTTGTACTATACATATGAGAAACACGGGCTTTACTCACGTATTATTTTGTCGATGGAGGCACCGGACACTGTTTCGATTCATCTAGAGAATCTTAATCAGGGTGAGTTTGATCCGCGGTCCGCTCGTTGTTGCTCGAGTTCACGGTTCGCACTGCAAACCGTGAACAAAATAATACGTGAGTAAAGCCCGTGTTTATCAAAATGTATTGTATAGTATACTTACGAAATTTTTGAAATCGACACTGGTCCTAACTCTAAAAATATTTCAAAACATAAAATGCAAATTAAAAAAAAAAAACAAAAAATTCTAAATGTTTATTGACAGCAAAACAATAGGTACAATTATTTTTTTACAACTTAAAGATAAAGTACAATGAAACAAAACTAAAAAATATAAACTATTATAAAGGCAAATATCATATAGCATTGTATATACTATTAATAAATATAATTTCTTAATAGTGAAAGTAGTTTTGGTTTGCTGATGGATAATACTTATATATGTAATTAACTATGACACCCACACCAGATAATAATCTTTGTCGTGGGTATCTGTACGAATTTTCAGTTATGTTTAAGGCCTCGGATAATACATCAAAATATATTATGATGCCACGAAAAAATACCTCTGTTGAGAAGTAACACAAAAATCGTTTTTTTAAAACGTAATTATAAATGGCCCTGCAACGATATTCGAAAATTTAAAAACATTGCTTAGTTTGAACGTTATGATATCTTATAATAATCCAACTTTTGTGCTATGATTAGTTTATTATTATTAAACCTATTGTGTAAACAGAACGAGAAAGACAATGAGCTGACAACCCTGAGCGTACAGCGGCGCGTGTTCATATCCCGCGACGAGCAGCGGCAGGTCGCGTCCGTGATGCTCCACTCCGACAGTAACCATCTCATCCGCGTCGGCGGACTCATCTTCCTCAGTCCCGGCCATCTGCTGCCGCACCAGCTGGCGGCCTTCCACACGCCCAACTACATATACCCTATCGGATACAAGATTGTGAGTTCATCTATATAAAACTACTATTTTTTAACCGACTTAAAAAAAGAGGAGATTTACAATTCGAAGATTACTGTTATAATGATTTATGATCGTCACACGAGACGATGAGTTAATTTTGAGATCATAGGAGATTTTTAAAAATTGTGTTGCGACATCTTCCTCCCTGCAACATTGATGCTTGTTGGCAGGTTCGGTTCTACTGGTCGATGGTTCGCGCCAACGCCCGCTGCCGCTATCTGTGCTGGATCACCGAAGAGGAGGGTCGGCCACGCTTCCACGTCCGCGCACAGGACGAGCCTCGCCACGAAAATGCCGCGCCCACTCCTCGCGCTGCTTGGGCCATCGTAAGTGGTTTACTGTTGTAACTTTCTTAGACCCTTAACACAGTAACACTCGCATATACTCAACTCATGGAATTATTGAGCTACCCCAAAAAGATTTGTATAAGTGATTAAGATTAAACCTGGATTATAAAATTATAAGAGGTTTTCGTTTTTATTAGTAGTGTTATTATTAATTATAATAAATTGTTATGATTATTAATTGAAAGTAATTGAAATTAAAAAAGGTATCTTTGATTTAAAAATGTTAGTCCGGTGTATCTACAGAAACAAGGTGAATATCAGTTGTATTCTGTCTTTTCGTGCTACTAATAAAAACGAAAACCTCTTATAATTTTATAATCCAGGTTTAATCTTAATCACTTATACAAATCTTTTTGGGGTAGCTCAATAATTCCATGAGTTGAGTATATGCGAGTGTTACTGTGTTAAGGGTCTAAGATAATTATAATTATAATTATTATAATTAATTATAATAATTATAATTAATTATAATTATTATTAGCAAGCATGACACTTAAATATACTCTGTCCTCATCATTCTAGAGATGGCAACATATTTAAACAAGTCATTCGCTGTGTGTTTCTAAAATATACCCTTAATATCCAACAGATATTAGACGCTGTAGCTGCATTACGCGATGGTCGGAATGAAGAAGGAGTGCTCAAGCTATGGCCCAACTATGTTACCGGAGAAGACTTGTTCGGCCTCACTGAACCAGCAGTGGTCAGAGTACTTGAAAGCTTGCCGGGTAAGTTGATAGTTATATTTATCCTACTTGAAAAAGCAGTATCCTCTCACTGCTCAATCTCTATTATTATCCTATAAGAAATATTCTCCAATAGTGATTGAATCATTTTGCCAACAGTTTTCCACAAGTGACACAGTACAGAAATCTTTCTTTATACATTTAATAATGGTGCTGCCACACTGCTGTTTTACAATGTTTCAGTGTTATTCTGCTTCTTCTTATCGTGTCACTAGTTATTTCGATTCAGTGTGTTGAAAGAATTAAAGTGCACCTCAGAGGCTCCTTTCGTGCACTTGGCACCTCTTCTAACTTCTTCATTTCTAGAACATTCCGATTTCCTCACGATGTTTTCTTTAACCGTTTAAGATTACTGGTATAGCGATGCGAACCCACGATCTTAGGATCGGAAGATGTGGTCACTACCACTACACCACCAGAGCTGAACGCTATCAAACATTTGTAAATCAACATTTTGTCACAAAATGTTACCAAATATTTAACGTTAACAACATTATGACAACAATAATGTTATTAAACAATAGCAACAAGGTATAACACAGTGTAGCCTCCTTAGATCCCAACTGATTGTTATAAAGTGTTATTCGGTTTTATACATCAATGTTAGAACGTTTTTATTAGTGTGGGAGCATTCTTACTAGTTAGTTCATACCAATGTGGTGCTTTCATTACTTTGAATGAAGTACGCCTCTTTACATGCACTTGACAGATGTCTATGCTCTTTTTAGGTTTTACAACATGCCAGTTGGTTTCTTCACGAAAACATCGTGGAGCATCGAAAACATCAGTCGAATCGTAACAAAATATTGTTACGTTCAATGACGTTTTTAGACATTTTATAACCGTAGGGTGGTAGCACCATTACTAAAACAATATTTTTCATCTGTTTTGCCATAGTAGTCTTTAGAGCTGATGCGAGATCTTTAGTCTGAAGTTTGAAAAACCAACAAACACAGTGAGTAAACCTAACATTAACCATGTTTACATTCGTTTTAGAGCACTAATCGAACGTTTCTCGCAGGGATCGAAACCTTGACGGATTATCGATTCAAGTTCGGTCGGTCGGCGTTACTCGAGGGGGGTTTGGCTATAAACCCGTCGGGCTGCGCTCGCTGCGAAGCCAAGTGTCGAACGTCGTGGCGTCGCGCGCCCCGGCCGCTGCACACCACGGCGCTGCCCCATCTGCCGGCGCCGCCTCCCGGCACCGACCAGCCCGTCTGTCCCTACACCAAGCAGTTCATCCACACTAAGAGCAGTCAGTACAAGAAAATGAAGATGGAGTGGCGCAATAACGTTTACCTTGCAAGGTCAGGAATTAAACTGATTGTAAATGAATAATCGAATTATTGGTGGACGATCCGCCCAATATTGACCGACGGTGACGCAGTGAAGACCGGGCTGAGACGCCGCAGGACCCTTGTTTGTGTTACCTGCAAGTATTTATCTAGTCTGGGTGTTTCTATATATAATATATATATTTACAAAAAAAAAGTATGTAAGTAGTTTATCAGTCATGTGGTACCCATAACACAAGCTCTGCTCACTTTGGGGCCAGATAATGCTGTGTGAAAGATCCGGGATTATTTATTTTATAATACCATCTAGCCCTAAAATAAGCATAGCTGGTACTATCCTAGACTCCCAGGGGACTAATAGAATACTTATATATTTTTAAATATATACTTACTAGCTGCTGCGCGCGGCTTCGCATGCGTGGTACCTACATAAAAAGTAGCCTATGTCCTTCTCCAAGGTCCCATCTACCTCTATACCAAAATTCATCAAAATCGGTTCAGCGGTTTAGGCGTAAAAACGTAACAAACAGACAGACAGAGTTACTTTCGCATTTATCATATTAACCCTTTCACGCACAAAATGGATCCAGAAGTTATTCTTGTCATTTAAGCAAATTAATCGGTTGATTTTGATGTTATTTATCTATACTTATCACAAAAACTCATAAAAGTAAATTAGATTTTTTGGAAAACCTTGGGACAGCCGCGTCCCAATATGCGCCAAAGGACGAAATTGTTTGCAATTTTGTAACTTATTTAAAAATTCATAGGTCTTTCTGATTAAAAAACAGTGTTATTATGTACAATGATATATTAAAAGAAAAAACTCATTAATTAAAATCTGAAAAACAGTTTCGACCAGTTGTGAAATTACATATTTGACATACGTTGTGCGATTTTCTATGCCTGCTTTTGCACAATTGACGTTCTTTGATCTTTTTCTATTAGGTGCTTTTACCATGACATGAGCCGGCGGGGATCTTTTGAACCCTATGTTCTCTATCCTTTTTTGATCATCGACATTTTTTCTTAATCAATGCCCATCAACGCCCTGGCCACAACTTGCCGGTATTCTAATGTTGCAAGAAGGGTTCCTTCTATTTTATGTGCCGCGTGCAGTTGTACATAAAGCACGTAGGCATTGTTTATGGCGATATCCAAGATGTCGAAGAATAGTCTCAAATAGTATTTTATTTTTGATTTTCTGTCTACTTCGTATGTCACCTTCTTTTGAACCATGAGATCCACACCGCCCATATATTTCTTATATTTACAAACAATGTCTGGGCATGTGATGTCAAGTCTCTGCGCTGACCCTGCTTGACGGCGTTTCACAGTCTGTGTCGGTATTAGTGACAAAAAATCCGTGAGAAATGTATCGCCTTAATGTCCATCCACTTGACAAACGATATTCTCTCGAAGCTAGTTGTATAGATGTCTCCTCTTCTCATATCTCTATCTTAAGGTAATGTTTTGGGTGTATTTTTCCGCTGCGTGCGGACTGTACCACACGCTTTGATATTTTGTTTGGCAAGCTTGTATTGTAGGACAGGTGAATTGAAGAAATTATCTAAGTATACCTCGCATCCTAGACCTACTAAATCGCTTGTCAAATCAAGGACGACGGATTCGCATAAACCAATTTCTGGCCCAGACAGTTTTTTGCCTGTGTACAAATCAAATTCAAATAGGTATCCAGTTTGCATCAGCTCGGCACCACATCATGTATTGTTTCATGATTTTGTGGCCTTTGAATTTTACCATATGTTCTTCTATTGATTGGGTTTTAGTATTATTTATGGCAGATTAAAAGCTAATATTTTTTCCAATGAAAAATAGAGATTGTAGTGAGTGCTGGTTCTATAATTACTTCTGATGCCCCTGCTTCCATGTCTTGCTCGATGAACGCCTGATCTTTATAGTCCAACACGAAAGCATCTTCGCATCGCTATCTCTCAAAGAAAACAATCTTGTTCCTTTGTGTGCCTAAAACAAAGAAAAAAAGTTAGATAAATAGTAATACAAGGACATAAAATCCATAACCACCTACGTGAAAGAATTCAAATAATTGACCTGTGAAGCATAGTGGGACTTTTGGGACATATACTGCCCATTCATAACATTTTGTGTTTTAGTTACTTTATTCGTATACATTATTACAAATACCGATAAAACGTAAATATTTACTTACCATTTTAGGAAGCTGTAGCACCAAACAATGTAAAAAACAATTAAAATAAAATATAATTTAATTTAATTTGAAAATATTTTATATCGGCGCGACACAAAACTTCAATTCATAACTTTTTTATTTTTTTTCGCGCGCCGCGCTGTTTTGACCATTGATAATAAAAGATGCGTTCAAAATTAAGCGTTTGGATTGCCAACAACTAAGAAGTTGCACATGAAATACCGATATAAAAATTATTAAACATCAGGGACAGGGGTGTCCCATTTACGTCAAAGGGAAAGTAGAGATGACTTCTTAAAACACAAAACAAACAAAATGTTAGTCCTGGCATTGCATCGAACCCATAAACTACAATGCAGAAGGCAGAGCTACTGCCAACTGAGCTTCTTCTTCTTAACGTGACACAAATTATTTCGAACCAGTGTCGTGATAGGATTAAAGTGCGCCTCTCCGGCTCCGTTTTTGGTACTTGGCACTTGGCACATATCTTCAAACTTTTAGCATCTACAACATGCCGGTTTGTTTATATGTTTTCCTGCACCGTTTAAGAGTACTGGTATAGCGCACATACATTTTCCTAACAGAAAAAAACCATTTGTGCACGACCGGGTTCGAACCCACGACCATAGAAACGGAAGGTGGGGGCCACTATCTCTGAGCTGGGAGGCCAATCAAATGAAACTGTTTGATTTGTAATACGCGGCAAAGCAACAGCAAGTTTGCAAAATTACCACTACTGTACAAATAACGGGGTTGTAGATCATGGTCTACTTATCGACCATGCCTGGTATTGAGTCCTATCGTGCGTATATGATAGGACTCAATACCATTATCGTGTATAATTATAAATAAGTTCTTCTTGTTATACTGTCCCTAGTAATTTTGAACCAGTCTGATAAAAGTATTGATATCCGCGTCAGATGCTATTTCCGTCTACTTATTCACTTCCTCAACATGTGCATAGTGTAATGTTGAAAAGGAGTATTTTGTACAAATTCTTTATGATTTCTTTCAGATCCAAAATACAAGGATTAGGATTATACGCAGCCAGGGATATAGAGAAACACACCATGGTCATAGAATACATCGGCGAGATCATTCGCTCGGAGTTATCCGAAATACGCGAGAAGCAATATGAAGCTAAAGTACGTACCTACACTACAATCATTTTACCGTTTTCTAAGTTTAAGCTACCACTAGTGTAGCTTCTTTATACGAAAATAGTTTGTATTGAATACTATCAACGTTTAAAATAGTTTTTGAAGGTAATTCACAAATTAATATTAAGAGAGTTTTACTATCATTTACGGCTAAGTTATTTGATCCGTACAAGTGTTTTAGGGTAATGTGTTGTTCCCAGAACCGTGGCATATACATGTTCCGACTGGACGAGCGGCGAGTGGTGGACGCCACACTGAGCGGCGGCCTGGCGCGGTACATCAACCACTCGTGCCAGCCCAACTGCGTCGCCGAAACCGTCGAAGTCGACCGGAATCTACGCATCATTATATTCGCGAGACGACGCATCGCGAGAGGGGAAGAGGTTACATTTATTTATATTCTGACGTCGATGTTTAAGACGCAATAAACATAGATGCCTTATGCTTCCGGCTTTTCGGAAAATGCAATTTATAGTTGTTGAAATAGAATTGAAAAGACATGTATAGACCCGGTTACTTACATGAATGGAATCAAAATGCCGGCTTGCATTGACAGTTCTACTGACAAATAAAGTAGTACTGCCTTTCGTCAGCAATTTCGATCTTCCATATGATTTTATGTCTTAAAAACGACGGAAACTAATAACAACAACAACGATGAATGCGCGTAAAAAAACTGAGAGCATTAAGACAGTGCGATGGCAAGTCTAGGCTGATATTTTTTTTGTACGTTGTACGGCCTTGCGTGCGAATGAGAGGTAATGATTTGTTTCTTTAAGTGACTGGGTTATAAATTCTATATTAATTGTTCGCAGTTGGCGTATGACTACAAATTTGATATCGAGGACGACGCACACAAAATCAGCTGCATGTGTGGCGCCCCCAACTGTCGGAAATGGATGAACTAAAGACTAGCCGGACTACAGACTATATTGATCAAGATAGACATTATTTTTCTATTAGATGTAAGATAAAAATATTATTTTAAATCGACATAATTCATAAATGATTGACTTTTGTACATTTACCGCTAACTTTAAGCAAAGCCATGTGATGTGAGTAGCGGAAAGGCTATGATACCTAGTGTAGTTTACCAAAGTTATCTACGTATTTGTAAGCGGACGATAATATTTAGATATAATGGATGTCACTTCCATGAGCTGTGTGATTTACAAATAAGACAATATCAACAGTTTTATATTAACATTCAATTTTATAAGTTTTATGGACTAGATCGTCAATCATTGGAACACGTTTTTGTAAATAGTTTAAGAATGCGTATTGTAGGATAAAAATCGTTATTGGATTCAAATATTTTAGATGTGAACGTTTTAAAGTTTATCAATAATATTTACTTAGATTTTTTCTCATTTTATTATGTATTCTATGAATGTTTAATGTTCTCTATTTACTTTAGTTATCATTTAATAAATGAATGAGACATGGCACAATTAGTGGATATCCTGAATCGAAGATGTAAGACCGTCACTGTCATCTAATTTTACAGACCGATGACCGATGTCGAGTAGTTTGAGGCAGAGGTTATGTGCAGTAGAAATCATTCGGCTGATTATAATATTGATGATTCGGCTTGTATTCAGTTTATCGAAATGTAGCTCTGCTACTTTCAAAATATGAGCATAGATTTTTGATTATCGTTGAAAGATTTAAACACAAAGCTTGACCATGATAATGTTTTGAAAGATATAAATGAAATTATGTTATTTAGCACACCAACCTTTATATCCGCCGATAGCTCTAATTGTGGCATAGTCCAATGAGTGTTTGGCACATTTGTATACAGCATAGTATACATCTGACACCTCACAAGTAGGCTAGTATAAGTTTCCAAGTAGTCGCGTATGCATTTAATTAGCGTAGCACCATTTAGTTTCTAGAAAACGCTGGGGTTTCGCGATAAATTTAAATATGATGGCAAAGAGAATTCGTCCCAGTTATATTTTTTATTCAATATAATTCAAGTAGGAACACTGTGCAGCCATGTCGGTGTTTGTTAACAGCGCCCCGTCCACGCTTATTTTTTACTAGCTGCTGCCCGCGGATTTGCCCGCGCGGTAACTACATAAAATACTTTTTATATTTAACTAAACCAAGTATCATCCAAATTGGTTCAGCCTTTATTGTGTTATTAACCAACATTCACCAACAAACACTCACATTTATAATATAAGTAGGATGACCTCGTATTATTGGGCGATGCAGTTTCCACATTTGGAAAATAGGTGATAGTGTGTGGAAACTTTATTAGAAACCGTAAACCCAGCGTTTTGAGCAGAAGATGTTCGGACATCACGATGTGCCTCACCACACCAGATTTTGTGTAGACTGCATAGGTTAGTTCAGTAACTCCATAGCGCGCCTTCTCAGCCGAATTTATGTATAGTTTGTAAAACGAAAGCGTTCCTGCACTCTCAATAAGTTAATGTTTTACCAACACATCCAGCCAGTTCTCTTTGACATGTATTATATCGATAACAATTATTATCCCAATGGGTTATTGTAATCCCTCGTTTATGTTGGTAAATAAAGGCTTGTCGCAGCTGTCGGTCAAATGCTGTGTTCTGTAGCTAGTATAATTTGTGTAGTTAATGTAATTAGCGTAAATGTGATATTACCCCACACTCTACTGCGGTGGACCACCTGAGTTTACACGTTTGGATAAAGCTACGTACAGTGCTGCCGATTATATTGACCGACCGCTCTGATAATCAAGGAATCAACGCAGTCGTCTACTTAGTTTTATCGGCAGAACTGTATGGTTGTATAGAACAGTTTTAATGGAGCCTTTGAAATGTGAATTTGAGTGGAAGCGTAATTTATATGCAATCAGTATTGTACTGATGACCGAGGTCATCTAGCAGTTTCATTGCACGTGATCGTTTGTTTGAAGGTTTTGGTTTTAAGCTTTGTTTCAGTAACTCAAACATACGCTAAGCTCAGGTTTCGGTAAGTTCGGTAAATTCTGTAGAATTTGACATACGGAAGCGTGAGCATTGCGTGTTTTCGTGCGAATCTTAACAAGTTGAACAGTGATAGCACCAGGGATTTGCTATTTCCTCGAAACAGAGTGGACACAGTGGACTACCATCTTTAGAATTAATTTAATTGTAAGTGTTATGTGCAATATCGTTTAATTACTCCCGGTTGTAAATATCCACTACCAAGAATGACTACTGTTTAAACATGAATTAGACGTAGTTTTAAATTAATTAATGTATTACTTTCTCATTATTTCAAAGTAAACCTTCATGCTTTGACATCAAATTATTTATTAAACGCCCATGTGTTTTGCACCAAACATTGCTGACTCAAAATATTTTAACAGGAGAAATTAAATATTGTTTGTAAAATTATTATTTAGAAAATATACATTAGTATTTTTATTATTTTCCTATGATTAAAATAATTAGAAGGTATAATAACATCTTTTACTATTTGACCCTCACCAAACTCTTCATTATTTATTATATCTAATTTAATCGGGGTGTAAATAAAACCAATAATTTGATATAAATTTCATTACAAACTGTTTTTCGACTTAAACTGCAAATGATACATGTACCAAAGAAACATGTCTAGATAAAGCTGGGAAGCCAGCAGACGTTGATCGCAACAACTTGGAAACGGCTCGTCTAGCAAGGCGACATCCAATGCTAACACATCTGTATTCTCCAAGTAAAGAACCATCATCACATGAATATAATAAAACAAGTTGCAATATTAAGTATTAAAATAAAAAATAAGAACCTATAAAACATTTATATCAGTGTCATGATGACGTCAGTACCATTGGAAGAATCCTATAGCGTTCTGTAATATACTTAATGAGTACACAATTCAACTAATCTACCCTAATGTAGACCAACCGTTTCATTTATTAAACAATCCGAAATCTTGAAATAATTTACAAAAATATAACATTCGTCATTTTAAGTATAACTCAAGAGCGCTGCTTGAAATATACTTATTAGAAAGTCAAAATTATCACTCTATGCTGGAATGAGAATAAGAAAATAAATATTAAAATGTATTGTAAAATTGCATTAATCCGACTGCTGAGAATTCTAAACACAATACGACTAAACACGTAACTTAGAGAAGACAAAGCGGTTTGAACAGAAATCACTATGCTTTGTCTAAAGTAAAATATTTTGGCGATGAGGTGATATGAGAGCAAAATGATCATGCTTTGCACCATTACCTTATTAGACACAAATTTGAACGGTTTCACAAACCAAATAACCAAAAGAAACTCCTTGCATAAACGAGTAAACTTACGTAAAATAAAAATTGATTGATTCAGTGTATTACAGCCAAAACACTGAACTGAACAACAGTAGCAGCTATCCGCAGCCGAATATCTCGGAACCGCTCTTAGTTTAAACACACCTCGCTCACTAGTAACGCCGGACGCAGTTTACATTTCAAGATACATCTCTTATTTTGTACTATACATAAAATAGATTTAGATTAATACGTGAAAAAAGTGAATACTGATGGTTGTTCAACCAACAAGATAGAAGAAAAGTTTTATAAAATACTTGAATAGAAAATTATCAACAACATGCAGAGTTATTAGAAAGCGAGGTCTCACAAATATTGCATTTCAGGCATCCACATTTTATTGTAAAAGTTATTTTGCCGCCATCACGCTAAGCTTTCTTAGATTTTATTGGTGCTAAATGATATTTGAAATGTTGCAGACATATTTGGCCACAGTGAAAATCTGGTTTGGGTCACAAGAACCATATAAAAACACTGACTAATGAAATCTCTTTTTGGCGGCGATAAGCGCCAACCAGTGACTACATTGCATTTGTACAGATGTCCACATCTCTTTTTTACTAGTATAACGATTGAACTATGCTATCGACGGTATATCGCAGACGATGGATGTTTTAATCACACTGTACAATGTACATAGTGCTAAGTTATATAGCACTCCACTATGCTATTAAGAAATTAGAAAGAATACATTTATGTTGAAACCAATGTAATTCTAAATGTAAATCTTACGATTTGTATTACAAATTCCTGTACTCAGCAAGTAGAAGATATTGTTTTTTTCTGCTGGTATGGATGTATAACCACTTCATGTACAAGATGTACCAAGTAATTTGAATAGCATCACAGCAGGCCTGCCACCGTATGTTTTCAAATTTTGTTATAAAATAACTTCGAATTCTTTGCCCACATTAGTTCTTTCGCTATCAGTCACAGTGCCTTTTACCATACAGAGTAATTAAACCAACAAAAACAACACTGGACGATGGAACATAGAAACAGAGTAGTTTAAAACGAAATTTATGTGTGGCGGCAGACCGACAATAAGACTAAAATGACACTACGTTAGTTCCAGGAGCTGTTTCACGTAGTTTACAAGTTACGAGTGTCACTGAAGCAGTTAGTTATTTTGTAAAGGGAAAATACTGCCATAACTACACTCGCAGCTTTTAAATTGTGTGTAAACTTTGTGTACATGGCCCTGATAATCTTCCCTCATTATAAAACAAGGAGAAAAAGACAACCAACATTCTTATTACTAATAAAATATGCAAATAACATTGTTTATTCACCTAATTTATATTTTGGGAAGTAGGGAAATATTCATGCCTGGGCAGACTTGATTTAACTATCTTTTGTAACAAGACCGAATTCTATTTCATGTCATCTTTGATGCTATATAATTAGAAAAATAGAAGTTAACTCAGCATTATCCTTAATTAGAATTTTGTTTGGTCAAATAGAACGCGTCAAAGCGTAATAACGTCGCGTTATAATGCTATGTGTGTTGTTGAATTATGACAAGCATATACCTGTCATGGACAGCGTTCGCTAGAAAATCGACGACGCGAAACGCACCGTCCACCTCTGTACGAATTTTGACGCGCTCGTGCCGATTTGCGACCCGTCAATGTCTAAATCCTAAAGCGGGTTGCGCGTTTCGCTTCGACGCGTCTCTATTGGAAGTTATCTATTGCAGAGACAAAGTGCGTAACTCAAACACAGGCTCTGTCACCCGTAGCACATCGCAGTTAAAACAGGCAGTGTCGCTTATTTGACAAGATATGACGATACTACTGCAGTGTCGCTGCTATGGTTTCGCAGCAGAGATGTGCTCAGGGCATGTGTGAAAAGTTATTTTTCTGTTTATCGTATCACTATTTCTTTCACGACACGATTACGTTAGTCGCTTTCTGTTTGACCGAGCTAGCAAATGCTAAATCACTTCTATTCACTATACTTTATACAGTTATGGGAGTTTGTGGAGCGGTGTGAAAGCTAGGCGCGGGCGGTGAAAGCGCTCGCTCAGTCGATGTACTGCGCGAGCCAACGGAAGCCCTCGCCGTAGCCTTGGCGCTTCAGCACAGAGCACATGAACAGTTCCAACGGCCGCCCGGGCAACTCCGACCGAGACACCTTGCCCTGGAAAATATAAATACAAATTATAACAAATATAAAAATCTATAACAACATATTAGGAAAAAAACTATTGTAATTTCTGTGATGTGATCATTATAAATAAAAACGGATGAAATTATTTTACGCAAGACAAGTCAGTATGGTCTTTAGACTTTAGCCTGCTCAAATGAGCGAAAAAAAAAATAAGATATTCATAGCCTAAAAATGAACGAATCCACTAAACTTAATTGTGTCTATTTTACTGCTGACCGAGGTTACTGTTAATTTATTTAAGTAAATCGTATCTCTGGTCTTCACGATACAGGCTTGTCTAGTGTGAAGACCGCTGAAAGGTCTACCTATTTAAAATTCGAGCAGCATCAAAGTGCATTTAAAGATTGTATATGCATTTGAATGCTGAAATAAATATATTTTCATTAAATTTTTCTATGTGCGAGAAGAAATACTAATTACAACATTTAGTCTGCGTGCGCTTTCGTGCGATTCTACTGTAACTGTACTGTAAACTTGAGGTGAGGTTCAGGTAGTATCAAAAGGCGGGGAGCGAACGACGTATGGAACCACACGTCCGCTCTGTCATGCGCTCATTATGCACTGGGTGTGGGTGACCCACAGATCCGACTGTTCAGTGACTGGAAGACCAATGACGACGACGAAATTATATGCGTGCGAGAGTTCACATTGGAGGGACGTTCATTTTTACGTTCTCTATCTAACTATGTCGTATACGGTCTAGAATACCTTGAACTTGATATAGGAAACTATGTTTGGTGCTAGTGAGTGCTAAGAACGGCTGATGTTAAGAGCTTGTGTTTTTAACATCAGCCGTTCATAGAGCTTGTGTTGAGTTTGTTGAGTGCAGTCAGTTAACACATTTTACGGGACGTTCATTTTACGTTCTCTACCAAACTATGTCGTATGAATACGGTCTGGAATACCTTGAACTTGATATAGGAAACTATATTTGGTACTAGTGAGTGCTAAGAACGGCTGATGTTAAGAACACCGTTCTTAGCACTCACAGCACTCTTAGCCGTTCGTAGAGCTTGTGTTGAGTTTTTTGAGTTCGGTCATTATTTAAATGAATGAGTGCGTTGAACGTTGCTTTATAACACAAGACTTAGTTAATAGACAGGTTAGCTTTGCAATTATGTATTGTTAATTTTAATTGAACTCTAAAATGTATATTTCAAATGAATAAATAAATATTGGTGGAAAATTCACACAACACTATCTAGCCCCAAACCATGCATAGCTTAGTACACCCAGACACAGAACAAACATTCATCACATGTTGTGTTCATCACACAAATGTTCCAGGGAGGGAATCGAACCCTTAACCTACAGCGCAGAAGCCAGCAAAGCTGAGAGGCCAGTTCAATTAAAGTCTTAAAATTCACACATTCACTATGTAAATCCGATAAGGGAATCCTTACGCCACTTATCGTTGATAGTACTATTATGTACTGAGACAGCAATAAAGTAGTATTATGTGTCAGATAGGATTTGATAAAACCAAATATATCCGCAAGGCTACTTCAGAATCGCTTCTTTGACCTTTAGAGACGATGACGGTCTAAAGGTCATTGTTTTGTGCCAAAATTGTCCAATTTATTAAAATTGTACTAATATTATGTGCAATATTTGTGTATTATGTTTGGTTTTTTGTATGTCGAACATACTCAATATAAATAAATAAATAATGCTTGACATTTCACACGTCATTAGCTAGGTCCAAAGTAAACAGAGCTTGTGTTATAGGTACTACATGGCTGATACAAATATAATACTTACGATACTTTTTTGTTTGTATATACTAGAGATAAATATTTGTCCCGTGGCGGGAAAAGAAACCTTCCGTGTCTTAGGCAGGCCTTAGCCCACTGCGCCACAGAGGTTGTCGCTATATCTCTTATCTCTATGTCGCTATATCTTTTTATGGCTCGCTAGTAGGTACAATGATTTGGCAAAAAAATACATTGAACTTAATATTTTGTGCCTACATTGAGCCAATTTATAAGTAAATTGTAATTAAGTAAATTCACAACATTACCTACGTTTGTTTATTTATATGTTTTATTTTTTATAAAATGCTTTACGTCTTTCCTTATTGAATACTATTATGATTAGAAATGATTATACCTCATTACATTGTTTGATTATACTCGCTAACAAGTAGGTACTTGTTATTACATAATTTAACCGTATGCGCATAAGTAAACGTTCAACCCGGTTCAAAATCTGTAATATGATTTTAAAGTGTTTTATAAACTGAATTTGAGGGGAAAAACGCCATAGCGGAACTGATTTGGATTAAACTTGGATAGATCTTTATGGTCTGTGATCTAGACTGGAATTTAATTTAGGCAATTTTTCTAGGTACTCGTACAACGCGTACAAAGCCGGGGACAGAAGGTAGTAATTTATAAAGTAGTGATAGCAGATTGCTAAAGGCCGGGATGATCGGGCTGGCCATTTACGCAACTCTCGACAAGTTTACAACATGCGTTGATTGCGCAACAATTGCTTCACTCGTTTTTTTTGGTACCAAGTTGTAGGAATGTATGAAGGAAGGCTACATAGCTGGATTTTTAGATAGATTTTTGGCTAGATTGATATAATTAGAGTATGAATTCTATGAATTATACAAGTAGTAAAACAAATAGGCGACAAGTGAGCAATGTGCAGAGACTGGCTTCTATACGATTTTGTTTGACGACTGATGTCTGATTTTGAAACAAATTTTATAGCTCGTACGTAATAAATAACCCTTCGAAATTATTCCTACAGTGGGACAGTAGAGCATATTATTACGCAGCGGTAGCCTTATTTACGTCACGGTCCATAAACTTTAACCTAATAGTATGTTCTATGCTCATTGTATTATTTTTGTGATGTTCAATAAATACTATTTACTAGCTTCTACCCGCGGTTTCGCGCGCATGATACCTAGGTTTATAAAAAGTAGCTATATCCATCCCCTACATTCAATTCAATTCAATTCAGGGTTACTGCTCTGATGCAAAAAGTGTCCTGACTCTTTTGTGTATTTATTATGTACTAGCTGCTGCCCGTGGTACTTACATACTCCTATGTCCTTCTCCAAGGTACCATCTATCGCTATACCGAAATTCATCAAAATTGGTTGAGCGGTTTAGGCGTGAAAACGTAATAAACAGACAGACAGACAGAGTTACTTTCGAATTTATAATATTAGTTGGAATATAAGTCTGTAAGGTTCTTTATTCTATAGGTTTTTGTTTTTGTATGTTCTACATTGCATAAGTTGTCCGATATTAAGATTATTATTATTATTATTAATGGCCTAGCGAAAGGGCCAACAATTTCGCCAATGTCATGTTTTAAGCTTATCGTTTGCACGAAGGATCAGTATTTGCAAAAGTGGCCAGTAAGTGGATTTTATGACTACAAATCTAAATAACAAAATAGCATAAAATCTATTTCTTTGGTAACATTTGGAATGTTATCAAATTCCTTTCTGTCGGGTTCAGGTGGATTATTTTTGGCCGCCTTGCGAAGCAAACATTGTATTCATTTTTCACGAATTATTTCTTTAATTTTGTCGATTTTATCATATAAAGCTAGAGTTATTGACTCGGGTGTCAATAATTGTAATAAAATATGTGTTTCTTTGTTATTCCAGCAAAATACGTTAAGTATTTTATATGAAAAGCCACCATTTTAAATAAAATAACAAATGACGTACGACGACATCATACGAAACGGGATATTTACGATGATATGCGAGTTTTTCTGCTTCCCGATATTTCGGCACATTTGCATGCGCCATGATCACGAGATAAACTAAAGTCTGGTGGATTTTATTGGCATGGCGCATGCAACTGTGCCGAAATATCGAGAAGCAGAAAAACTCAAATATCATGGCAAATATCCCGTTGAATGAAAATTGTGTTCAAAACTATGATAGTTTCAAAAGTTATGAAAACATACGAATTTGTGACGATTTAATGTTTTTAAGTTAATGAATAAATTGTGACTACATAGAACAAGTATGGACAATTGAATTATAAGTGTATTATGGTGCAATGTGATTTGAACGACGAGGAATCCCGAGAAAGTTCTAGACGGCCATTCCGCGATGACGTTTAGAATTGACAAATGACCATCGACTAAGACTTTATTATCAAACTATCACTCGACACTGGCAAAATTGTCGACAAGCCAGATGCCACTATAGGAAGAAAAGAAAAATGAAATAGATAAGAGACACATCACACCTTTAACATATTAGTATGAATGGAATTATATTTCTAGAGTAACGAAAACGGTAACCAACCTTGCCAGTAGTCTGCTGATACAGGTTAAAGAACTGCCGCAGCTCGTCTTCACTGGCCGCGCCGGGTTTGTCGATCTTATTGCCCAGGATCAGAACCGGACAGTTGCTCAGAGTCTCGTCGGTTAACAGCGAGTCTAGCTCATTTTTAGACTCGGGCAGACGAGCGCGATCGCATGCGTCCACCAGGAATACGATCGCGTCGACAGCGGGGAAGTAGTCGCGCCAGACCCGTCTCGCCTGCTGATGCCCGCCGAGGTCGAATGTTGTGAAGCGCATACTACCTATGGATAGTTCTTCGGATGCTGTGGATAAAGTTTAGAATGATAAAACACAATAGTATGTAATCTTCTTATCGTGATACTGGTTTTTTAGGAGGTCTCACCGATACTGTTTATTTGAAGTCAGTCGAAACCGGGACATTCATGATCATAGAAAAAGATACTTTCATTTGTTAAAAAAATACAGATTTTCATAAAATTTCAACAGGGACTGTTAAAAATAATTGATTTGTTCTGTCATCGTTCTCTTCTTCTTCGTTAATGGTGTGTGACATAATAATGTAATTTTTTGCTAGTGTCAAGTATTTATGTTGTTTATGGTATATCACAAAGTCGTATATTGTCGTTCGTCATTTGTTATTTTATATAGAATGGTTACATTCCTATAAAATAACTACGAACTATTTTTGCTCGAATCACAAAGAAACGCAAAGCTTGTATTCCAATTATTCACACCAGAGCCAATAACTCTAGCACTATTTAAATAAAAACACCAAATTACTAATATAACTGGAAATAACTCGAGAAACAATGTATAAAAGTGCAATGTTCGCTTCGCAAAACGACCAAAAATAATATTTGAACGTGACATCGTTCTATGTCGTAACTAACAGACTGGCTGACAGACCTGGAGATTGATTATTGCAGTAAAACATTATATGCAAAAATATTTCCGGTACCATTGGAATTACCGCAATGCACGATAAAGTAGTCTTAGATTGATTTTTTAATTGATTATTTTCGTGCCCTTATTTTTGTCACTACAAGGTCCAAACTAAATCAAACTTTTTAAATCTTAAAATTAAATATCTATCTTCTTGTCTGTATTTCCCATCTGCCTTAGTCATTGTGTTTTTATTAACTGTCTATACTTTCACTATCGCAAACAAATGTTATTTCTAATATTTCTGGTACTCTATCTTCAAAATTTTTAGTAAATCTATGCAATTAATTAAATCAATTTTTTTTTGTTGAATTATTATAAGAATGCACACAACATTAACAAATGAATTCTTCATTGTGCCACAAAAACAGGAAATAGTTACATCGGCCTGAGTCACCTTGAGAAAATGTACTTAAGTATTATAATTTTATGTTCTAATAGGATTTTAATTTATACGTACAAAAATTACGTAAACCTATTAGCATTCTTATAACTATTTAGTAGTAGGAACATATTTTTTTATGATATTAGTATATACTAGCTTTTGCTCGCGTTTTCGCACGCGTATTACCGACATAAAAAGTCGCCTATATTCCAGAATACCTCGTAATAAGTCGTTTTAGCCACAAACAAATATACAAACTTTAGCAGACAAAAGGCAACATTTTTGAAGTGAAAACTCATCAAAAAAAAAAATTCATCGCATCGTTGTGATTTGAAAGTCGATGAAACGAATAAGTGACAGTAATAAATAATAATTATAAAAAGACAAAAAAACACGCTTTATATAGAAAACCAAACTAAAAAATTGAAAATAAATTTTAATAAATGTAAGTAAGAAAAACTTAAAACTTAGAACTTAATAATTACTTTTCACTTCTTAATCAAGATGAAACTGATGACGTAGAAAAACAATACAGTGACATCGTAACTGGTATACACAAAATTAGTAATAAATTTAAAGAAAAAACTAATAAAAACACAAAATTTACAAATAAAACCTTAGAGCTTATACAAAGTAGACTAGATACTGAAATAAATACAGAAGAATACAGAGTTATAGATAAACAAGTAAAACGTAGCATTAGAGTTGATTTAAGAAAATATAACTGTCATTTAATTCAAATAGCACTCGAGAACAATACGTAACTTCGTGTAGCTAAGCAAGGAATTTCGAAAGTGAAATGTTGGATAAATGGTTTAACGGATGATCAAGGAATAAAACATAATAACAGGACTAAATTATTGGAAATCTGCACAAAATTTTACAGAAACCTTTATACGGACAAAACTAAAAACAGAACAACTATTTCAAAATATTCCTGCCCTGATAGAATTACTTTCATTACGGGTCAGGAAGTTGATTAAGTGCTCAAAAGTATGAAATATAACAAAAGCCCTGGAGAGGATGGTATCACGTCAGAAGCACTAAAAATCGGTTCCCCTGCTCTTCTACCCCAAGTTACCAACCTTTTTAATACATACTCACCACTGGCATAATTCCACTTAAAATGTGCCATTCTAACATAGTTCTTCTTCATAAAAAAGGAGAAAAAACAAACATTAACAATTATAGGCCATCAGTTTAATTTCACACATATATAAATCATTTATAAAAGTAATTTCTAATCGTATATACGGTCAGCTTGACATGCACCAGCCCCCAGAACAAGCTGGCTTTCGGCCTAGCTTTTCAACCTCTGACCACCTTCATAGTCTTAATCAATTAATTGAAAAACATCACGAGTTTAGTAAACCCCTGTATCTAGCCTTTGTGGACTACACAAAGGCCTTTGACAGTATCTCCCACAAAGCTATTTTTGAATCATTAAAGAACTAACAAATAGAACAAACTTACATAGACCTACTAAAACATATCTATAATAACAGCACAGCCACAATTCAACTTGAGAGCTCCGGTCCCTCCTTCAGAATCGAAAAAGGTGTTAAACAGGGTGACCCTCTATCTCCGAAGCTTTTTACAAGCACCCTAGAGGAAATATTTAAGAAGCTAGCGGCATCCTGGCTAACATACGGGATCAAAGTCGGAGATAAAAAACTTACAAACCTGCGCTTCGCTGATGATATCGTTCTTTTTGCATCATCAGCGCAGGAGCTCCAGTCAATGCTACAAGACTTAAGCACAGCAAGTCTTGAGGTGGGACTGGCCATGAATCGATCAAAGACTCAAATCATGTCAAATAGCACGAAACGTAATGTCACTGTCGATGGGCAAATAATACAGTACGTCGATGAGTATATCTACTTAGGCCAAGTAGTCTCCTTTAAATGCAGGCAAGACAGAGAAATAAGTCACCGCATTGAGAACGCATGGAAGAGCTACTGGGCCATGAAGCAGCATATGAAGGGAAACCTTCCTATATCACTAAAGCGAAAACTCATCGACACTTGTATCTTGCCCATACTGACATACGGTGCTCAGACATGGTCATTGACAGAGTCACAAAAATCAGACCTCAAGATTTGCCAGAGAGCGTTGGAGCGCAGTGTTTTGGGAATTAAAAGAACCGATAGGGTCCGAAATACCGAAATCAGATCGAAAACGGGCATAGCGGATGTAGGTACGAGGACTGCATGTTTGAAATGGGACTGGGCAGGTCATGTGACTCGAATGCATTCAGAACGGTGGGCAAAGCTCGTCACTCATTGGGTGCCCGATAGTCGGAGACGACGCGACAGACCCAGGAAAAGATGGCGAGAAAATCTAGATGCATTCGAGCCAAATTGGCAAACTGTGGCCTTGGAGCGCAAAGAGTGGAAGGTAAAGACCTTTGCCCAGCCAAACCAAAAATAGAAAACAAATTTTAATAAAAGTAAGTAAGAACTAATGTTTTATTTAAAAAAAAGCGTTTATAAATATTTAATTGACAGATATATGAAGAAGGATTATTATTTCGATAATATCTTTTATGATATTTAAAATTTTAGGATAATCGTTTTTTTTTTTTTTAATTTTTATTAGTATTATTGCATTGTCATCTGTCTTTGACGGGTGTGCAAAATTTGATTGAAATCTGGCCGTTTAAAGTGGGTCAAAATCGCGTCCTAAGGAGTTGGTTACAAACATACAAGTGAAGCTAATATAAAGCGTATAAAAAGAGATAGACACTACATACATAAGATTTAACGTGGGAGAAAATATTATTTCAAATCAGATCTTATATAAAATAAAATACATCCAATTAAGAAACACTTTTTTTGAAGTTGGATAAAAAGCATAAAATATATTTTATTTGTACAGGTAAGATACAACGTAAGAATTCTGAAAACTTAGAATGCCAATAAGAATGTGCAGTAATGTGTGCACAAACAAAACTATGTTTACAATATACATCTGTGAACACACTGACACACAATTATTATCAGCATTAAATAAACAATATAATAATTTATTTTAATACACAGCAGCTATCATTCTAATTAAAGCCAATATTATTAACATTATATACTTTTATGTATGCTGGTAAAAATCATCATTGGTTAAAATTTTGATCAATACAGATTTATGTTATTTGGCATAACCCACTTTTTACAAAGTAAGGAATATTCCATGGGGATTATTTTGTCTTTCAAACAAATGTTACGCTCTTATATTATTTACTTCCAGTTTTATTAGTAATATTTTTATTTTAATAGAGCTAGAGATGTTGACTCGGGTGTGAAGTGAATAATTGGTATAAAAGCTTTGTTTCTTTGTGATTTAAGCAAAAATAATCCATGTAATTAGCAGTTATTTAATAATTATATATCATATAATATATTTAGCAATAATGTTTAGGTAATTATATTTAGTTTATATATTATTTATCTGTATTTCTCTATTAGTTAGTTCATATTTATATTAGTTTTATGAATTTAATCTTTCTTGTTTCCTCTTTTTGTACACTTCTTACCCGCCCATTCGTTTTTAATATCTCCAATTCCCAAGGTTTGCTGGAAGAGAACTCTTTTTAGGGTTAAGCTCACCTGTGTACATGCCATTATTGATTAAGTTTAGATTATGTTTTTTTGTTTACAATAAAGAATAAAGAATAATTATTTAATATGACAAGAGACCATTATAGTATAAAATAACAAATGATGAACAACAAGATAAGACTTTGTGACTATAGACAATATAAACACTTGACATTACTATGACACATGCGATTAATGAAGAAGAAGTCCATATTATGACAGACAGTAAAAGATTGATTGCCATTTGAATTACAAGCACCCTTATAGTTACCATAACAAAACTAATATTTATAGGTGTGACAGATTCTTCATTGTTTTTTACTGTATTAGCATATTTTTAAAATGGATAGAAGTGGTTTTTTATCTACAAACACAAGGATTACAGTTGTGATTCCATTTTTACCTAAAACTGATTAGTACTAAATCCAGGTCAAGGTCACCATTTTAACCAGGCCACTAAACTAATTTGGGGTGACCATGAAACTAGACTTAAAACTTACTTGGATGCAACGTGGGTACATGCTGTGCTAGTCTGTCATCCTTGAGCATGTGGAGGAGTGTGGTCTTCCCGGCATTGTCTAGCCCCAGAAACAGCAATTTGCCAGATTTCTTCCAAAGACCTGTGAAATTAAGGAAAACACTGGTTTAACTAGATCTTAAATTACACTTATTTTTTACCATGCAGGTTACATATTTTGGTGAGTCAACATTATTAGTTCAACTTCCTGAATCAAAGTTGTTGACTCACCAATATATCAATAACCTGTATGTCGACATCGCATTAAGGCTGTGGATGTGTATAGATTGAAATGGAAATGAGCAGGACACTTGGCAAGAAGAATCTCCCATCAACGGGAAGTGCAACAAATGTAATAATGGCTCAACAGCCAAGAAACAGGTCACAGTCCAATTTTAAAATGTCATTGTAGTAGTCGAGAACCACTGCTGCTGTAGAGACTTGTTAAGGACATAAGGAGGAGGTCTATATACAATTGTGGAATGCAAAATAATGAATGCCTTTGCGTCCAATGACATGCTAAAAGAGACTGTTTAATACATCATTTTAAAAGTGTAAATATAATATTGTAAACTATGTATTGATTGTAAAAGACTTTGAAATTGATAGGTATACAGTTGTAGGTGCAAAAGGGCTGAATTATGATTCTGTAATCAGCTTCTTTGTTCTTTTATTAATGTATATATGTAATTAGATAAATCAAGGTTTATTGTCCTAAAATCTCAGTTAGTTATCTCAGTCACAAACATAGATAAGTCATGTGGTTGGCAAAATATTCTTTGTTATGTTAGTTTGAACTATTGGGAATATTGGGATTCAACATCAGTGTTGCCAGTTTGTTTATATAATATTTATGGTGTAGGAATGTTATTCATATCAAAGCATTTTACTATTGAAATTGTATTGTTGTTTTGTTCATACTTATTATTTATTGTATGATCTGGCTGTACATTATCGGTGTATCTAAACTAAACAATTGTTTTATTCTGTTAGTGCAAGATCAACAGTTTTATCTCTTCAAGAAAAAGTATAATTAAAATAGTATGTATGTACCTAACATAATTTTAGTACTTATTTAATTAACGGTTGAATTGTAAAATTACACTCATAAAACTGATAAAATATAAATAACAGCTGATAATGTATTTACTCACCGAGGAAACCAAGGACTCCCGTGAACCAATCCAAGATAAACATTATGAATCTGGAACATAGGAAATTATTATTACATATTCCTTTGATCACTCTATCTGAAGATCTACTCCACCTTCTTCACAAAGAATTTACGCGATTAATAAAACGAGAAATGACTTGCAAATCGTAATCAATTACGACGTAGCATTCACCAGCAGAATATCACAGCAACATTGATAAATTCACCAAGCATATGTCCTTAGACGTCGTCAGACATCGAAATCGTACGTAGTAAGAATTCGATAGTGAATTGAGTAACATGCATGAATGACAGAACACAAAACGTAAATGTACTCGAAGTTCGAGCGACGATTACACTGTTTTTGTACGGTTTATACTCACTTATTTTAATTGAACTAGATTATTTAATGCTAGAGGAAGTTTATCACAATATTTCGCACTTATTAGCAATATGCTAGAGCGCTAAAACCTACGATTTTTCTCAGCAAGAAAAGATGGAATTATGAAGTTGGCAATGACGTGACATACGCTATTTCCGGATGCTGTCATTCGTATCTCTTTGTTCAAGTTGCGTTCATATAAATCTGGTTTAAAGAAAAAGCTACAAATTGAGTGAAATGCAACAGAGGGCGCATCCACCACATACGTACCGTTATTTACCTATACAGAGAGAGTCGTCAGAGTAACTGAAGAGCTGAACTATATAAGTATCCAGAAATTTACATTACAATAATTTATATGAAAAATTTCACTGAAAGTAGGTACTAGCAGTTGTAATTGTAAGCAACGAAAACAGAACGCAACTGTTGTTTAGTTTAAACCACAGAATACTGGTATGGTTTATTAGAGTGAGTGAATGAACTAGTCTTGACCTTTAAGTGGTGCTTCCAGCTCTTAAGTAAGACATTTTTTAAACGGTAGGTATTCCACCAAAAGACAAGAGCCAAAAATATTTGTTTAACGAAATATATACATGGTGCTACATGCTTATGCAATACCACTTATGTACTTCAGTGGTACTCTGCTTTAGTTTAAGTTTGATATAAGTAAGTACCTAATTAGAGTTAAATTAGAAATATATATATATTATTTGCCTCGGTATTGTATACCTGTGGTATACCTATACTCCAGCTATATTCGAGCCATTATGTTTAATAACAAAGCGTTGCTAGGCAACCATGTGACGGCATGGGTAAAAACATTTTTTATCCATGCTCATTTTTGTAAATGCTAGCTAAAGTGTATGATAGTAGGTAATACGCATGTGGTTCAAATTTACTTGACTTTTCCCCGTTTTTTGTTCTGATTTTGTATATAAACCATTATTTTTTGTTTTAGTTTGTTTATAATTGCATAAGATATTAAAATGAATTACAAAGCAAGTTATTAATGAAATGCGCGACTAAACTTTTTCAAGCTATGGATTGAGCTACTGTACTAAGCAAACAAAATGATAATAATTATGTCTTAAATAATGGTAGAGTTTAAAGCGGCCGGTTTAAAGCAGCGGTTAAAAATAAGCGTGTGAAGTTAAAGTTTGCGAATAGCGGCGTATATGCACACTACATTTAAGCGATGTTTTAAATATTTATAACTGAATTCAATATGAAAAAATACATGCATATTTCCTATTGATAATGATTATGAGTAAATAATTGAGTTTTTAACCAATAAAACTGTACGTAATAAAAAAAAAGGGTAGCTGATTCATTTACATTTACTATATTTTTATTTTATTTTTGACTTCGCACTCATGTGGTGCTCACCAACTAAATGACATAATACAAAAATGCAAAAATGTTCACGATTTCTTCCAAAGAAGCAAGAAAGCATTAGGGATGGCACTATTATCAACCATCACAGCCAATCCTAAATAAAAAAGAAAAATACTTCCACTTACATGTGATTTGAAATGTTTATTAATCAATTTTTATCTTTCACATGACTTTACAAATCGTATTATGAATAGTTTGATAGATTTTTAGGGTAAAACGATTGAAAGAGTGAAATTGTGAAATATTCTTAAGTGAAAACCCTAAAAATTCGCTGTTGTGGTTTGTTTACAAATATTATGTATCGAATATGGCTGGAGTATAGTTGATATTATTTTGATAGTATCAGCACTGAGCTTTTATTAAAAATGTACAATTAACCTACCAAATTTATACATTTTATTTGTAAAAAAATTATATAAATTACTACCTATATGTAATTAATAGACAATAATATTAATGCTGATTAAATATCTAAGAGTTTATGAATTCTTGTAATGAATAAAAACAGCATTCAATTAAGTATTTTTCCATAATATTTTTGGATTTTTTGTTATTTATTCGTGTTTAATGCTATCAGGAATTTTAATACCTTTATATTTTACACACGTTGCATTGAATGTATAAACACGTATGCTGTTGGTGCTGTTCTTCCTGTTGACTACTGAGTTGAGTTATTAAAATAATTATTAAAGTATGTATTACCAAGTTGAACAGATTAAACGATTAAATGCTAATTACTTATTTGTATAACAGCGAAATTATTTCTGACGCTAAATGTGTAGTAGGTACCTACATAGTTACTCTGTATGCTTCTTCATGTATTTATTAAAGGGTTTTTGCCATGTATGTAGTATGGAATGACAGGCTCCTTTTTTCACACGTCATTGGCAATTGGGACGACCTCTGTGGCGCAGTGGGCTAAGGTCCGACTGAGACGCAGAAGGTTGCGGGTTCGATTCCCGCCGTGGGACAAATGTTGTATGATCTGCAAGTATTTGTCTCGGGTCTGGGTGTTTCTATGTATAATATGCGTATGTACTTACAAAAAAAAGTATATAAGTATTATAAGTAAAAAGTATATATCAGTCATGTGGTACCCATAACACAAGCTCTGCTTACTTTGGGGCCAGATGATGGTGTGTGAAATGTCCGGGGTTATTTATTATTATAATTTATATATTACTAATTGGTGAATTACAGATTTATTATTGAAATGATTAGATTTTGGTAGAAATTGGGATCTAATTTATATGTTATGTTGGCAACCCTTTAGTTAAAAATTCTTTCTAGTATTTGACAGCTTTCAAAGCTCAAGGTATTTTTAATGTTTTTCGCAAAATAGTGGAAACATAAATGCTAAATTAAATGAAATAACCATGTAGAACGATAGCGAAATTTTCGCTGTCTATACCTTTCCCATTTTGTGATAATTTGTGTTATGATTACTTAGATTTTTTAGGGTTACGAAGTGCTTGAAGAAGTGTTGTTATTTTCAGGCTAAATCATGGCCCCAAGAAAAAACAAAGTAGCCAAAGAGGAGGTCCAGGTGACTCTGGGCCCTCAGCACTTGATCGGCGAGACGGTGTTTGGTGTTGCTCACATCTTCGCCTCCTTCAACGATACATTTGTTCATGTTACTGACTTATCTGGTCGGGAAACTATTGCCCGTGTCACCGGTGGCATGAAAGTGAAGGCTGATCGTGACGAGGCTTCGCCCTACGCCGCTATGTTGGCTGCTCAGGTATGTTTACTCAGCTTTGAGTCCCAATAGATATCATTTCCATCACCTAGTTAGTTTTTAGGTTATGTTTATTGACAAGTTCGTTAGTTTTATGACTGCTTGACATTCCAATGTTGACTTAATTTGAGCATGGTTACTAGTATGAACTGAACCCTAAAGACTGCAAATGTTTATAGACACAATAAGTAAATTTTTGTGTATGATAATTATACAAAGCTTTGAAATTTGGTGGGTGACAGCTTATGAAAACCAATCTGTGAGTTCAATCATTTTTCATCAGGAAGATAATTCTT
This sequence comes from Lampropteryx suffumata, assembly GCA_948098915.1. Taxonomy (NCBI): domain Eukaryota; kingdom Metazoa; phylum Arthropoda; class Insecta; order Lepidoptera; family Geometridae; genus Lampropteryx; species Lampropteryx suffumata. Next base: position 15,326,057 of record OX402553.1, read on the forward strand.
CCTGCATTTAATCCACTAAGAGGGCCAGCACAACAGGTTCTTATTTTCTACTCCCTTCTATAATCTGTCATTTGAATATGTCGCTTGTTTCTTACACAGTCACATCTTTTCATAGGCCTGTCTTTTCCCTTATATCCATCCACATTTAAATCATCAGACTTGTGACTTCCTTTCCCTGTGTATTAGCCAACCTAATCTATTACTATTTTAACTTTTCTGTCACTGGTGCTACTTTCAAACTTCTCTGATATACTAATTTCTTATTATTCCTATTGGTATGCTACATAAATATCCATAAACAAACAACAATTGTTTAACAACAGAAAAACGAAAACAATTTAGTTTGTCACAGATTTGAAGATCTTGGCCATCTTAGGCATTTGATCTGAGTAAAGCTTACACTAATATTTTACCCAATACTTTTTACTTTCAAGGTTCAACATCATGGATGGTAAAAAAGTGTTTACACAAATTTTAAGGTATTAATCTTACATTTCAGGATGTTGCTGAGAGATGCAAGAACCTCGGCATCACAGCTCTTCACATTAAGCTCCGTGCCACTGGTGGAAACAAGACTAAGACCCCTGGACCCGGTGCCCAGTCTGCTCTCCGTGCCCTTGCTCGTTCCAGTATGAAAATCGGCCGCATTGAAGATGTCACACCTGTGCCTTCAGACTCCACTCGCAGGAAGGGAGGCCGAAGAGGTCGCAGATTGTAATCTGATAGTTTAAGCTTACTGTGGACTTTGAATAAAGAGGTTTATGGTAGTTGGTGGTTTTATTCATTGTGCATCAAGGGCTAACCACAATCTCATAGAACAATATTAAATAAGACTGAAACTTCATACCATGAACTGGTAGGTAACTTGCCTACTCATACCACTTTATGTTTTACTTGAAATAAGTCTTCGGACTATGAGTAGGTTGTTGTTGGCAGTCTGGTTTGTAGGATCATTGCTTCAGCAAGCATTTCTCCTTTCATTTGCTTATCATGTTTCATCCAGTTCCATGAAATGATGTCTTTGCAACCTCTGGATACCTAGGTTATAGTAGACAGCTTTGCAGCTAATTGGTTTAGGTGTGCATTAAGATGCCAATTTGTGCCCTTTGCATTGTAGATGTTGGAGTTGCTTGTGGATCCCCAGAGTTGAATGCTATAAGTCCATATAGCCTTGAGAACAACCTTATATGAAACGTAATATGGTGTGAATTTAGTATTCCGTAGAACGAATGTGGCAGTTAGTACCTTATTTTGCACAGGAGTCCTTTATGCCAAACCCTGTCGAAAACCTGCTGTACATCTAGAAAGGCTGCTGAGCAGTATTCTTTTGGTTCCAGTGATTTTCTAACCTGATCAGTTACCCTGTGGACTTGTTGAATTATAACATAACATACCTACTATACTATACTAACTGAATTAATTGAATGTTAGGTACTTACAAACTTATTTTTGGCTGAATCCTGGGTGAGTCTGCCTAGCCTACTACCTAACCAGTCTAAGTAGCCAGTACGAGATAGATTTTGGTTGGTGCCTTCCAACCTGATAACATTGCCTCTAAACATTGGTTTAGTGGTTTAGTACCTACCAAATGCCTGTCTACCTCATCTCATGTTGAAATTACTATCTAATGCCTAGGTAGGTATTACATAATAATGAATGTAAAGAGGTATTAGGTAACATTGAGTGGGTATCTATCGGCGTCAATATTTTAATATTTCTGTAGAACGTCGTCGAGCGTTGTGGCCTACCCGGGTGTCTGTTTTATTATAATTTATCTTATTTGTGTTACCACTTACTACTTTAACCCTTTGCTCAGCCGCAAACATTGCCCACAATAAATATTTTTGGCAGCTAAATTACATCTGCTTTTAAATTAAGTATATATACTTAATTTAAAAGCAGATGTAATTTAGCTAGTAATTGATGTAATTGAAGTATCAGTGCTCTCCCTATATATAGGGAGAGCACTGATACTTCAATACAAGGCAACCTAGAAACTAGCACACCCTAGAACTTATGTCATCGTATAGGGCACTATAACACTAGCGATTTTCAAACGAGCTCAAAGCAAGTAAGCCCAGCGTGCCCAGCGTATTCGCTGGGTATAGCGCCCCTGACGTAATTTTGTAGTACCTACACTCGTACGACAGTTTAATAGTCTCGTAAAAGGGATTCTGAAATGGTTTTCAGTTGTTTTATTTACTGTACTTAGGTATGTGTAGGTAGGTACATGAAAAGTAAGTTATATGCTATTCCACAAACTCCAGAGCTCACTCCTCTCCTGCTACTTAGACCTGTGCGCAACGTGCCACTAGTGTTATAATTATTTACGCAGTACTAGACCTCGGAAGATATTTCTACATGAACTGACTAATTGTGGCAGGCAAGATGTTCCGCGGCATAATGTCACCAGGACCAGTTAGACCAGTCAGTTGATCAGTCTCATGTTTAGGTATCCCAGGTTTTTATTGACATTATCTACACATTACCTTATTACGACATAAACGGTAAGACAACAGGAATGATGGATTGGCTTTAGTATCTGGATACAGGAATTGGAGGGTGAAAACGCTCAAATCTGGTAGGGTTTTGCTTCCTGATTACATATTTACCACTTTTAACTTGCGGAAATCCTTAGTTTTCGAGAAAATAAAACATTTCTAACCTTAAATCTGATAAAATGTGAAACAAAATGTAAAAATTTACAGATAATAACCAAATTTGTCGTATTTGTTGTCTGTGGTTTAACATGTTATGCAAAATTGATGCGAATGAAAAGTAAAAAAAATATTACAAACCACTAGGTAGGTTATGGTTGGAGTATAGAAAAAAACGCGCAAGGCGAGCGAGCGTAGCGAGCGTGCCGCGGCAGCGGCCGCCGAAGCGCCAGAAGCGACCTCTCCCTCCCCCCCCTTGGTATTTTAAACTAGATTTGTATCAAGAATTTTTTTTGAGGTTAGGTTACTTTTATTCAAATATCTCTAGAACGGGTAATTCCTCAAATTGGGAGTGGTACCAGGGGGGTGGGGGGGTCACCCCCCCCCTACCCCCCTTTTTTTGAGGTTAGGTTTCATTTATTCAAATATCTCGAGAACGGGGTAATTCCGCAAATTGGGAGTGGTACCAAGGGGGTGGGGGGGTCCTCCCCTTCCCCCTCCCCCTTTTCCTGTATCCAGATACTAAAGTTTGACCGGAATGATAAAATAATAAACAGAAATTGGGGAGAACATTTTATGTTGTTATTTATTGATACATATTATATTACTTTTAGCTACATAGACGGTTAAAATAAAGTTTCTAAATTTTGCTAACACTTGTAAAATTTACGAAGCTTTTAAAATATAGAAACTAGGAGTGCTTACCCACCGTCGACCTCCTTGAGATCATCTGGGTGAACTGTTGAATGTTTTTTTTACAACGGCTCACCTTTGTTCACCTGGGTGATCCTTGGGAAATATTTAGTTTCCACCGTCCACCTTGTTATCAACACTCTTCAGATTTTAAGTGCCTAGAGATTATTTAGGTTACAGGTAAGCAAATAGACTGAGTTATTTATCTAGACAGACGAACTATATTCTTTTGGCGCTTCGGCGGCCACTGCCGCGGTACGCTCGCTTTGCTCGCTCGCCTTGCGAGTTGTTTTCTATACTTACTCTAACACAAAAGTACCAAATTACTGAGGTGTACCGTCACCAATATAACGTTAGGCGCGTTCAAGTTAATCTGACAGGAGAGCAGTTGTAAAAAAAACTTTGAACGGTTCACTCAGATGGTCTCAGGGAGGTGGACGGTGGGTAAGCACCTGAAAATAGTTATATTCTAGTCGATTAGGTAAATAAAACTCAATTACGAATAGGTTACTAATATTGCACATAGAATTGGTGAAAATGGCCTAATTTCGATACACGTACAAAACAGTCTTGCACTAATTTGTGATTTTTTTTTAATTGCTTTAAAAGTAGCTGTTAATAACACGACACACCCTATTATTTATGTTATTTGTGTTTCCATTTTTCAATATTTTTTATTAGTTTTAAAGCCATATTATAAATAGAAATGTAAATTTATGAATACAGAAACATTTGTGATCATAATAAGAGCATTTTAGACTGCTTCTGTTCTATTTGATATAATAATATGAGATCAATAAAATACATTAACATAATTAGTACAAATAGAAACGTACTAGCTCCTTGAGCCCCTATACATCTAAACATTGAATACACTTTACAATTTACCACAAACATCAATACAAACATGTCTTTAAGTTTAAGACCATGGTGACAAAAACACTACACCAATTTGCGTATTATGCTTTAAGAACACAGTAATTTCGATAAAATCAGTCAACAAAATTGTGGCGCGTAAAAAATAAATCTGTAATAAAAAATTTAACATAATAACAAAAAACTAGAATAAGTCACATTGAACCTCATGCCATTAAAAATACTGTTTGATTAAAAATTATCAGATTTCCAATAACCTTTATAAACCAAGATGACGAACATCCCGTCTGAAGCGAAAACAAAACTCACAACCTATGAATACCTACAGGCAACAAAACTTATTATTTTTAATGGCATAAGAGGCGATCACCGTTGTGCCACCACAATTTATTTACGGTTCACAGTCTGCACGTTACGACAGTGTATCAAAAACATCTAGCGGAACTTTTATTTCTGTATAGAGAATATTCACCACTTTTGCCCAACCATTAAGTATGTTTAACAAGAGCGTGTAAAAATTCTATGTAGGTAAGCGTCCCGCGGCCAACGAGCACTAATCCGGTATAAATCCTAATCGTACGAGTACTAGGCGGACGGGGGCGCGTGTGGAGGCCTAGGGCTTAGGCGCGGGCGCAGGCCTGGCGCGCAGTTTACGCTACAACCCTGTTTTCAGCCTGATCTTTTTGAGATGAGAAGGCGACGGGTTGGGGAAAGGCCTTCGCTTGCCGGTTAGTGATTCAGAGTGAGCTGTGGCTGGCTGCGTTCCTCCTATTACGGTACCCCCCGCTACGTCATCCCACGTGGCCCCCGTGATGTCCTCAGACGAGGAGGAAGCCGTGGCTCGGCAACGATTAGACCTGGTGGTCGATCCGCGGATGGATCTAGCGAAACATCGCTTGCTGAGTTTAGCGGTCACGACAGAAGCGCGAGGGCTTTCTGTATCGTCAGCGGAACGTCTGCTCGTTTTCGCCTTCACCACGCCACCTCCAACTTGACTCTTGCTCGTATTAGGTTTCCGGATCGCAAGGATATTCCTCCGCTTTGAGGATAGCGTCTTCGGTTTGGGCTCGTTTTCGGTTAGGTATCGGGTTCGCGAGGTGGATTTTACCGGTTCGTTTTTCTTTGCGAATTTCATGTTCATGCTGATGATGTCGTGACCGGAGCGTTGGGGTAGGACGGGAGGGCTGCGTTTGCGTTCTGTGTCGGTTTTGGCGCCGACGTAGGTGTTTTCTTTGCGTTCGTCGATCACTTTCCCTTTGGAGCGCGCGTATAGAGGCACTCGGGTCGGTGAGCTCGTTTTCGGCCGAAGACGGGACATCGTCAGCTGAAAGAAATGTATCTTTTGAGCAGGATAGAAGGTACATCTGGTATGTATATTACGCTGATACAAATTAAGTGCGTAACAGAACTCAGTGCTAACGCACTAGTTGAGAATTGTTACGCATGGCATTGTGTGTTACGTGAAGTTATTACGTTTCTGAATCTATGAACACCTCATTCCCAGTTTTAGTAGGTACCGATTCTTATGCAAATGATAGTTAATATAAATGTACTTTCGGACAACACTTTCACTCAACAATATGTTCTTACCCTGACTACTAATTAAGACTGTTGTTTTGATCTGTTAACTGAAAATTAAAATACCACAGTTATCAAAATAACAAAAAATAAAAAGAGAAGAAACAAACTAACAAAAAATTAAAAGAGGAATTATTATGGTAAGGGTTATGAAAACTATAAAACAAGCATAATATCCATCCTCCCGCCAATCACTACAAGGATCAAGCTACAAATAATTGCACAACAGTGTCTTTCTTGAACACATGTAACAAATCAGCTATAATATTTGGTGTAAAATAAGTGTATAAAAAAACATAAGAATGAAATTAAAATAGTAGGGTTTATGATAACTATGAAGCAAGCATAATATCCATTCTCCCGCCAATTGCCATACTCAAGCTACACATAATTGCACTATATAGCATCAGTCACAACGGTGTCTTTCTTGAAAGCATCTTACAAATCAGCTATAATATTTGGTGTAAAATATACATAAAAATTATGGAAATGAAATTAAAAGATGATATTTATGTTAGTACAGATTATGATAACTATGAAACAAGCATGCATGCTTGTATGCATGCATGCATGCATATTCTCTTTTAATTTCAATTCTATAATTTTTGTAATTATAGTAATTATCAATTTTTGTTTTTGTTAAAGCTGATTTGTAAGATGCTTTCAGGAAAGACACCGTTGTGACGGATCCATCAACCTACTCAAGCATCAAGCTACACATAATTGGACTATTGAGCATCTTGCATATTTGTGTCTTTTTTGAACACAATCATGTTACAAAGAAAATATAATATCTATAACCTAATCATTGTGACCGTCCCAATGAGCCCAAACATTATACCACTGCTGTAAGTTGGGTATCCTGGAGATTCCAGGTGATGCTGCAGCATCATATCAAGCTTATGTTCTTGCAATATCATTGAAGTAACATAATACCAATTTTTTACTAGTGGAATCTCTTCAACTAGAAAAAAGCTGATATCCTCAAATTACAAACATGAACAAATTTGTATGATTTGCAAGTATTTGTCTTAAGTTTGGGTGTATATATATTAATGCCGGACATTTCACACAGCATCATCTGGTCCCAAAGTAAGCAGAGCTTGTGTTATGGGGTACCACATGACTGATACTACATATATTTTGTTTTTTTTGTATTGCGGGAATCGAACCCGCAACCATCTGCGTCTCACCCGGCCGTTGGCCCACTGTGCAGAGGTCGTCTAATATTTATATATATGTATTTACAGTAAAAAAATAAGTATATCAGTCATAATGATGCTGTGTAAAATGTTTGGTATTATTTATGTCTTAACAGATTTTCTAGAACAATAGCACAATAGCATATCAAAATGACCGTTTAAACAAAAAAACTAAATCATATTGATTTATTGCTATACTGTTCATCCTTTTGGGAGCTACGATGGCAAAGTAAGAGACAGAGACACATACATTATACACATAAAATTATAACATCCATCCATTTGCATACCTGCGGTCGCATAGTCTTCGTGTGCGATCGTAGCCAATCCCTGACCGCATTGAGGTTGCGATGTTCCGAGCAAGGTATCCTTGAGTTCGGGTGTTGTCCGGTCAGATCCAATATCGATGCTCCAAGGGAACGACCCACCTGAGATAAACGGTAATTTGTATTAAGATAAAAAATAAGTTGATGCCAATCTAATATATGTACATTTAATAATCCTAGTAATATAAAAAAAAAACACTAAAATCATTGAAGATATTTATAGCAAATTCCAAAACACATCAACAGCTCGATCTAATTTCCTATGGTGCCATCTAGTAAGTAATATACAGACTTAATTCAGAGGTGTGTAATCTTTATGTATACATACGTAAGTATTATTATTTCGCGTACCACAGTTAGAGTGATTAAATCCATAATTACAATATTTACAACAAACTGTAGAAATAACTGTAATTGTAATTACAAACATAATTACAATTACAGTTATTACTACAATTAGTAAATTATTAATTACATACAAATTGGTGTACACTTGTGTGGTAACGTGAAAGAAATAATTTATTCAGAAGCGTCTACACTCGGCAATTCCCTCATACGAAGTAGTTAGTAATATTTATACTAAGAGATTAATGATATATTCAAACTAATTGCTACCCGCGGCTTTGAACGCGTGATATCTACATATAAAGTAGCCTATGTCCTTCCCACAGATACAATCTACCTTCTGACCAAATTTCAGCATGATCCGTTCAACCGTTATCGTTTCACGGCAGACAAACTCGAATATATAAAAATAAATCTTTAATTATAAAGATGCCGTTCTGACTATAGAACGGCAACTCTAATTTTAAATTTCTCTCTCTCTCTCACACACACACACAGAGAGAATGAGAGAAAGACACACACATCTTTCCTCTCTTACCTCACACCCGGGTTCCCACTGTGATACAGTGAAGACGAGTTTCTTGCCAGTTCTTCTCGGACTTGGGTTAAGAGGAATTGGCACTTAACCTAGTATTAACCTAGTATGAGACGTTTCAAAGTGATTCTTGTGATTATATTGAATAAAATATTTTTGACTTTTGATTTTGACTTCAAGGCTCAAGGAGAAGATTAAAGCTGTGAGTGTGTCCTTCACTAGGATGGTTCATCCATGCCGACTGCGCCAGTTTCCTATGGTTAGCAATCTGCCGGTAGGAGTATCACGGAGATGATTATAGCTGTGAGTGTGTACTTTAGACTTTGATAACCAGACTGGAAGGAACAAGAAGCCCATGTAACATAATATACCTAATCTATACACGTCCCAGCGAAACATAAAATTATATTTACATACATTTAATGTTAGGTTAAATGATATTTTATGTTAGACTACTTTTAAAAGTATACTACTGGCCGACTTTTACTGTTTAAATACCTGTATAAATGTACTTATTAATTATTATGTTAATTGTGTACTTTAACCTCATAAAAATGTTGTTAATTTGTTATTGACTAGTGGAATGGATCTACTGTCTGCGTCACAGCTTTTCTTGCTGTTGCGGTCTGTATCGTTTTCATGTATTTTTTGTTAACCTTGTTATTTTTGCTCGTAATATATATATTTGTATTTGTAACTTCCTAAGTAACCTTATTATAAGTATGGAAAACTTGACTCTTCATAATTTTCAAAACATATGTTATTTTCGTTAAAACACACCGTTGTAATGTACAATTTTATTTTAACTACCTTACATTGAATTCGAATATATTTCAGTGTTCATAAAGCGGCAGGGTGCATAATCTGGAGATTTTTGAAGAGATCTATTCAAAGCGTTCTAATTCTAAATACACGTATAAACTACTCTATATAAATACTTGTATGTATACAAATATCTACAAAAGTAATCAAATTAATTTATATACAATAGGGGTGTTTATATACTGACATTACATGATGCAAGTTCATGACAAACCTTCAAGGGATTAATGTCTTCAAAAACCTCCAGATTCTTTGCGCGACAGCGCGTCATTCTTACCTGAAACGTGTTTGTTCACTTCAACTTATATAGTCACCGACAATTTTTTCAAAACCGGACCATTCCGTACAAAGGATAAGTATAATAATTACGTTATATAAAAGACAACCAAGTGGATGACATATTTTTTCAGTTTTTTTGATTTAAAAACCTAATTACTGAACAGATTTGACGTAGTTGACTAAATTTGACGACCTCTGTGGCGCAGTGGGCTAAGGTCCAGCTGAAACGCAAAAGGTTGCGGGTTCGATTCCCGCCGCGGGACAAATGTTTGTATGATCTGCAAGTATTTGTCTCGGGTCTGGGTATTTCTATGTATAATATGTATGTATTTACAAAAAAAAAGTATATAAGTAGTATATCAGTCATCTAGTCACCATAATACAAGCTATGCTTAGTTTGGGACTAGATGGTGTTGTGTGCATTGTCCAGCAATATTTATTATTATTATTATAGATTATTATGAAATGTATATGGGACCAATCGGGAAGTAAATCCTTTCACATTAAATCAGACTTTTTCAAATCGGTTCATAAATGTCGAAGTTATGAGGTAACGACATAAAAAAAACAGTCGAATTGAGAACCTCCTCCTATTTTGAAGTCGGTTGAAAAATATTTTGGACTTTCAATGTTGACCCTGACTTCTTAAGTCACTAAATAATAATCTAAATTAATATTAACTTTGTGGATAAACTCAAATACTTGGTACGATTTTTTAGTAACCTTGGATGTATTTTTTTCAAAATTTTGAGGTCCTTACAAAAATTGCAATAATGTAACCCAAGGTATCTAAAATTTGTCTTAATGATTCATTATTTGGCGTGCGCTACGAAAATTACTGATGATACATAAAAAAATGTACTACATATTTATAGTACTCATTACTAAAGAAGAGAAGCCTGGAAGAGATCGCTTTTAGCGATAAGGCCGCCCATTGTACAACTGTACGGCTAATCATTATTTTTTTTGTATATTCCCTTGTGTACAATAAAGTGTTTATCTAAAGGTTGCCTGGAAGAGATTGCTTTTAGCGATAAGACAGTCCATTGTACAATTTTATTTCTATTATTTCTTCTGTGTTCTTTTTGTGTACAATAAAATGTTAATCTATATATCTATTACCCTCAAAAAAGTCTGCGATGCTTAAGTATGTCTTTGTGTCAGTAGTACCATTGCTTTGTACCATTGATGGTACAAGTCATACAACTTTGTATCCTTAGTACTATTAAAATAGATACTAGTTTATACCGTGTATTTACTTTTTTTACCAAAAAAATTAACGACGCATTTTTTCTAAAATCAAACTCAAACAAACCTAAATGCATTCGTAGCATCTGGACAGAGTTATGTATCTAGACAGACGAACTATATTCTTCTGGCACTTCTGCGCTAACCTAACTAATTTCAGCTAAAATTAGGTTTTGATCTGTCAAATTAACCTTTAATTTAATTTTATCTAACCTAATTAAGCGTTCCTAATTTAGTTAGATGGTACCAACCGAATAGCCACCAATGTCTTATTAGAAATGTCTTATCATCTAGCCCCAAATTTAAAAAAAACTTGTTCTATGGAAATCAGCTGATGGAATACTTATATACTCATAGACCATACATATGACGCTTTGTAACACCCAGACCAGAAACATCTATGTTCATCACACAAATGTTCATCCTGAACGGCGATCCGACCCACACTTACAGAAGACAGCTAATATCAACTGAACTGCGAAACCCGTCAAATCAAATAGTTTTGCACTCCACGTGAAGAAAACTGAATCGTACAATTGCACAGAATGTGATGCAATAGAATATGTGTGACATGTTTTGGTGGAGTGTGTTTGAAACGAGTTCGAGAGAAATCATTTTATCAAAATCATGTAATGATGTATGTCTAAATGAAGTAAGTTTAAGTAACTATAGTTTAGCAAAACTTGTAAAGCTAAATGCTAAATGCAAAAATAAGGTATAAACGTAGGTTATAGGTAAACATGAGAATACAGAGGCATGTTAGGACTAGGACGAGTTTCTTGCCAGTTTTTCTCGGGCTTGGGTTAGGACGAAATGGCACCTAAATTTACCTATTCCAAACGTTTCAGACGTTTCAAAGTGATCCTTGTGATTGTATTGAATAAAGTATCTTTTGACTTGACTTTTGTTCAACTATGGACAAACCCCCTATAAACGAATAAAGTCAAAAACGTAACAATGGCGAATTTGTTAGTTTGTTAGGCTATCGCTCGCAACACGAGTGTAAGCGACTTCAAATGTTTATTGTAAAAAGTTGGAAAAATTATGATTATATCTCTGTTTCCTGTGGTAATTATGATATATGGCTACTGGCGATTTGCGAGCGAGTTTCTAAACAAAGAGTACGCAGCTATCGCAGTGTTCCCCACGAAATCCACGAATAGACGTCTAAAGCCCTTGTAAGAAAGCCCGCCAGTAAAATTAAAATATCTGTCTTGAAGCAGGTAAGAATTAGGTATATGTAAATTGTATACTATACTGCTAAACATGTAAGGGAACTAACAAAGCGTCTAACAAAAATAAATTAAAGGTTAAGGGAATTTGAAACGGTTTTCAAAATAAATCCATAGACAGTACTAGATAGCTCGCCTTTATGGTGCTTCTTATTTATTTAATTGAGGGCATTCTATAGTAGTTACACATTTAATTACAACATATCTAAAAAGGATTTAACTGCGTACTTTTAATTTAAAAGTACATCCCAACGTGTGCTTATAATAAAGAAACTCAACTGAACAAAGTTGTACATAAAAACAGAACAACAACAAAAATACAATTTCAGCAGTCGTACTTTTCACATTCACGAACCCAACCTGCTGGGCAAATTCGTGGAAGTGCCGCGCCAGACAAGATGGGAGTTACGCGAAGGAAAGAGAGGCAACTATGTAAAGCTCTTGTGCGAGCTGAAATGCACTTTGTTGAGTCTTAGTAAGAGTGCTATTTGTATAAATGTTTTCGTGGTTTCCGCCTTCTGTACTTGTACTAACAAGGAATCTCAGGAAAAGACATTATGTAGGTAAATTAAATGTTAGGCACTAAGCGCTTGTGCGAGCTGAATTGCACTTTATTGCGTCGTAGTAAGAGTAGCTATTTGTATAATTGGAAAATGGGTTGGTACCATCTGACGGTCAACTCTACGACCGTGCGCGCTTCCTCAGCTTTCTGTTACACACTTCGTCTTTTTTAAATATTTAACCTTGAATCGTTCCATCAGCCAGGCGTTTATGGAATTCGGATAATATTAAATTCAAAACATTGACACTAACAGCTTTCAGTTACAATTGAAATTAGTATTACGGAAGATTGATGTTGATTGTAAGACAAGCTGTGATTTGAATAGAAACCGATCGCACGTTATACCAATACATGAAATTGATTTTATAATGAGTTTCATAATCGATATACAGATTGCTTACCTGCATGGCCTACCACAACGTATTACAAAACGATAATGTTTCAGGAACGTTTTGTTTCAAGCTTGTAGCAACATTGCTTCAATTCGTACCGTGACCTTTTTAAACATTAATGTTTTATTTGTGCTAAAACGTGAAAGATACTAATGTTTCCTTCGCAATAGAGTAACTTCTACTAAATAGCTAGATTTGACGTTAGAATAATATTACTTAATGTCAAAAGACACCTCATGGTATGCATGCATTGAGTTTATAATAATTCATCGCGACGTCTGCACTAACCCTACACTATTAAAGTAAGTTTGTTTATTGAAGGTAGTGATACGAAATTTCAATGTATTATTGATTTAATATTGCTATAATAATAATAAATAATGCCGGACATTGCACACAGCATCATCTGGATGCTGTGTGCGATCAACTGGGCTGGTATATATCAGTCATGTGGTATAAGTATCTAATTATAAAAAAAAATATTTTATAAGCAGATACTTTTTTTTGTAAATACATACATATTATATATAAACATCAAGACTCGGGTCTGGCTGACAAATACTTACAGATCATACAAAACATTAGTCCGGCGCGGCGCCGGCGGTGGGAATTAAACCCGCAACCTGCTGCGTTCAGCCGGTGGCTTGGCCCACTGCGTCACAGAGGTTGTAGTAAGCCCCCCATACTCACTAACTAGTGTACATCATGCGCACACAAACCTGAAACGGGTTTACCTCTTCGAATATGTGCGGGGTGTACTTAGGCGGGGGGGGCGCGGCGAGGGGCGGGGCAAGGGACGTGGCGAGGGGCGTGGCGTCCCGCGCACACGGCGGCAGTACGTTCACGAGCCGGCCAGTATTGTAGTTGCATTCGAGGGTGTAGGAGCGGACGAGCCCCGTCGCCTTTAGTACTGCAACGCGGCCGGACCCTTCGCGAGACATACCATCGCGTCTGTCCCTGAAATAAATAAATTATTACATATCATTGCATATCAACGCACAGAGCATTCCGGCTCACTTCTTGGAAATGTTGGCATCTTTCAATCTTAAAACTATTCACGCTATCCTTGTATCAGAGTCATGGTTGAAACCTTGCTTGCCTTCTGCTTCTTACTCACTTCCTGGTTTTCAACTTATTCGCAATGACCGCACTGGATCGGGAGCGGGTGGTGTGGCCATATACATACGTACCCACTTTCCTTTTACTATTATTAATATGTCTGCCCAGCCGCCACCATCCAACGCTGGAGAACACCTACTCATTCAAGTGTCTTTATCCCATCGTAAGTTATTGCTTGGTGTTTATTATTCACACTCAATGTACGTAAATTACTTTGCCTCCTTCGAAAAGTTGCTTGAAGACTTTACCCCTCTGCATGACCATACTATTATTATGGGCGATTTTAATACTTGTCTTAGAAAGCGTGATTCTCGTTCTTCTACTCTTGAAGGTCTTGTGCGTGCTAGCAACCTATCCATTTTGCCTCTCGACGTGACCCATAATTTTCCAAACTGTCAACCTTCTCTTCTTGATTTAATTCTAGTTTCTTCGTCAGTACATGTTGCCAAATATGGTCAATGCGCGGCGGATGATTTTTCATATCATGATTTAATATTTCTTTCGTATAAAATTCGACCTCCTAAAGACAAGCCAAAAATTCTCCTTCAGCGTAATTTTAGTGGCATGGACATTGAGTCTTTGCGCATTGATGCCTGTAATGCAGACTGGTCTGGGGTTTTAAATGCCGCCACCATTGATGAAAAGGTAGATTGTTTTAACAGCATCTTAACTCGATTATATGACGTGCATGCTCCTATCCGTAGAGTTAAAATGAAACATTTTCCCGCACCTTGGCTTACTGATCAAATACGTGCAGAAATGCACAAGAAACTCGCTGCTAAGGTCAGATACAAGCGAACGCCATCTGATGAAAATAAGGAGAAATACACTCACGTTAGAAATCACTGTAATAGGGTGTGTAGGGATGCACAACGCCGATTTATCCATGAATCTGTAGAAAATAACGATCCTGCAAAAGTATGGAAATTTCTTCGGTCACTAGGAGTTGGAAAGCCTCGCCAACATAATTCCCAAAAAGATTTAGATATTGATTCCTTAAACCTTCATTTCTCATCTTCGTCTAATTTTGATGGACTAACTAAATTGCAAACTCTAAATTCTCTTTCATTATATCCAACTCCTGACTTTCCACCATTTGTGTTTCATCAATTCACTGATTGTGATGTTTTAAAGAGCATTTCAGCTATTTCATCGAATGCTGTCGGTAGTGACTGTATTAGTAAAAAAATGATTATACCTATCCTAGATGACATAGTCCACGTAATTGCATATCTTCTTAACTTTTCCATTGACTCTGGAACCTTTCCTGGTCTGTGGAAAGAGGCTCAAGTAACTCCCCTTCCTAAAAAATCAAATCCATCTTCCTTCTCTGATTACCGCCTTATTTCCATTATATCGTTTCTTTCCAAAGTCCTTGAGCGCTTAGTTCACCAGCAACTCAGCCTTTTCCTTAACACAAATGTCCTTCTTAATCCCTATCAGTCCGGTTTTCGCTCAGGTCATAGCACTGTCTCTGCTCTCATCAAAATTACTGATGATATCAGACTTGGCATGGAAAACGGTCTATTAACTGTTTTGTCCCTTCTGGACTTTAGTAATGCCTTCAATAATGTGGACTATGATATTCTGTTAGCTATTCTCCGCTCTTATAACATATCTCCAACAGTAATTGACTGGTTTCGTAGTTACCTGTATGGTCGCCGGCAACAAATTCGCATTGATGACACTTATTCATCCTGGTGTGAAGTGAATGCTGGTGTTCCTCAGGGCGGCGTTTTATCTCCTCTTTTTTTTGCTATATTCATAAACTCTATATCGAAACGTCTCTCTTCTTCCTACCACCTCTATGCAGATGATTTACAAATTTATACACAAGCTCCTGTCGAGTGGTTAGCTGAAGCCATCGCAAGTACTAACACTGACTTTGCGAGTATTTTAGAGTGGAGCAAAGTATACGGTCTCAGAGTAAATCCATCTAAAACTCAAGTAATTATAATAGGAAGCTCAAGAATGTTGTCTCGGATCGACTGGCTTAGCCTCCCGCGAGTTATGTTCGACAACACTATAATACAAATTAGTGAAGTGGTTAAAAACTTAGGTGTACTCATGGATAGGCACCTATCCTGGGCACCTCAGTTAACAGCGGTAAGCCAAAAGACCTTTGCTGCCTTTTCCTCTCTGAAACGGTTGCGAAACTTTCTACCTACGTCCACTAAAATTGCGCTAGCACAATCATTGTTGCTTCCTATCATAGATTATGCCGACGTCAGCTACATTGATTCAACTGAAGACCAACTCAATAAACTTGAGCGTCTTCAAAATGTTTCCATTAGATTCATATTTGGCTTGCGTAAGTACGACCACATCTCTGAATTCCGATATAAACTTAAGTGGCTACCGATACGTCTTCGCCGGAATGCTCACATCCTCTCTATTCTTTACTCCATTATGTTTCTTCCTTCCACTCCAGTTTACCTTAAGGAACGCTTTGAGTTCCTCCATCTTTCCAATTCTCGATCCTTACGTTCTTCTGAAACCCTGCAGCTTAAAACTCCTTCTCATACATCTTGTTACTATGGGAGCTCTTTTACCCTGCAGGCTGTGAAGCTTTGGAATGAACTCCCTGTCTCCATCCGGTATGCTAAATCCTTACCTATCTTCAAAAACTTGGTATACCATCATTATCTCACATCAGTCTCATAGATATCACTTTAGTTTGTAAGTTTTTATGTGTATGTATGTAGTAAGTTTATATAGTAGTTAGTTAAATATTTATTTTATTTATTTATATATTATAATTAGCTTAATGTACGCCGCGCCGTCCACACAACTTAATACGATCCTTTCCATCCAAAGGTTGTCAGGAAGAGATCGCTCTCAAGCGATATGGCCGCCCATTGTACCACTTAAATACTTTTAGTTTAATTAAATTCTAATTTTGTGTTTTATTATATAAGGTGTACAATAAAGATATATTCTATTCTATTCTATTATTCATGGACAATGCACACAACAGCATCTTGCCCCAAATTAAGCATAGCTATTATATTATGGTGACTAGATGACTGATAGAATACTTATATATTTTTAAATACATACTATATACATACTAATACATTACAAAAACAAAAACACCCAGACACTGAACAAACACATGTTCATGACACAAATGTTTATACTGGGAGGGAATCGAACCCTCAACCTACAGCGCAGAAGCCAGAGCTACCATCGACTGAGCAGGCAAGCCAGTTTATAAATGTTACCGGATTATATACACTTTTATTTTATCTCAATAGTTATCTTGGGTAATATGTAACTTTAGCTATCTTGTACTATGTTTTGATTTATTTTTAGTACCTGGATGACCGAGCTTTTCCTCGGTATAAAACACGGATAAAACGATGTTTTCTAAAAATGAAACCTAGCTAGATCGATTAATCGCCCCCAAAACCTCTTGCGTACTAAATTTCATGAAAATCGTGTAAGCCATTTCCCAGATTCAGATATCCGAGATAAATATACACCATATTTTATAAAATAACAAATGACGAACGACTACATACGACTTTGTGACGTCTCACTGTAAACAATCTAAACACTTTGTCAAAATTGACATTATTAAGACACATGCCATTAACGAAGAAGAAGATTTTTCATGAAGTAACATAGCTCGGCTAATTTAATATTTTTTACTCGTTTTATTGCATGTTTTATTCAGTAATCTTAGCGGAATTTTAATGAATAAATTGTGACTACAGGACGGGTATGGACAATTGAATTGTATGGGTATTATGGTGCAATGTGATTTGAACGACGAGGAATCCTAAGAAAATTGTAGACGGACATGCCGCGTGACGTTCAAAATTGACAATTGACCATCGACTAAGAGTTTAACAAACAAATTGACTATAATCAAAAATAAACACTTGACACTGGCAAAATTTACATTATTATGTCACATGCCATAAACAAAGAAAATGAAGAAGTAGAAACTGTCGATGTCCCAGATTTAATTCTAGTAAGAACCACCCATTCCGACCTAGTATAATTCGTACAAATTACGCCGCAAAAACTTTTATTACCGTTCCGTGAACTTTAATAATGATTTGTTTTCTATGTTAGATATTTTGGACTTCTATATTTCCAAATTTAAACACGCCAAAAGCTATACCACAAAAATCCCTATTTCGATTTCAGAATGTCTAATTTATCCTCGCATTCAAGCTTCACTTATTTGTGGCAACTTTTATTTAATATTTTATTGATTTGGTTTGTAAATTTCATTGTACTGTTTATTTTTAGAAATAATTAGTAATACTTACTTGAGGTACATATTCCTCTCGGTGAAGTTGCATGAGGAGAAGTGAAAGTGTAGGTTGTTCATAGACATAATGCGAGGCAGCAGCATACATTCGACGCAACTGTCCGCGTCTTCGAAATGATTGCCGTACATAAATATACCTGAAATCAATCATTATTAATTTAGATAAAAATAATTAAACTTATTTTGACTGGCTGTCGGCTCAATTGGTAGTAGTTCCACCTTCTGATGTGGGTTGGGGGTTGGATTTCCTCCAAGAACAGACATTAGAGCGATGAACATAGGTGTTTGTTCTGTGTCAGGGTGTTATAAATAATAATAATAAACAAATAAACCCGGACATTTCACACAGCATCTGGCCCCAAAGTAAGCAGAGCTTGTGTTATGGGTACCACATGACTGATATACTACTTATATACTTTTTTTTGAAATACATACATATTATACATACAAACATATATATATATATATATACTAGCGACCCGCTGCCGCTTCGCACGGGTGCAATGCTGATCCTAAATATACTACATACGTGTTTATTTACGACATCACATTAGAAACTTCTAAAATTATCATATAAATTGTGTTTCTCTACTATATTATGCATGTATTATACATATAAATCTTTCTCTTGAATCACTCTATCTATTTAAAAAAACCGCATCAAAATCCGTTGCGTAGTTTTAAAGATTTAAGCATACATAGGGACAGAGAGACAGCGGGAAGCGACATTGTTTTTATACGCTTTATATTAGCTTCACTTGTATGTATGTTTGTAACCGACTCCTTAGGACGCGATTTTGACCCACTTTAAACGGCCAGATTTCATTCAAATTTTGCACACCTGTCAAAGACCGATGACAGTGCAATAGTTCTAATAAAAAAAAAAAAAAACGATTATCCTAAAACTAAAAAGTACAAAATAACTAATAGTTTAAAAACTAAAAAACACGCTTTATATAGAAAACCAAACTAAAAAATAGAATATAAATTTTAATAAATGTAACTAAGAAAAAAATGTTTTATTTAAAAAAAAGCGTGGGGTGCATGGTGGAAGGATTATCAATTCGATAATATCTTAAAAAGCACCCCACGCTTTTTTTTTAAATAAAACATTTTTTTCTTACATTTATTAAAATTTATTTTTTATTTTTTAGTTTGGTTTTCTATATAAAGCGTGTTTTTTAGTTTTTTTAAACTATTATTTATATACTATGTAGTGGTAGTGATTACTTATATATTTTTTAATACATACTAATGATACTTTATAACACCTAGACACAGAACAAACACCTATGCTCATCGCTCTAAATTGCACACCACAAATACAATATACTGTTATATGAAACAATGTTTAGCTACACGGTAGTTCACTGGGCGGTCTTATCGCTAGACAGCGATCTCTGCCTGACAACCTTGGGATGGATACAAACCAATATAGCTGAATATGGGGTGATGAAAATAATATGAGTGATTTATGATAAAAATAATATGTACATACATATTTACAGGATAACAAAAAGTCAAATACATCAACACCTAATAATTCAAAAATAAATAAATAATAATAAATATAATATGATAAAACTAAAATAAAAGTAATACATACTTATATATATATACATATCAAAATAACCGGAACAGAGAAACAGGACAAATAGTGTTCCCTGATCATAGTTTAAAAAATAGTATGTGATTTGGCTTTATACCTTTCTTAGACGCATGTCCATGTAGATCTATGTACAGATACAGTCCAGATTCGGGTTCTTTGTTGATAGAAGGACGAGGCGGAGGTAGTATGGGTATAGGCGCCTTCTTACGTCCCGGTCGCGACGACGGAGATTTTGGCTTCTCTGGTTTTACAGGTGGAGGCTGGACAAGTAAAGTTAATATTATGTTGATAAGTAAATAAAATAATGTACAGGTAAACTCAACAGACATTGTACCTCTTCTAAACTGAATACAATCAGAATTTTTGTGATTAGATCAAATTTAAACAGATGGACAACGCTTTGCATGACTTTTCAATTGCGAGAGGGAGGTGCATGCGCCTGCATCGTGTCTAACTCATTAGAAATAGATTGGCGGAATAGTACTAAATATTTGTTACATCTATTATATATCGAGATAAAATTTCGTAAAATACCAATAATTTTTATTTCAAATTAAATTATATTATAAATAAATTAAAATTGACATTTAGATTATTTTTTTCTAGGATTTTCCTAATTTCAGTTTTTATAACAGTGATAAAAAACATAGTTAAAACTCGTAATTTTCATGAAAGATTCCAGGAAATACATGCGCTAAAATCATAAATGTAATGTAATTGTATTTCATGGTTGTGCAGTTTATTTTATGTATCAAACTATTATATTAATTTCACGATCACAGTAAAAAAATAAACACAGTTTTTGTAACAGCTCTAGATGATATCACTATCGGGCGTACGTGATTTGCTTTTTGCTGAGACGCCAAGCTTAAATCGTAGAACTGTAATCGTTCAGTTCCTGTATGGCAGCATGTGTTACAATCATTATCAACCTTCCGTAATACCAATTCATCTAATAGCTGTTATAGCCACATTCCGAATCAAGGAAAATCTACACTAAGGAGCGACTTAAGTAACTGGAATTCTGCTATTAGTATTGTTTAACGGCATTAAATAATCAGAACAACGCCATTTAGTATAGAGTAGATACACTACGTGCGCGTACCTAATGTATAAGAGCGAACGAGATAGCTATATCTCTCTCTTACAAGCGAATATTAGCGCGTTCCAGTTCGTTCTCGAACGTTCGAGTAGCTAGGTTTTACGCGACGCACTCGCCACTCATATAAAAGCAGCGGTAATGTGTAGATACATTCAGTCCATTCTCGGCTTAACAAGTGATACAAGTGCGATAGTTTCGAAGTGTTAGTGTCAGTTGTGTTGTAGTGGCTTTGTAGTGTTGTGGCTTTTATTGTGTTCTATTAGTAGAATCAGTGGATTAAGTTCTATGTGTATTAACTTTGAAATAAAAGTTACAATTTGGTAAAACCGAGTGGTTTCATTAATTTATCAGTACCCGGCTCGTAACAGTATCAATGTTTTGATAGTATCAGAATTCTGATACTATCAAAACATTGATACTGTTACGAAATTGTAGTAGTTGAGCGATTAAGTAATTACTTAATCGCTCAACTACTACAATTTCGTCTAGTAAGGGGTTTTATTAGGTTGCTCGGAGGATTCAGTCATGGTTTAGTTTAGGTTTAGACTCACGGCTACAACGGCGTCTCCCGTGCTCCCGAGCTGAGTAGCTCTCGCGTCTCCGCTGTCTCCGCACGAGACGCTTACACTCGTACATGAAACTGCCTCCGCCACTTTCTAAAAACAATAATAAAATCTATACCACTGGTTCTCAAATGGTGGGTCACAAACGAATATTAGGTAGGCCTTGAACGAAATTCTCGCTCTCGAAAATATACATGTCTATGCGCCCGGTTATTTAATTTGTTAAAGTGCCCTTCGAACTTAAACGTTAAAATAACAAATTTAAAGTTAAAAAAGTTAAATAATGTTTCGATATGTGTTTTGGGCTACTTACAACTTCCTCGTTGAGCTCCGTGATGACGTATCGCTTGAAACAGTTCGTGCAGAAATACACATTCTCTCCTTTGCCAGGGGATTCTGTATCTTGCAGCTGCAACAAATCAATGCACCCATAACATTCTAGACTCAACGTCCACGTTTGTGGGCTTAGCCTAGGTTAAGGCCTAGGGCGATGTCTTAGCTTAAGCACTATTCATATATTATATTATAATATAATTATAAATAGTTCAGCAGATTTTCGGAGCGATAAATTTTGGGACCGATTTTTTTTAGCTGTTTACTGAATTTAAAAATATTTGAAAAAGAACAAGATATTTCTGTAAGACGGTTTCGTGATGTCTTGCGAACTGGTGTTTTAACATAGAATATAAAATTATTAAGTATAAATATAATATAAATAAGTTTGCGCTGATATTAAATGTACAATGAAAAGGAAGAGGGAAAAGTCGAATTAGAAGTTAAATTTGTGGCTTTTTGACAGAATTTCTCGGTGATCATAAATTATGATTAAAAACTAAAATACGAATAGTTTTATTTTATTTGATTAATTATTTTTTTGCATGTCAATGTTCATTGGTGAAATATGAGAACTTAATAATGTTCTTGACTCTTGCTATCTTTTTATATTTCTGATAAGAGAGCAAAAAAACCATCTATAAAACGGCTTAAAATATAATTTGCCACTAAACTATCAGTTAGTCAGTTGTCCTAGTTTCAAGCTTTCTGGTAAATCGACCACCAAGTTTTTTAATACAACTGAAACAGCAAACATGTATACAGTCCACTTGATAGTGTGGTTACCGTACCGACTTTTGGAATACCAGGAGGCATCACACGCACGTCGCCATCCCTAGACATAAGTTCTTTTGTCTATTTGCCAAATATTTCCATTTGCTCCAGTGCCCTTCGAAGCTAAACATACGTTTTAAACGGTCATTAGGTAGCTCAACTGTTTTACATGTATTTTATATTATTCTGCACATTTCTGTAATTATTTCTGTAAATAAACCTTAGTTAGGTTTATATTGCTTTAGCAGTAACCGCGTGTTACCTTTTAAGACGTTTAAGTTGTTGCGGTTGCAGGCTGACTAATGTCTAGGGTAATACACGGTACATACTAGTTAGAAAACAATATAACGGAGAAAGGGTTGTAGAATATATATAATATATAATCCCGGACATTTCACACATCATCATCTGGCCCCAAAATAAGAAGAGCTTGTGTTATGGGTACCACATGACTGATATACTGTTTATATACTTTTTTTATAAATACATGTTATACATAGAAACACCCAGACCCCGAGACAAATACTTGCAGATCATAAAAGATTTGTCCCGCAGCGGGAATCGAATGAATTATAATGCAAAATTTTAAAAATACTATGTAGGTTTAAGTTAGATAATCAAATAAGTAATGCTAGTCCGGTCAATTTAGACATAAAAATAGTGGTCAAATAACAAAAATTCCCGGAAAGCCAAATATTGGTGGAGAGCTGGGGTTTACCATTACAAATAAAGTTTTAAAAGTCCCCATCGATCCTATGTGTGCTTCAAAAGTTATTCGGGGTCAAAGGTCAAAATTTGAGGTTTTTTGGATTTTTTTCGAAAACGGTAAGTTTTATCAAAAAAACCTCAAACCAAAGTTGTAGATCTTAAAATTCTCTATAGTCCATTGAAAAGTTACATTTGGGTATGCATTTGTCAGAGGACGCAATTTTATTTTTTTAATGTGTAGGGGGGGTCAGTAGAAGCTTAAGTTCAAGTTTGTGGGGTCGGCACCCTTGTCCCCCGGCCGCCATCTTGGAAAAGGGGGTGCAAAGGGTTTTCGCGCTGTATCTCGTAAACTAGTTACCTTACAGAAAATTTAATCAAACATAAAATGTAGCAAATTAAATTTCCTACAATTTTATTTCTATTACTTTTTATCGTCAAGTGACCAACAAAAAAGTTATAAACAAAAATAAATGAAAATTTTGTTTGTTTGTTCTAGGTTTTACAGCGCTCCAAACTTAAACGGATTCTCGAATGCTCATAGGGATGCAATAAAAACTAAAAATTAGGCTTACTTTTCTATCTATATTTTTTTTATTCATACAATTTATTATGATCTTAACATTCCTATGCTATTATTGAACTATGTTTGACCCTTTTACCCACCACCTATGAGGTATAACATGGGCAAAGTCAAATTTATAAAAATTTAATGCATTTTTTAATGCATTTTTTGTCACTGTCTTAGCAAATCGTTTGTATCGCAGAGTGTCTAGAGTATCGTCTTTATTTCCGCCATATAAAAAGACGAAAAAACGTTCGCCAACAACACTGAGTAACGATGACTCGACTTTCTCACTCATAAATAATTTAGTTCCACTTGCTAACTCTGGATGCTTCTGCAAAATTTTTATAAATTTGACTTTGCCCATGTTATACCTCATAGGTGGTGGGTAAAAGGGTCAAACATAGTTCAATAATAGCATAGGAATGTTAAGATCATAATAAATTGTATGAATAAAAAAAATATAGATAGAAAAGTAAGCCTAATTTTTAGTTTTTATTGCATCCCTATGAGCATTCGAGAATCCGTTTAAGTTTGGAGCGCTGTAAAACCTAGAACAAACAAACAAAATTTTCATTTATTTTTGTTTATAACTTTTTTGTTGGTCACTTGACGATAAAAAGTAATAGAAATAAAATTGTAGGAAATTTAATTTGCTACATTTTATGTTTGATTAAATTTTCTGTAAGGTAACTAGTTTACGAGATACAGCGCGAAAACCCTTTGCACCCCCTTTTCCAAGATGGCGGCCGGGGGACAAGGGTGCCGACCCCACAAACTTGAACTTAAGCTTCTACTGACCCCCCCTACACATTAAAAAAATAAAATTGCGTCCTCTGACAAATGCACACTAAGGCCTAAAAAATGTAACATTTTAATGGACTACTACAAATATGGTTCTAATGATTTTTTCCTAAGAGTTACCATTCGTGAGATATTGCGATTCTAAGAGTCACACTATACATGATATGCACATATAAGCCACGTATATACATATCAGGCACTTAAGATATGTATAAATACATATCTGTGTCTCTTTTATGTATACTATACTATCCTGAAAACATTTATTGAAAAGACAGTCAGTCCCTAACTGAATCCCCTCTACCCACGTGGCCTTGAAAAACATCTGGCTATTCTGTCTCTTTCTATTGTCCGTAGGTCTCGTTCATATACCTGTTTCTTTTAGTGCTAAAGGTTCAGTTCAAGTAAATATACGTACTTATTACAAGCATCTACCATTTAAGTTATATGTGTTATTTTATAGCTCGAAAAAATGTCTCAGTTTTGCTTTATTTGCAATAAACTTTTAACTGAAAATAAAACAGTTGTGGTTGATCGTGGAATGCCAAATTTAAGCCAACCGTTTTCGAAAAAAATCAAAAAAACCCCGAATAACTTTTGAAGCACACATAGGATCGATGGGGACATTTAAAACTTTATTTGTAATGGTAAACCCCAGCTCTCCACCAATATTTGGCTTTCCGGGAATTTTTGTTATTTGACCACTATTTTTATGTCTAAATTGACCGGACTAGTATTAGGGGCTCCTACATAGTTGTGAAATAAAATAAAAAAATGGTTTTTATGTATTCCCCTAAGTGGTTGATTTTTTTATTATTTTATTGCCCATCGGCATCGGTGTGACATATTGTTGGATAGGTCTTTTAAAGATACTAAAAACAGTTTTTTGATACAGATTCGTTGATAAATTTTAAACTTTTAAGTGGCCATTTTTGGGATATCAGTGTCGTTGTCATCGTCGTTGTACCCCTCTACCGCCTAAATAGTCCGGTCAATTTAGACATAAAAATAGTGGTCAAATAACAAAAATTCCCGGAAAGCCAAATATTGGTGGAGAGCTGGGGTTTACCATTACAAATAAAGTTTTAAATGTCCCCATCGATCCTATGTGTGCTTCAAAAGTTATTCGGGGTTTTTTTGATTTTTTTCGAAAACGGTTGGCTTAAATTTGGCATTCCACGATCAACCACAACTGTTTTATTTTCAGTTAAAAGTTTATTGCAAATAAAGCAAAACTGAGACATTTTTTCGAGCTATAAAATAACACATATAACTTAAATGGTAGATGCTTGTAATAAGTACGTATATTTACTTGAACTGAACCTTTAGCACTAAAAGAAACAGGTATATGAACGAGACCTACGGACAATAGAAAGAGACAGAATAGCCAGATGTTTTTCAAGGCCACGTGGGTAGAGGGGATTCAGTTAGGGACTGACTGTCTTTTCAATAAATGTTTTCAGGATAGTATAGTATACATAAAAGAGACACAGATATGTATTTATACATATCTTAAGTGCCTGATATGTATATACGTGGCTTATATGTGCATATCATGTATAGTGTGACTCTTAGAATCGCAATATCTCACGAATGGTAACTCTTAGGAAAAAATCATTAGAACCATATTTGTAGAGAATTTTAAGATCTACAACTTTGGTTTGAGGTTTTTTTGATAAAACTTACCGTTTTCGAAAAAAATCCAAAAAACCTCAAATTTTGACCTTTGACCCCGAATAACTTTTGAAGCACACATAGGATCGATGGGGACTTTTAAAACTTTATTTGTAATGGTAAACCCCAGCTCTCCACCAATACATAAATATCTTTCCGGCTTTCCGGGAATTTTTGTTATTTTAAATGTCTATATTGACCGGACTATGCTAGCACATTACTGCTTGAAGGCAGAATATCTAACACTGTTCGTACCCACGGAAATGGTTGCTGTAGAGTCCTACCACTAATAACCTTGTGAAGTGTATACCTTTCGTTCCTGGGCATCCACTTGTTGTCGTTGATGCTCCCTATACTCTTCGATGGAATGGTAGGTGGGGGAGGGAGCACTGTATGTCTGGGGAATAGGGATGGCGGGATTGCGAATCTGACGATTAAAGGATTCTCTAGTTAATATTAAAATTAGTTAATATTCTTAAACTTGAACAACAAAAAATTTTAGTATCCTGTGAGTGATGAATACTGTACAAATACCAGAATTATTATGTAAGAACCTTTCTACCGACCATGGGTCAATCTCTTATTCATAACGCCCAAATGACTATATTACTGATAAGAATGCATGGCCTCATGTTGCTCTGCCCTCCGACAGTTAACAGACACATTTGAAATGTAACTTTCAAGTATTCGTTTTTTTAGTTAAGGTAGTTATAAGATGTATCATGTAAAAAAGCGCTAGGACTAGGACGAGTTTCTTGCCAGTTCCTCTCAGGCTTGGGTTAGGAGGAATTGGCATCTAAATTCACCTAGTATGTAAGACGTTTCAAAGTGATCCTTGTGATTGTATTGAATAAAATATCTTTTGACTTTGAATGGTAAGTAGGCGTCTGTCTGTTTGAATGCAAAACACTCAAAAACTACCGAACTGGTTTTCATACGGTTTTCACTAATGAACGGAGTGATTAATGAGGAAAGTATAGATGTTTAATTCAACCGTGCTAAAGCGGGACGGGTTGTTAGCGTGATTGTATGATACGAGGGAATATTTAACGGATATGTATCGTGTATTACTTTTTAATTTATTCTTGACGTTTTGGTTATGTTGCAATAACCCCTTAACATATCTTCGTCTGTTAACGGGCGGACGCATTAAATAATCAGCACAGCGCCATCTAGTATCGAGATAGATATACTATAAAATAAGCGTATCTATTGTATAATAGTGAACGAGATTGATATATCTCTCTTACAAGCCAATATACTATCCCATTTCGGTTCATTCTCGAATGTTCGAGTAGCGTCAAGGTTTTACGCGTCGCACTCGGTACTCATATAAAAGCGGCGGTAATGTGCCGATAGAGTGCGGTAGTTTCGAAGTGTTATCCGTTGTGACTCTTATTGTGTTCTATTAGGAAGTGTAGTAGTAGAATCCGTGAATAAAGTTCTGTGTGTGGTAAATTTGGAATAAAAGTTATAATTTAGAAAAAACGAGTGGTTTCAATAATTTATTAGATTCCAGCTCGTATTAATATGAATTCTGATCGCAAATGTTTAATACTCCTAATAATAGTAATAATAATAATAGATCCTAATAATAGGCTACATTTATGAAGGTACCACGCGTGTGAAGCCACGGGCAGAAACTAGCTATGGATAATGGGAAGAGACTATATATAAATAGTGTGGGTAGTGGGTACATACCATAGATGCGCTGTACCCCGGCACCATGCTAGTGATACCGGGCATTGTGTCTTCCAACTTGTTGATGGCCAAACGACACGTATGGCACCAACCGATCTTGACGTTAGACAAGCGAGATTCTTGCTCGCCTATTGAGCTGTCACTGTTGAAAACACACAGATATTAGGTAAGTATAAGTACGCATTTTTTATGAACTTATACTTAAAATTAAAATAAATCAAGAAAATCTATGTATAGGCATTTGACTTTCAGGAATAACAGAATACAGAATACAAAGATAAATGATACAGTATACTATAAATAGTAATTACATTTCAAAAACTAAGAAGAAGACTACATTGAGTAAAAATTGAAGCCTATATAAAAATCAAGCTCATAATAAAATCATCCCCTATTTTTCATCCTTAGAGGTGCTACTTTAGCCACACATTAAAATAGCAACGGGAAGAATAAGACTCCAGGAGTAGATTGATGCTGTTCTTCAATGTATATCTTAGTATTCTTAGTAGTATGAAGGCAACTCACCCGCCTACAGAAGACGAAGACTCCAGGAGTAGACTGATGCTGTTCTTAGGAGTATCTCTTAGCGGCCGCAGTGGATTTCCCCCTTGAATTCTATAACTTAACTGTTCAATTGGAAACGAGTATGAAGGTAACTCACACTCCTACAGAAGTCGAAGATTCGAGGAGAAGACTGATGCTGTTCTTCAGAGTATCTCTTAGCGGCCGCAATGGATTTTTCCTTTGAATTCTATAACTTAACTGTTCTATCGGTAATGAGTATGAAGGCAACTCACCCGCCTACAGAAGACGAAGACTCCAGGAGTAGACTGATGCTGTTCTTCAGAGTATCTCTTATCGGACGCAGTGGATTGCTCCTTTGAATACTATATCTTGACTTTTATCGGAAACGAGTATGAAGGCAACTCACCCGCCTACAAAAGACGAAGACTCTAGGAGTAGACTGATGCTGTTCTTCAGAGTGTCTCATAGCGGCCGCAGTGGATTGCTCCTTTGAATACTATATCTTGACTTCTATCGGAAACGAGTATGAAGGCAACTCACCCGCCTACAGAAGACGAAGACTCTAGGAGTAGACTGATGCTGTTCTTCAGAGTGTCTCTTAGCGGCCGCAGTGGATTGCCCCCTTGAAGATTCAACTCTTCACTTGTACTAATGTGGACGTTGGAACCCAGACATGAGCGGAGAACGGTATCGTTTAGTAACGAGGTGCTTTCTTCGTGAATATTGACTTCGGATCCCTTGGAAGACGTGTCGCTGGTTTGGGATGGCATTTCGTGTAGATTCATGTCGCATACCTGGGAATATTGATACATTCTTTGTAACTTTCGTGATTAGAATTTATGTTTTACCTTCTTATAATCTGTCAGCTCAGTTGGTAGTAGCTCTGCCTTCTGCGCTGTACGTTGAGGGTTGGTTTCCCTCTAAGGATATACATTTGTGTTATGAATATAGGTTATGTGTCTGGGTGTTATAAGTATCATAAGTATTTAAAAATAATAATCAATCATCTGGTCATCATAATTCATAATACAAGCTATGCTTAGTTTGGGGCTAGATGTTGTGTGGGTTATTATTATCATAATAAATCACATAATTAGCATGGCGATACAGTATGGTTTGTTCTTGTCATTTTAATGTCAATAAATAGAGATGACATTAACGGGTATTTTTTTGCAAAGTCAATAATCCCTTGAACTATATTTTTTATTCAGAGCTGATGATGATCCTGGAAACGGCTGCGTCTATTACCACCGCTAGGAACAATATTGATACTCGATGTTGCATTATCGGGGAAGCGCGAGCTACGAGGGCGGGTCAATAAGTCCGTGACTTTTTGAATTTCTGACCTCTTTACTGAAAAAGCAACACTACTCCTGTCAACAGGCATCTGTCAGTTGACTCCTGTCAAAATTTGAACTTGCTGTGTCAGTTAGTTTGTGTTTGACAGCTATCTTTATCAGACTACCCACTAATTTGAGGAAAAAATGGAAAAAAGTGAATTTCGTGTGCTTATTAAGCATTATTTTTTGCGAAAAAAAACCATTACCGAGACCAAGGCTAAGCTTGATAAATACTATGGGGACTCTGCACCATCGATTTCAATGGTAAAAAAGTGGTTTACTGAATTTCGTTGTGGCCGTACAAGCACTGAAGATGCCGAACGTCCTGGACGCCCAGTTGAGGTCTCTTCACCCGAAACAATCGAAAAAATTCACGATATGGTGTTGGCCGACCGAAGATTGAAAGTGCAAGAGATTGTGGAAGCCGTAGGGATCTCGCATGGCTCAGTGGTTTCAATTTTGAATGATCACTTGGGCATGAGAAAGCTTTCCGCAAGATGGGTGCCGCGTTTGCTCACAGTCGACCACAAACGCAATCGTGTAACAACTTCACTGGAAGGTTTGGCGTTGTTTAATCGCAATATGGAGGAGTTTTTGCGCCGTTTTGTAACCGTGGACGAAACATGGATCCATCACAACACACCAGAGACCAAACAACAGTCAAAACAGTGGGTTTCTAAGGGTGAATCGGCGCCAAAGAAGGCCAAGGTGGGTTTGTCAGCCAATAAAGTTATGGCGACTGTTTTTTGGGATGCACGCGGGATAATCCACATTGACTACCTTCAAAAGGGAAGAACAATCAATGGGGAATATTATGCCAACTTATTGGACCGATTCAATGACGATTTGAAAAAAACCCGACCTCATTTGTCCAAGAAAAAAGTTCTTTTCCACCAAGACAATGCAAGGGTGCACACATGTGCAGTTGCCATGGCAAAAATCCAGGAATTGGGCTATGAATTGCTCCCTCATCCGCCCTATTCTCCAGATTTGGCTCCGAGTGACTACTTCTTGTTCCCAAACCTGAAGAAATGGCTTGGTGGAAAAAGATTTGACTCCAATGATGAAGTCATCTCGCAAACAAAGGCCTATTTTGAGGACCTCGACAAATCCTATTTTTTGGAAGGGATAAAAAAATTGGAGAAGCGTTGGACAAAGTGTATAGAGCTCAAGGGAGACTACGTTGAAAAATAAAATTATTTATTTATCAAAAAATCTGTGTTTTATTCCAAAAGTCACGGACTTATTGACCCGCCCTCGTATCTATAGATCTATAGATTTGATTAATGAGCGCGCGCGGTATTAGGTTTGGCCAAAGAGCGCGCGCGGTGGAAAAGTTGGCCATCAGATGGTACCAATCCATTTTCCGAGTGGTTGGTACTGTCAGCCAAGATTGTGCGGGTGTTGAGAATAAAGCTTGCCTGCGCTTTACCTGCAGTGTTCTGAGATATACACAAATTCAGGATATAATGTTAATGTTGCTTATTTATAAAGGTGAGATGTCAGATGTTACTCATTATTATGCGACTACTGTAAGGTTCGATCGTTTTTTTTCCATTCCTAATATAAAATACAGGTAGTCACTGTAGGTACCCGGTGAGACATTCTACATTAGGTATTATTTTCAATATTTTTTTTACCTGGCATTTCACACAGGATAATTTAGCCCCAAAGTAAGCAGAGTTTGTTTTATTGGAACCACACAACTGCTATACTACTTATATACATATGTCTAAAATAAAAATGATTTACATTATAAGTCAAATTAAAGACGATATCTATAAATTCATCTCAGATGGGGTTCGAGTGTCTCAAAACTGAAATGAGATGCTTTTGATCGTCTGTAGGACGAAACGGGGTAATCATAATCATTATTAAAATATGGCATTACTTCTTCTTCTTTGTTAATGGCATGTGACATAATAATGTCAATTTTGTCAGTGTCAAGTGTTTATATTTGTTTATAGTCAATTTGTTTGTTAATCGACCATCGACATATACTTAGTCGATGGTCAATTGTCAATTCCAAACGTCATCGCGGAATGGCCGTCTAGAATTTTTTTGGGATTTCTCGTCGTACAAACCACATTGCACCATAATACACATGTTATTCAATTGTCCATACTTTTACAATGTCACAATTTATTTATTAAAATTCCGCTAAGATAACTGAATAAAACATGCAATAAAACGAGTAAAAATTATTAAATTATCAGATCTATGTTACTTTATAAAATTACAAACGAAGAATCTATGGCCTTATTTATAAATGTCTCTCAATTTCTGTCAAAAGTTGTTGAGTGCCATCCCTTTCTATAATTCATACAGTGATAAATAGTGACAAGGCGAATCTCAAGCAGTCCTTAAGCAGTGTTCAAGTTGAGGCGTTTATAAATAATGCCGATAATGTTAGCTCTATTTAGGTCAAACAAAAATCAAAGCAATCTTTATATATAAAAATCTTCTGTGCGTGTGTTTGTAACTATACTCCTCCTAAACAGCTGGACCGATTTTGATGAATTTTTTTGTGTGTTTATGTGGATTTGAGAATGGTTTAGATTGACTATGAGTTTTTTTTCTTTTAAAAACGCGCGCACGAAGTCGCGAACGGGACACCTAGTATACGAGTATTATATAAAACAAAGTCTTATTAGTTACACCATTTATAACTCGAGAACGGCTGGACCGTTTTCATGATTTTTAATCTGTTGGATTTGTCTCCGCCTCGAATAGCGGAATACGATTGAGGATGTTCGGTTTGAACAATTGTGTTATATTACGTAAGCAAAGTCAAGCAGAATGTTTTATTCTGATATATTTTTCATTTTTAAATGCGCGAACAAAGTCGCGAATGGGACAGCTAGCATTCTATAAAAATAACAGTATTTCAATGACATAAATAAGGATATTTTTTTTTGCTTTTCCAGTAAACCAAGAAGATTTCAATATAGTTCTTATCAGCGCTGCAAATTCTCTGCATGCCTGACTTCAGTTAACCGTGAAACGCTATCTAAAGCCTTCTTTATTAGTGTTGTACTATCGCCCACACGGGATATAATTAGCAACTTGATTGCGTACGGAGGTAAGCACCGTGAAATTTACTATCGCGAAATTTTTTTGGTTTTGTATGCTCGCGAAGTCCCTTATTGGATTAGTTGAGACAGCAAGTAAAGAACGTCAAACCTATAGAGTTTAAACTCTGGTGGTTGGATATAAAATAATTGTATGTTTTTTGATGAGGCAAGATGATCTCGACACATTTGATTTTGGGTCTAATTGGATCAAAACTGAAGGATGCCTTTACCCAGCAGGAACATCCCGTATGTTTTGTTCTTTCTTCCCTAATTGTAATCGGATTATTTTTTTAATCACAAGTAGAAGTACCTGACTTCGTGAAATGCTCGATTTTTTTTAATAAGAATACATTCTAAACAGCCACTAAATAGCAGTAAAAAATGACTTTTCCATACTAAAGTTCATTTGCTAAAGTCTAAAGACTAAAGTCTTAAGATACAACGTAAAACCTAAGCTGGTTTAGTTTTTACAGCTTTCATTCGCTAGAGTTTCGTTGACTTCATAGATCTGAAGTTAAAACCGAGACTGGTTGGCTTAATTACATAGTATAAAGCAAAGTCGCCTCCCGGTGCCTGTCTGTCCCGATGTATGCTTAGATCTTTAAAACTATGTTTCTAATGTGGTGTCGTAAATAAACACATTTTTTGCACTTGCATTGCAAACGCTGTCTGAACCCTACAAGATAGATCAAAATAATGTACTACAGTATTGTACACCCTCAAAAGGTCTACAAAAAAGTCCGCGATGGTATATGGCTCTCTTCGGCATAACCATTCTGTAGTATAATTAGTATCAGCATTGCACCCGTGCGAAGCCGGGGCGGGTCGCTAGTTTTAAATATTTAATATAAGAAAGTGTCTTTAATTTTTTTCGAAAACATTGTACACAAAGAAGGTAGGTATGTGATTATTGTGTCGAGACAAACGCGCTCAAAATTGTTAAAAGGCAACAAACCGATTTAGATGGCAACCAATTAGAAATACTAACAAAATATAAATAAAAAGGCATAAAAAACCAACCTGCTTGCTCCAGTTGTGGTAGTAAGGTACACAATGCAGACTCGAGTATTGTCCATATTTCGACAAAACAAGTTTGAAATGTAGATTTTGGAGACATTTTTAAAGCAAGCCGATTTATTGATGGAGTCATGTAGGAAAATATCGTGAGGAAAGCGGCATGTTATAGAACCAATAAAATTGAAGGTGAGGTGTACTATAATCTTTCCACCACACTGGTTAGAGCTAGTGAAACTAAGAATAGCAAATGTGTAACCTGTTCTGCCAAGGTCAACGCTTCAACGTTGATCTGTTTAGATCCCTTATTCTCTGAGCTGCCGGATGGCTGCTTGAGGGTCGTAGCTGACTTATTAGACTTTCCAGGCTTCTCTCGCTTGAACATATCGGCTTTGTAGTTAGAAATGCTAGAGGTTTTCTTCTTCTTTGCATCTATCAACTGTGAATTGATAAATTGTAAACATTACTTTAAATAAATATTGGTGGACAATGCACACAACACTATCTAGCCCCAAACTAAGCATAGCTTGTGTTATGGTCAGATGGCTCATAGAACACATATATTAGTAAAAACTTACATAAGATACTTTATAACACCCAGGCACAGAACAAACATCTATGTTCGTTACACAAATTTTTATCCCGGGAGAGATTCGAACCCTCAAACTACAGCGCAGAAGGCAGAGCTACTACCAACTGAGCTGACAGGCCAGTCAATAGCGAGCTAGGTTAGTTCAATAGTGATAGCTAGGTTTTTTTATGGCAATTTTACCTCAACGCTTTCGCTGTTATTCTGGATACTCCGTGAAGTTATACTTTTGACGTCATCAAAGTTGTCCTCTTTTTCACATCCAAAATGGTAGTACCTAAAACATTATCATTTATTCATTAAAAGATATAAAACACAGCAGAAATAAAGACGTGTCGTGGGACAGTAGGGACGGTAGGAACGATATTGAAAATTATAAAAATGGTTGACGTCACCACACGGGTAGTTTAAATACGAAGGACGTAGAGATCGAACTTGCGGCTCAATATTGGCAGTCGGCGTTGTCAACAACTTATGCCGGACATTTCACACAGCATCCCCAAAGTGAGCAGAGCTTGTGTTATGGGTACCACATGACTGATATTACTACTTACACCCAGAACCGAGACAAATACTAGCAGATCATACAAACATATGTCCTACGGAATCGAACCCGCAACCTTCTGCGTCTCACTCCTTGGCCCACTGCGGCACAGAGGTCGTCATTAAATTGAAAGATGTGGCAACCAACTCCACTTACCTTATCAAAGATCTCGAAGCAAATACCGTCGGGTGGTGTAACAGTGATGGATTTAAATACACCCGGTTAAGATTAACCCCTCTGGTATCGGTTCTATAGTGACCTCTCGCGACGCCATCCGGATTCAGAAACGGGATCATCTTGAAAACGTACAACTTGCGTAGTTGGATCGCGATAGGATCCCCCCTTGTCAGAAGTAAGTTCAGAAAGCCGTTGAATACGAAACTTGAAGGTGTCTCCCCGGGATGCACTCGAGCTGATATGAAGATTATCTGCATAACAATATTTTATGATTAAATAAACGAATAATATATTTATTATTTGAGAATATTTTTGAGAATATTTATAACCGAAAGAGAAGATTCTCAATTCGTCGCAAACTTTTTGTTTATGTATGTTCACCGATTACTCAAAGACTTAAAAGAAAATTATTTTAAAATATATTATTTCAGTACAGCTATATAATCATGTAAAGACTAGAGTGTGCAAGCTATGCCTATGGTTTGTATTGTTTTAGATAAATTTACAGAAAAGTATAAATAAATAATGGCCTCAATTCTGTTGGCACCAACCTAACTAATTCTAGCTAAAATTAGGTTTAGAACTGTCAAATGAAACTTTGGTATTCTGCTACTACCAACTTATCCTAATTTAATTAACGCTTAATTAAATTAGATAAAGTTAAATTAGGATCTTAATTTAGTTAGATGGTACCAACCGAATAGGTTTTACAAATGCTATGACTAACTAAATTATATTTTAGACAATTCCTAATTTTAGAAATGAACCAACCGAATTGCCACCAATGCTAGACATTTCACACAATATAATCTGGTCCCAAAGTAAGCAGAGCTTGGGTTATGGAAACCACATGACTGATATATTACATATAATATTTTGTTTTGTATATACATATTATACATAGAAAAACACCCAGAACCGAGACAAATATTTGCAGACAATATGAACATTTGTCTCGCGGCGGAAATCGAACCCGCAACCTTCTGCGTCTCTGGCACACTGGCACAAGAAACTGGCGGTATTGCCACGTTGAATAATGCTAATAGGTAATTATTTACATATTTTTTATCAAAGAAATCAATTACGCGTAAAACAGTCC
Source organism: Lampropteryx suffumata (assembly GCA_948098915.1). Classification (NCBI taxonomy): domain Eukaryota; kingdom Metazoa; phylum Arthropoda; class Insecta; order Lepidoptera; family Geometridae; genus Lampropteryx; species Lampropteryx suffumata. The sequence goes on from OX402553.1 coordinate 15,362,400, forward strand.
ATTCGTGATAATAACAGTAATTTTAGACTATAAAATTAAAACAAACTTTTTATTATCCCCAAATAGTAAACAATCTCCGAACGAATGACACAAATGCAAGGAACCATAGATCAACGGAGCAGCGTAGCAAACAAGACGGAAGACCACAAATAACGGAATGGAGTTCCGTTCTACGTAGAATTGAAATTAAATGCTAATACGCCAGATAGAAGCCAGCTCTTGGGTTATGCAATGTTTCTATCAGACGTGTATTACCTTAACGTAATACGCGTTAACTATTAAACCAATATAAAGTATAGTCGCGAAAGTTTAAATAAATATATGTGTTGTTACAATACATAGGTATGTTTGTAAATATTTAATATAAACCCGCAGCTTCGCACGAACATACAGAGACAGTTGAAAATGATAATAACATGGATTGAAAACGTTGGTCTTATCGCATATAAATAAATAAAGCCGGACTTTTCACACAACATCATCTGGTCCCAAAATAAGCAGAGCTTGAGTTATGGTAACCACTGAATTGCTTTTTTTTTGTAAATAATTAATATTATACATAGCTACCCCCAGAACCGAGACACATACTTGCAGATCATACAAACATTTGTCCCGCGGCGGGAATCGAGCCCGCAACCTTTTGCGTCTCAGGCGGGAGTTCGCCTTACTGCGCCACAGAGGTCGTCAATACAGACTTTATCTACACTTCCTTTTCTTTCTAGAATACATTTTGTATATTTTGTCTAGAAGATAACGCCATAGCAGAACATACTCTAGCCGCAGCCGTAGGATAAAACTATTGAACCTATTTAAATCAAATTTCTATGGGATCAATCGGAAAGTACCTATATCCTTTCTTATAAAAAAATCGGTTCTTAAGTGACGTAGTTATGACATAACAAACATTTAAAAAAAAATTACCGAATTGTGAACCTCCTCCTTTTTATGAAGTCCCTTAATAAAATAGATAATTCTGGTTAATGCACACAAGATCCATTTATATCTGTAGTTAACAAGTTACGAGCGTCAATCGAAAATCAATAAATTTATTATTCTTCTATTTATTACTAGTTGTTTCCCGCGGCCCGCGTGATTGATAAAAAGATGCAAGATAATAACTGAACGAATGAATGTTTCGGAAAAATTAAAAATCATAATCTCGTTTCCACGGTTTGACCATGATCCCGAGTGAATTTTTTGAATACCTTTGGCGAGCACCTATGGCCTTAGAGGAAGCCGCATACCAAATTTAATTCCAATCCGTTCGGTGGTTTCTGAGATTTCGTGATGAATGAGTGTGGTATTTGGCAAAAAATATAGTAGATTCTATAGAGTTGTGAAAGGATCAAGGTGCACTCGGCACATGTCTTAGAACGTTTTGGTTCTACGGAGGTTTTCATTCACCGTTTGAGAGTACTAGTAAAGTGCACAAGCAATTTACGACCAGAAAAATCCATTAGTGCACAACTGCATTCGAACCTACGATCTCCAATGCTTTCGATGTATTATTAATATTTTTATAAGACGATATCATCCAGACAACCAGCGCACTAGAGTTGCAGCAGCTCGTTACTATTGCCTTTTACTTGACTTGATGTCAAGTGGCGTCCTGTTTAGTGTCCAAGTTAATTCATAGTTTTTCATTACTTATACTCTGAAAGTAGATCTGAAATTGCCTGAGGAGCGGGTTGAAAGAAGTACTTTTCAGCCCTAGGGAGTATCGTTTTCAACTGACAGCTGTCAACAGAAATGATAAATCTGCATTCCACTGACTCACTTCTACAACCAAGCACTTCAAAAGATTATCCGGTGCAATACAAAAACATTGCAGTAACGGCTGAAGAAAATTTTGTATGTTTTTATTTTTACTTTCCTTGTATTCGTAATGAAAATCCCTCAAACTATACGGGCTAAACCCCGTCTCTGGATTAAATAAGTTACTTTCAGCCCCTAAGGGTAAAAATGCACTATTTCACACTTGTTCAGTTCAGTTCAGACACAAAAATAATATTGTTAGGTACAATATATTAAAACTATCCTAGAAAATAAATAATTACGTCAATAGACAAAATGCAAAGTTGAGTAAGTTTTGGTATTCACTAGCATAATCAACAACATTGATACCCGGTCAACATATTTAGCTCTAAGATAATACTAGTACAAACCTTTTTATTGTGGAACTTGAAAGGTCTCTCCTGGTTATCAGGAAACAGATTCTTAAGCCGTTCCTCCTTTTCGTCCGAAATGCCGTGATGAGATGTTATAGTGAGAAGATCCACTCGTCTTCCTGATTACAACAGAAAATACGACTTACCAAACATTATTTCATACCCTTATATACACTGAGGTTCGGTGAATGGTAATTAATGACGGCCTTACATATGTACACGCCTACCAACTTATACACTGCTTAAGGTTCGTGCTTTCACTATTTGTATCTTAAAAACTGAAAACCAGCTTCGGAATAACTCCGTGAATATCAAAACCTGTGATATCAAATAACCAATATCAATTACAAATCTAATTGCGATACATGAAATGTTTGTCATTGAAGCGTTTCATCCGTACCTTCATGGTCAAGCTCAAGTCCATAGTCTGATGAACTGACACATTCCTATAAAGCTGTTGTCTGTGATCACTGATCACCAATGTAATGCATTAATGACAATACACGAGCTGCTTGCCGTTGAAGAGTTTCACAGGGTATCTTCAAAGCCCAAACTAACAAGTACGCATAACATTATTTCCTGAGATCATTAATATAATGGTTTAACTGTGATACATGAGTTGTTTGTCATTGAAGAGATCTGTAGGGTATCTTCAAAGTTCATTGTCAAACCAGTTGACCACTGAAAGCGATGTCCCACTGAATTTCGACGATTCGTTATTATGACAGAACATACTTTGACAACAGGCGCATGCAAACCGATAATCGATAACCGATAATTTATCGGTAATCAGTAAATTTTTGTCCGCGATAATTATGGAAAAATTTCGATAAAAATACCGATAAACAATAATTTCATAAAGGTTTTTTATGTAATCATTCCTATCACTACCGCGGGTCAAATAAACCCCATTATCAACTCAGACCGAGGCAAATATATAGACGCCTCGCCGTTATCAACCAAAGTGAAGTCACCATTTGTTAAATGGTTCCCTATAATTAGGTAAATTAGGTATTTACAAGTGAAAAGTGATACCGTGGCACTATTTTTTAGTTTTCACCAAACTTTTCACCGCACAAGGAGGCATAGTGTTTTTTGCTACGATATTTACTGTATGGCGATGTGACTTGTTCTAAGAGCATGGCTCACGGTTTGGGTGTCTAAGTGCGCGTGCGTTCTTGTATAAACATAAATTAGCACGGTTTTATGGCTTCACTATGGTTGATAGCGGCGAAGCGTCTATATATATTTCCCTCGGTCTGAGATTATCAAATAAAAAATTGATGAACCAACAAATTTGCAAAATTGGCTTTGTAGACACGTCGTCTTCGAAATGACGCTTTACTACATTGGACTGTTTTACTAGCTACCTTAGTATATTTTACTGTAATACTTTCAGAAAAATATTTTATTTGTTTAGTTCTTAATGCTAGGTAACCATGCATGACTAGTGCTATTTAGATTCAAACTTGATTTTTATGTATAAATTTGTAGTTTAATTGAAATAAATCCATATTATCGAAAAAAAAATCCTATACCAATCTGTAATTACCGGTTTTTATCGAAAAAAAACCCGATAAAAATCGGATTATCGATTATCGAAAAGTTTCGATAATTGCATGCCCACACCTTTGAAAGACCACTACTTCGACAGACACTACTGCGACATGCACTTGTTCGGCAGATAATTATTTCGACAGAAAAATAACCTTCGACATTATGCTCTAAAATGTAACAAAACTAATTGCGGATTGAATTACGGTAGGTTAAGTTAGGTTATTTATTTTTTATTTGACTTCTCGAAACGTCACTACAAAGCGATGCCCTCTGATATCCTCTGTTGAAGGTATGTTTTTGTAGAAATAATTATCTGCCGAACAAGTGCATGTCGCAGAAGGGTCTGTCGAAGTAGTGGTCTTTCGGAGGTGTGTTATGTTGAACTATGTTTTTTTCGAAGTTAGCGACGTGTCGAAATTCGAAATTCAGTCCACTGAAAGTTATAAAAGGTTAAAGTTAGCCTTTTATAACTTTCAGTGGAGTGAACTGAAAAGTATAAGAGGTTAAAGTTAGCCTTTTATAACTTTCAGTGGAGTTAAAGGTTAAAGTAATAAAAGGTATTCCCTTATATTTAACAAAAAATACTAATTTGTCATGCGTTGAGTTTCGGTATTTCATCTTGTTTTGAATCATCAGGTCCTCACCAAACTTATATGACGCCCCGAGGTAAGTAAAAGTAGATTTGCTGTTCGCCTAGAAACTTAGTAAATGTTGTCAGGACAATTCATATTTAGATACTCTCCCATTTCGGATTATATACTACATCTATAGTTAACTATACCCACTAAAAATGATTAAATAGTTTCATCCAAATTCATTCCCAGGTTTATGTATCCCGTGGCAACTTGCTACTGAATTCTGTAATCCCTACGTGTAAAACACACGATTTGTAATCTAATTTGTCTAGATTTGTCTTTCTATACTTTATTTTTTTTATTGTTTCTTCTCGTGCGTGAGAAATCGCCGTCTTGGAGTTTTGACCGTTCGGAACGGTAAGAAACAATTGATATTAATATTATAATAATAGTAAGACTCCCCATTTATCCCCATATTTTTCTTGTAAACAAGACGATTTTTTCGCCACGAGAATTAATAAAAATAAATTATAGTTTCAAAAACTAAAAAACACGCTTTATATAGAAAACCAAACTAAAAAGTAGAAAATAAATTTTAATAAATGTAAGTAAGAAAAAATGTTTTATTTAAAAAAAAAGCGTGGGGCGTGCGTGCATGGTGTCAATAGTTATAAATATTTCATTGACAGATATGAGAAGAAGGATTATCATTTCGATAATATCTTAAAAAGCACCCCACGCTTTTTTTTAAATAAAACATTTTTTTCTTACTTACATTTATTAAAATTTATTATCTCTTTTTTAGTTTGGTTTTCTATATATGCGTTTTTTTTAGTTTTTTACACTTTATTTATTTTCTATTTATTATTTATTATATTATTTATATTATTTATTTTCTACTTTTTAGTTTTAGGATAATCGGTTTTTTTTTTTCGAATTATTGCATTGTCATCGGTCTTTGACAGGTGTGCAAAATTTGAATGAAATCTGGCCGTTTAAAGTGGGTCAAAATCGCGTCCTAAGGAGTCGGTTACAAACATACAAACATACATACAAGTGACGCTAATATAAAGCGTATAATTACTATTCCACATAGAAATCTCGACTTTTTATTGAGAAAAATCCCGGTTTCTTTTCCCGGTATAATCCCTATTAATATTATAAATTCGAAAGCGTCTGTATTTTTATTAGTTACATTTAGACGGCTAAACGGATCTTCATGAAATTTGATAAATAAATAAATAATGCCAGACATTTCACACAGCATCATCTGGCCCCAAAGTAAGCAGAGCTTGTGTTACATGACTGATATACTACTTATATACCTTTTTTGTAAATATGTTCACACATTTTAAATAGCAACACCTAGATCCGAGACAAATATTTGCTATATATGATAATAGCAAATATGATGACAAATATATGATATAAATATTTGTCAAGCGGCGGGAGTCGAACCCGCAACCTTCTGAGGTTCCACACAGGTGAAGAGATAATTAAATTGTAACATGAAGAAAGACATAATATGCATACTTTTACGTTGGTACCACGCGAAGCAGCAAGCAAAGCAAATCTAATGTTTGACAATCGTTAGGCAAAGAGTGATGCTTAAAAAGTACCAGGTTCAAAATATAACAGTTGATTTAAAAGCAGGTTGGTTTTGCGCACAGATCCTACCTTTGAATTTACGATTGCAAAAACATTATAAAGTAACCCAGATAACTTCCATAGTAAAATCAAAAGTTGGAAGGAACATTCCCGGGTATAATGGGCGCCATAAAATGGATTGAATGACCGAAGATAGCATTGTAATTTAGAGTCACGCGATGCGAATGATATCTGGGGTAACGGTTTTTGCAACCTTTTTTTAAGGAACACACGATTGTACTACCCTATTTTCCGGGGATTTTAGCAATTTTTAAACTATGAATTTTCTGTTAGGTAGTATGTATCTAATTATGTCTTTCATACTCTCTTTATCACACTGTGGCACTTTGTACGCATACTTAAGTAACTAATTGTGTGTGTGCCAGGTCAGGTGAAGATCCCGCCTCTATTTAGACCTAACAAAGGTTCAAAATGCGGTGACAGGATTGCCTATTTGGTATAACTCTGGGAATCTCTCGCATAATGATAATGAATGCATCTAAAGCAAATTATAAATCCAATGCTTACGCGCTAACAATTTAATGACTTGACAATGACAATTCAAATATTTGTGCCGTGTGAGTTAGGTCGTCGTTTCTTTTAAAAGTTCGGTCTAATAACCGAATTTCTATTTTAGTTTAAGAACGAAAGAAATAAATATATTTATTTGTGGCGGTATGATTTAAAAAATACAATAAGACCGACACAAAAAGGCTCCAACTAGGCATTTGCTGGGTAGGATTAACAACCAAGCACTGGTCTTCCGTTGGAACCTGATAGGATCATGTATGATTTCAGCTTTCGCTGTTAGCCACAACTGTATTAGATATCTCTTCATATTGAAATAAGTAATGTAATAAAATAAATTTAATACTAAAATAATAAGTAGGTAGATAGATAAATAGTAGTAGGTAATAATAATAATGCCAGACATTTCACTCAGCATAGCCTGGCCTCAAAGTAAGCAGGGCTTGTGTTTTGGGTACAACATGACTGATATACTACTAACTAATATACTTTTTTTTTCTTTTGTTAATACACGCTGTTAAACATCGAAACACCCAGACCCGATACAAATACTTGCAGATCATACAAACATCTGTCCCGCAGCGGGGATCGAACCCGCAACCATCTGCGTCTCAGCTGGGCCTTGTCCCAGTACGTCACGGAGGTCGTCAAAAGGTGCATAGTAATTACGAGTAGGTAGTATGTTACAATAGTACAAAGTTAAATAACTTTGTACTATGGTACAAATAAAAAATCGGGCTGCACTCCGGGAGTGCCGACAGAAGTGAAAACTTATTTTGGCGCGTTAGAGTTTAGTAATAAATCACTTCAAAATCAGTAATTATGGCGACTGCCAATCAAATACTGAACGAACACAGATGATGCAATATTTTTTGTTCAGAATGTAGATAATATATCAAAGAACCTAACTCAGTAAACTTCTCCATACAAAAGTAGACTGTAAACATGTGAATTAAGATTTATAATCAAATGGGACGAGCGCGGCAGCCGGCTCCGTCTCTATCAAAGAACCTAACTCAGTAAACTTCTCCATACAAAAGTAGACTGTAAACATGTGAATTAAGGTTTATAATCAAATGGGGCGAGCGCGGCAGCCGGCTGCGTCTCGCCCCATACGGTAACGGTGTCGCGAATCCAGAGGTTTTACCTCATCTAAAAATATGCGTACCGCGCTAAAAGAAGTTTTCACTTAAAAAATACTCAGGCAGCCGCCTGTGGAACAAATCTACCAATATTACAAAATGTCGGTGGATGTTTGTATATTTGTATATTTAGGCATATTTTGACGACCTCTGTGGCGCAGTGGGCTAAGGTCTGGCTGAAACGCAGAAGGTGCGGGTTCGACTCCCGCCGCGGCACAAATGTTTGTATGATCCGCAAGTATTTGTCTCGGTTCTGGGTGTTTCTATGTATAATATGTATGTTTTTACAAAAAAATGTATATGTATATGAGTATTAAATCAGTCATGTGGTACCCATAACACAAGCTCAAAAGACATGTCCGGGATTATTTATTTATTATTTATTAATATGTTTGTATGCGGCACAATCACACTACAACAGCTGAACGGATTTGGATGCAACTTCGTATAATTGGCAGAAATGGCACCTGTACAATGCATTACCTTCAAGAGAGTAGATCAGGCACTCCCTATAATAGTAGATGTCATCTGGCGTTTGCGCTGGAGGCAATGGCAGCATTTTCAAGTCGATAGAATTAAGGGCAATCTGCAGTTCAGCGAATGAAAACGGGTATGTGAACGCGAAAAACGACGTCGCCTTAAGGTTTTCAGGAGTTCGGTACTTAAAGCTGAGGGTAAATGTGTTGTCGTCAGTCTGGAAAGAAATATGTCCTTGTAAGAGATGCTAACGACTATGAGCAAATAAACAGCGAATAGAGAACAACCAATACTGGGTGACATTAAGACAATACAAATAGATAATCCTAATTTATTTCAAATTAAGAGGGTGTTACTTTTTCTGATGACTTTATTAACGGTGACCATAACTAATGTACATACACAAAAGGATCATGGAGTGTTATTAATTACTTTATTTTAGATTTTATACTGGTTAGAAGTTATAATTCTTAATTAAAAAAAAATTTGTTTATCATTTTTCTAAAAATCCACAACTCTCATTATTAAACAATATAAAGATCATTATTAAACAACATACAGCCAATGCCAATGATAATGATTGTTAATAAATTGAGCAGGTACTAAAAGAGAAAAGGTACCAAAATTAAAGGGTTCAATTCAAGAGATTACAGAGATTTTATATTAACTATCATGCTAATAGAGTAGAGGACTATCATCACTTCATTTCATCAACATTCATAGAGAATTAAACTATATTTAAGTTAGATAAGTATTCATTTACCGTCTCACAGGCAAAAAACACTTACAGAATGCACTGGGCGATCCCGGATTCTCTCCCATTGCGGCTTACCAGGCAGTGTGCGTGTGACAGGAGCCATGCCTTGGTTGTACATCTTACCTTGCTTGTTCAGGTTTATAAGGTTTAGCCGAACCTGTTGTAATTTTAATAATAGGGTTTAACTGATATAGAAACAAGTTTGATCAAGTTGATCAAGAACATCAAGATCATAGTAATGTATGATTGTGATGTTTATTTATTGGATCACTAATAAACAATTTATAAGATATGTATTTAAATAATTTAATAGTAGGATATATTTTAAACAGCTTTAGTGTTTATGGAGAATAAAGCACTTACAATTACTCCTGCTTCACTGGCCTGGATCCCAAAGTAGAACCAGGTACGGTTTCCATTCTCAAACTCAGTGCCAGCACAGTCTGGCCGTGTCCACATGTTGAACTCATAGTCAGGGGATTCTATCGCATTTGTCTTGGTGTTCACACTCGGAGCTAGGAAAAACAAGTTTTGTTGATTTGTCTCAATAGTTATGAAATTTTAATATCTATGAAACTAATTTGGGCTTATTTAATAAACTACTTAATTATTTATGCTAATTTATAGCTGAATTACTTCCATAATATTAAAGAAGCTTAAATATTTCAAGTTAATTATAATGTTAATTTTAATCCTGAGCCTTTAATATCAGAAATTCAATAAGCAAATTATTTACACATCTATTATAAAACCTTAGAATCCAAAAGTGGAGACAGCATTGGGATAAAGAAAACCAATAGCAGAACGCGATTCCCAGTGTCCCAGCCCGCAAGACCATGAGAAATGTGTAAAATTGGCACAACACAAAGAGTGCAGTTTCCTTGTTGGTACTTTGTATGATTGGATTTAATTACGGCTGAAAAAGCTTACCTATGAGCTCTGTGGGCACTCTCTCTACATGTCCAAGATTCCCAGAATCAAAATTATGAATAAAATAAAATCCACCGCACTCGATAATATTATTTTGATCCATCATTGCAAATAATGTATCCAACCGACTACATTATACAAAGAACACAACGGTAGTCGCCAAACTTGTAAATTGGTTCACACTCATTTAAATTTCACAATTTTTCCTAAAATTCAAAGAAATATTTATTCATGTTTGATATTTTGAAATTGACACATTTAAACGGAGGTTGCACTGTTTTTCTAAACAAAATTATGTAATTTTGTTGACATCGATTGACGGATAACAGCTGATTTGTTTTATTGGTGATCTTTTTATTTTGTAAAGCGTCACTCTCACTTTGTGGAAAGAAAAATGAAATCAATAATTTCGTAAGGTTTTTATAGTGTAAATTTAGAAAGCACAAATAGATTCATTCAATTTATTTTTTAATTGGAAAGACAAACGCCAGCCATCACCATGAAATTTTAGTTCAAGATGGCGGACGGATAGGCAGGGCTGAGTGGCTGACTGCTGGACTGACTGACTGACTGAGGACGGACGGGCTGGCTGCCGACAGACAGTGCTGCCACTACTTACATGGAGAGATTGCGTTTTACGGGTATACTCTTCAATAGATAGAGCTTTTTAAACTCTTTATAAGTCTAATTAATAAGAGTTAAAATATTAAATTGTCGTTCTAATGGATTATAACTTTGAATGAAAATTTAAATTTAGCATGCATGGTGTAGAATTTCAGAGTGAAACTATTTTCACACGATGATATATATGTAATATTCTAAATTTAAAAAGTATGACATTTGATTGTTTTGCTTTCTATTAATAAAAACTACCTGACCGATTCGTATAATATAAACTATGTAGTTTACTGGCCATTTATGCCAATAATAAACTACAAATTTCTAGGTATGCATAAAAAAGGATGACATTGAGAAGGACAAGCAATCGTTAGGTACAGCATAAAAATTCTGGCCTCGAGCAATGAACTGCAAGCAAGGAAGAAACTTACACTTCCACTCTGGATTGGAAGTTGTCAGTCTGCCCTGTAAGTTGTAAGTCCGATCTTTTAGAACAGATTGCTGAAATCAAATCAAAGTCATTTATTGCGTAATATTGGTTTGTAACAGTTGTTTGGTGATACATATTAGAACAGCCTCAGCGTGGTCCGCATGCAATATTTTATTATACATTAAACAGTATATTCAAATGAATTAGGTAGGTACAAACATGCTTTCAATTTAAATTAATTAATGTAAGTCAAGTTCTAAAATAATAATGTTAAATTTCAATAATTTTATCATTCAAATAATCATAGGTAGAATAATAAGCCTTTTCTATTAATATTTTCTTCAGCCTTGCTTTAAACACCACTGGGCTTGAAGTCTCTAATAAAAATGAAGGTAGACAATTGTAGACACGAATAGCCATAACTAACAAGCTTTTGTTGTAAAACGCAGTTGAATTTGGGGGTAACCTGAGTTTACTATTATGTCGTCTGGATCTAAAGTTAATAAAAAGGTCCTCCATTGTTTAGACCTGCAACAACATGTGTCCACTCCAGCACACTTTACAGAAAATAGTCAAACATTACTGGATCTGATTTGTACAGATCTGAAAGTTAGGAATATTCTTGTTGAACCTAAAGGAAATCTATATGGTCATGCTTTCATCACCTGCGAACTTAACATAAAACGTGATAAAATTGAACCTCATCGCATCATATCGACCGCACGGCACGGCGACCGTACGGCAACATTAAATTAGACGCCTTTAATAAAGATCTACTTTCTACACGCTGGGATCTGCTTGGAACATTGGGTAATGTGAATGACATGGTCGTGCTTTTCAATCAATGTGTTACTTCACTCTTTAATATGCACGCCTCTATTAAAATACCACACTCCTCCACCCACACATAAAGTCACACTCCTATCCATGGATTACAGACACAATGAAATTGATGATGAAACTAAGGGATGAAGCTTTGACTATTTATCATAGAGATAAAACTGATTCTAAGAGAGAATATTACAAATCATTAAAATCTTTGGTAAGTAAATGTGTCTTTACACCATGAAAAAGTAGCATATTTTAATTTTAATATAAACAATAAAATAAAAGACTCTAAAGTTCTTTGGAAGAATTTAAAAACAACCATACTTTCCCCCAGAAAGCAAATTTCATTGTCAGCCAATTTTACAAACCCAGATGAAATAAACAATCACTTTTTAAATGTTCCAGGCAGTTCCAGTGTAAATTTTAGTCAACTGACGTATTTTGAACACCACAGATTCAGTGATGCAGTTTTTAGCCTAACTACTGTAGGTTATGATTATATATTTAAAGTTATTAAAAAACTCAAAAGCAATGCTGACGGGGATGACCAATTTACTCTTAAGATGCTGCTGATGACGTTTCCACAATCTTTAGATGCGTTAATCCTCATAATAAACTCGTCTATCTCACTCACAATGTTTCCAGACGCATGGAAAATTGCAGTTGTGCGCCCGTTACCAAAGAAAGATAATGTTACTAAAGTAAAAGATTTAAGACCAATAAGTATACTGCCTTGTGCGTCTAAAATATAAGGAAAAGTAGTTAGTTATCAACTTACAGCCTACATAGAAAAATATCAGATGTTACCTGATTTGCAGTCAGGTTTTAGGCAAGGTAGAAGCACTTCAACCGCCCTATTAGATGTTACAGATAATATCTTATGTGCACAGGACCAAGGATTATGTACAATACTAGTATTACTTGATTTTTCCCGAGCCTTCGATTCGATAAATATTCCGCTACTTCTATCCAAATTAAGTTTCTACGGGTTTGATCATATGTCCGTTAAATGGTTCGATAGCTACCTCAGCAATTGCCACCAGTATGTAGAACTACGTCAAAGGAATGGTGATATTGCAAGGTCCAAAATCAGTCATGTTTCTTGAGGAGTACCACAGGGTTCAATCTTGGGACCAACGTTGTTCAGCCTGTACTGTGCTGATCTGATTAACAGCAAGTCCTGTAAATATCACGTATACGCTGACGACGTACAGGTATACTACTCTTTTAAGACCGCAGACTTGGTTAAGGCAACAAGGATCGTTTCTGAAGACCTTATTAGCATCGCAGCATGGTCAAAAAAAACAGCCTAATATTAAATGCCCTTAAAACAAAGTTCATGGTTTGTGGTTCTATTCAACAGCTACAAAAATTGGACTCTAATATAAGCATATCCATAATGAACACACCTATAGATAGGGTATTTGATGCTCGCAATCTGGGCCTTCAAATGGATTCAAACTTACGCTTTGAGAAACATATAGCAGATAGTATTCGAAATTGTTTTTATCGACTTAAAATCTTTTATAGAATCAGACCTTACCTTGGCGAGGAACTTAGATTGCAGCTGGTGGAGTCTCTGGTCCTCTCCAAACTAAACTATGTCGATACAGTGTATGGCCCTCGACTTCTGGCACGAATTCAAAAACTCGTTCAAAGAGTACAAAATGCTTGTGCGCGGTTTTGTTTTGATGTACCACCAAAAGAGCACGTAACACCGTTTTTGAACAAGCATTTTGTATTAAAAATGAAGTCTCGCCAAAAACTCCACTTGGCTTGTCTCCTTTTTGGTGTTATTTAGACGAAGGCACCCAAATATATATATGATAGGGTTATTTGGACGTCAAATGGTCTTACGAGCAGGGTTAGGCAGTGTGCTCCTCCACTATCCACATATTGTCACAAAACAGCTGCATTCCGGGGCAGTTTCCGATACGCAGCAACGAAGTGTTGGAATAATATCCCTCCACCGATCAGAAACCTGACTAACGTTTGCACTTTTAGAATTAAACTTAAGCTTTTCTTAATAGACGAACAAGGGAAGTGGGAGGGCATCACTTGATGCATTAATTATTTAATTGTGATCTAGGTCACCTAATTATAAAATTATAATATAATATTATTATTCATATATTTTATATTTATGTACTTACTCATGTATTATTAATATTTAAACGCATGAATAACCGAATAAAAGAGATATATTATTATATTTCAATTTTACTAATCGTAGGCACAATATCAATATTAAATCAATATTGATATTGTGCCTATATTAATAAATAATAATAAATATTATTAATCAAAATTAATAATATTTATTTATACTCTTATTTATATTTTTTTAACTTTTGAACGAGAGAAGGGCGAGCCTCTGACGTCGCGTCGTGACGTTACTGCACGGGGTTAGCATAACTCCAGCGCTAAGTAGGTAGGTTCACACTACCTAATTGGCATTACTACGCCTGATGATTTTTACCACTATGCAGGTGCGTAATCCTTATATTTTCATAAGTGGCAACCATTTTATATTGATATCTACTAATTGCAAATAGGTACCTAATACTGGTCGGTCACCTACCAAGTTTTGTGGCGTACGTACTCGTTTTTTTTTTTTGTGTGAAGTAAGGTTTACAGCTCTCAGTTTTTTGTAGTTTGCATATGGCTCTGACACATTTCTTTTGACTTAAAAATATTTGCTTTTTTTAAGTTGAATTAAAGTAGAACTGACAAGGCAATGTCATGATATTTATTTGTTTAAATCTCTAAGTGATTCTCTAGGGCCCATGTCTGGCCAGACGCTGTAGTAGATGACATCGGTACTGCCCCTCAAGGCACTTATCACTTATCAGCAGACACTTTTCCTGAGTTTCTTATAACTTTCGCATGTGGGAGGATTTGGCCGGTTCTCCTGCGTTCAACCATTGTGATGAGTGTTTCCGATTATCGTACAGGATCCACTTTGCATCACAAGTAACGATGCGATTAAAAATCACATCGTTATTGTGACGGTTGAGTAATGTAACACGACGCGTGATTGTTACTTTGCTTCACTCAATTCATGCAGTAGGTACCCATTTTTATACCTTTTTACTGTTCAAATTAGTTTCAATTAAATTAAAATCGTTTTATCACTCACATCCAAGCCTGCCGCTTACTCTGATTTGCCATGGATCGCTTCCACGATCTATTTCAATTTTCATTATCAATTAGGGTATCCTACCGTCTACCACGTTTGTTCTGTAAGTCAATATTTACAGAACGAAAACCTACCGTATTTTCTTTAACAGTCGCTTTCCTATACACATCAATAATCCTTCCAGCTGTTTCTGCAGCACTGGTGCTACGGTAGAACTCGTATTCGTAAATAACGCGATATTTAAAGTTGTTAAAAAGATGAATAAATAATATGATAAATGAATCACTACACACAAATACACTACATAGTCAAAATTATAAATAAATTTAAATTTTTGTATTCCTAACCAAACGATATTTGAGATCATAGTTGTCATTTCTACAAAACGCCAATTTCGTATGTAAGGGCCTAATAATAAGTAGGTACTTTGTTGCTAGTGTGTTTCTTATTTTTTTGTATAAGTTGTCTCATTTTTTTATGCAACAGAGTAATCCTGGTATGCTGGACGGCCTAGCATCAGCTTCGCGGGCGATAGGTCTCGGCATGAATTTGGATAAAACCAAAGTCATGGTCAATGACCAAATTGATCCTAGACCTGTTGCTGTTAATGGTCACCTTCTTGAAGTTGTTTCGCAATACACATACCTCGGGCAGATTTTGCAGTTAGGTAGAAACAACTTTGAGAAGGAGGTCAAGAGGAGGATTCAGCTGGGTTGGGCAGCGTTTGGTAAACTACATCGGGTTTTCTCGTCACCAATACCGCAATGTTTGAAAACGAAAGTTTTCAATCAGTGCGTCCTACCTGTTATGACATACGGAGCTGAAACGTGGACACTCACAGTACGGCTAGTCCACCAGTTTAAAGTCGCTCAGCGAGCTATGGAACGAGCTATGCTCGGGGTTTCTTTGAAGGATAGAATTCGGAACGAGACTATCCGACATGGAACTAAAGCTGTCGACATAGCTCAGACACTTAGTAAGCTGAAGTGGCAGTGGGCTGGCCATATCTGCAGAAGAACCGATAACCGTTGGGGTAAACGAGTTCTTGAGTAGAGACCGCGACTCGGCAAACGTAGGGTAGGACGCCCTCCGGCAAGGTGGAGTGAAGATCTGCGAAAGGCTGCCGGCAGAAGCTGGATGCGTCGAACTGAAGACAGGGCGCAATGGCGCTTATTAGGGGAGGCCTATGTCCAGCGGTGGACTGCTATGGGCTGATGATGATGATGATGTAATCCTGGTTGGAGTGATCCATGGTTTATTAACCGTTTTACCGTGCCGTTTAACCATGGTTTATCTTTTGGGGGGTTTTATATCTTTAGAGCTACGTTCTATTGCTATGTTAAGCTTGTTGATCAAGCAAGAGCTCTATGGCTTCATTGGCGCCGCTAGAATCTAATATCAAAATCAATGTTATGGATCACTGTATCAATAATTTTCTAGTCTACTACGCGAGCACTCGGTTTGACTTTGACCTTATAAACTACCTTCGAGGCTAGTGTATATGTATATTTTTGTGCAGGTATGCTTGTCGCTTGTATTGTTGATAAAGGTGTTTGGAAGATGAGTGCATAGCTGTTAGGGGAAGGTACCAGTTACAATTACCTGTACAATTTTGGGTTCTATCACCAAAAACAAAAAATCGGTATAAAATAATTAATTCGTCTAACATAACTATGACCTTAACTATTTAAACTTAACCTTACCCTTACAGTTTTGCACCCAATCGACCAATCACCCTGTATAACTTTTGATTATGGCATACTTTTATTCTGAATGATCTAGCTAGACCCTTGACTACCTCTAAGATTGGGCGCAAAGCTGTACGGAGCGTTGCGCTCAATCTTCCAATCACTCTGTATAACTTTTGATTATGGCATACTTTAAAGTGCATTTTAACTACGCCATGTAAGGAATGACTTTAGGTGTTTTTATAAGATAGATCCTTTGTTGATACTCAAAGCAACTCATTCGTGGTCTGTTATTGAGGTCTCAATATTAAAACAAGTTTCTTCTAGCTTAGTTTAATTAACATTCATTTTGCATGAAGATAATCGTTATCTTCATCTTTAGCTTGAATTATCTTCATGGAAAGTACCTTACCTATGACTAAGTAGTAGTCACTACGAAGTCGTAGGTAAGGTACTTAGACTCATATTTTCTATCAAAACAAACCTCATTGTACAAAGAAGGATAAATTAAAAAACATAGAGGTACTTAATTAGATTTAGTATTTCATTATCCTAAATCTACAGTCTAATAACAATATTTAATAATGCATACTCTAATTGTAATATTAAACATAGATACTTATACAACTTTAGGCGTGGCACTTTATTGACAAAACAAAAGTCTCACTCCACTTAATTTTGAATACCTAACTTGGCCAGTAAATGCCTTCATCACAAACACTAGATACATCCATTAAGTTATTTTAGGTTTAATTAATTATCTACTTATCCTACCTAGTTATAAATTATATTATAGACTACAGCACTACGACCTCATTTCCTAACAACTTGTCTTTTCTGAGCACATTTTGTATGATAATAACTGATCGGACTTTAATAAGCTATTTATAGGTAGTTTATTAGTTGTATTATAGTTTAATTCAGTAGGTATGCGATACAAATAAATGCAACACCCGAAAAATACATCACTAAGTACTTATGTAGTTGTACACAAAAACTCTTAGGGCCTAACTTATAGTCACATTAGCAAATTAGTTTTTAAATATGTTGCCATCTTTATTTATTGACATAAGAATGAGAAGGACAAAACATACTTAAACTCTATTATGTGATAGGAAAGAGGGTTGGAGGCCTAGCACTCACTAATGAATGCATCCGCGCGACTGAGTTTTGCCGAAACAATAACCAGGAGAATGATGATTACTAAATAAATAAGTAAAATACCGAAAATTTGCTCTGTTATTATTTAAAAAGATGAAATCAAAGATATTATTCATGCAATAGTTAGGTATAAACTTTAAGGCAATGTATCATATTTAAACGACGAAAACCTTGCAACTGCGCATATATTTGTGAAAGCGCACTTATGTCGCGTTGTTCTGAAGTCTATATAATAATTGTCATCGCAGTTTATTTCAACACTTGATCCGTGCGCCTCGCCTACCTCTGATTTCATGTTCCAAAGAGTAGCGCGGATTTTTGGACAGTGTGCGCTAGGCCTTAACTATTTTATCTATCTATTATATTTTATATTATACCTATCTACTATGTAGGTACCTACCTACCTACATAGTAGATAGGTAGGTACAAGAATTAACTTTTATAACCACCTACTGCAAAAATGATTTCATATTAATTTGATTTCAAAAATTACCTAAATGGCTCACAGAAATCCGATCAGTGTTACTATTAAGTATTATATAATAAGGTATTAATAAAAAATACACAGACTCATGGACGCGGTGAACATCGTAATTTGGCAACTCTTTTTGGCTCATCCACCAAATTTTAATAAATTATATAAGTACCTACCTACCTACCAACATGAAATTGTTAAGTATTAAGAGTAAACAAGTCGATTATCTTTCCATACAAACGTCGAAGGGTGATCACGCCATTGCTGATGATGAACAACCAAAACTAAAAGTGATATAAATTTGTCTTGTCATAATCTATGCTTGTATCATTACAGAATTGTAAAAATTATATGAATTTGAAAGATACAAGATTAAAAAAAAAACGTTTTTTATCAGTGATTTTAGCGCAACTTTAGGTGTGAATAAATAACAAACGGAGTACGCAAACTAAAAAAGATTTCCGATACAAGCATAGATTATTTATTCAAAAGCTCAAATAACTTTTTTGTTTATAAACACATTCAGTAGTTTTTTCATGAGAACCCTTGAGCCAAAGTTCTATTCATTATTTTTACGCAATCGTTTTATTTAGAAATCATAGATTAATCTGATCATATGACTCGAATTATAATCACGCTATCTCTTTACTGCTCATCTCTATCCTTGGTGCACGTCTATCCTTTTCTCACACCAAGCTAGGTGAAATAGCATGCATTTTAGCTGCGCCCACTAACGAGTTTGTGCCGCTGACTCGTGTATCCTTAAGAAGAACATTTTTATGTTAGAACTGTGACCAATATTCGCCTGCATAGTCATAATTTATATAAAAAGCCAGTAATTCACTAGGTACTATAATAAAGAGAAGAAGTTATACTCAGGATTATAGGTATCCCTACCAAATCATTAAAAGCAATAAGTACCTATATAACAAATATGTAGGTAGTTGTACGTCGTAGATACAATAATTTATGTATTCAAATATGAGACTTACTAAGTATTTTTTAAAGTGAACAATGGACAACCTCTCACACTAACTAATCCTAATGAGCCAAAATCACTACGTTCATGATTCTCTCGCAGTTAGTTTTCCATACATTGTAACAACAAAAATGTAGTAGATTAGATACCCATAAAAGACTAGAATATCAACATTATATAAGCGATTAAAAACAGTGCAACAAGTCAATACAAACCTTACAGTAAAATGCTATGAAGTAGGTACAATAATGGGTTAGTTTTATCAATATCTGGCGTAATGTACCTATTGCTATAGATTTTAATTAGGGTTTATAAGTAAGGTAGGTTTTAATTAGATATAATCAGTAGTAAATACCTACAACCTAAAGGTCAGATAGGTTCTATAATGTACAAAAAGATCTGAAACCCATAATCGGTTGATCGGACTGAATATTTTTAAATGAATAGCTCAGACCGAGGTAAATATATTGGTTTGAGGTTAATAGCTGTTGAGATTTGAATATAATTAAGTATTTTATAATACCTACCGAAAAATACAAATACGAGTATTTTGATACAAGTTAGTTGTGTTACAAAATAATGTGGACTGGGATAGGGGAAATGGAAGACAAAAAACATGTTCAATTGATTTGCTGTTCTTGGAGTGTAAATAGCCGCGTTGAATCACTTCGCATTTTTGGTAAACAGATAATTTAGACTATCATTTTCTTATTTTGTTTTTCGCGTAGGAATTAAAATATTGTGTATGTGTAAATAGTTTCGAATAGGAAAATTCATTCAGATTCATCTGCAGTGATGCAAAGACGATGGATGCCGTCCCTATAAGATAAAATTAAACTTTTTGTAAAGACGACTCCAGTTGTGACTCGTAGCTTGTGTGTATTTTTGTAATTCATATTTTTTATATTGTATAATGTCCATATCGAACGCATTGGGTAATATTAGGTACCTGTTATGTTTTATATTGGTAATAAACTGAATTTGAATTTGACAGTAGCGCCACATTTAAGTTCTTATAAGCGCAACTCCAGAGGTTAATAAAATATGTTATCGAAATGTCGAGTGCTTGCCTATAACATTGCTCGGTCAACGATCATAATAGGATGATTACAATCTACTTACGCCAATAGTGTCTCACATTTTCCATCTTAGGATCTTATCACTTTGAACAGTTTAAAATAGTCTAATCAACTCAAAATATCTTATCCCTTGCCCTCGTCAGGTATCGATATTGAAATTGAAGAAGGCTTATCGCTATTTTGTTTGCTATCTGAGATCATGTGTATTCTAGGAGTGCGGTGTATATCATCTGTGGTAGTCAATTTACACTCGACTACACGATAGTTGCAGGTCGCAGATCCACAATCGAAGTCAGGGCGAACTACAACTGCATTTGGGATACAATCTTCGAGGCATTTCGATTCATCTTTGAACGGAGGACAACTGTAAAACAAAAATTGAATATTAATCATATCGCAGGTATGGTATACATTGAAATATATTGTGATAGGTAATAATACAATGTATTTTTCACTAAATGTGTAAATGTAAACATATAAAACAAAACAAAAAATAATAAAGAGATAGATATATCGACGCACTCGCCGCGTATATATAAGCGGTGGTAATGTGTGTATGGGGGCAGTCTATTGTCGGCCTTACAAGTGATACAAGTGCGAGAGTTTTGAAGTGTTATTAGTTGTGATGTAGTGTTGTGATTTTTATTGTGTTCTATTAGGAAGTATTCTAGTTGAATCAGTGGACTAAGTTCTGTTTGTGGTAACTTTGAAATTAAAGCTATCATTTGGTAAAATCGAGCGGTATCATTTATTTATCAGTACTCGGCTCGTAACAATACTAAACTTAATCTAGATGGAAATTGAAATTTTGATAAACCAACTATAAGTTTCAGCGTGTTGGGTATTCGCCAGCCCCCGAACTAGTTGGAAACGGTATCGGGGGTAAGGTTGGATTCTCAGTACCTACTGTCCCTGGATAATGATAGAAGAGATACGAATGTTGAGATGGATGTGCAGAGTGACGAGGATGGATAATATAAGAATGTCTTATGGAAATTTGAAAGTAGCGCCAGCCACGGAGATGATAAGGAGTAATAGTGTATGGAGGGAAGAAAGATAAGTTACAAGAAGGGTGATGGATCTGAAAGAGGATAGATGCAGGAATAGAGACCTAAGAAAAGATGGTTGGACTGTGTGAAAGATAACATGAATAAGAAACAAGTGAATACGGATATGACGAATGATACATCAGAGTGGAAGAAAAGAAACAGCTGTGCCAACACCACTCAACGTGGGAGAAGACTAGGTCCTGATTTAGGCAGTTTAGTGAGCTACGTACCTCAAAGGTGGCGGAGTCGGTGAGCGCGATAAAGGGAAGCTCGCTACTTCTCGTGATATAGCCAGTGACTTTATCGAACCAAAGGTTTGCTCAGGACTAAGTGGGGCTCCGAGAACTGATGCCATGCCTCTGTAATAAGAACAATTCGTTATAAGAACTAAAATATAACAGATGTCAATAATAAAAATAAGAGAATTACTAGGAAATATTGTATAATTTATATATCGAACGCATACTAAATAAGGCTAAATAGTGATAAAAAGTAAAAATTCATTATTCATTGAGACCATTACAGTGAGCCCAAACACCGCACCTCTGCTGTAAGTTGCAGATGCTGCAGCATCAGGTCAAGGCTACTATGCTTTTGAAATATCAGGGTACCAAATTTCGAATCAATTAAACGAGTAGAAGTTGCACACATCCCATCATCTAATAGATCTTCAAATGGCTTTTTATTTAAATACTTCGTTTTTTTTAATCATAGCAAATCTGCTCTTAAAAGTAAAAAATAAATTAAAAATCTGTTTATCGTAGCTCTCACGATGCTACTGACATATACATAAACAAATACACAAAGACAGACACGAGCTCACACGTTATCTATTAGCATATAGCAAAAACTTTGTACCCCTTTTTAAGAAAATTGCGCGGACGGAGGTGTATGAAATTTCGCACACTTATAATATATATAAGTGTGACAACCTCTGTGGCGCAATGGGCTAATACTGAACGAATATTTGTATGATCTGCAAGTATTTGTCTCGGGTCTGGGTATTTCCTATGTATAATATGTATGTATTTACAAAAAAAAAACAAGTATATAAGTAGTATATCAATCATGTATCAACACAAGCTCTGCTTACTTTGGGGCCAGTGATGTTGTGTGAAATGTCTGGGATTATTATTATATATAGAGAAGGAGTGCAGAATGCAAATATTTTTTTTTTTAATAAAGCATAAAAAATACATTAATTATCAATTAATTATGGTCGAATTTCGAGCAGTGGGCGACCACTAGTACCTATAACACTATAACCCATATGTTTTCTTCCGGGGTTAAAAAAAATTTAGAAGAAAACAAGCCATAGACAGTGATAAAAACTTACGATTGATCAGATACTTACACAACAGAATCTGATGGCACTAGGAAAGGTAATGGCGGCGGGCAGGGAGCATCAGCACGGGCTGGAGAAGTAGGCTCAGCAGAACGAGGACAGCGCGGCGTTTCTCCCTCTTCCACCATGCCTAGCCAACTGTGCAGTCTATGCCACAGTCCAGTTGGGCTTCCTGAAAATAATATTTGAGATAACAGGTGTTTAAAACTGTTGCTGTCTTTATTCACTGACATTAAAATGATAAGGACAACCATACTTTTACGTCACACTAACTTAATATGTAACGATATAACCTCTGTGGCGCGGTCGGCTAAGATCTGGCTGAGACGCAGAAGGTTGCGGGTTCGATTCCCGCCGCGAAACAAATGTTTGTATGATCTGCAAGTATTTGTTTCGGGTCTGGGTGTTTCTATGTATAATATGTATGTATTTACAAAAAAAAATGTATATAAGTAGTAGGTATATCAGTCATGTGGTACCCATAACACAACGCATAACTATAACGCAGAAGGCAGAGCTACTGCAGACAGGAGGAGTCTGACCAATAGTAATATATAATATTAGTGTTATAATGTATATGAGTGATAGTGAATTACTTACGGGAATATTTTCTGCTATTTTGAGGACTTAGTGGATAGAAGTCACCGTGGATAGGGCAGTGGAAGGCCAATCTACGTTGGCGACGCTGGGCTGAGCGCATTAATATGCATAGCACAATACCTGGAATTAATAATTAAAAATACATACCTATTGTAACAGTTAAAAGTAAAAGCCAATAGCTAGTGCGTCCATTTACTTAATTAAATAAGTTCCAGGTAAAAACAGAATAATCTATACAAATATTATAAAGCTGAAAAATTTGTTTGTTTGTATGAACGCGCTAATCTCAGGAACTACTGGTTTGAATTAAAATAATCTTTTTGTGTTGGATAGTTCATATATCGAGGAAGGCTTTAGGCTTTATAACATCACGCTCTGACCAATAGGAGCGAAGCATCAACGGAAAATGTTGCAAAAACGGGAAAAAATATTCCTTTTTGAGAGCTTCCATTGCGTAAGTAAGCGGTTTAAGTTACGCAAAAATTATGTATAATGGAATTGTTACTCTTTAAAAGTTCTAAAAAAAAGTCAGCGACAGCATCTTTTAAGATTGGGTAAGATTTTAATTTGTTCGAAATTAATGCATTTTTTGCGAAGGAGTTTTATCAACATTATTCTTATCCAAATAAATATGTTATTAATCTTGACTTGATTTCAATCAACATCTTAGGAGATACCATAATTTTAAAATAACCTCAACAAAATAGGTAAGTTCGGGTTCAGGCGCGCAGTAACTCTGCCTGAATCGACTTTGACGAAATATAGTATAGAGTAAACCTAAACCTCAAGGAAGGACGTATAATATTTATTTATCCAACCGCGATAACTGATATTCACGCGGACGAAGTCGCGAGCAACAACTAGTATAAAATACATGTGAAACAGTTGAACTATCTAAAGACCACTTAAAGCGATCTATAGGTAGCTCAACTGATCCCGATCATTGCCAGAGCGCCACCAAGACATTCGCGACATTGCTAGTTTAAATCGCAATGGTAATATCCAGATAGGAGCCAACTCTTGGGTCAAGTATATTTTTAGTTGACAAATTGTTCTATTTATATTCTGATCGCGTAAGTTTAAAAAACTTTATTTGTTCTATTTAGTTTTAAGAATGAGTGAAATGTACAGAATACTATATAATTACTTACAGATAAAAAAAAACAGAATTCAGTTCACTGACCGCAGGTAAAGTGCCCAAAAGGCTGGCAACATTACCTCGTTGAATAGCCATAGGTACTAATCCTATGTCCGCGGTAAGCACCAGCCCTTTGATCATTGGTCTTGTTTTAAGGTGTACAATAAAGAGTTTCATTCAATAATTCATAACATTTACTTAAATCCAAAGGTTACTCATGCTTTTTACAACATGAAAAAGCAGGCTTGATATAGCTTGATAAATAAATAAAAATATTTATAAGTAGTCACCACTTACCAGCAATCGTCATGAGTGCTCCCGCAACGATGCAAACCGGGCCAAGTACTCTTGAGTTTCCGGTGAACGCGATCCGGGCTGCATAATGATCCGGCTCCTCATTTTCACCGCAACCGCGATACGATGCCGCTGTAAATGATAGAGAAAACTACGTCAAACTATATTGAACTTGCTAAATACATATTTTATTATACTACTGATATACTTATATTATCAACTAACTGCTGCCCGCTTTGCACGCGTGGTACCTGCCCTGCCCACACAAACAGTAGCCTAATTCCTTCCTCAATATAAAATAGTTTATGGGTATATCTTATAATGACACACTAGCTGTTGAGCTGTTTAAATCTGTTCCCATCTTTATTTATTGACATTAGAATGACATGGACAGAGCGTGGTAATTATGTAGGTATGTGATATATGATGCGCTAGTATCCTATAGTTAGTGGATATATGATAGAGGGATATTAAATAATACAAAATGTTGTCCACGGGTTATATCGCTAGACCAAAATGAGTTTCTGAACGAACCATTGTCTACCTATTTTTATTTTTCAGCGGCGATTAATTCTAAAAAGTGGTGTTCGAAATTTGAATCTTACGCTCGCAGCAAAAAGCGGTTTTGCTTTCCGTGCTGAAGAGGTAAACATATAAATTAATTACTAAAATTTGCATTGTCTATGTAGGTAGGTATTTAATTTCAGGAATGCATTTCTTCCAGCAAAAAAATAAACGGTTATTCCAGACTCTAGAAATAACCGATTATGCTGGTGTTTTGTTAGTCAGTCACGTAGCGATTTATTTTTAATCGGTTCTACGAATGATTATTACGATACGAACCCCATAACAAAAATTGTACAACAATACGAAACCCATAAAAATGATGTTAAGTACATGATATTACTCGTATTATAAATAACAGATAATCGGCTAACCGGAAATACGGAATGGAAGCGATTGAAAAAAATTTAAAAAAAATTGTGGAGAAAGGAATGCTTTGTCCTGTAACTGCAAATAAATTGCAAATCCTTGCCATCTATTTCCATTCCACAAATATTTAGATTAGCTTCCTGTATCGTGCCATTTGTGAGACGCAAATGTTTTTATAAAAGATTCTCTCGTATCTGATATGATTCTCTAACATTGGTTGAAAATATATTTTTTTGAGTGTCCCGGTTATCCGCTAGGAAATTCAAAACAATTTTGGAAGTAAATTTCCAGTACAAATTATAGAAATAATATGATTCCGAATTGATTAAGTGAGGTATACAATTACATAATTATATAATTACATTTTGTGAATATTAATACCATTTTGCCAAAATTTCGTAGATATAGGTCATGTTACTTAAGCATTGCCCACAAATAATCATTATTTTATATACCAACCGTAAATCGGTGCTATTTAGGACTCAGGAGGTTATTCGGGACATACCTACATACCTACATGAAAAAAAATACCTACGTTATTTTTTTTATCACCTGATAATATATTATTGCTAGTTTTATTTATACTAGTGGTCGCCCACTGGTCGAAATTCGACCATCATATTTTTTTTTATGCACAATTTAAAAATTATATTAGCATTCTGCACTCCTCTATATAAACTATAAGTGTGCGAAATTTCATACTCCTCCGTCCCCGCAATTTTCGTAAAAAGGTGTACCTACAAAGTTTTTGCTTCACGTAATTAATGTTTAGAAAATTAATATATACTTAGATAAGTACATATTTTGCATCGTTCTGTTCATTCATGTTAAATTTTAATGTGAAAAGTTTATTGGTTTATGTGTTATCCAAATTGTGTTTTTAACCGACTTCAAAAAAAGGAGGGTTTAATAATGTAAAATAGTACAGTTTTATTCCTAAATAAAATAAAATAAAACGTTGTTACTAGTGCACTTTAAATAGTACATACTTAGTTATTTCTGTACTTGACTGTCCAGTCAGTTCTGTTGGTAGTAGCCCTGCTTTCTGCGCTGTAGGTTGGTGATTCGATTCTCTCCTATAACTAACATTAACTAATATCTTATTATTATTATTTAAGAATAGTATGCATTAAAAAAAAATGTGTGCAATTCACACGTGGTAGAAGTGAAACCTTCAAACAGGTATACTACGCGCATGCGTTCGAGTGCCACGCATTCACTCTCGCTCTGTCTCTTTCTATTCCCCCTCCCCAGGAGCGTTGAACGTTTAACGCAACAGTCCTTCCATACCCCCTCCATGGCAGCGTTAAACGTTTAACGCAACCTTGTTGGAAGTCGCATTAGAAGTTTCACTTCAATATAATATAAGTGTGCAATCAGTCGTCACTATTCTTAGATGTTGTGTGGACTGTCCACACAACTATATTTCTGTATTCTGAAACAGACCACAACAAACTAGTTACGAGGTACTAGCTATCAGGTACTACTTTTTAATGAGCCAGAGGCGAACTCTGGTGGCAGAGTTAATAGGCTGCTCAAAAGCCTACGTCATGGCTTAACAACAAGCTATTTAAAGCAGGAACCGACAGCTTAACGTGCTCTCCGAAGCATGGAAATGACACTGCGTCAACCATCAGTACAGACCTCGCAGAGCTTCGTTGAACTGTCAAGAACCAATAGTAGAACACTACCTATGTTATACAAAGTCAGACGTACCTACTCAACATTTTAGGTAGGTACGAAGATAAAAATACATTGGCGCAGGACGAGATGGAGTTACGCAATAGAAAGAGAGGCTATGTAGATAAATAATATGTTAAAGCGTTTGTGCGAGCTGCACTTTGTTGTGTCGAAGCAAGTCGCTATCTATACTATAATATTATAAATGTGGAAAAACTCTTGTCTGTCTGTTTGTTACGTTTTCACGCCTAAACCACTGAACCGATTTTGATGAATTTTGGTATAGAGATAGATGGGACCTTGGAGAAGAACATAGGCTACTTTTTATGTAGGTACTACGCTAGCGAAGCCGCGGGCAGCAGTTAGTTTAATGGGGCGCGCCTTCTGAACTCATACTTATAAGTATTCTGTGGCTACAAGCGCCTCATTAGCACCAGATAGGAAGAATTCAGCTTTCTAGAAAACTTTCTAGAAAAACATCATGTAAAATAAACTCACCGGTAAGAACACAGCCAACAAGCATGAACAAAAATCCGAATATCGGTAGAACAATTTGGCAGTTGGCCGCGACGACCACTCCTGCTACAGCTAAGCCTCCCTCCACTTTCTCCACTCGTAGTCTCGATATTGCAGGCGGACATCGCGGCTTGCCCGCCGGGGCTCGCACCAAGGGCTCACCAGGGGGCGATGTGGTCCTGCAGACAAAACAATAATGTTTTAGATATTGCTCATTCCTGATTGGTCTTTCAGCTCAGTTGGTAGTAGCTCTGCCTTCTGCGCTGTAGGTTGAATGTTCGATTCCCTCTCAGGATAAACATTTGTGTGATGAACATAAGTGTTTGTTCTGTGTCTGGGTGTTATAAAGTGTCATAGGTATGTATTTAAAAATATATAAGTATTCTATCAGTCATCTGGTCACCATAATACAAAGCTATGCTTAGTTTGGGGCTGGATTGTGGTTGCGTGCATTGTCCGCGTTTATTCAATATTGTATGTAGGTACTATCTATGCGAATATGGTTTATGATGGGTCTATTCTATAATCACACACTAGCTAATGTGCAGTAACTATAATCGAATGACAAGGACACACTATTCTTTATCGCCACGCTTGCTAGTAATATGATTATAGAATAGAGAGAAATTATATAACTGATGCTGTGAAAGAATGAAAAGGAGTTTTTTTTTGCAACGGAACACTAGAAACGAAGCGACACAGACACCTTGAAACAGAAAGAATCTATAAAAATAAAATGTGGATTGTTGGTTATTCTTGGTAAGACGACCATGGATTGCACAGGTTGTTAGGATCACAAAGGTGCTTGTAGATAAGAGGTTTATCTTGTAATCAAACCCTAACTAATGCGTTTTTTAATCTGAAGCCATCTTTATTTATTGACATTAAAACAACAAGGACAAAACATACTTAAACGCTATCTATATATCAATACGAGAAGCAAAAACTTTGTAGCCCTTTTTACGAAAATTGCGCGGACGGAGGAGTATGAAATTTCCAGTTTGTATTATAGAGGAGTGCAGAATGCTAATATTTTTTTTTTAATTATCCATAAAAAATACATCAATGATTAATTAATTATGGTCGAATTTCGACCAGTGGGCGATCACTAGTTCTAGGTAAATATATGATTGTGTGTATTGAAGTATTTAGATTGTTATTTGGTATTGGTTTCGTTTAAACTAATCAAAGGTCAATAAAATGTGTTACAGCAGCTTTAGATAGGTAGAAAAAGCTATTCTTCGATGTTCGGTTCGGTTTACGATGCTCGCGAATCGATCATAAAACATCGGCCAGAAGCCAGTAAAAGTCGGTAAATAAGCAAACGATTAACAAAAGCTAAAAAACATTTTTCATTGCTACGGATGCGGAATGCAACGATGTGTCATTGTATAATTTTAGAATATCAAGCTTCGGTTGTATGTAGGTTCCTCCCTAGATACCTACATATTACATTAAAAAAGAATTCAACATTAAACCACGATTACAAGTATTATACATAATATACTTACAGAAGTTAATTACAGAACTTTGCAGAATAATATACAATGGCCTCAATTCTGTTAGCACCAACCTAACTAATTTTAGCTATAATTAGGTTTAGAACTGTCAAATGAAACTTTGGTATTCTGCTGTTACCAACTTATGCTAATTTAATTTCATCTAATTTTATTAAGCGTTCCTAATTTAGTTAGATGGTACCAACCGAATAGGTTTTACAAGTGCTATGTTTGTACAAGAGTATGTAAAATCATTGGCTAGGTATGACTAACTATAATATATATCAGACAATTCCTAATTTTAGAAATGAACCAACCGAATTGCCACCATTACCTACCGCTTTAAACGATCTATAGATAGCTCAACAGAT
The DNA here is from genome assembly GCA_948098915.1 of Lampropteryx suffumata. Classification (NCBI taxonomy): domain Eukaryota; kingdom Metazoa; phylum Arthropoda; class Insecta; order Lepidoptera; family Geometridae; genus Lampropteryx; species Lampropteryx suffumata. The sequence goes on from OX402553.1 coordinate 15,392,003, forward strand.
CCAGATCACTGCCAGGGGGAGCGCCCTCAAGACACTGGCAGCGTTGCCACGTTGAATGGCAATGCTAATACGCTGGCCCTATTAGTAGCCAGCTCTTGGGTCATGCGATGATTCTACACGCCGTGAAATAATTTTAACGACGTGATGGGCTCCCGTTTGCCACATTCTAGGGTCTCTACTCCAAAAAGTGCATAGTACCTAAGTATAAGTAGGTACAGTAAGTACCTTTATATTTATTAGATTTAAGCAAACCTCAGCATCAGACTCAGTAGAGATAAAACACGCCGAGTCAGCAATCAATAGAGATTGATCTGTTTTCGTGAACAGTCGGGTCGGGAAAACAAGACATTCGGGAAAACTTTCTAATAACGGGAAAAACAAGTCGTAAACAAAAACAAACAAGGGTATTGTAAACGAGCCGTGAAGGTAACTATAAGGATCAGCTTAGCAGAACCACTCTATTTCCTTATTTCAAAATGGTAAAAAAATGTGCCCTGTTTTTACCGCGCCGCATTCCATGCCTTATTCGACTCATACTTCTATATTAATAATTATAATTTCGAAAGAGTTTGACTGATTGTCACGGCTGATCGAATCATTATTAAATTTATCTTGAAAAGTCTGACTTTTAATTAACAAAAACATATTGGTGAACAACGCACACAACATCACCTAGCCCCAAACTAAGTATAGCTTGTACATATTATGGTGACGACTGAGAGAATACTTATATATTTTTAAATACATACTTATGATACTTTGCAACACCCAGATAAAACAATCACCTGTGTTCATCACACAAATGTTTATCCTCAACCTACAGCACAGGAGAGCTACCAACTAAGACAGATCAGTCAGTAGTTAGACTAGGGTATTGAACAACTCTACGGACGGAGTTGAATGTCGCTGTCTACCCGACGTCCTCCATCCATAGGTAGTTGGCTGATACTTACTGACGTCTTTACTCACGTACTGTCTCTATTTAAATGGCATTACGACAATCCTCTCCTTTTGTGTACTATGGGCATATTTTTTGCTAGCATTTAGGGACGACCTCTGTAGGCAGTGGGCCTGATCTGGCTGAGACGCAAAAGGTTACGGGGTCGATTCCCGTCGCGGGACAAATGTTTGTATGATCTGCAAGTATTTGTCTCGGGTTTGGGTGTAGGTATGTTTAATATGTATACATTTAAAAAAAAAAAAAAGTACTTATGTAAGTACCTAAGTAATGTATCATTCATGTGATACCCATAACACAAGCTCTGCTTACATTAGGGCCAGATGATGCTGTGTGAAATGTCCGGCATTATTTTTATTATTATTATATTATGTCTTGGGGAAGGGTCTATGCTACTTTTTATGTATTTACTACGCGTGCGAAGCCACGGGCAGCAGCTAGTACTTTATAGATAAGTACCCAAGTACTTCCTATGTCTGTAGCCGGATGTAATAGCGGGTGTTGGTTGACCAGAGTTTAACGGTGGAAGAATAGCCAGTACGTTACGGATCGCTGATAACAATTACTGCTGCAGTTTCCGATTCGATGGTCACATCATGTAGGTATAAAAGCAGGCACAAAACATAGTGTGTAGGTACTTTTGAGTAACTGAGGTACCTACTTATGACCTACTAGTAATTCCCATTGTGCCGATTTATAGTAGATACAGTTGCAAAAAACATTTTAAAAAAAACTCAATAGGCTGTGTTTAGCACTGGAGTACCTGGAGTATTAAAAGTAGACAATCTTTCTCCTTACCAAATTTAAATACTTGTCGTTCTGCTATTAACAGTCAAAAGTCAAAAGATATCGACGGTTTTTTTTCCCGTTTATTTTCACTAATTACTCAAAGACGCCTGAACCGATTTGCAAAATTCTTTTTTTGTTTTAAAGGTTACACTTCCCAGGTGGTCCCATTTAAATTTTATCGAAATCGGTCGAACTGTTTCGAAAAATTCTCAAAAACCTAAAAATTGTATACATCGATGATATTTTTGCTTACTCCGAAACCACGCTCTCTCATTGGAGCGGTGCGTTTAGTTGGCCTACCCATATTATATACCTATATATACAAAATACATCTACGTTCCACTTAAAATTGCTTATATTCAATGAAGTTGGTTTTCTTCTTATTTTTTAAAACGTAACTTTATTCAATACAATCACAGGGATCACTTTGAAACGTGTTACATTTTAGATTAATTTCGGTGCCAATTCCTCCTAACCCAAACCCGAGAAGAACTGGCAATTTAGCCGTGTAAAGGTAGCACACATTCGAATTAATAATATTAGTAGGGATGTATTTCTCTGCCAATCATCTTTAATTATTATTTACATGGCGAAAAGAAACTACCACTGCCTTTAGGTCTGCAAGCCCAGCGCAGTGCGAATTTACGTCGCGAAAACACTCGTAAATCTCAACTTTCTAATTGTGCGCCAAATAATTTGTGTAATGATTCCAAAACTGCTTTCAAAAGTTCAAACACGTTTAGAGTTATTATAGACATACAATAAATGGGCGTAATCTTCTTTTTAACGTGGTTCTTTGTAACATATCTTCGAAATTTTTAGGTTCTACGATATGCCAGTTTCCTCACGATTTTTTGCTTCATCGTTAGAGAGTACCTACTAGGGGCCTACTCTTGAAATCGATCAACGATAGGTATATCGTGGTAATAATCGTGCAAAACCCTACTCTAAGCTACATCGTTTCGACTCGTTTTGAGCAATGAAACGACAGACATTACGTTTTATTATAAATATTTACGGGTATTTATCGCGTTTATTTACCTATTTTTCAGTCATCCCGTGATCACGACAGAGTGTAAACCTGTCGAAACGTCGGGAAAAATAGGTAAATAAACGCGATAAATACCCGTAAATATTTATAATAATGTGTTCTGATCGCGTAAGTTTGACAATCGATGTAATCCTCCACACAAAAGATTCGATAACTTGAATTTGCCAACGAAATAACTGTCCATTCGACAGAATTCGACGTGCAGTTAGCAGATAGCAGATAGCAGAGTAGACGCTCTGGTATACCGCACATACATATTTCGATCAGAAATATCCATTGCACGATTGGATTCGAACCCATGACCTTAGGATCGGAAGGAGAGGTTACTACCACTAGACCACCTATGCTTAGTATAATTTATAATGGGTGTAATGTTGGCACGATTTTAGCGAATTGTTTTTTGCATTCATTTGGGACGTGTCATGAACGTAATAAAAAGGTGAACGACACAGTTTAGAAACCACAGTTAGTAGGTTAATATTTTTAACCGACTACAAAAAAGAAGGAGGTTCTTAATTCTTCACTCTTTTTTTTTCTCTCTTTTTTATGTATGTTCACCGATTACGATAAAGACGCCTGAACCGATTTGGTAAATTCTTTTTTTGTTTCAAAGGATATTCTTCCTAGGTCCTATTAAAATTTTATCGAAATCGGTCAAGCGGTTTTTATAAAATCAACAAAAATCTAAAAATTGTATACATCGATGATATATTTTATATTCTATGAAGTCGGTTTTTTGTTTTAAATATAGTTCACTATCATCATAGCTATAAATAAATATTTCTTAAGGTCTAATAAATGTATGCTTATAAAATTGTAAAGCTACAGGCTCAATGTTTCAGAACAAAACTTCGAGAATTAAGCATCTATTTTCCGACAGTGCTAATGCTATCCTAAATTCTTCGGAGTTTGAGCTTTGTTCTCGAGTATTCCAGACAGCCTTAAGTCAATTTAGTTTTCCTTATCGAGATTTCAATTGTAGACTGAATGAATACCTATACATAAACCACATTTTTAGGTCTATTACACATTCGGTCTAGTTCAAAAACCAGCGCTACTTTCTTAGGGGAGTAGCATCAACGCTGAGATTAGACCTGTTTGGACACCACACCCAGGGAAATTACTTAATGTTTTTGAACCACAGTTAGTGTAGATACTATTGTTTTTTACTGTATTGTATTTGTTTTCTTTTTTTTCTTTACTTACCTTCTTACCTAATTGTTCTAATTACCTACCTAACTGCTTGTTTCTATTGTATTATTAATTTCGTGTGTGTATGTACCAAATAAACATTGATTATATTATATTATCACATTATCAGTATTGTCATTGCTGTGCCCGGTCACTCATCATTCTTACTTGTTATTGTTCTACTTAGATTATAATGTTGGACGTGTTTTTGGAACGATGTTTCTTATCGCACGGTAAAGACTTGGCCGATGGGGGGTAGGCAAAAAAAGTGTAAGATTTTTCCGTCACGAATTTCCGTCACGGCCCTTTCTTTAGTGTAGACAGTTATCCATAGGGTGACACGATTTTTCATACCCGGACAAAATATCCACTGAAAAAATAGGGTCTAGACTAAACTCTCGCTTACTTTTCCTTTGGCACGGCCGTACCATCCTTTTCTCGAAACAGTTCAGGCCATTTTTGACCCCCCTATAACTTCATTGTGGATAAAACTAGAAGCCTGAATTTTCAGTAACCAAGCAGCCATAATTAAAATAAATGTACAAAATAATCGAATTTAATATAATAAGTATTACTTGTGAGACATTGTCTTTTCATGCGATGGCCAAGTCAATCTATTTATTTAAAACAAAAGATTTAATATTAATATTTAATATAGTCACTATAAGATGTTAAGGTTAGCTAATGACGTATAAATAGGGCCTGAATAAATTAACCGACTTGGTATTACTTGGATTTCACATTTGTACAACTTTTAACGGTAGAAGAACTGAGTTGCGAGACTTGATTTTTTTTACAAGTTACGTTTTTGATAGCATAGAATATACAGCAGCAGTTACGAGACTGAAACGTAGGTACAATACGAAATATTGTAGTGTTATCATAAAGTACAATTTACAATATGAACGACAAAAGAAAATGGATCAGGTACTTAGTCTTCAATAAATTGTTGTGCACGAACTTTTAATAGCATCGTTATAATATTCCCGACGAAGCGACGGTGTCTATCACACGCGACGAGTTATTTCTGGCGGCTTATTCGTGGCTGTGTGAGGGGGCAATTCACTGCTGTCATTAGCCGACAACACGGTCTGGTCCAAAATAGTTCGCCCTCCACACAATTGACTGACAGAGGACGTAGTTGACGGACGCTCAGATCCTGTGGTATAAAGTCCACGTATATCCACTTTATGGGTACCTACTTTGTTACAATTGTATACAGTTCAAAGTAGGTAATGAACATTGCGAATCGCATTATCGTATATTTTCTTGTTTAGTTTACAGAGTAAGGCCACTCACTTTGTTGGCAAAAAGTAAAGATTTCGGGTGACGTACTTGGCTCACGATTTGTTACGCATGATACAAATACGTGTTATAAAACTAGGTACTTACCTATATTGTTCAAATAAACTAAGGTACTTAGCAACAAGTAATTTAGAGTTACCAACTGTCAGTTCGTTTCCAGCATGAGAAGGAACTGTATGACTAAATGAACCGAGGTTTACCGAGTCTAATATTTCACCTTTAATAAATAAATCTGATCTGGGTCACTTGATCTATCTATAGGTCGTTTTATCGCTCAACTGTTTTACATGTATTTTATATTACTGTATATTCATCTGTACATTTCTGTTATTATTTTAAAACAAATGTAACTCACTCAAAAATAAATAAGTAAATAAATAATGCCGGACATTTCACACAGCGTCATTTGGTCCCAAATTAAGCAGATTGTGGTAAGGGACATGACTGATATACTATCTAATGTTATCCTTTTTTTTAGTAAAATCAAAAATATTATACATACATAAAAACACCCAGAACCAAGACAAATAATTGTCCCACCGCGGGGATCGAACCCGCAACCTTCTGCGTTTCAGCCAGATCTTGGTCCACTGATCCACTGAGGTCGCTTTACGTTTAATATAATAATAATAATAATGCCAATGCCGGACATTTCACACAGCATCATCTGGCCCCAAAGGAAGCAGAGCTTGTGTTATGGGTAAGTACCTAACACATGACTGATATACTACTAATATACTTTTTTTTGTTTAAATACATACACATTATTCGCTAAAAGAACAGCAGGTAAGTAGATGTTGGAATATAACAAAATAAATCTATCTCACTCTAACATATAGTTAGCGTGTCTTGCTCTTTTATACGTATAAGTATTTAGTGAAACAGTACTTTATTGTTCTCAAGAGGATCTGGTTAAATAGGCATAGTTCCTATTTCTTTTGTGTAGTCCGGTTAAAGCTCTGGCATAGAGCACACACACCTCTCCTACAAATAATAACGATTAATTAAATTCAGTTATATCAAATCGTTAATTACGTGTTTCTTTTGTCACCCAAACCCCAATAGGTTATGGGCCCAGAATTTAGACTAATTAAAAAGATTCAGTAAAGTTTTTATTTAAATAAAAAGGACACTTGAAGTGCATAGTGTTAAGGGACTTGTGGCCTGTGGTCGGAGGCAGTGAGTTAAAATATTTTAGTATTCTAAGTGACTTTTTAGTGATTTGATAAAATGGATAATTTCAAATTAAAAAGAAATATTAAACCGTTTGACGGGGACAAATATAGTGTGTGGAAACTTAGAATACGTAATTTATTAAATGAACTTGAAGTGCTTAAAACTATTGATGAAGAAGCTCCCAAGGAACCGGACAATGAGTGGCACAAAAAGCAGAGAATCGCTAAGAATACGATAATAGAGTATCTGTCAGATTCTTTGCTGGGACTTACTAGCGAAGAAAATACTGCGAGACAAATTTTCTTGAAGCTGGATTCGATTTATGAAAGAAAAAGCATAGCGACTCAATTAGCCTTGAGGAAAAGATTATTAAATTTTAAGTTGAAAGGAGAAAACCCCTTGACGAAACATTTTCAAGAGTTTGATGATTTGTTAATTGAATTAATGGCTGCAGGTGCAAAACTGGAAGAAGTAGATAAAGTAACGCATCTATTTATGACTCTGCCTAACAGCTATGATGGTGTCGTCACAGCAATTGAAACATTGGCTGAGGAGAACCTGACTCTAACCTTTGTCAAAACTAGACTTCTCGATCACGAAATAAAGTTAATCAGTGAAAGACGCGACACAAGTATGAAAGTTCTTCAGGCGGAATCGCCAAAATTCCAAACATCAAAATCTTATTCTGAAAATTCCAACACGAAATGGAACCCGAATCGTGGACAGTCAAATAAAATTTCATTCAAAGCAAAACTCAATAAACTAAAACATATTAAATGTCATTGCTGCGGAAAGAAAGGTCACATACAAAAGAACTGTTACTTTAACAAGAAGGGCAAACAACGTTCTGAAATGAACAGAACAGTTCAGACTGTAAATATTACGGATACTAAAGATCCTAATATCTCGGGATTTGCTTTTATGGTTGGAGATTATGAAAATGAATGTGTACGTGATCAAAACGGCATTACGTTTATTTTGGACTCGGGTGCCTCAGATCATTTAATTAACAGAGAAGATCTGGCACAAAACTTCACGGAACTGAAAAATCCAATAAATATATCAGTTGCGAAAAATGGAACGTACATAAGAGCAACGAAGAAAGGCAATCTTCTAGTAACCAGCAACTTGGGTGTAAAGGGGACGCTACAGGATGTCCTTTTCTGTTCTGAAATCCCTTACAACTTGCTCTCAGTTAAGAAGATGCAAGAAGCTGGAATAACCGTTGTTTTTGGCAGTAACGGCGGTGTGCAAATATACAACAAGGGTAAACTGGTAACAAAGGGTGAGTTTTTAAATAATTTAATTGGTATAAATTTTGTGCTTGACAAATGTGCTCTAAATGCTGAAAGCTCATCAAATAGGGTCGTAAACAATAAGTATGAATTATGGCATCAAAGACTTGGTCACATTGGCAAATCTAAGTTTTTGCAAATTAAAAGTAATGAAATGTTTTGTGACAATGAGCAATTAAATCATGTTACACCAAATGATAATCTATGTGAAGCTTGCATAAATGGAAAACAAGCATGTTTGCCATTTAATAAATCAAAGTCAAAAAATATTAAACGACCTCTATTTAATGTGCATACAGACGTGTGTGGTCCCATCACTCCTTCAACACTTGACGGCAAAAACTACTTTGTGATTTTTGTCGATGAATACACTCACTACTGTGCGACATACTTAATAGCCCATAAATCAGACGTTTTTGCTACGTTTCGAGATTATGTTGCAAAGTGTGAAGCTCATTTCGGTTCGAGAATTGTCAATTTGTATTGTGATAACGGTGGTGAATATTTGTCAAAAGAAATGAAAGAGTATTGTGTTGTAAAAGGTATAAGCTACCACTTAACAGTGCCGCATACCCCAGCTTTGAATGGGATTGCTGAAAGAATGATAAGAACTGTAACAGAACGAAGTCGTGCAATGGTATCTGGTGCCAAACTAAGTAAAACGTTCTGGGGGGAAGCTGTGTTAACGGCTACATATCTGATAAATATCAGCCCCACGAGAGCACTAAAAAAGGCTAACACACCATTTGAATTGTGGCACAGTAAAAAACCACAACTAAAATATTTAAAGGTTTTTGGCTCAACTGTTTATTTTGTTAATAAAACAAGAAAAACAAAGTTCGATGAAAAATCGTTAAAGGGCATATTGGTTGGTTATGAACCGAATGGTTATAAGGTGTGGAGTGTGGTAGATGAAAAGTTTGTGAAAGTCAGAGATGTGATAATTGATGAAATTAATTTTTTCTCAAGCAGGCCATTAAAGCCTGGGGGAATATTGGCTGAAAATAGCAATAGCCCTTGTGACTCTGATAAGCTCATAGTAAAGAAAATGAGTGAGCAAACTGATAAAATACCTGTGTCATTAGGTCCACCACCTAATAAATCTGTATGTGAAACAGATGTGTATGACTCTTCATTTCAAAATACATTGACTTCATCTCGAAATGAACTGGCTTCTAATGATCAGAGAAGGAGTGAGAGGATTAAAAAATCTGCCCACTGTATCTTATGACGAAAATGAAGATGATATTTCTGTAAACTATTTGTTATACGCAAAATCTTTAATATGCAAAATACCTACATCATATAATGAAATCAAATCCAGGGGTGATAAGCTTTTGTGGGAAAATGCTATAAGTGAGGAAATAAAATCACTCACTGAAAATGAAACCTGGACGCTTGTAAAAAAACCCGAAAACAGAAATATTATTGATTGTAAATGGGTATTTACTATTAAAAATGATGAGTTTGGAAAACCCCTAAAATATAAAGCTCGTTTAGTAGCTCGTGGTTTTAGTCAGGAATATCTGATTGATTATAACGAAACGTTTGCACCAGTTGCAAGAATCTCAAGTTTCAGATTTATACTAGCTTTTGCAAATCAGTTTAATTTACTTGTCCACCATATGGACGTAAAAACTGCATTTCTGAATGGGAAACTAAAAGAAGAAATTTATATGAAAATTCCTGAAGGAATCCAAATTGCAGATAACCAAGTTTGCAAATTAAACAAAGCGTTATATGGATTAAAACAGTCTGCACGCTGTTGGTTCCAAATGTTCGAACAAGCTTTAATTGAAAAGGGTTTTCGATACTCATCAGCTGATCGATGCATTTACATTCTAGATGCGGGTGATATCTTAAAAAACATTTATGTTGTACTTTATGTTGATGATCTAGTAATTTCAACTGCTGATATAAATGCCATGAAGAGTTTTAAAAACTACTTAATGAATAAGTTTAAAATGGTTGACTTAAAAGATATCAGATGTTTTCTGGGAATAAAAGTAGAGCGGTGTAACAACAAGGTTACCTTAGACCAGAAAATGTATATAAAAACAGTTTTAGAAAAGTTCAATATGAGTGACTGTAAAACTGTCAGTACACCCTTGGAAACCAAAGTAGATTACAAAGCGTTAAACTCAAGTGAAGTAACAATGGCTCCTTGTAAAAATCTAATTGGGTGCTTGATGTATATAATGGTATGCACTCGCCCTGACTTGAGCTTTAGTGTAAACATCTTGAGTAGATTTGCTAACAAAAACAATCATTCACTGTGGTCGTACTTAAAAAGGGTATTACGTTACTTGAAAGGATCAATTGATCTACAATTAACTTACGTTCGCAGTAATAACTATAATCATAACATATTAAGTGGCTTTGTTGACTCTGATTGGGCAAGTGATGAAGTAGGCAGAAGAAGTACTACGGGTTATTTGTTTAAATTATTTGAACAATGTACAATATGCTGGAATACAAAGAGGCAACTTACAGTGGCGGCTTCGTCCACTGAAGCTGAGTACATGGCTTTATTTGAAGCGGTAAGAGAGGCTCTTTGGTTAAAATCATTAGTGACCAGCATTGACAGTGAAATACCCAATGCAATTCCTATCTATGAGGATAATAATGGGTGTATAAGCATTGCAAATAATCCTACAAGTCACAAAAGATCAAAACATATTGACATAAAGTATCACTTTTCTAGAGAACAGGTGGAGAAAAATGTTATTAAAATGATTTATGTTTCCTCAGGTAATCAGTTGGCTGACATCTTAACAAAGTCATTACCGACAGTCCGTTTTTCTGAAATGAGAGAAAAACTTGGGGTGTTGTAAATAAGTAAATAAGATACCATAACTTTAAATTCAATTTATTATTGATGAATTGGTCTGATTAGGTTTTCTGGGTTTCCCTAATCCTGCGCATCAAATGGTGGACCAAGATAATTTGTACTCCCAGGTAAATAAAGGAAGGTGTGTGATATTATTTTTGTAAATAGTTTTGAATACTTGTTTTGAGAAAGAGGATTAATTTTGAGGGGGCGTGTTGGAATATAACAAAATAAATCTATCTCACTCTAACATATAGTTAGCGTGTCTTGCTCTTTTATACGTATAAGTATTTAGTGAAACAGTACTTTATTGTTCTCAAGAGGATCTGGTTAAATAGGCATAGTTCCTATTTCTTTTGTGTAGTCCGGTTAAAGCTCTGGCATAGAGCACACACACCTCTCCTACAAATAATAACGATTAATTAAATTCAGTTATATCAAATCGTTAATTACGTGTTTCTTTTGTCACCCAAACCCCAATAGTAGACACTGTAGTTTTATAGCAATTATAATTTATATTCTGGATGATGACGCAGACGTCACTAGGAGTGCAGACGTGCGGAAACGGAGTGGAACAGACGGGTTCAACGACCGAGGTCCCGTTCCAACTGTACCAACTTCATCACAAAGGGAACTAATTATTCGTTCATTTTGGTAGGAAGGTACCTCTATGGAAGTAAGTGTGTAAGTAAATAGTGAGTTATAAGTATTTTGATGTTGACAGTTCAAATTCCTACATCACACAGCAATCATTAAAAATCTGTAGAGTTGATTATTTGTATGAAACGGATGAAATTATTTTACGCAAGACAAGGCAGTATGGTCTTTAGACATGAGCCTGCTCAAATGAGCGAAAAAAAAAATTTGTTTACAAAAAAAAATTGTATATAAGTAGTATATCAGTCATGTGATACCCATAACAAAAGCTCTGCATACTTTGGGGCCAGATGATGCTGTCTGAAATGTCCGGCATTATTAGTATTATTACTATATTTTTGGACGTCTTGCGAAGCAAACATTGCGCTCTTATTTATTTATTTTTCTCGAGTTATTTCTAGTTTTATTAGTAATTTTGGTGTTTTTATTTAAATAGAGCTAGTTATTGGCTCGGGTGTGAATAGTTGGAATTTTAAAAGCTATGTGTTTCGTTGTGATTCGAGCAAAAATAATCCGTAGATTTATATGAAAGGCACCATTTTATATAAAATAACAAATGACGACCGACAAGCTACGACGTTGTGACATACTATAAACAATATAAACACTTGACACTGGCAAAATTGACAGTATTATGACACATGCCATTCACGAAAAAAAAGAATCTTCAGAGTTAGTATTTTCCATGTCAACGTTACGAAATGAGTCTTCCAGCGAGCTATGTAATTTAGGCCAGGATCATGCGCGGTTTATGACGATTACGAGCCGACCTAGTTTTGCAAACAACGAGTAGGTGAGTCCTGTAAGAGGGCGTTGCTTCTGTGAGGCTATGATACCTAGTTTTCTTGAAAACACAACCTGAATAATTTGAAACATGTGTAAGCTAACTAACCTATGTGATTTTTTTCTTGTTTTATCCCTACGACTATTCTACCATATATAAATAAATAATCCTGGATCTTTCATACAGCATCATCTAGCTCCAAGATAAGCAGAGCTTGTGTTATGGGAACCACAATGACTACTAACTAATGATAACTTTTTTTAATACGTACATACATATTATACATAGAAGAAAACCCAGACCCAAGCGAATATTTGCAGATCATACGAACATTTGTTCAACGAGGCGAAACGAACCAGCAACTATCTGCATCTCACGCCTTCGCAAACTCCGCTACGTATGTCGTATTCGTTGAACAACTATTTATTTTGAAAATAATGTCTCTGTGACATAATAAATTCTTCCAAATCAGTATCATTTAATATTTAATATTTTCATTGTAGATTATTTTTTTGTGCGAAAAATAAATACAAGTCAAAAACCTTGTATACTTCAGTCGATTTATTTTATAAATGTAGGCTGCTGTCATGTCTAATTCAGTTGCCATAAATATATACCTAACAAATTTGAGTTCTGTCATGTTACAACACATTATCATGTTTCAATAAAGGTTATTTTTTGGAATAAAAGCTTTGTGTTTCTTTGTGATTCGATCAAAAATAATCCTAGTTATTATTATATTGAAAACACCATTTTATATATAATAACAATTGACGGATGACAAGAGACTTTGTGACGTATCTACTAGGTATAAACAATATAAATACTTGACACTGGTTAAATTGACAATATTATGACACATGCCATTAACGAAGATGTTTCAATAAAGGTAGTCGAATTATTATAATATAATCGGATAATAAAATATTTATCTTGAGTTATATCTGGCTTTCTCAGTAATTTAAATAAAGCTATAGTTATTGACTCGGGTATGAATAATTGGAATAAAAGTACCTATTGTGTTTCTTTGTAATTCGAAATAAAATAATTGGTTAATTATTTTATTATGAAAAGCCGCCATTTTATATAAAATAGCAAATGACGAATGGGCAGATACGACTTTGTGACGACTTCTTTTAAATCTAAACACTTGACATTGGCAAAATTGACATCATCATGACACATGCCATGAACGAAGAAGAATAGGTAGGTAAAAAGAATACCTAGGTAGTAAGTAGTAGCTTAGGTAGGAAGGTATTTCCACGTGAGAAGGGACAAAGGTTCTATTTATAGACAAACAGTGAGCAGGTGGCTGAAATGGGATGTCTATTGTTCCCCTCGTGACCTACACTATCTCGACATTTTTCATTGAAGGCATTTTTGTTAACTTTTGACTTAAAAAAATGAGGTTTTCAATTCGTCAGAATCTTTTTTACGTTTATTTTATGTATGTTCACCGATTACTAGAATTCGTCTGAACCTAATTAAAAAAAACTGTTTTTGTTTCATAAATTCAAGTGTTTCTGTCGGGTTGTTTGTTACGTTTATACGGGTGAACGGCTGAACGGATTTTGATAATATTTGATACAGAGATATATTGTATCTTGGAGAAGGGCTTGGGTTACTTTTTATCTAGATACTAGCTAGCTGTTGCTCGCGTATTCGTCCGCAATTTTTTTTAAAGAAATTGAAGCTTTAATCCTTCCCCAGGATGCTTTTTAACTCCTTGCCAAATTTTATTGATAAGTTTCAAACCAATTAAAAAGTTTCCATACAAACATACACATCCCATTTTATTCCTTTATGAGGGTTATTTTGAAAAATCCTGAAACACGTATCCAAGTATTTTGTATTTATGTATCCAAACTTAAAATACAACATTTTGCATTTTATTTATTCATAATTACCTATCAAGTTTCAAGTTAATCGCACCACGCGTTAATTAGTTTATACATTAGTTTTTACCCCTTTTCACCCACTTTGGGTTGGAATTTCTGAAAATCCCGCCTTAGGTTTTATTGCAAAAGGACTACCTTCCAAATTTTAGCTTTCTAGTATCAGCGGTTTCGGCTCGGCGATGATGAATCAGTCAGTCAGTCAGGTTAAGCTCTTTAATAGGTATAGATGTACTACGTCTGTGAAGAAGTTTAGTTGCTAGTTTTTATATATTTTCTTTTGAGCAATTCACCGCATGTAAGATGATCCAAAGTGGTCCATGTTATTGTATTTAAATTAACTGTTTGGAATTTGAATTGTATTGGAAAATGAGAAGGAAACCAATGTATTATTGTGAAATAATTACGTTTTAAAAACTAAAAAGAAAACCGACTTCATTGAATCAAATTTGAGCCATTCAAAGTAAACCGAAAAACGAGGAGGTGAGCTCCTCGTTTTTTGAAGTCGGTTAACACCACTGGAACGTCACAAGAAAGCAAATATCTAAATTTCGTTTACTTGGACTTACTTACTTTCGTTTACTTTTTTCCAGCTATTTTGATTTAAAAACCGAACTACTGAACCGAATTTGATGAAATTTCTATGGGACCAATCGGGAAGTATATCCTCTTACATTAAAATATAATTTTACAAATCGGTTCATAAAAGACGGAGACGGAGTAATGAGTTAACAAACATAAAAGAATACAACTGAATTCAGAACCTCCTCCTTTTTCTGAAGTCGGTTATAAACAATACAGCTTGCAATTGCTTTGCTCAAAAATGGCTGACATGAACCTTGAAAGATGGCACGATGAGAAACACCTATTATTATAATATTTAAACGATTATGATGCGACGGTTCTGTCATGAATGTATGGTTAGACTCACACTTTAAACCAAGCATCACCGAGCTCATTCTGCTCAATTATCTCTTCCGGCTCATTTAAATTGTCAACATCAGATGATTGCTACACCACATCACAATGAACCTAATTCTATTGTAATACAGGTGAAAGTCGAGCTGCCCTTGTGTAGGATGGATGGTGTATTGTTGCGGTCAATAAAGTTAGTTGGGTATTATTGCAATATGCCATTGAGCTGACTTTAACAAGTTACGAGGATCAGTTATGTACTGAGAAATATTATCAAGCTAGAAGACTATCGATAAAATGGAAACCAGAGAGAGAAAATAGTTGTTGGCAACACTGAGTGAGTTACTAAGGTAAGTATAATTATAACGAAAACGTGGGAACAAGGACTCTGCATAATTAATTCTGTCTGGTCGTTTTTGATAAGTATTTGAATAACAATACTTTGTTTTACACTTTTTGAAGTACATTTCTATTACTAGTTTTTCTCGTGTTATTCATGTTATATTCGATAATCTTAGCGAAATTTTAAGCAATTAATTGTGACTTCTTAGCAGAGAATTGAATTATTAGGTATGTGTAGTTGCTTCGGAATTTGAACGACGAAAAATCAAAGTAAATTCTAGCATCCATTCCGTAACTTTTAAAATAGACAGATGACAGAAGACTGCAAGTCGCAGATATGTGACGATATTATAACAAAACAAAAACACTGTAATATTGTCCCAATACAAATGCCATTATAGGAAGAAGAAGAAGAAGAAGTATTTCAACTTTTGAATGTCGTAGGGAGGATGTTACAAAATTCGTAGCCGTATAAAAATTTCGTAGATTTATAAGTGTTTTTGTAAACTTATACATAAAAAATAATCTAGTTTTAAAATGAATTTAGAATACAATTTTAGAATTGAGTAACCTCATAAATAAACATTAGTGGATATTGCACACAGAATCATCTAGCCCTAAACTAAGAATAGATTGTGTTATGGTGACCAAATGACTGAGAATACTTATATTAATCATATATATAATAATACATACATAAAATACTTTATAACACCCAGACACAGAACAAACACCTATATTCATCAAACAAATGCTTATCCTGGGAGGCAATCGGACCCTCAACCTACAGCGCAGAAGGCAGAGCTACTACCAACTGAGCTGATAGGCCAATCAATTAACACAGTACCATTTAGCCCCCCAAAAAAGCTATGGGGACAAGATGGCTGTTATAATACTTTTAAACTTGTAAATACGAGGATAATTTATACCACCCGGACACAAAAAAAGCATCTACATTCAACCATAACACAGACGATTGATTCACAGATTCTTTATTTGTTATTTATTAATAAATTAAGGTTTCTTTACATTCTAATGTAATCGTGGCAAAGACCCATCTTGCTACGGCTTCCATGATTCTTATAATGAGCTATAGAGCATCGCACTAAGTACCTACTTATAGTCGTACCTATACTAATCTACCAGCTTATCGATGACGACACAGTTACGTATATGTAACGTATGTCGAACTTTTAGACAAACAATTACTTATTTAAATCATAATCATTGTCAGTATATCCACCCTGTAGGCTTCCTTCATTTTTAACCGACTTTATCAAAAAGGAGGAGGTTCTCAATTCGTCGGAATTTATGTATGTTCACCGATTACTCGAAAACGGCTGGACCGATTTGGAAATTTTTTTTTTGTTTGAAAGGGTACTTCACAGGTGGTCCCATATAAATTTTATAAAATCGGTCGAGCTGAAAAATCAACGAAAATCAAAAGATTGTATACATCGATGATGTTTTCATGTACTTTCATACCTCGCTGTCTCATTGGAGCGGTGCGTTTATTTGGCCAACCCATATTATATAGATACAAAATACATCTACTTTCCACTAAAAATGTATTATAGGCTCGAATTTCATTCAATGAAGTCGGTATCTTTTTAGTTTTTAAAACGTAATAATTAAAACGTAATTATATGGCACAAGTACTGTTCTTCTTCATTTTTTTCTTCCTATAATTGCAGCTGTCTTGTCGACAATGTTGCCAGTGTCAAGCGATTGTTTGATAATTAAGTTTTAGTCGATGGTCATTTGTTAATTCCAAACGTCATCGCGTAATGGCCGTCTAGAACTGTCTCGGGATTCTTCGTCGTTCAAATCACATTTTACATACACTTATAATTCAATTGTCCATACTTGTCCTATGAAGTCACAAATTCTGTAAATTTCGCTAAGATTACTGAATAAAACATTCAATAAAACGAGAATAAATATGAATTTAGAAGTGCTATGTTATTTCATGAAATGACAAACGAAATGAGCTAAGGAATGGAATGAGCATGGGATTCGCTCATTCCATTCCTTAGCTCATACCTCCTATTTTTTAATGTCATCACAGAAAAAACAGTGTCATCACTGGTCTGCCGACGCTGCGTTAGATGACTTAAATACTTTCAAAATTTCCGTGAGTTACTTATACATTCAAAACACGGGTTTTACTCACGTATTATTTAGTCGATGGAGGCATCGACACTGTTTCGATTTATCTAGACTAGAGAATCTTCATTTGGGTGAATTTGATCCGCGATCGCGGTTATCGCTCGATTTTACTGTTTGCACAGAAACAGTGTCGGTGCCTCCATCGACAATATAATGCGTGTTTAAAGCTCATGTATATTAAAATGACTTGATTTATTAAAATTACTAATACTTGATTCAAATTTGAGACACAGGCACTGGGATGAAAAAGAAACACTTTTATGTACTTAGGTACTTAGGTATACTTACTTACGTAAACGCTATGGAAATGTCTGTCCAAAGTAGACTTTATCTTATGCAGTGCAAGCTGTGTTGAATAATATTGAAACGTAATGTTTGTATTGTGTATCGTTTTCCTTTTCTGGTACAGCTGTTTTCGGAATCGTTTTTGTCTGTTCTTGATTTTTATTAACCGACTTCAAAAAGAGGTGGTTTTATATTATTAAATGTTTGCTACCTCGTAACTACGTCATTTATGAACCTACTTAATAAATGTGAAGGATATACTTTCCGATTGGTCCAATAGAAATTTCATCAAAATCAGATCTGTAGTTTGGTTTTTAAATGAAAATAGCTGGAAAAATATGCCATCCAAGTAAACGAAATTTTGTATTTTGCTTTACTGTGACTTTCCAGTGGCGTTTACGTATTTTGAAAAATGATAGAGTAAGAAAAAGCGTGAAATAAAAACTTTTTAAAACGACTTCAAAATAGAAGGATGTTCATATAATATATATATATTATTATAGGCTCATATGATTATTCAATGAAGACAGTTTTCGTTTTAGGTTCTTAAAACGTAATTATTTAATACAACCGTCAAACTAGATAGAGTTCTTTTGCATTGAAAACCAATACTAAAACGAAACTATATCGAGGAACGGCGAAAAGCTAAGTCTTTTGAAATAGGTAGGTAGGTACTTTAGGTAATAAAGCTGAGCTTAGCTAATTCGTGGCCAAGGCCAAGGCCACAGACGATTAAACCTTAATAGGCTTCGTGACTCATAAAAACAGCTGATTAAGTATTGTGCTAGCATAAGCACCTAACTCGAGACAAAAATAGAAAAAAAGCACTTTTCTAATAAGTTGGTCTCAGTACTGCGGTACCACAGAACACCAGCGCTGCAAAACCATGATAGTTTTAAAAGATATAAATTACAAGTATAATATAATTTATTATAATGAATGACTAATTAGATTGATATAATTTTAATATAAAAAAGATATTGCGTTTTAAAAAATTAAGTATCTAAGTAGTGTATCAGTCATGTGGTACCTACCCATAGCACAAGCTCTGCTTACTTTGGGGCCAGATGACGCTGTGTGAAATGTCCGGCAATTTTTATTTATTTAATTTATATATAAACACTTAAACATTTTAAAATTGTAATAGTATTATTGAACGTTTAAGTCTTTAGTTTTTAGACCAAAAATAAATACTTTTCTTTCATTCATAGAGAGTTCGTCTGAGAGTCAAGAGAGAGTCAAGAGTTTGAAATCATATTTTTTTTATAATATTTTGTTTTTATTAGTAATAGTAAGTTTTTTACATAGATTTACCCTCTATCTTATAAACACATAATTAGCTAGCGTGGCGCTACAGCAATAAAGCAATAAATAGACAAGAGCTGACCTCAACACCGCCTCGGACGCCGCTATAGCGGCAGCAACATTTTGGTCGAGGCAAATTTGATTTTTTATGAGAGAAAATTGACACGAAAGAAGAAGAAGATAAATAAACATGACATATTTAAACAATACATTAGCAAATGTTTATGGGATAGTCCTATAAGAGACTGTCGAGTCTCAGGAGGAACACAAATTGTTTTAGGTAAAGTTAAGGAGCGAAGCAAGCTCACATCTCTTTCCTAATTTACTTAAATACTTAATTAACACTTAAATGCTTGAAAAATATTTATTTGATGGAAAACCAATGGGTTGTTTTAACAGAATATATCAGTAGCATAGAACAAAAAAATCAATTACAAGTTTTTACGTATAAAAATCACAATATTAATCGTTATTAACAAAGATTTGCGGAATAATATACAAAAAAAATAAAAATACACATCTAACAGCTGATCTGTCTAAGAACTGTTTAAAATGGTCTATAAATAATCATTATTAACTACGTTTACAAATAACACATAAAAAGTAGGTATAAATTTAACCTAAATTATTATCATGAAACTTTATAAATTCATGTTTGTTATTTTATGTATAATGTAAATTTTAATAATATAATTCCCTGTTAACGTTACTCATTTCTTCCGTTATTTTATATTCTCTTTCTTGAGTACTTTACGTAGGACCTCTTTTGGATCAAGACCTCCTCAAGCTGCTTTCACAAAAAACTCTTTGGTCCAAATACTTTTTGCTTTTATCTTCAATCCAGTCAGCACATAGACACACTGCATCGACGATGATTACAGAACCCTTCCTGCAACAGGTGGATAAGGGAAGGGAACATCTTTTACCCACTTGTGGCAGGTAGCATCCTGTATATTGCCAAGTACTGCTCTCATCATTGTTAGCACATATCATGACAGCTTAACTTAAGGAGACTCTTCATCTTCTTTTCTTCCTATAATGACATCTGTCTTGTCAAAAATTTGGACAGTGTCAAGTGATTGTTTTATATACGGTCTTAGTCGATCGTCATTTGCTGCTGATCGTCAGCTGCATGTTAAAACGACATCAACTTTAGGAGAATATGATTATTAAATATTTTACAAATTAATTTATAATTAAATTACAAAAGTAACAGTTACTTTAAAAACAATTTGAAACGAGGAAGTAGGAGGTAAAATATTTAAAATACATATCTACTATATTCCTTTTATAACTATTACTGCCGATAGCTATTAAATAGTGGTAAAAATATATTTTTTCCAAACAAAAGTTAATTTGCTGAGGACAGACACGGTCTTAAGGGTACCTAAAGGTATTTACTCCATTATCAAAGTAATTCAACGTACAAATTAGTACATTTATTTACAAAAATAATTACTGAAATGTATAAAATAATATAAAATACATGTGAAAAAGTTGGGCCATCTAAGGACCGTTTAAAACGATCTATAGATAGCTCAACTGATCCCGATCACTGCCAGAGGGAAAATAGGACACAGAGTAGTAGTATTGGCAGAACCTAAACACAATAAAACTTAGCTAGCTACAAAATCACAAAATCACAAACTATACCTAATGAAAGACTCACCATTTTGGAAGTAAGTTTTCAATATTTTCCAATTTTCTTCGAGCGTAAACTAAACCATTACGCAAACCTTTTTCAAAAAATTTGATACATTGGCAAAGTCATTCGAGCTGTCAAAGCCGAAATAATCGATAGTTCAAAAAGCAACCGATAGATGGTCCACCCGTTATAATGGCATTTTGTCTTCTGACGATGACAATTTTGCTAATGTTGCCAACGCTTTGTTTTAACAAAGTCCCAGTCGACCGTAATTTGTCAGTTCTAGACGTCATCGCGTCTAGACTGATCGCCTCGAATTTTCATGGATTTCTCGTTGTACAAATCAAAAAGAAACATTGTCATCTTCAATCGTCATCCCTTGAGCTAAGTCACAAATTATTGATTAAAATTCTACAAAGATTACCCATTATTATATAACAACACATCAAATAATAACTATTAGTTATTTTCAAATAAGGTTATAAATAGTACGTATTAGATGTTAATAGTTGTTACGTACCTAGTACTTATGTAATTTTATCTATGTAATCTTTCTTGATTGGTTTAAAATAATATATATTATTATATGAACTGAACATGAGATAAACGAATCAATTTATAAGAGCTATGTCTCAAAATGTCAAACGAAAAATCCTCAAAGCGTCTTGGGATTGGGAAAGTCAGTTTTTATCAACCAAGTAGGTACTCAGAGTATTAGTATACTTATTTCGTCATTGACCCAAGTTCAAATAAACATAACTCATTTTAGAACTAATAAAGTAGGCAAAGATCCAAAAGAGGTACGCTATCTAAAAATAAAAGCATCGCTCGCATGTAGGTTTATAGCTATTTGACCTCTTTTCCACGATTCATAATATTATGTATTTCGTGGCCACATCTGCGCAAGCGCTATCTCTAAACATATCAATCAACACTTCAAAGGACAGACAACCTACTGAAGGATGATTTAGAATAGATTAGCCTGTGCCTGAATATAATGATACGCTACTTTTATCCAGATAGAACAAAGCCGAGGACAGAATGTTAATAAATAAATAAAGAATTGCCGGACATTTAACACAGCGTGATCTAGCCTCAAAGTAAGCAGAGCGTGTGTTATGGGTACCACATGACTGTTATACTAACTTATATACTTTTTTTTTTTTGTAAATACGTACTTAGAAAAATACCCAGACCCCAGACAAATATTTGCAGATCATACAAACATTAGTCCCGCGGCGGGAATCGAACCAGCAAACTTCTGCGTCTCAAGCAGACCTTCGCCCACTGCTCCGCAGATGTTGTCAAATATAGGTGACACAATGTCTCTCGAAGGACTCTATAATATTTATTTCGCCTAAATTGTTTTCACTAAATATTTCACTATAACCATTACCAACTAAGCCAAGAGCAAAAATAATCATTCAGTGAAATGTTTAATGCATGACAAAAATATTGAAAATAACAAAAGCATTACCTACTCTATTAGTCATTTTGTGCCCACGTCACAAGCTATGCCTAGTTTGGGACTAGATATGTGAGTGGTGTTGACGATGATAAGTAAATTGTCCGCCAATGTTCTTTGATTATTTATTTATTACTAGCGACCCGCCCTGGCTTCGCACGGGTGCACTGCTGATACTAATTATACAACAGAATGGTTATCCCTAAGAGATAGCTATGTAAAATACTATACTATATTATTTTGATCTATCTCGTAGGGTTCAGAAAGCGTTTGCAATGTAAGCGCTAAAATATGAGTTCATTTACGACACCACATTGGAATCCTCTAAAATGATCAGTGTTTATCTACTATATTATGCTTGTATTATAATTATACATATAAACCTTCCTCTTGAATCACTCTATCTATTAAAGCATATCTCATATATCTATTACTAAGCATACATAAGGACAGACAGACAGCTGAAAGCGACTTTGTTAAAGTGAAAACTTCTTTTAGCGCGGTACACATAATTTTTAGATGAGGTAAAACCTCTGGATTCACGACACCGTTACCGTCTGGTGCGAGACGCAGCCGGCTGCCGCGCTCGCCCCATTTGATTATAAACCTTAATTCACATGTTTACAGTACTTATACTTTTGAATGGAGATGTTTACTGAGTTAGGTTCTTTGATATATTATCTACATTCTGAACAAAAAATATTGCATCATCTGTGTTCGTTCAGTATTTGATTGGCAGTCGCCATAAATACTGATTTTGAAGTGATTTATTACTAAACTCTAACGCGCCAAAATAAGTTTTCACTTCTGTCAGCACTCCCGGAGTGCAACCATTTTTTTTTATACTATGTAATGATTTGTACTTTAGGAACCAGATGTTAAAATACTTAATTTGAACCCCCATGTAGAAAACAAATACCAATGTTCCACACAAGTGAATGTTCTGGAACCCAATCCAAACCACAAACCACAATGCAAAAAAAGAGTACCACCTGAGCCGAAAGGCCACGCAAAAGATGCAATATGCATTTATTCACGACTACTATTGCATAAACTGAGTTCGATATTACTGATGCTCGTCTAGGAACTGTTCAACATTGTTAAAGCTATGCACATAACGTGATTTAAACGTCTAATTACAATGCGATCAAGATTGCTTGCACTGTAGAATGACGGTAAATTCTTGTTCTACGAGTACCTGTCAAGTTTATCGGGTTCCGCAAAACTGACATTACGGTAAAGTCTAGTTCACAACAGCGTTAACAGCTGTGATAGCTTTAAGTGGCAGCTTTGATTGATTTGCGTAACGTATTTGCAATGTGCGAACGAACACATGTCTATCATGTTGAGAGTTGGCAATCATGCGGGATTATCGTGTAGATTTGGCTTAGATGGAAGAGGAATCGGCCACTCAATTCATCTAGTCTGTAAGATGTATTAGAGTGATCCTTGTGATTGTATTGAAAACATGAACGGAATTATTAACATCTGTGCTGTGCGGGTATTTTATTAAATACATTTCATGAAAATCTGGAACACAAGCCAATCCAAGTAGGTACCTACATATGTACGTAGGTACCTACTACAGTGTGTCATGTGCCAAATACACTTAGATAATCTGTGGAAGTGCCTCTGACGAGCTCGGATGTCCAAATACTCAAAAATATGTAGTAGAGATCTGATGAGGTATCTCCCAAGCTTGGATTACAATCGAGTCCTTTTGGTTTTTTTACCCGATTTAAAAAAAAGTGGAGATTCTAAATATCTATTTTTTTCATGTTTGTTACGTGACAACTTATAACCTGATAACTATTTTTTTATTCTTATCTAAAGGATATACTTTCCGATTGATCCTATAGAAATGCCATCAAAATCGGCTCAGTAGTTTGATTTTTAAATCAAAATAACTTGAAAATATATGTCATCCAAGGAAACGAAATCTCGTATTTATTAAATAAATGAAGATTCTTTTCAGTTTTTAAGACGTTATTATCCTTACTAATATTATAAGTTTGAAAGTAACTCTGTCTGTCTGTCACGTTTTCACGCCTAAACTGCTGAACCGATTTTGATGAATTTTGGTATAGAGATAGATGGGACCTTGGAGAAGGACATAGGCTACTTTTTATTTAGGTACCACGCGTGCGAAGCCGCGGGCAGCGACTAGTATTTCGTAAATAACTTTTACCTTTGTTTTTAAAAATATCTTTTAAGGTATCTTAAAAGATATTTATATAGATATTTATTAGAATTTACTGGACTGAATATAAATGAGTATGGGTGATAAATTACACTGCTAAGTACCTAAACTGCAGTATCTTGCACATGCATTGATAAAGTTGTAGAGATGGAGTCTTAGCATGAAGTTGTAGAGTCAACATTTGACACGCAACGAAGAATACCAAAGCATGTTTGAGGGTATTTTCATGCAATGTGGGTAGTTTATATTCTTTTTCAAAATAATCAGTACCTACTCTATAATCATACGCTTTACATCATCATGACATCTTTCCTACGTCTTACTAATATTTTATCCACTAAAGGGACATTTTGTGTGGTTGTTTGAATGTTCAATGATCGAACCGATATGGATGAAACTTTGATATAGGGCCTGGCAATCTAACATTAGGCTACTTTTGGTCAACATACCACCCAGGGAAAAGTCACGGGAAACTGCTAGTTTTTTTATAGATTACCTATCATCTTATAGTGTTACTAGTTATTTCGAACCAGTGTGGTGAAAGGATTAAAGTGCGTCTCAAAAGGCTCAAAAGAACATTACTTCGAACTTTTGACGTGACAACGTCTAATAAATCGATGAACGCCGGCTGCATGCACGAAAAAGGATGACTCATTGTAACGTTACGATCGAAGCGAAAGCGCTGCACGAGCGAGCGGAAGGCACGATCAGCTTGAGCGTTCAGGTTGCGCCGACTCCTTTGTATCCATACAAAATAGAGAGAATTCAATAAAAATCATACAATTTTATTCATAAAAGTATGTAATCATTTTATCAATGTTTTGTTATGATGTTGTCACGTTAAACTGTCGTCCGTAAACCGACCTTACAGACAACCAATATTTTAGGAAAAACTTTTTGTTCACGACTAGATTCGATCTCTCCTATGTCTATGGCATTGAAACAGCCTAGGTACCTTCTTGGTGCTTGACATGGAAGCCCAGTGCGTTCATGCCTTTACCCGGTGGCGTGCCAAAGGAGCAGCACCAAACGTAGTGCCTTCCGAATTAGCTGATTCGCGTGGAAGCCGTGACCCTCGCGTGCAAGGTCGCCGTGGCAGCCAGCGACGTTGCCAATGCCAGCTCGCTTCACGTCCAAACCGTTATTTGATAATTGGATTATCAAGCCTAGTGTGAAATGGATCTAGCTAGCCAATAACAAGAGTTTGTCTACCTACTACTAGAAACAATTTATGTTGGTGCCTACGTAATGTAAAAAAAACAAGTTTTATCAGAGCATTGTGTAGTAGATAAATCACTGCGAATGCTTTCTATTGGAGCTGGACCAGACAGATAGTTTAGTGCATCTGTGGTACATCGTGCGTCTCAGGGGGTTGTATACTGGCCTAGATCGAAACAGAGCCTCTGGGAAGCAAGTATATGTAGGTCGACATAAATAGGATATTAACGTGTATTATATATAGTACGTTACCTACAATACAGATGAACAATAGAAATCGGGACAGGTTTGCCGAGGTCAGGTTATTTGTACAAGGAGATCTTTTCAAGATGAGCTGGTATACATGGTGTGGGCTCTATTATGATTTAATCCCCTTCTCGGCACAGATGAACTGAGGCCAATGATGATGATGATTTATATGTTTATATAACTCTATAATCAACATGTTATTTATAGTTTGTCGACAGCAGTATCCTTTATGTAGAGTCTGTTAGCTATCAGAAAAGTTCTAAGGGTGTCATTTAGACCGAGAACTGCCGAGCTAACATCGCAGATTCTAGACTGTTCTCGAATGTTTTCTCAACTGCCTTGTAGGGAAACTAACATTTAGCCCGTAGTTTACCTATATGAAAATTTTTGACTATTCCCTGTCTATAGTAATATTGTAATAGTATATAATAATAGTATAGTATATTAATAGTAATAGTAATGTAATAGTAATAGTATGTAATAGTATGTCCCTGTAATAGTATGTCTAATAATATAATAATATAATAATATATAATAATAATAATAGTATGTCTGGGAATAGGAAAAGTATGTCTTAAGTTAGTCTAGCTGACAAAAGATTTTTTCGGGCGAATACCGTTTAAACGATACGTATAATGCGTATGTTCCTACTAAAGTTTTGCGTGTTTAACTCTAGATAGGTACACAGAGATTTTCTTATATAATTATATTACTAGCTGACCCAGCAAACGTTGTATTGCCTAATTGAAAAAAAATTGTGGCTCACCAAATTTTTTTTTTATGTTAACACTTGCCCTTAACACTTAGGGGTATAAAAATTTGTTATAAACCTATTCTCAGACCTACTGAATATACATATAAAGTTTTGTCAAAATCGGTCAAGCCATTTCGGAGGAGTATAAACACGAAAACTGTGACACAAGATTTTTATATATATAGGGATAAAATGTAAGCAGGTACCTACTTATTGAGCTAGGCATACAAATTATGATCCAAGAAGCTAGGAGCTATAAGACACTGCTAAATACGGTTGATATATTTTCTTTTCAACCGACTTCAAAAAAGGAGGAGGTTTTCAATTCGACTGTTTTTTTATGTTTGTTACCTCATGACTCCATCATTTATGAACCGATTTGAAAAAATCTGATTTCATGTGAAAGGATATACCTACTTCCCGATCGGTACCATATAAATTTCCTAAAAATCGGTTCAGTAGTAGGAATAACCGAAAAAAATATATGAAACGAAATTTTGATGTTTTGCTTTTTTATACATGAAGTCGGTTGTCTTTTTAGTTTTTAAAACGTTATTATAAAACTAAACGATGTTGTTATACGGCAATTAGGGTATAGGTACTTAGTAGGTATAAGAAATACAACATTTGCTTCGCTTGCTGAGGGCAAGTTTCTCTTTCAGCTGGTCATGCGATCTTGAACTGAAGCCGTGCTTCTACACGTTTTCTAGCAGTCCTCGCGTTGCCTGGTATTAGCATGTAAAGTTATACTTAAGTACCAGGTAGGTATCCATACACAGGATGTGGTAATTAACTAACCTACCTTTAACACGAGATTCAGCTACCAATCTCGTGATACAGGTAGATCTTTTTTTATATTCAAGGTTATCGCTAGGTACGTATCGTTAATACATATTTACGTACCGACCTAACTAATGTAAGTAAATAATATTTTTCATAATCAACTCGGATTACCTATATATTAAAAAAACATCGACTGGCGTTCGGGCAGTCTTAATTTAATAAATAAAAAATAAATAAATAAATAATGCTGGAAATTTCACACAGGATCATCTGGCCCCAAAGTAAGCAGAGCTTGTGTTATGGGTACCGCATGACTGCTGTACTACATACTTTTTTTTGTAAATACATACATATTATACATATTATACCCAGACCTGAGACAAATACTTGTAGATCATACAAACATTTGTCCCGCGACGGGAATCGAACCCGCAACCTACTGCGTCTCAACTGGACTTTAATCCACTGCGTCACAGAGGTCGTTTGGTTTGCTTAGGGGACTTGTCTCCCGTGTTGTCTTCGTTGGAGGAGACAGAGAAACTCCGGTGTTCTTGGCTCTCCCGCCAAGGGTAGACGAAGTAGGTATTATGTCGTTTTAAAAGTAGTTTTCGCTTGGCTTTATTTGACTTATATATTCAAGTCTGTTTAGATATTCTGAATTTAACTATTTAAATCCATACTATCATACTAAGATTACTAATAAATATATTTTCTGTCGTTTTTTATCCTTTCACGGTTGAGCGGCTGAACGGATTGTAATGAAATTTGGTAAGAGATAGATTGTATCTCGAGAGCACAGGTTACGCTATTACGTGTGCGAAGTAATGAAAATACTCGTAGGTATTTGTTCTGTTCTGTAGTATATTGGTTTGTATTTTACAATATATAAGCATTCTATATATTTTAAATTCTATCTGAAGGCTATGCTTAGTTTGGGGCTAGATGGTGTTGTGTACATTTTTCCCCATTATTATGTATTTATTCAAAATACCCAATCCCCGAGTCCCAATGAATAGAAATAGCGTCAGCAACAAAGTATCAACACGTAATTTGATGGTAAAAACTTGTTATCATAATTGCGTGACTAAGATCAGTTTCCTTGTGTCTCGGCTCACCTGGTAGGTATCTACATGGAAACGTCATGTTAATAGCGCCGTGGAAGTTCTTAGGCCTTGCGATCAGTATATTTACTACCTACTAGCTGCTGCTCGTGGCTTCACACAAGTATAATAATAATAAGTATAATAATAATCTCGGACATTTCACACAGCATCATCAGGCCCCATACTAAGCAGAGCTTGTGTTATGGGTACCATATATACTACTGATATACTACTTATATATATATATTTGTAAATACCTACATATTATACATAGAAACACCCAGACCCGAGACAAATACTTGCAGATCATACAAACATTTGTCCCGCGGCGGGAATCGAACCCGCTGCGGTGTACTTATTATGTACTTAAACACCACCACCCGGTGGTGTTTGAGTACATGATAATTACGTGTTAAACTACTGATCCAAATTTTTATGAAATGAATTTGATGAATTTATACGGGACCAATCGGGAAATAGTTTTTCAAATCGGTTCATAAATGACGGAGTTATGAGGTAACAAACATAAAAAACAGTTGAATTCAGAACCACATCCTTTTTTGAAGTCGGTTAAAAAGTAGCCCATATCATTCCCCAAAATACATTATTTCTTCTTGCAAAATTTCATCAAGATACGTTCAGCCGTTTAACCGTGAAAAGGTAACAAACAAACAGACATAGGTACAGAAATGCTCTCGAATTTGTATTATTAAGATTGATTGTTGTAATCAGTTATCCGCACTTATCATCTAACAGATAACACTGTTACCACTTAGAATACCACTTAGAATAATATTCAGTCGTATTCTCTATCTTGTTTTAAAATTCAGGTCCAAAATCGTTCATTTAACATCTACCAGCAAATGAACAGTAAGTGCCCAAGATCGTGACTCGGCATCTCTCTCTGCCGCAAAAACTACGAAATTGACTACCTACGTAAAAAATGAGGCCGATGAACGTTTTAAATTTAGCTATTTTCTGAAAGATGTCTGTTATATTATAGTAGGACATTTTATAAATACAGATATAGTCATATTCACTATACTTCAGTAATAAGAGTCACAGATAATAATGTTTTATTTAGTAGCAACAAGCTGAAACTGTACCTGTTTAACCGCACTCTCAGAGAACAGATTTATAATAATAAATTATATTATTATATATAATAAATATTTAATAATAAATTATATTATTCTTATTATTATTAGATTCCCCAATATTGTTGAAGGATTATCTTGATTTAATAACTTTATTTTAATAACTTGACAAAACAATTCCCATACCAACTGTAGATAGTAGACACTTACTCGTGTTTAGTGTTGCCCTATTTTAATTTTTGCTTCTTTTTTCATTATTTTATGTATGTCAAAGAAAAAATGTATTTATTTATTTCTTTATCCAGAGAAACCTATAATTAGGTGTGTCTACCATATTCACTAAGTTTACTCAGCGTATGTTTTTAACTGTTATCCTTTTCAATAGAATAAAATAAAAAGTAAAAGAAATAAAAAATCTGCTTGATAGGTAAGCAACATGATTATTTTTTGCCGTTTTGCGTAGTAAATATTGTGGCTATTATTTATTTCCAGAGTTATTTCAGGTTTTATTTGTAATTTTGGTGATTTTGAGAACTTAATCTAGAGTTATTGATTCGGGTGTGAATAATTGGAATTGAAAGTTATGTGTTTCTTTGTGATTGGAGCAAAAATAATCCGTGTAATTATTTTATAAAGAGACAACATTTTTTTTAAATATCAAACGACGAGCGAAAACATACGACTTTGTGAAGTCTTACTATAAACACAAAATTGTCATCATACATGCCAATGACTAAGAAGAAGAAGAAGAAGAATATGGTAGCAACAAACCTTAGCTATCATGACTAATTATGACTAACACACGATTGAGGCTTTGGATAGGAAGAAGTATTTTTACTTTGAATAACTGGTTTTTATATAATAAGTTGTATTGAACGCAACATCATGTTGTGTCGGACGCCATTTTGTGACGTCATCCCATAGATTGAGACACAACATAGAACTTTTTTCTTAATAAGTATTGTTACTACAAGCTGCTTTAATTTAATTTTTGTTTATTTCTTGTTTTAACATGGCTGTGTGTCGCTCGGTTCCTAGTGTAGGTACGTGCCAGTGCAAGCAAATTAACTCTTCATCTTTCTTTCTTGTAAAATAATGATTACCTATTGACTAACCTGTCAGCTCAGTTGGAAGTAGCTCTACTTTCTGCACTGTAGGTTGAGGGTTCGACTCCCTCCTAGGATAAACATTTGTGTGAAGAACATAGGTGTTTGTTCTATAAAGTATCATAAGTATGTATTTAAAAATATATATGTATTCTAGCAGTCATCTAGTCACCATAACACAAGCTATGCTTAGTTTGGGACTAGATGGTGTTGTGTTGTCCATCAATATTTATTTATCGCTACAATGACGAAGGTACAGATTATAGAAGGCCGTGGAAGCAGAGCTGTGACAGCAGGTGTGTTCTTCATTTATTTATTTACTATCCCGACCGAACTACATTTTTGCGTGAATTGGAGCGTAATTTATTGAAGAGTCGCGTGTCATGACATAAAATCAGGGTTCGAACTCGACATGGAATCCTTATGAATTAGGAGTATCAGCCAGATTTGTGGAGTGGACTGATAGAATACTTATATATTTTTTAATAAATAATTAATAATGCCGGAGGTTTCACATAAGATCATCTGGCCCCAAAGTAAGCTTGAGTTATGTATGTGTGCTTGTTGTGTATGTGGGAACCACATGACCGATATACTTACCACTTATTTATATACTTTTTTTTTGTAAATACATACACATGATACTTTATAGCACTCAGACACAGAACCAACACCTATGTTTAACACACAAATGTTTGTCCGGGGAAGAAATCGAATCCTTAATCTACAGTTTAGTTATAAATTATTGTATATTTGCTGACTAGATAAATAAAATAATTACGTTTTAAAAACTAAAAAGAATACATTGACTATAATATATACGATTTTTAGATTTTTGTTGATTTTTTTAAAAACTGCTTAACCGATCTCGATAAAATTTAAATGGTACCACTGGAAAGTATAGAAAGTACCCTTGGAAACAAAAAAAAAAAAAATTACCAAATCGGTTCAGGCGTCTTTGAGTAATTGGTGAACGTACGTACATAAAAAAAAAGATTCCGACGAATTGAGAACCTCCTACTTTTTGAAGTCGGTTAATTAATCAATATTGCTGGACAATGCACACAACACCATCTAGCCCCAAACTAAGCATAGCTTGTACTATGGTGTCCAGATGATTGACATTAATACTTTTATATTTAGGTAAACACTACTAGGTATATTTAGAAATACTACTAAGTAGGTACTAGTACATAAGATGGTGTTGGGTTGGTTTGCAACCTGACCACTTGTAATTTTTATTGTTACTAATTTTGAAAGCCTCACTGTACGTGGTCCGGGACACCCTTGGCCAATTTATTTTTGCTAAATGGATTACAGACAGCCAATCAGAAAATTGATTTCAGTGGATATTTAACATTGCTTACTTTGGGGCCAGACTATGCTGAGTGAAATGTCCGGCATTAATTAATATTACTTATTATGTGTATTATTGGTATCAGCTTACTTCTTCAGCAGCTTCGACTCTCGACTTCTTTAATTTACTATAATCCTATCTGAATATCATATTTAAAGTTTGAAGATGGTAAAGGTCATTTTCCCTTTATTTACTAGTCTTATGAGAATAACCGAAAAATTATTCGATATTATAGTCATGGAATGGAAACTGAACGGATGAGCGGTAGGAAGGCACGTCGGTATCCACTTGAACTGATCAACATTAGGCATACCGTGACGTTATAACCACATCACTTCATTCCACTATCTACTTACAGCCTAGCATGTACTTGCATTTAATCCGCGCTGTTTAAAACTTGCTATTCTTAAGTCTATTCTGATGTTTGTAAATTTCAATGTGTTTTTTTTTCTCTAATTCCATTCTCCACGGAAAAAAGCGAGAAATTCGCTTTTTTTATTATAGATAGACCTACGTTTGACCACGATCTTGCCTGATGGTAAGCCACGATGCGGCTGACGATGGGACACGAAGGTCTAGAAGACACCTATTTACTCTTCGCTTGAGGAGACCCAGATTCAAGCCAAGAGTAAATGTCAGCTGTCAGAAGACAGACGACGGCAAGAAATTCCAATCCTTGTACGTATTATAAATGTGGAAGCAATGCGTTATTCGCTGCTGAGGCATTATTTTATTTGCAAAGATACTGATACCAACTAGTCTATAAGTTAGGGGTCTATCTAATAAACACACAGTGGTGGCAATTCGGTTGGCACCAACCTAACTAATTTTAGCTAAAATTAGGTTTAGACTGTCAAATGAAACTTTGTTATTCTGCTGTTACCAACTTTTCCTAATTTAATTTTATCTAATTTAATTAAGCGTTCCTTATTTAGTTAGATGGTACCAACGGAATAGGTTTTACAAATGATATGGCTAACTAAAATATATTTTAGGCACTCCTAAATTTAGAAATGAACCAACCGAATTGCCACCAGCTAATTGTTTAAATCTATTCCTATCTCTGTTCTTAGACATTAGAATGATAAGGACAGAGCATACTTAGCTAAATATGTGATTAGTTATAAGATCGAGGGTTATTGTGTACTAGCTGATTTGATTTGATTGATTTTATTATAGTATAGTAGTAAAAAAATAATAATATAAATATGCTGTTATTACCATGATATATGATAGATTTTACCAATGGCAGTGATCTGGATCAGTTGAGTTACTATAGATCGTTTTAAACGGTCCTTAGATAGCTCAACTGTTCTGTGATGTATTTTAGATTATTGTGTATTATTCTGGACATTTCTGTAATTATTTATGTAAATAAATGTATGTATAGGTAGTTACAATATTAACATTATAAACAGACATTGAAATGTTTCTTTTGTAGAGATGTTTATATAGACTAGTGGTTGCCCACTGGTCGAAATTCAACCATAATTAATTAATAATTACTGTATGCATAATAAAAAAAAAATATTAGCATTCTGCACTCCTTCTCTATATAAACTAAAGTGTGTGAAATTTCATACTCCTCCGTCCGAGCAATTTTTGTAAAAAGGAGAACAAAGTTTTTGTTTCACGTATTAATACGAGTATATAGATAAAACAATTAGGTATGTACGTTTTTGCACATTGTATAATCTCGACTAAGATACGCCGGCTATCCTACGAGCCGGTAAACATTTGCGTAAGAAATCCAAAAACTAACCAACGTTTCTGTAAACATTTGCGTTTCAAATCCCAGAAACGTTATCTTAAACACGTATGGAAAGTATCACGCCATCGATCGGGAAGAGTCTAGAATAGCTGGAAACCAAATCTCGTTAATAAAAGAATATTTTCAGATAAATCTTGGATAACCAAACCACCATCAAAATAATTTATTTTGATTGCATGATTGTAATATCGTAGGTATCGGAACCACATGACTGATATACTATTCATATACATTTTTTTTATAAATACTTACATATTATACATAGAAACACAGACTAGTGACAAAAACAAGCAGATCATACAAAGATTTGTCCCGTCTGCGTCTCAGCTAATAGGTACCTATACTGTACCTGTATTCCAAATAAGATATCATGCCTATATCATGGCTATGCGAGGAAGATAATGTTATTCATCGAATTTTGATCGAACGAGCTCGAGTCTCGACTCATAAAATGAGAACAGACAAAATAATGTTACCGAGCTTGTGTTCCGAATTTATTTGCAATCTATCAAGGATTGTATAATCAATCAATGACTGAGCAAAATATCAACCTTTTATCACCTAATTAGCAAAGGGTGCTGTTAAAATATGGCTTGTCCTTGTCTTATAAGGTTAATGGATAACATATTTAACAATAAATTTAAATTTAACAATATTTAACAACTTTCAAAACTTGCGTGAGTTGTACATTTTGAACCGTGCGAACCGCGGACCGCAGATCAAACTCACTGATTCTCTAACTGAATCGAAACAGTGTCGGTGCCTCCATCGACAAAATAATACGAGTGTAAAGCCCATGTTTATCAAAATGTTTATATAACTATATGTGCATATAGGATAGGTAATAAATAATTTGACTGGCCTGTCCGCTCAGTTGGTAGTAACCATGCCATGCGTTGTTAGGTTGAGAGCTCGATCCCAGAAGAATGTGATGTGTATATTTGTGTGATGAATATAAGTGTTTGTTTTGTGTCTGGGTGTTATAAAGTATCATAGGTGTATTTATAAATATATAAGTATTCTATCAGTTATCTGGTCACTATAATACAAGCTATGCTTAGTTTGGGACTAGATGGTGTTGTGTGAATTGTCCACTTTTTAAGTAGATACTTAAAATTAGTTGATTTACAGCCATACTCGTAAAATGATGCTAATTTTTGAAGTAGATGTTGGAGCTTTGTTGGACTCGTGGTCTCTACGTTAGGTGATAAGGTGTGGTAATGTTAACACAGAAATCATGCTATATTAATTTCCCTCCACTGTCTTGCCATCAGATTGAGTTCACTGACATAGGTGAGTACCTTAAAACCAATTCCATTCGTGTTTTTATTTTGCTAAAACCGGTATCACCTGATCTACCAGTCTGCTGATATCAATTCGGCGTTCCGTTATACCTAAGTAAAAATAAGTTGTTCTTACATAATAAAATTATTAAATAAAAATAAATAATGCCGGACATTTCACACAGCATAATCTAGCCCCAAAGTAAGCAGAGCTTGTGTTATAGTTATATGTACCTACCACATGACGGATATACCTACTACATTTTTTTTTTTGTAAATGCATTTTATACATGGAAACACCAGACCCGAGACAAATACTTGCAGATCATTATATTATGATAAAATACCTATATTTGTCAAATACCTCTCACTCATTCATCACGAAATCTCGGAAAGCACCAAACGGATTGGCATGAAATTTGATATGCAGCTTCCTCTAGGGCCGTAGGTGCTCGCTAAGAAAGGTTTTCAAAAAAATCACTCGGGTCAAACCACGAAATCCGCGATTACCTATGCTTTGTAATTTATATGAAACATTTATTCGTTCAATTATTATCTTGCTACTTTTTATCTACCACGCGGGAAAAGCCGCGGGAAACAGCTAGTATATGATTAACGATAGTTTTCTTCCACGACAATCCACGATAATCCTAGCTCACAGCCATGCGCTGTCCACAATTGCATGGTTGACAATTAACAGGATGGCAATTTAGGTCCACTCAAGGAAACATAATATGATCCGTGGGTCAACTGCTGTGTATTTCTAAATGTCTTTGAACAGAACTATTTGTATTGTATAAACTATTAGACTCGTGTAAGTTTACCATTGAATTCGTCCACCGTCTTTTTCCATATTTTTACATAACTAAGAAATCAGCTTATGGTTGGAAATTCAAACACGTAAATATTCATGGTTTTGTTCGAACGAGAAACAAAGGCATGACGCAATTGACCCGTGGGTATAGAATACACATTTTCAGTTTGCTTTCACAGAAGATCATCTGTAATTACAGTCGTTATTTAGAGATAATGCGGTCATCTGATATTTTATTTCTGTTCGGAAAATAGCATATGTTCGATCAATAATACCTATATACCGAGCCAGCTTTCTTATTTGATGTTGCTAACTGGGCCAAGTTCCAAACGTGACCTATAAAATATCGTTGAATAACCCAAACTTTGTTATTAACTTGGAACCAGCTCAAATGAGAATGTTGTGACACCTCCACCCTTAACATGAACTATCGAAGGGTAGATCGGCACATACCTGCTTGTTTTATTAACATTTTTGGGGACAGGTAATCGTTTTTATTAGAAGTATAGAAATTTAAAGCTTACATAAAGGGTAGTCTGAAGAAAGCGTATTATAATATACTAGCGACCCGCCCCGGCTTCGCACGGGTGTTTATTTACGACATCACATTAGAAAAAAAAATCAGTGTTTCTTTGCTATATTATGCATGTATTATACATATAAACCTTCCTCTTAAATCATTTTCTCTATCTATTAAGATAAACTGCATCAAAACACGTTGTGTAGTTTTTAAGATCTAAGCATACATTGGGACAGACAGACAGCGGCAAGCGACTTTGTTTTACTTTTACTATGATGTAGTGATATGATATAGTCATATATAATTATAATACGCTTTCATCTTTCTTCATGATTGTTAAAAATGCATGATCTCATGTTGCTCTGCCCTCAGACAGTTAACTGACAGATTTGCAATTTATAAAATATTGTAATCTTGTATTAGTTTTATGTAGTATGTAAGATGGATCATACAAAAAAAGCGCTAGGACCAGGACGAGTTTCTTGCTAGTTCTTCTCGAGGAATTGGCACCTAAATTCATCTAGTATGTAAGACGTTTCAAAGTGTTCCATGTTGTGATGATCATTGTATTGAATAAAATTATTTGAATTTGAATTTGTTATAAGTCGTTTCTATATATGACACTGTGTCACTCTGATAAAAGAAAGCATATGTAGGCATTACATTCAATAGAAGTGCTGACGTAGCTTGCTAAGTATTGTACTTACTTAAAAACAGATGAACGTATACCTACGTTAAACAATAGATTTATGACCGAAGGACCGGTTAATGAGAGCTTTCGTGCTTTTAACACCATGGTCACGGCTATAAAAGTTCGACGGGGGCCATGACGAAGGCCTCCGGGAGCTATGAACTCTGGCACCAGGGTTGGCCGAACTCAACCAACCTAGTGACACAGACATATTGAACCCAAAACATGAACTCGAATGATGCGTTCAATTTCACCTGAATGTGTGTTAATTGGCATAGTAAGCTGCTCTAGTAAAGAAAATTAGAAGCAGTTAAGTGGTTAACGGAATCTGAATCTGGGTAAATGATTCATGGTTGTGGTTGTAGGTAAGTGATTGTTAATTTCTAAAGCTCGATCTTTTGTTCGGCCTGAAAGTATAGGACAACATAATCACTGGCAGAAATGCGTTTTTAGGCAATATTCAAGAGTTTTTTACTTCACTTTCGAAACTTTCGTGAGTTGTACACATCTTCTAATTGGCCTCAATTGTGTTGGCACCAACCTAACTAATTTTAGCTAATATTAGGTTTAGAACTGTCAAATGAAACTCTGGTATTCTGCTGCTACCAACTTATCCTAATTTAATTTTGTCTAATTTAATTAAGCGTTCCTAATTTAGTTAGATGGTACCAACCGAATAGGTTTTACAAATGCTTTGACTAACTAAATATATTTTAGACAATTCCTAATTTTAGAAATGAACCAACCGAATTGCCACCATTGATTGGTGGCCTTTAAATGAGCAATTCTGGTATAAATGTATGTATATATATTATCTAAATCTCGGAAACGGCTCCAACGG
The DNA here is from genome assembly GCA_948098915.1 of Lampropteryx suffumata. Classification (NCBI taxonomy): domain Eukaryota; kingdom Metazoa; phylum Arthropoda; class Insecta; order Lepidoptera; family Geometridae; genus Lampropteryx; species Lampropteryx suffumata. The sequence continues at coordinate 15,429,847 of OX402553.1, forward strand.
TTTTCATCCAGTTACTTTTGCTAAGCACGGGTTTTATTCACGTATTATTTTATCGATGGAGCCACTGACAAAATAATACGTCGGTAAAACCCGTGTTTATCAAAATATATAGTTTTTACTTAATAACATTCAGTTAACTAACTTAACTGCCTGAATGAGAATTTCAATGATTGTAGTAATTTTCATGTGGCACTTTGTGAAATGTGTAGTTATTAACTTAGACTAGGTACTTACATAAAACATCTCTCATTAAAAAATGCAGTAGAAATGGTGATGCATATGACCTTCAGTTCAGAAGTTCCGTGAATTTATTTACACAGCCTGTTTCAATATACCGTTGGAAGAGAGATTCTAGTAACTCAATGTTTTCAGAGAACCAGTTATTCTAGCCGTTTTACTCGTTATTATGTGTTTGGTTGTTTTATCCGGTATCTTACGGTATCGGGTTGAATAAAGGTCAATTCTGCTTACTCGTAGAATTGTTTCACTGCTAGCGTAAAAACCTTTGATGTAGCGAAGAGACTAATAATAGTTTATTAATATAATGACGAAGCAAAAGCTATTTTATGATCTGCTTGCAAATAAATTAGCAATTTTGGTATTATTTATTAGTAGGTACTATTCGAACTCTATGCTGTTGAAAATTCAAAATATACTTCTCCGTCAACTCGCTCGGCCGGACATGTTGTAGGAAATATTTTATTTTGTAGTTAGATTTCAAGTAAGGAGGTTTCAAGGAGGTCTTTCTACTATACTACCAAGGAGGTTTTTTAATATAGATATTTGTTTAATAAAAATCAGAATAGTTTTCGAAGTTTTATGCTGAAATTATTATGAACAAACCGCGTTTTAAAATTTATTTCAAGCGTTTGGTACATTGAGTGACCCAAGATCTGATTCCTATCTGGCTCAGCGCATTAGCATTGCTTTTCAACATGGCAATGTCGCCAGTATTTTGGGAACGCTAACCTCTGGGAGTGATCTGGATCAGTTGAGCTGTCTATAGATCGTTTTAAACGGTTCTTAGATAGCTCAACTGTTTCACATGTATTATATACTATTGTATATTATTCTGTATATTTCTATAAATAAATCAATTTATTTTAAGAAATACTATGATTATGAATAACAGCCTGTTTAACAAGCCATAAACCTCATCATGATAACTCTTTACCTTTTTATTTTGCTAACTTCATGGTGTTTTTTTCGTTTGGGACCTAACCACTAGCTTTTCGTGTCGTAGAACCTTAAAAAATCGAAGACTGGCTTCTCAGTAATTTAAATAAAGCTATAGTTATTGACTCGGGTATGAATAATTGGAATAAAAGTACCTATTGTGTCTCTTTGTAAATCGAAATAAAATAATTGGTTAATTATTTTATTATGAAAAGCCGTCATTTTATATAAAATAGCAAATGACGAATGGGCAGATACGACTTTGTGACGACTTCTTTTAAATCTAAACTCTTGACATTGGCAAAATTGACATCATCATGACACATGCCATGAACGAAGAAGAATAGGTACGTAAAAAGAATACCTAGGTAGTAAGTAGTAGCTTAGGTAGGAAGGTATTTCCACGTGAGAAGGGACAAAGGTTCTATTTATAGACAAACAGTGAGCAGGTGGCTGAAATGGGATGTCTATTGTTCCCCTCGTGACCTACACTATCTCGACATTTTTCATTGAAGGCATATTTGTTAACTTTTGACTTCAAAAAATGAGGTTTTCAATTCGTCAGAATCTTTTTTACGTTTATTTTATGTATGTTCACCGATTACTAGAATTCGTCTGAACCTAATTAAAAAAATTTTTTTTTGTTTCATAAATTCAAGTGTTTCTGTCGGGTTGTTTGTTACGTTTATACGGGTGAACGGCTGAACGGATTTTGATAATATTTGATACAGAGATATATTGTATCTTGGAGAAGGGCTTGGGTTACTTTTTATCTAGATACTAGCTGTTGCTCGCGACTTCGTCCGCATTTTTTTTAAAGAAATTGTAGCTTTAATCCTTCCCCAGGATGCTTTTTAACTCCTTGCCAAATTTTATTGATAAGTTTCAAACCAATCACACCCATTAAAAAGTTTCCATACAAACATACACATCCCATTTTATTCCTTTATGAGGGTTATTTTGAAAAATCCTGAAACACGTATCCAATTATTTTGTATTTATGTATCCAAACTTAAAATACAACATTTTGCATTTTATTTATTCATAATTACCTATCAAGTTTCAAGTTAATCGCACCACGCGTTAATTAGTTTATACATTAGTTTTTACCCCTTTTCACCCACTTTGGGTTGGAATTTCTGAAAATCCCGCCTTAGGTTTTATTGCAAAAGGACACTACCTTCCAAATTTTAGCTTTCTAGTATCAGCGGTTTCGGCTCGGCGATGATGAATCAGTCAGTCAGTCAGGTTAAGCTCTTTAATAGGTATAGATGTACTACGTCTGCGAAGAAGTTTAGTTGCTAGTTTTTATATATTTTCTTTTGAGCAATTCACCGCATGTAAGATGATCCAAAGTCGTCCATGTTATTGTATTTAAATTAACTGTTTGGAATTTGAATTGTATTGGAAAATGAGAAGGAAACCAATGTATTATTGTGAAATAATTACGTTTTAAAAATCTAAAAAGAAAACCGAGCCATTCGAAGTAAACCGAAAAACGAGGAGGTGAGCTCCTCGTTTTTTGAAGTCGGTTAACATCACTGGAACGTCACAAGAAAGCAAATATCTAAATTTCGTTTACTTGGACTTACTTACTTTCGTTTACTTTTTTCCAGCTATTTTGATTTAAAAACCGAACTACTGAACCGAATTTGATGAAATTTTTATAGGACCAATCGGGAAGTATATCCTCTTACATTAAAATATAATTTTACAAATCGATTCATAAAAGACGGAGACGGAGTAATGAGTTAACAAACATAAAAGAATACAACTGAATTCAGAACCTCCTCCTTTTTCTGATGTCGGTTATAAACAATACAGCTTGCAATTGCTTTGCTCAAAAATGGCTGACATGAACCTTGAAAGATGGCACGATGAGAAACACCTATTATTATAATATTTAAACGATTATGATGCGACGGTTCTGTCATGAATGTATGGTTAGACTCACACTTTAAACCAAGCATCACCGAGCTCATTCTGCTCAATTATCTCTTCCGGCTCATTTAAATTGTCAACATCAGATGATTGCTACACCACATCACAATGAACCTAATTCTATTGTAATACAGGTGAAAGTCGAGCTGCCCTTGTGTAGGATGGATGGTGTATTGTTGCGGTCAATAAAGTTAGTTGGGTATTATTGCAATATGCCATTGAGCTGACTTTAACAAGTTACGAGGATCCGTTATGTACTGAGAAATATTATCAAGCTAGAAGACTATCGATAAAATGGAAACCAGAGAGAGAAAATAGTTGTTGGCAACACTGAGTGAGTTACTAAGGTAAGTATAATTATAACGAAAACGTGGGAACAAGGACTCTACATAATTAATTCTGTCTGGTCGTTTTTGATAAGTATTTGAATAACAATACTTTGTTTTACACTTTTTGAAGTATTTCTATTACTAGTTTTTCTCGTGTTATTCATGTTATATTCGATAATCTTAGCGAAATTTTAAGCAATTAATTGTGACTTCTTAGCAGAGAATTGAATTATTAGGTATGTGTAGTTGCTTTGGAATTTGAACGACGAAAAATCAAAGTAAATTCTAGAATCCATTCCGTAACTTTTAAAATAGACAGATGACAGAAGACTGCAAGTCGCAGATATGTGACGATATTATAACAAAACAAAAACACTGTAATATTGTCCCAATACAAATGTCATTATAGGAAGAAGAAGAAGAAGAAGTATTTCAACTTTTGAATGTCTTAGGGAGGATGTTACAAAATCCGTAGCCGTATAAAAATTTCGTAGATTTATAAGTGTTTATGTAAACTTATACATAAAAAATAAACTAGTTTTAAAATGAATTTAGAATACAATTTTAGAATTGAGTAACCTCATAAATAAACATTAGTGGACATTGCAGACAAAATCATCTAGCCCTAAACTAAGCATGGCTTGTGTTATGGTGACCAAATGACTGAGAATACTTATATATGATTAAATACATACATAAAATACTTTATAACACCCAGACACAGAACAAACACCTATATTCATCACACAAATGCTTATCCTGGGAGGCAATCGGACCCTCAACCTACAGCGCAGAAGGCAGAGCTACTACCAACTGAGCTGACAGGCCAATCGATTAACACAGTACCATTTAGCCCCCCAAAAAAGCTATGAGGACAAGATGGCTGTTATAATACTTTTAAACTTGTAAATACGAGGATACTTTATACCACTCGGACACAGAAAAAGCATCTACATTCAACCATAACACAGACGATTGATTCACAGATTCTTTATTTGTTATTTATTAATAAATTAAGGTTTCTTTACATTCTAATGTAATCGTGGCAAAGACCCATCTTGCTACGGCTTCCATGATTCTTATAATGAGCTATAGAGCATCGCACTAAGTACCTACTTATAGTCGTACCTATACTAATATACCGGCTTATCGATGACGACACAGTTACGTATATGTAACGTATGTCGAACTTTTAAACTAAAACTATTACTTATTTAAATCATAATCATTGTCAGTATATCCACCCTGTAGGCTTCCTTCATTTTTAACTGACTTTATCAAAAAGGAGGAGGTTCTCAATTCGTCGGAATTTATGTACCTATGTTCACCGATTACTCGAAAACGGCTGGACCGATTTGGAAAATTCTTTTTTTGTTTGAAAGGGTATAATTCAGGTACAATTTTATCAAAATCGGTCGAGCTGAAAAATCAACGAAAATCAAAAAATTGTATACATCGATGATGTTTTCATGTACTTTCATACCTCGCTGTCTCATTGGAGCGGTGCGTTTATTTGGCCAACCCATATTATATAGATACAAAATACATCTACTTTCCACTAAAAATGTATTATAGGCTCGAATTTCATTCAATGAAGTCGGTATCTTTTTAGTTTTTAAAACGTAATAATTAAAACGTAATTATATGGCACAAGTACTGTTCTTCTTCATTTTTTTTCTTCCTATAATTGCAGCTGTCTTGTCGACAATGTTGCCAGTGTCAAGCGATTGTTTGATAATTAAGTTTTAGTCGATGGTCATTTGTTAATTTTAAACGTCATCGCGTAATGGCCGTCTAGAACTGTCTCGGGATTCTTCGTCGTTCAAATCAAATTTTACATACACTTATAATTCAATTGTCCATACTTGTCCTAGGAAGTCACAAATTCTGTAAATTTCGCTAAGATTACTGAATAAAACATTCAATAAAACGAGAATAAATATGAATTTAGAAGTGCTATGTTATTTCATGAAATGACAAACGAAGAATCCCATGCTCCTTCCATTCCTTAGCTCATACCTCCTATTTTTTAATGTCATCACAGAAAAAACAGTGTCATCACTGGTCTGCCGACGCTGCGTTATATGACTTAAATACTTTCAAAATTTCCGTGAGTTACTTATACATTCAAAACACGGGTTTTACTTACGTATTATTTAGTCGATGGAGGCATCGACACTGTTTCGATTTATCTAGACTAGAGAATCTTCATTTGGGTGAATTTGATCCGCGATCGCGGTTACCGCTCGATTTTACTGTTTGCACAGAAACAGTGTCGGTGCCGCCATCGACAATATAATGCGTGTTTACAGCTCATGTTTATTAAAATGACTTGATTTATTAAAATTACTAATACTTGATTCAAATTTGAGACACAGGCACTGGGATGAAAAAGAAACACTTGTATGTACTTAGGTACTTAGGTATACCTACTTACGTAAACGATATGGAAATGTCTGTCCAAAGTGGACTTTATCTTATGCAGTGCAAGCTGTGTTGAATAATATTGAAACGTAATGTTTGTATTGTGTATCGTTATCGTTGTATTGTGTTCTTGATTTTTATTAACCGACTTCAAAAAGAGGTGGTTTTATGTTATTAAATGTTTGCTACCTCGTAACTACGTCATTTATGAACCTACTTAAAAAAATGTGAAGGATATACTTATACATATACTTTCTGATTGGTCCAATAGAAATTTCATCAAAATCAGATCTGTAGTTTGGTTTTTAAATGAAAATAGCTGGAAAAATATGCCATCCAAGTAAACGAAATTTTGTATTTTGCTTTCCTGTGACTTTCCAGTGGTGTTTACGTATTTTGAAAAATGATAGAGTAAGAAAAAGCGTGAAATAAAAACTTTTTAAAACGACTTAAAATAGAAGGATGTTCATATATATATATAATCATATAATCATTCAATGAAGACAGTTTTCGTTTTAGGTTCTTAAAACGTAATTATTTAATACAACCGTCAAACTAGATAGAGTTCTTTTGCATTGAAAACCAATACTAAAACGAAACTATATCGAGGAACGGCGAAAAGCTAAGTCTTTTGAAATAGGTAGGTAGGTACTTTAGGTAATAAAGCTGAGCTTAGCTAATTCGTGGCCAAGGCCAAGGCCACAAACGATTTAATCTTAGTAGGCTTCGTGACTCATAAAAACAGCTGATTAAGTATTGTGCTAGCATAAGCACTTAACTCGATACAAAAATAGAAAAAAAGCACTTTTCTAATAAGTTGGTCTCAGTACTGCGGTACCACAGAACACCAGCGCTGCAAAACCATGATAGTTTTAAAAGATATAAATTACGAGTATAATATAATTTATTATAATGAATGACTAATTAGATTGATATAATTTATAAAATATATAAAAAAGATATTGCGTTTTAAAAAATTAAGTATCTAAGTAGTGTATTAGTCATGTGGTACCTACCCATAGCACAAGCTCTGCTTACTTTGGGGCCAGATGACGCTGTGTGAAATGTCCGGCAATTTTTATTTATTTAATTTATATGTAAGCACTTAAACATTTTAAAATTGTAATAGTATTATTGAACGTTTAAGTCTTTAGTTTTTAGACCAAAAATAAATACTTTTCTTTCATTCATAGAGAGTTTGTCTGAGAGTCAAGATTCGAGTTTTAAATCATATTTTTTTTATAATATTTTGTTTTTATTAGTAATAGTAAATTTGTTACATAGATTTACCCTCTATCTTATAAACACATAATTAGCTAGCGTGGCGCTAAAGCAATAAAGCAATAAATAAACAAGAGCTGACCTCAACACCGCCTCGGACGCCGCTATAGCGGCAGCAACATTTTGGTCGAGGCAAATTTGATTTTTTATGAGAGAAAATTGACACGAACGAAGAAGAAGATAAATAAACATGACATATTTAAACAATACATTAGCAAATGTTTATGGGATAGTCCTATAAGAGACTGTCGAGTCTCAGGAGGAACACAAATTGTTTTAGGTAAAGTTAAGGAGCGAAGCAAGCTCACATCTCTTTCCTAATTTACTTAAATACTTAATTAACACTTAAATGCTTGAAAAATATTTATTTGATGGAAAACCAATGGGTTGTTTTAACAGAATATATCAGTAGCATAGAACAAAAAATCCAATTACAAGTTTTTACGTATAAAAATCACAATATTAATCGTTATTAACAAAGATTTGCGGAATAATATACAAACAAAATAAAAATACACATCTAACAGCTGATCTGTCTTAGAACTGTTTCTAAATAATCATTATTAACTACGTTTACAAATAACACATAAAAAGTAGGTATAAATTTAACCTAAATTATTATCATGAAACTTTATAAATTCATGTTTGTTATTTTATGAATAATGTAAATTTTAATAATATAATTCCCTGTTAACGTTACTCATTTCTTCCGTTATTTTATATTCTCTTTCTTGAGTACTTTACGTAGGACCTCTTTTGGATAAAGACCTCCTCAAGCTGCTTTCACAAAAAACTCTTTGGTCCAAAAAATTTTTGCTTTTATCTTCAATCCAGTCAGCACATAGAACACTTCATTGACGATGATTACAGAACCCTTCCTGCAACAGGTGGATAAGGGAAGGGAACATCTTTTACCCACTTGTGGCAGGTAGCATCCTGTATATTGCCAAGTACTGCTCTCATCATTGTTAGCTCATATCATGACAGCTTAACTTAAGGAGACTCTTCATCTTCTTTTCTTCATATAATGACATCTGTCTTGTCAAAAATTTGGACAGTGTCAAGTGATTGTTTTATATACGGTCTTAGTCGATCGTCATTTGCTGTTGATCGTCAGCTGCATGTTAAAACGACATCAACTTTAGGAGAATATGATTATTAAATATTTTAGAAATTAATTTTTAAATTATAAAACTAACAGTTACTTTAAAAACAATTTGAAACGAGGAAGTAGGAGGTAAAATATTTAAAATACATATCTACTATATTCCTTTTATAACTATTACTGCTTAACGAGCAGATAGCTATTAAATAGAGGTAAAAATATATTTAGAATTTAAACAAACGTTAATTTGCTGAGGACAGACACGGTCTTAAGGGTACCTAAAGGTATTTACTCCATTATCAAAGTAATTCAACGTACAAATTAGTACATTTATTTACAAAAATAATTACTGAAATGTTTAAAATAATATAAAATACATGTGAAAAAGTTGGGCCATCTAAGGACCGTTTAAAACGATCTATAGATAGCTCAACTGATCCCGATCACTGCCAGAGGGAAAATAGGACACAGAGCAGTAGTATTGGCAGAACCTAAACACAATAAAACTTAGCTAGCTACAAAATCACAAACTATACCTACCTAATGAAAGACTCACCATTTTGGAAGTAAGTTTTCAATATTTTCCAATTTTCTTCGAGCGTAAACTAAACCATTACGCAAACCTTTTTCTAAAAATTTGACACATTGGCAAAGTCATTCGAGCTGTCAAAGCCGAAATAATCGATAATTCAAAAAGCAACCGATAGATGGTCCACCCGTTATAATGGCATTTTGTCTTCTGACGATGACAATTTTGCTAATGTTGCCAACGCTTTGTTTTAACAAAGTCCCAGTCGACCGTAATTTGTCAGTTCTAGACGTCATCGCGTCTAGACTGATCGCCTGGAATTTTCTTGGATTTCTCGTTGTACAAATCAAAAAGAAACATTGTCATCTTCAATCGTCATCCCTTGAGCTAAGTCACAAATTATTGATTAAAATTCTACAAAGATTACAATATAATATTAATTTTATAATGTTTATAATATTAATTATAAACATTATAATATAACAACACATGAAATAATAACTATTAGTTATTTTCAAATAAGGTTATAAATAGTACGTATTAGATGTTAATAGTTGTTACGTACCTAGTACTTATGTAATTTTATCTATCTAATCTTTCTTGATTGGTTTAAAATAATATATATTATTATATGAACTGAACATGAGATAAACGAATCAATTTATAAGAGCTATGTCTCAAAATGTCAAACGAAAAATCCTCAAAGCGTCTTGGGATTGGGAAAGTCAGTTTTTATCAACCAAGTAGGTACTCAGAGTATTAGTATACTTATTTCTTAATTGACCCAAGTTCAAATAAACATAACTCATTTTAGAACTAATAAAGTAGGCAAAGATCCAAAAAAGGTACGCTATCTAAAAATAAAAGCATCGCTCGCATGTAGGTTTATAGCTATTTGACCTCTTTTCCACGATTCATAATATTATGTATTTCGTGGCCACATCTGCGCAAGCGCTATCTCTAAACATATCAATCAACACTTCAAAGGACAGACAAACTACTGAAGGATGATTTAGAATAGATTAGCCTGTGCCTGAATATAATGATACGCTACTTTTATCCAGATAGAACAAAGCCGAGGACAGAATGTTAATAAATAAATAAAGAATTGTCGGACATTTAACACAGCGTGATCTAGCCTCAAAGTAAGCAGTGTGTGTTCTGGGTACCACATGACTGTTATACTAACTTATATACTTTTTTTTTTTTTGTAAATAGGTACTTAGAAAAATACCCAGACCCCAGACAAATATTTGCAGATCATACAAACATTAGTCCCGCGGCGGGAATCGAACCAGCAAACTTCTGCGTCTCAAGCAGACCTTCGCCCACTGCTCCGCAGATGTTGTCAAATATAGGTGACACAATGTCTCTCGAAGGACTCTATAATATTTATTTCGCCTAAATTGTTTTCACTAAATATTTCACTATCTGCATTACCAACTAAGCCAAGAGCAAAATAATCATCCGGTGAAATGTTTAATGCATGACAAAAATATTGAAAATAACAAAAGCATTACCTACTCTATTAGTCATTTTGTGCCCACGGCCTAGTTTGGGACTAGATATGTGAGTGGTGTTGACGATGATAAGTAAATTGTCCGCCAATGTTCTTTGATTATTTATTTAATACTAGCGACCCGCCCTGGCTTCGCACGGGTGCACTGCTGATACTAATTATACAACAGAATGGTAATCCCTAAGAGATAGCTATGTAAAATACTATACTACATAATCTTGATCTATCTCGTAGGGTTCAGAAAGCGTTTGCAATGTAAGCGCTAAAATATGAGTTCATTTACGACACCACATTGGAATCCTCTAAAATTATCAGTGTTTATCTACTATATTATGCATGTATTATAATTATACATATAAACCTTCCTCTTGAATCACTCTATCTATTAAAAAAACCGCATTAAAATCATTTGCGTAGTTTTAAACATCTAAGCATACATAGGGACAGACAGACAGCTGAAAGCGACTTTGTTAAAGTGAAAACTTCTTTTAGCGTGGTACACATAATTTTTAGATGAGGTAAAACCTCTGGATTCACGACACCGCTACCGTCTGGGGCGAGACGCAGCCGGCTGCCGCACTCGCCCCATTTGATTATAAACCTTAATTCACATGTTTACAGTACTTATACTTTTGTATGGAGATGTTTACTGAGTTAGGTTCTTTGATATATTATCTACATTCGGAACAAAAAATATTGCATCATCTGTGTTCGTTCAGTATTTGATTGGCAGTCGCCATAATTACTGATTTTGAAGTGATTTATTACTAAACTCTAACGCGCCAAAATAAGTTTTCACTTCTGTCGGCACTCCCGGAGTGCAACCATTTTTTTTTATACTATGTAATGATTTGTACTTTAGGAACCAGATGTTAAAATACTTAATTTGAACCCCCATGTAGAAAACAAATACCAATGTTCCACACAAGTGAATGTCCTGGAACCCAATCCAAACCACAAACCACAATGCAAAAAAAGAGTACCACCTGAGCCGAAAGGCCACTCAAAAGATGCAATATGCATTTATTCACGACTACTATTGCATAAACTGAGTTCGATATTACTGATGCTCGTCTAGGAACTGTTCAACATTGTTACAGCTATGCACATAACGTGATTTAAACGTCTAATTACAATGCGATCAAGATTGCTTGCACTGTAGAATGACGGTAAATTCTTGTTCTACGAGTACCTCTCAAGTTAACGGGTTCCGCAAAGCTGACATTACGGTAAAGTCTAGTTCACAACAGCGTTAACAGCTGTGATAGCTTTAAGTGGCAGCTTTGATTGATTTGCGTAACGTATTTGCAATGTGCGAACGAACACATGTCTATCATGTTGAGAGTTGGCAATCATGCGGGATTATCGTGTAGACTTGGCTTAGATGGAACAGGAATCGGCCACTCAATTCATCTAGTCTGTAAGATGAATTAAAGTGATCCTTGTGATTGTATTGAAAACATGAACGGAATTTTAACATCTGTGCTGTGCGGGTATTTTATTAAATACATTATTGTGCCAATGAAACGGCTTAAAATATGGCACACAAGCCAATCCAAGTAGGTACCTACATATGTACGTAGGTACCTACTACAGTGTGTCATGTGCCAAATACACTTAGATAATGTTTGGAAGTGCCTCTGACGACCTCGGTGTCCAAATCTCAAAAATCCTCAAAAATATGTAGTAGAGATCTGATGAGGTATCTCCCAAGCTTGGATTACAATCGACTCCTTTTGGTTTTTTTACCCGACTTCAAAAAAAGTGGAGATTGTAAATATGTATTTTTTTTCATGTTTGTTACGTGACAACTTATAACCTGATAACTATTTTTTTATTCTTATCTAAAGGATATACTTTCCGATTGATCCTATAGAAATGCCATCAAAATCGGCTCAGTAGTTTGATTTTTAAATCAAAATAACTTGTAAATATATGTCATCCAAGGAAACGAAATCTCGTATTTATTAAATAAATGAAGATTCTTTTCAGTTTTTAAGACGTTATTATCCTTACTAATATTATAAGTTTGAAAGTAACTCTGTCTGTCTGTCACGTTTTCACGCCTAAACTGCAGAACCGATTTTGATGAATTTTGGTATAGAGATAGATGGGACCTTGGAGAAGGACATAGGCTACTTTTTATTTAGGTACCACGCGTGCGAAGCCGCGGGCAGCGACTAGTATTTCGTAAATAACTTTTACCTTTGTTTTAAAAAATATCTTTTAAGGTATCTTAAAAGATATTTATATAGATATTTATTAGAATTTACTGGACTGAATATAAATGAGTATGGGTGATAAATTAAACTGCTAAGTACCTAAACTGCAGTATCTTGCACATGCATTGATAAAGTTGTAGAGATGGAGTCTTAGCATGAAGTTGTAGAGTCAACATTTGACGCGCAACGAAGAATACCAAAGCATGTTTGAGGGTATTTTCATGCAATGGGGGTAGTTTATATTATTTTTCAAAATAATCAGTACCTACTCTATAATCATACGCTTTACATCATCATGACATCTTTCCTACGTCTTACTAATATTTTATCCACTAAAGGGACATTTTGTGTGGTTGTTTGAATGTTCAATGATCGAACCGATATGGATGAAACTTTGATATAGGGCCTGGCAATCTAACATTAGGCTACTTTTGGTCAACATACCACCCAGGGAAAAGTCACGGGAAACTGCTAGTTTTTTTTATAGATTACCGATCATCTTATAGTGTTACTAGTTATTTCGAACCAGTGTGGTGAAAGGATTAAAATCAAAATAGAGAGAATTCAATAAAAATCATACAATTTTATTCATAAAAGTATGTAATCATTTTATCAATGTTTTGTTATGACGTTGTCACGTTAAACTATCGTCCGTAAACCGACCTTACAGACAACCAATTTTTTAGGAAAAACTTTTTGTTCACGACTGGATTCGATCCCTCCTATGTCTATGGCATTGAAACAGCCTAGGTACCTTCTTGGTGCTTGACATGGAAGCCCAGTGCGTTCATGCCTTTACCCGGTGGCGTGCCAAAGGAGCAGCACCAAACGTAGTGCCTTCCGAATTAGCTGATTCGCGTGGAAGCCGTGACCCTCGCGTGCAAGGTCGCCGTGGCAGCCAGCGACGTTGCCAATGCCAGCTCGCTTCACGTCCAAACCGTTATTTGATAATTGGATTATCAAGCCTAGTGTGAAATGGATCTAGCTAGCCAATAACAAGAGTTTGTCTACCTACTACTAGAAACAATTTATGTTAGTGCCTACGTAATGTAAAAAAAACAAGTTTTATCAGAGCATTGTGTAGTAGATAAATCACTGCGAATGCTTTCTATTGGAGCTGGACTAGACAGATAGATTAGTGCATCTGTGGTACATCGTGCGTCTCAGGGGGTTGTATACTGGCCTAGATCGAAACAGAGCCTCTGGGAAGCAAGTATATGTAGGTCGACATAAATAGGACATTAACGTGTATTATATATAGTACGTTACCTACAATACAGATGAACAATAGAAATCGGGACAGGTTTTCCGAGGTCAGGTTATTTGTACAAGGAGATCTTTTCAAGATGAGCTGGTATATATGGTGTGGGCTCTATTATGATTTAATCCCCTTCTCGGCACAGATGAACTGAGGCAAATGATGATGATGATTTATATGTTTATATAACTCTATAATCAACATGTTATTTATAGTTTGTCGACAGCAGTATCCTTTATGTAGAGTCTGTTAGCTATCAGAAAAGTTCTAAGGGTGTCATTTAGACCGAGAACTGCCGAGCTAACATCGCAGATTCTAGACTGTTCTCGAATGTTTTCTCAACTGACTTGTAGGGAAACAAACATTTAGCCCGTAGTTTACCTATATGAAAATTTTTGACTTTTCCCTGTAGACAATCTTTTGTCATGTATGTCTTTGTTAGTCTAGCTGACAAAAGATTTTTTTCGGGCGAATACCGTTTAAACGATACGTATAATGCGTATGTTCCTATTAAAGTTTTGCGTGTTTAACTCTAGATAGGTACACAAAGATTTTGTTATATAATTATATTACTAGCTGACCCAGCAAACGTTGTATTGCCATATTGAAAAAAAATAAAAATTTTGTGGCTCACCACAATTTTTTTTTTATGTTAACACTTGCCCTTAACACTTAGGGGTATAATTTTTTTTTATAAAATTTATACCCCATATTCTACCTACTGAATATACATATAAAATTTCATCAAAATCAGTCAAGCCGTTTCGGAGGAGTGTAAACACGAAAACTATGACACAAGATTTTTATATATATAGGGGTAAAATGTATGCAGGTACCTACTTATTGAGCTAGACATACAAATTATGATCCAAGAAGCTAGGAACTATAAGACACTGCTAAATACGGCTGATATATTTTCTTTTCAACCGACTTCAAAAAAGGAGGAGGTTCTCAATTCGACTGTTTTTTTTATGTTTGTTACCTCATGACTCCATCATTTATGAACCGATTTGAAAAAATCTGATTTCATGTGAAAGGATATACCTACTTCCCGATCGGTACCATATAAATTTCCTAAAAATCGGTTCAGTAGTAGGAATAACCGAAAAAAATATATGAAACGAAATTTTGATGTTTTGCTTTTTTATACATGAAGTCGGTTGTCTTTTTAGTTTTTAAAACGTTATTATAAAACTAAACGATGTTGTTATACGGCAATTAGGGTATAGGTACTTAGTATACAAGAAAAACAACATTTGCTTCGCTTGCTGAGGGCAAGTTTCTCTTTCAGCTGGTCATGCGATCTTGAACTGAAGCCGTGCTTCTACACGTTTTCTAGCAGTCCTCGCGTTGCCTGGTATTAGCATGTAAAGTTATACTTAAGTACCAGGTAGGTATCCATACACAGGATGTGATAATTAACTAACCTACCTTTAACACGAGATTCAGCTACCAATCTCGTGATACAGGTAGATCTTTTTTTATATTCAAGGTTATCGCTAGGTACGTATCGTTAATACATATTTACGTACCGACCTAACTATATGTAAGTAAATAATATTTTTCATAATCAACTCGGATTACCTATATATTAAAAAAACATCGACTGGCGTTCGGGCAGTCTTAATTTAATAAATAAAAAAAAATAAAAAAAATGCTGGAAATTTCACACAGGATCATCTGGCCCCAAAGTAAGCAGAGCTTGTGTTATGGGTACCGCATGACTGCTGTACTACATACTTTTTTTTGTAAATACATACATATTATACATATTACACCCAGACCTGAGACAAATACTTGTAGATCATACAAACATTTGTCCCGCGACGGGAATCGAACCCGCAACCTACTGCGTCTCAACTAGACCTTAATCCACTGCTTCACAGAGGTCGTTTGGTTTGCTTAGGGGACTTGTCTCCCGTGTTGTCTTCGTTGGAGGAGACAGAGAAACTCCGGTGGTCTTGGCTCTCCCGCCAAGGGTAGACGAAGTAGGTATTATGTCGTTTTAAAAGTAGTTTTCGCTTGGCTTTATTAGACTTATATATTCAAGTCTGTTTAGATATTCTGAATTCAACTATTTAAATCCATACTATCATACTTAGATTACTAATAAATATATTTTCTGTCATTTTTTATCCTTTCACGGTTGAGCGGCTGAACGGATTGTAATGAAATTTGGTAAGAGATAGATTGTATCTCGAGAGCACAGGTTACGCTAATAAGTGTGCGAAGTGATGAAAATACTCGTAGGTATTTGTTCTGTTCTGTAGTATATTGGTTTGTATTTTACAATATATAAGCATTCTATATATTTTATATTCTATCTGAAGGCTATGCTTAGTTTGGGGCTAGATGGTGTTGTGTACATTGTTCCCCATTATTATGTATTTATTCAAAATTCCCAATCCCCGAGTCCCAATGAATAGAAATAGCGTCAGCAATAAAGTATCAACACGTAATTTGATGGTAAAAACTTGTTATCATAATTGCGTGACTAAGATCAGTTTCCTTGTGTCTCGGCTCACCTGGTAGGTATCTACATGGAAACGTCATGTTAATAGCGCCGTGGAAGTTCTTAGGCCTTGCGATCAGTATATTTACTACCTACTAGCTGCTGCTCGTGGCTTCACACAAGTATAATAATAATAAGTATAATAATAATCTCGGACATTTCACACAGCATCATCTGGCCCCATACTAAGCAGAGCTTGTGTTATGGGTACCATATATACTACTGATATACTACTTATATATATATATATGTATATATATATATATATATATATTTGTAAATACTTACATATTATACATAGAAACACCCAGACCCGAGACAAATACTTGCAGATCATACAAACATTTGACCCGCAGCGGAAATCGAACCCGCTGCGGTGTACTTATTATGTACTTAAACACCACCACCCGGTGGTGTTTGAGTACATGATAATTACATGTTAAACTACTGATCCAAATTTTTATGAAATGAATTTGATGAATTTATACGGGACCAATCGGGAAATAGTTTTTCAAATCGGTTCATAAATGACGGAGTTATGAGGTAACAAACATAAAAAACAGTTGAATTCAGAACCACATCCTTTTTTGAAGTCGGTTAAAAAGTAGCTCATATCATTCCCCAAAATACATTATATCTTCTTGCAAAATTTCATCAAGATACGTTCAGCCGTTTAACCGTGAAAAGGTAACAAACAAACAGACATAGGTACAGAAATGCTCTCGAATTTGTATTATTAAGATGGATTGTTGTAATCAGTTATCCGCACTTATCGTCTAACAGATAACACTGTTACCACTTAGAATACCACTTAGAATAATATTCAGTCGTATTCTCTATCTTGTTTTAAAATTCAGGTCCAAAATCGTTTATTTAACATCTACCAGCGAATGAACAGTAAGTGCCCAAGAACGTGACTCGACATCTCTCTCTGCCGCAAAAACTACGAAATTGACTACCTACGTAAAAAATGAGGCCGATGAACGTTTTAAATTATGCTATTTTCTGAAAGATGTCTGTTATATTATAGTAGGACATTTTATAAATACAGATATAGTCATATTCACTATACTTCAGTAATAAGAGTCACAGATAATAATGTTTTATTTAGTAGCAACAAGCTGAAACTGTACCTGTTTAACCGCACTCTCAGAGAACAGATTTATAATAATAAATTATATTATTATTATTATTAGATTCCCCAATATTGTTGAAGGATTATCTTGATTTAATAACTTTATTTTAATAACTTGACAAAACAATTCCCATACCAACTGTAGATAGTAGACACTTACTCGTGTTTAGTGTTGCCCTATTTTAATTTTTGCTTCTTTTTTCATTATTTTATGTATGTCAAAGAAAAAAATTATTTATTTATTTCTTTATCCAGAGAAACCTAAAATTAGGTGTGTCTACCATATTCACTAAGTTTACTCAGCGTATGTTTTTAACTGTTATCCTTTTCAATAGAATAAAATAAAAAGTAAAAGAAATAAAAAATCTGCTTGATAGGTAAGCAACATGATTATTTTTTGCCGTTTTGCGTAGTAAATATTGTGGCTATTATTTATTTCCCGAGTTATTTCAGGTTTTATTTGTAATTTTGGTGATTTTGAGAACTTAATCTAGAGTTATTGATTCGGGTGTGAATAATTGGAATGAAAGTTATGTGTTTCTTTGTGATTGGAGCAAAAATAATCCGTGTAATTATTTTATAAAGAGACAACATTTTTTTTAAATATCAAACGACGAGCGAAAACATAACACTTTGTGAAGTCTTACTATAAACACAAAATTGTCATCATATGACACATGCCAATAACTAAGAAGAAGAAGAAGAAGAATACGGTAGCAACAAACCTTAGCTATCATGACTAATTATGACTAACATACGACTGAGGCTTTGGATAGGAAGAAGTATTTTTACTTTGAATAACTGGTTTTTATATAATAAGTTGTATTGAACGCAACATCATGTTGTGTCGGACGCCATTTTGTAACGTCATCCCATAGATTGAGACACAACATAGAACTTTTTTCTTAATAAGTATTGTTACTACAGGCTGCTTTAATTTAATTTTTGTTTATTTCTTGTTTTAACATGGCTGTGTGTCGCTCGGTTCCTAGTGTAGGTACGTGCCAGTGCAAGCAAATTAACTCTTCATCTTTCTTTCTTGTAAAATAATGATTACCTATTGACTAACCTGTCAGCTCAGTTGGAAGTAGCTCTACTTTCTGCACTGTAGGTTGAGGGTTCGACTCCCTCCTAGGATAAACATTTGTGTGAAGAACATAGGTGTTTGTTCTATAAAGTATCATAAGTATGTATTTTAAAATATATATGTATTCTAGCAGTCATCTAGTCACCATAACACAAGCTTTGCTTAGTTTGGGACTAGATGGTGTTGTGTTGTCCATCAATATTTATTTATCGCTACAATGACGAAGGTACAGATTATAGAAGGCCGTGGAAGCAGAGCTGTGACAGCAGGTGTGTTCTTCATTTATTTATTTACTATCCCGACCGAACTACATTTTTGCGTGAATTGGAGCGTAATTTATTGAAGAGTCGCGTGTCATGACATAAAATCAGGGTTCGAACTCGACATGGAATCCTTATGGATTAGAAGTATCAGCCAGATTTGTGGAGTGGACTGATAGAATACTTATATATTTTTTAATAAATAATTAATAATGCCGGAGGTTTCACATAAGATCATCTGGCCCCAAAGTAAGCTTGTGTTATGTATGTGTGCTTGTTGTGTATGTGGGAACCACATGACCGATATACTTACCACTTATTTATATACTTTTTTTTGTAAATACATACACATGATACTTTATAGCACTCAGACACAGAACCAACACCTATGTTTAACACACAAATGTTTGTCCGGGGAAGAAATCGAATCCTTAATCTACAGTTTAGTTATAAATTATTGTATATTTGCTGACTAGATAAATAAAATAATTACGTTTTAAAAACTAAAAAGAATACATTGAATATAATGTATACGATTTTTAGATTTTTGTTGATTTTTTTAAAACTGCTTAACCGATCTCGATAAAATTTAAATGGTACCACTGGAAAGTATAGAAAGTACCCTTGGAAACAAAAAAAAAAAAAATTACCAAATCGGTTCAGGCGTCTTTGAATAATTGGTGAACGTACGTACATAAAAAAATAGATACCGACGTATTGAGAACCTCCTACTTTTTGAAGTCGGTTAATTAATCAATATTGCTGGACAATGCACACAACACCATCTAGCCCCAAACTAAGCATAGCTTGTACTATGGTGTCCAGATGATTGACATTAATACTTTTATATTTAGGTAAACACTACTAGGTATATTTAGAAATACTACTAAGTAGGTACTAGTACATAAGATGGTGTTGGGTTGGTTTGCAACCTGACCACTTGTAATTTTTATTGTTACTAATTTTGAAAGCCTCACTGTACGTGGTCCGGGACACCCTTGGCCAATTTATTTTTGCTAAATGGATTACAGACAGCCAATCAGAAAATTGATTTCAGTGGATATTTAACATTGCTTACTTTGGGGCCAGACTATGCTGAGTGAAATGTCCGGCATTAATTAATATTACTTATTATGTGTATTATTGGTATCAGCTTACTTCTTCAGCAGCTTCGACTCTCGACTTCTTTAATTTACTATAATCCTATCTGAATATCATATTTAAAGTTTGAAGATGGTAAAGGTCATTTTCCCTTTATTTACTAGTCTTATGAGAATAACCGAAAAATTATTCGATATTATAGTCATGGAATGGAAACTGAACGGATGAGCGGTAGGAAGGCACGTCGGTATCCACTTGAACTGATCAACATTAGGCATACCGTGACGTTATAACCACATCACTTCATTCCACTATCTACTTACAGCCTAGCATGTACTTGCATTTAATCCGCGCTGTTTCAAACTTGCTATTCTTAAGTCTATTCTGATGTTTGTAAATTTCAATGTGTTTTTTTTTCTCTAATTCCATTCTCCACGGAAAAAAACGAGACATTCGCTTTTTTTTATTATAGATAGACCTACGTTTGACCACGATCTTTTCTGATGGTAAGCCACGATGCGGCTGACGATGGGACACGAAGGTCTAGAAGACACCTATTTACTCTTCGCTTGAAGAGACCCAGATTCAAGCCAAGAGTAAATGTCAGTTGTCAGAAGACAGATGACGGCAAGAAATTCCAATCCTTGTACGTATTATAAATGTGAAATAAATAAATAAATAAATAAATAATCCCGGACATTTCACACAGCATCATCTGGCCCCAAAGTAAGCAGAGCTTGTGTTATGGGTACCACATGACTGATATACTACTTATATACTATTTTTTTGTAAATACATACATATTATACATAGAAACACCCAGACCCGAGAAAAATACTTGCAGATCATACAAACATTTGTCCCGCGGCGGGAATCGAACCCGCAACCTTCTGCGTCTCAGCCGGACCTAAGCCCACTGCGCTACAGAGGTCGTCAGCAAAGCGTTATTCGCTGCTGAGGCATTATTTTATTTGCAAAGATACTGATACCAACTAGTCTATAAGTTAGGGGTCTATCTTATAAACACACAGTGGTGGCAATTCGGTTGGCACCAACCTAACTAATTTTAGCTAAAATTAGGTTTAGACTGTCAAATGAAACTTTGTTATTCTGCTGTTACCAACTTTTCCCAATTTAATTTTATCTAATTTAATTAAGCGTTCCTTATTTAGTTAGATGGTACCAACGCAATAGGTTTTACAAATGATATGGCTCTAACTAAAATATATTTTAGGCACTCCTAAATTTAGAAATGAACCAACCGAATTGCCACCAGCTAATTGTTTAAATCTATTGCTATCTCTGTTCTTAGACATTAGAATGATAAGGACAGAGCATGCTTAACTAAATATGTGATTAGTTATAAGATCGAGGGTTAGTGTATACTAGCTGATTTGATTTGATTTTTGATTTGATTTGATTGATTTTATAATAGTATAGTAGTAAAAAAATAATAATATAAATATGCTGTTATTACCATGATATATGATAGATTTTACCACTGGCAGTGATCTGGATCAGTTGAGTTACTATAGATCGTTTTAAACGGTCCTTAGATAGCTCGACTGTTCTGTGATGTATTTTAGATTATTGTATATTATTCTGGACATTTCTGTAATTATTTATGTAAATAAATGTATGTATAGGTACCTAGTTACAATATTAACATTATAAACAGACATTGAAATTTTTCTTTTGTAGATATGTTTATATAGATTAGTGGTTGCCCACTGGTCGAAATTCGACCATAATGAATTAATAATTACTATATGCATAATTAAAAAAAAAATATAGCATTCTGCACTCCTTCTCTATATAAACTAAAGTGTGCGAAATTTCATACTCCTCCGTCCGAGCAATTTTTGTAAAAAGGAGAACAAAGTTTTTGTTTCACTTATTAATACGAGTACTTACATATATAAAACAATTAGGTATGTACGTTTTTGCACATTGTATAATCTCGGCTAAGATACGCCGGCTATCCTACGAGCCGGTAAACATTTGCGTAAGAAATCCAAAAACTAACCAACGTTTCTGTAAACATTTGCGTTTCAAATCCCAGAAACGTTATCTTAAACACGTATGGAAAGTATCACGCCATCGATCGGGAAGAGTCTAGAATAGCTGGAAACCAAATCTCGTTAATAAAGGAATATTTTCAGATAAATCTTGGATAACCAAACCACCATCAAAATAATTTATTTTGATTGCATGATTGTAATATCGTAGGTATCGGAACCACATGACTGATATACTATTCATATACATTTTTTTTATAAATACTTACATATTATACATAGAAACACAGACTAGTGACAAAAACAAGCAGATCATACAAAGATTTGTCCCGTCTGCGTCTCAGCTAATAGGTACCTATACTGTACCTGTATTCCAAATAAGATATCATGCCTATATCATGGCTATGCGAGGAAGATAATGTTATTCATCGAATTTTGATCGAACGAGCTCGAGTCTCGACTCATAAAATGAGAACAGACAAAATAATGTTACCGAGCTTGTGTTCCGAATTTATTTGCAATCTAGCAAGGATTGTATAATCAATCAATGACTGAGCAAAATATCAACCTTTTATCACCTAATTAGCAAAGGGTGCTGTTAAAATATGGCTTGTCCTTG
Organism: Lampropteryx suffumata; assembly: GCA_948098915.1. Lineage (NCBI taxonomy): Eukaryota > Metazoa > Arthropoda > Insecta > Lepidoptera > Geometridae > Lampropteryx > Lampropteryx suffumata. The sequence continues at coordinate 15,452,363 of OX402553.1, forward strand.
TCTTATAAGGTTAATGGATAACATATTTAACAATAAATTTTACAATATTTAACAACTTTCAAAACTTGCGTGAGTTGTACATTTTGAACCGTGCGAACCGCGGACCGCAGATCAAACTCACTGATTCTCTAACTGAATCGAAACAGTGTCGGTGCCTCCATCGACAAAATAATACGAGTGTAAAGCCCATGTTTATCAAAATGTTTATATAACTATAGGTGCATATAGGATAGGTAATAAATAATTTGACTGGCCTGTCCGCTCAGTTGGTAGTAACCATGCCTTATGCGTTGTAGGTTGAAAGCTCGATCCCAGAAGAATGTGATGTGTATATTTGTGTGATGAATATAAGTGTTTGTTTTGTGTCTGGGTGTTATAAAGTATCATTGGTGTATTCATAAATATATAAGTATTCTATCAGTTATCTGGTCACTATAATACAAGCTATGCTTAGTTTGGGACTAGATGGTGTTGTGTGAATTGTCCACTATTTAAGTAGATATTTAAAATTAGTTGATTTACAGACATACTTGTTAAATGATGCTAATTTTTGAAGTAGATGTTGGACCTTTGTTGGACTCGTGGTCTCTACGTTAGGTGATAAGGTGTGCTAATGTTAACACAGAAATCATGCTATATTAATTTCCCTCCACTGTCTTGCCATCAGATTGAGTTCACTGACATAGGTAAGTACCTTAAAACCAATTCCAGTCGTGTTTTTATTTTGCTAAAACCGGTATCACCTGATCTACCAGTCTGCTGATATCAATTCGGCGTTCCGTTATAAGTAAAAATAAGTTGTTCTTACATAATAAAATTATTAAATAAAAATAAATAATGCCGGACATTTCACACAGCATAATCTAGCCCCAAAGTAAGCAGAGCTTGTGTTATAGTTATAGGTACCTACCACATGACGGATATACCTACTACATTTTTTTTTTGTAAATGCATTTTATACATGGAAACACCAGACCCGAGACAAATACTTGCAGATCATTATATTATGATAAAATACCTATATTTGTCAAATACCTCTCACTCATTCATCACGAAATCTCGGAAACCACCAAACGGATTGGCATGAAATTTGATATGCAGCTTCCTCTAGGGCCGTAGGTGCTCGCTAAGAAAGGTTTTCAAAAAAAACACTCGGGTCAAACCACGAAATCCGCGATTACCTATGCTTTGTAATTTATACGAAACATTCATTCGTTCAATTATTATCTTGCTACTTTTTATCTACCACGCGGGAAAAGCCGCGGGAAACAGCTAGTATATGATGAACGATAGTTTTCTTCCACGACAATCCACGATAATCCTAGCTCACAGCCATGGCCTGTCCACAATTGCATGGTTGACAATTAACAGGATGGCAATTTAGGTCCACTCAAGGAAACATAATATGATCCGTGGGTCAACTGCTCTGTATTTCCAAATGTCTTTGAACAGAACTATTTGTATTGTATAAACTATTAGACTCGTGTAAGTTTACCATTGAATTCGTCCACCGTCTTTTTCCATATTTTTACATAACTAAGAAATCAGCTTATGGTTGGAAATTCAAACACGTAAATATTCATGGTTTTGTTCGAACGAGAAACAAAGGCATGACGCAATTGACCTGTGGGTATAGAATACACATTTTCAGTTTGCTTTCACAGAAGATCATCTGTAATTACAGTCGTTATTTAGAGATAATGCGGTCATCAGATATTTTATTTCAGTTCGGAAAATAGCATATGTTCGATCAATAATACCTATATACCGAGCCAGCTTTCTTATTTGATGTTGCTAACTGGGCCAAGTTCCAAACGTGACCTATAAAATATCGTTGAATAACCAAAACTTTGTTATTAACTTGGAACCAGCTCAAATGAGAATGTTGTGACACCTCCACCCTAAACATGAACTATCGAAGGGTAGATCGGCACATACCTGCTTGTTTTATTAACATTTTTGGGGACAGGTAATCGTTTTTATTAGAAGTATAGAAATTTAAAGCTTACGTAAAGGGTAGTCTGAAGAAAGCGTATTATAATATACTAGGACCCGCCCCGGCTTCGCACGGGTGTTTATTTACGACATCACATTAGAAAAAAAAAACAGTGTTTCTTTGCTATATTATGCATGTATTATACATATAAACCTTCCTCTTAAATCATTTTCTCTATCTATTAAGATAAACTGCATCAAAATACGTTGTTTAGTTTTTAAGATCTAAGCATACATAGGGACAGACAGACAGCGGAAAGCGACTTTGTTTTACTTTTACTATGATGTAGTGATATGATATAGTCATATATAATTATAATACGCTTTCATCTTTCTTCATGATTGTTAAAAATGCATGACCTCATGTTGCTCTGCCCTCAGACAGTTAACTGACAGATTTGCAATTTATAAAGTACTGTAATTATTAGTTTATGTAGTATGTAAGATGGATCATACAAAAAAGCGCTAGGACCAGGACGACTTTCTTGCTAGTTCTTCTCGAGGAATTGGCACCTAAATTCATCTAGTATGTAAGACGTTTCAAAGTGTTCCATATTGTGATGATCATTGTATTGAATAAAATTATTTGAATTTGAATTTGTTATAAGTCGTTTCTATATATGACACTGTGTCACTCTGATAAAAGAAAGCATATGTAGGCACTACATTCAATAGACGTGCTGACGTAGCTTGCTAAGTATTGTACTTACTTAAAAACAGATGAACGTATACCTACGTTAAACAATAGATTTATGACCGAAGGACCGGTTAATGAGAGCTTTCGTGCTTTTAACACCATGGTCACGGCTATAAAAGTTCGACGGGGGCCACGACGAAGGCCTCCGGGAGCTATGAACTCTGGCACCAGGGTTGGCCGAACTCAACCAACCTAGTGACACAGACATATTGAACCCAAAAACATGAACTCGAATGATGCGTTCAATTTCACCTCAATGTATGTTAATTGGCATAGTAAGCTGCTCTAGTAAAGACAATTAGAAGCAGTTAAGTGGTTAACGGAATCTGAATCTGGGTAAATTGATTCATGGTTGTGGTTGTAGGTAAGTGATTGTTAATTTCTAAAGCTCGATCTTTTGTGCGGCCTGAAAGTATAGGACAACATAATCACTGGCAGAAATGCGTTTTTAGGCAATATTCAAGAGTTTTTTACTTCACTTTCGAAACTTTCGTGAGTTGTACACATATTCTAATTGGCCTCAATTGTGTTGGCACCAACCTAACTAATTTTAGCTAATGTTAGGTTTAGAACTGTCAAATGAAACTCTGGTATTCTGCTGCTACCAACTTATCCTAATTTAATTTTGTCTAATTTAATTAAGCGTTCCTAATTTAGTTAGATGGTACCAACCGAATAGGTTTTACAAATGCTTTGACTAACTAAATATATTTTAGACAATTCCTAATTTTAGAAATGAACCAACCGAATTGCCACCGTTGATTGGTGGCCTTTAAATGAGCAATTTTGGTATAAATGTATGTATATATATTATCTAAATCTCGGAAACGGCTCCAACGGTTTTCATCCTGTTACTTTTGCTAAGCACGGGTTTTATTCACGTATTATTTTATCGATGGAGCCACTGACAAAATAATACGTGGGTAAAACCCGTGTTTATCAAAATATATAGTTTTTACTTAATAAAATTCAGTTAACTAACTTAACTGCCTGAATGAGAATTTCAATGATTGTAGTAATTTTCATGTGGCACTTTGTGAAATGTGTAGTTAATAACTTAGACTAGGTACTTACATAAAACATCTCTCATTAAAAAATGCAGTAGAAATGGTGATGCATATGACCTTCAGTTTAGAAGTTCCGTGAATTTATTTACACAGCCTGTTTCAATACACCGTTGGAAGAGAGATTCTAGTAACTCAATGTTTTCAGAGAACCAGTTATTCTAGCCGTTTTACTCGTTATTATGTGTTTGGTTGTTTTATCCGGAACCAATTATTATTTTCATCTTACGGTATCGGGTTGAATAAAGGTCAATTCTGCTTACTCGTAGAATGGTTTCACTGCTAGCGTAAAAACCTTTGATGTAGCGAAGAGACTAATAATATTTTATTAATATAATGACGAAGCAAAAGCTATTTTATGATCTGCTTGGAAATAAATTAGCAATTTCGGTACTATTCGAACTCTATGCTGTTTAAAATTCAAAATATACTTCTCAATAAAAATTCTAAATACTTGCGTGGTTGTGACCACGTACAGTCCCGCTCTTGAACAATTTAGTTGAATATTCTTATATCTATAAATAATAAAAACGTGTGCGTCTCGGGATGCCCGACAGAAGTGATGACTTAAACTAATCTAACTAGCGCTGTGGGTTAGAGTGAGTGAGGAGGAGCCTGCCTACCGCTGCCGTATGCGTGAGAGAAAGGGAAGCCAGACAGACTGGCGCCGTGACGCGTTACGTAACGAAGCGGTTTACCCTCCCATAAGAAGTTATCACTTCAAAAAAAATGCCGGACATTTAACACAGCGTCATCTGGCCCCAAAGCAAGAGCTTGTGTTATGGGTACCGCATGACTGATTTACAACTGATATACTTTTCTGTTTTTATTTGTAAATACATACATATCTATATATATAAAATAAAGTCGTGTTAGTTACAACACTTATAACTCGAGAACCGCTAACTTAAAATGAATATAGTTAGTAACTTGGATTAGGATATAGGCTATTTTTTATCCCGGGAAAACAACGGTAACGGAAACGGGGCGGGTGGCCGATAGCGCCATCTATTATTATTTATCCGTAACTTTGTTAATATCTGTAATTATTACAATAATTTGAATAGCTATCTTTTTTTATTTGCGATATTAGTACTTTAATATTTTTTGTGAAGTTGTAACCGCTCAACGAAGTGGGCACGGGTCAGCTAGTTATACATAGAAAAATACCCAGACCCGAGACAAATTCTTGCAGATCATACAATCATTTGTCCCGTTGCGGGAATCGAACCCGCAACCATCTGCGTCTCAGACAGGCCTTCGCTCACTGCGCCACACAGAGGTCGTCCAATCATAGGTACTAAGTACACATTCCTCGGTGGGTATTGTCTGTTATGAATGACATGCGGACACCATATAGGTAAAAGTCCGACAGCTATGGTTGATGATTACCCCATAAAGAATAAAGAGACACGTGGTATGTTTTGTAAAACAATACACATTGAATCTTTTGTTTAAAATTCAACCCGCATGGGTCTTCCATTCCATACATTCTTATGGCTTAGGTAATCTTTTGCATACTTTAAATATTTTGTGTGTAATAAACAAACAAAAAATATACTTCGATGTTATGTCGCCAGTGTCTTGGGAACGCTGCAGTGATCTGGATCGGTTGAGCTATATCGTCTAAATCGTTTTAAAAGGTCCTTGGATAACTCAACTCTTTCAAATGTATTTTATATTACTGTATATTATTCTGTAAATTTCTGTAATTATTTCTGTAAATAAATCTTAAATGTTTAGTAATAATTTACATTAGTATTTTATATTTTGTTGTGTTTTGACTTAGATCTATTGCACTAGGTATAGTGTAGGTTTAGTAAGGCGGAATAGATAATTCTGTAGCGACAAGTAGAGTGCAAAAAAATTATAAAAGACTAGCTGTCCCGTTCGCGACTTCGTTCGTGCGTGTTAAAAGAAAATTATCTAATTGTAAATCTAAACCATTCTTGAATCCACTTGAAAACACACAAGAAATTTCATCAAAATCGGTCCAGCCGATGAGGAGTTTAATTACAAACACACGCATAGAAGATTTATATAAATAACTAGCGACCCGACCCCCCTTCGCACGGGTGCAATGCTGATATTAAATATAAAACAGAATGTCCAATGTGATTAGAAACCTCTAAAATTATCAGTGTTTCTCTACTATATTATGCATGTATTATAGATATAAACCTTCCTCTTGAATCACTATATCTATTAAAAAAACCGCATCAAAATCCGTTGCGTAGTTTTAGAGATCTAAGCATACACAGGGACAAACAGAAAGCGGGAAGCGACTTTGTTTTATACTATGTAGTGAAGAATACCCTGTATCTTATAATCACTTAATTGTGTGACGCTTAAGTATGCTCTATCCTCGTCATTCTAATGTCAAAGAATAGAGATAGCAACATATTTAAACAATTCATTAGTTAGTGTGTGTTTATAAGATTGATCCTTAGTTTTAATATCACTTCATCTATTGGTACCTAATCTAGTTTTTTTTTCATTTCACCCATTTCATTTCATTACATTTTGCAATTGACCGAACGAAGCGAGTGTTGAAATGCTTTCGTATGTCTGTCTGTCCTGCCAGCTTCTGTCCGGATGTTTTCCTCTACAGGTCGCATTTCTCAACGGATTCGCGTGAAATTTTGTAAGCAGGTTCTATAACTATATAGTTTTTTTTGTCGATTCAATTTTAGGTTTTTTTTTAAATGGCGGAGGTATGGGGGTTGAAAACGTAAAAAAGTTATATTTCAGTCGTTTCGAAAAATGTTCGCGATTTCTACAGCTCACAGAGCCACTAGTAATAATAATAATAATAACTTTATTTGAAACAGATAAACAATAGATACCTACATTAACATTGAAAGTCGATGACATCTGCAGAATTGAAAACTCTGTCGCAGAAAAAAAAAAATTTGCTGTAACTATTTAAACTGCGTTTTGTTATTCGTGGAAACCTGTTGCTTAGCTTTCTTGTTCTAAGCTTGTTTATATTATGTTAAAAAATCTGTTGGTTTTCTAATAAATAAATAACAAAACTCTACTCATGAGAACTTCATATAAGTTAGAACGAGTCGGAAATTAAAATGCGAATAAAAATGTTTCGTGCAAACAATTTTGACTCGTATTTTTCTTTTAAGTAAATCAAACAAACTAAGTACCTGAGTAGATGGTAGATACATCAGATTTTTGTAGGACATTTATTCAGATATATTCTAACAGGGTCTTGTGACAGCTATGGTCTCGGCAGAATAACAGCGTCTACTGCGAAAAGAGTAGCCATCATGCTGAGTTGCGGCCAATTTGCTGCTGCAGCATGCACATAGGTAAGTGTATACCTAAGCATAATTGTATTATTTGTACCATGTGCTTTGTTCTTTTCCTGTGCTTGGTGTATGTACTAAGAAGCAAATAAATGTCTTTCTATGTCTACATAAAAATTATGTGGTCCAATACTTTTGGCCTATTTTCAGACAATTATTTCAAAACGCAACTATTCTCAGCGACAATGGTAGACAGGCGGCCATTATAAAGAGTACAATAGAGGAGTTTCCGGGTGAACCACTAAGAAACCGAGAGTTGCTTTTGTTATTAAATAAACCTATTTGGGTTAAGACTTTTTAACTTGTGTACTCTCTCTATTCAATAAAATCCTGAGTGTCGTGGAACACTCGGTCGGAACGAAGTTCCTATCGTAGTATGTTATTATTAAGTCGGCTAAAAAATAATCTATGATATGTTGACTGAGTGTCTCGTTGATAAGTATACGGAAGATTTGGTTTTAATTTAAATGATGTTGTGCCCACAGATTTGGGCTGGAACTTGTTAAATACATTATTTTCACTTGATTGTGTTCCAGTCTATTTTCCGTGAATAACGTAGGTATACAATGCGCCACGTCTGCAAATGATTTAAACCTACTATTACATACATCTATTGCTACTCTACCTAAAGCAAAACTTTTATAAATACAAATATAAATATAAAGTATTTTTTTTTGACAGGTACCTACTAAGAAGAAAAAGATCACAAACGTCTTACATCCTAGGTACATCATAGGTGCCGGTTCCTCCTAACAGAAGCCCGAGAAGATTTGCAAAGAACATTTAGACAAGTTTCTTTATACATAGTAATATATAACTTTTTATCATATCACTTGTGTTATTAGAACCAGGGTCGAGAAAGATTTCAAGTGTGCCTGAGAGGTGCCTTTCTTACTTTATATTTATATACTCGTATATATATATCTTTATAATATTTTAATATATATTGCGATGACGGCGTTATATGGTTACTTAAGGCACAGTTTTTTTTAATTAGTTTGTAGGTACTAGTGCCTTTATCTAAACAGTATGCATTTATAATTTATTTAAGAATTATCTCGGATATAGTTCATAGATTATGAGATCATCTTATAAACTGCTTGCTTACTTAAGCTATATACAGGGAATTCAGGAACTAGTATTTTAAGCCTGCACGAGGAGATTCCTACCATGAAAGTTAACAGTTGTGGGGGTACAAACCCTAAGAATTAATATTTTCAGATTTCCATACAAAAACATTCAAGAAATAAAATTGACAACCCTTTTTATTTTGTCACATACCACATACTTATATTTTTAAACTGTTATTACTTCAATAAAAGAGTAGGCCACTAAATAGCGGTAAAACATGACTTACCTACCTATCTATTTATACCTACTTACAAATGGTGTAAGTAGGTAATCTTTTTCTCGTAATTAGACGAAACAGTGATAAAACGGTGGCAATGTTTGTAAACTCTGGTGTTTGTTTTGTGCAAACAGCACTTTTTACGAGTAAGCTATTTATTACCCACATAACCTCCTTTTTCAGAGTTGGTAAAACGTCTATTTTACTTCCATTGAAATAAAAAGTAGATCACTCAAAATCTGCTCCAATCTCACTTTCGAAACATTCTTGAGTTCTAATATTCACTCAAAACGGGAAAGGTAATTACCATGAGTTTGAGTTTTTCTGCTTACCGATACTTCGGCACAGTTGCATGCGCCATGATCACGAGAGAAACAGCAGGAATCATTTATAAACTCAATTTCAAGATATTTATGTCGTAAGTTGTATTATAAATAATACGTGAGTAAAGCCCGTGTTTATCAAAATGCTCCTTATATAAATAAATATAATACCTATAAAGATAAACCTTTACATGGTTTTCTATACCTATTAGGTAAAGTTTCTGTTCTGTGTCTCACGTCTCAACCATATTGAATTAAGAAAAATAATGCGAGTTAATTAATTTCCTATTCTTTGTCTTAGTGACCTCCTTAACTAAATGGGAGTTTTGGATAAATGATAACATGAGTATTACTTATCACTAACTTAGTTATTATAATAAGTATCTGCAAACATATATGACCGTACTTATAAACGCCCCTCGACTTAAACACTGCTTAGATTCGCTTTGTCATGAGTTCCTACTATCTTAGAAAAAATAAATGGCACTATTATAAACAGTAATTTACTTCTGACAGAAGTTGAAGATTTTTTTTTAACTAGTGGTCAACACACAATTAATTAATAATTAATGTATTTTTTATGCATAATTTTAAAAAAAAATTAGCATTCTGCACTCCTTCTCTATATAAACTATAAGTGTGCGAAATTTCACACTTCCTCCGTCCGCGCAATTTTCGTAAAACTTCACGTATATGTATATAGATAATACTGACAAACTAAAGAGTTCTTGTACCCACATAAGTAATATGCTCAACAATTCAATACATCTGCCAAAGTCAACATTCAACAAACGTAGAGTTTAAAATGAATAATTAATCTTGTAGAGCGGTCGGTCGAATACAAATCTCGATGGCAATTCTAAAACGATTGCATAATGTTGTATGACTATAAAAAAGTAGAAAAGAGCTTCCTGGTCCACGGATCGAGTTCATGTTAATATGGGATGCAATCATCTGAATATTTAATGCATGATCCTTCTGACGCAAAAGCGTATACCGCCGCAAAAGCATGCGAAACAATACAAGTGAATAATGAGCACTAGCAATCTCTAATTGAACCTAAGTGTTTTCTAAATGATACTAGCGGATCGGCAGGGGATCTCACCAAACCGGTTGGTCCTTCATGCCGGGGGTCCGCTCCAGAGAGAAACACCACAAGCGCATCACCTTCTCAGCCACGCGCCATAACAAACGCATACCATTTGTGAACGGTCTGAATTTCACCAGTCATCATCTCCATTCAAGCACAGCACATGTTCCAAATAGATGGCACTATCACTGATTCGGGCACGCGCTTGGCACGTCTCGTTCGTACCTCGGCTTGCGGGCGACTGGCTGCCCGGTTCGCCCGGCCCATGGAAACCAAACGGGATTGTGCGCAGTGTGTACACGGCTTAACTGAAATCGGTACCAGTGAAAGTCATCTCTATCGCTGTAGCAACACAGCCATCTTTCCTTATTCACGAATAGGCTTGAAAGCTCGTTTGGGATTGGTAGAGTACTGTGAGGGTGTCGTCAAAGCCCGCTAGATGCGGAGTAAAGAAAGTGGTGCATTTCGCATGCTGTTGTTTGGATGCTGCAGGCTTCTAATGGGCTGAAATGCGGTCACTGTCGTCAGCCAAAGTGGAAGTTAGTATATTCCTCTATGGTCGGTGGTTTTGTGGTAACAATACAATATTTTGGAGATTAGTTTCAAAACGAGGTTACGAAAGTTATCTTACAGATTTAGAAGTAAGGTATTAACTGATCTAGAATTAATAATACACGTTTGATATATACATATTTTGCATTTGACGATTTTATCTGAAATATTTAAGTTCTAATCTATGGAGCCTCTGAAAATGAAATGAAATTTTTTCATTATGATTTTATCAGCGTACCATACAGAAGCTGCTCAGCATAAGTACCTAAGTATTTAAAATTGTTTTTGTCTTAATTTTATGTGTGAAGGAGCTTAGATCTAAGCTGGCTGTAAATTTCACAAACTAAATTGATGGTCGATCCTGCCTATATAGGTGCCGAGATCACGCAGACCATAGTAAAAAAGGAAAGTTGATCGGGCACCGAACTGGTTTACTGTTAGCGTGGGACTCAAGAAAAGTCAGGCGACACAGATGAATACAGATATATATAAATAATTTTAGTCTAAAACTAAGCAAATCTTGTACTATTTGACGACCTCTGTAGCGCAATTGTCTTAGGTCCGGCTGAGACGCAGAAGGTTGCGGGTTCGATTCCCGCCGCGGGACAAATGTTTGTATGATCTGCAAGTATTTGTCTCGGGTCTGGGTGTTTCTATGTATAATATGTATGTATTTACAAAAAAAAAGTATATAGGTAGTATATCAGTCATGTAGTACCCATAACACAAACTTTGCTTACTTTGGGGCCAGATGATGTGTGTGAAATGTCACGTATTATTTATTTATTTATTTTGATTTATTTATAGGCACCATTGACTAATGGAATAATATTCCATTAGTCAATTACATTTCCATAAGTCAATACAATTAAACATATACTTTGATAATTAATATTTAGTATTCTATCAGTCGATTGATCACCATAATACAAGTCATGCTTAGATTGAGGCTAGATTGTGTTGTGTATATTTATTTATGACACCCAGACACAATACAAACACCTGTGTTCAAAATGTTTGTCTTCATTGGGGATCGAACTTACAACCTACAGCATAGAAGGCAGAGTTACTACTACTGAGCGTATTGATTATATTTCCATAATTCCATGCTTATCATGACGACCTCTGTGGTGCAGCCGGCCAAGATCCGGCTGAGACGCAGAAGGTTACGGGTTCGATTCCGCCGCGGGATAAATGTTTGTATGAACTGTGAGTATTTCTATCGGGTCTAGGTGTTTCTATGTATAATATGTATGTATATACAAAAAAAGTATATTAAGTAGTGTATATCAGTCATGTGGTACCCATAACACAAGCTCTGCTTACTTTGGGACATTTCTAAAATTAGGATTGTCTAAAATATATTTTAGTTAGTCATAGCATTTGTAAAACCTATTCGATTGGTACCATCTAACTAAATTAGAACGCTTAATTAAATTTGATAAAATTAAATTAGGATAAGTTGGTAACAGCAGAATACCAAAGTTTCATTTGCGGTTCTACACCCAATTTTAGCTAAAATTAGTTAGGTTGGTGCCAACAGAATTGAGGCCATTATATACCTATGGATTTGCATTAAACTGTAGCAATAAAATAATCCAAACAATCAATATTATTTTTTTGTATATTGTTTCATTTTAACATTTTTAAGAATCATGGGGTTTTCTCATGTGCTAAAGTGTCTGTGTCGGTAATTCGATTTGCCAGACATTTAACACAGCATCATGTAGCCCCAAAATAAGCGGAGCTTGTGATAAGGTAACCACATGACTGATAACCTTACATACAAAATACCTACATTATTATACATAAAAAATCACTCAGATCCGAGGCAAATATTTACAGGTCATACAAACATTTTTCTTGCGACGGGAATCGAACCCGCAACCTTCTGTGTCTCAGGCGGACCTTCTCGCACTGTCGCCCACTTTAGAACCTTCATCTTCATCTTTCTCGCGTTCTCAATTTGCATTCATTAGATAATAATGAATGCGAAACGCGAACGAAAGCAAGCGGACAGTTTGGCGAAGACAAATCCAACAAATCAAAAATCATGAAAATCAGCCTAGCTGTTTGCGAGTTATAAATGGTGTAACTAGCATGACTTATCACTACATAGTATAAAACAAAGTCGCTTCCCGCTGTCTGTCTGTCCCTATGTATGCTTAGATCTTTAAAACTACGCAACGGAGATGTATTCTGTGAACCGCATTAAGATGTTCACACAAAAATAGAAAAAAACAATGAATTTTGGAGGTTCCCCATACTTAGAACTGAAACTTAACAAAATAGTTTTCATCAAACCCATACATGTGGATATAGATAGGTCTTCAAAAATGATATTGAGGTTTCTAATATCAATTTTTCTAAACTGAATAGTTTGTGCGAGAGACACTTCCAAAGTGGTAAAATGTGTGTCCCCCTGTAACTTCTAAAATAAGAGAATGATATAACTAAAAAAAACACATTACATATCACGTACATTACCATGCAAACTTCCACCGAAAATTAGTTTGAACGAGATCTAGTAAGTAGTTTTTTTTAATACGTCATAAATCGTAAAAATCTATAACTTAATTTAAAAGAAATACACTATTATTAAAACATCGATCAAAGTTACAACGAACTACAAGATCTTTTATATTATGTTACTTGCTGCTACGCGGAACCCTTCATGGGCGAGTCCAACTCGCACTTGGCCTCTTTTTTTAATAGGTAGAGTGATTCAAGAGGTAGGTTTATTTGTATAATATATGCATAATATGCATATAGAGAAACACTAATCATTTTAGAGGTTTCTAATGTGATGTCTTAAATAAACACATTTTTGCGCTTACATTGCAAACGCTGGCTGAACCCTACGGGATAGCTCAAAATAATTTACTACAGTGTTGTACCCGTGCGAAGCCGGGGCGGGTCTCTGGTATAATATAGATGGAAGAAATATAAGAGTAGGTAGGTTGTTCACTGGCCTACACACCTACTGCTATAAGTGGGCAGCGCCAGAGATATTTATAACCTAAAATCTATTTAACATAGTAACAACCTGATGAAGTTGATAATTATCCTACGAAATTTAATTTCAGCGAATATAACTCATCCCTAATGTTCAGTGACTCGGCTGAAGCAGATAAAGTTGAAAGTTCTAAGATGGTTATTTTATTCGTTCAGGATTCATAAAAGCAATATCCTAAATATTAATGGATCTTTTTGTAGAGGTCAAAGCCCTCTCAGATCATGATTTGCCTAAACCAGATTGCTGGTATGCCTTTGAAATATAAAAGATGCGAACTCGTAAGTACAATTATTGATATAAATGTCAATATTACGCTGTTCCACGATAGAATCCCATATTCGCATAACGCATTTGAATAGTATATATCTAGGTACCATACATTTTGATAAACACGGGCTTTACTCACGTATTATTTTGTCGATGGAGGCACCGACAATGTTTCGATTCATCTAGAGAATCTTCATCAGGGTGAGTTTGATCCGCGGTCCGCTCGTTGCCGCTCGAGTTCACGGTTCGCACTGTTTTTCTGTTTTTTCTTCAAGATTCTCTAGATGAATCGAAACATTGTCGGTGCCTCCATCGACAAAATAATACGTGAGTAAAGCCCGTGTTTATCAAAATGTATAGTACAACTCACGAAACGAACGTCTGGAAAAATAGGTAAATAAACGCGATAAATACCCGTAAGTATTTATAATAATCAACTCACGAAAGTTTTGAAAGTGAAATACCTATACCATTACCATTTGTAAATATATACACATTATACTTAGAAACAACCAGGATAGAGACAAATACTTGCAGATCATACAAACATTTGTCACGCGTCAGGAATCGACCATCTGCATCTCCAAACCAAACTAAAAAGAACATAAATAAAAGAAAGTTATGTACAAACGAGACAAGTTCACCGAACCTCTGTTATTAAGTGGAAAAGTTATGGAAATCCACCCACAGGTCAGAGGCACATCCCTAGTTAATGTTTCACTATGGGGAGAGTTGACAAACGATGTCATTCACCTTACGGCAATACAGGTAATTACTTAATGTACCTGGGTTTGCAATAGACGGTTAAAAAAGATGAAACAGATGGACATATATTTATAGAATAGAGAAGAATAGAGTTTATTTGACAGCACAGAGCAAAACATTAGAGAGGTACAATGATAACCTACATTTAACATTGAAGATAGGTACACATAAAATAATCTAAAAACAAACCACCAGAACAGATTACCTATTCCCAACTAATTAGGGAAGGTCATTCATTGGCCCAACTAGTACCGCTCCGCATGTGCAGCCAAACAGGTCCTGAACTCAGCATAATGCTGCCTTACAAGGTATAGGATACCATGCAAAGCAACGCTGGTTTTCAGTCAGGGCCTGGGTATTAGGGTGAAAGCACAAATACATTTAAAAAAAAAAAATTTTGAATGACAATAAAAAAAATATATATATATAAGTGCGCATAATGTGCGGGATGGAATCTTGGGAATTGAGAAGTACTACCGATGGAGAGGATTTGACCTGTCTCCGACAATCATGCGCGCTTTGCTGGTGAGTAGTCTATTGGCTAATTGGACATGTTAAAAGCAGTTTTTTATACCTGGTTCTAAATGTGTTTAAAATTTTCAGAGCACGGATTGGTGGGGGTAGGTCATTTCAGCAGCGAGACGCTGCAAATCTAAAAGACTCACGAAAAGTAACTAATTTATGAAGTGGCGTTACAAGGACAACGTGAGAACAGCCTCTGATTGTGTAGCGAGAGTATTCTTGCACCCATTTTTGTTTTTGGAATAAGTAGGTAGGCGTTTTATTTAGTACTATTCCGTCAATCTATCCCTAATGAGTTAAATACTAAATATTTGTCCATTTGTTACATGTTTTGTAATGGATTTCCGCAAGGTCACGCCTGAATCAATTATTTATACCTATTAGATGCTTCGGAAAAAATACATGCAGAGGATGTAAATTACTTTTTCTTTGTGTCACTAGATATTTCAAACCAGTGAGTGTAAATTATGAAAGACTGACCTCTCAACTCCAACTCTGCCGTTTGCATTAGAGTTGTAGTTGAAGTAGGGTCCCAGGGTGGCTTGCCACTCCTGGGATGGGCTGCAGCTGCCGCACTTTGTGGGAGGGGCACCGGTGCGTTCCTATGGAGGTCCCGGAGCCCCTTGACATGCAATGAGGCTGGTCACCGGGGAGTTTTAGTGAGTGTTTGTTTTATTTTTAGACAGCCAACATCACTTAAAAAAAGATCATCCCAGGATAAACATTTGTGAGATGAACATTGATGTTTGTTCTGTCTCTGGGTGTTTAATAGTATCATGTATGTGTTTAAAAGGTAAGTATAGGTGTTCTATCAGTCATTTCGTTTCCATCGTATAAGTTTGATTAGTTTTAACCGATTTCAAAATAGGAGAAGGTTCTCAATTCAGCTGTTTTTTTGGTTCTTATTTGATTGGTCCTATAGAAATTTCATACAAATCGGTTCAGTAGTTTGGTTTTTCAATTAAAATAGCTGGAAATATATATCATCCAAGTAAACGAAATTAGTATATTTTGCTTTCTTGTGACTTTCCAGTTGTGTTAACCGACTTCAAAAAAAGAGGAGGTTCTCAATTCGGTTGTATTTTTATTTTATAGGCTCATATTTCATTTAATGAAGTCGGTCTTTTTAGTTTTTTAAACGTAATTATTGGCTAGATGGTGTTGTGTTAAACGTCAACCATGATATTTAATTTGTTAGTCTAGAGGCCATGAACCTCGTGATGACTGTATCTACATTATTTTATGAAAACTAGTGGTCGCCTACTGGTCGAAATTCGTCCATAAATAATTAATAAATAATAATAAATAATTAATAAATAATTAATAAATATTTTTATGAATAGCTAGAAATAATATTACCATTCTGCACTCCTTCTTTATGTAAACTATAAGAGTGCGAAATTTCATACTCCTCCGTCCGCGCAATTTTCGTAAAAAGGGGTACAAAGTTTTTGCTTCACGTATTAATATATAGATGAAATGTTTATGTAGGTAATTACTTTATTATACTTTGACTTTACTTACGTTATCGTTTTGGCAAAATAGTAATTCCACGAAGTATTTAGTCTGAGAATAAACCTACTGGCATACGTAGTAGTAGGTTTGAGAAGTTGGTTGTGATCAGTTCGTTAGTTGCAAAGACGCTGAGTACCAAGCTGTGTCCAACCAACCAATCCAACCAACCAACCTTTGTTAGCATTTGGGTGTAGAAATACGCCATATAAGTTACATTCGCATACAGAAAGAAATTACATTTTATTTAAAAAAAAAAGTGTTTTCTTTTTAATCAACTACGATAACGGAGGTAAGTACCTCAGTAACTCCCTTATTTTATGAACCGATTTGGAAAATTATTTTTTAGTTTGGGACTTCTTGTTTGGTCTTAATTAAATAAAAATACCAACTCTAAGAGTGAAAAATAAAGGAAGAAATTTTGTTTTGGACTTTAAATTATAATGTATTTATGAGTAATTATACATATTTATATGTATATTTAAATAAATACATACTTAGGTAATTATTTGTAAGTTCTTAAAACGTAATTATATTAGTTTTTTGTTTGGGACGAGGATTTCTTGTTTGGTCCCAAGTAAACAAACATACCAACCCTAAGGGAGAAAATTTATGGGAAGAAATATAGTATTGCAGTTTTAATTGAGTAATGTATTTATGACGAATAATAGATTTAAATAAATACAACATATCTTTTTAGTTCATCATCATCATCATCATCAGCCCATAGCAGTCCACTGCTGGACATAGGCCTCCCCTAATGAGCGCCATTGCGCCCTGTCTTCAGTTCGACGCATCCAGCTTCTGCCGGCAGCCTTTCGCAGATCGTCACTCCACCTTGTCGGAGGGCGTCCTACACTACATTTGCCGAGCCGCGGTCTCCACTCAAGAACTCGTTTACCCCAACGGTTATCGGTTCTTCTGCAGATATGGCCAGCCCACTGCCACTTCAGCTTTCTAAGTCTCTGTCTTCTTAGTTCTTAAATCGTAATAATATTGGGGACATTTTAATAATCGACATGATACGGGGCTGAGCGAGTCAACCCAAAGATATGAATTAGGTCTAGCGCTTATTGCAAATGTTTATTAATCCGATGTTTTCGTGCTACGAGTTCTTATGTGGAACTTGAAATTATAAACTTTTTAAAGTAAATAGCTACATTATTATACATTATTATAAATATGTTATATACATATTAATTATTATATATACATAATACGTACTAGCGGCAATAAACACGTTGAAAGATACATACTTTAGAAAACCGCGTGTACCAATTCGCTAGTGCGTGCTAGGTTTTAAAGGGTCGCTATGATAGTGTTGCCAATGTAAATATTGTGGCCGCACCCCCGTATCAAGCCCCAGCTAGATAGCAACATTGGCACATAATAAAAGGTAACAGATACCTACCAAAGTTAGTCAAGTTTTGCGGTCGCCTAAATCCCACTTGTCGACTAGTCGGACCTAAAAGCCCTTTGAGGGTTTCAAACTTGCCCGAATAAGGGGTCTTAGCCGGAAAGCGTTTCATCTGGAAATACAATGCCTTATAGAAAAGGTTGTGTAGGGTGCTCGAGTGATCTTGGCTTACAATTAAGTGGGCACAAGTTTTACAAAAGGAAGTTTCAAACAATTCGGTT
Organism: Lampropteryx suffumata; assembly: GCA_948098915.1. Classification (NCBI taxonomy): domain Eukaryota; kingdom Metazoa; phylum Arthropoda; class Insecta; order Lepidoptera; family Geometridae; genus Lampropteryx; species Lampropteryx suffumata. The sequence goes on from OX402553.1 coordinate 15,470,472, forward strand.
TAAGAAGAGCTATATATATATAAGGTTGAAGTGAAGGGTAAACAAAGCATTAGGTTTTTGAGTCAAAATAAATATGTAGGTATAATTTCCAACCTCGGCATTTTTAAGAGCATATTTGCTTTAGTTTGATGGCTATTTTTCACTTTGAACTGAGACTTATTTGTAATGCGGCAGCCTTTTTAACCAAGTCCCGGAATATAAACGTAATAATCATAATCATTAGAACCTTAATGTTTTCCGGAATCGTGGAGAATCGGCTTTTTACCTACGAGTCAACAGGAAAACCAGCTAAAAACATTGATTTCACACATAAAAATAAATTGGTTTGGTTTCAACTGATGACGAATAATCAATCTCATTTTCAGAACTGAATCACACTCGTAGATTTCAGATATCATCATTATCTGAATCAGTTTTTCTGAGTTTTTTCATATAAATAGCTCATGGTAATGGAATTCCGGTAAATCTTTTCACAGTATATTTAGAGAAACACAGGTTTTACTCACATATGGACTGACGTTTCGATTCATCTGAAAATCTTCATCAGGGTGAGTTAGATCAGCGGTCCGAGTTCGATATTCACGCTGAAGTTTCTATAGATGAATCGAAACAGTGTCGGTGTTTTCATGGACAAAATAATATGTGAGTAAACGTGTTTCTCCAAAGGTACTCAGGAATGTTTCAAAAGTGGAATGTTTCAATGACTGTAGACACAAATAAAGCTATAATCTCCAACGTTCTTATGCATCTGTTTATACTTACGACATTGAGAAGTTCAATGAACACAAAGATCTGTGCGTGATATCTATTTTAGGGCCACATTTATTTAAAACTGTCAAAAAAACGCTTAGTCCTCGATCATATTTTATGTTTTGTGACTGGCTCTAATCAGACTTTAATATTAAATATTTATATTTTAGACAAACCATTAGAGATCAAAATATAGGTTTTGATTTAGGATATTACCAAAGAGTCTCTGTACTTTGTATGTAAATAAAATGTATATCAGATTTATTTACAGTTATAACTACGGATATGTACAGAATAATATATAAAATATAAAATACACATGAAACAGTTTTGCTATCTAAGGACCGTTTAAAACGATCTATAGATAGCTCAACTGATCCAGATCACTGGCAGAAGGCAGAGTTCCCAAAATACTGGCGGCATTGCCACGTTCAATGGCAATGCTAATACGCTGAGCCAGATAAGAGCCAGCTCTTGGGTCACGCAATGTATACCAGACGCCGTGAAATAATTTTGAAAACGATAATGTGTAAATATATTATCCTTCTATCTATCTAACTAGTAACTAGGTTGCACCTACTTACCTAATTTGCTGAAAGATGGAAAAAGGTGTATCACTTCAGGGAAACGGTGTATTTGTAAACAAACTGTTCTTAGGGGAACTGACTAAAATAATAAATTATTTTGGTCAATAGGTCCCATTTCAACATGGAACCATGAAGAAGAGATGTGCGATACAAATTGCAATGATTTACTGACATTAAACAGACTCTACATTTATGCATCTATCACATGTGTATAAAAATAACGCGAATGAAATAGTTTGCAGCCATACTTTTCAAAGTTGATACTAGACTTGTAGGAGGTATTTAGGCTTAAAGAAATTTATTCTCAAAAAGACAAGTATTGTCGCTTACGTGAGAAAAAGTTTAACATAAAGTAAATATAACTTAGTAATAAGTAAGTCGTTTGAGCACCTGTGTTTCTCTATAGGTAAGTAGGATTATTATTTACCCATCCAATGCATCACGAAAACTAAGAAATAAGTGTCAACAATATGCTGTGAAAGTTTCGTTTTAAATGCATTGAATGAGCTCACATTTTTTTAAATAGGATAAAGCTATTTACTACGAATAAAATAATTGTTACTACACAATAACACCAAAGTAACTGTTAGTAAGGCATATAAGGCCTAGCAAGTTCTTGAAATGCAATTTGCAATTTGTTACAGAACTTTGTTTTTTTCGGAATTTTAGGCCTTGTGATCTATCTATTTGAGATTTTTCCGCTAGTGCATCTGTAGACACATCCCAAGCTACAGAAAAGTGTGCCTAGACCACAATATTTTTTTGTATCTCTTTGGTAAGTATCTTTTTTCGTGCGAATTATATTATTGGTGTGTGCTAGGCCTAAATGAAGTAGCCTACGCGACACCTACGTCATGCGCTGCGTAACATTATGTAGAACTTACGTAGAAGCGCCTACGCAAATCAATGTGCATGTGTGTTTGTGTATTAAAATATCACGTAGTCTAAGCGCCACAAAGAAATATCATAAAACAAAGAAAAGATAAGTTCACAGCATTTATCTACTTGCTATAGGTACTTACGACTATTTATTTAAAACGTGCCTGTTGTATTACAATGTGTCTAAGCGATTTATTATAAGTGTCGGATCATACATTACATAGCGATGATGTAAGTAGTTTATTGACGACGAACAGTTTCCTGACAACTCGGCTACTACTACTACGATGGCAGAGTAAAATAAATAAGTAATTTTATTTATTAATTATTAATTAGAACGGCACAACCAAAACTCTAATTAATCACATAGATAACAAATGACAAATAATGAAATTAAATGTCACAGTAAAAAATAGTAAAATCAGAATAAAAATTAGTAAAATGTTTTATACATGTCAATATTAATAATATAATGTCAAATTTCAATCATCCGTCATTCTCACAATACTTCATGAATGGAAGAGACCAGTGTTGGTATCCTATACCAACACAAGTCTCTTCCATTCGTCCACAAACACATGACATTCTGGGTTGGCAGCTAGTAGCTCATTGAGGGCGATGAGCGTGCGAGGCAGAGGTGAGCTAGAACGCGCGACAGTACGGGCACGAGGGACAGCAAAAAGTTCATGTCTCCTGCCTCTAAGATATATATCCGGGACGTAGAGGCGAAGTGACTCGATAAACAAATCGGGTGCGTCTATTGTGTTGTGGAACACCTTGCATATGGTTGTCATCTGATCATACGCTCTTCTAGTCTTAAGAGAGTTATATCCTAAATATCCTAATGTCTATGAAATGCCTTTTGTACCTTCTCTAGGAGAAGAGCGTATGTCACCTCGTGCGGGTTCCATACACAAGAACCAAACTCAAGCTTGGTCCGCACCAAAGCACTGAATAACAGCCTAGTATATATAAGATTAATGCACCGAGCGCAAAGTGAGTTATTAATGCACGAGTGTTATGTTGGTACCCGAGCGCATGCGAGGGCACTAAATTAACACGAGTGCATTAATTACTCTCTTTAGCAAGGTGCGTATTTTACTTTTCTTTCAACTACCAATCTACCAACTGTGATAAAATATACCTACTCAAATAATTAATGCACTCGTGTTAATTTAGTTAATGTTGGTGCCCTCGCGTGCGCTCGGGCACCAACATAACACTCGTGCATTAATAACTCACTTTGCGCTCGGTGCAACAATCTACTATTATTATGTATCTAACAGAGAATAATAGTGAAGTAAGTAAACTAACTAAATACGTAGGTACGTACTAGTTAAACAAAACAATGGATGTAATAAAGCTAATTATACCTAGTTACACTAGTTCATTAGCAGCTGTCCAAGACCTGTGTTACAGCTGCTATACTTCCTTTCCACTAAACTGGATACATAAATAATCTTATCATTCGGCATTATTTATATTTATATTTATTTAATTATTTATTTAAATGACGATGTCAAATCCACTTAACACAAGTCTGGGAAGAATTGGCAAGAAACTTGATGGGAATCTTTATCCTAGCAATTTTTTGTATGATCCTTCTTATCTTATTTACGAAAAATAAAACTATTGGACTAATACAACGTACAAATAACCTTCTATTAAAACAGAGTTTACAAATAGCTCTTAAAAACAAGTAAACAGTACAGTGACGTGTCCACATAACACTAACAGCTTGGTCAAAGCTTGGAGCAGCGCCAAATGTCAAAACATACCTAATGATGATAACGTATCGTCTCCAAAATGATTCACCTCAGAATCATTGGAAAACCGTGTTACAGCAATGATGAATGGAAATGATTTAACTGGATTTGAAATATATTCTGTGGTCTAGTAGCATGTGTTATACAATGTGTGGCACTTCGCTTGTAGGTTGTACAATTGTTGTGATTGAAACTTTAGGTAATATATTATATAATTACATTTTAAAAACTAAAAAGAAAACCGACTTCATTCAGTGAATTCAATGAATATAATTTTTTTTAGTGGAACGTTGATCTAATTTGTTTATATATAATACTAGCTGCCCCGTTCACGACATCGTCCGCCCATTTTAAAAAGAAAAGAAAAATTAAATCTAAACCATGCTCGAATCCACTTGAACACACTCTGAAAAATTCATCAAAATCGGTCCAGCCGTTTAGTAGGAGTTTAATAACAAACACGCACAGAAGATTTATATAGTATGTAAAGATGGACAACTTGTCAAATCTATATTAAGGAGCGACTTGAGTAAGTGTGGCAGTGAGGCACGTGCTTACTTCGAAATGACTCATTTGTCGACATATTCAAATTTTATTTTGAATTCATAATATACATTAATATAAAAAACATGTGAACCAGTTAAGCTATCTAATCTACCGCTTTAGTCGATCACCAACCAACTGATCCAGATCACTGCCAGATGGTATTGTCTCCAAGACACTCGCGGCTGGATCTTCAAATTATCTATGATGCAATTTCAAAATTTTGAAACATCTGTTTACTTATTATAACGACATTCTAAAATACTTCGTGTTTATTTTACAGCAAAAATAAAATAGACCAGTGGAGGTAACTCTGTGATTTAATATTAACACGGCATCGGATATTTCCGCGACACTGTTGACTTTTTCAATTTCCTATCTGAAATGCCGCATGCCGCCGCATCCGATATTTTTCAGGAACCATTTTCATCAAACGCCCGCCACGTGAAGCCTTGGGCATTTATCTAGTCAAACCTAGTGGCAGTTTTCATTTATATAAATTTTATTTTTAGAGAGCTTCCTAGATCGAAAACGGAGCATCTATTTTTTAAAAGGTTTTCATTTCATTCTATTCTGCGGCCAGCTAAATGGTATCGGATAGGTGATACAGATATATGTTAGAATGGTGACCCTACCCTCTAGTATGTGAGGACTAAAATTGTTTAATGTTTATTACATAGAGCCTCCAACAATAATTATATTTGAACTTAAGATTGTGTTGTACTATAAGTTGAATATTTTGATATTCTGTGCGTAACATTTAAACAAAACCAAATTTTTGCGCATAAAAATCCATGTTGTTAGTACCTACCTACTTTGAAAACTTTGATATTGCAAAAGGAAAACGTACAAAATTAGTCCCCAAGTTACTCTGTTTCAAAGGTTGGTAGAATAATAAAATTAACGGCCGCGGAGCTTCAGTAAAAACAATTTATTTTAAAAACTTCTCGGATACCAACCGCCTAATGAGAATGTATTGCTTCGCTTGGTTAGCGCGACGGGTTTTTAATGCTCGAACTTTTTTATTTGACAAGTTTCAGTTTTTTAAATGTAGACAGCTGCAGCTGCGAAAGCTGGAAGCTTTTCATGTACTTAGTGGTTATTATAAAACTTAAGGCTGTATTCCAGAAGAAAACGAAAACTTTCCTTAATTTTTTTAACTATTTTCGCATGTTCTGTTTCCAAACCCGTTGCCAGGTGCAGTTCAAAGGTCTCCGTCAAGAACTAAGCATACGTTTATTGACAATATTTCATTCAGGACTGTCAGAAAATGTATTTATTATTTTGTATGAAAATTAAATAAGAACACAGTGTTCTAGGCCGCTTGGAAATCTCTGCGCAGTTCTCATTTGGGTAGGTGTCTAACAGTAGGTTTTATTAGCAGATAGGTACTTGGTATATCTGGGTCATCGGCCTCGTTTAACACTTGAACATATTAGATGAATACGTACCTAGACCTAGACCTACTTACTTAAGTGCAAGGCAGGAAGCCAAATTAAGTGACGGAGTATTTTGATTGAACTACCTACTGAAATAGTCATAACATAATCAAAGAAGTCTTGTCAACATTTTACTCTTAATTGTCCTTTATATTAACACCTTTGTGGAATAATAAAAAAAAATGGTTGTCTGTAAAGTCGGTTTACGGACGATCATTTTACGTGATAACGTCATAAGAAGACATTGATGAAAAATTGCATACTTTTAACCTATTAAGATTAATTTTTATTTCGATTATTCACACTCGATTATTCAAAACTCTATCTAATAAACCCGAAATAATTAATATAAGAGCGCAATGTTTGCTCTGCAATAATAATCAAAAGATCAATTTGTATGTATTTATTAAATAAAAACATCAACATTACTAATAAAACCGGAAATAACTCGATAATAAATAATATAAGAGAGCGAGAGAGATGTTTGCTTCGCAAAGGCCAAAAATAACTGTCATTACATTCTTTTTGCTGAGTGCTGGAGTATCATTTATGTTAATGACATAAATGAATAAATAAATAATGCCGAATTTCATCTCCCAAGTTCCCAAAGTAAGCAGAACTTGTGTTATGGGTACCTACCACATGACTGGTATACATATTACTTAAATACTTTTTTTTTGTGAATACATACATATTATACATAGAAACACCCAGACCCGAGAGAAGCTTGCAGATCATACAAATATTTATCCCGCGGCGGGAATCGAACCCGCAACCTACTGCTTCTCAGACGGACTTTGGCACATTAAGTCACAGAGGTGCAATGATTTTTGACTCAGTGAAAAAACATATATTTTCACTGTTATTGTTCAAATAAGTAGGTACAATTTTTCCATATCAGTAAGCATTATGTTAATGGTATGACGTTGGTTGTTTCTGGTTAATCAAAAGAGTTTCGAAGTTTTCATTCCCTTTGAGGCTTTCCACACAGCTGTGGCCTATAGCCATTAGCTGGCAGCCCGAAGCCGACCTACTTTTATTCAGCCTCTTCATGTTGACATAACCTAGTATTGAGTTCTTTAGCCAAGTTTTTACCCGACTCAGGGAAACCTTTAAAAGAAATGTTGGTATGGCTTACATACTTACATGCATACCATACCATGTTGATACGAGTACTTTTACTGATTATTGGATAACTGGTGAGCTCTGTGAGCTGTTTACTTCGCGAACATTTTTGAAAATTTTGAATTAATGACCAGCAGTTGAATCAGTTCAGCTAATTAAACGGACTTTAGATAGCTCAACTGTTTCACGTGTATTTTACATTATTGTATATAATTCTGTACATTTCTGTAATAATTTCGGTGAATAAAAATTTACGTCAATTACTGAAATATAACTTATTTTACGTTAACCAACCCCCATATCTCCGCCATTTTAAAAAATTACAAAAACTAAATCTATAAAAAAATCTATATAGTTGCAGAATCTACTCACAAAATTTAAGAGAATCGGTTGAGAAATGCGACCTGTAGAGGAGAACATTGGGACAGTCGCCGGCCGGACCGGACCGGACCGGATAGAAAGCATTTTCGCCTAAGCTGAAACGGAAACAACGCGCTCGCTCGGTCAATAAAACTGGTATATATGTATGTAGTCTGTAACGTTGAAGCATATAGGCAACATTAGTACCACGTGTGCTAAGCCGCTCGCAGAGGCTAGTTAATAATATATCCTCGCGAATGTTAAGTTAATGGACATGTTGGTATCCTCACTAATTTCCCTTCACTGATTAGGAGCACTGTCATTGCGTTGCGCACTCATATGTTTGAAAGCTGTTGAATTCATAGTTTCTTGCAAGAACAATATCCGGTAATACTGATTTAAGTACAGTCACAGAAAAAGTGTATATAAATAAGTCTTACCTACGTAGGTCGTAGGATCAGTGAAAGTTGTTGTTCCCCTATCACAATAAAATTCCTGTGGAAAAATATCTAGAAGGAACCCAAATTCCTTCCTGATATTATCTTGTTTGTCGCGAGCATCGACCTTTCCGTTGTTCTTTCTTTCTTATCTAAAGTGCAATTTTCTGGAATTTATTCTACGACATGACTTTACAGGTCTTATCGTTCATTCAAAAGAAGAACAATGTTGCAGCAAGTATTTCAGAACAAAATTCTAATTCAGATACTGAGCATAGATTTTATTTAGTGTTTCATTCAGTATAGTGATGACTATTCAAATTTTCAATCGAATACCAAACGCGATTAGAGAATTGCCGACAATTCGATTTAAGAAAATAAATATGTTGTTCAGCGAGAAATGTTTTTATGATATTGATGAAATGGTTTTATAATAATTAATGTTCTAGATATACCTGTAGGGCGATCGCGCTATTTAATAATAATAATAATAATAATAATGCCGGACATTTCACACAGCATCATCTGGCCCCAAAGTAAGCAGAGCTTGTGTTATGGGTACCACATGACTGATATAGTACTTAAATATTTTTTTTTGCTTAAATACATACATATTATACATAGAAACACCCAGACCCGAGACAAATACTTGCAGAACATACAAACATTTGTCCCGTGGCGGGAATCAAACCCGCAACCTTCTGCGTCTCAGCCAGACCTTAGCCCACTGCGCCACAGAGGTCGTCATTTGTCAACGTAAATACCAATGCACGGATTGGTTTTGGCAATGGTTTGGATATGGCTTATCTGAATGACAAAATGGTGCCGCGCTATTTTTCCTGAACAATTTAATCGATAATTTTATCAATCAAACAAATGTATATATAGAACTACCTAGTATTATACTATGCACAGACACTAGGATGTACTAAATCTAAAAAGTTTGAAAGCACTGTCATAAATAACGCGATCCTACGACGTTTGATCAACGCATAATCCAAAATAGAGCTAAATCGTTTCCGTTACAGTGATTAGCGCGGTGCAAAATACATAATTATGTCAAAAATAACGTTTTGACTTTGGTTTAGCTAACTCACTTAGATATAATTTTGTTATTGATATTTTTATTTTAGGTACCTATACTTTTTTAAATCGTTTACATCGATTAATAATCGTTGTTATAACTAGTAATAAGCGATAACTATTAATCTCATAAGTATCAGGCTATATTTGCATGTCGGTCAACGACGAAGTGTGTGACACCATTAATATGTAAGAACTTTGCACATACCTTTTTATATACTTCGAGGAACTAGATTAATTTCATTTCATTTAGAAAATGCATACAGAAAATATATGTTTATTTCTAGATCCATGTTTTAGTTTTGTACTTAAATACGGGTTAGATTGATTGAATGTAGTTAAAACTAAAATCAAAATGTTACTCAATAAAATCACAAGAGCCATTTTGAATCGTATTCCTACTGACGGTTCTATGCCGTTCTATGTTCAATCCTATGCCGGTTCCTCCTAACATTAGTTCAAGAAGAATTCGGCAAGAAACTCGTCTGGTCCTTACGCTTTTTTTGTATGATCCTATGATCTAGTTGGAGTAGATTTATCCCAAGCTTTTGTCTAAATAATTAATGAGACAGTTTCACTTTCAAAACTTTCGTGAGTTGTAGAGCGCCATAGTTTCGGTTCATCTAGACTAGAGAATCTTCATCAGGGTGAGTTTGATCCGCGGTCCGTGAGTTGCCGCATGAGTTCACGGTTCGCAGTGCGATCTAACTCGCCCTAATGAAGATTCTCTAGATGAATCGAAACAGTGTCTTTGCCTTCATCGACAAAATAATACATGAGTAAAACCCATGTTTGTCAAAATGTATAATGAGAAAGCGTAATGTATATTACATACGTTTTTTTTTGACAATCGGTAAGTCTTTACCACGTCGCTTGAGTATCATAATGAATTATGATTAAGCAGGTACCTCCGCACTTGTTCTATTGACAGTGAAATACAGTTTGCAAGAAGCATACATAGGGACAGACAGACAGCGGAAAGCGACTTTGTTTTATACTATGTAATGAAGTAGTTTATCAGTCATCTGGTACTCATAGCACAAGCTCTGCTTCCTTTGAGGCGCCAGATGATACTGTGTGAAATGTCCGGCATAAAAAATATGTATATATATATATATATATATTTATTATTTTAAAGTAAATACATATTTTTAATTGTAAACATCATAAAAACCTTGTTAGGTTTGACAAAGATGCAATACATACGTATATATATATTACTTTTTGCAGACCAAATAGTAAAAGTTGCGTAAACTTGAAGAGCTTGTGTACAAACGTACGTACAACTCCTAACTCCACTCCAGCACTTTCAGAATCGATACTGCGAGTTAGGTACATTAGATTTTATGTGAAGCATGGAGCTGAATTTTTATGTTTTCTGTGTTATATTGACCATGGTGAATCTACTAAGGCGTGACTATGAAGAGTGACCCCATAAATTCTATTCACCCTCGCAAGCATTGGATTCGTTTTAGTTCGTGATTTGATTAAGCAAATCCTCCTTATTGCGTTTAGGGGCTCGAAGAAAAGGAAAGACATAAATTCAAATGGCTTACAGTTTCATTGATTGCTAGATACAACCAGCCGAGCAAGACCACAGTACCAATTTCAATAAAAGCTTATAAATATTACGTAGAACAATAATAAATTGAAAATTCAATTACTTACGATATCCGAGTGGTATGTATTCGTTATTGTACTGTGGAGTAATTGTTTATCAATTTTGTAAGGCCTTGGACGATGAGCCAACACTAACTTTCGTCATGTTAAAAAATTGAGGAAGCAAGTATCTCATGTCATATTTACAAAATGTTGATTCAAATTGGTTTAAGTCCAGCATCTACACTTTATTAGATTAAACAAAATTAATATGAATAATTAAATATGAAATTTAACAAATTAGTAAGAAAATAAGACATCTAGGTGTTTAACTTAAGATTACCAAAATCGAATTAGGGATGCCGCAGGGAGCTGAATCAGTTGATCATTGTATAGATCGTTTTAAACGATCCGTAGATAGCTCGATTATTTATGTATTTTATATTATTGTATATTATTCTGTGTGTTTCTGTAACGCACGAGGGTCTACCAGGTCTACCATCAGCCAGGTGGTCAGATGTCATATTTAAAACGGCGGGCACAAACTGGATGCGATTGGCACAGCAACGGAAATGATAGCGTAATGTAGACGAAGCCTATATCCAGCAGTGGGTAAATGTGGGCTTGAAAGATAAATCACCATCTAGCTCCAAACTAAGCATAGCTTGTATTATGGTGACTAGATGACTGATAGAATACTTATATATTTTTTGATAATAATAATAATAATACCGGACATTTCACACAGCATCATCTGGCCCCAAAGTAAGCAGAGCTTGTGTTATAGGTGTGGTACCTATAACACAAGCTCTGACTGATATACTACTTATATACTTTTTTTTTTAGTAAATACATACATATTATACATAGAAATACCCAGACCCGAAACAAATACTTGCAGATCATACAAACATTGGTCCCGGGCGGGAATCGAACCCGCAACCTTTTGCGTCTCAGCCGGAACTAAGCCCACTGCGCCACAGAGGTCGTCTGTGATCAGTTTATGTCAGTTATCAGTTTATCAGTTTATCAATGCTTATGATTCTTTATATCACCCTAAACAAAAAAAACACCTATATTCATCAAAGACGACCTCTGTGACGCAGAGGGCCTAGGCCCGGCTGAGACGCAAAAGGTTGCGGGTTCGATTCCCGCCGTGAGACAAATGTTTGTATGATCTGTAAGTATTTGTCTCTGGTCTGGGTGTTTCTATGTATAATATGTATGTATTTACAAAAAAAAGTAGAGTATATAAGAAGTATATCAGTCATGTGGTACCCATAACACAAGCTCTGCTTACTTTGGGGCCAGATTATGTTGTGTGAAATGTCCGAAATTATTATTATTAATGTTTATCCTGGGAGGGAATCGAACCCTCAACCTACAGCGCAGAAGGCAGAGCTACTACCAACTGATACAATTGTTACTAGGTATACCTATGCAATAACTTTCATATCTCTTGATTTTGCTTTAACCCCAGTAAGTGAGACTGAGCCGAAGTAGTTAGAAGGTATTCGCTATCAGTCGAGTTTCAAGTTCATACAATAAAATGCTATCTAAAAGGCAAGACAGGAACTTTTCGAACGAGATATATTGGTTTTGTCTTTATTTGATAAAAAATAGCAACGTCGTATCTTTATCTAATGTGTTTTTTTTTTATTTGATTACGATTTAATTGGAGGTTGAACTAGTACAAGACATGCATTTGAGTTATATGCGAGTATGTTTGCAAAAATAATAAGCAAAAACATTTTTGACTGTGGTTCTGATTCTGCTGTTTCTCCAGTAGAATCAGAACCACAGTTTAAAATGTTATCTCCCGTCTCCCGTCTCCCGTCTCCCGTCTCCCGTCTCCCGTCTCGCGTCTCGCGTCTCGCGTCTCGCGTCTCGCGTCTCGCGTCTCGCGTCTCGCGTCTCGCGTCTCGCGTCTCGCGTCTCGCGTCTCGCGTCTCGCGTCTCGCGTCTCGCGTCTCGCGTCTCGCGTCTCGCGTCTCGCTTCTCGCGTCTCGCTTCTCGCGTCTCGCGTCTCGCGTCTCGCGTCTCGCGTCTCGCGTCTCGCGTCTCGCGTCTCGCGTCGCGCGTCTCGCGTCTCGCGTCTCCCGTCTCGCGTCTCCCGTCTCCCGTCTCCCGTCTCCCGTCTCCCGTCTCCCGTCTCCCGTCTCCCGTCTCCCGTCTCCCGTCTCCCGTCTCCCGTCTCCCGTCTCCCGTCTCCCGTCTCCCGTCTCCCGTCTCCCGTCTCCCGTCTCCCGTCTCGCGTCTCCCGTCTCCCGTCTCGCGTCTCGCGTCTCGCGTCTCCCGTCTCCTGTCTCCCGTCTCCCAGCTCCCATCTCCCATCACCCATCTCCGACCTCCCACCTTCTAGCTCCCAACTCCCACCTTCCAGCTTCCAATTCCCAAATCCCGCCTCCCGAAATGGTGAAATGACGATGGCGATGGCGAAATTGGTAACCAACTTCGTAATACGCGAGAGTTCTTATTTAGTTGCACGAAAGTCTATATTACAGTAACATTTTTAAAACTACACTTCTTAAATTTACTAAACTGACGTCAGATGAATGTGTTTTAGCAAATTATAGCCACCATGTAATTTGATATTTTGAAGTGATTACGTCTTATAAATCGATGAATGCCGGCTGCACGTAAGAAAAATTATAACGTTCCTCCTGATCCGAGCGTGCAAGCGAGAGCGCGGAACAAGCGATAGAGATGAACGATCGGCCTTAGCGTTCGGCTTGTGACGCATCTTAATAGGTTAAAAGTAAGCAATTTTTCATCAATGTATTGTTATGACGTTAACCGACTTTACAGACAACCATTACTTTTAAAAAACAACAGAAAATCCTAGGAAAATCAATTCAATTAATAAATAAAATATAAATTTTAACTTACATTCTACTCTTTACCGAGGCACTAGTTATTTCAAACCAGTGTGGTGAAAGGATTAAATTGCTCCTCAGAGGCTTTATTCGTGCACTTAGGACATGTCTTAGAACTTTTAGGTTCTAACGACATGCCGTTTAAGAGTACAATCGATTTTCCCAATCAGAAGAATGTGTATTGCCAGTGTGCTCAAACGATGATGGAAGATATCGCCAAATCGATACGTCTTAAAATCGATAATATTTTTTTTATTAAAACGGTCATTTAATATTTTTTAAACTTTCGCTATTAGAATTTGTATTGTTTTAGTATTTATTAAACATGATTGAACCGTCGGTCGGGAGTAAATTAAAAAAGAATACTGGCTTATATTTATTTGACTGTCCTGTCAGCACAGTTGGTATAAATAAATAGCAAATAAATAAATATTGGTGGACAATGCATACAACACCTCTAGCCCCAAACTAAGTATAGCTTGTATAATGGTGACCAGTGGGGCGATTATTGAACTTTGATACTATCAAAACATTGATACTAATAGCTTTCAGTTACTATTGATGAATTGGTATTACGGATCGCTGCGATTTCTATCGGCTTCTATCGCTAGTTACAATGTGAAGTTGGTGTCAAACTATAACTCGACCAATTTACAAAGTACGATTGTGGTAGGAACCGTGTTTAGCGTACTAAGCATTTAAATACATCGTATATGATTGATTGAAATAATGCCTATTGCTAATCGAAATTGATGCCGAATGCTAATCGAAACTGATAGACATTGATTGTATCAAGAGTTCCATAATCGCCCTACAGATGACATTTTTCAATCAATACATATGATACTTAATAACACCCAGACACAATAAACACCTACGTTCATCACACAAATGTTTATCCTGGGAGGGAATCGAACCATCAACCTACAGTGCAGAAGGCAGAGCTACTACTAACTGAGTTGACAGGCCAGTCAATCTAGAGTCTAGATTAATTTCTTATGTGATTTGCTTATCCCACCTAGGTTGGTTGCCAAGGCAACGGTCATGATCTGGTAATAAAGTAGATTTATTTACAAAAACAAGGGTAGGAAAGGACATCGCTCGAGTATTATATCACAGTTTTATGAGCACCCACGATAAATCCTTACGTTTTATTGGCGGTTCGTCCTTAGATCTAAATTGGAACCTTTTCTATTGATACCTTCGTGGACTTCGTGGAAAATACCCAACTTCACACATAGAGGATTGAAACTCTCATAATAGCATTCTATAGAAATTCGTCTCATTTTCTTGCAATTATATAACGATTGAATGTGCCCTCGAAGACACCCTTAGAATCCTTGGTATTTTTAGGAAAGGGAAAGTAAAAGCTTCACAGAAAAATGCTGGAATCAGGATTATTTATTCAGATTATATGTAAATGCTACGCGTCTACTTATATAGCCGACGAGTGCTTAGAAGCGTAACTATCTACTAGCAAAAATAGGTAGGTAGGTAGGTAGGTAATTCATACTTTTCAATTGTCTATGTTTGTCTTTGTTTTTATGGGGTTTATTTTTTCTAGTATCTTTATTCATTTACGTGATTATAAGAGTCTCTATCCCATAAAAACTTTTTCTTCTTCTTTGCTAATGGCATGTGACATAATAATGTCAATTTTGCCAGTGTCAAGGGTTTTTTTTTTCGCTTATTTGATCAGGCTAAAGTCTAAAGAACACACTGCCTTGTCTTGCGTAAAATAATTTCATCCGTTTCATCAAAGGTTTATATTTGTTTATAGTATATTTGTTTGTTAATAAAGTCTTAGTCGATGGTCAATTGTCAATTCTAAACATCATCGCGGAATGGCCGTCTAAAATTTTCTAGATTCCTCGTCGGTTAAATCACATTGCACTATGTAGCGAGACGCGAAGACATTCATCCATATCTATAACTAGATGGCGCTACAGTAAAAGTTAGAATGCGCTATCGATGCGTTTTGGACTTTTCTACAATTTATATTTCACAAGCTGCTGCCCGCGGTTTCGCACGCATGGTACCTACATAAAAAGTAGATCATGTCCTTCTCCAAGGTCCCATCTATACCAAAATTAATCAAAATCTGTTCAGCGGTTTTGGCGTGAAAACGTACTACATTCGAGCTAAAATACAATACAACGAGCTACATTCGCATTTAAAATATTAGTAGGGATTTTAGTCCGACGAAACATCAAATTCAGGGTCTGTGTCTATGTAACACAATTAGTTTCTTAATAAAATGTGTCCTAGGATATGTTGTGATCGTGCTGAGCCAGTTTATAGGTGACCTAGGTGGGTATTATTTGTACCTACACTAGTCCCTGAAATTGCGCAGTGCTGTGTCGTGTAAATAGTGTGTGTGGTCGCGTCCAGGCCTTGAGAGAGATTTATTCAGGCCGTTTATTCGCTTCAGGCAGGCAATTTGCGAGCTTTCACTATTGTACATTAATATTTTACAATTCTAAACTGAAAATTGCGTAAATGGGATTGTGTTCCTCGTTTTATGACCGAGATACCTTAATATATCTCATAATGATTTTGTTGTAATCACCAGACTAGCAATAAAATCGTATAATACGAACTTCCTTATTTTGCTCACGCTAAAGTCCAAATTAGAGAACTAGTTAAATTAATGCGTAAAACACTGCCTAACTGAGGGCACGGCGGTGCCGTTTAGTGTATACACATGAAAACACAATATATCTCACAAGTAATACATATTATATTAAATTAGATTGTTTAGTGCGATTGACAAGTCAATTTATATATTTAAAACATAAAAGATTTTTAATATTGATCACTTGGTCACTATAAGATGTTGTTAGGTTAGTTAATTACGTAATAACTTAAGACAGAAGGTCCCTTAAGGATACACAAGTTAGCGGCACAAACTCGTTAGTGGGCGCAGCTAAAATGCATGCTATTTCACCTAGCTTAGTGTGAGAAAAGGATAGACGTGCGCCAAGGATAGAGATGAGAAGTAAGGAGATAGCGTGATTATAATTTCGAGTCATATAATCAGATTAATCTATGATTTCTAAATAAAACGATTGCCTAAAAATAATGAATAGACCTTTAGCTCAAGGGTTCTCATGAAAAAACTACTGAATGCATTTATAAAAAAAAAAGTTATTTGAGCTTTTGAATAAATAATCTATGCTTGTATCGGAATATTTTTGTTAGTTTGCGTACTCTGTTTGTTATTTATTCACACCTAAAGTTGCACTAAAATCAGTGATGAAAAACGATTTTTTTTGAGTCTTGTATCTTTCAAACCCATATTATTACAATTCTGTACTGATACAAGCATAGATTATGACGAGACAAATTTATATCACTTTTAGTTTTGGTTGTTTATCATCAGACGGTGGTGTGATCACCCTTCGACGTTTGTATGGAAAGATAATCGACTTGTTCACTCTTAAGTAGGGACTGAATAAATTAACCGACTTGGTATTGCATGGATCTCACAACTTTTTACTTAATTTTACTAGAACTTAGTTGCGCGAGACTTGTTTTTTTACAAGTTATGTTTTTGATGGCACTTTGTTTACACTAACGCCTATATTAAAGAAAGTAATATTTTTATATAACACTTTTTATATACGTTGAAATTGGCCTTTCGCTCTTTTATGATTTTCCGCGGTTTTATTTCGCACCAATTAAGCATGGCTTTAATTGCATGCATGGTTGCAGCACATATTATAAGTACGACAATTAAATAGATTGCGATCGTTCGTATTTTACGAAATTTTGCAATATAACCGAAAAGTCAGGAAGAAATTAAAAGGTAACACTCCATAAATACCTATTTACTACTAAGTACGTTTATTTGCGAGTGTGATTTATTATCATAATTTAGTTAATTTATTGAATTGTACAAAATAATATACAATAATATAAAAAACACGTGACACAGTTGAGCTATCTAAGGACCGTTTAAAACGATCTATAGATAGCTCAACTGATGCAGATCACTGCCAGAGGGCAGCGTTCCAAAGATACTGGCGACATTACCACGTTGAATGGCAATGCTAATACGCTGAGCCAGATAGGAGCTAGCTCTTGGGTCATGCTACGTATCTACCAGACGCCGTGAAATAATTTTGAAAACTCGGTGGGCTCTTGTTCCCCACGGGCCCAGGGTCTCGACTCCAAAAGGCTCAAATATGTAGGCCTTATCCAAACCAGCATATTTGCGGTTTTTGAGGTCCTCGGCATATTCAGCCGCCGTTACAGCCCTAACGGAAGTCCTCGACAGATGGGATGCGGCCAGGGTGTCTACGCAAGTAGCATCCCACACTAATGGCCTACCCATCTCCCAAGGGATAAGAGTCATACCATCAGGACTCTTACCATCATCACGTATCAGACCGTTGGGTTCGAGAACAACTGGTACGTTGACGCTGGTGAGTGCACGATGAATGATATCGTTAAGACTGGCGTGGCGGGCAATCCTACCGGCATGACACGATAACCCATGGAGACCAAGCTGGTCGACCGCTGTACCACACTGGCACTGATGAGGGGCGTAGCACCGCGCAAATTGCAACTCGAAATGTTGTTGGATCTAATAATGTTCCTATGTTAGGTGATGGTAGTGCTTGTAACCAATGTCCTGACTCCCATTTCGAAACGGCTAGGAGACGGGCGCGATCTACGGAGCTTGAGCATGTTTCTAACAGATGATTCCATGTTAGCTCACATAAAGGCCCGCCCCATTGCCGTTGGGCCGAAAGGTTCTTGGGGGGAGCAGAATTAGGGCAAGCACTGTTCCAAGCGTTTCTTGCTTTGTCTAGATAAGAAATTTTATGAGTGATGCCAGAACTAGCTGGAAAAGATGGAATCAGAATGTTTTCAACCAAATTACTAGTAATGTAGACAGAAGACAAGAACGCCGGTAGTGCAACACTTGAAATTTTGCGAATACCTAAGCCTCCCAATTTGACAGGTAGGGAGGCCTGCAGCCATGCCTTGTAATCGAGATTAATATTCAAAACCGACGATAAAGTGTCCTTTATTATGATGTCTAAGCCTTTGACCAGCTCGCTGTGTTTCCACAGTTGACAACATCTGAAAGCGAAAGTAAATTTTGGAACAAAAAGACAAAACTTGATAATTGTAAAGCCATATTATGACTATTAATCTTAAATAATCTGTCCGAGGTTTTGCTAAAATTTTGAATTTTCTTATCTATGAAGGTCGGAAAAGACTCGTCAAGAATTGGTGAACCGAGGAGGCGAAGTGAACATTTATCAACAACTGTAATATTTGAGGCCAAACTGTTGAATTTTGAAACAATATAATAGTTATCCAAACATCAGTCCGAAACGTAAACCTCGCATTTTAAATAATTTAGCTCTAAACCAAATTGCCGAAATTCATCACTGATGAGCTTTAGATCACCAAAAACAGTGTCCACATCTCCACCTAAAGTTTCGTCATCCAAGTACCAAACATTGAGTTTAGATTGGAGACGTTGAATAATCGGATGGATGGCAAGGCTGAAAATGGCTGGACAAAGGGCGACCCCCTTTGTCCAGCCATTTTCAGCTTGCACCTTGCTGACATCCAACGGCAGACGAAATTTACAACTAAAATAATATTCATTCTGATCGCTAAAGCTAACAAAATATATGATAGTCGAAACAACCGATTTCTTTTCTTCGTACGAGTTAGGAGTGAACTAGTCGATTATCTTTCCATACAAATGTCGAAGAATGATCACTCCACCGTGTGATCTTGAACAACCAAAACCAAAAATAACATCAATTTGTCTTGTCATAATCTATGCCTGTATCGCAACAGAATTTAAAAAAATATGGGTTTGTAAGATACAAGTCTCAAAATAATCGTAATTCAATACTGATTTTAGCACAACTTTAGGGGGTAAATTAATAACATACGGAGAACGCAAACTCCAAAATAATTCCGATACAAGCATAGTTTATTTATTCAAGAGCTCAAATAACTTTATTTCGAATAGATACATTCAGTATTTTTTAATGAGAACCTTTGAGCCAACAGTCTGTTCATGATTAAGCGTTCGTTTTATGTAGAAATCTTAGGATAATCCGATCATATGTCAAAGTCAAAGTCAAAGTCAAAAGATACTTTTGATTATTCAATACAATCACAAAGATCACTTTGAAACGTCTTACATGCTAGGTGAATTTAGGTGCCAATTCCTGTTCTGTTCTTTCTTCTTCCCTGTTCTTCTCAGGATTGGGCCTAACCCAAGCCTGAGAAGAACAGGGAAGAAACTCGTGCTGGTCCTAGCGCTTTTTTGCATGATCTATCTTATAATAGAACAACTACCTTAACTAAGTAAAAATAATACAAGAGATAAGAGAGTTCATACATTTCAAATGTGTCGGTTAACTGTCTGAGGGCATGCTAGGTGATATAGCATGCATTTTAGCTGTTGTCACTGAGTTTGTGCCGCAGACTAGTGTATCCTTAAGTCAGTGTCAACTCTCCTGACGTTGTAAATAGGAGCCCAAATCATTATGTAAACTATTATATGATTCTTCGTTTGTCATTTCATGAAGTAAATTAGCTCTGCTAATTTAATATGTTTTACTCGTTTTATTGCATGTTTTATTCAGTAATCTTGGCGGAATTTTAATGAATAAAATGTGACTACAGGGCGGGTATGGACAATTGAATTATAAGTGTATTATGGTGCAATGTGATTTGAACGACGAGGAATCCCGAGAAAGTTCTAGACGGCCATTGCGTGATGACGTTTAGAATTGACAAAAATTACCATCGACTAAAACTTTATTAACAAACAAAATGACTATATACAATATAAACACTCGACACTTGCAAAATTGACATTATTATGTCACATGCCATTAAAAAAGAAGAAGACGAAGTATTATGTATCTGATATCTTATCCATCATCAAATATCTTACTGTTTAGGTACCTTCTGTTCTTAGTTTGTTAACAAATATTTGATTTGCGCTCCAGTTGTTGATAAGAGGGTATTGTGGAGTCGTAGTCGTAGCAATTGTAAACACTTCGTGGTATGATAACCGATGTGAACTATTCTATTTTAAGGCGTTGCTATCGGTTTTATAATGCTTAGAGCGATCAGTCCCACTAGTCACATTACCAACGATGGGACAAGTGACACTAAAAAGGTTTAATTTGTTCTATTGGACGCCATTACATTACAATTATGACCTGTGTGGCGCAGTGTGCCAAGGCCTGGCTGAGACTCAGATGGTTGCGCGTTCGATTACCGGCGCAGGACAAAAATTTGTATGGTCTGCAAGTATTTGTCTCGGGTCTGGGTGTTTCTATGTATAATATGTATGTATTTAAAAAAGAATATATATAAGTAGTATATCGGTCATGTGGTACCCTAACACCAGCTCTGATTAAGTACTTTGGGGCCGTGTGAAATGTCTGTCTATTATTTATGTATTTTAATTACGCCTTTGTGTCAGTTGTACCATTGACTTGTACCATTGATTACAAGTGACACAACTTTGTATCCTTAGTATCATTGAAATAGATATTAGTTTATACCGTGTATTTACTTATCTTACCAAACAATTTTTCTAAAAACAAACCTAACCTAACCTAGATGCCTTCGTAGCATCTGGACATATTCTCAGCTGGATAGGTTAACCACTGGACAGAGTTATGTATCTATACAGACGGACTATATTCTTCTGGCGCTTCGGCGGCTGCTGCCGCGGCACGCTCGCTTTGATCACTCGCTTTGCGCGTTGTTTTCTATACTCTGATATAACCTAACCAACTATATTAAACCAATTATATTAACTATATTAATATTAATTTCGAATACTTAAACTAGTATCTATTGTCATGGTACTAAGGACACATAGTAGTATCACTAGTACCAATGATGGTACAAAGGGCACATAGTAGTATCACTAGTACCATTGATGGTATAAATCAATGGTACTATAGACACACCGTCATAATTACTAGGATAAATGAAACTAAACATTTTTATTTTATTTATATTATTAACGCAGCCCAGCCAAGAGGTCACGAGTAATGTTTTGATTTAGGTACCTTATTTATTTTATTCGATGCTTGATGCGTTTAAACTGATTTTTAGGGTTCCGTTGCCAAATGGCACGGAACCCTTATAGATTCGTCATGTCTGTCTGTCCGTCCGTATGTCACATCCACTTTTTTCCGAAACTATAAGAACTATACTGTTGAAATTTGGTAAGTAGATGTATTCTGTGAACCGCATTAAGATTTTCACACAAAAATAGAATTTTTAATTTTTAATTTCAGTTCTAATATGGGTTCCCTATACTTAGAGCTGAAATTCAAAAATTTTTTTTTCATCAAACCTGTACGTGTGGGGTATCTATGGATAGGTCTTCAAAAATGATAGATAGATAACTCTTTATTGTTATACCACACAGAAAAATACACAGACACTAATTTTACAATAAAAGGCAACAATGGGCGGCCTTATCGCTAACAGCGATCTCTGCCAGGCAACCTTTGGATGGATTGGACTATCAATAAACAGAGAAGGGGCATATTGGTGTGGTGTTTTGGCAAATATAATTCTATACTTACTTACATAATCTTTAAATAAACTAAATATAATACTGATATAAATAAATACATACATACATACATAATAAGTATAATAATAAACATATAAAATCATAAATAAAATGATATTGAGGTTTCTAATATATTTTTTTTCTAAACTGAATATTTTTATTAATATTTAATAAACTGCGAGAGACACTTCCAAAGTGGTAAAATGTGTGTCCCCCCCCCCTGTAACTTCTAAAATAAGAGAATGATAAAACTAAAAAAAATATATGATGTACATTACCATGCAAACTTCCACCGAAAATTGGTTTGAACGAGATCGTAAACGAACGTTTGAACGTAAGTAGTTTTTTTTAATACGTCATAAATCGTAAATATCAATAACTATTATTAAAACATCGATCAAAGTTACAACAACTACAAGAACTTTTATATTGTGTTACTTGCTGCTACGGAACCCTTCATGGGCGAGTCCGACTCGCACTTGGCTGCTTTTTTATTAGCTTTTATAGGAATAGAGGTACCTAAAGTTTAGAATTTCTTAATAAATAAATAAATATTGCTGGACAATGCACACAACACCATCTCTAGTGCCAAACTAAGCATAGCTTGTATTATGGTGACTAGATGACTGATAGAATACTTATATATTTTTAAATACATACTTATGATACTTTATAACACCCAGACACAGAACAAACACCTATGTTCTTCACACAAATGTTTATCCTGGAAGGGAGTCGAACCCTCAACCTACAGCGCAGTAGAAAAAAATACAATGTTTTGCTAGTCGGTACAATGGACGGTCTTCTATGCAGCAATCTCTGCCAGACAACCATGGATAGAACTGAATGTAGATGAAAAAATGGTGATGATAATAATAATAAGAGGTATATTATGAAAATTATGTGTATTTATTAAATTGGCATAGTTTAAAAACAATGACGTCATAACGGGTTTGCAACTTTAATTAGAAAGAGACAAGGCTATGACAGCAACAAAAAAAGGGGTTTGCGCGCAAGCAACGTCATAAAAGATAGCATGACTTTAATATTTAATATTTTGATTTCAAATCTAAACTACTGACCCAAATCGGAAGGTATAAAAAAACAATTATACTATACTAGCGGTTCATAAATGACTAAGTTATGAGGTAACAAAAAAAATACAACCAAATTTAGAATGCCTCCTTTTTAAGTAGATAATCCTTTTTTTTTAAGTTAAAAAAAAAGTATTTATGTAGATTATCAGTCAGGCATGTCATAACACTAGTTTTGCTTGCTTTGCTGATTTTCGGATGTTGTATGAAATGTCTATCGTTATTTATTCTATTTGAATGCTCGGGAAAACTAATAAACAAACATCCTAAAATTGTTGTCTCTTTACAATTACTGTATTAGGTACTTAGTTTGAATTGTTTGTTTTTCTTTTGTTTTTAATTTACCTATTCACATCCATAAGTTATAAGGGAGTTGAATACAAAATGTGGATTTAAATTGGTTTACGTCTGGCATAAATCTATAATTGATTAGATGAAACTAAATGAATAACTGTGAATCCTAGAATACGATAAATAAATAAACTACTGGGTCAGTGAGCTGTAAACCTCGCGAACATTTTTTGAAATGACTGAAAAATATTTTTTTAATGTCGTTTCAAGCCCCACATCTCCGCCATTTTAAAAAAATTACAAAAACTGAAAAAACAAAAATCTACGCAGTATTAGAACCTGCTCACAAAATTTCAAGAGAATCGTTTGAGAAATGCGACCTTTTGAGAACATCCGGACAGACGCCGGCCGGACAAACATACACATACGAAAGCATTTTTGCCTAAGCTGAAACGGAGACACTCGTTCGCGCTTCGCGCTCGTTCGGTCAATAAATAAATTCTTATTACGCAGACACACAATGGTGACAATTCTATTGGTTAATTTCTAAAATTAGGAATTGTCTAAAATATATTTAGTTAGTCATAGCATTTGTAAAACCTATTCGGTTGGTACTATCTAACTAAATTAGGAACGTTAAGTTACATAAAATTAAATTAGGATAAGTTGCTAGCAGCAGAATACCAAAGGTTAATTTGACAGTTCAAAACCTAATTTTAGCTAAAATTAGTTAGGTTGGTGCCAACAGAATTGAGTGGCCTCAATTCTGTATAGGTACCTACTTAAATTATATTCATTGACCTGCTTCTAACTTCCTAATGACGGAGAGGTCACCACATTATAGTTATCACGGTATGTAGGACACCGGTATTATTATTGCTGTATAATATGAAAAGTTTGAACAAAACCTAATTTAGTTTTGTGATAGTTTAACTGATAAAGTTGAGGATAAAATAACGACTTCATGTTTATTTATTTATTTATTCGTTGTACAAAATTCACAGTTCTAAAAATATTACACACGAAACTGAAATTTATAACCGACAGCCAATAACGGATTTACATTAAAATAACAAAATGAACCGACGGTAATCAAGGTGTGATGCTTGTATGTAATTATATGTATGCGCGTGTGTGTGTGTGTTTGTGTGCGTGTGTCGGTGTGTGTATGTTCATTGAAGACCTCTGTGGGTTAAGGTCTGGCTGAGCGCATTATAATAATAATAATAAAAATCATTTATTCGTCTCTTTAAACAAACAGGTTAATGCTAACAAACATTCTAAGGAACTTAAGTAGATAGCTACGTATTACTAACAATAGAAAATTTTTGTTTGCAATACTGCCAAAAATAATCCCAATATGATCTCAGGCGTAAACGTCAACTGAAAGTACATTTTGTCTATGTCATCTGATCACTAAATGCAAGTACACGGTTCGTACGCGATGCGGGTAACCAATTATGTACTACCTATCGTGCATTTCCGTGCAAATCTATTTACCGGCTTAGTAAATAAACTCGGTAAGCGGGAAATGGAATGCTCAGTGAACCGGTATTACTGACGTTGCCAACGTTAACGTTATCACGTAAAACCAGTACCACAGAATACTTAACAGTACAAGTATAGAAGGCTGGCTCCGCGAAAACATTTATATAAATATACTTTACTACAACGCAACAAAGTGCAATTTAGCCTAACATTACATTTACCTACATAGTACCTACCTCTCTTTCTATCGCGTACGTCTATCTCGTCTGGCGCGGTATTTCTCTACGAATTTTCTTCGATTCTCAAGTGCGGAGTACACCTGTAGCAGCGTAAAAGTACGGCGATGTTACGTCGTAAAATACGTGCTCGTGAGATGAATTTGTAAGTTTTGCTAAACTCCGTTAGACTACTTGTACGGAGTTGTACGATATAGATTTATATAAAGACGACCTCTGTGGCGCAGTGGGCTTAGGTCCGGCTAAAACGCAAAAGGTTGCGGGTTCGATTCCCGCCGCGGGACAAATGTTTGTATGATCTGCAAGTATGTTTCTGTGTCTGGGTATTTCTATGTATAATATGTATGTATTTACAAAAAAAAAAGTATATTATGTAGTATATCATTCATGTGGTACCCATAACACAAGCTCTGCTTACTTTGGGGCCAGATGATGCTGTGTGAAATGTCCGGCATTATTATTATTATTACATTATATATATTATAAACACTTGTTGCTGTCGAAAACAACCCTCGTATGTTGTATGATCTGCAAGTATTTGTTTTGGGTCTGGGTGTTTCTATGTTATTATATGTATGTATGTATTTACAAAAAAAAAGTTTATAAGTAGATAGTATATCAGTCATGTGGTACCAATATCACAAGCTCTGCTTACTTTGGGGCCAGATGTTGCTGTGTGAAATGTCCGGCATTATTTATTTATTTATCTAGAGAATCTTCATGCAGTGCAAACTGTGAACTCGAGCGGCAACGAGCGGACCGCGGATCAAACTCACCCTGATGAAGATTCTCTAGATGAATCGAAACAGTGTAGGTGCTTGCATCGACAAAATAATACGTGAGTAAACCCAGTGTTTTACAGAATTTATCAAATTTACTACTTATATAAACTACCTAACTTAATATTGAAAAAGTAAAAATAACATTCTTATCAGTAAAAAGGTACTAAAACGGAATAAATTAAACAGTTAACCTTGAATATTACGACGATAACAATAAAATTGAACTAAATAACTGATATTTAAAAATGGTAGCTCGGTTATGGATCGTGATTATTGAAAACGTTCATTGATTATTCTGTATGAGGATAATTATTTAATCGTATGGCGTTCATAAGCGTTCCTTATGGTACTAAGCATAAACCAGGATTAAAAATTACTTGTTCCCACTGTTAGGCTCGCTAAAGTTAATAAGTCTTTTATAGGGCAATGTGTACGCTTCTATAACAAGGTCCCAAGCGACGTGTTAGATTTGTCGATTGGCAAATTTAAAAACGTAATTAAACGTAAACTGTCTATTAAAGCATATTATAAAATATCTGATTATTTAGAAGACAAAAAAGCTTGGGATGAATCTGCTCCAACTCGACTCGGCATCCGTAACAAAATTGTCAAGGATCATACAAAAAAGTGTTAAGACCAGACGTTTCCAAGACAAGACAAGACAAGAAGTTTCTTGCCGGATTCTTCTTGAACTGGGGTTAGGAGGAACCGGCACCTAGATTCACTAGCATGTAAGAAGACGATTTAAAGTGGTCCTTGTGATTGTAATGAATAAAGTTATTTTGAATTGAATTGAATTGAATTGAATTTTCATCGTGTCACTGGTTATTTCGAACACTGGTTATTGTGAAACAGTGTTCTCCGTCGTGTCTTTCCTGAAAACTACAATCTAGGTCTTTTCAAGTCTCGAGTAAATAGGTGACTTCTAGACCTGCGTGCCCCATCGTCAGCCACATCGTCGCTTAACATCAGGCGAGATCGTGGTCAAACGTAGCTTTATCTATGATAAAAAAAGGATTACAAGCGAGCTTTCGTGCACTTTGCACATGTCTTAGAACTTCTTGGGTTCTACACCATGCCGGTTTCCTAACGATGTTTTTCTTCACCGTTTGAGATAACTGGTACAGCGATATATTATTCGAGCAGAAAAATCTTTTGGTGCATGACCGGATTCGACCGGATTCGACTTTAGGATCTGAAGGTCACTATCTCTAGAACACCAGTTCTTAACTAAAAATAAAATACCTAAGAGATATATGTATAAATAAATGAATGAATGAATGAAACGTTTATATATATATATACGTAAATATATGACCCTCAGTAGTTCTAATACGTTTTAAACTGATATACGCTTAAGCAACCTAGATAGCAAAAGATGTTGAAGTTAACTTACACTGGCATCTGTTGAAACATATGGAACTTATTGTAGAAATGTAAGGTAAAATTCAAAAAAATTATTTAAGTAGTTCTGGAGTTTATCCCGGATAACGATGATTGAAATACATATAATGTTTGGACGTGCCGTGACGTCCAAACAACGTGCCGTGACTATCCCTCTTAGACATTAATAATGTTACTTGAGATATATGGAGCGTAGGACGAATCTGATGGACTGACGACATTGTAAAGATCACAGGAAGTCGGTGGATGGGGAGGGCTCAAAATTGTTCTTCCTGGAAATCCACTGGGGAGGCCTATGTTCAGCAGTGGACTTCCTATAGGCTGATATGATGATGATGATGATGGAGCTATATGGAAATATGTGGAGATACATGGAAGTTCTACAGAGCCCGGGGATTAAAGTTTGTGTTTTATATATTTTGAAAGACACGGGGTCTAGCGGTAACTCACGGATGGCGGATCAAACTAACCCTGATAATGATTCTCTAGATGAATGAAACAGTGTCGGTGCCTCCATCGATTCAATAATACGTGAGTAAACCGCATCTCACGAATGTTTTGAAAGTAAAATTGTTTATGTTTTAAATAATTACGAACTCTGTGACGCAGTGGGCTAAATGCCGACTGAGACGCAAAAGGTTGCGGGTTCGATTCCCGCCGCGAGACAAATGTTTGTATGATCTGCAAGTATTTGTCTCCGGTCTGGGTGTTTCTATGTATAATATGTATGTATTTACAAAAAAAAAAAAGTATATAAGTAGTATATCAGTCATGTGGTACCCATAACACAAGCTATGCTTACTTTGGGGCCAGATGATGTTGTGTGAAATGTCCGGTATTATTATTATTATTAATTACGCTTTAAAAACTAAAAAGAAAACCGACTTCATTCATTGAAATTTGAGCCTACATACATACATGTTTAGTGGAAAGTAGATGTATTTTGTATATTTTATAATATGGGTAGGCCAAATAAACGCACTGCTCCAATGAGACAGCGAGGTACCTATCGGAGTAAACGAAAATATCATCCATGTATACAATTTTAGATTTTTGTTAATTTTTCAGCTCAAGCGATCGAATCGGTCGAGCCTATATGGGTATATAGGCTCGAACTCTTTTTTTCAAACAAAAAAATTATGTTTCAAATCGGTCCAGGCGTTTTCGAGTAATAGTGAACATACATAAAAAAAAAGATTCCGACTAATTGGGAACCTCCTTCTTTTTGATGAAGTCCGTTAAAAAGATAAACAAAAACATTACTTAACTGAAAATAAGTAGGTACTTAAAGATAAAGATATAAAAAGCTATGTTCTACACATCTGTTACAGTATCTGACCAACCCGACGGTTAATCTTATCTTTGACGTGTTGATGCTGTTTTGTAAAGATAAAGTTTTGTTCTGACACGTGCACCTGATTATTTTGATAAATTGTTGAAGTTACCAATTAATTACAGGTGCCTTGTTTTTACTAGACCATAAATATTGCTTGCAACCTTTTAATAACTTACTTAATAAAATTGCTCTGAAAGTGTTCCTGAAAATGCTACTAAACTACCTATTTAGAAATTTAAAGCATACATAAAAGGTTGTCTCTTGAAGAAAGCTTATTATAATGAAAATGGCTATATTATTGATAAGAATGCATTTAGACCATGCATTCTTATCAATAATATAGTCAATAATATAGTCAATAATATAGTAATAATATAGGTAGTCAATAATATAGTCGCTCTGCCCTCAGACAGTTAACCGACACACTTGTAATGTATAAACTCTCTTGTATTAGTATTTCGTAGTTATAGGTAGATGGATCATGTAAAAAAGCGCTAGGACCAAGACGAGTTTCTTGCCAGTTCTCTTCGGGCTTGGGTTAGGATGCATTGGCACCTAAATTCACCTAGTAATGTAAGATGTTTCAAAGTGATCCTTGTGATTGTATTGAATAAAGTACCTTTTGACTTTGACTTTGACTTTGAATGGTGGAATTTAGTGGATTGTCATCTAAGTTCGCGCTAAGGGGTGGACTGAAAATCTCAATTCCAATTGCTAAAGTACTCCCAGAACTGTAGAAATGTTTTAGTAGGTACGTGATACTGTAAAACATTTTTATTGAATTTGAATTATCAAATTAAATAGGGTTATTGCTAATATCTTTTTGTATTGCAACGCTAGCAGTGTCTTGGGAACGCTGCCCTCTGGCAGTGATCTGGATCAGTTGAGCTATCTATAGATTGTTTTAAACGGTCCGATATCTCAACTGTTTCACATGTATTTTATATTATTGTATACTATTCTGTACATTTCTGTAGTTATTTTTGTACTTATTTGTATTTGAAATACAAAAATAAAATTAGTGTGTTTAGGTTTGAAGGACACTAGAGCAAGTGAACAAACAGACAAAACATAATGTCTATGGCCGCCATCGTGCGTGTTATACCTACTCTACCGTATTGCAAGCTTCATAGGTTTCGGAACCACTGTTAGCTGGCTCAGTTGTATAATAAAAGCGGCGAGCCTAATAGGCGAATGAGATGTGTTACATCAGACATCTCAGAAAAATGTGTTGGTACCATCTGACGGCCAATTCTACCACCATTGGTCAGATCAAATAGCGCTCGCTTTCTCGGCTTCCTGTTACACACCGTCCTTTTTAACCGTAGAAAAAACGGAAGAGAGAAAAAGAGGAGGAGGAAAAAAAAACACGGGATATACTGTGTTAGTAGTTCAGACGAAAACACGTTAAACTCACGTATCTTTATGTTAAAACGCACTGAATTTTAACATACCTACAGAAGTGTATGTTTATTCCATCGATCATTTGACATACCTACGGAACGGAAGCATAAGTTCATGCTTATTGAACATAGAGCGACAATGGTGACATTGCTTGACATTGACAATTAATATACGATGTAGAAAGCTAGATAACAGTAACCATAAAAAGAAAGTAAATGATACAAAGAAAAAAAAATTTAAATCACCTTTTAGGGTACCGTAGCGGGGCAGATACGCGGCTTCAGAGCAGGACGCGGAGGGAAGGAACTCCGTATTTTACGAACAGGATGCTCCGAGATATATATATATATATATATATATATATATATATATATATATATATAAATATATAATAGAATAAATAAGAATCTTCTATTTCGATAAATCTAATGTTTAATTAAATAAAAAGTATTTCTCAAATTTAAAAACAAGAAACTTTTTCAAAACATTTATTTTGAGAAACACGGGCATTTACTCAAGTATTATTTCGTAGATGGAGGCACCGACACTGTTTCGATTCATCCAGCGAATCTTCATCAGGGTGAGTTTGATCCGCGGTTAGTTTGCTCACACTCACAGTCACGGTTCGCACTCCATCGACAAAATAATACGTGAGTAAAATCCCGTGTTTCTTAAAATGTAACCGGAAACTACGAGTATATTCATTTAATGTCACCCACCCTGTAATCGTTTTCGCTGACTGTAGGTACTTTTTATTATCTGGGAATCTGACATAGGTGTTTCCTAGAGTTGTAAAGGGGCATTGGCCACAATTCTGTTGGCACCAACCTAATTATTTTAGGCTAAAATTATGTTTAGAACCGCAAATGAAACTTTGGTATTCTGCTGTTACCAACTTATCCTAATTTAATTTCATCTAATTTACTAATTTAGTTAAATGGTACCAACCGAATAGGTTTTGCAAATGCTATGAGTAAGTAAAATATATTTTAGACAATTCCTAATTTTAGAAATGAACCAACCGAATTGCCACCATTATATAGCTGTTGCGTTTACGTTACCACCTATGTGTTGATTTTGATAAGAGCATGACAAATGTTTAACTGACATGACAACATATTTTGCTATGTAGGTATCTTCTTTCTTTGTAGTATAATTTGTAGTAGAGTTAAGAGTTGCTGTAGTTTAAAGAAACGACGTCTGTCTGTAGGTATATTCCATCTATGGCGACCTCCGTGGCACTGTGGGCTAAGGCCCGAGTGAGACGCAGAAAGTTGCGGGTTCGATTCCCGCCGTGAGACAAATGTTTGTATGATCTACCTATTTGTCTCGGGTCTGGGTGCTTCAATGTATAATGCTTTTGTATGTATTTAAAAGAAGAGTTTTAATGTGTTATATACTTTTCTTTTAAAACGCGTAGACGAAGTCGGAAAAGGGACTAGTATTATTAAACTATTAATACGAAAGTGTCTCTTTCTCAGTTTTTGTTACTTTTTCTCGACTAAACGTCTAAGCGGATCTTTATGAAATTTGTAAAAGAGATAGTTAGTATCTTGAAAAATATAGGATACTTTTTATGTACCACACGTGCGAAGCCACGGGTAGCAGCTAGTGTAAGTGAGTTTTCTTTGTTTATCAAGCGCTGCACGCACTTTGCAAAGGACACCAGCTAAAATAATAACAGGAAGAGGAAATACTTGGTATAACGTAGGTAATCGTCAACAAACTTATAAACAATGTATACGTCGATACACAATAGCATTGCCATGGTGATGTTTATGAATCAACAGAGATTAATGTTTAAATTATATGTACTTGGAGTTTACGACTAAGTAGGTAATACTTGTCGGTTAGTACCTACATTAATTATGTGCATAATTTTCACTCAAAACGGGATATTTACCATGATATAATACCTATATGAGTTTTTCTGTTTCCCGATATTTCGGCACAGTTGCATGCGCCATGATCACGAGATAAACTATTTATCTATGACCGAGTTTATCTCGTGATCATGGCGCAAGCAACTGTGCCGAAATATCGGGAAGCAGAAAAACTCATTTATTATGATAAATATCCCGTTTTGAGTATAATTATGTTCAAAACCATGATAGTTTTAGAAATTACGTGCATGATGCAAGGCTGCCAGATGTACGAAATCGTAATCTTACGAGGACTTGATGTGTCTTTTACGAGTAAAATAACTCGTAAGACTGTGATCGTCAAAAACATATAACGAGTTTTGGAGTTTTAAATGAATTTTTAAGTTACTCTCAATATTTTATGTTTGCTGGCCTTTCAGCTCATTTGGTAGTAGCTCTGCCTTCTGCGCTTAAGGGTTCGCTGTCGGGTTCTATTCCCTCGCAGGATAAACATTTGTGTGATACTGATGTATTTGTTCTGTGTCTGGGTGTTATAAAGTATCATAAGTATGTATTTAAAAATATATAAGTATTCTTACAGTCATTTAGTCACTATAATACAAGCTATGTTTAGTTTGGGACTAGATGGTGTTGGGTGCATTGTTTAGCAATATTTATTTATTTATTTGCTACAAAGTACGAACGAGTATTTAAGAAGTTAAACCAAATTAAAAAAAACTTAGCGGACAGATGAGATTGTAAATAAAAAACTGTTAGTCAAACAATTCAGAAGAAGTGAAAATTGCATTAAATTAAATCCAAAAGATTTTTTTATTACCTCTCATAAGTAGGTACATTATTAAAAAAATATGAGGAGTAACTGGAATATTAATATTTATGTATTAAGACCCGATGTCTCAACCCCTGGAAGATGGGATGGCTATTGGTATGGGACCCTTGCACCCTCGCATCTTCCTGACACATCAATGCGACCCGCAACATCAGCGGAGTCCCTCAAATGGCGCAATGTACATCTCGATCAGGGTTATAAATATTTGAGTTGCTTGGGGTAGAGACTTCAGGTCCATGGGGATCAAGGATACGATATTTTTGTTGAAATATTTATCATATTTTTGTTTGCGCGTCTTTTGCATATCTAGAAGTCCTGTTACCTGTAGTTAAATGAGCACATTTTTGTATGTATGCTCGTGTATGTTTTGTTAGTGACCCAATAAATAAACTAAGATTAATAATGATATTAGGCCTGATTTTGTACTTTCGCTAGACTAGCTAAATTTTCCTAAGCTATGAACGACCTTATTTTAATTCCATCTAAGTCTAAATTAGAGTAACATTTTGAAATTAAAGCTCTTAAAAATGTTAAAGTTGACCATTTCATTCCTTTATTGCATTGACTTTCCTAAGAGCAAAATTTTCCTAAAATACGAACGACCTTATAGTACTTGCAACTAAGTCCAAATTTGAATAATAATTTAAATTTTAATAAATTTTCCAAATTCAAATTTGGAAAATTTATTAAAATTTATTGAATAATTTTCAAATTATAGTTCAAAAAAAATTTTAAGTTTGATATTTGATTCATTTATTGCATTTTTCCTAGCATTTTCCTTTTTTAGTTTTAAAACACCTCTTTACACGATGACTTAAATGCGCTGAAACACATCAACCACACCTATTTTTTTTTTAATCGTTATCTTAAAATGTTACTTAAATTCAGTCTTTGCTGCAAATATAATAAGATCGTACGTAAATTTTTTTCTTAATTTGTCAAAACTAGAGAATTAGAGCAATTGTAGGTACCTACCATTGATAACATATTGGTGGATTTAGAACAAGAAAATCAGGGCAGACTTCATCAGTTTGTATTTATTAGGAACTTGCATAGAACGTAGGTTCCTTATGCCATTCGCCAGACATGCAATGTCGATTAACATGCCGCCACAGGCTTCGAAGGGCGACATTAACTTACCTTGACTGGGCGTTAACCCTTGCACGTTTCTCGTGTAGATACTTACCTAATTATAATAACTAAAATGTCACCTTTAGGACTAATTTAATTAAATGAGCGTTTGTTATTTTTGCGCTACTAAAAGGAATTTAATTTTATAAGCCACATGTATGCTAAATAAAGCAACGATTTAGTCTATCGATTATTATTTGTTTTAAATGTTACTACTTTATGCGAGTATTTATTTTTAGTTTAAGCATTCTTATCTCAAAAACCTGAGCAAACCAGAGAGTCTTGAATGTAAATAGTTGGATTTCTATACTCAAATAACCATATTCAAATAAGTTTTGAACAAAGGATATCGACTTACCTCGGATCCCCTGCATCTAAGGAATGGATCGAAGCCCTCGGCACCAGAGGTCGGTAGCTAGACCTCGTCATTGCAAATCACCAATCACCACACTAATTAACACCGAGCTAATTGAGCAAACGAAGCGACATACAGACGGCAGCTCTCGATAACAACTGATTATTTGTATTCATTCATCGCGTTAGGTACAGGCGAATTGATAAGATATCACGTATCGAAACCTGCGCTTGTAAATATTAGAATAAGTTGAAATAGCATGCTGAAAACGGCGTGTTTACTTCGACGATCGATATAATTATTTAGGGTGAAAGCTCTACACGCCACACCCCTTCGTTTTACCGCCATCTGTCGGAAACGAGTTAAACTAGTTGCAATCTAATATGCAAGGAAAGCAAAAATGTTCTTGTTTTTATTGTGATGTTGTCGTACAGTTAGCGACACACGCTAATGTGATTGAGAGCAACTTTAGTGTTTTTATTTAGGGTTGTAGGATCCAATTCGAGTCAAAACTTTTAACTTTTTGAAGTGAACATTCCTTTAGGCGCGTTGAGCACTTTTTGGGTGAACAAAAATCATGGAACTCACGTTATCGTCACCGAACGCTTTCCATGAGCTATATGTATACTGTATATATATATGTATATATGTATGTATATATGTGTAATTTTTGGGTGAATAAAACGCCACCGCACTCTTCTCATGAGCAATGTTTGAAAGTTGATTTTTCTGAAGTGGAAACTGTTTTATGTAAAATAATTGTAATAATCCTTTTTATGTAAAATAATTGCAATAATTGTGTACGATAGCGCAATAAATAAAAATTGTATTTCACCATATCCATGATACCTTCTACTGATTGTACATGAGTACTTTCTACTGATAAATAAAACAATTCATGCGAAATTATTCCCTAAACATTCTTTGAGGACTGCCGATAGAAGAGAAAACTAAGTAACTTGTGAATTGTATCGTCGAGCTATTAGATTATTATTTTCTATCGGCAGACTATCCCGAA
Source organism: Lampropteryx suffumata (assembly GCA_948098915.1). Taxonomy (NCBI): domain Eukaryota; kingdom Metazoa; phylum Arthropoda; class Insecta; order Lepidoptera; family Geometridae; genus Lampropteryx; species Lampropteryx suffumata. The sequence continues at coordinate 15,505,757 of OX402553.1, forward strand.
TTTTTTTAATATCAGAACTAGTAACCTATATTGACAATCGGCTTGAGTAGCTGACAGTACTTTAAAGACCTAGAAAGATACTTATCTAGTAGAGTTAATTAAATTAAATCTGCTCTTATCGACTGTCGTATAATCGCGTCATCGCTACTGCAATTTTTATGGCTAATAATATGACCATAGCATTTGCAATGCGTGACTAAAACGATGCATTCGCGATATACACCACCGCTACTTTATCGATGTTGTATTAACATTATAAACGTTGTATTAATATAGTACGTCTGGATCAGGTTACGTCAGGGAATAGGTCGGATCAACGTTTTAATTTCACGGATCATTTTTATTAAGCGAATACCTACTAAAATAAATTTAAAGCTACTTTCTAAAAACTTCTGAAATATCTTACTTTGCAAAACATTAAATAGATTTCTTATCTTCAATTGTCAGAGGGGCTTCTGCCTCTGTTTTTTCTCCAATTGAGTCTCCTTGCTTTGTCTCTGCTGTCGTTTCAGTTTCTGCTATCTCTGTCTCTCCCGTGTTTTCGGGTTCTGTTATCTCTTTATTATCGTCTACTTCTTTTATGAACTCTTCTAATTCCTTCTCAGCGTTTTTCAAGTCTTCCTCTGTGATATTTATATCGGGGAACCGTCTCTGAAAACAAGAGATAAGTTTTTGTTTGAAATAAAGAAAAAAAACATTTATTTACTACACACAAAACAAAAGAGAATACATGAGCGGAAAACAAACTAAAAATAGGCCCCACAGGGTAATTTATACAAACACATACTCAAAAACAAACAAAATCCAACTATGCGTAAAAATTAGCCCTTTCTGCGAACCAATCAACAATTTAGTGTGGCTTAAAAGGTTCAATCTCAGCATGTACTACTTTTAGATCCATTCCATTTTCCATGTGCTGGTTTTCAAAGATTCAAAGATATTTATTTGCCAGAAAACATGTGTACAGAAGATGACAAAAATATAACAATGTGAAACAACATGCTTGACCGGTTTACGGTATGCAAATTAGGTAGAGAAATGGCATGCAAGTTTAAAAATAATTACAATTTGTCACTAAAAAATTCGTCAAGATTATAATAAAACTTCTTTAGTTTTACTTTAAACATTTGGATGTTTAGTTCTCTATATAGTGTAGGTAATTTGTTATAAATTTTTGGAGCAACACCAACAACACTTTTTTGCATTAGTGCTGTTTTTACAGAGAGTAATTTTAACCTAGTGTTATTCCGTCTGCTTCGAATTACAAAATCAGATAACCGGGGGAACAGATGGGGATTGTTTTTTAGAAAAAGAGCTACTTCTAATATGTAGAGGGACGGAAGTGTCAGAATTTTGTGCTTCAAAAATAATGCTTTACAGCTATCAGTAATTTTTATTTTAATCATGGCTCTCACACATCTTGTACACATCACACACATTTTGTAGCCTAAAAATGATGTCTTTATTAGTAGAGTTGCCCCAAAATATTAGCCCATATCTCAGAACAGACTCTACCATACCGTGATGTGCAATCAATAAAGCATCAGTATTGACTGTTGATGACAGTTTATGCAGGGCATATGCAAGACTACTAACCGTTATTAAGATTGAACCATTAACGTTTTTTTCACTAATTTCTACCACATGAAATATTAGAACGCGATTTGGATATCGTTGGGTTTTGGAATTTCTATAAATATATCGCTATACTTAAAATGAATTAGATATTATAATATTAGAAGGATTTTTAAATTGTATCTGTTTTTACTGTTTCTGCCTTTAATTTTCTTTATTTTATTTTTAGTTTGTGTACTTATGTACAAATAAACGATATTCTAGTATATTCTATTCTGAAAGCTTACAGATAGATTGATATTTTTTTATTGCTATACCACATAGAAAAATACAAAAACAATTATTTTACAATAAAATGCAATACAAGGGGTGGCTTTATCGCTAACAGCGATCTTTCCCAGACAACAAACAATTTTGGATGGACTGGACTGTAAATAAACAGGTTTGGTGTTTTTTTTGTGAATAAAAACATTTATTTACAAAAGTAATTACAGAAATGTACAGAATAATGTACAGCAATATAAAATACATGTAAAACAGTTGAGCTATCTAAGGATCGTGTAAAATGATCCGTAGTTCAACTGTTCCAGATCACTGCCACAGGACAGCGTTCCCAAGACACTGCGGCATTGCCACGTTGAATGGCAATGCTAATACGCTTAGCCAGATAGGAGATACCGTATACCAGATTTACCAGATAACGTAAAATAATTTCGCAACCAATTCTCGTGAAATTTTTTGCGCAGGTTCTATAACAATATAGATATTTTTTTGTCGATGCTGTTATTGTAATTTTTTAAAATGGCGGAGATGTGGGGGGTTAAAACGTAAATAAGTTATATTTCAGTCATTTCAAAAAATGCTCGCGAGGTCTACAACACAGAGCCACTAGTCTGTAAATAAACAAAATAAAATACTTATATCTAGTTAGATAAATATCTAGTGAGATTTGGCACCTGCAGTTCAGCCAGCGTGTTTTGTATGTGATCCTGCTGAGCCCGCATCCTCCTTGGTAACGAAAACACGGTGTTGAAGAGCCGCATCATGATCCAACCCATGACAGTCAGCCCTCCGTACATAAGTAAAGCCTTCCCCATCGCCCAGTAATCAACGCTTACTTGCTGATGCTTCATAATGAATTTACTCTAAAAAATCATTAAATTTATACTCTAATTACAAATTCAAAGCAGTTTGAACTGCTTATTCACCTAACCTAACACTGGGGAGAAGTTTACAATCAAATTAACTTTAATATTTGATTGTAAACCTCCCCAGTATTGAGACGAACAAAATAAAAAAAAAACATTGTTCTTTTTTTATCATAATAAACAGATAGTCAGAAGCATTCAGAGAGTGTATATATATGGACTTGATTAGGTGCCTAAAATCAACTTTAATATATAGGTATTTTTTTTAGCTTACCTCTCAATATTGTACCAAACCCGACAAAAAATATATTTTACTATAACTTCCTCTATCATCTTATATATACATAAATACTATTAGACATTTACATACATTCAGAACCATTCAGATAGTTATATTTAATAAGTCTTCATTAAGTTAAGTTTAGGTGGTCTACCAAAGCCATATGTAACCTTTAATATTTGGGTCACTTTGTAGCTTACCTTAAAAAAACAGTAGCAAATCAAGCCTCTTTTTAAACTCCTTGATCAAATCCGTGATTTTCCGATTTTTATGACGAGTGTAAGTAAAGAACTTGCTTATGGTAGTGACCCATTTTCCATAATACGATGGACACGGTGTTAAATTATTGATAAAGCAGGGGTGGGCAACATTTAAAGCTCAGTAACCCTCTGACAACTTTCAATTGTTTTTTGTACAGTTCATAAGGTGAACCGCTTGGATTTGGCATTACATTTACAAAATACGTAAAACCTATATAGTCAAGTATTTTGTTTTGTATCTACATTTCTCACTGCAGGATAGTATAATGATCAAACGATCTCACGGAGTAAAGTTCGATCGATATTATTAACTACGGTTCATTTAAATATATAAAACATTGTAGTCCTTTTATCCTGCAGGCAACTTCGCTAATTTAAAGTTTAGGAAAGTCAATTGATTTTAATTCTTCCCTTGGGGTTTAGGGTGGGTAGGAGTAGGTATATGGGTATTTAATGAAGCGTTCTTATATAATATCGATCGAATTTAACTCCGTGAGATCGTTTGATCATTATATTATGATCATACGTATATAATATAATATGATATTATATTATGTCACTTAATTTTTCGGATATAAAACGTGTATGTACCTATGTACCTACGTGTATTTGTCTACGTACTGTAGGTACTGATACTTATTGTATGAATAAAAGTTTGATTGGATTTTTTATTTATTTCGAAGTTATTATATTACAAAAAAAAAAGACTAATGTTCGACATAGATTTATATTAGAGTATGTTAAATCAGTAGATAGGTATTATCATATAAGACATAATCAAATCAAACATAATCAACCTCATTCTGAAATATTGTATAGTAGGTAAGTATGTATTTAAAAAAAAAAAGTAGTATATCAATCATGTGGTACCCATAACACAAGCTCTGCTTACTTTGGAGCCAGATGATGCTGTGTGAAATGTCCGGTATTATTATTTTTATTATTGGGCAGCATCTATCTAGAAATAGATCTAGCAAAGCTATTTTGAGGTAAAATTGGACGATTGTAGAACTTTGCAAAAGATTGGGATGCGCTAGTCCATCTAGCCGCCATCCTGATAGCGTCTAGCGAAAGGCCTGACGCCCGCGCTGTAGTTGTGGATGCATGCCTTGTCCTGTATGCGCTGGACCTCAACACATCTACGCCACCTTCGGCCAGCACCTGCTTAATCCACCTACTGATGATTTGAGGAGTTGCTGGCTTATATGGTTTTTTATATGATAATATTAGATTGCTGGATACCTCTGGTCTAATATAACGTGTCTGAAAAATATAATCTTCCACAATGGTGGCCGGACAGATGGCGCTGTTCTCATTAAAATATGGTAAGGTTAATACCGCTTGTTCACGTCTGGCAGGGGATGTTCCTATTCCTATTTGAATGCCAGCCGGCCCTACAATAATATTGTCTAATTTGATTTGACTGAGAGTTTGCACTCGATGTGCAGTACACAATGCCAAAAGAACGACTAATTTTTTCGTTATGTTTTCTAACGCAAGTCCCCTATTGGGTACCCATTTCGCGATGTAATTTAATATTATCTGTGGATTCCAGGTATGAGTATATTTTGAAGCGTCCGGTCTCAATTTGTTGGCACCTTTAAGCAGCCTTTTGACCATATCATCAGAATTTATTTTACTTCCTAGCAATAAACTGAGAGCTGACCGGTGGCTATTCATGGAACCGTATGAAGCTCCTAGATTAAATTGCTCTGTTAAAAAAAGCATTACGTTAGAGCTTGAACATGCGAATGGGCTTACATTTTTAGCATTACAATAATGCCACCAAAGTTCGTAGGTTATGCTGTACTGCAATAAGTTCTTTTTAGAAAGTGAAGCCATAATTAGTTCAAGCGCCTGGACCGGAGTTCCTCTTGTTTCGAAGGCAGTCCGGAGAGCATGGCTGCTGCCATGGTAAACTGGCTCGGAGCTTGTTGGCTTGTCCTGGTAGAGGACACAATAATTGAATCGGGCGCAAGAAAAATAATATCAGAACTGAGTATTCTTTTAAGCATTGGGAATTAGGCTGATGGCCAATGTGGAAAATGAGTATACCTTCTACCCTATCCTTAATTAAATATTTTTGCAAAAAGATCAATGACCGTATGAATTTACCACTTTTTTGTATTCATTATCGAAAACAAACCACTATATCGGGATTGATCTTTCTAGACTCTTGGTATGCTTCTACGTTATTCTTTGTGTTAATGTATGAAGAACAGGATGATCAGGAAGATATTTCGCTTTTCGCACCACTGCCATATGTTTTTCGTCAAGACTGTCAAATGTGGAAATTGTATACCTCCTATTCTGTTTACGTAGCTCACAGCGGTAGTATTATTTATGCGTAAGAGAATATTGCAATTGTGAATTTTTCATGAACAAAACATTCTAGAGCTAGGAAGGATGCAAGTAGTTTGCGGTGGATTATAATTATGATAGCTACATTCTTGGCCTTTCCACGAACCATTAACGTTCATTGTCGCAATTGCACCCCAGCTTATGTTTGTCGAAGCCCACTACTCCGTAAGAACACCTAAAAAAGCAAAGTGAGCAATGCAAAGGCTCTGATAGTGCAGACTAGTAACTGCGTAAATTTCTGAGCTAATTGTAATATTTTGGTTCATTTATCTGTTAACTTAGAAAATTGTTAAGGTTGTAAACTATTTTTATCAAAATTTACTACAAATCCTAGGCTTTGGTAGCTTGAGTGATTCTGTAACGTTTCTTTGGCACTCATCATAATTATCACCTGAGCGTGGTTTTCAATCACCAGTCGATTGAAAACCACGATGTCTTAAGTAGTTAACTACCTACTTATTTTGGAACGTTCGCAGAAGATAATCCGTAACACAGCGGCGTTAAACTCGTTTGTCACTTTTTTAGGATGCTTATTTTCAAATTCAAGTTTCAAATACTTGCGATGTGATTCAGCTATAGGGACAGTAGGTTTGAATCCTTAAGATCAATAGTGGCTATATTATCCTGATTTGAAATATTTTTTGACGCCGTTCTAAAATCTTCCATTTTAAAATCATTAGCCACGAACTAGTCAAGTTGCTTAAGATTTAAGGTATACATATAACCTCCACTAGATTTAGGTGCTAAAAATATGCTCGAGATAAACCGTTTATTATGAGGTTTACATTGTGTTATGGCTCATTTGCTGTTTTTCTTTTAACGATAGACTATTATGATTGTATTTTGTTCTAGTTTATGTCTAAAAGGTATCTGTTGACCATACCGAATCCAGTTAAGTACATTTGTAACAGTAAGCCAAAATTCGTAATAGAATCTATCGGCGTGTACCTGAGTTGCTGGTTCGAGGGGGCACGCTTGTTGAAGCTGGTGGGCGCAGAGCACGGAAGCTGACCTGCAGCCGGCGGAGTGTTCATCGGATGGCGGTATGCTTGCGACCCTGCCCTCTATGAATTGGTTCGCCTCCCCCTTCTCGGCTTCGAGTAGCGAGAGGCGCTTGACCAGTTTCCCTGGTTCTGAAAACGATCGGTCGACGGCGCGGCATGTGATGTAGATGGCTTCGATGTTGGTGGTTTTATTTTTATGTGTGGTCTTTGATCCTCGATCGCCTTTAAAGCTTTGATCTTCTCGGACAATTTATTGCCGAAGATAGTCTCATCTCTTTCTTGGTCTTGAATTAGCTTGAGCAACGATTTTTCCAAGCCTGGTGTTATGAGTTTCATCCTGACTTGTGTTTCCGTGTAATGTAGGTCCGTCAAAATCTTACAACTGTCCGATAGGATTTTTATGGCTTGATTTTTTTCATCACCAGTTAGTAATAGTGTCATCGCTTTATTCACGGCTGATATGCCCAGGCCAAGTTGGTCCTGCTTGGTTTGGATCTCTTTGTCCCTGTTTTTCACTAAATCGAGAACAGCGGCGGATATTTCTGGGTTCAAAGCGGGTGCTTTAAGCAGCCTGCAGTTGGAGGGAACGGTATATTTTTTTATAAGCTTTTCTTTCGCTTCTGTTTGTAAACCTTTCTTCAGAATAGGTAACCAACATTGAGCTAATGTGGAATGTATATCTAGGCCGTAGACCGGAATATCATCGGAAATATCGCCCAAAGCCCCTAGCAACTCTTGGTCACGTTCTGGTACTTCTAGTTCTTGGACTGGTGAGACGTTGTCGGGAGGAACTGCAACGGGTGGCGGTGGCACTTTGTCGACGTTAACGTGCTCGCCCACAAGTTGTGCTCCGTTTTCTAGACAAAGAAAATAAACTTTATTTGGGTTTATCTCTTTTTTTTGGAGAGTAGTTAATTATAGAATTGTAAACATTAATTTTAGAAAATTAGAGGAGTTATTGCATTCTCAAAGTTATATCTCTGATAAATAGCCTTCGTGTAAACCCGTACTCGAACCTCCAAACAGTTATACTAATATTTATCATATTTATCATCATATCATCATGCTAACCTGCAGTTATCCTCCAGGGAAGCTTAGAGACAAAAAACTTAGAAAACATTTATTCCACTTCACAAAATAAGTAAAGCAGACTTACCAGAGGAGTACACAATAACGTGACGACGCCTTTTATCTGCAATTTGTAATTTTTGAATCTTAGCATTATAATATTCAATTTTTTCACTTAAACTTCTTTTGAGCATCTTTCAACCACGCGCGAGACGTTAAAAATTAATTAACTTTCCTAAGCTTTATATTTGCGAAGTTTCCTGCAAGATATATGCACATTAAAGATATATCTGAAATATATAAATTACGTCTATCAACCTCCACCGTTGATCTATATATTAATACGTGAAGCAAATTCTTTGCATCACGTTTTTACGAAAATTGCGCGGACGGAGGACTATGAAATTTCGCACACTTATAGATTAAATAGAGAAGGAGTGAAGCATGCTAATATTTTTTTAAATTATGCATAAAAAAATACATTTATTAATTAGTTATGGTCGAATTTCGACCAGTGGGCGACCACTAGTTTCAGTAAATGACCAAATTTATCTAAAGCATATTAGTCCATGATAAATGTACAAATGCAATCATAATGCAGTCATTGACTCATTAATGAGAGCGTAAACTCAATAATAGAGAAATAACTCTATTTTATATCGGTCATAACAATAAAAGCTACAATGTAACATTGATAAGCATTTATGTTAACATTTTAACTTGAAAAACAAAACAATGCTTATGACTGTATTTCCTAATCCTGAACACCTCTCTTCAGATCTTTAAGATAAGATAAGATAGATACGACAAGATAAGATAGGATAAGATAATGTTTATTTACCAAATAAATGTCACATAGGTACATATTACATACTTTTGAGGATGTCTGAGAGGAGTATTTAATCAGAGGCACATCTAAACATTATATATATGAACATACCAACGTTTTGCAAAGAAAGTAGTGTTAAAAACGTGACATAAAACAGTGTAAAATGTGGAGATATAAAAAAACGTGTGTGTCTCGGGACGCCCGACAGAAGTGATAACTTAAATTAATCTAACTAGCGCTGTGTGTTAGAGTGAGAGAGGAGGAGCCTGCCTACCGCTGCCGTATGCGTAAGAGAAAGGGAAGCCAAACAGACTGGCGCCGTAACGCGTTACGAAACGGTTTACCCTCCCATAAGAAGTTATCACTTCAAAAAAGGTAAGAAATTACATAACATTTTGTTCTAGTAGATAAGAGGTATTTATCGCGTTGCTTATACCGTTTCGGTTATGTTACAATAACCGTGGTTTTGACTCAAATTCTGATCGCGAAAATTTAAAAAATACAATATTAGTTAAAATTTTCTACACACAACGTAATAATTTTATCACCAAACAAATTGCCAAAAGGTTGACGACCAATGCGATCGATGAATCGATATCCCCAGCATTTGAAGGCAATTAGTAATGTGATATCGACATCTGACAATCACTACTGTTTATTCTATGCCATAGCTGACCAGCTGTGTTCATGGAAAAGTAATTACAGTCATGAAGGACTTTATCTCAAGGTTTTATGCATTTAAGATACTGAAGGCCTATTGTTTGTTTAGAACTCGGCAAGAACAATTGCACAAAATTTACAGCACGAGACCAAATAGGACCTTGTTGCTGTACTAGTCTAAGCACAAAACAATTGCGTTTTCGGTGGCAGATTTCGGTACCAAGCAACCAAGTGCTGGAACATTCCTCCGCCTCTTCGGCTTTTGTAATCTAAATTTACTTAAAAAAAAGGTTGTACGTAAATTCGGTTTACGTACGTAATAACGTCATATGAAAACATTATTGAACTTTTAACCTATTAAGATGCGTCACCAGCCGAACGCTTAGGCCGATCGTGCACTTCATCGCTTGTTCCGCGCTCTCGCTTGCACGCTCGGCTCAAGCGGAACGTGAAAATTTTACGTGCGTGCCGGCGTTCAGCGATGTATAAGACGTTATCAAGTTAAAAACGAATCAAATATAATTGATCTGCAAAAATCCAGGTTGCTTGGTACGAATGGTCCTTAAACCTGTAAGGATTATTTTTTTGTATTATTTCGGCCACTTATTATAAATAGAACTATTTTTAACCTCTAAACTATTTATATATTCTCACATCGTCTTATAACAGATGGTCTCGGCAGAATAAAAGCGTCTACTGCGAAAACAGAAGACATCATGCTGAGTCGGGGCCAATTTGCTGCTGTAGCATACACATACATACACATACATAATACCTAAGCATACTTGTATTATTAGTGCAATGTGTTCTTGTTCTTTTCTTGTATTTTGTGTGTTAAGAAGCAAATAAATGTCTGTCTATGTCTAACACCACACCACAGTGCCATTCTGAATATCTCTGATATTCTGTAGTGTGCAAGCATTATTGTGTTTAGGTTTGAACGGCACTGGAGCAAATGTAATTACTGGACATACACACAAAAAAAGCTGTCTAGGGCCGGCAACGTGCGAGTATTGGGCTCTATCAGGGGGGCTCTATGCATGATTGCTAGCTCAGTATAATAATTACGTTTTGAAAAATTAAAAGAAAGCCGACTTAATTGAATGAAATATGAGCCCATTTAATACAACTAAATTCCTTTTTATGAAGTTGGTTATTTTTTTATTTTACGCAATTTGGTACTTTACTTTATTCTAGAGCTTTTGATTTAAATACAAGCTACTGAACGGTTTTTAGCGAAATTTCTAAGGGACCTGTGATATACATAGTATCAATAAATGATTAGTGACGAGCGAACCGTCCCGTCCGCTCCCCTCACTCCTAACCGAACGCAGAGGTGAACGGACGTGGCGCATACGCACTGTGTTTACCTAAACTTGTGTATTTTCTTAAACACGTAGTCTGATACCTTCTACAGTTAGGTAGTAGATACCACAAACTGGCGACGAGGACAAAGAACGTAAGTCAAAATATAATTTATTAAAGTGCCATACGACTTCATAAAGATTCAAAGGTTACCAGTTGGATATATTAATGTATAATCTTTATGCTTACGAGTATCTTACCTACCAACTTTTAGAAACATTTTAGATTACTCGATTTCTCCGACTCCGATTCGTTATTGTTCAAGTTTTGTAGGGAGGGTCATATTATTCGTCATGCCATATTATTAAAAAAAACATACATTATACAGCCAATGGCTAACTTATGTTTTATTTGCTCACCAACTGATAACACTTGATGAAGTCGTACAATTTGTGCCAGCTAATATATACCAAATACAATGTTCTATTGTTGTACGGTTGCGCTAAAGTAAACTTATCGACTGTACAACAAGATGTGCCTGTATATATTAGCCAAGTCAGAATGTTAAACGAGAACAATCTGGCAAAGTAAAGTACACCGTAAAACGAATGAGTGAAAACTCATCAAGTTCATAAATTGATTTTATAACAATTTATGCAATTAAAAAATATATTGATGTGGGTACATGAAGTCTTCAGGTCAAATTCTATATTACGCGGTTTGCTTCCATAGTAAACAACTAGTAGGTAGGTATATAGTGTGGACTGTAGATAATTGTAGGTAGACAAAGCAGATTTAGACAGTTTTATTGAAAATAATACCTATAATTAAAGTTAAAAATATATTATGTTCGTAGGTTGTTTTGACACTCACTAAGTATAGTTTTAAATCAAATGCACAACGTGATTTTGAGGTAAAAACCCAGTTCGGTTTACAAATAAATATATCAAATATACAGTAGGTATATATTATTTACAGATCGTTCCAAAATGTCTCAACAACCGGCTGTAGAAGCTTTTGATTGTGAAGGTGACTCACGATCTTTAGGCCATCGATTGGAAAGATGGAAAAGAGGTTTTGAAATTTATCTGCTAGCTATCGTCATGTTGATGACGATGCCGAAATATCCTGTATAGTTGGGGGTATTAATGTGAATATGCTAATTGATTCTGGCAGCAAGAGCAATTTAATTACTGACAAAACTTGGGAACACCTAAAAACAAAATCAAACTGTGACAAACCAGCAAAAAGGGTCAGACCGAATTTTCATGGCATATGGATCACAAAACCCACTAGAGGTAGTTGGCTCCTTTGAAGCTTTGATCACAGTCGGATCTCAATAAAAAGATGCAAAATTTTACGTCGTAAGAAATGGCACCCATAACTTATTAGGCAAAGAGACAGCTATGTGCCTAAATGTGCTTAAATTAGGGATGAGTATCAATTCAATAGACTTTGGTTTATTTCCAAAATTCAAAAATGTGCAACTAAACATAGCAATAGACAAGTCAGTTACACCAATTTGCCAACCATAAAGGAGAACACCGATCCTATTAGAAAACAAAATTAATGACGCTATCTGGAAAGAATTGGGATTCTAAAATTAATCACTATAAACTTTTTGAACATGAGCTCTGGATTTATGAGGATATTTTACTACGCGGAAATAAAATAGTAATTCCTACAGAGTTGCGGAAACAAGTCCTTACATCGGCTCACGAGGGTTACCCTGGTATTGTCGCAATGAAAGGACGATTACGTACTAAAGTGTGGTGGCCGAAAATTGACAAAGACGTGGAAATTATGCTAAAAAGTTGCAAAAGTTGCACTTTAGTTTCAGGGCCTAACCCTCCTCTGCCGATGAAAAGACGAGAATTACCACTGAAACCTTGGGTAGACATAGCAGTCGACTTTCAAGGTCCACTACCAAGTGGTCACTCTCTATTTGTGATAGTAGATTACTATAGTCGCTATAAAGAAATTAAAATAATAAAATCCATTACATCGCAAGAAACAATTGCTCTAGTAAAAGAGATATATTCTAGATTAGGCATTCCAGTCAGTCTCACTTCAGATAATGGAACCTAATTCACTAGCCAGGAGTTCAAGTCTTTCTGCTCAGAGTTTGGTATTCGGCTGTACAATTCTATACCATACTGGCCGCAACAAAATGGTGAAGTCGAAAGACAGAACCGCGACATGATAAAACGCTTAAAAATTAGCCAATGCCAAAAGTCTGACTGGAAAGAAGATCTCCTAACATACCTTATGATGTACAATAGTACCCCGCATTTTACGACAGGAAAGTCGCCCTCAGAATTGTTTTTCAACAGACCATTCAGAGACAAAATCCCTTCTGTTGTAGATGTAGAAAACAGACACGTCGATTTAGAAGTATATGATAAGGATACATTAATGAAAGACAAGGGTAAGTTATGTGAAGATAGAAAAAGAAAAGCTGCGGACATCGACATAAACGTAGGAGAAAAGGTCTATGTAAAAAATATGACTAATGAAAAAAAACTGACGCCAAACTTTAACCCGACACCATATACCGTAATAAGCACAAAAGGAGGGGATATCAATATAAGAAATGACGAGACAGGAAAAGAGATTAGAAGAAATATAATACACCTTAAAAAGGTAGAGGGAGATTGGAAAATTCAAACTGATAAGGACAAGGAAGGTGATAATATTGAAAGGAAAACGAACGAAGATTGAGCAAAAAAGAAATTGTATAAGATTATCCTAGATTTAAATAGTTAATGAAAAGACTCAAAGACTAAAAGAATTAATAAAACAAAATATGGAAAAGGAGAGATGTGATATACATAGTATCAATAAATGATTAGTGACGAGCGAACCGTCCGCTCCCCTCACTCCTAACCGAACGCAGAAGTGAACGGACGTGGCGCATACGCACTGTGTTTACCTAAACTTGTGTATTTTTTAAACACGTAGTCTGATACCTTCTACAGTTAGGTAGTAGACACCACAGGACCCATCGGAAAGTACTTAGATACTTATATCCTTTTAAATAAAAAAAAATATTTTTCAAATCTGTTCATATATGACAGAGTTATGAGGTAAAAAATATAGATAAAAGCATCCTCCTTTTTTACAAAACGATTTAGTGCGAGAGTCGCTCCTGAGGTTTACCGTAGGTACCTTTATACTTTATAGGCACCTATATATAGGTATATATAGGTTACCTACATACCTAATTTTTTCACGATTGATCCAATTCCGGACAACCACACTAAATCGTGACAAACTATGTACTATTTATAAATAACCGAACATTGCTTTAACGAAATGATATATTGGGTTGAAGGACAATTGACTTTCAAGTTGAAAAAATGTCGCCATACATCGATATCGTCATGGTCATGCAAGTTAGTGATCACGAACAATGTGAGACCTTACTTCTTATTAAATTTCATGATTCTAGGTTAACGTGAAGTACCTAGAATCATGAAATTTAAATCAAAAGCTATAGCTTTTGATTTAATGGCGATCGTCAAAATATGAAGAAAAAATTACCGTAATTAGTTTTTTAATGGGTTGACTTTGTTAGAAGCTTGATTATTTTACAGCTCTAAATAATAATAATCAGCATTCGGTCATACTCTATGTACTCTAATTTCCTACGCAGACAATGTTGCGGGTAACAGCTAGTTACATGTATACGTAATTGTATGTTTCAAGTCTACGGCGCGGCGCCTTGAAGCTGTAAAAAATCAAGATTAGGTATAAATCAACGCAATCATAAAATTACGTTTTAAAAACTGAAAAGAAAACCGACTTCATGTTAAAAATACGAAATATATTCTTTCCAGATTTTTTAATTTAAATACCAAACTACTGATCCGTTCAGTAAATCGGATCAATCGGAAAGTAGGTATATTGATGTGTGTGAACATCCCTAGCGATAGCTTACCTGTGCCGTAGGGCTTCCCACTACGATAAGAACACATCGTGGAGTTTTTTTAGGTGTAATTAATAATGCCTTGCTTGAATGAGCTATTCCACTTATAAATCATTGTTTTTCCAGGACAAGAGACTCCATAAACAGATGACATTTCTTCTAAAATAATTTGAGGTGTTTTTCCTTGCTTAGTAAGGAACTTTATAACGGCACGAAACTCAATTTTATCCATTTTTAACGTTTTTTTCCTAATTGTACTGCTAATGTAGTGATAACTAAAATGTTAATGACCCGATTTGCCTAATATTTGGTATTTATACCTGTATTGAGTACCTGCAGATTACCAGGTAAAAAAAAATAACCCCACCCCTTTCTAACCCTTCCATTCCGCGAAGTTTTTGACCTCCCCTCGTAAGTCCACAATAGTATTTATTGATTTATAAGCTATCAAGAAATCTGCCACCGAATGATTAATTGCAGGTCATTCGATATTAAAACAAACGATATAAAAATTGAGTTTTATTTAAAAGTGATAAATCTATATAAAGAAATCGCAACGCGAGATTAATATCAGTTTCAACATAAATAAATTCAGTAACATATAAACAAGCTAACAAAATCTACAACTGGAAAAATACTTAATTTATTTCTAAGAAATAATAGAAATTATACATTACAAAAACTGTACATTAGTTGGTCTCAAAATCACAGTTGAGTATCAAATAATATAAACCTATGAAGTTGCCGTTCTTATACTGGACATTTAAGGTTGGCTAAGAATTCCAATTTCAAATTAATTAAATTTTAAAACATGGAATTCTATTTTGACGTGATAACGTCTTATAAATCGATGAACGCCGGCTGCACGCACGAAAAATTGTCACGTTTCGCCTGAGCCGAGCGTGCAAGCAAGAGCGCGGAACAAGCGATAGAAAGGCACGATCAAGCGTTCTCCACAACAATGGTTTGAAATAACTAGTAACACGATAGAAATAAAAATAACTCGGTCATTTGTTTATTGATTAATTAATTACCACCACTGTGACGCAGAGGGCCAAGTCCTGGCTGAAACGCATAAGGTTTTGCTAAAGTATGATCTGCAAGTATTTGTTTCTTGTCTGGGTGTTTCTATGTATAATATGATATTTGTAGTATATCAGTCATGTGGTACCCATAACACAAGCTCTGCTTACTTTGGGGCCAGATGATGCTGTGTGAAATGTCCGGCATTATAATCATCATCAATGTTTTGTTTTCAACTCATTATTTTTCTATCGAATCTTTTACAACATGGACACTTTAAAAATACATATAATTATGGAATATGAGTTCTAATCTAACTTATTTGTACAAAACGGCAATTTCATTGGTAATTAATAAGTATAATGAATGAATAACCTAATAAAATAAATACAAGATGATTTAATTAAGCTATCAGAAACTAATTCTTTATTTACAGAAAATAAACACCATATTAAATATATCTTAATATCTTGATCGAGGTGGTTTCAACAGAATACAAGGCAAAAATAGTTAACTCCCTAAGTATGATAAAATTGTATGGCTACACTAATTCTGCAGAAAAAAACTGGAATTTTAAAATCTGTATATGGAAAAACCAAACGATTGGTGAACCAATCAGACCCATTTAATTTTTGTTTTGAACGAGAGTGACTGATATAAAAAGATACCTTTATGCAAATATTTTGAGGTTGCCCATTTATTGACGACCTCTGAGGCGCAGTGGACTAAGGTCCGCAGAAGGTTCAATTCCCGCCGCGGTGTTTCTATGTATAAAAGTATGCATTAAAAAAAAAAGGATTTTAGAGGTATCAGTCATATGGCACCCATCACAAGCTCTGCTTACTTTGGGGCCAGATGATGCTGTGTGAAATTTCCGGCATTATTTATTTATTCCATTACAGAGATATTGTTGCCAACTCTATTTACAATTTAAAGTCGTTATATTAATAGATTGTAGAAAGTCGAATCGGAGAGAGGACAGTTCTGACAACTCTTTCTAACGACTCTTTTTTAAGCGCGCCTTTAGACCTCAGGAAGAAAATGTTTCGTCTTATTGTGAAACATATTATTTATGGCATAGATACAGTGCGACTGTGGTGCTCCCTTCCAAACTATTTCTCATCTACTTGCCCCTCCTCCTGCACGAGCTGCAAGAGCTGACCTCAACACCGCCTCGGACGCCGCTATAGTGGCAGCAACATTTTGGTCGAGGCAAATTTAATTTTTATGATAGAAAATTGACACGAAAGAAGATGGCATAAATATTATGTTATGCAGTTCTTAAGATAACTTTAATTGAATTAGTAAATTTTGAAATTTTCTAAATTTTTTCTAGAGCTTTTGTTACTCACAGACAGGACGATTGGATAGTTTATTAATGGAAGAGAAAATTTAAATATATATTTCAAATAAATAGATAAAAGCTAAACAAGCGTACGCTCGGTAGACACTTCAAAACTCCAGTTACTTACTTTGAAAATGTCTAAGAAATAGAGGCGATGAAACATTAGAAAATGTAAATTATATTGTATCCAATGATAATATTCATTTTAATGGAATGAAAAAGTTCCGCTTATTTGTGACACAACAGTATCCTAAGTAAAATTTAGATTTGAGTTTTTATTTGTTTTCCAAAGTTTAAACAAAATTTGTTGAGACTGCGAAAAAATACGAGATCTAAATCCGAACGACAACACATCATAGATTTTTAAAACTATAAAGGTAAGCTTACACGAACAGTTTTTTAAACGATTATTTTCGGTAACAAGAATGACTCCATCTGGACAAACCAGTTTTTATAAATGGCCCAATATTCGATTTAGGACACATCCGCCAGATTCCACATTCGCCAGATCTTTTATTTCTACCGCATTCGTCAGATTTTTTCAACCTCTGACGAAACTATATTATTCATGATTCCTCAATCGACAGATTTCGCGTTTTTCATAAAGAAATTAATCAGATCAAAACCAGTTGGTTAGGTTATGTTAAAGTATAGAAAACAACGCGTAAGGCGAGCGAGCAAAGCGAGCGTGCCGCGGCAGCGGCCGCCGAAACGCCAGAAGAATATAGTTCGTCTGTCTAGCTAGATACATAACTCTGGCGAATGTGTGTTCATTTGTTTTCCTTATTCGTCACCAGTGACCAAACTGAACAAAAATATGTTTGATTTATGGCAAATGTGGAATCTGGCGGATGTGTCGTAATCCAATATTCCAAGGTAGCGGTATGTGCAATTATTACATATCATTGCCGTAAATGGTATTGCTTATGGCTTAATGTCTTGACGTGTAAGCATACCTTTCAATATCAATTCAATATCTTACAATATCACTGAGTACTGACATCTCAAAATAAATTCTGATAGGTACAATTCTATGAAGATCCTTTAGAACTATCTTCAGTCTTGCATGAGAGACTCAGTAAGAGAGTGGTTGAATCACATATTGGTCTTAAGTCTGTTGTTTTGCAGGTCTAACTAAAATATTAACGATCTTATTCAGTTTACAACAAAGTCGAAATTAGATAACATTTATAAATGACACTTATACAATTCATACTAATTATCAACTAATTTAATACTGATGAACAGTTTATCTCGCGATCATGGCGCATGCAACTGTGCCGAAATATCGGGAAGCAGAAAAACTCATATATCATAGTAAATATGCCGTTTTGAGTGAATATTATGTTCAAAACCATGATAGTTTTAGAAATAATTCATATGGTTTTAGTATCTCAAAAACAAATGACGGTAGTTTCGAAAACTGCACTTGCTACTCGGCAGTAACTCCTCAGTCAGCCCGCGACCACGGTTGTTGCAAGACGTGCCGATACGTAACGATACGTACGATACGAATAAATTAAGAAGTAAAACGTAATAAATACATGTTAACTATACAACAATATGTTAAAACAGCATTAAAACTACTTTGATTTGGACTTTAGAATAATCAAAATAAGATCGTTTTTACGAAATTGAGATCTACACCATTCATGTGTTGTTAGAGTCTGTAGCTATCTTTATTCATTGACATTAGAAAGACAAGGACAGACAACGCTACGGTAACTAAATATGTATGTGATTACTACAGAGGTTTCATAGAATATAAAAAGTGAACATATCAAAACTTATTTGCAAAGATGCCGGTACAAATATTATTCTAGTAATATAAAGTAGGTACATACAAAGTGATATACAAAAGTACTAATACACTTATGTAATAAATAGGCTTGAGGTACATTTGTTAGTGTTCAAGGCATGTTTTGTAGGCACTCTTTTATCTGTGTCCACGCTTGTAGGTTCTGAAACAATAGAGAGAACAAATAGAAAGGGTGAGCGCAGCGAGCCGCGATAAGTTTTGCGTTGCGAGTGATGAACTTTCATCGCGATATACCTAACATTACATATAATCGACCGAGCAAGCGCGAAGCGCGAGCGAGTCTCCGTTTCAGCTTAGACGAAAATACTTTCGTATGTCTGTCCAGCCGGCGTCTGTCCGGATGTTCTCCACTACAGGTCGCATTTCTCAACCGATTCTCGTGAAATTTTGTGAGCAGTAGGGCGATTATGGAACTCTAATTACAATCAATGTCTATCAGTATTCAGCGTAATTTCAATCATTCGTTTGAAAACTGATAGGCATTGATTGTAATTGATTGTAATTAGAGTTCCATAATCGCTCTACAGGTATTATAACTAGATATAATTTTTTTGCCGATTAAGATTTAGGAAATTTTTAAAATGACGGAGATATGATATTAATAACGTAAAAATGTTATATTTCAGTCATTTCGAAAAATGTTCAAAATTGTCACATGACTTTTTTGTTACCCTTTTTAAGACGCAACTTTCTTGTTCAAACAACAATTTCATCCTATCGAATCCATTCAGAACGTTGGGCAAAGCTCGTCACTCAGTGGGTGCCCGCTAGTCGGAGACGACGCGGCAGACCCAGGAAAAGATGGCGAGACGATCTAGATGCATTCGAGCCAAATTGGCAAACTGTGGCCTTGGAGCGCAAAGAGTGGAAGACCTTTGCCCAGCAGTGGGACACTATAGGTTAAAGAAAAAAAAATATTTCAAGGCGCCGACTCCTTGGTGTTGTAAAATAATGAAAAAAAAACAAATTTCATCAGCTTTCCGAATATAACTATGTTTTTTAGTATTTGGTTACTCATACCCCATAGTGTTTGTTTGGATTGAAGAAGCTATTGACATAACGGCGATAGCGACCATATTAACATCTATGCAGCAGCTATGCGAGACAGACTCGCAAGGTCTACAGCTCACAGAACCACTAGTGATTTAGGTAAAACTAACCTTTTTAGCAGCTTTGACTTGTAACTTGATGAATCCAACGAGGGTTTCGTGAAGATCCTTGTCCTTCTGCCTTTGAAAGTGCTCTATTTCAAGCAGAGCCTTTTTCGTAAACTCCCTGGAAACAAGCAAAATAAAAATAACTACATTAAACTGTTCCGTGAATAGTTCGATGTTGGAATCGAGCAATACTGATCACACTATGTGTGAATGGCTAGATTGCCATAAATCAGTTGTTCATGCCATAATCGATTACAATTCAGCGCGATAAAGCTCATTTCACATTGCAAATCGCAATGGCCTGGCATGTAGCATTCTAAACTACAAAATTAACTCTATTACGCTAGCATTACATTCATTATAGCATGGTCGATTGTTGATCAGCCGAGCTAATGTGGCATACACGACAAAGAATATCTCTACGGAGAAACTTCAAAACTTTTAGCATTAAAATTAAACCGCCGAAAAAACTGAAATGCAATAAATAAATAACCTTTGAAGTGAAAACTTTTTGCCACTGCCACTTCGGCCAAATGTATAGATAATATCTTTACCAATGTAAACATAATAAGCAAAAATATAATTAGTAATATTCACTCTGACCATCTCGGTCAACTAGTTCAAATAGAAACTAAAATTAATAATAAAGATGTACAAAAAAAAAATACTTATATACCAGTTACCACTGATCGTTTAGAGAAAGTAAGATTGAACCTGGGTACCAACTTGTCTTTTTTGTTGTATAATGATGATAATCCAAATGATTTATACAATACATTTTTGACTGAATTTAATAAAGTATTCAGTTCCATTTTCACATCCAAAACTATTGTGGTCTCTGGCAGTTCAACATTTTGTGAGTGGGATACAGCAGGTATTCATAAGAGTAGGCGTACCTTGTATGAATTGTACAGTGAAAAACCGGTGAAAAAACAGTGAGACCGGAAAATCCAAAACTCATAAAAGTGTAATAAATTTAAATATCAACAATAAATATCATTAAGCAAGATATAGATGTAGCAAAGGCATTTGAAACTTTTTTTACTGATATTCCAGTCTCCACTACAAAGTCTTTAAACTCTTCTCATGTAATAGCAGAATCATTGTTAAAAGATAGTTTACCTGAATGTGTCACACAATTTTACTTTGAACATGTGGCCAATTGACATTATTGCACCAGATCTAGCTTTCATATTTAATCAATGTATTGACAGTGGAGTATTTCCTGATTTAATGAAACATAGCAAGATCATACCTCTATTCAAATCAGGTAGTCATTCCGATCCTAGTAACTTTAGACCTATATCAGTACTTCCTACATTTAGTAAAATATTAGAAAAACTTATGCTAAACCAATTAAAACGACATTTTAATACCAACAATTTACTTGACAGTAAACAATTCGGATTTACACAGGGACGCTCAACGACTGATGCCGGATCATTGATAGACCTACGTTTGACCACGAACTCGCCTGATGTTAAGCGACGATGGGGCACGCAGGTCTAGAAGATACCTGTAGAAGATGTAGTTTTCAAGACAGACATACGACAGACATACGTAGAAAGACATACGACGGAAATCATTCCAATCCTTGGATGTACGCATTATAAATGTGGAAGCAAAGCGCTTTGTTCGTAAGGGTGGTAGACTGACAAGGTATGGATGGTATTGAGCGGTGCGTCTGCTTGTCCTGTTGTGATAAGGAGATGGTGGAATGAGATCATGCAATTCCTGGGCACATTCTCCGAAATGTATTCTATAAAAGATCGAAAGGCAAGCAACTTTACGACGGTGCTCGAGACTCTGGAACTTAGTCTCAGCGTTTAGCTGCTCACCTATCACCCTCAATGCTCTACGCTCAATCGAGTCCAAAGCACCCTGCTGGTGTTTGGCTGAACCATCCCACAGATGGCAGCAATACTCCATACCCGACCGGACTTGAGCTTTATATAAAGTGGAAAGCTGTCCAGGTGTTAAGTATCGCCTCACCTTGTTGAGGATGCCAAGCTTCATGGCAGCAGTCTTGGCCTTGGACTCAATATAGGAGCCAAAATTGAGAGTCCGAGTGAGTGAAACTCCTAAGAGTTCAAGATGATCTTCTACAGATACCGGTACATTTCGGAAAACGGGGACTTGGAGAAACTGACTTTTTTTCGCCGAAAAGAGACAGGCTTGCGTTTTGGATGCGTTGAATTTAACAAGATCGCATCGCCCCAATCTGACACGATCTGGAGAGTCAAATCCATACGCATAAGCATCTCGTCTCTGTATTTCTTGAATGTCAGTTTTACTGGCTAGTGCGTTGGCAAAGTATCTCTCCACAACTGTACTGTCGTCTGCATACCCAATAATTCCGGGAATAAGCAGATCGTTTATGTGCAGTAAAAACAGTGTGGCAGAGAGCACTGACCCTTGATGTACACCGGCATTAATTGCCAAACGAGCAGCCGTCAACAACTACTCGAATGGATCTTTCCCTCAAGAAGTCAGCAAGCCATGAGCAGAACTGAACTGGCAATCCGTAGGCTGGAAGCTAGCTTACCAATAAGGCTAGCGTGCCAGACCCTATCAAAGGCCTTTGAGATGTCAAGTGAAACAGCTAATGCTTCACCGTATTTCTCTATGGCCTCACTCCAAATATGCGTGACATACGCAAGAAGATCCCCAGTAGATCGCTTTCGGCGAAAACCGTATTGTCGATCACTGAGGAGGTCGTTGTCTTTAAGGTATGTAAGGAGCTTCGTATTCAGGACACGTTCCATACATTTGCATAGTAGGGAGGTGACCGAAATTGGGCGGTAATTTGATGGGTGAGCGCGACTGCCTTTCTTGGGCACAGGTTGCACATTAGCAAGCTTCCAGGATTTTGGGACTATTTCAGTTTTCAGAGATAGGTGAAAAAGTCTTGTTAGTATGGGAGACAAGTCAGGGGCACACGTTTTCAGCACTACAGCCGAAATGCCATCCGGACCACTAGCTTTGTTCACGTCAAGACTCCGTAACGTTTTGAGCACTTCTTTTTGATGGATGCTAATTTCCTGCATTATCGCTTCGCATCGAAGAAGGCTAGGTGGGGTTTCGTTAGAGGTGTCTAGACGTGAAGCTTCCGCAAATTGCGCAGCAAAGAGATTTGCTTTCTCGATTGCATTGTGGGCTAGAGATCCATCCGGTTTAAGTAGTGGAGGGAGAGAAGGGCGGCTGAAGTTCGCTTCCACCGACTTGGCCAAGGACCAGAATGCCTTGCTGCCAGCTGGATGTGTCGCAAGCTTGGCTATACGGCCAATTCGATTGAAGCGAGCCTTCCGTAACACCTTCTTGCAGGACTTGGCGGCCTGATTAAAGGCTTTCTTCTTAATTCGTGTATCCGTGGCTTTGCTGTTGCGAGCGTCAGCCCAAGCAAGGTAAGCTGCACGTTTTTGCGTTTCTGCAGCGGCACATGCAGGACCAAACCAAGGCCGAGCTTTGCCGGAGGATGTGACATCCGAGAACGGAATCAAATATTCCATTGCTTGAGAGATCACCTCTGTAATGGCATCAGCGCATGTTGACGGGTCACTAGAAGAAAAACAGCTCTGCCGCCATGGATAAGATGCGAAAAAGTGACGCATCTCATCCCAGTCTGCTGACTTGTAACGCCACAATCGCCTACATCCTCGAGGCGAGGTATCGGGTGGCGAGTATGACGATACAGACTTCACCACACAGTGATCGGAGGTGCCCAAAGGAGGCAGCTACGATACTGAATGGCGATCCGGTTCGTTAGTCAGCAACAGGTCCAAGCAATTGGCTGTGTGGCCCTCAACGTCTGGTACCCTGGTAGCCTCGATCACCATCTGTGAGATGGTGAGTGAGATTATGTGAGAGAGCAAGTTTATAAGCTTCTCTACCAGCATGGTCAGTAGACTGAAATGGAAACAGCCACTGCTGGTGATGAGCATTAAAATCACCCAGAAGTACCAGTTGGGCATCAGGGTAACGTTGTTGGGCTACATCCGCCGCTTCGCAGATGTAATTAAACAGCCTGGTTGTCTCAAGGTCTCCAGTGTGAGATCTATATAATCCGGCGTAGATTACTTTATCTAAGCCGGTATCTACCAAAGTTCATAAAACTGAGAAATCGGGCTCTTCAAGGTCACGTAGACGCAGACAACAAATGTCGTCCCGAGCAAACAGACAAATACCAGCTTTCGGCTTAAAATTGTGCTCCAGTGTGACACAGTGTACCTTAACCTGGGTATGTAAGGTACACTGTGTCTAAAGGGCATTGGATCTGCGTCTCCGTGAGAAATAACAAGTGTGGCTTATTGGTCTCAAGATGGTGGTGGACCGAATCGAGATTGGAGTGCAATCCTCGAATGTTTGTGAGGTGCACTTGAAGCGAGAGGACGTGCTTCCGCTGTAAGCACGACTTATTATATTTGGACTTTATCATATTTTGAGAGAGAGTGTAAGGTAAGTGGGGAAGACGGTAGTTGAGCGAGGCACTGGATAGCCGGCCCAGAGATACAAAACAGGCCCATGCGCGTTTAAGGGACTAGACCGGAGACTGCGGGGACGCCCGAACCCGCCCAGGAATGGCCACCGGGTCCTCTCATCCGGTCGCCAACCGGCACGATGGAGCATTCTGGGATTTTTCGCAAGGCGGTGGGGCAGCCTTTCATGAATGGCTAAGTCACTACTTGGGCCCCCTAAAATCTGCGGTCGGCCAGCGGAGAACCGTGCTTCGGATCCCGCTACCCTCCGTGTCTAGCCTCCCTGCACACCGGCGCTGTTTTGATCTCATGATTGCCCTAGCAAAAATCCAGAGCAAGAACTGCTCAAACCCGTCACTTCCACAGTGGCTGCACCAGACATCAGTCCGAAACACGACATCGTCGCTTCACGGACTGGTTTTGTCTAGTGGGTGGTGACAAGCCGCGTCCGAAGCCTACCACCAGAAGAGTTGCTACCCGTTTGGCACTACCCAAGGATCACGTGTAGGGTTACTATGCGTATGCTCCTACGGACGCGGGCAACTTCGTCCCCCTAAACCCCCTAGGTGTTGAATTGATATCACATATTTTTGATATCTGGGAGGAATCACGCGATGCCTTAGGTATTTTTTGTGATCTGTGGAAAGCTTTTGATTGCGTTCATCATAAAACTCTTATCAGGAAACTACATCACTATGGTGTTAAGGGAGTTTCACTTAAGCTTCTTACATCCTACTTAAGTGACCGAACACAACGAGTAGATGTTAATGGAAAGCGTTCTCCGGGTTCAATGGTAAAAATGAGTGTACCACAAGGATCAATACTCGGGCCATTCTAGTTTTTAATTTATATAAATGATCTACCTCAACTTGTAAAGAATGATCACGAGATTGTACTGTTTGCTGAAGACACGTCACTTTTATTTAAATTAAAGCGACGACTTACTAATCTTGACGATGTAAACAATGCAATCTCTAAAGTTGTAACATGGTTTAATGTAAACAACTTATTACTTAACGAGAAAAAAACTAAATGCATTCGTTTTATACTGCCCAACGTTAAACAGGTGAAAGCTAATGTAAAAATTAAAAACGAAACGATAGATCTCGTCGACACCACAGTGTTCTTAGGCATTACTTTAGATAATAAACTGCAATGGGGCCCGCACATAGATAAATTGTCGAAGAGACTCAGCTCTGCGGCATACGCTGTTAAAAAGATCCGTCATTTTAACGACGTAGATACCGCTAGACTCGTTTACTTCAGCTACTTTCATAGCATTATATCGTATGGCATACTGTTGTGGGGGAGTGCTGCTGATATTAACACCATATTTGTGTTGCAGAAGAGGGCTGTTCGTGCAATTTATAACATGGGCCTTAGAAAATCACTTAGAAATAAGTTTAAAGAAATTAATATTATGACAGTGCCTTGTCAGTATATATAAGAAATTTTTTTGTATGTGCACAAAAATGTTCATTGATTTAAAAAAAAATGCGATAATCATAGTATTAATACTAGAAATATAGATAAACTCGCTGTTCCCACTGTTAGGCTCGCTAAAATTAATAAGTCATTTATAGGGCAATGTGTACGCTTCTATAACAAGGTCCCAAGCGACGTGTTAGATTTGTCGATTGGCAAATTTAAAAACGTAATTAAACAGAAACTGTCTATTAAAGCATATTATAAAATATATGATTATTTAGATGACAAAAAAGCTTGGGATCAGCTCTAACTCGACTCGGCATCCGTAACAAAATTGTCAAGGATCATATAAAAAAGTGTTAAGACCAGACAAGTTTCTTGCCGGATTCTTCTTGAACTGGGGTTAGGAGGAACCGGCACCTAGATTCACTAGCATGTAAGAAGACGATTCAAAGTGGTCCTTGTGATTTTATTGAATAAATAAATATTGAATTTGAATACGTTTGTTTTTTGAAGGTTTCACTTCTACCACGTGTGAATTGCACACATGTTTTTTTTAACCTTAATCAACTAAGTTCTTTACATGCTAGGTGAATATATGTGGCGGTTCTTAACCTCAGTTCAAGAAGAATCAGGTAATAAATTATATTTTATAGGATTCTACGTTTTTAATATGAGTTTTCATAAGATTGATTTTATCTTGGCATAGGCTGCTTTTTATGTAAGTTCCACGCGTGCAAAGCTGCGGGGAGCTAATTTATAATACTAGTAGGATATTATAAATTAATCAGAAACTAGCTAATTATGTGGAGCAAAACACTTACTCGAGATCCTTGTTGGCTTTCTCAATAGCTTCCTTATCGGAGTCTATCTTGGAGTCGAGAACGCGTGTGGTCTGATCTCTCACTATGTCCGGGTCGGTGGTACCGAATATTCGGGACATAATGCCCGATTTACCAGCGGCAGCGCGATTCCTATCTGCTATTCTGAAATATTCTTTCTTTTATTATTTACCCCATTGTGTAACGAACTTAAATCTAGACTTTTTTGACTGGCCTGTCAGCTAAGTTGGTAGTAGCTCTGCGTTCTGCGCTGTAGGTTGAGGGTTCGATTCTCTCCCAGGATAAACATTTGTGTGAAGAACATAAGTGTATGTTCTGTGTCTGGGTGTTATAAAGTATCATAAGTATGTATTTAAAAATAGATAAGTATTCTATCAGTCATCTAGTCACCATAATACAAGCTATGCTTAGTTTGGGACTAGATGGTGTTGTGTGCATTGTCCAGAAATATTTATTATTTAATATTATTAGACATAAGCCTTATTCGTTACACTGATTTTAGCACAACTTTGGCCGTAAATAAATAACTTACATAGTGTATATATTCAAGATCTCGAATAACTTTTATTTGAATATGTACATTCAGTAGTTTTTTCATGCGAACCCTTCAGCCAAAAGTCTGTTCATCATTTCCACGCGTAGTCTCATCTGATCATATGACTCGAAATTATAACTAGTGCCTCTGTGAGCTGTAGACCATGCAAACATTTTTCGTAATGACCCAAATATAACTTTTTTATACCTTCAAACCCTATACCCATTTTGTTAAATTTCCAAAAACGGAATAGACAAAAAAATCTTTATAGTTATAGAACCTGCTCACAAAATTTCACGAGAGTCGGCTGAGAAATGCGACCTGTAGAGGAGAACATCCGGACTGACGTCGGCCAGAAATACGAAAGCTTTTTCGCCTAAGCTGAAATGCAGAAGCTCGCTCGTGCTTCGCTCTCGCTCGGTCAATAATAAACAAGTCATGTTATTTAATTGATTCAGGCGTGACTTTGCGGAAATTAATTACATAACATGCGGAATAGTACTAAATATTTGTTAAATTTTTATACAAAACGGTAAATTTAACATGATAATGGTAGCAATTCGGTTGGTTCATTTCTAAAATTAGGAATTGTCTGAACTATATTTAGTTAGTCATAGCATTTGTAAAACATATTCGGTTACATACAATTAGATACAATTAAATTAGGATAAGTTAGTAGCAGCGGAATACCAAAAGTTAATTTGACAGTTCAAAACCTAATTTTAGCTAAAATTAGTTAGGTTGGTGCCAACTGAATTGAGGCCATTATGTGAGTTTTCTGCTTCCTGATATTTCGTCACAGTTACATGCGCCATGATCACAAGATAAACTGAATATCGGGAAGCAGAAAAATCACATATCATGGTAAATATCCCGTTTTGAGTAAATATTGTTCAATTCCTTGATAGTCTTGAAAGTTATATCTGTTTAATGTTATTTTCTTTTGTTTTCATGGACTAAAAACATTGTAAGTTATTAACATATCTGAATAGCAAGCACGTGCTTCTTTTCATGAAGGTGCGTTAAAATAGTGTTCACATTATTGACTATCACGTTTTCATCAGTAATAACCTAAAAATATGTTGTATTTTTAACAGACTTCAAAAAAAGGGGGATACCCTCAATTCGTTTTATGTTTATCCTAGTAATATTATAAATGCGAAAGTTTGTACGTATGTTTGTTACTCTTTCACGCAAAAACTACTGAATGTATCTTAATAAAACATTACAATAATATAGCTTATACATCAGAATAACACATAGGCTATAATTTATAAAGATATTGTGTGAATTTCCCAAAATATAACGATAAGTGTCATGTAAGTAGGAAAAAATCTGCCATCTGCGAGCTATTCTGGCGTGCGCTGCAAAAAGAAGTTAGAATTACGCGCAGACGAAGTTGCGGGCACCAGCTACCTCATAACTGGGTTCACTGAGGTAGTGCGTAGGAGAAAAAAGCCCAGCAGCCGCAACCAGCGTGGCGTCGCGCCGACCGGAATTAACTACTTGTTGGGTCCGGCCGTGCCTTCGACGTTGCTCTACGTGTCAAGGCTTCACTATACCACGAAAATGGAGGAGATCGTGGAATATGTGAAGATGAAGACCAACACCTCGGTGAGGGTCGAGCAGTTGGAGTCGCGTCATAAAGATTTTAAATCTTTTGTGGTGCGCGTTCCGACTGAGAACCTTTCGACCTTTACAAAGGCAGAATTCTGGCCGAAGAATGTGCTGTTCCGGCGTTTCCGCGGACGACTACCGATAACAGCACATATCGCGTGTCACACGTCGCCGACTCTACGTGCTAGTTATTAGGTTTATAATATTACTTATGTATGTTATGACTATCTATCTATGTTATGTATCTTATGACTTTAAGGTATATATTTGATATGGGCCGTAGTTTGTAAGTATTTAACATCATGTACTAAACTAGTGTAGCCTGAAATAAACGTTATTATTATAACTCCGACATTGATGAACCGAATTGTAACGTTCTTTTTTTATGTGAATATACTTTCCAATTGGTCCTATAGAAATTTCATCAAATCAGTTGCGTAGTTTGGTTGTTAAATCAAGATAGCTGGAAAAAATATGTCAACCACATTTTTAGGTAAACGAAATTTTGTATTTTGCTTACCTGTGACTTTCCAGCGATGCTAATTTCGAAAAATTATAAAGTACTAAAGAGTCTAAAATAGAAACTTACCCCCAAGGGTGAAAAAATAGATAATTACATTTTGAATGAGCTCAAACTCTATATCGGCTCGATTTTTTATTAAATGAAGTCGGTTCTCTTTTTTAGTTTTTAAACGTAATTATTTTTGCAGTTGGATCCAAATATAAATTAAAAAAAGTGCGCGAGTTTCGTGGAATACTCAGTTGGAACGAAGTTCCTATCGTAGGATATTATTATTGATAAACGTATTATATTATTGATTAACAAATACAAATGAATGAATTAATAGCGTCTGAGAGCAATTAAATGAAAAGAAATAACAGAATGAATTGAAGGAATGGTAGGAAATTTCGTAATTAATATAATTTTTCGATTTGTGAACATATACATTATATTGTACATCATTCAATTCATCTAATTAATTCGGTCATTTGATCATCTAAATAATTCATTCGTGTCACCCTATGGATAACCGTCTACACTAAAGAAAGGGTCGTGACGGAAATATATTACACTTTTTTTCGCTTAACCGCCAAGTCCTTACCGTGCGATAAGAAACTTCGTTCCAATAAATAAATAATGCCGGATTTCACACAGCATCATCTGGCCCCAAAGTAAGCAGAGCTTGTATTATGTGATACCACATGACTGATATACTACTTATATACTTTGTAATACATATTATACATAGAAACACCCAACCCCAAAACAAATACTTGCAGATCATACAAACATTTGTTCAGCGGCGAGAATCGAATCCCCAGCCTTCTGCGTCTCAGCTGGGCCTTGGCCCACCGCGCCACAGATGTCAAATAAATATATAATATTGTTAAACAATCACCTGTTTCCCAGAGTGTCCTGTGCGTTCTCTAGCGCTCTCTGCATTGCTTCGTGGTTGCTACACAGATGCTGTAACGCACCGGCGAAGAATAAATACTCTTTGAGCTGATCTGCCAACTGCTCTTCATCCTCTGCCACTGAGTCTATGCTGTCTGCTATCGAATCTGAAATAATAATAATAATAATAATTATAATACCGGACATTTCACACAGAATTATCTGGCCCCAAAGTAAGCAGAGCTTGGGTTATGGGTACCACATGACTGATATACTACTTAATTATATACTTTTTTTGTTGTAAATACATACATATTATACATAGAAACACCCAGACCAGAGACAAATACCTTGCAGATCATACACATTTGTCCCGCGGCGGGAATCGAACCCACGCAACCTTTTGCGTCACAGCCGGACCTTGGCTAACTGCGTTACAGAGGTCGTCACCAGATTTTACCCAACGAAGTTCTTTAACGGCATTCGAGTTGCCTATAACAATATCTTTAGGCAACTCATAGGCCTGGATCAATATTGCAGCACCTCCGGTATGTACTTGGAAGCGCGAGTCAATTCCTTTAATACCATGCAAAGGCTAAGAATTGTTAAATTTATGTCTATCGGACTCGGGTCTGTCGGACATGTTTATGCCTGACAGGTACCTATAGACGCTGGATGTAACTAGCATCCTGAGGTATATAATATACCTACATTATTTTGTTAATTTAACTGTATTTTATTGTGCTGTAGTCAAAGTCAAAGTCAAGAGATACTTTATTCAATACAATCACAAGGATCACTTTGAAACGTCTTACATACTAGGTGAATTTATGTACCCATTCATCCTAACCCAAGCCCAAGAAGAACCGGCAAGAAACTCGCCTTGGTCCTAGCGTTTTTTATATGATCCATCATATAACCTTAACTACGAAATACTAATACAAGAGAGTTTATACATTTCAAGTGTGTCGGTTAACTGTCTGAGGGCAGAGCGACATGAGGCCATGCATTCTTATCAATAATATAGTCATTTATATTATAATAAGCTTTCTTCAAAAGACTACCTTTTATGTATGCTTTACATTTTTTAATAGGTAGTTTAGTAGCATTTTCAGGAAGCTTATTATAGAAGCGCACCGTGTTCCCCATAAAGGACTTATTGTACCTATTGTTAGTAAAAATGGATCTCGTGTCTGATATATAGATATATTATTATTTAACGCTTGTTACAAAAACTTTAAGAATGAGAAAGATTTCAATCGATACCAAATACAAATTTAAAAACGAAAATACAAGATGTTGACTAATTTTGCACATTTCTTCTTCTTTGTTAATGGCATGTATCATAATGACTATTTGTCAGTGTCAAGTGTTTTTTTTATGTCACAAAGTCGGTATCTCATCGTTCGTCATTTATTATTTTATATAAATAATGCATTTCATTTAACACAGCATCATCTGGCCCCAAATTAAGCAGAGCTTGTGTTATGGGTAGATACCACATGATTAATATACCATTTTTTGTAAGTACATACATTATACATAGAAACACCCAGACCCCAGACAAATACTTGCAGATCATACAAACATTTGTCTCGCGGCAGGGATCGAACGCGCAACCTTCTGCGTCTCTTCCGGATCTTAGCCCACAGCGCTAAAATATGCGACTACTGAACTCGCTCGTTCTTTTACTAATTAATTTATTATAACTTACCAAAATAGTGTCCAGCTTTTTGCAGTCCATCCCCCATATCCTTTTCTATAACGCTCCATTCACTAAACAGTTTGCCGTAGTTAGCGTGTAGTTTACACAATGCATAATTTTTCTCTATAATTTTTGACCTGAAAATTATATGAAGTTATCCATCTCTACATATAAAAGGTGATGTGTGTACGTATGTATGTATAAATAAATAAATATTGCTGGACAATGCACACAACACCATCTAGTCCCAAACTAAGCATAGCTTGTATTATGGTGACTAGATGACTGATAGGATACTTATATATTTTTTAATACATACTTATGATACTTTATAACACACAGACACAGAAGAAACACCTATGTTCTTCACACAAATGTTTATCCTGGGAAGGAATCGAACCCTCAACCTACAGTGCAGAAGGTAGAGCTACTACCAACTGAGCTGACAGGCCAGCCACTATGTTCCCTATAGACTCCGAAACGGCTGGTTTCTTCAGATTCTTCAGAGGAAATCCTCAGATTGGTCTAGCGGGTGATCCTGTAAAGTTTAGTATTGATCGGATCAACAGAACTTTTTTTTGCATCAATCAAATTTGGAATGGATATAGATTGTATCTTAGGAATATAGGCTACTTTTTATGTATGTACTATCCGTGCGAAGCCGCGGGCAGAAGCTAGTACAATATATACATTCAAATTTGATAAGCAGATATATTGTAACCTACCAGGTAGGTAACCAACCTACCTACCAAGTAGGTACCATGCATGCGACGCCGCGGGCAACAGCTAGTTATCTATATTTTCCTAGAAAATGGCCAATGATATGTGATCAAAGATCATAAAAACATTCGTAACACTGTCTTTCAAATTAAGAAAACTAAAGAGAAGAGTAAGGGTAGTTTATCCATTCTAAGTTTCAAATATACTGAATGTCCGCCATTTATTGTCCTACCTTCTGACAGAAAAAAAAGATATTGATGAAATTTGGTATAGAGATGAAGTATATAGTTAAAAAGTCAAAAGATACTTTATTCAGTAAAATCACAAGGATCACTTTGAAACGTCTTACATACTAGGTGAATTTAGGTGCCAATTCCTCCCAACCCAAGTCGGAGAAGAACTGGCAAGAAACTCGTCCTGCTCCTAGCGCGTTTTTGGGGTTGGATGATGTTGTGTGAAGTGTCGGACATTATTTATTTATTTTAATAAAAACCAGTTATCCAAAAGAGGGTGAAACTGATTGAGGGCAGCTAGCATAAGTTAATATTTACCTAGTGTATAGAAAGTTTCCTAGATTGGTTTCTAGTTGCTTGCCATAGTTCTTCACACTCTCGATTTCAGGGTCTGGCTTCTTCAGTCTTATCGATACTGATAATGATTTGATTTTGTTTTCCGCTTGTAATAAATATCCTGAAACATGTAAATTTGAGATATAACATCTTAAAATAATACATTATGTTAAACACGGGTTTTACTCACGTATTATTTTGTCGATGGCGGCACCGACAAAAACTCACCCTGATGAAGATTCTCGAGATGAATCGAAACAGTGTCGGTGCCTCCATTGACAAAATCAAAAGTACAACTCACGAAAGTTTAAAAGTGAAATCTTAAAATTATATAATTAAATGGCATTATATAGATAGAATGGCAATAATCCCTACTAATATTATATAAATGCGAAAGTAACTCTGTCTGTCTGTTTGTTACGTTTTCGCGCCTAAACCGCTGAACCGATTTTGATGAATATTGGTATAGCGATAGATGCCTTCTCCATCTCTCTCTATACCAAAATTCATCAAAATCGGTTCAGCGGTTTAGAAGTGAAAACGTAGCAGACAGAAAGACAGAGTTACTTTTACACTTATAATATTAGTAGGAATCAACAGCCTAAAATTGTATGGTTCTAGTTCTAGTCTAGAAAAAGACAATACTTTCATACAATCTTTCATCCCCCTTTTCGACCCTTTACAACACTTTTTTCCAATTAAAAAGTAGCCTATGTCCTTTCTCAGGTTTTAGACTATCTTTGTCTTAGACATTTAAATCGGTTTAGTAGTTTTGGCGTGAAAGCGAGACAGACAGACAGAGTTACTTTCGCATTTATAATATTATATTAGTAAGGATTTTGGTGTTTTTATTTAAATCGAGCTAGAGTTATTGACTCGGGTGTGAATAATTGGAATAAAAGCTTTGTGTTTCTTTGTGATTCGAGCAAAAATAATCCGTAGTTATGAAACGCACCATTTTATATAAAAAACAAATGACGAACGACAAGATACGACTTTGTGACATACTATAGACAATATAAACATTTGACACTGGAAACATTGACATTATTACGACACATGCCATTATCGAAGAAGACATACCGCTGTCAGTAATGGTTTCCCGCCATCCATGCTCCTGCTGTAAGAAGTTGATGAACTGATCGTCAAAGCACAGCTTTGGATGTGACGCAACTCGCAGTAAGAAGTTCTCAAGACCAGCTCGGCGGCGCTCCACAAATTCTGGGTCAGTCGTGTCTGATTTCCGCCACGCATATAATACCTACAAAGATTGTAATTAATATAATCACAAGGCATGTACAGAATAATATAAAACACATGTGAAACAGTTGGGCTATGTGAGGATCGTTTAAAACTATAATAATAATAATTCATTTATTAATTCAGACACATTATAAGTCCATTTGGTGTTAGTAGGTATGTAAGTCTTATTTCTAGGTTAGTGTAACATATTAAAATAGAAATGAAAAATAACGTAAGTTGAAATGTCTATGATCTTTCATTCGCGCTCCAGTCCAACAACTAGACTAAAACACGAAGGAAAGATTTCATAATAGGCAGATCATATCTGTCCGGTATGACCTGCAGAATGCTATTGGTGCTGCCCCGCAATCTGCTGAGCAGTGAGGCTGTTTTCTTGCGGATGATGGCATGGAAACCATCAACCCTCGCTTCCGCAAACATGGAAGATGCACTGCAGAAGCGAGGCAGCCCCATCAACACTCTGAAACTATTATTATACTGAACACGTAGGGCACTTATCGACTTTTTAGTATAGCTGAACCACAGGCTGCTTGTGTAAACGAATTTATATACGCGTTTAAGAGCCGTTCCGTTGAGCATAATTGAAGGAACTGACTCAGGGCCTTTGTTGGCGGCCTTAAAACCCATAAAACTAAACATGAAAACTATAGATAGCTCAACTGATCCTGATCAACTGCCAGAGGGCAGAGTTTCCAAGACACTGGCGGTATTGTCACTTTGAATGGCAATGCTAATACTCTGAGCCAGATAGGAGCCAGCTCTTGGGTCACTCTATGTTTCTACCAGACGCCGTAAAATAATTTTGAAAACGCGCTAACGTTTATTTAAATTAAATATAATCACAATATTGTTATTTTTTGTGCCTGGATGGTGTGAAGTATGATAAGTACTCGTATGTATTTACGAGATTATATGTATTTTTTTGTTACCTCATAACTCCTTCATTTATAAACCGATTCGAAAAAAAATAATGTGAAAGGATATACTTTCCGAGTGCTTCCATAGAAATTTAATGTGAAAGGATATACTTTCCGAGTGCTTCCGTAGAAATTTAATGTGAAAGGATATACTTTCCGAGTGCTTCCATAGAAATTTAATGTGAAAGGATATACTTTCCGAGTGCTTCCATAGAAATTTAATGTGAAAGGATATACTTTCCGAGTGCTTCCATAGAAATTTCATCAAAATCGGTTCAGTAGTTTGGTTTAAAAATTAAAAATGGCGGGCAAAAATGTCATTCAAGCAAACGACATTTCGTATTTTGCTTTCCCGTGATTTTCCAGAGGTGTTTACAAATATCGAAAACTGGTAAAGCGTAACATAAAAATATTTTTAACCGACTTTAATAAAATTTGAGGTTTTCAATTCGGTGTATTTTTTATGAGCTCAAAGTTCGAAATGCGACCTGTAGAGAAGAACATCCGGACAGACGCCGGCCGGACGTTGCTTAACTTATGCTTAAACGTTGATCTGTTAGGAACGACTATGTCAGCTATTCTACGAGCGCTTGTAGATATCTACACTCGTGAGCAAAAAAATCGACTCAAGACGCACGCTCGCAGTTAAAAATCTCTAGCAAAAAATCTGAAGCTTTCATTCTATTTCTGATTTTAACATCTCAAAGCTGTTAGTTTTAGCTTTAAAATAAGTGGTCTACGTTGTTATTTTATTATTTTTTTTGGTAATGAAAAAATATTGAATGAGAAGTCTTAAGATGAAAGGGTACCGGCTCTTTCTCCATACAAACGTAGTCGACTGTTTCCTCCCTGGATAATGACACTAGAGCAAATATTTTGTACCATAAAACCTTTTACTACCATGACCATGCCCCTATGTCTTGTTTTTTTTAATATTCTAATTATCATAGGAAGTAGGAGTCTTCAAAAACAAGAAATATTGCCAAACTTTTTAAACATTTTCAGACACTCATCCAAAAAAAATTGTGCATATTTACAAAAAAATTTGGAACATAGGAGCATAGCTGAAGGTTTTGTTTAATTATATTAAAAAAAAAAATACAATTTAGCATGGTTTGGGGGAGTAAATCGTCGACTACGAAATGCTGTTTTGGTCAATAATTATGTACCTAAGACGGTCTGAGCTGCAGTTGTCCCTTTCTTGCGCGGGGCGTGGCGGCGGCATGCAGCGAGACAGGAACATTTTATACAAATACCTATTTTTCTAAAGTCTCTCAGGTACCCTTTCCTCTTAAGCAATGAAACGAGCAATGATAATTAACAGTAAAGAAAATTCCAGCTTAAATTCGTCAAAATATTAATTTAATTGAAATTAACTTATCAATATTTAGTGTTGCAACACAGCCCGTTTGTCTAAACTTTATTTGTGTACGAGACGATATTTTGAACTTACGTATTTTTTACATTTCTGAATCTTTTAAAACTGTCATGGTTATTTCTCAGCCCAATAATAATAATTATAATAATAATAATGCCGGAAATTTCAATTTCTGGCCCCAAAGTAAGCATAGCTTGTGTTATGAGTACCACATGACTGATATACTACTTATATACTTTTTTTTAAAATACATACATCTATACCTATAAAAGAGCTTAACCTGACTGACTGATTCATCATCGCCGAGCCAAAACCGCTGAAGATAGAATGTTGAAATTTGGAAGGTAGCTTTCTTTTACAGCAAAAACACCCACTAAGGCGGGATTTTCTCAAATTCAACCCCTAAGAGGGTGAAAACGGGTGAAAACTAATGTATAAAACTTTTTAACGCGTAGTGCGACTTGCTTGAAAATTGATATGGATTAATAAAATGCAAAATAAATGGACACTTGTTTCAGGATTTTTCAAAATAACCTTAACAAAGGGATAAAATGGGGTGTCAATGTTTGTAAGGGAACTTTTTAACAGGTGGTTTAATTTCTTAGAAACTTGGTTTGGATACTTAAAATGCAAAATAAATGAACCAGCAGTCTGGTAAAAGAATTAAAGGATCTTTTCGTGAACATATTATATGATTAGTATTTTTATTTATTTATTTAATCCGTTATTGCACATACAAATATATACAGATGTGCAATAGGTGGGCTTAATGCAAGTAGCATTTTCTACCTGCCAACCAACAAGTTAGATTGAATAAAAAGTGAGCCAGCTAACATAATCTAAGAATGAGGATGTGGGTTAGATATGGTGTACATTGTTGACATTTTGATGTATAAATTATGATTAATTAGCACCAGAAAAAAATACTGGTGTTAAACTATACTCAGAAAGTATTAATTGATAAGGTTTTTAAACACTGGTTTACTGGGTGCAGTTTTATTTTAGTGGGCAGAGAATTTCATAAACCAATGGCAACCACTTCAAAATATTTAGAACAGTAAGAGGTTGAGTGTTTTGGAGTTGCCAGAAGAAGAGTATCGGTAGATCTTAGGTTATGGTTATGGGTGTCAGAGAGGAAGGAAAATTGGTATTTCAAATACTGTGGGATCATTAAGAATTGAGAAAAGCAGACATAATATTCTTATATTTCTTCTATCACGAATTTGGAGCCACATCAGTTTAGACCAATATTCAGAGACATGATCATATTTGCGTACTAGTATTGATTGAACAATGACACATCTTGAACAGGAAATTCTGCGCTAATAGCATTAATAGAGCAATCATTACCTGTCTGACCTGTGAGTCATATTACTTTAACAGGATTTGGTACCACTAATAAGGATTTGTTTATTTGAAACTTATAATTGTGCCGAAGAGAACATTTTAAAAGTATTACTATTTTTGTAGGTACATTTCATTTAATAATCTTGTCTTACTATCTTGAAAATGGATGTACTATATATGAGTAGCACTATGTATTAAATTAATTAATATTAAATATTGCTGGACAATGCACACAACACCATCTAGCCCCAAACTAAGCATATCTTGAATTATGGTGAAATGTCCAATAGAATACTTATAAATTTTTAACAGACTTTATCAAAAAGGAGGAGGTTCTGAATTCGTCGGAATCTATTGTTTTTTTTTATGTATGTTCACCGATTACTCAAAAACGGCCTAACCAATTTCGAAAATTCTGTTTTTGTTTGAAAGGGTCCCACTTCACAACACTTCACAGGTGGTCCCATATAAATTTTATTAAAATCGGCTAAGCTGAAAAATAAACGAAAATCTAAAAATTGTATACATCGATGATGTTTTCATGTACTTCGATACCTCGCTGTCTCATTGGAGCATTGCGTTTATTTGGCCTACCCATATTATAATATACAAAATACATCTACTTTCCACTAAAAATGTATTATAGGCTCAAATTTCATTCAATGAAGTCGGTTTCTTTTTTAGTTTTTAAAATGTAATTATTAAATACATACTTATTTTATAACACCCAGAAACAGAACAAACACCTATGTTCTTCACACAAATGTTTATCTTGGGAGGGAATCGAACACTCAACCTATAGCGCAGAAGGCAGAGCTACTACCAACTGAGCTGACAGGCCAGCCATAAACTGTATGTAAATACAGTTTGTGGTCTGGAAGGCTAATTTGCTCCTGGAACCAATTCAAGAAGAAAGGAGCTGTTGTTTTATATAATTAATAAATTATATAATAAATAAATATTGAAGGATATTGCGAACAACACTCAAAGCCCCAAAATAAGAATAGCGCATATATTATAGTGACCAGATGACTGATAGAATTCTTATATATTTTTAAATACATACGTAAGATATTTTATAACACCCAGACACAGAACAAACGCTTATGTTAATCACACAAATAAGCAGAAGTAGGTCAAGGAGGCTGTGCTGGAGAGGAACCTGTGGAATGACCAACATCATTCACCATTCACCAACAAGAACTCAGCTTTTAAAATAGGTGTAGAACTTTATTTAAACCATTTCTTTCAAAGAGCCGGTGATATCTGATAGCTCTAGAGATGTTCAAAACTTTAGTGGTGACAAAGACAAAGATTTATCAAAGGGCATGGGCTCTGATGTACCTAACCCTTTAACTGGGGAAACTAGTAGTTGTCCCAGATGCACTGACATAGGTTAAACATAGGTATATGTCCAAATACTAAAAAAAGAAAATGAACTATCATGCAACAGTGTCTATTTTTATACATAAATGTATTTGAATTTATTTTTGAACAGTTAAATATATTTTTATAATAATGTGATAATAAACGATAATTAACAGTAAAACAGATTTAAACAGTGTAAACCCCAGCACTTACCCTTTTCTCTGGCAATGGTGGTATGACTGCATGTGGGTATGTGACTTGCAGGTAATCATGTATCTGCTCAAACTCAGTGTATCGCCTCCAAATGGTACTGATTTTGGATTGTACAAGTTTATAATCTGCATCTGAGACTCTGAAAATATATAATAACATCAGTTTCTCCTAGGTATAAAAAGAAAAAGTCGAACAGCCTATGCTCAGTCAGATTAGTATGGATACTCTGCTCAGTACACTCAGCTCTTTATAGCTTTTTCTACAATACAGTTTGCGCAATTACAAGCATCAATCTCACATCAAAGAAGCAGTAATTTCTTATGAAAACAATAGAATTTGAACAACTTACTTCAGATCAATTAGATAAACCGTGTAATGGTCTCGCACGTGTAATGTTCCATTAGCGCGTTTCTCGGACTCCACAATAGAAATATCTACATGTTTTAGCAGCGTATCCTGAGAGAAATCACAAAATTGTATTTATAAAACGCAATTACTTTGCAAAAGTAGGCGGAACAACAACATACTTGGCTTTCGAAATCATCCACGCTCTCAATAACACTCGGAGATCTTGAGGCTTTGTTCGGGGAATTTTCTACAGACATTTTTTTAAGGTATTCGGTTTACTGAGCAGAGATTTAGAATTTACAGTGCGTAAGCTTGTTTATTATAACATGAAACACGGACGGGACGGGACTAACGAACCCAAAATCACCAAAACGCAATGCAAAATAAATTAAGCTGAAAGTCTCACTGTGACATTAGCACTGATGACATATTGTCACTTGACAGTGACATAATTAATTAAATTGACTGTTTGTTTAACATCCAAGTTGTCATGATGAATTGACAAACATCAATGAACAATAAAACGTAGTTTGATTCAAAAGGTAGGTAACATACAAAAGGTCAAGCAGTTACGGTAACGCAGTCGAACTTACCCTATTCCAGAACTAATCGCAATAAGCACTCTGATCCAGGACCATAGCGGCCTATACCGTGAGAGCTCCTGGGCGCACCGCACTCCGCAAACGACGATTCAGGAAACGCACAAAACCCAGGAAGGGCAACGCTAACGCCAAGATGGTAGCGTACCGTTGCAGAACGCAACGAGACCCACTGACCCAGGGGCAGTCGCCCATGCGAGTTGAATCCAGGGTAATGACAAAGATGTCGAGGCCCTTACCTAAACCCATGAAGGGAAGGTTTAGATGACCAGAGTAGTAGTTGATAAAATAATTCTTGATAATTATGTACTTACCTACCTTAGAATATGGTTACAAGAATATGCAACAGTGTTAACAGTGTGACATATTTGTATACTAGGTCTAAATTTCCAAGTTTACATACTCAGTCCGACCGAAGTATTATTATTATTTGATGTGTTCTTATTGATTTTTTAAAATTAAGTACGTACGGTCGACCAACAATTGGTTTACCACAAACAATTTGGTTTGATTCAAGTGATAAAGATTAGTTGCGCTTGCTATTGCCATCTTTATTTGATTATTGATAATTAATCTTAGTTTGAACTTGATGGAACCAATAATCACAAGTTACATAAAATTGTAAAGTTCTGACAAAAGGCGAGTCCAACTGTCGGAATTTACAAATTATGTAAACTATGCGTATAATGTAATAACAATATGCGTTCATTATAACAGTTTATTTCGGGATTAATTTTTATTATATTGTCAGAAAGAATGGCTAAAAATAGATGTATTATAATATTAAATTGTCACAATCACAAGCATCAACGACACCGCACTCATATGGTCAAATTTAGAAGAGGTTGGAAAATTTTTAAAATTAGAAACGAGTGTAACCGCCATTGGGCTTCTAAGACCTCCAAAGACGAGACATCATCGAACCCACAAGCCGTTAGCAAATATCAGTTCCCCGCATTTCCTCCCAAATTGAATTAGGAAAATCAACCCAAAACATCAAAAAAAAATTCAGAATTCAGAACAATAATAAGAAATACTAAAAGTAAACCATCAAAAGACATTTATGACATGAATACTAAAACCATTAAGGAATTAATTTTATGTAATGATAATCTGTTTGACTTTACTCTAAAAATTTTCAATATATGTATTTCTCAGGGTATTTTCCCGGATCGTTTAAAAATAGGAAAAATTGTACCATTACACAAAAAGGGAGGTATAGCTGATATTGGGAATTATAGACCGGTATGCATATTACCTGTTCTATCGAAATTCTTGGAAAGTGCCATTAAAACAAGAATGGTAAGTGCCATT
Source organism: Lampropteryx suffumata (assembly GCA_948098915.1). Lineage (NCBI taxonomy): Eukaryota > Metazoa > Arthropoda > Insecta > Lepidoptera > Geometridae > Lampropteryx > Lampropteryx suffumata. Next base: position 15,547,553 of record OX402553.1, read on the forward strand.
AAAACAAGAAACAAGAATACATATTTCGAATCGAATAATTTATTTACATGTTGTCAATTTGGTTTCCGAAAAAAGAGATCAACAGAAATGGCTATCAGAAAGACAATTTATTTTATACTTGAGTCTATAATGTCTTGACTATGGATGAGTCGCAGAAGGTCTCTAGTATTTTCTGTATTCTTTACTAGTATTCTTTATTAGTATTCTAGTATTATTTTTTTCGACTTGTCTAAAGCATTCGACTGTTTGCAACACGACATTTTAATCCATAAGCTTAGTTTTTACGGTTTTGAAGGTAACGAACTCAGTATTTTAAAAACATACCTATCTTAGTGACAGAATTCAAGTAAAATGTTAATAATATCAGGTCAGATGCGGAACAAAGAACAATATATTATATTGTTCTTCATAAAACGCACGGACGAAGCCGCGAGCGGGACAGTTAGTATTTTCATATAAACGTCAAAGGATGATCACTCCACCGAAGTCAGATGATAGTCTGTGATTTAAAATAGCATAGCAATTTTCTGTAAGTACCCTGCTTGATAATGTGTAAAATGCCACTGTGAAATTATGCTGAGTGAGGTCCTTTTTCGCTATCACATATTATTTAATAACATTACAAGTTTAACATTTTGCAAAATAAATGTTTCATTAATATTATAATTTTTACTTGATTATATGTATGACCAGGTAAACTTTCTAAACCCAAAATTTATTTGATTTTAAATAAGACATACAGAAAAAAACTTAAATATTTACAACTATACCCGACTATATAGCGAGATGTCGTAAATTTCATTTTCTTCCATTATCTGATCGAAGGGCAATGGCCGATTTAGTCTATCTTATGAGCATTGCGAATGGTACGGTGGACTGCCCGGAGCTGTTAGCACAAGTAAGAGTGCGCTATCACACATCTACTTTAAGAAAACCGAAACCACTTTATGTTCCTTTAGTTAGGACAAACTACAGGCAAAACGCTTTTATTATTAGAGTGAGCAGCTCGTTTAACACTTTGGCTGAGACTGATCTGGATATTGATGTGTTCAATACCTCAATACCTAAGCTGAAGCGATTATTATGTGACCAATTTTTCAATAATGTTTAATATCGTTCAATAATGTTTAATCTCTTTCGTTGTTATTTTTAATTGTTACCCTTTAATTGTTATACCTTTTATACTATTTACAGAAATAATTACAGAAATGTACATAATAATATACAATAATATAAAATACACGTGAAACAGTTGAGCTATCTAAGGACCGTTTGAAACTATCGATAGATATCTCAACTAATCCAGATCACTGCCAGAGGGCAGCTTTCCCAAGATACTAGCGGCATTACCACGTTGAATGGCAATGCTAGTACGCTGGGCCAGATAGGAGCCAGCTCTTGGGTCACGCAATGTATCTACCAGACGCCGTGAAATAATTTTGAAAACGCTGTGGGCTCCTGTTCCCCACGGGCCCATGGTATCGACTCTAAAAGGCTAAAATATGTAGGCCTTATCCAAACCAGCATATTTGCGGTTTTTGAGGTCCTCATCACATTCAGCCGCCGCACCAGCCCTAACGGAAATCCCCGACAGATGGGATGCGGCCAGGGTGTCTACGCAAGTAGCAACCCACACTAATGGCCTACCAATCTCCCAAGGGACAAGAGTTATACCATCAGGCCTCTTACCATTATCACGTATCAGACCGTTGGGTTCAAGAACAGCTGGTACGTTGACGCTGGTGAGTGCCCGACGAATGATATCGTTAAGTCTGGCGTGGCGGGCAATCCTACCGGCGGCCCTATAACACGATAACCCATGGAGACCAAGCTGGTCGACCGCTGTACCATACTGGCACTGATGAGGGGCGCAGCACCGCGCACCCAACCGCAGACAAATTGCAACTCGAAATGTTTTAGGATCTAATAATGTTCCAATGTTAGATGATGGTAGTGCTTGTAACTAATGTTCTGACTCCCATTTTGAAATGGCTAGGAGACAGGCGCGATCTACGGAGCTTGAGCATGTTTCTAACAGATGATTCAATGTAAGCTCACATAGAGGCCCGTCCCATTGCCGTTGGGCCGAAAGGTTCTTGGGAGCAGAATTAGGGCAAGCACTGTTCCAAGCGTTTCTTGCTTCGTCTAGATATGAAATTTTATGAGTGATGCCAGAACTAGCCGGAAATAATATTTTTTTCAACCAAATACTAGTGATTTGGTTGAAAAAAATCTAATTCCGTAAACAGAAAACAAGAACGCTTGAAATTTTGCGAATACCTAAGCCTCCCAATTTCACAGGTAGGGAGGCCTGCAGCCATGCCTTGTCATCCAGATGAATATTCAAAACCGACGATAAAGTGTCCTTTATTATGTTGACTTAGCCTTCCACCAGCTCGCTGTGGAACATCTTAAAGCGTAAGTAAATTTTGGAACAAAAAGACAAAACTTGATAATTGGAAAAGCCATATGACTATTTATTTTAAGCAATCTGTTCGAGGTTTTGCTAAAATTTTGAATTTTCTCATGTATGAAGGTCGGTCTCGTCAAGAATTGGTGAACCGAGGAGGCGAAGTGAACATTTATCAACTGTAATATTTTGAAATAATATAATTTTTATCCAAACATTTGTCCGAAACGTAAACCTTGCATTTTAAATAATTTAGCTCTAAACCAATTTGCCGAAATTCATCACTGATGAGCTTTAGATCACCAAAAACAGTGTCCACATCTCCACCTAAAGTTTCGTGATCCATGTACCAATTCTTAAACTTTTTTATACTTAAACTTTTTTACAACAGTAGTATACTTTACTATTTAGATTTTTATTATTACTTGTTTAAATTCTAAAGTGGAAACTTGTAATTGGCCATCAGCAAACACGTACCTCTTAATTGGTGCATGTTACATAGTTTTTTTTATTTATCTTGTATTTAACCTAGCAAATATGTAACCTGTAATTTTTCCAAAAATTCAAAATAAAATAACACGAGACAAACAAAGCAAAGTACTTATTACATTTTATTTTGGAAACTGGATATAGGTGTATTATTATTGTGTCGATAGATACATTTGAAAGCAAAAGGAACGTCAGGTTAGCTACTAGCGTTGGGGTGAGCATGAGCTCTTTTCGTCTGTTTAATTATTCAATATTCTTATTGGGATGAGAAGGTAATCATGGTGAGATGTGGTAGTCAACTCATTATGATGGAGAGGATTTAGACCGGCTCCTCGCCAGCACCGGTTTACGCAGTAGCTACGGACCCTCCCAGTGAAGTTACTATCACAACTTGTTCATGTGATATTTGACGAAATACTTCGATAGCGCGATCTAGGATTTAAACTTCAACCCTTATTTCTGATTCATTCGCAAGTTATTGTAAAATTCAAATTCAATAATCGAATACGAATAGTATTTTTTTTTTATTAAGTCTCTTTGTTTTTACGTAATGTTGCTATTTAGCTTGCAAATTAAGAAAAATAAAAACTCGTTCGTGCATTGAAATTCCCAGCAGAGAGAAAGAGAAGGCACAGTGAAATGGGACATAATTTCCCGCGTGTCCTATTGCGCATGCTCTTGCGTGTATAGGCCTACATAGACATGTAGGTAAGTTAAAATAAAGGTTAGGGCCGCCATCTTGCGTAAATAAGTCCAAACTTTTCCTCCAAGGAATCTTGGGGTTATTAACCTTAAACTAGTCAGTGTAATGGTTGAAAGGCAAAAAATATATCGTATCATAGTTCATTGTAGTTCAGAGAGGTGGTAGACTCATAATAGTTTAGAGAAGCAAAGCTTACAAACCTAATTTAGAGATAAATAAGCAGAATGAGGCAATAACTATGAATGATCTCCCATAACTATTAAGGATAAGACAGTGAGGGCGATGCTTAACTGGTTTTCACCAAACTAGGATAAGATGGTAACGATCGTAGGTTCGATTCGCGTAGGTATCAAGGCGAGAGTATTTAAATATCTGTCAATATTTTAATTTTTACAAAGTCAAAGTTACTAAACAAAACACAGCATCTAGTTGACGACCTCTGTAGCGCAGTGGGCTTAGGTCCGCCTGAGACGCAGAAGGTAGCGGGTTCGATTCCCGCCGCGGGACAAATGTTTGTATGATCTACAAGTATTTATCTCGTGTCTGGTTGTTTCTATGTATAATATGTATGTATTTACATAAAAAAATGTGTATAAGTAGTATATCAGTCATGTGGTGCCCATAACACAAGCTCTGCTTACTTTGGGGCCAGATGATGTTGTGTGAAATGTCCGGGATTACTTATGAACTTATCGTAGCACTTCCGTAGCATTTCCGTAGCACTTTCGTAGCACTTTCGTAGTGTGCCTTTTTAACAGTATTTGACTTATGGGGTTATGAATGCGTTATAATATTTGTTTATCGAAAGAAGTAACAGTGTCTGTTATTTTCTGCGATTTTGCATTTTCATAACGATATATTTTGGTTCAGGTGTATGGAAAATTATTCACTCATCGAAAAACAATCAATGTTATTTTTATTGTTTTAATGCGTTCAAATTATCTAAGTTCTCAATATTACATACTACAATACTTACACAAAATATATAAATAAATTCCATAACTCAGCCCACCGGGTGAGCGACCTATAAAATAATCGGTTTTATACATCCCTCTTTCACTTTCCTATGATTCCCATTGCATCAGCTTAAATCTTTATAATCAGAATAACATACAACATTTATATTTTGTTTGATTTGTTTTAATTGTTAAACATTTGTTTGAAGCAACCTACAGTATTAAAAATTAGTCGTATACATACACCTTGTCACCATTCCACTCACTCGTGTGTAATGTATACACCACATACACTACACACGAGGGGGCAGCTTCGCCACCTAGGCTCTTACGAGACTGGAGGTATGAAAATGCCTTCTCTCACAAACACAATATACTCTAAAACTCATTTCCAAACATAACCTAACATACGTTCACTCAAACGCAGAAAGTAGTTTTCATTGAAATTGACAATTAAAATAAAAATATTTATTTTGCTGTATAAACTTAAAACTAAGAGTTTTACAAAAAAACAACATTATAATACACATGATTTATACACATAAGGTGTTAATAAATATTGAATATTTGACTATCCCCACACTAGGCAGAGTCTGTATCGTGGGGAACAAGGTATAAGCAAAACTAAACATATTGGTTAGCTATGGTACCCCCACCCACCTATTACCTGTAAGTATATACGTTTTAACTATATGGTTAGCAGCCTCGGTCGGTTTGCAGCATGCTTTTATATTTTCACAAGTATAAATACTCCCAATAATTTTAGGTTATAAATAAATGTAATCTATACCTATTAAAGAGCTTAACCTGACTGATTGACTTACTGACTGACTGATTCATCATTGCCGAGCCGGAACTGCTGAAGCTAGAAAACTGAAGTTTGGAAAGTAGCTTCCTTTTATTGCAAAACCATCCACTTAGAAGGGTTTTTTTGAAATTTAACCCCCGAGAGAGTGAAAAGAGGTGAAAGCTAATGTATGAAACTTTTTAAAGCGTGGTGCGATTTGCTTGAAACTTGATTTGAATAATTGTAATGCAAAATAAATGGATACGTGTTTCAGGATTTTCAAAATAACCTTTACAAAGGGGTAAAATGGGGTGTCAAAGTTTGTATGGGAACTTGACAAAGGGTGGTGTGATTTTTTAGAAACTTGGTTTGGATAATAAAAATGCAAAAAAATGGACACATGTTTCAGGATTTTTCAAAATAACTCTCATAAAGGAGTAAAATAGAGTGTGAATTTTAATGGGTGGGGGGTGTGATTTACAGAACGGAGAGAACAATAGAAATAGCATTTTTGTTTTTGTTTTTTTTTTAAATTAGTGTATTATTCTTTAAAAATTATACTCTAATATTATTTCAATTTAGCCAAGTAGGCCAATGAGTAATTAAACTATGACTTATTTTTATAACGTAAACTATGCCTAATAATGTGTCCAATAGCACTTTTCTTATTGTCTCTAGTTAAGGGGAGACACTTTGTTAATGTGTTCTTTATGAATATATTGTATTGTCATTTTCACTTTCCTTCACTGTTACACTACACTAACTCAAACGGCTTGGTTCGTTTGAGTCTTCTCACTATGTCCGTGTTGTCGAGGAGCTGGATTACCTCGACGTTCACATGATGATGAAGCCTTCCTCATGAGCTTCTGCGTACTTTGTAATAACTGTGTCGACGAAGTCTATGCCAAGGTCCCGATGGAGGTCTTCATTTCTTACGTACCAGGGTGCATTCACGATGTTCCTTAGTACTTTGTTTTGAAACCGTTGTATTATTTGGATGTTACTTTTTTTGGTGCAGCCCCACAGCTGAATACCATAAGTCCATACTGGCTTCAAGACTTGTTTGTAGATTGTTATTTTGTTATGTACCGACAAGGCTGCTTGTTTTCCAAGCATCTGTTTATAGCGGAGCTCTAATTCATCTTTTTTCTTCTTGACGTGAGCCTTCCAGCGTAGCTTTGCGTCAAGCGTCATTCCTAGATACTTGGCCGTATTTTCACATGGTATGCGCTTATTGTTGATATATACTGGGTGGTACTGCTGCTTTTTGTTCGTAATGTTTATATGAATGGATTTTGATTCATTAAGCTTTATTCTACATTTTTTGATCCAGACATGGATTTGGTTAACAGCCACTTGAACCTTTTCTGCTGCTTCTGCAAAAGTGCTTCCAACAGCCATTATGGCTGTGTCGTCAGCAAAGGTCGCGATTGTGTTATCATCTAAATGGGGTATGTCACTGGTGTATTAAAGGTACAGGACTGGTCCTAATACACTTCCCTGTGGTACCCCTGCTTTTATTTCTTTGATATCAGAATAGGGATCTTCTTGTCTAATTCTGAAAGCTCTATCCGTTATGTAGGATTCTAAGACGTCTGTATAGGGTTGAGGTAGCATTTTTTTTAGTTTCAGCAAAAGGCCTCTGTGCCAAACTTTATCAAAAGCCTGCGCAACATCTAAGAATTTGGTAGAGCAGACTTTGTTATGTTCTAATGTTTTCTCGATTATTGTTGAGATTCTGTGCACCTGGTCATTAGTTGAATGTTTTTCTCTAAGCCAAACTGATGTCCTAGTATTATGTTCTTGGCTTCTATTATAGGTTTAAGTCTTTTTAATAATATTTTTTCAAATAGCTTTGACATGATTGGTAGCAGGGAAATAGGTCTGTATGACGTTACGTCTTGAGGTGGTTTGCCTGATTTTGCTATCATTATTACCTCGGCTACTTTCCATAAGTCTGGCACATATTTCAGTCTTAAAGCAGCGTTGATAAGATTTGTTAGCTTAACAAATGGCCTTTCTTGGTAAGTTATGTAATATTTCGCCGGAAATAAGGTCAAATCCTGGTGATTTCTAGGATTTATGTTTTTGAGGATTTCTTTTAAAACTTCTCTGGGTGTGACAGATGGTATTCTCAATTCTTCGTCTGAAATATTATCATGATCGGTCGCGGGTTCTATGTTTATGTGACCTTCATTTGGTTTGAAGTGTTTTCTAAATGCTCTGCAAACATTTTAGCTTTTTGTTCATTACTGACAACGCATTTCCCATTATCCTGTTTTAGTGGAGGAATCTGAATCATGGGCTGTTTCATGCTTTTAGTAGCCTTCCATAGAGAGTAGTTAGTATTGCGACCGTTGGTGAGGTTTTGAAGGTATGAGTTAGTTTGGCTATCGTTAAATGATTGTATTTGTCTTTTCAACCCTTTTTGTAAGATTGTTAAGCGTTTTTTTATCATCCGGTGACCTAGTTAAATGCCATTGTTTCCTTTGTTTTCTTTTTTTAGCTATGAGCAGTGTAATCTCTTCAGGGTAATTATTTCTGGAGATCCTTTTTTTGATTTGGGGTGTGTTTGTCCAAGCGGTCTGTTGTATAAGTTTTATAAATGTTTCTACTTATATGTTCAGCTGCTCTGGAGTTTTTAATGGCACCCTGAGGTTTATATTTATATCTAAGTCTATTTAAAACTTTCCCAGTCTGTGTATTTATTTACAAGGGTCAAAGTTTCCTTAACTGCTACTGTCTCTCTTATTTCTAGATATATTTCAGAATGGTCAGAGTTCATATCGTAGCTCTGTTCTGTTTTTAGATAGTTAGGTGATATGTTTTTATATATAAAAAAATCTATTAGATCGGGTACTTTTAGTGGATCTGTTGGCCAATAAGTTGGTGATCTGGTTGATGCAACATCGGATTTTACTACTTTTAGAGCTGTGAAGAGTTGTTTTCCTTTTGTGTTCGTAAGTCTCGAACCCCAATACTTGTTTTTGGCATTAAAGTCACCACCTAGAATAAACCTTTCTCCAAGTGGGTGTAAGAGACTCAGGTAGGTGTCTTTTCGAATTGTATATCGCGGTGGACAGTATATGGCAGCTACCGTAAGCGGATATAGCTTGGTGTTGATACAAATGGCCACTGATTGGATATCTGGCTCTTCATATTTAAATTTTCCGTGATGTTTGATGTTGTTCTTAACAATAACAGCACTGCCACCCCTTCCTTTATTAGCTGGGTGTAGTGCATGGTAAACTTTATATCCTTTAAATTTTATGTATGATTGTTTTGTAAAATGTGTTTCTGATACGAGGCACACATCTACATTTTCTATATCTAATACTACTTGCTACTACAATTTACTACATTTTGATGTTTTTGTAGCCCATTACAGTTCCATGCCATTATTTTAATTTTTCCAATCATTTTTTGGTCTTAGGTTTTAGTGCTATGTTCTATTTTTTCAATCACTCATCAAACAACGACATAAGTTTTAGGATTTCGTCTAACTTATTGTCATTTAAGTGGTTGTAGCATTACAATCCCCTTTTATAAAAAGAGGATTATAAGCTGCAATTAATTTAATAAATTTAGTTGAAATTTAAAAAAATTTACTGAGAGAAGCTTTCTGCTTTGAAATAAAAATAAAGTTTATAAGCACAGTTACTATATTATACAAATATCACACATTAAATAAAAAGAAAATTAATAATTCAAAGAAGTTTATTTTATTTTATAGATCTGCTAATTAAAAAGTTTGTACGTTTCTTTCATTTGGCTTTTAGAAGATGTTAGAGTATCACTAACCGGAGAGTTCCACACATAGTTTCATGATTAAGATTATTTTCGTCTCTGGTATTTTTTGGATGGATGGGGACGTCCTCTTTTCATCAATATAAGATCCTCGTCACCATTGGTCCATTAATTGATATGGGTCCGTAGCGTTACCCTGCCTAGATCTGGCTCAGACTCTCCATTTTACTCTCTACTAGTAGATAATATTTTTCATCATTTTTTATTCAAAACTCGGATCTGACTGACATATTTCAGTCCTCCCTTCATTTTCTGCGCAAATCGCGCATATCAAATCCATCACGGATTTTGAATTTCAAGTTTCAGCCAGACAGTGTTATGAAAGTTTTCATTGTAATATTAGCAGACCTCTCGCTAATTTGAGAATTTATGAAATATATTGACAGCTTCCTTCACCTTTCAATTTTGATTAATTAAAATGTAAACAAAGATTTTACAGTGAAAAGTTATGAATATAAATAAACATCGTAAAATGTGGTAGAAATTTGTGATGGTGTTCAGATTAAACTGCTCGGAAACTCCGTATGAAGTCAAGGATACGAAAGTAAAATGGAATACCATAAATATGGTTAAAGACGCAGCTTGTTTATGTTGAGCAGTATAATCCGTTACATATCCTCACGTAAGTAAAATAATATAATATGTACATAAAGAGCGTTTACGAGCTAAATAGAAAAAGAAGATATTACATGGTTTGGTTGTTTGTTGCGTTGAATTACTGTTAAATCATTGGCAGCCGCTTGAGCATAGGACACTTTACTGTTAATAGCGCTTATAGGCCTCGCACTAGTTATATGCTGGTTAGTTAATGGCAATTTCTCACTTACCAATGTTTCAGCTACCTGGTGTTGCCGCCCGACCAATGGCTTCTTGACAGCATTGTTTCTAATTTTCTGCATTTCCTTGGCTATCAGACAGCCTCTATAGTTGGCCGGGTGAGCTTCTCCACAGTGAACACATTTACTTATAACTTAACTTATATAGGGTAACTTTCTTAGGTTTATCAGTAGAATTTTTAGCATTTTCTTGGGGTGAGAGTGTAGGTGAGGTGTTCAATTTTCTTTTCTTTCTTGACTTTGTTCTTATCCACTCAGTTTCCTTAGCTAGCTCTTCTTCGTCAGTGCCGTACTCTACTGGAGCGGCGCCGGAGGAAGTTTCCTTGTTAGTAGCGCATGGTTTGTTGGAGGTGCTCTCCATTACACATTTCAGTTGCTGCTGCAAAATATCAATTTGACTCTTTAAGTCATCTACAAGGCTTTGCAGTTTTTCACGCTCGTGCTTTTCTTCGTTAAAACGATTATATAACAGAAATTCATTTTCTTACGCAATGAAAAACTGGGTCATCATCGCTGTCCGGCCGTGTCGCGACGGCTTTGTTGTGATGCGTTAGCGCTTTGCACTGTAGATGCGCGCGATCGCGGGTGACACTACTGTTCTCAGCGAAAATCTAACAATCACTGCAGTGATATATATAGAAATAGAATATAATATAATACAACAGAAATAGCATGATGACTTTTTATTAAGAGAATCAGTACTTCCTACATTTAGTAAAATATTTGAAAAACTTATACTAAACCATATACAACGGCATTTTAATACCAACAATTTACTAGACAGTAAACAATTCGGATTTACAAAGGGACGCTCAACGACTGATGCCGGTGTTGAGTTAATATCACATATTTTTGCTATCTGGGAGGAATTACGCGATGCCTTAGGTTTGTGATCTGTCGAAAGATTTTGATTGCGTTCACCATGAAACTCTAATCAGCAAACTACATCACTATGGTATTAAGGGAGTTTCACTTGAAGCAAGCTTCTTACATCCTACTTAACTGACCGAACACAACGAGTAGATGTAAATAGAAAGCGTTCTCCGGTGTCAATGGTAAAAATGGGTGTACCACAAGGGTCAATACTCGGGCCATTCTTGTTTTTAATTTATATAAATGATCTACCTAAGCTTGTATAGGATGATCACGAGATTGTACTGTTTGCTGATGACACGTCACTTTTATTTAAATTAAAGCGACGACTTACTTATCTTGACGATGTAAACAATGCAATCTCCAAAGTTGTAACATGGTTTAATGTAAACAACTTATTACTTAATGAAAAAAAAAACAAAATGCATTCGTTTTATACTGCTCAACGTTAAACAGGTGAATGCTAATGTAAAAATCAAAACGAAAAGATAGATCTCGTCGACATCACAGTGTTCTTAGGCATTACTTTAGATAATAAGCTGCAATGGGGCCCACACATTGATAAATTAATTGTCGAAGAGACTCAGCTCTACGGCATACGCTGTTTCAAAAAGATCCGTCATTTTACCGACGCGACGTAGATACCGCTAGACTCGTTTACTTCAGCTACTTTCATAGCATTATGTCTTATGGCATTCTGTTGCGGGGGAGTGCTGCTGATATTAACACCATATTTGTGTTGCAGAAGAGGGCTGTTCGTGCAATTTATAACATGGGCCCCAGAGAATCACTTAGAAATAAGTTTATATAAATGAATATTACGACAGTGCCTTGTCAGTATATATACGAAAATTTAATGTATGTGCACAAAAATGTTCATTTATTTAAAAAAAATTGCGATGATGAATATTAACACTAGAAATAAAGATAAACTCGCTGTTCCCACTGTTAGGCTCGCTAAAGTTAATAAGTCTTTTATAGGGCAATGTGTACGCTTCTATAACAAGGTCCCAAGCGACGTGTTAGATTTGTCGATTGGCAAATTTAAAAACGTAATTAAACAGAAACTGTCTGTTAAAGCATATTATAAAATATCTGATTATTTAGATGACAAAAAAGCTTGGGATGAATCTGCTCCAACTCGACTCGGCATCCGTAACAAAATTGTCAAGGATCATACAAAAAAGTGTTAGGACTAGACAAGTTTAACGTTAACGTTAACGGCCTGCTACATAGTAATCAATACGGATTTACTAAAGGTCGATCAACAGCTGATGCAGGTATAGCGCTCTTAAAGCATATATTTGAGGCCTGGGAGAAGTCACAGGATGCAGTTGGGGTATTCTGCGATCTATCTAAGGCCTTTGACTGTGTGAGTCATGCAACCCTAATCACAAAGTTAAAATATTATGGCATTAAAAACCGGGCGATTGACCTCATACAGTCTTATCTATCCAATAGAGTCCAGAAAGTAGACGTGGGTGGTGAGAGGTCTTTGGGATCAATTATTGATATAGGGGTACCTCAGGGATCGATACTAGGCCCTTTTTTATTCCTAGTATACGTTAATGATTTACCTTTTTTTGTAAAAAATATTTGTGATATAGTTTTATTTGCAGACGATACGTCACGACGATAAATTCACTTTGCCAAATGTTATTCATAGCCCGTCCAACATTGAAATAAATGGAGAGGCAATGAATCTTGTAAATTCCACGATCTTCCTAGGTCTTAATATTGATTCAAAACTACAGTGGGGACCACAAATTGAAACGCTTGCTGGTAGGCTTAGTTCCGCTGCATATGCAGTTCGTGCGATACGGTGGCTTACTGATGAAGCTACAGCTAGACTAGTTTATTTTAGTTACTTCCATAGTGTTATGTCATACGGCATCATTCTCTGGGGGAAAGCAGCTGATATTGGTAAAATATTTGTAATTCAAAAAAGGGCAATACGTGCCATTTATAAAATGAAACCACGAGAATCTTTGAGAGAAATATTCAAAGAAATTAATATTCTCACAATAGCTTCACAATATATATATGAAAATTTGTTATATACACATAAAAATAGAGATGGGATTCAGCAAAATAGTGACCTTCATAAAATGAACACTAGGAATAAACATAAATTATACATATAACTTTTAAAACTATCATGGTTTTGCACATAATTTTCACTCAAAACGGGATATTTACCATGATATATGAGTTTTTCTGCTTCTCGATATTTCGCTATGTCGCTCCCGTAGTGGCCAATATATGGATGGAGTATTTTGAGAACCTGGCTATATGCTCTGCCCCCTTGCCAATGAAGTTGTGGAAAAGGTACGTTGATGATGTTTTCTGTATTGTAAGAGGCAATAAACATGAGATTGAACTCCTTTTGGCATACCTAAATGGCGTACATACCAAGATGCGGTTTACGTATGAAATGGAAAGTGATCGAAGCTTGGCTTTCCTGGACGTGATGGTACAGATTCGTGATGATGGTAATTTAGGCTATTCGGTTTATAGGAAGCCGACCCATACGGATCGATATCTCCATGCTGATTCACACCATCACCCTCGGCAGCTTAACTCGGTTGTAATGTCTCTCACGAACCGTGCTTTCGACCTATGTGATGAGTACTCCATAAAGAGTGAGCTAGCTCATGTTCAGCATGTCCTACGTAAAAATGGATATAAGCTTCGATCTTTTCCAGTTAGACAAAGGCCTAAGCCCCACAGATGTATAGTAGAACGAAAACCTGCTTTTCTACCGTACATCAAAGTAGTGACGGACAAAATTGCGAAAGCCCTGCAAAAATTGTCCATAAAAACAATTTTTACTCCTTTAAACAAGATCTCACACTACCTGCGCTCACCTAAAGATAAGATTCCTCTTCAAACACCAGGAGTGTACAAGATTGACTGCAGCTGTGGGAGCTCTTACATCGGCCAAACAAAACGTACCATAGCTTGTCGAGTGACAGAACACATCCGGGCGGTCAAAAATATGGACACACAAAAGTCGGCCATAGCTACACATCTACTAGAATCTGGCTCAAACCACTGGATCGAGTTACACAATCCACAGGTAATCTCAACTGAAAAACATTACATCCCAAGATTGGTACAAGAGGCAATAGAGATTACCAAACACAGGAATTTCAATCGAGAAGACGGTTTTCAATTGTCTGGAGCCTGGAACCCTGTGGTGAGGATGTGTGGAAATCGTAAAAGTGAGGTACCAGTTATGCGTCCAGATACCGTGAGTGTTGTGTGTCGTAATCGTGATCGAGTTGTTAGTGACAGTGAAACCGGTAGTAGGGGTAATGTTCGCAGTAAAAGACTGAGAAAGAGGGTAGACCGTTTTGTCTGCCAATAACATCCACCCGCAAAGACTTCAGTTTATCTCGTGATCATGGCGCATGCAACTGTGCCGAAATATCGAGAAGCAGAAAAACTCATATATCATGGTAAATATCCCGTTTTGAGTGAAAATTATGTGCAAAACCATGATAGTTTTAAAAGTTATATCGCTAACCGGTACGGGCCGGATATAGTTAAAATGGTGAAAGACCTAGAACGTTTGCGAAAAAAGTGTGAATGTCTACGTGCATCGCTGGAATTTTTAGTGAAATGTCGGGATACAGACCTAATACCAGTGTGTGTGCGTATCAAATCTCGTGATGACATTCCGGGATCCGCAAATATTCTACGACAAGCGAGTGTCAAATTACTGCGAAAAACAATACGGAACAATAGACACCGGTTTCATACATTGCAAGTAGAATTATATAAAATACATTTCAAGTGCATTAGTGTGTTGTCACCTTCGGATTTTGATACTTGTGACCGTATTACATACATGCAAGCTCAGCGCTCTGGAGATCAAAGTTCATATAAACAGAACCGTAAGTTAGAATCCATGTTGAAAACACAAAAGCGAGTTGTCCCCTACCAGACACATGCAGATATTAACTCACAAAAAACTCGAACAGTTATTAATTTGTCTGACAAGGTTTTGAATGATTCTGCTCTCAGAGTGTTAGAGAAGGGTCTAAATTTTGCCCCTACCACGAAACGCATCCCTTATGAGAAAGTGATCGGTAATGTTGAGGAGGTCATTCGTTATAATAGGATACCAGGAAGTGACGCGGAGTGTCTAAGACAGGACATTGCATTTATATTACGTCATACTAAACCTCCAGAACCCAACATTACTAAGGATGAGTTGATGGCGTTAAAAGAGTTCCGCCAAGATACAAACTTGTTGGTCCTTAAGGCTGATAAGGGGAACGCTACGGTAGTTATGAACGTCACAGAATACGAGGATAAAATCCTGAACTTGTTGAAAGACACTAACACATACAAACTGGTGAATTACAACCCGACGGCTAGAATACATCGTAGTACCCAGAAAATTATAAAGGAGTGCCAATACGCTATAGGAGAGGAACTAACAAAATACCTGTTGCGCCCTAAAAACATCCAGCCACCTAAACTGTATGGTCTACCTAAAGTGCATAAACAGAATGCTCCGCTGCGACCCATCGTTAGTCAGATTGACTCACCTACTTACGAGTTGGCGAAGCATGTAGCGGGTGTGTTGCAACCTTCTGTAGGCCTGACATCATCTTTCGTGAAAGACTCACGTCACTTCATACAGATTCTTCAGCAGACAACGGTTGATGAGAGTGAGGTGATGGTTAGTTTTGATGTGGAATCCCTCTTTACAAACGTCCCTATAGCCGACTGTATGAAGGTGATAGAGACTAGAATACAGAGAAATGGTATCCCAGCAGAATATGCCAAGCTTTTATACCATATTCTGGCCACAAACTATTTCTTGTATAGGGAAAATTACTACCTACAAATTGATGGTGTTGCCATGGGAAGTCCCGTCGCTCCCGTAGTGGCCAATATATGGATGGAGTATTTTGAGAACCTGGCTATATGCTCTGCCCCCTTGCCAATGAAGTTGTGGAAAAGGTACGTTGATGATGTTTTCTGTATTGTAAGAGGCAATAAACATGAGATTGAACTCCTTTTGGCATACCTAAATGGCGTACATACCAAGATGCGGTTTACGTATGAAATGGAAAGTGATCGAAGCTTGGCTTTCCTGGACGTGATGGTACAGATTCGTGATGATGGTAATTTAGGCTATTCGGTTTATAGGAAGCCGACCCATACGGATCGATATCTCCATGCTGATTCACACCATCACCCTCGGCAGCTTAACTCGGTTGTAATGTCTCTCACGAACCGTGCTTTCGACCTATGTGATGAGTACTCCATAAAGAGTGAGCTAGCTCATGTTCAGCATGTCCTACGTAAAAATGGATATAAGCTTCGATCTTTTCCAGTTAGACAAAGGCCTAAGCCCCACAGATGTATAGTAGAACGAAAACCTGCTTTTCTACCGTACATCAAAGGAGTGACGGACAAAATTGCGAAAGCCCTGCAAAAATTGTCCATAAAAACAATTTTTACTCCTTTAAACAAGATCTCACACTACCTGCGCTCACCTAAAGATAAGATTCCTCTTCAAACACCAGGAGTGTACAAGATTGACTGCAGCTGTGGGAGCTCTTACATCGGCCAAACAAAACGTACCATAGCTTGTCGAGTGACAGAACACATCCGGGCGGTCAAAAATATGGACACACAAAAGTCGGCCATAGCTACACATCTACTAGAATCTGGCTCAAACCACTGGATCGAGTTACACAATCCACAGGTAATCTCAACTGAAAAACATTACATCCCAAGATTGGTACAAGAGGCAATAGAGATTACCAAACACAGGAATTTCAATCGAGAAGACGGTTTTCAATTGTCTGGAGCCTGGAACCCTGTGGTGAGGATGTGTGGAAATCGTAAAAGTGAGGTACCAGTTATGCGTCCAGATACCGTGAGTGTTGTGTGTCGTAATCGTGATCGAGTTGTTAGTGACAGTGAAACCGGTAGTAGGGGTAATGTTCGCAGTAAAAGACTGAGAAAGAGGGTAGACCGTTTTGTCTGCCAATAACATCCACCCGCAAAGACTTCAGTTTATCTCGTGATCATGGCGCATGCAACTGTGCCGAAATATCGAGAAGCAGAAAAACTCATATATCATGGTAAATATCCCGTTTTGAGTGAAAATTATGTGCAAAACCATGATAGTTTTAAAAGTTATATCGCTAACCGGTACGGGCCGGATATAGTTAAAATGGTGAAAGACCTAGAACGTTTGCGAAAAAAGTGTGAATGTCTACGTGCATCGCTGGAATTTTTAGTGAAATGTCGGGATACAGACCTAATACCAGTGTGTGTGCGTATCAAATCTCGTGATGACATTCCGGGATCCGCAAATATTCTACGACAAGCGAGTGTCAAATTACTGCGAAAAACAATACGGAACAATAGACACCGGTTTCATACATTGCAAGTAGAATTATATAAAATACATTTCAAGTGCATTAGTGTGTTGTCACCTTCGGATTTTGATACTTGTGACCGTATTACATACATGCAAGCTCAGCGCTCTGGAGATCAAAGTTCATATAAACAGAACCGTAAGTTAGAATCCATGTTGAAAACACAAAAGCGAGTTGTCCCCTACCAGACACATGCAGATATTAACTCACAAAAAACTCGAACAGTTATTAATTTGTCTGACAAGGTTTTGAATGATTCTGCTCTCAGAGTGTTAGAGAAGGGTCTAAATTTTGCCCCTACCACGAAACGCATCCCTTATGAGAAAGTGATCGGTAATGTTGAGGAGGTCATTCGTTATAATAGGATACCAGGAAGTGACGCGGAGTGTCTAAGACAGGACATTGCATTTATATTACGTCATACTAAACCTCCAGAACCCAACATTACTAAGGATGAGTTGATGGCGTTAAAAGAGTTCCGCCAAGATACAAACTTGTTGGTCCTTAAGGCTGATAAGGGGAACGCTACGGTAGTTATGAACGTCACAGAATACGAGGATAAAATCCTGAACTTGTTGAAAGACACTAACACATACAAACTGGTGAATTACAACCCGACGGCTAGAATACATCGTAGTACCCAGAAAATTATAAAGGAGTGCCAATACGCTATAGGAGAGGAACTAACAAAATACCTGTTGCGCCCTAAAAACATCCAGCCACCTAAACTGTATGGTCTACCTAAAGTGCATAAACAGAATGCTCCGCTGCGACCCATCGTTAGTCAGATTGACTCACCTACTTACGAGTTGGCGAAGCATGTAGCGGGTGTGTTGCAACCTTCTGTAGGCCTGACATCATCTTTCGTGAAAGACTCACGTCACTTCATACAGATTCTTCAGCAGACAACGGTTGATGAGAGTGAGGTGATGGTTAGTTTTGATGTGGAATCCCTCTTTACAAACGTCCCTATAGCCGACTGTATGAAGGTGATAGAGACTAGAATACAGAGAAATGGTATCCCAGCAGAATATGCCAAGCTTTTATACCATATTCTGGCCACAAACTATTTCTTGTATAGGGAAAATTACTACCTACAAATTGATGGTGTTGCCATGGGAAGTCCCGTCGCTCCCGTAGTGGCCAATATATGGATGGAGTATTTTGAGAACCTGGCTATATGCTCTGCCCCCTTGCCAATGAAGTTGTGGAAAAGGTACGTTGATGATGTTTTCTGTATTGTAAGAGGCAATAAACATGAGATTGAACTCCTTTTGGCATACCTAAATGGCGTACATACCAAGATGCGGTTTACGTATGAAATGGAAAGTGATCGAAGCTTGGCTTTCCTGGACGTGATGGTACAGATTCGTGATGATGGTAATTTAGGCTATTCGGTTTATAGGAAGCCGACCCATACGGATCGATATCTCCATGCTGATTCACACCATCACCCTCGGCAGCTTAACTCGGTTGTAATGTCTCTCACGAACCGTGCTTTCGACCTATGTGATGAGTACTCCATAAAGAGTGAGCTAGCTCATGTTCAGCATGTCCTACGTAAAAATGGATATAAGCTTCGATCTTTTCCAGTTAGACAAAGGCCTAAGCCCCACAGATGTATAGTAGAACGAAAACCTGCTTTTCTACCGTACATCAAAGGAGTGACGGACAAAATTGCGAAAGCCCTGCAAAAATTGTCCATAAAAACAATTTTTACTCCTTTAAACAAGATCTCACACTACCTGCGCTCACCTAAAGATAAGATTCCTCTTCAAACACCAGGAGTGTACAAGATTGACTGCAGCTGTGGGAGCTCTTACATCGGCCAAACAAAACGTACCATAGCTTGTCGAGTGACAGAACACATCCGGGCGGTCAAAAATATGGACACACAAAAGTCGGCCATAGCTACACATCTACTAGAATCTGGCTCAAACCACTGGATCGAGTTACACAATCCACAGGTAATCTCAACTGAAAAACATTACATCCCAAGATTGGTACAAGAGGCAATAGAGATTACCAAACACAGGAATTTCAATCGAGAAGACGGTTTTCAATTGTCTGGAGCCTGGAACCCTGTGGTGAGGATGTGTGGAAATCGTAAAAGTGAGGTACCAGTTATGCGTCCAGATACCGTGAGTGTTGTGTGTCGTAATCGTGATCGAGTTGTTAGTGACAGTGAAACCGGTAGTAGGGGTAATGTTCGCAGTAAAAGACTGAGAAAGAGGGTAGACCGTTTTGTCTGCCAATAACATCCACCCGCAAAGACTTCAGTTTATCTCGTGATCATGGCGCATGCAACTGTGCCGAAATATCGAGAAGCAGAAAAACTCATATATCATGGTAAATATCCCGTTTTGAGTGAAAATTATAAATTATACATCCCTAGGTTTCGACTAGAAAAAGTTAATAAGTCATTTATGGGGAACACGGTGCGCTTCTATAATAAGCTTCCTGAAAATGCTACTAAACTACCTATTAAGAAATTTAAAGCATACATTAAAGGTAGTCTTTTGAAGAAAGCTTATTATAATATAGATGACTATATTATTGATAAGAATGCATGGCCTCATGTCGCTCTGCCGTCAGACAGTTAACCGACACACTTGAAATGTATAAACTCTCTTGTATTTGTATTTCGTAGTTAAGGTAGTTATAAGATGGATCATTATAAAAAAGCGCTAGGACCAAGACGAGTTTCTTGCCAATTCTTCTCGAGCTTGGGTTAGGATGAATTGGCACCTAAATTCACCTAGTATGTAAGACGTTTCAAAGTGATCCTTGTGATTGTATTGAATAAATCATCTTTTGACTTTGACTTGACTTTGACTTTGTTTCTTGTCGGATTATTTTTGAACTGGAGTTAGGAGGAACTGGCACCTAGATTCACTAGCATGTAACAAGACGATTCAAAGTGGTCCTTGCGATTTTATTGAATAAAGATATTTTGAATTTTGTTTAATATATATTTTTGAAGTGAAAACTTCTTTTAGCGCAGTACGCATATTTTTAGATGAGGTAAAACCTCTGGATTCGCGACACCGTTACCATCTGGGGAGAGACGCAGCCGGCTGCCGCGCTCGCGCCATTTGATTATAAACCTTTATTCACATGTTTACAGTCTACTTTTGTATGGAGAAGTTTACTGAGTTAGGTTCTTTGATATATTATCTACATTCTGAACAAAAAATATTGCATCATCTGTGTTCGTTCAGTATTTGATTGGCTGTCGCCATAATTACTGATTTTGAAGTGATTTATTACTAAACTCTAACGCGCCAAAATAAGTTTTCACTTCTGTCGGCACTACCGGAGTGCAACCCGATTTTTATTTTTTAGAATAATCGGTAATAATTGTACCAATAATATTAATGTGAAAGTTTGTGGATGTTTGGATACTTATATGTTTATAAGTTTAAAGAGTTGTTTTTATTGATATCATCTCTTTTAATTATCATAATAATGACAAGGACAGAGCATACATAAACGTCATGCGAACTACTCTTGTTAATATAAAAATATTAAATTAAATAAATAATGCCAGACATTTCACACAGCATTATCTAGCCCCAAAGTAAATAGAGCTTATGATATAGGAACTACATGACTGATATACTTATATACTACTTATATACATTTTTTGTTATAAAAAAGATAGATGTATATTATATGGTGTCGATAAATGCATTAAAAAGAAAAAGGAAGGTCAAATTAGCTACTAGCGTTGGGGTGAGCATGAGCTCTTTTCATCTGTTTAATTATTCAATATTCTTATTGGGATAAGAAGGTAATCATGGTGAGATAGATGTGGTAGTCAACTCATTATGATGGAGAGGATTTAGACCGGCTCCTCGCCAGCACCGGTTTACGCAGTAGCTACGGACCCTCCCAATGAAGTTACTGTCACAACTGGTTTGTGTGATACCTGACGAAATACTTCGATAGCGCGATCTAGGATTTAAACTTCAACCCTTATTTTTTATTTATTCACAAGTAATTGTAAAATTCAAATTCAAAAATCAGATACGAATAGTAGTTTTTCTTTATAATATTACTTTGTTTTAACGTAATGTTGCTATTTAGCTTGCAAATTGAGAAAAATTAAAACTCGCTTGTGCATTGGGAATTCCAGTAGAGAGAAGGAGAAGGCACAGTGAAATGGAGCATAATTTCCCGCGGGTCCTATTGCGCATGCTCTTGCATGTTTGGGTCACGCCATATACATGTAGGTATGATAAAATAATGGTTAGGGGCGCCATCTTCCGTAAATAAGTCCAAACTTTGCTTCTTAATGTATCTTGGGGTTATTAACATTAAAATAGGAAGTGTAATGGTTGAAAGGCAAAATTAATTTCGTATCGTAGTTCATTGTAGCTCATAGAGGAGGCAGACTATAAATGTTTAAAGAATATACGATTACAAACCTTATTTTGATATAAATAAGCAGAATGACGCAATGACCATGAATGATTAATTAATGATGAATGACCTTTATCTGATAAAACAATAAGGGGCGATGCTAGACTGGTTTTCACCCTAAAACAAACTAAGAAAAGACGGTACTGGTCGTAGGTTCAATTCAAGGTGAAAGCATTTAAATAACTGTCAGTATTTTAAGTTTTACAAAGTCAAAGTTACTAAACAAAACACAGCATCTACTTATGAACTTATCGTAGCATTTTTGTAGCACTTCCGTAGCACTTTCGTAGCTAGCCTCCTCATTAACAGTATTCGCTACGAGGTTATTAATGTGTTAAAATAATTGTTGAAATGAAAGAAGTAAGTCTCTGTTATGCGTTTTCTTCTCGGGCTAAGGTTAGGAGGAATTGGCACCTAAATTCATCTAGTATGTAAGACGTTTCAAAATGATCCTTATGATTGTTTTGAATAAAATATTTTTTGACTTTGACTTTTCATTTTCATAACGATATATTTTGGTTTAGGTGCATAAAAATTATTCACTCATCGAACAATAAATGTTTTTAATGCCTTTAAACTAAGCTATCTTATAGCTACTACCAACTGAGTAACTCTGCCTTCTACGCTGTAGGTTGAGGTTTTGATTCCCTCGCAGGATAAATATTGTGTTATAAATAGGATTTGTGTGATGAACATATTTGTTCTGTGTCTGGGTGTTATATGTTATGTATCTCATGTATGTCTTTAATATATATACAATCTCTGCTTACTTTTGGGCCAGATGATGCTGTGTGAAACCGGGATTATTTATTTATTTATATATAAGTATTCTATCAGTCATCTAATCACTATAGTACAAGCTATGATTCTACAAACTTTTGATAGATGCTTTTACTCCATGTACTGGTAAATAAAGATAGAACTTTAAATCCTTAATCGCGCATATGACTAGTTTTCTCTCAATACCTCTATTAGATACGATTTCTAGTGAATATCTGTAAAGAAGATCCGCGATTACTGCGTGTACCAGTGCTGGTGAGAAGCCAGAATATAATATTCTTGCCGTCATTATATGGGTTGACTTTATATTCTATGAATATAAATGCAGAAACATTGCGCTGTCCACCCTACGCTATTATAATACTTTGGCGGAGTCAGATCTGGATATTGATGTGTTTAATACCTCAATACCTAAGCTGAAGCGATTATTATGTGACAAATTTTTTAATAATGTTTAATCTCTTTTGTTTTTATTTTTAATTGTTACCCTTTAATTGTCATACCTTTTATGCCTAAACTGTTTACAACAGTCATCTACTTTACTGATTAGTTTTTTATTATTACTTGTTGAAATTCTATAAGTGGAAACTCGTAATTGGACATCAGCAAACATGTACCTCTTAATAGGTGCATGTTATATAGTTTTGCTATTTATATTGTATGTAACCTAGCTGTAAGGTTTCCTGCAATTCTAAAATAAAAATAAAATAAAATAAATAAAATTACTTATCTGATTTGATCTTTCTCACGTATTTTTATTTTTATTACAACCAGGTTTGCCTATTTGGTACTTTACATGCGGTGATTTATCTGAGCTTTGTAACTATAAGAAGCTATCTAATACAACAAGAAAATAGAGTTTTAATAATATGCTCCCAATTTTTGTTTAAATTATAATAAAAATAAATGTTTTTTCTGAAATTATTCATAACTTGGAGTTTATTAATTTGTATTTATTCATATTTATAAATTTCATCAAAAAGTTCTTTCTAAAATTACTAACTTAATATAATAAAATTAATAACCTGCTTTTATTTTGAATTTACAATTTATCTGTACGTAGCTAAATTATAAATTCAAAATAGTTATTTTCTTACTGTAAATACATGAAAGTCAATTCTTTGTATTGGAAAATATACATTACAAATATACATTTTTTTTATTTTAAGCATGGTTGAGTCTGATTCAGGTTTCGTATAAATAATTATTAAATTCTTTTTTTACTGCCATCTACTATCGATGCGCGTTACTACGTTGAACTTGATTAGCCTGTGAAGGGGTTCCAACCCTTCTTTACCCTCGGTGGCAGAGTTCAACTTTAATACATGAGAGGACGCCATAAGCGTATGGTTAAGGTAACCTACCTTGATATGGATAATACTAAAAATGATAATTAAAATGGTTGTATTTCAGTACCCTTAAGCCTGCAAAGAATTAAAATAAAATAAGCAAAATAGACACTGTTAGATAGAGATGATTTTAATTCAGTTGTAAATTGTACATGCGCAGTAAAAAGTGCGGGAATCCAATTTGCTGTCTCATATCGTTTGCTCGTTTACTCTCACAGAAAACACAGGACACACGCCAAAAATCTTATTTTTGTTTTAACTATATTAAATCTTTAGTTTACTCAAAACTGAATTTACTTACATGAAGTTACCAATAATTCAAATAAGTTAAATGAGTCATTTGATCGAATTATATTTTGTATTACGAGAAATTTATGGTTGAAAATCAAATCCTGAATCGCGCAAGTGGAGTGTTACGATCTGCTAGAACCTATGCAAGTTCTTGAAAAGGTTTGTTGGGGAGTCCGTGGCTATTGCGTAAACCGGTGTTGGCGGGTAGCCGGTTGAATTACCCGCTACCGTTGAGATGAAGGAGTAATATAGTGATGAAAGAGGATACAGAAGAAACAGACACAAACAAGAGAGACTTCGGTCCCAATCCCACGCCAGTAGCTAATGTGACTTCCTTTTGTCTCTTTTAATGTATTTTTTTCTATTTTGACAATTGAAATACAAATACAAATTAATTTATTAACCAATAAGTAAAAAACAGTTTTAACAAAAATTACAGGTATTCCCTGCAGTCTGTATTTTAGAAGGGCAGAGTTTTAAATATTTAAAAAATTAATGATGCCATGGAAGTCCTAGTTACCTCAATATACACTCTCTATAGTCCTATTGTTGGGAATATGTCTAACCAAACATGACTGTATAAAAAGAATACCATTCAATAATTTAATTAAGGAACTTATTCTTGGTTACAAGCTAAATGTTTTTAAAATATAAGTATCTGAATTATTAATATTATATTAATCTAATTAATTAATATTCCACATATTGAATTAAGTTTGTATTGTTATTGAATTATCATAGTTTTAGTATTGTGCAGGTAATGTTATTATAAATGTCTTAGATTAAAAAAAATATGTACACCATTTTCCAAGTGGTAGTTTTGCGAGCTTCGTATGTAAATCAAGAGTGTAATACAAATTGTATATGTTCCACAATAAATTAATTTTATTCTGTTGACATCTATCTTCATTTTAAGGTCATTAATTGTGTGTTTTATATCAGAACTAGCTGTTGCTCGCAACTTCGCCCCCATTTTTAAAGGAATTGTAGCTTAAATCCTTCCCCGGGATGCAATTTATCTCCTTGCCTAATTTTATTGATAAGTTTCAAACCAATCACCACCCATTAAAAAGATTCCATACAAACATTCACACCTTAATTTACTCCTTTATCCGTCATAAAGGAGTAAATTAGTTTGAAAAATCCTGAAACACGTGTCCATTTATTTTGCATTTTATTTATTCATATCAAGTTTTAAGCAAATCGCACAACGCGTTAAATAGTTTCATACAGTCGTTTTCACCCCTTTTAACCGTCTTAGGGGTTGAATTTCAAAAAATCTAGCCTTAGTTTACGGTTTTGCTTGAAAAGGAAGCTACCTTCCAAATTTCAGCTTTTTAGCTTCAGCGGCTTCGGCTCGGCGATGATGAATCAGTCAGTCAGTCAGTCAGTCAGGTTAAGCTCTTTTATACGTATAGATGATCAGGATCAGTTGACAATTTTAATTTATTTAAGTTATTTCAAATTGGTATTTATAGTGACATTGTATTTGATTAATGATATATTATAATTTCAATTATTTCAATTAATTTGTATGATAAATGAAATATTGCAGCTCATTGACAATTCCACCTAATGTATATTATAACCATGTCTTATGTGAATAAACGTACTGAATTATTGAATTACTGAATTACTTGTTGAGGATGCCAAGTTTCAGCAGTCTTGCCCTATATACTCGATATACGAGCCGATATTGACAGTACACGGACTCAGCGAAACTCCCAAGAGTAAACAGCTCACACCTCACACCCCAGAACAGTTACATACCTACTGATAAACGCTTCTCAACTCACTTCACTTCACTCACCTCACTTCTTAAGATTCGCCTTGTCACTATTTGTTACATGCAAAAAGGGTTGTTACAATGTTTTAAATGACTGATTAAAAATAATTTGAAATTAGCATTTTGTGATTTCATTCAATTTATTTTTCAATTTCCGCAGTTTTAATCAACACCAAATTACATGATGTCTAAATGAACTAAAACACGTCAATAACATGTTAATTTAGTATATTTAGAAAGTGTAATAGAAAAATGATACTCTATTTCAGATTTTGGTTTTAACAAAATAGGAGCCTTCATATTTAGTTAACCCAGCGGAACAATGAAATCAAGATCAATAACTTGAGGTAAGCATGTTAATAAAACTATCAAGTATTTAATTGTTATTAAACATAAATAAAATAATAAAACAACAATCATGTTCACGATCGTTTCACATTTTCAGGACTTGGTAGACACTTTTTCAGTTTTATAGTTATTTAGATATTTGAGAGGTCTTCAGAGGCATGTCCTAACATTATATTTGACGCATACCCACGTCTTACACAGTATTCCGTACGTGACAGGTTGCAAGCCTATCGCCGGTTATTGAAATACTAACCCATGACACAACCTTTACCTAAACCTTTTTCAGGTTCTAGGATGTGCTAGTAACCTCACGACGTTTTCCTATATTATAGATTATTATATTATTTAAGTATATAATACGAGCAATACATCGAAATTTCAAATGTTAAAATTTAATAAAACAGGTTTTGAGTTTTTAACGTTTTTTATTTTTATTGTTTTAACGAGGAACTTACTAACTAATAGAAAGCTTAACTTTTAGTTAAGTCACAGGTTTTGCATTTTAAAAAAAGGTACCGATGCTCCCCAGACTTGGCCATGCCTGTATCGTGGGGGCCATAATTCACCGATTACAAGGTGTGTTTGTGTGGTCGGACTTGTAAATTAGTAATGAAAATTAGGCTTAAACAACGATCAAAGAGCTGGGGCTTACCTCGGACAAAGGATTCAATGAGGTAAATTTGCCTGCCTTTTGGGCACTTTTATAAATAAATAAATATATATTGAGGACATTGCACGCAACACCATCTAGCCCCAAACTAAGCCTATTATGGTGGCCAGATGACTAATAGAATACATATATATTTTGAAATAATATTTTATAACGCCCAGATCCAGAACAAATACCTATGTTCATCACCCAAATGTATTTACTGGGCAACCCACAGCGAAGAAGGCAGAGCTACTACAAATGAGCTGACAGGCCAGTCGAAAGCCATCTATTATTGGCCAGCCACTTTATCTGTGGTCAGTAGACTTGTCTATAGTAGAATATAGTAGAAAATACATTGATATGATATATTAATACAAATAACAATGGTACAAAGGCCTATCAATGAAATTATTTATGGAATATCACTTCGCTCAAATGACCGTCGCGGTTTAGCTAGGTGGCGTGTATCCGCGAGGTCTCGATGACTCTTGTGCATAGATCAAGCTGAATTTGAGCATGTTGACTTTAAGGGAACAGGTCGTTTGCGGCTTGTTGGCATACACCTATGGTGTTTCAGCAGGACGGTGACGCCACCTGCCACACCACGCATGAAATAATAGATTCTGTGCAGCAACGATTTCCAGGCCAAATCATCTTACGAAATTCAATGTAAACTGACTACCGAGATCATATGATCATATGCGATTCTATGATTTCAGAATTCGATTATTCGCATAAATCGGAGAGATTTATGCGCATAATCAAGAAACGATACCTGAGCCCAAGGCCGAGATCCAATGCGTCATCGGTAAGATTCAACAGACACATACTCTTGTGTCACCTTGAGACACCCTTTGAAATGTGTTGGCCAGTTCACGTCGCTTCTGTGTGAGATAACCATGCCCACAAATCGCTCGTGCAAAATATCTATTGTGGCATCAGCTGTGCGGCACGTATCGCCCTCCTATTGGATCATAAGTCGTTCATCGATATTATCCAATTTGCGCTTAAAGCAATTGATTATCATCGTCGGTTAGTAGTGACTATCATGTAATAAAATATCATTTATTTACAGAAATTCATTACAAAAATGAAAAGAATAATATACATTAATATAAAATAAATGTAAAACAGTAGAGCTATATAACGACGGTTTAAAACAATCCATAGATAGCTCAAATTAATCCAGATCACTAACAAAGGGCAACGACCCCAAGACTCTGGCGGCATTGTCACGTTAAATGGAAATTCTAACTTGCTGGGTTAGCTCTTGGGTCACGAAATGTTTCTAACAGACAGAAGCCTTGAAATATTTTTTACATTGCGATGGATGAACAGTATTATTGATATACATATATTAGAATTATTAATGTCTAATATAATATTTTTAATTGTTTTCTGAAATAACTACAAGCTCGCGACTGTAATCCACAGGTTTATAGACAGAACTCCATAGATCTCTAGCTATTTACATCTATTTTTGAAGTCTTATGAGCTAGTCAAAGGCACGTTCAAACATTATGCGAGTATTGGACACACACAAACGTTTTGTATAGTATTTAGTATTCCGTACATTGCGGGCCGCAAGCCCATCGAGAACTTAAATAATTCACAATAATTTGATAAAATTTGCAGTCCCATACATTTTAACTTGACTAATGGTAAGTTAGTATATGAAGAGGATACACTCCAAAAGAGGCCTATACTCGTCAGTGTGCGCAGTTCAAATGCATGTTATTTCACCTAGCATATTATGAGGAAAGGATAGAGGTCCACGAAAAATAGTAATGAGCTGTAATAAAAGGATAAGGATAAGATTTCTAATCGTATGAATAAATTAGACTGGTTCCTACATAAAACGACTCCATAAAAAGACTCCATAAAAAACATTATCCGATTTTTGCTGAAGGGTTCTGACGAAAAAACTTCTAACATTATCTATTCAAAATAAAATGAGCTCTTCAATAAATAAATATTGCTTGTATTGAAGTCATTTTGGAGTTTGGAGTTATTTATTTATGCCCAACGTTGCACTAAAATCAATGTTGAAATTGAATTTTTTTGAGACTTGTATTTTCCAACGCCATATTTTTACGGTTGTGTTTCGATATAAGCATAGATTTGACTAGACAAATTGATATCACTTTTGTTTTAGTTGTTCAACATCAGCCGGTGGGACTTCGCAGACACTTGTCAAGTCATTGATTTGTCAAATTTTCTACTCGTCAAATCTTTATTTTTCTACCCAGTCTACACACAGTTTCATTCAAATCAATTCAGCCGTTAAGGCGTAATTGAGCCACAAACAAACTTATCTATAGAAGAGCGTAACTTGACTGACTGACTAATTCATCATCGCCGAGCCTAAACCGCTGAAGCTAGAAAACTGAAATTTGGAAGGTAGCTTCCTTTTGCAGCAAAACCCGTTAGGTACGTTTTGGCCGCCGGCCAAAATGTACCTATTTATGAAACTTTTTAACGCGTTGTGCGATTAGCATGAAACTTGATATAATAATAATAATAATAATAATATGATAAATAAATGGACACGTGTTTCAGGATTTTTCAAAATAACCCTCATTAAGGAGTAAAATGGGGTGTGAATGTTTGTATGGAAACTTTTTAATGTGTGATTGGTTTATAAACTTATCAATAAATTTTGGCAAGGAGATAAAAAACATCCTGGGGAAGGATTTAAGCTACAATTCCTTTCCAAAAAAAAATGCGAATGGACGAAGTCGCGAGCAACAGCTAGCAAACATATAAGCATACAAACATTCACAAACTCTCACATTAATATTATTATACTAATTGTTATACAAAGTAAAAAATCACCAAGTCGACGAATTATTATTCGTATAATTATTAGGTAGGTATTATAATTTCGCGGGTGTCTTTAATAAAATTCTTAGCACCATCTGCCGAATGAGTAGGTACTCCTTCGGCTCATTCACCTTTTATGTTTTTTACTGCGCGAGGGGTTCCAACCCTTATTTTAAGTTTCTATTTCGCAGTTCTATTTCGTAATACTAAATGAGTTTCACCTTTTGAGCCGAGATGTCGCCATTAGATATGTGTCTAAATATAAGAAGCTAACATTTTTGGCAGAAAAACTTTGATTTTAACAGATTCTACAGATTTTCAAACAGATAATAAAAAAAAACTTTGTAGAATCATTCGCTGTTTACAAAATATGCATGAAATATATTTTAATAAATCTAAATGTTATTTGCAGGATAAAATTTATTTACAGAATTAATTACAGAAATGGAAAAAATATTATACAATAATATAATATACACTATACTATATTACTATATTATAACTATATTATATATATATATAATATAATATATGAAAAAGTTGAGCTATCTAAGGACCGTTTAAAACGATCTATAGATATCTCAACTGAACGAGATCACTGCCACAGGGCAGCGTTCCCAAGATACTGCTGGCATTACCACGTTGAATGGCAATGCTTATACGCTGGGCCAGATAGGAGCCAGCTCTTGGGTCACGCAACGTATTATTGCTAATACTTCACAGGACCACGTACATTTATACAGTTCTGGGAGTCATTTAGCAATTGGAGTAGACTCAGCATATATCTGCGCAAACATGGTTTACGCAGGGCTGGTTTTCGGTCCAACCCTTAGCTGGAACTTAAATGATTGGTAAATAAAACAAAAGAGAGAAGAAAAAAGTTACATATAAAATAATATATATATAAAAACAAAAAAAAACTTTTAATTTCTTTTTTTTATTTGCTTCTACATTTAATGCGTACAGCCAAGGACTGGAATGCTTTGCCGTCGTCTGTCTTTCCTGAAAACTACAATCTAGGTCTCTTCAAGTCTCGAGTTGTCTTCTAGACCTGCGTGCCCCATCGTCGGCCATGACCGTCGGTCGCTTAACACCAGGCGAGATCGTGGTCAAGCCTAGGTTTATCGATGATAAAATAAAAATTAAAAACACTTTAAACGACTTTCTGCGTGTAAATGTATGTTTGGAAATTAGTTTTAGAGTAAGGTGTTTGTGAAAGAAGGCATTTTCATACCTCCAGTCTCGTAAGAGCCTGGGTGGTGAAGCTGCCTCCTGGTGTGTAGTGTATGTGTAGTGTGTCGTTTATCAGTAGGTGTATGTATGCGACTAATTATAAAATTTTTCAATTTTCTTGTAGGTATTGTATTATGTAATATTAAAAATTTTGATAATTTAAACGCAAAAAAAATGATTGTTTTTCGATGAGTGAATAATTTTCTATACACCTGAACCAAACTATATCGTTATGAAGATGCAAAAACGCACAACAGAGACTTTTTTCTTTCATATAAACAAATATTATAACGCATTTATTACTTCGTGACTGAATACTGTTAAAAACGCGTACTACGAAAATGCTACGGAAGTACTACAAAAATGCTACGTTAAGTTCATAAGTAGATGCTGTGTTTTGATTAGTAACTTTGACTTTGTACAAATTAAAATAGTAACGGATATTTCAATTATTTCGCCTATACGCGAATCGAACCTACGACCATTCCCGTCTTAACCTAGTTTGTTTATGGGTGAAAACCAGTCTAGCATCGCCCCTGACTATTTTATCAGTTAAGGGTAATAATTCATGGTCATTGCGACATTCTGCTTATTTATCTTAAAATTAGGTTTGTTAGCTTATATTCTTTAAACTTTTATAGTCTGCCACCTCGATTTTTTTTTGCCTTTCAACCATTACACTGACTAGTATAGTGTTAATAACCCCAAGATTCCTTTCAAAGGACGCCTTTCAGTATTTTCACATTATCAAATAATGTGAAAATACTGTCTCATTGGAGCAGTGCGTTTATTTGGCCTCTAATTTCCTCTAAAAATGTATTAGAGGCTCAAATTTAATTCAATGAAGTCGGTTTTATTTTTAGTTTTTAATACGTAACTATAACTTATTTCTCTATGGCGTGACCTAACATTGCAAGAGCATGCGCAATAGGACCCGCGGGAAATTATGTCCCATTTCATTGTGCCTTCTCTTTCTATCTGCTGGGATTTCCAATGCACCAACGGGTTTTTATTTTTCTCAATTTGGAAGCTATTTAAGCAACATAATATAAAATAATATGATACAATAAAACAAAACAACTATCCGTATACAATTTTTGAATTGGAATTTTACAATGATTTGTGAATGAGCAAATAATGAAGGTTGAAGTTTAAATCCTAGATCGCGCTATCGAAGTATTTCGTCAGGTATCACATAAACAAGTTGTGACCGTAACTTCGTTGGGAGGGTCCGTAGCTACTGCGTAAACCGGTGCTGGCGAGGAGCCGGTCTAAATCCTCTCCATCATAATGAGTTGACTACCACATCTATCTCACCATGATTACCTTCTTATCCCAATAAGAATATTGAATAATTAAACAGATGAAAAGAGCTCATGCTCACCCCAACGCTAGTAGCTAATTTGACCTTCCTTTTGCTTTTTAATGCATCTGTCGACACAATATAATATACTTATATCTTCTATACTAATATTATAAAGAGGAAAGATTTGATTATTTGTTTGTTTGTTTGTATTGAATAGGCTCCAAAACTACTGGACCGATTTGAAAAATTATTTCACCGTTGGAAAGCTACACTATCCCCGGGTGACATAGGCTACTTATTATCTAGGGAAAATTGGGTTGTCCCGGGAAAAATCTTCAACGCAGGCGAACCTGCGCGCGGACAGCTAGTGTTTAATAAATGAGATGTAATGAGTACTTTGCTTTGTTTGTCTCGTGTTATTTACAATCAAATTAATTTTAGGTGGTAGAAAGTTCACCGGGTCATTTTAATATCACTAATACATATATTTCGCACCACAAAATGTTAAACTTATAAGGTTACGTAGGTAATAAATATTAAATGACAGCAAATTAGGACCCCACTCAGCTTAATTTCACAGTGGCGTATTACACATTATCGAGCACTAGATTCTGTTCGCAACTTCGCACGCGTGGTACCTACATAAAAAGTAGCTTAGTGCTTATCCAAATTACTGACAACATCTACATCCAGTTTCATTCAAATCAATACAGCCGTTAAGACGTAATTGAGCCACAAACAAACTTATAAACATAAAAGTATCGAAACATCCACAAACTCTCGCTTTAATATTATTAGTAAGATTGTTATATTGAATACCTAACATTTTATAAAATCAAAAAATATATTAAAATTTCTACTTATAATAATCTTATGATTATCGAAAGCGCTTAACAAAATTTACGCAATGTTTGTAAAATTGTTAGGTAGGTATTATAATTTTGCAGGTGTCGTATTAAAAATGTTTAGCGCCATCTGCCGAATGAGTAGGTATTCATTTGACTCATTCTCCTGTTATGTCTGCTCACTGTGCGAGGGGTTCCAACCCTTATGTTATTCGTAGTTTATATTTCGTAATACTAAATGAGTTTAACCTTTTGACCCAAGATGTCACCATTTTCTATGTGTCTAAAAATAAGAAGCTAACATTTTTGACAGAAAAACTATGTTTTTAACAGATTTTCATAAAAATTCTAAAAAAAAAACAAATTCTAAAAAAAAAATTCACCGTTCACCAAAATGTATGAAAGAACTTGAATAAATTAAAATGTTGTGAATGTTGCATGTTATTCTGATTATAAACATTTTAGCTGATGCAATGGGAATCTCAGGAGAGTGAAAGAGAGGGATGTATAAAACAGATTATTTATTCCCGCACAGTCTAGTGTGCATTTTTGGTAGCTTACCCGGTGGGCTAAATTATGGATATAACTTATATTTTCTGTGTTACTATTATATATATATATATTATATATTATGTGATTTTGATAGTTTAAACAAAAAAAAATATTGTTTTTCGATATATAAATATATATATAATTTTTCATAAGCCTGAGCCAAAATGAACGTTATGAAGATGCAAAAATGTATAACAGAGATTACTACTTTCATATAAACAAAAATAAAATTTTATTATTATTTATTTTATAATACGCTTTCACGTTATCTCATCAACGCATTCATAACCCCATAACCATATAATATTCTAAAGGCGGACTACAAAAGTGCTACGGAAGTGCTATAAAAGTTCTACGATAAGTTCATAAGTCGATGCTGTGTTTTCTTTAGTAACTTTGACTTTTTAGAATTTAAAATACTGACAGATATTTAAATACTCTCGCTTCAATACGGGAATTCAACCTAAGACCATTCCCGTCTTATCCTAGTTTGTTTTAGGGTGAAAACCAGTCTAGCATCGCCGATTACTGTTTTGTTGGTAGCCTTAGTTCTGCTGCATTTGCAGTTCGTGCGATACGGTGGCTTACTGATGAAGCCACAGCTAGACTAGTTTATTTCAGCTACTTCCATATTGTTATGTCATATGGCATCATTATCTGGGGGAAAGCAGCTGATATTGAAGAAATATTTATTCATCAAAAAAGGGCAATACGTGTCATTTATAAAATGAAACAACAAGAGTCTTTGTAATAAATATTCATAGAAATTAATATTTGCACAATATCTTCACAATATAATGTCAATATGAAAATTTGTTATACACACATAAAAATAAAGATGGGTTTCAACATATTTATAGAACAAACAAATTATACATCCCTAGGTTTCGACTAAAAAAAGTATATAAGTCCTTTATGAAGAACACAGTGCAC
This sequence comes from Lampropteryx suffumata, assembly GCA_948098915.1. Taxonomy (NCBI): domain Eukaryota; kingdom Metazoa; phylum Arthropoda; class Insecta; order Lepidoptera; family Geometridae; genus Lampropteryx; species Lampropteryx suffumata. Next base: position 15,582,147 of record OX402553.1, read on the forward strand.
TTCTATAATAAACTTCCTGAAAATGCAACAAAACTACCTATTAAGAAATTTTAAGCATATATAAAAGGTAGTCTTTTGAAGAAAGCTTATTATAATATAAATGACTATAATTATTTATATGAATGCATGGCCTCATGTCGCTCTGCCCTCAGACAGTTAACCGACAACTTGAAATGTATAAGCTCTCTTGTATTAGTATTTCGTAGTTAAGGTAGTTATAAGACGAATCATATAAAAAAACGTTAGGACTAAGGCGAGTTTCTTGCCAGTTCTTCTCGGGCGTGGGTTAGGATGAATTGGCACCTAAATTCACCTAGTATGTAAGACATTTCAAAGTGATCCTTGTGATTCTATGAATAACATATTTTTTGACACTGATTTTGACTATCCTTTATAGTTAAGGGACATAATTTATGGTCATTGCACCATTCTGCTTATTTATCTCAAAATTAGGTTATTTAGCTCCTAATTTCTAAACTATTATTAGTCTGCCACTTCTCTGAGCTACAATGATCTACGATACGATACTCTTTTAGCCTTGAAAGGCTTTACATTACGCAGACTAGTATAATGTTAATAAAACCAAGATTCCTTAGAGGAAAAGTTTGGACTTATTAACGCAAGATGGCGGCCCTACTTCTCTACTTCTCTATGGCGTGACCTAAACATGCAAGAGCATGCGCAATAGGACCCGCGGGAAATTATCTCTCATTTCACTGTTCCTTCTCTTTCCCTCTACTAGGATTTCCAATGCACAAGCAAATTTTTATTTTTCTCAATTTGCAAGCTAAAAAGCAATATTACGTTAAAACAAAGTGATATAATAAAGAAAACTACTATTCGTGTTCAGTTTTTTAATTTGAACTTTACAATGACTTGTGAATGAGCAACTAATGAGTGTTGAAGTTTAAATCCTAGATCGCGCTATCGAAGTATTTCGTCAGGTATCACATAAACAAGTTGTGATAATAAATTCATTGGGAGGGTCCGTAGCTACTGCGTAAACCGGTGCTGGCGAGGAGCCGGTCTAAATCCTCTCCATCATAATGAGTTGACTACCACATCTCACCATGATTACTTTCTTATCCCAATAAGAATATTGAATAATTAAACAGATGAAAGTGAAAAAGAGTTAATGCTCACCCCAACGCTAGTAGCTGATTTGACCTTCCTTTTGCTCTTTAATGCATCTATCGACACAATATAATATAGCTTTATCCTCTTTATAAAATAAAATGTATTATATGTAGTATATCAGTCATTTTTTGAAATAGATGATGCTGTATGAAATGTCTGGCATTATTTATTTATAATCACAACGAGTGCACGAAAGGAGCTTCTGAGGCGCACTTTAATCTTTTCACTACACTGGTTAGAAATAACTAGTGACAAGGTGAGAAGAAGAAAAAGAAACGTGAAGTTTAAGTATGCTCTGTTCTAGTCATTCTTGTGTTAATGAATAGAGATGACAACAAATTTAAATAACTCATTTGCTAGTGTGTGAATAGTCACACATTTATATGATAACTAGCTGCTGCCCGCGGCTTCGTACTCGTGGTACCTACATAAAAAGTAGTCTACGTCCTTTTCCAAGGTCCCATCTATCTCTATACCAAAATTCATCAAAATCGGTTCAACGGTTTAGGCGTGAAAACGCGATAGACAGACAGACAGACAGAGCTACTTTCGCATTTTTAATATTAGTAGGGTAGTAGGGATAATAGGACAGACTCGTATTCTTTACTTACGAAATTACCGATCATGCTCTTTTAAATTTAAATATTTATATTGATTTATTTACATTACTGCCTTGCGCTAGTTTTGCAAAAACTCGAAAAACAATTTTACGTTATAGAAAGTTCACTGGTCATCTAATCAATTAGAAATACAATAATAATAAAACGTTTACTTTGCGCTACAAAATGTTAAACTTCTAAGGTTATGTACCAAATAATAATAATTAAATGACAGCAAAACAGGACCCCACTCAGTGTAACCTAGGAGAGGCGTATTACACATTATGTATTACACTAGCTTCTGTCCGCTGAAATGTTAAAAATGATGTTTTGATGAATTAACCCTTCAATCATCACATTGAAAATGTGATTGTGTTATGACATTACGTAAATTTTTTGTCAAGTGTTTCGAGTGCATTCAGTACTTGGTGTTACCCCCTCTAGTTGTTAAAACTGCCTGCAATCTTCTCGGCATGCTTTTGATTAGGTTATCATATCAATGAAGTATTGTAGTATTCGGTTCCACATCTCCTATGTTTGTTGGTGTTGGATCCCGCTGTTTTACTTGTTTGCCGAGCTTATCTATAAAGTTTTCGTTGGGATTTAAGTCTGGCGAGGTTGCTTGCCACGGCAAAACGTCAATTTCAACCTCTCGAAGATACCCCGAAACTATCGCTGATGTGTGGGGCCGTGGATTGTCCTGCATTTATTGAAAATTATCTCCGATGGGGCAAAGGGCATGACCATTGGTTCTAAGATGTAATTTACGTACCGAGCCGCAGTCCGGGATCCATTTTCTACGATGTGTAACTCCGTACGTGCCCCTATGCAAATGCCGCCCCATACCATCACTGACCCTCTACCATATGACTCTCTTCCGACAATGTAACACAGAGCGTATCTTTCTCCGGGTCGTCTCCAAACTTTGGCTTAAGACAAAACATAGACTCGTCAGTGAACAATATTACCCAAACAATATTACAGTCATCATTATTCCAATTTCGATATGAGCGAGCAAAGTTAGCCCGAGCTACTCGATGCTCTGTGGTAAGTAAATGTCCTCTAGCTGGCAAGTACGGCTTTATTCCAGCTTCTTTAAGTCTTCTTCTTACGGTTTTAGTGCTAATTGTCACCTGTCGAACGTCCTGGAGTGTAGATCTGACTTCAGAAGAAGTCAAAGTGCGATTTCTCAGAACACTGCTCGCCATAAATCGATCGTCTCTCGCTGATGAGACACTCTTGTGACCTTGCCCTGCACGTCTCGTGTACTCTCCAGTCTGCCGGTAACGTTTTAAAATTCGAAAGATGACGTATTTAGAAACTCGCAATGTTTGAGCCACTTCTTTATAACTGCGACCATTTTCAATTAAAGTAACAGCTTTGGAAACCTGAGCTACGCTAAGATCCGGCATTGTGCTTTTAGGTATTAATTGATGTGTAAGGACTACTATTGCAATACGTTTTTGTTAAAAAACTTGAAAAAGGACAGATTTTATGAAATTAATACGTATACGTCAGCAAAATTATTCCAATAGACTAGTAAAAATAACAAATAAACGAAAAAACAAATGAAAGCCTATTAAAGTAATTCTATTTCAAATAATATTTGAAAAAAGATTTATTTAAATATTAATGTAAATGTGGCCAGTTTGTACTAAGAACTTTTTGTACATCATCATCATCATCATCATAACAGCCTTTAGGAAGTCCACTGCGTGACATAGGCCTCCCCAATTGATTTCCAGGAAGAACGATTTTGAGCCCTCTCCATCCACCGACTTACTGCGATCTTTACTATGTCGTCAGTCCATCGGGTGGAGGGTTGCCCTACGCTTCGTTTTCCTGTCCTTGGTCGCCATGCGAGAACTTTTACTCCCCAACGGTTATCAGTTCTGCGAGCTATATGGCCTGCCCATTCCTACTTCAACTTGCAAATTTTGAGTGCTATGTCGGTGACTTTGGTTCTTCTACGGATTTCCTAGTTGCGGATTTTATCACGTAGTGAAACACCCAACATAGCTCTCTTCATAGCTCGTTGCGCGACTCTAAGCTTGTGTATGAGGCCAATAGTTAGCGACCAAGTCTCAGTTCCATATGTCATCACTGGCAACACGCACTGATTAAAGACTTTCGTCTTGAGGCTCTGCGGTATCTGTGACGAGAAGATGTGCCGTAATTTCCCGAACGCTGCCCATCCGAATTGGATTCGTCGGCTGCCCTCTTTGTCGAAGTTGGACTTGCCTAGTGGAATCGTATGACCCAAATAGACATAATGGTCTAAAACTTCGATTATATTGCTCTCAATATGTACCGGTACGGGTGCAACATGAGCATTTGACATGATTTTTGTCTTGCTCATGTTCATTTTAAGTAGGTCTGTTGGGAGACGATATTAAGGTCGCTGAGCATTGTGCCAAGGTCTTCCAGCGATTCTGCCATAATGACTATATCGTCGGCAAATCGAAGGTGAGTGATGTGTTCGCCATTGATGTTGATACCATGTCAGCAAGAGCTTGAAAACATCCTCCAATGCAGAGGTGAACAGTTTCGGAGAAATAACATCTCCGTATCTCACCCCTTTATGCAATGGGATTGGATTCGTGCTCTGGCCCTGGAGTCGGATAGACATGGTGGCGCTACTGTACAGACATTTCGATACTTTTGAACACGATATACCGATAATCGATTTAGCACCGCTGGAGTGACCGCAACACTGCCCAGGTTTCAACAGAATCAAAGGCTTTCTCATAGTCCACAAACGCTAAACAAAGTGGCCGGTTATACTCTTCAGTCTTCTGTATAACCTGCCGGAGCGTATGGATGTAGTCTATGGTGTTAAAGTCTTTTCGGAACCCGGCTTGTTCGGAAGGCTGGAAGTCGTCAAACCTACGAGCGAGACGATTAGTAACTACTCTCGAAAACAGCTTATAGACATGGCTCAACAGCAAGATGGGCCTGTAATTCTTTAAGAGGGTGTTATCCCCTTTCTTAAAGAACAGTACCACGACGCTCCTGTTCCACGCCTCTGGCGTAGTCCCCTCGAGAATGACAGAGTTGAACAGCTTCTGGAGGACCTTAAGTACCGGTGTTCCACACGCTCTCAGAAGCTCTGTCGTTACTCCGTCTTCCCCCGGTGCCTTGTTGTTCTTAAGCTGCTTGAGAGCCATTCGAATCTTGTATAGGCTGACGTCCGGAATGTCTTCTGTGTAATGTCGGGATAGGCGGGCTCTTGCATCGCTAGTCGTGCTTGTAGTAGGACTTTGCGATGAGGTGTACAGTTGTCCATAGAACTTCTCGAGCTCTCGTAAAATTTCTAGCTTCCAGGAAACGACACTGCCACTGTCAGTCTTCAGCTTCGTCAACAGGCTTTGCCCAATAGACAGATCTCTCGCGAACCCTTTGGAGCCTTGATTGCGCTCTATTGATTGCGTTCTTTATATTAGAAGTATTATAGAGACGCAAATCGCGTCGCATAGACTTAGAGATCTGTTTATTGAGCGTACTGTATTTCGACATGTGCACTAAAGACTGCAGTTTCATTTCGCTACGTTCTGCCATGAGTTTTAGAGTTTGTTCAGAGAATTTTTGGGTTCTACCTTTACGCTGGGTCTTACAGAACTTTTACCCAAGGGCATGGACAATTTCTACCGGCCCGTCATTTATTTCGTCCACGGATTCGCATTCGGCGAGGTATAGGAAGCGATCTTGAAGTTCCAACTGAAAGCTCTCGGGGTTTGGGATTTGGGCAGGACTTGGGCAAAGAGTAGATTACATCAGACGGGACCTTTCTAGCTTTACGTTAAGATTGAAAGAGCCTCTAACCATTCGGTGATCACTGCCGGTTTTGACCCTGTTGATCACTGAGACATCATTAAATATTTGCTTTTTTGTTGTCATGATGAAATCTATCTCGCGTTTGTGTCCACCGGGGTGAAGTCAAGTCCATTTCCTGGAAGACCGCTTCTTGAAAAAAGAGTTCATCATAAAGAGTCCTTCTTTTTCCATGAAGTCAGCCAATCGCTGACCCCGTTGGTTCCGCTGTCCAAATCCAAATTGCCCCACTCTCAGTTCATCGCCGTTCCTCATACCTAGCCGCGCGTTGAAGTCCCCCATCACTACCGTAAAGTGTGTTTTCGAGGCTTGCATGACATTTGAAATGTCATCATACATAGCCTCCACTTCATCATCTGGACGTTTCGAGTGAGGTGCGTACACCTGTATGACCTTAAGCGAATACCGTTTGGTTATTCTGAGTATAAGGTATACCACCCTGCTCGACACGCTTTCGATCTTCACAATGTTGTTAACGAGAGATTTGTGGACGAGAAACACAACACCGTGCTGAGATAGTTGATCGCCCTCCCGGTAGTAAAATAAGTTGCCGGAATTTAGGATTATTATGTCCTCTCCCTCTCTTCGGACTTCTGATAACCCTTTAATATCCCAGTGCAACTTATTTACTACTTCTTCCAGCTCTATCAACTTCTCGTCGGTCCTCAGTGTGCCTGCGTTGTATGTTGCTAGGGCCAGGGGTCGTTGGGATTGGTAGCTGGACCTCTGCCGGAGATTGTTCGCACTCCCTGTTCCGCCGTTACCGTGGCCGCCACCTATGCCAGGAATAGTGGAACTGCCGGGAACTGGGGGCCGTCTTCTATTTGTGTACATCATTTTGGGGGTTTTGCCATAGTCACCACGCTTGGCAGGCGGATTGGTGGCCGCAGATTTAGTGTTAAGCACTCGGGGGGTGCTGCTGCCCAATCCCCCGGGGTGTGTGCCCTTAGTCGCCTTTTACGACATCAACGGGACGAGATGGAGGGGTCCTATTCTATGCCGGAACCACCACGGCTAACTTACTTACACGACTACTTTTTGTACATATTTTAGTATTTTCTTTGATTTATGAAGCGTTCCTCTAAATAAGTCCATGAATGTATTATAGTCTGCCTGTCTCTCTGAGCTACAATGAACTACGATACGATATTTTTTTGCCTTTCAACCATTACACTGATTAGTACTCGCTTATTGGTCGAATTTCGACCATAATTAAATTTAATGTATTGTTTTTAATGGATAATTAAAAAACAATATTAGCATTCTGCACTCCTACTCTATATGAACTATAAGTGTGCGAAATTCTATACTCCACCGTCTTCGCAATTTTAGTAAAAAGGGGTGCAAAGTTTTTGCTACACGTATTTATATATAGATAACCCCAAGATTCCATATAGAAAAAGTTTGGTCTTATTTTCGCTAGATGGCACCACTAACCATAATGGTTATTTACCTACTGGTCTATGGCAAAATTCAAAATTCAATATTTATTTGTTCAATAAAATCAGAAGAAGAAGCAGTGTGCAGAAGCAATGTGTAGAAGCGTACACATTGCCCTATAAAACACTTATAAACTTTAGCGAGCCTAACAGCGGGAACAGCGAGTTTATCATTATTTCTAGTGTTAATACTATGATTATCGCATTTTTTTTTAAATAAATGAACATTTTTGTGCACGTACATTAAATTTCCGTATATATACTGACAAGGCCCTGTCATAATATTAATTTCTTTAAACTTACTTCTAAGTGATTCTCTAGGGCCCATGTTATAAATTGCACAAACAGCCCTCTTCTGCAACACAAATATGGTGTTAATATCAGCAGCACTCCCCCACAACAGAATGCCATACGACATAATGCTATGAAAGTAGTTGAAGTAAACGAGTCTAGCGGTATCTACGTCGGTAAAATGACGGATCTTTTTAACAGCGTATGCCGCAGAGCTGTTTCTCTTCGACAATTTATCTATGTGCGGGCCCCATTGCAGCTTATTATCTAAAGTAATGCCTAAGAACACTGTGGTGTCGACGATATCTATCTTTTCGTTTTAATTTTCACATTAGCATTCACCTGTTTAACTTTGGGCAGTATAAAACGAATGCATTTAGTTTTTTTCTCGTTAAGTAATAAGTTGTTTACATTAAACCATGTTACAACTTTAGAGATTGCATTGTTTACATCGTCAAGATTAGTAAGTCGTCGATTTAATTTAAATAAAAGTGAAGTGTCATCAGTAAACAGTACAATCTCGTGATCATCCTTTACAAGTTTAGGTAGATCATTTATATAAATTAAAACAAGAATGGCCCGAGTATTGATCCTTGTGGTACACCCATTTTTATCATTGACTCCGGAGAACGCATTCCATTTATATCTACTCGTTGTGTTCGGTCACTTAAGTAGGATGTAAAAAGCTTAAGTGAAACTCCCTTAACACCATAGTGATGTAGTTTGCTGATTAGAGTTTCATGATGAACGCAATCAAAAGCTTTCGACAGATCACAAAAAATACCTAAGGCATCGCGTGATTCTTCCCAGATATCAAAAATATGTGATATTAACTCAACACCGGCATCAGTCGTTGAGCGTCTCTTTGTAAATCCGAATTGTTTACTGTCAAGTAAATTGTTGATATTAAAATGCCGTTGTTATTGGTTAAGCATAAGTTTTTCAAATATTTTACTAAATGTAGGAAGTAAAGTAGGTCTATGTCTCAGTCTAAGTAGGTCTAAAGTTACTAGGATCGGAATGACTACCTGATTTGAACAGAGGTATGATCTTGCTATGTTTCATTAAATCAGGAAATACTCCACTGTCAATACATTGATTAAATATGAAAGCTAGATCTGGTGCAATAATGTCAATTAGTGGTTTTATAACACTGACAGAATTGCCCCAGAGATCGGTGGTCTTTTTTACATTATTCATTTTGAATGCCTTAACGTGACCCAAACATGCAAGAGCAAGCGCAATAGGACCCGCGGGAAATTATATGCCCCATTTCACTGTGCCTTTCCTTCTCTCTACTGGCATTTTCAATGCACAAGCATGTTTTTATTTTTCTCAATTGACAAGCTATTTAAGCAAGATAGCATAAAATTATAAAATGATACAATAAATCAAAACAACTAATTCCTATTCAATTTTAGATTTTAAGCTTTATAATGACTTGTGAATGCATTAAGAATAAGGTTTGAAGTTTAAATTCTGGATCGCACTATCGAAGTATTTTGTCCGATATCATCAACAAGTCAACAAGTTGTGACAGCAACTTCACTGGGAGGGTCCGTAGCTACTGCGTAAACCAGTGCTGGCGAGGAGCCGGTCTTAATCCTTTCCATCATAATGAGTTGTCTACCACATCTCACCATGATTACCTTCTTATCTCAATAAGAATATTGATTACACATGAAAGTTAAAAAGAGTTCATGCTCAACCCAATACTAGTAGCTAATTTGACCTTCCTTTTGCTTTTTAATTCATCTATCGACTCAATATAATATACCGCTATCTTCTCTAAATCAGTCATGTAGTCCTATAACACAAGCTCTGCTTACTTTGGGGCTAGATGATGTTGTAAAAAATGTCTTGCATTATTTATCACTACATAGTATAAAACAAAGGCGCTTCCAGCTCTCTGTCTGTCCCTATGTATGCTAAGATCTTTACTACGCAACGGATTTTGATGCGGTTGTTTTAATAGATTGAGTGATTTAAGAGGAAAGTTTATATGTATAATATAGTAGATATACACTGATCATTTTAAAGGTTTCTAATCACATTAGACATTCTGGAGTATATTTAATATCACATAAGTAGTTAGCGTGACGTTTAGGTATGCTCTGTCCTTATCATTCCCGTGTTAATTAATAGAGATGACAACATATTTAAACAACTCTTTAGTTTTTGTGCGACTCGTGGTCTTTACTTACGAAGTTGCCGTTCATGCATATTAAATTTAAATATTTTTTTGAAATATATAAAACGGAAACTTCATAAAGCCTTAAGTGAAACTTAAAGACATAATCAATCATTCAAATATCAATTTATAATTTCAATTCATTTAATTAATTGCCGTACTAGTTTCGCTATTTTTAAATTTTTTTTGCTTAATGCGATTTATGACTTATACAATCAAATCAATATTATGGTGTACGAAGTTCACAGGGTCATTTTATTAATTAATAATAAAAAATAAATATTAAACACTACCATACTAAACTCAATACCATAACCATACTAATGATAATCTAAATATTTTTTAACTTATGATTATCCAAAGCGATTAACCAAATCTACGCAGTCATTTAATTTGTGAAAATATTAGATAGGTATTATAATTTCGAGGGTGTATTAATACAAATTCTTAGCGCCATCTGCCGAATGAGTCGGTACTCATTCGATTCATTCACCTGTTATGTATGTTCACTGTGCGACTGGGGGTTCCAATCCTTATTTTATTCGCTGTTTCTATTTCGTAATACTAAATGAGTTTAACCTTCTGACCCGAGATGTCGTTATTAGGTATTTGTCTATATAAAAAACTGTAAAGGAAGTATAGCAGCTGTAACATAGGTTTACCTAGCACAGCTGCTAATGAACTTGTGTAACTATTCATAATTAGATTTAAGTACATCCATTGTATATTTTTTAACTAGTACGTACTTACGTATTTAGTTAGTTTACATTTTTATTGTTTTTTCTTGTTGGATGCTAAATAAATATTATTATTATTATTATAAAAAGCCAACATTTTTGACAGAAAAACTAAACTCTTATTTTACAATAACATAAACATACTCGTATACGGGCTTGCTTATATATACGCCTCTCAAATCGAATATTGCGCAAATACTGCATAAAATTCGCCCTGTTACTATCTTACAAAAAATATGGCACTATTTTAATTAATATTTAGTAATGACAAAAGGTGAGAGATGTTTATAAGGCCGATAATCTTAGAGCATGCTTGCAAAATGTGCGGGAATATTTTGGTTTACTAGGACTTACAACGCGGTAGGATTTCCGCTTAAAATACCTAAAACTTCACTTCCTCCAAATATCAAAATATTTAGCTGTACAAGTTACAAGTTATGTTTTTGATGGCATCTCATTTCTTTTTGTAGATAGTCCTACTTTATTACAAGTTACCTTTGATCATAATTATATCTAGCTACCTATCTACACCTAATTATTCTGTACGGTTACATACCTACATAAGTTTTCTACCTAATCAGCGCAATAGATTATTACGATGAGTGCAACGACAGTGACCGCGCGAGACAGTCACGATGAGCGCGAATCGTTTACTTTTACACAATATTGTAATTAGTGAATAAAACTTTTAACTTTTGGTGATAATATACTTTTTCATCAATGTGCACTACAACTAATTAACTTTAACGTACAGTCTCAACTGGGATCGTACATATGGATGGTCCTTCGAGTTTAGGCAATTTGGTGCGTTTTGTGACTTAAGGTAACGAAAGCGAATCGGCGGCCCGGCCTCCCACAAGCGGGTCTCACCGGGCTGATTGAGAAGGCGCATATTTCGTTGCGGAGAGTCGCAGGTGTGCTGAATGCCAAAAAGACATTCGAGTGTTAACGAATATTCCATCGTGGACTACGTGGATCATCGGATTACGCTTGGAGTAGAAGATTTAAGTAACCTACGTATTATAGGTACTTATTAACCAATCTTCGTGTCCTGAACCAACTACGGAAAAATAATACACTGCTTCACTAGTGAACGTTAACTAACTTGAACTTTAACTACAAGAAAAAATGGAGGAACTTACAAAACAAGTAAGTTGCTTTGAGAACATAAAAACATTATGTTCTAACTACAAAAAAGACGGGAGTTCCAGAAAAACTATCGACTACTTAAACAAACGTCTGGAACTCTTGGAAGAATACTGGGTTGCATTTCACGAGAGAAATGAAATAATCGTGTCAAAAATTGAGGATAAGAGCCAACATAACTACTTTACTAGCAACGTTTATGGGAAAACCAAAGAACTTTACGAAGCAACTAAGGAAAACATTATGCAACTACTGATCTCACATCGACAACAAGAGAAAGATGAGACACTGGATTCTAGCATTGACTTCGACCTATCTGGGCTGCTGGAACCTACAGTCAAAGAACAAGATGTCAAGCCTGGCGAATAAACAAAAAGAATGATGGGCCGTCAAGAGTGTAACTTTAAGGCTTTAGAAAGAGCAATGTTAAAAGTTAACACTGAATTAATGAACGAAAAATGGGAACTTGAAGATCATCTTTCAATCCTGAAACATAAATGGGACGTTATTGACAAACAACACTGGCAGCTAGAAGATGCTCTACAAGGGTTGGATTTGAGTGACTACTGCACTAAATATGAAAATATTGAAGTAAAGTACGACGAATTAAGAAAGCAACTAAATAACAAGATCTGGTCTAACATACACTATGAAAAATCGACTCCTAAAATCGAGATACCAGAATTTCACGGTGACTACATTCGCTGGATTTCGTTTAAAGACCTCTTTATAGAAACTATACATAAGAATCCTACCATCTTCATAACGCAAAAAATGCAACACCTCAAAACTAAACTTAAAGGGGAAGCTGAGCGCTTAGTACAACATCTCACTGTTAGTGCTGAAAACTACGATTCGTGCTGGGAAATACTAACAAACCGCTACGACAATCGTCGCCTCCAATTTACGACGTTAATGAACGTGATGCAGCAACTTCCGGTCATCCAGACTCCAAACACCTACAACATCAAGAAAATGCATGATGTCGTTACCGAAAGCGTAAACGGGCTTACTAACATGAGCGTGGACGTAACGAGCTAGGGCCCAATGATCGTGCATTATATGTCACAAAAACTGGATGCCGTAACTTTTAACGAATACCCAAAAGAGATCAAGAATAACAGAGACCTGCCTGATCTTACAGAGTTTCTAAATTTTTTACAAAAACAATTTATGGCATTTGAAACTATAAAAAATCGGCAGAAAGAGGCAAACAATTCTCAGAAAAAAAGTGGAAACTTGAACTCAATCAAACCGACAAACAAGTACAACTGGAAACCAACCTACAATGAAAAACCGCACAATACTGGGAATTCGACCTTATATAAAGACAATAAGAACTATTCGAGAACTTTTTACACTACGTATGGCAAATGTCCTTTGTGCGAGGGGAATCATGTTCTAATGCAATGTACGAAATTCGTCGAAATGAACATTCCAATGCGCAATAGCACCGTCGCAAAACTGAAAGTCTGCAAAAACTGTTTATACAGTCATGAAATACGGATTGTAGCTCGTCAAAAACATGCAAGGAATGTAATATGAAGCATCATACCTTGTTGCACACGAAAAAAAAGTCGAACGAACTAACTAAACCTGAGAAAACTAGCCAAGATAAACCTTCAATTTCAGGTCAACAAACTAAACAGGCTTCTTATCACTCAGCAACTGCAAACACGGAAGTGTTACTGACTACTGTCAAAATAAGAGTCCAGGGAACTGATGGCACTTACAAAACCTTTCGTGGACTACTTGATCAAGGCTCGCAAGTCAACCTGATAACGGAGAATGCTGCTCAGATTCTACGTCTACCAAGGCAAAAACTTAATGCAACTATATCTGGAGTGGGGTCCGTGTCTGGAGACTGTAAGGGGCGGGTACAACTTACCTGCAAATCGATACACAGTGACTTTACTTTCAAAACTCAAGCTTTGGTACTAAAACGGTTAACTAATAATTTACCAAACTGTACCTTTGAAAAAGCTAACTGGCCACATCAGAACTTAAAACTTGGCGACCCTGACTACAATATGACTCCATTGACTTACTTCTATCGGCAGACGTCTATGCAGATATAATAATGGACGGCGTTTTAAGAGGAGATCAGCACTCCCCAGTCGCACAACAAACACAACTAGGCTGGATATTATGTGGAAAACTGCAGACTTTTAACTGCCACGCCACCATCATCAACCTCACCGATATAGCTAAGTACTGGGAGAGCGAAGACATCACTGAAACTGAGGATATCAACCACGATGACCAATGCGAAATTCACTTCCAAAAAACAACTACAAGAGCTACAGATGGGAAATACATAGTCAGTATGCCAATGGTGAAAAACTTTGAAGTCGAGCTCGGCGAATCCAGGTTAAGCGCGGTCTCACAGTTTTTACAACTCGAAAAAAGACTAACTAAAAACGAAAAACTATTTACAATGTACAAAGAATTCATGAAGGAATACTTAGAACTCGAACACATGAAACTTACGTCAAAAAATCCAACTGATGAAGGTCAGCAATGCTACTTACCTCACCATGGAGTACTGCGAGAAAACTCGGCTACTACGAAACTACGAGTAGTATTCAACGCATCTAACAAAACTAAAAGCGGCAAAAGTTTAAATTCACTGATGGAAAAAGGGCCTAATCTACAAAAAGATATACAAGCTCTGGTCTTGAAGTGGAAAACCTACAAATACGCTTATACAGCCGACATTGAGATGATGTATCGATGTTTATGGCTAACTAAAAACCAACAGTCACTGCAAAAAATCGTTTGGCGATCTTCACCTAATGAGGCACTTCAAGAATACACTCTGCGTACATTGACATATGGTACAAAATGTGCACCGTGGCTAGCTATGCGAACACTCAAGCAACTGGCATTAGATGACGGACACAAGTACCCAGCGGCTGCCAAAATACTGCAAACTCAGTTTTATTTGGATGATTTAGTCAGCGGCCATAACTCACTGGAAAAAGCCAAAGAAATACAAAGTTTTTTGATCAAACTAATTAAACATGGAGGCATGAACCTGCGGAAATGGTCGGCCAACTGTCCGGAACTACTTGAACAACTTAAAGAAGATCAAATATCGACTAAACACATTTTCGACTTCGAAGACGAAAACACAAAAACACTCTGTCTCGCATGGAATCCTGCACATTCATGTTTAACTGGAACTTAGCAGAAAATACTACAAAAACTCTCACAAAAAGAACTCTGCTATCGGAGATATCGCAACTCTATGATCCAATGGGATGGCTTTCGCCAGTAACTGTGATGGCTAAGATAATTTTTCAACAAGTATGGGAACTAAAATTAGAATGGGACGAGCAATTGACTAATAGAATTCAAGACGACTGGCTTAAACTAAAGGCTGAAATACCTGAGCTGAAATCTGTCAAAATAAAAAGATGGATCGGAGGTATTGAGAAAAATATTGAACTACTGGGATTCAGTGACGCAAGCGAAAAAGCCTACTCATGCGTCATATACTCGCGTGTAATAGATGAATATAATCAGCCAGTACTGAACTTACTTGCCGACAAAACAAGGGCTGCCCCAATCGCACAAAAAATGACATTGCCTCGTCTTGAGCTCTGTGGAGCTCTACTATTAGCTCAACTGATGCAAAAAGCTAAAAATTCACTAAACGAAAATAACATTACTATATGGGCCTGGAGTGACTCAAAAGTAGTTCTGGCATGGCTGCAGGGAGAACATAAAAAATGGGAAACCTATGTGGAAAACCGAGTGAAGAAAATTAAACAAATTATACCAGCCACACAGTGGGCTTATGTCGAATCAAAAAATAACCCTGCTGACTGTGCAACTAGAGGGGTGAACCCCAAAAAACTGCCCCGATATGCTGAAAACATTCGAAATTCAACAAGAAAATGAAACTATAAACTGCTTATTTTCAACGGACATAGAAATAAAACAAAAAGACACAGCCCTAGCTAAAACTAAAACAAACGACAATATAATCACTGAATTAATAAACAAATGTAGTTCATTAACACGTGTAAACCGCGTCGTTGCAAGAATGATGCGCTTTATAATAAAGACTCGCCCAACGACAACGTGGAAACTTGATGCCGCTCGTGCCGATAGAGCGTTATCTATCTACTTAACAACAACTGAATTACTAGCGTCAATGGAATTGATAGTGCAATTTATTCAAAGAAGCGAGTTTGAAATAGAATATAAATTACTATCTAAAAAACAGGCGCTAAATAGCAAAAATGCAATCTTCAAACTTAACCCATATCTTGAACGAGGAGTCATACGTGTCGGGGGCCGTCTTAACAAGACAAACTTACCACCAGGCATGAAAAATCCTATGATCTTGTCACGAAACGGAAGGTTGACTGAATTAGTAATTGCAGAGGCCCACGCAGCCACTCTGCACGGCGGTGCTCGGCTAAAGCTTGCATACATACGCCAGAGTTACTGGATCGTAGGAGGCACCCGAACAGTAAAAACTCAATTACGTCGGTGCGTGCGTTGCAGCCGGTACAAACCTACAGATAACAACCAGATCATGGCCGACCTGCCATCACATCGAGCTACCCCCTCACGCCCTTTCACACACACAGGAGTGGATTTTACTGGGCATGTCGAGGTCAAACTAAATAAGGGGAGAGGGGTAAAAACTTCAAAAGGCTACATAGCCATTTTCGTGTGCATGGCTACAAAAGCGGTGCATATCGAACTGGTATCAGATCTAAGCACAGAAATGTTCATTGCGGCGTTTCAAAGAATGTGTGCCAGAAAAGGAACGCCTAAACACATGTACTCGGACTGCGGCACCAACTTCATCGGCGCATCGAAGTTTCTGAGAAACGAGAATGTACTGTGGAAAAGTGAACTAGCTCCCCAATTCTTCGATGACATCGGAAAAATGGAAGAAGAGTGGCATTTTAATGCTCCCGCCTGGCCAAGTGCGGGAGGACTCTGGGAGGCCGCCGTTCGATCGATGAAACATCACCTACATCGCATCTTGGGAGATCAAAAACTAACTTACGAGGAGTTTACGACGTTGCTTTGTAAAATAGAAGCGTGTATGAACTCGAGGCCGCTTTGTCCCCTCACAGAGGACCCAGAAGACTACAACTATTTAACTCCTGGGCATTTTCTGACTGGAAGCCCTACAATGACACTACCTCTTTCAAACTGTGAAGAAGAGCGACAATTGAATTTACGCCAAAGATGGCAGCTAACTGAACACATGCTGAACCGATTCTGGAAATTATGGTCTAGCGACTATTTAACTCAACTACAAGCCAGAAGTAAATGAAACAAACAAACTAAAAACCTAGAGAGAGGGGACATCGTCCTTGTCAAGGATAACAACTTACCTCCAGGAAAGTGGGCCATGGGGAAGGTGATCGAAGTACATCCAGGGGAAGACGGTCATGTTAGAGTTTCTACTATCAAACCCCAGTCTGGCATAATGAAGAGACCCATCATCAAACTGTGTAAACTTTTGACTAGCGAAATGGACATTAACCAAAACAACGACGATAAACAAAAAGAAATATCAACGAAAAACTGCAAACGTACCAAAAAAAAAGACTACTTGACTATGTTTGTTGCTTTTTTAACTATGTGTACCTTTGTAACGGGATTACATTGCACTTACGGGGGAAGAAAATATGATGCCGAATGTTCAGATTAACAGCCTTGGAAATGAACGCCCGATCTACTACGATACGATTGGAAAAGTACAGCTGATTCACAATGAATGGATTTTACTAATGTACTATAACCTGACTAACTACTGGCAAGCTACACTAGATATCGAAAACTACTTGGAAGATCTGAAAATGCTGTGTCACATACTGGACTCAAGATTCTGCGAAAATATAATAATGCAGTTTGATCATGAAATAGAACTATTGAAACACTATAACAACATATTACTAGCGCCGCACAAGCATTAATCGGAACATAAAAGGCGCTCTCTGATTGATGGAGTAGGTTACGTCGCAAATAGCTTGTTTGGAGTGTTGGATCAGTGCTTTGCACAGAAATACCAAGAGGACATTCAAGCAATACAGAATAACGAAAAATACCTGCTTGAACTTGTAAAGAACCAAACTACAATCGTGGAAATCGAAAATGAGATTATGAAAAAATAAGATAAGGTCTTATATAAGTTTATTTTAATAAAACTTGATTTTGTTAGCATTAGTAACAAGAAATACGTAGTATGTACGTGCAACGTTACATTACCCCCCTCGTCACAATAGGATTTTTATATATAGATTTATATATAAAAATCCGCACAATTAGGTAGGTAGTTTAATATTCATATATATAAAAAAAAGCATTGAAATAAGTGGTAATTTTTAAAAGAGCTACTTGCGACCTTTCATATTAAGGTAACCATTTTTAATGAAATAGGAGACCCATTATAATAAGATGAAAGTACAATTTATAAAAAAAAATGTTTACACTACCTACACTATAATAACTATTTATTTAAACCTGTTAATTTTAAATCTTTTATATGACATGTACCTATGTCTTTACCTGACATATCTTCCAAAATGTAGACTAAGGGAGATTTTTTCTCTTTAACGCGGCGTTTGATTAATTTTGGAGCCAGCTTCTTGCAAAAGTATTTATCTTTGTCACTCAGAATATAAGTACGCTTCATCACTATATCTCCTACATTGAACTCCGTCAATTGTCGACGCAAGTTATAATGAGACGTATTTTTTACATGCGCATGCCAAAGTTTTGCTTGTACTTTATTAAAAACTTCGGAAAGGCAGCCTAAATTTTCCGCATAACGGTCACGTGGAAGGAACAAAAATTCCTCACCTACCTCATTGTCAACATAATGAGTACCGCAGACGACCAATTCCCTACCAAATACCAAGAATGAAGGAGTGAAGCCGGTCGCCTCATTCACCGAATTGTTAATGGCGAATTGTACCTTGGGAATAAAAACGTCCCATGTACGATGATCATCCTCCACGAATGTTGATATACAGGTTATGATGGTTCTGTTATAATGCTCGACAGTATTGACCTGCGGCGTGTATTTTGGTGTATAATAAACGTTAGGGATGTTGTATTCTTTAAAGCGGGACTGTGTAGCAGTACTGACGAACTGACTACCGTTGTCCATAAATATAGTTTTAGGAGTTCCATGTACCAGGAAGACGGAATCCTGCAAAAACTTACAGACAGCGGCAGAAGTAGCAGATCGCAGGGACAGATCAGACAAAACTTTGTAAAACAACAGGTTACCACTAAAATATAGCTATTATGCTTCCTAGAGACGGGCAAAGGGCCCATGAGGTCGACAGAGATAGCTTGGAATGGACGGCAGCATTGTTTAGGGTGACCCATTTCACCTAAAGTTTGGTGGTTCTGAGCTTTATAAGTGAGACACTTTGCTAAGCAAAGCTAGACGATGGTAAGTTTTAAACACACCAAGATGTCCTGCCGTAGGCTCCGCGTGGTTTTCGAGCATGACCTGCTCACGTAGCTCTGCCGGAACTACTTCTTTCCACGCAAATTCGGAAATTAAGTTAGTCGAGTCATGTTTGTTTTTTGTCAGTCTATAAAGGGAGTTGTTTTTAATAAAAAAAATTGGAAAGTTCTGAGGATTAGTGAGACAAGAATTATAAATGTTTTTGTACCAAAAATCAGAAGTCGAAGAGTGGCAGCCTTAAGTGCTAATCGCGTTAACGGGAACGGCTCTACATAGAGCATCGGGGATGACATTATCAACGCCGCGACGATGTTTAAGTTCAAAGTGAAAAGCGGACAATCGAACACCCCAACGCGCTAACCTACCGGTTGGGTTACTTATTGATAAGGCACTATGGTCTGTAAAGACGGTGAAAGGCTTCCCATTCTCTAAATAACACCTCAAATGTTCTAAAGCTATGACCACAGCAAGAGTTTCACGCTCTGTAATGCTATAGTTTTTCTCTGCGGCTGACAAAGATTTGCTCATGTAAGCTATTGGGTGCTCCTTACCGTCCACGGTTTGGGTTAGCATAGCACCCACACCGAAGTTACTGGCATCGGTATGCACCTCAAATGGCTTATCGTAGTCAGGGCAGGAAAGAACTGGAGTGGAAGCTAAGCATTCTTTCAGCTTGCGGAATGCCAAGTCTGCTTCAGGAGACCAGGTGAAAGGAGGTCCACCCTTCTTGCACGACGTCAACTTATTGAGTGGAGCTGCTATAGTGCTAAAATTGGGGACAAAGCGACGGTACCAGGTAGCTGTCCCGAGGAAACGTTTAATATCCTTTCGACAAGTAGGTGTCGGATAATTGAGGATAGCTTGCACTTTCTCTGGATCGGTACGTAGTCCACCACTATCAACAACATAACCTAGATATTTAAGCTCTCTTCTGAAAAACTTACATTTTTCTAGGTTGATGGTGAGATTAGCCTGCTTCAACTTCTCTAGAACGCGCAGTAAAATAGACACATGGGAATTGAAATCATTCGAGACGATGATGATGTCATCCAAATATGCGAAGACTTTAAGGTCGAATTCACTAAAAAGCATGTCAACCAGCCTCTGCTGAGTTGCCGGAGCATTAGTGAGTCCGAATACGGTACGCTTAAAGCGAAACGTTCCACGATTTGGTACGTAGAAGTTTGTTTGTTTGTGAAGAATGTTTTGTCACGGTCGTTAGGAGCAATAGAAATTTGCTAGAACGCTTTGGATAAATCTAAACTGGTTAAATAACGTGCGTCGTGAAGGTTATCTAAGATCTCAGACACGTAAGGCAAGTTGTACGCATCGCGTTTTGAGACTGCGTTCAACTTACGGCTGTCGAGAAAGAAACGAGGCTGACCATTCTTTTTATTAACAATTAGGACAGGGGACGACCAAGCGCTCTCACAAGGCTCGATTACGTCGAGACCTAGCATCTCGTCCACCTGTTCAATAAGAATGCGCTGCTTTTCCGGGGAAATCCGGTAGTAACGCTGACGAATGGGCTGAGCGTCGCCAGTGTCAATTCGGTGAGAGATTAGCTTGGTCTCACCTAAACCTTAAATTCGGTAGAAATATTTCTAAATTGACATATCATATTGTCTGCCATAGATTTTTCTGAATCAGATAAGTGATCGTAGGCTTGGATGAAAAAGTTACGATCAATGTGAAGGGTAGCAGTAAAGTTATTTGAATTTAAATAAACAATGTTGTTGAGATGATTTGGAAAATTTTTGAATTTATGCCAAAAATCGATGCCTAAAATTAAATCAATATTTATATCTGGAACAACGTAAGCTTTCATGACGTGAAGCATATTATCGAATGTTATGGGCAAGTTCAAATAGCCAAGGCTTGACATAGACTGACCACCTGCTGCTGTGACGGTGATGCTATGATCATTTTGAAGCTCAAAACCTTTTCTGCTCAAAAACACGATAAACATTGTTGCCTATAATCGCTACAGCTGCGCCAGAATCCATCAAAGCATGCATTTTCAAATTATTAATGTGTACGATTGCATAAGGCCTAGGGTCATTATTAGGTTGATTCTGCAGAATTGTATTTATTTTATATGAGCTGAAATATAAACTAATAAATTATAGCCATTTGGCCCAATCTTCACTGTCGAACTTAATAGATGTTTTTTTGTTAGTGTTACAATTCTGCAGACTTACTGGTTTTTTGAAAACTCTGAGTTTTTTTATTGCACGTCGGGCACTGTGGAGTTATAACACCCTCGTGACCGCAGACAAAACAAAGTATTTTACCTTTACCGGCCTTACATTGACGAAGGTTGTGGGTGTTATTACGACACCTCGGACAATAGAGTGTTTTGGGGGTAAGGGACATTGCATGTACATACCGGTTACCATTGTTATCGAGATCATTTTTACTATTGTTGTTGCTAACAGACGGCTTCTGCGATGAATGACCGCTATACGCAAATTCTGGTGCCATGGTATCAGATGTAACTTTAGGTGGCTCACGAAAACCAGCAAGACGTGCCTGGATGTTCTCGTAGTTACGGCATGACGATCTCAGTACATTAATACTATTTATATTGGAGACAGAAGCTAAAGTGCTCGCGTAGCATGGTCTGACATTATGCAACAGGATCTCTAACTTGTCCTCATCAGGAAGTGATTGGGATAGACGAGAGAAAAGCCCGGACATTATTGACAGATAAATAGTGATATTTTCTGTTTCACCCTGAGTCCTAGCACGTATCTCCGAGAGCAGCCTGTAATCATAGTCTGCTTGACTAAAATCATTTTTAAGTGTTAAAACTAGTTCATCCCAATCTGTAATCGAATCTTGAATTCCACGGAACCAGTGTAAAGCGTCCCCAGTGAACAATTCAGTAGCGTACGTCAATAACGTTGACGAAGAAATATTCCTAGCCTTGCTAAATTCCGAAATCCGCTGTATAAAGGATCACACACACGACTTCCCGTCAAACTTGATCTTAGTGAGCTCGCTAGTTACTCCACGTTCGCAGGTCACATTAATGTTAAGAGGGTCACTAGCTGGTTGATTTGAAGGGCAAACAAGAGATGATGACAGTAGAGAATCAACAGCCGTGTCCTTGAGCAAAGTGTGACGATTAAATAACTTGCGGAACTCAGACGCGCATGCATTATAAGCATCCATGTACTGGTCATCACAAACAAGCCGATTAAGTCGGTGGTATATATGATAAAGGTAATTTTGTGCACGCAGTACAGCATTTTTGTCCGGTTTGGAATCGAGAAGACATTTAGACTTTAGATAGGACATCACTTATACCTTTCAAATCATTACTAATTTTAAGTGGGCAATCGAAAATGTCTTCGGAAGGAAATAAGGGCCCTAATTTCGAAATTTGTTTCCTTAAGTCGTCAACTGTATTAGCTGGAGTTTCGCCCCTAATAAGCACTTCATATTCTAACTCAGATTTTTGTAATGATAAAAACTTGTTGGGATATTCCATTATAAGAAAAAGTAAAAAATTATACGTTTTTTTTTGGGAAAAAAAATTTAATAAAAGACTTTGAAAACTTACTCAAGAAGGTTGGGTACATGTACATGTTGGGCATGTACGTGCAACGTTACAGTCTGAAGCCAAACTGATAAGGAGATAAAATTTTGTTGAGCTCAAAATAATGGATCATTCTTTTATTTACTAGCTTTTCAAGAATTTTGTAGAATGCTGGGAGTAAAGAAATTGGTCGGTACTTGGATATAATAGACTTACTGCCGTCCTTGTGTACTGGGGTAACTGACGCTATCTTCCAGCAGTCCGGAAAAACACCAGAGGATAAACTCAGATTCATCACATGTGTCAGAGGTTCTAGGAATAGGTGACAGTATTGTTTCAGTAATGTGTTGGTTAAACCATCTTTACCAGGGGCACTACTACTTTTGAGGGACTTAATGAGGCTCATAATTTCAAGGCAGTCAGTAGGAGACATAAAAAATGAACGTGGAGAGCTAAAGGTTATGTTGATATCCTCTGCTAGATCTTTTTGGTTCTTGCCAAGACATATTAAAATCAGCTAGCTTTTTGCCCACACTTACGAAGTACTCATTGCAAGAGTTCAAAGAGTCAGTGGGAGTTTCTTTAATGCGAAGCAAGTTTGAGGTACAATTACAATCTTCCTTAAGATTCAACTCGCACACATTCTTAATACTTTTCCATAGTTTAGATGGGTTATGCTTATTTATAACAAATTGTTTCTTGTTATACTTTTATCTCAGGTTCCTCGTTAATAGTTTAGAAGAGTTGCGGTATTTACTATAATTTACTGCTATATTTTAGTTGATGCTCTTTATTGTCAGGATGTCTTCTTGTCTCTAGATGGAGAGCATCTTGATGTCTCATTGACCTAATAAGCCCAGGGGTAATCCAGTTTTTACTAATTTGTTTTCTTCGACTTATGTTTATCTTTCTAGAGTTTTGCTTAACAATTGATTCCAACATAGAAGTCAGCCTGTTTGCGGTTGTTGCGTCGGGGATATCCGAGAAATCCGTCCGTGCTCTTCTTGCGCCTCCCACTAGGAGGAGTTCAGTGGTTCAAACACCACAAGAGTAAACGAGAGTGACCGATTTATGAGAACTGACCAATAAGGATTAATGAAAACTTAAAAACTTAAAAATTTGGGACCGCGAGCGACAAGCGTCTGTCTGCCTTGTACAGTGGTATCTGGTCGAATGATTATTTTATTTTTATTTTATCATTATTTATATATAAGTTATTCTTTGATGTATACACTAAACACTAATTGTATTCTAAATTTGAAGTTTTTATATCTGCTAGAAGTGCCTTAGAGTTTTGATGATCGGTCAGTCAGTGAGTGAGTGACAAAATTAAGAAACTTTGACTAGTTATAATTCTTAAACTACTGGTTCAAATTGAATGAAATTTGAAATATACCGTGTTTATACTATGCTTACTTGGTTACTGAAAATTCAGGCTTCTAGATTTATCCTCAACGAAGGTATAGGAGTTCGAAATGGCCTGAACTGGTTCGAGAAAAGAATAGTACGGTCGTGCCGCTTTTTTACTCGACTAGGCGGGGGCACTACTATGCCCCAAGATTTATATACAGAAATGAATAGAATATTATAAAATACATGTGTAACAGTTGAACTTTCCAATGATCATTTAAAACGATGTAATGATAGCTAGTTACTATATACATATATTGTTACTAATTGTATAAATGACGACGTCTGTGGCGCAGTGAGCTAACACCCGCCTGAGACGCAACAGGTTGCGGTCGATTCCCGATGGTTTTAACATTGAAACAAATGTTTGTATGATCTGCAAATATTTGTCTCGAGTCTGGGTCTTTCTATAGGTATGTATTTACAAAAAAGTATATAAGTAGTATATTAGTCATGTGGTAACACAACCTCTGCTTACTTTGGCGCCAGATGATGTTGTGTGAAATGACCGGCATTATTTATTTATTTGTAATAACAAAAACCAGAGCTCTGTCTGATGTGTCTAGTAGTGGCCCCAATTTTCGATCCTGATATTGTGGGTACGAATCCAGTCATGCAATGGGTTTTTTTGAACGAAATGTGAATGTGCGCTATACCGGTACTCCCAAAAGGAATGATAACATCGCGAAGAAACCGGCATTCTAGAACTGAAAATCCTTCGACATCAAATAATCTCACTGCATCTTCTAGACCTGCGTGCCCTGTCGTCGGCTACATCGTCGCTTAATATCAGGCGAGTTCGTGCTCAAATGCTCAATTTTTTTATCTACCTAAGATAAAAAAAAAAGATTTTTATTGCCTTAAAACACGGATAAAACGACGTTTTCTAAAAATGAAACCAAGCTAGATCGATTTATCGCCCCCGAGACAAAACATACAAAATTTCATGAAATACGTTGGAGCCGTTTCTGAGATTCAGATTAATATATACAAGAATTGCTCGTTTAAAGGTTTAATAATATATAGCTAAAGTCAAAGTCAAAGTCAAAGTATATTTATTGCATCATTACATGTTTACAAAGATGTTACAACTTATATTGGTTGTAATCTACTCTTTATGGGCGTACAATTATTTAAAGTTTACAATAATAGAAATAAAATATTATTCTGAAATAATTAAATAATAAGCAATAATAAGGATAAGAAGAAATAAATATTGCATGTTAAACATTGATACATAGGTCATAATAATAAATAAAAAATAATAAAATCAAGAATAATAAAACGGCAATAGAACAAAGCAAAAAATACAAAAAATTTATTAAATTAAATTAATACACATGACATGTCACATACATTACAATTTTTGTTCAAAGGGAATTAAATAAATCAGGAAATGCATTACTTTGTCATATTATCAATAGAATTATCCGTCATAAACTCATTAATTGTATAATAACATTTATCATTTAATATTACTTTTAACCTTTTCTGAAACAACGAAGTTGGTAATGCTCTCAATGATAGAAGTAACTTATTGTAGATGAATGGAGCCATACTGAAGATACTTTTGCGCATCAGAGCTGGTTTAGAGCTACGGACACAAACTTTATATTCGTCTCGTCGGTTACGAGGAACGACGTCAGACAGCTGACAAAACAGGTCCGGACTGTGCCTGACAAACATAACCGTTTCCAAAATATACAGCGAGGGAACATATAAAATTTTGTATTTATTAAAGAATGGTTTGCAAGTATCTGTTATTTTAAGATGAAACATTGTAGAGCAATGTTATGAATGAATACATCTTCTTTGGTATTTAAAAACTTTGTCGACATCAGTGGAGTTCCCCCAAAATATCACACCGTACCTGATATTTGAGGCGATAAGGCCGTGGTATGCAATGAGTAAAGTTTCCTCATTAACTATTGGGGACAGTTTATATAAAACATAGACAAGGCTGTTAATTTTTTTACACAGATTTTCTACATGTGGCTTCCAGTTAAATTTTTTGTCAATATTGATTCCTAAAAATTTAGTGGTGTTAACTTCCTCAATTGTATTATTTTTATGTTGTATGTCAAGATTGGGTAAAGCAGCATTGTCGCGTTGTCTGAAATGAATTATTTTCGTTTTATTTATATTTATTTTCAAATATTTATTATCTAACCATTCTATTATTGATGTCAGTGCTAGATTTATGTCATTTTTATAAGTGTCAATATTATTACAAGTTATAGTCACAGTATTATCGTCTGCAAATAAGGACATAGGTTGTGTGGTAGTTTAGGCAGATCGTTTATATAAACAATAAAAAGCAGTGGGCCCAGTACACTCCCTTGGGGAACGCCGTACTTTATAATACGTTCCTCAGATACATAGACTTCTTCTATTTTAGTTTTACTATTTATTTTAGTTATTTGAGTTATCTGTTTTCGGTTTTCTAAATAGGGTTTTATTAATTGTAGACAATTTCCTCTAATGCCATAGTTTTCAAGTTTTATCAGCAATATACTGTGTTGGACATAATCGAATGCTTGAGTCATATCACAGAAAATCGAGCATACTGGTGTTTTTTTATTTATATTACTTGTTACACGAAAAAGAAAATCATATAGAGCCATATTAATGGTTTTATTTTCTCTAAACCCTTTTTGTTCATTACAATATTTTATCATATTTTATCATCATATCAATCATATTTTATTTGATTCTAAATAATTATTAATTAATTTATAAATGTATTTTTCAAATATCTTTGATATAACTGGTGTAAGCGAAATTGGTCTGTAATTTTCCATACATTCTTTACTCTGTTTTTTTATGCAGAGGTTTAATTATCGATACCTTTAATGCATCTCGAAACACACCTGCGCTAATACATAAATTAATAATATGGCTAATTGGTGTGCTTACACAATGTGCTACGGCTTTAATTATTTTTGTAGAGATACCATCATACCCAACGCTACTCGTATTGTTGAGCGAATATATTATTTAAAGGATGTCAGTGGATACACATGGTTTTAAAAATATAGTCTTTATGACTTGTCATTAATTTGGTTACATTTTTTCCAGAGTTTTTAATTGGACTTATTTAATTTTATGGACTTACTTATAGTTATTATAGTTATTAAACAAATTTGCTATATCTTGACAATTTGTTATCAGTTTGCTGTTTATTTAAATTTTTTCTATAGTACCTTTTGGTATGATCTGTTTTGTGCTATTTATTATACCCCAAGAAGTTTTACTTTTATTTTTTGATGCTTGCTTTTTGCGTTAGCTTTACAATTCTTTTAAGTATTTTGGAGTAGTTTTTATATGTTTTTATTTACTTCTGAGGGTGTTTTCCTAAGTTCCCAAAGAAGTTTTCTCTTTTTCTTACAACAAAGTTTTATACCACGTGAAACCCAAGGTACCGGTTTAGAAGTCTTCACAGTAATTAATTTGTGAGGAAAACAAAGGTCATAAAATAACGTAAACATTTCAATAAATATATTATATGCGACGTTGGGGTCTGTTTCAATATATATTTCAGAAAAGGACATGTTCCCAAGAATCTCACTGAACTTCTCTATATTGTCAGCTGAATAATCTCGTCTCTTAATACGCCAATACTTTAAACATGCTAGGTTTTTGATTGGACATTTAATGAGCTGTGATGTTTGATCCGACAATGCAAACTCTATTACCTCAGTTATGCATGGTTTTTAAAAATTGTGCGCAAAGTTATCAATACATGTACGGCTCTTCAATCGCGTGAAGAATCGGGTCATTCAATCGGGTTGTTCAAGAGCAAGTCTGAGATCAAAATTTAAAAGTAAGCATTCAAAGTCAAGGGTTACATTATTTCGTTTTAGTATGTCAACGTTAAAGTCACCAGCCACTACAATATTCTCGTATGATCTTTTTGATAACTAATGTAGATCTTTTTTAAAGCAATTAATAAATATGTCAAAATTATTTAATTTAGGAGTACACATAGAATATCAATGTTATAGCTAGTCTGTACTACTGCACAACATTCAAATATACCGATCACTGAGAAATCCGATATTTTCTTTAACTCTATCCATTTGTGTTCGTTATGTATGAGGATGCAGGCTCCACCGCTTGTATTGTATTGTGGCTTGTATTATTCATCATGAGTTCATCTAAGCACACAGTAAGTAAGTTTGACTTGTTAAGAAGTCCCGCGATGTTTTGATGGAGTATATATAACATATTATTCAAGAAAAAACTGGTTTTTCATCTGACTATGCTCAACAGACAGTCCTGTTTGGGAATAGATTGGCAGAATAGTTACTGAATATTTTTCATCTATTTAATGTATAGTTCTAATATTTTTTATCAATTTAATTGGGTAAAAAACACAATCTACTACATATTAACAAAAATAAACTAATATATTAATTTTAAACATTTTAAAATGTTACATTTTTTCCAGAGTTTTTAATTGGACTTATTTAATTTTATGGACTTACTTATAGTTATTATAGTTATTAAACAAATTTGCTATATCTTGACAATTTGTTATCAGTTTGCTGTTTATTTAAATTTTTTCTATAGTACCTTTTGGTATGATCTGTTTTGTGCTATTTATTATACCCCAAGAAGTTTTACTTTTATTTTTTGATGCTTGCTTTTTGCGTTAGCTTTACAATTCTTTTAAGTATTTTGGAGTAGTTTTTATATGTTTTTATTTACTTCTGAGGGTGTTTTCCTAAGTTCCCAAAGAAGTTTTCTCTTTTTCTTACAACAAAGTTTTATACCACGTGAAACCCAAGGTACCGGTTTAGAAGTCTTCACAGTAAT
The DNA here is from genome assembly GCA_948098915.1 of Lampropteryx suffumata. Classification (NCBI taxonomy): domain Eukaryota; kingdom Metazoa; phylum Arthropoda; class Insecta; order Lepidoptera; family Geometridae; genus Lampropteryx; species Lampropteryx suffumata. Next base: position 15,610,746 of record OX402553.1, read on the forward strand.
TAATTTGTGAGGAAAACAAAGGTCATAAAATAACGTAAACATTTCAATAAATATATTATATGCGACGTTGGGGTCTGTTTCAATATATATTTCAGAAAAGGACATGTTCCCAAGAATCTCACTGAACTTCTCTATATTGTCAGCTGAATAATCTCGTCTCTTAATACGCCAATACTTTAAACATGCTAGGTTTTTGATTGGACATTTAATGAGCTGTGATGTTTGATCCGACAATGCAAACTCTATTACCTCAGTTATGCATGGTTTTTAAAAATTGTGCGCAAAGTTATCAATACATGTACGGCTCTTCAATCGCGTGAAGAATCGGGTCATTCAATCGGGTTGTTCAAGAGCAAGTCTGAGATCAAAATTTAAAAGTAAGCATTCAAAGTCAAGGGTTACATTATTTCGTTTTAGTATGTCAACGTTAAAGTCACCAGCCACTACAATATTCTCGTATGATCTTTTTGATAACTAATGTAGATCTTTTTTAAAGCAATTAATAAATATGTCAAAATTATTTAATTTAGGAGTACACATAGAATATCAATGTTATAGCTAGTCTGTACTACTGCACAACATTCAAATATACCGATTACTGAGAAATCCGATATTTTCTTTAACTCTATCCATTTGTGTTCGTTATGTATGAGGATGCAGGCTCCACCGCTTGTATTGTATTGTGGCTTGTATTATTCATCATGAGTTCATCTAAGCACACAGTAAGTAAGTTTGACTTGTTAAGAAGTCCCGCGATGTTTTGATGGAGTATATATAACATATTATTCAAGAAAAAACTGGTTTTTCATCTGACTATGCTCAACAGACAGTCCTGTTTGGGAATAGATTGGCAGAATAGTTACTGAATATTTTTCATCTATTTAATGTATAGTTCTAATATTTTTTATCAATTTAATTGGGTAACAAACACAATCTACTACATATTAACAAAAATAAACTAATATATTAATTTTAAAATAATTACAGATATGTATAGAATAATATACAATAATATAAAATACATGTGAAACATTTGAGATATCTAAATACCGTTTCAAACGATCTATATATATAGCTCAACTGATCCAGATGATAGACAGAAGGCAGCATTCCAAAGATACTGGCGGCATTGCCACGTTGAATGGCAATGCTAATACGCTAAGCCAGATAGGAACCAGCTTTTGAGTCACGCAATGTATCTACCAGACGCCCTGAAATAATTTTGAAAACGCGGTGGGCTCCTGTGCCCCACGGGCCCAGGGTCTCGACTCCAAAAGGCTCAAATATGTAGGCCTTATGACCTGCATATTTGCGCCTTTTGAGGTCCTCGGCACATTCAGCCGCCGCACCAACTCTTAACGGAAGTCCCCGAAAGATGGGATGCGGCCAGGGTTTCGACGCAGGTAGCATCCCACGCCAATGGCCTACCCATCTCCCAAGGGACAAGACATTTAATGTTATTTACTATTATATATGAAATCGTACGACTGTAAAAAAATAATTGGAGGGTCTTTAATCAGAGGGCTCTGACAAGAACCAATTTAAGAGCTCGGGGAGAGTCGATAGGGTTCATTTGATTTAATTATTTTACGTTTACGCCTTAGTATTTCGTCTATACTTGAGCTCGTTTAGCACCACCCAGGAGACACGTGCAAGGCTTTAAAAGGTGGTAACATGCGCTTAGCCAATTTATTTCTTTTTAACGCACGGAACCTTAAAAGAAATGTCCACGACTGTAATTTACGGGCTCAGTAAACACCTCAGATCTCGAGTTACGCATTTCTTTGAGGATATTTAAGGATCAAAGGCACGTCCAAACATTATACTTTTATTTGGCACACACCTACGTTTTGCATAGTAGTTAGTATTCCGTACGTGACAGGTTGCAAGCCCATGGTCGCTCACAGGAATACTAACATACACTTATGAATCTTATTTTCTAGGGTGTGCCGGTTTTCTCACGATGTTTTCTTTGGTAGTGTCAGTGCTTCTGAACGATGCAAGAGCACTTCTTCTTACCATGTCACTAGTTATTTCAATCCAGTGTGGTGATCAAGGTGCACCTCAGAAGCGAGCACTCAAAATAATTCTCAGTAAAACTCTGTGTATTTCTAGCTTTTTATTTATTTTAATTATTTATAGTGTGTATTACTATAAATCATTAAAATAAATAATAAGCAAAGAGATAAGAGAAGCATAGAGTTAAGAGAAGCTGAACGAAGATTTAAGTCATCCATGACTGAAACAGAAGTTTGTTTCAGTCAAGAAGACTAATTTCTAACAATAAAAAACACGGCTGGATTACTTTTTATGAAACTTTATCTCCCGCTACTTCCTTATCTCTGGTCTGAAAACAAATAAGACAATTCAGAGCATCATACAATACTAATATCATCGCAGCCAATGAGCCATAATCGTGGCCAGATACTATCTCGAATAAACCAGCAACCCCTTCAATCCCTTCTGTAAGTTCCTTCCCCTCTCTTCCAAGCGTCCTCCCATCTCATAATTGCATTGATGGCCTGTTTTTATTTCATGAATTAACTGTTGTCATTGATGGACTGACTGACTCATCTCCCGGCATTGATGGAATACCTTAATCATTTATAACAAAGTCTTCTGAAAAACCCATAATAGTACATTATGGTACTAGTGTGTAATGTTGGTGATTACCGCTGAGGTGCCATTGAGACCCGAGCCGTTAGGTGAGGGTCTTAAGAGAGCCGAGGACGGTACTCATCAATACACACGTGTATCATACGGCGTTTTTCAACACACTTGTGAATAAAATAACAATAAAAACTCATTTTATTTAGTAGATAAAAAGTTTATTTAGAGAAACAATTAGTAAATGTGCAGTTAGTAAAATTATAATTAACTGTTTTTGATGGCTTAGCGGTCACATCAGATAGATTATTTATTGAAATACTTTCATGTTCTATTGTAATTTGAGATGGCTCATTATTCGTGTAGGTAGGTGAAATCCAATCATTGGATGTACTTGGTGTTTCGTCAGTAGGAAGCGCCTCAGAATCAAGTTTAATTCTTTTTGTGATTTTTGCACAAATTTCCTTCTTGTTTTGTATGGAATCTTCTACGTATGATTCTGCTACATTGCTAGATCGCCACCCACCATGACGCTTCAAAGTCATTATATCAGCTCCTGAATTAGCCAGCCAATGTAGCTGAAGTTCTCCTGAAACTATGTCCAGTGTAGCTCTCAGCATCTGCTAAACCTAAAACTTAGCGATTTCTTTAGGCATAGAACCAAATTTGTTTATATCTATAGGCTGACAGGTACATTTATCTTTCTGGTAATTTTGAAAGAAACGGTCAGTTTTTGCTTTTGGTGACCGCAAACTTTCATACTTCTTAACAATTGCATAGAATGGACCGTGTATGGTGAATGATATTTTATTTTTCGTGATAGGTATCTTCACTAAAAGCATCTGGCCATGGTTCTCTATGTTTTTTACGGTTATATTTGTTAATTCTTGTATCCTACAGGCACCAGTTACACCAAATATTAAAGCAACCTAAAAAAAAAGAAACAATTAAGTACAACACACAACACAGGCTGAAGTCACGTAGATATTTTAAATTAATTTAACTAACCTTAGTAGCCAGATATTGGTTATCTGGAGCATCTTTTATAAATTTTTCAATATCGTAAGACGATTAAACCTTTGATTTCTTGCTTCTAAATCCATCGGATAGTCTTTTTAGATAAGCTGACAAATTAGAGTATGTTTTTAAGTCCACTCCATTCTTTGTTCGGACTGTATTTTTTAACATTGAGTATAAACACCACAAAGAGCTAAGTTTGTACTTAGAAGATAATTCTTTAAAGTACGCCATGAACACATTTTCTAAAAAAGACTGCGTATTCTTGCTATTTTGCCATTTTATGAAATTTTGGTACGTTTAGATATTGTTCCTTGGAGTTTTCAGGTAGTAAACTTTCCATAACGTTAAGGGCTTCACATCTTATATCGGGCGGTATACAACATAAATCATTTTCTTCGTAACTAGTACTTGTAGACATTTTAATTAATAAATAACTATAATTTCAACAGTGAAAACGAGTTGTGAAAAATGATTCGCTATGGCGGGAAAAATTAATCAGTTTTCCTATGCGCGCGCATTGCGATCAGCCACAGACTAAAGGGATGAAGTTTTTTTTTTATTTTCCGCGCATAGGGTTTGCGCCTATTCTCCACGTACAAAATGGGGAATTTAAAGTTTTCTTTTATTACAGAGAAAACAAAATTTATATTTGAGTGAAAGTTTTATTTATTAAACACGTACGAGTTAAAATTATCTATTTAAATAAGAAGTTGCATGAAATGAGCAAGCAATAGGAACATTAATTTATTTGTTCTATTAAACACGATCTTTTTTTGATTAAAAACTTTTTTAAGAACAAAGCACCTCAGCCAATAAAATTAAAAAAAACTATAGCTCACTAGTGAGTTATAGCAATGAAAAAGTCACCGTTTGATTATGGGTGTCATTCTGTGCCTAATTGCGGTGACCATAGAGCCACTTTATGAGCAAGTGTGTTGAAAAATATATTTAAAAACTCGTAAATTCATTTTTTTAATAAGATTGTTCCCGATCTGTGGAAGACTCAAATAATAATACCAACCTCAAAGCCTGGTAAAGATCCCTCCAGCCTTGTAGTCGTAGGTCAATAGCATTGTCATCTGTTATGGCTAAAATCATGGAACATCTTATTCAAAATCGGTTAAAGTGGTTAGTTGAGAGTGGAGCTATTCTTGCGAAATCTCAATTCGTATTTAAGAAGGGCTGTACTTGAGTACTTCCAACAACCTCAGCCTCCAAATAACAGATGCTCACAAACTCCCGCTAGGATTTGTTTTCTTTAAATGCATACAGAGAAAAAATCCATAGCGAGAGTTGTTCTCTATAGCATATTATGACTTTCCACTTCCAATTCTCAGGAAAAAGCTTATTCAGCTAAAAGTCCTTGAGAAGTTGATTTGTTTCATTTTGAATTTGGTTATGGAGAGATATGTTGTTATTAAGTCTCAACATGGCCTTTTATCTCCCAGAACAGTCTGAAAGGTTTACCCTAGGGTTCTGAATTAAGTCCATACAATGATTATAGCTTGCATACTATCTTGAACTATCTTGATCTTGAACTATCTGTGAGTTATTCTGCGAGGCTTTGCAATATGCTGACGATCTAGCTCTCTATTTTTCGTTTGTGTCTCAATAGGAGGCAAACAACCGTCTTAATTCTGCACAATCATACCTTAAAAACTGGCTTCTTGAACACGGTGTGTCCCTTTCTGCTTCCAAAAGCACATTAGTAGTTGTTTCCTAAAAGGGATTATTTCTATCTATTCAATTATTTATTGGCCTGGGAGTTATTCCTAATATCATCACACTAAAATATGCTTTCGCCTCTAGATTTCTTGTATTCCTCGGGCCTTTCGTGTATAAAAGACTAATTCGTAAACTAGGCATCTATGCAATTAATTTTACTAATTGTTAAATAACCCTACAACATGCGTTATCATGTCTATATTACGAAGAAACTGAGGAGTTATTGGTTGTAGTAAGGTAGGTAATGTTTTAAATTTTCTACCTACCTTTATTGTTTAAAGTAGGTTATCGCTTTGTTTGTCTTTCACATGAACTTGTATAACCGTTTATATAGTAACCTTGTTTATTTAATTTTATCACTTAAATTTACAGATGTTTTGTATTATTTAGTCTTTTAGTCCTATCCAGCCTGAGACACAGGTTCTTCTGGTTCGGGCATATTGTAAGCAGTTACCTAAGTATAGTTACATAATTAGTATGTATTACGGTGTAATAATAAATATATTTTTTCCTGTTGTAACCCTTAGCTCCAATGAATAAAGATTTTATTGATTATTACTATTATTCCTCAGTCAAACAGTGTACAACTTTTAGGCATTACTTTAGAGTCTAGAATGTCATGTGTATCGCACTTTGATTGGACAGCTCAACAATCTAAATATAATATTAATATTCTTCGTTCACTTGGAGTTTGGTAAGGAGCCCATATACCCAAAAGCTGTAATATAACGCCTTTATAAGAAGCCATCTTGTTTATAGAACTTTTCTCCTCAACCTTTTTAACAAATATGTCGTTTGGAGAAATTAGATAAGATTCAATCAATATCTTTACGCATAACTCTTGAAGCTATGATATCCTCTTTCATTAATGCTATTCAAGTCGAATGTAATTATCCTCCTATAAATTTGCGCAGACAATTTGATTCTGATAGGTTCTTTTACAAAGAATTTCAAACCAAATTTCTTTCAAGATTATATCGGCTACGTGACTTATTGGATTCTTGTCATCTTCGCAGTTTCTTTAAATTTACTCCACACCCTGTAAATTAGTTTCCAATAAAACCTTTATATTTTACAGCTTTTAAAGATTTAGTTTACAAACCTAATATAATGTCATATTTCGTAATTGATAAGGAGTCCCTTCATGTCTGTGAGAAGTTTTACGAACAAATTAAACTCTAAATTTAATTCATTCAATTTTTACCGATGCATAGAAACTTTAGCTCCACATCAGTGTTTACAGGTGAACCTATTGCTCTTCTAAAAGCTATCAAATTGGTAAAATCCCACCATTTGATTATTCAAATTTGTCTCTATCATAATTTCTGACTCTAAAAGCTGTCTTAAAATAACATAAAATAACCCAGAACTGGGCGCAAACGCATCATCACCGACCGTGAGGACCATCAGTTGCTAAGAAAGTCTGAAAAAGTAGGGGGAAAACTCTGGTCTGGGTGTTTATATGTATATAAATAGATCGAAAGATAGAAAACACTTTATTGACTATCACACGGAATATTACAGTAACAAAAAACTAAACTTATTTAAAGCAATACAATGGGCGGCCTTATCGCTAATAGCAATCTCTACCAGGCAACCGTTGGATGGACTAGACTATAAATAAACAAAATATAATGTAGTACATAATATTTCACATTTATAAACACCCAGACCCGAGATAAACACTTTCAGATCATACAAACATACACCCGCAACATTCTGCGTCTCAGCCGGACATGTGATACATAACCACATATTTAGAAATGTGTTGTTTAAAGCTTGTCATCATTATCTACTGACATTATGACAAGGATGGGCCGTACTTTAACTCCCAGCGAATTATATGATTATAAGGTTGTGTATGTACTTATGTATGATTATTTACGCTCCAGCCATACTTACAACGATACCCTAAACAATTATTCATTTTTAGACTCAAGATTTCCTCGCAGATTAAATCAGGATTCTGTAATTAATGAACTTTTCTCACTCTTTTTGAAGAAAAAAGTTTTTAGCTTTCTTCTTGTAATTACGGAAAAGGCTTGAAAAACTCGTAAAACTGGAGTCTTGAAAATTGTAATTTGGGTAGTTTAATAACATTTTTTATAAATTGTCTGTTAGAATGGAATCAATAATAACCGAGGGGAGCCTGATTGAGCTTCCGGTGCCTTGATTACCTTCCGGTTTGAAGGGGTGCTTCTATAACTGAGGTTGTTCTATATTAGAAAAATAATTTTGGTTAGATACGAAAACTTTTTTTGTCGGCTGAAGAACCAGAATAACCGTATTTTTTCATTTTTCAATATTTTATGTTTAACTAGATGACCCGGCCCCGCATTGCTGTAGCTCAGTAGTTCTAATACGTTGAACCCATATAAGCTAACCTCTAAAATTATCCATGTTTCTCTACTATATTATGCATCTGTTATACATTATAAACCTTTCTCTTGAATAACTCTATCTATTAAAAAAAGCGCATGAACTGAAAGGTGGCTCAGTATTGTTACGCGTTGCATGACCCTTAATTTGTGCCGAAATAAGCTCGATAGCGTTATACTGGCAGTGATAGAGAGGTAATCGAATAACGTCGTGTCTATGCTCTAAGGCTAGTTCATCGATTATATAGCGAGGCTTGGGACGGCTTTGTTGCTTTTACAAAATTCAACAACTCAACTTTTAATAAATTTGGATTAATTTTCTTTACTCTTTCTTTTTTCGGTGTACGTAAAGTATTCTCTTCTAAGCCGTATTTCTCTTTGAGAATCTGGGTAACTGTCCTCTTCCCTCTTCCTCTTCTTCGTTGTGTCACAGGTAAAAGAGGCCCACCGTTAACAGATTCATGTTCGAAATAATCACTCAGTTTTACTACCAGTTCACAAGATTGACTGTTCAGCGTTTTCCCTCGTTTTGACATGGTAAAGCACAAATCTTTAAGCAATCGGAATCCAAATTATAGCCAGGTAAACATCAGAGTAAGATCAGTCCAATAAGGTAGGCCAGTTCAGAAGAAATTATCAGACAATACACCAAAAACGCAGAATTACTACGCACAACGACAAAAAACTACGCCATGTAACTGTCACTGGTTGACTAACTGACTGACATAGAAAAAAAAACATGTGTGCAATTCACACGTGGTAGAAGTGAAATCTTCAAAAAACAAACGTATTATACGAACACGTATACAAAACCACACGGTTGTTGTGATGCCTTTTCTCAAGCTTTGTACTACGCATGCGCGCACAAACACGTAATAATAAACACGTATAATGCAGGAAGCATTATACCTCATTATCTCTCGATATCTCATTTTCTCCCACGTTAAATCTTATGAATTTATGTGACTGTCTTTTTATTGTCGCTTTTTCGTTTCATCGACTTTCAAATCACAACGATGCTAAAGAAGTTTTCACTTCAAAATACAAATGAAAGCAAAGAGTTTTCATACTATGTGTCTCCTTGGAAAACCTAGCACCCGCCTCCTTAGGAAAAGCTGGAGATCGCCAACAAAATCAAGATAAAATAATTCTATCTAGATCTAGACCGCTCGTTTTCTTTAAAATCTAATAGATCGACTGTATGTTTCAATTGAAATACTTAAAAAACACAGAACAATAAACTGTTTCTTTTACGGTAGGTGTCCACTTTGTTCACGAGGGCCTTAAGCTGCGGTCTCCTTAAGGGTAATACATTCTTTCACAAGTAATTCAAATAATCTATCACAAATCTTTTGACTTTCTGTGTAACATCCCTAGTGTTTACAAAGGAAATAAGTTCAACAACGTAACCTTGTAACGACGTTTAGTTTTATAAATCAAAAATAAATTATTATGATTAGAATGGTTTATTAGTCAAAGTAAGTCATAAAATTGCCTTCTTTTATCATTATTACAATAAATATGTATATTTAACTGAAAAAAGTGAATCAATTGTGCAGTTGAAACTTTGAAAATGTTGTGTGCCCTCCGTTTCAAGGCTATGTTGTTGAATTCAGATGAAGTGTCAAATGAGACCTATTAACGTGCGTGGCCCCTATAGTTGCATGAATTTATAAAAGCTATGTCTTCATAAAATGTCCTTTATTGGCATCTGTCTTGCTGACAATTCTGCCAGTGTCAAGTGGTTGTTTAGTTATTAGTCGAACGTCATTTGTTTTAAGTAAACGTCATCGCGGAAAGGTCTAGAAATTTCTCGGGAGTCCTCGTCGACAATTGGAATATAAGTGTATTATGTTGCAATGTGATTTGGACGACGAGGACTCCCGAGAAATTTCTAGACCTTTCCGCGATGACGTTTACTTAAAACAAATGACGTTCGACTAATAACTAAACAACCACTTGACACTGGCAGAATTGTCAGCAAGACAGATGCCAATAAAGGACATTTTATGAAGACATAGCTTTTATAAATTCATGCAACTATAGGGGCCACGCACGTTAATAGGTCTCATTTGACACTTCATCTGAATTCAACAACATAGCCTTGAAACGGAGGGCACACAACATTTTCAAAGTTTCAACTGCACAATTGATTCACTTTTTTCAGTTAAATATACATATTTATTGTAATAATGATAAAAGAAGGCAATTTTATGACTTACTTTGACTAATAAACCATTCTAATCATAATAATTTATTTTTGATTTATAAAACTAAACGTCGTTACAAGGTTACGTTGTTGAACTTATTTCCTTTGTAAACACTAGGGATGTTACACAGAAAGTCAAAAGATTTGTGATAGATTATTTGAATTACTTGTGAAAGAATGTATTACCCTTAAGGAGACCGCAGCTTAAGGCCCTCGTGAACAAAGTGGACACCTACCGTAAAAGAAACAGTTTATTGTTCTGTGTTTTTTAAGTATTTCAATTGAAACATACAGTAGATCTATTAGATTTTAAAGAAAAAGAGCGGTCTAGATCTAGATAGAATTATTTTATCTTGATTTTGTTGGCGATCTCCAGCTTTTCCTAAGGAGGCGGGTGCTAGGTTTTCCAAGGAGACACATAGTATGAAAACTCTTTGCTTTCATTTGTATTTTGAAGTGAAAACTTCTTTAGCATCGTTGTGATTTGAAAGTCGATGAAACGAAAAAGCGACAATAAAAAGACAGTCACATAAATTCATAAGATTTAACGTGGGAGAAAATGAGATATCGAGAGATAATGAGGTATAATGCTTCCTGCATTATACGTGTTTATTATTACGTGTTTGTGCGCGCATGCGTAGTACAAAGCTTGAGAAAAGGCATCACAACAACCGTGTGGTTTTGTATACGTGTTCGTATAATACGTTTGTTTTTTGAAGATTTCACTTCTACCACGTGTGAATTGCACACATGTTTTTTTTTCTATGTCAGTCAGTTAGTCAACCAGTGACAGTTACATGGCGTAGTTTTTTGTCGTTGTGCGTAGTAATTCTGCGTTTTTGGTGTATTGTCTGATAATTTCTTCTGAACTGGCCTACCTTATTGGACTGATCTTACTCTGATGTTTACCTGGCTATAATTTGGATTCCGATTGCTTAAAGATTTGTGCTTTACCATGTCAAAACGAGGGAAAACGCTGAACAGTCAATCTTGTGAACTGGTAGTAAAACTGAGTGATTATTTCGAACATGAATCTGTTAACGGTGGGCCTCTTTTACCTGTGACACAACGAAGAAGAGGAAGAGGGAAGAGGACAGTTACCCAGATTCTCAAAGAGAAATACGGCTTAGAAGAGAATACTTTACGTACACCGAAAAAAGAAAGAGTAAAGAAAATTAATCCAAATTTATTAAAAGTTGAGTTGTTGAATTTTGTAAAAGCAACAAAGCCGTCCCAAGCCTCGCTATATAATCGATGAACTAGCCTTAGAGCATAGACACGACGTTATTCGATTACCTCTCTATCACTGCCAGTATAACGCTATCGTGCTTATTTGGGCACAAATTAAGGGTAATGCAACGCGTAACAATACTGAGCCACCCTTCAGTACTGCAAACATTTTGGCACTGCAACTAACTGCGTGTGCAGAAGTCACTACGGAAGACTGGAGAAAAGTTGTCGAGAACACAAAGCAAATAATTTCAGATGATTTTAAACGAGATGTGAGAACAGACAACATGGTTCAATAGAATTAATCATATCTCTGAGTGCGGCAGCAGTGATGACGATGACAAGCTATTATTCAAATAGCTCAACTGAATAAATGCAGTATGTATGAGAATATGAGAATGTATGGAGAAGTTTACTGAGTTAGGTTCTTTGATATATTATCTACATTCTGAACAAAAAATATTGCATCATCTGTGTTCGTTCAGTATTTGATTGGCAGTCGCCATAATTACTGATTTTGATGTGATTTATTACTAAACTCTAACGCGCCAAAATAAGTATTTTTTTTGTTACACTATCTACTTGTCTTATTCTGTTTCCATAATTTACGATCGAAAATCGATCGATAATTTAATTTAATCGATGTTTCTAAGCAGGTCACCTCACTATGAAGCTAAAACAGACAGATGTCAAATGTGATGTGATGTGATGTGTAAAATTGGCCCTACTATATAGTACTAAATATAAATTAATTCGTTGCTATCGTGTTATTTTTTGTCTTATTGGGTAATCTTAGCGGAACTTTAATTATGAAATTGTGTCATCTTAACACAAGTGTTGACAATTTGTATGTGTAATATAATATATTGATGCCTTGTCATTCAGCGATGACATTTAGAAAAGACAAATAATAAACGACTGTGACTTTGTGACGACCTCCTCCTTCGTTAATGGCATGTGTCATTATGATGACAATTTTGCCATAGTCAAGTGTTTACATTTTGATAATAAGATGTCGGTCATTTCATGGAGTAACATAGATCTGCTAATTTAATATTTTTTACCCGTTTTATTGCATGTTTTATTCAGTAACCTTAATAATAAATAAATATAATAAATGTGAATAAATTATAAATAAATTGTGACTACAGGACGGGTATGGATAATTGAATTATGTGTATTATATGTGTTTTATATGTGTGTATTATATTAATATGTGTATTGTAGTGCAATGTGATTTGAACGACGAGGAATCCCATGAAAATTCTAGACGCCATTCCGCGTGACGTCTAGAATTGACAATTGACCATCGACTAAGACTCTAATAACAAACAAACTGACTGTTAACTATAAACACTTGACACTGGTAAAATTGACATAAGTATGTCACAGGCCATTAACAAAGAAGAAAAAGAATAGTAAGATATCACAATGTCGTATGTTGTCGTTCGTCTTTTGTTATTTTATAAACAATGGTCACTTTACATAATAATTATATTGATTATTTTTGTTCGAATCACAAAGAAACAGAAAACTTTTATTCCGAATATTCACACCCGAGCCAACTCCATCTTTATTTGAATAAAACCATCAAAATTACAAAAATGTTTACATCTCAAAACGGCCAAAAATAATCTTTGTGAAGATATTTATAACAAAACAATCACTTGAAATTGGAAAAATTGTCATCAAGACATGAAGGAAAATATTAATAATATAAAAGATAATAGATAGATAATAATAGATATAAATTATATAAATATTGGTGGACAATGCACACAACAACACCAACTAGCCCTAAACTATGGTGATCAGATAACTGATATAATACATATTTATTTTTAAATACATACATAAGATACTTTTATAAAACCCAGATAAAACAAACATAAGGTATGTTCATCACACAAATTTGTCCTAGGGGGGAATCGAATTGCAACTTACAGCGCAGAAGGCAGATCTACTACGAACTGAGTTGAGAGGCCAGTCAAAGAAGAAGCAGAAGTAAACTAAAATGTATTTTTATATGTTGGGTCACTTGTTATTTTACGTTTATTGCGTCAGCCTGATGTCGTGAAAGAACTAGCCCTAGAGCTACTAGCTCTATAGCTATAGAGGTATTAACATTCACTCACGCTCACCATATTGCTAAATATTAATTTTTTGTGCGAATGAAAGGACAAGATTTTTTAATCATGTCTTCCCTTGGTGTGCAACTTTGTTTCTATTGGTTTCTCTCTCAAAACAGGTTTTACGATGATTGTACAAATGGATATTCGCCCAAAGATCTTTATAACTGTAATAACCAACGCACGAAGAGATCGAAATGCTATCAAAGACAAAAATAAACTCGTGAAACACATTTCTTTATTCGCTGAAAGACGAATAAAATATGTTACTTCATGAGTTTGACCTTTATTATGGTCCCTTGAATACTCCATTAAAATCCCTTTTCTTTTATCTTTGGACGTGAATGTTACCATGCTAATAAAAGCTTGAAGTAAGAATAATGAGTGCTGCTCACTTTTATACAAATATATGAACATTAAACATAAAAACATAGAAAATTGTTTATTGCATACCATAAAGACATTGGACTAGTAAAACAATAAATAGTGCGTAGAGTCCCTCCGCGCGGAAGAAGTGAAACTTCGTAATGTGGAAATGAAAATAGGAAGGGATAGAAATTGATTTTTAGTGAAATCATATTGTTTCTTTAAGACAAACTTTATTAACATTGCTTACAATTCACAATTGATCGCTTCTAATTTAACGACGCTCACACTGTTTACTTCGCTGCATAGCAAGAATACAACGCGCATGTGCTTGTGATTTACCGACTCACTCTCTCCCTCTCTCCTACTTTCTACCTTTGTGTATTTTTCTTGCTCTCTCCCTCTTGCTTTGAAATATTGGACGCTACTCGTTGCTAACGCTCGCGCTGGCCTGTAACAGGTATACTACGCGCATGCGTTCGAGTACCACGCATTCATTCTCGCTCTGTATCTTTCTATTCCCCCTCCCTAGGAGCGTTAAACGTTTAACGCAACCTTGTTGGAAGTCGCATAAGAAGTTTCACTTCAAAAAAATGCTTTGCTTGTCGGTAGTACAATGGGCGTTTTGATCGCTATGTAGCGATCTCTGCTTATCAACCAATATATCACGTCATAAACAAATAAAATAATATAGGGTGGGTAATCCATACATCATTGTCTATTTCACTTTCAGTACTTTCGTGAGTTGTACTATACGTTTTAATAAACCCCCGGGTTTTTAATACGTGAGTAAACCGGGGTTTGCTCACGTATTATTTTGTCCATGGAGTTACAGACACTGTTTTGATTCATCTAGATAATCTTCATCCGGGTGAGTTTGATCCGCGGTTCGCTCGTTGCCGCTCAAGTTCGCGGTTCGCACTTGAGTGCGTGAGTGCGTTTGCAACACTTTTTGTTGCCGACACGGCACACCATCACAGGGAACCGCAGTTGCTGTGTCCTGTGGCCGGGATCGGACACAGTCGCCCGTTGCTACTGCTGGCTACTGGTACAATTCGTTGCTTGTTTTCTGGCCGTCTCATGATGGACGTCGATGAAGTAACTCAGTACAATTGTAAGGAAATTTGTTAATGTTGCTTGTGTCTTCAACTGACGACTTTTAGTTTCCAGTTACCGACACCGAACACATTTCGATCGTCAATGAGTAAGTGTTAAGTGGAAGCAACTGGACACAAATGTTTACGTATGCGCAGGGACCGGATGATTTTATACTGGTTTTATAGAAATCAAATATTCATCGGTAGCGTATATCAATATTCAAAAAATTCAAAATTCAAAATCTCTTTATTCAATACAATCACAAGGACCACTTTGAATCGTCTTCTTACATGCTAGTGAATCTAGGTGCCGGTTCCTCCTAACCCCAGTTCAAGAAGAATCCGGCAAGAAACTTGTCTGTTCTTAACACTTTTTTGTATGGCCCTTGACAATTTTTTCACGGATGCCTAGTCGAGTTGGAGCAGATTCATCCCAAGCTTTTTTGTCATCTAAATAATCAGATATTTTATAATATGCATAATAGACAGTTTCTGTTTAATTACGTTTTTAAATTTGCCAATCGACAAATCTAACACGTCGCTTGGGACCTTGTTATAGAAGCGTACACATTGCCCTATAAAATACTTATTAACTTTAGCGAGCCTAATAGTGGGAACAGCGAGTTTATCTTTATTACTTGTGTTAATATTATGACTATCGCAATTTTTTTTTTAATAAATGAACATTTTTGTGCACATACATTACATTTTCGTATATATACTGACAAGGCACTGTCATCTATCTAACACAAGATATAAAAGTGTACACGTTGTACACGTACCATATACAAGCTATCCCAAACTAGGGATAGCTTGTAGTATGGTAACTTGATGATTGACAGAACAGTTATCTATTTTTAACAGAGAAGAAACATCCATGTTCGGCAAAAATGTTTGTCCTGAGAGAGAATCAAACACTCTACCTACAGCGATGTGAATCCATGAGATGAGATGTGAATATGACTCCATGATAACCATTTCAAAACATTATAGGATGCCAAGCAAACCCCCGACATTGACTTTGAGTAATGTTATTTTAATACAAAATCAATCTGCTACTAGAGGGATAATTATAATTTATTTATTAATAAATAAATACTACTGGACAATATTGCGTCGCGTGACCCAAAAACTGGCTCCTATCTGACCCAACGTATTAGCATTGGCATTCAACGTGGCAATACCGCCAGTGTCTTGGAGACGCTGATCTCTAGTAGTGATCTGGATCAGTTGAGCTCGTAGATAGATCGTTTTGAGCGGTCCTTAGATCCTGTATAGATTTTTAGGTCTGTTTGTTTGTTTCTTATTCAGAACTAAACGGCTGAACGGATTTTGATGAATTTTGAAGGTGGATAATTTTCACTCGAAACGAGATATTTACCACGATATATGAGATTTTCTGCTTCAGTTTATCTCGTGATCATGGCGCATGCAACTGTGCCGAAATATCGGGAAGCAGAAAAACTCCGATAATCATGATAAATATCTCGTTTCGAGTGAAAATTATGTTCAAAACCATTATAGTTTTAGTAGTTTGAAGGTTGAGTTCGTTAAAGTGTAGGTAAACGAGCATAAAGAAAGGAATAACGTTACTGTTTATGTAAGTATCAGGCGTAGAAAACCGCGGTCAAAATCTAGTATTATTAGTAGTAATTGTTATGTAGCTTGCTTGATATCACTTCGTGCTTAGAGCCTATCAGGTGGCATGCATAACCGAGTTTCAGTTCAGTTAGTGGGTCAAATGCTAATGTTAATTATAATGGAGTAGAAATAAAGTAAGGGTGGACTTGCATTGAGGTTGGGTTTTGTTATAACCCGGTTACATAAAGGAACGTATCAAATATACCAGCTTGTACTTGCATTAACATTATCTATTCAATATATATGCGTGGTACCCACATACAAAGTAGCCTATGTCCTTCTCCAAGGTCCCATCTATCTCTATACCAAAATTCATTAAAATCGGTTCAGTAGTTTAGGTGTGAAAACTTGACAGACAGATAGACAGACAGAGTTACTTTCACATTTATAATATTAGTATAGATGGTACAGATAATCTATCCATTTATATAAAAGGCGATGTGTATGTATGTTCCCTGTAAACTCCGATACGGCTGGACCGATTTCGAAGAAATTTTTAGAAATCTTTAGATTGACCTAGCGGGTGATCCTGTAAGGCTTGGTAGCGATAGGATCAGCGGAACTTTTTTTTTGCATCAATCAAATTTGTTATGTATACAGATTTTATCTTAGGAACGGACATAGGCTATTTTTTATGTATGTGCTATGCGTACGAAGCCGCCGGCAGAACCTATAAAGAGTTCTGCCGGAGAACCTAAATTTAAATAAAGAGAAAAGATTTGATTGTTTATAATTTTACAATTGTAAAACTTGTAAAATTGTTTGTGATGGATAAACTCAAAAACGACTAAACCTATTTAAAAAAAAATGTATAAAGATAGGTACTGTTATGTAAAAAAATATTAAGGCGAAATGAAATTCAAGGGGACAGCTAATTTAATACAGTACAAAAAGTAATTACAGCATTCGCCAGCAATTCCGTTCTTCTATTAAATGATTTTGTATCATGAATGTACATCTGAAACGCCCGTGACTTCTGCCGTGCGTTTGACTACGGGGTCCCCCAAGGTATTATCCTCGGCTCAACGCTCTTTCTCGTTAAGTCTGTACTTATCTATAACTATTCCATGTCTACGTTAAACTTATAGCTACAATGGACTTCTTTGTGGGTAATAATAAGTACCTTAATATTGTAGTCAGTTTATTATTTTATGTATCTTCAATAGTTTTTGCAGCCCAATCCAAATAATGACTTTTATAGGCACGTTTTTGATCCCCTGGGTCACATTATTGCAATTTTGGTAAAGCTCTAATATTTTTGGCAATGCTAATACGCTAGGCTAGGTAGGAGCCAACTCTTGGGGCACGCGATGTTTACCGTGAAAGTATTTACAAAATGAGATGGTCTGAATAAAAATAGAAAATATTTATGCAACTCCACAAAACATACTTAGTAAGTACCTACCAGACTTATAGAGCACGGTTTATAGATGTTAAATTTAAAAAAAAAACCGGCCAAGTGCGAGTCGGACTCGCGTTCCGTACAAACCTATAGGTATTATAAGTAAAATTTCACCCATCACGACAATCGAGTAATAGTTGGATGATATAACAAAAAATTTACAGTTTTCGCAATTTTTCCTTTATCTGTGTTATAAGACGTTGCTTCGTACCAAATTTAGTAAGTACCTACCAGACTTATAGAGCACGGTTTATAGATGTTAATGTTTAAAAAAAAACCGGCCAAGTACGAGTCGGACTCGCGCTCCGAGGGTTCGGTACAAACCTATAGGTATAAAAATAAAATTTCACCCATCACGACAATCGAGTCATAGTTGGATGATGTAACAAAAAATTTACAGTTTTCGCAATTTTTTTAAAAATAATAAAAAAATTCTACGTTTTTCAGCTACCATTTAGTGAACCAGAAATAACAACCATGAATAGGTATATCATGGTATATAATTAAATATATCTGGGTATGGATTAGTTGACCTATCTATGGATCGTTTTAAACGGTCCTTAGATAGCTCAACTGTTAAACATGTATTTTTTATTATTGTAATTTATTCTGTACTTTTTGCTTTTTCTCTATATTCATATTTTGTTATAAAATTAAGAAATTTTAAGAATTTTTAGCGTTAAATGGCTTTAATTTTAATTAAAAAAAAACCAAGCTGGCGGGGGATATTTTTTAATATACCACGATATGGGTAACATTTTTGAAGTGTTCCATTGATCGGGAAAATCCAATTACCTAATTTTTCATTTCCATACACAATGCTTTATATACATACCTAAGTTGTGAACACAAAGTCAAAGTTAAAAGATATGTTATTCAATACAATCATAAGGATCACTCTTAAACGTCTTACATATTAGGTGAATTTCAACGAATTACAACGTCAATCATCAGTTAGAAGCCGAGTTTGGAGCAAACCGAGTGTTCAAAATACTCATATACCTACTCCTAATGTGAACGCAGCCTAATTCTAATCATGTAGGTAATTAGCTTATCTCATTATCCCTTTATAGTGCGCATTCATTTTGGATGTTGTCCGGATAAAGGCTCGCACACATACTCTGAATAGAGCTGTGCGGGTACAATTAAGTAAGTATTAGTACAAACGATACACAAATTATTTTTTTATCATCATAATCATCATCATCATCATCAGCCCATAGCAGTCCATAGGCTGCTGGACATAGGCCTCCCCTAATGAGCGCCATTGCGCCCTGTCTTCAGTTCGACGCATCCATCTTCTGCCGGCAGCCTTTCGCAGATCGTCACTCCACCTTGTCGGAGGGCGTCCTACACTACGTTTGCCGAGCCGCGTATATTTTTTTTATATTCAAAATAAAACATTAAAAAATCTGCCTGCGGTTTCTCACGCGTGGTACTTACATAAAAAGTAACCAATGATTTTTCTTCTTCTCACCAATTTTTATCTAGATCCGTTGAGCTGTAATGGTAACCCACTGTGGGTTACCATTACAGCATAGACATACTCTTTCGAATTTATATTACATAAATAATACCGGATATTTAACACAGCGTCATCTTGCCCCAAATTAAGCAGACTTTGTGTTATCTATACCACATAACTGATATACTACTAATGCACGTTTTTTTTGTAAATCCATACATAATAATATTATACATAGAAACATACCCAGAGAGAAATTCATGCAGATCATTTAAACATTTGTCCCGCGGCAGGAATCTAGCCCGCAACCCGGCGTCACAGGCAGACCTTCGCCACAGAGGTATATTAGTTTGGATAACATTATTATGCTTAATGGATACGTCTTGATACTTGACGTTGTATATAATACATACTATCTACCTGTGGAGAAATATAGAGATAGACTAAAGAAAAAAAGCGAATACTGAAATGACGGCTAGTAGAGGATAGTGGCAGAGAAAAATATGTTTTGCCTACCCAGAATAAAGTGGTATAAGGGCAAGGAAATGATGATGATGCTTACTACCTACTGACATAAGTAAGTTATGCACTCAGGTGAACAAATCCGAGCTTTCCCATTTGTCCCTTTTCCAGAACAACTAATAGGACTACAGTCAATGTCTCAGGTGTCTCGTTGGTCACAATTAGTTGAACTATCATCATTAAATAAATCTTAGTTGTTTCATTAAATATTTGTATAGGAACATGTACTAGGAAAGCAGAACTACCGAGAGGTCACAAAAAGCATGAATTTATATTTACAAAATTGTTAATGCTGAGGATTTACAAGCGCGGTGCCTACTAAAAATTATTTGCTTTAAGGATTGAATGTAATCTCCAGGTTATCTGATCGGTTCTCCGTATATCATTTCCGCAGCAGACATTTGTGTATCGTTCCTTAAGCTTGCTCTTAATCCAAGAAGTACTGATGGTAACTCTGAAACCCATTGAGTTGTGTTTCCTCTACACATCAATGCTGTTTTTAATGATCGGAGCCACCTTTCTACTAGGCTATTGGATTGCGGGTGGTAAACCGTGGTTCTTATTTTTTTTAAACTAATTCTATTGGTCAAATGCATAAATAAATTTGATTCAAATTTACGTCCTTGATCTGTGGTTAACTTTAAAGGGCACCCAAATCTGGTAATCCAACCTTAGTAAATGATATTAGCAATAGTTTCTGCAGTTATATCTTTTACTGGATGTGCTTCTGGCCAACAGGTTTTTCTATCCATCATTGTTACAATATACCGGTAACCTTCACAGTACGTTAATGGTCCGACAATGTCCATATATGAATATGTTCGAATCGGTCACTATGTACAAACGTTCCGTGCGGTAACGTCGTAATGCCGGAATATCTTAGATTTTTGACAGTGTAGACAGGATTTAGCACACATGGTAACATCTTTGTTCATTGACTTCCAAAAGTACCTATCTTGTATCATCTTTCGTGTCGTTCGTGTACCTGGAGGCTTGTATCATGTATTGCGTTGAAAGCTGACACACGAAATTCCTCAGGCAAATATGGGCGATCTGTGCCTACTGATACTTCACAATAGATTGGCTTGACACAATTATTTAAGAACACTTGTCTAAATTTTAGTGAATTTGATTCCATTAGTTCCTTCAATTCACTGTCTCTTTCTTGGGCATCGTGCAATTTTTCATAATCTATTGGCGACGGAATATCTATTGCCGCTATACGCGATATCGCGTCGGCTACTACATTGTCTGTACCTTGTATGTGTTCTATCGAGGTACAAAATTGCATTATGAAGTCTAAGTGTCGAATTTGTCTTGGCGTGTCATTTTTACCAACAGTATTTTTCTTGAACGAATAATCTATTGGTTTATGGTCCGTATACCTACACTTTGAGCTATCTGCCTTCGATTAGTGGCCTAAAATGGTTTATAGCCATGTAGATTGCCAATAATTCTCGATCGTATGTACTGTAACGCTGTTGAGCATCACTTAGCTTGTTAGAAAAAAACCCCAAAGGTGTCCAAGTATCTCCTTCCTTCTGCTATAGTACGGCGCCTACGCAAGTATTTGAACAGTCTGTCATCAATGCAATAGGCACATCAGCTGATGGAAATGACAATGTAATTGCGCTTTGTATGCTCTGTTTACATTGTTCGAATACCGCTATGGAATCATCTGTCCATGGTATCAAACTCTTATCTTTCTTTTTGGCGTTGTGTAGAAATATATTTAATCTAGCATGTAGATTTAGATTTGTAGATTTCAAGATGACGTCTGTAAAAGTTTATCATTCCAAGATATCTGCGTAATTCGTCTACGGTTTTCGGTTGTGGGTACTCAGATATGACCTTTACTTGTTCATCTAAGGGTCTCAACCCGTCTTTTGAGACGTGGAATCCAAGAAAGTTTAGTTCCGTTTTACCGAAGTTACATTTTGCCATGTTTATAGTTATGCCATATTTGTCGAGTCGCTCCAGTACGTATCTCACGTGTTGTTTATGCTCTGACGCGCAAGTCGATGCTATGATGACGTCATCAATGTATATGAAGATACATTGATGAGACCTCGATCGACATCGACATTGATGTTTGAGCTGCATTTTTTAAACCAAATGTCATTTTCGTAAACTCATATAGTCCGAAAGGTGTAGTTGTTCCGGCTTCGCCTTAACACTCCTTCGCCTTAAAGACCGGTGCTGCCATCATGCACTACCGCGCGGTCACAGCTTTCAAAAAAGTGAAAATTCATTGTTTTACTGTGATTTTCCATACAGACAGGATTCCTCCGCCATTTTGAACGCGCACCGTACTAGATAAAGAAATATTGTAGAAACGTAATAAACTCAAATTGTTCCTGTTCATCGTCTCGACTCTTCATTTCAAGAAGTTCCCTGCACCCACAATAGGCTGTTGCAACATATGGACCTTCAGAGCCGGATCAATAAAGCAATTGAAGAATCGTGGAACCTGTAACTGCCGTTGAAACATCCATATTCGCCGTTGGAGAACTAGAAGAGGCGACTACGGGAGTACAAACACGCAGAGGAATAATACCTGAGAGGAATCGCATCCATCCGGGAGCTACAAAATGGGAAGAAGCCTGTTCCGGACCTCAAAACGCGCATAAGAGGTACGGCCAGCCATCCTGCCCATTCCTGCTTCTCCATTTCATTGGTGTAATCGTGTGTTATTTCTACATTATTTCAGTGAATTCTGGTTGTGAAGCCTGTGCGCTGCCAACGCATTGGAGCAGTCTCATCGTAACGGACATTCAAACGTGAGTACTCCATCCTTACTACTTTCCACCAAAATGAGCAAAACAAACACGTCAGAGGTTTCGGCACCTAGTAAATCACGCGATAAATTGCCTTATAAACTTGATGTCGGCGAAGATAGTCCAGTGATTAGAGAACTAATTAAAAAACGAGGTATATGTCAAGGTAGATTAACTAAATTCTCAAACTTCCTAGCTAGTTTTGAAGATGAAACTTTGTCTAGTCAAAAACGCATAGATCTGAAATTACGGATTCAGGGGCCACTACTTTGTTCAGTGAGTTCAATGACATTCAAGTTAAAATCGAGGAATTAGTCTCTGATGTAGATGAGCAGTTAACGCAAAGAGATGTGTTTGAAAATACCTATTACAATATATTATCTCAAGCTGAATGTTTGGCAAGCAAAGGTGAGGTGACTGATAGTTCTAGAAAATGTAATCATCATAAAAAGACCATTAAGTTGCCTACAATTTCTATGCCGACCTTTGACGGTTCGTATGAGCAATGGTTGGAGTTTAGGGACACTTTCCTATCGTTAGTGCACAAGTCAGATGATCTTAGCAATATAAAAAAGTTTCATTACCTAAAATCGGCACTAAAGGGCAGCGCGGAGCTAGTTATAAATTCAGTAGAATTTTGTAGTAATAACTATCCAGTTGCATGGGACTTACTTCTCAATCGATACAATAATAGCAGATTGTTAGTGCATAACCATGTGAAGTCTTTGTTTACTATGCAGAGTGTAGGCAGGGAGTCACCAGTTCTTATCAGGAGGCTAATTGATACCGTATTAAAGAATTTATGCGCACTAAAAATCCTTGGCGAGCCAAGTGACTCGTGGGATACTCTGGTTATCTATTTAGTTGTGTCAAAGTTAGATCAAATCACAGAACGCGAGTGGGAACAACACAAAGGTACACTATTTTCTAGAACTGACGACTCTAAAGCTCGGCTTAAATTGGATGATTTGTTGAAGTTTCTAAAAGACCTGGCTGACATGCTGGAAACATTGCAGGTGTCACATAGCAAACCTACGCCACCGCTACGGTCACAGCTTTCAAAAAAGTGCAAATTCATTGTTTTACTGTGATTTTACATACAGACAGGATTCCTCCGCCATTTTGAACGCGCACCGTACTAGATAAATAAATATTGTAGAAACGTAATAAACTCAAATTGTTCATGTACATCGTCTCGACTCTTCATTTCAAGAAGTTCCCTGCACCCACAATAGGCTGTTGCAACAGTAGTAATTGCTGTTTTCGGAATATCTGTTTTAGTAATTCCGATATTATGATACGCTCTTTGCATGTCGATTCTTGTAAATATAGTTTTACCGTGTAATAGATATGTACAATCTTGTATTTGCGGTATAGGATACCTGTATGGTTTTGTGAGCGCGTTAAGTTGCCTATAGTCTCCGCAGGGCCTAAGTTCACCATGTTTTTTCGTCACTACGTGTAAAGGACTTGCCCAGTTACTCTGCGATGGACGACACATATTCCCTTATCTTGCATGCGCTGGAATTCTGCTTTTGCTTTATTATATGTATCAAGCGGTAAGGCTCTCGGGCGCGCGTAGACAGCTGATCCCGTAGTCTCAATGAAATGAATTACCAAATGCGATGATGTTTCTTTAAAGCACATGGGTTTTGTAACGTTCGGAAACTCCAATAAAATGTCGCTGTATTCGCTTTGATAGTCTATGGTCCGGACTGTAGGTTGCTCTTGTAAAGTCACTGATGTAATCGTATGTAAACTCGTAAGTGAATCGATGTGTTTTCTGCTGTTCACATCTACTAACAGTTTATGATGGCTTAGAAAGTCAGCACCGAGAATAGGTTGCTTGACCTCCGCCAAAACGAATGACCAACGATACGGTCGTCGTAATCTGAAGTTTAAATCGAGAGTTTTAACACCATACGTTTTAATTTGAGTCACATTCGCCGCATAAAGTTTATAGTTCTCACACTTTCTATAAAAACGGTTCTTGTTCACTGGTAAAACTGAAATGTTCGAACCGGTGTCCACTTAAAATTTTAATCCACTATTATCGCCCGTAACACATAGGCGTTGTACTAGAGCAATGGTGCAAATCTCCGCCTGCGACTGCACCGCCCTCTTCGCATTTTCTAGCTCTATGGCGATGTCTAAAATGGTAGCTACATAGCCAATCTGGATGCTCCGGTGACCGACGGGTCGAGTTACGACCGCGTGATGCAGAGCGCGATCGTGATCCATGGCGATTAAAATTTCTATAATGATTTCGACTATTTTCCATGTCTCTCACTTTTAGGCTTAATTTAGAGATTTCAGTCAAAATTAATGTTGTATCCATGCTGGTACTCTGCGTTGCTTGTACTTCCGCTAACTACAAAAACCGCGTGGTTTCCATCTATTTATCTGGCATTACAACAGCTACTTCTGTTCCGTCTTCTTTGTTGGTTGTACGTATTACCTTCTTTTGTAACATTTTGCTATGATCCCGTCAACAGGGCAAACAAAGCAAATATGTTTTAAATCAAGTCGGAGGTGTTCGATTCGCTATCGGGTCACCACTGTGCCTTATATGGCGTGTTCTCTACTGAGTATTGTGCGTGTTTATAAATGAAAGGTAGAATCACGAGACACGTCCGTTTATTAGATGCTTATTGCAATACTGCCTGTATGTAGGCACAAACCTCAAAAAAACTCTTCACCAGCCTCTATAGAAAGTTTCAGACAATACAGACATTACAGACATTAAGCTTTGATCTAAGTAATCTAATCGACTGCATAATTCTTCAAGGGTATCTTAATAGGACACCACTAAGAACCGTCTAAGTATTAAGTGTAAGTGTTCTTTCATTTTTTTCACCCGAAAAATATATCCAACAAATTTTGATTACATTATTAGTAACACTAAAAGAAGTAAAGTGAATTGTTATTTTCTGACCACATAGAAGCAGTCGTTAACAATAACTACAAAAGTTTGGGTTTCATTTTACGTGTCAGTCGTCCTTTCTCTGATATTAGTCGTTTGATGTTTATTTATATGTATTGCTATTATATATATGGCTATGTATTTTCCATTTTATGCACATGCGGTGTGGATCCCATCCACATCAATTTATATATGGAACATGTATAAAGATCACTATGGCCGAAGATATATTGCATCAGATGCGTCTTAGAGCATTGAATGCAGATTTGCAAATTTGCAATTGAGGACATGTGCTTGATGCTTATCAACAAAGGATTATTACAATAAATAGGTATGAAAACGCCCAATCGTCTTATACGCACGACGCATTTAATCAAGAGTTGAGACGCGAAACATTAAGAGAAACCGTTAAAAAACACGTACCCCTTCTAAATCAGCAACAAAAATATGCCTTCGATACACTCATGCAAGTAGTGAACATTGGATCTGGCAGATTTTTTTCCTAAGATGCACCGGGTTTTCCAGAACTGAAAAATCATACTTGATATAATTGATTTTAGCAACGATTCTATTGCAAAACGGTATTGCACTTGCACTTGCATCAACAGGTATTGCAGCAACGTTGTTGGAAGGCGGTCGAACAGCTCATTCAGCACTCAAAATGCCGTCGAACACATAAGTTAATGAAATTTCAACATAAAATCTTTTGAGGAATTATGCGATGGCCAAAATGTTGCTGCAAAGCAGATTTATCGTTTGGGATGAATGCACGATGGCATAATGAAAGATTTACGGAACTACCAAAACCGGTTTGGTGAAGCGATGATTCTATTGGCAGGTGATTTTTGACAAATTTTGCCAGTAATGCCTTGATCAACAGCTGACAAACTTAATGCATGTTTGAAGTTGTCCATGTAAAACGTTGTAAAACGTTAAATTCCATACACTCAAACTAAAAATAAATATGCGAATCGTATTGCAAGGAGACGTATCTGGTGAATTATTTTCCAAACAATTGCTCCATATTGGTAATGGCAAAATTCCTGTTGACACATCGTATGGGTACATTACATTCCCTGCAAGTTTTTGTCACTTTACTGAACCAAAGTCCGAACTCAGAGATGGTTTTCCCAAACATTGCTTAAAATTACAAAAAAACCGTGATTGGTTAAGTGAACGTGGTTATATTGGCTGCAAAAAACGTTGATGTCAACGAAATGAATTTTCAAATTCAAAGTAATATAGCTAGCGAATTAATGACATAAAAATCGGTTGATTCCGTTTCTAACCAAGATAATGTTATCAACTATCATAATAATATATAATAATAAAAATAATGTTTTATTTTTTCTTGAATTCCATTTTTGTTACCATAAAACATATACAACATTATGAATTTCATCTGTCCAGTCAACTTAACCATGGAAAATAGTAACTATATTCTTCTGGCGCTTCGGTGGCCGCTGCCTCGGCACGCTCGCTTTGCTCGCTCGGCTTGCGCGTTGTTTTCCATACTCTAACATAACCTAACTAACTTGTTTTTTTTGCTGCAATGGAAATAATGGGATATAGTTTGGAAAAACGCTAGTCCCAATTTTTCTATTTTGTATTTCTATGGAAATAGTAGGATACACCCGCATTGTCATCGACAATAATGTCAGACAATTGTAAATACTAATATTTAAGGACTTTGTCTTTGACTTTTGATGTTATACACAAGTAGTTAGGGTGCGTTACAAGCACTACTGCTATGAATAATATGTACCGAAATGAATGTATAACAATGTTTTCTATTAGCATTCTTATAATAAGTAAATAAATGCCCAGTACGTATAGTTTTAAGTACCTCCCTACACTAATATCAAGTCTCTCCTTACACTAACTTAAGTTACATTTTTAAATTGAATCACTTTTTTTGTTTAATTACATAACCGTACTTGGGTACGCTAAGTACTCAAATCGTAACCAACTAACTTTATTGAAAACATTTTTTTTTTATTAACGAGCTTACAACGTCATCATTTTTGTAATTATATCTCCAATCCAGTCAATATAAATACTAAGGGGTATGTTTATACTAATTACGTTTTCGCGTATATCATCTCTTTTCATTTGGCAGTTTGCATCATAGGCCCCAGATACTATCCCCACGATCCCCGAGGCATGCACCACGGGCCCGCCCGAGTCTCCCCCGCACACGGCCACGTGATGCCCGCACCTCTCCACAGCACACATTATCGGATACATATACTCAGTTTCGTCACATTGGGACAACATCGCGTCGACCACCTGCAAGGGCATCCTCAGATCCAGCGTGTCATACAAGTTACCGTTGCTGTGGTTTGTATATCCGTAGCCGAGGATGAAGACGCTTTGACCGTTCATTGTGTGTCGGTCGCGTGCACTGAGTCGCGCGTACGAATCCAGCACGATGGGCTCCGTCTTCAGTAGCGCCACATCATCATGCATAATAGTAGTGCTATATTGCTTTCGAGAAGATGGGAGGAGAACCCATTCTAAAACGTTGCTGAACTTATCACTATTCGTCGGTCTGCTGTCCCCTAAGCCGTATCTTATTACGTAAGAGTATTGTTTTACGGAATCATAACAATGCGCGGCGGTTAATGTCACAATCTGTGTAAGGACTGAAGCCGTGCAGCGGTGAACATTTTCGGCTCTATATTGCAGAATGCCATCGATAACGATTTCAGGATCTTGTATCTCGAGGCGCACCACGTACTGAAACTCCCCCGGCCGCGCGTCTCTTCCGCCGATGGTGCGTATCAAACCATAGCGCGCTCCCGTTGTCGGTCTCGGCCCTGTACTCATTACTATTATAATTTCGATGATAAGTACGTTAAAGAAAATTAATTTAGTCGAGTTAAAATAGAAATAAATTTTTTTCGTTATTGTTATCAAAGGCAACGGTTTATTTACAATAGGTACCTATTCGATTTCGAACCAAGGTTGGTTAGTACATTACTACTTGCCCATACAAAAATATTTTATTGTATCGAATTCTGAAATAAATCGAAACTAACACATAATAATCTTTGCAATAATATTTAAATCACATAAAATTTGAATTATAGGGTATAGGCATAGATCGAATGGATTGCGGTATTATTGTTTATATTAGGTGCTAAGCTATGTACACTCGTACGTAGCGTACGTTAAATGACACGTTGTGCATTTAACCCTCTAGTCAGCTTACTACTGCAAACCATTAAAACGGGTCAGGGTATGTTTTTGCACAAACAGTAACCGCTCTTATGTAAAATAGAATGGGGATAAGGTTAGGAATTTTGAATCCGTGAAGTGACGTTTCCAAGAGACTCTCTATTTTGGGCTTAGAAATACCGAAATTCTAACTCTAGCTCACATACTATAAGTTTAATTGTGCTGAAACTGCGCGGTAATATGTATGAGTCCGTACAAATTGTTGGGATAAAAACTTTGAATTGTTTTTTTTTAACTTACCTGTAAAGTTGTTTTTTACCGACGAAAAACGGAGGAGGTACTCAAGTCAACGCGTATATATATATGTATATGTATGACCACGCATAACTTCTTACAGGGTAGTCCGATTTTGATAATTCTTTTTTTATTTGGTAGGGTACACCCCGACATTGGTCCCATATTAATTTGGAAAAAAAATTACACTTCCTTCTTTTCGTAAGTTTCTACTAAGATTACAAATTTCTAAAATTTAATTCGTTTGAAATTATTATTCTGAGCGAACAGTAGAATAAATACATTTCAAATAACCATCACTGTAGAGCGGCAATTGCATATGTTAATTTTTGCTATTATTTGCTTTCGTTCACTATAGTATGTACCAACTTAGCTGTAGTGAATTATCATGACTTCCTGCCAGTGGGTGCAGAGCTCATCCAATTACCCTCGTTTCGTTCCCACCGCAGGCCGACTTCCGCGCGTCGCATAACCTTGTTTACCTACTCTATTGATTAACGAAGACAATGAAGTATTTATGTCTATGGTTTTAAGCATACTCTAAAAAACGCCCGAATTATGTGAGTCTGAGTGGAACACTGAATCGAATATAAATCTAAATAAGCCAAATAAGTACCGAAAATTTTAAGTGATTAGACAATAATCGTAAATATACATATAATGTTTTCTAGATATACTAATTGGTTGGTTATGTATTTATTTAAAATAGAATAAGACTGTTTACTGTAGTTTACATTTTGAAAGAAAATTCCTACAAAAACAGTCTCCCGTCAAATACGTAGAAAACTTTCCTTAATCGTTCGCCATTATTATAATAGATCAAACCATACAATGGTGGCAACTCGGTTGTTTTTTTTCTAAAATTAGGAATTGTCTAAAATATATTTAGTTAGTCATAGCATTTGTAAAACCAATTCAGTTTGTACCATCTAACTAAATTAGAACCGCTTAATTAAGTTAGATAAAATTAAATTAGGATAAGTTGGTAGCAGCAGAATACCAAAGGTTATTTTGATTGCTTACATTAAGGCTTATCTAAGTGCTTGAAAGGAGTCTTTGAGGCGCACTTTAATCCTTTCACCACACTGGTTAGAAATAACTAGTGACACGATAAGAAGAAGGATTACTTGCAGATGATTACTCTAGTGATAAACTGTTGTTCCGAGTAACCGCCACGCCACGGCACACATCCAAAGTTAGATTGATAGATCTAATACAGACACAAAATAAGGTACAAAATTAAATACTAAACTTAACTACTAACACTAAAAGAAAATAGCAAGGAGGTCTGTGTGGTATGCCAAAAAGGACCAGTCTCAGCTTATTGTTACTCTGCGCCATTAGGCCATTAGATTGCATTTTAGAAGAAAAACTACGCTCTTGAACGCGCACATTGTCGAGCCGGCTGCTCCGAAAGAATATTCAACTAGAATTTGGTTGCCGAATTCCTCTGGCTGTAAGTGTTTCCTGGATTATTTATTTGCGTGTGTTCAACGTTAGAAGTTAATGAACTGGTATTTGGAAATTATGTTCTAAAGAAGCTTTGGCTTTGAAATTATTTTAATAAGCACCGTCTTAATTTGACACTAAAATCTCTTTTTCATGGTCCCGAAACGTGACTGGCTTGACAATATATTTAAATAATCCCTTCCAGAGCTGGTTTTATATAGAAAACAGGTTGCTTTATTAGCGGCTTCGTAACTGAATGATACCTGATGATCCTAGTAAAAAGACTCATTAGCAAGTCTCCGTCTTGCAAGGCAGGTATTTTCTATTTTGAAACAACTATAGTAGTTACATGAGTTTTTTAATTGCTCTTATAATCTATGCTGGATGTCGGCCGATTTTACAGTCGATATACGTACTTTTTGACGTGATAACGTCTTATAAATGGATGAACGCCGGCTGCACGCACGAAAAAGTCACGTTACGCCTGAGCCGAGCGTACAAGCGAGAGCGCAGAACAAGTGATAGAGAGGCACGATCTGCCTAAACGTTCGGCTTGTGACGCATCTTAATAGGTTAAAAGTATGCTATTTTTCATCAATGTTTTCTTATGACGTTATCGGGTAAAATTATCGTCCGTAAACCGACTTTACATACATCTTTTTATGCTTTAATATTTTGATCTTTCTGTCATTAATACCACTTAGACATTGTTGAGGATGTAGGTAAATAAAGTTGTCTAAATTATGGTGTTTTTTAACTAAAGCCACATGATTATGCTACACGTACAAGTTATTTATCTGGTAGATAGGACGTATATATAAGGTACGGCGATGGTCAACTCAGTAGCTAAGTGCGCGGAGAAAAAGACGCCCGTGTAACTGGTATATATTGGCACGACAGACTTTGAACATGAATTACCTATCTGCGATCGAAAAAAACTTCTATCTACCATGTCATGTTAGAAATAATCAAAATATAACATTGATAACGTATTATAGAATATTATGTTAATCCTACCATAATACAAAATTTGATATAAGTCACGCTTTTTTTCCTAAATCCGTCCTATTCACGCCGCGTCGTCTCATCAAACTGTTAAATGGAACAGAATGTAAATAAATTTGGACTATTCCAAGTTGAGCGGGCACGTTTTTTGTCTTTTAGTTAGGGCTGGACGACAAAGCTTTCTGAAACTTTTTCTTTGTAAATCACAGTCACATACCCACTTAGGTATAATGTTCTTTTCGTTTTATTAGTTCTGTTTTCTTTTGCTTACAAAGCTATCAAAATACTACTGTTTTAATTTTAGCTGGTTGGACTTGAGAGGAGAGAGTATCCAACGAGAGACGAACGAGGCCGATGCCGGATCAGAGAGCCACCCGTCGAACTTGTGCATGGCTTCAAGTGGATGGAATCAAATAGAGATACCAAATTAAATCGTAGGTGCTCCGGGTAGCTGCCCAGAAATCGTGTGCGAGGTACACATTTTTAGTGTACCTCGCACACGATTTCTGGGCAGCAGGAGTTGTTTATTGATGGTTATTTAGGGAAACACCGCATATATGAAGAAAGAGGCCTTACTTTATTGTGTATTTTGTGATTTTCAGTTTATATATGTACTCGTGTATACGGCATTTAAATAAATAAATAATGCCGGGCATTTCACACAGCATCATTTGGCTCCGAAGTAAGCAGAGCTTGTGTTTTGGGTACCACATGCCTGATATACTACTTAAATACTTTTTTACAGCCTTTTGGGCACTCTACCAGTCAGTGAACTCTGCAGTCAGTAAATAATAATAAATAATCCTGGACATTTCACACAGCATCATCTGGCCCCAAAGTAAGCAGAGCTTGTGTTATGGGTACCACATGACTGATATACTACTTATATACTTTTACATATTATACATACTTTCTATGTACCCAGACCCGAGACAAATTTTTACAGATCATAAACATTTGTCCTGCGGCGAGAATCGAACCCGCAACATTTTGTTTCTCAGGCGGGCCTTGGCCCACTACGCCACAGAGGTTAATTCTATGGGTTTTTGTTTTTGTATGTTTTATAAACCATAAGTTACTAAAAAAGATTATATTATATTAATTAGCCGCCTCGACATTGTTTTTGCTCCTCAATGTTTTGTTTTTATAATTGTATTGATTTAAAAACATGAACGTTACTGATGTGTCTTAATAAAATAAACTACTGTTATTTGTTTTGCTACGATCCAAATGTTTTAGCCGATTGCTAGGATAAGAATAGACCACAAAGAAACAAAGAGACTTGAGCGTATTGTACCTCAAAACAGACACCGATAACTATTGATGTAGCTGCTACGTATGTGCTACGGCGTAGCGAAGCTATTTTATACACCGCTACAAAAGCTTTTTATAAATGAAATGAAACCTTAATGCAAATGCTTTGCACCTACCAAAAGTAGTAAGTTCATCTAAATGTTTCAAGCCTTAGAATATTGGTATCTCATGCAAACTACGATAGTAAAAGTCAATGTTGTGCAAAATCGTACAAATGCCTGGACTGGGATATTGCCAGTTTTATTGAAAGAACTTCATCCAATATGAACAGAGTAAATCAAACAAGCTATGGATCGTAAGATAAATATTTTATCCAAAGAAAAGACATTCAGTAAAATATTCATTTAACTTTTTAGATAGTAATTAAGGGTTATAGAATGAAATTGCCATGTCATACTGAAAAACTTAAATATTGCTTTTTTTAAGATTTTATGCATATTTAATCAAAGTATTTTTTCATTATCTATACATTTATCATCCTCATCATCTCGGGAAGATTATTTAAACCTCTGCGATAGAACTCTAGGGGCCTGAAATCAACCAATCGGATGACGGCATGCTGTAATGCTTCCTGAGAAGAACATTCGTACTACAGATTGCATGTTTTTCAAAAAAGTGTTATAAAAAGTAATCAATGTTAAATACAATCAACAATTTGTATTAAAAAAAAACAAAATAATGTCAATAAAGAATTAAAAATATATAAAATTCATTGTTAATCATGATTAAAGTTAGGAAATAAATATAGTTTGCGAAAAAATTTAACATTATTGTCAACGAAATCGTCAGTATCTGGTATGGTTGACGAGTCAGGGCTTTTTCTCTGCAAACTTCGCTATCATTGTTCATATTTGCACAGTAGATGTCTGCCATTATTTATCTGAGGAAGCTGTAGTGAATTACGCTATAAAGTAATCACCAACAGTTATCATAACCTTTCTATGGGTAAGCTTCGCTTTCCAGCTTCTCGTTAGGGCATTGTTGCGACGTTTGACTTGGGGTCAGCCGTTGCGTCCACTTACGATTGTTGTAAAGCATCCAATTTTTATCGCAAGTCACGACCAGTCACTCAAATCATGAGGCACCCATTTTCAAGTTTTTTTTATTAAACTGATTTGGTGCAAACGGGTCAATAAAGTGGGTAAGCTAACGTCAATCCATGTCGCTAATCTCTTGGCAGATTGGTTTGAATCTGCTTCCGCTATCACTTTCAATTCATCGTTGTTTACCTTAGTCGAGACATCGAGACTCGGCCAGCAAGCGTCTGCGCACTGCTGCACCCCGCTCCTCACCTCGGGTAACAGAGACAGTTGCATTTTTGTTTTCGGTCGCACAAAAGAGCCATGAGTTCTCGTCAACCGACACAGTGTAAAGACATACCAGCAGGTCCAGGCGGTTCACATTCTCAACCGGATTTGTCTATATCTAGCGAATATGAAACAGAAAGTCAAATCACCTTTCAAAAAAGAAAGCAAAGAGACTGCGATTGCGAATGTGGCCAGGTGATAAGCGCACTAAATGCTTTCAGATCGGACATGATATCTGTTTTGGAATCTAACTTAAAACCAATGCGCGACGACATTTCAACCATGAAAAACCAAATTGATGATATCAAAAACTCAACTGGAATAATGCTAGTTGAACACAATAGCATGAAAGATGAAATAAAACTAATACACAAAACTACCTCTGCAACGGATACTAAAATAGCTGCCCTTGAAGCTGAATTAGAAAAACTGAAAATCCCGTCAATTGCGCAAACTTCCTCTAATAACTACCTTGCTAACGAGAACATCATAAATGAAATGCAGGAAAGGAAACGCAGAAGTAAAAATGTTATTGCTGTTGGCTTACCGGAATCGACGAACGCAGATAGCGCTGTACGTAATAATGAAGATGAGAAGGCGGTTGAAATGATCCTTCGTGATTTCTTATCTGTCCAACCCAAAATAGCAATGATAATGCGACTGGGATGATTTGTAAATGGCAAAATTCGCCCACTTAAAGTAATTTTTGAAACCTCTAAAGATGTAAAAGAGATACTGACAAATAAAAACAGACTCCCAGATAATGTAAAATTTTACTCTGATCAGACTCCTACTGAGAAAAATGTACTAAAAGAGCTTGGCCAAGAACTAGCACGTCGCAAAGAATGTGGTGCACCGGATCTTATTATCAAATACATCAAGGGTGCTCCTAAAATTGTACAACCATCAAAAAACTTTCCACAGTAGCAACAACTGATCTACAGCACAATTCCGATGAAACAATCAGCTACCAATTATGCAATACACATCAGGACATAAGGACCACCAAGTCATGCTTAAACTTCTTCTATGCAAATGCTCGGAGTATTTGCAAACAAGGAAAGTTTGATGAATTGAAATGCACAATAAAATCCATTGACATCACTATCCACATAATTTTACTAACCGAAACATGGTTGAAATCTAATGAAGAAGCCACAACTTATTATATACCAAACTATACGCATTACCACAACATTAGATCTGACGCCAGAGGGGGTGGTGTCTCCATATATGTACACAATAATCTAAAACACGAACTGAATGAAGAGGCTTACACTGGAGGTAATAATTATTTATGGATTATCTAGAAAAATACGCATTACACATAGGGGTTGTGTACAATCCTGGAAACACAAATTTTGAAAATTTCTCAGAAGTCTAGTGGTTTTCTCGTGGTTTACCGAAGTTTGTCGAAAACGGTTAAACCAAAAACTTGCAGTGCGTTCATTAGCCGTCTCCTATCCTGACAGAGTATAAAACTAGTATTCAAAACTACTTATATTTTTAATGTATAAATCTTTACCAAGTTGAATTTATAAACAATTTATTTACTTGAACTTATAAACAATATATTTTTATATAATTATCGATCGAAGCTTCACTTTGAAATTCCAAGCCATGCAGGCTTAATTTTTATTCAAAGCGTCCGTACATTAGAACGACAATTTCATACATAAACCTCTATTGTTTAAAAACATTAGCTAGTAAGCTAGATTTAGCGAAACTGATAGACATTGGTTGTGTCAAAAGTTCCATAATTGCCATACAAAACAACTTTACGAATTTTTACGAAATTGGTCGTAAATGGTGTGTAATTCAAACTTAAAGAATGGGATATTTTTTATTTCGATTATTGACCTAATATTTTTTTTTAAAATTAAATGTTTTCCTACAATAAGTTCCATTCGTTTCTAACAGATGGCAGTCTAAGTAAACTTCAACATCTTTTGCTATCTAGGTCGGGTAAGCGTACCTATATTGGTTCAACGTATTAAAACTACTGAGCCACAGCAACGTATGGCCGGGTCAGCTAGCATTATATAGAAATATTTTTATTACTCCGAGAACGTACCAGTCTTGAGAGCTATTCTGAACCAAAACAAATTCAATTTATAAATATAGCACCCTTTATTTTAGTAACTGTTAGCCTTGCTACGATTTATAAAGTTGTTTTTGATTGCTACATTGGGTTTTATTCAGTTGAATGCGAAATTAATTGGAATTTATGAATTGAACAACGCATTGCAATTTTAGTTATCTTGTTTTACTTTCTTACCTATTCTTCTTATATATTTTTATATACATACTTATGATACTTTATAACACATAGAGAAAAAACAAACACCTACATCCCACACATGTTTCACCTGGGAGGGAGTCGAATCCCCAACCTAAAACGTAGAAGGCAGAGTTACTACTAACTGATTATTATTATGACTGGCCTGGACACAGGACAGTCATAATAATAATCTATCTTCTATATAATAAAAATCAATTGCTGTTCGTTAGACTGGCTAAAACTCGAAAACGGCTGGTCTAATTTGGCTAATTTGAAGTTTTGAATTATTTGTGGAAGTCCAGGGAAGGTTAAAAAGGTAAGTAAATATGAAAAAAAATGCTTGCTTTTTTATTTTTTTTTTAAATGCCCAGTACGTATAGTTTTAAGTACCTCCCTACATTAATATCAAGTCTCTCCTTACACTAACTTAAGTTACATTTTTAAATTGAATCACTTTTTTTATTTAATTACATAACCGCTAGGTACGCTAGGTACTCAAATCGTAACCAACTAACTTTATTGAATACAATTTTTTTTTTAACGAGCTTACAACGTCATCATTTTTGTTATTATATCTCCAATCCAGTCAATATAAATACTAAGGGGTATGTTTATACTAATTTTGTTATCGCGTATATCATCTCTTTTCATTTGGCAATTTGAATCCGCGCTCGCCTTTACTATCCCCACGATCCCCGAGGCATGCACCAAGGGCCCGCCCGAGTCTCCCCCGCACACGGCCGCGTGATGCCCGCACCTCTCCACAGCACACATTATCGGATACAAATACTCAGTTTCGTCACATTGGGACAACATCGCGTCGACCACCTGCAAGGGCATCCTCAGATCTAGCGTGTCATACAAGTTACCGTTGCTGTGGTTAGTATCTCCGTAGCCGAGGATGAAGACGCTTTGACCGTACATCGTGTGTCGGTCGCGCGCACTGAGTCGCGCGTACGAATCCAGCACGATGGGCTCCGTCTTCAGTAGCGCCACATCATCAAGCATAAAAGTGCTATATTGCTTTCGAGAAGATGGGAGGAGAACCCATTCTAAGACGTTGCTGATCTTATCACATTTCCTCGGTCTGCTGTCCCCTAAGCCGTATCTTATTACGTAAGAGTATTGTTTTACGGGTTCATAACAATGCGCGGCGGTTAATGTCATAATCTGTGTAAGGACTGAAGCCGTGCAGAGGTGAAAGTTTTTGGCTCTATATTGCAGAATGCCATCGATAACGATTTCAGGAACTTGTATCTCGAGGCGCACCACGTACTGAAACTCCCCCGGCCGCGCGTCTCTTCCGCCGATGGTACGTATCAAACCATAGCGCGCTCTCGTTATCGGTCTCGGCCCTGTACTCATTACTATTATAATTTCGATGATAAGGACGTTAAAGAAAATTAATTTAGTCGAGTTAAAATAGAAATACATTTTTTTCGTTATTGTTATCAAAGGCAACGGTTTATTTATAATTCGATTTCCTATTCGATTTCGAACCAAGGTTGGTTAGTACATTACTACTTGCCCATACAAAAATATTTTATTGTATCGAATTCTGAAATAAATCGAAACTAACACATAATAATCTTTGCAATAATATTTAAATCACATAAAATTTGAATTATAGGGTATAGGCATAGATCGAATGGATTGCGGTA
The DNA here is from genome assembly GCA_948098915.1 of Lampropteryx suffumata. NCBI lineage: Eukaryota > Metazoa > Arthropoda > Insecta > Lepidoptera > Geometridae > Lampropteryx > Lampropteryx suffumata. Next base: position 15,648,728 of record OX402553.1, read on the forward strand.
TTATTGTTTATATTAGGTGCTAAGCTATGTACACTCGTACGTAGCGTACGTTAAATGACACGTTGTGCATTTAACCCTCTAGTCAGCTTACTACTGCAAACCATTAAAACGGGTCAGGGTATGTTTTTGCACAAACAGTAACCGCTCTTATGTAAAATATAATGAGGATAAGGTTAGGAATTTTGAATCCGTGAAGTGACGTTTCCAAGAGACTCTCTATTTTGGGCTTAGAAATACCGAAATTCTAACTCTAGCTCACATACTATTAGTTTTATTGTGCTGAAACTGCGCGGTAATATGTATGAGTCCGTACAAATTGTTGGGATAAAAACATTGAATAGATTTTTTTTTACCCTAACTGTAAAGTAGTTTTTTACCAACGAAAAACGGAGGAGGTACTCAAGTCGACGCGTATATATATATATGTATGACCACGCATAACTTCTTACAGGGTAGTCCGAGTTTGATAATTCTTTTTTATATGATAAGGTACACCCCGAAATTGGTCCCATATTAATTTGAAAAAAAAAATCTAACCCTAAGTGTAGGGAAACAGGGGATATTTTGATTGTTCACTTACTTATTTTAATGTATGACCACGCATAAAAATATTAAATAGTAAAAGTTATCATAAATAAAGCATGTAGTAATTAGTAGATTATAGCCACAAAAATTGTATAATATTTTTTATTACATAAAAATTACACTGCCGAAAAAACTGAAGAGCAAAAATAATAATATTTTTTTTATTTAAACTTAATAACTTAGTTCTTAGTTGCTAACCTCGGACAAAGGATTAGTATGACCATTCAACGAGGTTACGTTGCCAGCCTTTCGGGCATTCTATCTGCGGTCAGTGAACTGAATTGTTTTTTTATCTATAAGTAATTGTATATTTATTTGTTTACGAAATAAATAAATAAAATTGTTCACTTAGTTCTTAAAATAATGTAAGTAAATGATTTTGAGTCGCCAAACAAGCGAATTACTTGCATATGCTTTAAGTTTTTTGTTTGCTGCAGATGCATTAAATGCATAAATCAAATGCAGCAACGACGCACGTATGCCCTCACGTGTGTGCCCGTTCAGGTTGCTGTCTCGCTGACATTAACTTCGTGAACGCCGCCGGGTATTACGCATGTAATTAATTAATTTGCTCGTTTGTAGACAAAATAACTTACGTACATTAGTGTAAGAACTTAGTTATTAAGTTTAAATAAAAAAAGATTATTAGTTTTTGCTTTTCAGTTTTTTCGGCGGTGTAATTTTTTCTTAAAAAAAGTATTTTTGTTGACTACCCCGTCATGTGGATAGGTTATTTAAAGATTTGACACGGTTTATTTAACAGTTGTTCTATACAGGTAACGGTAGCGGCATTCTAGCGGTATCTACCTAATTTTTACAGACGTAGATACCACTAGACTCGTTTACTTCAGCTACTTTGATAGCATTTTGTCTTATGGCATTCTGTTGTAGGGGAGTGCTGCAGATGTGTTAAGACCAGAGAGCTTCTTGCCGGATTCTTTGTGTAAATTGTGTATGTTGCCAGTAACAGACTGAATGTTTATATAAGATTTATATTTAAGTAATTTAAGCTCAGTAACATTGTTAAGTTTATTTAATTTTCTTGATAATTAGTATATGTGTTAGTCTAAAATTTACATTTGTACACGTTGTCATGGTAGGCGGTATGTAATGGAAGAACTCTCAATGTAAAATGGTAGGCGGAATGTAAAATGTTTTTGCTTTGTATAAAGTAACTAAAGGAGCAATTTAAGTTTACTTAAGTTATGAATTGCCATAACTCAATGTCGCTGTTAACATGGTAGTTTTCAAAATCGCGCTATCGTCGCGTTTTGGCTAGGATACGAGCTGCACTTCAATAAATGGATTAAGAAATACTTGCAAATACTGTTAGTGGTTTTATTTCATAATACTCCCGACCTCCAAGTTTTCATTTAGATTTGTAGATAATGACAAAAGTTACTACTAAGATTACAAATTTCTAAAATTTAATTCGTTTAAAATTATAATTCTGAGCGAACAGTAGAATAAATACATTTCAAATAACCATCACTGTAGAGCGGCAATTGCATATGTTAATTTTTGCTATTATTTGCTTTCGTTCACTATAGTATGTACCAACTTAGCTGTAGAGAATTATCATGACTTCCTGCCAGTGGGTGCAGAGCTCATCCAATTTCCCTCGTTTCGTTCCTACCGCAGGCCGACTTCCGCGCGTCGCATAACCTTGTTTACCTACTCTATTGATTAACGAAGACAATGAAGTATTTATGTATATGGTTTTAAGCATACTCTAAAAAACGCCCGAATTATGTGAGTCTGAGTGGCACACTGAGTCGAATATAAATCCAAATAAGCCAAATAAGTACCGAAAATTTTAGGTGATTAGACAATAATCCTAAATATACATATAATGTTTTCTAGATGTACTAATTGGTTGGTTATGTATTTATTTAAAATAGAATAAGACTGTTAAAGTAGTGTACATTTTGAAAGAAAATTCCTACAAAAACAGTCTCCCGTCAAATACGTAGAAAACTTTCCTTAATCGTTCGCCATTATTATAATAGATCAAACCATACAATGGTGGCAAGTCGGTTGTTTCATTTCTAAAATTAGGAATTGTCTAAAATATATTTAGTTAGTCATAGCATTTGTAAAACCAATTCAGTTGGTACCATCTAACTAAATTAGAACCACTTAATTAAGTTAGATAAAATTAAATTAGGATAAGTTGGTAGCAGCAGAATACCAAAGGTTATTTTGATTGCTTACATTAAGGCTTATCTAAGTGCACGAAAGGAGTCTTTGAGGCGCACTTTAATCCTTTCACCACACTGGTTAGAAATAACTAGTGAAACGATAAGAAGAAGGATTACTTGCAGATGTTTACTCTAGTGATAAACTGTTGTTCCGAGTAACCGCCACGCCACGGCACACATCCAAAGTTAGATTGATAGATCTAATACAGACACAAAATAAGGTACAAAATTAAATACTAAACTTAACTACCAACATTCAAAGAAAAATAAATAGGTACAAAAGTTTTAACTAACACACAAAGTAGCTAAGAAGCAAGGTAGGTGCAAGGAGGTCTGTGTGGTATGCCAAAAAGGACCAGTGTCAGCTTATTGTTACTCTGCGCCATTAGGCCATTAGATTGCATTTTAGAAGAAAAACTACGCTCTTGAACGCGCACATTGTCGAGCAGGCTGCTCTGAAAGAATATTCAACTAGAATTTGGTTGCCGAATTCCTCTGGCTGTAAGTGTTTCCTGGATTATTTATTTGCGTGTGTTCAACGTTAGAAGTTAATGAACTGGTATTTGGAAATTATGTTCTAAAGAAGCTTTGGCTTTGAAATTATTTTAATAAGCACCGTCTTAATTTGACACTAAAATCTCTTTTTCATGGTCCCGAAACGTGACTGGCTTGACAATATATTTAAATAATCCCTTCCAGAGCTGATTTTATATAGAAAACAGGTTGCTTTATTAGTGGCTTCGTAACTGAATGATACCTGATGATCCTAGTAAAAAGACTCTTTAGCAAGTCTCCGTCTTGCAAGGCAGGTATTTTCTATTTTGAAACAACTATAGTAGTTACATGAGTTTTTTAATTGCTCTTATAATCTATGCTGGATGTCGACCGATTTTACAGTCGATTTACGTACTTTTTGACGTGATAACGCCTTATAAATCGATGAACGCCGGCTGCACGCACGAAAAATGTCACGATCCGCCTGAGCCGAGCGTACAAGCGAGAGCGTAGAACAAGTGATAGAGAAGCACGATCGGCCTAAACGTTCGGTTTGTGACGTATGCAATTTTTCATCAATGTTTTCTTATGACGTTATCGGGTAAAATTATCGTCCGTAAACCGACTTTACATACATCTTTTTATGCTTTAATATTTTGATCTTTCTGTCATTAATACCACTTAGACATTGTTGAGGATGTAGGTAAATAAAGTTGTCTAAATGTATTAATTATGGTGTTTTTTAACTAAAGCCACATGATTAAGCTACACGTACAAGTTATTTATCTAGTAGATAGGACGTATATATAAGAAACGGCGATGGTTTACTCAGCAGCTAAGTGCGCGGAGAAAAAGACGCCCGTGTAACTGGTATATACACATGAACATGAATTACCTATCTGCGATCGAAAAATACTTCTATCGACCATGTCATGTTAGAAATAATCAAAATATTACATTGATTATAGAATATTATGTTAATCCTACCATAATACAAAATTTGATAAAAGTCACGCTTTTTTTCTAAATCCGTCCTATTCACGCCGCGTCGTCTCATCAAACTGTTAAATGGAACAGAATGTAAATAAATTTGGACTATTCCAAGTTGAACGGGCACGTTTTTTGTTTTTAGTTAGGGCTGGACGACAAAGCTTTCTGAAACTTTTTCTTTGTAAATCACAGTCACATACCCACTTAGGTATAATGTTCTTTTCGTTTTATTAGTTCTGTTTTCTTTTGTTTACAAAGTTATCTCAATACTACTGTTTTAATTTAAGTTGGTTGGACTTGAGAGGAGAGAGTATCCAACGAGAGACGAACGAGGCCGATGCCGGATCAGAGAGCCACCCGTCGAACTTGTGCATGGCTTCAAGTGGATGGAATCAAATAGAGATACCAAATTAAATCGTAGGTGCTCCGGGTAGCTGCCCAGAAATCGTGTGCGAGGTACACATTTTTAGTGTACCTCGCACACGATTTCTGGGCAGCAGGAGTTGTTTACTGATGGTTATTTAGGGAAACACCGCATATATGAAGAAAGAGGCCTTACTTTATTGTGTATTTTGTGATTTTCAGTTTATATATGTACTCGTGTATACGGCATTTAAATAAATAAATAATGCCGGGCATTTCACACAGCATCATTTGGCTCCGAAGTAAGCAGAGCTTGTGTTTTGGGTACCACATGACTGATATACTACTTAAATACTTTTTTACAGCCTTTTGGGCACTCTACCAGTCAGTGAACTCTGCAGTCAGTAAATAATAATAAATAATCCTGGACATTTCACACAGCATCATCTGGCCCCAAAGTAAGCAGAGCTTGTGTTATGGGTACCACATGACTGATATACTACTTATATACTTTTACATATTATACATACTTTCTATGTACCCAGACCCGAGACAAATATTTACAGATCATAAACATTTGTCCTGCGGCGAGAATCGAACCCGCAACATTTTGTTTCTCAGGCGGGCCTTGGCCCACTACGCCACAGAGTTTAATTCTATGGGTTTTTGATTTTGTAAGTTTTATAAACCATAAGTTACTAAAAAAGATTATATTATATTAATTAGCCGCCTCGACAATGTTTTTGCTCCTCAATGTTTTGTTTTTATAATTGTATTGATTTAAAAACATGAACGTTACTGATGTGTCTTAATAAAATAAACTACTATAATTTGTTTTTCTACGACCCAAATGTTTTAGCAGATTGCTAGGATAAGAATAGACCACAAAGAAACAAAGAGACTTGAGCGTATTGTACTTCAAAACAGACACCGATAACTTTTGATGTAGCTGCTACGTATGTGCTACGGCGTAGCGAAGCTATTTTATACACCGCTACAAAAGCTTTTTTATAAATGAAATGAAACCTTAATGCAAATGCTTTGCACCTACCAAAAGTAGTAAGTTCATCTAAATGTTTCAAGCCTTAGAATATTGGTATCTCATGCAAACTGCGATAGTAAAAGTCAATGTTGTGCAAAATCGTACAAATGCCTGGACTGGGATATTGCCAGTTTATTGAAAGAACTTCATCCAATATGAACAGAGTAAATCAAACAAGCTTTGGATCGTAAAATAAATATTTTATCAAAAGAAAAGACATTCAGTAAAATATTCATTTAACTTTTTAGATAGTAATTAAGGGTTATAGAATGAAATTGCCATGTCATACTAAAAAACTTAAATATTGTTTTTTTTAAGATTTTATGCATATTTAATCAAAGTATTTTTTCATTGTCTATACATTTATCATCCTCATCATCTCAGGAAGATTATTTAAACCTCTGCGATAGAACTCTAGGGGCCTGAAATCAACCAATCTGATGACGGCATGATGTAATGCTTCCTGAGAAGAACATTCGTACTACAGATTGCATGTTTTTCAAATGTTATAAAAAGTAATCAATGTTAAATACAATCAACAATTTTCAATAAAAAAAAAAAAATAATCTCAATAAAGAATTAAAAATATATATAATTCATTGTTAATCAAGATTAAAGTTAGAAAATAAATATAGTTAGCGAAAAAATTTAACAGTATTGTCAACGAAATCGTCAGTATCTGGTATGGTTGACGAGTCGGGGCTTTTTCTCTGCAAACTTCGCCATCATTGTTCATATTTGCACAGTAGATGTCTGCCATTATTTGTCTGAGGAAGCTGTAGTGAATTACGCTATAAAGTAATCACCAACAGTTATCATAACCTTTCTATGGGTAAGCTTCGCTTTCCAGCTTCTCCTTAGGGCATTGTTGCGACGTTTGACTTGGGGTCAGCCGTTGCGTCCACTTACGATTGTTGTAAAGCATCCAATTTTTATCGCAAGTCACGATCCGATCTACAATCCCTTACGGTATTGATTTAATAAGGTAAAGCAAGCATCAACGCTTCTCTCTGCAGATCACTCAAATCATGAGGCACCCATTTTCAAGTTTTTTTTATTAAACTGATTTGGTGCAAACGGGTCAATAAAGTGAGTAAGCTAACGTCAATCCATGTCGCTAATCTCTTGGCAGATTGGTTTGAATCTGCTTCCGCTATCACTTTCAATTCATCGTTGCTTACCTTAGTGGTTTTCTCGTGGTTTACCGAAGTTTGTCGAAAACGGTTAAACCAAAAACTTGCAGTGCGTTCATTAGCCGTCTCCTATCCTGAGAGAGTATAAAACTAGTATTCAAAACTACTTACATTTTTATGTATAAATCTTTACCAAGTTGAATTTATAAACAATTTATTTACTTGAACTTATAAACAATATATTTTTATATAATTATCGATCGAAGCTTCACTTTGAAATTCCAAGCCATGCAGGCTTAATTTTTATTCAAAGCGTCCGTACATTAGAACGACAATTTCATACATAAGCCTCTATTGTTTAAAAACTTAGCTAGTAAGCTAGATTTAGCGAAACTGATAGACATTGGTTGTGTCAAAGGTTCCATAATTGCCATACTAAACAGCTTTACCAATTTTTACGAAATTGGTCGTAAATGGTGTGTAATTCAAACTTAAAGAATGGGATATTTTTTATTTCGATTGTTGACCTAATATTTTTTTTTTTAAATTAAATGTTTTCCTACAATAAGTTCCATTAGTTTCTAACAGATGGCAGTCTAAGTAAACTTCAACATCTTTTGCTATCTAGGTCGGGTAAGCGTACCTATATTGGTTCAACGTATTAAAACTACTGAGCCACAGCAACGTATGGCCGGGTCAGCTAGTATTATATAGAAATATTTTTATTACTCCGAGAACGTACCAGTCTTGAGAGCTATTCTGAACCAAAACAAATTGAATTTATAAATATAGCACCCTTTATTTTAGTAACTGTTAGCCTTGCTATGATTTATAAAGTCGTTTTTGATTGCTACATTGGGTTTTATTCAGTTGAATGCGACATTAATTGGAATTTATGAATTGAACAACGCATTGCAATTTTAGTTATCTTGTTTTACTTTCTTACCTATTCTTCTTATATATTTTTATATACATACTTATGATACTTTATAACACCTAGAGAAAAAACAAACACCTTCATCCCACACATGTTTCACCTGGGAGGGAGTCGAATCCCCAACCTAAAACGTAGAAGGCAGAGTTACTACTAACTGAGCTGTGTCCAGGCCAGTCATAATAATAATCTATCTTCTATATAATAAAAATCAATTGCTGTTCGTTAGTCTGGCTAAAACTCGAGAAAAGCTGGTCTAATTGGGCTAATTTTGGTTTTGAATTATTTGTGGAAGTCCAGGGAAGGTTAAAAAGTTAAGTAAATATGAAAAAAAATGCTTGCTTTTTTATTTATTTATTCTGAGGCGGTACAAAGTTTGCCGAGTCAACTAGTCTATAAAATAAAAACGAATTACTGTTCGTTAGTCTGGCTAAAACTCGAGAAGGGCTGGACTGATTTAGCTGATTTTGGTGTTGAAATGTTTGTCGTAGTCCAGGGAAGGTTTAAAAGGTAAGTAAATATGAAAAAAAATGTTTGCTCTTTTATTTCTTGATTCTGAGGCGGTACGAGTTTGCCGGGTCAACTAGTATATAATATAATAGGCATACAATGTATAATCACGTTGTAAAGTTTAGCAACGCAATAAGCAACACCACTTTTATCAGTCTTTTCATTAGCTTAGAGGACAATGTCCTTAAACTGTCAGCTAAACTTGTGTCGGTTTATGTTATTAATAAAGGTTTAATGACCGAAACACAAACAACTCTAGGTCTTCAATTATGTTACATACTATTTTAGTCACGTAGCCAACGGCGATGCTGTTGACAGTTAGATTAATGTTTTATGTCGAAAGCTATAAGAAAAAGACTAATAATATTATAAGTTTAATAATCTGAGCATCAAATTCTTTGGATACTTTGTAAGGTTATTAAGACAAAATTGCGAAAAACAAGAAGGCTAGCTTCTAGTTATTCAGAACAAATATTTTTATGTTGAACATAGATATTATATTTTTGTGCTTTGATAAAGTATCATCAGTATGTTAGTGCTGTAAAGAAGCACCTGAGGCGCACTTAATCCTTTCACCGCTCTGGCTCGGAATAACTAGTGACACAAAGAGAAGAAAATAATCAGCATATCAGCATAGTATATGACAATGTATAACTTGTATACAGCTATACATTGTCATATACCTTAAATTATGTTATTGGTCGGGCACTTACCAGCGTCAACGTACCAGCTGTTCTCGAATCGAACGGTCTGACACGTGATGATGGTAAGAGGCCCATTGGTATGACTCCTTTGGGAGATGGGTAGGCCATTGGTGTGGGATGCTTCATGCGTAGACACCTTGGCCGCATCCCATCTGTCTGGTGCGGCGGCTGAATGTACCGTATGTACCGTATGTATGAACTTGGGTCCGTAGGGATTTGCAGGATTGCAGGATTTAGTGACTGCTTTATTTTTGAATTTACACAGCAACAAACAGTTTAGGTAAGTAAGTAAATAATAAAAAGGTATGTAGGTACTTTTATAAAATATATTAATTTACTTCTATTGTACAAGTTGCTGGTCTCAATGACGATTCAACAAATAATTACTCAAGTATTGGGTAAGAATACATACCTTAATCCAAATGAAATATGATCACCAACATTCAAATTGGTTAGTAGTATATAAAACTAGTTAAATACAACAAATGTGTCAATTTTTTTTCGATAACATCCTTTATTTTTTTCACAGTCTTTGTTTATCACCAAATAACAATATGGCTCTTTCCATATATCGGAACACATATTTCGAAATTCTTGCCACGTCATATCTGTATTGACATGCTCATCATATATATGTCTCATATTTTTATCATCTTGTTTGAATACAACTATTAAATTAGCATTATCTCTTATTAGCTGTTTAGGTATTTTGCTATAAGTTTGATTTAAATAAAAACAGTAAATTAATTTATGTCTACCCGTTGCAAAATAATCACGCATGTTATTTTGATTTTCACACGCTACGTCATCAAAAATATTTAGAGAATTATGTTTTGCTGCTTCTGGTTTTAAAACGTCTTCATTTTCTTGATATTTAGAAAATGTTACACATGGAACCATTTTTAAAACTTGCTCCAAATATGTGTACTTTGGTTGATATAGCGTTTTAGAATACAAATACACATTTTGAAATTATAAACCGTTTTCATGAAGGAGTAACCTAATCACTAAATTAGTTTTTCCACAGTTCGATGGTCCACATATTATACAACGTATCGTGTTTGGTAAAAGTTTACCATGACGAAACCTATGTTTTTCAGAATCGATGCTTATGTTATCAAACTGTAAGGATACTGGTTGTTTCACGAACTTCATCACTGACTGTTTTTTATAGAATGATGCACAATATCCATTTCCTCAGCTTTTTATTTAAGAGTTATTGGGCATTCTGGACCACTGTGAAGTCCAGAATGCCCAATAACTCACTACTCAAACTAAAAATAAATATGCGAGTCGTATTGCAAAATGACGTATCTGGTGAATTATTTTCCAAACAATTGCTCGATGTTGGTAATGGCAAAATTCCTGTTGACACATCGTATGGATACATTACATTTCCTGCAAATTTTTGTCACTTTACTGAATCAAAAACAGAACTCAGAGATGGTTTTCCCAAACATTGCTTAAAATTACAAAAAAAAACGTGATTGGTTAAGTGAACGTGGTTATATTGGCTGCAAACAACGTTGATGTCAACGAAATGAATTTTCAAATTCAAAGTAATATAGCTAGCGAATTAATGGCATACAAATCGGTTGATTCCGTTACTAACCAAGATAATGTTATCAACTATCATAATAATATATAATAATAAAAAGAATGTTTTATTTTTTCTTGAATTCCATTTTTGTTACCTTAAAACATATACAACATTATGAATTTCATCTGTCCAGTCAACTTAACCATGGAAAATAGTAACTATATTCTTCTGGCGCTTCGGTGGCCGCTGCCTCGGCACGCTCGCTTTGCTCGCTCGGCTTGCGCGTTGTTTTCCATACTCTAACATAACCTAACTAACTTGTTTTTTTTGCTGCAATGGAAATAATGGGATATAGTTTGGAAAATCGCTAGTCCCAATTTTTCTATTTTGTATTTCTATGGAAATAGTAGGATACACCCGCATTGTCATCGACAATAATGTCAGACAATTCAAAGTCAAGTCAAGTCAAAAGATGATTTATTCAATACAATCACAAGGATCACTTTGAAACGTCTTACATACTAGGTGAATTTAGGTGCCAATTCATCCTAACCCAAGCTCGAGAAGAATTTGCAAGAAACTCGTCTTGGTCCTAGCGCTTTTTTATATGATCCATCTTATAACTACCTTAACTACGAAATACTAATACAAGAGAGTTTATACATTTCAAGTGTGTCGGTTAACTGTCTGACGGCAGAGCGACATGAGGCCATGCATTCTTATCAATAATATAGTCATCTATATTATAATAAGCTTTCTTCAAAAGACTACCTTTAATGTATGCTTTAAATTTCTTAATAGGTAGTTTAATAGCATTTCCAGGAAGCTTATTATAGAAGCGCACCGTGTTCCCCATAAATGACTTATTAACTTTTTCTAGTCGAAACCTAGGGATGTATATTTTATGTTTATTCCTAGTGTTGATTTTATGAAGGTCACTATTTTGCTGAATCCCATCTCTATTTTTATGTGTATATAACAAATTTTCATATATATATTGTGAAGCTATTGTGAGAATATTAATTTCTTTGAATATTTCTCTCAAAGATTCTCGTGGTTTCATTTTATAAATGGCACGTATTGCCCTTTTTTGAATTACAAATATTTTACCAATATCAGCTGCTTTCCCCCAGAGAATGATGCCGTATGACATAAAACTATGGAAGTAACTTAAATAAACTAGTCTAGCTGTAGCTTCATCAGTAAGCCACCGTATCGCACGAACTGCATATGCAGCGGAACTAAGCCTACCAGCAAGCGTTTCAATTTGTGGTCCCCACTGTAGTTTTGCATCAATATTAAGACCTAGGAAGATCGTGGAATTTACAAGATTCATTGCCTCTCAATTTATTTCAATGTTGGACGGGCTATGAATAACATTTGGCAAAGTGAATTTGATACATTTAGTTATTTTGGAATTAAGCAAAAGATTATTTACAGTGAACCAGTTAAGAACTAACGATAAGGATTCATTTACGTTATTGCATATACTGGTTTTACCTCTATCAACTTTAAAAATTAAAGACGTATCGTCTGCAAATAAAACTATATCACAAATATTTTTTACAAAAAAAAGGTAAATCATTAACGTATACTAGGAATAAAAAAGGGCCTAGTATCGATCCCTGAGGTACCCCACGTACCCACGTCTACTTTCTGGACTCTATTGGATAGATAAGACTGTATGAGGTCAATTGTCCGGTTTTTAATGCCATAATATTTTAACTTTGTGATTAGGGTTGCAAGACTCACACAGTCAAAGGCCTTAGATAGATCGCAGAATACCCCAACTGCATCCTGTGAGTTCTCCCAGGCCTCAAATATATGCTTTAAGAGCGCTATACCTGCATCAGCTGTTGATCGACCTTTAGTAAATCCGTATTGATTACTATGTAGCAGGCCGTTAACGTTAAAGTGGTATAATAACTGATTAAGAATTATTTTTTCAAAGATTTTACTTAAAGCAGGTAATATCGATATCGGTCTATAATTAGCGAGATCACTTTCACTTCCAGACTTAAACATAGGAATGAGTTTACTGTGTTTCATGAGATCGGGAAAAACTCCCTCGTCGATACATCTATTAAAAATATAAGCTAAACATGGTGCAATATCTAAGATAATGACACCCAGCACCTTTATAGACATTCCCCAAAGATCTTCTGTATTTTTTATATTAATTAACTTGAATGCTTTTACAATACTAGGCCTCGTTAATGTAGCTAAAACTAAACTCATTCTTACATTTTGCAACACTAGATTCTAATAGAACGGAAGCTCTGGAGGCTGAAGAGTTTAACGATTTGGTCACTATTTTTGGTATATCTGAGAAAAAACTATCAAATGCATTCGCAACATCCTGTTCCTTTGTCAAAATTGTACCATTTATATTTAATTTGAACTGTATATTGCGAGCCCTTGATTTACCTGTTTCATTATTGATTAATTTTCAAGTTGCTTTTATTTTATTTGTTGAATTTTCTATTATTTTTCTCAAAAACAGTGTCTTAGCCGCATGACAAACTTTTTTGAAGACTTTTGAGTAATTCCTAACATATAAGATAAAAACTGGATCATCTAACATTGTCTCTCTGGTAGCATATAATTCATACAATGTATTCCTGCCTTCTATAAATACCCGGTGTAGCCCAGTCGACAAATCTAGCACAATTTTTTGTTTTGCATGGTTTTACTGTAAATATATCAGCATGTTCTTTAATTATTAAATTAGACAATGTGGTGAAAAGATCATTTGGATCATCGATGCATGGTACAAGGGAAACTTTGTGTTCAATTCTACTTTGAAATGTTTTGATGCGGCTCTCTGTAATAGGTCGGTGAGTAAAGTTCTGAGCTTCAACTATACGATCACAAGAAAAGGTGGCGCAGGGACCGTAATGGTCAGAAATAAAATGTTTTAGTACACACTTATAAACTGGTGTGCAACTGCAATAAATGTTATATAGACAAGTGGCTGTTGTTAGTGTCACTCTTGTAGGTTCATCAAAAAGAGGACTTAAATTGAAACACTTAAATAAGTTTAAAAGTCTTTCAGATAATGGATCAATCGGAATATTTATATTAAAATCACCACAAACTATTATGATCTTATCACAAGCTATTTTTTGCAATACTTCTTCCATAGTGCATTCATATAACCCAAAATCAGCATTGGGAGGACGGTAAACGCTCACGACGACATGCCGCTCCAGCTCGACACACGACACCTCAATAATTCTTTCAATAGAAAGATTTCTAATATCCTTACGCTCCTTGCATTTTAAGTTATTTTTTACAAAAATTAACGAGCCACCACGTATTGCGCTCTTGCGTTTATAGCTGCTGACAATATTGTAATTTTCGTAGAAAGGAAGTACCTCAGATTGTACCATCCAATGTTCAGTGATACACATAATATCTACACTGTAATGATTTAAAAATAATTCACATTCTAATACTTTGCTGGGCAGGCCTTGCATATCTTGGTGAACTACATGTAAACTGCCTGTTTTTCCCATTGTCGACTTGGTCAGTTTAAATGCTGATCAGTTGGCCCTACTACATTTTTTCCCCCAGTACTATTACTAAATATGGGGTTGTCATTACTCTGTGTTATAGTTCTAATAACAGAATCAGAAATATTAAATGCTAACAATTTAGCAATAATTAACTTACTACGTCTACTAAGGTATACATTACCTTTTGTCAAATAAAAATTACTAATAAAATTATTAGTGTCTAAATATAAAATGTCACTATGACGACATGTCAAATTGTAAAGAATTAAATTCAAATTGAATATTTTGTCATTGTCTTTAACACTCAATGATTTTGAGTAAGGGAAAGCACATAAAATTAGTTTCCCTAGCCTAATTGTAAATACCAATTTGTAAGGACTTTGTCTTTGACTTTTGATGTTATACACAAGTAGTTAGGGTGCGTTACAAGCACTACTGCTATGAATAATATGTACCTAAATGAATGTATAACAATGTTTTCTATTAGCATTCTTATAATAAGTAAATAAATGCTCAGTACGTATAGTTTTAAGTACCTCCCTACACTAATATCAAGTCTCTCCTTACACTAACTTAAGTTACATTTTTAAATTGAATCACTTTTTTTGTTTAATTACATAACCGTACTTGGGTACGCTAAGTACTCAAATCGTAACCAACTAACTTAATTGATAACATTTTTTTTTATTAACGAGCTTACAACGTCATCATTTTTGTTATTATATCTCCAATCCAGTCAATATAAATACTAAGGGGTATGTTTATACTAATTACGTTATCGCGTATATCATCTCTTTTCATTTGGCAGTTTGCATCATAGGCCCCATATACTATCCCCACGATCCCCGAGGCATGCACCACGGGCCCGCCCGAGTCTCCCCCGCACACGGCCGCGTGATGCCCGCACCTCTCCACAGCACACATTATCGGATACATATACTCAGTTTCGTCACATTGGGACAACATCGCGTCGACCACCTGCAAGGGCATCCTCAGATCCAGCGTGTCATACAAGTTACCGTTGCTGTGGTTTGTATATCCGTAGCCGAGGATGAAGACGCTTTGACCGTTCATTGTGTGTCGGTCGCGCGCACTGAGTCGCGCGTACGAATCCAGCACGATGGGCTCCGTCTTCAGTAGCGCCACATCATCAAGCATAATAGTGCTATATTGCTTTCGAGAAGATGGGAGGAGAACCCATTCTAAAACGTTGCTGAACTTATCACTATTCGTCGGTCTGCTGTCCCCTAAGCCGTATCTTATTACGTAAGAGTATTGTTTTACGGGTTCATAACAATGCGCGGCGGTTAATGTCACAATCTGTGAAAGGACTGAAGCCGTGCAGAGGTGAACATTTTCGGCTCTATATTGCAGAATGCCATCGATAACGATTTCAGGAACTTGTATCTCGAGGCGCACCACGTTCTGAAACTCCCCCGGCCGCGCGTCTCTTCCGCCGATGGTGCGTATCAAACCATAGCGCGCTCTCGTTGTCGGTCTCGGCCCTGTACTCATTACTATTATAATTTCGATGATAAGGACGTTAAAGAAAATTAATTTAGTCGAGTTAAAATAGAAATACATTTTTTTCGTTATTGTTATCAAAGGCAACGGTTTATTTACAAAAGGTACCTATTCGATTTCCTATTCGATTTTGAACCAAGGTTGGTTAGTACATTACTACTTGCCCATACAAAAATATTTTATTGTATCGAATTCTGAAATAAATCGAAACTAACACATAATAATCTTTGCAATAATATTTAAATCACACAAAATTTGAATTATAGGGTATAGGCATAGATCGAATGGATTGCGGTATTATTGTTTATATTAGGTGCTAAGCTATGTACACTCGTACGTAGCGTACGTTAAATGACACGTTGTGCATTTAACCCTCTAGTCAGCTTACTACTGCAAACCATTAAAACGGGTCAGGGTATGTTTTTGCACAATCAGTAACCGCTCTTATGTAAAATATAATGGGGATAAGGTTAGGAATTTTGAATCCGTGAAGTGACGTTTCCAAGAGACTCTCTATTTTGGGCTTAGAAATACCGAAATTCTAACTCTAGCTCACATACTATTAGTTTTATTGTGCTGAAACTGCGCGGTAATATGTATGAGTCCGTACAAATTGTTGGGATAAAAACTTTGAATTGATTTTTTTTGTACCTTAACTGTAAAGTATTTTTTTACCAACGAAAAACGGAGGAGGTACTCAAGTCGAGGCGTATATATATATGTATGACCACGCATAACTTCTTACAGGGTAGTCCGAGTTTGATAATTCTTTTTTATATGAAAAGGTACACCCCGAAATTGGTCCCATATTACTTTGGAAAAAAAAATCTAACCCTAAGTGTAGGGAAACAGGGGATATTTTGATTGTTCACTTACTTATTTTAATGTATGACCACGCATAAAAATATTAAATATTAAAAGTAATCATAAATAAAGCATGTAGTAATTAGTAGATTATAGCCACAAAAATTGTAAAATATTTTTTATTACATAAAAATTACACTGCCGAAAAAACTGAGGAGCAAAAATAATAATATTTTTTTTATTTAAACTTAATAACTTAGTTCTTAGTTGCTTACCTCGGACAAAGGATTAGTATGAACATTCAACGAGGTTACGTTGCCAGCCTTTCGGGCACTCTACCTGCGGTCAGTGAACTGAATTGTTTTTTTTATCTATAAGTAATTGTATATTTATTGTATATTTATTTGTTTACGAAATAAATAAATAAAATTGTTCACTTAGTTCTTAAAATGATGTAAGTAAATGATTTTGAGTCACCAAACAAGCTAATTACTTGCATATGCTTTAATTTGTTTGTTTGCTGCAGATGCAGTAAATGCATAAATCAAATGCAGCAACGACGCACGTATGCCCTCACGTGTGTGCCCGTTCAGGTTGCTGTCTCGCTGACATTAACTTCATGAACGCCGCCGGGTATTACGCATGTAATTAATTAATTTGCTCGTTTGTAGACAAAATAACTTACGTACATTAGTGTAAGAACTTAGTTATTAAGTTTAAATAAAAAAAAATTATTAGTTTTTGCTTTTCAGTTTTTTCGGCGGTGTAATTTTTTCTTAAAAAAAGTATTTTTACCACTAGACTCGTTTACTTCAGCTACTTTGATAGCATTTTGTCTTATGGCATTCTGTTGTAGGGGAGTGCTGCAGATGTGTTAAGACCAGAGAGCTTCTTGCCGGATTCTTTGTGTAAATTGTGTATGTTGCCAGTAACAGACTGAATGTTTATATAAGATTTATATTTAAGTAATTTAAGTTTAGTAACATTGTTAAGTTTATTTATTTTCTTGATTTGCCGGATTCTTTGTGTAAATTGTGTATGTTGCCAGTAACAGACTGAATGTTTATATAAGATTTATATTTAAGTAATTTAAGTTTAGTAACATTGTTAAGTTTATTTAATTTTCTTGATAATTAGTATATGTGTTAGTCTAAAATTTACATTTGTACACGTTGTCATGGTAGGCGGTATGTAATGGAAGAACTCTCAATGTAAAATGGTAGGCGGAATGTAAAATGTTTTTGCTTTGTATAAAGTAACTAAAGGAGCAATTTAAGTTTACTTAAGTTATGAATTGCCATAACTCAATGTCGCTGTTAACATGGTAGTTTTCAAAATCGCGCTATCGTCGCGTTTTGGCTAGGATACGAGCTGCACTTCAATAAATGGATTAAGAAATACTTGCAAATACTGTTAGTGGTTTTATTTCATAATACTCTCGACCTCCAAGTTTTCATTTAGATTTGTAGATAATGACAAAAGTTACTACTAAGATTACAAATTTCTAAAATTTAATTCGTTTAAAATTATAATTCTGAGCGAACAGTAGAATAAATACATTTCAAATAACCATCACTGTAGAGCGGCAATTGCATATGTTAATTTTTGCTATTATTTGCTATTCACTATAGTATGTACCAACTTAGCTGTAGTGAATTATCATGACTTCCTGCCAGTGGGTGCAGAGCTCATCCAATTTCCCTCGTTTCGTTCCTACCGCAAGCCGACTTCCGCGCGTCGCATAACCTTGTTTACCTACTCGATTGATTAACGAAGACAATGAAGTATTTATGTCTATGGTTTTAAGCATACTCTAAAAAACGCCCGAATTGTGTGAGTCTGAGTGGCACACTGAATCGAATATAAATCCAAATAAGCCAAATAAGTACCGAAAATTTTAAGTGATTAGACAATAATCGTAAATATACATATAATGTTTTCTAGATATACTAATTGGTTGGTTATGTATTTATTTAAAATAGAATAAGACTGTTTACTGTAGTTTACATTTTGAAAGAAAAATCCTACAAAACCAGTCTCCCGTCAAATACGTAGAAAACTTTCCTTAATTGTTCGCCATTATTATAATAGATCAAACCATACAATGGTGGCAACTCGGTTAGTTCATTTCTAAAATTAGGAATTGTCTAAAATATATTTAGTTAGTCATAACATTTGTAAAACTTGGTACCATCTAACTAAATTAGAACCGCTTAATTAAGTTAGATAAAATTAAATTAGGATAAGTTGGTAGCAGCAGAATACCAAAGGTTATTTTGATTGCTTACATTAAGGCTTATCTAAGTGCACGAAAGGAGTCTTTGAGGCGCACTTTAATCCTTTCACCACACTGGTTAGAAATAACTAGTGAAACGATAAGAAGAAGGATTACTTGCAGATGTTTACTCTAGTGATAAACTGTTGTTCCGAGTAACCGCCACGCCACGGCACACATCCAAGGTTAGATTGATAGATCTAATACAGACACAAAATAAGGTACAAAATTAAATACTAAACTTAACTACCAACATTCAAAGAAAATAAATAGGTACAAGAGTTTTAACTAACACACAAAGTAGCTAAGAAGCAAGGTAGGTGCAAGGAGGTCTGTGTGGTATGCCAAAAAGGACCAGTCTCAGCTTATTGTTACTCTGCGCCATTAGGCCATTAGATTGCATTTTAGAAGAAAAACTACGCTCTTGAACGCGCACATTGTCGAGCCGGCTGCTCTGAAAGAATATTCAACTAGAATTTGGTTGCCGAATTCCTCTGGCTGTAAGTGTTTCCTGGATTATTTATTTGCGTGTGTTCAACGTTAGAAGTTAATGAACTGGTATTTGGAAATTATGTTCTAAAGAAGCTTTGGCTTTGAAATTATTTTAATAAGCACCGTCTTAATTTGACACTAAAATCTCTTTTTCATGGTCCCGAAACGTGACTGGCTTGACAATATATTTAAATAATCCCTTCCAGAGCTGATTTTATATAGAAAACAGGTTGCTTTATTAGCGGCTTCGTAACTGAATGATACCTGATGATCCTAGTAAAAAGACTCATTAGCAAGTCTCCGTCTTGCAAGGCAGGTATTTTCTATTTTGAAACAACTATAGTAGTTACATGAGTTTTTTAAATGCTCTTATAACCTATGCTGGATGACGACCGATTTACAGTCGATATACGTACTTTTTGACGTGATAACGTCTTATAAATGGATGAACGCCGGCTGCACGCACGAAAAATGTCACGTTCCGCCTGAGCCGAGCGTACAAGCGAGAGCGTAGAACAAGTGATAGAGAGGCACGATCGGCCTAAACGTTCGGCTTGTGACGCATCTTAATAGGTTAAAAGTATGCTATTTTTCATCAATGTTTTCTTATGACGTTATCGGGTAAAATTATCGTCCGTAAACCGACTTTACATACATCTTTTTATGCTTTAATATTTTGATCTTTCTGTCATTAATACCACTTAGACATTGTTGAGGATGTAGGTAAATAAAGTTGTCTAAATGTATTAATTATGGTGTTTTTTAACTAAAGCCACATGATTAAGCTACACGTACAAGTTATTTATCTGGTAGATAGGACGTATATATAAGGTACGGCGATGGTCAACTCAGCAGCTAAGTGCGCGGAGAAAAAGACGCCCGTGTAACTGGTATATATTGGCACGACAGACTTTGAACATGAATTACCTATCTGCGATCGAAAAAAACTTCTATCTACCATGTCATGTTAGAAATAATCAAAATATTACATTGATTAGGTATTATAGAATATTATGTTAGGCCTACCATAATACAAAATTTGATAGAAGTAAGGTTTTTTCCTAAATCCGTCCAATTCACGCCGCGTCGTCTCATCAAACTGTTAAATGGGCACGTTTTTTGTCTTTTAGTTAGGGCTGGACGACAAAGCTTTCTGAAACTTTTTCTTTGTAAATCACAGTCACATACCCACCTAGGTATAATGTTCTTTTCGTTTTATTAGTTCTGTTTTCTTTTGTTTACAAAGTTATCAAAATACTACTGTTTTAATTTTAGTTGGTTGGACTTGAGAGGAGAGAGTATCCAACAAGAGACGAACGAGGCCGATGCCGGATCAGAGAGCCACCCGTCGAACTTGTGCATGGCTTCAAGTGGATGGAATCAAATAGAGATACCAAATTAAATTGTAGGTGCTCCTGGTCCCAGAAATCGTGTGCGAGGTACACATTTTTAGTGTACCTCGCACACGATTTCTGGGCAGCAGGAGTTGTTTACTGACGGTTATTTAGGGAAACACCGCATATGAAAAAAGGGGCCTAACTTTATTGTGTATTTGGTGATTTTCAATTTATTTATTATGTACTCGTGTATAATGCATTCAAATAAATAAATAATGCCGGGCATTTCACAGCATCATCTAGCCCAAAGTCAAAGTTAGCAGAGCTTATGTTTATATGGGTAACACATGACTGATTTACTACTTAAATCCTTTTTTTATTTTATTTTGTGTCTCAGGCGGGCCTTGGCCCACTACGCCACAGAGGTTAACTCTATGGGTTTTTGTTTTTGTAAGTTTTATAAAGCATAAGTTACTAAAAATGTTTATATTATATTAATTAGCCGCCTCGACAATGTTTTTGCTCCTCAATGTTTTGGTTTTATAATTGTATTGATTTAAAAACATGAATGTTGCTTATTTGTCTTAATAAAATTGGACTACTGTAATTTGTTTTTCAAAGACTCAAACGTTTTAGCCGATTGCTAGGATAAGAATAGACCACAAAGAAACAAAGAGACTTGAGCGTATTGTACCTCAAAATAGACACACATTGCTTTTGATGTAGCTGCTACGTATGTGCTACGGCGTAACGAAGCTATTTTATACACCGCTACAAGAGCTTTTTGCTGTCGATAAATAATAATCAAATTTCCTGTGGTTTTAGGTATTATTGACTATCACATTGAATTGGGAAATATGGAGACTGAACCATTTTACACGGAGGGTCCTTATTGAATTTCCGTGTTCTGTTTTTATGTAACCAATATTTATTTGGAGTATACCTTGACCCAGTTTTTTTCCAGTTTTAGTAACATTCAAGTCTTTTTGTATGAAACCTTATTGCATTTGCACCTACCAAAAGTAGTAAGTTCATCTAAATATTCCAAGCCATAGAATATTGGTATCTCATGCAAACTATGATAGTAAAACTCAATGTTGTGCAAAATCGTTCAAATGCCTGGACTGGGATATTGCCAGTTTTATTGAAAGAACTTCATCCAGTATTAACAAAGTAAATCAAACAAACTATGGATCGTAAGATAAATATTTTATCAAAAGAAAAACATTCAGTAAAATGGTAATTTAACTTTTTAGATAGTAATTAAGGTTTATAGAATGAAATTGCCATTTCATACTAAAAACTTATATATTGTTATATATTGTTCTTTT
Source organism: Lampropteryx suffumata (assembly GCA_948098915.1). Classification (NCBI taxonomy): domain Eukaryota; kingdom Metazoa; phylum Arthropoda; class Insecta; order Lepidoptera; family Geometridae; genus Lampropteryx; species Lampropteryx suffumata. The sequence continues at coordinate 15,670,506 of OX402553.1, forward strand.
TTAAAGATTTTATGCATATATAATCGAAGTATTTTCCATTATCTACATTACTTTTATCATCTGCATCATCTCAGAAAGATTATTTAAACCTCTGCGATAGAACTGTGGGGGCCTGAAATCAACCAATCGGATGACGGCATGCTGTAATGCTTCCTGAGAAGAACATTCGTACTACAGATTGCATGTTTTCCAAATGTTATATAAAGTAATCAATGTTAAATACAATTACTAATTTTCAATAAATACAATAAAAAACAAAACAATGTCAATAGAGAATTAAATATAAATGAAATTCATTATTAATCAAGATTAAAGTTAGAAAATATATATAGTTTGCGATAAAATTTAACAGAAATCGTCAGTATCTTGGTTTGGTTTACGAGTCGGGGCTGTTTCTCTGCAAACTTAGCCATCATTGTACGCAGATCTGCACAGTAGATGTTTGCCATTATTGATCTGAGGAAGCTGTAGTGAATTACGCTATAAAGTAATCACCAACAGTTATCATAACCTTTCTATGGGTAAGTTTCGCTTTCCAGCTTCTCTTTAGGGCATTGTTGCGACGTTTGTGTTGGGGTCAGCCGTTGCGTTCACTTACGATTGTTGTAAAGCATCCACTTTTTGTCGTAAGTCACGATCCGATCTACAATCCTCTACCTTATCGATTAAATAAGGTAAAGCAAGCATCAACGCTTCTCTCTGCAGATTACTCAAATCATGAGGCACCCATTTTCAAGTTTTTTTTATTTTACTGATTTTGTGCAAACTGGTCAATATTGTGGGTAAGCTAACGTAAAACCATGTTAATTTCTTTGCAGTTCGGTTTGAATCGGCTTCCACTTTCAATTCATCGTTGTTTACCTTAGTGGCTGATCTTTCTCGAGGTTTACCGAAGTTTGTCGAAAACGGTTAAACCAAAAACTCGCAGTGCGTTCATTAGCCGTCTCCTCTCCGGACACATCATAAAACTAGTATTTAGAACTAGTAAAATTTTTTATGTATCCATCTTTACCAAGTTGAATGTAAAAATTTACTTTTAATTTGTTTAGCTAGTACCTCTTTCTAATTTCTAAAATCTAAATCTAAAATTCGATCATCTATATAGTACAGTGGGTCAAGGCCCGCCTGAGACGCAGAAGGTTGTGAGCTCGATTCCCGCTGCGGGGCAAATTATTGTATGATCTGCCAGTATTTGTCGACGATCAGGGTGTTTCTATGGTATATTTTTTATAAAAATTATATGTATAAGTAGTACCTATATCATTCATGTGGTATCCATAACATAAGCTCTGCTTACTTTGGAGCCAGATGATGCGGTGTAAAATTTCCGCCATATTTATTTATTTATTGCAGCTTAGGTTTTAATTTCGGTTCAGAATAAACAAGTTTTTTAATTATTATAAATATTATATTCACATCTTAACCTCAAATTGAACAAAACTAATACTATAGTAACCAAATGTTTGGGATGGGAATCGAACCCACCACCTATACTGTGTATGGCAGAGTTTTTAACAACGAGCCGTGAGGTAAAAAAAAATAGAATATTCATATATAAAATTTTCTTGCTTACAGTTCATACATTTTAATTTATTTATTTTTAAGTATCTCGCGCTACGATGTTTATTCAGGATAAACTCCAGAATTACTTAACAAATTTTTACGACATTGGTCGTAAATGGTGTGTATGTTAAACTTAAAAAATGGAATAGTTTTAATTTCGATTGTTGACCTAGATTTTTATTACTCCGAGAACGTACAGGTATTGAGGTCTATTCCGAACCAAAACAAATAGAATTTATAGATATAGCACCCTTTATTTTAGTAACCGTTAGCCTTTGCTATGATTTATAATGTTGTTTTTAATTGCTACATTGGGTTTTATTCAGTTGAATGCGAAATGAATTGGAATTTATGAATTGAACAACGCATTGCAATTTTAGTTATCTTGTTTTACTTTGAGATTGTTCAAATAACTTATTAAAACTCACCTTTTGAAAAAGGTCTTCGTCTAAGCGTTATCATATATATACAACGTGGTTTGTATGATGTGTAGTGTGTGTATATCTTAAGGTATTTAATTATAAAGCAAATATAGCGCCACAACCCAGTGCTGGCAAACCATATAAAAATGATTTAATAAATAAATAAATATTGATGGACAATTCACACAACACTATCACATGACAGATGATGATGATCAGATGACACCAGATGACTGATAGAATACATTCATATTTTTATATACATACATATGATACTTTATAACACCTTCATCCCACACATGTTTCACCTGGGAGGGAGTCGAATCCCCAACCTAAAGCCTAGAAGGCAGAGTTACTACTAACTGAGCTGTGTCCAGGCCAGTCATAATAATAATATACAATATAATAAGTAAACAATATATATTAATCACCTTGTAAAGTTTGGCAACGCAATAAGCAACACCACTTTCATCAGTCTTATCAATAGCTTAGAGGACACTGTCCTTAAACTGTCAGCTAAACTTGTGTCGGTTTATGTTATTAATAAAGGTTTAAAGACCGAAACACAAACAACTCTAGGTCTTCAATTATGTTACATACTATTTTAGTCACGTAGCCAACGGCGATGCTGTTGACATTTAGATTAATGTTTTATGTCGAAAGTTCAAAATATCAAAGTTTAATAATCTGAGCATCAAATTCTTTGGATACTTTGTAAGGTTATTAAGACAAAATTACGAAAAACAAGAAGGCTAGCTTCTAGTTATTCAGAACAAATATTTTTATGTTAAACATAGATATTATATTTTTGTGCTTTGATAAAGTATCATCAGTATGTTAGTGCTGTAAAGAAGCACCTGAGGCGCACTTAATCCTTTCACCACTCTGGCTCGAAAGAACTAGTGACACAATGAGAAGAAAATAATCAGCATATCAGCATAGTATATAACTTGTATACAGCTATACATTGTCATATACTTTAAATTATGTTATTGGTCGGGCACTTATCAGCGTCAACGTACCAGCTGTTCTCGAATCTAACGGTCTGACACGTGGTGATGGTAAGAGGCCCGTTGGTTTGACTCCTTTGGGAGATGGGTAGGCCATTGGTGTGGGATGCTTCATGCGTAGACACCTTGGCCGCATCCCATCTGTCTGGTGAGGCGGCTGAATGTACCGAAGACCCTAAAAGGTTTCATAAGGCAGGCAAAATATATAGGTATTGAAAAGGCCAACATATTTGAGCCTTTTGGAGTGGAGAACTTGGGTCCGTAGGGAACAGGAGCCCACCGCGTTTTCAAAATTATTTCATGGCGTCTGGTAGATACATTGCGTGACCCAAGAGCTGGCTCCTATCTGGCTCAGCGTATTAGCATTGCCATTCAACGTAGCAAAGCCGCCAGTGTCTTAGGAACGCTGCCCTCTGGCAGTGATCTGAATCAGTTAAGCTATCTATAAATCATTTTAAACGGTTTTTAGATAGCTCAAAGGTTTACATGTATTCGTATTTTATCTTATTACATGTACACTCTGAAATTATTTGTAAAATAAAAAAAAGCTATACTTAGTTTGGAATTAGATGCATGTGAGCATTGTCTAGTAATATTTCTTATATTGACTGCTCGTTTTAAGCGATCCTTATATTTATTAGCTAGATAAATAAAATAAACAATGTATATAAATATCGTTTTTAACGGTGCTTAGATAGCTCAACTGTTTCACATAATATATATATTATATTATTTGATATTGATGTGTACATTTCTGTAATTATTTGAAAATAGAATAGAATAGAAAATATGTATTAAACGTCACATATATCAAATACAGTGCGAATATAATATAAACTAGTCTATGTACAGTGACGAAAAAAAGGCTACCATGAAAATTTAGCTGTCATTTTCTTTTTCTTTCGTTCGAGTTGGCTCGTGACAGAATTTGTAGAGTTTATATTCAATATATGATTCAGAGTTTAATAATTTAGAGGGTCTAATTCTAATTAGAGGATCAAAAAGAGGATTCAAATAGGTTCAACGCAAGCCGCGGTATAAACTTGCAGGCTAGTAATTAATTTACGTTCCATGAATGTTATATAGTTATAAAAGTATAACGTGCAAACTAATAGCAATCTAATAAACGCAAAAAGTTTGCTTATGACCACATCACTCAGTAACCGCAAACATAATATCAGTGATGAGATTTTCATTACGATCAAATTTACATCGTCTCGCCACGTGTGGTTTAGCCTATGACGCACTCAGCTCGGAAAATTACGTGGGTGTATTTAATGGGACGCAAGCGATTAGTTAACAGCCTGCTCATGGGTTTGCATAGTTAGACAAACTCGTCTAGCTATGCAAACCTAAAGCGCAGGCTAGATAGTTAGATGAGTATCTGTGGCTAAGATTTGCGTTAGTACCAATGACGAAAGAAGTACATGAACCACAAAAACCGATGAAAGACAAGTGTATACTTACCTATTACCTATGTCATCAGTTTACATCGCTAGTGACAAGCGGAGGCTAGTAGATAGTTAGATGAGTATTTGTGGCTAAGATTTGCGTTAGTACCAATAACGAGAGAAATACATGAACCAGAAATACGAAAGATAAGTGTATACCTATGTCATCAGTTTACTTAATGACAAGCGCAGGCTAGTAGCTATCTACTAGCCTGCGCTTGTCATTAAGTAAACTGATGACATAGGTATACACTTATCTTTCGTCGGTATTTGTGGTTCATGTACTTATTTCCCCTTTGTTACTTACGCAAATCTAAGCCACAGATACTTATCTAACTATCTACTAGCCTGCGCTTGTCATTAAGTAAATTGATGACATAGGTATACACCTATCTTTCGTCAGTATTTGTGGTTCATGTACTTCCTTCCCCTTTGTTACTAACGCAAATCTTAGCCACAGATACTCATCTAACTATCTACTAGCCTGCGCTTGTCATTAAGTAAACTGATGACATAGGTATACACTTATCTTTCGTCGGTATTTGTGGTTCATGTACTTCTTTCCCCTTTGTTACTTACGCAAATCTAAGCCACAGATACTCATCTAACTATCTACTAGCCTGCGCTTATCATTAAGTAAACTGATGACATAGGTATACACTTATCTTTCGTCGGTATTTGTGGTTCAGCCAAGCCTCAGATCTAAGCCTCAGATACTCATCTAACTATTTAGATAAGTATCTGTGGCTAAGATTTGCGTTAGTAACAAAGGGAAAAGAAGTACATGAACCACAAATACCGACGAAAGATAAGTGTATACCTATGTCATCAGTTTACTTAATGACAAGCGCAGGCTAGTAGATAGTTAGATGAGTATCTGTGGCTTAGACTAGACTAGGCTAGTACTAGCCTGCGCTTGTCATTAAGTAAACTGATGACATAGGTATACACTTATCTTTCGTCGGTATTTGTGGTTCATGTACTTCTTTCCCCTTTGTTACTTACGCAAATCTAAGCCTCAGATACTCATCTAACTATTTAGATAAGTATCTGTGGCTAAGATTTGCGTTAGTAACAAAGGGGAAAGAAGTACATGAACCACAAATACCGACGAAAGATAGGTGTATACCTATGTCATCAGTTTACTTAATGACAAGCGCAGGCTAGTAGATAGTTAGATGAGTATCATTCTGTGGCTAAGATTTGCGTTAATACCAATAACGAGAGAAATATATGAACCAGAAATACCTACGAAAATCATGTGTATACTATGTCCTCCTGACGTACGTAATACAATGAATTCTACAAAGTATCGATATAGTCTGGTATTTCTTACATAGCAGAGATAGCATTCATTTATTTAAATAATTGCGTTTTAAAAACTAATAAGATAAAGTCGATTAAAAACCGATTTCATAGAATGAAATTCGAACCTATAATACATTTTTGGTGGAAAATATATGTATTTTGTAAATATATGAGACAGCGAGGTATCGAAGTACATGAAAACATCATCGATGTATACAATTTTTAGATTTTCGTTGATTTTCAGCTCGACCGATTTTGATAAAATTTAAATGGGACCACCTTTCAAAAAAAAAAAAAAGAAATTTCCAAATCGGTTCAGGCGTTTTCGAGTAATCGGTGAACATACATAAAACAAAAGATTCCGACTTATTGAGAACCTCCTCCTTTTTGATGAAGTCGGTTCAAAGATAGTAATTTTCTCTGAATTGTGGTTTTGCGACGTAGCGATGTGTTCTTTAAATCCATCATTCCATCAGCTCGCTGTCACCATAATTACATCCCTACCTACTTATTATTCAATATGTTGATAAAAAGCTTTAGTTTTTAGGTTGTTTAAATAACCTACTTTATCATAAAGGAGGAGGTTCTCAATTCGGCGGAATCTTTTGTTTTATGTATGTTCACCGATTACTCGAAAACGCCTGAACCGATTTAGAAAATTCTTTTTTTGTTTAAAAGGGTATACTTTACAGGTTGTCCCATATTAATTCTATCAAAATCAGTCGAGCTGAAAAATAAACGACAATCTAAAAATTGTATACATCGATGATGTTTTCATGTACTTCGATACCTCGCTGTCTCATTGGAGCGGTGCGTTTATTTGGCCTACCCATATTATATATATACAAAATACATCTACTTTCCACTACAAATGTATTATAGGCTCAAATTTCATTCAATGAAGTCGGTTTCTTTTTAGTTTTTAAAACTTTTTAAAAGTTTTTAATACGTAATTATAAAAATAAAATTTTGGAACAAAAATAAAAACACACTTTTATCAGAATAGATAGATTCAAATGTACATTTATTTATGATACATAATCTTAATAGCCCCTTGTCTAATTGGCTTTATAAGTTCAATTCTCAATTTCAACCTCTAGACTTGTCAAATTTCATGCAGAAAAAGCTCGTGCTAGCTCGTACTTTATAGCTAATTAACAAAAGTAATTCCTAACATTATTTTTTAATTTAAATTTACTCCGTTAAACGGAACTATGAGCTGTATTACATAACTGTACCCTCGTTATCTACACATTTTTACCACTGGATTCGGGTTATGGATTCTGGAGGCTTCAGATAATTGAAAACCGTCTGCGCGATTAAAATTCCTGTTTGGTAATCTTCATTGCCTATTGTACCATCACGATCAGGAAAGCCAAATGTCGATAATTTTCCATTTTATATGTAAACCGTATGTTGGTATGTATGCCATTTAATTAAAATTTATATAATAACGGTAATCCCGTTTTGAGTGAAAATTATATATAATGTGATGAAAAGTATCGTTTGTGTTAAACCTTTACAAATGATTATGTACATTTTAAGATTATCTTCGAAATCACTGACGGGATTGTGAAAGTGATTATGTAGTTGTTATTATTACCCAGATTACAGATTGCAGATTTTTCACTGTCAATTTTTTTCAAACTAGTGTTGGTGTCTAGGTTGTCAAGCTAATTATTCCGCGTATAAGAAACATGTGGTATTTCGGCTGATCGTTCGTATACAAATTGAACAGGGTTCAACGTTGCAACGTCACTCCTTTGAGGTAGTCTCCGTTGTTAACGAAGCGCCATCTGCTTTTATCTGAAAGGAAAGCGACGGTCATGAATTAAAACGCCTAATTTTTGAATAAACCCAAAATCATTAGTCAGGTCTTCGACATGTCAGAAGAGTCTTCGAATGTTTACAGAATCATAAGCAGCAGTTAGTTCAACACGACTATGTCTGTTGTAGGTACTGATGTCTCGATACCGTCTTCTATACGTTGGGTGCGTCAGAAAATCTGCCCAGAACAGAAGTTCCTGGTTCGGTTCTAAATACTGCTTGTTCGTGGATTCGTTTTTTATAGACATAGAGTGTTAGGCGGTAAGGGGGAATCTCTGAATCAATTTGTGTAGGTTGCATAACAAAGACCATCTCCTTGTATCTTTTGCTGCTTTTAACAAGGATCGTCAGGAGACTTACGAGGCTTTAGAAGTGGAACAACTTTTACTCTTCTCTATATTTTTGGAATCTTGTGCGTTTTAAGGCATGTTTTGAAGTACTCTAGCCAGAAGCCAGGATACTGCCAGTAGGCTAAGATGTAAATAATATTTGTTTAAACATTAGGTCGTTCGCAATGGTCGCTGTTCCGTTCTTAAGATATTTTATTGGGAAGCTAACTCATTAATTGTGAATGGTTTGCTTACCTGATTGGTGTTTTTATTTGAATCATGCATCTTTTGTACCCTTAAATAAAATAAATAAATAAATATGGCTGGACAATGCACACAACACCATCTAGTCTCAAACTAAGAAAAGCTTGTATTATGGTGACTAGATGACTGATAGAATACTTGTATATTTTTAAATACATACTTATGATACTTTATAACACCCAGACACGGAACAAACATCTATGTTCTTCACACAAATGTTTATCCTGGGAGGGAATTGAACCCTCAACCTACAGAAGGCAGAGCTACTACCAATTGAGCTGACAGGCCAGTCTCTTGGTAAGGGTTTAAGTGGTTTACTATTCCGAAAGAATTGAATTGCAACCTGAAAGCTGTGACTAGAACAGGGTTCTTGGCAGGAGGTGAATCTCCTGAGTTTATGAATTTTAGTTTTTTTATTGTTTTGCGTCATGTAAATTTGTGAGACTGTATGCATCCACTTTTTTTTCGGCTTTGACTGAACAGCACAAATTTATTGCCAGTCATTAGAGTCTTCTCGGAAAAAAGGTCATTGATATACAGTTGCACATAATTTGTTAGGCTGATTTTTGATGGTATTTTTAACTTTTCGTAGTTTTCAGGAACAGGCGTTAGTTTCGTATCTATAAACTCCGAAAAATTCCCCCATTTAGCTTTAACAAGATAAATCAGTACTTGCATCGTCTGAATGGTACTTGCATCGGGGTCACTGCGGCATGAACTTGACATATGATGGGTCGATGCTGTGTTTTGGGGTATACAAACTAACTTGGGACAGAGAAAGCTATATTTAAAGGTTGTATATGTATATAAGATCAGGGTAACCTTTCTTCCATCAAGAGCTGTTGAATGATAAGGGATTTTTTGGAGTGTAGAGCAGAACCAAATCTAATGAATATGCCCACTCCTCTAGTGCAACTCCATAAGGTTACGTACTACGTTATGTACCTTTGACTACCTCTGTGGCGCTGTGGGCTAGGGCCCGGCTATGTCGCAGAAGAATGCGTGTTCGATTCCAGCCGCGGAAAAAGTGTTATAATATAATAATATGTATATATGTCATATGTATAATATGTATGTATTTAAAAAAATGTATATGTAAGTAGTATATCAGTCATAGTACCCATAACATAAGCTCTGCTTACTTAGGGGCTAGATGACGCTGTGTGAAATCTATCTATCTATCTAATATATGTACTAAGTTATGTACTACGTTATGTACTACGTTATGTACTATGTTATGTACTACGTTATGTTGACACAATTAGCGATGAACACTAATTTAATTTATATCATATAGTTTTTATGTAATATTATTATTTTTTCTTTTTAATTACGAGTATTATTTACGGGTATGTTTTTCGCCCGTGAAGTAACGCCGGTCAAGGTCTAGTCTAAAAATCAGCGCCACTTTCTCAGGAGAGTAGCATCAATGCTGAGATTGGACCTGTTTGGACATACCACACACAGGGAAAGAACTAGATGTTTTTGAACCACAGATAGTGTAGTGTACAATTGTACTATGTTATTTTGATGTACTACCTCCTTAGCATACCTTATTGTTCTATATACCTTCATAACTGCTTTTTTTCTACTGTATTATACATTTCTGTGTATATGTACCAAATAAACATTTATTCTATTCTATCCCATTCTATTCTTATGTAATACGTTATGTAGGCTGCTACGTTCTTTTATCAACTTTGCCATGAGGTATAATTATATAATAGTGTTCTGTTCGCGATAACTTGTTAAACCGTCGGTTTTACAAAAAAAACATTAAAAACTGAAACGATGCTCTAATTGCAAAATGAAAAAACCGCGTATCGAGTTGGCACCGCAGAAATCGTAGTTTATGACTTTGTGGTTTATAGCGCTGGTTGCCGAGTCGGGGAATCAAGTCGTTGCGTTGCGATCAATAAAATGTTGTACTATTCCACTGGGTTGTTTCCCATGTAAATATCTCTGATCTAAGATTTTCTTCTCTTTAGTTTAAATCACAAAGATACACAAAGTTTTTATTCCAAATATTGCCACCAAAGTCAAACCTTATTGGAAAATATCACTGAAACTACTAATAAAACTATACCGAAATAACCCAAGAAAAATAAATAATACATTTTAGAACGTAATGTTTTGTACGCAAGACGGCCTAGACTCTCATTTCTTCCTATAATATCATCTGTCTGGATAACAATTTACTAATTTCAAGTGTTCATTGATTTGACAATGTCGATCGTCATTTTGTTTATTCTAAACAACATTGCGGAATGACCGTCTAGAATTATTTTAGACTTCTCATGGCAAACATCATATGGTAATTTTCACTCAAAACGGGATATTTACCATGATATATGAGTGCGTCATGTCGCATGCAACTATGCCGGAATATCGGGAAGCAGAAAAACCTCTATATCATGGTAAATATCCTGTTTTGAGTGAAAATTATGTTCAAAACCATGATACTTTTAGAAATCATAGGGTAACATAATACATTTATAGTTTAATAGTCTACATTTGTGTTCAGAAGCCACAATTTACTGATAAATATTCCGCTAATATTACCCAATTAAACATGGAACGAGTGTAAGCGAGAAACTAAATTATTTCTAAGAGCGACGAGCATTGACATGTTAATCTATGTTTCTTCATAAGTGTTTCTGACGACCTCTGTGGCGCAGTGGGCCAAGATCCGGCTGAGACGCAGAAGGTTGCGGGTCGAACCCGCCACCTTCTGCGTCTTAGCCGTGGGACAGCCGTGGGACAAATGTTTGTACGATCTACAAGTATTTGTCTCGGGTCTGGTTGTTTCTATGTATAATATGTATGTATTAACAAAAAAAAGGTATATAAGTAGTATATGAGTCACAAGCTATGCTTACTTTGGAGCCAAATGATGCTGTGTGAAATGTCCGGGATTATTTATTACTTTATTTATATTTATTTATTATTATTATTTCTAAGTTTCTGTCAGCAAAAGCTAGTAGCCACTTGGCAGTGCGTGACCGTCTGTCATTACATCAGATATAACCAGGACGTCTACACAGCAAACCGATTTCGAAATATCGAAATGATGTAGGATTTTACATGTACATCGAATTCAGTTAAATTGACAGTTGTTTCTAATATGGAGAATGACGACATCGATTGCCAACACAACGGCCGTTCTATCGCTCAAAACGAGTTGAAACGATGTAGCTAAGAGTAGGGTTTGTACTATTATTGACAAGAGTAGGCTCCCTGGGGGTTATTCTACTATTTCTGTTAGTTCCATTGGAATCGAACTGCAGATCTGTGGTCGTGACGTCAAAAAAACACGTCAAAAGCGGGTCGCTTTTGACGTTATTTCGTATACTGCTGATACACAATGACTCAGCGTTACAAATGTTTTCTATTGTTAGGTCATAGAGTTACCAGAATAAGTTTTTGGGTAATTATCTAACCGTAATTGGAGCCGAAACGTAGCCCTAACAGTTGTCGATACTGTTAGCACTGCCGGTTGCTTCTGCCTTTGACTATACTCATTCAATTTCCCTCTCTGATTATCAACAGGAATGTTGGAAGTTATTCGGACAATTCCCTCGCATTAATATTAGGAACGTCTCGCAGAACAACAATATGTTAGGAACTTGTGTAATGGCTTTTGTCGAATATTCCGGAAATGCGAGGACCGTGCACGAGACAAAAAGAGTCAGGCAGAATAAAGGAGATTTCATCCTTTTCAAAACGCTCGCAATTCTGTTATCTACTTATAAAAACATTTAAGTTGAATTTGCGCAAAGCGATACTGTTGTCGGCGCCAGTCTGATGTACAGTCAGCAGTTAAAGTAAATGATTATCCAAAACAATCAAAATCAAAATATTTAACTTGAAGAGTTTTTTCCCGACATTTAGTGTATGTGATCATTGATTATTTTCAAATTATCATTTATCTACTACAGTAAAAAAACAACCTCCTATCCTACTGTAGTACTTATATCATAAAACGGAATATTTGTGTATTTATTTGTGGCTTAGTTGCTTAGTTTATAGCAGTTCTGCCCTTTGCGCTGTAGGTTGGTCGATTGTGAAAAACACAAGGTGTTTTTTCTATGTCTGGGTGTTACAAAGTATCATAAGTATGTACATATTAAAAAATATATAAGTATTTTATCAATTATCTGGTCATCAAATTTTGTTATGAGGTAGGTAACATTATATAAATAGGTATAAAACATGTGTTAACGTAGGTACATTTTTACTAAAAAACTATGAACTCGATATCTGTGAACTTTATGAGGTTTGATAATGTCTTTCAAATGTGTATAATAATAAATAATAAATAATAAATAAATAAAAAGCCTTTTATTTCTTGCAAGTAAAAAAAGGTACATATTGAAAAAAACTTAAAAGTAGGTGAGTATATCTAGTAGATAATTGATTCAGGCGTGACTTTGCGGAAATCCATAAAAAAGCATTAAATAGATGGACAAATATTTAGTACAATTCCGCTAATTCCCAAAGAGTACGACACGATGCAGACGCATGCACCTCCTTCCCGCCCGCAATTGAAAAGCCATGCAAAGTGTTAGCAAAAGGCAAGCTCACACAATCCACACATGCAACCTCCAAAAGGAATTCGACACGTGTTTCACCTATCCACGAGGCATCCTCAGGAACACTTGACTCACTTCGCACCCCGACGAAAAAACACTGCTCTGCAGACTTGTTGCTTTGACCAACGTCAGGCTGAGGATGAGACATCGTGTCTGACTCTTTGGGAATGGATTAGCGGAATAGTACTAAATATTTGTCCATCTATTTAAAATTTTATATCTAGTAGTTAATAATCTTAATCTATTATTAAAATTAAATTAAATTTATTGCAAGAACCCCTCCGCAGGTGAAGGCCTCCTCCAAATGTGTAAGACTGGTCAATTTCTGAGTTCGTCTGAGTCTGATTCGTCGGAATCTTTTACTTTAAGTATTTTTTTTATGTATTTTCACCGTTTATTTAAAAATGCCTGAACCGATTTTAACAATTTTTATTTGGTACAAACGCTATACTTTCCAGGTGGTCTTATTTAAATTTTATCAAAATCGGTCGAGTGGTTCTTTAAATATGAAACAACAAAACAAATAAAACAAAAATCTAAAAATGACATAATTACATAATATACATTGATGTTTTTTTTTATATTACATGAAGTCGGTTGTCTTTTTAGTTAATAAAACGTAATTATGGCGGTTATTTTAGTTTATACCACCCAATAATAATAGTGAGAACGTTTTAGTAAAGATACTTGGACTAGTTTTAACTATGAATGAGTAGGCTGAGAGCTGCTCAATCATAGTTAAGTCGTTGCAACCAAACCAATGTATAAAATACGTTTGTAAATACGATATTAATATTATTTAGGGTTGTCGATCCTGCTAACCAATCGCTTCAAATTATCAATTTTGCATCAGTGATTTTTAGTATAATATTTAACGATGATGTGTAACTGTAGTGATTAGTATCATCAGCTCTATTCTAATACATTTTGCAGTCGTCAATTACAAAAAGATTAGAATGCAAACAATCCTTTACACAAGTTTCAATCATTCTACTATTATTATACTCGTAAATACGAAATTTTCTGTCAATTTTATAAAGTAACATTTAAAATGATCTTCAATTTTTGATGCTGACTGTACTAGTTCGCGCTTCTGCTGCAAAACTGTCGATAACTAACAGATGCCTTAAAGAAAATACTAAGAAAGACGGAAAATATGTCATTTACTTCAACATTAATAAGTAAAACTGACAGAAACTTATAACCTATTTAAGTTTCTTGGGTTTTACTTTGGTTTTACTTTTCAAAATATTTTATTTCCCGCTTCTCTGGTTCCTACGCATTGTCTGTGACTTATTCAGAAAGCTAAAGTTAATCAGTGCCCTTAGCATAAGCACTCCGAGACAACTTTGAACCAAAACCGGAAATAAAACAGAACATTTTTCTCTTTGGAAATTTCTCAGCAATAACATGGTGATTTTTATTCGCACATTTTGCTTTTACATTAAAATAAGTAATTCAGAGTAACAATCTACACTATAGAGTGTCATAGATAATAATTAAGTAATCCGTTCAAATTCATGTTTTGTTTGTAAAAACTTAATTGTATTAAAGACTTTTATTAGCTGTTTCCCACGTCTTTGCCCGCGTGATAGATAAAAAGTAGCAAGATAATAATTGAACGAATGAATGTTTCGGAAAAATTACAAAGAATAATGGCGGTTTTCGTGGTTTGGCCATGATCCAGAGTGAATTTTTTGGAAACTTTTCTTTGCGAGCACCTACGGCTTTAGAGGAAGCTGCATATCAAATTTCATTCCAATCCGTTCGGTGGTTTCTGAGATTTCGTGATGAATGAGTGAGTTGGCCGTGGTGGTTCCGGCATAGAATAGGACCCCTCCATCTCCTCGTATTTGGATTGGTTGGATGTCGTAAAAGGCGACTAAGGGAACACACACCGGGGGATTGGGAAGCAGCACCCCCCGAGCACAAAATACTAAATCTGCGGTCACCAATCCGCCTGCCAAGCGTGGTGACTATGGCAAAACCCCCAAAATGATAGACACAACTAGATGATGGCCCCCAGTTCCCGGCAGTTACACTATTCCTGGCATAGGTGGCGGCCACGGTAACGGTGGAACAGGGGGTGCGAAGAATCTCCGGCAGAGGTGCAGCTACCAATCCCAACGACTCCTGGCCCTGGCAACATATAACGCACGCACACTGAGGACCGACGAGAAGTTAATAGAGCTGGAAGAAGTAGTAAATAAGTTGCACTGGGATATTATAGGAATATCAGAAGTCTGAAGAGAGGGAGAGGACACGATAATCTTAAATTCCGGCAACTTATTCTACTACCGGGAGGGTGATCAACTTTCTCAGCACGGTGTCGGATTTCTCATCCACATATCCCTCTTTAACAACATTGTAAAGATCGAAAGCGTGTTGAGCAGGATACCTACATTATACACAGAATAACCAAACGGTATTCGCTTTTAGGTCATCGAAGACGATGATAGTTATTAGTGTGTATAGTGTGTACAATTAATTACATACCACAAACTAAACTGAAACTGAAAAAGCACATGCCACGACAGCATCATTTTCTATTTATAATATGTATGTATTTACAAAAAAAAGTATGTAAGTATGTATGTAAGTAGTATATCAGTCATGTTGTACACATAACACAAGTACTGCTTACTTAGGGGCCAGATGATGCTATGTGAAATGTCCGGCATTATTTAATTTATTTACTTATCTCCCATGGGAGATGAAAAGTTCTTATAAGCAAGAGTTTATACTTAAGCTCCTTCTGTCGGTTGCTGGTAAACTTGTTTTGCCTTTTGGTTATTTTATTTATTTCAAATATACTTGGACTATAAAGTATTATGTGCTAATAATCTGTAGCTTGTTAGTTACTCCGCTTACGAATAAATCTTAATTTAAAGGGAAAATGTAACTTTTGACTAACAAACACCTATTCTCAGTGGAATGTACCTAAGAACGTTCTTTGGATTTTCCTTGCACGAGTAACGTATTTATCCACCTACTTAATAGATTATATATAATCTTGGCTTTGTTTTGAAGTTCAATGGGATTATTTCATAGAATTAGATAATCATTTATGTAGGCATACATTTTTATGAGTACCTATATAGAATGCTAGCTTCTGCCCACGGCTTCGCACGCATAGTACATACATAAGAAGTAGCCTATGCCCGTTCCTATGATAGAAGCTATATCCATACCAGATTTGATTGATGCAAAAAAAAAATGTTCTGTTCATCCGATCGCTACCAAACTTTACAGCATTGTTCACGCTAGGCCAATTTGAAGATTTCTTAAAAATTTCATCGAAATCGGTCCAGCCGTTTCAGAGTCTATAGGGAACATACATACATATAAACATCGCATTATATAGATATTTATATTGCTACATTTACGAAGAACGAATAGTTTAGTTTACAGATTTTTGCAATAATACCAGTCGTCGTATTCGGCTAATCGCGGCAGGTAGATGTTCAATGGAAAATTGGTTTTACAGTCTTATTTTCTATTGAATAAGAAGAGTTCGTCTGACTATACTATTCCTAAGCTGAATTTTCTAAGAAATTACCGAAGGGATATAAACTATGATTCGATGGCAACAAACACCATAATTGTGTGCGTTATTTATAGCAATCCCTTAGACTTCCATTGAAGAAACCACTCACGTTCAAAACCGATAAGTCGCATTGCTGGTTTACAAAGCGTCTTAAATCAAGCTATATATTATCGAATGCTATATCGTTACACTCATTATACACTCTAGTGTATAGTAGGGCTTTAGTACCACCTCCAAACCAAGGCGACGTTTCAGTCATTTCTAATATTTATTAAAATTAGAAGTCTCCCTAAAACATGGTACCAAAAGAGTGGTGACAATATTATGTACCTAGTAATAGTAGTTTTAGATTAAAAGTGACCTGAGTTGAAATGAGCAGCCGAGATGTCATGGAAATCTAATACTATCAAAACATTTATATAATAAATAATAAATATTGCTGGACAGTGCACACAACAACATCTAGTCCCAAACTATGCATAGCTTGTATTATGGTGACTAGATGACTGATATAATACTTATGTATTTTTAAACACATACTTATGATACTTTATAACACACCCAGACACAGAACAAATACCTATGTTCTTCACACAAATGTTTATCTTGGGAGGGAATCGAACCCTCAACCTTTAGCGCAGAATGCAGAGCTACTACCAACTGAGCTGACAGACCAGTCAAATAAATAATAATAATAAAATATTGGTGGAAAATGCATACACATCATCTAGCTCCAAAGTAAGCATAGCTTGTACTATGCGAAGCTACATGCTTCTACCATTCAATCGGTCACAATCTTGTCGTAGACCGAAGTTTATTTTCAACTAAATTCCCAAATGTGTTGTGAAGGAGTGTAATTCGCAAAAGCAAACAAATAATAGAGAAAGTGTAACAGGTAAACGTACTTATGTTTCCGTTCGTCATGCCTTAAAACATGATTGATCTTTATTTAAATTTAAATTGTTTTTCATTCAGTGTTGCTAATAAAAAGTTTGCATTTTTTACATAATATAAGGGAGGTTCTTTAATTTCATGTTTGATTTTGTAATTAATTTACTGATTACCTCTTAATATAAACGTTATTAATTTAACGTGATTATTTATTATACTCGTATGTTTCGAGTTTCGAAAGACCCAGAGCGCAGAGAAAGCGGACAAACATAATTCGATTGATCAGAGAGGAAACAAACGATTCAAGATATACTAGAACTATACTAGAATATTCAAGAATTTATACTAAGCACTTCCGAGATGAAGATAAATACGTCAAAAATAAAAGAAGCACGGACTCACAGCACTTACAGCAGGTAAAGAAAAGAAAAAATATATATGTAGTATATTATAAGGGAGATATTATTTTCAAGAACAAAGTTAACTTTGTCCTTCTGTCCGTCTTATCTCTTCGTTAGTTGATGGTAATATAACCATGATGGTGAACAAAGTAGGTTGATAGATAAGGTAGGCAAATTGGGACTTTTGTACGTTTTACCGTTTTATTTTTTAAATAAATGTCTTTCAAAAACTTAACACTGTCATTACATATTATAGTTTTTAACATAAATTTATTTCGTCTTAAAAGAGCACCCTTAGAAGATCTTACCTAAGTACTTAAAAATGTTCAGCTCTCTGTGTCACACTACTGCTAAGCGAAGGCCACTCAAGGCCACTAGGTATTTATTATAGGTATAGGTTATTTTATGCGAATACTAACAAATTTCTAACACTTTCAACTCAACTAAACTCACATCATTTTTATTAAATTCAACAAGGATCACTTTGAATCGTCCTAAATGTTAGGTGAATTTAGGTAAATTCGCTCACTATTCAGTTAATTCTTTTGAAAAAGTTCTAAATAGTTGGCATCACCATGTTTCCTTCTACCAGTATAGCTATTTCTTTTAAAATCAATGTCTCTTTCGAAGTAGTACACAAGAGCTAAAGAGATAGATTATAAGTTTTCGTAAAAATATCTATGGTTTCAAAGTTACGTCGTACAAACTGAAGAGTGGTTACACTTTTTTGGCGCGTGATAGATATTAATATAAGGCTTGGTTCTCTAGTTCTATTTATCTCAACGGCTGAAGCCTCTAAATTTTATTTTAAATGCCGCTCAATAAAACATGCTTTGCAATTATGAGTGTCATGTAGTGCTGTATGAAAAGTCTAGGCTGTACGTGTGTAGTGATATTCAAACTGCCTATATTGTGGATTACGCGAACTCCAGTGCTGTAGATAGACTATAGTCGAGTGAAAGTAGGAAAATCAATAAGTACACTTAAATTCTGTGTTTCTTTCTATCTGCAGTAGATGTATGGAATAATACATATAACAGTACATAATAATACAAAAATACATAATACATATTTTTTATTACAAAATTATTACAGAAATCTATAAAATAAATGAACAAACTTATTTTATACGAAATTATTTAGAACTATTTTATACTAGCCGTAATTAGATAATTACTTATAGATTAAAAACAGAGTTCAGTTCATTGACCGCAGGTAAATGTACTTAAGGACTAAAACGCACGCGATACGTGGGATGCCAACAGAATCATCCCACAAAAGTCGCATCCCACACAAAAGGCTCAAAACGACTCATATAATCACAAACCGGCAGGCCTCTTACCATAGTCACGTAGGTACTATACCGAATACTATACAATAATATAAAACACATGTGTAACAGTTGAGCTACCTAAGCACCGTTTAAACGATCTATGGATAGCCCAACTGACCCCAATCACTGCAAGGCAGAGTCCCCAAGATACTGGCGGCATAGCCACGTTGACTCGACAACCACTGTGGCGCAGTGGGCTAAGGTCTGGCTGACAAATGTTTGCATGATCTGCAAAAATTTGTCTCGAGTCTGGGTGTTTCTATGTATAATATGTATGTATTTACAAAAAAGATATAAGTAGTGTATCAGTCATGTGGTACCCATAACACATGCTCTGCATACTTTGGGGCCAGATGATGCTGTGTGAAATGTCTGGGATTATTTATTTATTTATGTATTAATGCTAATACGCTGGGCCAGATCGTAGCCAGTTCTTTAATCACGCGACGTTTCTACCAGATACTGTGACATAATTTTGAAAACACGATGGGCTCCTGTTCTCTTTGGGCCCAGGGTCTCGACTTAAATATGCAGTCACTATTAAGAACGGCATACGTGCGTCTTTTGAGGTCCTCGGCACATTCAGCCGCCGCACCAGCTCTAACGGAAGTCTCTGACAGATGGGATGCGGCAAGGGTTTTTACCCAAAAGTATATAAACCATAACAGTTGATTAATACTCGTTATAATTCATTAACATAATGCAAATACATATGTGGAAGGACTACCTTACTAAGGCAGGACAGACAGTTTATCAAAAATCAGAGTCTCTTCCATAGACAAAACAAATGTTCACCCAAATCAATTTAGAGATAAAAAAAATGGAAACTATCAATCGTCGGCATTAATAAACCATCATTGAATATGCTCGATCTGCTGTGAAGGGTCCTTCCACACCTGTTTCCGACAATCATTGACAGCCATGATACCGCTATCAAAACATTCTTACCACAAATTCTAAGAATGTAAATTAAACATACTTAGTTTTGTTTCAAAATATGTCTGAAACAAGATTACAAGTACCGTCCTGTGTTCAGTATTTTCCCCAGTCATTTTGTACATATACCGCAGTCCTAAGTGCTATATCTAATTACAACTTAGCAAATTATGTTATTACCGTTTGTTTGGCAAAAATGAACCTTATTTTCCCGCATTTTAGTGTCTTGTTAATTGAAGGAATAATAATTATAAAAATAGAGTTAAAAGTATTTTTTCATCATAAAAGATCAGAATTAATATTAGCGTAAGTAAGCGCAGCCTACCCACTTTTGGCACTGTCGAAATTCAACCAAAAAATGTCTTATAGCGGTTCATTGCTTGACAAATAAATATTTTTTAATTATCATTTTCGACGTCGATGTCAACGTCGTTTCGACATGTAGCTTACACTTACTTCTGTAGAATAACAGAATAAAGAAATATTAGTAAAAACATTGCACGTTCAACTTTTTAATTTATTTAAGCGATTATTTTTATCTATATAATAAAAATCAATTGCTGTTCGTTAGTCTCGCTAAAACTCGAAAACGGCTGGACTGGTTTGGCTGATTTTGGTGTTGAAATGTTTGTCGTAGTCCAGGGAAGGTTTAAACTGTGAGAAAATTTGTGGCATTTCAACGCATGCCGGGTTCAGCTAGTCAGAAATAATCACTATTTGAGTGCCGTCAAAATTGTTCATGGTTCAAGGTCGTTAATCAAGTTTGGATTTAATTTTACTTCATCATTACATAGTATAAAACAAAGTCGCCTAAGGGTGTCTGTCTGTCCCGTTGTATGCTTAGATCTTTAAAACTATGCAACGGATTTTGATGCGGTTTTTTTAATAGATAGAGTAATTCAAGAGAAAGGTTTATATCTATAAAACATGCATAATATAGTAGAGAAACACTGATAATTTTAGAGGTTTCTAATGTGGTGTAGTAAATAAACACATTTTTTTGCTTAGATTGCAAATGCTGGCTGAACCCTACGAAATATATAAAAATAATGTAGTACAGTATTTTACACCTTAAAAGGGTCTACACAAAAGTCCGCAATGGTATATGTCTATCCATTAATCCATGTTATTCTCTTAGATAACGTTATATATAATGACATTCTGTAGTATATTTAGTATCAACATTGCACCCGTTCGAGGCCGGGGCGGGTCGCTAGTGCTATATAAGTCTTTTATCTAAGTATTATTTTTTTATTAAACAAAGCATAATGATAGTACGTTTTATTCAATCAGAACTTCTTCAGATTAAAAAATGTCTTAACCATGGTTTACCAATACCTAGAGATAGTAATAAAGTTGGGTGCAATTGAACTGCCTGATGTCTGACCATTGTGGCAGCCCTTATAAGCTCAATCCAATAAACCCTGACTGTGTGATGTATTGAAGCACACATCTCAACCCTAACGTGGAAGAATGTATGCCATTATAAGGGTCTTCCTTTTTACTGTGATTTTTATATATTGGGATTTTATCTGTAAACAAAGTATACTGTAAACATAACATAACGACCGTAATATGAAAACTGATGGTTTTCAAGTTCTGTTTAATGAAAATGGCAAATAAATTTCTATTATCTATTCATTTTAATTAAAACCAAATTGTTCTTACAATTAATATGGCTAAGACCTTCTTGGAAGCTTTATTTTGCTTTCTTCTGATTGATGTGGTGCGGCGTCACCACCGTTTAATTTGGATGTAGGGATGGCAGCTTGTGGCTACTGTTTGTACCTGTAAGTATTATTAAGTACTCAGTTAATCCAACACCAATCTAGCCAGGAGAGAGAAATCACGACTAAACTGATTTCGGTTTACTAATAAATGAATAACGCCGTACACACAGCATCATCTAGCCCCAAAATAAGAAGAGCGTGTATTATGGGATGTTATATATGATTGATATACTACTTATATACTTTTTATTTTGCATATAGATCGATATTATACATAAAAACACTCAAACCCGAGACAAATACTTGCAGATCATACAATCATTTGTCTTACAGCGGGAATCAGACCCGCAACCATCTGCGTTACAGCCGGGCCTTGACCCACTGTGCCATAGAGGTTGTCTAAAAACGCTTGTATTTTAATAACAGGTTGTTTTTTCTGGTATGCTTAATATGGTTTATGATTTTACTTAATATTCATGCATATATTTAATCATAAACCTACTTTTGACCATGATCTCGTCTATGGTAAGCGACAATGGGGCACGAATGTCTAACTAGAAGATACCTATTTACTCTTGACTTGAAGAGACCCAGATTATAGTTTTCAGGAAAGCCAGACGATGGAAAGTATTTCAATCCTTGTCTGGACGCATTATAAATGTGGAAGCATAGAAAACAAAATTATTTAATATTATTACTTTGAAAACTATCATGGTTATTCACTACACGGGAATGGATACGGGATATTTATCATGATTTATGAGTATTTGTATTGAAATATCGGGAAATATAAAACTCAAAAATCATGGTAAAATCCTGTTTGAACTGAATATTGCTTAAATTTTTCTGTGATTGCACTGTTTTTTTTATTACTGTTTTTAGCTAAAATATAAATTAAACTCGTGAGTAAAACCCGTGTTTATCAAAATGTATAGTACAATTTATGAATGTTTTGAAAGTGAAATAAATAAATTTGTTAAAGTACCTACCTACCTTATCTCTTTAAAATTACGAGTATTTTATTTCTTATGCCAGGTATATTACATGTTCGGCGAACCACCTTTTTTCATAAATCCCTTATTCGCCAACCCTACCGTCAGCATTTGCTCAAAGACTCGATCTTACCTTTGTCTCTTGGAAGTAAAGCTACAAATGTATATTCAGCAGAGTCTAAAGGATATAATCACAAAAATACTTTTTCTCTTTATACTAAGATTAAGCAATTGTTTCAATAATCGCTTGTTTGAGGATTTTTGATTAGTCAGGTACTGGATAACCTCTAAATACATAATGCAGGATATTTCACACATCTAGTCCCAATGTAAACAGATCTAGCGTTATTGCAACTACATGACTGATTTACTATTTTTTTATACTCAGACCCGAGACAAATATTTGCAGATCATACAAAAAATTGTCTCGCGGCGGGAACAGCCTCAAACTAAGCATTGCTTGTAACTACTATGGGAACCAGATGACGACTGATAGAGTTCTTATATATCCTACTATCCTACTAATATTATAAACGCGAAAGTTTGTAGATATATTTGTTACTCTTTCACGCAAAAACTACTGAATAGATTTTAATGAAACTTTACAATAATATAGCTTATACATCAGAATAACACAAAGGCTATAATTTATAAAGATATGGTGTGAATTGTCCAAAATATAACGATAAGTGTCACGTAAGTAGAAAAATAAATCTGCCATCTGCGAGCTATTCTGTCGTGCGCTACAAAAACCGTTAGAATTACACAAAGTACTAATCCTGCTCAGATGAAGTCGCGGGAACCAGCTCGTACTCTCATAAACATACTTCTTTCATGACATTTCTTTTGCAATGTAGATTTTACAAAACTACGAAAAAAACAAACAAACCACCTCAAAACAAAACTCAATCCAATAATTCGATAATGCCCTTCGCGGTAAAATACTCAAAATCAAAAATCACACGTGACTGCCAAATTCCGAAAGGCAATGACAGTTTTGACCGATCCCGATTGATGAAAGTTTGACCAAAGTTTGACGTAATAAACGTGAAATGGAACGGATGAAACTGTGTTACCAACGCGATAAATATTTAGTTAAATGGAACTGGAATCCATCTTGTGCAAGACAATCATAATCACGTTTAGGCTAATTGTGTTTAACCCGGTAAACGTGTTTAACTAAATAAAATTTAAGCAGTTGGTTACGCAAGCCGCCCTTAGTTTTATCAATAATCATCATCTTCTTCTAAAGTTGACGTCGTTTTAACTTGCTGCTTGTGTGTGTGTGTGTGTGTGTTGTAGGGATAGTTTAATGTAAGGAAAACAGTATTTTGCATGTGTATTTGTGAGTAAAGACGGACCAGGGGGCCTACCGCGGTAATTTTGAACGTTTGAACCAAAGCTAAACCAAATATAAACCAAAGTCAAAACGTTATTTTTGACATATTTCGTATTGCGCTAATCACTATAACGGAATTTAACTCTAATTTGGATTATATTTTGATCAATCGTTGCGGCATCGCGTTATTTTTGACAGTGCTTTCAAATGAACGTTTTTGATTTAGTACATCCTAGTAGTTCTAGTAGTCTGTGCATAGAGTAATACTATATATAAATTTGTTCGATTGGTAAAATCAACGATTAAATCGTTCAGAAAGAACAACGCGATACCATTTTGACATTCAGATTAGCCATATCCAAACCATTGCCAAAACCAATCCGTTCAATGACAATTACGTTGACAAATAGCGCGATCGCCCTTCAGGTGTACTTCCACACTTTAGATACGAAGTTACAAGTACATTGGCGTACCCAACATGTTGGGCAAATCCAGTGTCCAGTCCACTAGCGCGTGACAGAATAATTGAAATTATACTCGTAAGAATTCAATAAAAATCCACCTGTCATTCAATTAGTTCACAGCTAAAAACACAGATGGTGTTTTGATAAACAGTTAAACAGTTTTATACTTATATTATTATTTTATAGTTGGTTTAAATAAACATATGCTTTAATAAATATTATTGTAATAAAAATGATTATACCATCACACACATTTGAGAACGAAATTAGGATTTCAGAACGAAAGTATCCAATGATTGTTATATATTGTAAATTTAATTGTTCGATACATACTTTCTTACTATTTTTCAGTTATTAATTAGTTTGGATTTATTAACGAATGTTTCACTTTATTATTTTCTGTTCTCATTATTCTGATATTTACAAGTCCTTCATTTGATTGTTTACTAAATCGGTAAATTCGTTATAATTCTTTTATTAAGACATATATAGCAAAACTATGAATCCATTGTTTCATGAATTATATTTTAACATTTTTTTATTGTTATTAAGTAAATAACTTTCATTATTATACTTAGATTCTTAATAGGCTTCTGTGATTGGTTGAATAATGAATATGGTGTGATGTTTTGTATATATTTCAAAAATGTATAAAAGGCGAGGTTAAAGCCTAAGACGGGTAGATTGGGAGTGACCACCGAACTAGAAAGATAAGTGCCTTGCAATAATATTGTACTAAAATATATTTGTGTGTATTTAATATGTGTACCGTTAACTTTTTGTGTTATTCTCTGTTTGGTTATTTGGTAACTTTAAAACTATATTATCTTTGTGAACTACATACATTTGTATCAGTTAATTATTCTGTCATTGTTTCCTTATATTCCTTATGGTGTTTATTTTGTAGGAGGGTACTTGTGTTGTGTAAAATTGTAAAGGATCATACAAAAAAGTGTTAGGACCAGACAAGTTTCTTGCCGGATTCTTCTTGAACTGGGGTTAGGAGGAACCGGCACCTAGATTCACTAGCATGTAAGAAGACGATTCTAAGTGGTCCTTGTGATTTTATTGAATAAAGAAAATTGAATATACTATGGTAAATTTGTTATTCTCTCTTCTTATTGAATTTATCCTTGCTTACATTTAGCTTTAATTCCTCATGTGAGAAGTAGGTATTTAACTTCAGTAATTTTACTAACTTTCATTATAAACTTCTAAATCTTGATATTAGGTGTAATATATTATACTAATTAGAGCAGGTATTTATATGAATCTAACACGTGCATCACCCGGAACGCTCATGTACGTTATAATTTTTAAAGAAAATTGTTAGTTTTATAACCTAATTAACAATAATCATCATCTTCTTCTAAAGTTGACGTCGTTTTAACTTGCAGCTTACATAAATAAGCGGAAGGTAAGCTCATCAACACATGACTCGTTAAACTTTTTCCAGAATTCCTTACTAAATGTTTTTTAATAAAAAACACGCGATTGAACGCCGTGAATACGTGTCAAGATAATTTGATGGTGGAGTCGCCTCAAGCTACTCTCTTATGAAATGGCTTGAGGCGACTTTTTCTTATGAGGAGACTTTATAAGTTTTTAGAAATGGAATATAACAGGTGCGTTATAAATCTACATGGTTTGAAGAACATAAGCTTTATTAATATTCTTTTTCTTTGATTCAGTAGTACCTGAATTCAGCGTTTTGGAATAACGAATTCCATTCAGTATCTAGGTATCAAAGCAGCGTTCAACAAGTGAGGCAGAGCAATGCCTTCCTCTCAAACTTGCGCCCGCCGTCTTGGTCTACAGTTAGCGACAAAAAGTACATAAATGAATAATGTTTTTGTCCTTAATAGTGCAAGATAATGTGAGCCTCTGTTTTTACAGTCTGGAGCGTAACACTGCAGTATTTTATAAGCAATTTGTAAATAAATCTACAAACACAACAATTTGTTAGCTAAAATGTCAAAGTAAGGTATTGTCGATCATCTATCGGTATCTATCGGTATAAAAAGGCAGTGTTCAACGGGGAGGCCCATTGTAGCATCAATTTTTGTACACCTTTTAGAAGAGAAAATAAACATCATTATTGTTAGTATTTATTATATAATTATTTCAAATTTGAAGCGTGGTACGTATATAATAAGTTACTAAGTTTAATAAAACGAAGTTTCATTAAAATTCTCATCTGATCATACAAATGTTTCAGTTCTTCTTCTTATCGTGTCACTAGTTATTTCTAACCAGTGTGGTGAAAGGATTAAAGTGCGCCTCAGAGGCTCCTTTCGTGCACTTAGGTAAGCCTTAATGTAGGCTCTCGACCTTGTCAACCGCAGGAAAGACGAATCAGTACATGCGGAGTCGGTTTGGTTGGAGGTGCATAACCGCTGGCACCGAGCCGGGCTTGTTTCAAGTTTTCCTTCTCTATTGCTAGCTCTTCTGATAGTCAGCAGGGGGACTATTCCCCAATAATTGATGACTATCTTTTAAACGACTTTCAACTTGAAAACAGCCTAACCTGTTTGTAACATAAAAAACAGGATTCCACTATTTGAAACAGCGATAGACTTTTGACAGAAGTTGAGAGACGTTGATTATGTAAGACTGTAAAAGAATAAGTCATGTTTCTGCGATTGTCATTTCATGAAGTAACATAGCATTTCTAAATTAATATTTTTTTCTCGTTTTATTGCATTTTTATTTATTTATTTTATTCAGTAATCTTAGCGAAATTTAAATGACAAAATTGTGACTACACGACTGACTGACTACTGATCATTTAGAGAAAGTAAGATTGAACCTGGATACCAACTTGCCTTTTTTGTTGTATAATGATGATAATCCAAATGATTTATACAATATATTTTTACTGAATTTAATAAAGTATTCAGTTCCATTTCCACATCCAAAACTATTGTGGTCTCTGGCAGTTCAACATTTTGTGAGTGGGCAACAGCAGGTATTCATAAGAGTAGGCATACCTTGTATGAATTGTACAGTAAAAAACGGTATAACTTTAGTAAAGAGTTTAAAGAAAAAGTAAAAAATTACTTTGTTTGTCGCTTTGCTAAATCTCAGTATTTAAGTTGAAATATTAAAAACAGTCAAGATAAAATAAAAGCAACTTGAAAAATAATTAATAGTGAGACCGGAAAATCCAAAACTCACTAAAAGTGTAATAAATTTAAATATCAACAATAATATCATTAAGCAAGATATAGATGTAGCAAAGGCATTTGAAACTTTTTTTACTGATATTCCAGTCTCCACTACAAAGTCTTTAAACTCTTCTCGTGTAATAGCAGAATTATTGTTAAAAGATAGTTTCCCTGAATGTGTCACACAATTTTACTTTGAACATGTGGACAAAAACGATATTATCAAGGCATTCAAAATGATTAATGTAAAAAAGACCACTGATCTCTGGGGCATTTCTGTCAGTGTTATAAAGCCACTAATTGACATTATTGCACCAGATCCGGAACCGGCACCTAGATTCACTAGCATGTAAGAAGACGATTCAAAGTGGTCCTTGTGATTTTATTGAATAAATAAATATAGAATTTTGAATTTTGAGTTTTGAACGACGAGGAATCTCGAGAAAGTTCTAGACGGCCATTCCGCGTTGACGTTTAGAATTGACAATTGACCATCGACTAAGACTTTATTATCAAACAATCTCTTGACACTGGCAAAATTGTCGACAAGACAGATGCCATTTAAAAAAAAAATAGAAAAAGAAATCATGGTTGCGAAACTTTGTGATTAAGACGTTTGTAACTCCTTCACATTATTGCATGTCTACTACATATGTCTAAGGAGAATGCATTGAATGAAATGTCATCGCATGTCCTCTTTATGCTATATTTTCATTACAATCCTCCACTTGCCAATAAATTGCGTCTGGCTGACTGTACCTGAGTGAACGTACATAAAGTTAGCTTTTCCGAATCACGGGTAGTTCGTCCCGAGATGAGTTCTGAACCTGACTTGATAATAGCCGTGTTGTCGGTGAGTAAAGTTACTGACTAGCTTGGTGGATAGTTTGGTTTAAACACTGAATACCGTTCCACTTAATAGATATTCAGTTCAATTTTGCTTACTCAATGCTCGAGCAGTTATCTTAAAGTGCATTTCAGTGTATACCAGTTAGTTAGTTTCATAATGTATACCAATTAACCACCCGAATTGCTTTTCTGTTAATATGTTTTGTAAATACGTACTTATCAAATAAATGAAGCATAGTAAGCAGAACTTGTGTTATGGGTACCACATGGCTGATATATATATATATATATATTTTTTGTAAATAGATCTAATACCTATAAACGAGCAATTCTTGTATATAATATGTATATATATTATCTGAATCTCGGAAACGGCTCCAACGATTTTCATGAAATTTAGTATGCAGGGGTTTTCGGGGACGATAAATCGATCTAGCTAGGTTTCATTTTTAGAAAACGTCGTTTTATACGTGTTTTATACCGAGCGAAGCACGGTCATCCAGGTATACATATTATCCATAGAAAAAGACCCAGACCCGATACAAATACTTGCAGATCATACAAATATTTGTTATGCGGTGGAAATCAAACCCGCACTATTTTGCGTCCCAAGCGTGTCTTGGCCCATTACGCAACAGAGGTCTTCAAACATTATACATAGAAATACACCCAAACCCTATTAAAGCCTTATTGGCCTTGTTAATTTTCCTGATACTTGTAATTTCATTATTGTATGCTAATCGAAAACATTCCAGGTAAACTAAACAGCCAGCATTTTGCCATTAGCCAGCAATAAGACGGGACTCTTTCAAAAATATGCACTTTAAATCATTATCAAAAGAATATGTGTATCGAAAACTGTTCAAAGTAAAACATCAAAGTATCTTTAAAAAACATATCCAAAAACATTGCACACAATGGGGTAGTAGAATAAAATAAAACGAAAAAAACATTTCATTAATGATTTTACTTTCAAACATTGTAGGAGCCATTAATACAAATACGGCCAAATTTAATATCGATAAGAATAGTCTGCGAACATGAGCTCTGATCAGGGGTGGACAGACAGACGGAATTTTATGAAATTAAAAAGAATTGAAATTTATTTTCAGCAGTTTTATATTGCAGCTTTATGCTGAGTTCAGGAGCTGTTTGGCTGCGCACACAGAGCGGGACTAGTTGGTGCTTATGTTTGACCTACCAATGGGGTGCCCAGTACCTACCTACTTTCTTCTTAGGTACCTGGTTTGGCATGATAGGTACCTAATTAGTTACACGATGTAGATTGTATTGTATAGCTTATTGTTTTTTATTTTTCATATGTTTTGTTTTTATTTGTTGTTTTTATATTGTTATCTTATTTTTCCTTTTTAGGGTTCCGTAGCCAAATGGCACGGAAACCTTATGGATTCGTCATGTCTGTCTGTCTGTCTGTCTGTTCGTCCGTATGTCACAACCACTTTTTTCCGAAACTATAAGAACTATACTGTTGAAATTTGGTAAGTAGATGTATTCTGTGAACCGCATTAAGATTTTTTTTTAGGTTTTGGGTTCCCTATACTTAGAACTGAAATTAAAAAAAATGTTTTTGATCAATCCCATACGTGTGGGGTATCTATGGATAGGTCTTCAAAAATTATATTGAGGTTTCTAATAGAATTTTTTTCTAAACTGAATAGTTTGTGCGAGAGACACTTCCAAAAGTGGTAAAATGTCCCCCCCCCCCCCCCCCCCCTATAACTTCTAAAATAAGAGAATGATAAAACTAAACAAAATATATGATGTACATTACCATGCAAACTTCCACCGAAAATTGGTTAGATCTAGTAAGTAGTTTTTTTTAATACGTCATAAATCGTAAATATCAATAAGTATTATTAAAACATCGATCAAACTTACAACAAGTTACAACAACTACAAGAACTTTTATATTGTGTTACTTGCTGCTACGGAACCCTTCATGGGCGAGTCCGACTCGCACTTGGCTACTTTTTTTTTTTTAATTGATCCGCTCTGTAATGTGTTGTCAAATAAACAAATTTTATTTCTTCTTTCTTTCCTTCTTATTTTGGAACCCAATAAATGGCGTTATAGAATTTTAAGATAAGTATCTAGGTATAAAACCTTGCTTTTTGAATAAAGACGGCAAACAGAGCCACGCGCATTTATACTATGTCGCCATCAATAACTTAAATAGTCAATAAACAGATTTATTTACAGAAACAATAACAGAAATGTACAGAATAATATACGATAATATTAATTACATGTGAAAAAGTTGAGCTATGTTTAAAACGATCTATTGATCTATTGAGCTCAACAGCTCCAGATCACTGCTAGAAGGCAACATTCCCAAGACACTGGCAGCATTGCCACGTTGAATGGCAAAGCTAATACACTGAGCCAGATAGAAGCTCTTGGGTCATGCAATGTATCTACCAGTGAAATAATTTTGAAAATAGTATAGTCAATATAGTGTTATGTAATACAATCTTTCAATCAATGACAACTTTCAGTTATCTTATATGCGGTGAATTTAGGTGCCAATTCTTCCTGAGCCATCTTCATCAGCACTTTTCCTCACTTTATGGAGTAAGGGGAAATACGTTAAGTATACTAAGATCATATCTAAGAAACAGGAAACAATACATTGAAATAAAAAATATTGTAAGCAATAAAGAAATTGTTACCAAATCTAAAATAGTCAATATTAGACGTGGAGTCCTACAAGGCTCAATATTGGGACCCATATTTTTTATAAATTTTCTAAATTACCTTATAAACTTTGTCGAAAATGCTGTTCCTGGTGTTAAGTTGATTGTTTACGCAGACGACACAAATGCAATTGTTCCAGCCACTAGTGTGAATGATCTTTCAAACAAGATTAACACTACACTGGAGATCTTCAATGGTTGGTTTTGTGTTAACAATTTGAAATTGAATGTGAACAAAACTAAAGCTGTATATTTTTGGACTAAAGCAAGAAACCATGATATCATTGATATAATGGAGTAAAAATTGAAGTGGCAAATAGTGTAAAGTTTTTGGGTGTATATATTGATCAGTTTTTAAATTGGAAACCAGAATTGGAATTTATTGAAAACTCTGTAAGCTCAGCTTGTTGTGCTATAAGGAGTTTAAGAGATGTAGTCGATACCGAGCAACTTAAAACTATTTACTATGCGCTAGTAGAGTCTGAATTGCGGTACAGTATACGTTTTTGGGGTAACATTTACATGCACAATATTAATAGGGCTTTCGTAGTACAGAAACGCTCTAATCGCACCATAGTACGCATACTACCGTGGGAATCGTGCAGAAGCTATTTCCATGACCTAAGAATTCTAACGTTTCCAAGCCTATACATATTAGTGGTTCTCATGGATATAGTTCGGCATCCGAGCAAGTACGAAACGCCAGAGCAAAGAATCACACGTTGAGGCACTAGGAGAACGGACCTTGAGGCTCCAATATGTCCAAGGCTGGATGTGGCAAAGCATAGCTGTCGGTTTCAGGCTTTTAGACTGTAAAATGCTCTACCCAGTGATATGAAGAATTTTAACAGTCTTATCATATTGAAACGCAAATTAAAAAACTTTCTGTTAGGGAAGTGTTTCTACTCTGTTGATGAATTTATGACATAGAACAGGACCTGACATCAAAAATTATCAAATATTATGACGTTATTAGTGTTATTATTATTTTTTGCTTTGTTTTGTTGATTTATATATGTTTTTTTTAATAGTAATTCTTAATTGATTATTTTGTGTATTTTAATTGTAATTAATTCATAATATGTACATTCAAATACGATTTGTAAAATAATTGTTACTGAATAAATGAAATGAAATGAACTTAACTTAGTATGTCCACTGCTGAACTTAGGCCTCCCCAATTGATTTCCAGGAAGAACGTTTTTGAGCCATCCACCGACTTCCTGCGATTTTTACAATATCATCAGTCCATTGGGTGGGGGGTCGTCCTACGCTTAATTTCCTGTCCTTGGTCGCCGTTCGACAACTTTTATTCCCCAACGGTTAAGCCATCTTAGGAAGAGTAGGCTTTTTGTTAGATTCTTAATTCATAACCCAATTTTACAAAACTGATTTTAGTTCAACTCCAGTATGTGTAAACTACACATACTGAAGTTGAACATATATCAGTTATGCTATTTTTCAAAAAAGGAGGAGGTTCTCAATTCAACTGTGATTTTTTTTAAATTTTGTTACCTCAGAACTTTTGAATGGGTGAACCAATTTTGATGATTTTTTTTTATTTTAAAGCTGGTGCTTTGATATAACTCAATATCACGCCAACCGATTTCGATGATTATTTTTAACCAACTTCAAAAAAAGAGGAGGTTCTTCATTCGACTGTATTTTTTTTAGTTATTTTTATTCAATGAATTCGGTTGTCTTTTTAGTTTTTAAAACGTAATTATGAACATAAACATATCGTCAATAATTTTTCATTCTCCATAAGCCAAAGCTTTATCATTGTTTAATTTTAGAAAGAGATCAATGAACAAAGTGAATTCAAGAAATAATTTGCAAAGTCTCATCTGTGCGAGACAGAGCTACCTATTTCGAAAATTACTCGGTTAGCTCAGTCGAAAGCTAAATGAATTTAGTTAGAAACTCTATTCCCTTGTGGTTTAATGTACCGTGTGCAACAAAATCGGTTTACTGGAATGTTTGTTTGTTTTTACCTAATATAAGGTATACTAGAGACTAGTTTCTGCCTATGGGTTTGCTCAAAAAGTAGTCTATATGCCAATCCAAGCAACTGAATAAATATATTTGACTGGCCTGTCAGTTCATTTGGTAGTAGCTCTGCCTTCTGCGCTGTAGCTTGAGGCTTCGATTCCCTCCCAGGAAAAACATTTGTGTGTAGAACATAGGTGTTTGTTTTGTGTCTGGGTGTTATAAAGTATCATAAGTATGTATTTAAAAATATATAAGTATTTTATTAGTTATCTAGTCACCATAATACAAGCATGCTTACTTTGGGACTAGGTTGTGTTGTGTGCATTGTCCAGCAATATTTATTATTTTTAAACTAAGTTTCACCAATATCTCCAGTGTTTGTACCTGTTTGGACGACCTCTGTGGCGCAGTGGACTTAAGTCCGGGCGGAGACGCAAAAAGTTGCGGGTTTGATTTCCGCCGCGGGACAAATGTTTGTATGATCTGCAAGTATTTTTCTCAGGTCTGGGTGTTTAAATGATTAATATGTATTTACAAAAAGTATATAAGTAGTATATCAGTCATGTGGTACCCATAACACATGCTCTGCTTACTTTAGGGCCAGATGATGTTGTGTAAAATGCTCGGCATTATTTAATTATACATAGATTTATGTTTCGTGTTTAAACCACGAAAGAACATTTAAACACACACATATTATGCAAACATTCACATTTATAAATTTCTTTTTAGTATTCAAAAATTATAAAATAAGAAAAAACAATTATACCATAGTTAGATCATAATCTCCCATCTCCCATCTCCCATCTCCCATCTCCCATCTCCCATCTCCCATCTCCCATCTCCCATCTCCCATCTCCCATCTCCCATCTCCCATCTCCCATCTCCCATCTCCCATCTCCCATCTCCCATCTCCCATCTCCCATCTCCCATCTCCCATCTCCCATCTCCCATCTCCCATCTCCCATCTCCCATCTCCCATCCTCCATCTCCCATATCCCATATCTCATCTCCCACCTCCCACCTCCTATTTTCCAAATCAAATTTGATACGGATATAGATTGTCATGTTCTGAAATGTCGTCTAAATCTAGATAACATGAATGGTATAATAATGAAAATGATACATAAAAATGGATACAATACAGTAAATTGATCTTAGGAACGGACTTCAAAAAGGAAGAGGTTCTCAATTCGTCGGAAATTTAATGTATGTTCACCGATTTATCGAAAACGCCTCAACCGATTTGGAAAATTATTTTTTTGTTTGCAAGGGTTTACTTCACAGGTGGTCCCATTGAAATTTTATCAAAATCAGTCGAGCTGTGAAATCAACGAAGATCTAAAAATTGTATACTTCGATGACGTTTTCGTGTATTTCGATACCTCGCTGTCTCATTGAAGCGGTGCGTTTATTTGGCCTACCCATATTATATATATACAAATACATCTACTTGCCACTAAAAATGTAATATAGGCTCAAATTTCATTCAATGAAGTCGGTTTTCTTTTTAGTTTTTAAAACGTAATTATTTATATTTATTTTATGGTTTAATCCAGTCGTAACAGCTTGATTTGGAACAGATGTAGTTTCTGATCTGGAATAGCATATCGATTTTTAAGTAGGTACCACGCGGGGGACACCGCGCGCGAAAATAAGTTTCCTATAAAATAATTCCGCGATACCAACACACGTAAAATCTAAAAATAAAGGGGTACCCCTAACTTCCAAACATTATGCGCATGTTGAGCACAATTAGAATGTAATCACATGCACAAGCCTTTATGTAATATAATTTGTTCCACAAGTAACGTGAGACATTCCTTTAGGACGAGTTTATCCCTTGTTTTAGAGTAGACTTGAAATCGGTAAGCTGGTTTCATTTCCAGCGATAAGCTCAAAGCCTTATTGAGACGGTATGCTGAGCTCAATCTATTTGTTCGCTGATGCAAACTAAGTCAATTAACATTGAGCTAACCGCACGGTGAGAGTCTTTCTATTCAGTGGTATACCTGTTAGATATACATATATCTA
This sequence comes from Lampropteryx suffumata, assembly GCA_948098915.1. Classification (NCBI taxonomy): domain Eukaryota; kingdom Metazoa; phylum Arthropoda; class Insecta; order Lepidoptera; family Geometridae; genus Lampropteryx; species Lampropteryx suffumata. The sequence continues at coordinate 15,705,661 of OX402553.1, forward strand.
CTCGTAGATTTGTCCACTGTGCAAATGTATAATTAAAGTAATTAGTTTTATCTATAACATCATCCACTTGCTTTGCAATTACTTGGAGTGATTTTGTAAAAAAGGACGAAAGTGTAAAACAGGAAGCCGAGGAATCGCGCGCTATTTGTATTGACCGATAAGCGCGTGCGGTGGTAGAGCTGCCTGTCAGATGGTATCAACTCATTTTCTGTGAGGTTTGTACTGTCAGTCTACAGTATGTGCGTGTGTGTGACGAGAAAGAGAATGGGAAATAGAGAAGGAGAACGCATCAGCTGTGCGCTTAACCTACAGTGTTGTGTCTAAAGTGTGCTGTTTGTTATATAAACAAATTCGGGATATAATGTTAATGTCACTTAATACCAAGGTAAAATGTTCGATGTTACACATATTCGACTACTGTAAGGCTCGTTAATACTCGCTTATACATCCCTAGATCTCTACAAGAAAAAGTAAATAAGTCCTAGGTATATGGGGAAAACGGTACGCTTCTACAATAAGCTTCCTGAAAATGCAACTAAACCTATTAGGAAATTTAAAGCATACATAATGGTCGAAGAAAGCGTATTATAATATAAATTACTTTATTATTGATAAGAGTGCACGGTCTCATGTCACTCTGCCCTCAGGCAGTTAACCGACACATTTATAAATATATAAACTCTCTTGTATTAGTTTTTCCTTGTTAAGGTACTTCTAAGATGGATCATGCAAAAAAGCGATAAGACCAGGACATGTTTCTTGCCGGTTCTTCTCGGGCTTGGGTTAGAAGGAATTGGCACCTAAATATTAATATTCATATTCACCTAGTATGTAAGACGTTTCAAAGTGATCTTTGTGATGTATTGAATAAAGTATCTTTTGACTTGACTCGCTCGTTTTTTTCAATTCAAATTTCGATATTTTGGTTGCCCTACAGCTCTAAACTTTCCAAATTACCCCAACCGGAAAAATCTTTATACAAGAAGGAAACCCCTTGTCTAGAACCTTGAATCATGACTAGCTATTATGTTGTCATGGGGCCACACTAAATCATCCTCTATTGTGTAAAAGGTTGCTTTTGGCCGGGGTGTCAAAAGTAAAGTTATTTTGCAATACGGTGGTATTTGGCTTGACAACTTTATGTACTACCTACGTCCTAACCACCCACCTGTGTTCGTGTTTAAAGGTCATCGGACAAGCATGTCTAGTTCATCATGCCAGATATTTCAGGAATGTAATAACTGAAGTTATGGTTAAAACGCAGAAAATTATATGTAGGTAGATTATACCATAGCATACTACAAAATTAACACATCTAAGCAGTATAACGGCCAACTTACAGCATTTTTGTATCATTTTCGCATTTTGAGTTAGTTATATAGTAGCATTACAAACGTTTATTCGGCTACTGTAATGCTTATTTAGGCACAAATTATATGGCTTTAGATCATAATAAGGTTGATAATAGTTGTTTAATTGCACTACAGAAGCATTACGATAGCAATATTATTGATAATGAAGATGTTAATTGCATTACAAAAGCATTAGACTAGCATTAGAATGAAGTAAAATAATGATTGGAGCTATACAATAACTACAGTTATGTCACTGTGTATGTATGTTTCAGTCGCATATGGGCGCTACAAATATTATCTATGCGGAAAAGGATTACACTGTGCCGCACTCAGAAAACACATACAAGTAGTTCATTTGCACATCAGAAGGCAGCGCAAGACTACTACAACTTAAGGAAGAATTTTATTGTAAATTATTGTAGTCAAATAAATTTACATGTGAAATAAATAAATATATATACCAAAATATACCATGTGACTTTCTAGTGTCTATTAAAGCCTTTGGAGACCTTGACTCCATTCGTCTAGTTCAAATAACCCTGGCTGGTCAATGAAACGCAGAGAGATTCCATGGCGAATATAGCGCTGTGTATTTTCATCTCAAAAGAATAGAACTTGCACCGATTGTGTCTCACACGCAGGGTTATTACATAAATATAGCAGCGATAGCAAGTTTAAATAAAACACTATTTGTCCGCTAATGTGTACAAATCGTTTTTTCTTTCAACTACGTAGTAATGTTATCATTAATTACTACAAAACCGATCACAAAGGACGTATTTTTGCATAGAACCAAAATAGTACAGAAATGTTATATGAAATCTCATTATTGCATTGGTTTTTACTTTTTAAATATATATTAATTTACTACAGAAGTTTAATGTGTACCATTAAGTTTAATTTAAAATGTTTGCATTGGATCAAAAAGATACTGGCTGAAAATAAAAAGGGTGATTAACCGACTTGGTGAAAAAAAAAACAAATGGCGCGCATTTTGTACCATTGTAAAACTTTGATACTTCGTAGTAGTTGAAAGAAAAGTAGATTAAGCACTTTGCTAAAGTGAGTAATTTATGCACTCGTGCATTAATAGCTCACTTTGCGCTCGATGCAACAATCTACTATTGACAGTAGTGATTGCGTAGGTCACGCCTATTGTTAGTTTTCGCGAGTTACATAATCAGTACCATAAACTTTAAACTTTTATCATTCTATTCATTACTTTTTGTAGCATATAGTTTAACGTTCTGGTTAAAACAGATTTGAAAACAATGTATGTAATTGTATTTATTGGAAGTTTCGAACTTTCGGATTTCAAATGTTTTTCAAAATTTTGACAAATGTTTGTATGATCTGCAAGTATTTGTCTCGGGTCTGGATGTTTCTATGCATAATATATGTATGTATTAAAAACACACATTTATAAAACACACAAAAAACAAATGTTAGTAGTACTCATATATCAGTCCTGTGGTACGCATAACACAAGCTCTGCTTACTTTGGGGCCAGATGATGCTGTGTGAAATGTCCGGGATTATTTATTTATTTATTCCTTTTCAAATTCTAATCATCGTCTCGTATATTTATATCGAGAATGAGAAATAACAGGGTATAAAATAAATTAGCATAAAGAATGTAAACTATTAATTTTAATTAGGTAAACACCTCACCAACAAAATAAAATTAAAAATTGTGAAATAAGTTGTCTGCCACGAGTAGCTTTTGAAAAAGTTTTCATATAAATTATTGCGCAACTTAATCATTCTCTATTTTTATTACGCTTCGTTAATTAACCTTTATTATAAAAGTTAACTTTGATTTATAAATATTAAACTAAAGAACAACCATTTCTATGGCATTCTGTAATTCTGAATGATATTTATTATGTTCCATGCGCCACGATGCGCTCTGCCTCGCACGCTCTTCGCCCTCAATGAGCTACTAGCTGCCAACCCAGAATGTGATGTGTTTGCGGATGAATGGAAGAGACTTTTTTTGTATACTTGAAGTACTGTGAGAATGACGGATGATTGGAATCTGTCATTATATTATTATGACATGTATACAAAATTTTACTAATTTTTATTCTAACCTATTTACTGTGATATTTAATTTGAATAGTTATCTTTGCGTTCTATGTCATTTAATTAGAGTAATTGGTTGTGCCGTTCTAATAATTAAATAAATAAATAAATGATCCCGAGATAAACTCTTTTTCTCTAGGGTTTCTGACTTTCTTTTTATAGAGTTTCTGACTTTTTGAGTCAATGTTATTGCATAACCAAAACGTCTGGAATTAATTAAAGGTAATAAGTGATAAATACTCTGTAACTACTACAACAAAGTCAATTCCGATCGCGAAAGTTTAAAAAATATTAGTAGTGAAGAAACACTTTTTTTTAAGTGATAACTTCTTATAGGAGGGTAGACCGCTTCGTTATGTAACGCATTACGGCGTCAGTCAATCAGGCTTCCCTTTTTCTCACGCATACGGCAGCGGTAGGCAGGCTCCTCCTCTCTCACTCTAACCCACAGCGCTAGTTAGATTAGTTTAAGTTAACAGTTCTGTCGGGCGTCCCGAGACGCAAAAAGTTTTTTATATAGATATAGGTACAATTTTAAACGATGCCATGGGCACACAATCTGAAATATGTCGAAAGCACTCAGGCCCGTCTTGGCTTTATTAAGGCGGGTGTAATGGAATTTGGCACCCGCAACGGACACGCGTGACAGATTCAGTAATGAGTTAACGCCCCGGTTTCAGCTGGTGCTAACTTCGGCTAAATTAGATTTACTTAAATTTTTTTGGATAACTCGTAATAATGTATTCTGAAATTTATAGAGTAATATAAATGCAAGTGGAATAAGTGAGCTACGAGTGTACCTTTTAAAACAGTCTATAGATAGCTCAGCTCATTCAGATCAGTGTCAGATAGTGTCTCCAACACACTGACAGCTTTGCTACGACGAACGGCAAAGCTAATACGCTTTTTTGATATTATCTTACATGTTATTTGAAACTAGAACAAGAGTAGTGAAAGGATTAAAGTACCAGGCTCTTTTCTTGCTTTTTTATGAATGGCAAAATCCGGTTATTCTCATTCCCAGTACAATTCATTTTGCTGAGACTAAAAATGGCTCAGTTGCATACTACCATCGCTCAACCAACAACCTAATACGCTCTTGCACTTTCTAGTACTAGGAACGCAAAGCCGCCAGATCACCAAAGTCATTGGTGCACGACCGGATTTGAACTCACGACCTTAGGGATTGGCACGCGGGCTGATACGCTAACAATTATATATTAATAACTCATATTTTTTTATTTTTAAATATATATTTGACCAACATCCAAAAGTATAAGCTCAAGGTTTGCCAACGTGCGATGGAGCGCAGCATCCTCGGAGTAAAGCGAATAGATTGGATTCGCAACACCGAGCTGCGCTCAAGAACACAGATCGCCGATATAGCGATAAAAGCCGCCAAGCTCAAATGGGACTGGGCTGGTCATGTCTGCCGCATGTCGGACCAGTAACACCAAACTGACTACGAAGTGGTGCCCTGATACGGTACGACGTCGTTGCGGCAGACCGCGAACCAGGTGGAGGGAAGAGCTCACCAAATTCCGCGTCGTCTGGACATTCTTAGCACGGAAGAGAGATGAATGGAAAGAATGGGGAGAGGCCTTTGCCCAGTAGTGGGACAGTGTGGGCCAGTGTGTGACCAAATTGTTTTAAAATAATAATATAATTTAAAAAAAATTTGGTGGACATTTCACACAGGACCATCTAGCCCCAAACTAAGAGTAGCATGTCCTTTATGAACAAGATGACTGATAGAATACCTATTTATTTAAGTACTTGTAAATACATACTTATGATTCCTTATAATCCAGAATAATCATTTATGTTTATCACATAAATTTGACTGTGGAGGAATCAAAACCTCAACCTACAGTTCAGAAGGCACAGTGACTCCAACCGAGCTATGATTCCAGTGAATAGATTGAAGAGATAGAAGAAAAGACAAACGCACGACTTTCTGTCTTTCTTTTCTGTGTCTTCAAATATCCTGTAAAATGATGACTTAACATTTTGTATTATAATCACGTACATATTATAAGAGCCTGCGTCGTTACGCTCTACATGACACGACAGGCAGTGTGAAATAATTACAAAACTCACGGAGTTACGAACAGTGGTATTGTTTTGTGTAAAATTTGTAAAATGGGTTATTTAATTTAATTAGTTCAGTACGTTGTTTGAAACAGCTTGATGACATACTTGACATACGGTTCGGTGAAATATTCTTCGTAGGAAGCACTGGATACAGTACAGCTATTCGCTCATATAATAAGCTTCTTGAAAATGCAACTAAACTATGTAGGTACCTATTAAAAATTTAAATAATAATAATAATAATAACGTTTATTTTAGGCTACACTAGTTAAGTACATGATGTTAAATACTTACAAACTACGGCCCATATCAAATATATACCTTAAAGTCTAACATACATAAGTAATATTATAAAACTAATTACTAGCACGTAGAGTCGGCGACGTGTGACACGCGATATGTGCTGTTATCGGTATTCGTCCGCGAAAACGCCAGAACAGCTCATTCTTCGGCCAGAATTCTGCCTTTGTAAAGGTCGAAAGGTTCTCAGTCGGAACACGCACCACAAAAGATTTCAAATCTTTATGACGCGACTCCAACTGCTCGACCCTCACCGAGGTGTTGGTCTTCATCTTCACATATTCCACGATCTCCTCCATTTTCGTGGTATAGTGAAGCCTCGACACGTAGAGCAACGTCGTAGGCACGGCCGGACGCAACAAGTAGTTAATTCCGGTCGGCGCGACGCCACGCTGGTTGCGGCTGCTGGGCTTTTTTCTCCTACACACTACCTCAGTGAACCCTTCAGCATCACACGGCTTCTTAACATGAGGAGCCGGTACGGGCGCAGTGGCGCGAACAGGTTCGCAACGCTGCTTCTTTTTCCCCTTTTCAGATGTAGCTGTCGATGCCTGCGGGGGGGGCGCAGCGGGCAGGCAGATTTCGGCAGCAACGGTGGCGTATGCACGCGCGGGGGGAGAAGGGGCGCGCGCACGTGTCGGTCCCACGAGCAGAGAGGCGGGGGACGTGCGGGGAGGGCACGGCGTACTGGCGGTATCGGCGTCAGCCGCGCATGGCGAAGCATCCAATATCGCTGACACGAACGATGAAGCCGACAAGTTCAGTTGACATTCAATTTAAAGGATACATAAAGTAGTCTAGTCGTACTAAAGTAGGGTAGTCTTCCCAAGAACGCGTATTATAATATAAATTACTATGTTATTGATAGGGATGCATGACCTCAAGTCGTTCTGCTCTCAGACAATTAACCGGCACATTTGAAATGTATAAATTCTCTTGTATTAGTTTTTCGTAGTTAAGGTAGTTATAAGATGGGTCATGCAAATAAGCGCTATGACCAGGACGAGTTTCTTGCCGGTTCTTCTTGAGCTTGGGTTAGGAGGAATTTTTACCTTAATTAACCTAGTATGTAAGACGTTTTAAAGTGATCCTTGTGATTGTATTGAATAAAGTATCTTTTGACTTTGACGTTAATCTATACTTACTCACTCACTAATCTGTATCTATTCGTTCATCTAAATCTATTTATATATGTCGGCAGATGCGGCTTTCTAGTGTCTCTTGTAGCCTTCGGAGACATTGACTCTATTCGTCTGGGTCAAACAACCCTGGCTGGTTCAATGAAACGCAGAGATTCGTATTACAAGTTTACTAGACGATCTGGCAACATGATCGTATCACAATGGGTAGAGACTTTGCATTTGTACACATGGCATTTCGTTTTATTAATTAATTTTATGCCGGTTTGCATAAGGAATACATATTTGAGCCTTTTGGAGTCGAGACTCTGGGCCGTGGGGAACAGGAGCTCACCGCGTTTTCAAAATTATTTCTCGGCGTCTGGTAGATACATGCGTGACCCAAGAGCTGGCTCCTATCTGGCTCAGCGTATTAGCATTGCCATTTAACGTGGCAATTCCAACAGTGTCTAGGGAACGCTGCCCCCTGGCATTGATCTGGATCAGTTAGACTATCTATAGGTCGTTTTTAACGGTCCTCAGATAGCTCATCTGTTACACATGTATTTTATATAATTGTATATTATTTTGTACATTTCTTATCATATCTATTCTTTCTTCTACTTTTCTAAAAAAATGGCATCTATCCAAATATGCAACAGCGAAAAGACCTGACAGCTGACGTTGGCATAATTCTGCTGGTCAAATCGTTACCTCTAAATTCCATGGATATGCTTTTATACCACACGGCATATATTTAAAGTCAAAGACTTTAATTATTGGCGTTATTTTGTTTTTTGTCTATGAATTTTCATCCAAAGCGCAGCTGGAGGAGATAGCTTTTATATTGCCGCCCATTGTACAACTTAATTGTTTCTCTGTGTACAATATAGTATGTATCTATCTATCTCTAACCGGAATTACGGTGTCAGGACGATCATTTTAAGTTGATACCATCACTGGCCGATAGATGTTTTGCGATGTCCGTCTGTCTATCTGTCTGTCCGCCTTTAATCTAACTCTGGCACGATAATACGTAACACTAATCTTAACAGTTATGGAATAAAACTAAATAATTACGTATAAAAACTAAAGAGAAAACCGATTTCATTGAATATAAAAAAAAACAAACGAATTGAGACCTTCCTTTTTTGAAATCGGTTAAAAAGGTTTCTATTTAAGCCTTTTTAATATCTATCATTATTTCAACATTCTTAAACACCTTACACTCAAAGTCGTATTGCGCTCGGTTTCGGCTCGTCATCTTGAGGGTTATAGCTGAAAACAATGCTTACATCGTAAACAATATTATCGCTGAGGTATTACCCTTTTTAAATTCTGCAACACACATGCACATTTAGTTCAAATATATAGTTTCTTATTTAAAGTTTTATACTGTAACTATTATGTACTTTTGTTACCATTGATTGAACGTGTGTGTTGGTTTATCATAAATCTTTCAATATTTTTTTATCAATCTAAAATAAATATTATAAATGACGACCTCTGTGGCGCAATGGGCTAAGGTCCGACTGAAACGCAGAAGGTTGCGGGTTCGATTCCCGCTGCGGGACAAATGTTACTATGATCTGCAAGTATTTGTCTCGGATCTGGGTGTTTCGATGTATAATATGTATACATTTACAAAAAAAAATATAACAGTCATGTGGTACCCATAACACACGCTCTGCTTACTTTGAGGTCAGACGATGCTGTGTGAAATGTCCGGAATTATTATTATTATTATGGCCTAAAATAACATATGGGCTTTAAATTTACGTACCACGCGGGCAAAGCAAAAGATGGTTATTTAGAAACATTAGAAACCCTTAACATCCCTCCACCTCAAAGGGTTGAATTTTAGAAAATACATATTTTGATTGACAACCTCTATTGCGTAGTTGGCGATGGCCCGCTTGAGACGCAGAAGGTTGCAAGATCGATTCCGTCAAGGGATAAATGTTTGTATAATCTCTAAATATTTGTCTCGGTCCTGTGTGTTTTTTTATGTATGTTTTTACCAAAAACAAGTAAATAGATAAGTAGTATATCGGTCGTGTGAATCCTATTACACAAACTCTGCTTATTTTAGGGCTAGATGATAATGTGTGAATGGCTCAGGATTATTTATGACTGATTGACAATCATCATCATAAACCTAGGTCATAAAGTGATGAGAAGCATAAGGAAATGAATTCTCGAAATAAGAACCTAATATGCAGCGAGCGAAGGTTAGTTTTCTTTAGAAAACACCTTGCATAAGTACTTACGTTCCAACGCAAACGAAGCCGTTTTACTAACCTTATTATAATTGACTACCACGTGCCCACAATCGGAGGAAACTTAAGTTATTACGTCAAGGAAATGAAAAAAAACTTTATTAATACCTTTTGGAGGATAAAAGTACACATCTGGTGCGAATACGAGCCGTTCCCTGTGCTTTATTTCCCCCATAAAAATATAACGGTTTTGACCTTGCCTGCAAGAGAGTTGCTGGTAATTTTATGTTGTTTCTATTTACAATTACATTTTATGGTATTATCTATGACCTACATGCTTTGTGTACGGACACATTGCTTAATCTTGTGAAAATGGCATTGTTATTAGATTTTATGAATATTAATTACCAGCTTCTGCACGCGACACGTGCGGTAGCTACATAAATAAATAATATTTTGATAGACACTCGTTTTATTCACGTATTATATTATCAATGAATAATAATATATATATGAATAAATAATAATAATAATAGCTAACTTAGCTGACTTCCAACTTGACTCTCAAGTAGGCATAGATTTTGTCACAAGAGTGGCTCCGCTAGACAAGAATATGAAAAAGCCGAAACCCATTATAGTTCGTTTTAACTCTAGGTATAGAAATAATGACCTTCTGGCTAAGTTGCGTCAAATAAAGGAGTTTAGAGCTGTGGACATCGGCTTCTCACAAGATCTGATCAGATTCTACTTCAATGAACATCTAACAAAGACTAAAAAACTTTTGCAGCACAGCGCTAAACGACTCGCTAAGGATAAACTTTTCAAGTATGTATGGGTGAGAAATTGCAGCATAATGGTACGCAAGTCAGACTCTAGCCCAGTGATACATATAAATAGCCAGAATGATTTAAAGTAAGAATTACTTTACTGTGTTTATATCAACATAGCATACAAAATATTAGTTAATTTTGAACTATTTGCTGTTTTTTTGTATTACTTTTTGGATTTTTCTTTTTTTAATGTTTATAATACTCTCATACTTATATTATGTTGTTGTCGATGTCGGAAATATTTTGTCAGATCTTACGATTCATAAAATTATTGCGACCATGGATTGGATCGGAGTGGTTGTGGTTCGGGGTGGTTTGGCTGTGCTTGGCTCAATTTTTCTTGCAATATAATATTGGTACCTTTTATTTATGTTAATCTTATTATGTTTTATAGCTTTACCGGGGATTTTAATGGGTATTTTTTCTTTATTATATCAAAACGTACGTGGTCTTCGCACCAAAACTAACATATTTTATAGAAACATGTTGTCAAATAATCATGATATTATTTGTATTAGAGAGACGTGGTTATTTTCAAGTGTTCATAACTCTGAACTTTTTAGCGAGCGTTATGTAGTTTATAGATGCGACCGAGACTACGGATCTCGTACCGATACATACGGCAGTGGTGTCCTTAGCGCAGTTCGTAAGGGTATTGTTATATCAAATGTTGATATTAGGCCTTCTAACTTTGAGTGCTCAGCTGACATTATATCTATGACCGTAACTATAATAAATACAATCGTAGAAAACCTGTCATTTATATTGCTGCTACCTTCCACAGGGTTCCTCCCAATTATCAGACGAAGTGATGTTTTTTGAATATGTGTCAAATTCTGTTATTCAAAATCCGGCTCTTTAGTCAACTCAGGCCGCTTCAAACTTAGCCCGCGGGATGAGATGAGACCAATTAATAAATTTTATTATTTTTGCTTAGTCAACTCATCCCGCTGTCAAAAAAAGATAAACTGTATTCAATTATTTGATAAATATGTACACTCGTGAACACACGTATAAATTAAACAATCAAAAATCAGTTATATTGGTTGTGTTAATTCAAAATCAATAAATAAAACGAAAAAATCTAGAAACCAGTCTTTTGATTAATGTTTAGTTAGAACTACTTACACAAAATCACAGTCGTTTGATTAAAAGCCTGAATCAACAAAACTAATATTAGTTTCCTTCAAAAAACTTAAACATAAATTAACTGTAATTTAAAGTTTTAGTACGTAAATCTAGTTAAATTCAACAAACAATTCCTGCACGACTCGCGCCGCAAGATACCTCACCCGCAGTGCGAACCGTGAACTCGAGTGGCAACGAGCGGACCGCGGATCAAATTCACCCTGATGAAGATTCTCTAGATGAATCGAAACAATGTTGGTGCCTCCATCGACAAAATAATACGTGAGTAAAGCCCGTGTTTATCAAAATGTATAAATTCAACAAGGTAAATATTTGGTTTGGTAAAAATAGTCATGGGTCCATGGGGCTACGGTGAAAGAATTAATCGAGGAGAAACATTAATAGAATTTTGCTTTGAAAATCAGTTGTACATTATGAACACGAAATTTAAGAAAACAAATAAAACCAAATGGACTTGGCTCTCACCAGATGGAAAACACGTAAAATGAAATAGATTTTATTCTAACAAAAAATACAAACAGTATAACAGACGTACAAGTAATTAACACATTATTCCCGAGTGACCACAAAATAGTCAGAGCTAAGTTCTTAATAGAGTACAACGTTAAGTCACGAAAATCATTCAAAAACACGTCGACTCAACTAGACACTATAGAAAAAGAACGTTTGAAACATTTATTTATGTCATTAACATTGTATTGCCATTCGCAATACAAGACACGCAAAAATCTTATGAAAATCTGATTCAAATAATACAGAAAACCACACGCCAATTACCAATAAACATCAAGAAAGAAGTACCATTAATAACAGAGTACCTCGAAACTCTAATAAAAGAAAGAAATAGACTTAAACTTAAAGTAGATAAAACTGATTCTGAAAAAAATTAACAGAAATCACTCTACAAGCTAGTTAAGACGCTCTTAGAGAAGAATCGCAAAGCACATCGCTATATGTGTGTATAATAGAGGAAGAATTGGAAAAGAGGGCTTCGGTAAAAAGAGCGCTAAACAATCTTAACAAAACTAAGAAATGGATAACGACTTTAAATGGAAATAATTCAAAAGAGACTAATAGGAAAGAGATCATTAATATAGCATCAATATTTTACCAGAAACTATATGAAAATATAAAAAATGCAAAAACTAATATTCAAATAAACTAACTAATATGAATTGATGAAGTTAAAAATGAAGTTTTTTTTTGAAGTTTTAATTCATATTGTATATAATTTAATTGTTTAAATGGGAATAAATGGCTTTATAAATATAAATAAATATTTGGTATTCAAATTTTGTACAGTTAGCTACTTGGTTAAATGAAAATACCTCTGCAATACTTATGATGTCCTGGTACTTCAAACATTATTTTTTATCTATTGGTCATGAAGGATGAATTAATTAGGTCCTCCATATAATTTTTGCAAAACTATTTTCTCATGGTTAAGAGTTGAAAAAACCTTTCAAGCGATTTTCGAACTTATGAACATTTTCAAAATTTAAGGTCCCAAACCAAAGGAAATTGGTTGTGCAACATTATATCGAAAACAAGATTTGTCCTTCATGACGACAACGGTAAAAGGTAAAAAATAAAATGTTTTGAAGTAGGTACCAGGACATCAAAAGTATCGCAGAAGTATTTTGATTTTAGCATGTAAAAAAACGTTTCTTCCTGGTCTTTTAAGTTAGATCCAAAATACAATTCACACATAGTTAAAAATTAAAAGAAATCACTCTACAAGCTAGTTAAGACGCTCTTAGAGAAGAATCGCAAAGCACATCGCTATATGTGTGTATAATAGAGGAAGAATTGGAAAAGAGGGCTTCGGTAAAAAGAGCGCTAAACAATCTTAACAAAACTAAGAAATGGATAACGACTTTAAATGGAAATAATTCAAAAGAGACTAATAGGAAAGAGATCATTAATATAGCATCAATATTTTACCAGAAACTATATGAAAATATAAAAAATGCAAAAACTAATATTCAAATAAACTAACTAATATGAATTGATGAAGTTAAAAATGAAGTTTTTTTTTGAAGTTTTAATTCATATTGTATATAATTTAATTGTTTAAATGGGAATAAATGGCTTTATAAATATAAATAAATATTTGGTATTCAAATTTTGTACAGTTAGCTACTTGGTTAAATGAAAATACCTCTGCAATACTTATGATGTCCTGGTACTTCAAACATTATTTTTTATCTATTGGTCATGAAGGATGAATTAATTAGGTCCTCCATATAATTTTTGCAAAACTATTTTCTCATGGTTAAGAGTTGAAAAAACCTTTCAAGCGATTTTCGAACTTATGAACATTTTCAAAATTTAAGGTCCCAAACCAAAGGAAATTGGTTGTGCAACATTATATCGAAAACAAGATTTGTCCTTCATGACGACAACGGTAAAAGGTAAAAAATAAAATGTTTTGAAGTAGGTACCAGGACATCAAAAGTATCGCAGAAGTATTTTGATTTTAGCATGTAAAAAAACGTTTCTTCCTGGTCTTTTAAGTTAGATCCAAAATACAATTCACACATAGTGCATAATTGCTATTGCCAAAAAGGTATATGTAGGTACTATTTATGTATGTCAAACACTTTTTTTCGTGTCTACACAATTCATTAAATGTATGAATGGGATCAGTTGACCGATTCAAATATTCATTAGGTCAACTCAGCCCGCGGGATGAGTTTGAGCGGCCTCAGTTGACTAAAGAGCCCAAAATCCTGACGATAACTTAATCATTGTAGGTGATTTCAATATTCTTAAAGCTCAATAGATTTTTGTTGAAAATACTAATAATGTTCGTCTTATTGAAAATGAAAGGGACTCACTTGTATCAGCTATCTCAAACTTTTTATCTTTTAACTCTTTTAATCAATTTAATTTAAAAATGCAAATGATAGATTTTTAGACTTAGTAATCAGTAACTGTGACTGCAAAGTAACAGGATCAACTACATCTTTAGTTAACGAGGACGATCATCATCTAACGCTCGATGTTGTGGTTACAGATATTTGTCCTACTATTTTACGTACACCCTCTCGACTTGTTCGTTTATTTCGCAATTGTGATTATATTGAAATCAATAGAGCCGTTTCAAATGTTAATTTTTTTAATGGGTTGAATGTTTTTACGGTTTGGACATTAATTCTTCGGTTCCTCGCTTTTATAAAATATTAGATGAAATAATCTCTAAGCATGTTCCCACTAAGTACATTAAATCAGACAGTAATTACCCAATTTGGTTTTCTCCAGCATTAATCAAAGTCGTTAACGAAAAGCTCAAATATCACAGAAAATTGAAATGTTATAAACGGTTAAGTGACTATTATACCTTCTGAAAACTACGAGACCGACAGAAATATTTGGAGGTCACGTGTTATAATTTATTTATTGAGAATTCTGAACTTAACATTCGAAAATGTAGTAAAAAGGTTTGGAGTTTTGTTATCTCAAAAAAAAAGTTTGCAGATTTGCCTGATCAATTATTTTTAAGTAATAATTCATCGTCAGATGGTGATGTTATTTGTAATATGTTTAATGACTATTTTAATTCCGCCTTTTTAACACTTCAAAGTACCTCTTCTAATTCAATTACCAATAACCAATGTGATAATGTTTCGCAAAGCTGTGCTGACATCTCGTCTGTCTCTATATCAGTAGACACTGTTCAAAAATACCTCAAGAATCTGGACATTTCAAAAGGCTCTGGTTCTGATAGCATCCCACCATTATTTTTGCGAAAATGCTATGAGCAACTAAGCTATCCATTATATCTACTATTTAAACAATCGTTGGCTACTGCCACAATGCCGCGCATATGGAAACAGACATATGTGGTGCCTATTTTCAAAGATAGAGACAGACACAATATAGAGAACTACCGTTCAATTTCTAAGATAAGTGTGATACCTAAAATATTCGAACGAATTATATTCGATCAAATTTTCCCCGCCGTTAGACCATATATTATTGAGCAACAACACGGGTTCTTAAATAAAAAATCAACAAAGACCAATCTTTGTGAATTTGTTGATTACATAAACCAGGCTATGGAAAACAACCTACAAGTGGATGTCGTGTATACTGATTATTCTAAATGTTTTGATAAAATTAATCACGATGTCTTGCTTTTAAAATTACAAAATTTTGGTATACACGGTGATCTTCTGAGATGGCTTGAATCATATTTAAGGGAACGCTCTCAAGCTGTAACAGTAAAAGGTTTCTGTTCTACATTCACTCCCGTTCCCTCTGGAGTTCTTCAGGGATCGCATCTGGGTTCTGTGTTCTTTAACATTTTTATTAACGACGTGTCGTCAGTTTTTGCTAATTCATCATTCATATTATATGCGGATGATAATAAAATTTATAAAATTATTCGAACTCGTGACCATTGTTTGAAGCTTCAAGCCGATTTTAGCAAATTATTGTCATATTGCCAAAATAATTTTCTCGTTCTTAATACAAAAAAGTGTAATATTATTTCTTACTCTCGAAAGACATCTAGACATCACCTTTGATTATACTATTGACTCACAAGTACTACAAAGAGTTTTTGTAGTTCGACGTACATATAAAACGTGTTGTTGATAAGGCCTATCGTATGTTAGGATTTATTCTTAGGGTTGGTACAGATTTAAAAAAAATATCCACTCTCAGCTTGCTTTACAATTGTTTTGTGCGTTCTACGTTGGAATATGCGTCAGTTGTTTGGAGCCCCTATTATGCTATTTATAAAAACCAAATCGAAACCATTCAAAATAAATTTGTAAAACACCTCTTGCATCGTTCAAGGTACTCAAATTTGCCAGAACCTATAAAATTACTATCGCTAGCTGAGCGAAGACGGGTTAGAAATCAATTGTTTTTATTTAAAATTATCAATAACCATATCGACTCACCCTATTTGCTCAGTAAAGTCTTATTTAAATGCCCACGAGCCAATTCAAGAAGAAAACCAGTCTTTGACCCCACCACAGCCCGTACCAATTACGAGTCTAATGTGTTTATTCGCAAATCTTGCAATGATCACAACTATAATTTCTCCGACATTGTCATTTTTTCCCATACAGTCAATAGTTTTAGAAACTGTATTCTTAATGTTTTCTTTGATAATTCATGAGGTAGTTTTATTTTGTATTGTTTTTTTTTGTCTGTTAATAATTTAGCTCACATGCTCACATTAATTTTAATTTTGTATAGAGTTTAAAATATTCACTTTCTTTTTCTTTATATAAATAATGTAACTGTGGAAACTTTACTTGACTATGTGTTATACCCTTTGTGTTACTTATAAGCAAAATACTGTCTGTTTGTTTCCCAAATAAAGTAAAATAAAGTAAAGTAAAATAAATAAAATAATAATATTAAATATTTATTCAAAAAATGAAAATGAAGGCACTGACACTGAACTATAGTGCGAACCGTAAACGTTCGGGAACGTACGGACGCGAACGCGGATCAAACTCACCCTGATGAAGATTCTCTAGATGAATCGAAACAATGGTGCCAACATCGACAAAATATTTCGTGACTAAAACCTGTGTTTGTTAAAATATATAGGACAATTCACAATAGTGAATTACATTCTAATATTATAAATTCGAAAGTGTCTCTGTCTGTCTGTCTGTTTGTTACGTTTTCACAGCTTAACGGCTGAACGGATCTTGATTAAAAGTAAGAAGATGTATTGCATTTGGGGAAAGAACATATACTTTTTGCCTCAAAAAAAACCTTGAAGTGGGTAAAATAGGGGATGAAAGTTTGTTTGGGCAACTCATATTTCCTTAAGTTATGGATCTGATAATTCATATTTAGGCTTCTGGTAAAAAATAAAAAAGATGTGTATTAACGTTTGCAAAATCATCTCCTAAGGGGGTTAAAATAGGGGATTAAACTTACGAGATGTCCTTTAGATGCACAGAATGTCTTATAAAATAAAGGTTCTCACATACGCGTACAAAGTCGCGTGTAACAGTTAGTATAATAAATCAATATTGGTGTACAATACACACAACATCATCTAGCCCCACACTAAGCATAGCTGGTGCTTTTACTATGGTGATCCAGATAACTAATTAGCATGTGACCACGTACGGTTAAGGCTAGTCGTCAGGTCCCAGACTAAAAGTACGGTCTTATGAGTAGTAAGTTCAAATTAAAAAGTTAACGAACGGTGAGAACATAACTATCTTTGTTGACGCTAGTAGTGGGATATCTAAAGGGCTTCTTAAGCATTGTCTTCAGTACCAACTTTTGAGCTTTTTCAATTTGAATAAATGTAGTTTTCGGAGTGCTGCCCTAGCATGATATATAGTAAGTCAAAAGGGTTTGACACAGGGCCAAATAAGTGGACTAAGGAGTAACAGGGTTGACTGCAGATCTAAGAAGTCTCATTACGTTAATGATTTAGCGGGTTCTAGATGACAGTTTGTTAACATGCTCCTTAGAGTTTAGGTTTTCTACACTCTGAGACAATGCATATGACCAGCTATTACCATCAAAAATAATCGCCGTGTAATCGGCATAATTAGTAATTATATCAGCGCTTTTCAAGTTAATGTTGTAGACGCTAATTATGGACTGAATAAAAAGAGTGGGCCCGATATACTTCCCTGCGAAACACCGAACTCTATAGAGTGTGGAGCAAGGTAACTCTTGAACCACAGTAATGGAATAGCTCTAACACCGGAGTTTTCAAGCTTTTTTAGAATTATAGAAACGGAGACAGTGTCGAAGGCCTTGGCAAGATCCAAAAACATTACAACTCAACTCCTCTTGAAACTACTTTTGACAGTAAGAAGGGCCTCTTCAGGCCTTGTCTGCAGCCCAATTGTATGTCTAAAATATGTTCTGCGATTTAAGATAGCGTACGAGGCGCTTATTGACTAGTTTTTCCAACTCTTTTGATAGAACAGCAAGCAATGAAATGGAGCAGTTGTTATTTAAATGGTTCTTGAGGCCTACGTTAGGTATGTATAAAAATAACCAAAGCTGCCTTCCAGGTTTGGGGCAAAACAACTGAAATATAACGTTTAGTGCCTATTAAGTGTGTTCTGTGTATACTATTAAGTGCTCTATTAGTACTTCTAAACCCAGCTCTGAAAGTTATCTCATTTAATATTACTACTACACGACTAAAGTATTGACACGAAAAGAAGAAATACTTCAAAGCCTAAAGCTTAATTTATCAATGAATATCTATTTCAAAAACTGTTTAAGAATCCTTCTAATATCCTTAAAAGGTTTTTCCAATAATATGCCATACAATGGTGTAAAATAAAATGAAAAACAACCCCACTTTACGGTATGTAGGAAAGTTACTATAAAATATATTTTTAAAAGCTTGTAGAGGCCTCTAATATGGTAGAACGTGCTAATTTAAATTACGAAACGATTCATAGTATGCGAGACAGAGCTCTGATTAAGGGCAGACAGATAGTTCTAAGACAGACTGGTTTGTGTACTTCAAAACCTTTAATGTTTTAATGTCTAGGTATTATTCTAAATTGATTTCTACAAAAGTTAATGTTTTCAATGCTTTTGCCGAAAATATAGAAAATAGTATAGGTCAAGTCAAGTTCAAACATTTTTTATTCAATAAAATCACAAGGAACACGTTGAATCGTTTTTTACATGCTAGTGAATCTAGGTGCCGGTTCCTCCTAACCCCAGTTTTAGAAGAATCTGGCAAGAAAGTCGTCTAGTCTTAACACTTTTTTGTAATGGTCATGCCGATTTTGTTACGGATGCCGAGTCTAGTTGGAGCAGATTTATCCCAAGCTCTTTTATTATCGAAATAATCTGTTATTTTATTATATTTTAAAAGGCAGTTTCAGTTTTATTACGTTTTTAAATTTGCTAATCAACAAATCTAACACGTAGGTAAGGACAATATTCGTAAGTTGGTATTTCAAAATTGGTTCACACATTTCGGTGGCCCGACACAGCAGCACAATTTCATCACAAAAACCGATAAAAAGCAATAAAGACTGCGGAAATTGATTAAACCGAAATTGAAAGTTCGGGCAATGCATTTTAAAAACCTGCCTGCACATTTTCCGATGAAATTCTAAATCTTTTGTGACAGGTAATAAAGACTGCTTTTGCATGTTAAACGCTTTTAGCATCAGACAGACTTCATCGTTAGAAGATTGTCGTTTATAAAATGGAGAAGATTTTTGGGAATTGAAGGAGATATAAAAGTTTTTAGCTAGAATGTAAATTTAATAAATGTGCACTAAAATTTCCCTTGCTTAAGGAAGTTTTGATATTTAGCTCAATCAAAACGAGAGTGTGGTTCGAAAGTCATCTTAAAAAAGGAGACCTGTGTTCATCATATCATACTCTCAAATGATATGGGAGCCACGAAGCGCTTCTATAATAAGCTTCCTGAAAATGCAACTAAACTACCTATCAAGAAATTTAAAACTTACATAAAGGGTTCTTTAAAGAAAGCGTATTATAATATAAATGACTTTTATTTTTGCTAAAAATGCATGGCCTCATGTTGCTCTGCCCTCAGACATTTCATTGACACATTTGAAATGTATAAACTCTCCTATTACTTTTTCGTAGTTAAGGTAATCATAGGACGAGTTTGCCAGTTCTTTTCGGGCTTGGGATTAGGAGGAATTGGCACCTAAATTCATCTAGTATCTAAGACGTTTCAAAGTGATCCTAGTGATTGTATTGAGTAATATATTTGGTTCGGGTTTGCTTGCGACATATTTTAAACCATTTAAGTGTAAGTAAACAGATCTTTTAGTAGAACACAAAAAAATCGATACTATATATCGAAAAATAATGGGGACATGGCAGAAAATAATAATTATTGTTATGCAAACAGTGGAATTGAGACTCAATATTAATACAACATATATATATATATATAAATATATATATGCAGTTTTTATTTGATTATTTCTCATTATGTTGGTCTTTAGACACATTGTATTTTTAATGCAACAGAGAAGGAAAACTTGAAACAAACCCGGCTCGGTGCCCGCCGTTATGCACCTGCAACCGAACCGACACTGCATGTACTGATTCGTTTTTCTTGCGGGTCCTGTCGGCAAGGTTGAGAGGTTAGTGTGGGTACCTGGGAAGGCCTGCGCTATCAAACAGAATCCCAGGCAGAGTGACGTCAGTGGAGAGGAAACTTCACCCACCTGAGCTGGCTGGAGTGGATCCATGAACGAAAGTTTTCAATTACATTGAACTGCTCTGTAACTTAACTGACGCCACCTAATCATCTTCAACAGATGAACGAATGCCAATGATGATGATGATGATTTTAAATTCATTAAGTAATTTTTTAACGCACATAACACTAGGTAATATAAAAGTGACATTAGTAAATTATTACATTACTTATAACTATCAGTTTATCTCGTATCTCGCATGCAAGAATATCGAGAAAAAAAAACTCACATAAATACATATCATGGTAAATATCCTGTTTTAATTAAAAAATATTTTCAAAACAATGATAGTTTAAAAGATATAATTTATGACTATTATATAATGGGAGTCAGTTTGTTTGACGATGATTAATTTCTTAATTTTTATATTATACTATACACGAAGTCGTGGGCACCACCACGACTTCGTCTGCGCAGGATTAGTACTTCGTGTAATTTAACGGTTTTTGCAGCGCACGCTAGATGATAGCTCGCAGATGGCAGATTTTTTTCCTACTTACTTGATACTTATCGTTATATTTTGGACAATTCACACAATATCTTTATAAATTATTAGTAAATAATTAGTGTAAAGTTTCATTAAAATCCATTCAGAAGTTTTTGCTTGAAGGAGTAACAAAAGTACATACAAACTTTCGCGTTTTTAGTAGTAGTAAGGATATACCTAATAACTAACATGAAGGCGATACTAATATTGCAACGCCCCAACGGAGTTCATGCATATAAACATCCCTAGGTTTTCAACATGTAATGTTCTGCCTATGACTATATAACAATGTAGTGTCCATATAAATAATAACGTTTAAAAAACTAAAAAGACAACCGACTTAATGTATATATCACACAACTACTGTAAAACGTTGAGGAGTTCTCTTGACTGTCCTTCGTCTGATGACATGAGATGACATCAGACCTCTAATGACAGTCACAACCTATCTAGGTTTAAAGTTCTCATCAATGCAAATTAATCAAGCCCAAACACCAGTTAATTGCTGTAAATCGTTGAGGAGTTCCCTCGACTGTCTTTTGGCTCCATCATCAGATCGACTCCAGACATTCATTAAATAGTAGTTAAAGCACTACTAACTACTACTAAAAGTTCCTCTCGATTTCTCTGGGATCCAATCATCAGATCCTGGTTTCCTTATCAAGGTATCAACCACCCTTGGTATCTCCTTTCCAACACAAAAATAATCATCAAAATCGGTTCATAAACGACTAAGTTACCCGCGAACACACATAAAAAATAATATACGGTCGAATTGAGAAACCTCCTTTTTTTGAAGTCGGTTAATAAAATGAGATGAGATGAGATGAGATGCGATGAAATTCCACACTGGCCACATATTCTTTTATTATAACCTAACATTTAAAACAATATGAATTCTGATCTCGAAAGTTCAAAAATACCAGTTATAAATGATTACTTATCAGTTTTAAGATTCAAGGAAAGTAGCCTTTTGTTATCAAAAAACATAATGGTATCTCTGTGGCGCAGTGTGCAAGGTTTGCCTGAGACGCAAAAGTTGCGGGTTTGATTCCCGCCGTGGGACCAATGTTTGTATGATCTGCAAATATGTTTCTCAGTCTCGATATTTTTCTATTAAACATATGTATGTGCAAATTTGTATGTTCGATACAGCACTTAAAATCTGCAAGTTGAAGTGGCAATGGGCAGGCCATATAGCTCGCAGAACTGATAACGACTGAATGGCGCCCAAGGACAGGAAAATGAAGCGTAGGACGACCCCCCATCCGATGGACTGATGACATTGTAAAGATCGCGGGAGATCGGTGGATGGAGAGGGCTCAAAATCGTTCTTCCTGGAAATCTATTGGGTAGGCCTATGTTCAGCAGTGGACTTCTAAGGGCTGATATGATGATGATGATGATGTGCAAAAAAACTTATATAAGTACTATATCAGTTTCGTAGTTCCCATAACAGAAGCTTGCTCAGCCTACTTTGGGGCTAGATGTTGTTGTGTGATATGTCTGGCAATATTTATTTCATAATTTATTTATTTTTTGTATTGATACGTCTTTAATCTAGAGATTGAATCTAGTAAAGAATCCAAGGGATTATAACGCTAAAGATACGCATTAACAATGTAAAAACCATGTTCCACGACTTCCAAGTAGGGCAATCAATTACGAGCAAATGGGTCGGAATCACGAATCTCACGAGTTTAACGTACGGATTTCCTAAATCCTCTGTATTTGTGTTGCTTAGGATACATTGGCATATATAACAGTGTTGGTACATAAAGTAGTTTTTACCCTACCTTAGTTTTAAATATCTCTATATCCCAAGTTTTACTGAGAGATAACTCATTTAGGGTTAAGCTCGCCTCTGTACGTATTGCTTTAGTCTCACATTATGTAAATGTTTTTGTGAACAGATTATAACGATTCTGTACAACATAAAATTTAAATTAATAGAAAGCCTTCCATTAAAACTTAGGAGATATTGTGTGTGTTTGGGTGTTTTAGTATCATAACTTGTATGATACTAAAACACACAAATTACTCATAAGTGTAACTGTAAAATCGTGTTGGTAATTTTCGCTGAATTATATAACACTTCGAGTTAGGATTTCTACGTGGAACTTCCCGATGAGTGCTGCTTGTAGACTTGCTTGGCTTGGTGCCAGCCGTTATGCACCTGCAACTGAACTGACACAGCATGTACTGAT
Source organism: Lampropteryx suffumata (assembly GCA_948098915.1). Lineage (NCBI taxonomy): Eukaryota > Metazoa > Arthropoda > Insecta > Lepidoptera > Geometridae > Lampropteryx > Lampropteryx suffumata. The sequence goes on from OX402553.1 coordinate 15,728,720, forward strand.
TCATATTTCTTGCAGGTCCTGTCGGCAAGGTCAAAAGCTTATATTAAGGCTTACCTAAGTGCACAAGAGGAGCCTCAGAGGCGCACTTTAATCCTTTCACCACACTGGTTAAAAATAACTAGTAACACGATAAGAAGAAAACAACTAAGTATGTTTATATTTGTAAATATATAATTATTCTATCAGCCATCTGGTAACCATAGTACAAGCTATGCTTTGTTTGGGGCTAGTTAGTGTTGTGTGCATTGTCCACCAATATTTATTGATTATTTATTTCTAGTTTTAGGGAAGCGCGCCGCAAACCGGATGTAGGTACCTACCCCGTGAGACGTCCGTACATCTGAGTCTTGAAATACCGAATGGCATTCAGAAAGTACAAAGGTCTGCTTAACGAAGGACCGAACTACCGATGTCTTAGGTACAAGAACTAAAAGTCATAAGCATTTATAAAAATAGTGGAATGGCCTACTTGCGGATATAATTTTGGAATATATATAACAGGTATAAGTTATATTGAGGTACTTACCTACTTATGCCGGCATCCTATCATAATTATAATATAGTGTTAGGCATTAGTCTGATATTATATATCTGTCTAAACAGAGTTTGAATCTACATGAATTACAAAAAAGAAAAAAATATAATAATATAATGATTAACCGTTAAGTTAAAATTGATGATCACGTCTTAAATTTTATATATTCGTCCCAAAGGGGCCAACATTTCAAAACATATAGAACTCTTTTGACTATCGGTAAAATTTTACATAAAATTTACAGACGCGGAAGTTGGGATTATCCCAACTTCCGCGTCGATGAACTTTGTCTAAACTCTGTCTCGAAGGTCAAAGAAAATCGCACAGAAAGTGTAACTTGTCCCTACAAATTGTTTTCTAAATTGTGACCAAATTCGCCGGGACAAGTAGGGTCATGCGACATAATTACCCACTTATCCGGACCGTATGTACAGCTAGCATCAGAAGTGTTAAATTAAATTAACCTTTTCTGACTAGCCGTACTCTTGAGACCACTGGCGGTTTAGTGGTAGTATCCTCATCTTCCGTTCCTAAGGTCATGGGATTTTTCAGTTCAAAAATGTATATGCGCTATAAAAGTACTATCAAACGGCGGAGGAAAACTTCGTGAGATAACAGGCATGTCGTAGAACCTATAAAAGTTCGAAGACATGTATGTGGCGCACTTTTATACTTTCATAACGCTAGTTGGGAATAACTAGAGACACGAGAAGCAGAAGAAAAAGACTAGCCCTATAGCTCTCGCCAACAGCTTGGCACCTAAATTCACCTAGTATGTAAGACGTTTCAAAGTGATCCTTGTGATTGTATAGAATAAAGTATCTTTTGACTTGACTTTGACTTGGCTTGACGTTAGTAGTAACTCTGCCTTCAGTGTTGTAGGTGGGTTTTGTCTTACACAGGACAAAAAAATGTGTTAAGAACATAGATGGTTTTTTCTGTGTCTGGGTGTTATAAGATAAAATAAGTATGTAGTATTTACAAGTACAATACCAAAATAAATTTATTAGTATAAGTTTGAAAATAAATAGACAGGCATTTGAAAAAAAATTAATACACGTAGTTAATCAAATGTCCTTAGATGTTTTATTAATAGGGTGTCCAGTGCCCTCCGTTGTCCATAATGGTCTGGCATCTTCTAGGTACTTTTAAAAAAATCTGCATATTCACGGGATAATGATTTCCAAGGCCTTTATATTGCGAGTAAGCTCGAGGGCTCTTAATGTTTTCTCTTTGAAGATTAAACTTCATCAACGCCTAAATATTTTCAATCTGGTTTGCGTCTGGAGATATTGAGGGCCAATCCAAGACTTCGATATCCTGTTGCCAGGTGGTGCATAGGTGACTTCGGTGTTTGGGGTCATTGTATTCTTGTAATATCCATGATTTACTTAGGCTTGGCAGCAGCTTTTGGGCAGATGGTATATTTGATTTATTATTAAAATATTCAGAGAACCGGTAAGCAAGTTTGAAGAGAAAACGTGGATTTTACAAAAATATTTAAGTTATACGCTTATCCTCGACGGATGACGTCTTCTTGGTTTACCACGTTTTGGTAAGTCACCGACGTATTTTATTTCTAAATATCTGTTCAACCCTTTGTTCACGAACGCTTTCGACTTTTTAACCGGCTCCCAAAAGTAGACGGCGGTTCTCAAGTCATCTGTATTTTTCAAGTAATAACTTATTATGGGAGGGTAAACCGCTTCGTTACGTAACACGTTACGGCGCCAGTCTGTCTGGCTTAGCTTTCTCTCACGCATACGGCAGCGGTAGGCAGGCTCCTCCCCTCTCACTCTAACCCACAGCGCTAGTTAGATTAGCTTAAGATATCACTTCCGTCAGCCGTCCCGAGACGAACACTTTTTTTTGTATTTATGTTACCTGATGTCTCCGCCAATTATTTGCAGATATTAATAATTCATTTTTTATGTTGGTCTCTTGGTCCCATGTAAGTGTGGTCAACTGGTCAGACAATGAACGACAAGCAGTTCATGTATTGCCATTAAGGCATTGCATTGATCACAGACAACTTTGAATTTGTCAGTTTTATGCGTCATGGGCAAAACGTTGGACTACTTATTAAGATTTTTTTTAATTGCAAAAGTATCACAAATGCATTTTATATAGTTGTCACGTTCTTGTGAAACACGCAGTTTATAAGTTTTCTATCTGTCATCTGCTTTCCATAATACAAGCTTAGCTTAGTTTGGAATTAGACAGGTTTAGAGTAGAAAAATAAATTGGAAGCAACAATGTTTATGTTCCCAACTTTAGGTATACCTGCTTTATTACTCATGTCGTATTGCTGTAAGAAACTTATGATGCCTTTTATTTAATTACTTATATTTTTATTAGTCTTTATCTTAAATTTAAGTGTATAAAGCAGTATTTTTTACAAAGTGCGACATTTCTCTTTGAATAAAAATAAGTGTTTGATTTAACTTCACTGGATCATAAACAAACATTGTAAACAGAATGCTTTCACGATTGGTTATTCAAATTTAAACATAAATATTTGATTTTTTTTTATGACTGTACTTGTACGAGTACATGGGTCAAAGTTCAAACGACAAAATGGTCGAGATATATCCAAGTAGAGCGCTTCAATTTCAATAATGAATCTCTTGGGTTGAGCGTACTTTCAAGTCTGCTTTAACTTTTTTGTATTATGTATAAGAACATAATAAAAAAAACAATAATTTCTTGAGTACTTTTGGAAAAACACGGGTTTTTACTCACTTTTTTTTCGATTAAGGCTTCGACACCGATGGATCAAAATCACCCTGAAAAGATTCTTAATGATTCTCTCTCTCTAGAAAGATTCATAACAGTTTCAGTGCCTTTATCGACAAAATTATAAGTGAGTAAACTAGTACATGTATTTCTCAATATGTATAATTAAAAAATGATTAAAAATTCCTATGAAACCATACTAATATTATAAATTCGAAAATCTTTCTGTCTGTCTGTCCACCTGTCTGTCCGTTTGTTTGTTTGTCTGTTTCTTTGTTACATATTCACGGCTGAACGTGCTATGATGAAATTTGGTAATTACTGCATCTTGAAGACGGACATACCCCTCTTTTTACCACGCATGCGAAGCCATTTGCAGCAGCTAGTAAGTACTAAAAAAGATGAAGAGAACTACCTAAACAAAACGTTCTACCTGAAGCAACGATTATAGATGGGTGAAATTTCCTCACGATATGATGGACATGCTATTATGGGCCATTTGTTGAGTCATAGTGCTAATATTCTTTCTTTTTTACAAGAGACATTATTTGTTTCTAGCACGAATATAAAGACGAGATACGATACGACTGCTAGACAAAACATATTCATAGAAATAATCATTTGAATATTCGTTTGTCACGTCACCATCTACGTTTTAAGGTCTATTACGCACTAGCAAATTAATCCGCGCAGTTTTAACCGCGATATTCTGTAGTCTATTGTGTATGTTATTTTCAACGCTTCTTTAGTGCACGAAAGAAGCCTCTAAGAAAATGATTATTTATAAATAGTTATTCGATTAGAAGAAGAAGAATGCTTCGTTTTCCGCTAATGCATACCACGTGATTCCATGTTACGCAGAACAGTGAGATAACATATACGCCTTGTACCTGTGTATGCCTACGTCGATTAATGTAGTTATAAGAAAGATCATACAAAAAAGCGCTAGGACCAGGACGAGTTTCATGTTAATTCTTCTTGGATTTAGTTTAGAAGGAATTGTCACTTAGTAATTAAGATGTTTGAGTGATACTTGAGATTATCTATATAATAAAAATCAATTGCTGTTCGTTAGTCTCTCTAAAACTCGAGAACGGCTGGTCTGATTTGGCTAAGTTTGGTTTTGAATTATTTGTGGAAGTCCAGGGAAGGTTTAAAAGGTGAGTAAATATGAAATAAATGCTTGCTTTTTTATTTATTGATTCTGAGGCGGTACGAAGTTTGCCGGGTAAGCTAGTTTTGAATAAAAAACTAGAGAGCCTTTCAGTAGTCGCATGTGATATGTAACATCTGACATCTCACTTTGGTAGTAAGTAACATTATCATTATACCCTGAATTAATTAATATAACAGCACACTTGAGAGACAACATTGTAGGTTAAGCGTACAGCTAGCGCATTCTCCTTCGCCTATTCTCCTATTTCCTTTCTCATTCTCGTCCCACACACGCACACACTGTTGGCTGACAATACTAACCTCTTGTAAAATAGGTTGGTACCATCTGATGGCCAACTCTACCACCGCGCGCGCTCATTGGTCAAATCAAATAGCGCACTTCCCCTGCATCATGCTACACACTTCCGTCCCTTTTTACGAAAACACTTAGAGAGGCGAGAGGAAAAATGTTACAATTCAAAAATATTTGACTTTGACTTTGATTTGTAGGTTGAGGGTTCGATTCCCGCCCAGGATAAACATTTGTGTGAAGAACATAGGTGTTTGTTCTGTGTCTAGGTGTTATAAAGTATCATAAGTATGTATTTTAATATAATATATAAGTAGTCTATCAGTCATCTAGTCACCATAATACAAGCTATGGTTTGGGACTAGATGGTGTTGTGTGCATTGTCCAGCAATATTTATTATTATGATTTTTTTACGTAGGCTACAGAATGATAGTGATTCAGGATTTTTCTATCATGTAGTGTAATAAGAAAAAGACAATAACAGTTTAAGTTTCGAAAACCCGCTACAAAATCACCACTCAATCGCTAGTGCGTGTCAAGCTTGCGTACATGTTGCTAAAATAGAATTATTTATTAAAGTACGAAGCCTGAATTATGAATGTTGTTGGTTTCTTTTATCCATATGTACGAATACATGAAACATTTTGGTTTGCATACCTACTTTTATAAGAATTTACCACAAAGCTATAAGAAAGGTGTTTAAAAAACTAATATGCAATATTTGCTGTCGTGTTTATTTGCAAATAAGGAAAACATTTCTAAAGGAAGCTCAAATAAGCCACTTATACAGCTTCCTTGTCCGCTCAAGCCGCTTGGAGTGAGCAATGCGCGAAATCGCAGATCGAAAGGACTTTAAAGGAAACGATTTCGCAGAATTCACTGCACCTGGTGTTGTACAGTCAGTACCATATTTTGATGCGAGATTGTGGTTTTAAAATATAGTTGACGTTAATGTTTGAATTCAAAAGTGCTTAATTTTACAACAACGCAAATTGTAACTCATTATACTTAGACAATTTAATAAAATATTGGTGGACCATTTTATGCAATACCATATAGCCCAAAACTAATTTATACTTGTATTATGGGAACATTAATCCTTTCACCACACTGGTTCGAAATAACCAGTGACATGATAATAAGAAGAAGAGTTATAGGATCTAGATGACTGGTATAGATCTTAAATACTTTTTAAATACACACGCGTAGCATAGATACATTAAGAGTGAACAAGTCGATTATCTTTCCATACAAACGTCGAAGGGTGATCACACCACCGTCTGATGATGAACAACCAAAACTAAAAGTGATATAAATTTGTCTTGTCATTATCTATGCTTGTATAAATACAGAATTGTGAAAATAATATGGGTTTGAAAGATACAAGACTCAAAAAATATCGTTTTTCATCACTGATTTTAGCGCAACTTTAGGTGTGAATAAATAACAAATGGAGTACGCAAACTAAAAAATTGTTCCTATAAAAGCATAGATTATTTATTCAAGAGCTCAAATAACCTTTTTTTTAATAAATACATTCAGTAGTTTTTTCATGAGAACCCTTGAGCCAAAGGTCTATTCATTATTTTTACACAATCGTTTTATTTAGAAATCATAGATTAATCTGATCATATGACTCGAAATTATAATCACGCTATCTCCTTACTGCTCATCTCTATCCTTGGTGCACATCTATCCTTTTCTCAAACTAAGCAAGGCGAAATAGCATGCATTTTAGCTGCGCCCACTAACGAGTTTGTGCCGCTGAGTTGTGTATCCTTAAAGCACTCAGACGTAGAATCTTGAAAATCAAAAAGGTTTTAATGTATGTAGGTAATGAGTGAGGGTTATCAGATAACAATTTGAGAGAAATATCTCAGTACGAAAAATATTTGTATCCTACCTCTGATCTCTTAAAGAAGAGTGGTGATCAAACATTTATGTCGATGACATAAGATACAGATTACAATGATTCACGACTTTGCTAATATTGCAATTTCTATATTATTCTCAGCTGTGTCAGCAGAAGTTTTCTTGTAGAAATATTACGAGAGGAATCAAACGAAACTTTAAATTACAAATTCACCGACCGTTATGGCGTTTCCTCGGGGAAGTTTTGTGCCAATCAGACTTAAATTCTCTTTGAGGTTTCATTAAATCATTTGCAAATATTGTAAGTCCATATTTAACAATCCAGGTAGATATGTATTGCTTTATCTATTTCTTCTTTATTAATTAATTAAGCTGTTACACATAAGTTATTAAAAATTATGGGAGTTGCCTTATGGGAGCCTACATCATGACTATGTATTTACAAGTTATTATATTATATCATCCTACTAGCGACCCGCCCCGGCTTCGCACGGGTGCAATGCTGATACTAATTATACTACAGAATGGTTATCCCTAAGACATATATCATCGCGGACTTTTTGTAGACCTTTTGAGGGTGTACAATACTGTAGTACATTATTTTGATCTATCTCGTAGGGTTCAGACAGCGTTTGCAATGTAAGCGCAAAAATATGAGTTTATTTACGACACCACATTGGAAACCTCTAAAATGATCAGTGTTTCTCTACTATATTATGCATGTATTGTATAAACCTTCCTCTTGAATCACTCTATCTGTTAAAAAAACGCATTAAAATCAGTTGCGTAGTTTTAAAGATCTAAGCATACATAGGGACAGACAGACAGCGGAAAGCGACTTTGTTTTATACTATGTAATGATGTTTATTTTGGGTATAGGTGATGTGTGTCACTTCACAATATAAAAAAAAAATTATTGATCGAACGAGCGAAGCGAGCAAAGATCTCATTGGCAACATGGGCAATTAGGCTTTGTATGTTTGTTAGTTCGACGATAACCATCAAACCGTTGCTCCAATTTGATTAAAATGCAGTGTCATATGAAAGTGGTTTGAATGTAAATATGTACAATAATAATTTTATTTTTACTCCAAAATGGACATATTTTAAGATACAGCCGAAAAAACTAAAATATTTTGACTTGAGCTCCCACTACCTATGGTTTCGTAGACTTCATAGGTCTAAGCTAAAATGGGGATTGATCTTCTTCTAATTAAATTTAAATAATTCAGCTTCAGAAAATTATTTAATAAAATAAATACAGAATAAGATTACCGTAAACTATTAAAAATTGGACATGATATGTTTAAGCGTTTATCGATATTACCAAAATAAAAATTGGCTTTGTTTATTATACATAGGTTATATGATAAAATAATTGCGGCCCGCTTCTCTCGCCACTTGAAGTTACCAGGTAGTGAGAATTCCTGTGAGGGGGGTCAAAATATGATGTATGATAAAAAATCTCCTTCACTCGCTACAAAAAATATTGCGTATTGATTCTCCTTCTATGGATAAGTAGGTGAGTAGGTAAATAAATCTATGGTAAAACTAACTAATTAAAAAAAAAAAAGTTGTTGGTCATAGTAGGTAGGTCACTGGTCACGCTTCAATCGTTAGACTGGTGCTTTGTGTATTTTTTTTTGTTTTTGTTATATTTTTATCATTTTTCTAGTTACTTCTCTCACCTACTGGAGTAAGACTTTAGATTAAACTAGCGACCCACCCTGGCTCCGCACGGGTGCAATGCTCATACTACAGATGGTTATCTCTAAGAGATATACCATCGCGGTATATCTCTCATAGAAATATACCATCGCGGACTTTTAGACCTTTTTAAGGTGTACAGTACTGTGGTACATTATTTTGATCTATCTCGTAGGTTTCAGCCAGCGTTTGCAATGTAAGCGCAAAAAAAATAGTTTATTTACGACACCATATTAGAAACCTCTAAAATTGCAGTGTTCTTCTATTATATTATACATATAAACCTTCCTTTTGAATCACCGTATCTATTTAAAGGAACCTCATCAAAATCCGTTGCGTAGTTTTAAAGATCTAAGCATACATAGGGACAGACAGACAGCGGGAAGCGACTTTGTTTTATACTATGTAGTTATGGATGAATTTTGGGAAGACATCGGACAATAATCAGAACCCAATTATACTCTATCTACTTATTTACGCTGACGATGTAGGTAACAGCAAGATACACGTATATACATGTATAATGCAGTCAGCGCCAGATCAGAGTTCAGCGCGTACTACTAGTTACAAGTTATAATAAATATCTTTACCTACTGTACTAACACAATATGCTTGTAATTGGATACCTACTCATAGGAAAAGATTTAGAAGTTAATATAAAAAATCTCCCACAATTTATGTGCGTCATTGTACTATCTCCGAGAGTGGACACAAAGCAGTTGCCAATTCCACATTCACGTAAGTCCATAGCTTCCCGTGCACTTAGCTTCAGTATTGTGTCGCTAACTCGCCAAATGGTCCTCGAAATCACTTATTTACGCAGCCAAAGAGTCCGTCATTCATGCAAGGAAGTATCTATGCACTTTTATTAAACAGATTTAAAAATAGAGGTTCTCAATTCCGTTGTATTATTTTTTTGGAGCGATAACTTCTTATGGGAGGGTAAACCGCTTCGTTACGTAATGCGTCACGGCGCCAGTCTGTCTGGCTTTCCTTTCTCTCATGCATACGGCAGCGGTAGATATGCTCCTCCTATCTCACTCTAACCCACATCGCTAGTTAGATTAGTTTAAGTTACCGATTCAGTTCAGGTTTAAATCAATAAAGCTGGAAAAAATATCTCGTCCAAGTTAACGAAATTTCGTATTTTTATATAAATGAAGTCAGTTTTCTGTTTAGTTTTTAAAACGTTATTATTTGTATTGCTAATAATGAAGCGGTTGAAACAAATTAGAATCAATTGAATATTTACTTATGTACGTTTTTGTATTTTGGACATTTATGTTTCGTTCATATTAGTATGAAACAAACATAAATGTCCAAAATACAAATGTACTTACAGATATGTAGATCATAATATAAAATGATAAAAATACATGTTAAACAGTTAAGCTATTTATAAGGACCGTTTAAAACGAACTACAGATAACTCAACTGATTCAGATCACTGCCAGAGGGCAGCGCTCATACAGTTTCCAACTCAAGCATTCAACATACAACAACACATAAATGACTTTAGTTTCAATTATTATTATTTTTTAACTTACTGTTTGTTTCGTTTCCTTACTGTTGTAATACATAATTTTGTACAATATTACGGAAGAGGCTAGCTACTCACGACACAGGGAATCCTAGTGTGAGAGCTAGTGTCCACAAGCCCCTAATATTTTCAAGCTGACAATAATTACCTACCTACTAACGTAATACTAAATGAGAACCTACTTACTTTGTTAATTAATGTAGGTGTAGTTTTTTGTTATTTTTTGTTAGTTTGTTATTGTTTCTGTTCATTGTTTTTTGTGTGATAAATAAATAAAGTTATTATAAAAAAAAAAAAAAAACTAGTTCGAGGGCTGGCGAATACCCAACACGCCGTACCTTGTAGTTGGTTTATTGACACTTAACTTTCCTTCTAGAATAAGTTAAGTTAAAGTTTAAATTAAGTTAAGTTAAAATTTAATTTAAGTTAAGTTAAGTAAAGCTTAAGTTAAGTTAAAGTATAGTTAAAGGTTGTCTGGATGATATCGTCATAAGCTATAAGACCGTCGTTTGCAGGACATATTGTACTGTAGCCGTAGCATATATTTGAATGTGCCTAAAATGTTATGTTATTAGCATTCAACGTGGCAATGCCGCTAGTGTCTTAGAAACGCGGTCCTCTGGCAGTAATCTGGATGAATTAAGCTGTCTATAGTTCATTTTAAACCGTCCTTAAATACCTTAACTGTTTCACATGTATTTTATATTATACTACACATTTCTGTAATAATTTCTGTAAATAAATTTATTTTAGTCTAATTTGTTTTTTAATTAGTGTTGTGTGCATTGTCCACCAATATTTATTTATTTATATTTATATTATTATATTTGGTGTTACCTGGGGCCGCCTGCGATAATTTTATCGTCAATGCCAAAGCTAAATTACTACCAATAACGTTATGTTCTTCTTCTTCTTTTCCTCCTATAATGGCATCTGTCTTGTCGACAATTTTGCCAGTGGCAAGTGATTGTTTGTTAAAAAAATCTCAGTCGATGGTCAATTGTTAATTCTAAACGTCATCGCGGAATGGCCGTCTTTTTTTTTTTTTTATCCTCAATAAACCTACGTTTGACCACGATCTCGCCTGATGTTAAGCGACGATGTGGCCGACGATAGGGCACGCAGGTCTAGAAGACACCTATTTACTCGAGACTTGAAGATACCTAGATTATAGTTTTCAGGAAAGACAGACGACGGCAAAGCATTCCAATCCTTGGCTGTACGCATTATAAATGTGGAAGCAAAGCACTTTGTTCGTAAAGGTGGTAGGTTGACAAGGTATGGATGGTATTGAGCGGTACGTCTGCTTGTCCTGTTGTGAAAAGGAGATGGTGGAATCAGTTCATGTAATTCCTGGGCACATTCTCCGAAATGTATCCTATAAAAGATCGAAAGGCAAGCAACTTTACGACGGTGCTCGAGACTCTGGAACTTAGTCTCAGCGTTAAGCTGTTCACCCATCATCCTCAATGCTCTACGCTCGATCGAGTCCAAGGCAGCCAGCTGGTGTTTGGCTGAACCATCCCATAGATGACAGCAATACTCCATACCCGACCGGACTTGAGCTTTGTATAAAGTGGAAAGCTGTCCAGGTGTGAAATATCGCCTCACCTTGTTGAGGACACCAAGCTTCATGGCAGCAGTTTTGGCCTTAGACTCGATATAGGAGCCAAAATTGAGTGTCCGTGTAAGTGAAACTCCCAAGAGTTCGAGATGATCTTCTATAGTTACCGGTACATTTCGGAAAACGGGGACTTGGAGAAACTCACTTTTTTTCGCCGAAAAGAGACAAGCTTGCGTTTGATTTGGATGCGTTAAATTTAACCAGATTAGAATCGCCCCAATCGGGCACGATCTGGAGAGTTGAATTCAGACGCATAAGCATCTCGTCTCTGAGTTTCTGAATTTCAGTTTTACTGGCTCGTGCGTTTGCAAAGTATCTCTCCACAATTGTACTGTCGTCTGCATACCAAATGATTCCAGGCATAAGCAGATCGTTAATGTGCAGTAAAAACAGTGTGGCAGAGAGCACTGACCCTTGAGGTACCCCGGCATTAATTGCCAATCGATCCGACGAGCATCCGTCAACAACCACTCGAATGGATCTTTTCCTCAAGAAGTCAGCAAGCCATGAGCATAACTGAACTGGCAATCCGTAAGCTGGAAGCTTACCAATAAGGCTAGCGTGCCAGACCCTGTCAAAGGCCTTTGAGATGTCAAGTGAAACAACTAATGCTTCACCATGTTTCTCTATGGCCTCACTCCAAATGTGCGTGACATACGCAAGAAGATCTCCAGTAGATCGCTTTAAAAACCATAATTGCGAAAACCATATTGTAGATCACTGAGGAGGTCGTTGTCTTCAAGGTATGTAAGGAGTTTCGTATTCAGGACACGTTCCATACATTTGCAAAGTAGGGAGGTGACCGAAATTGGGCGATAATTTGATGGGTCAGCGCAACTACCTTTTTTGGGCACTGGTTGCACATTAGCAAGCTTCCAGGATTTTGGGACTATTCCAGTTTTCAGAGATAGGCGAAAAAGTCTTGTGAGTATGGGAGACAACTCAGGGGCACAAGTTTTCAACACTACAGCCGAAATGCCGTCCGGACCACTAGTTTTGTTCACGTCAAAACTTCGTAACGTTTTGAGCACTTCTTTTTGATGGATGCGAATTTTCTGCATTGTAGCTTCGCATCGAAGAAGGCTAGGTGGGGTTTCGTTAGAGGTGTCTAAACGTGAAGCTTCTGCAAATTGAGCAGCAAAGAGATTTGCTTTCTCGATTGCAGTGTGGGCTAGAGATCCATCTGGTTTTAGTAGTGGAGGGAGAGAAGGGCGACTGAAGTTCGCTTCTACCGACTTGGCTAAAGACCAGAATGCTTTGCTGCCAGCTGGATGTGTCGCAAGCTTGGCACCCACTCGGCCAATTCGATTAAAGCGAGCCTTCCGTAGCACCTTCTTGCAGGACTTGACGGCTTGATTAAAGGCTTTCTTCTTAGTTTGTGTATCCGGGGTTTTGCTGTTGCGAGCGTCAGCCCAGGTAAGGTAAGCTGCACGTTTTTGCGCTTCTGCAGCGGCACATGCAGGACCAAACCACGGGCTAGCTTTGCCGGAGGTTGAGACATCCGAGAATGGCATAAAATATTCCATTGCTCTATAGACCACCTCTGTAATGGCATCAGCGCATGTTGACGGGTCACAAGAAGAAAAGCAGGTCTGCCGCCAAGGATAAGATGCAAAAAAGTGACGCATCTCATCCCAGTCTGCTGACTTGTAACGCCACAGTCGCCTACATCCTCGAGGCGAGGGATCGGGTGGCGAGTATGACGATACAGACTTAACCACACAGTGATCAGAAAGAAGTGCCCAAAGGAGGCAACACCGATACTGAATGGCGATCCGGTTCGTTAGTCAGCAGCAGGTCAGTGGGCCAAACTGACCACGGAGTGGTGTCCTGATACGGTACGACGACGTCACGGCAGACCGCGACCAGCAGTGGGACACTGTGGGCTGATAATAATAATAAATAATATATATCTAATTGTAAATCTAAACTATTCTCAAATTCACTTGAACACACATAATAAAAATAATCAAAATCGGCCGTTTAGGAGTCTAATTACAAACGTACGCACAGAAGATTTATACACATATAGAGTTAAAGGTACCTATTCTGTATCTGCTATAAATTCATAGACTGAGCCAGACTGGCTGCCTGTATCTGATGTGTCCGGGATTTATTTATTATATAAAAAAAAAATGAATAAGGTCTAAAATATTAAAATTATATCATCTAAAGTTGACGTTAGTTCAACTTGCAGGTTATAATACGTAGAGAATAAATTAGTTAAAACATTACCTGTTCGACTTTTTAAAATGTATAGCTTGTGATATAAATTTTAGCTTGTGATAGCCATTAAAAAACAAAAACTGCTAGCTATTGCTAAAACTGGTGTGAATCCTTTTACAAACTTCTCCAAACCTCCCTGTTCTTAGCAGTGTCCTGTGCCTGCTATCTTCTTGACGTTGACTTGATCATTTAATACCATAGTACCCGGATGACCGGTATAAAACACAGCCTACGATCGACCTAGCTAGATCGATTTCTCGCCTCCTGCATAAATTTATCGACCTAGCTAGATCGATTTCTCGCCTCCTGCATAAATTTCATGAAAATTGTTGGAGCAGTTTCCAAAATTCAGATTATATATATACGATAATTGCTCGTTTAAAGGTATTATATTATATTAGACAGTTATATCGTTTACATATATAATTACGTTTTAAAAACTAAAAAGAAACCGACTTCATTGAATGAAATTTGAGCCTATAATACATTTTTAGTGGAAAGTAGATGTATTTTGTATATATATAAATATATAATATGGGTAGGCCAAATAAACGCAACGCTCCGATGAGACAGCGAGGTATGAAAGTACATGAAAACATCATCGATGTATACAATTTTTAGATTTTCGTTGATTTTCAGCTCGACCGATTTTGATAAAATTTATATGGGACCACTTGTGAAGTATACAAATAATTTTTATTTCAAACAAAAAAAGAATTTTCCAAATCGGTTCAGCCGTTTTCGAGTAGTCGGTGAACATACATAAAAAAAAAAGTTTTCGACGAATTGAGAACCTCCTCCTTTTTGATAAAGTCGGTTAAAAAACTAAAAAGAAAAACGACTCCATTTAATGAAATTTAAGCCTATAAATACATTTGTAGTGGAAAGTAGATGTATTTTTAACCGACTTTATCAAAAAGGAGGAGGTTCTCAATTCGTCGGAATCTTTTTTTTTTTTTGTTTTTAAAACGTAATTCTGTATATATATGATATGGGTAGGCCAAATTAACGCACTGCTCCAATGAGACATCGAGGTAAACGAAAATATCATCGATGTATACATTTTTTAGATTTTTGTTGATATTTAAGCTAGACCGATTTCGATAAAATTTAAATGGGACCACCTGGTAAGTATACCCTTTCAAACAAAAAAAGATTTTCCAAATCGGTTCTGCCGTTTTCAAGTAATCGATGAACATACATAATAAAAAAAAGGATTCCGACGAATTGAGAACCTCCTCCTTTTTAACCGACTTTATCAAAAAGGAGGAGGTTCTCAATTCGTCGGTTTTTTTTATATTTAGTTTTTATGTATGTTCACCGATTACTCGAAAACGGCTGAACCGATTTGGAAAATTCTTTTTTTGTTAGAAAGGGTATACTTCAAAGGTGGTCCCATATAAATTTCAAGTTTCATTCAATGAAGTCGGTTTCTTTTTAGTTTTGAAAACTTAATTATTGATAAAGTCGCTTAAAAAGAGGAAACATCTAATTAACATTTTGATAAACACGAGTGTTACACACGTATTATATTGTCGATGGAGGCATCGACACTATTTCGATTCATCTAGATAATCGTCATCAGGGTGAGTTTAAGTTGCTCACATTCACGCTCGCGATTGTTCCACAAATTGTAAAGTACAACTCACGAATGTTTTGGAGCTTCGTATATGGTATATCCTAATTCTAAAAAAGATTAAAAGTTTGCAAGTCCATAAAACATATTAACGTCATAAGTTACGCCGAAATTTTATGCCTGGATGAGGAATCTTTGGGAAAGTTGAACCTGCACTAATGCCGGTGCTGTGGCACATTATGTCAAATGTATAATTTATTAGTATTTTATTAGTACAAGTTCAATAAGCGACACAGTTAGTTTAATCAATAATTACCTCTGTGGCGCAGTAGGCCAAGGCCCGGCTCAGACGCAAAAGGTTGCGGGATCGATCTTGCCGCGGGACAAATGTTTGTATGATCTGCAAGTTTTTGTCTCGGTTCTGGGTTCTATGAGTAATATGTATGTATTTACTAAACAAACGTATATAAGTAATACATATTATATGTCATGTGATACCCATAACACAAGCTCTGCTTACTATGAAGCCAGATGATGCTGTATGAAATGTCCGGCAATATTTAAGATTATTAAAATAAATCTAGTGAGAACAGACGACATAAACATAACTTATTCTGTCAATATAACCAGGAATATAACTAGTGGGAGCAGACCATTAAAATAGTACAACGCCGCCTTACTTTCGCCAAAGTGACTGCCGGTTACTGTACTTGTTCACAATCCCTACCTGAGATAAAGCCTGTTTGATATTAATGATCGAGAACTTTCTGTCTTTGGCGAGGTTAATGGATCTCGGCTTTGTTTGCATTTCAATAATCTACTATCCATGCTGATTTTAAAATTCTAAAGTTCTGTCTGTCTCTCTGTTTGTTTGTTTGTTACCTTTCCACGGCTATATGGCAAAACGGATCTTGATGAAGTTTGGTAAGAGATAGACTGTTTCTTAAGGACATCTACTTTTATATTTTGTACTTTATATCACGCGAATTTTGCTTTTAAAGTTATGTGCTGGACATCTGCGGGAAAAAGATCCGTACCCTTGGCTTTATATTGCGCCAGAACAGTGATTTTACCAATATCTACAAGGTTAAGGTGCTTTATATTGCTTTTGTAAGAAGCAGGCTAGAGTCCGGGGCTATGGTTTGAAGTCTTCGTCAGAAAAAGTATGTAGGCATATTAGAAAAAATGAAAAATATATTTACGTGGTTGTTGTGTTTAAAATTATATGGAGTCTATTTAACCAATCATGTACCCTTCCATTTTTTTAAGCATGGTAGGTTACACTAAATTATAAATGAGGTGGGAAATTATGTTAATAATATATTATATTTTGCGTTTGTTCAGAGGTATGATGCATAATCCGCGAGTGCTAATGTGTATCGGTTTGTGCTGGATAACTATGTGGGCGCGCGACGACGACCTAGGCAGCTGGCGATCCCGATTGCGAGGACTTATCCTTCTGGGTGAGGCGCCATTCACGCGAGCCCTTCGTCACACCAGTTTATGTGAATCTGATGATATGGATAAACCACCACGACGTCGGCGAAAGTCGTCCTGCGTTTCTGATCATGATCACGAGTATAATTAATGAGCCAGATTAACTCAAAGCTCAAGAGAAACGGTTTATTGCATCCCCACAAAGGCAGTTTATTATATATTAATCTAGTTTGGCAAAATTGACTGCTACACAGTATACTGTCGTTTTAATGTCTCTTACTAACCTTGTAATTGCAATTTGGAATAAAAAAAAAATTTTTTGTTATTTCATTGCTTATTGATCATACGCTAAATAATATTACAATCTAGCCAAATAAGCTAATGAGTAGTTTTTTTTTAAATAGTTTATAAAATAAATTATATCTAAGAATGTGTCCAATAGCACTGTTCTTACAGTCTCTAGTAAAGGTGAAGACATTTTTTTTTTGTTTTGTTGTTAAACTACACTAACGCAAATGGCCGTTTGAGCCTTCTTACAATGTCCGTGATGTCGAGGAGCTGGATTGTCTTGACGTTCACATGGTGAAGAAGCCTCTGTTCGTGAGCTTCTGCATACTTTTGTATTACCTTATCGTCGAACTCTATTCTGAGGTCTTTATGGAGATCGTCATTTCTTATGTACCAGGGGGCATTCACTATTTCCCTTAGAACTTTATTTTGAAATCCTTGGATTATATTGATATTGCTCTCTTTAGTACAGCCCCACAGCTGTATGCCATATTTCTATATTTACATGTAGTTCTATATTTACATCAGGACTTGGCTTGTACAGTTGTACTTATTGTGTACTGACAGAGCGCAGTTTCGTCCAAGCAGCCAGTGGAATTAAATTACAAAAAATAATTATATAAAAATACATAGGTATGATATGATAAGGGGAGTTATAACACCCAGTACAGAACAAGTACCTTTATTCTGCACAATGTTTGTCTTGGGAGGGAATCAAACCCTCAAACATCGCAGAAGGCAGAGCTCACCAACTGGGCGGTGAAGGTAGAAATCAAGATGCAAAATAATTACGTTTTAAAAACTAAAAAGAAACCGACTTCATTGAATGAAATTTTAGCCTATAGTTAATAAATACATTTTTAGTGGAAAGTAGATGTATTTTGTATATATAATATGGGTAGGCCAAATAAACGCACCGCTCCAATGAGACAGCGAGGTATCGAAGTACATAAAATTTAAATGGGACACCTGTGACCCTTTAAAAAAAAAGAATTTTCCAAATCGGTTGAGCCGTTTTCGAGAAATCGGTGAACATACATAAAAAAAAGATTCCGACGAATTAAGAACCTCCTCCTTTTTGATAAAGTCGGTTAAATAAACAAAAAAAACTAAACAATGAAAAGTGATTTCAAACTCAATCTATCTCCGATCCAGTGAGAAACGTCGATAGAACGCGACTGTACGCCGAAGAGTTTCAGTGTGTATACTACTGGCTTATCCGTAAACAAAACCCACATTGAACGTAGTTTACCCTCTGATGAGTTCACCTCACCATAAACTAGCAATATTGCAAAGTTTTATCTTTCAATATTGCAGACACAATCATGGTTTCAGCGTTACGTAACATGCTTGGCAAAGGCGATAATTTTTTTACAAAATTACTTTTGTATGAACTGACTTAGCATCATCTAGCCCCAATGTAAGCAGAGCTTGTTATAGGTACCACATGACCGATATACTACTTACTTCATCAAAAAGGAGAAGGTTCTCAATTCGTCGGAATCTTTTTTTTTTTATTTATGTATGTTCACCGATTACTTCAAAACGGCCGAACCGATATGGAAAATATTTTTTTTGTTTGAAAGGGTATTCACAGGTGGTCCCATTTAAATATTTTATCAAAATCGGTCGAGCTGAAAAATCAACGAAAATCTAAAAATTGTATACATCGATGATGTTTTCGTGTACTTCGATACCTCGCTGTCTCATTGGAGCGGTGCGTTTATTTGGCCTACCCATATTATATATATACAAAATACATCTACTTTCCACTAAAATTGTATTTATTAACTATAGGCTAAAATTTCATTCAATGAAGTCGGTTTTCTTTTTAGATTTTAAAACGTAATTATTTGAAGTAAAATCTTTTGAAGTGAAAACATCTTTAGGCGCGTTGAGCACTTTTTGGGTAAACAAAGAAAAAGAAAACTTAAAAAAGTATTAATGACCAATTTAAACTTTAATCCTTGATCATAAACACTTCTTCATAAACCAAATATAATTCGATACTAATAATCTAATAACTCGACGATACAATTCACAAGTTACTTAGTTTTCACTTATATCGGCAGTCCCCAAAGACAACCCCGCATTTTTTTTCTTTTTTAAATACATAGATATCATACATAATAACATCTAGACCCGAGACAAATACTTGTAGATCATTCAAACATTTGTCCCGTGGCGAGAATTAAACCCGCAATCTTTTGCGTCTCAGCCGAGCCTTGGCCCAATGCGCCATAAATGTTTATAATGATGACTAGGCAAACCAATCCAAGGGTACTATACTATGTATAGTTAGTGGCCAACTCTGTTCGTGGAGTACATTTTGAAAAGCCGGGACCGTCAGATAAAAAACTTTCTTTTGAACAAGTGTTTTTACTTTGTTCACGAATGTTTGACATAATATAGAACCTGACATCATACATTCATAAATGTCCCTACTTTATTAGTATTATTATTAAAGTCTATAGTTATTTAAAGACCTCTGTGGCGCAGTGAGCCAAGGGCCGGGTGAGACGCAGAAGGTTGCGGGTTCGATTATTTGTCCATTTGTCAAACATTTGTCACCTTAACCTGTAAAGTCTTGACATTGATTCCTCACTCTAACTAAGTATTATTTACTTGTAAATAGACGTGAGGGATCTCTGCTTCGGCTTTTTACAAAGTGAAGGAAAATAATTTGTTATGTATAATGTGTATTCGGACTTATATTTTTAATTGTACGGTTTCAACCAGGCGAGATTATAATATCTTGTTAAGAGATAAAAAAAAAGGACAAAGAAAAAATTAAATATGCTACTAAAATAATTCATTAAAACTAATTACTAACTTATTACTATAATAAATAAAATTAATAATAAAAATATTTATTCAAAAAGGTCTTAAATAAATTTACAGTTATTCCTGTTAGCGCAATGTACAATTCTGTGATAAGACCCTTGGACCAGTTTTGCTGGGTACCTCGCTCTAACTAAGTTTGCACTTGTATGTAGACGCGAGGGATCACTGCTTCCGCTAGTGTCAAAAGGTACTGTTCACAAACACTTTCAGCACTGTATACAGCTTAATACCTTAAATAACCTTAAGTAATTATTTTAAAAGAAGTATAAGAGCAACAAAATGTAAAAGGTAAAACTAAAATTAAAATTAAAAATTAAAAACAGCAATAAAAGACTTAAAATAAAATTAAAATAAAAGTAAGAACGAGTAATAGTATAGAAGAAGTGAACTTAGGTAATTATTATTCCAAGAGCATTTAATACTGCCGTCATATAACTATTTATATTACATGCGTTTCTGCATATACTTGTACCTACCATGTAGAGTGTGGATGTTAAGTGTGATTATTACAATCACACTCAACATCCACATCTGTTTTATACCTATTATGTTTCGTGAAGGGAATTAGGTCAAAATTTGGAATTGATTTTCTGTCTGTGTGTAGTCCAGTGATTGTAAGTATGTGTTAATCTTAATTTTGCATTCATTTACCGATAACTCATGGATCATTAATCGTTTATTGATGATGTTATAAATGAATGGTGCCAGGAAACAATTATGTTTTTGCGCGAATGTAGTTCTACATCTTTTAGTGCTGTAAACCCTATCTCGTCGCCGTTTCGTGCTATGCCCTTCTATTGCCGGTTTAAGGTGTTGTTTTAGAGTTGCTTGCTGAACGTAGAGTTGTCTGTTACTGTTAGAACCGTTAGAACCCTGCAGTCTAAGTAGAGTTGTGTAGTTGGGTATCTGTATGGTAGGGAGTATGCAACCTTTAGCACGGCTCTTTGGGCTCTCTCTAGTGGTAACATGTGTGTCTTTAATGTTCCCCCCCAGGAATAATTACGCAGTAATGGAGCAGAGATTGGCAGAGCGCGAAGTAATAGTTCGAAGTTGTAAGTCATTTGCTGCATGCCGTATATTTCCGAAAATAGCTATCAGTTTTCGTACTCTCATGGTAAGGGCATGGACGTGAGCTGAATAGTTCAGTTGTGAGTCGATGACAATACCAAGGTATTTGATGGTACCAGCGTTTTCTAATATTGTACAGTTGCAATCTGCCGAATGGGTGTGTAATTTACAGTCCTGCGAATGAGCTTTTATGGTATGTTCCATTTGATATGAGTGATCTATCTTCCGCAGGGAGAAAACGACGTATTTAGTTGTGGCATTGAGTGTGAGCAAGTTTTGGTAAAGTAAGTTCGAGATTATGTCAAAGCCTTCTTGTGCAGTTTTAAATAAATTTTTCCAGCTTTTTTCTCGGAACAACAGGACCGTGTCATCCGCAAAAGAGATTAATTTCCCCTTTGGTAGTTTATGTTGGCATATTTGATTAACATAAATTAAGAATAGGGTCGGGCCGATTATACTGCCTTGTGGAATGCCATATTGGGTAGTTGCTAACTCAGAACTCCTGTGGATCCCGATTTTGAGACTCCGTGTCCGATTGCTAAGATAGTTTTTAAGCAGGTCTAGCTGTCATCCGCGAATTCCTATGTTTTCTAGCTTCCTGAGCAGCAGAGGGATCGACACCGTGTCAAAGGCTTTTGCCAAATCTAACAAAATCGCTAGACATTTGTCGCCCCCATCTAGTGACGTAGCAACAAACTTATCAAGCTCTGACACGGCATCCGCACTAGATTTTCCTCTTCTGAAGCCAAATTGGTTCTCAGATATCAGGCTGAACCTCTCGAGATAGTTAACTAGGCGATTGTTAATGGCCTTTTCCAATATCTTTGATAATGCCGGCAGGATAGATATAGGTCTGTAGTTAGCTAAGACTTCTTTATTACCGTTTTTATAGATTAGTAGAATAAGAGATTTTTTTAAGATATCTGGGAAAACATGCGTAGAAAAACTTAGATTACAGATGTGAGCGAGGAACTTAACATACTTTTATTTTCCTTTATTAAGCGATTTGAGATCTCGTCCCAGCCTATGGAACATTCTGTTTTTAGAGAGTTGATGAGTTGTAGAATTTCCGTTTCATCGGTTTCTAGCAAGACAAATGAGTTTTGCAGACCTTGACTGTCAGTCTGATAACTGCCTGGTTGTCCGAGGTTGTTCCCTACAATATTATCTGCTAGCTTCTTACCAACATTTATAAAATACTCATTTATTATATTTAAATTAGATTCATTATGATCTTTAATTAGTTCATGGGCTAGTGTCTATTTTGGTTTGTAATTTGTAATGTCACCTATTATCTTCCATGTTTTCTTTTTGTTTTTGTCCGCCTTCTCAAGTTGCGATTTCTCGTATTGTCTTTTTAACTTGCGGAGTAGAGAGTTACAGAAATTCCTATACCTCTTATAAGAGGTTTTAAGTATATCATTTTCAGGTCGTTTTCGTGAATTAGAGTGTAGTCTATCCCGGTGTCTCATGCATCGAATTAGGCCTGGTGTAACCCAGGGTCTTAGTGGAGTTTTCCTCCGTGAGCATTTTACGGCAGCTGTGTGTTTCTTAGTTGCTTCATTTAGTATTTTGAAAAGTGCCGTGGCGGCAACATTTACATCTGTAGCGACTAGTACGTTGTTAAAATCTGTAGTAGATAGTGCTTTTGAAATCGCGTCGTAATCTACTTTTTTAATCGATGATTCCATATAGGTTTTTATCGGGGAGCCGTCCAGATTTAGTAATATAGAGCTGTGATCGGTGAGTGAGTTTTCAATAACAAGAGTTCGACGATCTGTTTTAAGGATGACATGGTCTAGGCAATTTGTTGCCCTAGTTGGGATGGTGTAAGCTGGTAAGAGGCCATGGTATGCAGTAAGCTCTAGATATTCTGACGCAAAAGGATGGTCAGTACTATCCGTTATGTTGATATTTATATCCCCTGTAAGTATAATATTTTTAAACTTGCCCAAGGACTTAAGTAAATCGTTTCATGACCTTATGAACTTATCTCGATTCAGATAAGAGGGTGAGCGATAAATAGATACTACAACTACTAACTAATACTCTTGATATGTGTCCGTGTGTGTGTTCGTGTGTGTGAATAGGTTTGTTTGTATGTATGTATGTGTTAGTAATTTGAGAGTTGTCTGTAATGTGTTTTTTTAAGCCTGTGGATGGAAGGTCTTCTATTTGTTAGTATTCTAAGCTCTGCAGATAATTGTTAATTTTAATTTTACATTCTCTGTAAGTTGTGTTGTGTTGTGTGGAATGACTCGTTATTGTATAATTTTGTTGCTATTGCCTTTTTAATTTAATGTAAGTAATTTATTTATAGATAATCTACATTCAAATACGATTTGTATAAAAAAAATGAAATGAAATGACGGCTTTATTCAAGGGCAGGCCCTTGGATCTTCATGACGCCGCGCACACCCTAAAGGTTGATTATAATAGAGTCAATGCTCATACCGAGAACTACTCGTAACTTGCACGGTGCTCATACAGTCTAGTCAACTCGACAGCACTGTACCTATTCTGAAATCGATAAACGCTAAATCGCGACAATAATCGTAGAAAACTCTACTCTTAGCTTTCAAAAAACAAATAGTTAAAATATACTTTATTCAACACAATCACAAGGGTCACTTTGAAACGTCTTACATACTACATAGTTATGTGAATGTAGGTGCCAATTCCTTCTGCCCGAGCAGAACCGGCAAGAAACTCGTCGAAACTAGAAAAACTACACCAAGAGAAAAAGTAAAAGAGAATAAGAGAGTTTATACATTTCAAATGTGTCGGTTTACATTTCAAACTGTCTGAGGGCAGAGTGAAGAATTTGACGTACATTTCCACGACGTTATTTCTATATATATCAAAATTGGTTTACAGAGTAGGTAGACGCCCTGCCTTAAAAATCGATTTATACGAGTATCTGGCTGAAGACTGACGCCAGTGACTGACACAGTCCAAATCGGCCTTAAAGCTTTTTGTCACTTTTTTGTGTAATTAATTTGCAGTAAAATCTAGATTTACATGTAAAATGTTCAGTGTAATGATTGCTTTATGTAAAACCGACTCAATGAGTATACAATTGACGTCACCATCAACCTTCAGAAGAATATAGCTTTGACTATATTTATACACACACACCCGCAGTTTGTGCTTGTCACTGACAATGGTATGTTAAAAGTGTTTTTAATATTAGATTGAAAATTAATCCATTTCAGTGAACACGCACTTGACTCACTCTCTGTGAGCAAATTAATCAAATTTCAGATAAATCAATGATAGACGTCACCTTTCAATTATTGAAATTGAAAATAAGGTTTCAGGACATCAGGAAAATCTTCTTCTTCGTCGTGCTCCCACTAAATACTCCTACTGATAGGAGCACCGGGACACCCATGTCCTGACGCTCCTACTGTACATAAAAACTACGGGGAATAATGTAATATTCTAAATTTCATCAGTAGTTTTGGCGTGAAAGCGAGTCAGACAGACAGACAGAGTTACTTTCGCATTTATAATATTAGTAAGGATTTGATCAAATCTACTTTTATAGTGAAGTGACTCTTAATATTTTATAGATAACTACATTCACCTGTACTTGAATCGGAGTATGCCTATAAGTAATTCTATTTTCGTTATGTCTCGATGCTTCTACTTAGCGTTTTTCAATTTTCTTTTGCAGTAGAAGCATCAGGACATGCTTGTCCCGGTGCTCCTATCAATAGGAGTATTTAGTTGGAGCACGAGTAAGAAGCGGGAAAATCATACTTATTAAATAAACTTTGTCATACACTCAAAGTGCGACTTGACACGTATTTAAATAGTTTAAGCCTAAAAGCTTCAAAATATTGTGTTACAACATGATCGAAATCAAATCAATCGTACAGTTTCGTTTATTATCTCGGGTTAGCCTCCCTCAGACATTACCTTGCACGTAACGCATTCACCTTCACCATTTTGGTAAGAAATACATTGCTATTGAGACAGACATATTTTTTTCTTTATTTATAAACACGACGGTTGAACGAACAAGAAGCATAAACCTACCTCTCGTTTTTTAGGTACATTTGGTATCTTTTTGTAGGCAAAACAAATTGATGGATCGTATTTAGAAATTATGAAATTCAATAGAACCATGATATATTGCCTTTGATAAATGATTTCAAATACTCGCTTACATTTTTTTATTTTGATTGATATTGTAATTTGATACGTGGTGTTTGTGCAACCACCGTTCTGGGTGGGTTTTTTATTAACTGACTGCGCAGGTAGTAGTATTATATGTAAAAGCATTTTGAAGTTTTTGGGAGGGTAAACCGCTTCGTTACGTAACGCGTTACGGCGCCAGTCTGTCTGACTTCCCTTTCTCTCACGCATACGGTAGCGGTAGGCAGGCTCCTCCTCTCTCACTCGTGGCGCTAGTTAGATTAGTTTAAGTTATCACTTCTGTCTTGCGTCCCGAGTCGCACACGTTTTTCTTTGTCTTAGGGCATTGTATTTATATAAACAAACAGAGACAAGATTTGATATGTAACCAATTCTGTTTTATAAAAAGAATTAGAGCAACATTTTGACTCAAAAGAAAACTAGTGGTTCGCCCCGAACGTACTCATATATCTCGCAATGTCCGTATCGTATTGATCGATAAGTAGAAAGGTATACCTAAATCTATGAGGTATGTAGGTACATAAATACATAATATATGACTGATTCTTAAATAGACAAAGTACAAAGGACAAAGTAAAGTGTTTGCAATTTGCTTGAAAATTTGAACAAATATTTTTTTAAACAAAAAATATGTTATACTAAGTCCAGTCTGTCAAGTATAAATGGGATAATCAGACATGTTAAGGTTGAGGTTCTCTTAGCTTCTTGTGTTTGACGGCCATATTTATAAACGCCTCTCAACTTGAACACTGCTAAAGGTTATTCCAATCTCACAAAAAGGAATGGCGCTATTTTATTATTATCAATATTACTTGTATAGAAACTTGTTCTACTCTGTAGAATTAATATCGGATTCATTGGAGCGCAGGAGCGCACGGGCTTTTTTTTTTTTTTTTTGTCGAGGAGAAATCTGCAAACAGATTTCCAATGCACTGAGGGGTGCAAATGGAATATGTGAGGTTGACTGTCTAAAAAACGACAGACGACTCACTAAAACTCCCCGGTGACCAGCCTCATTGCATGTCAAGGGGCTCCGGGATCTCCATAGGAACGCACCGGTGCCCCTCTCGCAAAGTGCTGCGGCCGCAGCCCATCCCAGGAGTGGCAAGCCACCCCCGAACACCCACCCGGTGCTTACGGCAGAACACGTCACTCATGTTAACTGCCGCCTTCCCCGAGCCCGCGAACGGATAGCCGGGAGCCCTCACTCCGACTACCCACGGACCCAGTGTGCCGCTCAGTCCCACAAGAATCTAAAAGAAACTGCGAATACCGTGCGGCGAGACGTCGGCAAAGGAGATCCCATCTCATAAGCCTGCTGGGTGTAATAGTGACATTTACTCGCAGAATGCCGCCGCTGGTCAGAAGTAGGGGTAATGCGGGGTCCCCCGCCAACTTCACATACCAACACATACACGCCAAGCCCGTCCCCGCTTCAACCAATGCACCCTCATTGAAGAGACGCGCGGAGGAAGCCCCCTTCCCTTCCGCCACTCGGTCCCACTAAGGTCTGGCGACTCAGCGAATACCGAGCGGCCAAACGCTGGCCAGGAGGAAAATCCCCCTTAGCCTACCTGGGTGCATGCGACGACACCTCCTCGCAAAGTGCCGCCACCCCTCCCAAGGGCCAATAACGAACAGCCCTCAAATCCGTTCGTCAAAGGCCCCTAAAATCACTCGGCCCACGGGTCTCCCCGACCCAGTGTGGGGGATCACCGAGCGGCCGCAAGCCAGAAAACGATATTGCGAGTGTCCCTTCCCGACAAGCGACTGGGAAATGCACACCAAGCACGTCCCCGCTTCGTTGCTTTTGGACGTGGCCCGCACAACTCTGTCTTACAAGGCAGAGCGCCTTACAAGACAGAGCTCTGCGAGCCATGGCCACAAGCCCTTCCCTGGACCGCAGGTGCGGTCCTCTCCCCCTGCCTCGTCTCACTGTGCCCTCTGCTAATCAGAGGGACACGTGGAGAGATCCTCCGTTACGGGTTATTGGCCACCGTGCGATACTTCTTTAGCGAACTAAAGAAGTATCCCACGGTGTTAACAGGGTGCACGTGGTGCACACGAGGAGGTTACCCGATCTTGCACCCTGGAGCGCACGGGCCTAAGCCAAGTGCGCCCCAGTATTGTTGGGTTGGGCTTCACTAGGAAGTTCTGTTTGCAAGAACTTTCTTACTATCCTCTTGACGACCTCTGTGGCGCAGTGCGCTAAGGCCCGGCTGAGACGCAAAAAGGTTGCGGGTCCGATTCCCGCCGCGGCACAAATGTTTGTATGATTTACAAGTATTTGTTTCGGATCTGGGTGTTTCTATGTATAATAACAATAGTATATAAATAGTATATCAGTCATGTGGTACCCATAACACAAGCTCTGCTTACTTTGGGACCAGATGATGCTGTGTGTAATGTCCGGTATTATTATTATTATTATTATCTTACATGTGTTCAAAATGACAGCTTTCTGTAGTAAAATTTACGTATGCTTGGGTAGGTGCAACTGCTCTAGAGATTGGATGAGTTGTTTAGGAATAACGCCGGTTGATGACAAGACTTTCGGCACTACTTCAAACTTTTGCAAACGCCACATTCGAGTTATTTCGTTTTTAAGGTAATATATTTAAATAGTTTCTCTGCAATGGTGGTCTGCACGTTACGAGTATTGGGTATGGCAATGTCAATGAGAAGTGCTGTGTTGTTGGTTTTGTCTAAAAGAGTCAAGTCTGGTCTATTAAAATGTGTAGTTTTGTCGGTCAAGATTGCTCGATCAAAATAAAGTTTGTGTGTAGTATTCTCCAGTACAGTTTCAGGGGTATATTTATAATACGGTGGATGTTTTTCTGTTGTGTCTATTAGTTTATATTTGGTTGCTATGTTTTGGTGAATAATATTGGCCACTTGGTCGTGTCTAAACTTGTAGTGTTTGAGCGATGGCTTTGCAGGCCCCCGTAATGTGATGCATTGTTTCGGGACTGCTATTACAACGCCGGCATCCGCCTCTTGCTATTGTTTTCATTATCTGTTTTTGATTGTTACGTGTTTCGATTACTTGGTCCTGTATTGCAATCATGAACCCTTCAGTCTCAGGAAAGAGTTCACCGCAACTGAGCCATTCGTTTGACGCCTGTATGTCAACGGTGGGTTGGCTCAGATCGTAATGGTTCCTTGTTCCTTGAGTGGAGGAACTTTTGGGTCCGTCATCTGTCATGTTTTTGTTGAGCTGTCTATTGTGATCTTCTAAGTTAAACGGTGTTAATTTTCGGTCTAGCTTTATTATATTATATTACTTTGGAAATATAGCCTCAACGACGTTATTTGTTTATTGTGTAAGTTATGTATATCGATGATGCCTCTTCTACCTTCTGATAGTGGCAAGACCTGTCTTTGTATGCAAGCTCGTGGGTGATGCTTTCTATGTTTTGTTATGGTAACATTGACAAGGCGTTGTAGGTTTTATAATTCGGTTTTGATCATCCATGTAAAGTGGGTTAATCTATTATTATTTTTAAAAAGATCAAAAGTAAACGTTTTTTAATATACTTTTTATTTTGTAGGTGCTACTAATACATATTAACGTACAAATGTTCATTACGATAAGAAGTTTACGGACGGACAGACAAACAGATCTACGGATATGGCCAAACTATAGGTTAGGCTTTCCTATTGGGCTTTGGCAAGGTTATTAGGTAAAAGAAACAGCAGCGATTGCAATAATAATAATAGTACTCTATTTGACCTTTAAATAAATAAATTGAAATTTATTCGGTAATAAACATTATCTTATCTTATCTTATAAATAATGCCGGACATTTCACACAGTATCGTCTGGCCCCAAAGTAAGCAGATCTTGTGTTATGGGTATATGTGCTTGTGTATATGTGTTATTTTTTTATATATACATAGATATACCCAGACTCGAGGCAAATACTTGTAAATCATACAAACATTTGTTCCGCGGCGGGGATCGAACCCGCAACTTTGTGCGTCTCATACGGGCCCTGGCCCTCTGCGCCACAGAGGTCGTCAAAATTGTTGCAAATATACATTCTATGTACATCAAGTAGGCATAAAATACACAGCTTTAGTGTTATACTTAATAATAAACTAGTCACTCGACTACATCCTCGAAACTTGACTCACATCAACTGAATACATAATTATATTACTGCTGTATTAGGTAGGTAGGCATACATCGTGAGCTTGGTCTGCGAAAAGTATGTAAGTCGACGATGAACATGGCTGAACCCCAACTACCAACAAGGTTTCCCTGTATAGCAATAGCAACGCGACTGAAATTATATTCAATAAGTCGCTGGAAGCATCTTATTACGGAAGCTGGCCGCTGCCTATTGCTTGCCTGGCGCTCAGTTATACATGAAAATACGCTCATTGCAGAGATAATAAAAGTGCAGTGACAGCAGTGATTGCGCAATCAAGCAACTAATTGCCCCCATCGTTCGTCATCTCCTCCTATCTGACTATCACAGCTCAGCAGAAGTAACTCTGCCTTCTGAGCTGTAGATTGTATATTCGATCCCTATCTAGAACAAACATAATATTATGTAATAATATGTATGATGAGTATAATGTAATAATGTATAATAACGACCTCTGTGGTGCAGTAGGCGAACATCCGCCTGAGATGCAAAAAGTTGCGGATTCGATTCCCGGGACAAATGTTTTTATGATCTGCAAGTATTTGTCTCGGGTGTTTCTATATAAAATAAGTATGTATTTACAAAAAAAAAAGTATAATGTAGTATATAGACATGTGATACCCATAACACAAGCTCTGCTAACTTTGGGGCCAGATGATTTTGTGTGAAATGTCCGGCATTATTATTTTTATGTATTATGTTCTAAACTCTATGTTATAAGCTTTGTATATACTTAGGTATATAATAAGTATGTATTAACAAGTAATAACAAGTATTATATCTGTCATCTTAGATAGGGACCAGTTTGTATTGTGAGAATCGTAAATCTTTTACAGGACAATGTGTAAGAACATAATTAAGCAAAAACTGTCTCGTAATATATCAGACTAATTGGATGACAAAATAGCTCGGGACGAATCTGCTCCAAGTCAACTCGGCATCCGTAACAAAATGTTCAAGGATCATACAAAAAACTCGACGATCAGACGAGTTTCTTGCCGGAATTTTCTTGAGCAAGAGATATGTGAAACCGGCACCTATTTCAGTATTCATTATATTCAAAACTGATTGTTATTTTAATAATAAAATAATGTGTTTTCTTTCTGTTTCTTATAAAGATTAATTTATTGTTTATTTATTTTAAATCTAAGTAGTCACTCCTTTATTACACATATAATCATTCACACAGTCCATGCATAAAATAGGGCTATAAGAATATAAATTGAATTTACTAGAACTCAATAGCTGAGCCAATTGAACCCGACTCATGATAGGATGTCGTAGCCTTCGGCAGGTGCCTTTACTTCCGCTCCACGGTATGTAGCCTTTTGGATTATTTTCCATTTGTGTCGTTCATTTTTATTTATTTTGTTGACGTATGTACCTTACCTAAACTTACAAGAAACTCATGCCTGGGGTTACGCAGTAGTCCTAGATTCCTTATAGTTAATTAATGGTAGAAAAAACAATTATGATAAAGATCAATTATTATAATGATAAAATTCATTTATTTTCTCTCACAAAGGTTCTTATAAGTACATAGGACTATTGGTATGTATTTGGTACATTTTACAAATTGTAATTAAAAATAAAATGAAATAAAAAAAAAACACTCTACTATAGGACACTCTGGTCGCATCCCATCTGTCGGGGACTTTCGTTAGAGCTAGTGCGGCGGCTGAATGTACCGAGGCGCAAATATGCCGGTCTTGATAGAGCCTATATTTGAGCATTCTGGTGTCGAGACCCTAGGCCTATGGGTAACAGGCGTCCATCGCGTTTTCAAACTTATTTCATGGCCTGGTAAAAACATTGCGTGATCCAAGAACTGGCTTCTAATGTACCTAGCGTATCAGCAATAACATTCAATGTAGCAATGCCGCCATGGGGACGATGTCTTCTGGCTGTAATGGTAGCTATCTATAGATCGTTTGAAACGATCCTAAGATAGCTCCTGTTTCACATATATATACGAGCAATATAATAATAATAATTATTATTTATTTATCTTAACAGAGAGCTGGTACATTAAAGTACTTATGTTACTGCATCATAATCATATTATTATATATTATTCTGTACATCTCTGTAATTATTTGATTATATAATAAGAATAATAATTATGCTGGACATTTCACACAGCATCATCTGGCCCCAAAGTAAGCAGAGCTTGTGTTATGGATACCACATGACTGATATACTTCTTATATACTTATTTTTTGTAAATAGATACATATTATACATAGAAACACCCAGACCCAAGATAAATATTTGCAGATCATACAAATATTTGCCACGCGGCGAGAATCAAACCCGCAACCTTTTGCGTCTTAGCTGGGCCTTGGCCCACTGCGTCACAGAGGTCGTCTACTATATATGTATACTGTTTGTTTGTGAAATAATCACTACATTATCAATATTAGACCGTATGTTCAGCAAATATTTTTCTCAGGTCTGAGTGTAAAATATGTATGTATTCACAAAAGAAAAAAATATATAAGTAGTATATCTTTGGGGCTAGATGATGATGTGTGAAATGTCTGGCATTATTATAAGAAAGAAATCATACCTCGAGTTACTCAGTACTCTAGATTCCTTGTAGTTAAATGATGGTAAAATAACAATAGTGGTGAAGGTTATTTCTCACGACTACATCAGTCAATGGTCGATTCTGGTGATGGAATTACAAGGTCGCCCAAAGATCCGTAATGGATTAACAGCTCCTGAAAACCGGAACCCACAGCTGAACTTGCTCTCCAAAGCACAAAAGCGGCATATTAAAAATGCCACTGCAGTCAACTCAAGGACTCATGTAGATGGTTTCTTTAGTTCGTTTTGTTAATAAATAAAGCCAGACATTTACACAATATAACTGACCCCAAAGTAAGCAGAGCTTGTGTTGGATCCCCCACATGACTAATTTATTACTTATATACTATTTTTATAAATACATATGTACATATTGTACATACAGAAACGTTATGAGCATCTTAGTCAGTTATGCCACGTTTTCCTATTTTATTACACAAATTCTACTGGTGTAAACGAGGTAGGCCCTTTGCATATGAGGCTCGTGGTCTCAGGTCACGTACAACCGCTTTCACTAAACAACAAAGCTTTGTGTACTCCAAGTTCTGCTTTAAACAAAGAAGTTATGAATAAGAGATGGCCTTACAGTTACGGTGTGGCAAAGCCATGCTTTTACGAGTAGAATCTTTCTATAGTTGTTAGTTGTCAATAACAGGATTTTAGGGCGGCCAAATATCTCCGAATCGGCCATTGACTCATACAAAGTAGTAGTAATAGTGCAATCCAAATCATTTTCCTTATGAAAAGTGTTCGATACTTTTTACCACGAAACACGATTGAAGAAATGCAATGAATAGCCATTTATAGCCACGGTCAGCTAGTCATCTATAGATGACTGACTATGATAGACACTGCGTCAAAGAGGTCGTCTTTGAACGTCTGGTACAAAAAAGTAGTCTTTGTTCCTTCCCGAGATGAAATCTATTTATCAATTTTCATCCAGATCCGCTCAGCCGTTTACCCGTAAAAAAACAAAAGACAGGAGCTACTTTGGAT
The DNA here is from genome assembly GCA_948098915.1 of Lampropteryx suffumata. Lineage (NCBI taxonomy): Eukaryota > Metazoa > Arthropoda > Insecta > Lepidoptera > Geometridae > Lampropteryx > Lampropteryx suffumata. The sequence continues at coordinate 15,761,542 of OX402553.1, forward strand.
TTTTCTATATTAATAGTGGATATAGATGACACTAACGGATGAATCGGGGCCCGCGGCTGCTATAGTGGAAAACGAGACTAACACCGCAATTCATAGTCAAGTGGTTCCTTTTGGGGACAATTTAGACGCTGGGTGACTAAACCTTTACGTATTTCATTAACAGATAGCCCCCAGGTTGACAAAAGTTAGGAGTTGGAGCTGGATTTACCAAAGCTTTCAATGGTCGTTAATATGTCTAAACCGTAGATTCTTTTAATGGAAACGACGTCAAATGACGTGATACTTTTACGACCAATGGCGAGTACGTCACATCACGTAATGTGTCCCAGGAACGCAACTACACAAAATCAGTCTCGAATCTTGTTATTAGCTATCTGTTTCGTTGTAAAAACGGTCATTATAAATTTAAATTATTAAATATAAGTGCGTAAAATATACGCTCATTTCAAATAAAGTTTATTCGAAAAGATATCGAATCGAGTTGAGTAATTCCAGCGGCCATATTGCCAAAGAAAAACTCGAAAGCTTAATAGTTTGTTTAGAGGAAGACCGCCTAAAGCGTTTGAATCAAATGCATAATTCAAAGGTATCCCGAGGTATTGTAAATTCTGTTCACTACGAGTAGAGCCATGAAGTAAAGCATTTTGTATCTTATGCCACTGATATTAGATACACCCCAGCACTTTACTCTAAGCGAACAGACTGCCTTTGTAGCTCGACACAGCGTAGTATACCGTTTGCTGCCTGTGGTCCCATTGCCCAAAGTAAGTACCAGCTGAATTGGAACACGTATTATTAAAGTTCCAGGGCTAATGCCTCCCACACGCTACAGTGCATCGTGGCGGCACACGAATTAATGTGAATAGATATGTGATAATTGTATGTAAGATTAGAAGTGTTTGACAATCGCGAGGTTGTGTTGTGCCATCGCGTTTCGTGTTTAGAGTGAGAAGACTCTAATGGGAAGATAGATGCACCTCTTAGCAAATGATCTTTCTTTGACCTTTTTTTAATCGGCTTCAAAAAAGAAGTGTTTCTCAATTCGTCGAAATCTATTTTTTTATGTATTCACCGATTACTCAAAGACGCCTGAACTGATTTGAAAAATTCCTTACTTCCCAGGTAAGTGAGCGGATTTTAAAACATGAACAAAAATCTAAAAATGTTATACAACGATCATATGTTCTTATCCATTAAGTCGGTTGTCTTTTTAGTTTTTAAAACATTATTATTACTTATTCGTAAAATGCAAATTCTGTAAGTGCCTCTGGTATTTTAAATTATTACAAAACTAGTTTATGTTTAATCGAGCGAAGCGAATGATAAGCTGTCTAGACTTTTTAACGCGGTTAGAAGCACTTTTGTAATGAAATAAGAGAGATGTACAGACTTGTTTTTTAGAACGCTTCTAGATTTTTCTCTGAGGTTTTTAGTTAAACTACAATAGCCTGCTTAGTCGGGACAAATCAAACGTATCTCTAAAGAATTTCAAAAAAAAGTGAGATGGCTAATTCCTTAAAATACATAAAGCTGATTTATCAATTGCCATGTACATTTGAAACGTATTAAAATGTGTTTTCTGTTTTTAATTCATTCTATAAATGGAGCAGTATCTTTATTAGCCATTACCAATTGACCAGGCCATTATACAGATGATAATTACCAGCACATAGCAAGGAACAATGAAGACGTTAACGAGATTGGCAGTGTTTCATCCGAGGATAGGAATGATAGCTGAAATCCTGCATACAAACGAATCATATAATGCATAATTTGAATTTTATTGTGTCATGCACCCACCATCCTTGGAGAGTCTGGTGTTAACAGGCTATTAATTAAATTCAATTGTTTTTATTGCTAAGAAATAACACGTAGACGTAGACTTACTGGATTAGGGCTTGGGTTTGGAGGAGTTAAAAACAGACTTATTTAAATAGATAATAACCCTATTTAAAACTGCTTTTTGTATATTAAGGAGGTATAAATAATAGCGTATATTGTCACCAAGAAAAGAGTATTTCTATTATTAAGTTGAGACATTACCTTTAAACAAATAAACATGTCGTTGACACAAAAAAAATAATTTAATAGTTGTAGTATTGTATTCCCTTAGTGCGAGATATGATTATTATTAGGTACATTTATATGCAGAATATTTTAACATACCATTCTAGAGGTCAAAAGTTGCATAAAACCTGATAGAGTCACTAATTATAAAAACTAAAGAAACCAACTGATAAGATAACTTTTTGGTCTACAACTAGATGGTAGTTGTAGACCAAAAAGTTATCTTACGAAAAGCGCAGCGCTGAAACAGGCATTTCTAGAATAAATATTTTATTTGAATATGAGCATCAGCAGCTTGTAATATTTTATAAAAGGTTTGCGTCTAACAAATTAAATTCCAGTCATAGTATGCAATAAAAATAGATAGATATATGTTACATTATTACGGGTTACGTATTAATAATAAATATTTAATATTAGTGCACAAAGCACACAACACCATCTAGCTCCAAACTAAGCATAGCTTGTATTATGGTGACCAGATGACTGATAGAATATTTAGATAATTTTAAATACATACTTATGATACTTTATAACACCCAGACAGAACAAACACCTAAGTTCATCACACAAATGTTTATCCTGGGTAGGAATTGAACCCTAAACCTAAAACACAGAAAGCAGAGCTACTACCAACTAAGCTGACAGGCCAGGCCAGGCTTTCGAAGAAAGATCTAAATACAAATTGTTTAATAAATTCAAACCTCGGTCTTGTGCCCGGTTGTGAACTAAGAAAATATTGTCCTACCTAACTAAATAGTAACAAAGTTTGGTTATGTTATAAAAGTTAAGTAAAAAGGTAAAAAAAAAAATTATTGCATGAAATACATGTGGTATATGGTGGTTTTCTAGTGTGCACTTGGTCAAATTACAATGTATTCTGCCTTGTTTGGCGTATAATTTATTTAATTGATACATACAATTTAAAATGTCAGTTCACAATTCAAAATTAAAATAAAGTCAATAGAAAAACAAAAACAATTTTAAGGTCCGAAAATAATATTTATAATTATAAGTAAAATTAAACACATTTAGCATTTTTTTTTTATTGAGGAAGTCATCTACTGAATAATAACATTTTGTTTCTAAAATGGTTTTTAACTTTTTCTGAAACAATGTACGCACGCACGCACTAAAGACTTAACAAAATAATATATACTTTAACAATAACAATATAACATTAACATTAACATTATAACTTTAACAATATACTTTAGGCCTTGCTTAGTTTTTTATGCAAAAGTTGTGTATCTGATTTATTATTATTTATTGGTTTAAGTATTTTAATTCAACTATAAAAAAAAAGGTTTCAACAATACAGTAAAAATACAAACGAATTTTACGATAGGCGTTTAACTATTCAGGCGTGGGGTAAAACTTTTTCTATCACTCTCACAAATACGTAAAACAGGGCTAGAGTTACAATAATTTATTGCCTACATTGTGTTTTGAGAAAATTTAAGGCTTTCGGGTTAGTTACAGGAATACTGCGATGAAATTGAAGTAGTGGCTTTGCTCTCTACACTCTACGCCTACGCCGTAGGCATTTCGTAGAACTTACTACGAAACAGGTTCTGTTTCGTAGTTTGATTCGTTATTTGAATTTTATTGCTGACAAATCAATTTGAATATTATTTTTTTATTAAACTCATAGAACAGTGTTCTAGTCGGCGATACATGCGAAAACTCGGATTAGTTTTCATTGAACTTTTAGCAGAATAACAATACCATATATTGTTTTGCTGCTGTATCCCTACAAAGTTAGGGCATGCTTTAGTAACTAACATAAAAAAACCATCTCCTAGTGGATGCACTATACCAACTTTCTTTTCATCATGCTGCGACAAAAGCAGGCACCGATGCCAAATTTAAATTCACTATTCGACTGCGACTAGTTCAATTCTGACCAATTTGAGTAGAGTCGTGAATCATTGCAATTTGTATCTTAAGCTATTGACATAAATATCAGCCCAGCACTTCTACTGTCGAAATAAATTCTCCCACAGTCTGTACGAGAATTTTGAACTGTGTCCTCGGATTTCACAATTCACTCGTAAACTTCACATATTTCCAACAATGGTCATGCCAAATTGCTTAATTAAAAAATTGCGAATACATGAATAAAATTGTAGATGGTAGTTTTGCAGTCTGAAAATTTAATTTCATAACATTTTGGCTTTCAGTCCACAGCATTGCGAATAACCTTTGTTGAAAAGAAAAAAAAGAATTTGCAAATGTGTTGATTGATAAATGATTCAGACAAAAACTGATGGAAATACAAACCATCAATATTTCGGTTAAAATTCATGACATGTTGGTTGTTTATTTTTTGAATCTTCTGAAACTCAGTTTAAAAGGCATAGATTTATTTTAGTCTGAGTTAGATTTTTCTGAAATACGGCCTGACAATCTTAAATTAAGAGTAGCATGAAAAAACAAAAAAAAATTGTACCACATAGCATAGATTCCCTAATCTGGTATTTATTTGTAAATGTCCATGGTCTATAAAGTTGCCATACCTATAAGACCCAGTACTCTAAAACGGCAAAATCATAGGTAAAGAGTTAATATTATATAATATGTGAAAGTTTGTCTTTGTTTGTTACTCGATCATGCAATTGTGGCAAAATGATCTAAATTTAACTTGGTATTGATATTACAAAATTATTTATTCAGTACAAAATACACAGGATAAGTTACAAAAAGAATGATGAGAACTGCAAAGTTTAAAAAATGTTAAACAATCACAACGCCACTTCCTTGACGTTACATAGTTCTGAAAGAAATACTTACTAGGTATCAAACAAAAAACTTAAACTTAAAGATCAATAAACTAACTCTAAACTTAAACTTAGTTTAAAATATTTTAAACATAGCAAATGCGAGTATTATAAATATTTTAAGGACAGTACTGCGCGTTGTTTGGGAGAGTTTTGCTAGAGTGTGTGTGTGTGTTTGTGTTTGTATATTATGATGTACTGCTATATATAGCTGCTATATATGTGCGAGTAGATGCATTTGTGTGTTTTCTGGTTTCTCATGATACTACCAGTTTCTTAGAAGTCTGGGTATCTCAGAAGAAAACCATAATGATATATTAAGAGCTACGAGTAAGACCTGGGTCTATGTACCAAGCTGTCAATGACATAGGCAATACCTCGTACGTGTAGTTTATGCATAGATTTATATAAAAAGATCAGCAATATGTTACGGCAATGATAGGTACCCCTAACGAGGTCAAATAACCTACTTTAAATCTGTCACAATCTTAATATAATATAATAATCTTTTATTTGGCAGAAATAACTTACAGTAGTACAGTATACCTAATTTTAACTTAACTTACTTATAATTATAATTTTGAAAAAATTTTGACACTACTTAGAACAAAAAAACAAAAAATTGGTAGTAGGCATACAGTACAAGAAACTTTACCTCCCGTGCTAGTTTGAAACTGTGTTACGGCAAGGTAATGAGTCTCGCACTATAGAAATACGGTCCAATTTAGTGTGCATCAAGTGCAGTTGAGCAACAACAACACAAACCCGAGCGAGTTAGGCGCTCGGTTATTTGTCGTTTGCAATACAGATAAATCTAGAAAACTAAAACTAAACAAAGATTTAAATTTCAGTTGATTAGTTAACATATTGAATCCAAATAAATTATGTTGATAAAGTACAACTACCTATATTTTTGATATAATGGAGAAACTAAACCTACTCTTTCCCTTCCAGTTTTATTATATAGATGAAAAGGAGATGTAAACCAGATAGAAACATAATATATTAAACAGATCCGTAAATGACTATAAAATCATATTTCGTACTTAGATAAAAACAATGGTTATGGATGTAAATGAATGGATATAAAAAATAAAAATAAAATATGATATATAGATATACTTAACCATAGGATAAATGAATAGGTATGTAGTTGATTGGTATATAATACAACATTATGCTATTTTTAATATTTATATTGATATATAAATACACACCACTATAGTATATACATACATATTACTTACATTATTACATATAAATAATTAAACAAGCCACATACATTTTAATTAAGCAATACATACTTAACATGTTTAAACCTTTTACTTTGTTATTTTATAATTTGCAGAAGAAGTTCAGTTTTATCTTAATCGAAGCCCAGTAAAAACTCCACTAACACCTTTGCACAAACATATTTACTTTTATCATTGAGCATAACCTCTTTGTTAATACGGTTATACAATAGTGGTGCAAGAAAATACCAAAAACTCTGTGCAAAGGTAGTCTTGCATGCAGGAACCTGATATATTAAATGCGCTCTTCTTTTAGATGTTACTGAGGAAACAGGATAAGAATGCTGTTTTAAAACTATGATCTTAACAAATAACTGACGTAAAGATAGTACCCGGAATTCATTATAAATATTTGTAGTAGGATATCGAAACGGTTTGAAGTTTAGTACTTTAATAATAGAGCGTTGTGTACGTTCTAGTTTGATTAAAGAAGTCTTTTTTGCTCCACCCCAAGCTGAAATACCATAGGAGATAATAGATTGGCATAAAGTTAAATAAACTACTTTGTTAGTGTAATCGTCTCTCAAATGTCTTATTTTCTTAAAAATTGGTATTCATTTTCGAATACGTGACTTTAAAATATCTATATGTGACTTCCAGTTCAAGTTTTATCGATTATTATGCCTAGATACTTAATACTATTTGCAGAAGAAAGAGTGTAGCATTTGCAACTTTTTTTGTTGTCTTTTATACAAGTATGAGCTTTCAGACTTAGGTCCGGACTAGGTTGAGTGTTATTGTAAATAGAAAAAGTAATATATTTAGTTTTATTTAAATTTAATGTGAGTAAGTTATAATTAAGCCACTCAACGACAACGCGCATTCTATTTTCAGTAGAAAGACGGACATCTTCCCATGTCAACCCTCTAAAAATAATAGCAGTATCGTCAGCAAATGTTATTATTTTGGCATTTTTAAATTTAGAACTACAGAGACTGTTTATGTAAATCAAGAACAACGTTGGTCCCAAGACGGATCCCTGAGGTACCCCAAAGGTGACCGGTTGTTTGTTGCTTAATGTCTCACCCACTCTTACTGCCTGCGACCACACATGTAATCCCTTAAAAGATCCAGAGGTACACCCCGAACCCCCATGCATTCCAGCTTACGTATTAATAGAGGGACGGAAACAGTATCAAAAGCTTTGGCCAGATCAAGGAAAACACCAATACATTTCTGTTTAATGTCTAAAGTATCAGCAACATGAGATACAAGGCTTTCGATTGCGTTTACAGTTGATATTTTTTCTCTAAACCTATACTGATTACATGACAGGAGGTTGTTTTTTTCCAAAAAGCTAACAAGGCGACGATTAATAACTTTTTCCAGGATCTTAGCCAATGTTAGTAGAAGAGATATTGGACGATAACTGTTAATACTGTCTCCATCACCTGCTTTGAAAACTGGAATAACTATCGAATGCTTAAGTAATTTTGGGAATACCCCCGTAGACAGACAAAGGTTACAAATGTGAGTGATAGGCAAATTTAGTAGACTAATAAATCGTTTAATGAAAACAGACGATATTCCATCCCAACCAAAAGCCGGTGTATTTTTTAGTGACGCAACTATATTATTGATTTCCATTACGTTTGTTTCAAGTAGCATAAGTGAATTGAAATTGGTATTATCGGGTTTAAAGTTTTGCGTTAGGTTTTGTTCCGCGATGTTACAGTTTTTTAGAATAGATGCAGCAAAATTACCACCCACGTTTACAAAGAAATCATTAATGTGATCAATCGATGCTTGGGGTGTTTCTTTCATTCTCAATAGCCCACTCGACATATGTGCTTGTTTAGAATTTTTAAGGTTACAAACCCTTTTAATAACATTCCAGGTTTTTTTAATATCATTTTTACTATTTTGAAGGTCCGATCTGTCATATTCATTTTTCATTTTGTATGAGTATGTTATTGCAGTGATTTTTGTAACGCTTGTACGTGATTTCTAAGTTCCTATCTCTGGGAGACTTTTTATGACGTCTATGAAGAGTGTCCCTAAACCTCATACATCTTAGCAGCCCAGGTGTGATCCATGGCTGGAGCTTTGTTTTTCTATATGGGACTGTGTACGTTTTAGAGGCATTCGTGATGATGTTAGATACTTTGTTGAGAAATAATTTAGTAGCCTGGTTTGCGTCCCTACCTATATAAATATCATTCCAATCCACTTCTGACAGCAATTTATAAGATTTCTCACAATCTACTCTACTTAAAGTTTTATGCTCTCTAAAAGATTTGTGGTGTTGCAAATATGGTATCGCAAGATGAACACAGCTATGATCTGTAACAGATGTGTTACAAATTGCAGTAAGGACCTTAGTCTTTGACTTCACGAAAAAGTGGTCAATACATTTAGCTTCTCGTGTAGGTATAATGTGGCTCGGTAAATGACCACGGGTTGCAAGCAAGTCTAAATACTCATCAGACCTAGGATCACAGTTGCTTTTACTAATGTCTATGTTCAAATCGCCTAGAATATAAATATTTGGTAGGTATTTTAATTTTGTTAGTAGCTTATCAATGGAGAAGAGGAAATTATCAGTAGACCCAAAAAATGGAGATCTGTATACACAAATAAAAGCGGTTTTGTTATCAAGATTTACAATAAGACAGTCGGCATCTCTTATGCCGTCAGGTTCATAAACGGTAAAATTTTTAATATTGTTCCGAATATATACAATTACTTCACTATTCTGATTAATGTGTCTAGCAGTTTGGAAGTTATTGTATTGATTTATTGTAGGTATAGATATACGATTCTGTAGCCAGCACTCTGACAAGATAATAAGATCGTAATCAGAGTCACCACGCGAAAGGAAAACATTAAACTCTTCGAAGTTTTTGTGAATACTCCGAATATTCTGCGAAATAACTTTCAGGTACATTTTAGATTTAGTAAAATCATCGAATTCACCAGGATCATTAACCAGATACGAGTCACCAACATTGATCTCATGATCAACGTCAGTTGTAACCACCTCAAGGTCATTAACCATTGTAGTAGTTATAGAAGCAAACTACTAGAATTTTCGTACCTGGCCTGTAAGTGTAGGCGATGATCGTACCAATCAGTTTATTCAAGTGCATGTTAATTCCTAGGTCGATATGATTGTGAATGATAGAACTGAACACTGAACATCTGATATGTAAGTGGCTCAAACAACATAAATTGTACAATATACTATAAATATAAAATGAAGTATAGGATATATAAGTGTTAGTTTTATTTAAAATAATAGTCATAACCTCTCCAAAAACATAAACAAGTCTAGTTAAATAACAAAAAAGAACTATGGTATAAAAAGAAAAACTAATTAATTGTACGAAAAAAGAAGAAAGTGCCTTACTTATTATGCAATCTAGTCACGATGAACGTGTTGCTCCCAGTGCAGCAACCTGGTGCATCAATTTGATTAAGATCGGTAATTGACCTTCATCTTTTCGAAGCAGAACGTAGCCACGAGATATCCAGCAGTATTTGAAATGACCATTTTTGACAAGGCCTCGCGCTTCGCCATGGATTTTTTTGGTCAAGGTTGTAATTGCTTCCGACACATAGACTTTAGATCCGTCTCCCTTTACTCCTAGGTGCTCCGAGCATAATTTACGGTTTTTATCTTTACTAATATGATATTTTTTTACTGCTGCTAAGAGTTCATCCTTCTGGGTAACATTATTCAATTCAATTACTATTGGAGAGTTATTGTTCTTGCCTTTTCTGTACATGTGTAGAATATCATCTACTGGTTTGAGGTTAAGGGTGTTATACAACGATTTGAATATGTCCTTGATGTTTTCATTTTCATGTCTTGGGACATTTCTTATTTCCACATTTTTTTTTATTTGTTGCTTTTGAACCTCATGTAGTTGATATTCAAGTTTGTTAACTCGCTTGATTGTCACATCATGTTCATATTCAAGAGTAGCTATTTTCTCATTAGCTTTCTTCAAATCAGCAGCATTGGCCTGCAAAAGCTGTATAAATTCGGCGTTTGATTGAAGAATTTTCATACTTTGTTGCTTCATTTCTGAAACTTCAGCATTCAACAAATCCTTGAAGGACTGCATAAGAGAGTCTTTGAGATCCATAACAAGGTCATGTTCTGGGTTTATACGTTTTCTGACATTAAAGTTTCTCACGACATCATGATCTTCATTCTCAGTGCTGAGGTTAGGTTGAGAAGAATATATAGCTGATTTGCCTTATGTTGGCGTGCGATGCATGATTTGTCTGTATGTATTGGTTATACTCTAATGCCGGCCCGATACCATACAGTAGTATCGTGAGTAATGAGAAATAAGATGTGGGTACCTTGTAATTACACCGAAGCAAGCGGTGTCTTCTGGTTGACAGGGTGTAGAATGGGGCTATGAGTCAGAAGAAATTTACTTTAAAAATAGACTATATTGGGAAACGCCACAGAAGTAAAAGTTGAAAGGCAGTCCTCACAATAATTTTGCACGATTTAAACACACGTCTGGCCTGGTTAGTGTTTTGGACGAGAATGAACGTCCAAAATGAATTGACGTCGTACAAATTGTAGTTTCAATAAAATGGCAAAACGTGTAGTGAAGAAGTGTAATTCGCGCACGCAAACACATGAAAAAGCTTTGTGAAAGAGTTACTTTCATAAACTACTTATTCAAATATCTTTCGTCATTTTTTAAAACATGAGAAAAATATTTTTATTTATTTTAAAATTGTTTTTCCATTCAAAGTTGCCAACAAAAAAGATTGCTTTTTATACAAATATGTAGGATTTTTTTAACTATTAGCATGAACATTCATAAAAATATGTCATATCAAGAAACTCAAAAATATCGAATATAAATAAAAGATACGATAAAAGTTTGCCATAAACTTTCATAAGTTTTCTAATCTTTATTGTTTTTTTAATTGTTAGGAACCTCACGTAATAATTTATTTTAAGTAAGTAGGTGTAGTACACCATTAAAAGATGTTAGCCAAGTACTTATTCAAATAAATAAAAATATTGAATGAATTGGAACGAAAGTTTTGTGATTCGAGCAAAAATAGTCCGTATACTTATTTTAGAAAGAGACACATACCACATACTGATTTTGTGACGTCTGTCTTACATTTGACACTGGAAAAATTGTCATCATATGACACATGCCATTAACGAAGAAAAAGAAGAAGCAAAATCAATGTCGCCTTCTTTAAAGTAGTTCGTAAGAGTATTATATATAAGTTTATCTTTACTTCAAAATATCTATGGTTTCAGAGCTAAGTAGTCAAAACCAAAAAGTTTTTACTCTCTTTTGACGAGTGAAAGAAGAGGTTTGCTTATCTAGCTATATTCATCTCGATGAGTTTATAAGTTAAAAAAGTTTGTTCAAGAATCTCATTCAATTAAACGAGCATATTAATTACATGAACAATGAGCCTAAGACAAATACGTTATAAGTTAATTAAGCAGCGGTTTCAGAGTTGGTTAATAGTTTATAATTATATAGGTACTTACCTAATTGGATGAGGATTTTTCAATGATTACATCTTTGAGTGTCCTGATGGTATACTTGGTAGTTGTTTTGTTGTATATCAATATTCATTATATTCTACATCGGGTCATAGGTACCATTAAGAGCAGTTTTAAAAAAATGGTTGTCTGTAAAGTCGGTTTACGGACAATATTTTTACGTGATAACGTCATAAGAAAACATTGATGAAAGATTGCATACATTTAACTTATTAAGATGAGTACAAGCTGAACGCTTAGGCCGATCGTGCCTCTCTATCGCTTGTTCCGCGCTCTCGTTTGCACGCTAGGCTCAGGCGGAACGTGACACTTTTTCGTGCGTCGTTCATCGATTTGTAAGACGTTATTACGTCAAAAAATATATTATAAATTGGCCAAGTGCATGTGACCATGCTCAGTGAAGTCTTTCAAAGTCTATAACGAAAATAATGAATTGTCAGATCCCAAAGTTTAACACCATCTGATTAGCAAAATTAATGAATCGAACATGGCGATTTTATGTTTTCTTAAAGTTTACAAATCGTATTAGTTTCGTAAATAGTATTAGAGTACAATTTAAAAAACCCTCAAACAGCAGCTTTATCGGTTAGGGACACTGGACTCCTTATCAAAAATTACGATCTTAATTCTTACTATCCATCAAACGAATTTCTTTATCAAAATACTGTTAAAAAAATCTTTTAATATCTTAAAATATATTTGATTTGATTTGATACTATCCAACAATATGTCATACGATGAAGTAGAAAAATAAAAAAGTCAACTCCACCTTACATAAATTCCTAAAATATTTTTTTAAAAGTGTTTAATTTATAATTTGTATGAGTAACTGATAAGTATTACCTACTGTGCAAATTCACATTATCATATTCACAGACTAATCTCTATAAGCTAGATCTCTGATCAGGGGCGGACAGAGAGACAGACAGACAGATAGACAAGCAGACAGTTATGGAGAATTTAGAAGGATTCCTTGTATGATTTCATAACCCTAAAATGATGATCTATTTATGATAACAAAATGCTTTTTGTTCGTGTCCTTAATGTTAAAAATATTGGTCTTGATTTTCTGATATACAAAACCAATTTTTCAAAGCTTTTAACCCTTTCAACTTTTATTATTCACGACAAGTAAAAGCAAGCCTGTTATTTTATGTAAATCCATCTTAATCTACCTCCACATGTAGCAGAATCAAATGTTTGTTGTCTGTTTTGTACTCTTTTACTAAAAATAATTTGCAGATTTACACACACAGTTATAACGGATTGTTTATATCGTTTGAGAATCGTATACACGTAATATACCAGACAGCTATATAGGGTGTAGATAAACAGTGAACAAACCATCATTGTTAACACTTGGAAAAAAGAGTAATTTTTAACAGCACAACCTCATTGGGATAAAATCTGCCAGTCGATTGAAAAGAGCTCGCCACCGATAAGCCATCGGTCGGCGTTGATCGATGACGTGCCTTCCTTTTATCTTACCAGGATAACTTTCACTCACTATAAAGAGCCCGGATCCTTAAAAAGTAGCCAACGTTAGATGATCATCGTAATAGTGAAGAAGCCAACTGATTTATACCCGAATTCTGTGTATCCTTAAATTTTTTGTAGCTTCTCAGTATTTGAATTTAAGTTACTTACTTTAATCGTCATCATCATATGTGTTAGAGCTTCGTCCTCATAGTCAAACTTTTTAGTCTAACTGGTTTGTCCCACAGAAATTAATTTCCTTGTGGTCAAACTATGTGGAAATTAATGATCTACATTTTTCTGGCGATTTGGGGGCCGCTGCCACGACGCGCTCGCTTTGCTCGCTCGACTTGCACTCTTTATATACTCTGACCAACATGTAGGATAGGTTAGAAAATTTTGACCACAAGGACAATCATTTCTGCCGGACAAACCATTTGGACTTATAGTTTTACGGCGATGAAGAATATACTAGTAGTTTTACTCGCAGGAACATTTTCATGTAGTACGTAGGTATTTGTAGATTATATTTCAAATTTCAAACACAATTCTACAATCTTCAATTAAGTTTCTATAATATTACTATTATTTTACTCTTTTATTTTCGATGCAAAATTCATCATACATGTATTTTGTCCAAATATTTTAAGTCAGACAGATGTAAAAATATTTTCTGTCTACAATGCTATTTCACTATTGCAAAAAACAACAATCGAACAGTATAATTATGAATATTTCACCAAACACGACGGATTCGTATGATCCAACTCTACTCTTTTACCACATTTTACTCCAGTAACCGAACCTCCTGGGAGAAGCACCAGATGTGCATTGCTTGGATATACGAGTACCTATTTATATAAAAAGTAGATGTTGCCATTATCCCACACTGGTTCATGAATAGTTAAAATGTTTATTGGATTTGCTAAGGTTTTAACCTAGTTTATGAAGTATATTAAGTATTCAAAACATTGGTTTGGGAGAATTGACATTGCCAGACGAATGAAGTAGTATGTTGATGCATATGTTTAAAATTATCAAATTGTGTCATTTACTACACCATTGTGATCTACAGTTCTGACTTGAACCACAGCTAGCATAGCATTTCTTATGCCCCTCCAACACCATATTTTGATACTAAATAATTATGATCATCCTTAATCTTCTCGCCCTTATCTAACTAGGTGTGGTAGCAAAACTGGGTTCTTTAACACCCGCAGTATAAAGTAGTCGAAAGTTTAATAAGTTACAATAATAAGCCTGTATTGCAAAACATGAGCTGGAGTCACCATTTCACCGGACCTACATTTGCTTATAAAATCTTTACCAACTGCAAAAGTCTGGATGTTTGTGGCATTTGATCTCCTAAAACGAAACGGGACATCCAAGTATGTACGCGAACGTAATCGCGGCGCGTTTCACTAATCTTCATAAACTTAGCTATTTATGAAATTTTCTTGGAGAGATAATAAACGGCTCTAAATATTTAAGAGATGCGCTGAGAACATCGAATTACTTACTTTGTCATGCATACAAAGCAAAGTTTATAGTATGTCGTGAAAAGTTACATATTGTAACGGGATTCAAGCTGCTCCAGTCTTTCGTCGTGGATGCTAGAGTTATTTGTATCACAACAATGTATAGGTATTTGGGTGGAATTAACTGAAAAGTATGCTTTCATCAAAATATTAATTAACTAATACCATGGTCTATGCTTGCACAATATCGAGATCGAAGACTATGACGGATAATGATATTTATGTACACCACAATTTTGTTTCAAACCACAAAAAATCAAGGGTTGAGTTCTGTTATCTCACATAAAATGTTTTACGAGTATTTATTTTTCGAGTACAGAATTAATATTGTTTTAGTAATTATAGAGTGTTTATCGCAAATTAACATAATATATTAAGATGTATTCCTGACGTTTTGGTTATGTTGGTATAACTGTAGTCGCTGGCTGTTTGGATATAATGAGAGTTACCGCAGAGTAAGTATGGACAGTTTTTCGATATTACTTAAATTTAACATTTACAACAGTTAACATTTTGACACACCACACTAACAGTTTCCAAGCACTGATTAGGATGAAATTTGACTCGCACATCTACTAAAAATGAGATTCCACGACGAAGAGAGTGTAAAACCGTCTACTCGAATGATATTCGCGTACTTGTGGAACCTACGTTCATTGGAAAGAACCTTTGGATCATGAAGTTCAATCGTGTGATTAGGTCCCGAAACCACCGATAGCTCTATTTGTATCGCTGATTTGTTTTTCTTCGTCGTGGAATCGTCTTCCATTGTTAGTAGGTGTGCGAGTCGTGTTTCATTATTTCAGTGCGTCGATATTGTCATTTGTGTGACGTAATGAGAACATGGACATTTCAGAATTTAAAGACCAAGTACGGGTAGTTTTTAAAATACTACTCGGTGAACTACAAATACTTGGCGCCAACTCCCTAAGCATCCAGTCAGCCCACGACGTTGGTTATTGCAACAGAACTGAATCTTCGGGAATTAAATAAAAGGTAATACGCGATTAATACCCGTTAAACACAAAAACGATGGGTTTCATGTGGTTTTAAGACCATTATATAGACGATAAAATCTTTGTGAGAAACAAGTCAAAATAAATAAAAAATATGTTATCGTAATAGGTTTGAGATTGACAGAAACGAAAGCTCATGGTTCAGTCAGGCTCATCAAATCCACGTTTTATACCGATGCTAAGTTCTTTAACTCTGTTATATTGTAATCAAAAGTTGCTGAATTCTCTATTTAAACCAATAAGGCTTGTTTAAGTGAGTTTATTAAGAGTTTTAGCCGTTTTATCAGCGATGGTACGCTGGATATTTCGCGGTTCTCACTGTACGATCTCGCAAGATAATTAATATTTTACGCTTCATTTTAACACAAAAACTGGAACATAACCAACAAAAATATGCGGTAAACAAAATGAACGAAATAACCAGGTAACCTTATTCTTCAGAATTAATTTGAAATGGAAACAGCGTTTAGCGGCACAATCGAAGTTTGATTAATTTTGGCTAGATCAAGTTAATTGGACCATTCAAGATTTTTGTCGTCCGTCACTGATTGGACAGCTTAAATTGGTTGTGTGTGGTGTATATAAACAAAGAGATTGTATCAAACCTGCAGCGTCATGCCGGTTGGACAAAAGGCAGCATGGTGTATGGTATTCATTATTATGAAAATACTATTCACGAACGACGTCTAAAGTCTAATAAGGAATTTCCTGACTAAGGATCCTCGTAAACCACTCGTGTGTGGTTTCCTGACGCAAAACGTCTTCCGATTACCGAGGCTAGCACAATAAGTAATTATTATATTAATACGTGAAGCAAAAACTTTGTACCCCTTTGTACGAAAATTGCGGAGTCGGAGGTGTATGAAATTTCGCACACTTACGGTCTTATTACAAAAAAATACAATAGTCTAGGTTTAAACCAAGACCTTCTAGTCTAGGTTTGTTGCGGTAACAAAGTTGGTCCGAGTATCAAAATGTGTTTTTATTACAAAACGTAGTACTAACCAAAGACCAGCTAGTACAAGAAGAAAGACCATCGTTTATTTATTATCCACAGATAAGGTAGTAAAATTGCGCCGTCTGAATGAAAACGTATTGTTAAGGTCTATGCTCTCGTTCTATACAACACCATTTTACGTGATACTGACACTTACACTGACAGTAACGCAGACAGATTTACAAAATAAAATGAAAAATTGTCATCTGTCTCTGTCTGATAAGTCGATATGCTAGCGCGGCAAGTTTGATAAAAATTGTCTGCTCAGCAAGATTTTAAGTACTTTAAGTACTTTAAGATTTTAAGGATTTAAGTACTTACCTACCTACTCGTTTTTGTTATTGTAAATATTTACATTATTATGTCCTACCATGGTCTGTGTGATGCGATATTCATTTCATGCTTATTTTCTTAGATTATGTGAACTAACTGGTATAAACCGTGGTGAAAAAGACATTAGACTAGCATGGCAGAGAATGAAGTTGTCGGCAAATTTATCACGCCATAGGAGAGAACAATCATATATAGGTGGTGGTGAAAAGCCACCATCACCATCTCCCGAGGATCTGGCAGTAATGGCTATTGCTCCTCACGACCTTGTCGTAGAAATAAATGACTATAACAGTGATGCAGTACCAGTGGTTAATACAATTTCTGACATTTTGCCTAATTGAGGCATATATAAATATTTATAAATAAATAAATAAATAAATACTAAATATTTTAGCTGCCGATCCCTACGACAACAAGAGTATCAACTGCTGGACCTAGCAATGAGCTGGGCTGTATCATCATTGAGGACAGTTTCAAACCCAATGAAGAGAGAGAGATTGAGGATCAAGGTAAAATATACTATAAAAACATATGAATACAATATATCTCCTTACCAAATTTCATCAAGACTCATTCACCCATGAAAACATAACAAACAAGCATACAAACATACAGAGAGAGAAGAAAATAATTAATTCTGTTTTTTATTGTTATTCCAAAACACATTTTTCTTTATGTTTTTAGTAACATCAAGCAAACACCCCATCGATAAAAGCAGCTCAGCCACCAAAAGGAAGAACTCCTCTATCTAAATCTAAATAAATATATCACCATTTAATAATCATGAATCATGCATGAGCCACTAGTGCATCTAGGCCTTTTAATTTAACTTTCAGGTCAAATGCTTTTGTGGACGCCGACCCTACTTTTTGTGTATAGTCGTATTGCTTCATACATTTTTATGTAATTAATTATTATTTACAGAACTGAAGAAATGTGCCACAATATTATAACAAGTAATATAGAGTTCAAAAACAAACAAATCAAAATGATGGAAGTTGAACATGAAAACAATAAAAAATTGCAGAATAAAAAATAAAAAAAATTAGAACTGGAAATAGCTTTATTAGAATTACAGTACAAAAAAATACATCTAATATAGAATACATTGTATAGTATAAGTTCCTAGCCTACCTTCATATTACTATAGATAAATATTGTAAAAAATATTATGTACTATTATTAAAAATGAGTTTCAATAAACTGCCTTCTCCTAATATTTCCCCTTATCGTGTTAGGAATATATCTCTGTATTTCTAATGGTTCCCGTGATGTTTGGTCATTGCTATTCTTCTCACCGGGAAACAGGTCTTACCTCATATCAATAGCAATATTGTGAAGCATGGCACATGCACCAATTGTTTAAATAGTTTCAATATCCCCAAACATGCCTCTTAATAGGCAGCGAAACCTGTTTCCATAGACCAAAACATCTTTCCACGGTGTTCCGGGTACGGATGGCATCAATTGTAGTTTTGTTCTTGCAGAGTTGTGGGGTTCAAACCTATACCTATTTCAAACTAAAATATTCGTCATGTAATCGAAATGGGATATCGTGTCCGATAATGTTGGCGACAGAATGTCTCCAGCATATCCAAAGCACCTAGATCTTCTAAATCCATCAGATCGTTGTTATCAACCATTTTCGAAACGCAAACCGAAAAAACAACAAAGGAATAAATCCAAACAACGGATATTGTTTGACGTTTATTTGATTGATTTAATTTTGAGGTTATGTTTAGTACCAAAGATTCATCTTTGAATCTTTGGTACTAGGGGTCTCGTGGGTTTATCTTTAGTACCATAGATGTTACAGCAACTAGAGAAAAACTTCGTTTTGTAATAAGCTTTGGATTAGACCCTGGTTTATTAGCAGGTTTAAACTTAGACTATCTTTAGTCTTCGTTTTGGAATAAGGCCGTTATAGTTTATATTAGAGAAGGAGTGCAGAATGATATTTTTTTTTTAATTATGCATAAAAACATTAATTATTAATTAATTATGGTCGAATTTCGACCAGTGGGCGACCACTAGTTTTAATTAAATTATGCCTGTGCGGACGAATAAGGACAACCCTAGATTGTTTGGCACTTAGGTAAAGCCACGACAGAATGTCTTGTAATTTTGTCACGGTATTAACTTTTGCCATCTGTATGAGATTTTTACGACGCCTTTACAAATTCAGCATAAGCGCATAATAACTTTCACGAAAACTTACGCATAAGATTATTTAATGTCAAATTGCACCAAACATTGCCAAACGTAATGTTGGCGTAGTGACTTTAGTGACGTTGGCCATTGCTATGAGATTGTTTACCGTGCCTTTACAATATTTAACGTAAGCACAGAAGAATGATGTCTATGGCCCAGTGGGCCAAGGCCCGGCTGAGACGCAAGGTTGTGGCTTTGATTCCCGCCGCGGGACGAATGTGGGCATGATCTGCAAGTATTTGTCTCGGGTCTGGGTGTTTCTATGTATAATATGTATGTATTTACAAAAAAAGTATAAAAGTATCAGACATGTGATACCCATAACGCAACCTCTGCTTACTTTGGGACTAGCTGATGCTGTGTGAAATGTCCGGTATTATTTATTTTATTTTTAAATATGTTATAACCGGAAAACGTATTACATGGTATATTGAGGTGCAAATTCTTTTAAACTCAAGTCTTAGAAGCAAGCAACTTTCCTCTCTAAACCTGAGATGATGATGATAATAGATTTATAATAAACTGATAAGAGCCTTTGCTGTTGAGGAACAGACTCTTTCTTGTTCTCATCTGAGAGTACTAGTGGTCTAGTGATAGTGGCCCCGCCTTCCGATCCCAAGGTTGTAGATTCGAATCCAGTCGTGCACCAATACATTTTTCTGTTCAAAATATGTATAAACACTATAACAGTACTCTCAAACGGTAAAAAAAACATCGTGAGGAACTGGCATGCCGTAGTGCCTATAAAGTTCGAAGACATGTGCCAAGTACATAAAAGCCTCTGAGGCGCACTTTTATCCTTTCAACACGCTGGTTTAAAATAACTTATGAATATATAAGAAGTATAATTACGTTTCAAAAACTAAAAAAACAATCGACTTCATTTTTAAAAAAGCTAAATTACAAAATTACGTTTCATCCCAGTGGATGACATATTTTTTCAAGTTGTTTTGATTTAAAAACCTAACTACTGAACCGATTTTTATGAAATTTATATGGGACTAATCGAGAGGTATATCCTTTCACATGAAATCAGGTTTTTCAAATCGGTTCATAAATTATGGAGTAATGAGGTAACAAACATAATAAAAAACAATCAAATCAAATACAGTTGAATTGAGAACCTCCTTCTTTTTGAAGTCGGTTAAAAATTTGGAGCTTTTGCTATTGATGTTGTTGAGATTTTTCCAAACATATACGAGTACCATCAACGATGAGGGAAAAATCGTGAGAAAACCGACATGTAGTACAAACTAAAAAAATAAAGTTCGCAGACATATTCCAAGTGCACGAATACAGCCTCTAAGACGTACTTTATTTCTTTCACCACATTGACACGATCAGAAAAAGAAGAAAAATAATCATCAAAGGTTAAAATTTAACAGGTGTGCCTATTTATGTCCTTTTTATGTTGTTCGGAAACGTTTTACAGCGATTCACTTTACCAGCCACCAGAGTTTATGGTGATCGTGGGTCTGGGTAGTATAAGATTACAGCATCATCAAAATATCACCGAAACGCATTCATGTTTTTATTTACCTACTAAGGGCTTATTGTCAGTTTTGACAGTTTCGCAATCGAGAATTACTTGTATCGATTGAGGTTCAAGTACTGTCAAATACAGCAGTGCTTCGAGCTTTTGTATGACAATTCTTCTTCTTCGTTACTTGTTTGTGTCATAATAATGTCAAGTGTTTATTTTGTTAATAGTAGGATGTCACAAAGTCGTATCTTGTGGTTCGTCAGTTGTTATTTTATATAAATGGTGTCTTTCATATAAAATAACTACAGATTATTTTTCCAATTATTCCAATTATTAACACTCGAGTCAATAAATCTAGCTCTATTTAAATAAAAACACCAAAATTACTAATAAAACCGGAAATAACACGAGAAAAATAAATAATATAAGTAGTGCAATGTTTGCTTCGCAAAACGACCAAAAATTATCTATTCAAAAAGCATCCTTAGCGACTGTCATACTTAACTGCTATTGTAGCTCAACTAGCTTTGAGCGAGTCACCTCGAGATTGATCGATGTGACCATTAACCAAAAATGACCTAAAAGAGCTAAATGAGCTAAAGGGGCTTTAATGTGAAAAATCTGAAGCACACCTAACTTTCATTGGACTTTAATAAAGTACCATTGATCGTAGTGTCATTGAAGAACTGAAAACCGTTGGGGAGTAAAAGTTCTCGAAAGGCGTCCAAGGACAGGAACACGAAGCGCAGAACGATGGACCTGATGGACTGACGACATTGTAAAGATCGCAGGAAGTCGGTGGATGGAGAGGGCTCAAAATCGTTCTTCCTGGAAATCTATTGGGGAGGCCTATGTCCAGCAGTGGACTTCCTAAAGACTGATATAATGATGATCATGATGATCGTAGTGTCTCATCTCGATCGAGAAACTTTCAAACTTACAATCAGCTCTCTAGTAAGGTACTTATTTATGTAGGTGCTTGTGGTATATTATGTGTTTTCGTTTTGATTACGTTCGGTTGAATCGTAACATCGCTCGTGAAGCGATTTTTCTAAATTGGAACGTTACATTTTATATGGTACCTACATAAAAGTTTGAAATTGGAGTATCTAACTTTTTAAACCGTCCCGGATTTCCAGCCAGACTCATAGCCAAGTCAATTGAATAAAAACTGAAACAATATTCAAATACATAGCAACAATTTAAGAATAGCTTAAGCATAGCTTTTATTATGGTGACCAGATGACTTAAGGAATACTTAAATATTTTTTTAATACATATTATATTTAGATATTTATGACACCCAGACACAGAACAAACACCTCTGATCATCACACAAATGTTTATCATGGGAGGAAATCGGACCCTCAACCTACAGCGCAAAAGGTAGAGCTACTACCAACTGAGCTGACAAGCCAGTCAATGCCAGAATGACCCAACTGATTTATCATAAAAATAGAAGCGCCCTCATTTTTTTTTCATTTCTTTTTGGACGAGCACTGAAAATAAATAATTTAAAAAAATTAAAACATACAGAATGGCCACCAGCAAATCCCCTTCGCCCAAATATGTAGATTCAAAATGGTCGTTGTGATTGTATTGTAAGAGTTTCTACAAATATTCCTAACCCTAAAACTGACTGTCGTTGTATCAGTCAGTTAACGTAAAGATTTTCAGATTACGTACACTATTATCACGATTAAGAAACCTATCTCAAACCTCAACACGTCGCGATAAATAAAGGAGATACACATTTGATCAAAGAGTTAATATCTTAGAGAGAGAATATCTTAGAACTAATCTGTTGAGCATTTGTAAGTACAACATAAGTGGAATTGCAATAGATTGCTGCTCCTTTGATAATGCTTGCAGTGTACGCTGGGTTTAATAATCAGCCGAGGATTTTCAACTAATATAATTACAAGACTTTGACAATGTTAGTATGATAGTACACGAAAAGAGCCTCTTAGGCATACTTTAATCCTTTCACCACACTGTTTTGAAATAACTACTGACACGATAAGAAGAAGAAGTATGATAGTATTTCAAATAGCCTTCTACTTCTTTTTGCGTGTTAAAGACTACTTCTTCGCCTGGCCTGTCAGCTCAGTTGGTCGTAGCTCTACCTTCTGCACTGTAGGTTGAGGGTTCGATTCTCTCCCAGGATAAACATTTGTGTGAAGAACATAGGTGCTTGTTCTGTGTCTGGGTGTTATAAAGTATTATAAGTATGTATTTAAAAATATATAAGTATTCTATCAGTCATCTAGTCACCATAATACAAGCTATGCTTAGTTTGGGACTAGATGGTGTTGTGTGCATTGACCAGCAATATTTATTTATTTATTTATTTACAGATACAACTAAATAAAGTTGGAATAAAATACTGCCACCCTCACTCCATGGTCCGTGGCCATTAGTTCATCCATTGTGCAGGTGTTATGGCACAAGGGGCAAACGAGTAGATGTGACATCGTTTAGATGGGAGCTCCGCAGTCGCATTGGGCACAAGCAGCGTCGCTATAGTCCCATTTGCACATGCTTTCTCTACAGCGGCCGACTTGGGTCCGCAGTCGGTTTATGGACTTCCAAACTGACCATGGAAGATCACGCCCGGGGGGCAGGTGTTCCTGCGATCTAAAGTAGGATGGTGCTGGATGGTTCTTCTTCTAGATCGTGATCTTAAGAGTGGCTGGGTGTTCTTCGGCAGCTGTAGTCTTGTGCAAAAACTTCTACGGCTTTTTAATAGAGCTTTTGGAGGCTGCTTTCCGTAGAAGGGATGTCGGTCCTCATGTTCTTGCTTCGACTATTCGATTTCACAGGCGTTATCTCGTCGTAAAGATGGAGGAGCAATCCCTGCAAGCAGGTAGAGCATGTAAATTCTCAAATAAACCGATTCACTAACTACGATAAAGTGTTAGGCAACACTTTACTAAGTAACACTTTTTTTATAATCTGTCGCTTTTCTTAGTTTGTTTCACAATCAGTTTCGTAACTTTAGAGAGCATCTAATAGTTGTTAAATTGCTTTCTTGCTTTAAGCCTATTTTTAATCATTAGGGAATCCGATTTCGGTGTTAGTGAAAACGGGCATAGAAATTTTATAAATCAAAATTAAAATAAATGTATTATCATAATACAATGTTTTAAGAAATATATTCTATATAATAATAATAAATAAATTCGTTTATTTCAGGCATGGGTGTCAATGCCTGAAATAACATTTCTATGCCCGTTTTCACAAAAAACACTAAACTATACAAAAGAATAAAACATACAGAATACCTTAATACAAAGTATATGCATAAAAATCAAGTAGGCAATGTCTATGTCTATGTAAAATAGGCAATGTCAGTGTAGACAACTTAAGTTGTTTACACTGACATTGCCTATATAACAACCGACTCTGGCCATCCTCAGCTCCCCGATCAGGTCATTGATGTATAGTTTAAACAGGTCAGGAGAGGTCAATCCCCCTTGACAAACACCGCACTCTAATCTGTAATCACTAGAAGTCGTGTCACCCCATCTCACATTATTAATTTGATGCCCATACCAGTATCTCAACAGATCCACCACATGTTTTAGTACTTAGTACACAGAATTTCATAATTCACTAGATCAAACGCACGGCTCAAATCGAAAAAACAAGCATACACTGATGTGTGCTGTTAAGTGTAGTAATGCACGGTGCTTTTTAAACTCATAATAGCAGAGTCCGTTGAGAGACCGGCACAGAATCCAAATTGTGCATCATCAATTTCAATGTTATTTATTAAATCGGGATAGATAATTCGCTCCAAGACTTTACCCATAACTGTACCTAGCGATATAGGGCGATAGTTAGAAGGTGAGCTTAGATCGCCAGTTTTATTTTTAACGATAGGTACGACTGATGACCTCATAAGATCATCAGGAAGGTAGCTATATTTTATGCATAAATTGTAAAAGGTACATAAATGCATATACAAGTTGTCGCTAGCCCATAGAATGTGCTCTATACGAAGACCGTCGTGACCAGGTGACTTGCCACGCTTCATTCCTTTGACTGCCATCCTCACCGATTTAAGAGTTATTTCTGGATATTCTTTAAAAGCTGTCTTAGCAGAGGGCACATCCTTCACCGGCTGTGGACTAACTTTAAATCTCCTAGCAAACATTTCAGCAATGAGTGACGGCTCCTGCAAGCTGTCCACAGATACTGGCAAGTTTTCTTAATAGCTCAGTTTTTTAGTTGCGTTCCAAAATTTGAAAATTGTTATTACATCTGTGTGTTGCTAATAAATTCATTTTAATCATTTCTTCATTCTTCTGACACCATTTAACTTTGTTTTTAAATTCAGATCGACTACTACGCATTCTATTGTATATTTCACCTCCCGACGGTTTGCCAGCCATCATCCAACATCTGAAGTACAACCTTGCTGCCTGATGGCTGTTCCTGACATGGTGGTTCCACCCAATTACCTTTTGACGCTTTTTACATTGTGTCAAACGAGCGCTTTTCAGGCTGCATTTTGTAATGCTTTAACAATACGGTCATAATAACAATTAATATATGTAAAATAATCATTTAAATGTAGGCATTTCATAGAAATATCACAGTTACAAGTATACTTAAAACTATCACAAGTATTTAGGTTTTCATAACAATATTTACCATACATCTTTATCTGATCGGGGTCCCTTTCCCCCCACCGAATATTTCTCAAAGCATCCTGTTTGTCGAAGCTCTAGTATCGACTGCTACGACTATTATGTAACACACTATACGTAGCGGGAAATGATCAGACCACGTGACGTCATATAAAAACATATAAAATATATAGTAAAAACTAGTGCACTTCAATAGGTGCAATTTTTTCATTACACTGGTTTGATAGAACTGACACGATAGAGTGTATTTGCATTGCCATTCATCGTGGTAATGCCGTCTATGTCTTGGAGACGCTTCCCGCGAACTGTGATCTGGATTAGTTGAGCTATTTAAACAACGTTTTAAATGGTCCTTATTTTTATGGGGTAAAATCTATGTTTCAGGAACATGTTTAATTTTAAAATGAAGCCCGTTAAACCCGTAACATTCCACGTTCAAAACTTTCGTGAGTATATTTTACATTTACAGAGTATATGATACATTTTGATAAACACGGATGAATCGAAACTGTGTCGGTGCCTCCCTCGACGACAAAATAATACGTAAGTAAAGCCCGTGTTTATGAAAATATACCGTAACATTCCCTCTTAAATCAGAAATATTCTGGAAACCACAGCTCTTGGTTATCAGATCAAAAATAATAATTAACCTATAATTCGTGTCATCCAGAAAATGCTTTAAAATGTTATCCAAAGATCTGGTAACAAATTTTCATGTAGATTCAAAATCTCTGTTTAAAAATATTAAAAAACTTAAAAACTCACCTCAAAGATAGTGTATTTTTGAGTTAAAACTTCAAAGAGGTTTTGCACAAGATAAGGGTTGTGGCCTATTTTTTACAGAATATCTATTTTATTTAACCCTTAAAAGGTCTTGCCGTAAAAGATTAACGATAAAAGCTTTGATATGTTTGTTTATTATCACGATATGAAGAACACATCAAGTGCCTATTGAATTTTTTTTTATAGTTTTATACAAACACCAGTATGTAATGTAAAGTTTGACTGCTCTGAAAATAAATATTTGAGGACAAAGCACACAACACCATCTAGCCCCAAACTAAGCATAGCTTGTATTATGGTGATCAGATGACTGACAGAGTACTTATATATTTTTTACATACGAGTAGGTACTTATAACACAACAGATGAACAAATGTTTGTCTTGAGAGAATAAAGCACTCTGCTAAGCTCCATAGCTTAACATAAATGGTGAATCAAAATCTTATTTAAAGCGTGTTGTCTAGCTAGAAGCTGTATAAAGGCTCAGCTACGTTATACGCGCAATCGGACTAAACCGAAAAGTTAATGATCAATTTATGATAATTATTGACCGTACTTCGATCAATAATGTTATTAAAAAAAAACACTTTACAGAAACCCACAAACTGAACACAGTTCCGACCACAATGACCGCACACTGCACAACAAACGGTCCCCAAGCTTCAAGACCTAGGGTTCGAAACAGTCCATCGTCATTCACCGTACTCATCAGACTTTGCGCCTATAGACCTTTTCCAGAATTTGGACAACTTCTTAGCTAGAAAACCTGAAAGGCAGTATAAAATTGCTTTGAAGAGTTTGTTGCCTTCCGTCTCCCAGCTGACTTTTTCATAAAGCCATCGATAAATTGCCACTGCGCTAGCAAAGATCCATCGATACTATGGGTAAATAAAATATAAATATAAGATATTTAAATATAC
The DNA here is from genome assembly GCA_948098915.1 of Lampropteryx suffumata. Lineage (NCBI taxonomy): Eukaryota > Metazoa > Arthropoda > Insecta > Lepidoptera > Geometridae > Lampropteryx > Lampropteryx suffumata. The sequence goes on from OX402553.1 coordinate 15,788,596, forward strand.
TCGTTTTTTTGTACAAGACTTTATTTTCTTAGATTATGACAAAATACTAGCCCCTAAAGCAGTCCAAAATTTCCAAAGTCCATTTTGACAGAATTTGTATTTGTTTGCAGTTCATTTCAAATTTGTAACACCATCAATCTATTTCATTATTATAGAGTTTAGCCTATATCATCGGAGAATTTGGATAGTTGCCATTAGCAACATAAGCATTAGAAAACAAAAGCCATGTTGAGTTCTATTTGTGATGCAATAAGCGACACGGCACCTGAGCTCGAATTTACATGCAAACGGAGCCGCGTGCCATGACTAGTTCAAAGTATTGAATGGATATGAATGAAATAACTTTTTTATTAGTGATCGTCAATAACACGTGTGGAGGGTATTTGTGTTATAAACTCCAAATTGACTGCGTGTAAAGGTGATATATTCGATTGTAACATGTAACATATTGAAACCATAAATATATAATTTTATTTTCTCTCATAAAGTTCGAACATGAACGGTGTCTGCACTTCAAATGACCACAATGCACAGACCTAGTGTGAGTTATAAGACAGTCTGATCGTTTTGGTACCATTATGAGAGCTCCTAGTCACAGACAAACGCTAGTGTGTCATAAAATGTGTAGAGATTCTAAATAATGACACTTACAACTTAAGCGACCCAAGTTGGTTGTAAAACGACATAACTTAAACGGCTTTCCTTCCATCAAACGTACATCAAAACCTGTTATTATATATTCAAAGTCTAACTATCCAACTTTAACCTTATACTGGCTATTAGTATGCGAGTAATACCAGACGGGCCTAAATATCAGGTAACGTATTAGCAATGTTTCTGGTGTTGCAGATGTTTATAAGCGATAAGCACTTATCTTCAGGTGGGTCCTATATAATATTGTATTCCTCCTGATTGTACATAAAAACCTGGATTGTGTTCCTGGATTGATGTATAGACGTTTCTAGAGATAGCTCAAAAGCTGGATAACTAAATAACTATATTAATAATGCCGGACATTTCACACAACATCATCTGGCCCCAAAGTAAGCAAATCTTGTATTAGGGTACCACATGACTGATATACTACTAATACATATATGTACTTTTTTTTTGTACACACATACTTATTATAGGTACATAAAAACACTCAGACCCGAGACAAGTACTTACAAATCATACAAACAATTGTCCCGCGGCGGGAATCTAACCCACAACCCTTTGCGTCTCAGGCGGGTTCGCCTACAGCGCTACTTAAGTTCGTTCCTAAATCCTAAACAAGAAAATCCTAAATATGAAACGGCTTTTGTTTTGTGGAACCAAACCGAATTATTATAGGAACATGTTTTCTAGTTTTTATTTTATAAACACGACCATATATCCTTATATATTATTTGCTTTGAGCGGAGATGAAAATCTACTGGAGCACGCCTTTTCATCGCATTCTTCTTCTCATCGTATCAATAGTAATTTCAAACCAGTGTAGTGAAAAGATTAAATTGCGTCTCAAAGCCTCTTTTCGTGAACTTGGCACATGTCTAAGAACTTCTTTTTTTCTACGACCGAGGTTCTATGACCTGCTGTTATAGCTCACATATATTTTTCAATCAGAAAAATCCATTGATGTGCGACTGGATTCCAACCCACGAACCGAATGTAGGTTGCCCCATTCCACCTTTAGGCCATCAGTGCTCTATTAGACATCGCATTTTTAAAGATTTGAATGATGGAGAAATGGTACAAGACCAACGTAAATTTCTTGACTAGACTACGAAATTTCGGCAGTTCGTTATTTCGACACGTCGGTCGCTAACTTCGAAAAAACATAGTTTGAAAACACACATTCAAAAGACCCTACCGACATGCACTTGTTCGGCTGATAATTATTTCAAAACAAACCTTCGACAGATGGCATCCTAACCTAAGGGAAGCGGAAAAATAAATATCCTAACCTTTTTTTTTTGACCTAGGAAAATCGTTTATTGATACCACCTACCCGGGGGGCAAGGTGGTTATGTGGGAGTCTTCACCTTTATGGCGGCATACCCAGTAAAAACCTGGGATAAGTCCCTCATCCACCTATGTGGGACAAGATGGGGTCGCACTAGCATTCACCATCTTGCCCCGGTGGTTGGCCCTGAAAAGGGACCTTTCTTCTACGGAGGGGTGATCTTGCTCATACCAAGATCCTTCGTGCCCTCATACAGGGGTCGTGCAGACCGTTGGAGAGTCCTCTCGATTCTCCAATAGTAACCCCCTTGACGACCTCGTGCCCGAACAGCATACCACTCCGCTCATTCGCCCCCTCGCCTTTCGCGGGCGCCACACGTTGCGATTATCCTTCTATTGCTTTCGAACGTGGCACCCGGAACTCTGCCTAACAAGACAGAGTTCCGCAAGCCGGGGCCCTAAGCCCCTCTGTAGACCGCCTACGCGGACCCCTACCCTTGCCTCATATCCACTGTGCCCTCTGCTATAGCCCTTTGCTGCGCAGAGGAAACACGTAGAGAGGCCCTACGTGTCGGGTTATTAGCCACCGTGTTACCACGGTGTACCACCAGGAGGTTACCCGACCTTGCACCCCAAATTCAAATAAATATCCAAACCTAATGTAACTCAATTAATTTTGTTATATTTTAGAGCAGTATTATATCGTTATGTTTCTGTCGAAATAATTATCTGGCGAACAAATGCATGTCGCAGTAGTGTCTGTCGAAGTAGTGGAATTTTGAAGGTGTGTTTAGTCGAACTATGTTTTTTCAAAGTTAGCGACGCGACGTGTCGAAATAACAAACTGTCGAAATTCAGTGGGACATCGAACTTTCTTCTTTGTATTGATTGTTATTGTGCACTATATTTTTGTGCAATCAGACCGTTAGAAGATAGACTTCATGACTTCATCAGGGGCTACAATTAATTAGCCTCTGGTCAATACGAAGCAACACCCTGTTATTGACTGACCCAACTAATAGAAGACTTCATGTTTGACTTGCCTGCAGAGTAATCTGCAGGCAAGTCAAACATGAAGTCTTAATTGTAATTGTAGCTTAATTGTAGCCCCTGGCTCAGTTATATGTTCGATCTTACAACGCATGTGGTGTAACTAGAAAGGATGTTGTCAGCGTAAATACATGGGAAATCATGTGTAGTTTTTATTTCGATGATCTTAAAATGCTCAAAGCAGAGGAAAGATCTTTGCATTAAATTATTGATCAGAAAATATTGTTTTTACATTCGATTTATTTCAATCAGTAACCGTCTAATAAGTATCTCATAATCACATAATAAGTTAATTTGGAGTTAAATCAGGTACCTAGTCTGTCTTTGATCGGCCTCTTTGGGTTGGTAGTAGCTTTGACTTCAGGTTGAGGGTTTGATACACTTGATACCCAGGACAAATATTTGTATGATGAACATAGACGTTTGTTCTGCGTCTGGGTGTTAAAAAGTACCACATGTATTTCAAAATACTACCCACTGGTCGAAATTCGACCATAATTAATTATTAATTGATGTATTTTTTAAGAATAATTTATAAAAAATATTAGCATCCTGCACTTATAAGTGTGTGAAATTTCATACCAATTTTCGCCCAATTTTCGTAAAAAGGATTATAAAGTTTTAAGTCTATTAATATTATATTACTATATGGAGAACACGGTGCGCTTCTATAATAAGTTTCCTGAAAATGCCACTAAACTACCTATTAATAAATTAAAAGTAGGTATAAATAAAAGATAGTTTTGAAGAAAGCTTACTATAATATAAATGACTATATTATTGATAAGAATGCATGGCCTCATGTCACTTTGCCCTCAGACAGTTAACCGACACACTTCAAATGTATAATCTCTCTTGTATTGTATATATTTTTGTTTTAGTATCGACGTACATATCTTTTTCTTATCCTGTAAATTTGTATGTACACTTTATTTTAATTATAAGTCACTTATTATTATTATCATCACTCTTTATTCAGCTACATTCAGTTCAATCCATCCCAAGGTTGTCTGGCAGAGATCGCTACATAGCGATAAGATCGCCCATTTTAGTACCGACTAGCAAAACATTGTTTTTTCTACCAGTCCAATGTATACAATAAAGTATTTTCTATCTATTCTATCTACATATCTTTAAATACCCGTTAGCTAGTAAAACAATATGAAGTCTATTATGCTAGTATACAGGGGGGCTCTCGTTCAATCTGTAGGCTATCCAATAAAGATGTCGCCCGACTATTTGCATGTTCTTCCAATTAATAACGTCACGGGGCGTAAACATAATGGGAATCCATTCCGATGTTTAATTGTATTTAAATGTTGACACACACCTTGTTTCAGTGTATCAAGGAGAGTGCCTGTGGGTTCGTTAGGTTCCTCTTACATGTGCATAGAGAAGCAAAGCTCTTAGCACCAGTTAAAGCCATATTGAACTACTACTGAGCCTGCAAAGTTCTAATACCAAAAAACATTCCATGAAACTATTGTAGATTTTATTTGAGTAGACATAAAAATAAACGTGACATTAAATAATAATTAAGTTAAAGTATATTATTGTAAACTAACTTATTTCAGATAATTTATGGAAAAAATATATTTACATTATATTTATTAGTTATGCTTAGTTTGGGGCTAGATGATGTTGTGTGCATAGTGCAATATTTATTTTTTTATTTTCATAGGAAAACAAACAATTTTTTAAAGCTAATAATTATGAACTAAATATAACCAATTATATAATATGGACCAATTACTCGTTTAAATGAAATGTCATAAATAATCGAGTTGGCCCCGGTCGTCATCAGATGGTTGCGTGCCCAGAACACTGGCATGTTTCCCTGATTCTGATATTAAATTCAATATTAGTTTTTTTTAAACCAAACTTACTAAATTTTCTTAAATAGTACATTTTGATAAACAAGGGTTTTATTCACGTATAATATCAATGAAGGTATCGACACTGTTTCGATGCATCTAGAGAATCTTTAGGTTCTCAGTGCCCATCACGAACGCAAACGGGAACAAGCGTGCACCAGATCAAATACTCCTGATGAATATTCTAGATGAATCGTAACAGTGACGGTGCCTTCATCGACAAAATAATACGTGAATAAAACCCGTATTTATCTAGATGTATAAGTACTAACATACCCAAACTTTCAATTCAAAACCGAAATCGTTTGAGATAAACTAGCGTTTTGAACATTGAAGCTTAGGTACCTATGTTAAATCCTATGTAACAGCTGCAATGTTCGGTCCAGACTTAATAGAAAACACATTTGTTAAATTGGTTTTGGGATCACCTAGATTGAAAAGTGGCTTTCTGACTTTGAGTCGTTGGCGACTGAGTGCATTTATATAAAATACACACAGAATATAAACAGATTATATACTTAGATTAAATAATATGAATACTACAACAGAAACATGAATGAAGTAATTAGAAAACAACATTTGAAGTAAGTACAAGTAACATGTATGTATGTTATTCATGTAGTTTTTGAACGTTTCATCGTATCATCAGGTCGAAATTACGGTCAAATACAAATTCATTTATTTACCAAGAAAAATAAAAAATACAGTGTTTTCAAAATTACTGATGGTCCCCGCACTACGGCGAGCCTGTATTGTGGGAGACCAGAGGCATAAGATGAACGATTACCACAAACTACATAAAGACAAAACAAATCAGATAACACTAACACAAGGCAAGACACAAGGAGGACAATCCAGAAGAAATAAAATTAAAATCTAAAATCTACATAAAACTAGAAGAAAACAAGAAATAAGTAAGCTGTTTTTAAGTTTGTGTCTGTGTATGTGTGTGGATGTGTGTGTGTGTGTGTGTGTTTGTGTGTATTGGAGAGAAAGAAGGGGGTGAGTGGGGAGGGTAGTATTCAAGTTATGCAACAATATGAATAGTATAATTTAGACCAACACTACGAGAGAGGTCAGACGAAAATCCAGCAAGTTTTCCGTTCCGTCGTAGTCTAGCGTGAATAGCCATTTTCTTATCATTTCTTTTACACCAAAAAGAGAACAGTTTAGTTCACAATGCTTACAAACGCAGATGTATATAAATGGAAAAGAATAATATTTGAAACGTCTTGCTAATATGGTTTTGACCGCTGGTACTTTGACTTCACCCGCTGGTTTTCCGTCAAAAGCAAACCTATCGCGAATAATAAAATACAACAGGTATAAATTTAAAATAAACAAATCCTATACAAAAAATATATAACCTATGCATTGTGATGATTCCAAAGAGTCAAAACATGATATCTCTGCTGTATGTTGGTTAGATATTGCTGCAGTATCAGGTCAAGGTTACCATGTTCATGTAACACCATTAAGGTAACAGGATTCCAAATTTCCCATCAATCAGATCTATGGAAGATGCTCGCAACCCTTCCTACAAAAGAGCTGATGATCTTTAAATGGCTAAACAGATTTTTTGGGCTATAGCCAATGACACGCTCGATCAAATCACTTTCTTAATAAATAACTAAATCAAAATCAGTTCAGTTTGACACACACCATTATAGATATAGATAGATAGATACATAGACAAAAGCTTAATTTGACATAACATTACACAGACACAAAATAAAGTACATAAATAAAATACTTATCTTAACTACCAACACTTAAAAAAAATAAAAGACACGAGTTACAACTAACACACAAAGTAGCTAAGAAACAAGGTAGGTACAAGGAGGTATGTGTGGTATGCCTAAAAAGGACCAGTCTCAGCTTATCGTTACTCTGCGCCATTAGGTGTAGGGCAACGCTGGTTTTCAGACTGGGCCTGTGTACACATACATTGAACTTATAACAAATAGCGGGGCTGTCTACTTCAGGGTTAAAAATCAAATTACGATGCGCTGGTTGCTGTTTCAATCTAGGACAACCGAATAGATGAACAGACGAACTGAAAGATATTTTATAGAATCCATGTATACTCTAGAAACCCAAACAATTGGCCTCAATTTCCGGAAATCCTCTTTACACCCTTGGCGTTGCCGAGTGGGCACTTATTGGGCGGATAAATAAAGTGTAATGTTGGACCCTGAATGGCCATCGTAAACATTTGGGGATTCGAGTGAGGTGATTCGACTCGTTAACGCTCTGTTATTGGTCTAGGCTAGGTAGCGTTCGCGTAAAAAGAGACAAGCATTATTTTCATAACAAATTATTCGGCATATGCTGAGTCAACCTTTTTTTGTCTCTGATGGGAACATAATTAATTGTGTTAATATTTTGTTAAATAACCTATTACCTATAAATATGAGTACAACATTTTCTACACTCAACAGCTGCTAAAAAACGTTTGCGTACGCTAAAAATAATTAATGTTTTCGTGTTGAGCGTAGAAATGAGCATATATCTAATTACTCTAAAGCTATGTTGACAGGTTGCCAAAATAATTGTGTCCCCGCTATAAACAGGGCGGAAGCGGATGGCGTAAAATACCAATAACTGGCCGTGACAAAATTCGTGAACATCAATTACTAGCAACTAGCAACTACACATAGTTTATTTATGAGCTCTCCCGTATGATGTAATCGTTTTAAAAACAAAAATAACCGACTTCATTGAATGAAATTTGAGCCCATAAATATACAATCAAATTGAGAAACTTTTAATTTTTTTGAAGACGGTTAAAAAATTAAGAAATTGCGGCAACCTTTTAATGACCATATAATATAAAAAAAATCTCGTGGAAAAGCCATTCAGCGCACTTAATTTCATAATTATCTCATAAGCACGAACTAGAAACTAGAATTAATATAAGTCGGGTTATTGTATTTTACAGCTTATGGGATTGGCATAAATGTCACCCCAGATTGAACAGACTACAGACACGACTCATATCTAAGACCGGACTTGAGTAACTCCATCTGTTATGTAAACTTCAGATTAGGTTAGTGAGCTACTAAAATTGACTGCGGAACAGCACAATTGGTCGTTATGTAAAGGTGCGGCCCACAACTTGCTTTTACTTCCGAGCCCACAAGGCACAAGACTTGACAATGTATTTTGAAAATTTTAGGGTTTACAAATAAACAAACAAATAACTTTGTTAATGTCAAAAATTCCCGTCACAGTTAGATGAACAGCAGTTGCAGTAAGCAGTTTTTTAATAATTGTTTCCTCATAACTCCGTAATTTATGAACCAATTTGAAAATAATATATTTTTTAAGGTTGTACTTTCCAATTATTCACATAGAAATTCCATCAAAATCTGTTTAGTAGTTTGGTTTTTAAATAGCTGGAAAAAAGTATGTCATCCAAGTAAAATAAATTTCAAAACGTAATTATTTCCAATATGCTTTGTGGCAGCATTGGAAGCTATCGCGAAAACCTGTAGCACAAAGTTTTCACAAGTTTTTTGACGACCTCTGTGGCGCATTGGGTTAGGTTCCGGACGAGACGCAGAAGGTTGCGAGTTCGATTCCCGCCGCGGGACAAATGTTTGTATGATCTGCAAGTATTTGTTACGGGTCTGGGTGTTTCTATGTATAATATGTATGTATTTACAAAAAAAAAAGTATATATGAAGTATATCAGTCATGTGGTACCCATAACACAAGCTCTGCTTACTTTGGGGCCAGATGATGTTGTGTAAAATGTCCGGCATTATAAAAAAAAAGAATATCACAACAATATCGCGCGACTTGATCACTGCCAACCAAAAGATAACTAAAGACATTAAAGTGGGATAAGCACGGTTCAAATCTTAATTGGTGTCCATTCTAGTTGCGTTTATAAATAAAATACAATGTAGTTACATCGTTGCTGAAGCTTTACCGATTTTTTTAAACTAAAATTTATTTAACATTTATTGTGTAAAAATATCCACTAATTTCTACATTATAAGTTTTATAAATGAGAGGAGACTTTGTTGGATTAAGTAATATTATATAATTATTTAGTAATAATGTAGTGCAGTTCTATTTGTTAATAAAATCCTAAAATCATAACATTATAGATATTTTTTTAAGCAATTCGTTTATAGCAACTTTTTTTTTTAAATTCAGCATTCCATGATATAGAAAAAATATGCAGCTAAATAATAATATATGACTAGCCTATCAGCTCAGCTGGTAGACATGCTTTCTGAGCTGTAGGTTGAAGGTTCAAATCCCTTCCAGAACAAATATTTCTGTGAGTGATGTCCTGCCCGACTCCATTTTAAAACCGTTTCATAAAACTGTCCCCAATAAAAAAAACGAAAGGCGCCTTACTGACTTGGACGCGTTTAGACGGCGCACAAATCAAGTTTCTTTTAAAAATTCTAGCTGCTGCCCGCGGCTTTGCACTCGTGGTACCTGCATAAAAAGTAGCCTATGTCCTTCTTCAAGGTCCCATCTATCGCTATACCAAAATTCATCAAAATCAGTTCAGCGCTGTAGCCGTGAAAACATAACAAACAGACAGACAGAGTTACTTTCGCATTTATAATATTAGTAGGGATTAAAAATGTTATATGTTATAACCCTCATCCTATGATCACATAAATAGCAAGGTGCTTAAGTATAGTATATCCATGTCATTCTAATGTCAAAGAATAGAGATAGCAAAAGATTTAAACAATTCATTGGCTAATGTGTGTTTGTAAGACCCGAAATGTTTTAATTCGTTTATTATCTACTTATAAGTATAAGCTGCAAGCTGGAACGATGAGAAATTTAGGAGAAAAATTAAGATATTTTAATATATTAAACCTTCAACTATAATTGTATTATTTATAACAAGTTTCAAGCAAATCGAACCACGCGTTAAAAAGTTTCACAAATTAATTTTCACCCACTTTATGAAGGTAGTTTTGAAAATCCTGAAACACGTTTCCATTTATTTTGCATTTTAAGAATCCAAACCAAGTTTCTAAGAAATCACACCATCCGTTAAAAAGTTCCCATACAAACTTTGACACCCCATTTTTTAGGGTTGTAAGGGTTATTTTGAAAAATCTTGAAACACCTGTCCATTTATTTTGACATTTAATAATTCAAATCAAGTTTCAAGCAAATCGCACCATGCATTAAGAAGTTTCATACATTAGTTTTCACCCCTTTTCACCATCTTAGGGGTTGAATTTAAAAAAATCCCGGTTTAGTGCGTGATTTTGTTATAACAGGAAGCTACCTTCCAAATTTCAGCTATCAAGCTTCAGCTGTTTCGGCTCTGCTATGATGAATCAGTCAGTTAGTCAGGTTAAGCTCTTTTATAGGTATAAATTACGGAAATAACATTAAAAGCAATTTCAAACGAAAAACGAAATATTAGAAGAATAATATTGAACATACCATACCATATTTTGTTTATAAATTATTTCTTAAGCTAGCTAGGAAAAGGAAATAAATAGGAAAAGGAAAGGAAATGTTAGGAAAAGAAAATGTTGTTCGAACATCAAACTATCAACTGAATTTGAAACTTATACGATAGAGTACCTACCGCCAGACATAAACGAAGTTTCAGAAACTTGCGCGTCGCGGAGTTGGCAGTGTACCACTTCCTAATACAATTTCAAACGGCAGGTAACCAAGCGAATATTGTCTTGAAGGTGCGCAATATCCCTTGTGCACAAATGCTACTGTATAGTGCCAATAGCGTTGATCTTCAGAGAGGTTTTTGACTCTTTTGGCAATGACAATGACAGCTCATTTTATCAAAAATCTAAAAAATCTAAAAAGTGTAAATGAAAATGTTCTGATTATAAATAAATAAACAATGCCGGACATTTCACAAAGCATCATCTGGCCCCAAAGTAAGCAAGCAGAGCTTGTGTTACGGGTACCACATGAATGATATACTACATATATATTTTTTTCCCTTTTATGTAAATATCTACATATTATACATAGAAACACCGAGACAAATACTTGTAGATTATACATACACCTTCTGCGTCTCAGTCGGGACTTAGCCCGTCTGAGACGCAGACTGCGTCGTCGTCAAATAAGATTTCTATGACCTATAAAAAAAATATTCTTCAGTCCGCGATGAGTCCGTGATGCCGTTTAAATGAACAGACATAAGAGAAATAGCTACGACTGATTACGATTTTGTTACGTTACACCTAACACTGGCAAAAATGAACTTTATATGAAGACAAATGCCAATAAAAAAGAGGTTGAACGTTTTTATTTAAAATTTAGAACACCATCAAACGCTTTCAAACTTAGAACTAGGGAAATAAACAAACTTTTTTTAAAGTGGCATTTGACGCTAATAGTAGCGTCTTGAACCCCAAAGTCTATTAGCTAGTAATATAGTCCAAATATCTTTATTATATGTTATCGATTTAATTTAATACTTCTTACCCTTTGTTTTTGTGTAATTTGGTCCTCAAACATATTTTGTGTATGCTTTTTGTTTGCTCACATTGTATTGTTTTACTGTGCGCTCAAAAGTTATGTTCCAAACCAGTATGGCGATTATGGAAATGTCAAAACTGTATTCTAGTTATACATATGTATTTTGAATATGTTTGTAACGTGTATTGTGTGCCTAAAATAAATAAATAAAAAAAAACGGCCAATAGAAGGAGAATAGAATAGAAACCATAGACAAAACCAAACTTTGGACAGCCTATTAAAGAAACGTGCATAATATCTACCACCGTTTCTAACGTGACTAAAAATATGATTAGTCCGTCACTCCTTAACTAAAAACCTAAGAAATTATCTAAGTAGTCAGGTCATCAGCCTTCGGTCTTTGGGGTAGATGTGTTTTGTCTAGGCCTAACCCCCGAGTGTTAGACTTTCGGGGATCCGTTCCTCAAAAGAAAAAATGTAGTCCTATAGTAAAAGCTCAAATAAGTTAACAATTCATGTTTAACTCTACATTGACATTGACAACATCAACATCAAAATCAAACTGATGAAGTGACATACATACATAACAACAAAAAATACAACCGATCTGAGTACCTCATCTTGTTTTTGAAGTCGGTTAATAACCACGATGCTCAAAAAAGTAAGTAAGTACCAACGGAACCTTTTAAAGTGAGACATTCTAGCTTGACCGATTCATCATTTTTTCTTATCCTGCTGTATTCCAAGCAGCATTGCGAACGCTTCGCTTTAATATTTACCTCTTTATCGTCAAGTTTATTCCAAACTTAGCTTCTAGTAGCCGTATTTTCAAGTTTAATAACGGCAGGACAGTATTCGCATTCATTACCAACATTCCTGGGTTGGCCGTGTCTGGGGCATTCCATTGATGTCTGAGGCACCTTACTTCTGCCTATTTTATAAATACCAAAGTTCTTAAGAGCTTGTTTGAGTTGGCTTTTCAATGTCAGAATACCTTATCTTTATCTGAATCTTTATCTTCAAGTAGAGGGCTTAGAACGGAATATCTTGTCTCATTAGTAAAGTGGAGTATAACCTTCGTATCAACTTTGAATGTACACGTAAATTAATAATAAATAATAATCCCGGACATTTCATACAACATCATCAGGCCCCAAAGTAAGCAGAGCTTGTGTTATGGGTACCTACCACATGACTGATATACTACTTATATACTTTTTTTTTGTAAACACAAACATATTATACATAGAAACACCCAGACTCAAGAAAAATACTTGCAGATCATAAAAACATTTGTCCCGCGGCGGGAATCGAACCCGCAACCTTCTGCGTCTCAGCCGGACTTTAGCCCACTGCGCTACAGAGGTAAATTGTTTCTTTAATAGACTTCTAAGGAAAACATTGTGTAGGTACAGTCCCAATCTAATTCCATGCAAAGAACACGGCACAAACTTTTGAGTAATCGTTACTTATCTTGCATATATAATATGTGTATGTTATAATGATAAGTTTCTGATTAGTTTCATTATTTTTTTATGTCATTACTAGCTGTAGCTACAGCTAGAGCTTTTTGAAAGGAATTGTAGCTTGAACCCTTCCCCAGGATGCAATTTATCTACTAGTCAAATTTTATTGATAAGTTTCAAACCAATCACACCCACGACCCACCCGTTAAAAAGTTCCCATACAAACTTTGACACCCCATTTGTTTAGCTTGTTATTTATTCATTTCAAGTTTCAAGCAAATCGCACCACGCGTTAAAAAGTTTCATACATTCGTTTTCACCCCTTTTCACCCTTTTAAAAGGAAGCTACATTCCAAATTTCAGCTTTCTAGCTTCAGCGGTTTTAGCTTGGCTATGATGAATCAGTCAGTGAGGCTCTTTTATAGGTATAGATGATTTCTTTAACGTATTATTATGAATATATTTCACTTGGCTGAAATTCCATGTCCACAACCCTGATTATGTCTATACCAAATTAATCCAAATCAATCACACCATTAATAAATATAATAAATAATACCAGACATTTCTCACAGCATTATCTGGCCATAAAGTAAGCACAGCTTGTGTTATGGGTACCTTATGACTAATATAATATAATACTTATATACAGAAGATTGTTAAAGTACATAGAAACATCTAGACAAACATCTAGACAAATACTCGCAGATCAGACAAATATTTGTCCCTAGGCGAGAATCGAAACCGCAACCTTCTGCGTTTCAGCCGTACCTTAGTCCACTGCGCCACAGAGATTGTCAATGTAATATACACACAAACAATTAGACAGAGACTCTTCCAAATTTAGTATGAAAGTGTGGATTATTAGAAGGATTTACGATTAGGTTTAATATTTTCTTAATAATAAATAGATGATTTTAAATACACCTCTACAGGTAGGTTCCTATTTACTGTTGAAGACAGTTACAGTAAAATTAACGAGCTACCATTCTCGAACAGTAAACAATGGTGACAGTGAAGAATGAACGCCGGGTGGAGGGCAACCTAAAGCCGACTTCAAACGACAAACTTTGAATCTACGTCATATTTTTATAATTATCTCGTTTTGACGTTCACCTAAATTTACTTTTAAATCGTTGTATGATAAAGGCAGGTATAAATGTTATGAAAGCATGACGTCAATCAGCAAATGACGAGACTCCTCAATCAACATTTTTGTCTGTAATACAAAAATGTTGATCCGTGTGACGTGAGTGAGTAATGTAAATTAATACGTCACGATTTTTTCGCGCTATTCAATGGTACAAGAAATCGAAAGTACTTCATAATGCTTTTAAAATATTTGGCCTCGTTTCAAATTATGTTTAACGAAATTGTTAGTTTATAATTTAGACGAAATAATGTCTAAATGATGCAAATTGAATTTCACTAATTTACTTGTGACTAATTTACAATAACCCTTACCTACCTGTGACGAACTTACACATACTTTTAATGCATGTGACGACTTTCAATTTCAACGACTTACTTTCAATGTATGGAGTTTACAAAAATGTGACGAATTTACTAAGTGGCAAATGTACAACAACCCTTCAATAATCATCATCTGCTAAAGTTGACATCGTTTTGACTTGCAGCTTTCACTAATAGGTAGATGGAATGTAAAATTATCAAAACATTACCCGTTAAACTTTTTTGAAATCCCTTTTTAAATGTTTTCTGATAAAAAATACGTAATTTGAGCGCCGTGAATGCGCATTAGAATCATTTGATCAGATAGTTGACTTAAACCGCGCGGATTAATTCGCTAGTGCGTGCTAGGGCTTATAGTTGTGCGCGATTATTATGACGTTATACCTACTGCTTTAGTATGACCTATAATCTATTGGTCGTAAAAAAAACTATATTATGACGTACCATCTGAAAGTTTCCTGTTTTGGTCTTGGGAACCGCAATAGATTCCCGTCAAGAGTGAATATGAAGGAGAGAGGTTATGCATGGAATAATAATGCATTTCGCTTTTTCATTTTAAGCCACATTACTTGTAGCTACTCGTATACTAGGTTAAATTAAATAAACACTTTGCTGCAAATATAAAATACTACCTCGAGCACTTTAGCACTCAGGGATTATTTAGCTCGTTAGTGAATGATTTTTATGAATCTCTTCGCTAGTTCCAAAGTTTCTCTACAACTTAACAAACTAAAAAAACAAAGCTGCAAATATAACCTCTTTATAATATTAGTATTATAGATATACGTAAGAGATTTCCTCCGTCCGAAAATCAGCGCTGTCCTGATCCTCCATTGGTTCGATACAGCATCATGAGACGGAGACCTATTTACCCCACACAGCAATATAGGTGTTTAGTTTTTAAGCTATTTTCGTAAGTAGCCTATGTCCGTTCCTAAGATACAATCTATATCCATACCAAATTGGATTGTTGCAATAAAAAATACGTTCTGTTGATCCGACGCTACCAAACTTCACAGGATATATTATATAGAAGTACTTCGCTAGGCCAATCTGAAAATTGCCTAAAACTTTCATCGAAACCGGTCCAGCCGTTCCGTAGTCTATAGGGAACATACATACTTTTATAAGTATATATAGATAGTTATATATTTTTTTAAAACTATGTAAGTGTCCTAGATGTTGTGGTCAAATAAAAACATTTTCTTTCCATATAAAAATAATGCAGTTTTTTTCTATTTGTACTTTTTTTATGAATAAATTAAAAAAATACCTACATTCAGTTTCCGAACGAGTAAAGATCTGAATTTGAATTAGCGAATTGCTTTTATGTAGCAAGCATTATGTGAGTAGATACATAATGCGATACAGAGAGATATCGGTGATAGACAAGCACCATTTTTCTACCTTCGAGCATATATTCCGTCAAAGTCTGGTACATATAATGTAGTTTGTTAATGTTTGTTTGTTTAATGTTTTGTAATCTCTTCATAGATTATTTTTGGGCGTCTTGCGAATCAAACATTGCTCTATAATATTAATTATTTTTTAGATCTATTTCGGGTTTTATTAGTAACAAGCAATACCGCACGCGACTTCTTCCGCGCATTTTTTTAATTTAGCAATTTTTGTTATTCTACTATTCGGGACGAAGACAAATCCAACTAATTAAATATCATGTAAATCAGTCCAGCCGTTCTCGAGTTATAAATGGTGTAACTAACACAAATCGTGTTATAATATATATACATACTAGTTGACCCGTGCCCACTTCGTTGTGCGGTTACAACTTCACAAAAAAGATTAAAGTACAAAGTACTAATATCGCTATTAATTTTTTTAATTTTTTTTATTGTAATTATTACAATAATTAGATAGCTAATTATTGTAATAATTACAGAGATACAAAGTTACAAACAAAGTTACGGATAACGGATAAATATTGATAGATGGCGCTAGCGTCCACCCACGGCTTCATTCACCCCGTTCCCATTCCCGTTGTTTTTCCGGGATAAAAAATAGTCTATATCCTAATCCAAGTTACTAACTATATTCATTTTAAGATTCATCTAAATCGATCCAGCGGTTCTTGAGTTATAAGTGGTGTAACTAACATGACTTTTTTTTATATATATAGATAAGTACATAAAATTTGCATGTTGAAGTGGCAATGGGCAGGCCATATAGCTCGCAGAACTTATAACCGTTGGGGAGTAAAAGTTTTCGTATGGCGACCAAGGACAGGAAAACAAAGCGTAGGACGACCCCCCACCCGATGGACTGACGACATTGTAAAGATCGCAGGAAGTCGATGGATGGAGAGGGCTCAAAATCTTTCTGCCTGGAAATCTATTGAAGAGGCCTATGTTCAACAATGGACTTCCTAAAGGCTGATATGATGATGATGATGATAAGTACATATTTTAATATCTTGATTTCACTTACTCTCGTGAACTTCCTCGAAAATGACATTGATTTTGATAAAGGATAAAACTTGAAACAGTATTAGTAGTTAATATACTATACTAGTAGTAATATATATAATATAATATATAATATACTAGTAGTAATATACCTAGTGGTGCCAACTCATCAGAAAATTACCACGAAGATTTGTGAATTATGCAAAAATGTAACACAGTAACAGCACAGAGGACTACTAACGACTGACCTCATACCTCATAGGCCATTGTGACTGATTGAATCATAGAAGCGAGTAGGTTATTCAACACTGTTAGATTTGCGACATAACGACATGTTGCAAATCTATTCACATAAACTATGGCTTGTAAATATAATCTTCGAACAACCATCACAAAGCGCCAATGTTTTTGCAACGTCCAAGAAAAACTTTGATCATGGCCACTCACAGCTGCTGCTATGTAAACACTTATCTACTTTGTACTAACTATTATTTTTATAAATACTAAAACATTCACTTTAAATATTTAGATACTCAAACTACCTATACCAATTGAAAATACCAATAGCTTGTTATCTATTATGGCTTGTTTTGTTTATGTGATCTTTTAACTAAAATACCTATTTGTTATGGAATACCTACGCATTCTATTTCTATAGCTTTTTACATGCTGTTTGTATTAACACCTGTAGTTATTTTGTATCTGTAATACCTTTATCAGCAGAAGTTAACCAGAATCCGAAACGAGAAGCGAGGAATGTTGAAGACGGATGAGTTTATAGTAAATCTTACTACAAAGGAACTAAATATTGATGTGTAACGTCTCTAAACTCGAGTTAGGGTTGCCATCTGCCAATTTTTGATTTAAGGGTTAACAGCATGAAAAATACAGATTTTAGAGTTTTTTACGGGAGACTAATTAAAACAGCATTGTTTTACGACTTATTTTATTTTGTTTGTTTTAAAACAAAGCTTTTAAAATGTCTTCGTTCTGCAAAGCAAATAAATATAAAGCTTTACATTTAACTTAAATCTCCGCCGTTTTCGGTAATAAATACGAGAGTTTTGTTTACCCCATAATTTAATTTGCTAATTACGGGTGTTTCGATTTTTATGGCCTCTAAAACGGGTAAGCCAGTAAAATACGGGGCATCTGTTTTAAAGAAACAAATATTTTGTATTTGTATTTGTATCTGGCAACCCAGACTTAAGGCGTATAGAAGCCAGTACAGGAGATGAGTAAGTATAGTCTAATCAAAAAAAAAATACAAGTTAAACCTTCACAAAAATCAATTTAAATAAAAATACCTTTACGTGTTCGTGGAACAATTTAGCCAAAAGTCTTAGAATTCCCTTGAGGGAGGTAGTCAAACTCTCCATAAGCTATTTCAATAAATCTAGATTTTACCTATCTAGATTCAGGTACCTACCTATCAGGTAAATATATTTTATGGTTGGCAAACTATTGTATTGGCTCTGATAAAACCTTTTCAAACATTTTATTAAAACTTTATCACACTTCAACTAGTAATATTAGTAGGAGTTATAACTGATATTCCAGGTTTCCGGGCAACTAAAAACTAAACAATTCTGTTCCTTTATAAAGTCTAAGAATTTTCCGATAATTTAGTTAGGTCAGTGTCAATGTGGTCACTATCCGAGAAAAACTAACATAAAAAGATCAGCTCAAGTGTTAAAAGCTGCGAGAATAATGTTCGACGTTGGCGCGCATTCGAATTTCAAATAGCGATCGGAGGCCGTCGAGTGTAGCGGTGTCACTCGGACCAGCGCGAGCAGGCGCGCGTTCTACGAAGCTCTATAAACATTGATTCTGTGTTATAAAAATAATTTAAAAAGTTACTAAACGGTTTTAAATTTCGAACTTTAGAAAAAAGTTTTGTGTTAAAAGTTTTTAATACTGTATGGGCAAGTGAAGTTCTTAACAACTTTCAAGAACATTGACGTATTAATTTTTTATAAGTTACTTATAAAAGTGAGTGGATATGATTAAATGGGTTTTTATCTCCTAATTATCATGAAGCCGTGTTGCATCGCTGACAATAAGAAATAATAATTTGTCTACAAATCTGAGGTAAGGATATAATAATAATAATAACTTGATCCATAAAGTGTTAGTAAACTTACTTTAGGTTTTAATATTAAAATTATTTAAGGTTGACTTAATGAAAAAAAAATACTAAATAGAAGTGGGAAATGAGGCAGGGCCACTCACACTGTGATCGAGCAATGATGGAATATTTTCCTATACCATTACTCGACTACATGACATGAAAAAGGACTATCCCACTTATCAGCTATAGTAAATTAGGATAGTGTTATAGTGTTAATGTTATAAACAGTATATAAAATAATGTTTTTTTAATAAAACCTGCCATATACCTACCGAAGTTCTTTGATGTTTTTGTACTTAAGTATTATGAACTAGCTTACGGTACTTCTTTCGACGGCTATCTCAACGGAGTCTTGTTAACATTGTTTTATTATGCCTATCCAAATTTATAGCCTGTTCCGCTTTCAATTAAGCCACTTTTACGGGGTAAGGTTTTTAGTAGAGTTCATGAAGCTTTATAAGGTTTTTTTTAGCTTTGTAGGCTAGATTTTTTCTCTCCCCAATGTTTTTTTGTACAGACAAGACAGCCATGAGATTAAACTATAAAATAAAAATAAAATAAAAAAGCCTTTAGTTCCCAGAACCCTTAAATAACAGTGTAAGTGTATGTAATTATGTAGTTTATATTTATATTTGTATGGATTAGTTACATTTTTTTTTTTTTTTTTTTTTTTTTTTTTTCCTTCTTATAATCTAAATTAATATTTTGTTAGGGTATGGGCCCCTCCTCGGGTGAAGGCCTCCTCCAGTTGTTTCCAATTTTCCCTGTCGTTTGCTACATTTTGCCAATCGTCTCCTACTGTATCTTTTAAGTCGTCAGCCCATCTTCTTTTCGGTCTGCCTGCTTTTCTTTTCCCTGTGGGCCCTTTCCACTTTGTAGTTTTGGCTGTCCACCTGCCGTCCTTATATCGTGCTACGTGGCCAGCCCATTGCCATTTTAGTTTTAGAGCTTGCGTGAGAGCATCGGTTACCTTTGTTTTTTGTCTTATAACTTCACTTCTGACTTTGTGTATTTTCCTTACGTTCAATATACTTCTCTCCATGGCCTTTTGTGTTGTTTCTATCTTGTGTTTAGCTCTTGTCGTGAACACCCAAGTTTGGCATCCGTACAGCAGGCAGGGCAGTATACAGGTATCTAAAACGGTTTTCTTCATCGATATTGTGTAGTCTCCTTTTAAGATTTCTTTGAGTGACCAGAATTTCTTCCATGTTATACTAGCTCTCCTTTCAACTTCGTCTTCGTTGTTTGTTTTCTTAAATGATACTTGTTTACCCAGATAGATGTAGTTTTTGACATATTCTATTGTATTTTCCCTTACGTTAATGGGCCTTTCATCGCTGTTTGTCATTATTTTGGTTTTACTAGCATTCATTTCTAATCCTACGTTCAAGCTTACTTTATCAAGTGAGCATAGCATTTCTCGGAGGTCTTTTGAAGTTTCTGACATTATGACTATGTCATCAGCGAATCTTAAATGATTTAAATAGCAATTGTTAATGTTTATACCTTTTGTTTTCCAGTCTATCTTTTGAAATATGTTTTCTAAGACAGCAATAAATATTTTAGGTGACAATGGGTCACCTTGTCTGACTCCCCTTTCGATTTTTATAGTTGCTCCTCTTGACTCTAATTTGACTTTGCTTGTACTATTGTTATATATATGTTTTAAAATATTTATGTATTTTGGATTGATGTTTAGGGTGTTTAGTGCCTCCCATATAGAACTATGGCTGATGCTGTCGAACGCTTTGCTGTAGTCAATGAACCCAAGGTATAGTGGCTTGTTAAATTCTTCATATTTTTCCATGACTTGTTCTAGTGCCTGTAAGTGATCTAGCGTACTAAAGCTAGAGCGGAATCCTGCTTGTTCTATGGGTTGAGCACTATCAATGTCTTGTGTTATGCGTTTTAGAAGTAGTGATGAAAAAATTTTGTATATATTTGCTAGTAAGCTGATTGGTCTATAGTTATTGATGTCAAATGGGTTCCCTTTTTTATGTAGTAGTATGATGTCCGATGTACACCATTGAATTGGCACTATTTCGGTTTCCAGTATCAGGTTGAATAATGTTGTAAGGGGGGTCAGTAGAATTGGTGCGCCTAGTTTCAAGGCTTCGTTGGTTATTCCATCGGGACCTGGGCTCTTGTCTGATTTTGCTTGTTTCAACTGTAGGTATATGTCTATTTCTTCTATGGGTGTAAATGCTTGTATGCTACCAGACTGATGTGAGTCCTTCGTTACGGTATTGTTTTCTCTTCGTTTATATAATTTTTGATAAAAAGTGGTTGCTTCGTGTATGATATCCTGTCTCGTATTGGTTTCTGTTTTTTGGCCTTTTAGTTTTTGTATCCACATTTTGCGTGAATTCAATTCTTTGAATGACCTCTTTGTGCTTCTAAATTTGTTTAAATTTTCTGTTATTATTCTTCGTCTATGCTCGCTATAATCCCTTCTGATCGCTTTGCTGGTTTCTTTGTATAGTTTGCTCAGTTCTTTCTTTGCGTTTGAATCCTTATTCTTTTTTAATGTTAGTTCACTTCGTTTGTTTATTAAATCTATTGTATCTCCACTTAATATATTGTGCTTTTTTCCTTTTCTATGGCTATCTTCGTGGCTTAGGCTATATAGTATGGCCTTTTCTAGTTCGTCGTAGTAAGATTGTACGCTTGTGGTTTTTTGTAGATTGTTCTCGATGCACGATTTAAGGTTATTTTTGTAATGTGTTATTTCGTCGTCAGTCTTAGGGATTTTAGGTAGTGGTTTGAAGGTTTTCCTGCTCCTTTTTGGTTGCCCCAAGTTGAGTGCTGTTCTTATTAGCCTATGATCTGTTCGGAATTTTACATTTTTAAGAACTTCATATTTTCGGATGAGATTAAACTAATGAGATAAAACTAAACCGCTGCGAAACTACGTTTCACAGCGGTTTTCTCGTTTTCGAAAAGTATTAACGTGACTAAAAATTATAATTTTACGACCGAGTAATACAGTACCTACCAAAGAGTAGTTTTTTTTTTTAGTTTTATGGAAATGCAGAAAAAAAAGTAGTGAGGTACCTACCTACTTATGGAGTAGGTAAGGTATATTTAGGTACTAATATCATATTAAGTAGAATAGGTGTAAATATCAGGTTTAAAAAAAAAACAAGGTTAAAACCTTGTTTTTTATTCTGACTCATTTTCGATGTAGCTAATTACCGCTTTTAAGCGCTTTTAAGTTAATTGTTGCAACAGTTTTCTTCTCATACATCGAGAATGAGGCTGTCGCAACAATATCTCGAGAATAATATTGCATTATAAATATAAAATATTGTTGGAATATTCACACTGTATCATCTAGCCCCAAAGCAAGCAGAGCTTGTATTATGGGTACCACATGACTGTTATACTACTTATATACTTTTTTCTTTTTGTAAATACTTAATAATTCATAATACGGACCCGAGACAAATACTTGCTTCATATGAGATCAAACAAATATTTGTCCGCAATTAGATTCGAACCCGCAACCTTCTGCGTTTTAGCCGGGCCTTGGCCCACTGCCACAGAAGTCGTCAAATATTACCCTCTACTTGTTACACGGTGATGTTTATATTTCAAGTTTTACATATAATATTATGTTAACGTTTGTAAACCCTAACTGTAAATTATTCTACGGATTTCGTCTGAATAAAAAAAAATGGTTGTCTGTAAACTCGGTTTACGAACGATAATTTTACGTGATAACGTCATAAGAAAACATTGATGAACCGATCTTGCCTCTCTATCGCTTGTTCCGCACTCTCGCTTGCACGCTCGGCTCAAGCGCAATTTTTCGTGCGTGCAGCCGGCGTTTCATCGATTTATAAGACGTTATCAAATCCCAAATATCAATATATCTCACATATAATCATATATAAAAAAAATATTATAATTTATAATAATAACAAATGTTTTTGTGCTGGTAACTGTCTACTAGATTTGGCCAAAACAGGTAGTAGAGCACTGTGGTCTAGGAATAATGCCCTTCCGTTCCTAACGTTATGGGTTGAATCTAGTCCTGCACAAATGAATTTTTCTGTTCTGAAAAATGTATGTTCGCCTTACCAGTACTCTCTAGTGAGGCAGGCCGTCGTATAACCTAAAAAGTTCAAAGATATGTGCACAAAAGGAGCTTTTGAGACGCACTTTAATCGTGTTACCACACACAGGTTCGAAATAATTAGTGACATTATAAGAAGACGAATTCAATTACAAATATCATAGTGTTAGCGTCAGGAGCAATCCTTAATAAAACTGTGCTCTAATAAAGATCACTTTGTAGACCTGTTGTCAGAGCTATCAGAGCTATATATAAAGCAATATGTGTGTACAATAAAAAGTTTTTCATTACTCCGAGGTGTAGATGATTCTCATCGTCTGCAAGTCACCAAATAGGCCAGAAGCTCTTTGTAATATTTAGAGCGTAAAATCACACGTCTCCCTTTCTACCTCTTTCGTTTCAGCGGGGTATTCTTTACGTGTTTGTTTTATGAAAGTGTGAGCAGTGTCAGCGCTTTTGTGTTATTTAAACGCACTCCGAGCTCGTGATATATTAACACCTTTGAATATTCACGACCCAAAGTCTCGCCGCTGAAGTCTTCGGGATAATCGGTAATGATCACTATGAATTAGAGCGTATTATTTTGATGTTTTTATTGACTGGCCTGTCAGCTCAGTTGGTAGTAGCTCTGCCTTCTGCGCTGTAGGTTGAGGGTTCGATTCCCTCCTAGGACAAACATTTGTCTGATAAACATAGGTGTTTGTTCTGTGTCTAGGTGTTATAAGGTATCATAAGTATCTATTTAAATATATATAAGTATTTTAACAGTCATCTGGTCACCATAAATACAAGCTTTGTATGAGCTATATATTCGATCGATGTACACAACACCATCTAGACCCTAGTTTGGGTTCAGATGGTGTTGTGTGCATTGATCGAAAGTTCTGTAAGTACGATTGGAATAGGAATGTTTTGATAAGTACTTGTGTATTTATACTGTTTGATGTGTTTTAGATGTCTAAGTAGAATCTATCAATGTCACCAAAATAAGTTTTTGTGAAATTGACAGATGTTTATTTGTTTATGATACTCAACAGTCAAACATCGTAAGAGCTTTAGGGCTTATCAAATAGGTACATGGGATTCTTCGTTTGTCATTTCATGAAGTGTAATAGCTCTGCTAATTGAATATGTTTTACTCGTTTTATTGCATGTTTTATTCAGTAATCTTAGCGGAATTTTATTGAATAAATTGTGACTACAGGACGGGTATGGACAATTGAATTAAATGTGTATTGTGGTGCAATGTGATTTGAACGACGAGGAATCCCAAGAACATTCTAGACGGCCATTCCGCGTGACGTCTAGAATTGACAATTGACCATCGACTAAGACTTTAACAAACAAATTGACTATAAGACATAAACACTTGACACTGGCAAAATTGGCATTAGTATGTTACATACCACAGAACAGAAAAAACTAAAAAACTTTCTGTTCTGTGTTACATACCATAAACAAAGAAGAAGAAGAAGAATAGGTACATTGTTTTATTTTGATTACCTAAATTACAAGTGTGATAATCTTTAACAGTTTGGCTTAGAATTAATTTTACCGCTGTGATACTTAAGCCATTGTTTTTAACTATTTTTATTTTCTGCACTGAACAAAAATGCATTAAGCTTAGCGGAGATATGTAGAAAAGTTGGTGGAATGCGGGAGCTATGCTGATTGCCAACTCTTAAGCTTCTTAATTCAGCTACAGAAGACTATTCACCAAGGACATGAACTTTTACACAAATAGCATAAATTAAGTCTAAAGACACCACTTTTTAGTCATTAAAACTAAACGAACGCAAATATAAAATATACTTTTACATTAAGTAAGTTGAAATTCATCACTACTTTTGAAACTTTTTGGTCAGGATTTTGTCAAATGTACAAGAAATTACATAAAGAAAATATTTTTTTTATGTTTTTTTCGCTTTCAACGTGAGTTCTACTATACATATTGATAAACATGGGTTTTACTCACGTATTATTTTGTCCACCGATACTGTTCGGATTCATCTAGATAATCTTCATCAGGGTGAGTTTTATCCGCGGTCCGCTCGTTGCCGATCGAGTTCACGGCTCGCACTGAACCATCAAACATACCCTGATGAAGATTCTCCAGATGAATCGATACAGTGACGGTGCTTCCATCGACTCCATACATGAGTGAAACCTGTGTTTATCAAAAAAATATTGTTTTTCTTACAATACAAGTCAACAGTCAAATTTGTTTTAGAATTTTGATATACATACAGATACATCTTGGAAATTATACCCTCATTATAATCAGACATATAAGTAACCGTGGTTTAGTTGACTTTCCTGTCAGCTCAATTGGTATAGTAGCTCTACCTTCTGCGTTGTAGACTGAGGATTCGATTCCCTCCCAGGATAAACATTTGTGTGATGAACATATGTGTTTGTTCTGTGTCTGAGTGTTATAAAAGTATCGAATGTATGTATTTAAAAATATATAAGTATTCTATCAGTTATCTGGTCACCATAAAAGCTATGCTTAGTTTATGTAGGTTGACTAATCATAATAACAGCTACCTAGTTTAAGATATTGATTGTTTCTAACTAGTATTAAGGTATTTTATTTTTCTATTTCTTCATATTTTATATTGTTTAATTAAACATAGGTAAATGTAACGCTTTGGATTTTTCTGTAATATTACTCCTATTTAAATAAACTAAATGAAACATGGCTAGAAGGTGTTGTGTGCATTGTCCAGCAATATTTATTTATTTATGTAATTAACATAATGGTAACCTTATTTTGACAAAACTGCGTAACTTAACACATTACGGCTACATCCATACAAACATTTATTTTTAGGTTTAACCAGTTTCTTGACGATGTTTTTCTTGATCACATCACGCATCAACTGTTGAAAAGAACTACTGTAACTTTCCCTAATGCTATTCCTATGGAAATCCTGATGTATTTGATACGTTCATGGATTTGAGGAAAGTGGAAACTTTGTCAGACTTATGCCAGATAGATTTACATTTGATACGAAATTTACATACAGAAAAACCATATTTGACGATGACAGAGGCGTAGAAGTCGACTGGCGAACTGCGACGAAATGCAGGTTCAATGAAATGATTTAAATTATTTAAATGGAAGATACTCAGAGTTTCTTGACAACATTGGTAGTGAGAATATCTTGTTAAATATCTTAAAACTAGCTAAATTAGGGTATAGTAGTCTCCTTCATTTCATATCATGGTCTCTTCAAAGACAGCAACAATTGTGAGATACTGAGAAACAGATTATATCTAGTGTGGGTATCAAAGGTAATTCATATTAGATTTTATCAGCAAAACAGATATTTAACAAATATAAACTTATTTATTTATTTATAATCTAGTATTATAAAAGTACCCATTAAGTTTTTCTTTTATATTTTAAATTCCATGTTTAGAATGTTTTCATAGTCATAATTTTAATAGTTTTAAGCTGTTTTACTTTCCTTTGTTTTGAGCGTTTTGGAGTCGAGACCCTGGGCCCATGGGGAACAGGAGCCCACTGCGTTTTCAAAATTATTTCACGGCGTCTGATAGATACGTTGCTAACCCAAGAGCTGGCTCCTATCTGGCTCTGCGTATTAGCATTGCCATTCAACGTGGTAATGCCGCCAGTATCTTGGGAACGCTGCGCTCTGGCAGTGATCTGGATCAGTTGAGCTATCTATAGATCGTTTTAAACGGTCTTTAGATAGCTCAACTGTTTCACGTGTATATTATATTATTGTATATTATTTTGTACATTTCTGTATTTTATTTCTGTAAATAAATGTATTGTCCATTGTAAGACACTTTTAAAATACAAATGCAACTGCAGAAACTCCAGCATAGAAACCTTCTTTATCGCTGTTTATCTTCGACATTGGATGGTTTCTTTTTACTCTATGTATTTTATATCGATTGTTCTTCAGAAAAAACTTTTTGAAAGAGTAATTTTTAGCCGGACATCTTGTATTCTAAGGAACACACCACGCCTATTCTAAGGCCTTCAACGAAACTGTACATTACACATACAATCTAGTTTTACAAGATTCTTTTTTCCTGCCCCTCAAATTGTGTTCAACTGCCTAGGGATACCCTAAATGTTTTATTCTCAAAGTGGGTAATTTAGCGTAGTCTTACTTTATTCAGCTTTCGTAAGAAAGTTCAACACATCAAGTTGTATGGGGTCTAATGACGGCTATTTACTTATTAGGCCATTAATATAAACCAAGTTTATTTTGAATGAACAAAATAAACTTGGTTTAAATAATGGCAAAGTAAATAGCTGCTCAGACATTTTAAAACTCTTTAGTTTTTTTGGTTTTGCAGCTCGATTATATAAATAAATCCTCTGACTTTGTTTGCTTAATTATCTCTCACTGCACATATTTATAACAAAGAGCCCCTCTTTTGAGATTGTATTTACATTTCAGTAGGTAAACACACCTCTTTATTTTCTGTTATATGAACAATGAACAACCTCTTTTGCTATTGCAATACGTTTGTTTGTATCCGGTTTTATCCGATTATCCTATAGCATTGAAGTGCACTTTGCAAATCTATAATTGATTCGGACACAAGCGCTAAAGGTCGTATTCCAGTAATCCCTTAAATTTTGGAGTTCTTCTTTGTTAATGGCATTTGACATAATTTTGTCAGTGTCAAGTATTTATATTTGTTAATAGTCAATTTGTTTGTTAATAAAGTGTTAGTTGATGGTCAATTGTCAATTCTAAGCGTCATATTCCACTAAGATTACAGAATAAAACATGCAATAAACCGAGTAAAAATATTAAATTAGCAGAGCTATTTCACATCATGAAATGACAAACGAAGAATACCAATTATGGAGTTTAGTTCAAACCCAAATTCTCTTCAACAATGATTAGTTCGGAGAACGTAAGTTTCATTTGTTAGACAAAATAAGGTTCTGATTTTTTTAGATTTTGTTTCGAGTACTGATTCAACAATGACTGATAACGCAAATGCTAATGAACTTCAGCTTATTTTTTGTCATTATTGGTAAATTTTAAGAACATTTTGATAAAAAATCCAAGAAGTTTGCATTATATTGCGATCACTTTATTACAATATTGAAATGTTATCAACTAATAAAATAATTGAAACGCTATTTTGCTAACGGAAAACAACAGTGTTTGCGCCGAGCACGCTAATTATAATACTAGCTATACCTACGAAAATAACATTTAATTTTGCATTTCGCGCACTGTAGTGTAGGTATTGCTTGAGGCAATGCTAAAGGCATCGTGCTTATTAATTACGTGTAGGTATCTGTTCCCTACCCGAAGACTGATGCAGTTACTTAATGTTGCTTAGGAAGTAAGCACCAGTTCCTAGTGTTTTTAATCTGGTGTCTATTAAAAACCAGGACTTGACTCCATTGTCAATATGCTCGCAAACAACTCGACTGTTTCTGTTAGTTGACAATGCCACAAACCTGTTTTAATTATGCAAAGATTAATCTATTCATCCCATAGAAGATACATTTCGCACCTTGCTCCTCAACCACCCAATCACCAGCCGAGACATATATGGTTTCCCATGGCTTTATCTTATTAAACCCAATTCTTTTCCCACTCAAAATTATGATTCTACTTCCTATTTCTACTTACAAAATGCCTCTAAAACAAAACAAGCATGTCTAACTCTACCAACGATGCTAGAATTGGTACTGGAGCATCCTCAATGAAATTTTCGTAGATGTGATAGATTTTCGTAAGAAAGATAGTAAAAAAACAGCGCCCGGACAAAGAACTATTGTCATGTTTTGAGGGATTTATGAGGAATCGGCACCAAAATTTACTTAGTATGCTAGAATATTTAAGGTGTAAAAGTTTTCTACCGAGCGATTCCACAAAGTAAAATACTGCTAATGGCACTGATTATCGGGTGTTCGGCAGGATGGAAGTTCTATAATAAGGTTAGTGCTGCTTGCTCCTGTGTATTACCTAATAAATATCATGGAATTTTATTGAAAATTATGTTTATTTCTCGCCTAGCTTTCGACTACGGCTATTTTTTGATTTCTGGTATTTCGCAACTCAATTGATTTCAAACTTGGAAGAAAAGCCGTAGAGACAGTGAAAAAATTTTAATGTAGGTTTTCTTCTTCTTCTTTCGTGTCAATTATCCCTCAAAATAATTAAATTTGTCTCAACCCAAATGTTGCTGCCGCTATAGCGGCGTCCGAGGCGGTCTTGATGTCAGCTCTTGTGCAATCGGAGGGGCAAGCAGGGCAATCAAGTAAATGAGACATAGTTTGGAAGGATGTATCTCAGTCGCACTGTACAAGTGACTCGTCCAGCATTCCCCACTTACACAGATCATTTACGATCATGTAGGTAGTATCGATATTATCAAACCCCATACTCGACAACCAATCTTGATTTTCTAACATTATTCTGTGCAACTTTATCGGGATAAAATGTTTAAATTTATCCCACTAGTCCCAGTAAAAAATACCTATAAAATTATGCATAACATCTCACAGACCCGCACAGTGCCCGAGTTTGAAATACTTAGTTTTAATTAAGTTTATTAATAAATTATAGGAGACCCTTGTCGTACTAAACCACTCTGACCCTGATCGAACAGTGCAAAACATTCTTGTCCGATCTGGATGTGTGACCCTTTTACCCACTTGTATACTTACAATGTGTCTTTACCCTTTTGCAATAATTGTTTGTTGTTACTTTGCGGTAATACAGAATAAGAACAAGTGAGTTTACAAATAGATTATCAAAACTCACAAACCATTTTTCGTAAAACGAATAACGAATTTTATAATGCTTAAATGATTTTAATGGAAGCTATGAGGGGGGGAGAGGCGAGACGAAATAAGTGTAAGATTTTTCCGTCACGAATTTCCGTCACGATCCTGTCTTTAGTGTAGACGGTTATCCATCCAGGGTGATACGTAGGAAATTTCAGTATGCTTATTTCACAACTCGAAAAAAAAAAAATATTTTTTTGTTGTTTGTTTCTTTGTCGAGTTGTGAAAATAAACATACCGAAATTTCCTACCATTCATTCAATTCATTAATTATTTCTGCGTTTCATTTAATTGCTCTCAGACGCTAGTAATTCATTCATTTGTATTTGTTAATCAATAATATATTACGTTTATCAATTATTACGATGTTCCTTCGTTGCAACCGAGTGTTCCACGATACTCACGCGTTTTTTTATTCGATCATTATATATTTTTAAATAACTTATGATATTTTATAACAGCCAGATACAGAACAAACTCCTATGTTCTTCTTCACATTGTTCTCACACACAAATGTTTATCTTGGGAGGGAATCGAACCCTCAACCTACAGAAGAAGCGCAGAAGGGAGAGCTACTACCAACTGAGCTGACAGGCCAGTCAAACTATGTTCTGCAAGTCATATAAGGTAAAATTCAATAAAACTGTTTGTAACTATTAAATGTGGGCTAGGTACTAAAAACATGATCATGGTATAAAATAATGTTAGTTTTAGTACAATCGTCCGAAAACAAAAAAGTGTTACCGTTGCCCCCGGTCTACCCTACTAAATATTTACGTACCCTAAGCCTATACCGCAAGCAAAGAGATGAATTGAATCGAATTGTTCACATTGAAGCTTATTATTATGTTTACACGAAGGTAAAAATAGAGCAACTCTTACATTCGCGTGCGAAAATAATGTTTCACAATTTATGAGCTCAATAAATTTGCAATCAATTGGAAACATTTTGATAGTAAATCAAAATAGGTTTTTTTGCCGGTGAAGTGTTCTTGAAATGTTTTCTATACAATCTGAGTAGGTAATAATAATAAGGCTAGGTACAATCTTCTATTCCGAGACTTATGTCCGAACTAAAACGCTTACACTTCGTCTAAATTCCGTGCAATTTGATAAACAAAGGCGTAAGCTTAATCACGCTTTGGGTTTGTAAATTTTACCTTATACAAGCTAATTACGAGTTCATTGAGCGTGCCGTACCGTAACAGCGTTTCAAAACAGATTTCGTGCCACCATGCCCCAATGACCCTTCATTACCTTAACTTACTAACATTATACATGATAGTACAATTGTTATAATCTAGATTAGACATGACTACACAGAAATACCTAGCAGAGTCGAGCAATTTTATTACCTCTGATATTTAATCTCCTAGTTGTTGTAACTCAAATCCTATCGTAGAGATCAAATTACTTTGGTAATTCAGATGTTCGTAAACGGCGATCAATTTAATGAAGAAGGTCTGAAGATAATACCACCGCGCCGTATTATTAATGTTCATTTCATAGCCCAATCTGTTTGAACTCAAACCGAATTCCATCAACAATTTAATCTTGGGTTAGTATGTTTTCCAATTTAGTATCAGTATAAAAGTATAGTGCTCTCAAGCGGTGAATGAAAACGTCTTGGAAGTCAGTATATTTTGAAGGTGTGTTCATATTTTTATGAGCTGTGATGGGCTTACAACCTATGCTCGCAACTTGTCACGTACGGAATACTATCTTCTGTGCAAAATGGGGGTATGTGTCAAGTAGGATGTGACTTCCGCTTTAGATATCTTCAGAAATCTAAGCCAGGATATGTGAGAAGATCTCCACGGAGCCTGGGGATTACTAGTCGTGAGTATATTTCATGTATATTTTTTCTTATAAACAATTTTTTCCATTATTAAATACATTCCTTCATATTTTTTTCCTATAATTTCTTATCTGTCTTGTTGACAAGTTTGCTAGTGTCAAGTAATTGTTTTGTTATAATATAGTCACAAATCGCAGTTGGTCTTTGACTTTTCTAAACGTCATGTCCTCCGTCTTCATCATCAGACCCCGAATGACAACCATAACCCATCTAGGTGTAAAGTTCTCATCAATTCAAATTACTCAAGCCCAAACACCAGGTAATTGCTGTAAATCGTTGAGGAGTTCTCTCGACTGTCTTTTGGCTCCATCATCAGATCGACATATTTATTAAATAGTAGTGCTTCAAAATACTTAATTAAAAAAATTAACAAACGCACTAGTCGACACTACGATTATCGAAGGTTCCCTTCTATTTCTCTGGGATGCCATCACCAGATCCTGGTTTCTTTATCATGGCAACCTTGAGATATCTCCTTTCCAACAAATAAATAATCATCAAAATTGGTTTATAAACGACGAAGTTATCCGCAAACACTCATAAAAAAATATAAATATACGGTCGAATTGAGAAACCTCCTTTTTTTGAAGAAGGTTAAAAAGATATTACTTCGAGAAATGACAAATGAAGAATCATCAGTAGATGTTAGTTAGGAAGTAGGTCGCAAATGTCAAAAACGAAAATGCATTTGAAGAAATTCCTTGGACTTGCGTTTTATCCAAATTGTTCTTAAGCTAAGCCTTAAACTCGTTAGTGCAAGTGGGGCTCAGTGAGGTACTTACAAATCGAATGCTCTCGTATGTTTCAAAATCCTCAAATCTAGGGATAAAGATAAAACGCGAGGCTTAGTACTGATTTGAACGTACGTGCTTACACGGAATAATTTCGGCATTCTTTAGCGCAGCTTTAGTAGCTTATCATAAGAGCATTTACTTTATAAGGATAATTTTATTCTCTACTGAGCAAAAGTTTACAAAATTATTAACTACGTAAATTACTAAAAATTTTAATAGTGAGTAGAGTCGCGGGTCATTGAATTATGAACCATAAGTAATTGACATAACTCACTCCACGTCTCTCATATAGTAGAAGCACTTTAATTTGGTAGGTCTTTGATAATCCCAATCTTTTTCATCGTCATCGTTAATGATGCATCTTCTATACATTTTGATAAACATGGGTTTTACACACGTATTATTGAGTATGAGTTTGATCTAAGGCCCGCTCGTTGCCGCTCGCTGAGTTCACGGTTCGCACTAACTCACCCTGATGAAGATTCTCTAGATGAATCGAAACTGTGTCGGTGCCTCTGTCGACATAATAATACGCGAGTAAAACCCATTTTTATCAAAATGTATAGTACAACTCATAAAAGTTTTGAAAGAGCATCTTCTTCCATATGCTTCTCTTTAACCTCAATAAACAAACATATAAACAACATCAAAGCTGTCTGCGGAAGACCAGAGTTATAGGAGCGTTTTAGTCTATACTGAGTGACGACCGATATTCTGTCATAACATTGATATACCTATTTTTATGTTTTGTAACATTAATAAACATTTCTCTCTTTTTTCTTCTATCATGAATTAAAATGGCTGTCTCTAAACAAAGTTAAAACAAAAGACGGATGAGCCTGAACTTCCTCACAAGTTTAGGGATTGAATAATTAGATGTCGTTAAAACTGTTGAGTTCGTTAAATTAATTAAATTAGATGAGTTCATAACTGTTACTCCTTCGGGACCGCCGGCTGCTAACTTTAGGGGTTTGACCAGTAAGTGTAAAGTTTAGAGGATTCAGTGATGAACACTTAGAATGCTGTAATGTTTACATCTTCATTTACCCATTTACCTACCTATTTACTTTTGCGATCGAGAAATCCAAACTCTCAGAGCAGCCCATGCACGCCACCGGCTAGGCCTAAGCCTAGCGCGCACTGCGAATTCTGTGGAACATTGAATCAGATGTAGGCCAACGCACTAAGTTCGTTGTAAATGACATAATTCAGAATAGACTTCATCTTCGTTAATGGCATGTGTCATAATAATGATAATTTTGCCACTGTCAAGTGATTGTTTGATTATAAAGTCTTAGTCGTTAGTTGATTGTCATTTGTCTATTTTAACCGTCATCGCGGAATGACCGTCTAGATCTTTTAGGGATTCCTCGTCGTTCAAGTCACATTGCACCATAATACACTTATAATTCAATTATCCTTTCTTGTGCTATGAAGTCAAAATTTATTGATCGAAATTCCACTAAGATTAATGAATAAAACATACAATATAATATAATATATAATATAATATATAATAATAATAATATTACAAGTGCTATGTTACTTCATGAAATGACAAACGAAGAATCCAGAATATACTTAAAATAGCGCGACCAAAATATTAACATTGACGCGGACCCGCGGCGCTGTGCCGTCCATCCATTATTCAATCAACTTCTAACTTACAGCAGAGGTATCGTGTTTATGCTTATTGGAATCATTTCAATAAATAAGTAATAAATAAGTGCATATTTTCCTGTCGGTAGTTTTAACATTATAAATGTATACTTATTATTGACCGAGTGAGCGCGAAGCGCGAGCGAGTTTCTGCGTTTCAGCTTAGGCAAAAATGCTTTCGTATGTCTGTCCGAACAGCGCGGTGTCATCGATTCAGTTTTTGGAAATTTTCAAAATGGCAGAGGTATGGGGATTGAAAACCTAAAAATAGTTATATTTCAGTCATTTTAAAAGATGTTCGCGAGGTCTACAGCTCACAGAGCCACTAGTCTTAATTTGTACATAATGTGTTTACAAGCTTATAAATATTATATCAGTTATTTATCGCACAAGTATTTGCTGCTGTATGATATGTTCGGCATTATTTATTTATATATTCTATTAAACTAGCAGAACTCTTCTTCTCTCTAACTCTTAAATATAAAAGTGTTTTTTATTAAATGTAATTATATATAATATAATAACTATTATTAAATTTATTTATTTACAAACAGATATATATCAAATAAATATACAATTACTTATAGATAAAAAATACATTTCAGTTCACTGACCGCAGGTAGAGTGCCCAAAAGGCTGGCAACGTTACCTCGTTGAATAACCATGCTAATCCTTTGTCCGAGGTAAGCACCAGTCCTTTGATCATTGGTCTTGTCCACCAGTCTCTTTGATAACTCTATATATTATTAAATATATATATTATTTCTTTATCCGTAGCATGGTGGGATTTTTAACGATAACATTCTTCATCGTCTGAGAGCATTGGCACTACGCACATTCAATTTCCGAAAGAAAAATCCGTATAACGGCTTATAAAACACTATATAATCCAAACAAAAACCTCTCCTGTTTCCTTCATATTTTTAATAATGTAAGAATAATTATGCTGATCTTTAAATATTGATAAATACTCAGGCGAAGCTATCACTAATAGGCAATTTAAAATAATGATTGAACACTTGAGTGGACTGGCCTGATTCAGTCTTTACTATATTTATGGGGATACAAACAATAATTAAATAGGTAGTGATTTGATGACCTCTGTAGCGCAGAGGGCCAAGACCCGGATGAAACGCAGAAGGTTGCGAGTTCGATTCTCTGAGTGTAAATTTTTTGTATGATCTGCGAGTATTTTTGGTAAATCTGAGTTTTTCTATGTATAATCTTTACAGAAAATATATATCAGTCATGTTGTCTTCTTACTTTGGGGCCAGATTATACTGTTTTAAATGTCAGGCATTATTTAATTATCAAATGTACCTATTAGCCTTATACCCTTTAAAAACCTTACATTTTAGTTCGTTAATACATAGAATAGCCTGTTTCATACAAAGTCAAAGCTAACAAACTTTGTGAGTGATGTGAACTTAAAACCCCAAATCTGTATCCTGTCCTATCTCTCAGACCCTTTGATTACAAATGAGCAAACTTTACAGTAATCAGCTAATCAGGACTAAAGACCCGCATGCCCATACGTTACCGTTGTGTATGTTCATTCACGACGTCTTTATATCATTGATTTAAAGTTCAAAACTTATCAGTTGTCGCTAAATAATGGGACTATGCACAAGGCTTGCGAAGACAGTAAAGCATAACCCACACCTGCGCGACCAAACCGACTGCGAAGCGGGAGCGTCTGCCACGTGGTGGACGCTACCCATACTTTATCTATGACGCTTTGCGCACCTACGCGACCACGTTGCACGTTGCATTGCAGACGCTCCCGCATCGCGTCCCGCTTCCCGCGTTCCTGACGCGCACGTTTGGCCGAACCTTTAGAGTAAGAATGACTAGTGGCTGGACACTAGTCTAGTGGGACCTGAGTTCCAAACCAATTTTACAGCATAGCAAAATAAATGTATGAGCTTTTAAGAGCCGCAATGACGTTTACAATAGACAAAATGACTATATAATTAATAGATTGCGTAAGGTTGGTAATTTTCTAGTGGTAGTCGCTCATCAGGGCTTAAAAGATCAAGTGGAGGGGGCAACCTTTTTTCCAGAGGTCTAGTCTATTATCTGGAGGGCTGCCCTGTAAAGCAGACGTACAACGGAGGAAACTCTTGCGGTATGTTATGTAATCTTCCCAAACCTATCATCTACGACCCGTTAAACTAAAAATACTTGCATAGTGCTAATTTAGACCCTGGATTTAATTGAATATGATTTTTTTCTCAGGCTTGATTTCGGATTTGCGGTTTTTGTTACTATTAAGGATATGGGTTTCTCCTTTAAATAAAATACTACTTATAGATAATGATTAAAGTAATGAAAGTATGTGACAACTATCGTTACACAACTATGTAGAAACAAAATGCCATCACTAGGGAGGGTCTGCCATTATTGATTACGGGAGCGAATATATTTTATTGTTGTGTACGACCGATGTTAATACAGTTACTGTCTTTCTTATGATCGTTAAGTTAGCTAGCGTAGCGTTAATGTATTGTCTGTCCTTGTCATGATTTTGTCAATGAATAAAGCTGGCACAACAAAGCAACCATTTTGTCTGGCTGCCACACACATTAGGATTAATAGGACAACAATGTAAATGTTTTGTTTCATGTTTTTATAACTTTTTTTGTATGGTTTTTGCTTGTATTTCAGCAAAATAGTGACCTTCAAAGGAAAACTAAGAATAGAAACAAATAGTGCATCCCTTGGTTTCGACTAGAAAAGGTAAATAAGTCCTTTATGGGGAACACGGTGCGCTTCTATAATAGGCTTCCTGAAAATTCAACTAAACTACCTGTTAAGAAATTTAATTAATTCATATAAACACTATTTTCACTCAAAACCGGATATTTACCATGATATCTGAGTTTTTCTATATATGATATTATGACTACCCTGTCAACTCAGTTGATAGTTGCTCTGCCTTCTGCGCTGTAGGTTGAGGGTTCGATTCCCTCCCAGTACAAACATTTGTGTAAAGAGCATAGGTGAATGTTCTGTTTCTGCGTGTTATAAGATATCATTATGTTATAGATGTGTATGTAAAGGATGATGTTGGTCTGATCATTTCCCGCTGGTAATTAATTAATGTAGTTTAGACATTGTGAGGCAGACGAACCAACCTCAAACATTTAGTTGTAATAAAATATTATGCGGGGACAGAACAACAGAACAATTAAGTAATTACCTTCAAATATGTAACTCGAAATTAAAATGTATAGATTTTCCTTATCAATTTCAAAAGTGTTGTGATTTTAACTGTTTTAATTCCCTACATTTGCAAACCATAGATAAACTATATGAAAATATTGTAAATATTCTAAGTGAGGCTGCCACTGAATCTAGACCGACACTGAAAAGATGTAAGGGTAAAAAAGTCGTGGCAGGGTGGAATAAGCACGTAAGTGAATCTCACTTGAGTGCTATGTCGAAATATTGTATATGGGCGTGGTACGGTAAACCAGGTTACGGCCCTGTTTATAACGACATGGTTAATTTGCAAAAGACCTTTACAAATAGGCTAAAGTGGTGTCAATACCATCAGGACCAAATTAGAATGGACCTGTTAACAAAACAACACTCAAAAGCAGATTTAAAAAAAATCTGGAAATGCACGTCTAAATTAACACTAATGTGGAGTGCTAGACTCCAGTGAGCATCAATGGTGCATCCACTCCTGTAGAAATTGAAAATCCTGTATAATAGAAAATGTTTTCAAAGATTATATTTATGTAGTTTCTTCTAAGACCATCTTACCGAGGGTGTGATACTGAGAACCGGAGTGCAAAGCGGATTAAAACATTAATTCTCGCTAAAGACGTCAGAGCCGCGGTTAATAAAATGACTGGAGGCAAATCGCCTGGGTAACATGGACTCAGTATCGAGCACCTAAAGCATGCTGGTGTCCACCTCCCTCGAGTACTCGCTATGCTTTATAATGTATGCAGAAGTCATTCTTACTTGCCTACCGAACTGATGCGGACTTTGGTGGTGCCAGTAGTCAAAAACAAGACTGGAGATATGTCTGAAAAGTCTAACTATAGAACCATATGGTTGGCTTCGATAGTGGCCAAGGTACTTGACAGTGTAGTGAATTCTCACCTAAATAAGCAATTGCGGTTGCACGATGCTCAATATGGGTTTCGTTCTGGACTCTCAACCGAAACAGCGATTCTTAGCTTAAAGGAAACTGTTAAGTACTACACGAACAGGCAGACACCTATGTATGCCTGTTTACTGGACCTCTCGAAGGCCTTCGATATGGTGTCGTATGATATACTTTTGAACAAGTTCAGATATTGGTACCTTTTTTTTTGACGAGGTGAAATCTGCTACCCGATTTCCAATGCACTGAGAGATGCAAATGAAATATGTGAGGTTGGCTGTCTAAAAACGACAGACGACTCACTAAAACTCCCCGGTGACCAGCCTCATTGCATGTCAAGGGGCTCCGGGATCTCCATAGGAACGCACCGGTGCCCCTCTCGCAAAGTGCTGCAGCCGCAGCCCATCCCAGGAGTGGCAAGCCACCCCCGCGCACTCTCCCGGTGCTTACGGCAGAACACGTCACACATGTTAACTGCCGCCATCTCCGAGCCCGCGAACGGATAGCCGGGAGCCCTCACTCCGACTACCCACGGACCCAGTGCACCGCTCAGTCCCACAAGAATTTAAAAGAAACTGCGAATACCGTGTGGCGAGACGTCAGCAAAGGAGATCCCATCTCATAAGCCTGCTGGGTGTATAGACGACACTTACTCGCAGAGTGCCGCCGCCGTTCAGAAGTAGTGGTACTGCGGGGTCCCCCGCCAGGCTTCTTTCACCAGGCAACTACACGCCAAGCTCAACCACTGCACCCTCTTTGAAGAGACGCTCGGAGGAAGCCCCCATCCCTTCCGCCGCTCGGTCCCACTAAAGTCTGACGACCCAGCGTATACCAAGCGGCCGAACGCTGACAAGGAGGAAAATTCCCCTAAGCCTACCTGGGTACATGTGACGACACCTGCTCACAAAGTGCCGCCACCCCTCCTAAGGGCCAATGACATGCCGGCGCCTTAAATCCTGCCGTCAAAGGCCCCCAAGATCACTCGGCCCACGGGTCTTCCCGACCCAGTGTGGGGATACCGAGCGGCCGCAAGTCAGAAAACGACATTGTGAGTGTCCCTTCCCAACAAGCGACTGGGAAATACAGACCACACAAGTCCCCGCTTCATTGCTTTCAGACGTGGTCCGCAGAACTCTGTCCTCTGTCAGAGTGCCTTACAAGACAGAGCTCTGCTAGCCATGGCCACAAGCCCTTACCTGGACCGCAGATGCTGTCATCTCCCCCTGCCGCATCTCACTGTGCCCTCTGCTATTCAGAGGGACACGTGGAGAGATCTTCCGTGTCAGGTTATTGGCCACCGTGAGATACTTTTTTAGCGTACTAAAGAAGTATCCCACGGTGTTACCAGGGTGCACGAGGAGGTTACCCGACCTTGCACCCCAGATATTCGTACCTAAGCCAGCGCAACCGAGTGAGGTGGGCAGGAGAGCTCTCGGACGAATATGGGCAGGAGTGTGGAGTGCGGCAGGGGGGGGTTGAGTTCACCTTCTCTCTTCTGCCTGTATGTGAATGCGCTTATTGAGCGACTCAGCAGCACGCCGGTGGGCTGCCATGTTAATAGGGTATGTGTTAATAACATTAGCTATGCTGATGATATGGTGCTGCTGGCTCCCTCAATAAGTGCACTCCGAAAACTTCTTGCTGTATATGAGTCATTTGCTGCATATATGCATGCTCATGGCTCACATACAATGTAAGAAAGTCAGAGTTCATGGTATTCAAGGCCGGCACCAAGAGTACGATATATGTTCGGTAACACTAAATGAAGTGCCTCTCAGAAGAGTGTATAACTTTAAATACCTAGGACACTTGGTGACTAAAGACCTAGAGGACGACGATGATATGGAGAGGGTACGCAGAGCACTGTCAGTCAGGGCAAATATGCTGGCCCGCAGATTCGCACTATGTTAAAATGCGTTGAAGGTCACCTTATTCAGAGCATAAAGTACTTCATTTTACTAAGCGAGTCTGTGGGTTAACTATACCCAAAAGGCTTACAATGCTTTGCGGGTTCAATTCAACAACTCGATTAGGTTGCTATTGCGACTGCCGCGATTCTGCAGTGCCTCAACCATGTTCGCCTAGGCACGCAGTGACACCTTGGAGGCCATCTGGCGAAAAAAGTCAGCCTCACTGCTCAGCAGAACCTGAGGGAGCAGTAATAGCATCCTAACCGCTAAAGCTCAAAAATTTGATTGTCCTGTTATGTATAAATTGGTCCAAAAGACAAAATCTATAATTAATTTTAAGTACTAACCCTTAGTTATAAGCTGACTAACACAATGGACTATGAAATTGTCTGAATAAATAAATTAAAATATAAGAATATATAAGTGTTCCATCACTCATCTTGTTACCATAATACAATGCTTAGTTTGGGACTAGATGGTGTTGTGTGCATTATCAAGCAATATTTATTTATTTATTTATTTTATTTATTCTGCTTCCCGATATTTCGGTTCGGTTTTGTGATCGCGTTGTTAGTGACTGTGAGACCGTACTACGGGTAATGATTGCAGTAAAAGACTGAGAATGAGGGTAGACCAATAACACCCACCCGCAAATACTTCAGTTTATCTCGTGATCATGGCGCATGTAACTGCCGAAATATAGGAAAGCTGCAAAACTCGTTCCCGTATCGTATCTCGTATCCCGTTTTGAGTGAAAACTAGGTATCACAGTATAAATAAAGGGATAAACAAAAAACAGTTAATTTCTACGTAGTTTATAGTTTATAACTTCAACCCAACTTATCTTTTCGGTAGAGCAATAGGTGTAGTTGCCTTGAATTTGACCGTTGATAAAATAATCATGATGG
This sequence comes from Lampropteryx suffumata, assembly GCA_948098915.1. Classification (NCBI taxonomy): domain Eukaryota; kingdom Metazoa; phylum Arthropoda; class Insecta; order Lepidoptera; family Geometridae; genus Lampropteryx; species Lampropteryx suffumata. Next base: position 15,829,536 of record OX402553.1, read on the forward strand.
TAGAAAGAGTAGTTTGGTAAACATGTAAGGTGACCCTCTCAGGTACGACTTCCGCACTTAACCGTTTCCCAGTGAATTACTGGAGGGTCAAGTACAGTCAACCAAATAAAGCGCCAGGTGATATTTTTCATTTACCTACCTGATATATTTAAAGTTTATAAAATAGTTAGACACCTGTCTATGAGTAACTAGGTAGACGTCTATTTAATATTTCACTTTCAAAAATTTGTGAGTAATCACTCTTGTTTTATATACCTACTATTGGTGATAAGTATATTTAATCTAACTAATATTATAAATGCGAAAGTAACTCTATCTGTGCGTTTAAAAGTTTTCACGCCTAAACCGCTGAACCGATTTTGATGAATTTTGTTATAGAGGTATATGGGACTTTGGAAAAGACTACTTTTTATGTAGGTACCACGCATGCGAAGCCGCGGGTAACAGCTAGTATATTATATACTCACGTATCGGTGCTTCTATCAGCAAAATAATATGTGAATAAAACCCGTTTTTATTAAAATGTCTTTTAATAATTATCTTTTGCACCTACATACATAAGCGTGCACATATAGAGCAAGGCATTTCAGGAAACCGGAAACCTAATAGATGAGAAAATAGGTTACTACTAACCGGAATATTAATATAAGGAAGACAATAATTACTGTGTAAAATAAATTTTCATTAATCGCAGAATATTTTAGTCACTATAGACGAAAATATTCTATACTAGCAGGTACAGGACTTCGTTTGCGCAGGATTAGTACTTTGTGTAATACTAACGTTCTATGCAGCGCACGCCAGAATAGCTCGCAGATGACAGATTTTTTTCCTACTTACTTGACAGTTATCGTTATATTTTGAACAATTCACACAATATCTTTATAAATTATAGCCTATGTGTTATTCTGATGTATAAGCTATATTATTGTAAAGTTTCATTCAAATGCATTCAGTAGTTTTTGCGTGAATGAGTAACAAACGTACATACGAACATTCGCATTTATAATATTATTAGGATAAACTGTAAGATTGTATTAAAACTTACGTATTTTTTCAAAATGAATAGAAAGTAATCAAAAGAAATGATTATTAAAGTAAATGAATAGCTTAAAACGTAATAATCAACCGTAATAAGTTTCTAGACAGTTTTTTACTACATCATTTAGTAAGTATAAGCTGGCGTACCTTAGTTACGAAGTTACATGCATTAGATGACCTCTGTGGCGCAATGGGCTAAAGTCCGGCTGAGACGCAGAAGGTTGCGGGTTCGATTCCCGCCGCGGGACAAATCCTTGTATGATTTGCAAGTATTTGTCTCGAGTGTTTCTATGTATAATATGTATGCATTTACAAAAACAGTATATAATTAGTAACAGTCATGTGGTACCCATAACACAAGCTCTGCTTACTTTGGGGCCAGATGATGCTGGTGTGAAATTTCCGGGATTATTTTTATTATTGTTAGAGCACCCAACCTGCTGGGCAAATTCGTAGAGAAGTATGGCGCCGGACAAGTAACGGGTTAGAAAGAGAAGGACAATATACATGTAGGTATATATAATGTTAGGTACTAAAAGCTTGTGCGGCGGCTTTGTTGCGTCTTTGATTTATAGGTTGGTTAGTACTTACATAAATTATTATAGTAATCTCAAGAAATTTAAGCTTCTTGTATTTTCACAATTAATAAAATTATACTCTTATAATATTACAATCTAGCCAAGAAGGCCAATGTAATTTAATTTAAGAATGTGTCCTATACCACTTTTCTTACTGTCCCTAGTTAAGGGATTACACTAACTCAAACGGCTTGGTTCGTTTAAGTCTCGCTATTACCTGTTGAAAAAAAAATAGGATTTAAATATTATGCTTTGTGTAATTGCGTCATTCAAGCACAAACGCTCAATTCTCCGTAAATGGTAATAAACTGTTTACGTCTTACTATTCGTACTTAATTACCATATAAGTGTACCATTGAAGTGTACTTAATTACCATTTAAAGTTGTTCGTCAAAAGGTAATGTACATATTTGACAAGCTCTGTGGCGCTGTGGGCGAAGACTTGGCGGAGACGCAAAAGGTAGCGGATTCCCGACGCGGGACAAATTTTTGTATGATCTGCAAGTGTTTGTTTCGGGTCTGGGTGTTTTTTTTATGTGTAATATGAATGTATTTGATGAAAATAAATGTGTGAGTGTTGTGGAACACTCGGTTGGAACAAAGTTTCTATCGTAGTAGGTATATTATTATTAATAAACATATTATATTATTGAATTATTAGCATCTGAGAGCAATTAAATGAAACGCAGAAATAACTATGAATTGAAAGAATGGGAGGAAATTTCGTAGATAATACATTTTTTCGAGTTGTTTCACAACTAAATAATAAACATTCAAAACAATAAACATTTTATTGTACATCATTCAATTCATCTAGGTCATTTCATTCGTTCATCTAATTAATTAATTCGTGTCACCCAATGGAAAACCGTCTATACTAAAGAAATGGTCGTGATGGAAATTCGAAACGGAAAAATCTTACACTTTTTTTCGCCTAGCCGCCATCCGCCAAGTCTGTGCCGTGCGATAACGAACTTGCCTAGTTTGCCTGAACTAGGAAAAAAGTGTGTCATGTGTACCCATACCCATAACACAAGCTCTGCTAACTTTGGGGCCAAATGACGCTGTGTTAAGTGTCCGGCAATATAATATGATATTACTTCATTAAATTTCTTAGTATACGGTTAAATTCTATCCTTATCAAAACACACCCAGTGCGCACTATCGCACGCCTAATATCTTAATTTCGCTTAATGTTCGAGGCGAGGTAGCATGACGGTATAACACCTACATGTATAAACAGGGTGTATAATTCATATGTCTAGGTGAGTACCTTTAGTAAATGTGATTAGGCGGTTTATTATGCAGCGTCCTATCTTTTAAATGACAGTATATTTCTATGGATTCTATGGCGCCTTAGACATGATGGCGGTGAAAATACTGCATTGTACAAATATTTAAAATCGTATATCTGAAACTGGTCGGGCATCAATGATTTTTTCTGTTTGCGTTATATGATGATATTATATGATATTAATGTTTTTTTCGTTACCAGTACTCTCTCAAACGATAAAGGAATTCATCGTGTGAAAACCGGCATCCCTTATAACCTATAAAGTTCAAAGACGAAAGGTGCCTCTGAGGGCACTTTAATCCTTTCAAAAATCTTAAAAAATCTGATAATTCTTTACACAATAAAATTACAATGACAGTTTCACCACACTACACCACTGACACGATAAGAAGAAAAAATCCATTACAAAAACCATGAGTAGTATTATTAGCATCAGCAGCAAACCCAAAAAAGTGTGTGCTCTCTTAAAGATTACTTTTAGGCCTGTTCTTTCAGAGCCGGATAAATTATGTTATGAAATGCACCAACGAATGAAAAAATAAAAAATAAGCACACAAAAAAATGCTTGTCTGTGAAGTCGGTTTACAGACGATAATTTTACGTGATAACGTCTTAAGAAAACAATGATGAATCGGTCGTGCCTCTCTATCGCTTGTTCCGCGCTCTTGCTTGCACGGTCGGGTCAGGCGGAAAGTGACACTTTTTCGTGCGTGCGTTCAACGATTTATAAGACGTTATCACGTCAAAAACCTTTATCCGGAAAATAAACCAGTGGTGATTGTGTTCAAAATGAACGTTAGAAATGAAATGTTACAAGCTTCAAATAATGTTCTATTGATTTTGAGTTAGTATAATTAAATTGGCGATCCTGGCGTTGTGATTAATTTAGTTGATTGAAATAGGCCATGCAATCCAATTAACTTTTAATATAAAGGAAACATTTGTTATTGATACATAAAACATACAAAATGGTGTTTTTGTGGACATGACTGATGTCCACAAAAACACCTTGACTGATAGATACCCTTGATCTATCAAAAAATATTAAGTTATATATTTATTGCTCATGATTCATGATTATCGATCCCGTGTTGTTATTTTCCTATACTTACTATGATTTTCACTTTCACTTAGTGCGAACCGTGAACTCGATCGGCAACGATCGGGCCGCGGATCAAACTCACCCTGATGATGGTTCTCTAGATAAATCGAAACAGTGTCGTGCCTCCATCTCCATTTGGACGACCTCTGTGTCGCAGTGGGCCAAGGTCCGGCTGAGGTGCAGAAGGATGTGAGTTCGATTGACTCGGGTCTGAGTGTTCCTAGGTATAATATGTATTTATTTACAAAAAAATGAATCTAAGTAGTATATCAGTCATGTGGTACCCATAACACAAGCTCTGCTTACTTTGGGGCCAGATGACGCTTGTGAAATGTCTGGGATTTTTTATTCCATCGAGAAAATAATTCGTCGCATACCATCCGGTCTTAAAAGGACCTACATTATTTGAGCCTTTTGGAGTCGAGACCTTGGGCCCACGGGGAAAACCAATCGCGTTTTCAAAATTATTTCACGGCGTTTGGTAGAAACATTTTGTGATCAAAGAGCTGGGTCCTATCTGGCCTAGAATATTAACATTGTCATTTAACGTGTCAATGTGTCTTGGGGACGCTGCGCTCTGGTAGTAATCTGGATCAGTTGAGCTATAGATTGTTTTAAACGGTCATTTAAACGACTCAACTGTTTTAAATCTTCTGTGCGTACTCCTCCTAAAGACTGGACCGATTTTTATGTTTTTTTGTGTGTGTTTAAGTCGATTCGAGATTTGGTTTAATTGGTTTATAATGGATTAGATTTACAATTAGTTTTTTTTTAACGCGAGGTCGCGAACGTGACAGCTAGTATCTTATTTTATTGTATGTTTTATTTTAGATATTTTTGGATTAACCTACGGAATCATCCAGTGTTATAGCTCGATATACCGAATAAACTTATTTTTAAGTAGAATTTATTCTTTTAAAAGATGACCTCATTTTGACATCCTCATTGGCCGTAGTATTAGAGGACAGCTTAAAGGTTTAGGAGATCTTAGGATGTGGACTCAGTGTGCAAAGTTGCATAAAATAGGATAAGAATAACATGCCAAATTAGGACAACCCAACGGGAAAATACTCATTTGCGAGTTTGGCTCAAGGCCCTCGAAATGGCCTGTTCTACATGAAATGTTGTCAAAAAATATGCGTGAGTGTCGTGGAACACTCGTGTCGTGGAAGTTTATAATTATTGATAAGCGTATTATATTATTGTTGATTAACAAATACAAATAAATGAATTACTAGTGTCTGAGAGCAATTAAATGAAACGCAGATATAACGAATGAATCGAAGGAATAGCAGGAAATTCATAATTAATATTTTTTTTCGAGATATAAAAATAAACATTTTAATGTACATCATTCAATTCATCTAATTCATTCGTTTATCTAATTAATTCACTCGTGTCACCCTCTACACTAAAGAAAGGGTCGTGACGGAAAGTCGTGACGGAAAAATCTTACACTTTTTTTTGTCTACCCCCATCCGCCTAGTCCGTACCCTGCGGTAAGGAACTTCGTTCCAAAACTATTTCTAGGTCTCTTCATAAACGATAACTTAAGTTACATCGTTTCGACTATCGTTTTGAACAATGAAACGATAGACATTTTTTTATCGTAATCCCACTCTAACACCAAAACATACATTATGATAATTTGAATTTAACAACTAAAATTAATGACAGTTAAACTGTATTCAACTAACATTTCAACAACGTTATTATTGAAGTGAAAACTTCTTTTAGCGCGGTACGCATATGTTTAGATGAGGTAAACCTCTGGACTCGCGACACCGTTACGAGACGCAGCTATAGTGTGTGTATATATCACAGCAACATATACCGAGTATAGACGTTTAGTTTGGCGTTTCGCCGTCGGGATCGTATCTTGTTTGGTAAGTTTCGGAGCATTAACTTAGCGCGGTACGCATATTTTTAGATGAGGCCAAAATAAGTTTTCACTTCTGTCGGCACTCCCGGAGCAATCCGTAATTTTTATTATTATTGTTATTATTTCTTTAGATCAAAATTATCGAAACCCGCGTTTACGTTCATGTGGCGAACTGTCTGTTAGAGTCATATTCCAGGGCGTATATTCGGCTTTCTGAAAATAATTGAGTTTCTAGGATCTGAATAATTCTGAGCTAACATGACTCAACATTTAGATCTAATGTGGAACGAGGAACTAATGTGAAAACTTTACTGCGTGGGTATGTTCAGTATCCGAATGAAAGAACTTTTGCCATTACACACCGCCAACAAGGTTTTTAATTTTTGATCAAAAACGTGCAAAAAGTAACCATGTGCCTGTTCGATTGTATTTGTGACCGACCTTTAGGCTGGTAATCTATCATTAGCTTTAGTAATTTGTTCTATTACAGAATATTACATACATTTCACCACAGCTTTGAGTGGCAGAATGGCAACATTACTTATAAATCCCGCGAACACGATATGTCAAGGCTATATCCAATAAACCGCTCTTTAGGGATCACATCACTCAGTGATGTGTGTATGTCAACTACCAAAACAAGCCTTCTGAACATTATAGATAGGTACCATCACTATAAAATTGTTTGCACAATATTTTTTCTTTATGAGTTTATCTTTTTGTGTAGATATTGCACGGTCATAAATTTTCAACTCCATAAATTCTCAGCAGTTCTCTGCGTGTTCGCTGTCTGACGCAGAACAAACCAATTTTTTAGGGTTTGAGGAATAAGTGAGGGTTCTGTTTGTAGCGATTTAGACTTCTGTAACTGACTTAAAAACGTTACACATTTATATATATATATATATATATTATTGTCGGACATTTCACTTTGCATAATTTGGCCACAAAGTAAGCAAAGCTTGTGTTATGGGAACCAAAAGTCTGATATAACTTAACTACTTAATTTTTTGTAAATCCTTACATATTATACATAGAAACACCCATACCCGAAACAAATACTTGCAGATTATTCAAACATTAGTCCTGCGACGAAAATTGAACTCACAGCCTTCTGAATTTCAGCCAGGCCTTGGCCCACTGCGGTCACAGTCACAGAGGTCGTCATATATGTCTGTTTTTGACTACAGCAATATTTTCTACATCTGACTATATCAATGGATATGTGTGGACTATATCAATTTAGTAACAGAAATAATTACAGAAATGTACGAAAAATACATTTGAAACAGTTGAGTTATTAAAGGACAATTTAAACGATAGCTCAACTGATCTAGATCACTGCCAGAGGACAGCGTTCCCAAGACACTAGTGGCATTACCACGCTGAATGGCAATCCTAACACGTTGAGCCAGATAAGAGGCAGCTCTTGGGTCACGCAATATTTCTACCAATTAAGTTATCTTTTATTACATTTTAAAAGATTATTGTATTGCTTCCAGAATCCGTCAAGACTAACTATCTGATGGATAGTTTACGAAACTAGGCATGAAACAAGAAATGTTTCAGGATTTACTTAGTTTGAACCTACGCGGAGTTAGATAACATGCTTTTCTGGGTTGATTGATCGAAAGACTGACTTCTCGAACTGGTTTCATGCATACGAGATTCTAACTACGTGAGATCCTATCGAGTTTATTATTATTTACGACAAGTAAGACAACTCAACGAGTTTTCGTTTGCATGCATCCCTTTAGGGTTGAAAACCCCTTACAACCTGGGGTTCAGGCTGTACGTTGTTTATGTGTTAGTGAGTCAGTCAGGTATTTAATTCTCTTATAATTGAATAGCTTCTGGCTGCGAATAAAAATTAGTCCACTGCGCCACAGAGGTTAGTATGGATATGGGTGGCGATCTTCCAAATATAAGAAGATCTTATAACAGTAAAAGAAGACTGACGTTACTTAGGCCCGTGGTCACACAACCAATAGTCAAAATATTCTGATTCATGTAACAATATTTACACTTAGAGATCAACTTGCCTTGACTACAGAATGATTAGTTAGTACTTGCCTTGACTACGGATCAAGAACCCCATTATTAGTATCAACAACCGTTTAACTGATTGTCAATTTATCCGTAGTCTTGAGAAAAGTATTGCGGTTTGCTGCGATATAAAGAGCGTTGGAAGAAAAGATAAAAGCTTTACAAAGAGTTGCAGTAATATTAAAGAAACAAATGTAGCTGCTACACGGAGAACGAGCTCTTTTTGTCTCTGCTATACACATTGAAAAGTCACAAGTTCTCTCATCTCTTCTTGACTTAAATGTATCTAAGGATGAGTTTATGTGGATAATTGATAATAACCAGAGCGCTCAGTGCTAGATAACGAAATAGCGATAGGCATTTTTGCGTACATCGTTTTAATCCCATCGGTAAATTGAGTAAAATTCTGTCCAAATACCACGTGTCAATTTGCGCCCATGTTTGACATCGTTGCAAAGAACAGCTGACTCAGTACTTCCGGCAAAAGCTACTTGAAATAAGTCGGTACAAATCAACTTACCATATTTCATCATGATTAATTCAGTCGTATATTCGCGAAAACGTAACATACAGTGACGCCTTCGAATTTATAATATAGTACAGAGTATGTGTATAAACTGTACGGAAATACAGTTGATACATATTGGTAGAGATACAGAGTCACAAAAAGCTTATTGATGTGTACCGTAATGCATCAAACCAGGTATGGGCAATGGGATTTAAATGATCTGTACAAACCAGTAGGGTACTGGTATTCTAAGATGCAGTAAGCGGTCAAGAAACGCCAAAGCCACAAGATAACTAAATTGGCTTTGCACAAAAGCTCACAGTGATCTAGCTGCTATTTCCTTGACTGTGTATAAATGGATACTGTATCAAACACGACTTTTCATTGGACAAATTGCGACGTTTAAAAGCACTCGACAATTTCATGCTATCGTTTTGCAAATAAGGACTTAGCGCGAAACCGGGTGTTATTCAACACTGTTTTTATCTGTGTCCTATTTTCTAAAATTTAAGCCAGTGGAAATTAATTTTCCGCGAAATGGATTCACGGTAAACGGTTCTATATTTATCATGTGACATGACGAATATGGAACAGTTTTCCGTGAATCCAAAACATTGGTAAGCGTTGAATAAAAGTAGACAAGAGGTGCGTCATTGCCAGAGAAAAAAAAGGAGTAGGCTCGCAATTCGACGCGCACATTACGTTATATCATAATTTTATTTTTGTTGCAACACAGCTTCCGCGTGTATTTTATCCTAGACAGTAAAGGTTAAATTATGAGATTGTGTTTACAAATTCCAGGAAGATTGAGCCACTCTCAGACTAATTGAAATATGTAACGCCTACACCATCTGAGAATTGAAAATAAACACTTTTGAATGATGAAACATGCTTTTGATAATCTAAAACGAATGATAATATAAACGAATAGATAATTAATCTAATACCTTTAAACGAGCAATTCTTGTATATATGTAGGTATATATCGGAAACGGCTCCAACGATTTTCTTGAAATTTACTATTCATGGTTTCGGGGCCGATAAATCGATCTAGCTAGGTTTAATTTTTAGAAAACATCGTTTTATCCGTGTTTTATACCGAGCAAAGCTCGATCATCCAGGTACTTAATGTTTATACAGCAAGAGTGGAATATTATGTGGAATAGCTTTTATATTAAATTCAGACACAGGATAAAAATACACCAACACAAAATATATACCAAGAACACCTGTACTTTGAAAAAGGGTGTTTAGCGCCCTTGTCAAAGTGTCGCTCTTGCACAAATGTACGGGGTATTACGCCCCCGACCATTTGGTCAGAGGACCATCTATCTCGTAAGTCACACGTTACTTGAAGTAGGGTTGTCATTCCTATGCGCATCTGTTAGATATGTCGGGACCCTACTAATAAATATGGATGAAATAGACATGTCCAATATCATGTGAATATCGAAAATCTGGTAATAGATGACGTGGAAATTTCTGAAGCTTGTTTAGTGTTAACGCACTTTATGGCTAGAATGATGATTCACTGATATTATCAGCTCATTATAAGTAAGGAATATTGTCTTCGTAAAATAAAAGACAATTGGTAAAATAATTTTCCTAATGCTCTCATACACACGTTTTAAGAGTACGTGACATCCCTAAATAGGGACTTAATAGAGTGTGTCCTTTATTTTCGTAGGCCCTAGTACTCAGTGCGAAATTAACCGTAAATGACGTTCTTATGGCAATGGTCCAAGGCTCTTGGATAATTTGTTTTTCTTTACTTATTTACATAGAGGGTGGACTTAGTACTCTAATGTACTTACTAGATAGTATTTGCTTTATGTTCTGACGTCAAGAAGTTTATCACAAGGAAGGGACTTACGACTTATCTGTGCCATGCATTTGCAATGCAAAGACGTTCGCAGTTGCCTTGACCTTGGTGTGTTGTCAGTAACTACAGAACAGTTACCAGCAGTATAAATAGTACTTAAGCTTTATAAACCAAACCTGTACTCGTACATTACTACAATAATCGCAAATGCAGTTAAGCTGAAGTTTATATAAAATACTAGCAACAGCTAGTTGCGGGTAACAACCCGCGACTTCGTACGCGTGTACGCGTATGCTTGTGCTATACGTTTATTTTTATTTTTGTAAGGAATGCATTCAGTGCATCTAAAAACATCTCATAAGTTTAATCCCCTATTTTACCCGCTTCGGGGCTGATTTTGCAAAAACGTTAAAACACGTATTTCTTTATTTCTTACCAAAAATAAAAATATGCCTAAATATGAATTTGCAGATCCCTAACTTAAGTAAATATGAGTTGCTCAAGCAAACTTTCATCCCCTATTTTACCCCCTTCATGGTTGTTTTTTGAGACTAAAAGAAGCCTATGTTCTTCCCCCAAATGCCCAAATCATCTTCTTACAAAATTTCATCAAGATCCGTTCAGCCGTTTAGCCGTGAAAACGTAACAAACAGACAGACAGAGACTCTTTCGCATTTATAATATTAGTATGACTGATCTCCTAAAAAACACTAACCTCCACACCAAACCCCATTTGCAAACGTACCCTTACAACTAAGCATCCTTCTTGTGTCGTGTTCCTCAATGCTGAGGGTCATGACCTCCGCGAATCATTCTTTGGACAATCGCATTCCACTTGCTTCGGTCTTCAGCAGTGTGTAGGCTTTCGTAGACGTTCTTGTTGGCGGTGTCCCGGATCTGGTCTGTCCACCACATCGGAATCCTTCCCCTTCGTTGCTTTCCCTGTCACCAGGAGCTTTCCTAGGCTGTCGTTCTTCCTTCTGGCCATGTGCCCGAAGAAGTCGATCCTTCGGAAACAGATCGTTGATAGCTTTACGGTGATTCCCACTTCACGCAGAATAGACAGATTAAGCATCACAACTAACCATAAACACCGATTTATATTGAAGTTTTATGTTCTTGTAATAATTAGAATTAGAATTACGTACCTCAAAAGGAAAAAAAACCTTAGAAATGATCTTCAGTTCGTTATTAGTCAGTCTGTCTATATCATGTTGGAATTCATATTAAACTTAGGTCTATTGTCCCTTAAAACTGTAAAAAAATCGACTACGGCAGCGGCGGAAAAATGGTTGGTGGACAATGGATTTTTTCTTAATTCTTTGATAAAGTTCAAATTTTTAATTTTGTCAATGCAAGCAAGTCTTGACAGACTTGATATGCAAAAAATACTTATTGATTTTTGATAAATACGGGTTTTAATCATGTATTATTTTGTCGATGGAGGCACCGACACTGTTTCGATTTAATTCGAGAATTCAGGGTGAGTTTGATCCGCGGTCCGCTCGTTGTCACTCGAGTTCACGGTTCGCACTCCAGTACAACTCACGAAAGTTATACTACTAAAATTGGTCTTTTGTTATATATATATAAATTTTAATCAGTAGCTTTGAAATTTTCTATAAAACAAAACAAAGACTATTGGGTACTTCCTTTTGACCTAGAATCGTGAAATTTGGCAAGCTACAAAGTCTCACAGCACTATATGTGCTCAGTTAATAATACGTGTTTGACTAATAAACAAACAGCCACATATCCACACAAACTTTCACATTTATAAAGTCGGAGTCAATTATATTTATTTATATAATATTTATATTTATAAAATAGTAACAGAAATGTACGGAATAATAAACAATTATAATATAAAACACATGTGAAACACATCTAGGACCGTTTAAAACGATCCATACTCAACTGATCCAGATCACTTCCATTGTCATTGAACATGGCAATACCGCTAGTGTCTTGGGAACGCTGCCCTCTGGCAGTGATCTTAATAAAATAGAAACAACAAATGGCACAGTGAACGAAATAAAATTACTGATGCGACATCTACGAGCCCGATAATGGCTGACACATGTCTATAAACTTATTTACTAGGCCGGTAAATATTCCACGAGATATATCGTGTCACGTACTATTACTATAACAGCTAATATTCTCCGTGTAACGTCAAGTCTTGTGAACACTATACAAGAACATTGTCAAAAACATATTCTTTAAACATGATTATGAAAAGCTTTATACAGTTAAGACAATTACTATTTACCGATGATTGACGTGAAGTCTATTTGATGAACTAGCTAACTGATAATTTACTTAATAGAAGTCCTTTCACTATAATTACTGGGGTTATAACTTAAAACACCAAATCAGTGAATAAACGGTAATAATTATTCGCTGTGAGTCCTTACGCTATATTATTTCAATAATTACATTTGAAACCACTATGCTGAATGCCAGGTAGGTGACGTGACGACTCCGGCTTGCTTACGTTTTGCAGAGCACGCAAAACGTGACAAGTAAACAGTCATATTGTGCAACTATGTTGCTACAACTATACAGACCACACAGACAATAACTAGCCTGTCAGCTCTGTTAGTAGCTCTGCCATCTGAGCTGTAGGTTAAGGGTGCGATTCTTTCCCTTGAGACACATTTGTGTGACAAACATAGATGTTTTTTGTGTGTCTGGGTGTTATAAAGTATCTGATATATGTATTTAAAAATATATAGGTATTCTATCAGCCGTCTGGTCACCATAATAAAAGCTATGCTTAGTGGGGCTAAATGGTGTTGTGTGCATTGTCCTATGTATTTATATTATTTTATCAACTTGAAAATATGTTTATGCTATCAAAACTCTTTTTTTTTATTTTGTTTATCATCATCATCGCGTTAAGCTTGTCTCATACTATTAAGTTAATTATGTATAAAGTGATCTGCCTTAGACAGTTATTAATGGTACCTCAAAATCACATTAGCTAACGGGGTATTAAAATCTGTACTCTCTTTATTCATTGACTAGCTTTCCGCGCGCAGCTTCGCCTGCGTTAAAGATTTTTCCCAGGACAAACCAATTTTCCCGGGATATGCCTGTCACCCGGGGATAGTGTAACTTTCCAACGGTAAAATAATTTTTCAAATCAATCCAGTAGTTTCGGAGCCTATTCAATACAAACAAACATACAATCAAATATTTCCTCTTTATAATATTACTAGATGTCCCGTCCGCGAGTTCGTCCGCGCGTTTTAAAAAAAAAATCGAATTGTATCAACTGCAGCGCCATCTGCCAGGCTGATTTGTGAATCTAAACCATCCAGGGCGCCACCCAAATGCATACAAAAAAATTCATTCAAATCGGTCCAGCCGTTTAGGAGGAGCTCAGTAACATACACACGTACAGTAGAATGATATATATAAAAAAAGATAAGTAAATAAGTAATAAGTATAGGCAAATGACAGTAGAATAAATGAGAAAATAAATAATATTAATGGATATTTCCTTCCAGCATCATCTAGCCTGAAACGAATGACTATAACAAAATTAACGCCACATAAGCTTATTATGTGATTGTAAAAGATAAGACTAGGTTTTACAGACAAAGAACATAATCCCAAAACTCGCTCCTATATAGAGGATTATATAACACACCTGTTGATGTGCTCAAAGGTTCGCAAACTTGTAAATTGCACGGTACTCTGACTTCAAATCAAGGGGTAAACTTTTTTAATAAATTGATGGATAGAGGCTTACTCTCTGGCTGCTTAATTGTTAACTTTACCTTGAAACTTTGGCACGATGTTTTGATACGTAAAAACAGCGAAGTCTTAAGTCTCAAAGTTTGTAAAGTGTGAGCAGCTGAACTTGTTGTCTTTTTTATATTTTGAATAAGTAGATTGTATAGCTACCAAACTATATAACAATTTTTAAACATAGAACCTTATTTTCATACGCACTACTGGTGAATGTGTAAACATACATCTACCGTAACGTAAGTATTCGATCGTTCGTATAAGTTTCAACAATACGCTAGTATTTTCAAATTAGAGCACGGAAACTAAATCCAAAGCTAAATGGATTCATTCGACGTATTCCAAAGCAAAATTCTACATTAATTTGGTTTTCCTGTGTTATTTTGTGTTATTGGGTAATCATAGCGGATTTTTGATCAATAAATTGATACGTCTACGTACACGATATTAATAATAATAAAAGTACTTATAACTTATAAAAGTACACAATAAAATTATAAGTGTAATATGTTACAATGTAATTTGTACGACGAGAAATCTAAAGAAAATTCTAGACAGTTATTCCGCGATGACGTATAAAATAGACATATGACGATCGACTACGATTTTATACTTCTTCTTCTTCTTCGCTAATGGCATGTGTCATAATAATGTCAATTTTGTCTGTGTCAAGTGTTTGTAGTGTAATGACAAAAGGTAATATCTTGTCGTTCGTTATTTACATATATTTTATATGAATGGTGTCTTTCATATAAAATAATTACTTATACGGATTATATTTGCTCGAATCACAAACACAAAGCTTTTTTTCCAATTATTCACACCCGAGTCAATAAATATAGCTCTATTTAAATAAAAACACCAAAGTTACTAATACAACTAGAGATAACTCGACAAAAATAAATAATATCATATGATATGATATGATAGGAGCACAATATTTGCTTCGCAAGACGGCCAAAAACAATCCGACGATTTTATAACAAAATAAAATCACTTAACATTGGCAGAAATTACATTATGGGATGAAGAAGAAAAAGCTAAAACATGATAAAAGGAAGCCTTATTAAAAAAAATTAGAGTTTCTCATTCAGTTTGTATTTTCAGATATTTTCACACAAACCGATGTAAATTCGATTTATTTATTGCTGTTATTTTAAGTGGTTATTTTTTAATTTATGTTCCCATCAATATTTGTTACTTGTTGATTTGTTTTGGTCGTCTAACTAAAAGTTATGTTTAATATTAACAAGTGGTCGCCCACAGGTCGAAATTCGAAATTATTCATGTGTTTTTATGCATGTTATTTTAGCATTCTGCTCTCCTTCTCTATATAAACTAAAATGTGCGAAATTTTAGACTCATCCTAAAAAAGGTGTACATAGTTTTTGCTTCACGTATTAATATATAGATTATATTTTTTTATATTACTAGCTGGCCCGGCAAACGTTGTTTTGCCATATAAATATTTTTCGTAGAATATATTTTTTTTTTTCATAAAAAGTATCCTATTTTACTTCTTATACCTCCAAGAATATGTTAACAAAGTTTCATGATGATCGGTTAAGTAGTTTTCGCGTGAAAACGTAACAAACAAACTTACATTCACATTTATAGTATTAGTAGAATGTAGGATTAGGATAGGATGTGTTTTGTGTCTTGTCACGGTATGACGTTACCCTCCTTGCTCGGCGCTGTCTGAAAACCAGCGCTATTTTGCAATATGTGAAGTAGCATAGAGCTGAGACTGGGCCTTTTTGGCAAACACAGACTGGCTTGGTGCTGGGTAAGTACACGTACTCCTATTTTTTATTTTATACCCATGTCCATTTCATTGTGACCCTGCTATTTTATGTTATTTTTATCTGTGTGTGTGTGTCAAAATAAACTTATTTTAATTCATTTTTTTTTCATTTCATTTCATTTTTTCATTTTAACTAGTATTAAAATTAGTGGACAATTTACACAACACCATCTAGCCCCAAACTAAGCGTAGTTTGTAATATAGTGTCCAGATGACTGATGAAATACTTATATAAATTTATGATACTTTATAACACCCAAACACGGAATCGTACCGTCAATCTACAGTGCAGATGGCAGAGCTACTACCAACTGGCAAGTCATTTAAATTGCATCTCAAACCGAAATCACAGTTGGATTTATGGACTAGATATTATCTATATCTTAAAACTAAGGGACAGTTAATTGAAGTGGAACTATGTAAGCAATATTCCACGCGAAGACACAAGCGTTCCACTTGTAACCTAATAAAGGAGTAGGTAGGGACAACTACTTTAGTAACTTTACGTCAGTATCAGAAAATAAGAAACTTTGAACGAGGTCCAAATATCAGTTGGAGTTTTACCATTTCATATTTCGTCTTTTATTTGAACCATAAGCATCCAGCATTAAAACGGGGCAGAATATTTGGTCTGAAATAAAAGCTGTAGTTTGCAAGAACGTATTCAAATTCAAAATCAAATCCAACACAAGAATCACATCGAATTGTTTTATTTGTTTCGTGAATTTTGGTGCCAATAATTCTTAACCCGAGAAGAGCGTTTAACGTTTTGGTTTTTCGCTATTTATTTTATTAATATTAAATTACTGTAAAAACACTGTTCCATATTGAGACTCAGTATAATTTGTAAACAGGAGACCTGGGGCCCACTTTCTTATTTATAATAGTAACGCTTCTATTCCAATCTGTCTATATTTAAGCTCTAATTGCATTTCAAGAATTACTAAAAACCTATTCTGGTATAACTATAGCCTAACAAAAAAAAACATTCAATACAATAAGATATGATCATTCGAATTGGAGCATCTACTGTTGTAAGGGAGGTAATTTTTTATATAAATGACTATAAAACGGTATTTTTTTCATTGAATTACATTTTATTAATTACATCAGAGCACATGTATTTCATTCAAAGTATTAAGTACAAACATTCAAATATAATCAGTCTTTCAGATATAAGAAAATCTACTAAACCCTGTGATAATGCATGGCTTCATGCTCTTCCCTCAGACAGTTAACCGACACGTTTGAAAATAAACTCTCTTTTACTGGTGTTTCGTTGTTAAGTTAGACGATGGATCATGCAAAAAAGCGCTAGAACTAGGACGAGTTTGTTGCCAATTTTTCTCGGGCTTGGGTTAGGCAAAATTGGCACCTAAATTCACCTAGTATGTAAGACGTTTCAAAGTGATACTTATGATAAAATATATAGGTATTTGATAAAATATCTTTTGACTCGACTTTGACTTTGTCAAAAGTGCCCAAACATCTCAGTGGTTGGGAGGTACGTGCACCCCTATTTTTTGGTTTGTACATTGGATCAGATTAAATACGCCTCATATCATATAGCACAATCATATTATTTAACATAACTATAAAGTCAGATTAGTTAGATAGATAAATAAATACACATACTACACGTAAATCCAGGCCACTGATATAAAAAAGAGCATCTAAAAGCTTCTAAAGTTCTATTACCAGATAAAATTCAATCAAGGTTCTCTGTTTCCTATAAAAGGAGCAAATACTTCTTCGTTTTATACGTACGCGTCCGGAAACAACCACTAGGAAGCATATTGGAAACAACTTTATTCAATATGTTCCCTGAGACGTTTATTGATATACTAGCTAGTTCTATTAGGTAGAGTCTGAACAGCATGAGTAGAATCGTGAGTCATTGCATTTTATGTCTTATATCATTGACATAAATATCACCAGCGACACTTCTGTTATCGAGTCTCTAGTGGGCTGCAATGAAAAGCAATTGAAATTGCTAGTACATTGAATGAAGATCCGATTACTCCCTTGTAATAGCTTCTAGTGTAAGCCTTTTAAATAGTTAAACCAGAACATGCTCGGCCTTAATTTATACTTTTACGTAGACCTCTTAACTCGAACACTGTCTAAGCACTGGTCAAGATTCGTCCTGTCACTATCTTACAAAATGGGATGATACTATTTGAAACAGTGATTAACTCAGTTATTAACAAGCAGTGTGAACCGTGAACTCGAGCGGCAACGAGCGGACCGCGGATCATACTCACCCTGATGAAGATTCTCTAGATGAATCGAAACAGTGTCGGTGCCTCCATCGACAAAATAATACGTGAGTAAAGCCCGTGTTTATCAAAATGTATAGTACAACTAACGAAAGTATTGAAAGTGAAACAGTGATTAACTTTTGACAGGATTCTTCATTTGTCATATCATGAAGGAACATAGCACTTCTATATTAATTATTTTTCTCGTGTTATGGCATTTATTATTCAGTAATTCAAGCGGAATTTTAATCAATAAATTGTGACTTTAAAGCACAAGTTTAACAATTGAATTATATGTGTATTACTTTGCAACATAATAACGACTGGAACTACGAGGAAGCCCGGGAATGTTCTAGACAGCCATTCCGCCATGACGTTTAGAATAGACAAATGACGATCGACTAAAACTTTTCAACAAGACAGATGCCATTAAAGGAAGAAATGAAGAAGAAATTTTTTTGTCCGAAGTTGTGAGACGTTTATAGGTAAAAAGGGCTGAGTTTTAGTACATAAATTCAACAGCATACTCACTACTTTCTGTCCTTGTCAGTCTATCTATCTAATACCTTTAAACGAGCAATTATAAATAAATAAATAAATAAATAAATAAATAAATAATCCCGGACATTTCACACAGCATCATGTGGCCCCAAAGTAAGCAGAGCTTGTGTTATGGGTAACATATGACTCATATACTACTTATATACCTTTTTTTGTTAATACATATTATACATAGAAACACCCAGACCCGAGACAAATACTTGCAGATCGTACAAACATTTGGCCCACGGCGGGAATCGAATGCGCAACCTTCTGCGTCTCATTACATATTACATATATTTCATTTAATTTCTAATGTCAATTAACATGGCAACAGATTTTAACGCTATATTATGAGGCTTACAAAATCATTATGAGTGATTAATTGTTCTTATTTATAATTGTGTTTATGTTCAAATTATACAGATCATTCGCCCGAATACTTGTACATTCATAATGAAAATAGTTTTCGCGACTTTAATCCCGTAGAGTGTTTCAATATAATTCCCAGCCGTACAAATTCCAGCCAAAGTTTTACATATTTTCTCTTAATTGACTTTGTAATTCGAGTGTTTTACTAGTGTTGATGAATTAACTTTAGAAATAAGGGGAATCAAATTGAAATAGCTTCGTATTTTGCACCGCAAATCATCTCAACTTTTGTTTTAAATAGTTTTGAGTATTTTGAACAATTTTTGCAAATTCGTAGGCTTTTTCACGTTTCGGAATATTTAGTGACAAAATTTTATCAACAGAAAACATGTGGTAATGAGTTCACCAAAGGCCCGACATGAACTGTTGAATTCTCTTCAAATAAGGGACTGAAAAGTATAAACTTTTGGGCCATGTAAATGTGACTGTGGTTTCTGAACAAACCGTCAAATGAGGGACGTATAATAATAATAATAATAACGTACTATATTCAGTAATTATGTGTTTACAAACATATAACTAGGACATGTTATTATAATACACTATTCTGTTCTAAACATTTTAGGTTGTGGTAAGTTCGTAATATTCATCGCAAAGTCAAGTCACGGCAGATTAGTAGTTGCTTTTCCAAAGCGGGGCGTAGGGCTTACTTATTGAGAAGCTAAAGTAAATTTTAACTTATATAGACTAAACTATGCTATAAATAAAATACTTTATTGCACACCACACATACATTGGACTGTTATAAGAAACAATGTTTAGCTACACGGTAGTACAATGGGCGTTCTTATCGTTAGATAGCGATCGCTGCCAGACAAAATAATACATTATGAACAATTAACTATGCTAAAACTATATTAGACATTAAGATTATTTATTTTCAGAGCTTACCGTTATTTTTTAGCACTCAAAAAGTAATGTTTTCGAATTCTCAATCATTATAAGACATTCCACTGTTGGACATGATCCTCCTCAAAGACTGGAGGGTTTTGCCATAACCAGCACACTTGGCAGGCGGTTGGTGATCGCAGTATTGGTGTGAGACGCTGGTGCCCATCCCCTGGTGTATATTATTCCCTTAGTCGCCTTTTACGACATTCTTAGGAGGAAATGGAGGGGTCCTATTCGAATTATTTGAATTGGTGTTTACACACCACCTAATTAATAATTGGTTATTGTATTACGTGCTGGGTTAACTAGACAAATAAATTGGTCGCAATTTTCATCAAACGACCGACTGCCGTGTTGTTGACTCATTTATTACTGAGTGATCTGCTACGCGATATTCTACCCCTTATTTACCAAGAAGCCGTTTCTGAAAGCCCAATAAGGTAGTGACAATTAAATAACAAACATCAAACTTGTTTTATATATTCTGAGTAACACTATTTGTAGACATCGATATAAATAGGTATTATCGATGTTACAAACGATGTTATCGATGGACCTACTACAAAATAGTGTTGAGTGAATAAAAACATGTTTTAAGAATTAATCGAATACATACTTAGCTAATGCGTTAATTATTGTAGTAGCTATGGTAGTTATAAGATGGATCATGCAAAAAAGCCTACCACTACCATACTACCATACAAGAGAGTTTATACATTTTAAATGCGTCGATTAACTGTCTGAACTGAACGCGGAAAAATCACGGTCGTTATTTTATTACAAACTTTATCATAGTCAGGTCTCGCTCCTTGCTTCCTTGAGTTTAGGAAACTCAATCCATCCATCCATCCATCTTATAACGACCTGGACGAGTTTCTTGCCGGTTCTTCTCGGGCTTGGGATTGAAGGAATTGGCACCTAAATTCACCTAGTATGTAAAACGTTTCAAAGTGATCCTTGTGATTGTATTGAATAAAGTATCATTTGACTTTGACTTTGAATAATACATTATGAACAAATATCTATGCTTAAACTATTTTAGACATTAAAATTATTTATTTCCAACGATATATTTTCAGAGCTAACCTTATTTTTCAGCGCTCGAAACGCAAAATTTTCGAATTGGTGTTAACATATTAAACATCATTTAATTAAAAAACACACCACCTAATTAATAATTAGTTATTGTATTACGTGCAGGGTTAACTAGAAAAATAAATTAGTCCCAATTTTCGTCAAACGGCCGACTGCCGTGTTGTTGACTCATTTATTACTGAGTGATCTGCTACGCGATATTCTACCCCTTATTTACCAAGAAGCCGTTTCTGAAAGCCCAAAAAGGTAGTGACAATGAAATAACAAACATCAAACTTGTTCTATATATTCTGAGTAACACTATTTGTAGACATCGATATAAATAGGTATTATTGATGTTACAAACTATCATGTACCTACGACAAATAGTGTCGAGTGAATAAAAACATGTTTTAACAATTAATATAATATATACTTACCTAATGAGTTAATTAATGAGTTTCCAAAACTCAAGTAAGCAAAGAGCGAGACTATGATAAAGTTTGTAATAAAATAACTCAACGCGGAAAAATCACGGTCGTTCATTCAGAACCACGTAATTCCTCTTAATTCCTGAAAGGTCACAAACCACAGAACGCTATTTACGCCAGCACCGCGCCCTTCAAGTAGATTGTAAGAGCCATATCCTCATAAGCTGAGCGACGAGTAAAGAGATTAATCGGACGTAGTTCTCATACTAGAACCAACCCTTGCTTTTAATGCAATTTAGTTACTCACACAGACTCCTAGACCTAAACTTATGCCGACTCAACACAAAAATACAGACCTTGTGAAGCATCCGTCTACATAGTGATTTTTGAAAAGCTTTTCAGAAACATGCTAATTTTCAAAATCATCTCAATGTAAGTGCGCTAACTGGAACCATATCACATGGTAACTACGGATTTTCATCATTTACTCGTACTTTAAGCAAACTAAACTAAAATTCGTGGTTCAATCTCTGGATTTAATCATCAAATTAAGTAATATTGCGCAGATGGTTCTGGTATATAAAATTTGTATAACAAGATGTTTATCGAGTTCTAGTTAGGAATTATGTTTTAAAGTATCTAAAAGTGCATGTTGGTTTATTTTTAAGCTAAAAGTTTTGTCGCATATGTATGTATTAAAGTGATCTTATTGTCTATCGTTTATTTATTATTTTACATTTCAGCCAGACATAAGCTAATAATACCGATTGAGCCAAAGTAAGACAAAGGTTCTTAAATACAAAGATTGGTTTTCTAGTATATTTCTAGTTTTCTAATATTTTATAAGTGATTATAACACTAATAATTTGATTTGTAAATATTGATGTACTTATTTAAATAAATATTGAACACGAAAAATATTAATATTTCATTACAAAATGAAACATAATACTTACTTATATTAGTTTGTTCAATAACGTTTAACTTGCTAACGTTACCCACAGTTAATGCACACAATGGCCTCAATTCTGTTGGCACCAACCTAACAAATTTTAGCTAAAATTAGGTTTAGAACTGTCAAATGAAACTTTAGTATTCTGCTGTTACCAAATTATACTAATTTAATTTTATCTAATTTAATTAAGCGTTCCTAATATAGTAAGGTGGTACCAACCAAATAGGTTTTACAAATGTTAACTAACTAAAATATATTTTAGACAATTCCTAATTTTAGAAATGAACCAACCGAATTGCCACCAATAGCGCGAACCTATACACCCGCCTTCGTAAAATAGAACAACTATACGCGATGCAGTCGAGTCGATCGGGTATTTCCATGGTAGCGAACTATCGACTTTGACTATAGCTATGATTTAAAGCAACACAGATCATTAAGCACTATTCCGAAACATACATCGTTTATGATATTCCTTTAAAATCCCAAGTCCAAGGCAATTTTTTTTTATAAATATAGGTTAAATTAGATTTGTTCTTTCTCCTACTTTGGAAGTCATCTCTGTCATTTCTAAGGAGATGTTGTTATACCCAAATGGACTACTGTTCGAGTTTAGTCACTTGTTATTGTTATCAATGCTATCAAAGAAATCAAGTTATTTAAGTAAATTAAGTTATACCTAGACATAATATTGGACGTGTTTTATACTCGTAAATATTAATTTTCTTTTTGTAAATAAGAACTAAGTGTATACATACTTATCGTAGACTTAGAACACCACCAATTTTTGTTTCAATTTTCTATGTACAATATATCTATCTAACTACATTCGATATAGTTATGTAATCGTTTTATAGTTACATCCCTCTTGCAATAAGGAATCATGCCACAAAAATGTATATTGCAAAAAAAACTATATTTTGTCAAATAATACTGTCTAATTTTTCATAAAAATAAATAAATTAAAGACCCTACATCAGCATAAATACTCCACATAAGACAGTAAAGTTTTTACTCTAAAGTTTCCGTGGAACTTTCTGCAAGAGCCTAAACTAAAAATCCAATTATTTCAAAAGTGACTTCTTGTGGTTTGGTTCTGGTTTGCAGAACTACGTTCATCGTGCCTCGTAAAACTTAAAACTTTTTATCAGATTGGGCTTGTACAACCGCACGCGAATGTTGTCACAGAGAAAATAATGATAGTTACACAATTTTTCAGTCCAGATTCTCACACATACATTTTTCAGTTTAGATTATTATGAACCTAGTTCATGTTAAGCAAATATGTAGGTAAGCCAAAATATGAATCGCTAGCAAAATATTTGCTAATATAATTTTAAGAAGATATTAAAATTTGGAGTAGTGTAAAAAAAATCTGCCCAGTTACCCTGTGTCTAATGTTTCGTCGGACTTAATCAAACTTTGTAAAATAAGAACGATTCCGTTAGGAAAACAAAATATCAAAACATCGTTGTAGATTGTCCAACATAACAAAAAAATCAAAGTCAATATTTTAGAGCTTATAAATTTTTGCTCTATTTTATCGCTCTGCTTGACGCTAAGCTCTTACTATATATCCACCGGAAAGTAAACCTCATGAGCCATTAAGAGCAGGAATAACATTGTCAGCGTTTAATTGTTTTGATTCACGCAAGATGATCATTATGATGGGGTTTAATGAAAGGCAAGACGTGCGCGGAAGGCATCATAAAATAATATATTTTCTGTGTAAATTGAAGAATAAACATTTAGGTTGTCAAAATTCTTTAGGAACCAAAGTCAAAGTCAAAATTATTTTTATTCAAGAAGGATTACTTTCAAACGTCTTTCATACTAGGTGAATTTAGGCGCTAATTCCTCTTAACCCAAGTCCGAGAAGAATAATTGTCAATATACTCGTCATGGTCTTAGAGCTTTTTTGTATCCTCCCTACTCTCAGGTTATCTACGAAAAAGTAATATACTCGTAAGGTAACAGATAACTGTCAGAGGGCAGAGCAACATGAAGCAATAAATAATTTTAAACTCAAGGCCTATATGTTTATAAGTCATATGTTATGTTAAAACTCCATTGGGATAGTAACTTAGATCTGGAATTGTCTGGGGCATCATTTTTGGTACTGAGTTATGAAAAAATGCTGTTTTCAAACATCGAATTATTCATAATTTGTAATCAGAACGAATCCGTTTCTATGATGTATTTTATGTAAATTTTATTGCGATCTGGATTAGTCGAACTTTCTATTACAGATCATTCTAAACGGTCCTTAGATAGCTCAACTGCTTATTATGTATTTTATATTAGGTACTAGCTACTGCCCGCAGTTTTTTTACGCGTGTTACATAAAAAGTAGCCTATGTCCGTCCTTGTGATGCAATCTCTTTTCTTACCAGATTTCATCAAGATTCATTCAGCCGTTTAGGTAGCAAAGTGTAGCTAACAAATAGAGCAAACAGACAAACAGACAGACTCATTCGAATTTATAATATTAAGTATAAATTGTGTATTACTCTGTATATTTTATTATCATCATTTAAAGATCAAACATAATCATCATCAGCTCCCTGCCCTTATTACGTGGGGTCGGCGGAACTGGTTTTTTTATTCCACTCTGCCCTAACATTTGTCATTTCCGTATTTATAGCTTTCTTAATAATCCTAGGAGCCTAATCTTGAAATCTATTAACGATATATCGGGTCAGTAATCGTGAAAAACCCTTCTCTTAGCTACATCGTTTCGACTCTTTTTAACAAAAGAACGACATAAATTAATTTTGTCAAATGATGTCTATGTCCTCCACAACAGACGATTCGATAACTTGAATTTGAAAACGGAATACTGTCCATTCGACTGAATTCGAAGTGCATTTCAACGACTTTATCGTTTCGATATATCGAAGTGATATCGTAGACGCCATGTCCAATATCGAGGAGTAACGCGGCCAGTGGAGAGGTTATATATCAATTTTCACACCTAAGCTGACCTAAGTCCATATTTTCTTAGGCATGAGAGATATGCCTAAGAAAATATGGACTGTCCATCTTTTCTTAGGTCTACCTCCACTTTTACGAGTATATCCATTCACATTCAAGTCATCTTTCATTTAACATGGCTTTCTTCCTTCCGCAAGAGATGATCATACCACGCCAACCTATTACTTCTTATCCTTTCTGTCATTAGGGTTCCTTTCAACTTCCTCTGATATGCTCATTTCTTATCTACTCACATATATGCGCACTCACACACCCTTACACACACACGCACACACGCACACACGCACTCACACGCAATACAGGCACACACCCTTACACACATACACTCTTTTATATGCATACACCATTCTGAAACATCACGACCGTATACGCCTACATACATGTTTGTGATAGTTTCACAC
The DNA here is from genome assembly GCA_948098915.1 of Lampropteryx suffumata. NCBI lineage: Eukaryota > Metazoa > Arthropoda > Insecta > Lepidoptera > Geometridae > Lampropteryx > Lampropteryx suffumata. The sequence goes on from OX402553.1 coordinate 15,855,351, forward strand.
AGCCCCAAACCAATCAAAGCTTGTATCGTGGGGCACAGAGGATTGACGGAATACTTATATATAAATTTGATAATTTATATCTAAGGTACTTTTAATTTAATAGATCTGATTACAACTCACATAAATGTGAATAATAAAATAAATTACCATTTTAAACCTGTAACCCCGCTTGTTCTTAACTCTCGGTCAAGAACTATCCGAGTGGGGCAAATTGAAAAACAGCGCTGTGTAGGTAGATATACCTATCTACTACCTACCTATTAATAGCAGATGCTCAATTTCCACCCATTGACCTTAGTAAGCTGGCCTTTTAAGATATTTAAAATAGTAACCAATTTTGTTCCTATCTACTAAGGCAATAAACGACTTTTTTTTTTTATTTATCTTATCTATCCTCGTCACTCCGTACATCCATCTCAACACTCGCATTTCTGTCCCATTAAATCTTATTGTATCCATCGCTTTGGTTGCCCATCAATCCATATCAAGTTAAATGAAACTAACATTGAACTTAAGACTTAGAATTTGAACCAAATTTCAAAACATTATTTTGTCGCTAAAGACACCGACACTATCTCAATCTAAGTAGTACATCTACATCAGGGGTTTCAACAGGGTTAACTAGTATGAATCGATGAAACTCAACAGACAATAATATTAATGATGATAAAAAAATAAAAGAATAGAGAAAAATTACTTTAACCCTTGGTTTTTCGGAGTTTTTCGGTTTTTTTTCGGAGTTTTTCATCATTAAAATAATAAGTGGCAAAAAACCCATATTTCTCAAAATGTACAACTCACGAAAGTTATGAAATATAATATAGTAATGTACAAAATAATATACAATAATATAAAATACACGTGAAACAGATGAGCTATCTAAGGACCGTTTAAAACGATCTATAGACAGCTCAACTGATCCAGATCACTGCCAGAGGGCACCAAGTTATTTATTAGTTATAAATATAGTTAATGAAACATTTTACCCTCCATGAACATTAGTGATTAGTAACATGCGCGAGCAGCATGTGAGTTTATAATCTTACAAACTTTGAGATTGCCTATTACGAAGTAGTCTTAATAGTAATCGTACCTAATACCTATTACTGCAAGTTATAGTATTTTTATACAGTTAAGTTAAGCCACAGTTAAGTTTAATATAAATCTATTAAATGCTTGGAATGACAAAAGCCGGCTATAACTCCAAATGTCAGATTTCCTCCACCAGTCATCCTTTGATACCTTCATTTGTCAGGTCTGCAAGCGGCGTTAAAGGATTGGGAATCCAATTCAACTGGAGTTGTCGTATTTGTGGGCTCTGATAGTGTAGCTCTGGTCTCAATTTAGTAGAATGTCAAAAACATGTATGTTTCTCACTAAAGATATACGATATGAGATAACTTCGCATAAACTTCTATTCACATAGTACATAGAATATTATCACAGAACAGCACATAAATAAATAACGCAACACAAAGTAATATTCTATTTTCATTCTCAACTTACTACGTAACCATAACTACTTATATGATCGTTATGTTCCTGAAAAGGTACATAGTCTTATCATTCTTCTTATTTAAGGGTATATAAAAGGCAATGAAATTTATATATATATTTACACTAGCTGTCCCGATCGCGACTTCGACTTCGAAAAAAAATATCTAATTGTACCGATTGCAGCGCCATCTGCCGGGCTGATGATTTGTGAATCTAAACCATCCAGGGCGCCACCCATACAAACAAATACATTCAAATCGGTCCAGCAGTTTAGGAGGAGTTCAGTGACATACACACGTACAGTAGAATTATATATAAAGATTTATCTATGATATAAATAAAATAATAAATAATGCTGGAATTTGCACACACACATCTGGCTCCAAAGTAAGCAGAGCTTGTGTATGGGTACCTACCTCCATGACTGATATTACTTATGTACTTTATTTGTAAATACATGCATATTATACAAAGAAACACCCAGCACCGAGACAAATACTTGCAGTTTATACAAAAATTTGTCAGAGAGGTCGTCAACAATTATATAACATAACATATAACAATGATATTTCGTATTTGATAGGTAAGAATTATATTTAGGTTTATTTATTTATTAACGCACAAAACACATTACAATCACTTAAAATCTTAATTATCAATGAGAAACAAAAGGTTTTGTATTGCATTAAATAATCTACAACATGGAGTGGAGTGACTAGAGAGAGACCAGAATGGAATAGGTTGGAGGAGGCCTATGCCAACTGGCAAACGGACCTACAGAAGATCAAAAAGCATCAAATATACGAAAAAAATTAAAGAAGGAAAACAAATATTTATAGAAAAAAGTGCATTAGTATAAGAAAAAAATCTGTATATCAAGTAGTCGGAATAAAAAGACTTTGTTATTATTATTATTATAAGATTACAACATTTATTTACAGAAATGTACAAAATAATATACAATAATATAAAATACACGTGAAACAGTTGAGCTATCTAAGGACCGTTTAAAACGATCTATAGATAGCTCAACTGATCCAGATCACTGCCAGAGGGCAGTAATATTATTATTAAATAACCTACAAGTATATAATCTATATATAATATATAAAAGGCGATGTGTGTATGTTTGTTCCCTATAGACCGTTAAACGGCTGGACATATTTCGATGATTTTTTAAAGAAATTTTCTGATATTAGGCCTAGCGGGTCATCCTATGAAGTTTAGTAGCGATCAGATCAACAGAACTTTTGTTTTTTGCATCAATCAAATGTGGTATGAATATAGATTGTATCTTAGGAACAGATATAGGCTCCTTTTTTGTATGACTATGCGTGTGAAGCCACGGGCAGAGGCTAGTCAAATCAACAAACTCAGACGTGAATCTTGCTAGTAAATGGTAACTTTCACGCTTCTTTTAAGACCCGCTACTAATTATACAACGGGTTTTTTAACAGTCAAAACTGGTACAAACAAATACTCAAGTACGCATACTTATATAATTAGGAACATTTATCAGAACAAAGTCAGATCAAAACCTAAACATAGCTTTTCAAGCATTTCTTAAGTTGCCTTGATTTGTGAGTTTTCTTCTAGGATATGGACTTAGTAAACAATGGTTTAGTTTCGATAAGTTCTACTAACATGCAAAAGTTAAACATTGTTGTTTTTCAATTAGCACAAAGTATGGAACAAACTAGAATAAGTTTATCTTCAAGTTGTGCTTCAATGTTTTCAAGTAAGTAATACTGCTTCAAAAAAATGTATTACGTTGGACGGAGAAATAAAAATAAGGAGTTTTAAAGCAGATAGAAGCTTTAAAATAAATAATTATCTAACACACACTCAATACTAATAATTATTAACAAAAACAACCGACTTCAAACGAAACTAAAATGTAAAAAATCCCTTGTCTGTCCTTCGTCTTCATCATAATAAACAATTAATTACTGTAAATCGTTGAGGAGTTCCCTCGACTGTCTTTCGGCTTCATCATCAGATCGACTCCAGACCTTCATTAAACATGAAAATTAATTTACAAACGCACTAGTCGCCACTCTGATTTTCGAAGGTTCCCGTCGATTTCTCTGGGAAGCCATCATCAGATCCTGCTTTCCTTATCATGGTACTAACCTTGGTATATCACCTTTCCAACAAAAAAATAATTATCAAAATCGGTTCATAAACGAGGATGTTATCCGCGAACACACATAAAAAAATATACGGTCGAATTGAGAAACCTCCTTTTTTTTAAATTGGTTATAAAAAAAAAGAGCAGAAAATTAAAAAAAAAGACAGACCTCAAAAGAAATATAAACAAACACAAAAAACAATATAAGTACCTACAACCAGGCGTAAAAATTAGCCCTTCCCGCGAACCAATCAACATTATGTTGTGGCCGAAAAGGTTAAATCTCAGCATGTGGTACTTCCAGACCCGGAAGTAGAGCTTGTTTTCAGATGGAACCATTTATCAGGGTGAACTAGCGAAGCGAAAACAACACGGAAACAATAACATATTAAATGAATGTGTTACAAGTGTACCTATACATATATGTAATAATTATATCATAAATAACCGAATATTCATGTATTCTTCGTGAATGGCATGTGTCATAATAACATAAATTTTGCCAGTGTCAAGTGTTTAAATTGTTTATAGTATTGTTACGAGCCGAGTACTGATAAATTATGAAACCGCTTGATTTTACCAAATAATAACTTTAATTTCAAAGTTACCACACACAGAACTTAATCCACTGATTCTATTAGTTAACTTCCAAATAGAACACTGTAAAAGTCACACTATAACACAACTGATAATACTTCGAGCTATGTATCGGGCGCAACAGTATGTCACAAAGTATGTCGTATCTTGTTATTCGTCATTTGTTATTTTATATGAATTTAGCGACCCGCCCCGGCTTCTAAATATACTACAAATGTGTTTATTTACGACATCACATTAGAAACCTCTAAAATTATCAATGTGTCTCTACTATATTATGCATGTATTATACATATAAACTTTCCTCTTGAATCACTCTATCTATTAAAAAAAACGCATCAAAATCCGTTGCGTAGTTTTAAAGCATACATAGGGACAGACAGACAGCGAGAAGCGACTTTGTTTTATACTATGTAGTAATGGTGCCTTTAATATAAAACTACTTCGGGCTATTTTTGCTCGAATCACAAAGAAACACAAAACTTTTATTCGAATCATCACATCCGAGTCAATAACTCTAGCGCTATTTAAATTTAAATAAAAACACCAAAATTACTAATAAAAGCGGAAATAACTCGAAACAACGACCAAAATAAATCTTCAACCAATAAACATTTAAACATTTATCTAAATTAATAAGTGTCCTTGTGGTAGTGTATTTGTCAGCTTTGCGAGATGATAAGAGAGCCTAGACAAGTTCCATTTTTTGCTTTCGTTTACGCATGCGAAATTAACTTAGACATAGACAATTATTTGCTTCTTTGCCCACAACTCACAAAATACAGGAAAAGAACAAGGTACATGGTAATAACAATAAAATTATGCTTAGGTATATGTATGCTACAGCAGCAAATTGACCCCGACTCAGCATGATGTCTACTGTTTTCGCAGTAGACGCTGTTATTTTGCCGCAACTATATTCTTCCGGAATGCTTGCGGATAGATTAACTTGTATAGTTATGATAATATAAATTTATTTATTTAAAATAACAATTAGAACGGATTAATCAAGTACACTAATTATAAGTAATTACAGTAATTATATCGACAATTAAAGTGAAATTACAAAATCAATTAAAAACATTTAAAAAAAAAATAACAGTCACAATAATAAAAACCTGAAAGATGTCTAAAAGTAAATTAAATGTATTAATAAAAACATACATACAATAACAATGAATAAAATAATGAATTACAATAATCATATCAATAAACATGTCCAATTACAAAATTAAAAAAAATTAAAATTTCAACATTTTAAATAGACTAATCGTAAACTACTACTGTATTACTAAATCATTCGTCAATCTCGCAAAACCTCAAACATGCCTCAGGCAAACCTCAATAGCTTGTGATAAGTCATGTGACTGACGCGTGCTAGCTGTCATTTCCATACAATGTGATCTTTCCATAAAAGAGTTATCGTGCTGGAAAACAAAGCGTTAGGTATTTGTCTAAACAACCATGACCATTGACAATTCCATTGTTAGACCTTGACGGAGACCTATGTAAACAGACTTTGCCAGTCTTACTCGTCTTGTCGTGTCACTAGATATTTTGAATCCGTGTGGTGAAAGGATTAAAGTGTGCCTCAGAGGGGAGAAGGCGGGATAGATAAATATAAGATAGAAAATACATTGTTTCACACCATAAATACATTGTACTGGTAGAAAAAAATAACAAGCTAGACCAGTCCAGTGCTAGTCGGGACCACTACCCGTAAACTACTAGTGCTCTCGTTCGTCAATAACTTAAACAAACTTATATTTAACTTTACATACCAAATAAAGCCGTTTAGATTAGACAAAAAACCAGTCAAAAATAATATTTATTATTATTATAAAATGAATCCCTATTTTCCTTGGTCACTGCATCTAGCGTAAACGGCTAGATCGATTTCGCTTATTCTTTTTTGTTGTGTTTGTTATTGTCAGGAGAAGATTCTTATGAAAGAAAAAAAAAATGAAAATTGCGTCGAAAATTTGAAAATTTAAGAAAACTTAACGACAATATTATTTTTATAATGTAGCCTTATGGCTTTTGTCAGTCGTTTTACAGTTATATATTATACATATTCAAATTCAATATTCATAGATAAGACAGGACAACGTCTGTTGGGTCTGCTAGTTTTTATATAATTTCACAACTTTTTGGTATAATTGTACGACTGATCAAATGTCAAACTACATAATTACTATTTATATCCGTAGGTGGTACACATTCAGAGCGAAAGTTTTTAATTAGGGACTTTTGCTAAATCGGGTTTCAAATTGGTAGTCAAAATAACATTTCCAAATTAACTCATAAAGTCAAACACAAAATTCATTAATTTTACTTCGATCAAACGGTTTTCTGGTAATTCTAATTAACAATTCTGGTTTTATGATTTCTAAAGCATATACAGAAAGGTTTTATGTTTTATTTAGTAGCATTTTTAGCAAAAGCAAAACGATATTTAGCAAATACTGATGTCGAAATATTATGAAAACAACTTTTAAGTAGAAATGTTAATAAAAGATATTTGAATTACTTCGTAATTATATTATAATATCTAAGTAAATAAATAAATAATGCTAGACATTTCACTTAGCATCATCTGTAGGGCGATTATGGAACTCTAATTACAATCAATGTCTATCAGTAATGATTGAAATTACGCTGAAAACTGATAGACATTGATTGTAATTAGAGTTCCATAATCGCCCTACAGGTCCTAAAATTAGCAGAGCTTTTGTTATGAGTACCACAAGATTGATATACTACATACACACTTTTTTTGTAAATACATACATATTATACATAGAAACACCCAGACCGGAGACAAACACTTGCACATCATACAAACTTTGGTCTTTTGGCGGGAATCGTACCAGCAAACTTCTGTATCTTGGCCTTAGCCACTGCGCCACAGATGTGGTCAGAGGTATGTTTTAAAACCAATGTAATTACATTACCTAACTTAATTTGATGCAATATCGATTCGTAAAAACACTTATAAAAGTAGCATTATGTTTAGTCAAATTTTCTATACATTCGGCTTGAAAATTGGTGCACGTTTGACACATAAATCAGAAGATATTCTGTAAAATCTTGGGGAACGTTGAAAGTCCAATTTTCACTACACAATATATTATGCAGGGAAAGAGCCAGACTGCGGTTTACTGTTGAAAAGAGTTCCTTAATAATTTTATTAAAAGGTACTTTAAAGTGTATGTTTTAGGATTCACTTATTTATTATAAACGATCTACCGCTCTTGGCTTGGCTTGGTAGGTCCCTTCATTAAAAGTAGCGTATGACTCTACCTGAGAGAATTTATCTCCTTACCAAAATCTGTTCAGCCGTTTACCATTAAAAGGCAACAAACTGACAGATGCACTTTTTACACGTTTCATCAGTTTACCGACCTATCTATGTAGGTAAATATGCCTTAGTACATTGACCTTAGTTGTGTTGTTTGTTTAGCTACCTTGAAATATTATGTGATTGATTAGTTATTTGGTATTTTATTCACAGTAATACCTTGTACTTTATAATCACATAATTAGCTTGCGTGGCTTAAGTATGATCTGTCCTTATCATTCTAATGTCAAAGAATAGAGATGGCACCAATTTTTACAAGTATCTAGTACCTAAAGCCCCTAATTCATAACATAATATCCATCTGATGGATTACAAGTTTATTTATTATTATTAATTGAATTGTATAATAACAACACAATATAATTTATTTAAAGAAATGTATAGAATAATATACATTAATATAATATACACGTGAAACAGTTCCGCTATCTAAGGACCGTTTAAAACGATCTATAGATCGGTCAACTGATCCAGATCACTGCCAGTGGGCAGTGTTCCCAAAATACTGGCGGTATTACCACGTTGAATGGCAATGCTAATACGCTTGGCTAGATAGGAGCCAGCTCTTGGGTCACGCAATGTATCTACCAGACCCCGTGAAATAATTTTGAAAACGCGGTAGGCGGTAGGTTCCCTAAAGCTCGACTCCAAAAGGCTGAAATATGTAGGCCTTATCCAAACCAGCATATTTGCGGTTTTTGAGGTCCTCGGCACATTTCGGCGGCCCTATAACACGATAACCCATGGAGACCAAGCTGGTCGACTGCTGTACCACACTGGCACTGATACGGGGTGCAGCACCGCGCACCCAATCGCAGACAAGAGCTGGCTCCTATTTGGCTCAAAGTATTAGCATTACCATTCAACGTAGCAATGCCGCCAGTGTCTTGAAATCGCTGCCCTTTGGCAGTGATCTGTATCAGTTGAGCTATCTATAGATCGTTTTAAACGGTCCTTAGATTGCTCAACTGTTTCACATGTATTTTATATTGTTGTATATTACTCTGCACATTTTTAACATTCACGGTTTATTATATTGCATATGATATTGTAAACAAAGATATGTACATTGCACAATGGGAGGAAAAAGCTTCAAATACTATCGGAAGCACATAAGTATTCCCTATTTATCCCTATTAATTCCCTAGTTATTTTTTACATACCGCACCGCTGTATTCATATACCCGGCCTGACGTAGAGTCAGAGAAAATCAGTCTTCTTCAAAGGCATTGCCTATTAGACAAGTTAGTCCAATCTTTTCGGCAGTCTTTTTGGAGGATGGAATATCTACATGAGTAACTGGTAAGACAGAAGTGGAATTCGCCATCAGCGCCTATCACACCCGGAGTTTTCGTGTCGTGTCGTATTCTGTTGTGACAGAAGATAATGTTTCGCTCATGATAATGATCATCACAAATGATAATAACACATCTAGGTTCTAAAACTACCTATAGTATATCAGTCGCAATTCCACAGAAAACTTACTTCAGATTATGCTAAGTGACACTGTCTGAGCGCACCAGGATTTCAATAAAAATATTAATTCTAAATCGTAGTGCAAACAGCGCACCGACGAACGTTTATTTACCTATCTACTACCCAAACAATTTGGAAGCATTAAAATTCCGTTCGCGTAGGAAAAATAATATTTAAACAGTTGTTTACGTTATGTTAATACTTTATTTGTTCAGACGAGTTTGCGGTCGCGATGATTCGTCTCATCTTATATCTGCAGAGCAAGACTTTTAGGGAAAATGTATAACTTTCTAACCTTTCGAGTAAAAGGCTCGCGGAGTTCAATGAAGAAATTTTTGAGGCATTGTGTTGATTCGACCAACTTCCGAACCTTGTGTTTGTCCATTGTATTATTTTTTTCTGTTTTCTTTTTCATTGTTTGTGTGATTCCAAAATAAATGTACTTAATTCTTTTATTTCCTTGTATCTATTGATATTTATTAGTTGGTCTTGACGACCTCTGTGACGCAGTGGACCGAGGTTTGGGTGAGACGTACAGGATTGGGCATTTAATTCCCGCCTCGGGACAAATTTTTGTATGGTCTGCAAGTGTTTGTCTCGGTTCTGGCTGTCTCTGTGTATAAAATGATTGTTTTTAAAAAAAGAATATTAGTAGTAGGTATTGCTAAAATTCAAATTTTACTGCTGACCGAGGTTTCTGTCAATTTATTTAAGTAAATCGTCTCTCTAGTATTCACGATACAGGCTTGCCTAGTGTGAAGACCGCTGAAAGGTCTACCGATTTAAAATTTGAGCAGCATCAAAAAGCATTGAACATTGTATATGCTATTATATGAATGCTGAAATAAATATTTTACATTTTTTCTTCCGTATATCAGTCATGTGTTATCCATAATACACGCTCTGCTTACTTTGGAGCCAGATGATGATGTGTACAAGGTCCGGCATTTATTTATTTATAAGCATGATCACCGTAGACAATGATTTTCTTAAAGGAAGATTGACAATAGTAACAGTCAAGTTACTTTTTTTTATATTGACATTTTTACTATCGATGCACCGACGCCCGTATCGAGTCCAGTCTAAAAATAACATGATTAATGCATGAATAACATCAATGTAAATTACAAAATGTTGTGGGTTTCAAGCTTACGTGCGCCAGCAAAGAATACAGGATCAGGATGAACCAAAATGACTGACAGGAGGAAGTGGAAATGGGCGGGTTGCTTGACGAAACGTGAACTTATTAGAAGATTGATCGTGTCACCATTAATCTTTGCGAGTGTCTATTTATTCAGTCTCGGTTTTTAGCAACATTTTAGCTGGACATGTTTTATGTAACTTTTTTATTAAAATATACATCACCTACCCATACACACCTATAATACTCTTTGTCTATAGATATATCATCTAATCTAGATCATTGCCAGAGGACAGCTCCTCAAGACACTGGTGTCGTAAATAATGAAATAAATTATGCTTCATACAATAATAGGTAATAGGTACGTAAGAATAGTCTTTTGAAGAAAGCGTTTTATGTCAGATTTGAAATGTATAAACTCTCTTGTATCGATTTCGTAATTATAAGATGGATTATAAAAAAAAAGCGCTTAAACGAGGACGAGTTTCTTTCCAGTTCTTCTCGAGCTTAGGTTAGGAAGAATTGGCACCTAAATTCACCTAGTATGAACGTTCAAAGTGATCCTTGTGATTGTATTGAATAAAATATTTTTTTACTTTGACTTTAATCTCCGTTTCAAACCAACGCAAATACACGTTTACCTAGACTGTCAAATGCAATTCAGACAGATGACTAAATAGACAGGTAATTATTTGGTAATAAATATACGACAGTTGGATCATTAACATACCAAATACTCAAAGCGTAATCTGTTTAGTTTGCTCAACACACGATACAAAATTAATTATTATTAAGTTTATCAAATATCTATACCAATATATTAGCTTAACCTGACTGACTGATTTATCATCACTGAGCAAAAACTACTGAAGTTAGAAAGCTGAAATTCGTGGTTCGTGGAAATTACACCCCTAAAGAGATGTAATTTCGCAGGGTGAAATTAATTTCTAAAGGGTGAAAACTTTTGAATGGAACTTTTTAACGCGTAGTGCGATTTGCTTGAAACTATGTCTGGTTGTTTAATATACAAAAGAATGGGACACACTTTTAGAATTTTTCAAAATAACCCTAATAAGGGGTAAAATGGGATAGCAGGTTTGTGTAGATAATTTTTAACGGGTAATTTGCTTGAAGCTTGGCTTTGGATACTTAAATACAAAATAATTGGACGCAAGTTTTTTGGGTTTTTAAATAAACCATAAAAATGGGGTATAATGAGGTGTCAAAGTTTATATAGAAACTTTTTAACTGAAAGTGCGACTTATAGCTCGGTCTGGATATTTAAACTACAAAATAATTGACACGTTTTTTCCGTCCCTCAAACTCAAGGCATGTTCCTAAACTAAACTTAATAAAAATGTTGACTAATATTTAAAGATTTGTCATAACAATTTAGAGGTTTTAAATAAATATAAAAAATCGAGATCAAACAAAAGTTTGTCCCGCGGCGGGAATCGAACACTCAATCTTCTGCGTCTCTTCACCTACTGCACCACAGAAATTCAAATTCTAATTTAAATTCAACTAATGCATTTTCTATCACATTTCTTAAATACAGATATTAAATTAAACATAAATATTCTAACTTAAAGAAATCATAAAAATGCGGGGATCATAATTGAAATTAATTTAAGACATTTAGAATGTTATTGACTGACTTACCATTAAAAATATACCTACTACTTTTTACATTATAATTATATGTAGAACTATTCGGGCTAAATCGGAAAAATAATCTAATGTCATGTCTTAAGCATCTAGAAAGTCCAATATCTACGAGCGCAATAAAACAACATGTTCGGGTTTACAACGAACACAGCATTTTGCATATTTGTCTTACAAGCAATATATGCACTGAGCACACAAATATGCCTGAACAAACCAGTGCGCTTGCATCGTCTGGCCCGCCACCGCGTTATTCAACACCCACCCTACACACTATTTTATACCATTTATATTATATGCATTCTTTATTAGTCTTATAAACCAGTTCGACATATTTTTCTAACCATTTCGTGTATCTGTGTGAAGTCCGATGAATGACATACACCACTATCTACAGTGAACTTTAGACTTCACATTTTGTCCCCATACCATATACCAACCACCAATAACTAATAGGCCTAGAATTCCACCATCAATTGTCCTAGCTTTTTACACAACACAAGATATAATCTTGATAAAAAATATTAGCCAATTTTGTAATTAACTAGCTGACCTGACAGACGTTGTCCTATTCAAACTATGAATATTGAATTCGAATCGGCATAAGATATAACTGTCAAACGACTGATAGTTATGTCTAACGCCATTTATAAGGTTACATTAGAAAAAAATATATTTTCAAAAGCTAGCGCTTTTGAATAATTTTAAATAATACATTAAGATTATTTAAGGTTACATTAGATAAGTTAATATCGTTCTATTCCGCTACTAATATGTAAACTGGAAGGCATGGGCATTCGATGGGAATTCGAAAGAAGTACCTTTGGAACTATTTAAGGACTATCTCCAAGACCGTTCCCAGATTGTAAAAGTCGGAGACAACTACAGCACTAAACTGGAAGTAAAGTTCGGAGTTCCCCAAGGTTCAGTTCTTGGTCCGACTCTTTTCCTAATATATATAAATAACTTATGTGACATTAATCTAACTAATGCTACAATTTTAACTTTTGCGGATGATACCGCGGTAGTATTTAGAGGCAAAACATGGGAGGAAGCAAGATTAGATGCTGAAGTTGGGATGAGTGCAATTATTAATTGCCTGGACAATAATTTACTGACACTCAACCTAAGCAAAACAAAAAACATAACATTCTCCATAAATAATAATAGTCAGCCGAAACACGATATAAACCTAAAAGCTCATAATTGTGGCAATGATAAAAACAACATCTGCGATTGCTATACTCTCACTCCCACAGACAGTATAAAATATTTAGGAATTATTTTTGACAAAAACTTAAAATGGAAACTCCACATTGACACACTTAAGGCTCGTATACGTAAACTCATGTATATTTTCAAAAATTAAGACACCTCTGAGATGAGAATACAAATAGAACAGTTTACCTTACTCTTTGCCAATCTATCATTACCTACGGCATTACAGTATGGGGAGGAACATCAAAAACGTCACTAATAAAATAAGAAAGAACCCAGCGTTCTATTCTTAAGGTTCTAAACTTTAAGCCCTATAGATATCCTACAGTTGACCTATACAGAGAAACCGCAGTGTTAACAGTTAGGCAGCTTGCTAAATATTGTTGTCATTAGACAACACTCCTATGCTAGCATTACTGAAAAAGTGATATCTAGAAGAGCACATGAGGTGTACAAAGTTCCTGCTTGCAAAACTTCTTTTGCACAGAGCTTTGCATACTTTCTAGGACCTTTTCTTTGCAATTGTATTAGCAAATCTTTGCTACTAAAAGATAAGACCAGGCATGTATGTAGAATAATATTAGAAATGTTCCTACGCCAATTCAACTATGACTCCACGGAAAACCTATTAGTTATAATAAAGTAAATCATTGTAACCCTAGATTTAAGTGTAATTTACCAGCTTACTACTGTTTATATTGTAATATTGTTAATCTTTGAATGTTTACGACACTCACGTAGCATATTAAAATGATTGTATTGTACAAGGAAGGGAGAGCTACCTCGCCGTAACACAGTTACAAACTAGCACCGGAGGTTTGTTCCATACTTCATAGTGCATTATGATCACAAGTTGTTTAACGTAACCTAATCCATATATTTAAGCACTATGTACCCATACACCTAAGATTTTGCAATAAAATTTATTCATATTCTAATTATCGTCGTTAAGTTTTCTTAAATTTTCTAATTTTCCACGCGTCTTTCTTAATTTTATAAGAACCTTCTCCTGACAATAACAAACAAAAAGAGAATACGCAAAACCGGTCTAGCCGTTCACGCCTGATTCCGTGACCAAGGGATATAGCGATTTATTTCTATATATATGTTTATGTATAAAGAAATAGATTTTACGAAGAAGGAACACGTCTGACATCTAGCTAAGCATAGAGCAAAAGAGGTAGATATATCTGAGTGACGGCGCTCCTTAAAACAAATAAGAATTTATTTTTGTATACCAAATAGTTATTAGTAATCTTGAAAATAATTTTGATAGAACAGCCCACATACTATGACAAACGATGTTTCTGACGCGCTGTCTGGATGACTTTGAAGCTCGTCGCAAATGAAGCGTAATGTCGTGATGGATGGCGTCCAACGACACGACTCGACGTTCTCCGTCTGACATAACGTGGTGCTGAGCATCGTCTCGTCGTCTCATCTCTCATAACATCTAGGTAACGAAAGAAAAGTGATCTTCACATACTATTGGGCTAAATATAGAAAGAAAATTTTGTTTGCCTTGACTAAATGGTAGATTTAATAATAAATTTACCTAGCTAACGCAAATATCAGCTGTTCTATATATTAAGCTTATATATTTATTTATAAACATGTACATCTATTCTTACGGACACAACCAATGAAATAGAATAGCTTATACATATTCTAGTCTAGTCTTAATATTAATATTAAAATTAGAAATAAAATAATTTAGAAAAACAAGAAACAAGATAATTTACGGTACTACAGTACAAAGTACTACATAAAAATCAGCTAGATGTCAAAGTCATTTGATTATGGACTATAATAATTCTAAATTTGTCAACATTCATTAAATTTGGAAAATAAAATCGGATTGAAAATCATAGCCATATGAATCCTTATCCTTACGAATATTATAAACGCGAAAGTTTGTATGTATGTTTGTTACTCTTTCACGAAAAAACTACTAAATGGATTTTAATGAAACTTTACAATAATATAACTCATACATCAGAATAACACATAGCTTATAATTAATAAAGATATTGTGTGAATTGTCCAAAATGTAACGATAAATGTCAAATAAGTAGGAAAAAATCTGTCATCTGCGAGCTATTCTGGCGTGCGCTGCAAAAACCGTTAGAATTACACAAAGTACTAAGCCTGCGCAGACAAAGTCGCGGGCATCAGCTAGTACACAATAAAATTACATATAAAAGTCACAATGTTTTAAATTAAATAGTTTGTGTTTATATGCAGGTCACAAGCGACGTGTTAGGTTTATCGATAGGCAAATCTAAAAACGAAATAAAACAGAAACTGTCTCTAAAATCATTTTATGAAATAACAGATTATTTAGATTCCAAAATATCTAGGGATGAATTTGCATACACTCGACTGGGCATTTGTACTAAAATTGGCGAGGATCTTATAAACAAGTGTTAAGACCAGACGAGTTTCTTGCAAGATTATTTTTGAACTGCGGTTAGGAAGAACCGGTACCTAGATTCACTAGCATGTAAGAAGACGATTCAGTGGTCCTTGTGATTTTATAGAATAAAAATATTGTTTACTTTGACTTTTTCCGTTTTCCCGACGTTTCTGAATTTTGATTCCGAAAGTTATAGGAAACATAAGTATAAAGAAAATGCTAGCAAGTCCACTGTAAATATTGAATATTGTACAGTCAGTGGTCTGTCATATGAGTTGGTAGCTCTGCCTTCTACGCTGCAGGTTGAGGGTTCGATTCCTTCCCAGAACACAGATTTGTGTGTCAAATATAGATGTTTGTTCTGTGTCTAGGTGTTATAACGTATCTTAAGTATGTATTAAAAAATATATCAGTATTCTATTAGCCATCTAGTCACCATAGTACACAAGCTATGCTTAGTTTGGGGCTAGATGGGTTTGTGTGCATTGTCCATCAATTTTTTTTTATTTATTGACGTTACAACGTCTTAAAAATCGATGAACGCCGCGCCGGCTGAACCCAAAATTGTCACGTTCCGCCTGAGCCGAGCGTGCAAGCTAGAGCGCGGAACAAGCGATAGAGAGGCACGATCGGTTCATCAATGTTTTCTTATGACGTTATCACGTAAATGATCTTCCGTAAACCGACTTCACAGACAATAATTTTTTTTATATAAATCACCATTTGATACTTATTTGTCAATATATTTGGACATTTGGGAAGTAACAGAAATATACAATAAAATAAAAAATACACGTCAAATTGTTGAATAAGACCGTTCAAAACGAAGTAAAATTTTTCATCTAACTAAATAAATAAATAATAAATAAATAATCCGGGACATTTCACACATCATCATCTGGCCACAAAGTAAGCAGAGCTTGTGTTATGGGTACCACATGACTGATATACTACCTAAATACTTTTTTTTATGTAAATACATTACATATTATACATAGAAACTGTGGTATAGAACTAGTTAAATTTGTAGCAAAAGCCTAAGAAATTTTGTCAATTCACGTGGAAGGGCCACGTGAATTTACGCTATGAGCATTAAACATGAGAGGGAGGCCCAAGAAAACCTACTGTATGAGCGCTTCCGATGAAAATAACATTAGTGGATAAGGGTCGCAAGCCTACATAACTTAACTGATGGCTCATATCACAAGGTACCAGTTCGACTTAACACAGAAGTCGCATTGACTAAATTCAAGTCTAGGCATAGAAGGAATAATTGGTCTTGGTAGAGACAGCGTTCCGACATTGTCGTCTTCTTCTTCATTATTGGCGTGTGTTTATTATAATGACGTCAAAAAGTCGTATGTTGTCGTACGTCGTTTCTTTTTATAATAATTACGTTTTAAAAACTAAAAAGAAAACCGACTTCATTGAATGAAATTTGAACCTATAATACATTTTCAGTGGAAAGTAGATGTATTTTGTATATATATAATATGGGTAGGCCAAATAATCGGAGTAAACGAAAATATCATCGATATATACAATTTTTAGATTTTTGTTGATTTTTCAGCTCGACCGATTTCGATAACATTTGTGAATACTTGTGAATAAAAATAATAAAATACCTGGGAAGTATACCCTTTCAAACAAAAAAAGAAGAAGTAACACAAATTATACCAATTATTCACACCCGATTCAACTCTAGCTTTATTTGAATAAAATCACCAAAATTTCAAATAATACCTGAAATAATTTTGGAAAAATAAATAAATAATAAAAGCGTAAAGTTTGCTTCGCAAAATAGCCAAAAATAATCAGCTAACATTGTCACTATCATAATAGTGACAATGATATTGATATTGATTGTTATTGACATTAACTGATCATTCATTAATAGAGTTTGGTAATGACAATGTGAAGGACGCGAAAATGAGAGAAATAATTCTGTAGTTTCCTCAGACCAGCTCAAATTTCCTTAAACATGATAGGCTTTATTTTACTTGAACCAAAATTCAACATAGACTAACATTTTTAAATTACAGTTATGAAAATAGATAAAATTGACGTTTAGTTCCTTTATTGAACTATTTTTCATAATAACCTCAATTTTGCCAAGTGCCAGTGTTTATATAATGTCCCAAAGTCGAATTTTGTGGTTCGTCATATGTAATTTTATATAAAATGGTGCCTTTCATATAAAATAACTACGGATTATTTCTGCTCGAAAGAAAACAATGCTTTTATTCCAATTACAAATACAAATATAAACGATGTGCGATTATAAACTCAAATGACATTCATAATAACCTTGACTTTAAACATTGACATCTTCTTAATTTGTATTATCATTTAAGGTTTTATTATTGTCTTGTTTTTAAATGTGCTAGTCTATATACGTGTATAAAAGGCGATGTGTGTATTTATGTTCCCTATAGGCTCCGAAACCGCTGAAAAGATTTCAATAAAGTTTTTAGGAAATTTTCAGATTGGCCTAGCGGGTGACCCTGTAAGTTTGGTAGCGATCGGATCAACAGAAATTAGGAACGGCGTACGAAGCCGCGGGCAGAAGCTACTTAATAAATAAAAAAACGTGTGCGTCTCGGGACTCCTGACAGAAGTGATAACTTAAACTGATCTAACTAGCGCTGTGGGTTAGAGTGAGAGAGGAGGAGCCTGCCTACTGCTGCCGTATGCGTGAGAGAAAGGGAAGCCAGACAGACTGGCGCCGTAACGCGTTACGTAACAAAGCGGTTTACCCTCCCATAAGTAGTTATCACTTTAATAAATAATAAATAGTCCCGGACATTTCACACAGCACCATCTGGCCCCAAAGTAAGCAGAGCTTGTGTTATGGGTACCACATGACTGATACACTACTTACATACTTTTTTTTGTAAATACATACATATTATACATATAAACACCCAGACCCGACAATAAACAAGAAAGACCCTAATTTTAGCCGATGTGATTTCTATCTTGGGTCAAACTATCTCACATATGAGTCCGTATGGGCACTTTCGATGAAAATGTCATTAATGACGGAAATCTCCACGAATCAATCAGTCACAGTAATCCGATTTACTCGAGTGAATGTTTTATTGACGTCTCGTATTCGGCTTTACGCTGTTGAATCATTGATGAGGACTTGGAGGAAAAATACACCATAGCGCGTGATTAAATCCCTCAAGTCGTACGTATCTTACCTCTAGATTATTAGATATTTTTGAAGATATAACTTCTTATATGAGGGTAAACCGCTTCGTTACGTAACGCGTTACGGCGCCAGTCAGTATGGCTTCCCTTTCTCTTACGCATACAGCAGCGGTAGTCAGGCTCCTTCTCTCTCACTCTAACTCACATCGCGAGTTAGATTAGTTTAAGATATCACTTCTGTCGTGCGTCCCGAGACGCACATGTTTTTGAAGTCATAACTTCTTATGGGAGGGTAAACCGCTTCGTAACGGTGCCGGTCTGTCGGGCTTTCCTTTCTCTCACGCATACGGCAGCGGTAGGTAGGGACCTCCTAAATTTATTTAACTGAGTACATGATAGAAATGGTAAATGTTGTGTACCACAGTTGCTGCCATTACGCACTCAGGCGTCACTGAAAACAAGCGTCGCAGTGTCGTTACGCTACTGTGAAATTATGCTGTCCTCTCATACTTTTTAATTACTATTATTATCAATCTAATAAAGGCATAAAGCACAAGTTCAAAGGATACGCATGTTCGCGGCCGGTATTTTTCTAGTTTTGCTTGTAAAACGAATAGCTAACCCAATGTTGCCACTATACTATAATGGTAGTAGCTCTACCTTCTGCACTGTGGGCTGAGGGTTCGATTCCCTCCCAGAATAAACATTTGTGTGAAGAACATAGATGATTGTTCTGTGTCTGGGTGTTATAAAGTATCATAAGTATGTATCTAATAATATATAATTGTCCTATCAGTCATCTGGTCACCATAATACAAGCTATGCTTAGTTTGGAACTAGATGGTGTTGTGTGCATTGTCCAGCAATATTTATTATTTATTGTTATATACAGCGTAAGTATATTTTAAACTGTCGCGATCTTGTTTATTTTTGTTTATGTGCTAGTTGTAGTAGTTAACGAGTATTTATTAATTTAATTATCGCGTATTAATTTATTTATCCCTCAACATAAGTGCCAAAACCGCTTTTCCCCCATCAACAAAGAAATATGCTTATAGTAAAGATAGAGTAGTAACCTCTGTGGCGCAGTAAGGTCTGGCTGAGAAGCAGAAGGTTGCAGGTTCGATTTCCGCCGCGGGACAAATGTATGATCTACAAAGATTTATCTTGGGTCTGGGTGTTTCTATGTATAATATTTATGTATTTACAAAAAAGTAAATGAGTAGTATGTCAGTCATGTGGTAACCCATAACACAAGCTCTGCTTAGTTTGGGGCCAGATGATGATGTGTTAAATGTCCGTTATTATTTATTTATTTTTTTCTTATCGTGTCACTAGTTATTTCTAACCAATATTTATTTATTATTTATACAGTTTTTTTGACAGTGGTGTAGTGATCATGCAATCCACGACAGCTGCTAGCTACGTACTTGGAAGGCCGACAATGAATTCCCAGCGTCTCAACCTTCTTCAGCTCAACAATGCACTACATACAATAAGCCGTGACAACATGCGTTATCGAAAACAAGTGTCCTAACAAAATCGTCGCTAAAAATATATAACTAGTTAATTATTAACCTCTCGTACCTGTTGCATACGAATAGATTGCTAGAGTGATATGTGACGAATTCGACATGATATGACGAAATAAAATTATACAAATCATTGTATTTCGTATCTTGTTGTATTATTATCTGTGTTTCATATGAATATAGTCATAAGACTATCCTAATCCTAATCACTAATATATATCCTAATATATATAACACTACATAGTATACAACAAAGTCGCTTCCCGCTGTCTGTCTGTCCCCATGTATGCTTAGATCTTTAAAACTACGCAACGGATTTTTTTAATAGACTAGAATTATTTAATAGAGTGATTCAAGAGGAAGGTTTATATGTATAATACATGCATAATATAGTAGAGAAACACTGATAATTTTAGAGGATAGCGTATATTTGTTCAACGTATTAGAACTACTGAGCTACAGCAATGCGTGGCCGGGTCAGCTAGAAATATTATAAATGTGAATGTAAGTTTGTTCATGAAATCATGATCATGAAACTTTGTACACATATTCTTGGGTAATTAGAAGTAACATAGGATACTTTAAAAAATAAAATAATTACGGGTTGCACTCCGGGAGTGCCGACAGAAGTGAAAACTTATTTTGGCGCGTTAGAAATTTGTTAGATGGGTACTAGGGTTATTGGGTTATTGGGTTATGGATTGCATTTATTTATGAGTTGTATTTTATTAGTTATTAGAAACTTTAAAATACATTTAATAATCTCTTATGTTTTTGTTCAGAATGTAGATAATATATCAAAGAACCTAAACCAAACCTCCCATTCGAAGCCTTTCGTGGAATAGAAACTTTAATGTTCCACGAAGGGTAACAAGCTCAAATTTCTTGTGCTCTTTGCGGAATAGTACCTTTTCGTGTTTACTTAATAAATAAATAAGTATTGGTGGGTAACCCACACAACACGAAACTAGACCCAAACCATAGAATACTTATGAGTACTCCAAACTAAGCACCGCTTTTACCAGATGTACCGGAACCAGATGTACCAGATGTACCGGAACCAGATGATTGAACTAATACTTATTTATTTATTAATACGTGAAGCAAAAACTTTGTACCTCTTTTTACGAAAATTGCGCGGACGGAGGAGTATGAAATTTCGCATACTTATAGTTTATAATAATAAATAATGCCGGACATTTCACACAGCGTCATCTAGCCCCAAAGTAAGCAGAGCTTGTGTTATGGGTACTTGACTGATATACTACTTATACACTTTTTTTTTTTTGTAAATGCATACGTATTATTATAGAAACACCCAGACCCGAGACAAATACTTGCAGAACATGCAAATACTTGTAGATCATACAAATATTTCAGATCATAAACACTTTCAAAATTTATTTAAAATTTAATTTAGTTATAAGTTAATTGCAATATAAAATATAAAATACATGTTAAACAGTTGAGCTATTTAAGAACCGTTTAAAACGATCTACAGATAGCTCAACTGATCCTGATCGCAGCGTCCCCAATACACTGGCGGCATTGTCACGTTGAAACGCAATACTACTACGCCGCATACCCCAGATGACTGCCAGACGCCGTGAAATAAATTTGAGAACGCGATGGGCCCTGTTTCCCACGGACCCAAGATCACGACTCCAAAAAGCTCAACATTTTAATAATTCTGTTTTTAAATACCTTTATCACTCTGTCTCGAAATAGGTTCAAAATTACCAGGCTCAATAGACCATCACCTCACATTTCTTGTTACTTTATCTTTAAGGGTGTATCAGCATCATCATCATCAGCCCGTGTCAGTCCACTGCTGAACATAGGCCTGTCCCACGGCACGCCACTGAGCTCGATCTTCAGCTCTCCTTTTCTAATCCTTCTGGCCGCTGCCTTACGAATATCATCGCCCCACCCAGCTATAGAGCGCTCTACACAACGATAGGTGTAAATTAGAAGGGGTAAATTCTGACGCACGTCCGTTCGATGTTTTGGCACGCGTTTTGCACAGTAATTAGGAAGTGCTCACGTGACAGGTTGTAAGTCCATCGTCGTTGTGTACTCAACTGTAAATAACAGCAACATCAACTAAGAACCCATTACACAAAGACAAGACAAACACGAACAGGAACACCGTGTCTCATGTTTATTCAAGGCTGAAACACCTTTGTGTTACGGTTCTCGTTTTCTAACTGCGACCACTGTAAGATAACAGACGTAATGCATCACAAAAGATAGATTTAAATTTTTAAAAAAATGTGTGCGTCTCGGGACGCCCGACAGAAAGATAACTTAAACTAATCTAACTAATACTGTGGTTTAGAGTGAGAGAGGTAGAGCCCGCGTACCGCTGCCGTATGCGTGAGAGAAAGAGAAGCCAGACAGACTGGCGCCGTAATGCGTTACGTAACGAAGCGGTTTACCCTCCCATAAGAAGTTATAAATTCAAAAAAACCATAATTGTTTATCTTAGTAGCCAATAATTACAATTTAAAACCATGGTGGGAACCTTCTTTTAAGTACTTGTTCTAGATGGTTCCGCTCTTACATACATCTATATTAGTGGCTTTATAAAAAACTATTGTAATTAAATATACATATATATAGATAACTTCAAATTAAACAAACAAAACCCGACAGTAATAAATACTATTAGATAACAAACTATCCATTTAACACCTACAAATCACTTGCGTGTATTAGATTCAAGACTGTGTATTTGTATTTGTGTGTGTTTGTGTGTGTATGTATGTGTGTGTGCGTTTGTGTGTATATGTGTATGTATGTGTTCAATCTTTGTGTTATAGAGCATGCCTTACTGAAGACGTCGTATAGAGTTGTGTGAGGATCTGTATGTAGTGTGTAACTGAAACCTATGTCATATTAAAACTTGGAACAGTACCTCAATTTCATCATAATTTTTATCTTTTGTTCATTCTGTTATATTTTTTTTACATTCATATGGTTTTTAAGGTGAATAAATAGATAGATAGATAAAGGCTGTAAGTCTTTCGCCCTTTGAGCTAAACTATTTCCTGAGATAAAATTTTTACTGACTGCAAGTACTGCAACACACACATAGATCAATAAAAAACATAAGAAAAGGTTTGGTTTAGGTATGTTTTATATATATATTAGTTTGTTTGTAAACCAACTTCAATTCTTTATTTTTCTTTTGTTGATTTTATTAACTGACATCAAAAAATGGAAGAGCTGCACAATTCAGTTGCATTTTTTGTAAACTTTGGTTTGTTATCTCATAACTCCATCATTTATGAAACGTAATTTTCACTCAAAACGGGATATTTACCATGATATATGAGTTTTTCTGCTTCTCGACAGTGAAACCGGTAGTAGGGGTAATGTTCGCAGTAAAAGACTGAGAAAGAGGGTAGACCGTTTTGTCTGCCAATAACATCCACCCGCAAAGACTTCAGTTTATCTCGTGATCATGGCGCATGCAACTGTGCCGAAATATCGAGAAGCAGAAAAACTCATATATCATGGTAAATATCCCGTTTTGAAAATTATGTGCAAAACCATGATAGTTTTAAAAGTTATATTTATGTAACGATTTTAATACATTATTTTTGGGAAAGGATATACTTTTCTATTAGTTCCATATGAATTTAATTAAAATCGGTTTAGTAGTTTGGTTTTTAATTAAAATAGCTGGAAAAAATATGTCAAGAAAACGAAATTTCGAAATTTAGTATAAATATACTCAGTTTTTTTTAGTTTTTAAAACGCAATTATTATTTATATAACTTTTATGCACAGTTTCAAAAGAGATGTTTGAATTTTTGGTCGAACAAAAATGGCGGCTGAGGAGGAGACCGGTCGTTATATGACGGTAACTTCTATTGAAACCGTAGCTTTCGAAGTGCCTAGCAACAAACACTGCTAATTACAGAACAAACAGCAGTATATGACCACTGATGTAAGTGTTTAGGGTCCTGAGCTACTCAAAGAATGGTGGTTACACTCTACCACTAAACTCGGAACCACTCAACATTACCATTTATTTTAATGAATGAGAAAATGGCACATTTTATCATAACTATAAAAATTACACTGATTTCAATAGCAAAAGAGCTTTTTATCTGATGCGAAAAGAACCAGTGTATCCTATATACATTATTAATCCTGAGTTATTAAAGTTATTGAGCTACCCTCATTAAAAAATATTATAATATTTTTAACTAGCTTTCCCGTACGTGACTTCGTCCGCGCGTTTTAAAAAGAAAAAAAATTCTTATTGTAAATCTAAACCATTCTTAATCCACTTAAACACACAAAAAATTTCATCAAAATCGGTCCAGCCGTTTAGGCGGAGTTTAATTACAAAAACACGCACAGAAGATTTATATATAAAGAATTAGTCTTTATATATATAAATCTTCTTCTGTATCTTCTACTTCAAAACTAAGAGTTCACTTTGAGAATAAATAAATAAATAATAAATAATCCCGGACATTTCACACACCATCATCTGGCCCCAAAGTAAGCAGAGCTTGTGTTATACAAGCTATGTTATACTACACAAGTTATGATGATTGATATACTTGTGTGGTAACACACAAGTATATCAATCATGTGTGGTACCACATGATTGATATACAACTTATATACTTTTTAGGGTTCCGTACCTCGAAAGGTACTGAATACTGGTACTGGAATACTGAAGTTCTTTGGGCACATAACCCGAAATGAAGACTCAATGGAGCGTCTTGTAGTCCAAGGCAGAATGCCGTGGCCGTTCTCCGACCAGATGGGGAGATCTGATAAAATCTCTCACCAAATCCACGATGACCAACTGCTCCCACAACGCCTCCAATAGAGCCGGATGGAGACGCATAGCAAGAGCCGCCATTCATCAGGACCCACTCATAACCACGACCACTCTGCCAAGAGTGCCTGACTGAGAAGACCTCGAAAGGAAAAAACGGAACCCTTATAGGATCACTTTGTTGTCCGTCCGTCTGTCCGTCTGTCTGTCAAGACACTTTTTCTCAGGAACGCGTGGAGGTATCAAGCTGAAATTTATATCAAATACTCAAGTCTACTGTCCCTTAAAGCTGTGAAAAAATCAAACTTCTAAGCCAACGCAATCAAAAGATACAGCCGTTTATGCCGCAAATTTTCGACACTCGCAAGGGAATCAAAACCTACAGGGTACTTTTCGTGAACTCAGAATCTTGAAATTTGGTACGAAGCAACGACTTATAGCACAGATAAAAGATAAATTGCGATAACCGTACATTTTTAGTTACATCGTATAAAAAAATATTTTTAATAATATTAAACTTACTACCCTTTTTCTCATGAACGTGTAAAGGTATTAAATTGAAATTCATATAAAATATTCAAGTCTATAATACCTTTAAGCTGTAATAAAATCAAACTTCTATGTCAACGCAATCAAGAGAAACAGCAATTTAAGTCGCATATATTCAAACTCGCAACTCGCAAGAGAATCAAAACCGACAGGGTACTTCCCGTGAACTCAGAATCTTGAAATTTGGTACGAAGCAACGTCTTATAGCACAGATAAAGAAAAAATTGGAAAACTGTAAATTTTTTGTTACATCATCCAACAATACATGTCTCGATTGTCGTGATGGGTAAATTTTACTTATATACATAGGTTTGTACGGAACCCTCGGAGCGCGAGTCCGACTCGCACTTTTTTTTTGTAAATACATACATATAGAACCCAGACCCGAGACAAATACTTTGCAGATCATACTAACATTTGTCCCGCGGCGGGAACCGAACCCGCAACCTTCTGTGTCTCAGGCAGGCCTTCACCCACTGCTCCACAGAGGTCGTCATTAGAATCACGTATTATTTTGTCGGCAGAGGCACTGACACTGTTTCGATTCATTTCGAGAATCTTCATCAGTGTGAGTTTGATCCGCGGTTTGCTCACTCGCACTCGTGATTCGCACTCCCGTGTATCTTAAAATGTACAATACAAGTATTAGTAACCTAGAAACTCCCGCTCAGCTGAACACCTTCCCGCACCACGGAAGTCATTAAAATTGATATGTAATAAAATATATTCATAAAACTGGCAACACTCAACATCTGGCTCCATAACTCAGTTGGTAGTAAAGTAACTCTGCCTTCTATTATTTCTTTCGTTTAGTTTATTTGATGCCCTACCAGGACAGCCATTAGTGGAATAAACACATGATGTTTTTTGTGTCTGGGTGTTATACAGGGTGTCCCGGAACTAGTATTTTAAGCTTGAACGAGGTATTCTGACCATGTAAATAAACAAATATGGGGTGATATTTTTTAAATTCCTATTTTAAAATTTTCATACATAAACTTTTAAGTTTATTCCAATTATTAATATTGACAACTCTCGTTAGAGTGTTTCCAAGCACGTTACCTACCTAAATAAGTTTGTGCAAGTACCAATTTGTTGGTATACTAAGATAGGTAGGCATGGATACATACTTCTACCAATTTTAAAGCAAACTTTGCTGCACATTTCTTCAATGAAAATTATTGAATTCATAAAATTTGTAGTACATTTGTTGTTGTTCTCCCAAGTGTCGATAAATGTGACTTCTCCCGCGGTTTCACACGCATAATACATAAATATATAAAAAGTAGCCTATGTCCGTTCCTAAGATACAATTTATATCCATACCAAATTTGATTGATGCAAAAAGAAAGTTCTGTTGATCCGATCGCTACCAAACTTCACAGGATCACCCGCTAGGCCAATCTGAAGACTTCCTATAAATTTCATCGAAATCTGTCCAGCCGTTTTGGAGTCTATACAATCTATGATTATTAGTGGATTGTCCAACAAAATTTATGTAATTAAAATGCTTTGTATGTTGCAGCAACTGGCAACCGGCATCTAGCTTTTTACATATTATCAAATTGGATTGCGCACACATAGCAACTCGAGTTTTGATACCTTTCAAAGAAACCTTCCAAAAGTTGATAGTTGCCTTAACTAAAGTTGCTCCGTGTGCAAAGCGTCTAAACAGCTAGCCGGATTTGGATGAAACTTGATATAGTTATTGACCTATGTATTAGTAAATAGGCTATTTATAAGGAAATACGTACTCGAAATGGTCGGTGGAAACTAGTTGATAAATAAAGTAAAAAAAATATAAAATAATCCTCACTAATAATCCTTATACGATTTAGATAGAAAGAAAAGAAGGAAAATGTTTTTATTTGACCCAGCATCTAGGGCACTTACATAGCTTTAATATTATATATAGTACCTGGATGACTGTGCTTTGCTCTTCCCCCAAATGCTATGTTCTTCTAACCATATTTGATCAAGATAATAATAATAATAATTATACCGGACATTTCACACAGCATCATCTGGCCCCAAAGTAAGCAGAGCTTGTGTTATGGGTACCACAAGACTGATATACTACTTATATACTTTTTTTTTGTAACATATTATACATAGAAACACCCAGACCCGAGACAAATACTTGCAGATCATACAAACATTTGTCCCGCGGCTGGAATCGAACCCGCAACCTTTTGCGTCTCAGCCGGACCTAAGCCCACTGCGCCACAGAGGTCGTCAAAGATGCAGCAAGATTCAGCCGTTTAGCAGTGAAAACTTAACAAACAGACAGACAGAGACACTTTCGCATTTAATAATATACTAGCTGATGTCCGCGACTTCGTCTGCGCAGGATTAGTACTTCGTGTAGTTGTAACGGTTTTTGCAGCGCACGCTAGAATAGCTTGCAGATGGCAGATTTTATCCTGCTTACTTGACACTTATCGTTATATTTTAGACAATTGTCACAATATCCTTATAAATTATAGCCTATGTGTTATTATGATGTATAAGCTATATTATTGTAAAGTTTCATTAAAATCCATTCAGTAGTTTTTACGTGAAAGAGTAACAAACATACATACAAACTTTCACGTTTATAATATTAGTAAGGATAACAGTGCTGTGTGGTAACAGATCTCGACTCAGCATTATGCTTCCCTGTCAGATAACAGGTCAGCGCTGTTATTCTGCCAAGACCTTCGATCCAGTCACTCAACCTTACGAAACGCAATAATAAAAACAAATAAGTAAATAAACAAATATGTACATGAACATGGTTCTTATGCCCAACTACATAATATACACAATAAAAAAAATTACGTGTCGCGGGACACGCGTTTTGAACTAAGTCCCTTTCGACAAAGGGTTAGCATAATTAATCATTAACGTGCCAGACTTTCATTCTCTTTACCCACCCCTCTCATTAATTTTGATTATTGATGCAGTAAATAACTATATTCATAAATTTATTTCCAATATATATATTTATCTTTAGCTCCACAAATTTGTAATGAATCCGTAAATGTGTTATCCCTATGTGTTTTACAAACTTTGAATACCATATTTATTTATATCTAATCAACAGCCTAAAATTGTATGCTTCTAGTGCTGAAAATGACAAAACTTTCATACAACCATTCATCGCCCTTTTCAACCTTTTACAACACTTTTTTCCAATTAAAAAGTAACCAATGTCCTTTCTCAAGCTTTAGACTATCTGTGTACCAAATTTCATTTAAATCGAATCAGTAGTTTTGGCGTGAAAGCGAAACACACAGAGTTACTTTCGCATTTATAATATTAGTGAGGTTATCTACATATATCGTTTAAAGTGTTTGAATTACTCGATTAAGGATATTAGCAGTATAAATTAATTATATATATTTATATATACATACACATATATAAACTTAAAAACTAGGTACCTAGATTACTGTGTGGGGCAAATAGGTCTCAGCATGGTGCTGTACCGAACTAATGGAGGATCGGCGCTGATATCGGACGCAGCCTAACGTGATGTTTTATCGCAAGTTCTTAATATCAAAGTTCTTCGCGTATAAACACGTTCGCCGTTGGACTTTTAATCAAAATACTTACGAAAATTTGTATTCATAGCAATCTCCACCCTTTTCTAACCCACTGACTCACAGACGTCAGAGCTATTCCTGTACTGCTTTTACATTTTTATTAGGCGATGAATATTTTCTTTGTAATAGAATGGACAAATTGCTTTTTATTTCGACAGATGTCAATAAAATAGACGTAAATTTAGATGTAAATAGACGTGTTTGAGGTTCAAGCATTTGTGTAATAAACGTAGGTGTTATATGTCTGGGTGTTATAAAGCTTCTAATTCGTATTTAAATTATATTAGTCAATACAAGGTTTATTTAATTAGGAGCCAAAAAGTGTGATAACCTCTACTAACATTTATTAAGAACTAGCTATTGCCTGCAACTTTGAACGCGTGGTAGCTACATAGTAAACTATGAAAAGTAGCCTATGTCCTTCCCCAAGATACAATCTATTTCCATAACATATCTATTCGTCGATCGATTTTCCGTAAAAGTTTGTTAATACGAACAAATAAATCGACCGTAGCATTAAGATACTATACGATGGCTGATAAACAAAAAGTAGATCATGGCCTATTTATTACATGGTTTTTGAAGTGAAAACTTCTTTTAGCGCGGTACGCATATTTTTAGATGAGGTAAAACCTCGGGATTCGCGACACCGTTACCGTCTGGGGCGAGACGCAGCCGGCTGCCGCGCAAACCTTAATTCACATGTTTACAAAAAATATTTCATCATCTGTGTTCGTTCAGTATTTGATTGGCAGTCGCCATAATTACAGATTTTGAAGTGATTTATTACTAAACTCTAACGCGCCAAAATAAGTTTTCACTTCTGTCGGCACTCCCGGAGTGCAACCCGATTTTTTTTATTAGCTTCACTTGTATGTTTGAAACCGACTCCTTTGGACTTTATTTTGACCCACTTCAGACGGTTCATTCAAACTTTATAGATTTATCGGGGACCGATGACAATAACTAATTTGATAAGTTTATTCCATTATTCAATTCGCAAAATAAGATTTGTTAATTTATTTAACTTTCATTTATAGTCTATAAGGCAGGAATTGCTGTTAATTTTAATTTCCAATCATTATCTTTAGCCGATTTATCTAATATTAACAAATTTACGAATGAATACCAAAGAGAATTTTTAATTAAAAAAAAAAAGCAAGAATTTAAATTTTCAATTTTTGAAGAAAGAGCCTTGTAATTAATGCTTTTTTTTTATATAAAATATTTTTTTTTATTTACACTTTTATATATTTATATTTATTAAAAAAATTAGACTTTTCTTAATTCAAATTTATTTTCTATTTTTTTTTTGGTTTTGTTTTCTACAAAAGCGTGTTATTTAGTTGAAAGAACCGGGTTCTAATTTTACAGGACGTTTAACACTAAGACTAAACTAATATAAATCGAAT
Organism: Lampropteryx suffumata; assembly: GCA_948098915.1. Classification (NCBI taxonomy): domain Eukaryota; kingdom Metazoa; phylum Arthropoda; class Insecta; order Lepidoptera; family Geometridae; genus Lampropteryx; species Lampropteryx suffumata. Next base: position 15,885,893 of record OX402553.1, read on the forward strand.
TAATACCGAAGTAGGAAATAAAAAAAAAGTATTTGCGAGAATGACGTAGAGTGTTAGTTGTAGTAGTGTGTGTGAGTGTGTGTGTGTGTGTGTGTATGTATGTGTGTTGGTGTGTATGTGGATGTGGTGTAGGGCTGTGTGTAAGTAAATTATGAGTCATATTATTCAGAAAATTGTTAGAAGGTTTCAGTTTCTTCATATGATAACAAGAATTTACAGAGTCAGGGTCATAAAATCATTAAGAATGGTGTGTAGAATAAAAAGTTGTCGAATCGATGGCACTTGGCAAAGTGTGGATGGAAGGATAAATAAAAAGATGGATATGGATTTATGGATATTATATGGATTTATTTATGTACAATAGAACTAATATTTATTCTGTGATATTACAGAGCAGTTATTCGATCTAAGTATCGGTTCATCTCTGAGTTTTATCCTGTCTTTTCCTGCTAAATGTACCAACCCGAATAATTGGAAATAGATACGTATCGTTTTCGTGTAATTTTCCGGAAAGATAGAGTATAATATAATATTATCTTTCAAACAACAAGAAACAGACAAAAATACAAGTATTTTATTATCCTTAGTGGTATTTTATTATATCCAGGATAAAGGGTCTGTAATCGTTCGATCATCAGGAATTATTGTTATTGTTCCAATTAGCTACCATGCGTGCTGACAAACGATTAACACGTACTAAGCTGTTGGTAAAACAATAGCACTTATATTTTACCTTGCCTAATCCTCATAATATTATAAACGCAAAACAAATTATACTTCTGTATTTATTGTTCGTATGTTCAGTACGAAATTTCGCAACGAGGAAATCCGTAGAAGAACCAAAGTCACCGACATAGCACTAAAAATTTGCAAGTTAAACTGGTAATGGGCAGGCCATAAAGCTCGCAGACCTGATAACCGTTTTGATTTTTAGTTGTTGGATTAGTGTCCTGAATAGCAGAATAACTACATAATCATTTGCAAAATTATAAAAAACATTTATAGATTTAATGTGGTGAGTTTGATACAACCTTTTACGATCGGTTTGATAGATTATGACTGTTGTCTTTGAGCGCGCATGAATAACTGTATCTTAAAGAAGCAAAAAGCCGTGTTTAATGTGATGTTTTTTTTAAAACGCGCGGACGAAGACGCAAACTGGACAGCTAGTCAGTAATAAAAAGGTAGCACATATTATGACAGTCATGGCAGTTGCACTGACGAAATGTCTGATTTAGTTTGATAACAATTCAGCAATACAAATAGTGGGTGAAGAACAAAGAGTGAAAGGATACAGAAGGAAGAGGCTAAGAAACGAGTAAGCTACTCGAAAGAGTTAATTAGCTACTCGAAAGAGCCTTGTGATAGAGTTGTTTGGCTACAGGCCTAAAGGACAAAGGCCTTCGTCATATCTTAGCAATATCTTTTATACCTATTGGCTTCTGTGGTATAGCTATTAGGATAAGTTAGCCACAGACACAGACTTTATTTATTAGACTTCATGCACCAATTTGTGTTAAAATCATCTGGACAATAAAGCAATCTGTTGTTTCTCTTGATATTTGATATATATTTGCTTACAACAGAAAATAAGAGTAACATTTTTAAACTACAGTTTTCAAATAAGATAAAATTTACATTTTATTTATTAAAAAGATTTTTAAGTTTTATTCAACACCAATTTAGATGGCGACTAAAATTAGTTCAATTAAACATCAATTTAGTAAATTTAAGAAATGTTACTTCAATAACAATACTTCAATTTTTTTTTATCTATCCTGTCCATCCAAAGGTTGCCTGGAAGAGATCACTTTTAGCGATAAGGCCACCCATTGTACAACTTTATTGCTAATTGTTTTTTGTTTGAATGTTCTCTCTGTGTACAGATAAGCGTTAATCTATCTATTTTTCACACTTTGGTGCAAACAAAATGCTATCGCTCGTATTTTACGAAATTGAAGTTAGTTCAGCGTACACACTCAGATCTAACTCGCAGCATATCAATAAAGTAATTGGTCTATAGAGCTTAGAGACTAACGGTCGGAATCTGCCCGAACTAACGAGGTTTTGACGTAGCGTGGAAATGATACGATACGCCAACAGCAATCACTCATCCAAAACCGTATCTCCAACGATGAGGCAAACCACGGACATGTCATGGAAAGGTCAGAATAATTAAACTCACCACCCAAATCAGTAAGTCCGAAAAATTTTTAGCAAGTTTGAAAAAGGGTTGAGGGCTCAGTAAAGAATTTGCATATTTTATTTGAAGTATGGGAAAGATACCTTTTGCACCCCGCATATCAACATAGGAAAATTATATCGTTTGACAGTCCAGTGCAAATTGAGTCAAACGTAAATAACGGCACAGCATAAATAACTGTTAGCTCAGTATAAAATGTATGTAATATGTTTATTTTACGCAGAATATACGAAACATTTTATAAAAACGTTCCGGGTAATGTTTAAACATTTATAGAAAGTTAAAAGGTCCCCAGACTCATTTCAAAAAGGCACGATATTATCCTTGCCTATTTAAATAATCTATAGTGAGTTTGACTGACTGACAACGCAAACGTAAGAACTCCCTGAAGCCTTGAATTTTCATCTGTCATCATACAAGAGTACAGGGAAATTTCGCCATTCAGCCACTTAGTCATAAAGTTTATAGAGAAATAATTCTATGCGAACCAAGCTCGCATTTTCACAAGGTAGCCTTCTTCTTATAAATATCTATGGTATTGTTACGTTGGTACTGACTAATAAACATTATCATAGTCAGTTTTATAGTCCAAATATACATTTAGGACAGTATATTACGTAGAAAAAACACAGAATAATTTAAAGACATATTTATTGTGAACAGAAATAAATTACAGAAATGTACAGATTAATTATGCAATATGAAATATATATATTTTTTTAATAATTAATAATCGAGCGAAAAATGCTTTCGAACGGCGTCCGGCCGGGGTCTGCTTGGATGTTCTCCTCTACAGGTCGAATTTCTCAACCTATTCTCGTGAAATGAGCAGGTTCTAAAACTATATAGTTTTTTTGTTGATTCAGTTTTTGGAAATTTTTCAAAATGGCGGAGACATGGGGGTTGAAAACGTAAAAAAGTTATATTTCAGTCATTTCGAAAAATTCATTTCGGTCTACAGCTCACAGAGCCACTAGTATAAAATCCATGTAAAAAAGTTGAAACATCTATAAACTATTTAAAACGAACTTAACTGATCGAAATCACTGCCTAAAGCAGCTGGCAGCGTCAGCTTATTATATATATATATATTTTATATATAAAAGAACCTTCATTATAAAGCATAAATTAAATGGAAGATAAACCTAGATGGTTGTAACGGAAAGTGTTATAAGTAAATGCAAACATCATTGACTTAAGAGCTTTGCTCAAGTCGGCGTAATTGATGCAGCTTCCTCCATGTGCTCCTCTCCAAAGCAGCCTAGCCTTGCCTTGGCCTCTGTATACGACATCTTTTTAATTATTTATAATACAAATGGTCTTACAAAAGATTCAAAATCGTCCAAATGTTATTAATTATGTAGCGGCATAGTAGATGCACAATGATGGTAGTTACTTTGACTTTCCTAAACCTAATCAACGATATGGCGTCAGCAACTATGTTAAGATATGTCATTGTGAAATACTGAGCTGAAGCTGAATTCAGCAAAAGTTGACAGCCTCTTGACCCGATAACATTCCACATTTTAACTCTTACATCCATTTCCCTTTGATCTGCTCGTATAGTTAGAGAATACTATAGATATAGATAATAGTATTCTTGACCTTCCTCTTCCTCTTTACGTCTAAGGAAAGTAAATTCCCAGAATAACTCAGCATCAGGCCTGTTAGTTCAGTTGGTAGTAGCTCTGAAGGCAGAGCGCGCTGTAATGCGCGCGCTGTAGTTTGGGGGTCCTCCCAGAATAAGCATTTGTGTGATGAACACAGGTTTTTGTTCTGTGTCTGGGTGTTATAAAGTATCATAAGTATGTATTTAAAAGTATATAAGTATTCTACCAGTCATCTGGTCGCTATGCTTAGTTTGAGGCTAGATGGTGCTATGTGCATTATCCATTAATATTTATTATTATTATTATTATTATTATTATATTATATATCTAGGAAAGGTGCAGGATGGCATAAAAGTTTGTAGAAAAGAAAACAAAAAAAGAACCAAGGCACGGGTTTCATTAGTTTTAATAAAACTACCCTGCTGACAGGCCGTAGCTCTCAAGGGTGTGTTTCAGAACACATCTAACGAGTTCAGGTAGGTATTCCAGATGAGAACAATTCTCTACAGAGTAATAATACCCTACAGTAATATTACGTAAAGTTACATAGACACGGGCAATTTAAATTGCTCAATCCCGGCCAACAATTGCTAGCTATGACGTAACGACTACATCAAACAGATTTCAATGGTGATGGCAACATGTACCATTTGCATTGAGATAACGCCATACCATTTTAGAAGAACAAATTTTCAAGATATTGTTTTTTTTACTTTTATATCTGCGTGGCGCTATACGCGCACGCAAACGTCAAAATGGTAAGTATTAATACACCTTAACAATTTGAATTCATGTAAATAAAGCAACATACAAAGTGAATTTATTAAATCCTTATCTTTAGGTGACCTATTTATTTCACTTCCAATTCTTTCGTGAGTCGTAATTTATTTTCAGAAATACGGCTATTTTACTCACATTATTTTGTAAATAAAAGCACCGACACTGTTTGGATTAATATAGAGAATATTCATCAGGGTGAGTTTGATACGCGATTTGCTTGCTCCCCGGGGATCAAATTCACGTTCGGGGTTTCAAACTCAACTCAAATCAAACATTGTTCTTAAGCTCTTTAGCTGGTAATAGAACTTAGACGTTTTTAGTCTCAGTAGTCTTATCAACTGTACTGGTAATGGGTCTTCTAGGAATCATCGTAATATTCCAGTTTGTCCCTTGGAAACATTCCGTAAGAATAATGATGTCAAGTTTTATGGAATGTATTTTTATCAGTATAAGAAATCCTTTGATTTTTATTGTAGGCATCTTATGTAAATATAATAACTTTAATGTAGAGCTCAGTTTTAAATTAAATTGGGGAGAGCTGTGGATAATTATGTTGTATAAGCTGATAGTGACTAATGTAAGTAAAGTAATCAAATCAAATCTGTTTTATAATAAGCTTTATGAGACAGTTTCTGTTTTATTACGTTTTGTAATTTCCCAACTAACAAAACTATCGTGTCGCTTGAGACCCTATTATAGAAGAGTTCACATTGCTCTATCAAAAATTTACTAACTTTAGCATTGATCATTTTTGTGAATTTGATTTTCATATGTATATGACATGGCTATTTAAGATATGATATGTCATGATATTTATTTCCTTAAATTGAAGTGTATATCTAGGATCCATGTAATACAATACAATAACAAATATGGTGTTAATATCTGCGGCACTTCCCCACAACAGAATACCGTAAGATATTATGCTATGAAAGTAGCGGAAGTATACGAGTCTAGCGGTATCTACGTCGTTAAAGTGACGGATATTTTTAACAGTGTATGCTATAGAGCTGAGTCTTTTTGACAATTAACACTTTGGTGTCGACAAGTTCTACCTCTTCGTTTTTAACTTTTGCATTAGCTTTCATTTAACATTGGGCAGTAAAAAACGAATTCATTTCGTTTAACACATTTAATAATAGGTTTTATTTCATGAATCATGTCACAATGCCACACACACACACACACCCACACTTTTACATACACATAGTTTTATGAAGTGAAATACTTAAGTTTTAATTTAATTAAATTTAGGTATTTACCTGTTTTTTTTTTAATTTTTAGTTTACCTAATTTTGTATTGTTTATTTTTTGAATTATTTGACCTCCTGTCCTTAGGTTGGGTACTGGAAACTGCGTCACAGTGTTATACTTTTGCATTTTTTAGTGTTCACATCTGTATTATGTACCTATGTATTACGTTCAAAAGTAAATAATCGTATTATTACTTATTACTTTACTATTTCATTGTTTACATCATCAAAAGTACAATCACGTGATCATCCTTTGACAAGTTTAGGTAAATAATTTATATACATACTTCACAGTCAATATATTATTTAAGTATAAAAGCTAGCTCTAGTGCAATAATGTAGTATATAATTTATTTAGTTTAACAATGTAAGTGTCGTGTTCTTTAGTTAATAATAAGAAAATTATTAATAAGTCGTGTCATGTGAGAATAATAAAATTAGCTAATAAACATTAAATAATTTAGGAAGGAATCTTAATTATCGCTAAACTTATGACATAATTGAGTATCGGTACTAAAGGATTGTCGTTGTTCCAGGTCTAACACGTTGCGGATACGAATTGCTGAACTGCCTTCACGTCTACGCAGGTAAATGACCCCGTTGTTGGTCCGGCAGAATTTGAAACCTGCGTCAACTGCACGGTTTTTACTCGCTCGAAACAACAGAAATTTTTTGGCGTGTCATTTAAAATACTTTAAGAATAAGAATAAAAATAATTTATTTTAAACAAAACATAAAAAAACAGTAGGTATCTATATAACAAAAAAAAACTAAATTTATAAAAATAAAATATAACATAAAACCTTCAGTGCTAGTTTAAAACTGTGTTACGGCAAGGTAGCGATTCTCGTCTGATACGGGTCATATTAGAGTGCCAAGTCTGGTGGAACCGAAGAAATATCAGTAATACAAACAAACAAACGAGACGGTTACAAAATGTAACAAGCTCATATTTGGACGTAAACAAGTTGGCACGGTATAAGTTTGTAAAACAGACAAATCACTTTTTTCTAATGACTTCGAAGCCTCATAACATTTCGGCAGCGGAAGAAGCTGGAGACTTTTTAAAGCCGGCACCAAGATCCCAGTCAATGTCGTCTTCTTTATGGTATTTTCCAGATTTTCTTGCTGCTAGGAAAGCAATGTTCAAGTACGCACTCAGTGACTCTGGGATACCAATGATCTCGACTTCGTTACGAATATTAGCTTGTGCTTGACTATTCAATTGATGATCTTGTTTTTGAAATCGATTCTTGAGGAATTGAGGACTGAGTCAGTGCTTCTGATATAGTCATCTGATATAGTCTGCTGGCCTGACAAAGGTAAAGTTTGTTTGAGCGCCTAAGAATTATTTTTTGCCCACAAGGTCACATTTATCTTAGAAAATTGCGTAGATCCTTTAGCAAGGGTGTTAGAGTTATCCCCTCCGTTTTTTCCTCACACTTGCACTGGGGACAGATCCATCTGGGTAAGTCCACTTATACAAATATCCTAGTACGGGAAATTTAAAAAAAAGTCAAAGTCAAAAGATGATTTATTCAATACAATCACAAGGATCATGTTTTGCAAATCCTATAAATAAGCTTCAATAATTAAGAAATGATTTTTAGAATTTATTAACACAACATTAATTGTAATTTTAATAAGTTCCTGCACCATCTTTTTTAACTTGCACGGAAGTGCTATCAAAACAAGAAGATGGCGACAAGAGATTGCTTGTGAGTCGAAAAGACTTACTTACTTGGAAACCGAATAGAACTGTAAGTTGAACTCGGTCCACTATTCAATAAAATAGTTAGATTTTTATTAGTGTTCTTTTTGTTTGATTTTCAAATAAATTACTGTAATATTTTATGTGATTTCGCTTGATAGGAAAAAGTTCAAATATGAAATATCTGAAGTAGGTAGGTAAATCAATGCTTGCAAAGGCAGTTCCGGTGACCGAGAAATAAAGTCAACGGTACTGCACGTTTAAAAACTTATGATAACCTACTTTTTCGATATACAAGTCAAGTCAAGTCAAAGTCAAAAGATGATTTATTCAATACAATCACAAGGATCACTTTGAAACGTCTTACATACTAGGTGCCAATTCATCCTAACCCAAGCTCGAGAAGAATTGGCAAGAAACTCGTCTTGGTCCTAGCGCTTTTTTATATGATCCATCTTATAACTACCTTAACTATGAAATACTAATAGAAGAGGGTTTATACATTTCAAGTGTGTCGGTTAACTGTCTGACGGCTGAGCGACATGAGGCCATGCATTCTTATCAATAATATAGTCATCTATATTATAATAAGCTTTCTTCAAAAGACTACCTTTAATGTATGCTTTAAATTTCTTAATAGGTAGTTTAGTAGCAGGAAGCTTATTATAGAAGCGCACCGTGTTCCCCATAAATGACTTATTAACTTTTTCTAGTCGAAACCAAGGGATGTATAATTTATGTTAATTCCTAGTGTTGATTTTATGAAGGTCACTATTTTGCTGAATCCCACCTCTATTTTCATGTGTGTATAACAAATTTTCATATATATATTGTGAAGCTATTGTGAGAATATTAATTTCTTTGAATATTTCTCTCAAAGATTCTCGTGGTTTCATTTTATAAATGGCACGTATTGCCCTTTTTTGAATTACAAATATTTTACCAATATCAGCTGTTTTCCCCCAGAGAATGATGCCGTATGACATAACACTATGGGAGTAACTGAAATAAACTAGTCTAGCTGTAGCTTCATCAGTAAGCCACGGTATCGCACGAACTGCATATGCAGCGGAACTAAGCCTACCAGCAAGTGTTTGAATTTGTGGTCCCCACTGTAGTTTTGCATCAATATTAAGACCTAGGAAGATCGTGGAATTTACAAGATTAATTGCCTCTCCATTTATTTCAATGTTGGACGGGCTATGAATAACATTTGGCAAAGTGAATTTGATACATTTAGTTTTTTTTTACCAGTTAGGAACTAACGATAAGGATTCATTTACGTTATCGCAAATACTGGTTTTACCTCTATCAACTTTAAAAATTAAAGACGTATCGTCTGCAAATAAAACTATATCACAAATATTTTTTACAAAAAAAGGTAAATCGTTAACGTATACCAGGAATAAAAAAGGGCCTAGTATCGATCCGTGAGGTACCCCTATATCAATAATTGATCCCGAAGATCTCTCACCACTCACGTCTACTTTCTGGACTCTATTGGATAGATAGGACTGTATGAGGTCAATAGCCCGGTTCTTAATGCCATAATATTTTAACTTTGTGATTAGGGTTGCATGACTCACACAGTCAAAGGCCTTAGATAGATCGCAGAATACCCCAACTGCATCCTGTGACTTCTCCCAGGCCTCAAATATATGCTTTAAGGGTGCTATACCTGCATCAGCTGTTGATCGACCTTTAGTAAATCCGTATTGATTACTATGTAGCAGGCCGTTAACGTTAAAGTGTTATAATAACTGATTAAGAATTATTTTTTCAAAGATTTTACTTAAAGCAGGTAATATCGATATCGGTTAGCGAGATCACTTTCACTTCCAGACTTAAACATAGGAATGAGTTTACTGTGTTTCATGAGATCGGGAAATACTCCCTCGTCGATACATCTATTAAAAATATAAGCTAAACATGGTGCAATATCTAAGATAATGACACCCAGCACCTTTGTAGACATTCCCCAAAGATCTTCTGTATTTTTTATATTAATTAACTTGAATGCTTTTACAATACCAGCCTCGTTAATGTAGCTAAAACTAAACTCATTCTTACATTTTGCAACACTAGATTCTAATAGAAGAAGAAATAAAAAATCTTTTTTTAAACCATAAAAATACTTTATTCTATTCATTTTTCCCACATACATATTTAAAATCCTAGAAAGCCAGGATTATACCAATATAATGTTTGAAAGGAAATATTCTAAGTAATTTTATACACACGTAATTTTTATTCCGTAAAGATTGCATTCTGTAAATAACTAAAATGAAGGAAATAAATAAATAAATAATGCCGGACATTTTAACACAGCGTCTCCTGGCCCCAAAGTAAGCAGAGCTAGTGTTATGAGTAACATTATGACTGATATACTACTTACATACTTTTTTTTTGTAAATTCATACATACATATTATACATAGATAAATAAGATATCCTTTCTTGCTACATATGAACTAAAAAAAAAACAAAAATTAAAATTAAACATTCTTAATTATACAGACTAAACTAGTTCACAGGGCAAAGGGGATAAATTCAGCAGAAAGCTGCACCTATGTACAGCGCTGATTTTCAATTTACCCCCCTCGCATAGTTCTTAACTGGGTGTTTAAGTGGAGCAGGTTACAATAAAATTAAAATAATCACGTTATAATGCCAATGCTGTGTGTGTATGTGTTGTGTATGTTTGCGTGTGTATATATGTATGTGAGTGAGTGTTGTGTGTGCTTCCTTATTCCCCCCAGTCTCTTAAGAGTCTGGTTATCACAGAGGGAAACTCATATGTGTTAGTGTTTGTGTGTAGTGTGTGGAAAAGTGTAACCTACTTAACTCCAAATGTCAGTTCCCCTTTACCACCGTTTGAAGGCAGTTTCAACATCGTGCTTTTGTCGCATTAAAATAATATTTTTGAGGTTTTTTTTAATAAGGCCGGATTAGTTTTTTTTTAGAGGCGGCGGTATTATATTCCATATTTTTGTAGCCCGATATTTAAAACACCCTTCAAACCCTTTGGTTTTGTGCTTGGGGACAGACAGATCGTTATGTACACTAGCACGGGTACCAATGCAATGAATGTTTCTAAACCAAGTAAACTTTTCGAATAGGTATTCGGGCTTTTTGTTCCAGAGGACTTTTTGAGGTGTAACTCCCTTTTGGCCTTCATGTTAAGGATTCCTTTTTTTACTAGGTGTGGGCTTATGTGTTCCCTTCGAGATACCCTGAAACAAAACCTAATGCAAGCATTCTGCACTCGCTACCAGAAACAACCAGACCCTAGACAAATACTTGCAGATCATACAAACATTTGTCTCGCGGCGGGAATTGAACCCGCAACCTTCTGAGTCTCAGCCCATTAGTATGTTCATCAATCGAGTTACGAAACTGAATCTCAGAAGGACGCACGATCTCTGTTCGCCAGACTACGCCACCTATGGCATGATGTTATCAACTTTCTAGGCCATTTCAGTCTTGATCTTAGGAAGTTATAAATATTTGCCAGTAATAATTACACACTATTTACACAAAGTGTACATTTACGAGAATAAACATCAAATAAGAGCAATTCACTTTATTTACATAACTCTGGGATCATGTTTGTTTAAATCAATCTAGCGTAAATGTATTACGGCTTGTTGAGATGGAACTCGCTACAATGATGCGATTACCAAAAAGAAAATTTACAATGATAAGGTTATCATTTAAGGTTAAATTCTTTTTTATGTGGATAAACTTAAGACTATCTTCAGTCCGTGGATTCGCATGCGTGGTACCTACAAAATGTGTCCTTCTCATACAATGGACAGCGGACTAAGGTTCGGCTGAGAAGCAGAAAGTTGCCGTTTCGATTCCAGTCGCGAGATAAATGTTTGTATGATCTGCAAGGACTTGTCTCGGGTCCGGGTGTTTCTATGTATAATATATACACTTAGCATTTACAGCTCTGCTTTCTTTAGGGCCAGGTGATGCTGCGTGAAATGTCCAGCATTATTTATATTTATTGATCTTATTACAATATATCTCTTAAATTACCTTCACCTTTGATTACTTTTGATCAGGATTTGTCAAGCCGTGAATACGTAACAATAATAATAATAATTGATTTTCTAAACAGAGAGCTGGTACACTAAACTTCTTATGTTACAAAATCATAATTTTCCTATAAATATAAAGGTAGTGCTAAAAAGCCTGTATAGTGGGGTCACACTTCTTGGACGTTTCTTGATTTAGGAGTTGTACAAAGAGTGTCTTAAGAAATAAACGAAAAGCACAAAAAAACAGTGTTATAACAGTGGTAGATGAGAAAGAGAAAAAAAAACGTTACACTAACAATAAAATACAAACAGACAGAGACACAAAAATATATATATTAGTGTAGATGTGGATGTTTCTTACATAAGCAGGTAATATTCTGTTAATTAATATTATTGATTTGTGCTGTTCATTCACTATACCATATTTATTCAAAAAATATGCATGCCTGAGCGATAGTTCCCAACTTTAGTGCTGCTTTCTAGCTCATTCTCGAAATTCATGCATAATTTACGAAAATGCGAATTTATTTGTGTTCATCTTGTCTAGAATAACACATCGAGTGGATAGTTCAACTCTTGCATTACTTTTTAATCGACTACGAAAAGAGGTTCTCAATTTGTTGGAAACTTTTTTTTTATGTATGTTCACCGATTACTCAAAGACGCCTGAACCGAAATGGAAAATTATTTTTTGTTTGAAAGGGTATACATCCCAGAAGCTGAGCCATTTAAATTATATCGAAATCGGTCGAGCTGATAAATCAACAAAAATCTAAATATTGTATAACATACATCGATGATATTTTCGTTTACTCCGATACCTCGCTGTCTCATTGGAGCAGTGCGTTTATTTGGCTTACCAATATTATATATTACAAAATACATCTACTTGCCTCTAAAAATGTATTATAGGCTCAAATTTCATTCAATGAGGTCGGTTTTCTTTTTAGTTTTTAAAACGTAATTAAAGTAATGGCCATCTTTATCACCTGTAGTCAAGCTTCTTTAAATTTTATAAATTCGCTGCTAGGTTTAGAAATTCTCCAATTTCCATTGACGTAAAAAAACCCATTTGTCGTTTCTCAAACTGTCTAATTCAAAAGTTCGGTACACAACAGCTGGCGTTCGTCCAAAGCCGTATTTTGTTTCCGCTACGTTTCTTGTTTACTTCTGTTTTGTTTACAATTGTAAATGGAAATCAAAGGCAGTTTAAATTGATCTGCCTCCAGTCAAATTGACATTCTACAATCGCCTGGAAATAAATAATAATTACTAGTACCGTCTCTAAAACTCAATATTATTATTATGAACTATACTAGGCTAGGCGCACTTCTCACTTTAGATAAGATGTTAAAAGTTGGGCCACCCAACCTGCTGGGCAAATTCATAGAGAAGTGGCACGCCAGACGAGATAGTCACGTGAAAGAAAGAGATCCATTGTGTAGGTAAATCATCATCATTGGCCTTAAGTAATCTGTTGAAGATGATTAAGATGGCGTCACTCAAGTTACAAAGCAGTTATTTGTAATTGAAAACTTTCGTTCATGGATCCACTCCAACTAGCTGAGGTGGGTGAAGTTTCCACTCCACTGACGCAACTCTGCCTGGGATTCTGTTTGATAGCGCAGGCCTTCCCAGGTGCCTACAGTAACCTCTCGATCTTGCCGACAGGACCCGCAAGAAATACGAGTCAGTACATGCGGTGTCGGTTCGGTTGCAGGTGCATAACGGCTGGCACCGAGCCGGGTTCGTTTCAAGTTTTCCTTCCCTGTTGCTAACTCTTCTGTTAGTTAGCAAGGGGATTAAGCCTCAATAATTTGAAGACTATCGTAGGTAAATATAATGTTAGGAACTAAGGGGTTGTGAGAGCTGATTTGTGATTTGTGAGAGCACAAGTCCGGTTGGGTATGGAGTATTGCTGCCATCTGTGGGATGGTTCAGCCAAACACTAGCTGGGTGCTTTGGACTCGATTGAGCGTAGAGCATTGAGGGTGATAGGTGAGCAGCTAAACGCTCAGACTAAGTTTCAGAGTCTCGAGCACCGGCGTAAAGTTGCTTGCCTTTCAATCTTTTATTACATTTCGGAGAATGTGCCCAGGAATTGCATGATCTCGTTCCACCATCTCCTTTTCACAACAGGACAAGCAGACGCAACGCTCAATACCATGCATTACCTAACGAACAAAGCGCTTTGCTTCCACATTTATAATGCGTACAGCCAAGGATTGGAATGATTTGCCATCGCCTGTCTTTCCTGAAAACTACAATTTGTGTCTCTTCAAGTCTAGAGTGAATAGGTATCTTCTAGACCTGCGTGCCTCGTCGTAGGCCACATCCTCGCTTAACATCAGGCGAGTTAGTGGTCAAACGTAGGTCTATATATGATAAAAAAAAATGATCTATGTTGCGTCATAACAAGAGTCGTTATTGTCATATAAATGTTTTCGCGGAGTATGCCTTCTGTACTTGCACTAATAAGTATTCTATGACCATGCATAGATATTCTGACATAGATAGGATACAGTTCGTATGTTGTCGTAAAATCTATGCTTTGTTCTCGATTTGACTTTGAATTTTGTTCTGGAAGCCATTTTTATTTGTATTGGGTTTTATTAAACTGATTCAATGGTCATTCAACATTTTTGTGGTTTTCTTTGGACACTACATGTATGTTTATTGATAGTAACCATCCAGGTCTTCTTATCGTGTCTATTTCTTTCGAACCAGTGTGATGAAAGGATTAAATTGCGCCTCCGAGGCTCCTTTCGAGTCTTTGAACTTCTTAGGTTCTTCGACATTCTTCACGATGCGACATTCCGGTTCTTCTCGAGATTGGGTTAGAAGGAATTGGCACCTGAATTCACCTAATATGTTAAAAGTTTCAAAGTGATCCTTTTGATATTGAGTCTGAAAACCAGCGCTACTTTGCAATATGTGAAGTAGCATAAAGCTGAGACTGGGTCTTTTTGGCAAACACAGACTGGGTTGGTGCAGGGTAGGTACACATACTACATTTTTTTATTTTTATTTTATATTCATGTTATTGTCTTTTTCATTGTGTACCTGCTATTTTTATGTTATTTTTATCTGTGTGTGTGTGTCATAATAAACTTATTTCATTTCATTTTTTTTTTCATATTCAATGAGGTACCTTTTGACTTTGACTTTGATGTTTTCCCTCACCGTTTGAGAGTACTGGTACAGCGCACGTAAATTTTTCATACATAATTCCATTGGTGCACGACTAGTTTCGAACCTGCGAATAGCCATGTAGTACGTAGCGTACACACATCATATTAAGGCTTACCGTGGAATCCAGCTTTGATTGAATACACAGGAGTAATAAACAATTCAATGTGGATTTCGCCTAAGGGCTGAGCTGCATAACATCTCAACATCTCAACAGAGAACATTTTATGCAGAAGTGAGACACTGTTGAGATCTTACATTATGAGACGGAGTAAAATGTATCCTTTCAGCCTGCAGTGAAAAACGTTTAAAACGTTTTAAAAACTAAAAAGAAAACCGACTTCACTAAATATATTTTTTCCAACACACTTGCTCATAAAGTGGCTCTATGGTCACCGCAATTAGGCACAGAATGACACCCATAATCAAACTGTGACTTTTTCATTGCTATAACTCACTAGTGAGTAATAGTTTTTTTTTTTTTTTTATTGGTTGAGGTGCTTTGTTCTTTAAAAAGTTTTTATTCAAAAAAAGATCGTGTTTAATAGAACAAATAAATTAATGTTCCTATTGCTTGCTCATTTCATGCAACTTCTTATTTAAATAGATAATTTTAACTCGTACGTGTTTAATAAATAAAACTTTCACTCATATATAAATTTTGTTTTCTCTGTAATAAAAGAAAACTTTAAATTCCCCATTTTGTACGTGGCAGAATAGGCGAAAACCCTATGGGCGGAAAATAAAAAAAAAACCTCATCCCTTTAGTCTGTGGCTGATCGCAATGCGCGCGCATAGGAAAACTGATTAATTTTTCCTGCCATAGCGAATCATTTTTCACAACTCGTTTTCACTGTTGAAGAGTTTTTATTGTTATTTTATTCACAAGTGTGTTGAAAAAAGTCGTATGATACACGTGTGTATTGATGATCACCGTCCTCGGCTCTCTTAAGACCCTCATCTATCGTCTCGGGTCTCAATGGCGCCTCAGCGGTAATCACCAACATTACACACTAGTACCATAATGTACTATTTTAAGTGGACAGTAGATGTATTTTGTTTATATATAATATGGGTAAACGCAATGCTCCAACGAGACAGCGAGGTTTCGGAGTAAACGAAAATATCATCGATGGATACAATTTTTGATTTTTGTTGATATTTTAAAAACTGCTCGACCAATTTCTATAAACTTTAAATGGGACTATTTGGGAAGTATACTCTTTGAAATAAAAATATTTCTTGAAATCGGTTCAGGCGCCTGAGTAATCGGTGAACATACATAAAACAAAAAGATTCCGACGAATTGAGAACCTGCTCCTTTTTTAAAGTCGGTGAAAAATAAAGATCGTTTAGTCGACAATTTTTTGTCGATCGTTTGATAGTATTAAAAAAAAACGAGCGAGCCTTACAGTAGTCGCATATGATGTGTATCATTTGACATCTAACTTTGGTAATAAGTAACATTAACATTATTCCCTAAATTCCTTAATATTAGGTTGGGGAAAAAGTCTTTTCGCATTATAGTATGTATGAACTTGTAATAAAATCTCTTTGGCTATACTATTTGTATCTGGTTGGTATCATTAAAAGTTTAAATTTTAAAGAACATAATTCCAAATTCAAATTAGGAAAATGTGTGATTTTTATTTGTTTTTTGTACTGTCAAGATGAGTGAATCTAGTGAAGAAATTCGATACATTTTAAAATTTTACTACAAAAAAGGTAAAAATGCAACGCAAGCCTCGAAAAAAATTTGCAATGTTTATGGACCTAGTGCAGTGTCTGTGAGAGTAGCACAAATTTGGTCTAGGCGTTTTCAATCCGGAAATATTGATGTCAAAGATGCACGTCGCTCTGGTCACCCTATTACGGATAAAATGGATGCCATTTTTGAAAAAGTGGAGCAAGATCTCTACTGCGAACAACTGATGAGATTAAAGCAAGAGTTGAAGTGGTTTTTTAATCATGATAACGCTAGACCTCACACATCTTTAGCTACTCAGCAAAAATTAAGAGAGTTTGGCTGGAAGGTGTTAATGCATCCGCCGTATAGTCCTGACCTTGCACCTTCAGATTTCTACCTGTTTCGGTCTCTTCAGAATTTTTTAGGCAGTGTCAGGTTAACATCACGAGAGGACTGCCAAAACCACTTGTCGATTGATGTGACGTGATTTTGATCAGAAGTCCCAAAATTTCTATAGCAATGGGATCATGTCCTTACCTACAAGATGGCAAAAAGTTATCGAACAAAATGGTACCTACATACATTAGTTAAATGTATATAAACTATATTAAAACATGTCTTGTATTTTCTAAAAAAATGCGAAGAAACTTTTTCCCCAACCTATTATAACAACACACTTTATACACAATAATGCAGATTAAGCGCATAGCTAGTGCGTTCAATTTCCCTTTCTCTTACTTGTAACACACACACACACGCTATTGGTTGGCAGTACCAACCTCTCGGAAAATGGGTTAAAACCATCTGACGTCCAACTCTACCACCGCGCGCGCTCAATGGTCAAATCAAATAATTTCCTCGGCTTCCTATTATACACTTTCGTCGTTTTTTACGAAATCACTCCCAGAGATTGCAGAAAAATGAGTGGAAAGATATTAGACATAAAAAAATACTAGTTGCTAGCATGCTATCAAAATGCACCATGTGAGTTTCGTCGAAGATTTTGTTTGATATTTCGTGGTGTTTACACTATGTATCCTACGGCTCGATTTAAATCGTAATCATCAAAATCAAAGCGATTTATTGTTTACGCGGAATCTTGTACACTGGCACCGTCCGGCACACTTGAGCTCTGGGAATAGGATATTGAGGTTGATTAAATATTTAAGTAATAAGTAGAAAGTGCTCGGGGCATAGGCGTCGTTCCTAACAGTTGAACGAAGTAAAGCTGTGTCAGGTCAAAACCTGGCTGGGTAACCGTAGACGCATTTTCATACTACTTCTGTGCTTCGGCGGGTGCATTAAGATCTTGACCCTGGCCATTCAACAGTTGCAATGCCATGGCAGAGACCTTTAGCAGCCTAACACTAAAGTTGGCGAACGACTTGTACAAAAGCAATAGTAAGCAAGCACCTATTATTCTCGCATTTTGTTACCTGTAATAAACATTGCTGCATTGCATTAATAAACATTGTAACAACATTCAATAAACCTTCTGAAATAAACACAAAACAGTTTTAGTATTGTAAGTAGGTAATTATGTGGTACAATGGGCGACCGTATTTCGAGAGCGTTCATCTCTTTAACCGACTTCAAAAAAAGGAGGAGATTCGGTTGTTTTTTCATGTTTGTTACCTTATAATTCCGCCATATGAACCGATTTTAAAAATGATTTTGTTCATGTATTATCCTGATTCCCGATTGGTCCCATAGAAATTTGATTAATATCGATTAAGTACTTATTTTTTATATCAAAGAGCTGAAAAAATACATGTCATCCAAGTAAACGGAATTTTTATATTTTGCTTTCTTGTGACATTCCAGTGTTTACAATTTCGAAAAATGATAAAGTACTAAACAGCGTAAATTATAAAAACATTTAAACCGATTAAGAAAAAAGGTTTTCAATTCGGTTGTATTAGGTTTTTTGAAGTAGTATTGTTTTTAGTTTTTAAAACTTAAGTTATTATTATTTTGAAATATCGACTCTACGATGTGTTAGTGGTCGCTCATTTTGTTCTCAAATTATCAGCCAAGTATATATCTATATATATATGTACATAATTAAACTCCCTTCAGTATATTTTGGGTCTTTAAAACACAAAACATAAATTTATAACCAAAAGATCATTAACAAAGCACTTAGGGTGTCCCTCGAGGTCGATTTATCAATGTTTCCGGACCATCAGAATCGATACAGGCATAAATTTAAATTTGCCAATCGCAAAGTGAGTCTCTAGAGTCCTCGCAAAGCTTTTGCCCTAGACAAGTGGGAAACACTGAGTTCGCGAGCGAAAAAAAACGAATAATATTGATATTGAATAAAAAGGGCCGAAGAATAACTAGGTAGGTAATTTTGGAATAACGCTTATGGTTTCCTTGTGTAATAATAGCTTTTTTTAAAATGATATTTTTTAGTTTCGTAGGTTGTTCATATCTAAGCCGCTGCTTTTAACAAGATTTGTAAGTTTAACCCGACATTTATTTCAAACTAGCCATTCCATTCCCGATTTCGTCCGCGCGTTTTAAAAAGAAAAGTATATAACACATTAAAATACTTCGCTTGACTTTGTAATTTTTTTTTTATTTGAAAGGTTATACTTCCCAGATACCATTTAAATTTTATCGAAATCGGTTAAGCTGAAAATTCAACAAAAATCTAAAACAACTATACATCAGTGCGTTTATTTGGCCTACCCATATTATATATGTATTTATATACAAAATTCAATCTACTTTTCACTAAAAATCTATTATAGGCTTAAATTTCATTCAATGAAGTCGGTTTTCTTTTTAGTTTTTAAAACTTTATTATATATATATATACATATATAGATACTCTACATATATAGATTTATGATTACTTACACGCATTGTCACTTGTCTATGAGGGTTGGTTTTAAGTCGAATCCATTCGTCCAACCGTTATCAGAGCTAGGTCGCTTTTATTGGTTGTTTTAAATAAGTTATAGCTCATAAATTACTGCGTGAAATATGTTCAGTTAAGTATCTTATCAGTTCTCAGCCCAGCCAAATATCTCGAGACCGCACTGAACATAACCATGCTATGTCAGACTTGTGATTAAGATAATGACAATTCACGAAGATATCTACCGTAGGGCGCTGCGCAAACGTAGACACTTTTTGTTGCCGGCACAGAGAACCGTAGTTGATATGTCTTGTGGCGGTGAACAGACACAGTCGCCCGTTGCTACTACTGGCCACTGGTACAATTCGTTGTCGTCGTCACGATGGACGTCGATGAAGAAACTCAGTACAATTGTAAGGAAATTTGTTAAAGTTGCTTGTGCCTTCAACTGGCGATTTTTAGTTTCCAGTTACCGACACCGAACAATATTCGATCGTCAATGAGTAAGTGTCAAGTGGGAGCAACCGGACACAAAAATGTTTACGTATGATGCGCAGTGATAAAATCCGCAACGAGGAAATCCGTAGACGAACCAAAGTCAACGACATAGCACTCAAAATTTGCAAGTTAAAGTAGCAATGGGCAGGGCTCGCAGAACTGATAACCGTTGGGGAATAAAAGTTCTCGAATGGCGACCAAGGACAGGAAAACGAAGCGTAGGACGACGCCCCACCCGATGGACTGACGACAGTGACAACAAAGATCGCAGGAAGTCGGTGGATGGAGAGGGCTCAAAATCGTTCTTCCTGAAAATCTATTGGGGAGGCGTATGTTCAGCAGTGGACTTCATAAAGGCTGTTATGATTATGATGATGCGCAGGGAGTGGATGATTTCATCGGATGATTTCATCGGTAGCTTGTATCTGACACAAGACACAAAAGTGTCCACGTTTGCAGTTTGCCTTAAAGTAGATTTTATTATCAAGTAAACTTGCAAGAGCCGTAAAACGTTCTGACCTGAATATTTAAGTTTTTTGTCCACAAAATGCTCGGTGTATTTTACGTGCTGTGTTTTACTGTTGCAGTTTCAAGGCTTGGAATAAAACAGTGGCAGTATTTTCGTGATTTTCTGAGTTATTTCTGTGTTGTTATTTTTATCTTATTATTCAACTTGGAATTGTATTAGGTATTTTGTATCTAAGCTTATAAACAAAGCATCTAAGTGGCAAAGTTTACTCAAAGAAAGTAAAAGTCAAGCCAAGTCAAAAGATACTTTATTCAATACAATCACTAGGATCACTTTGAAACGTCTTACATACTAGGTGAATTTAGGTGCCAATTTCTCCTAACCTAAGCTCGAGAAGAACCGACAAGAAACTTGCCCTGGTCCTAGCACTTTTTTGCATGATCCAACATATAACTACCTTAACTACGAAAAACTAATACGAGAGTTCATACATTTCAAATGTGTCGGTTAACTGTCTGAGGGTAGAGCGACATGAGGCCTTGTATTCTTATCAATAATATAGTCATTTATATTATAACGCTTTCTTGAAAAGAATACCGTTTATGTATGCCTTATGTATGCTTAAAGCTACAGCCAGTTCTATAGTACTCGTACCTCCAATGATCTTCGTAAAAGTTTTTCACCTTTTGTAATATATATCCCCTGAAGCTCTTATATTTTAATCTGAGCAGACAAAGTATTGTTCAGAGCCTTCAATTCTTAAGATAAACGTTTTGTTACCCGCTCAAAGTTCTCACATAAAATGTTAAACGCTTAAGTTATCAAGATTAATTATACTTCACAAAATTAAAACTTATTCGGACCAAAGCCTAAATTATTTGACGTTTCCCTCAATTTGACGTTGAGAAGGATTGAATATCCAGCCAGGTACGTAGATAATGAAGTATTCTGGTAAGTCTCTCTCACCATATAATGCGTAGAATATATGTTTGATTAAAAAGCGTTATATACGCATTTATTTATGTACGTTTTACCAAGAAAAAATATATGATTAGTATATCAGTCATGTAGGTACGAATAACACAAGCTCTGCTTACTTTGGAGAGAGCCAGATGATGCTGTGTAAAATGTCCGGCTATATTTATTTATTGTAATGTGCGTAAAATTAACTAAACTACCCTTAGAAATCTCAAGGCTCCCGCTAAATGAGTTTAAACAAAATTTTAAAGTGTTTTTTGTATAGCCACCCATTCTTCCATATAAATGAGTACATGAGTTGTTCATTCTGTGATTTTAAAACGTGAGTAGAGAAGGAATCTAGCTATTGTACAAATTGTATAACGAAATAGTTAAATAAATGCAAAATCGGATATCTGAAATCTTATCAAAATAACAATAATAATCATTTATTTTCATGCAACAAATAATTTACTTATAGGTAACAAACATATTGGCCCATAGATACCTTAAAGACTAACCAACATACAAAATATAAAACTTATATCACTGATATAACTAATGATATAATAAAACGCCTACTTACTTATTTCAAAAGCTAAAATGGGTACATTAATACTCTCGCTACTCAGTAAGGGACTGTACTCACGTTGTCCTTATAACTCATCGGCATAAACTAGTTACTTTTCGTGGGTCTTTCAGATTTGCAGCGTCTCGCTGCTGGAATGACCTGACCCCACCAATTCGTGCTCTTAAAACATTAAACACTTTTAAAACCAGATATAAAAAAATATTGCCGTCTTATCAATTTAAACATTAGATCACCATTAGACTTTGTTTGAGTTTCACTATCCGCACTTTGTCACTATTTACATCACATCTCAATCGATTCTAATTAATATTATTTTGTTTTTTATAATTGTAGCATTATTTATTAACATACAATTTGTATATAATTACACTCATCCCCGGATAGATATTTATATAATCAATACATAATAAGTATTTACTATTGTGCTTATGGTATTTGTGATGTCACTATTCCCAGGCTCTTGGGCCCTTGCCCTACTTCACATGGTAGGTAGCCACTATCAGCCATGTAGAGCAGCTTTATGTTGAGTTCAGGAGCTGTTTGGCTGCGCACACAGAGCGGGACCAGTTGGTGCTTATGTTTTACCTACCAATGGGGTGATGATAGGTACCTAATTAGTTACACGATGTAGATTGTATATTTTTTTTTTTTTTTTAATAAAAAAAAACTTTATTGCGAACACTACAAAATGAAAATAAGAAATATAAGCTTTAAGTGCATAATATACATAAATTAACAGTGTCCTGCAATCGGCGGTCTTATTACTTAGGTACTGACTAATCATAATCCCTACTAATATTATAAATGTGAAAGAAACTCTGTCTGTCTGTCTGTTACGTTTTCACGGCTAAGCCGCTAAACCGATTTCGATGAATATTGGTATAGAGATAGATAATAATAATAATAATAATAAATCTTTATTCATTACCTTAGAGCTAAGGGTTACAACAGGTAAAATAATATTTATTATTACAATATAATACTTATTATGTAACTATACTTAGGTATCTGTTTACAATATGCCCGAACTAGGAACACCTGTGTCTCGGGCAATTTAATAGCTTATTGCTTAGAATTTTTCATATCTTTTGTTTTTCCTTTTGTTTTGTTTTTTAACTGATCCGCTTTGTAATGTGTTGTCAAATAAACATATTTTCTTTCTTCTGATATCACTGATGATGTTCGCACGGTGTCTTGTGTAGGGATCCGTTGAATTTCCTGAACACGACACTTTTCGTCCAGAACCCGGTGTCCATGAATGACGAGAGACGATTCGTCGGCACTCTCACCATAAACGAATTGAAATTCACGTTACGGTGAGATTCCAACCTCACGACTCTCATCGTAAGTATTAATAAAAATATTTCGCTAGTAAGCTGAGGAATACCAATATATTATCTAACAAAACATTGAATTCTCATGGGTAATCTCTTAAACTCTTGCCCCATTCTACACACAGTCATCGTTTAATTGAATAACCTTGTTCGAAACATTAACGCAAGTTACTGCGTGTGGCTCATTGTTTAGTCCACGTGTTTAATAACTCTATGAATGCAGACCATAGATTGCAAGACGTCCTGAGCAGTGAACAATGTTGGGTTGTAACCTTAGCGTTAAACATTGAGTATAAACTCTAGTTGAAATTGATTGAATTGGTAGGGACCATACCTGAGGCTTCAAAAAAACAGTACTGTATTTAGAACTAACCTGCAATACCAGAGCTGGCTCTAATCTGGGTCAGCGTACTCTTACTAGTACTCGTATTTCCAATCAACCTGGCAGTCCCACCAATGCCTTGGAACGCCTTTCTGATCTACATCAATTGAGCTACTTATATTTAATTTTAACCGATTTCATAAAAAAGGAGGAGGTTCTCAATTCATCGGAATCTTTTTTTTTATGTATGTACACCGATTACTCGAAAACCGCCTAAACCGTTTTTGAAAATTCTTTTTTTGTTTGAAAAATCAACGAAAATCTAAAAGTTGTATACATCGATGATGTTTTCATGTACTTCGATATCTCGCTGTTTAATTGGAGCGATGCGTTTATTTGGCCTAACCATACTATATATATACTAAAATGTATTATAGGCTCAAATTTCATTCAATGAAGTCGGTTTTCTTTTTAAAACGTAATTATTAACAGTCCATTGTATCATGTGTTTTGTAAAATTGTTTTTTTTTTGTATATTTCTGTAAGTAAACTTTATCTAAAAGATAATGTTATACATTATGCATAATAGGTACATACTCGCCAATTTTTCAATATCTGCCATCTCTCAATCATTGCAACCTGATAGGTCCAGAAGTATGATTGACGTTGCTTATTGAGTAAATCTCGCTGCGTGACTGGATATGCTAATAGAAGACTGATTCAGAACAACAGGAACAAATGCCCTGTTTAATCGACACTTAAACCAATGCAAATTGAACATGTTCGTATATTGATTTGGGTTGGAGGGAAACTTTGCAAATGTCTTCGAAGTATGTCGTAAACTTTCTCTGCATATAATGAATGCCAGCTCAGTGTTAGTAGTCCTTCCTTCTGCGTTGTAGGTTAGGGTTTCAATTCTATAATAATAATATAATAAATAAATAATAAATAATATAATATAATATATATCCCAGGACGGATATTTGTGTGATAAACATGGGTGTTTGTTCTGTGTCTTAATATGCTTTTAAAAATATATAATTTTCATGACATTATTTGACATTATTATTTATTTTTACCATAATATGATTGCGAGCGGTGCTTCTACATATCTGATGGTGAGGAATTAGACCACCAAAGCCGGCTTACGTAGTAGCTACGGACTCCCCAAGTATGTAAGTATTCTATAAGTCTTCTGGTCACCATGATACAAACTATCCTTACTTTGGGACTAGATGGCGTTGTGTGCAATGCCCACCAATTATTTATTAATTTAAAAATGTTTGCCTAAATAGTAATAGCAAATTTTAAGTTTATGTTGATGTTTAATTATCACTGCAAAGAAAATATTTACTGTGATTTAAAAGTTTTTCTATTTCTTAAATAAAAATTGTATTTGTGGTAAATACCGCGTTTGTATTGAAATTATGTTAATAACCATAAACAACATGCTTTCGAATCAAGATTATTTGTGTTCCTAGGGCCCTTCGTGTTCATAAGACTTAATCGTTAAATATCTATGTAATTAATTTTACTAATTGTAATAAAACCATATAACTTGCCGGTCATATTTATCTTTCAAGGAAACTGGGGAGTTATTAATTGTAGTAATCTAATAATTAAAACTTTCAATAATTAATATTAAGATAAGTTAAAAATGAATTGTTAAAAGTAGGTATTCACTTTGTTTGTCTTTCATGTGTTACCTTTTATATTGTCATTTTATATATTTACCTACCTAAGTTAATATTGAAAGACCTATTTCCGCGTGAGACACAGGTTCTCCTACTTCACGCATACCTATTGTAAACAGTTATCCTAGTAGAATTACATAAATAAATAAATAATGCTACAAACATTTAACACAGCATCATCTAGCCCCAACGTAAGCAGAGCTTGTGTTATGGGTATCAGATGAATGTTATACTACATACACATTTTTGTAAACTTATAACACCCAGACCGAGACAAGCGTCTCAGGCGGGCCTTCGCCCACTCTGCCACAGAGGTCAGATGTATCTATTATTATAGTATAATAATAAATATTAGTATAGTATCTTATGTAACACTAAGATAATGAATAAAGATTTTATACATAACCTAGCTGACCCGGCCACGCGTTGCTGTGGCTCAGTAGTTCTAATACGTTGAACCAATATACGCTAACCTCTTAAATGATCAGTATTTCTGTTCTATATTATGCATGTATTATACATATAAACCTTCCTCTTGAATCACTCTATTTATTAAAAAAACCGCATCAAAATCCGTTGCGTAGTTTTGAAGATCTAAGCATACATAGGGACAGACAGATAGCGGGAAGCGACTTTGTTTTATACTATGTAGTGATATATAAGATTATAAGTTGATGTCTGATGTCATTAATGTTTGCTTATGTACTAACAAATGATATTCATTGTGTGAAATTAACGAATTGAATTGAATTGAATTAATTAAGTAGAAAATTTTACTCAAGATTTTTACCATTTAATTTATCTGGGTGAACAAAGTGGAAAGTTATTACATATTGACCTTGAGTACGAAAGATATTGCCATCTCACAATGCGACGAACCACTTTGCAGATTGTCTTCTAAGCCAGTTATCAATCGGGCATTGTAGAAATCCCATGAGATTTTGATGAAGCTGAGATACGTTATTGAATCAACCACTGCCTGTAGGTACCCCTAGCACCAGCTTCTGATGTTTTCGAGTTATTTGACGATACTTTACAATAGTCTTTCATACCCCTCTGACCGTCAGGACGACACTTGGTGGCGATTCTTAATAAATGCTTAACTGTCACGACTTTGTAGCGTGTCATTCCCGCGCGGGTGCTTTGTTATGGTCACTTTTTTACTTGACAGAACTATAACAATTTTACTCTAACTTTAGTAAAATTATTATGAGAAGAACAGGAATGGGAAATAAATTCACAAACTAATAAACTGAAGCAAAGAGATAATAAAAACATACTGAATTGTAGAGGCTCAGTGAGAAAACGGACCATTTTCCGCGCATTTTGTTATTAACAAAAAATACACTATTGGATCGTAACATGTCTTTTTATATATTATTTAGATATGTATATAAATACGTATCAGCTATTTAACATTATTTTAAAATAATTAAGTAGATTTTAAGTTAAAGAGGAATGAACATCAATCGGCCATCTTGTGGCTGCGAGACATTGGGGCCAGTCTGCTTAAATATTTATTTTAAGATATGAAACGCACTAAGGATAATAAAATGTTGTTAATAAAATTATTAATATACGTAAATAGATACGTAACATGTATTTAATTTGTCTTACATCGATACAGTTTTTAAATCGATTCAAATATTTAACATACGCCCGCTAAGAGCCGCGACCGGGTCGGCATGAAGGCATGGTGTAATCGACATCATCGACACCATGCCTTCATGCCGACCATTTTCACCATGCCGTGAAAAATAAATCTAACGATATATGTAATCCCTATCCCTACTAATATTATAAATGCGATAGTAACTCTGTCTGTCTGTCTGTCACGTTTTCACGCCTAAACTGCTGAACCGATTTTGATAAATTTTGGTATAGTGATAGATGGGACCTTGGAGAAGGACATAGGCTACTTTTTATGTAGGTACCATGTGCGCGAAGCCGCGGGCAGCACTTAGTAATTACATGTATATAGCCTTCCTTTAGATCTTAGAATATAATATTTTCAGTTTTAGAGTAGTGCGCCGACATCGAGCGCCGTAAACCGGATGTACTCCGGAAGTGCGATTAAATTTTGAGTGAAATTATTTTGAACTAACAACCCATAAATTATTTCCGTGAGAACCGTTTGAAAATCTATTCGGTAGTTTTTAGAACGTTTTATCGCGTTCATACAGACAAGTGCGGCAGACTTTGTTTTATGGTATGTATTGATGTCATCTAATGTGACCTTTATGCGAGTGCTGCAAAATGTCTCGTGATGCCTTAAAAAAATAGTTCTCGCTTTCATGGAGTGTGGGTTTGTAGACACTTCGATCGGAGCAGAGACTTAATAATTATACCTAATTGTTGCTTGCAAATATATCGCTGTTGCTAGACCTTTTAATATCACCCTATAAACATAAATCATTACTACCCACCATTTGGTAATACGGACATCTGTAACCACAAACGTATAACCAAAAATAATAAACATTAATTAAAATTAATGGCAGGTCATGCAGCTCATTCACCGGTGAGATTGCGTAACGTCACAACACGCAACTCCATGTAAATTAACGTAAAATAATGATCTGTATTTACCTACAATTTATTGAATATGAGGGATTATCTTATAACCTTGCAATTTTTCTAGTTGTTTATTTAAGAGTACTGGTAGTGTAGTGGTAGCACCCTCGCCTTCTGATCATTATGGTATAACACTTAAGTCTATATATATGTAAAATTCTAGCACTATATAAATAAAAACACTAAATTACTAAAAAAACCGGAAATAACTCGAGTAAAAAAATTAATACATGAGCGCTATGTTTGCTTCGCAAGACGACAAAAAAAATCCACTCGTTAGCATGTTTTGTATTTATTCATTGACAAGGACAGATTATAAGTAAACGCCACGTAAGCTCACTTTATAAGGTTGAGAAGAAGTCTATATATTATTTTAAAGTTAACACTAATTTCAAAACGGGGGTTGTAACCAAAAAGCTGTTGTAAAATGTTGTATTCCTTTACCCAGCACGCCTGTAGAACCGGGATTCACTGGATCGTGGTTCCAGATCCGGTTTATGAAAAATGTTATTTCTTTTGGCTCTCACTCTTAGAGACTGCTTCCGCTATGTCGTTATTATAATGTTTATGAGTACCCACGACTTTGTTCGTCAACAAACTTTGACGCTCCATTTCACTTCCTTTAAAGATCACGATCGCTACCATACGCTACGATCGGTGGTTTAGCGGTAGTGTTCCAGCCTTCTAATCTTAAGGACGTGGTTTTGAATCTGGTCGTGGACCTATTATATGGATTTTTCTGTTCGAATGTATGTGCGATATACCAGTACCTACTCTCAAACGTTGTAGGAAACGGGCATGTGGTAAAAGCTCGAAAGTTACAAGACCTGTGCCAAGTGTACGAAAGAAGCCTCAGAGGCGCACTTTAATCCTTTCACCGCACTTGTTCAAAATAACTAGCGATACGATAAACCGAAGATTAACATTAGTCCAATTCCAGGCATTAATAGTATTTTAATAGGAACGGTTAGATATTAAAATGAAACAAAACAAACACCCAAACACAGAACAAACACCTGTGTTCATCACACAAATATTTACTCTGGGATATAACTTCGTGATTGAGTAGGTAACAAACACCCGAACATACTCGTAATTTGCATTGTAAAATATTTGTGTGAGTGTGGCGTATTCAGTGAGCTCGAAAATCGCGATAAGTAGAAATTTAACATTTGTTGTCCCTTGAGCAATAGTTTTATTAATGTTTGAGAAGAGAAAAGACACATTATATCAAAGACATAAGATACAACATGCCATGATTCACGGTTCTACTTATATTGCACTGACAATTGGTTGGAATTTAGTCTCTTTACCTTTCTCTTATTTTCTGTATTTTCTTAATTTTAATCCATAGATCTTTACTACTATACTAAATTTATGAATTCGAAAGTGTCTTTGTCTGTTAGTTACGTTTTAACGGATTAACGTATCTTGATAAAATGTTATAAGAAGAAGGACAGGTCTTGGGGAAGGACATAGGCTACTTTTTATGTAGGTTCGTGCGAAGCCGCGGTCGGAAGCAAGTATTTTATTTATTCATGCGAAATCTGTACTAGATGTTCAGTCGCATTAATAAATCGAAACATACGTTTTTAAAACTATATAGATTTTTTAAATAGGCGAAGCAGCAAAACTGTTGCATAGAAATTAAATAGGATTCTCAAAACGAAACTAAATAGATGATTTTGTTCAATAGGTATAATTAGTAACTCGAATGAACCGTCCGATTTCAATATGCAATGAAAAAGTCCTAATTTCACCATTTTAAATATCGTGAATAAGTTCGTAAAAAGGCATCTATTTTATATATTTCTGACTGACTGTGTCGCAACGTTTAAAAATAACATCTTTTTTGAAGTGATAACTTCGTTACGTAACGCGTTACGGCGCCACATACGGCAGCGGTAGGCAAGCACCTCCTCTCTCACTCTAACCCACAGCGTTAGTTAGATTAGTTTAAGTTATCTCTTCTGTCGGGCGTCCCGAGATGCACACTTTTTTTTGTTATATAAAAATTTATTGATGTGCGTTAGTCTCGCAAAATCTCGAAAATGGCTCGACTTATTTTAATAGGTTTATATCAAAAATAAACATTAGGAAAAACCCAAAGGAACAGACGAAAAAAGAATCTAAATTGGCAATAATTTATGGGAATTATGACTTATGAATTATGACTTCGGATTACTTTCAATAGATGGCGTTCGTGACTTGCCTATCGTTTGACAATCAAATCAATTTTAGGTGAAGCGAAGTTCATCTAGCGTGATATAAAAGGAAGTGTTAAAAAAGATTTGTGTATGAACGCATCCTATAGTTTGTGGTATGAACCTACTGGTTTTGTATGATTTGAGAGTTTATTTTACAAGATAGAAAATAATTTTGAAAAACGTTTGAAATTTTTAAAAAAAATCGACTTTATTGGATGAAATATGAACCCATAAAATAAACCACGTTAAATATTACATACTTCAGAATAACGAGGGTTTAAAGCACGAAGATTGTATCGCTTGTGCGTGCTAGGCCTTACGTCAGTATTTATTCGCAAAAACTTCATCGCGCCATTTCAAAAACACGCAATATACATTTTAAAGCATTGCATGGAAATTTTTATAGCCATTGATGTCGTTAATGATGTATGTAGTTGATGTACTTTGATGTGTAACCATTAGATACGTTACGGATGTTGACGATAAGCAACAGCATTGATACTAAACTCTTTGATTAGTGAGCCAAACAACTATTTTTAAAAGGCTACCTAAATGCATGCTATAAAATCGAAATCCGTTTGAATTTCCCAGAAATTAACCACATCGTCAAGGCATCCGTTGGAACGTAGCTTTACATATAACGCGGTTTAGTCACCCTGGAAGTATCAACCCCTGGATGTGAAAATAAGTACTAACTGGTTTCTAACCCATTTTTATTGGGCTCTATCACTTAACAACTATTAGAACAAATACAGAAGGTGGACTCTAGGAAAACAATAATATAAATAGCGGCTCAACAAAATGCAATTCATCTTGTACAAGCGCTAAGTACCTAACATTATATGTACCTACATTGTGCCTTTCCTTCTATCGTGTAACTCTGTCTCATCAGGCGCTGCTCTTCTCTATTAACTTACCCATCGGTTGGGCAAGGTATATTACTAATATACAATGTATGTACCTGTAACTAAGTACCTAAAGTGTGGAGTATGGCTGGCCTGGCTCTGTCTAACGTTTGACCAGGTCTATAACATTCCTAAAGATCCCTTACGATATTACAATTGCTCTCAACTTATTAAATCACTGAAATCAAAATGAGTCATTACTAAAACTAGCACATACAGGACTAGAACTTTTATACAAGACAAAGGTGTATTCCCAGGTGATCCCCTACTAGCAACGCTCCAAGCGGTAGCAACTGGGAATTTTCAATTAAAACATTTTCAGTCTCCTCTAGTGAAGCCGTAGAAGAGGCAACTGGAAAATAGACTATAATAATAATAATAAATGTTTTATTTCCCCAAAATTACAATCTAGTACATTTTTAACAGTGGGTTCCGCTCTAGGTCGAGCCTGTATCGCGGAAACTCAAAAACAAGATGTTTATCAAAAACAAGACGTTACATAGTGAGAAACATAATGCGAGGTATATGCACAGAACCAGCATCCATATAAAATAAAAAAAAATGAAGAGATAAGAATAATAATAACATTTTAGACTACTGTTTGAGTGAAGCTCCAAAAATATAGGCACCGTAGGTACTAAGTTTTAATAATGTTAAACAATATACTATATCAGGCAGTGGGAACATCAGGATTTTTACCATTTCCTCTCTCATTATTTTTTGTATTTCTTCTGTTTCATTGTAGTCAAGTGTGATCAGACATTTTCTAATCTTGACTTTGGAACTGAAAGGTGAGCACGATTTTATGTCACACTCAACTAATATCCTTTTATAAATAAAAGTGTAGGCAAAATGTAGGAAACGTGTAGCAAAAGTGGTTTTTAATTTAGGGAGTGCGGGCATTAGGGCAACTGGTTGAGGTGTCATGAAACCTATGGTACCATAATGCTACCTTTTGTAAGTAAAGCTGGTGAACTGTCAATGTTTCAGTTTCTTGATGGAGAGATTTAGTAGAGTACCAAGGGGGCTTTCGAAACATTACTTTCCAGCGGACCTTTGTGCTCTTTCTAGTTTTAATAATGATGTTTTCGTTGCACCGCCCCAAACCGTTTGACAATAACAAATGACAGACTGGCATAAATCCGTGTACACCATTAAAAGGACTTCTCCGTCAGCTCCATCCCGAAGAAGCATCATGACATAGATGAGCTTGCGGACACGACCCGAAAGCGAGTTTATATGCTACTTGAAATTCATGTTTTCGTCCAGTACTATACCCAGATACTTTATTGATTGAGCACGGTCAATGAAGCTACAAGAGCAGATGTGATTACAACTAATAGAAGAATATAGTTTATCATATTTATGTATTTTCACAGTTAGCGATGTGGGCGGAGAGGATATTTTGTTCAGATGAAAACATAAATATTTAGTCTTATCATCATTGAGGGTGAGTAAATTTGAGTCAAACCAATTCGAAACCAGATAAAGCCCATGTTCTGCTTTGGAAAAGGCTTCCATCCACGTTCGGCCCTTAAAAGTTATTACAGTGTCATCGGTATAACACACAATTTGAGTGTCAGTTACCTTCGTCAAACTACCGACAGTATCATTTATATAAATGGTAAAGAGCGTAGGACCAAAAACGCTACCCTGGGGTACGCCAAAAATAGTACTCTGAACACTACTAGTGTGACCCCCCACTGACGCAAACTGCCCTCTACCAGAAATATAACTTCTGAACCAGTCCAAAGCAATCCCGCGTATACGCTAGACATTCCAGTTTTTTTGAATTGTATGTTGGGAGAAACGGTGTCGAATGCCTCGGCCAAGTCCAAAAATGCCCCTATGCATTTTTGACCGTCATCAAGAGCTGGTACGATGTATTCTACTAACTCAAACACGGCGTCTTCGGTTGACTTCCTCTGACGAAAACCGTATTGAAAGGGCGATAGTATGTTTTCCTGTTCTAGGAATTTAATGAGCCTTGTATTCACTACCTTTTCAAGGATTTCAGAGAATACTGGAAGCAACGAAATGGGGCGATTGTTTTGGGACTGATACTACTTTCCAGCAATCTGGGAACGAGCCAGAAGACAAGCTCAGGTTAATGACGTGAATTAACGGCTCTACCATCAAGTGGGCTATGGTGTTAAGAAGCGAGTTTTTTATGTCATCCGTTCCATGAGCACTATTATTTCTTAGTCATAATTATGCTGGTTATCTCGACTGTATCAGTAGGAGTCATAAAGAACGACTTTTAAGAGTTATAGTCTCACCTTTGCGGTCAAATCCTCCTGAGTAATATTAAGATCACCTATAATGGTATTAGCAAGGCTCTGACCTGTATTTACAAATTAATCGTTACATATGTATGTCTAATGATTCGGTTGGACAGGATTTCAGTGTTGTTAGTTCAAGATTAGCTTAATTATTTTTATTTAATTCGCAAATTATTTTTATTGTTTTCCACATTTTCCTCGGCTTATCTCTTCTTTCCAAAAAATGCCTCTTAGTGTAGTCTATTTTAAGGTTATTTAAAAGTTCTATAAACGTATTTCTGTACCTCTTATAAGACTGCTAAATTAAGATATTAAAAGGATTCTTCCTTGCGTCCACATGCAGCTTATCTCTATGTTTCATAGATCTAATCAACCCC
Source organism: Lampropteryx suffumata (assembly GCA_948098915.1). NCBI lineage: Eukaryota > Metazoa > Arthropoda > Insecta > Lepidoptera > Geometridae > Lampropteryx > Lampropteryx suffumata. The sequence continues at coordinate 15,919,451 of OX402553.1, forward strand.
GGTGTTATCCAAGCTTTCAAGCTCGTTTTCCTATGGCTAACAGATACTTGTCTTGAATGTTATTTAATTAATATTTCGAGTGTAGTAGACAGCATATAAGCGGCATCAGATGCGGAATATTGCAGCAGTTCTTGCCAGTTATATGTGTTTTCCAACTCAGAAGAGATGGCCATTGGTAGCAATTCGGTTGGTTCATTTCTAAAATTAGGAATTGTCTAAAATATATTTTAGTTAGTCATAGCATTTGTAAAACCTATTCGGTTGGTACCATCTACCTAAATTATGAACGCTTAATTAAATTATATAAAATTAAATTAGGATAAGTTAGTAACAGCAGAATACCAAGTTTCATTTGACACTTCTAAACCTAATTTTAGCTAAAATTAGTTAGGTTGGTGCCAACAGAATTGAGGCCATTATCTGTTTTTGTATAACATTCCTTACGCTGTGACTTAAAAACTTTCGTGGATATACCTGCCATTACGAGGTCGTGGTCTGTATAATACTATTTACAATCTCAGCCTATAACAAAATGAATAGACGATTTTTCTTTAAAATTAATACAGAAGCGATTCTAGGTCAGAACAAATCCTCGTGTAGTTGGATTTTCCGACGAGCTCGTAAACCATCCACTTGTATGTATTGAGCCCTGGTTTAAGTGACCCTTGTCTTCTAGCTCTATGCGACATAAAACTCCACCGTGCAGTGTTTACAACAGGCTAGTAGAAAGGTGAGTCACGGAACTCTTCGCTGTCAGTCAACCTTCACTGAATGGAAAAAAAGCATTACCAAAGAGCACGGTGAACAAGGTGATTTAAAACGATCAAAACAAAATAGTAAAAAATCGACAATATCCAAAACAAAAATGTACTTATGTACTTAAAATCGTGTGTGTAAACAATTCCTGACAAAAATGTTTATTTTGTGAGTAGAAAAAAAATATATTCGGTAAAAACATAATACTGAAATACTAATCGTGTCACTGGTTAGAAATAATCAGTTATATTTCAGCATTAGCAGAACACTTTCGTATCAGTGGTCTAATCTGGCGACCGAAAATCTCAACGGCTTTTAAATAGATGGAAGTGCTCATATGAAAATACCATACTGTGACCCATCCAGATATTGTCATCGCAGAGCGTTGCTTTGCTTCGTTACGTACGAAATCTGTTAGTTACAACTTAGCTATGCTAGAGGAGTTCACTATCCTCCAATGGAGGATAGTGAAGAAGGCATGAAGTGCAGCTCATATCGTCAGGAACACTGGCTTATATTAGACGGTTTAAAATTACTCTGGGAAAAGTGTTGATAAAGTTTTTATCTTTTAGAACTTTTACTGCGAACGCACTCGGTATCTTTTTTACTGTTTTTGATTTTAGATGTAGCAAGTAGCCATGTGGTTTATTTTAATGTTTAAATATAAGTAAATTCTTTCGAAGGGAAGGCTTCCGATGTCAGTACGGATAAGAATTACTAGTTGGCAGGTTTTCAATTTATGAAACACCATCCACTTAGCTATCTACACCATCTACTTAAAAAAAATATTAAATCTTTAAATATTAAAATGAATCCCAAGTTCCCTTGTTGTGAACGGCTAGACCGATTTCGCTAATTATTTTTTTGTTGTGTTATTGTCAGAAAAATGTTCTTATGAAAGAAAAAATTAATGTAGCGCAAATTATAAAATTTTAAACTTAACAGTTTTCTTAAATCGACAATTTTATTGTCTAATGACAGCGCTAATAGCGCTTTTGACAATATAAACTTATTAAATGTAACCTCATGCGGTTTGATATAACTGTCATCAGTAATTTGACAGTTGGCGCGATCGTTGCAATTTCGGAACATTTTTTTTAAAATTAATTATACCAATTCGAATTAAATATAGTTAAGACAGGACGTCTGTCGGGTCAGCTAGTATTAAATAAATATTAGTGGACAATGCACAGAACACCATTTAGTCCCAAACTAAACGTAGCATGTATTATGGTGACCAGCTAGCTGATAGAACACTTATATATTACACTTTTATATAAATACATAATAACACCCAGACACAAACAAACATCTATGTTCGTCACATATGTGGGAGAATTTTTATAGAGTTTCTTTAAGTTTTTATGGTTTACAAATCAGGCTGTTACTCGAATCTGTTAAAGCCTTTCTAGTCGTGATTATTTTGATGTGATAGGTTTCCCCAAGCAGCTGTTTAGTCGGTAGAGAAGGACGGGGTACACTGGACTATCAAAAACTTCAAAGCTGAATAATTATCAAAATATTTAAATCTAAAAGCTGTTTAACAAACCTCACATAAAGTAAATTAAAAAAAAACTACCCCACTTTACATGTAGGAGATATAATTCTTAATCTTTTTTTTTTACTTCATATCTTTGTCGGGGACACTAATGCGTGTCAGCATGCAATTTTTTATTACAATATAACTAATAACTGCAAGCTAGGGCTCTAATTAGATAATTAGAATTAGACAGACAGACCGTCCTATGTTTCTATAAGGGTTCCTTGTTGGACATCGAAACCCTAAAAAACTTATGAAATATCACGTATCATTTGACGAGTCGGAAAGACTAGATCTGATGGATCTCGGAAACGTTCAACATTTATGACATTGAGAGATGACATCAAATCTAGGTCACGTCACAAATGTCGAGATAAAAAGGTGACCTATTGCCTATTTCTGTGTCATTTTCGTCAAACGTTTAAGGTGCTTTGTTTCACATTAATATATGATTTCATTGTGATCTGATGACATTAAAACGGCAAATATGTTAAATAAATAAGTCAAGTGGGGAATTCGTGTCTGAGAGGGTTCCGTACCTAAGTACCATTATTTTCACTGGCATGTTTCTTTAACCATGGGTTACTATTACTAGTCACTATAACACTATACCGTCACAAACATAATTACGAGAGCACCAAATTCGGTGCTAACATAATCATACAGAAACATATTTTTTGTGATATGTATCTACAAATTAATGATTATCGGATTTTTCTTTACTTATGCTGTATGGCTTCTTTCTAAATTGCAAGACTAAAGGTCAACTGGATTGGACCCAATATCGAAAACCAGTGTCGAAATATGCGGCATAATTCATAATTTAGGCCATTTAGGCGATTGCCATTTTTACCGATGTCATCCAAGTAAACGAAATTTCGTATTTTGCCCTTTTGAGACTCTCTAGTGGTGTTTACGAACTTACCCCCAAGGGTGAAAAAATAAAAGATGACATTTGGGGGATTATTGGAGTCAAATTTATATCGGCTTAAATTTTTATTCAATGAAGTCATTTTTTAGGGTTCCGTACCTCGAAAGGAATAAACGGAACCCTTCAAGGATCACTTTGTTGTCCGTCCGTCTGTCCGTCTGTCTGTTAAGACACTTTTTCTCAGGAATGCCTGGAGGTATCAAGCTGAAATTTATATTAAATACTCAAGTCTACTGTCCCTTAAAGCTGTGAAGAAATCAAACTTCTAAACCAACGCAATCAAAAGATACAGCCGTTTATGCCGCAAATTATCGACACTCGCAAGGGAATCAAAACCAACAGGTTACTTCCCGTGAACTCAGAATCTTGAAATTTGGTACGAAGCAACGTCTTATAGCACAGATAAAGGATACATTGCGATAACCGTACATTTTTAGTTACATCATATAATAAAAATATTTTTAATAATTTTAAACTTACTACCCTTTTTCTCATGAACGCGTAAAGGTATTAAATTGAAATTCATATAAAATACTCAAGTCTATAATACCTTTAAGCTGTAACAAAATCAAACTTCTATATCAACGCAATCAAGAGAAACAGCAATTTATGTCGCATATATTCAAACTCGCAACTCTCAAGGGAATCAAAACCTACAGGGTACTTCCCGTGAATTCAGAATCTTGAAATTTGGTACAAAGCAACGTCTTATAGCACAGATAAAGGATAAATTGCGAAAACTGTAAATTTTTTGTTACATCATCCAACTATGACTCGATTGTCGTGATGGGTGAAATTTTACTTATATACCTATAGGTTTGTACGGAACCCTCGGAGCTCGAGTCCGACTCGCACTTGGCCGGTTTTTTTAATTTTTATAGTTTTATTATATAGTTATTTTCATAAATTTTGGTATCTAATTGCTTTGCTATTAATCCCAACAACAAAATACTACATATTTTCGTAGACAAACCACAAGGGATCGTTAGTCGGATTCCTTGAGCGTCGAGTCGAGAAACGTTCTTATTATTACGGAATTCAATATCCCGATAAATTCTCGTAAGCGTACCCTACAGGGCCGTATCTAAGACTACGCCTGTCGACTTGACAAATAGTTATCATTTTATTATAGAGAAATGCTATAATATAAAAAGATCCGAAGTAAGAGCCATGTTTCTTTCCACTCTTCCACGATAAAAAATTCGCACGCTAGCAATTTCTTGAATATTTAGGTAAGTCTTTTAGTTTTAGGAAATAAGACACAAATAACAATAATAATAAATAATAAATAAATAGTCCCGGAAATGTCACACAACATCATCTGGCCCCAAAGTATATATAGTAGTAAGTATATAAGTACTGATATACTACTTATATACATATTTTTTTTTGTAAATACATACATAATTATACATAGAAACACCCAGACCCGAGACAAATACTTGCAGATCGTACAAACATTTGTCCCGCGGCGGGAATCGAACCCGCAACCTTCTGCGACTCAGCCGGGTCTGAGCCAACTGCGCCACAGAGGTCGTCAATAATAAAGGTTTGACAAATATGAAACCATAAAAGAATTAACATATCTAACATTCATATTTTCTGGCCTGTGAGCTCAGTAGCTCTACTATTTCTGCTCTGTAAGCAGCCGGTTCGATTCCCTCCCAGGACAAACATTTGTGTCATGAACATCAACTTTAGAAATACTTTCTTTCTTAACGATCGAAAACATAGGCATTTAATTTTTTTTTTCATCAACCGACTATGGTCTCCTGCGACACAGTATCCTCACTCTGTCGGATGTTTGATGGTGTCCCATATGACTCTCCCTAAAGTGAGCTCTGGTACAAATTCCTATAAGCAATAATGGCAGTGTGATTGTACGAATGAGCCTAAATAAGCCGTATCTGACAATACGCAGGAAAGGGAGCTTTTTATATCACTATAACGCCCTAAAAATTACGAATCTTGCGAAGCACGAAAGCTCTCCGATCTATAGCCACTATCAGTCACCAATACAAAGTTACTATGATGCTTAACTATAATATTAATAATTCCGGACATTCCACACAGCATCATCTGACCCCAAAGAAAGCAGAGCTTGTGTTGTGGGTACCACAAGACTGTTATACTACTTATATGCTTTTTTAACTATTAACTATTGCGCTCTAATTGACCGAGCGAAGCGAGTGTCTCCGTTTCAGCTTAAGCGAAAATGTTTTCGTATGTCTGTCCGGCCGGCGTCTGTCCGGATGTTCTTCTACAGGTCGCATTTCTCAACCGATTCTCGTGAATATTTGTGAGCAGGTTCTATAAATATATAGTTTTTTTTTTTTGTCAATTTAGTTTTTGGATTTTTTTCAAAATGGCGGAGATATGGGGGTTGAATATTTTCGTTATTTCGAAAAATGTTTGCGAGGTTTACAGCTCACAGAGCCGCCAGTAATAAACATACATAATAATTTCTTTAAGTGGATAAAACGAAACAAAAAAAAATGTTTCAGTAAAAAATGTTGTTTTATATAGAAAGTACAATAATGTATCTCATTCAGGTTTACTTTACATTTCACTGAGAAGAGAAATCAGGGTCTGTTATTAACGGTTCCCACACTAGATAAATCTATATCGTGTATGTGATTTACAAAAGTTAAGAGCCTCGGTTTCAGTAAACCATTAGCTTAAATTATTATAATTATAATTTTGACTAGATTTATATAATTAGAATTTAGTAATTACTTAATATTTAACATATTATACTGATACTGTACAAAAACAAAAAAAAATGACAGCAATAATACAAAACAAATACATATATTATGTATTAAATATATTATAAAATATAAGGCAAATTATAATTTAAATATTGGGCAAGATTTGATTTCACATTGGTTGACGACTTTATTGTAAATTGAGGTATTAAATGGGTTAAAACGTTGGGCAAAGGAGGTATTATGAGAAACAGTTTGTATTCTAAAAACGCGCTAGTTTATCATTTCATTGTAGTTAGCAGATAATAACAGACAGATAACTCTATTGTGTACATCGAGACAAGCTTTAAGTATAATGAGCTGTCGAACGCTCAGTACTCCGCTCTCGTTATAGACATCGACGGTGGAGTATTTATAGGGTTTGTTTAGCATCGTTTTTAGGACAGATATTTGCGCTATTTCAGCCTGTATCATCGTGGGTTTTGTGTGTGGCACCCCAACAGTCAATACAGTAAGACAAGATTGATTGTCAGAGGGCAGTTTAGGTTGATTAAGGATTAAGTAAAGATTGGATAAGAAGTCTTATTATAAATTAATAAAAGTTATATTTATATTACATATTTAAATACTTAACAATTTATATTTTATGCTTTTAACATGGAATATTATTTACAAATTCAGTCATTTGATTATTGAATAGTGTTTTATTTATATCACATTTTAATCTTTATCGTCAACATGGACACGATAAAAAATCGATTAATTATAGAATACAAGTTCCGTTTTGGTGATCCGCACACAATATCAACGACGTATATGGAGCTAACACTACAAACGAACGGAAATTTTAATCCGTAAAATGACCCTGTGGTCAAACGAAAACTATAGTTGGCAACGGAGAATTAAAAGCGATTGTGGAAGCTGATGATGATACTCAATTTATGGCGGAGTAAAAAAACAAATAAAAATCAGTTTATTTACGTCAAATTGACAAGGTGACACCGAGGAAACACAATACTGAGTAAATCTCAATCAATTGTGTTGCCTTGCTAAGAACATTTTTAAGACCCAATCAGCTACCTATTGCGAAGGCCCTGGTGATTTGTATCACAGGTTCTGCAAAACCTATCACCAGCAACACCTAGACACCAGCTTCTTACAATGTACCTATGAACATGTATTTAGGTAGGTACATTAATATTATGTCCAAATAAATTTTAGCATTACACTTTGTAAAGAGAAATAAATAAGTTTATTATTGTTTATTAATGATGGAGAAGCTCGTCAATTTCTGGCCAGCTTTGATCAATTGCTCTTTACCGTTGCATTTACCCAACAACGCACGACTCTACACTGCACAATAGACGGTCTCAAAGCTCCAAGAGCTAGGTAAGAAAGCACTCCGTCATCAACCGTACTCTGCAGACATTACGCCCTCAGACTACTATTTGAAGAATTTAAACGACTTCCTGGAAAAGAAAAAAAACATTTCTCAAGTCCAGCTGACATCTTAAAGAAAGGCATCGATAAGTAGCCACTACGCTTGCACGATGCATCGATAGCATGGGGTAATACTTCGATTAAAAGATATAAAAGATATCTTATATAATAATTACGATTTAAAACTACAAAGAAAACCGAAGAAAATATTTTTTTATTTTTGTTGATTTTATAGAAATCGCTCAACCGATTTCGATCCACCAGGGAAGTATAACCCTTTGAAACAAAAAAATAATTTTCCAAATCGGTTCAGGCGTCTTTGAGTAATCGGTGAACATACAAAAAAAATCCGACAAATTGAGAATTTTTTTGAAGTCGGTTAAAAAAAATACAACACCTTATTTGTACAAAACTGCAACTTTATAATGTTCCATGACATAATAAATAAGTAACTTGCGCTGGTTTTTCAGAAAGTCGTAATGAAGCTCTTTATCTTAGAACAATATTCTACGCGTTCTACCTTTCAGTATCTATTAATTGCGAAATAAATCTATAGGCAATTTATACCATCGTTCCTCGTAACTTTAACTATTAAAACTTCCATAAAATAAATTACAAGTCAAAGACAAGGTATCCCAAATCTACGATATTGCTCCATCTTGACTGGCAATGTACTGTCAGTAACAAACCATGAATCAGAAAAATAAAAAGAAACCTACTTATTTGGTGCCTTTTACGGCATGACACATTTAATTTATGCAACGTAGGTTGATGGTTCGATCTAAATAGACATAAACACTACGTTAAATGAGATGTGTGTTCAAGAGCACTGAACATACCGTATGACAAATTTACAACCAGTTACGCAACCATGATGACTTGATTGTAATTTAAAATGTAATAAAATGAAATACCAAGAGGTACCACATGCACGTTGTCGACCATAGACTTAAGTGATTTTGTCTGTTTGATTAGAAATTTCAGAGTCCTTCAAATCTAAACCGTGTCGATTTATGTGTCTAGGTTAGACCCGACACTACCGGGAAGAGCATTCTCCGGTACGTGGACGGGACAGGCCGATGCCGGCGCCGGCGCCGTAATTATGATTTTGTTGCCGTAAATAAAGTTTATATTATTAATATTATTATTAACACAGTAAAGCTTGCACACAACTGGAAGCAGAATATCTGGCACTGGTACCCAACGAGATGGACCTCAAATGGACGGACAAAATATTAAACTTAATACTACATCACAAATGACATTCGCGCGGTGTCTGGTATCAGGGATCTGTTGAATTTGTTGTTGAAATACCAAAACCCGATGTCCATGAATGACGAGAGACGATTCGTTGGCACTCTCTGTATTGTAGTGTCAAAACGCACTCATGTTATCCTGACGTTTTGGTCATGAGCTGTCACTTTGACAGCCCTTGTGTTATCCTTGCTCTTCGATACACTACGAATGCGGAGCTAATTTTAAAAAAACTATTAATTGTAATCTTAATAAAATAAACCTGTGAAGAACACAAGAACATATTTTAATTAATAACAATACACTCTCACCATAAATTAATTTAAATTCATATTACCGCGAGATTCCAACTTCACAACTATCATAGAGAGGCCGGTCTTCTGCTTCATGTATTCTAGGACCCCCTCGGCCTTCACGTTTGTCTTTCGTTTCACGGTTTTTGTTTTCTAAAGCAAAAATAATTATTTTTTACTTGTTTCCGCAAATTGCTTGCTTCTATAACTTCTGACGATAGCTGTACTATGAAGCCCTACAAGTTACGCAGCCATTGAAATGAACTTTTACGATAGCTTTTAACAGTTTCTCCGCGTTTAAAAGCTAGGAGTCATTTGTCGAAGTCTAAGGAATAAATTGCTTCGATTATGTCCTAAGTAAGGGTTTAAAAGAAGTAGCAATGCTTATGATCTGATTACTTCATTTCTTTATAAAAATATGACAAACCATTAAAACTCTTGCGAATTTGTACATACAATATTATTTTCTTACACATTTTGCACCCCAGAAAATTCAAGAAACTTTTCTGATTTTGCAGGGATTGTACGTCAATGTCAGTTAGTTGTCTGTCTGTCAGTTAGTAAGCAGACGATTTTATTATATTTAAATACGTCTGGGTTTCCAGCAAATGATTTTACTAATAACAAGGGGTCTGTTTATAACCGTAAGCTCGATTGGAATCGAACTCACCCGAATGACAGCTTTTGACAACGACTCAGCTTACGCTAAGTTTACGAAGTCGCCAACGATCGACCGAATGTTTTCTTTTGTTTGGTCATAGAGATAACAGAATAGCTTTTTAAGTAATTATCTAACCGCAATTGGAGCCGAAACGTAGATGGATTGGAATAGAACGGTAATTGTTGTAAATTAACGGAATTGAGGTCCAGTTTATTTTTCCTTATTTCTTTTTTATTTACAAAAGTAATTACAGAAATGTACAGAATAATAAACTATAACATAAAATACATGTGAAACAGTTAAGCTATCTAAGGACCGTTTAAACGATCTATATCAATAGATAGCTCAACTGACTCAGATCACTGCCAGAGGGCAGCGTTCCCAAGACACTTTGGTAGCATCACTGAGGCGGCATTGCCACGTTGAATGGCAACGCTGAGCCAGCTCTTGGATCACGCAATGTATGTGACCACCAGAAGCCGTGAAATAATTTTTGATATATTTTATTTCGAAAAATAGGCCTTACATGACGTACTTTGTTTGCTATTTATCACCGCACCCCTCATTCTTCACAAGTATGCCGATCCTCTAGAGATCCTCGAAATTCGACGCAGCCGCTCGAGATTTGAGTGTCATCGCTTTTATATTACCTACGAATACTCCTTACGATAATAAGATTGGTATACCGTAACTCACTGTTGAGTATCATTTTATTGAGTTTATTTTGTATCAGGAACAAAGTAAATTTTATTTTACCTATATTATTTACAACGCTTTATAGGAGAAATGTCTGTATGATCTGCAAGTATTTGTCTCTGGTCTGGGTGTTTCTATGTAAAATATGTATGGATTTACAAAAAAAAGTTATTTAAATAGTATATCAGTTATGTGGTACTAGTGTGGTATCATGTGGTATAGATAACACAAGCTCTGCTTACTTTGGAGCCAGATGATACTGTATGAAATGTCCGGCATTATATAAAGAAAAATAAAATATACACTATAGTGTAGAAGATAGATTACACAAAGAAACAAATACAGTAAAAACAGATTGCCAACTTAGTAGATACTTAGTTGATCTGTTTTTATTATATTTTGGATAGGTAGATATATATTTACTCCTTGGACTAAGGGCCTATTTACTCTTTGGGACTCCTTCTGAGACGCAAAAGGTTGCGAAATCGATTCCCACCGTAGGACAAATGTTTGTATGATCTGCAAGTATTAATCTCGGGTCTTGGAGTCCGCGTATAATTGACCGTATAATTGAAACCGAGCGAGCGCGAATCGCGAGCGAGTGTCTCCGTTTCAGCTTAGGCGCAAATGCTTTCGTAAGTCTGTCCGGATGTTCTCCTCTACAGGTCACATTTCTCAACCGAATCTCGTGAAATTTTGTGAGCCGGTTCTAAAATTATATAAAATATATTTTTCGATTCAGTTTGTAGAAATTTTTCAAAATGGTGGAGATTTGGGGGTTGGAAACGTAAAAAAAATATTTCAGTAATTTCGAAAAATGTTTGCGAGGTCTACAGCGCACAGAGCCACAAGCATGTATATATTTACACAAACATATACAATATAAGTAGTTTATCAGTAATGTGCTACAAGCTCTGCTTCTTTGGGGCTACACAACTGATATGTTGTGTGAGATTATCGTCACATCTTATTGGAAAAATGGATCTCTATTTCTTTTTCCGTCATAAAATTAAAATAATATCCTATTTTACCTGTCAGTGAACAGTTGTACCTACATAACGTATTTCTTTTGCTGTTTTGTAGTGTTTTAGAGTTAACTGTCTGGCGAACAATGTACAAAGAAATAAATTGTTCCTAGTTGGGTAATGCAATCTATTTCTTCAGGGTTGAACTGGACTTTGATAAATGAATACTTTTTCAAATAACCTAAGAACTGTGACGTAATGATTACTCGCGAAAACAATAAACGAACATATATTTTAATCTGTGGTGACACAGTTTATGTAAGCATTCGCTTGTAAATTTCGTTTGGCGATTCTGCATTTTTTATAATATTATTTCAGTACATCAGTCACGCTCCAGTCCTATCCCCGTTATCACATGCCAAAGGGCCTACGCGTTAGGTACATTCACCGCTGAATTTGTAAATTTAATTTGTACCTTTGAAAAGTTTTTAACGATACATTGAAGTGATCGGTTGTTCGGTTGATCGGTTGTTTATATCTTATTATCGCATCCTACCTAGCTATCACCCTGAACAAATCGATAATCTCCAGCTCGAACGACACGTACTAAAAAACTATTTGGCCCGTCAGGTCAGTTGGTAGTAGTTCTGCCTTCTACACTGTAGGTTGAGCACTGCAATATAGGTGTTTGTTCTGTGTCTTGATGTTGTATGTAATGTATGTATGTATTTAAAATTATATAAGTATTCTATCAGGCATCTGGTCACCATAATACAAGCTATGCTTAGTTTGGGGCTAGATGGTGTTGTGTGCATTGTCCACTAACATTTATTTATTACTTATCAACGTTATTTACATTGTTTTCATTACAAACATTATATTTAACATGATTCATGAATCATTACGATCATGATAAATTAATTATAGTGAAACAAATGAGAAAAATTCCCGTTTGAATGTCAGTATTGAAAATATACATATATATGGGAGCAACGTATTCCAATTTCCAAACCAGACTTTCAAAGGCGACCTGAACAATGACCTGTCGGGTGAATATGGAATTCTGATACCATCAAAACATTGATCACATGAATAAAATGTATTTCTTCAAAATAGGTACAATACCTACATTTTTATAACAGCCCTAATTACCAAACATGTATTTTGGCAAATAGTGCCCACCCTGCAGTTATTACATTTGTTTGTACAAACATTTAATAGGATAAGCTATTAATCTATAAAGATTACAGATAAAATTGATATTATATATAAAATTAAAACTAAAAAATTAAAAAATTAAGGAAAGGTACATAACGTGTTGAGGTATGCATATATAAAAAAATATTAAGGTTAAGGTTAAGGTGCTCGTTGCATGTTATGTGTGTGTATGTGTGGGTGTGTAAAGGTGTGTGTGGGTGTGTATCTGGGTATGTGTGAGATTTTGTGTTTGATGTGAATAATAGGGTTACGGAATAAAACAAAGAAACATAGAGTTATTTCATAACTTTAGAAAGACTCTCCGTCTCATCATAAGTCATTTTTTGTAACCATTCTTTCAGGGTTATTTTTACTTTGCCTACAGGTAAATGATATATATATTCAAGTATTTATGCGCAGCATTATAAAGACGAGCGGCAACAACTTCATGGCTTCGTCCAGCTAGAGCAGTTTTGTGCTGTGGGATAATACATACCTGACTTTGTCTTCGTTTCTGAGACAAGAGATTTGCATCGTATGGGATCCTAATATGTTTGCAAAGAATGGACTGCAAGAAAAAAAGCTGTCTAACCGTGAGGAGACCACAGTCTGCGTACAACTGAGTTGTCGGATACCGAAAAGGCTTACTTGACATTACTTTTAGTACAGCTCGCTGTGCTCTCTCAAGACGAATCATGGAGGAGACGTAATTGTCTCCCCACGCCTATATACAATAAAAGATTAGCATTGATTGAGCAAGGGCATAGTAAACTACTTTTATAGTATCCGACGCTGCAACTTTTTAAACACAAAAATCAACTTTATCACCCTAGGCACCTGTGTCTGCAGCTGCATATTCTAGTTCAATGTGCTATCCAGATAAATGCCTAGATGCCTAGAATGGGATGTGCGTGTTAGTTTACAATCCTGGCTTTGACACCTGCCCATATCCGTGCAAGTGTGTGCTTTGATCAAAAATGTGTGTTCCGGAGGCTGAGAAGTTAAGTTGTGAGAGAAGATTAAATATTTGGTTTTAGATATATTTAAGGTAAGTATGTTTTCATAAAGGGCAGCCATGACAATTTGCAATGCATTCTCTGCATTTACACGAACATCATCCCAAGTTGCACCACCCACTAGCAGAGCTGTATCGTCGGCATATGTGTATACTTTACAACTTGGTAGTTTTAGTTTTTGATATTGATAGTAATAGCTCCAAATAAATTCAACTATTAATACATTCGTTTTACGGAAGGTTGATGTTGTCAAAATCAAAGTCAAAGTTAAAAGATATTTTATTCAATAGAATCACAAGGATCACTTTGAAACATCTTACATACTAGGTAAATTGATCGTCAGACAAGCTGTCATATGAATAGAAATTGACATTGAAACCGAACGTATGTAATACCAATCCGAAAAATAATGCCTGTTGAAACTGATAGAAATTAATTGTATTAAGAGTTCAAAGACACTCACAATATTAGATATCAGAAAATAATCTAATTAAGAATGTTTTTTTTTTACAGAAAACAACTGTATACCTAGTGTAAGCTGCATTGGAAATTGACGTCAGCTTTCAGATAAATGATAATCATTTAATATTTTACATTATATATCATAATTAAATTACAGAATTTTAATCAAGTTTAACTTAATAATGCATAATAATAAAAAAGAGTTGCGCTATCTGCGGTATCATATAGATTAATTTATCTATAGATAGTTCAACTGATTCAGATCACTACCAAAATATAACGTCCCCACGACACTGGCGGCATTACCACGGTGAATGGAAACCGCCAGTGTTATCATTACCCACATCATTAAAATAAATAAATAAAATATAATAAATAATCCCGGACATTTCACACACCATCATTTGGCCCCAAAGTAAGCAGAGCTTGTGTTATAAGTACCACATGACTGATATACTACTTATATACTTTTTTTTGTAAATACATACATATTATACAAAGAAACATCCAGAACCGAGACAAATACTTGCAAATCATACAAACTTTTGTCCTGCGGCGAGAATCGAACCCTCAACCTTCTGCGTCTCAGCCGGCCCATAGCCCAATGCGTCATTGTTAGTTTACATTCGTCACTTATTAAAATAAAAGGATTTAATACAAAATAAATAATGCTGGACCATTTCACACAGCATCATCTAGCCCCAAAGTAAGCAAAGCTTGTGTTATGGGAACCACATGACCGATATACTACTTTAATACTTTTTTTGTTGAAACATATTATACATAGACGCCTAGACCAGAAACAGTATTTGCAATATTTGCAGATCATACAAACATTTGCCCAACGGCTAGAATCGATCCCGCAACCTTCTGATTCTCAGGCGGACCTTGCGCTGCGCATACAGGTCGTTAAAATTAGGCTTATTATTGTAACATATACATATTCGTAGCCTGAGAATTGCTCCACATAATGCTTGTTTTCTCATTAACTAAGTAAGCAATTAGTTATTACAAACAAATGTACGAATATGTAACGAATCACAATAATTAATTGAGACCAATTCACAATGATTAGCAATTACATTATACATTACCAGTACATTATATCAAAGCCTTCATATACTACAATAAGGCTTAGAAAGCTTTGATTGTTATTCAAGCACTTAAGCGATCAAAGACCACAATATCTTCTAAATACCTCCACGTGCGTGTGATAACTCCTGGTATTAATAGCGGCATACTCGCAGATTACCGTGACTTCTTAACATCAGGTAGGCCATATGCATGAACTTAATCGTATATTTATTTACAGAAAATAAAAATAAAATAAAATACACGTGAAACAGTTAAGCTATCTAAGGACCGTTTAAAACGATCTATAGATAGCTTAACTGATCCAGATCACTGCCAGAGAGCAGCGTTCCTAAGATACTGGCGACATTAATATGCTAATATGCTTGTTAATTGCGTCTGTTGTATAAAAAAAAGTGACTACATACATTTTTTAACACATGTGAGTATACATAATTACGTTTTAAAAACTAAAAAGAAAACCGACTTCATTGAATGATATTTGAGCCCATAAAAATATAACCGATACAACCTCCTACTTTTTTGCTTACTACTTGCATACTTGCAGATCATACAAATATTTATCCTGCGGCGGGAATCGAACCCGCAACCTACTGCGTCTCAGCCGGACTTTAGCCTACTGCGCCACAGAAATCTTCGTAATATATAATTATGGGCACTATTAGTACTATTTTTCAAAACTACCCTGATATTCCGAAATGTGCGCGTTTACATCACGGCTTAATTAAATGAACGCAATAAAATAACTTACAACTAAACAATATGAATTCTGATCGCGAAAGTTCGAGAAAGTTCGAGGTGCCTTCATCGAGAAAATTATTCGTGAGTAAAAACCCGTTACTATCAAAATGTACTACTACAACAAATATACAATAAATATACTTCCCAATTAGTCTTTGACCCTACTGTTTATGCCAAACGTAGATATAGTTTGCAAAACGGAAAAACGACGCACGGCATTAGCCAGTCGCCATTTCTACTTTTTAAGTACAACAATCTATAATAAAGTAAATATGGAAATTTACATTTATCCCCTTTCCCGATATAACTGTAAAAAAAATGTCTTCAATGGCTTATGTCCCTGTCTTATGATGACACTGAAAATCTTCTTAAGATTTCGAAATGAACACGGAATAAACATCACTGTACCCCTTGCACACACAAACCTATTACTAACTCATTTACTATTGCCATACACCTTTAAACTCACCCTCACTTTACACGCACGCACACACACACACACACACACATAGTCATAGACGAACACACACACACACTTTACACACTACACACTCGCTACTTCAGATTCAATATTTTTTGTGAAGTGGTCTACAATCCCCTATATAGTATGCTACAGTATCTAATTTGGGTTCTGTTTTATTATCTTCGGAGGTGGGCGTTAACATTTGCGACACAGTTACATTTAACTTCTGCGTAATATTATCGTTCTTCCCATGTTTTTTGTATATTTTTGCTTATGCTCCCAAATAAATACATTTTGATTTTGATTTTTTGATACTAGAACACTAGTAAAACTTTTTTTGACTACGAAAATTTGTCAAAACAATTTACAAAAGACGTCTGTCAAAACTAGGAATAGTACAAAAAATCCATGAGTTAAATTTAACTATAAAAAATGTGTATAATTCACACGTGGTAGAAGTGAACCTTAAAAAAACGAACGTATAATACGTTTGTTTTAATTCTATTCAATTCAATTTAATTTAATTCAATTCAATTCAATTCAATTCAATTCATTTATTTGTCAGAATGTAGGTTTACAACATTGTTATAGTAAAGTAATAATTATATTACGTACGTACACGTATTCAAAACACCACGGTTGTTGTGATGCCTTTTCTCATGCTTTGTACTACTCATGCGCGCACAAACGTATTAATAAACACGTATAATGCTTCCTATCTCATTTTCTCCCACGTTAAATCTTATGAATTTAGGTATCTGTCTCTTTTTACTGTCACTTTTTCGTTTCATTGACTTTCAAATCACAACAGAAGTTTTCACTTCAAAATAAAATTTAGACATTTGAAATAGTGTTTGTAAGAAACCTTTTAAAATGTACCTACTGCAACATTGTTATATACAAAAAAACACCACATTTTATGAGAAACTTCAGCACTATTAGCACGTTCTGAAATTCTGCCATTCAATAATACATTTACATATTTAACAGCAGAGTTCATTTTACCCTGACCTCGTTGGGTAACAAAAAATCTTGGACATTTTATGAATCGAACTACTCTTAAACCCGACGACGATGCCCTGATGGCCTTTTTATTACGAAAAAGGTTATCACTATGTAGGCTTGCAACGTTTTTTTTGGACGCATCCAATCTGATCTTATTCTCTGATCTTATAATTGATTTTATAATTACGTTTTAAAAACTAAAAAGAAACCGACTTCATTGAATGAAATTTGAGCTTATAATACATTTGTAGTGGAAAGTAAATGTATTTTGTATATATATAATATGGGTAGGCCAAATAAACACACCGTTCCAATGAGACAGCGAGGTATTGAAATACATGAAAACATCATCGATGTATACAATTTTTAGATTTTCGTTGATATTTCAGCTTGACCGATTTTGATTAAATTTATATGGGACCACCTGTGAAAATTTATATGGGACCCTTTCTAACAAAAAAAGAATTTTCATTAAAAAAATTAAAAAAAAAGACTCCGACGAATTGAAAACCTGATAAAGTCAGGTTTTTGATAAAGTCGGTTAAAATTATTTTGATATAATAAAATAATACTGGCTAGTATTAGTATAGTATATATAAATATATGATTCCGGACATTTAACACAGTCGAGTGTGTACAGAAGTACACATAAAAAAAAGTGTTAAAAGTCCGGAATTGTTTATTTATATATTGATTATTTTATTGTACTATGCGAAGTACATTTTTAGTTTTTTATAAGAAAATAAATATATCTAACTATCTTTCTAATCTAATTAGATAACTTCGAATATGTATAATTCTAGTGGTATAACCATTACAATAACCATTCTGCGTTTGACATTCCACAAAATAACATAACTCTTCTGAATTAATTGGTTTTTCTCGTGTTATTTCATATTTTTAACTGACTTCATCAAAAAGGAGGAGGTTCTCAATTCGTCGGAATCTTTTTTTTTATGTATGTTCACCGATTACTTCTGAACCTATTTGAAATTTTTTTTTTGTTTGAATTCTTCCCATTAAAATTTTATCGAGATCGGCCGAGCAAAAATCTAAAAATTTTACACATCGATGATATTTTCGTTTACTTTGATATCTCGCTGTCTGATTCGCTGATTGGAGCAATGCGTTTATTTGGCCTACCCATATTATATACAAAACAATCATCTACTTTACACAAAAAAATATTATAGGCTCCAATTTCATCCAATGAAGTCGGTTTTCTTTTTAGTTTTTAAAACGTAATTATATTGCAAATTGTAATTTTTTAGCAACAATTTAAAAAGTTTAATTATAAGTATATTAAGTTGACATAAGATGACATATTTTTCTACCTATTTTACCTTAAAAATCAAACTACTAAACTGATTTTGATGAAATTTCTATGGAACCAATCGGAAAGTATTTCACAAATCAAAAACATTTAACATTTCCAAATTGTTATCAAGAAAAATGCCATTACAGGTAGAAGAAGAAAAATAACCTATTGTTATTTTAACCTAATAAATAAATAATAATAAATAAAATAATAATAATAAATAATCCCGGACATTTCACACAACATCATTTGGCCCCAAAGTAAGCAGAGCTTGTGTTATGGGTACCACAACCCGCAACCTTCTGCATCTCAGCCGGTTCTTAGCCAACTGCGCCACAGAGGTCGTCAATAAGTGCGTAAGTAATAAAACTCTTAATTAAAAAGTCTATGGAAGTATATCTTTGGTTAAATATCGGATAATTATTTCATTTAGAAGCCTGTCGAGATCGTTAAAACTTTCGACAAAGTTTCTCGGCGGAAACACTTGATGAAAGTGTTTATCCGACTTCGACAACCCTCTTTTACCTAGTCCAAGGCTATTGCGATGTGATCATTGTATTGAGGTGCACGATTGATCAACCTGGCTTGACATTTTTTCATAATATACTAAAGAAAAGACTGAGTCTTGTGATTACTAAAGGTGATAATAATAATATAGCCGGACATTTCACACAGCGTCATCTAGCCTTAAAGTAAACAGAGTTTTGTGTTATTGGTACCACTTGACTGATATACCTACTTTTAAACTTATTTGTTGTAAATTCTTACATATTGTGCATATAAAAACACCCAGACCCGAGATAAATACTTGCAGATCATACAAACATTTGCCCCGCGGCGGGAATCAAGCCCGTAACCTACTGCGACTACGGCAGGCCATCGCCCACTGCTCCACAGAGGTCGTCAATTACTCAGATACTACTTAGTATGGATTGATCCATATCGCAAGGTATAGGTGGCGGTATCTCTATCATCATCATCATATCAGCCTTTAAGAAGTTCACTGCTGAACATAGGCCTCCCCAATAGATTTCCAGGAAGAACGATTTTGAGCTCTCTCCATTCACCGACATTCTGCGATCTTTACAATGTCGTCAGTCCATCGGGTGGGGGGTCGTCCTATGCTTCGTTTTCCTGTCCTTGGCCGCCATTCGAGAACTTTTTCATCCCAACGGTTATCAGTTCTGCGAGCTATATGGCCTGCCCATTGACACTTCAACTTGCAAATTTTGAGTGCTATGTCGGTGACTTTGGTTCTTCTACGGATTTCCTCGTTGCGGATTTTATCACGTAGTGAAACACCCAACATAGCTATCTCCATTGCACGTTGCGTGACTCTGTGTATGAGGCCAGTTAGCAATTCTATCTCAATGGCCAGTAGTATCTCTATACAACATTGTCAGAAATAGCTTTAAGTTGACGAGTATTTTCCAGGATAAAGCAATTAAATCTTCCCAATGTAACTCTTATAGGTCTTATGTTACCTTGTAGGTCTAATTTCTGAAACTCACTCACAACATGTAACGGTAACGTAATGGGTCAACCAGGGTCAATGTAACTGCCGAATGTTTTATTTGCTTTGTTATATTTTTGGTAGCTTTAGGATAAAACAATAACCGTTTTGACTACAAAGATAAGTTTATCTAAAAATCCTCATTGCCTCATTTTGACTATGGCCCCGAGCTAAGCCAAACCACTTTTTTTCTCCCCTATTATTAGATATTCAAGGATCAAACCTTTTTAATTAATTTTCAAGATGATTGGGGCAAATTTTGTGCCTAATAACGAGATTCTTGTAGATTCATAAAAATACGCAAAAAAGTTGTTGTAATAACATTAGATGATCTACTCGTAAGTAGACTAAACATATTTTTAAAGCATTACATTATTGTAGCAATATCATCATCATAATTAGCATCTACAGCTCGATTTACCACTACCTCTCTTTGTTTGTACTATTCCTTCCGGACCTGTGCCAGACCCATCCAGGTTTGCCCCATGCTGCTTGCGATATTGATTTATTTATTGATAAGGAAAACCAACAGCTAGACACGATTCGCTTAAATAGTTGCATAAAAACAGTAGGTCATTAGGTTTCCGCTGATGGAAAAAGAGTATGATTTAAGCGATGCCAATTTAATTGGTTTTAAATTTATAAAATAATAGGAAAGATAATAGGTCCGCAAAATAGTAGATCTGTCGCCAAAATCTAGTCGCCAAACAATACAAAAACAATTCCATAATCAATATGTACCTATAAAAGAGCTTAACCTGACTGACTGACTGATTCATCATCGCCGAGCCGAAACCGCTGAAGCTAGAAAGCTGAAAATTGGAAAGTAGCTTCCTTTTACAGGAAAACCACCAAATAAGGCAAAATTGGAAATTTGGAAATTCAACCCCTAAAAGGGGTGAAAATGAATGTATGAAACTTTTTAACGCGTTGTGCGATTTGCTTGAAACTTAATATGAATACGTAAAATACAAAATAAATAAACACGTGTTTCAGGATTTTTTAAAATAACCCTAAAAAGGGATAAAATGGGGTGTCAAAGTTTGTATGGGAACTTTTTAACGGGTGGCGTGATTTCTTAGAAACTTGGTTTGAATACTTAAAATACAAAATAAATGGACTCGTGTGTCAGGAATTTACAAAATTACCCCCATAAAGGAGAAAAATAAGGTGTGAATGTTTGTATGGAATCTTTTTAATAGGTGGTCAGATGATTGGTTTGAAACTTATCAATAAAATTTGGCAAGGAGATAAATTACATCCCGGGGAAGGATTTAAGCTACAATTAATTTAAACAGCGAGCAATAGCAATAGCGAGCAACAGCTAGAAAATTACATACCTATAATTATCGGGATATATTATTCAGAATCAAATAAATATTTTTGTATGTATTATAATAGGTACTGATAACTATATAATCAAATTAAATGCAAATGATCATAAAACATTAAAATAACCTTTTTTTTTTTTTTGACGAGGAGAAATCTGCAAACAGATTTCCAATGCACTGAGGGGTGCAAATGGAATATGTGAAGTTGGCTGTCTAAAAAACGACAGACGACTCACTAAAACTCCCCGGTGACCAGCCTCATTGCATGTCAAGGGGCTCCGGGATCTCCATAGGAACGCACCGGTGCCCCTCTTGCAAAGTGCTGCGGCCGCAGCCCATCCCAGGAGTGGCAAGCCACCCCCGCACACCCACCCGGTGCTTACGGCAGAACACGTCACACATGTTAACTGCCGCCTTCCCCGAGCCCGCGAACGGATAGCCGGGAGCCCTCACTTCGACTACCCACGGACCCAGTGCGCCGCTCAGTCCCACAAGAATCTAAAAGAAACTGCGAATACCTCGCGGCGAGACGACGGCAAAGGAGATCCCATCTCGTAAGCCTGCTGGGTGTATAGACGACACTTACTCGCAGAGTGCCGCCGCCGGTCAGAACTAGTGGTACTGCGGGGTCCCCCGCCAGAATTCTTATCCAGGCAACTACACGCCAAGCTCGTCCCCGCTTCAACCACTGCACCCTCATTGAAGAGACGCGCGGAGGAAGCCCCCATCCCTTCCGCCACTCGGTCCCACTAAGGTCTGGCGACCCAGCGAATACCGAGCGGCCGAACGCTGGCCAGGAGGAAAATCCCCCTTAGCCTACCTGGGTGCATGCGACGACACCTCCTCGCAAAGTGCCGTCACCCCTCCTAAGAGCCAATGACTTCGGACGCCCTAAATCCTACCATCAAAGGCCCCCAAGATCACTCGGCCCACGGGTCTCCCCGACCCAGTGTGGGGGATCTCCGAGCGGCCGCAAGTCAGAAAACGACATTGCGAGTGTCCCTTCCCGACAAGCGACTGGGAAATGCACACCAAGCACGTCCCCGCTTCGTTGCTTTCGGACGTGGCCCGCACAACTCTGTCTTGCAAAGCAGAGCGCCTTACAAGACAGAGTTCTGCGAGCCATGGCCATAAGCCCATCCCTGGACCGCAGATGCGGTCCTTTCTCGTTTGTCTCGTTTGTCTCGTCTCACTGTGCCCTCTGCTAATCAGAGAGACACGTGGAGAGATCCTCCGTGTCGGGTTATCGGCCACCGTGCGATACTTCTTTAGCGTACTAAAGAAGTATCCCACGATGTTACCAGGGTGCACCACGAGGAGGTTACCCGACCTAGCACCCCAACATTAAAATAACCTAACCTAACCTACCTAACCTAACCGACAGATCTACCATTCTGAGTACGAAGCTATTATTTAAGGAATAAATCTATTATTTTGAAAACGAAGTTTTTATTCATGATTGAACTACGATTATACTGATAATCCATCTCTTATTAGATACATAATGCCATTAATTTGGTAATTCATACCTCGCGACACTTTTTATTTATCTGAGAATGAAAATTGTTCGTGGCGATAGATCTATTAACGACAAATTCATGTCAAATATAAGCATTGCTGACAAATAATATAATTCCCATAGAAAAATAAAAACTGTAAATACAAGCTTAAATAATGCCTACATGTTTAATCTAACACAAAATAAAAGGAAAAAAGAACTAAATAGCAATCAGCCCAATCCTTGAAAGAAGTTGAGAGTTAAGCACCGCCTTGCTCTGGGAACTCTTGTACAATATGGGTCAATGTCCAACAATTTAGTAACATTATTCAGGGTTTCGTTAGCTCGCACCTTATAAGAATTCTGTCTATAGTTAGTGGACGCACCTAGAACATGAAATGGAGGATTAACTCGGAGTGTCTACTAGAATTGTTCAAATACCTATGTATATTTTACTTAAAAGGTCTGGACAATCTATTTTTCTAGTTATCATATCATTCTTCAAATAATATAAAAAATCAGCAATGCAATGGTTAAGAAGTAGATGAAGGTGTAATTTTGTACTTTGTATAATTAGAAGAATGATACGGGATTCTAAATATATATATTCTATATAAATATCATAAGCACGGTTTCCATATCTGAGATGCATACGGTGTCTCTAACAAAAATACAATATAATATGTTTAAAAATATTAAACCTCTGTAAAATTCTTTGAAAGTCGCATGACAAATCCTAAAGACCTTAAAAACTATTTTTTCAATATGGACCGTTACCCATAGCTTCAGTCATATAGTCATTTAGAAGAATCAGAGATTGAAACACTTGATTTACCCTTTTAAAAGCCATGGAACAGGCTAAACGTGTACACATTTGAAATGTATAAACTCTCTTGTATTAGTTTTTCGTAGTTAAGGTAGATATAAAATGGATCATGCAAAAAGCTCTAGGACCAGGACGAGTTTCTTGCCAGTTCTTCTCGGACTTGGGTTAGGAGGTATTGGCACCTAAATTCACCTAGTGTGTAAGACGTTTCAAAGTGATCCTTGTGATTGTATTGAATTAAATATCTTTTGACTTTGACTTTAAACTAGAATATACGTGGCTGTATATTATTCTCTCGAAGATTTTGCTAATGATACAAAGCTTTTATATGGGTCTTTAGTTAGTGACCTCGGTTTTAGGGCCTTTCTTGTGTACTGGAGTGATAAATGCTGATTTCCAAATCCTAGGCACAATGATCTAAATCTTAGGTAAAAAGTGATTAACGAGATAGAATTGACACCGGATAGGCAATAGAGGAAGCACATCTTACTAGAAATTTGGATGAAATGTTATCTGATCATGGTACTTTAGACATAACTAGTTTTTCTAATATCTGCCAATCTCGCTGCTGGACTACAAACTAGGGTTAGAAGGAACCGGCATCTAGATACACATGTAAGACGACGAACCAAAGTGGTCCTTGTGATTTTATTTGTAAAATAATGTTATTGTTTGAATACCCGGTTCTTAGTTAGAGCTTTATTCCACATTCCACCTTTCGTCACCTCGCCTAGCCAGGTGTCCTGCCCAACTTCATTTTAGTTCCGTTAGGTATGCGGTTTCCAACGTCTTTTTCCTGTAGCAATTGTAGCAATCAAACGACATAATCCAAAGTTATTATAAGTACACGTACCTAACTACATAAGTATATTGGTGTTAATATATTTATTGGTAACTATTTTCAGTTTGAAAACTCCGACAAAATATTTTCCAAATACACCAAGTATGTACACAGTTAACTTTCTGCTTTTTATAATAAATAAATACCCTTAAACTCGACTCTGAATTAAAAACATAAGTATATAAATAAAACCTACGTTCTAATAAGAATTTACTTTTTTATCAAAAAACACACCCTAAGTATTTAAAAACAAAAGCATCGCCGTGAGGGATCGGATGATGAGCCAATTTACGTAAAATGTTCAACGCGGGAAAATGGAAAATTATAAGGTCTATCTTTGAGAATGGAGTCAAAATGAAATTAATTTAGTATTATTGACACAACCTCGAGCCAATTTTCACTTCGTGAACCTACCATAAGATACTACCAAGATATTAGTGTACACAAGGTAATATTTACTTATTTGCCGTCTTTGAGCATTTAGAATTTTATGCGTTGGCATTAGGTGTTCACATGTACCGAGTGTTGCAGGTTTCGCCAAAGATCCTTTAGAAAATGAGCTTTACAATTAAGTTATTGGTACTTACAATGTTACACAATTAAAAAAACTGGAATGTAGAAATTTTATTATGATTGCTCATTAGACTTTTGAAAAAAGTACCACATACCAAACTACACACATCAAAAAAGTCTAAGCAACAAATACATTTTGAATATTTTTATTTTATATATTTATTTTCTTTATAAATTAAATGATATTTCCTCGGTTGTTAAAAACTTGTCGGCAACGATTCTGCATGACGTCAATTATGTTATTGATTTCTTCCTGTGGCAATTGGTCCCAGTGGAACTTGAGCTAACTCTTTATTAAAAATACACACAAAAAACCTTTTTGTGTGTATTTTTAATAAAGAGTTCAGCTCAAGAATCATGGCTGTGCATGCATTAAATGTAAGTCGTGTAAGCCAGGCAACTTAAGAAGAACCACGAGGTAACTAGGCTATGACAAATACGGCCTATCTACTACGTCACCGCAGTAAAGATACTGACTCATACTAAAATTACATTTATTTCTTCTTCGTTAATGGAATGTGTCATAATGATGACAATTGTTGTCAAGAGTTTAGATTGTTTATAGAAACAATCTAAACTCTTGACAACATACGACATTATGACATCTTACTATTAAGACGTCATAAAGTCGTATGTTGTCGTTATAAAAATTTTATAACGACAAAAAAAAAATTATAAAAATTTAATAAAAATTGGTCTAATTATAAAATAATTATACGGATTATTTTGCTCGAATCACAAATAACTTTCATTCCAACGTAACGTTTTTACTTGTTTAAAACTTGTTCTACAACAAAAATTGACGAAGTTATGACGAACTGACTTGCGAAGTTAAGTGAGTGAACCGATTTCGATGAATTTTGGTATAGAGATAGATGGAACCTTGGAAAAGGACACAGGCTACTTTTTATATAGGTACCGTGCGTGCGAGGCCGCGGGCAGCGGCTAGTATGTACATAGCAAGGCGATGTGTGTGTATGTTGATTGTATCTTAGGAACGGACATAAGCTACTTTTGAACCGACTTAAAAAAAGGATGAGGTTTTTTTTTTAATGTTTTTTTTTATGTTTGTTACCATAACTCCGTCATTTATGAACCGATTTAAAAAAATCTGATTTCATGTGATGGGATATACCTAGATAAACCATACCAGTGACGTCACACGCACCCGCGTACATTGATTTTACCGGCAGGAACGGCATAATGTTTATTAATAAACAATTTCTTAAGTAATGGTCCGATTGGGATAATTCAAAAAGATTTCTATTGAATTTACTAGAACTTTACTGATCCCCATTTTTCACAACCAAATCAATAACATTATCTTTATTTGAATAAAATCACCAAAATCACTAATAATAAAAACCGTAATCATTAATAATATAATTATTATCGAAATCGAATCTAAATAAATCGAAATAATTATTATTATTATACTCGAATAATTAATAATATAAGAGCAGAAAGTATACTCCGCAAAACGGGCAGAAATAATCAACATTTATTTAGATAAGGGATGAATGATTAGAATTTAGATGGACAGTGACAGATGACAGATGACGACCTACACTTCAAAATTCTAGTTGTCTTCATATCAGTTAACAGACAGGTTAGAAAGAGGGTCACAACACAATTCACGTGTTCCAAATTGTAAGATTATCTTAAAGCCTATATATTTGGTTCAAGGGCACATTGGTCTCGAGTGAGAATACACCCTTATCAAGCTCAGATAGCATTAGGCTTTTAGTCCACCTTTAGAACTTTGTACCTATTTCTGGGAAATCCTTAGGGTACAGAATAAAGTGAGGATAAAAATAAAAAATCGTAAATATTCTTCGTAAATATTTTAATTCCGCTCGCGGCTTCGCGGCTTGGTACATACATAAAAAGTAGCCTATGTCCGTTCCTAAGATACAATCTATATAATTTATTGATGCAAAAAAAACTGTTGATCCGATCGCTATCAAACTTTACAGGATCACGCGCTAGGTCAATCTGAAGATTACCCAAAAACGTCATCGATATCGGTCTAGCCGTTTCGGAGTCTATAGGGATCATACACACACACATCGCCATTGTATACATCGAAATCAGTTCAGCGGTTTAGGCGTGAATACGTAACAAACAGACAGACAGACAGAGTTACTTTCACATTTATAATATTATTAGTAATATTAGTACTAAAAATACATAAACAGAATTGAATTAATATTGCTATAAAGAAGACCAATAATCTATACTAATATTATAAAGTGGAATGATTTGATTGTATGTTTGTTTGTATTTCATAGGCTCCGAAACTACTGGACTGATTTTAAAAAATCTGTTACCGTTGAAAAGTTACACTATCCCCGGGCATAGGCTACTTTTATGCCGGGAACTTCAACGCAGGCGAAGCTGCGCGCGGACAGCTAGTAATTTTTGAGGTTAAAATCATCTTTTCCTGCCTGGTAGATACATAAATTAAATCTCTGGAAATGTTTTCAATTTATCTGTTTGTATTTCCAGTAGCAGCCAAAGGGAAACCACTAGGTTTTTATTTACGTTTGCTTGTTTGTTTATTTGAAGAAGAGTCGGTTTGCCTCTCATTCTAATATTAAAAATACGTAAAAATACTCTTTATGCTTTGAAAGTAATTCCTATAATGCCATTTTGACGACCTCTGTGGCGCAGTGGGCCCGGCTAAGACGCTGTAAGTTTGGGGTTAGATTTCCGCCGCAGGACAAATCTTTGATCTGCAAGTATTTGTCTTGGGTCTGGGTGTTTATATGTACAATATATATGTATTTACAAAAAAATATAATTATATAAGTAGTACGTCATGTGGTACCCATGATTCTTTCTATTCTATTCTATTCTACCCATACCACAAGCTCTGCTTACTTTTGGGCCAGATGCTGTGTGAAATGTCTGGCAGTATTTATTTATTTTTATTATAATTCGTCGTATTTTCAGTATAATTTAAAATTGTTTTTGAAGTGAGAACTTCTTATGGGAGGGTAATCCGCTTCGTTACGTAACGCGTTACGGTGCCAGTCTGTCTGGCTTCCCTTTCTCTCACGCATACGGCAGCGGTAGGCATAGCGTAGGCTCCTGCTCTCTCATTCTAAACCACAGCGTTAGTTAGTTTAGTTTAAGTAATCACTTCTATCGGGCGTCCCGAGACGCACACGTTTTTTTAATTGAATGTTATGATTACCTGCTCCTGGTAATCAGTTATTAATAAGTAAATAAAAAAAAACCTTTTATTTCTGGCAAAAAGAAAACTTAGAAAAGACAACAATGTTTTGTTTCTAAAGATAGTGTTTTTTTTCTAAATTAGTTCTAGGTTAGTTTCTTGCTATTGTTTAAATTTAAATTTACAAATGTTTATAATTTTAGATTTTTCGTTTGCTAGAACCTCTCCGCGGGTGAAGGCCTCCTCCAATTCTGACTAGATCCATACCCAAAATTATGTAGGTTACTCGTGTCACGTCAGTCAAGAAAACTGCATAGATTTTTAGTATTACTGCATTTATTTGAAACTATTCAGACCTTGATTTACAAACTTAACAACTCTATTATTGCTTTACAGCGATAGGTATTTAAAGTATTTCACTAATCTTCACCACCTCTCTGTGCCAGCGACGGCGATCGAATGCTGTTATAAATGAAGAAGATCGCTCTCCCGAAAAAGGAAACAAATTTGATTCTTAAAATCAAAGCCATCCGTAAGGTAGTGCAAAATTATTGCCAGTCGTTTAAAAACAACAACGATTAATAAACATGAACATGAATAGGATATAAAATGAATATAAATGAATTACAATCATTTGAAACATTAATTTAGCAATAATATTAACGTGAATTATATTATTTGTAACACTTGTTACAAATAATATAACACTTATTGTTAACACTTATGTTTTTATACTTAATGTTGTTCTTCACATTCTTCTTGATCATCTTTCGGATCGTTGTTACATCCTATTTGACCACATCTAAAGCATTATCTGAGCAGCACATCCGGCAGGATCATGACATGACAGAAATAAATAACAAAATAAAAACTAACTGAAAACTGTCAACTATTTGCGGGCCGTAAGTTTGGTTATCCCTGATTTCATTATAACTTGTTATCCAAAAATACTCTCAACGCACGTATGTATTTATCTACTACCTACCTACCTTGGAAACTGCATATTCGTAGGTAACTAAAACCAAACCGAAAGTTATTTAATTACTATAGCAGTTAGGTAGGTAGGTATATTTATCTCAAGTCCATGACTTTAATAGCTACAGTACCTACCACACATTCAGTTTGAAGTTCGAAATAGGTAGTTATGTATGTAGGTAGCTTCTAAAACTATCATGTCCATGAGCAAGATGGACACACAAGTACGTGTGACATGGACTGCACCTGGGCTCCACAATGACACCGCGTGTCGTTTTCGCAAATCATGCTCTATTTGCCAACGTTACTCCTACAACACCCAACCTGAACTCGCATTATGTTGATGCACTTCCACACTGGCCACGGCAGTTCATCCCCGGGGAGAAGCTTCTCTTCAGGGGTAATGTAATCCCGAGGGGGAGAGTGTTATGGGGGGAAGACCATAAAACAAGTCGGGGTTTCTTCACATAGTCAGAGCGGTTATTGTATTTCATACCACATCCTTTTGTAAAGGGCACAATATCGTATCTTTTGTTGAGTAAGGGCCATAAAAGCTATAAAAGAAAGGTAGTACAAAGCGTATAAAAGATTCCGAAAGATGATGTGGTTAATTTCTATTTATGACGACGTAATGTGTGTAAGGAAGCGAGCATAAGCTAGGTAGGTTTTTTCTATTGTTGTTATCAGGATAACGGCTGTCATATACTCATCTGCTGGCACGCTACACGAGCATTTTTTGTAAATAATTACATTATAAAAACTAAAAAGAAAACCTACTTCCTATTATATTATTACTTCATTGAATGAAATTTGAGCCTATAATACATTTTTAGCGGAAAGTAAATGTATTTTGTATATGTATAATATGGGTAGCCCAAATAAACGCACTGCTCCAATGAGACACCGAGGTATCAGAGTAAACGAAACTATCATCGATGTATAACATTTTTAGATTTTTGTTGTGTTTTCAGTTCGACCGATTTCGATAAAATTTAAATGAGACCATCTGGGAAGTATGCCCTTTCAAACAAAAGAAACATTTTCCAAATCGGTTCAGGTATCTTTGCGTAATCGGTGAACAAAACAAAAAAAATCCGACGATCACAACGCTATCTAGTTTCATTAAGCATAGCTTGTATTATGGTGACCAGATGACTGATAAAATACTTATATATTATAATATGCATATTTTTTATCTATCTTCTATCTATATATATAAAAGGCGATGTGTGTATGTATGTATGTTCCCTGTAGACTCCGAAACGGCTGGACCGATAGATTAGCCTAACGGGTAGTCCTGTGAAGTTAGGTAGAGATCGAATCAAACTTTTTTTGCATTAGTCAAAAGTGATAAGCATTACTGTAGCACACATTCTCTAATTAAGGTGGCTGCCACTGGCGATTCAGTTCATTGAAACTGAATGGCAGTGACATGCTTCGCATTTAGAGCGTATTGGCATTTAAATTGTGGAACGCCGAAAAGGTCTACATGCGAAGCATGTTCGAGTATGTGGCCCGTTTTGCTCCACTTCAGACCAACTAAGTAATATGACTAATACCTTAATATATGGTTTACCTTAAGCATGCTTTAAACTTTCTGGAAATTCACACTAGACTTGTGAAATTAATAAATAATATACATTAAAAGTTTCTTAATTAAGCAAGAAATTCGTCGAGATCAAACCGAACTTCAAAAATGTGGTAAGCCTAGGTGTATGAGCTTGTGGGTTGAGAAAATTAACCTCGGTCTCTTAGAATTCCATTTTTAGAATACTTACCAACACCTCGTCTCCAAGGAGAAACTTTTGGCGAAAATTATAATAATTTTCTTTCCACTACTTAATGAGTTTTTGAGATATGACGCTTAATTTTGGGACTGAAATATAGCGTGCCTCGACACGTCTGTATAGTTAAATTTATTTTCATAGGCCGCCATTATACTAATGAAGTAATAACTTCCACGGTGACATGCTCATTAACATGACGTCATCACATCACACAAAGGTGAGCCCTGTCTGAACAATATTAGCTTTAACAATTAAAGTATCAATGGTGATTGGATTCTATAATCCAGCGAATTGGTAATACTACCATAAAGTGGTATTATACTCGTATCTAAAGGCTATTGTAATTTAGATTGCTTGATTGATTGATCTCAAATATTCTCCAAGCAATTCGCAGCTCATTGTTAAGACCTATAACTCATGTAGACTGGCGTCTACAAACTAATCTCGACAAACTCTTGCGACGACCTCTTTGGCGCAGTGGGTCAAGGTTTGGCTGAGACGCAGAAGGTTGCGGGTTCAATTCCCGCCGCGGGACAAATACTTGTATGATCTGCAAGTATTTTTCTCGAGTCTGGGTATTTTTTTTGTATATAAAAAAAAGTATATAAGTAGGATATCGGTCATGTATAACACAAGCTATAACACAAGCTATGCTTACTTTGGGGTGCTGTGCGAATTGTTGCAAGACGTGGCAACAATTTACTAAAATTAGAACTAAAACAGCAATAAACCAATCGAGATCGAATAACTAATGGAATAAATTGAAGCTGGTAATGAAATGTTGGGGTGTGCCGATCGATGTGTGCGAAGATCGAACAAAAACTCCCATATGTGCTTTAGTTGTTTGCTTTGGATCGAATAACAAAGAAACAAGAATACACAGTGACACTCTTCTAATATAGTTTTACTATGTTAGACGCATATTTCTCTTTTACTAGACACGCTATAGCGTGCCAGTTACCGGACATATTAGTTATACTCAAAAAGAGCCATGTTGCTACTCGTACTCGAGCCAAAAACTAGGGCAACAGTTTCCAGGGTTATTTAGTAATTTGCATTACAATTTACGACTTCACCCAACTGAAAGTTTTGAAGTACTTTTAAATGACTTTGAATCGAACTGGGTATTAAAAGGCTTGGAATAGGCTATGTAGGAGGCATCCTGTCCAAAGTTTTAGTCTACCATAATGGAAGTTTCCGTACTCACCGATGGAGTAAATACACGTATAGGCGAATAATTAAGAAGACTATTCTAAACGGTCCTTGTAATATTATTGAACAAACATTTACTTATTTATTTCTCTTTTTCTATGTAAACCAGAATTAACAGAAGGGCAGAAATGTACAGAATAGTATAAACAAGAGTTGGCTCGTATTTGACCTCAACATGGCAATATCGGCAATACCGCCAGTGCCTTT
The DNA here is from genome assembly GCA_948098915.1 of Lampropteryx suffumata. Classification (NCBI taxonomy): domain Eukaryota; kingdom Metazoa; phylum Arthropoda; class Insecta; order Lepidoptera; family Geometridae; genus Lampropteryx; species Lampropteryx suffumata. The sequence continues at coordinate 15,951,930 of OX402553.1, forward strand.
GGGACGCCCGCCCTCTGACAAGATCTAGAATAGTTAAGCTCTATAAAGATCGTTAACTTAACCGTTTTAGATTGCTCTAATGTTTCACATGGGTCTTATATACACTTGTGTTTCATAAACTGTTTTAAGGTCCGTAACTCAAAAGATAAAAAATAGAACCCTTATAGGTTCTGTATGCTGTCCGTATCAGTCTGTATGTCAAGACCGTTTTTCTCGGGATCACGTGGATATATCCTGTTGAATTAAATATCAAATATGAAGGGTTAAAAAAATACGGCCTAAATATAGCTTGATTTGTGTTGCATAAAATATGCCGCACTCGTTAGTAAATCGAAATCCACAGCGTAAGTAATGGTAAATCAAAATCCCGCTGGCATTAAATTTGGCATAAAACAAGGTCCCACAAGTAAAAGAAAGAATTCGTAATTCACAATAAAAATTATACGTGCTATATAATATAGAATCGAATAGAATAATGGTATATTTGACAAACACGAAAAAAGTTACAGACAGAGAGAAACAAACATGTAAATTATTAGAGTAGGTAGGCCATATTGTACATGATAGGAGTTTACATATTTCCAGTCTCAGCTTTAATGCCACTCCTATGGGAGACAGCGCTGGTTATATTTGTATATAATATTATGTGTATAATATGTGCGTTCACAAACATCCATGACCCTGGCGCATCGATGTATGAAAACATTTTTTCAACTACAGGGTTAAGTTTGTCCTTATCTTTTCGTTAGAGTGCTCTCATAGTGTAGGACAATATAGTGGGTCTCAATTGGACTATTAATAAAAAACCATGATGGTGAAAAAAGTAGATACGTAGGACGGTACCGTTTACGGTATTTTTTGTCACTAAATTTGCGTATATCGCGTGCAAGGAAAACATTACGACATTATCGCTGCTATCTCACGAACCCTACTCTTTCAGACACAATTAAAAGTAATTGTCTATTTGAGTAGAGTCGAGAATCGTTGGATTTTGTATCTTCTGTCATTGACATAAATGTCAACTGATCACTCTGCTTTCTGCAGTATACTATAGTAGGAAAGAGAGACAATTAAAAATAATAGGGTTAGGCGATGCAATTGAAGTTTAGAACGTTTTCCCGTTGAGGCTACGAACTGTCTACGGCGTAGGCTTCGAGTGTCTACGAAAAAAGAAACATAGTTAAAACTTTAACTAATTACGCGTCCCCTGCGAATATTTTGCATAAAATCATCTACGCAAATCAAGCATCAAAGTAAATTATGTTAATCCAAGCTTTGGCGACCTCTTGGCGTTTCTGCGTACCTAGTATATTGCTATACAAGCAAGAGCAAGAGACAAATAATGGAAATGGGAACAAGTAATGGGACAACCAAGACTTTTTTTAGTCAAAGTAGTTCCATCAATTGTACTATAAATAGCATAACTGGGAATAATCGATCAAAACATTGTTTCAGTACACATGTGCAGATGTGTAGTTATCTGCATCTCAAATAGAAATCAAAAATCTCAAATCTCGGCCCAGTCTGAAAACCTGCACTGAAACTATTTCGCACTGTGTGAAATAGCATAAAGCTGAGACTGTGCTTTTTTGACAAACGCAGACTAGGTTTGGAACAAGGTGGGTACACGTAGGTTTAGTATTAGTTAGTTAATTAGTTTGGTTGGATCTGTGTACCTGCTATATTATCGTAACTTGTATCTGTGTGTGTGTGTAAAAATAAATTTATTTCATTTCATTTTTTCATTTCAAATATTATCTATATATTAATACGTGAAGCAAAAACTTTGTATCCCTTTTTATGAAAATTGCGCGGACGGAGGAGTATGAAATTTCGCACACTTATAGTTCACTAGCAAAGCGAAGCGTTCACCGCCCCAACTTCGCACGGGTGCAATGCTGATACTAAATATGCTACAGAATGTCTAATGTGATTTTTTCGTTGCGTAGTTTTAGAGATCTAAGCATACATAGGGACAGACAGACAGCGGGAAGCGACTTTGTTTTATACTATGTAGTGATATAGAGAAGGAGTGCAGAATGTAAATATATTTTTACAACTATCCATAAAAAATACTTTAATTATTAATTAATTATGGTCGAATTTCGACCAGCGGGTGATCACTAGTTAATTTTGATACACGAGCTTGTTAACTGCGGGAATAAATATCAGTAAACGTTCAAAAGGCGACTAAAGTTTTGTCCTAAAACTAACAAAACCTACATATTCTGAAAGCCGGAACCAACAAACCAAAACAAACAAGGATACGATATCAATTTGCCAGAAAATGTTCTTTTAGACACGTAGTGGAACGCTGGATATTCGCAAGCGTGAGGTTGTTTTCTTACTGGGTTAGGTAGGTAACTTGAATTCCTTGCTAGACTTTTGAGTTTCAATTTTCGAAATTCTTTCAGTTTAATCAAAAACTCTACTATACTATCTATAGGAAAACTTGCTAGGATTACTACTATACGCTTAGGCTATGCGTTAATAATCGTATTTTAATAAATACCAGTGGTCGCCCACTGGTCGAAATTCGACCATAATTAATTAATAATTAAAGTAATTTTTATGCATAATTTAATAAAATATTAGCATTCTGCACTCCTTCTCTATACAAACTATAAGTGTGTGAAATTTCATACTCCTCCGTTCGCACAATTTTCGTAAAAAGAGGTACAAAGTTTTTGCTTCACGTATTAATATATAGGTACCTTAAATATGAGTGCCTTGGAGCTATTTAATACCTTCTAAGTTTATATTTGTATGATGCTTCTGCTAGCGGCTTTGCACGCGTGGTACTTACATAATGTACGTACTTTCCAGTATAATAATAATACCGGACATTTCACACAGCATCATCTACCCTCAAGGTAAGCAGAGCTTGTGTTATGCGTACCACATGACTAATATAATATAACTTATTACTTTTTTTTGTAAATACATTCATATTATACATAGAAACACCCGAGATGAATATAGAAGTATAATATTAATATGGACGGATTTCCTCGTTAGCAATAATACTTGGATTTATTCTCACAAACGAATAATAGGAAAACAGGAAATAGCGCTACGCAACAGATTTCCGCTTACCACTGTGGAAGGGATCTATCGTGACACCGGGGGCCGTATGAACTCTGTGTACAGTGTGTCCATGTAATTTGTTTTTCTGAGCTCAAGGTCTTTATTTATTGGAAAAGCAACAATTATAAGTTTTAAGGTAAAAATTGATTACCTGTCTCATTTTATGAAGTCGGCATGTCGGGTTTAAGATTATTTATTTTCTCATAAGAATAAATTCACTTACATGAGAACTCAAAAATATGAGTAAATAAAGGCTTAATCGTAGGTACAGAGTAAACAAAATATTTTAAAACTTGTAAACACATAATCATAGTTACTTAGGTATAGTTAGTACACAGATACCTATTACAAAACCATACATCGCAATAAATTACTATATCAATTATAAAAAAATAAAAAAGGTGAGGGTAGAACTTATTAGCATATATACGTAAGATCATAATTATAATGACAAACACAGATCGTATCTTAAACATACTTTAACGCCACATTTATGTAATTATGTATTAATGAGATACGAGTAGACGGTTTTTGATCCGTAGTCAAGACAACATCAAGCTATATTCAAGCTTCGAGAAAAATGTTCAATCGATCGAATAGTCGATCGTCATTTGTATATTCTAAACGTCATCGCGCAATGGCCGTCTAGAACTTTCTCGGGATTTCTCATCGTTTAAATCACATTTTACCATAACAAACTTATAATTCAATTGCCCATACTTGTGCTATGAAGTCACAATTAAATTTATTCATTAAACAATTTCGAAAATCGAATAATACAAACAATAGCACGAGAAAGAATAATGAAATGGCAAACGATAAATAACTGTTTAACCTATATCTGAATAAAATCAAAGTACTGCTAAACGCATATTGAGTTCAAATAAACGTTTGTTAGGCAATGAAGGACCATGAATAGGCGGCTTACTTTATTACAGACACTGACCCACACGACCTCACTAAGAAGGTGTCATGTATTTTTTTTACTAGCTGGAATGGCCGCGACTTCATCCGCACGTGTGCTTAAGACTTTACTTAACTATAAGTCAGACATTATAGCCTCGCGGAATTTTTTGTGGGTTATAATGAGTACTAAAAACATTACAAAACAACAAAATAATATACACTTGTGTAGGAAAGTTTTTAATACTTTTTAATACCTACATAATGCAACTTATGTAAGTATCACTATTATTATTTTTTTATTCATCCCATTTTACTTGCTGGTAATGTAATTTTGTATGGTGAATGAGTTTGGTAAATTTGTTTGTTAGTTTTTGAGTTTTGGTATCCATTACAAACAAACACAAAAACAAATCTCTTCTTTTTACAATGTTAGTTACCTCTATGATGTTTAAATGGACTATTAAAATCGAGACACAGTGATTAGTTGACTGTCATTCTAACAGCCTTAAGCACGAAATGAGTTTGAATAACCCTAATAGAATAAATTATATAATCTCTTAAAGCCTAGCGCTTTACGTATTAATCCATGGTGATATTTTCGCGTTTATCTGTAGAACATGGAAAAAAGTGTTCAATACTTCAGAACAGCACGGTTTATCCGAGCAAATTCGTTAGTGCGAGCTAGGTCTAACGCTTTCACTCCGCTTTACAACGCCTCCTAGACAAAGTCAGTTGCTTATTTATATCATAAATTCATAACGGCAAAAGAAAACATCGTAACACTTACAATTTATACTTACTAAAACAGTTTCAACTCGTGGACACCCTATACGATTATCTATGAGTATCCGAGCCTCACAAAGCGATAGTCTATAAAATGAATCACACCCTTATGGAGATGGCAACTCTCCATTGTGCGCAGATAAGCGGTGAAGCTAGGTCAGTGGAACGTGATAGTTTTGAACAATATGACAGGTGCCTTTCATACTGTATCCTGAAAAGCAGCTTAGTTTTGGCATGAAACGCCTATTTTGAGAAGGTTTGATGAAATATTGAACTAACATTTTGCAAAATCCAATATATTCATCAATGGGAAAGCTATTCTATTGTAAATTGGTATTTAGGTCCTTCATTTCATTTATTTACATAGAATATACTTATAGACCGTTCACCGTAAGATGTTCCCTGCCTTGGGAATTGGCTGCATTGCCTACGGTGTTGCCAACAATATATGTAGTATATATCCCATTTGGTGATTGGTGGTTGCCGGTAACATTATCTAAAATTGTATGTACCCACCACAGATTAAAATGTTATGATTAAATTTTTCTGACAGTAATTATGGTCGAAAGGAACGATTCCAGACATATCACTGTCTCTTGCATAAACGCCATCATCATCTGTCGTATCCGAATCTCTGCAGCTGTCATTTCCTAGTTCAATTATGAATTTATCAGTAATATTATCCATGCAGTCATCGCGTTTATATTTTAATTTGTTGACAGTTTTTATCACCCATACTAAAGGCATTGTGTCGGAAGCTGGTATCCCTATTTTACTTACCTGTCATGGCGGCGACGCGCGATCGCACTTGATTGGGTGGAATTAGACAACAACAGATTGACAATCAATAGTGCCAACATCACGGCAGGGGACATCTTACGGTGTAACGGTCTGTCCTTCTTCGTTAATGGCATGTGTTATAATAATATCAATTCTGCCAGTGTCAAGTGTTTATATATTGTATTATAAGGTCAAAAAGTCTTATCTTAGTCTAGTCGTATCTTAGTATAGTCTTGTTGTTCGTCATTTGTTATTTTATGTAAAATGGCGTATTTTCATATATAACAATTATACGGATTATTTTTGCTCGAATTACAAAGAAACACAATGCTTTTATACCAATTATTCACCCCCGAGTCAACTCTAGCTCTATTAAAATCAAGTCACCAAAATTATTAATAAAACCGGAAATAACGAGAGAAAAATATATTATATAAAAGCGCCATATTTGCTTCGCAAGAAGGTTAAAATAATTTCGTTGAATATAAAAAGTATTGCCTGAAATGCCTGAAAATTACAGACTTTGACGTATTAGATACTATTTTTTTATATTCTCAGGTTGCAGGTTAAAAAATACTAAAGATTTAAGTGTAAAAATGCGTTAAATTTCACAGATCCCAGTAAATAAATTATTAAAACGTGAAGAACATTTTTCGACTGAAAATGAAATTGTACGATAAGTAATAAATTGAGATTCAGACTTCCCCTAACCGCTAAATTGTCGCAGATTCAAATAATTGCGACGGGAATAATTCGTCCGTGTATTCAAGCGAAGAACGTTTGATATTTCAGCCTCTGCTAATACCTTGTAATAATGTTTGCCACTCTGACCGAAGTTAAAATTATTTTGTATATATAGCCGACTTCAAAAAAAGGAGTTTCTCAATTCAGTTGTATTTTTTTTATATATGTTACATTATAACTTTGTCATTTATGAACCGATTAAAAGCAAATTATTTTTATGCGATAGGATGTTATACCCAATTAGTCCCATAGAGTATCATCAAAAGCGGTTCAGTAGTGTGGTTTTTAAATATAAATAGTTGGAAAAAATATGTCATCCAAGTAAACAAAATTTCTTATTTTTATAATTAAATGAAAATGAAATCGGTTTTCTTTTTTGTTTCTAAAACGTAATTATATTACAGGTACTCTGATGCGAGGATGCTGGACGAACCGAGTCCAACACAGCCGTTCAACGAGTCCACCTCTCTGAGCGACTCCCACAGCTTTTTCGTCACCTTCTACGATGAAGCCAGCCAGCGATATGTCAACCACACGAACAGTACTGAGGTAATCTATTAATAATTAATAATAATAATAATATATGCCGGACATTTCACAGAGCATCATCTGGCCCCAAAGTAAGCAAAGCTTGTGTTATGGGTACCACATGACTGATTTACTACTCATATACCTGTTTTTGTAAAAACATACATTATACATAGAAAACGCCCAGACCCTATACAAATATTTGCAGATAATATAAACATTTGTCCCGCAGCGGGAATCGAACCCACAATCTTCTTAGTCTTTGGTGGGCTTTCGTCCACTGCGCCACAGAGGTCGACAGAGGCCTAAGAAAGTTTCCATAGACTATTGACCGAGTGAAGCGAGTTTCAGCTTTGGCGAAAATGCTTTCGTAAGTCCGGCGTTTGTCCGGATGTTCTCCTCTACAGGTCGCATTTCTCAACAGATTCTCGTGAAATTTTGTGAGCAGATTCTATAACTATATAGTTTTTTTTTGTCGATTCAGTTTTTAGAAATTTTTCAAAATGGCGGAGATATGGGTGTAGAAAAGCTAAAAAAAGTTAGATTTCTGTCATTTCGAAAAATGTTTGCGAGGTCTACAGCTCACAGAGCCACTAGTATAAATAAATATAAATAAATATTGATGGACAATGCACACAACACCATCTAGTCCCAAACTAAGCATAGCTTGTATTATGGTGACTAGATTTCTGATAAAATAATTATATAGTTTTAAATACATACTTATGATACTTTATAACACCCAGACACAGAGCAAACACATATGTTCTTCACATAAAATGTTTATCCTGGGAGGGAATCGAACCCTCAACCTACAGTGCAGAAGGCAGAGCTACTACCAACTGAGCTGACAGGCCAGTCAAGAATAGAAGAATAGAAGCCAGTATAGAAGTTTCACTAACTAGTTAATAAGATACCATCATGATATTTGATTTTATTAATACTTATAATATTATTTCAACTTTAGCGAAGTACAAGTCCTTTTGTTAAAGGGATTTACTTAGTTTATATTTGATTTCCAAGACATAATGTCAAAAGAAAATATCTTTGCCACAGCATTCTTAGTCCACAGTGGCCCTGATTCTGTCCTTATGCCAGACTAGCTAAAATTTCCTAAAATACTAACGACCTTATTTTGCTTATACGAAAATCTAAATTAGAATGAATAAATAAATGAAAACACTTAATTGTACACCTTAAAACAAGCCCATAACCGATTTACCATGTATTTATTTACAATTTAACATGTAGACGACCTCTGTAGCGCAGTGGGCTTAGGTCCGGCTGAGACGCAGAAGGTCGCGGATTCGATTCCCGCCGCGGGACAAATGTTTGTATGATCTGCAAGTATTTGTCTCGGGTCTGGGTGTTTCTATGTATAATATGTATGTATTCACAAAAAAAAAATGTATAATAAGTAGTATATCAGTCATGTTGGTACCCATAACATAAGCTCTGCTTACTATGGGGCCGGATGATGCTGTGTGAAATGTCCGGGATTATTTATTTATTTATTTGACAACTAAGAATGCCTAAAAATATAAGTAGAATGAGCGGTCTTATTGCTATGGGAGCAATTTCCTCTAGACAACCTTTTGATGGAGAGGAGTTTAACTTGAATGGGGGATTAGTCGGGGAGCACTGAATTATGAGCTACGATTTAAATATTTGTATTCAATAAACGCAATAAAGTTATACAACATTATGGATACACAAATTATATTGACATAAAAAATACAGAAAATACATAGAAAAAGTACAAATATATACTAATATAAGTACATAAATATAATTAGGGTAACATTTTAAAGACGGTTCTAAAATAAGTTAAAAAGACTGTTTTAGAGCATTTTATTCATTTTATTAGTCATCATGCAAAATGCATGCGTGTTGATTAAAACTGCAGAAAATCCTAGAAAAATCATTAATCTACATCTTCTTCTTCTTCTTCTTCGTTAATGACATGTGTCATAATAATGTAATTTTTTCCAGTGTCAAGTGTTTATATTGTTTATGGTATGTCATAAATTTGTATTTAGTTGTTCTTCATGTGTTATTTTATAAAAATGGTGCCTTTCGTATAAAATAACCACGGATTATTTTTGCTGGAACACAAAACTTTTATTCCAATGATTCACATCTGAGCCAATAACTCTAGCTCTATTTAAATAAAAACACTAAAATTTGTAATAAAACCAGAAATAACTGTGGATAAATCTATACCTATAAAAGGGCTTAACCTGACTGACTCATTCATCATCGCCGAGCCGAAACCGCTGAAGCTAGAATGCTGAAATTTGGAAGGTAGCTTTGTTTTACAGCAAAACCAGCCACTAAGGCGGGATTTTTTGAAATTCAACCCCTAAGAGAGTGAAAAAGGGTCAAAACGAATGTATGAAACTTTTTAACGCGTGATGCGATTTGCTTGAAACTTGATATGAATAAATCAAATGCAAAATAAATGGACACATGTTTCAGGATTTTTCAAAATAACCCTAACAAAGGGGTAAAATGGGGTGTCAATGTTTGTATGGGAACTTTTTAACGGGTGGTGTGATTTCTTAGAAACTTGGTTTGGATATTTCAAATGCAAATTTAATGGACAGAATTATTTTAGGATTTTTTAAAATAACTCTCATAAAGGAGTATAATGGGGTGTGAATGTTTGTATGGAAACTTTTTAATGTGTGGCGGGAGTGATTGGTTTGAAACTTATCAATAAAATTTGGCCAGGAAATCAACATCTCACCATGGCCGAGGCCTTACATAATAGTCACGGAAACGCAAGCAGAGTTCTCGCTCGGTAATACCTACTAACACAAACGAAATACTTTTTAAACTAATTTTTCACTAACGAAACGAAACGAACGAAAGAATTAAGCTCCTACCCACTTTTATATCTATTTTTTCTGTTTTTGTTGCTGTGATTGTTATTTTTACACCTATATTGTTTTTTATAACTAGAATTATTTTTACAACTAATATCCTATGTTAACGCTGTAAGGCACTCTAACATTAAGTTATTTTTATTTTTTCTCTGTAAGTAAATTACTCAATTCTTGTGAGAAAATAAATATCTTCAACCATAAACTATAATTCCTTTCAAAAATAATGCGGACGGAATCGTGAGCAACAGCTAGTACTTATATAATAAAAAAGTGTAATGTTTACTTGGCAAAACGGCCAAAAATAAATCCAATCACATGTCATGTTATTTGAAGTAAAATTGTAACAGAATCAGGGCCACTGTCTCGTAGCCAGACAAAGCTCTCTAAGGATGTCTAGTCTCTACGGTCCAAAGCTTATTACTTTCAAACTAATCTTTGCAACCAATCAAACGTTCCGAACGTTGAAGCTGTTCAACATTTTGTTTCAAGAAAGCAGCTGTTTCTTTCTGAGTTCATTAGATTTTCATAATATTAAAAGTTATTTCGAAGTCTCATAGAACAGCTGAAAAGGCTGCAAATACATTTTGAAAACTAATGTTACTTATAAACTATTACGGTTGTCTGGTAGAATCGTAACTATGATAAGACCGCTGATTGCAGGACATTATTAATTTATGTCTATGCACAAGGCTTCTTATTTTTTACTTTTATTTTTGTAGTGTTCTCAACTAAGTAACATAATAACAAACAAAATTTCATTAAAAATTGTTGGAGCCGTTTCCGAGACTCAGATTATATAAATACAATATACAAGAATTGCTCGTAATCCAATATCTAATACCTTTAAGGTATTGGCAAAGTTCTCCTCCAAATCCTTCCAACTTGCTCTATCCTTCGAGATCGCCCATCCTCTCTCAAAGTCAATCAAGATCGTTCCCCAACCGCGACACCGCTGTTTGTCAGGCTGCCAGGGTGTTATGTTGGCCCATCTGTCTGAATGCATGCAATTCACGTTCCTGCCCAGTCCCACTAAGACTGCCCGTTTTTTTACCTGCATCAGCAGTTCCAGTAATCCAGGTTTCATCTCTCGAATTTGTTTGTATAATAGTCAGGCAAATTTATTAAACGCTTTATTTGAATAATTAATTCTGGGATCACTAGATATAACAGTAAAATTATTCAGAAAAAAGATTTTCTCTCGAGAATTTACTTTTTTGCTTACAACTTGTGAGATTTATTAGAATAATGTGTTGAACAGTTGGCTAACTGCCTTGCTAAGGAGATGAGGTTGAAATACCGATATTTATTATTGCAAAGCTTTAAGCAGATTAGATAGCTTCTAGAGTTTTCACATAATTATGTATTTTGGTACAATGGCATTAAAAAAAAGGTACATATAATCTATATTTAGTTATTTACTTCCAATTTGGGACAAATAAATGCACAACTTTATATAAAACTAGCGGTTTTCCGTGGCTTTGCCCGCGTGGTAGATAAAAAGTAGCAAGATAATAATTGAACGAATTAATGTTTCGAAAAAATTACAAAGCATAATCTCTGTTTGCGCGGTTTGAAAACCTTTCTTAGCGAGCACCTACGGCCCTAGAGGATGCATACCAAATTTCATTCCAATCCGTTCGGTGGTTTCTGGGATTTCGTGATGAATGAGTTAGTGGTATTTGACAAATATATTTTATATATTGCCTTTAAAACTATTATTGTTCTGAACATATTTTGACTAAAATCGGGATATTTTCCATGGCGGGTTCGATTTCCTCCGCGAGACAAATGTTTGTTTGAACATTTGTTTGAGTGTTTCTGACTCAACATTTCACATTTGTCTGAGTGTTTCTATGTATAATATGTATGATTAAAAAAGGTATATAAGTAGTATATCAGTCATGTGGTACCCATAACACAAGCTTTGTTTACTTTGGGAATAGACGCTATGTGAAATGTCCGGCATTATTAAAAAACCAGGCATATATATATTTTTATATTTACGGCATATTATACATAGTATAAAACAAAGTTGCCTCCCGCTGTCTGTCTGTCCCGATGTATGCTTAGATCTTTAAAACTATGCAACGGATTTTGATGCGGTTTTTTTAGATTTTAATAGATGGAGTGATTCAAGAGGAAGGTTTATATGTATAAAACATGCATAATATATAGTAGGTAGAGAAACACTGATTATTTTAGAGGTAATGGTAATTCTAATGTGGTGTCGTAAATAAACACATTTTTTTGCGCTTAAACGCTGGCTGAACCCTACGAGATAGATCAAAATAATGTACTACAGTATTGTACACCTTAAAAAGGTCTACACAAAAGTCCGCAATGGTATATGTCTATCTCTTAGTCTATGTTATTCTCTTAGATAACGTTGTAAATAAAGACATTCTGTAGTATATTTAGTATAAGCATTGCACACGTGCAAAGCCAGGCCGGGTCGAAAAAGTGACTTCAATTTATCTCGTGATCATGGCGAATGCAACTGTGCCGAAATATCGTGAAGCAGAAAAACTCACATATATAAAATATCCCATTTTAAGTAAACATTATATCATATTATTTCATCACTGATTATCTAAGTCAAACGTAAAACTTGTCGCTTAGCCCGAGTACGTGCTAGCTGCATCCTGCTTCGAATGAAATAGCCGTGAGACGAGACGAATATTAAGTCGTGGTACTTAAGTGAGGTGCCCTCACCAAATAAACATTTGTATGGGGTAAAAACGTCTTAAAAATAGACGTTTTTATTCCGCTATTTAGATACTATTGGCTCGTTAGTTAAATGTATAATAGTTTTATAAGATATATGGTATGTATTTTCAATATTGTGCCTCCTACTTCCTCGTTTTAAATTGTTTTTAAGGTAATGTTAGTTAATTTAAAACGTTAATTAGTTTTATAAATTTATGCCTAAAATATACAATAATCATCACTTTCTCCTAAAGTTGTCGTTGTTTCAACTTGTTACTTATACAAATAGGCGAAAAATAAGCTAATTAAAGTATTACCCGTTAAAAAAATGATTGTCTGTAAAGTCGGTTTACGGACGATAATTTTACGTGATAACGTCATAAGAAAACATTGGTGAAAAGTTGCATACTTTTAACCTATTAAGATGCGTCACAAGCTGAACGTTTAGGCCGATCGTGCCTCTCTATCGCTTGTTACGCGTTCTCGCTTGCAGGCTCTGCTCAGGCAGAACGTGACAATTTTTCGTGCGTGCAGCTGCGTTCATCGATATATAAGACGTTATCAGATTCAGAATTCCCTATTTAAATTGTTCCGATGATAGAATCGCGTTTTGAGCATTGTGAATACGCGTCTAGATAATTTGATCAGGGAGTCGCCTTAACGCGATACTCGTAGGTACTTGTACTTTTATTGTCACATTATCTTGCCGAGCTGAGAGAATATAGAAAAGCACGAGAACGTGAAACAACACTTTGTGTAGATATAACATCCTAGAAGTAGACATAGAAATAAATTGTGTAGGTATATTCTACATGCAGTGAAAGCCTGCCTCATAGTACGATGCACGTTCCCTTAAACTAGATTTTCTGATCTGGATGTTCGACAACATTTCAACATTTAATGAATCTTTTCTATTGGATTGTTTTCAGATTTTCAAGGTTTGGGATCAATGATTCTGATTTTTTTTGAGCGCGTTTGCAAACGAAAACGAAATATCTTATAAATCTAGAGCTTTGAATAAGTATAAACATTATAGGATTTAAAAAGAAGTTAGGAGGAATAAATACATATTGGTGCACTACACATACAACACCCCAAACTTACAAACAGCTTATTGTGGTGACCAGATTTTTACAACATACAGAACATACATCTATGTTCATCAAATGTTTGTCCTGGGAGGGAATAGAACTCCCAACCTACAGTGCAGAAGGCAGAGCCAATACCATCTGAGCTGACAGGCCAGTCTGAATAGAGATGATGTGGACTGAAAAAATAATACACACTATTTAAAATCGATCATTTCCACCGGGCCTAATTCCATTACATTTCATTTCATTGTTGGTAGTACACTAGGGTAGACTTTTTAGTCTCATTAGTCCGATTGGTCGTTATAACTTGAACTGCTGAAACTAAAAATCCGCTAAGAGGTCACCCAAGGCATACATTGACGACTTTTGTGGCGCAGTGGCGAAAAGGCGAAGGCCCGCCTGAGACGCAGTAGGTTGCGGGTTCGATTCCCGCTGCAGGATAAATGTTTGTATATGTTTTTTTATGTATAATATGTATGTAAGTACTCGTATTTAAAAATACATAAGTATTCTATCAGTCATCAGGTCACATAAACACAATCTCTGGTTTTATTGGGGCTAGATGATGCTGTGGGTTTTTGCATTATTTACCAAATTTACTTTATTGACTACTTTGAAATTATAAATAAATAAATCTTGTATTTTCAATGCTGGCATCATCTCCAGGTATACCAATCCTTCATCCTGCCTTGGTGGCGGCAGGTGGTGTGGACGTTGCTCTTTGCCGGCATGGTGGTGGTGGCAACCATGGGAAACCTCATCGTCATATGGATAGTGCTGGCCAATAAGAGGATGAGAAGTGTTACCAATTATTTCTTAGGTAAGTATAAATTTAGGGCGTAAATATACCTACATAAATTCAAATCAATTTAATTAAATACAATCACAAGGATCACTTTGGATCGTTTTACATGCTAGTTAATTTTAGGTGACTATTCCTCCAAACCCAAGTCAAAAATTGTCAAGAATCTCGCCTTTATTCTAGCTCTTCATGTACGATCCTTGTCAAAACTAGCTTATTTACGTTTAATCCTTATCCTTACTAATATTATAAACGTGAAAGTTTGTATGTATGTTTGTAACTCTTTCACGCAAAAACTACTGAACGGATTTTTATGAAACTTTACAATTATATAGCTTATACATCAGAATAACACATAGGCTATAATTTATAAAGATATTGTGTGAATTGTCCAAAATATAACGATAAGTGTCAAGTATCATCTGGTGTGTGCCGCAAAAGCCGTTAGAATTACACGAAGTACTAATCCTGCGCAGACGAAGTCGCGGGCACCAGCTAGTAGTAACATATAAACTAGTTTAACATATAAACTAGTTTATATGTTAGACTATAAGACTTATATATTTCTGTCTATATTATTGTATTTTATACATATGATTTTAATATAAATGAATCTCTATTTACCTTGGTCACGTCATAACTTGAGAAGGACTATTCCATTCATCTTTTTTTATTTTTTCTAATACTTTGTAAAAGGTTCTAAATGACTATTTTATTGATGGCCTTTGCTCTGCCCTCAGACAGTTAACGGACACATTGAAAATGTATAAACTCTCTTGTATTAGTTTTCCTAGTTAAGGTAGTTATAAGAAGGATCATGCAAAAAAGCGCTAGGACCAGGACGAGTTTCTTGCCAGTTGTTCTCGTACTTGGGTTAGGAGGAATTGGCAACCAATTCACCTGGTATGTACTCCTAAGACGTTGCAAAGTGATTCTTGTGAAAGTGATTGTATTGAATAAAATATTTTTTTACTTTGACTTTCGAAAAAAAATATTATTTTTTGCGACATAGGCTATTTTTTATGTAGGTACCACGCGTGCGAAGCCGCAGGCAGCAACCAGTTATTAATAAAACTATTAAACTGAATACTACTTTATCATCTTCAGTTGCACAGCCGTCTTTCAAATACAAATTCAAAAAGGTTTATTGCAAAAAAAATATTTTACAAAATCATTTACACAGTTTATACAGTTCTGGGAATCATTTAGCAAATGGAGTAGACTCCGCATTATATCTGCGCAAACATGGTTTACGCAGGGCTGGTTTTCAGTCTACCCCTTAGCTCGAACTTAGGTGACAGTCGAGCAATAAAAATGATAGTAAAGTAAGAAGTAGTAGTAGTAGTCTTTTCCAATAGGATTGGTAAAGACAGTTATAAATCGCTCGATAACGCCCTCGATAAATGTAGTCAAACACACAACGGGGCGCTCATTGGATAATTTAATTGCTAACCTTACAAAACCGCTTTTACAAGTTTATTCAGTGAATTCTTGTGAGATCTATAACAATTTTCCATTGCAGTGAACTTATCAGTAGCTGACGCGATGATGTCTACCCTCAACGTAACGTTCAACTTCACATATATGCTGAACTCCGACTGGCCGTTCGGGCATTTCTACTGCAAATTCTGCCAATTCGTCGCCGTGCTCAGCATATCTACGTCTGTGTTCACATTACTTGCGATAAGTGTAGATAGGTACGTATACATAATGCATGATAGCTTACTAAACAGCTATTATCTTATTACTTTCCTGTTTATTTTATCTTTATTGTGTGTTATTGAGGAATATTACGTAAAAGTGTGGGGATACATTTTTTCATTGTTGTATGTCTGAAAAAAACTTTGCACACAGATGCTCATAATAATTATTAGCTCTCTTTTACTGACTTTGTAAGAGTTGGTCTAACCTAACCTGAGTACCTACTGAGGCTAAACTAGAAAATTGACCTACAACGGCGGTTTCATAAAGTTGTACTATACATACATACATACATACATATATACATTTTGATAAACACGGGTTTTATTCACGTATTATTTTGCCGACGGAGGCACCGACACTGTTTCGATTCATCTAGAGAATCTTTTTCAGGGTGAGTTTGATCCGCGGTCCGCTCGTTGCCGCTCGAGGTCACGGTTTGCACTCAATTTAACAGTGTCGGTGTCTCCATCGACAAAATAATACGCGAGTAAAACCCGTGTTTATCAAAATGTATGGTTTCAGGGAGTTAAATTAAAACACTGGTGCAGTACTGGCGAGCATTAGTGACCTTTCGTTCATAAGGTCGTGTACTCGAATCCAGTCGTGCACCAATTAATATTTTTGATCTAAAAATGTATGTGAGCTATACCTTCCAGTATTCTCAAACGGAAAATATTGTGAGGTAACCGGGAATGTCGTATAACCTTCTGTTGTGTTCGAAGACGTGCCAAGTGCACGAAAACCTTTGAGGCACACTTTAATCCTTTCATCACACTGGTTTCAAAATAAATAGAGACAAGAATAAGAAGCTAACTCTTTCAGGTATGTGGCAATCATGAGTCCGCTTCGCCCGAGGCTGGGGAAGCGTGCTACGCTCGGCATCACTGCTGCCATTTGGGGTTGGAGCTGCTTCATCAGCAGTCCAAACCTCGTGTACTTCACTACGACTTCCGATCCACTGCCTGACGGGAGTGTTAGGTAATAGTTCATAGTCATTTATTAATAACCATTATTTTTAATAAATTATTAATAATTAATAAACCATTCTTTAATAATAAAGTAAAGTTACAGGACATAAAAAAAATCGATACAATATGTAAATCTATATAATAAAAATCAATTGCTGTTCGTTAGTCTCGCTAAAACTCTAGAACGGCTGGACTGATTTAGCTGATTTTGGTGTTAAAATGTTTGTCGTAGTCCAGGGAAGGTTTAAACGGTGAGAAAATTTGTGGCAATGCAACGCATGCCAGGTACAGCTAGTTATACAATATAATATGCCGGGTACAGCTAGTTATACAATATAATAATCATTAACATTTTAAAATAGGATTGTAATAATTTTAATAGTTCATTTGGCATCAATGAAATCATTATAATCATAAATTATTGGATCGATTAGCCACTAACTAAGTCGGCACTTAAAAGATAGCGTCGAGGGAGCGTCAGTAATGCTAATCGGGATATGGTAATGTCAAAGATAAACGAAATCCTAAGTATACAAGTAATAGACCCACTGTTATAAACATTGTAGGGTTAATATGTTAAAGTAACAGTAATTACAGCAATAGCAACGTGATAGCAATATTTGTGAAATAAATAATAATAAATAATACCGGACAGTTACACAGCATCTGGCCCCATAGTAAGCAGAGCTTGTGTTATGGGTACCATATGACTGATATACTACTTATTGTAATAAAAAAGAGAGTTTGGTTGAATGTAATAATAAAAAGGTATCACCAGACCGCACCTGATGGCCATGTAGTCAGGTTTGAGGAGCGTGTCCGCAGCACGTGGAACCTCTCAAGAAAGGCCTTGATCCAGTTTAAAATTTGTGTATGAAAGAGTCCAAAATCCAAGAAGAGAACTTGTTGAATAAAAGAAAACTTGTTGGGTAAAAAGAAAAACGCTATGAATGTAGCTGTGAAAAAAGATTAATCCAATTAGACTCCACTTTTGTGGTAATACAAGGAAACCAAAAATATGACTTGAAACTTTAACGTTTTTCTCCAATAAACGGCTTGTTCAAAGAAAGCCGTCTAATAAGCCGTAGATCTATAAAGCATCCACCTAGAACAACATTTAGAAGGGTTATTAATTCAATTCGTGCCGACACTGTGAAAAACAAAATTACGCCATTGCGATAGGAAACTTACCAAATCGTTCAAATGCCAAAAATACATTTATCGAAGGAAACACCTGGCCTTGTGGAGGTTATTCATTCATATTATCGGCCAAATTCCCAAGGATTACATTGAAATTCCATGATAATAAAATTGTTACATGGTAACGAAGACAACTCAGGAGAGAAAGTGTCGCTCCCGTATTATTATTATACTCTTTGAAGCGTAGACAGAGAAAACAACTCTGTCTGCGCTTTGAAGTGACGTCTCAACAATTTATTATAAAGTAACCAATCTATTAAACAGAATCTACCACAGACAATCTAGAGAGAAAACAATCGACTAAAATTCTAACATCGATTACGCAATCAAATCGGATGTTCTGTCAAAAACCTGCAAATGTCAGTAGGACTTAGTTATACAATAAATAGTAAACAAACCTATTACTAAGGATAATTTCCTAAATCATGTGACGCGCAAAAGCGGCGATTACGTTATATACATTTTTTTTCTGCAAATACATACATATGAGACAAATACTTGCAGATCATACAAACATTTATCCCAATCGTGGGAATCAAACCCGCAACCTTCAACGTCTCAGCCGGAACCATAGTCCACGGCGCCACAGAGATCGGCGAGTCGTAAAAAAATATCTTATTACGGAAGTCAGTCGCTTCCTATTATTCGCCTAACGTCGACCTACAGGCGTACTCATCATAAATATTCATAAAGATATACTTATTAGTGCACAAAAAGATGTTTTGACAGCAGTCACCGCGCAACTCACGGCCGAGTGTCTACGAAAGATAAAATGGGTAAAATTAAATTTCTGTTGCAGGAGAGTATGCTTCTCAGAATGGCCCGATGGGATGACCACACAGTCGCAATTAGAATACGCGTAAGTATAATTTCGAGTCAAATAATATACAACTTTCTTGATCCAAATATTCCCCACAAAATTAACCATTAGGACAAGAATTTCTCAAAACGGCGACCTATTTTGTTCCTCAGCTGCTTTATCTCGTAACAAATTGGTAAACCTTTATTATGTTCTGTGATATTTATTATAATTTATTGTGATAATTTATTTTATGTATAAATGCTCGTAGCTTTGCAACAATGATATTTTACAGCATAAACTTACAAGGTTTCAACAGTTGTAAGATTTGTGAAAACAAATATATTTTACAAAGAACAGCTGTTGGGACATCTAGATTTCTACAACTATAATTATATCTTTGCGTTGGGATGTCGAATACTATATACTTATTTTATAAGTTTAGAAGTTATTTTATAACTTTTAAAGCATAATATTCAGCTGTGTTGAATTCAAAATTGTTTTTTCATGCTCAATATAATTCAGCTTTTAGAGTTCCATACTTCAAAAGTAAATAATTACGTTTTAAAACTAAAAAGACAACCGACTTCGTGTATAAATAAGGAAAATATCAACATTTCGTTATATCCAAGTGGATGACATAATATTTTCAGTTTTTTTGATTTTTTTTTTCTTTAACCTATAGTGTACCACTGCTGGGCAAAGGTCTCACTCAGTGGGTGCCCGATAGTCGGAGACCCCCTTTACCTTCCACTCATTGCGCTCCAAGGCCACAGTTTGCCAATTTTGCTCGAATGCATCTATATCGTCTCGCCATCTTTTCCTGGGTCTGCTGCGTCGTCTCCGACTATCTGGCACCCACTGAGTGACGAGCTTTGCCCAACGTTCTGAATGCATTCGAATCACATGACCTGCCCAGTCCCATTTCAAACGTGCAGTCCTCGTACCATCCGCTATGCCCGTTTTCGATCGGATTTCGGTATTTCGGACCCTATCGGTTCTTTTAATTCCCAAAACACTGCGCTCCATCGCTCTCTGGCAAATCTTGAGGTCTGATTTTTGAGACTCTGTCAATGACCATGTCTGAGCACCGTATGTCAGTATGGGCAAGATACAAATGTCGATGAGTTTTCGCTTTAGTGATATTGGAAGGTTTCCCATTATTATGCTGATTCATGGCCCAGTAGCCCTTCCATGCGTTCTCAATGAGGCGACTTATTTCTCTGTCTTGCCTGCATTTGAAGGAGACTACTTGGCCTAAGTAGATATACTCATCGACGTACTGTATTATTTGCCCATCGACAGTGACATTACGTTTCGTGCTCAACAAGTCCTAACAAGTCTCATCCAATTGTTCCCAATAACACTGACTATATCATATGACATCGTGCGGGTTACCACTAGCATAATAGTTTTTTTAAGGTTATAAGTATTTATATAGATACGTTTTATGTCTACGGAGACATCAGGGTACAAGTCTCTGTCCGTATCTATTTGTTGTTTCACCGTTTAAAGGTAATTTTGATAAAAAAAGTTCTGTTATTGTTTGATATTCATTTTGATAAAAAAGTTTAAATTGTGATTGGCTTGATAATAATAGATACCTTAAACGTAATCGTTGATTGTTTTGAGCAGGAAAAAACACTCATAACTGTTTATCTATACCTAAATAAAAACTTTTGAATTACTTCTTTAAATGGTTTTATTTAACTAAAGTACTTTTATATTTATATCGCATCGAAAACGGAACAATGTACCAACTTATAGAGCACTTTGTACGCACTGATAATATCACAAATAACAATAGTTTGGTTCTTACATGCTTTGGTAATTTATTTATCACTTACATTTGATAAATAAATTACTAAAGCATGTTGACTGGCCTGTCAGCTCCGTTGGTAGTAGCTCTGCCTTCTGCGCTGTAGGTTGAGGGTTCGATTTCCTCCCAGGATAAACATTTGTGTGAAAAGCATAGGTGTTTTTTCTGTGTCTGGGTGTTATAAAGTATAAGTATGTATTTAAAAATATATAAGTATTCTATCAGTCATCTAGTTACCATAATACAAGCTATGCTTAGTTTGGGACTTGATGGTGTTGTGTGCATTGTCCATCAATATTTATTTATTTATTTATTGCAATGGAAGAGAAGAGTACATAATCTAAATGAGAAAATATATTGATAAGGTGTTAATTGATCTTAGCTAAATTCGTTTAGGCACATTTTGAATAATATTTACAAGAACTGGATTGTTGTTACACAAAACAAAAACATATTGTTAAACTCATCAACATTGAAACTTGTTCAAAGGAGAAATATCGGCTACTTTAACATGAGGGGTTAGCTAAGAAAGATTGTACTTACTATGCTATCCCCACTTGTAACTATGTAGGTAACATGTGTAAGCAACTACAAACCTAACCATGCTTGTAAAGCTATCCATAATTGTATTTAATTTAATGACATATACCAATATTGCTAGATAAATATAGTAACCTACTAAATTCACCTAGCTTAGAAGACAATTCAATATGAAACTATTGCAAAAAAAAAATGAAAATTGATTTTTACTCTTTGGTTAATATAATTATATAATAATTATGACGATTTCAAATAGTGCTATTTCTTTTTGTAAGATAGTGGCAAATATTGACAGATGATTTTTGGCTGTTTTGCGGAGTGAACATTGCGCTCTTATGTTATTTATAATTCTCCAGCTATTTTCGGTTTTATTAGTAATGTTGGTGTTTTTATTTGAATAGAGCTAGAGTTTGATATATTTCACCAAAATCTGCCGAAGGTGATGGGAATAGCACAGCTCGTGATAGAAACGAAATGTAGATTAATAGTTTATTACTTAACCTTATATAAGTTAAGTATATAGATCCTGTCATGATGTTATGATTAATAAATAAAATATACTTTATGATTTTATTAAAAATTATTAAAATAAAATAAAAATTATACTTTATGATTTAAATAAAAAATTATTGACTCGGGTGTGAATAACTGAAATAAAAGCTTTGTGTTTCTTTGTGATTCGAGCAAAAATAATCCGTGTAAATATTTTACATGAAAGACGCATTTTATATAAAACTAGCTGTTGCTCGCGACTTCGTCCGCATTTTTTATATAGGAATTGTAGCTTTTATCCACTACATCTGGATGCTTTTTATCTCCTTGCCAAATTTTATTGATAAGTTTCAAACCAATTACACCCACCACCCATTAAAAAGTTTTGATACAAACATACACACCCCAATTTACTCCGTTATGAAAGTTATTTTGAAAAAACACGTGTCCATTTATTTTGTATTTTAAGTATCCAAACCAAGTTTCTAAGAAATTACACCACCCGTTAAAAAGTTCCCATACAAACTTTGACACCCCATTCTATGCCTTTGTTAGGGTTATTTTGAAAAATCCTGAAACACGTGTCCATTTATTTTGCATTTTATTATTCATATTAAGTTTCAAGCAAATCGCACCACGCGTTAAAACGTTTCATATATTCGTTTTCATCCCTTTTCACCATCTCAGGGATTGAATTTCAAAAAATCTCGCCTTAACCACCTCGCAAAACCACCCACGGTTTTGCTGTAAAAGGAAGGTACCTTCCAAATTTCAGCTTTCTAGCTTCAGCGGTTTCGGCTCGGCGATGATGAATCAGTCAGTCAGTCAGGTTAAGCTCTTTTATAGCTATAAATAACAAAAATCAACAAAAAATAACATCTCATTATTATGACACATGCCATTACCGAAGAAGAAAAAGAAGACAAATATTGACAGGGCGAAACTTAACCAGTGTTTAGGCAGTTTTCAACTTGAGAGGCTTTTATAAGTAACGCCGTAAATGTTTTCCCAATAGATACAATGTGATATTCATGGTGCTGACGTACTTCCTGCCGATAATAGCGATGACATTTGCGTACACGCGCGTCGGCGTCGAGCTGTGGGGGTCGCAGTCGATAGGAGAGTGCACGCAACGCCAACTCGACAACGTCAAGAGCAAACGAAGGGTAAGTTTATTTCCGATTCTTCGATGAATAATTGATTTGATTCGATGTTTTTATGAATAATAATAATGCTAGACATTTCACACAGCATCATTTAGCCCCAAAGTAAGCAGAGCTTGTGTTATGGGTACCACATGACTGTTAAACAACTTATATACTTTTTTTTTATATACATACATATTATATATAGAAACACCCAGACCCGATACAATAACTTGCAGACCATAAAAATATTCGCGGCTAGAATCTTACCCGCAAACTTTACAGTCTCAGTCGGGGCTTGGCTTTCTGCGTTACAGAGGTCATCATAATAATAATAATAGTTCGTTTATTTGCTAAACACAGGTGATTTATGAAGATATCAAGATTAGGTATCATTGTACAGCCATGTTCATTCAGAGATTTTATAGATTTCCAATCAGAACATAATAAGTTGTACAGATTACAATAGAACGATAAAACTGCAAAAATACTAAGACTGTAGCAGCATCAACGCCCGCCTCCTTACAAGAACAGTTCTGTATATAATAATAACGCTGGACATTTCACACAGCATCATCTGGCCACAAAGTAAGCTGAGCTTGTGTTATGGGTACCACATGACTAATATACCTACTACTTAAATACTTTTTTTTTGTAAATACATATATATTATACAAAGAAACACCTAGACCCTATGAATAAAAAACATTAATAGAACTAACGAACTATAAGTAGATTTCATATAACTTAGCAGCATGCAAAATAGCACTAATATTAGAATGCATGTCGGGAATTGAATAGTTATAAAAGATAAGAATAAAAAATAAAACATATTATCATTAAGACTACCAAAGAAATACAGTCATTAAAATTTATCACGCAAATATATACACCATACACCATATTAAGCGTTCCCTGTCAGCAGTTTCTTTACCTTTATTTTGATTAACATAGCTCTTATAAATTAATTCGTTTTCTAGTGTTATTATGTTCTAGAGTTCATGTTTTATTATGTAATCTTAGCGGAATTTTAATTAATAAATTGTGTCTTCTTAACTCAAGTGTCGACAATTGAATTAGAAGTGCTTTATGTTACCTTGTGATTGTATGACAAAGAACCAAAAAAAATTAGACGTTTACTCTGCGATGACGTTAAGAATAAACAAATCACGAGTGACAGCGACTTTGTTCTTTTTTTTGCAAAATTGATATTGGCAAAATTGGCATCGAAATTACTATCCTACGAAAAAGTAGCTCCTTATGTTTATAATCTATACCTAATATTATAAAGCTGAAAAGTTTGTTTGCTTGAACGCGCTAAACTCAAGAACTACTGGTTTGAATTGAATTTTTTTTGTGTTGGGTAGTACATTTATCGAGGAAGGCTTTAAGTTTTAAAACATCACGCTTCAACGAATAAGAGCGAAACATCAGTCGAAAATGTTGCAAAAGTGGAAAAAAATATTCCTTTTGAGAGCTTCGTTGCGTTGGCTACGTAAACGGTTTAAGTTACGCAAAAATTATGTATTATGGAATTGTTACTCTTCAAAAGTTCTTAAAAAAAGTCCGCGTCAGCATATGTCTATCTTTCAAGATTGACTCACAATAATCTTTTTTATGGTAATCAAATTAGTTCGAAATGAATGCATTATTTGCGAAGAAGTTTTATCAACATAATATTAATCCATATTCAAATAAATATGTTATTAATCACAAGTATTTCATTGTGAACAAAATTGCCCTTGACATCACTTGATTTGAATCAACTTCTTCGGAGATATCATAATTTTAAAATAACTCCGCAACAAAATATATATGTACGGGTTCACGCGCGCAGAAGTAACTCTGCCTGTCTATCTATTTGTAACGACTTCAAGGCTAAACGACTGAATCGACTTTGACGAAATTGAGTATACAATACGCTTACACCTCAAGGAAGGACATAGTAATAATATATATCCAACCGTGACAACTGATATTCACGAGGACGAAGTCGCAAGCAACAGCTAGTAAAATAAATATTGGTGGACAATGCAAACAGCACCTTCTAGTCCCAAAACTAAACATAGGATATAATATGGTGACCAAATGACAGATAGAATACGTATACATTTTTAAATACACACATAAGATACTTTTTTAAACCCAAACACAGAATAAAACACCTATGTTTGTCACACATATGTTTGTCCTTGTTAAAAGTTAGTGCAATTTCACTTAAAGAAGCGTAAGCTTATTGTATGGTTTTATCTTTATATCTTACCTATAGTATTTCACTTTTTAAACTTTCGTAAGTTGTACTATACATTTTGATAAGCACGGGCTTTACTTACGTATTATTTTGTCGATGGAGGGACCGATACTGTTTCGATTCATCTAGAGAATCTTCATCAGGGTGAGTTTGACCCGCGGTCCGCTCGTTGCCGCTTGAGTTCACCGTTTGCACGGATACCTGTAGTAGTTCCAGACAAAGCAATGTTTGTAGGTCAATCTTTAGATGGGACGCACGCCGTGGCGTTTTCATCTGAGCGCTTACATTCTTTTGAAGTTTGTCGATCCCAATTGATCTTTCTATAATAACAAGCCTTTGTATTTCAATATTTGCTTGGGTCTGGGTATTTTTCTTTGTATAATATATATGTATTTTCCCATAACACAAACTTTTGGGGCTAGATGATGCTGTGTAAAATGTCTAGCATTATGTTTTTATTTAATGTAAAATTAACATGGGAAGTTTCGGCTTATTTGAATAACACTCGCCGAATTGAACGCCACTGAAACCGCTGTTTTAGATTTCGCGCGTGCACGAAATACGGGGTGGGTTTTTTCGCCCAATGTGGTGAAAATTGAGCGTCACTAATCTACATAATGTACGAGGAAAAGGAACAAAGGGAATAATATATACACTCTACAAAGAAGCAGAAAATGTATGGAGTTTATAAATAAAATTTTAAAGAAAACTTGCATTGTTTGCATAAAAGTCTTTCGAACAGCGAACGAAGAATAGCTCTGCACAATGAAAGATGAAATCTGCGCTCATTAAAAGTGCTAGGAAAGCTCGACCATTTTTAATCGCCTTATTTAGTAGATTTCAATAGAAAGGTGCCTTATCGAGGTAATTAACTTGTGAAGTAGGAGGTCGTCCTCTGAAAGATATATTGCATTTCATTATGTTAGGGTTATTTTAGCTTTCATAAAGAACGCTTTTATTTCTATCCAATTTTTTTCACATTGCTATTTCTATTCCCAATTAGAATACCTACAGAAAAAAAGCTATGTAACTGTAACTAATCCGTGGAACAAATATTTGTATGATCTGTAAATATTTGTCTCGTCTCTAGGTGTTTTTAGTATAGTCATGTGGTTCTCATAACACAAGCTCTGCTTACTTTGGAGTTAGATGATGGTGTGTGAAATCTTTGGCATTATTATTAAAAAAAACTCGGATATAGATATAGTTTTATTGGGTTTGATTTAATGGTTTGACTTAGCACGCACTAGGCTGGATAGAATTTCCTTTGTATCAAACTTTTTACAAAGGTAAATCTTTAAACGAAGTTATCAAAAGAGAGTTCGAGATATTCATAATTTATGCTTCTTTTATTTTTACGCAGTTCAGTGGTGAAGTTTAAGTAGTACATTATTATAAAACAAATTAACTAAGTTAGTATTTAGTTCAAAGTAAATGCGTACAAAAGTCATGTTTGCTCAGCCGATAAATTAACAGGTTCAAATAGGAAGGTTGGAGTCAAACGTATTCAGATAATTATTAATATGATAAATTGGAATCCTATTCAGCGTTTTCTTTTGAAGTTGATTTCCCTCGGGTGGAATAGACTTATTGCAAGCTTGGTGAACAGATCCCGTGTACATACTTATCTAGGTATGTTATTTATGTGGGTGTGACAATTTCAACGTGCTACATTTTTGATCTAGTTTTTTTTTGGGATCGAATTTAACTCTATTTTTTTCCTTGAGTCCTAAACTTAAGTAAAACAAACACTCTGAAACTTACAAAGAATAAAGTGTTTTAAGTATCATATAACGTGATTAAGTTTGCACAAAGTCTTTGAGTGTACTTTAAACCTTTCCCCACACTGGTTTTAAATATCTAGTGACGCGATAAGATGGAGACGTGATTTAGTAGGTACACCTAATCATTGCCTGTTTGCTTTTTAATTTTACTTGGTCTATTTATGTTTGTAGACGACCTCTGGCGCAGTGGGCAAGACCCGGCTGAGACGCAGAAGTTTACGGGTTCGTTTTCCGCCGCGGGACAAATGTTTGTATGATCTGCATGTATTTGTCTCGGGTCCGGGTGTTTCTATTTAAAATATGTATAAAAAAAATCTTTAAATAAACAAATTATTTATTATCTTAGAGCTCGCAAAATAATATATATTATTAACTTTAATACATACTATGTAACTATACTTCGGTAACAATATGCCTAAACTAGAGGAACCTATGTCTCAGGCTGAAAATGACTAACAATATTAACTTATAGGTAGGTCAAAAAATAAAATAATCTGTAAACTTAAGTGATAAAATGAAATAAACAAAATTACTATATAAATTACCATACACATGAGTGCTTGGCCAGACTGCAAACGCGGGCGCGGGGTGGGCGCCGCGCGGCAAACTCAAACATATGAACTTCATTTGAGTGTCCGTAGTGGACACGCGGGTGCGGGGCGGACGCGGGAAGCGGCGCAGGCTACTCATGCCATACATCATTTATACAAGTGGCCCCAGTGAAAGCGCGGGGCGTCAAGCGGCAAACCGCGCGGGAGCGAGGATCTCAAACTGTTTCGAGCTAACCGCGCGCGTTCTTGTGATGGCGTCTTCTCAAATTAATGTAGAAGAATTAATAAGTGCTATTCATGAACGAACTGCACTGTGGATGTCGATGTCCATACAAAAAATATAAAATTAATTTAAACTGTGAAATGTAATAAAATCAAAAAACTTTGGAGGTTGCTCTCGCAATTTTTAATTTAATTAAAAAATTGCCATTTAATGTAAGAATTTTCCAGTAATAAAAAATACAGTTGAATATAGAAACTCCTCCTTTTTGAAGTCGGTTAACAATAAATCTTTTTCGTCCATATTATATTTTGACAAACACTGGACACGACAACACGCGGAACGAAGACTCGCTCCACTGCGGACAGGCACAAACGCGCGCGTTGCCGCACCCGCGCCGCATCCCGCCCCGCGCTGCCAGTCTAGCCAAGCCCTGAAAGACAAATACCACAATAGAGAAACCATATTTTCACCTTTATATTATTTTACTTATTACCTACTGAGTGATTGTCTACAAGTCTACAAGTAGAGAACCACTACAAGTGGTCTGATACAAATTTGCCTAAATAATACGCACTCGTTACTAGACATTGATAATGGAAAAAATACCAAAATCCGTTCTGAATATTCGGGGTTCGGCTAGGAATATTATACAGGCGGCTCACAATAAAATACCATACATTTTTACATAATAATATTCGTAAAACAATCAGATTTTTCGGAGCCACAACAAGAGAAGGGTCCTTTGAAAGTGGCTGGGCAATTTATATGGAAACAGAAATGGGATTCAACAATTTATTTATCAACGACGAAGTAAAGTCGATGAATTGTTGTGTATACGTGTGAGTAATTGCTGTAGGTATGCTTGAAGCTCGTAAATTCGATTCCGGTTTAACGAGATTAATATCACAACAGTTTTTGGTCAGAAAGACAAATAACTTTTTTATATTTTTCAAAACTTGAAAGAACACTAACAGATCACTTTGCTTTTAAGACAAATTATGGGCAGTTCTTCATGGGTTAACAATATGCTTAGTCGAGGTCTTAGCTAGTTCCTTTACAATAAAATTGCCAAATCTTGTGACATTAAAAATAGCTCTGCTTAAGTCGCTGCGCTTTATGGTATTGAGAAATGTCTCGAGTAAAGTGTGATAGTTGTAATGTTGTCATTAGTGAAGTTTTGTCGTTTATACAAAACAAACTTGAAGTAATGGACCAAATAAGTTTGTCACAAATTTGTTTGGGTGCTTTCACTGCCGAGGACATCACAGAAGCCAAAAATCTTCTGTATGATTGTGTTAATTCGGGGAAGAAAAAGTCACTACGTAAACGGGATGGCAAAACCCAGAGGGACCTTGAAGATATCATAGCAGTCTTCCGAGAACTGGATCCTGATGTTTTTCCCATCTTCGTTGTACAAAACATTAATAAACTACCCGCAATTCATTTTGATCACATTGACGTAACAAAATTGCTAAAAGATCTACTAGTACTTCAAAAGGATGTTGCTTACATTAAACAAACTTATGCTTTGAATGAAGAGGTAAATGCACTAAAAAGTGACGTAGAGAATATCAAAACAGCATCTATTGTAAACAACTTTGAGACGACTAACGTAAATACGTTGCGACGTGGTCGGTCAAACTTCTCGGATTTAGTGGATAGATACGACAGTGGTCCAATAGGATTGCTTCACATTCCAGTGCCACAGACACATTCATCTGAAGAGGCTGGTGTGGTGGCGGAGTCATCGCAATCGCAACCGTGTTTAGATGAGGGTACTGATGATGAGTCATCGTCTGCTCCGAAAACCCAGGCATCTGTCCAAAAAGTGCTTTATAGGCCTATTATAAACACAGAAAGCCAAACGTCGCAGCCTGGGTTTAATGTAGTCTCTGCTGCGGAGAAAATCTGTAAACCCAGACCACCATCCACTTCGGTCTCTACGGCATCCTCAGCCACTAAATTCCATATTTCCCGTAGCCAATCACCTCGCCGTAAAACATTTGCTCGACTAGCCAGCGAGGAAGGACAGTGGAAGGATAAGGAGCCCAGTGAAGAATGGAAAACTGTCCAGAGAAAAAGATACCGAAACCGGCTTGTGACAGAGAAGGGGGAAGCACTACCTGAACCGGAAACTAAGTTCAGGGCAGCGGATCTAAAAGTACCGTTGTTTATAAACAATGTCGATAAGAGCACATCAGCTGAAGACATATCCAGCTACATTTTGCACAAAACTAATATAATAGTGAGCTTAGAAAAAATAAAATTCAAACAAATCCGGGATTATGATGCCTACAAAATGATGGTACCTAGATACAAGCTTCCAATATTTATGGACGTAATGCTTTGGCCGGATGGAATAACATTTAGACGCTTCGTCACCTACTTTTCGCGAGACGGAGACGGTTCAAGTAAACATAAAAAACAATAATGGATGTATGCAAGTTGATCAGTTTTAATTGCAAATCTGTAAAAAGATCCGCTGTGTGTATAAATCAGATGTGCGACACTGCGGACATCATAGCGTTACAAGAAACCTGGCTACTTCCGCCGGATATACCTTTCCTAGGTACTCTTCATACAGACTTCGAGTACACCGGTAAATCGGCGGTGGATATGTCAACCGGTTTGGTACGAGGCAGGCCGTACGGAGGGGTAGCTGTGTTGTGGCGAAAAAATACATTTAACTCGGTATCTGTGATTCAATGCGCGAGCAATCGTATTGCTGCAGTGCGTTTCGAGACAGGAAACCGGTCTCTTATCGTAGTGTGTGTGTATATGCCTACGCAGTCGACAGACAATCTGCCGGAGTTCACGGAATGTTTAAGTGAAATATGTGCAATAATAGATAGTAGTGACCTTGAATCTGTGTTTATGCTAGGCGATTTTAATGCACATCCAACCGAACTATTTGAGTGCGAACTGTCTCGTTTTTGTATTGAACAGTCTTGGGTGTGTGCAGATATACACAGGTTTGGTTTATCTTCGAGTGAATATACTTTTGTGAGTGATGCACACGGTTCGCGAAGATGGCTAGACCATTGTGTTGTGACTCAATCGGCGCTGGAAACTATTATGGACATTAAGGTACGTTATGATGTAGTGTGGTCAGACCATTACCCCCTGGAGGTGTATTGTGATTTAAAGCTTATTCGTAAAAAAATGGTAGCGGTCAATAACAACGTAGATAGGTCAGTTATTTGGGGCGAGCGTCAAAATCCACAAATACGGGAATACTCAAATTTGTGCAATAATAAGCTAAAATTAATTGACTTTCCGCAGATTTTTACTCAGTGTGCAGACAAACAGTGTAATATTTATGAACATAATTTAGAACTAGACAATATGTATATTAGTATTATAGGTATCTTAAGAGAAAGTGCTATGCATACCTGTGTTAATAAAAAATCTAAAAAACGTAAAAACTTAATTGGGTGGAACAAACATGTTAGCACGGCGCATAGGGAGGCTAGATTAAAGTTTTTGGAGTGGGTGTCCAATGGTAGACCTAACTGTGGCAGAATATATGATGATATGAATCTTAGTAGAAAAATGTTTAAAGCTAAAATTAAATGGTGTCAGAATAACCAAGAACAGGTAAAAATGGATATAATTGCCAGCCAAAGATCTGCTAAGAACTTCTCCCAGTTCTGGAAAAACATTAGTAAGCTTAACTTGAAGTCTGGCCTCCCTACTAGCGTGTCGGGGATATCGGAACCTGGGCAAATAGCAAACCTGTTTAAGGACCATTTTTCTGTAGAGCCTAGCCTTAAACCTTTGCAGACGTTCGATGCTGAGGACCATCTTGGAAAGGAATGTATCAGGTTCTCTGCCAAGGAAGTTAGAGAGGTAATACAACACATGAGCAGGGGTAAATCGCCTGGCCATGATGGGCTCAGCATCGAGCACCTTCAGTTTGCTGGCCCGCATTTGTCAAGGATTTTGTCCATGTTTTACTCTCTTTGTATAAGTCATTCATATTTGCCTAGTGATTTCATGAAAACTATTGTGGTGCCAGTGGTTAAAAATAGAACGGGCGATGTTTCTGATAAGGATAACTATAGGCCGATTTCTTTGGCTACTATCACATCCAAAGTACTAGACCGGCTTCTGGATAAACAACTGGCCAAGCATTTACAACTTCACGATGGACAGTTCGGGTTTAGGCCTGGATTGTCCACCGAGAGTGCTATATTAGGTTTAAAGTACACAGCAAGGTATTATGTGGATAGAAGGACGCCGGTCTTTGCTTGTTTTCTGGATCTTTCGCGAGCCTTCGACACAGTATGTTACAATATACTGTGGCGAAAGCTTCGTGAAACCACCCTGCCCAAAGAAATATGTTCTGTTTTGAGTACTGGTATAGTAATCAGATAAACCATGTTAAATGGTCAGGGACGCTATCTAACGCATATGGTCTTCAGTGTGGAGTAAGACAGGGGGGGGTGTCTTCTCCACACCTCTTTAATTTGTATGTGAATGAGCTGATGGATGGTCTCAGCAGACAACCTTTTGGATGCTATGTAGACGGTACTTGTATGAACAATATTAGTTATGCGGATGATATGGTGCTGCTGGCACCATCTATCAGTGCACTTCGAAAACTACTTTCGCTGTGCGAAACATATGCAAATAGACATGGCCTGCATTATAATGTTCAAAAAAGTAAATACATGGTTTTTGAAACTAAGGGAAAACACACTAAAAGTATACCTCCCGTGTTACTTAATGGAGTTCCCTTGGAACGGGTCAGACACTTTAAATATCTTGGCCACATTGTTACCGAAAACCTAAATGATGAATTGGATATGGAGAGGGAGCGAAGAGCGTTGACCGTAAGAGCTAATATGTTGGTTCGTAGGTTTGCTCGTTGTTCAAATGAAGCTAAAATTACACTGTTCAAATCATATTGTCAAACATTCTACACGAGCAGCCTGTGGTCCTCATATACTCAAAAAGCGTTCAACGCCCTTCGTGTCCAATATAATAATGCATTTAGGATATTGTTGAGGCTTCCGCGATTCTGTAGCGCGTCCGGTATGTTTGCAGAAGCACGCGCTGACGGTTTCCATGCCTGCATGCGCAAAAAAGTCGCGTCCCTGTTACACAGAATACGCGGAGCCACCAACAGTATACTAAATACTATAGTGGATAAGTGGGACGGTCCTTTTTTCAGGCAATGTAGTCGAGTTATGATGGCATAGGAAACTATTCCGTTTTAGCTCGATCACAGTGTGAGTGGCCTTGCCTTATTCCCACTTCTATTTAATTTTTATGTCAACCTTAGATAACAATATTACTAACACCTAGAGTAAGTATTACTAACACTTTATGGATCTTAAGTTATCTGAAATAAATGAATTTATTTATTATTATTATTATTATTATTAAGTGATCCAAACCGAAGATTTACTAAAAGTTGTTTTATAACGACTTCTCAACACTCTTTCTGCGCACTCTCACTTTCAAAATACAATCCATATTAGTCACTAACACATATACGTGCCATGGTATTCAGCACCATACGCACACACAAATCACACATACACACACGCACACAAACACACACATACACATAAACGCTCATACTCTAGTTTAACTTTACTGCAATTATTTAAACCTAATTTTCCTTAAATTCACAAGTCAGCACCACACATACATTGTAGTCGTCGAATTATGTCCCCCACAGTACAGGCATATCCTAGTGTAACTGGTACCTATTTTAACTAAAATACAAAATATATCTGTGACTCAACTAAAAATTAAGCTATGTATTAGTTAATATGTTCCTTGTTTTTGGTTAATAAACATTTTTACTCTTTACTCTTAGCTTAGTAAATTTGGACAAGTGGCTCATTAGGATCATCATTATTAACTAAAAAGTAACTCCGCTAGCAACTACAATCAGATAATTAATGTTCCGTTGAAATAATAATACTTACCTTCATTTTACTGTATTCATAGCGTAGCGTAGATACTGATAGATGATACTAATGAGACTAACAATAAGATACTGATAGATGATACTAATGAGACTAACAATAAGATACATAATATTCTGTTCTAATGAGATCTAGCACATGGTACCTAGCAGACCCAGTTTCAAAGCAATTGAATCTCAATGTCATTGAAACCCAATATCGCATAATTTTCTGCATAAAAGCTTTCCAAAGTTTAGTCTTGTGGTTCAAGTCTTCTGCAGTTTACATAAACAACAGCAAAATTTCGCTGTACCATTCTAGTGTATAACAGTGCAATTTTCACTATTACCATCGATCGGTTCAATTCAAGGAAACTTCACCGTAACAAAATAATTGTAACGAAGAGATAAGTTGGATTGAAGAACAATAAGTTGGATTGAAGAAGCTTTGTACTTGAAATATATTCAATATTTAACGATATACGTCACGGTCATGTATGTTTGTAATCATAAAAACAAATGTTTATGTATTTAAAATACCTATTTTCGGATTTAACTTGTGTCGTGAGACCTTGCTTCTTGCTAAATTTCATGATTCTAGGTCAGCGGTAAATACCCCATAAGTTTTACTATACTGACGATCGTCCACATAAACCATATATACACATATAGTCCACATATAAATGACTGTATTTTTTGATTGCGTTGACTTAGCAGCATGATTTTTTATAGCCCGAAAGGGCCGTAGACCTTATCAACTGTATTTGATATTAGTTTTAACTAGCTACCGTGGAGGTACCTGTGAAAAAGGGTCTGGTCATACAGCAGACGGACAACGAAGTGATCCAATAAGAGTTCCTTTTTCCCTTTGAGCTACAGAACTTTTTGATTTGGAGCCTAGCTATCGAATGAAAAAATGAAAATAATCGGTTTATTCGACTCACGGTTAAAACAACCTCTGACGAGTATGTTAGGCGCGCTTTAATCCTTTCACCACACTGGTTTGAAATAACTAGTAATACGATAAGAAGATCGATCAATAACATAATTGTAATTTAGATTAATGGGTATAGATAAGTTAATTTAACTGTTGGGACACTCTCTAGAGAGAATTTCAAGATTTAGTGATTGATCTAAACACGTCATATAGCTAAGGCCCATATAGACAGTGCTCAACTAAAATTAGCATCAGTGCCTAATGAAAATAAGTTCGATTCCCACCACGGGACAAACGTTTATATGATCTGCAAAGATTTATGTTGGGTCTGGGTGTTTCTATTTATAAAATGTATGTATTTAATAAAAAAGAGGATTTAAATAGTACATCAGTCATGTGGTACCCATAACACAAGCTCTGCTTACTTTAGGGCCAGATGATGCTGTGTGAAATGTCCGGCGTTATTTACTAATTTATTTTTATAAAAAAAATATGGAAAATATAATGTGCGCGAGTCAATAATTCATCATTCATTCATCAGCGCTGCACTTACACATAGAAACATAACGTTCATTATGTTCATCGAGAGGTTTCACGGCTCAGTTGGTCAAATCAAATCAAATCAAATCAATAAAATCACAAGGACCATTTTGAATCGTCTTAATAGAGTTATTAAGTCGATTCAAAGTGCTAATAACTCAACCTTCTAGGCTGAAGGTTGTGGGTTTGATTCCCCCTCAGGATCAACATTGAATGATGAACACATGCGTTTATGTTTGTTCTGTACCTAGGTATTAATAAATATTATGTATTTTATCTGTCATCTGGTTTCCATTGTATAACCTATGCCTAGTTTAGGGCTAGATGGTGCTATGTAAATTGTCTACTCAAACAATTGATGTAGCTATGCTCGACGTTAACGATGATAAGTCTGTTTATCGAGCGCTGTTTGGGCTATTTTGTTTGTAACCTGCTCTTAGACATACCAGTTTACTCATCATTTAACTTTAAGACAACCCCCTGATTAAATTATTTGACGCATATTTACCGCACTCAAATCGTGATTTTTTTTATCAGAAAACATTCAAATTAGGAATTCTGAAAATGGTTTTAATTAACTTACTTTGCGCCTATTTGTGTAAACTGTAAGTTAAAATGATGTTAAACTTTGGAGGTAATGATTATTGAATATTTTATTTCGTAATTAAATTACAAAACCAACAGTAACTTTAAAAACAATTAGAAACGAGGAAGTAGGAGGTAACATATTGAAAATGCATACCATATAAACTTTTATTTTTTTATTTACGCACAAAAACATAGTTTTAGACTCAAGTATAGCAGCTAGTAGACGCAAGAAACGATCGGTAATTAAGATACCTCCTGCTAGAACAGCATTTGCATTTAAACAATTCGGTGCCCAATCTGGAAGGATATATAATAAAGTAAACAACGAGACAGACATTTACAACAAGTCGTATCCACAATGCAAAAAAATTGTCACAACCTGGTTAAAGTCCCTAACCTATCAACAGACAGAGGATCTTTTATTGTTTGATATCTGATAGTGTTTTTAAATGCCAAATATCGGGGATCTTCTACCTATCTTGCCTAGATATTCATTAATTTGATTACCTATGCACTATAGGGCTATGAAGCTTTCTACAAGGGAAGGAACCTTCTAAATTTAATTGGTTCAGTAGTTCAGAGATCATCCATAACAAACAAACAAAGTTTGCCTCTTTATAGTATTAGTATATATCTACAAACCTTCTTGCTAGTATGAGTGTTTATTCTATTCTACCTATTAGATAGACTACTTACCTACATGCTATTTTTTCTTCTAGATACCTACCATTTTATCAACAATTTACCTACCTACTTTTACAAATAATTGAAAAGATTTTATCATGAAATACCCTAACTAATTGTGCCTAGCGCACTCGTATGTCATTAAAATGGTTATTTCTATTATGTACCTAGTTTAAGTTTATTGTAATTGTATAAAAATTGTTTTGTTAAATTCAAGTGCTCCTTTAGACCACGGAAAAGAGGGGACTCTTCTAACACAGGTTATTTTTAACTTAACAGAAGAGATCCCAACACATATGATGTACTACTTGTTTTTAAAAATATGGAAAATATAATGTGCGCGAGTCAATAATTCATCATTCATTCATCAGCGCTGCACTTACACATAGAAACATAACGTTCATTATGTTCATCGAGAGGTTTCACGGCTCAGTTGGTCAAATCAAATCAAATCAAATCAATAAAATCACAAGGACCATTTTGAATCGTCTTAATAGAGTTATTAAGTCGATTCAAAGTGCTAATAACTCAACCTTCTAGGCTGAAGGTTGTGGGTTTGATTCCCCCTCAGGATCAACATTGAATGATGAACACATGCGTTTATGTTTGTTCTGTACCTAGGTATTAATAAATATTATGTATTTTATCTGTCATCTGGTTTCCATTGTATAACCTATGCCTAGTTTAGGGCTAGATGGTGCTATGTAAATTGTCTACTCAAACAATTGATGTAGCTATGCTCGACGTTAACGATGATAAGTCTGTTTATCGAGCGCTGTTTGGGCTATTTTGTTTGTAACCTGCTCTTAGACATACCAGTTTACTCATCATTTAACTTTAAGACAACCCCCTGATTAAATTATTTGACGCATATTTACCGCACTCAAATCGTGATTTTTTTTATCAGAAAACATTCAAATTAGGAATTCTGAAAATGGTTTTAATTAACTTACTTTGCGCCTATTTGTGTAAACTGTAAGTTAAAATGATGTTAAACTTTGGAGGTAATGATTATTGAATATTTTATTTCGTAATTAAATTACAAAACCAACAGTAACTTTAAAAACAATTAGAAACGAGGAAGTAGGAGGTAACATATTGAAAATGCATACCATATAAACTTTTATTTTTTTATTTACGCACAAAAACATAGTTTTAGACTCAAGTATAGCAGCTAGTAGACGCAAGAAACGATCGGTAATTAAGATACCTCCTGCTAGAACAGCATTTGCATTTAAACAATTCGGTGCCCAATCTGGAAGGATATATAATAAAGTAAACAACGAGACAGACATTTACAACAAGTCGTATCCACAATGCAAAAAAATTGTCACAACCTGGTTAAAGTCCCTAACCTATCAACAGACAGAGGATCTTTTATTGTTTGATATCTGATAGTGTTTTTAAATGCCAAATATCGGGGATCTTCTACCTATCTTGCCTAGATATTCATTAATTTGATTACCTATGCACTATAGGGCTATGAAGCTTTCTACAAGGGAAGGAACCTTCTAAATTTAATTGGTTCAGTAGTTCAGAGATCATCCATAACAAACAAACAAAGTTTGCCTCTTTATAGTATTAGTATATATCTACAAACCTTCTTGCTAGTATGAGTGTTTATTCTATTCTACCTATTAGATAGACTACTTACCTACATGCTATTTTTTCTTCTAGATACCTACCATTTTATCAACAATTTACCTACCTACTTTTACAAATAATTGAAAAGATTTTATCATGAAATACCCTAACTAATTGTGCCTAGCGCACTCGTATGTCATTAAAATGGTTATTTCTATTATGTACCTAGTTTAAGTTTATTGTAATTGTATAAAAATTGTTTTGTTAAATTCAAGTGCTCCTTTAGACCACGGAAAAGAGGGGACTCTTCTAACACAGGTTATTTTTAACTTAACAGAAGAGATCCCAACACATATGATGTACTACTTGTTTTTAACTAATAAAAGATTTTTGATTTTTTGATTTTGATTTTTTATAACTATTTAAATTAACGAGCAGATTTTCACTAAACAGCGGTAAAAAAATTATACATTTTTTTCTATACAAAAATTAGTTTGCTGAGAGCACCGTATAAAGAACATTACGCGCTGACGTATGACCGAAATTACCACAATCTTAGAATCCAGATGGATTTGAAACATGGCCCTTCTAACTAAAATTTATTTTAGTTGATTTTATTCATCATGTAATGAGAATCATTATGTCATTAAAATCATAAAAAAAAAACATATTTTGTAACCATAATTTAAAATTTACTTGGATTAAGATTTTGATGTTTAATAATAATAAATCAATAAATAATGCTAGACATTTCACACAGCATCATCTAGCCCCAAAGCAAGCAGAGCTTGTATTATAGGAACCACATGGCTGATATACTACTTATATTGTAAGTTATAATACCTTAAATATAAGTAGTTAAATATACTATTTATATTGTAAGTTATAATATTTAAAATATAAGTATTATATCATAGAAAAATACCCAGACCCGAGACAAATATTTACAGATCATATAAAAATTTGACCCACGGCAGGAATCGGACCCGCCATTCGTGTCTGTCTGTTAATCTTCTGCGTCTCAGGCCACAGAGGTCGTCAAGGTGTAAGCCAAATAAAGATCAGTCGTTTTACGAAACTTTAGCAAGTCTGGTGAAACACAGACTCACCAGCATTTCCGTATGTTTCCCACAGGTGGTGAAAATGATGATAGTAGTTGTGGTGATATTCGCTGTCTGCTGGCTACCATTCCACATGTATTTTGTGGTGACGTCATACTATCCTGACGTTATCAACTACGCACACATCCAAGAGATATACCTCGGTATCTACTGGCTGGCTATGAGCAACTCGATGTACAACCCTATTATATATTGCTGGATGAATTCTAAGTAAGTTTTCCATCTATTTGAGCTTAAGTAGGTCCGAAACTCGAACTTATTTTATTGTTGTAAAGGTGAATGATCTAGATAAGCCGATACGCAAATTGTATTTAACTTATTTAGACTATAAGAAAATGTTATAAGTACAGTACTTAGCCATAATTTGAGGATTAATAAATATATAATAATTTAACTTTAAAATCATGAACTTCGGAGAGAAAGTAATATCATATTTTTTATTCAATAAAATAGCAATGACCGTTTGAATCGTCTTCCTATAATTACTAAGTGAATCTAAGTGCCGGTTTCTTCGAAACCCAGTTCAAAAAGAATCCAGCGATAACTCATCTGGTCTAAACGCGTTTTTGTATGATTCTTGCTAACCATTTTGAAAGTTGTGAAGTGTATATATTCCAGTGCGGTGTACATTTATATGGAAAATATCCGTTTGGACTCAAAAACAGCTGGTTATTAATATAATTTAGAGGGTACTTGAAGAAAAAATCTATTCTCTAGATTCAGGCGTGGTTTTAAGCAGTTCTTCTGGTGCTGCGGTGCTTTTGGCGGCGGAGGCCTGACCAGGCACAGACCATTTGGCACTGAGAGGATGGACAGATCAGTCCGCTCTCTCTCTCCTAGCAGAAAGAACGGTACAAGTAAGCCTTGCTTTCCTTTTCTTTTTGTCGATATAGCTATGGGAATTGTCTGTCATTTGCAGCTAAAACACTTGCATCGTAGATATTAGGGTGTTTTTGCACTGGCAAGTCTTTGAGACTAGTTCAGACATTAGTGGAATTGCCATCTGAGCTATAGTTGCATTATAAAATAATGGTGAGCAGGATTATGTGGTTAGCTTTTTTTTTGGTTAAATTTTTATAAATCATATATGTAACAAATTTCCAAATAAAACATAGTACAGTAAAGAACACAGTTACAAAACTAATGTTGCATCTTCCGATTAATAGAGATGTGGTATTCTTCCTAGGTTTGCTCAAGACAACAAAATTCATCAAAAACCCACACGGCTCCCCCATCTTGCTTCATGCAAATAAAATAAACAAGTAAGAGCCAGTTATTGAATGTTGTGGAGACAAAATAACCGAGACCGTTTGTTGATATTGGCCAAAAACATGGCACAAATGTACGGCTTTTGTCAATGTAGTTAGGCTCGACATCTATGTCTTAAATGCTTCTCACGTGTTTTATGTTCTTTATACTCTGAATAGTTATGATCCTATCACCGAAAAAGACCGGTTGATTGTAAACTTTTGTAAAATGTTATCTTCCAGGCACAATTCGAATTTCGATGAATAGCACTTATAACAATACGATGGTGAGCACCGCCTGACACAGGCGAGGCACGTCCGGCCCGCACGCTGACTGCGGGCCGAATGACGTGCCTAATGTCGAGCGCACGTGGATATGACGTGAGACCCGCCCCCCGCGTGTCTTACGCACCCCGCAAGATCTCTACGCTTGAGCCTATACAAGCCTGCTGGACTTCGTAAAGCCTCTACAAAGTTCAGACCAACGTCTGAAAATAGAGAATGAAATGGTAGGTAACGTGGTCCAGTAAGTGATAAAATGACAGCTAGACTTTTAAACTAATGTATAGTCAAAACAAAATCGTATTATTTCTCAAAATGAAATACGATAATGCCCACACAACAATAATGATAAAGCAAATAGTTCGGTGTAATCGCAAAAGTTTGACAAGTTTTGTGCGCAGCGGTCTTACAAAAAGTGTTACAAAAATTACGTTTGTGCTACGTCAATCTTTAGTTAGCATAAGTTATTTTAAAAAGTGTAAATACTGTAAATAAATCTATTCGTTTGTTTATTCGTTATTTTCGTTGGTTTAAAAAAAAATACTGAGTTTACATTGTCATGTACTCTAAGCTCATGTTAGGAGTCATTTAAAGTAAAAGAAGGATGATACTCTTACAGACAAATTGAATGAAATTTACGATTGGCTTACAAAAAGAATGTAGTGTAGCGCTCTGCTACGCCGTAGGCTGTGCTACGCTTACAATGCTACGGTTCGCTTGACTCAATCACATTGTCACATTATGTTATATAATATTGTGTATATCGTAATAGTTAATATTAATTATAGTATAATATATTACTATATACATAATACACTTAATAATACATATAGTATACTAGATTAAAACGCGCTATGGTTCCGTTTTAGACTTTGTATATATATCTCGCAATATGTATTCTGATTAAGAGATTTATATACTAGTAGGATAATATTATAAAGAGAAAAGAGGGCTGCATTTTTTTAAAATTAGGAATCCCTACTTAAATTGCAATAATGGAAACCGTGCACCCGTGCATTGTCAGAGCAGATCGTTACTAACGTTACTACGTTTAAAAACTAAGCTATCAGAGAGTAGGTAACATAGGATATATGTTATTTTCAATAAAGTTAGAGATAATGCAATATTGTAACCCAAAGTATCAAAAAAAAATCCATAATAATCATTTTGGTGTGCGCTGCTAAAACTATTGATGATACATAAAATAATGTACTACATTTTTATAATACAATGTTTACAATTATTAGGTAACCGCTTTTTAACCGTCTTCAAAAAAGGAGGAGGTTCTCAATTCGGTTGTATTTTTTTCTTTTTTTTTATATCTGTTACCTCATAACTCCGTCATTTAAGAACCCTTTTGATTTTTTTTTCATGTCAAAGGATGAAATTTTAGAATAGAAATTTCATCAAAATCAGTAGTTTGGTATTTAAATAAAAATAGCAAAATGGTCATCCAATTAAACAAAATTTCGTATTTTCTTATGTAAATGGAGTCGGTTTCTTTTGTTTTTAAAATGTAATTATGTTCAAATTAGTCAATCAAAACACGAGTTCAATCGAAACATGATGACATTGGTATCATGATTATTATGTAAAATAGTCTGAATTGCACCCGTGTGAAGCCGGGGCGGGTTGCTAGTTGTAGATATACCTAATTCTGTTCTTATTCTAACGAAAAATAGTAAAGTTGTAACAGTACAATTAGTAAATCACCTTTATGTGACCCCTTGGAGATTCTGCGTTCCTAGTTCATATTCATTTAAAAGCTAAAATTAATTCAAGCTAATCTAGCATCAAACAAAGTAAATTATGTTAATCCGAGCTTTGGGGACCTCTTGGCGATTCTGCGTAGCTAGTAAATTTTTCAAATCAAGCAAAAACACTAAGTTCGTACATATATAAAAATATATTAAATATATTATATATTTCACTTTCAAAACTTTCGTGAGTTGTACTATACATTTTGATAAAAACGGGCTTTACTCACGTATTATTTTGTCAATGGAGGCACCGA
Organism: Lampropteryx suffumata; assembly: GCA_948098915.1. Lineage (NCBI taxonomy): Eukaryota > Metazoa > Arthropoda > Insecta > Lepidoptera > Geometridae > Lampropteryx > Lampropteryx suffumata. Next base: position 15,994,638 of record OX402553.1, read on the forward strand.
CATTGTTTCGATTCATCAAGAGAATCTTCATCAGGGTGAGTTTGATCCGCGGTCCGCTCGTTGCCGCTCGAGTTCACGGTTCGCACTGCGGGTGAGGTATCTTGCGGCGCGAATCGTGCGTGCGGGTAGAGGGGGAAACGTTGTCACGGCCCTGATGAAGATTCTCTAGATGAATCGAAACAATGTCGGTGCCTCCATCGACAAAATAATACGTGAGTAAAGCCCGTGTTTATCAAAATGTATATTATTTATTATAAAAACATATCAGTCAACTGGTCACCATAATACAAGCTATGCTTAGTTTGGGGTTATAGGTGTTGATATAATCCACCAATATATATATACACTATTAATAATAAATTATACATAGTGCTGAAACATATGAGACAAACGGAAATTATCAATAATATTTGTGCTACTTACATAAATGATCAATGGATGAGTACTGAGAAACATTTTACACAGATAGAATCAATAAATAAAACGTAAAACGATATAAATCACTTAGTTTAAGTAATTAAACAAAGGATCGAATTGTTTTTGTAAATGTAAACAATTTAAAGTACCTTGAAACCAAGTTGGACTCGACTAAACAATTAAATGTTATATACATATAAGTCATATCTGGTATAGTACACTAACTTTTTGCGTAATAAATACATTATAACGAAATCATATCAATAAAATTGTAACATACTCGCATATTAATTAATTATTTCCAGCAGTAACAAATAAATTGTGTAACTATAATGAACTAAGTTAATTAATTACTGTTTTTGTGTGTAAATATTATATTAAGTATGTTTATATATGTTCTTACAGGTCGACCCAATGTAGAAGTTACACCAAACGCGTATTGCAAATAAATCCGCGGCGAGTTTCTTTGCGCTATTCTGTGAAACATGGTATCATACGTAGGCAAGTACTAACGAACAGCGGACAAAGGCTGAGTAAAAAATTACACACTTCAGAATAGGATGATTTAAACCGCGCAGATTAATTCACTTGTGCGTCCTAGGCATTACATGGGTTACATTCAAACCCAAACATCCGAACGAAATAACTAATAACAGTCTTGTATTTTTGCTCTATTCATTATGTCGATATTAACTAAATAGACAGACACTATATAACTTATTTGTATAGATAGAACCCTGGTTTTAGAAATTATATATAAATAAACAGGTACAATAAGTATCTAGTATTGTGATATTTTGAGTTATAAATTATATTTGTATAATTATTATCAAACTCATTTCAATCTGTAAAGTTACGATGCTTTCTGAAACTAATATTTGACGACCTCTGTGGCGCAAGGGGGCCAAGGCCGGCTGAGACGCAGAAGGTTCCGGGTTCGATTCCCGCCGCGGGACACATGTTTGTATGGTCAAGTATTACTGCATGTATTACTCTCGGAACTGGGTATTTCTATATATATATTTATTAAAAAAAAAGTATATTTAAATCGTATATTAGTCATAACTCAAGCTCTGCTTACTTTGGGGCCGGATGATGCTGTGTGAAATATCCGGCATGATTATATATGATGATATATATTTTATTTATTTAATATGAAGTAGGAATCGGTGTAACTTTTACATTGGGTCGAAGACCTTTGTAAAGTTTATCTAATGTGTTATCATGTAAGTACATACCGAATTAATTTAACACGTGTATATATTAAGTTTGTATGTTAAAATTATAATCAGATGTTAAATGTATGTGCAAATGAAATAAACATAATTATCTTGGCAAAGAGTACTTTAATTTTATAAACCACTATTTTCCTACCATAGGTATTGTAGGTAACGAATCATTTAATTAGCACTTATAACCACAATTGTTTGAAAAGACTAGACACGATAAAAAGAATAAGAATTAGGTAAACCTATTTATTTAGTGTTGGCAACCCGAACTACGACCTCTATGAGGGAACTTCAGAAAGAGCTGGCTTGTGATGCTTTAGAAAAAGATTGGATTGACAGATAATCTGTCTGACACTTCGTAGGGTAGCAACATCTTCATGCTGACCCATAGAGTAATACAACATGCCCTCTTAGCTCAATTGATAGCATGTAGTATAGTATGTAGTATTTATATCGTACAAGCTGCTATCCATGGCCGTACCTAGATGGTACAAAAGTATGTCCGTCCCCAAAATACAATATATTTATTGGATAAATAAATACCAAATTTCATAGAGACCCGTTCAACCGTCGCTTAGTCATTTAAAAGGTAACATACAGACAGATAGACACTTTCGAATTTATATATGAGTATAGATAGTATTCATATATCTATATATTAATACGTGAAGCAAAAAGTTTGTACTCCTTTTCACGAAAATTGCGCGGGCGGAGGAGTATGAAATTTCGCACACGTATAGAAGGAGTACAGAATGCTAATATTTTTAAAATTTGCATAAAAATACATTAATTATTAATAAACTATGGTCGAATTTCGATCAGTGGGCGTCCACTAGTATATAATAATTCCCCAATGTAGTATTTCTCTATGGTTAGTAGTAGCTCTCAAAGAGAACCTAAGCGTTACGCTGAAATTCTGCCTTTTATGATGTAGATTGTGGGTTTGATTCTTACCCAGGGCAGAAATATATGTATGATGAACGTTATAAAGTATCATAAGTACGTATTTAAAAAAATATAAGTATTCAATCAGTCATCTGGTTCTCATTCAATTCAATTCAATTCAATTCATTAATTCATCTTTAGACATAATACAATGTTCTTAGACATGTCTTACAATAGTTATAATATATAAGTGTATCTAATTAAGTAATTATATGAGTATAATTTTCCATACATAATTATTTATCAGCAAAAGCATCGTCATGTATATATTAAGGTTCACTTATAAATACCTACCTAACAAGTATCACATTGAAACACTGATAAAACTAGATATTCTAACCTAACCTTAACCTAAGTACACACAACAAAAGACAAGAATCATTTATTAAAAGTAAACATTTTTTAATCCGCAAAAACTTCATCCATGTTATAATAACTCTTATGTATTAATTGATTTTTTACATACTTTTTGAAGTGGGCGTCTGTCATATTCGTTATTTGTACTGGTATGTTATTGTACAATTTGATTGCGGTACAATAATAACTTTTCGAAACTTTTGCAAGTCGTGTCATAGGTACAACCAGTTGATTCCTATACCTAGTATTAATATTGTGTACGTCATTCTTAGACCTCATATTGCCTAGGTTTTCTCTAACATGTAATAAATTTTGATAGATGTATTCACCAGTCATTGTCATTATGCCTAATTCTTTAAATCGCTGTCTACATGAGTCCATTTGTTTTAAACCTAATATATATCTCACAGCTCGCTTTTGCAGAATAAATACTCTAGCAGCATCAGCCGCTGTACCCCAAAATAAGATTCCATATGACATAATAGAGTGGAAATATGCAAAGTACACGTCTCTAGCGGCTTTTTCCCCTCCTAGTTCCTTAATTTTTTTAACAGCATACGATGCAGAACACAATTTTTTTGCAACTTCATCTAAGAATAAGTGAGATATTAAAGTTATCTAGGATTTCTTGAATATAATCCGGAGTGCTTTTATCTATTCTAGAACCTAGTGCGAACTCTATTACATTTGTTTTATCCACATTAAGTAGCATGTTATTGACTGAGAACCATTTTTTGATGCTAAGTATGGATTCCCTTATACTACTACTTACAATTTGCTTACTCCTGTTTTTAATAATTAGGCTAGTGTCATCAGCAAACATTGTTATGTCAACGTCTTTAAAAACTACAGATATGTCATTTGTGTAAATTATGAATAGAAGAGGCCCTAATATGGATCCTTGTGGAACCCCTACATTTATTTTATTCCTATTAGATCTAACCCCATTTAACTCTGTCACTTGGTATCTATCTTTAAGATATGATTGAAAAATGTTAAGTTCTTTTCCATTGACCCCGTAATGCAGTAACTTTCCTAATAGTATCTCGTGAGAGACACAGTCAAATGCTTTAGAAAGGTCACAGAAAACTCCATACGTCTTCTGTTTACTCTCCAAGCCTAAAAATACATCTTCGATAAGTCTTCTTATTGCATGTTTGGTTGATTTCGCCTTTTGAAATCCAAATTGCCTTTCGTTGAGTAGTTGGTGGTCGACCATATAATCAGTCAACTCCTCTGCAATATATTTTTCAAAGATCTTGCTGAAACTGGGTAGGACTGAGACAGGTCGATAGTTATTACATTGAGTTGTCTTGCCTTTTTTATGAATAGGAACCACTTTAGCAATTTTCATTTCTTCGGGGAAATAGCCTTTTTCAATACAAACATTGATAACATTCATGAGTGGTGCAGCTATTTCTAATTCAATTTTTTTTTATGATAAAAGGTGAAATAAACCAGAAATCACTTGACTTTTTAGGCTTCATTTCTCTAATTATTTTAACAACCCGTGAAATATTTATTGGCTTTAATATAAAGTAACTGGTCTGGTGAGGAATAAACTCATTAAGGTACCGTTGTGATTCTATAAGTGAGCATTTGAGATTATGGGTCAGTTCAACTGTTACATTAGCAAAATAGTTATTGAAAAAGTCAGAGATTTCCTTATGATCATAAATAAATTCGTCATTATAATTTAAGATTTTATCACATTTTATATCACAGTTGTTTTTTTTACCAGTTTGTTCCTTAATAATTTGCCAGGCACATTTGATTTTATTATCAGCGTTTTCTATTTTTTTGGAGAGGTGAATCTTTTTGGCTTCCAAGCAGACATTTTTGTAAATTTTACTATATTTGGTTACTAGAGGTCTCAACACTTCAGTTCCGTCTTCCTTGAGCAGAGCGTACAAGTTAAATAACCTTTTTCTAGAAATAAGAATGCCTTTTGTGGCCCAGTTTTTAAAATTGTCATGTCTATTTTTAGATGTAATCTCAGTTACAGGGATTGCTTCGTCCATTTGTTCAACGAAACCTTGGAAATAAGCTTTGTAATCTATAATGGGTTGATGGCTTTGTGACAATATGATCAGATTATTTTTTAAACTCCTAAGATTATGTTCATTTACTTTTCTAATGCAACGTTTGGTTGGCTCTACATAGTCCACATTGATTGCAATGTCAGCTATCTGAGCGTAATGATCAGACTTAATACCTTGCAACACCCTGACACCTGAAACCATGTCGGAGTCAGTAAAAATGTTATCAATACATGATTTACATGCTTTTGTTACTCTATTGTAATCATATATAAGTCGTTTCAGCAAGAAACTGTCAACGATATCTGATAAAAGATGTTTCGATTGCAGACCAGTTGGAAAGTGAATATTGAAGTCACCACATAAAATTATAGACTTATTATTATTTTTTGTAATCCTGTCCAGACAGTGTTCAAGTTTTGTCATAAATATATTTAAGTCAGCCGATGGTGACCTATAAACAAATAATATTATGGCAGTTTTCAGTTCTATACAACAAGTCTCAAAATGTTGTTCTATTGACGTTTTGTTAATATCTTCTCTTTTCTTGAATTTCATGTTTTCGCGTATGAGGATGAGACAACTACCACGTTCCATTACAGTGCGACAGTACATAGATGCTTTCTTGTAGTTCGCTATGTTAAATACTGGAGCATTACTCCACTTAAGAAATGTCTCAGTCATGCACATTACATCGATATTTTCTAAATCTAAGAATAAGCTAAGATCATTACCTTTGTTATAAATACCTTCTACATTCTGGTGACACACTCTTATTTTGTGGGCCTCAACAATACTCGCTCGAGAAAATTTTGGTTTTTTCCCTTATTACTATTGTCTGTCGTCTCATCAACTAATATTTTCAAATTACTCCTGTTCACACCGTGCAAGCAAGCAGTCGCTATGAATTTTGCAGTTGCGTGCTGACTTGATCTCCAGTTTTTGTTCGAATTTTTTCCATCATTTAGTTCTATAATATTAACGTTGCTGTGAAGTGATGCGAGAGTGTACAGTTTGCTGTTTAATCTTGCAATTTTCCATATTAATGCGATTTTGTTTTTCATAGACAACCGTTGATATAATTATCTTATTATTAAGTTTTTCCCTTGCTAGTTTTTCTATTTTAGATATGTATTCCATTGAACTTCCTCGAAGACTCATGTTGTGTCCTATCATGAATATAATGGGTTCATGCTCATTTGTTTCCTCTAATTCTTCTTTTAGTATTTCGTCAATATGAAGTCCTGGTTTACAGCTATTGTAAACTTTGAACAAATCTTCAGGTAAATATTTTGATATCATACTGCCCATATTTTTTCCAAAAGCGTCGGAGTACATATGTATTCTTTGTCTTCTCTGTTTCGGTGCGTCACTTAGATTGTTCACGTTGCATGTTTCTAACCTATCCCTAAGGCTTTCATCAGCAATGCTTGTGGTATAAGCCAAGACTGCCAAATCGTCTGCTGGTGGACTTTCACTAGTACATATTGCATCTACGCTAGTAGCCATGTTGTTTATTTTTCTTTCTATAATAAGTTGTAGTCTAATCAGTTGTTTTTCAAGGAATGAGACTTTTTTCAAAGTAGCCTCATTATTTTCAAAGTCTCGCTCATAGCAAAGGATATCACCTATTAGCTTGTCACTTTCTATTACACTTTCTAGTACAAGCTATGCTTAGTTTGCGGCTAGATGGTGTTGCGAGGATTGTCCACCAATATTGATCTATATACTAGCTGCTGTCCGAGGCTTCGCACGCGTGGTACCTACATAAAAAGTAGCCTATGTCCTTCTCCAAGGTCCCATCTACCTCTATACCATATACATATATAATATACAATTCATCGAAATCGGTTCAACGGTTTAGGCGTGAAAATGTAACAAACAGACAGACATACAGCAGACAGACAGAGTTTCTTTCACATTTATAATATTAGTATATATACACGAGTACTTCTAATATGAGCTCAATCGAAGTAACCTAATTAAGTAATATAAAGCTAGTTTTACCAAAGCTATGAAAGAGTAAAGTTCTTTACTTATCAGCTCCGAAGTTCGCTCTCGGAAAATCACAATCTGAGTATTTAGAAGCTTTGAAACTAACTTCTGAAACTAAGATAAATGAATGTCGACGTCAATTATATAACTTACTGAAAGAAGCTAAAGTTTCAGTGTTTATTTCAGTTACAAAATAATATACAGACTCCCAGTAAGAAATCATAGACTATAACAGAAATAAGTCGGCCATCCTTCTAAATGGTTTTTAACTTGAACACTGCATAAACACAGCTTAAGATTGCCTGTCACTATTTGTCACTATTTTACAAAAAGGGTTGGCACTATTTTCTTCTTCTTCTTCTTCTTTGTTAATGGCATATGACATAATAATGTAAATTTTGCCAGCGTCAAGTGTTTATGTTTGTTTATAGTCAATTTGTTTGCTAATAAAGTCTTAGTCGATGATCAATTGTCAATTCTAAACGTCATCGTGGAATGGCCGTCTAGAATTTTCTTAGGATTCCTCGTCGTTCAAATCACATTGCACCATAATACACATATAATTCAATTGTTCCTTCTATGTATTCACAATTTATTAATTAAATTTATTAATTATCCGCAAAGATTACTAAATAAAACATGCAATAAAACGAGTAAAATATATTAAATTAGCAGAGCTATGTTACTTCATGAAATTACAAACGAAGAATCATGGCACTATTTGAAACATTGATTAACTTTTGACAGAAGTTGAGAGACGTTTATGGAATAGAATAGAATAGAATAGAATAAGTTTTTATTTGCAACAACACATTATAATAGACGAATAGACAAAAATACAATAAATCTGTACATCCTGATATAATTAACGGTTGCCACAAAATTGACTCTGAATGAACTCAGCATATGCGGATTGAAGTGTCAACAAATCCGCGCTGGTCTTCCGTTAAGACCAATTCTGTTTAGGATTCTTCGTTTGTCATTTCATGAAGTAGCACGGCTCTGCTAATTTAATATTGTTTTATTCGTTTCATTGCATGTTTTATTCAGTAATAATGGCAGAATTTTAATTAATAAATTGTGACTACAGGACGGGTATGGAGAATTGAATTAAATGTGTGTTGTGATGCAATGTGATTTGAACGACGAGGAATCCAAGAAAATTTTAGACGCCATTCCGCGTGACTTCTAAAATTGACAATTGACCATCGACTAAGACTCTATTAAACAAATTGACCATAAGCAAACATAAACACTTGACACTGGCAAAATTGGCATTATTATGTCACATGCCATAAACAAAGAAGAAGAAGAAGAATTCTGTTTAGCAAACATGAAACGATATTTACATTACATTTGTAATGTTTATATCGTAATGTTTGTAATGTTTATTTAAACAAGATATAAATAGACATAATAACGTATTAAAAACAAGAAAGACAACCGACTTCATGTAGATACGCAAGGTAGCTACTGTAAAACGCTGAGTAGTGCCTAGGACTTCATTAGTAAATGTATTTTGTATATATATATATATGTATATATAATATGGATAGGCCAAATAAACGCACCGCTCCAATGAGACAGCGAGGTATCAAAGTACATGAAAACATCATCGATGTATACAATTTTTCTATTTTCGTATATTTTTCAGCTCGACCGATTTTGTTAAAATTTCAATGGATTTCAATAAACCTGTGAAGTATACCCTTTCAAACAAAAATAGAATTTTCCAAATCGGTTCAGGCGTTTTCAAGTAATCGGTGAACATACATATAAAAAAAATCGGGTTGTTTAGTTTAGTTTAGTTTATTTATTTAACCATTTCGTTACATTAACATAACATTGGCATGTCAAATTGTACAAAACATTGAATTATTATTATTTCACTTTTATTCTAAACTAGTTTTATTGCTACTCACGTTTGCAAATCGGAGAACGAACAACTCATGTACTCATTTGTATGGTAGAATGGGTGGCATTCAAAGAATGACTTTAATTTTTGTTTGAACTTATTTAGCGGGAGCCTTGAGATTTCTAAGGGTAGCTTATTGTACATGTCGAGCTTCATGCAGAAACCTTGTTTATAAGTCTTGACAAGTCTGGTTCTTGGTACAAGTAACTTTTCTTTATTACGAGTATTGGAATTGTGAACATGCATTTTCATTTGTAAATCATCCTTTTGTAAATGTACTTCTATAAGAGAACTATATATGAACAAAGATATAACCGTCAATATTTTTGATTTCTTAAAATATGCTCTCACTGAAGTTAACCTATGTAATCCGTATATAATTCTAATTGATCTTTTCTGGCAAATAAGTACCTTTTCAATTTGGCTAGCATTTCCCGATACTGTTATAACGTAGTTGATAATAGAATGGCAATAAGCATAATATACCGAAATAAGAGTTTTACTATTTATTATGGGTTTCAACTTAAATAAAGCATAGTTTGCACTCGCTAACCTTTTACACACTTGGTTTATATGACCTTCATAACACAAAGTCGAATTCAAAATACATTCCAAAAATCTGACCTCTTTAATAATATCATTTTTTGTTTTCCTTTTAAATGTATAGCTTAAAACAGAGCTTTTGTCAGCATTTAATATGATCCCATTTGTTTCAAACCAATCTGTTAACTTTTTAAAACTATATTTTTCTGTTCTTCCATTACTTTTATATTTCGGCTTTTTATTCCTACGTGAGTATCATCTGCGAATAAAGTAATCAATGCCCAGTCTGGTAAGCAGTTTTCTAAATCATTGACATAGATCAAAAATAGTAATGGCCCCAGTATGGAACCCTGCGGCACGCCTATGTTATTATGTTCCGCATCTGACCTGATATTATTAACGTTAACCACTTGAATTCTGTCACTAAGATATGATTTTAAAATACTGAGTTCGGTACCTTCAAAACCGTAAAAACTAAGCTTATGGATTAAAATGTCGTGTTGCAAACAGTCGAATGCTTTAGACAAGTCGCAGAAAATACTAGAGGCCTTCTGCGACTCATCCATAGACTCAAGTATAAAATAAATTGTCTTTCTGATAGCCATTTCTGTTGATCTCTTTTTGCGGAAACCAAATTGACAACATGTAAATAAATTATTGGATTCAAAATATGTAACCATTCTTGTTTTAATGGCACTTTCCAAGAATTTCGATAAAACAGGTAATATGCATACCGGTCTATAATTCCCAATATCAGCTATATCTCCCTTTTTGTGTAATGGTACAATTTTTCCTATTTTTAAACTATCCGGGAAAATACCCTGAGAAATACAAATATTGTAAATTTTTAGAGTAATGTCAAACAGATTATCATTACATAAAATTAATTATTTAATGGTTTTAGTATTCATGTCATAAATGTCTTTTGATAGTTTAGTTTTAGTATTTCTTATTATTGTTCTGAATTCTGAATTTTTCATTTTAGAGAACCAAACTTTACTTATTGACGATTTTCCTAAATATCTATCACAGTCCTCTACTCGGATATTAAAGGTTTTTGTTAGTTTACTTGCAATTTGATTAAAGAAATAATTAAAACTATTAGCTATATGTTTACAGTCTGTTATAAAATGTCCATTTTTATCGCGAATTTTATATATATTAATGTTATGGGGCTTAAATTTTTTATTCTGCTGTTCATTTATAATTTTCCATGTCATTTTTATTTTATTTGTAGATTTCTGAATTCTTATTGCATTATTAAGTTTTCTTGCGGTTGCCAGAACTTTTTTGAATGTTTTCTTACATATTTTGAGTTTTATTTTCCTAGCATGGCAAGGATAGTGGTTTTGTAATATTTCTAGTTTATTAATATTATTTCTTGATATTTCTATGCCTTTAGTGGAAAATATATTATTATTATTGATATTTGGAATGGTCTTGGTTTTTAAAGGAAAAGCAGTGTTATAGCAATACTTAATGTGATTCATTAAGATGTTCATTTTCCCATTTGCATCGCGAGTAGCATCTACAGCATGATTAACATTTTCAAATTCCTTACAAAATAAGTAGTGAAAGTAATCCTTATTGCTTCGAGACATAATTCTAGTTGTAATTTTTTCATTAACCTTTATAACTTTAGTACAATTTAAATTATAATATAATAGAATGGCATTATGGTCAGATGGCTTAATATCTAAAACTTGTCCAATATGGTCCTTGAAATTAGAATCATCATTTAAAATAAAATTATCTAAATAAATAAATATAGTAGCAGATTTTTTTGTAGAACGTGTGGGTTCGCTTAGTATGACTTTGCATTTAAATACTTCTAGTAATTTAAGAAATTTATAAACCTCTTTTTTTCTATATTTGTTATCTTTCATTACATTCAAATTGAAATCTCCTGCTATCACAATTCTCTTTCCTTCTCTACTAGATTTTTCCAAAATTTTTGTTAATACATCTTCAAATATTAGATATTCATAATCGGGTCTATATAAGCATATTATTATCAGTTTACAAAGTTTAACTTCTATTGCTGCTACTTCACAATTCATTTCAAAACTGAGTCTGGTAATGTCATGTCTGGATTTAAATTCTATTCCATTTTTAACAAAAACAGCTGTGCCTCCGTGTTCAAACATTTTCCTATTAAAAAATGATGCAAGAGTGAAACCTTCAATATTCATTACATCTACATTTCAATTCAATTCAATTCAATTCAATTAGTTTATTTCAGACAATGTCCATATAATTTGTTAGTAGGAATACGTTATAATTAAAAATAAGATTAGTACATACCTAATATAATGTCATTAAATTACAAATAAACAAAATCAAACGTCATAACAATAATAATATAAAAACAACACTAATAATGACTACTTAATATGCAGCTGTATCATCTGCCACAAAAGGGGACAATCCACTCTGGCCGCTACAACGCGCAGGATGCTGTTAGTGCTGCCACGGATACGACTTAGCATCGAAGCGGCTCTTTTTCTAATTATGGCATGAAAGCCATCGGTTTGAGCGTCAGCAAACATGCCCGATGCGCTGCAGTATCTAGGCAGCCCAAGCAACATCCTAAACGCGTTGTTATACTGTACGCGCAAAGCGTTGACCGTCCTTTGCGTATAGTTGACCCATAGAGTGCACGTATAGAAAGACTGGCAAAAAGCTTTAAACAGCACAATCTTCACTGCACCCGTACACCGCGCAAATCTACGTGCCAGCATGTTGCTTCTGACAGCCAACGCTCGGCGTTCCCTCTCAATATCCTCGTTGTCTTTGAGGTCTTCGGTGACCCAGTGACCCAGGTACTTGAAACGCGCCACTCTTGGTAGTGCTACGCTATCTAGAAAGACAGGGGGTACACTAGTAACCTTATGATAACGGGATTGGAATACCAGGAGTTCGCTCTTCTTCACATTATACCTGAGCCCGTGAGCCCCGACGTATTCCGCGCATACTTTAAGCAACTTTCTGACAGCGCTTATAGAGGGAGCTAGCAACACCATATCATCAGCGTAACTTATGTTGTTTATGAATTGACCATCTATGGAACAGCCAACACCGGTGCTGCAGAGTTCCTCTATAAGCCCATTTACGTACAGGTTAAAAAGTCGTGGAGAAGTCAACCCTCCTTGTCTGACTCCACACTTAAGCCTGTACAGGTCGGAAGCTACTCCCGCCCACCTTACAATATTCACTTGGTTATTGTACCAATAATCAAACACTGCAATAAATTCTTCAGGAAGGCTGGTTTCAGTCCTCATTTTATGCCAGAGCATATCATAGGACACCAAGTCGAAAGCTTTGGACAGGTCTAGAAAACAGGCGTACACCGGGGTTTTCCTGTCTGTATAATACCGAACAGTGTGCTTGAGACATAGGATCGCAGCATCTGTAGAGAGCCCTGACCTGAAGCCAAACTGGGCATCATTCAACTTCAGATGTCTGCATAAAGCGCGATCGAGCAAACTGTCCAGCACTTTCGACACAATGGTAGCTAGCGAGATTGGCCTATAATTGCTTTTGTCTGATGTGTCACCCGTTTTATTTTTGATTATTGGCACAACAACCGTCTTCATACTATCGTCTGGCAAGTATGAGTGTCTTATACAAAATGTATAAAACATGGCCAAGACCCTCTTAAGTGAACACCTGCGTGCTGCAAGTGCTCAATACTAAGACCATCATGTCCCGGGGACTTGCCCCTAGTCATGTGCTTGATGACAGTGAATACCTCTTTAGCAGTGAACCTGGTAGGTGAGAATGAGGACTGATTAGAACTAGTATTGAGCAGCAGCGGTGATGACGGACAGGTTATGCATAGGGGTTCTACTTGGAAATGAGATTTAAACATATTGGCAATCTCGTACGGCTCAGACATGCCATCAACATAGAGAGGCGTACTTGGTCTGGGATTGAGCTTCTTTGTGTGCTTCCAAAAGTTCTTAAAATTTTTATTGGTGTGGTGTGACGCTAGAATATCCATTCTTATTTGCTCGGCATTGGTCTGGCACCATTTTAGTTTTGATTTGAAAACACGCCTAGACTCTGACATACCCTCATAGATCGGTCCCTTAGGAGGTCTCCCATGAAGCAACCAGATTTTAAAGTTCATTCGTGCCTCCTCATGCGCAAAGCGAACATGTTTATTCCAACCCACTACCACACTCCTCTTCTTAGCAATGTTAACATTACACCCTGAACTTGCCACCGCAGCCTCACACATTTCATCTACAATTGTTTTGTACATCTGATCAATTATTTTTCTATGTTCTAAGTTACGACACAAGCTATCACAACAATCAGAAAGCTCGCAGGGGAAATCAACTAACCTTATGTTATCATTACACAATTTTTCATATAATTTAATTTTATCACCATCTCGGTCCGCCAACAAAATTCTACTTTCTACATTATTTTTGTGCACACGTTGGGACCTTAAGGCTGATACATTACAAATTAATTCTATAGGCAAATGATCTGACCAGGTACAGTCGTAGTGCACCCTCACATCTATGACAGATGGCCATGCAGACTCCGTTACTACAACATGAACGAGCCAGCTTGTCGTACCGTGGACATCGCTCACAAACGTGAAAGTGCCTGACGCTCCTCCTAATCTCTCATAGTCTGCACAAATCCATTTTTGATCAGAGCAGAACCCAAGTAACTCTTTACCAAAATTTTTTTTCGGGTCAGCGTTAAAGTCTCCTAACATAAAGACGGACGTTATCTCCGTGCTCTCAATTATGGCACTAATTTCGCTTAAGCAGTCAGTAAATTCTATTAAGTTCTCAGACTCTCCTACTGGCATGTATATAGAGAAAATTAAGATAGACTGATCACATACGTCTGCCTTAACAGCACAGAGACGCACACAGGATTACAGATACCGCACTAAAAGCACTTTTTCGCCACAACAGCGCCACACCGCCGTGCGGTCTGCCCCGTAGTACACCAGTCGTTGTGTCCATTGCTGACTTACCCGTCGATCCGAAGTCATTGTCAATTGTACTGAGGAACTGTAGCTCGTGTGAGAATAGCCATGTCTCCTGTAGGGCTATAATATCAACTCTCCTACAAAGAGACTTCACGTGGTCCACGGAGCGCGTCAATGATTTACAATTAAAGCTTATAAAACTGCTACTTGGCGATGTTACTGTCTGTTTGAGATCCATAATATATGTTATTAAAGCGTTTTCTATTTCCAAAGTCTATAAAAGGCCGAAAAGATATGCCCTCTGGCCACATTTCGTCGTTCATGAATAAGTTCATTTTGTTCATAGGTACAAATATCTTAAATGCATTATAATTCTTTTGTTGCTTCATTCTAATTATTTCTAAAGTCACACATACTTTTGTCCTCTCTTTTATGTATTCTACAATATCCTCCGGTAACACGTTCTTGTCAACATTATTTATAAATAAAGGAACATTTATTTCTGCAGCTTTGAATTTACACTCTGGAGCAGTTGATGCTATACCTTTCTTTCCTATAAATCTATTCTTGTATCTATTTCGCTGTACTTCAATCCACTCTCTGCTTTTTGGAGGATCCTTCCACTCTCCAGGCGCACGTACTAGCGCCGCAAACGAGTTGTTAGATAGCGTAGCTAAACAGCTATTGCCAGGGACCGATGCAGTTGTAGTTGCATCGCTATCCACAGATGTAGGTGCAATATGTCTATGCTCGCTCCTATCGCTACCTGGCAAAACCGGTTTCGTTGCACTGCCACGGCGAATTGGACGCTCGCCGCACGGCGCAGTGTTCATCGCATAATCCGGTGACACTGATGTCAAAGTATTATTCTCGGTCTCCAATATATTATTACAAGATGCCGACAAGACAGAAACATCAGTAGTGATTGCTCGTGGGTGTGAGCAAGATGTGCGGTTGTGACAGGCCTTATTCGTTTGACTAACTACTTCATCACAGGTTGTCTCCACAGCATGAGTCACGTTCATAAGGCCTATTGGGCCGCTATCATAGTCGAAACTAGTTAAACAAGCTCCTCTTTTAGTGTTTACATTCATGCGCGAGTTATTATTTTTTAATAATTCAGATTTGCGGGTGTTACTAACCGTTACGCCGCCGGCGCCGGTGTGGCTGCCGCTACTGGGAGTGTTTACTTTCGAGATTTCCTCCCTTGCTCGTAGCAGTTGATCAGTAGTCACGTAGGTTTCCTTTATTGTTTTTATGTCACTTTGTACTATAAGTAAGTCCTTTAATATTTTACTAGCATCTAGATGATCCCAATGGACAGCTGGTAGCGAGTTTAAATTTCTCGCTACAAAGATAGGAATCTTCTCAGGATCCCATGATTTAAATAATTCAATAATATCAAATAAATCTTTATTGCATTTTCCATCCTTCTTTTTGCGTTTAACCTGTCGAATTTCTGTAGAAACTGACTGAAACAGTAACGATTTAGCTTTTTCGATGTCCTCTGCTGAGAAAGCTGTAGCACAAATCCGTACAAGACTCTCAGAATCCATCACTTCATGTTTATTTTGCACAAACGTTAATAACTCATTCACCACGAGATTACAGTTATTGCATTTAAGCATATTCATTGCCGACGTCATTATTCTCGCGGACTACACCCTAGGACACTGTATAACCGTACGCTTCGAACGAGTGCGCGGCGGGAACTGATTTATTTAACTCATTCGCCCATGTCTCTGAGAGACAGAGTATGTCACACTTAGTTAATTTAGTCAAAAGTTCAGTTTCCAAATATTTGTTACCTATGCTCTGTATATTTGCATGCACTATGGTTAACCATTTACTATTCTTGGGGGATTTCGAAAAATTTTTAGTAATTTCAGATTTCTTGATAAACCGCAAACATGAAGAGCTTTTAAAGTTATTGCATGCTCTTAAGATTTCTCCCGCCATGAAGTTCTTTAAATGGTTTTTCTTTATGTTATTATTTAGCTCCTGGTATTTCACGTTTTCTGTCATTGTAGCTAGGCGAGCGAGTTCCCGATTTATATTCCAGATTGTGGAGTCGTTTCTTCCATTATAGACAACACTTCCCAGCAGAATATTAAATTTTCTAGACTCGTTTTTCAAAATGTTTCTTATAATTTCAAAATAAGGTATGTCTGTTTTGTTTTCAACATAATTTCCAACTGCCAAATCATTTTCTTTTAGATTTTTTGTGTTTTCATGAAAGTTAACTAGTATTTGTCGACTTTTAGCACCAGGCTTACAATGGTTAACAACTTCTATAGAGCCAGATTGTTTTAATATTTCAATCGCCATTCCACTCCCTAGACTATCTGAGAATATGTTTACTTTTCTCTTCTCTACATTTCCATTCAAACTCTTTGAAGTGTCTTTGAACTCTTTCAAACTCTCATTTTTACTTTGTATTTTATTTTTAGCTTCGTAATTTAATAATTTCTGTTGTAATATGTTTCTGTCTATCTTTATCTGTACAAGTTCCTTTTGTAGATATTTAATTTTTTTCTTTTGTAGTCTTAATTTCTTAAAAAGACTTTTATTTGTGTATTTATTTTTTGGTTTAATCGAGAGTTTAGTTTTTTTGTGCGATTTCCTAACTGGCTTTTCAGGAATCAAACTATTTGGTTTGGTTACTTGGCTTTCGGTTTGTACTGCTGCATCGCAAGGTGGGTTTTGCACTGAAAACAGCAGTCGTTTCTGCTTTTCATACGAGTAGTTGATTCTAGGTGACAAACAGCGTTGCCTGTCGGCCAGAGGACTTTGCATACATTTGAGAGATTTTATTAACATGTTTCTATGTTCCATGTCTTTTTTTAAACTGACATTTTCAAGTGTTAGGGTATCCACTTCATGATTTGCTATAGCTAAAGTTTGCGAGATGTGCTCTACTTGCATCTCTAGATCTATGATACGTGAATTGTCGGATATAGAGACATCTGGTAGGCTTTGAGTTGTTTCATCAAAAGTGGCTGCAGAGATATTTTTCTCAGTACTATTTAATTGTGTTAAGTCATTTTCAGAATTATAGCGACGTCCGCGCCTTAATGTCACGTTGCTGATCAAATCCATGTTATAAAACAAATAATAGTAAATGTAATAGTGATTGTAGTTCTGATTTACTAAACTGATTTTCTAAATCTAGTACTTCAATAAAAAATGCAAAAAGTGATAGATCGTAGTGGAGACGGTTGCACTCCGGGAGTGCCGACAGAAGTGAAAACTTATTTTGGCGCGTTTGAATTTAGTAATAAATCACTTCAAAATCAGTAATTATGGACTGCCAATCAAATACTGAACGAACACAGATGATGCAATATTTTTTGTTCAGAATGTAGTTAATATATCAAAGAACCTAACTCAGTAAACTTCTCCATACAAAAGTAGACTGTAAACATGTGATTTAAGGTTTATAATCAAATGGGGCGAGCGCGGCAGCCGGTTGCGTCTCGCCCCAGACGGTAAAGGTGTCGCGGATCCAGAGGTTTTACCTCGTCTAAAAATATGCGTACCACGCTAAAAGAAGTTTTCACTTCAAAAAAAAATTTTTGCAAGATTTGCAATAGGCATTATTTCATGGATTGGTATTACGCATGTACGTTCAGTTTCTATTCATATGACAGCATGTGTTACAATTAACATCAAATTTCCGTAATACCAATTCACCTATAGTAAATGCAAGCTGTACTCGTAAGTATCAATGTAATGATTGTATCAGAGTTCCATAATCGCCTGGGTGCTAAAACATACTTGACCTTACTTATAAACTTACTTACTTACTTCTGTTGGATACAAGATACAAGATTAGTTTAGATACTGGTATAAATACTGATATACATAAGTAGGTACTGAGTAAGTCCTATTAGAATTCTGGTTCCCGAAGTACTAATTCTATGACTGCTTTGCTTAGTCAGCTCAGATGGCTATGTCCATTGTTTATTCATGTGTTTATTTTTAACCGACTTCATCAAAAAGAAGGAGGTTCTCAATTCGTCGGTTTTTTTTTATAGATAGAAAATACTTTATTGCACACCACAAAATACATTAGACTATTATAAAAAACAATGTTTAGCTACACAGTAGTACAATGGGCGGTCTTATCGCTAGATAGCGATCTCTGCCAGACAACCTTAGGATGGATAGAAATCAATTAAGCTGAATATGGGTTGATGAAAATAATATAAGTGATTTATGATAAAATAATATGTACATACATATTTACAGGATAAAAAAATAAAAGAAATACATCAATACTTAATACTACAAAAATAAATAAATAATATTCAATACATATGATAAACTATATATATGTTTACCGAAAACTCAAAAACGGCTGAACCGATTTAGAAAATTCTTTTTTGTTTGAAAGCGAATACTTCACAGGTGGTCCCATATAAATTTTATCAAAATCAGTCGAGCTGAAAATCAACGAAAATCTAAAAATTGTATACATCGATGATGTTTTCATGCGCTTCGATACCTCGCTGTCTCATTGGATATTTGGCCTACCCATATTATATATATACAAAATACATCTACTTTCCACTAAAAATGTATTATAGGCTCAAATTTCGTTCAATGAAGTCGGTTTCATTTTAGTTTTTATAACGTAATTATTTTAAATATAACACTCCGTAAATATTCCGAACTGGCATATAACTCATCTCTTATTGTCTCTAGGAGAAGAACTGACAGAGTTTGCCAAATTGAAAAACGCTGTACAGCAGTGGCGAGCCGACATTACAAGTTTATAAGCTCTACGTATAACAGACTGAACAAAGAACTAAATAATTTTCCCCTTTCTTTATACAGGGTGCCCAGGAACTAGTATTTTAAGCCTGAACGAGGAGACTCCGACCATGAAAATTAACAGTTGTGGGGTTGTACAACTCCTAAGAATTATTATTTTCAAATTTTTGAAAATTTCAAAAATTTTCAAAAATTTGTCAAAATAAAATTGACAACCCTTATTATTTTGTCAACAATGTTTCTAAGTGCGTTTGTAGCTTGTGCTACAAACGAAACTAAGTAGATTGTGGCGGATTAGGTTGAGACCGCCACAAGCTGCGTAGAATTCTTCCTCGACGTTCCAGTGCTTCCTACCTAGCCTACCTAGGTAGATAGGAATCCTTCTAGCCTGCCTGTTCCGGGTCTTATTTGTTCCTATTTCACCCAGCCTACTCAGGGTGGTCTTCAAGGAGGTTTCAATAAAACACTTTTTCTTTTTTGAAATATTCCAGGTTCGTGTGCACTGTGCGACGCCGCTTCGGTGAGTGACGGTTGCGTGGAAATGCGCGAATATTTATAGAGCGATCGCATGGTGCAACGAAGTAGTGGCGCATAAAGCGTTTTATTAACATAAGTAGGTACGAACATTCAATATAGGTAGGTATAAAGTTACATTAAGACAAGTTCTTATTATAAGCTAAGTAAGTACTAGATAATTCCTATGTACAATTGTTATTTCTAGGTAAATAGGTATGGTATGCTAGGTAATTTCTAAGTAAGTTATACATTTATTTAAGTAAGTGATTTCTAAATTTATATGTTACTTTTAAGTATGGTATAAATCCCTGTTGAAGTATACGCTATTTATGAAATCTATAGGTAGCGGTGTCCGGATGTTTATTGATGATTGTCAACAGTTCGCCCCCCCGTGCGAGGATGTGGGCTGAGCACGTCAGCTGTTGTTGGTCGTTGACTTATATGGACGAGTCTTGACGTTGGACGTCTCAGGACACCGGCTGTAGTTCTTACGTCCACGTTACGTATTCTATGGTCGGGACCGGGATAGGTATGTATTACTTCGCCTCTGGGCCATACTCCTCGTGGTAGTGATGCGTCGGCTATGATAACTATATAACCTGGGACTGGGTCAGTGAACTCTTTGGTCCCATGGAGCGGTCTTGGAGCAATGGTGGGTAAGGTACGGTTCGGTGGGGTTATCGTAGCCGGAAGATCTTCTTTGCTGGTTTTGTGTCTTTTCTTATGGTACTTGCGCCACGTAGAGTCTTTTATCGTTCTTTTTATTGCAGTGACTCGATTTACCTTTTTTAATTTACTTTTGAAGACTTTGATGCTTTGTAGAAAGCGTGCCGTCGCTCGAAGCAAACGTGTCCAAGACGAGAATCGTAGCGGGTTTGGAATGGGTGGTGCTAGTCTAGAACCTAACAGTGCCGCCTGAAGCTCTAGTCTGGGTATTGAAGAAAGCTTCAAGGGTGTTACTTTAGCTTTCGCCGCTAGAAGCTTAACACTTGGTTGGCTGTTCTCGCAAGTTTTCTAGTACACGGCCGCTGCGGCACTTTCGCTTGCGTCTACGAATGTGTGCAGTTCGCCATCCGTGTGCGAGTCGGTACATCGCGGTATATTTAGAGCTTGTAATGAATTTAAGCTGTCAATCCATTTGATCCAATTTTCGTGAAGTTCTGTGGGTATAGTTTGATCCCATTCTATACCGGTTTTCCATATCATTTGTATGAGTTTCTTTCCCTGTATTAAGAAGGGTGTGGCCAATCCTAGCGGGTCAAAAACTGACATTACGGCGCTAGTAACTTCGCTTTTCGTTGGTGTGCGTATCCCTTTTATTACATTCTCGGGAGTATTTCGCAAGTTCAATGTATAATTGAGTGAGTCGTTTTTTACGTTCCACAGCATACCGAGGGTTTTCTCGATTTGTTCGGTGCTATTTAGGTTGACGTGCTCTTGCTGTTTGTCTCGAAAGCTTTCGGTCACATACGATTCGTTGCTAGCCCATCCTCTTAGTTCAAAACCTCCGGCTTTGTGAATTATGTCTACTTGTTGTGCTGTTGTTCTGGCTTGCTCTTTTGTTGCGAAGCTTTGTAAATAGTCATCCATGTAATGGCACCTTTCTATTGCGAATACTGCCTCAGGGTATTTTTCGATAAAATCGTTTGCGTTTGCGTTCTTTGCGTAGATAGCTGAACATGGTGATGAAGCTACACCAAATATTAGTGACGTCATGCGATATTCTTGCAGTTGTTCGCTGTCTTTCTCTCTCCATAGAAATCGTAGACTGTCTCTGTCTTCTTCTGATATTTGAATCCTAAGGAACATTTCCTTTATATCGGCGGCTACAGCGATTGGGCCTTGTCGGAATCTTATAAGAACGCCAAATAGCGATTGTAGTAAGTCGGGTCCAGTAAGTAGCGCGTCATTTAAACTTTTTCCTTCGGTTCGTTCAGCAGCGTCGAAGACTAGTCTCATTTTCCCTTTTTGTGGGTGTATGACGGCGAAGTGGGGTAAGTACCATGTTCGCAAAGAAGTTGGTTCGGCTAATGCTTTCTCTGCGTAGCCGTTTCGTAACAAGTTTTGTATTTGTTCCGTATATTTTTTTTTTTAATGTCTCGTCTTTTTTCATTCTTTTTTCTATACTCGACAGTCGTTTTATAGCACTCTCTCGGTTTTGACGGCATTGTTTCGTTATCGGTTTTCCATAGTAACCCGCATTCGAATCGGCCCTCCGGTAGACGCTTCGTAGTGTTTTTTAAAATAGCTCTTGATGGCTCTTTCCTCGGGATCGTTGGCAGGTTTTCTTCGGGATATGCCGATTGAGTCTAAGTCGAAGTGACTCTTTATTAAGGCTTCGATGCTATCTTGTGGCTTGCAGGTGATGTGGTTGGAAAACATAACTGGTTTCATGGCGTCCGTTTTAAATCCGTGAAGTATCCATCCGAGCTTCGTAAGCGATCCTACTGGTTGGTTTGCGCTGCCAGTCTTTAGCTCTCGTGTTACGATTAAATGCCAGTTATCTTGTCCGATAAGTAACGAAGGTTGAATTCGTCTGTACGTTAGTCGGTCACTGACCTCAGTCAGGTGTCGACAATCTTCTATGTCTTCGCTTTTCACTTGTTGAGAAGAGAGGTACAGTTCTTGAATTGTGTGTGCGGTTATATTTTCATAGCCTCTTTCTAGTAATCCTTTGATGCGTAAGTTAACTTTCTTAGATTTCTCGGCTTTCATTAGGTGGCCGGTGACGC
Source organism: Lampropteryx suffumata (assembly GCA_948098915.1). Lineage (NCBI taxonomy): Eukaryota > Metazoa > Arthropoda > Insecta > Lepidoptera > Geometridae > Lampropteryx > Lampropteryx suffumata. The sequence goes on from OX402553.1 coordinate 16,017,059, forward strand.
CCTCTATCGTGATTTCTTTCGTTGGTCCGTTTGCACCAATTTTTTCCGCAGTTTTGGTCTAGTAATAATGCCGATGTGATTGACTGATACTATTTGATTGCCGCTTTCCGTTTCAGGTTGTTCTATCTGTGGAACTGGGTCACTGTGCAGTAGTGTATGATGGCGTCTCATACATCCTTCTTTGGTGCAAGGTTTCGCTTTGCAGTTGATGCTACGATGACTGGTCTTAAGACACTTGAAGCAGGCTTTGGTTGTTTTTACGGTTTCCCAGCGTTCTTTAACAGATTGTGCCTCAAATTGGTTGCATTTCTGGAGTTCATGCTCTTTTTTACATAGAGGACATCGCAAATTCATGGCTGCGAAGACTGTCTTTCTTTCCTCTTCGTACTCGGAATCCGATTGGAAGTCGCTTTCTTCATCTTCCGTATCTGAATCGTAACGTATTGTGTGTACTTTGCGAGATGGCGGTCTGGTTTTAAAAGGTTCTTTTTTGATGCGAGGTTTACTATCGTCTTCGAATTTTGAATTGATCCGCGATGGTGTTAAGGAATCTGGAGAGGGATAGCAATATCGGATCACTTTCGTGCGATGATCTATATTCGTGCCACCTGAATCTAATTATCATATTCATTTTGTCTATTATTTTCTCAGATATGTCGTGGGAATATAAATATTCAATTTTGTTCATTTGTTTGATCGTGTTTACACTGTTCGCCACGGCGCTCGCGAATGGTCCGATTCCTTTGATATCATTGTCCATAGGTGGTAATTTCTCTAAGGTCGCCACCTTAGAGAAATTACCACCTATGGATGGATTTCGCTTTTTATCAGGAATGTTGGTCTTCCAAAACGTCGTTCTAAAGCTTGTAAAATTTCCTCAGGGTCTTGGCTTTTGTACATAAGTGATTTCACCGAATCTCTAGCTTGTCTTTTTATGGCTCTTCTTAGCCTAGCTACGTTCTCTATATCGGAAAAGTATGTTGCGGTATCCTTGTAAGTAGCGCGGAAAGAAATCCATTCTCGGGGATTTCCGTCGAAGAAGTGAAGTTCGTTGATGTATTTTGGTGGTGTTTTTGGTGGTTTTGTGCTTTTGATCGCTTCCATGATTGCGGAGGCGAAATCGTCGATGCCGTTTTTCTTGTTTTTTCTTTGTTTGTTGTTGGTTTGTTTGACGGATTCGTCGACCCAGTCGGTGACTACATCTTCGTTGTCGATTTCGCTTAAATCTGAAGTGTCATTGTTTTGATCATCTAGCTGTAGCTAGTGCCAGCTTCGTTTTTGCTAGGGCGGCTTCGACTTCTAACCGTTCTTTCTCTTTTTGTTGAAATTCCAGTTTTGCTTGTCCGCTCTCTTCTTGCTTGAACTCGTAGAGTGTCGTGATCCATCCGTACTACGATTTACCAACGTACCCTCCGACCTATCCTTGGGGTGTCTGCCCCTTCTTGTCTCTGTGCTCATTGTACTAGTTTCCGTACTTGTGGTGTATTCCGATGTATTTGAAGATGTCGTCCTTTCAGATTCTTCAGATTCCGCTTGCGTCTTGGTCTGGCTTCTTGTCTTGCGTTGACTCATCCTCTTCTGAGTGGGGACTTGATTGCAAGCCTTACGGTCCCTACTACCCTAACAGTACCACTTGAGGGCCTCGAAAGGCACAACTAGCAGCGATGGATCGTGCAGGATAGGAAAGGTGGGAACCGCCCGAAAGAGGGTGTTATGCGTGACTAAAGTGCTCGGGTGCGGGGGGAAAGTCCGCACCGTCCGACGTGCCTTCCAGGAGGTCAGTTAGTCCGCACGCACCGTATCGACGCCGGTCGGACTGTTCGGTAATGCAAAGCCTTGAAAAAGGCAAATTACCGGTAGCGTCGTCCGTTTCGCTACTCCGCCTTTACGGCGTTAAACCAAGCACTACCCCGTGTTGACACCGTTAGGGGGCGGTAGTGTGGCCACGATATAATCGTGTAAGAAACAAGACCGTTTGTCGTATTTCTCTTCAGGGAGCTCCGCCTCTTCTGTGATGTTCTGTTTATTTGCAAATTTTCGGATTTATTGCATTTAATTTTTGTTAACACATTTGACAGAAGAACAAACAAGATTCTTATAAAAATAGCAGCTGATCTCAACGAAAAGACAAAAATTTACTTTCTTCTCAGAGGCATCACAATGTAGGCAACTTTTATGTTTTTGTTGCGTGAACTAAAACGATACTTCACTTTTGGGGTCACGCTCAGAGTTCAATAAACAGCTGATTTTAGGGACGTTACCATTTGTAGTAAGTGCAGTTTTGAAGCAAACTTTGCTGCTCATTTCTTCAATGAAAAACATTGAAATTATAAAAGAGGTAAAACATATGTTGTTCACGTAACTATCGAGAATCGGCCCACCTCGGCATAACATACTAGTTCCGGGGCACCCAGTATAAATGCAAAGTAAAATGTCTTAAATGGCTTTTATGTAAATCGTATGGCGATTCTGAAGACCTCATTAAATACATAGTATAATAAATATATAACTGCTGTAATATAATTCACAAACACACACACATACTAACACTCACACACACACTCACCTACACTTTGAATCACCCTACAATCTCCTGTTGCCAAATGTTCCTAATGACATCAAGCTCTTAACAGCCTTATGTCATTAAGTCACAACACATCCCACATACCCCAATAACTCACATATACCTTACCATTTCTCACACTCATACTCTACAACTTCTCTTATTCATTTAAATATCGAGTATGTCACTTTTTGTTTGTATTCTGGAATTTCGAGTGTACCACGGAGGAGGGCGTTGATGTGCGTAACACAGTATAATTTATACTACCACGGGCATCACCGTTTTTCATTATGTTTTAGATTAATATTGTTTGTGGTGCCAAATAAAGATTTATTATTATTAAAAAAATATCTAGATGAATCGAAACGGAGTCGGTGCTTCTATCGACAAAATAATACGTGAGTAAAAGATCGTGTTTCTCAAATGTATGGTACAACTCCCGATTTTTTTAAAATTTAAATATTCTACTTCTATAGACATACCTACCATGCGGCAGTAGGTAGTGCTAATAGTAGGAGGTAAGTCAAAGTATTGTAACCTAATAACGATAACTATAATTTGACTTACCTCCTAAAGCGTAACATAACTCGCTTCAAATGTTTCAGTTTATGTTTGTCGTTTCGTTGCCACAAGCAATGTCTTGTAGCAACGAAACTCCATGAAATGCTCCATGTAATGCTCCATACTCCATGTAATGCTCTACAAGCGCGGATCCACCGTTGTGAGCACGATGGGCATGCCCACAACCCTAATAGATTTGTGACTTCACACTTTTTTTGATGATATTATATCTAATAAAAAAAACAATGAATCGTGCATGATTCGTAACGCAGCAAAAAAAGTTATTAAAATATTTTTACTACATTTTCTTACAAATACTGGCAAATTAGTAACTCTCCTCTTCTACTCTTCGCAGTGTAAAATATTGGTTGCATGCCTAAATGGCATAGGAAAGTATATCCTGGCTAGCTCTCCTAAATATACCCACACACAGATGTGAATCTGAATATCGATAATATTATCAACGTTTTCGTGAAAAAGATATGTAAGCTTGAATTTGTAATTTAAGTACTTAATCAAATTATTGAATGTAAAATGTATACTAGCGTTTAATTTAATTTGATATTCTTTGAAGTTGTAAGAAGTTCTCCAAAGTTGATTCAGAGTCTATTTATGAGACACAGTGATGTGCAAACAAATACACATTTACTGTAGATACTGTACAAAATCTTGGTCAGGGCGTCATAATTATATGTACCTATTTCGTAAACATTTCCTTTGTGGGAATGCACTACATTTTGTCAAAAAAAATTCGGGAATGCATGATTTGTTCATGGTTCCAAATATATTTTTTTTATTTCATTTTTAGGGTTCCGTACCTCGAAACGAAAAAACGGAACCCTTATAGGATTACTTTGTTGTCCGTCCGTCTGTCTATCTGTCAAGACCCGTTTTCTCAGGAACGCGTGTGGGTTGAAAATCAAGCTGAAATTTATATCAAATACTTAGGTCTACTGTCCCTTAAAGCTGTGAAAAAAACAAACTTCTAAGCCAATGCAATCAAAAGATACAGCCATTTATACCGCAAATTTTCGACACTCGCAAGGGAATCAAAACCAACAGGGTACTTCCCGTGAACTCAGAATCTTGAAATTTGGTACGAAGCAACGTCTTATAGCACAGATTAAGGAAAAATTGCGAAAACCGTAAATTTTTAGTTACATCATCCAACTATGACTCGATTGTCGTAATTGGTGAACTTTCACTTATATACCTACAAGTTTGTACGGAATCCTCGGTGCGCGAGTCCGACTCGCACTTGGCCGGTTTTTTGTTCTTAGATTAGCACAACTGTTTGAAATTTTGGCGCGGAGTTTGAGTTGCATCTGTTATTTAGATTAAATACAGTGCTGTTTTTAGTTAGATAATATCTAGTGTGTATTGCGAATTTAGTAATGGACAAAAACAATGAACTGTCTTAAATTTTGCATTGCCAATAGAACTTCGGAGTCCCTAAAAACGTTACAGAAGGCTTACGGTAGATCGACGATCGATTATCAAAATCGAGGGTATCGAGTCGTACAAAGCGTTCAAAAACGGTCAAAATGAGATGGAAGATTTGCCTCGCTCAGATAGGCCATCAACATCTTCAACTGAAGTTAACATCGCAAGAGTGAAGAAAATAGTGACTGAAAATCCTCATTTAAGTTTAAGTTAAATATATAGATAGAATTTTCTGTCTCACGAGTAGATCCGTACCATTTAAAATAATCACTTGGGTATGAAACATGTTGCAGCTCAGTTAGTCCGAAAAGACTTGAATTTTCTCCAAAAACTCAATCTCATACGAGTCGCTGAGGACATGCTAGAACGAGTCAATTCTTACCCAACATTCATGAAACGCATTGATACTAGTGACGAGACGTGGGTTTACGAGTTTGACTTGTAAACTAGTCAACAAGCTTCGGAGTGGCGCCTTCCAACTGAACCGAAACCAAAAAACCAAGCCAATGTCGATCAAAAGTCAAAGTCATGTTGACTGTTTTCTTTGACTATCGCGGTGTTGTGCACTCGGAAATCTTGCGGGTAGGTCAACGGTAAATAGAGAATATTATTTGAGCGTTATGCGGCGTTAAAGATAGCAAATTCGACGAAAAAGGCCAGATTCGTGGAAAGAAAATTCTTGGATTTCTACTACGATAATGCGCCTTCGCACAAGGCCATCATTGTGAACGAATTTTTGACCTAAAACTCAACAAATACCATCGAGCAACCACATTAGTCACTAGATATGGCTCTAGCTGACTTCTTTCTTTTTCCTAAACTCAAATTACCACTTCATGGTACCCGTTTTCATTCGGTAGAAGACATAAATGAGAATTCACAGCAAGAACTGAACTCGATTCCGGAAAAAGCGTTTAAAAAATGTTTTCATGATTGGATTATTCGTTGGCGTAAGTGCATCGTTTCTGAAGGAGCATACTTTAAAAGCGCATACTGAGCATACTTAAAAAATAAAATAAATTTGGATGACTAACTAAAATTTTGTGTATTATTGATCGTTTCCCGGCACTTTCTTGACAGAGTAGTATATCGATCATGAGGGATTAAATACTCCGACTCGCACTTGGCGGATTTTTGGATGGCTGTGCCCACAACCTTTTTAGAGGTCTGGATCCGCGCCTGATGCTCTACTTATACAAGTAAGCATTAGGCATACCTACTTATATAAGTAGGCATTTACCTACAAGTATTCTTCGTTTGTAATTTCATGAAGCTCATAGCTCTGCTAATTTAATATTTTTTACTCGTTTTATTGCTGCGTAATCTGCAGTAGTCTACGGAATTTTGATGAATAAATTGGACAATTTAATTATATGTGTATTATGGTGCAATGTTATTTGAACCTCATCGTTCAAATCCCAAGAAAATTCTAGGCGGCCATTCCGCGATGACGTTTAGAATTGACAATTGACCATCGATTAAGACTTTATTAACCAACAAATTGACTATAACCAAATATAAATTGACACAAAATTGACATTATTACATGTCACATGTGCCACATGCTATTAACAAAGAAGTAGAAGGCATTTACAAAACACTGTAATCTACTTATCAAACACAAAACCTATCAAAATTCGCCATCAAGCATCTATTAGTATAGTATCGATGTCGAAAACAACACCCACATTAGTATTTCGGGAATTCGTAGTAATTTGCCGAATGCTTGGTCATTTCCTTAATGGCTGAATGGATTGCTGGAACATTAGTTTCCCGGTTTACCTACCGACTGTAACTACTACCATGACTCGCATAGGCACTTGAGTGTTTTTAGATCTCAACTTTTATGTCTAAATAAGGAGTAGGTACCTAATTCAAACCCTATTTTAAAACCAACAAGAGACAATGCTGAAGATTCTGTGGTTTTGAAAGTCTAGTTAAAATTTGTACACAAACGACCTTATTTTGCCTAATCCAAAGTCCAAATTCTAATATTTGGTTCCATTATTTAATTAATTTTCATAGAATTTTCAGCAATCAACACGAAATTGCGTAGCGTCTAAATTAAGGAAAACACGTCAAATACACTTCATTTTAGTAAATTTTAGTTTAAAATTTATAAATTCTAATTCAGACTTTGTTGTTAATAAAATAGGTACCGTTCATATTTTACTATATTTTAGTTAGTTAACACAAGCAAAAAAGAAACAACAGAATCACTTCATAGTATAAAACAAAATCGCTTTCCGCTGTCTGTCTGCCCCTATGTCTTCACTTGAGTCTCTTCAAGTCAAGAGTGAATAGGTATCTTCTAGACCTGCCGACGATGTGGCCGACGACGGGGCACGCTCGCTTAACATCAGGCGAGTTCGTGGTCAAACGTAGGTCTATATATGTTAAAAAAAAAGTATGCTTTGATCTTTAAAACTACGCAATGGATTTTAATAAGGTTTAATAGATAAAGTGACTCAAGAGGAAGGTTTATATGTATAATACATGCATAATATAGTAGAGAACCGCTGATAATTTTAGAGGTTAGCGTATATTGGTTCAACGTATTAGAACTACTGAGCTACAGCAACGCGTGGCCAGGTCAGCTAGTGAATAATTAAATAAGAAACTATACTAAGTAGTGCATACATACTCCTATCGTATTAGTCAGTGGTCAACTCAGCTGACGGAGATAGGCCGCCTGAAAACCTCCGTCAGGCGTAACAATATTTTTAAAGTCGAGACCTAACGGTCAAAGGATTCGGCTTAAAGGATTCTTCGTTTGTCATTTCATGAAATAGCATAGCAATTGAATTATTTTTTCGCCAGCGCAGTGCGTGGCGTACGTAGATTTATTTAATGTAGGTAGATTTCGTTTTTGTTTTTGTTTTGAAGCTACTTGCTACTTTCCAGGTAATGTTACTTGCGAGTGGGTACATTAGGTACCTACGTATCTATACATAGAATGTTATTATTCCAAGTAAGTAGGACCTCGAAATAGTTAATTACCTATATTTTATGTAAATTAGATTATCTTACTTTCTTATATTTTGCTTTGTTTTTATTTTAGTTTTGTATCATGGTAGTAATTTCAAAATTTAACTAGTACTAATTAATAGGTATCTAGATTAGTAGGAAGTACTTACCTAGATACCTATTAAGTAGTACGGTACATTTACCTATGTGATTATATTGTTTAGCACGCAGGAACCTTTTTTTAATTTGTATTTATGTATAATCCGATAATACATATTGTTCATCAGATTAAGTAATATGTATCCAGTTGCTGTAACACAGGTTTACCTAGCACAGCTGCTAATGAACGTGTGTAACTAGTAATAATTAGATTTAACAAATTTATTGTATTTTTTAACAAGTACGTACTTACGTATTTAGTTAGTTTACATTTTTCACTGTTTTTCTTGTTGGATGCTAAATAAATATTAATATTATTATTATTATTTCTCGTTCTATTGCATATTTTATTTGGTAATCTTACCGGTTTTTTAATCAATAAATTGTGACTTCATAGAACATGTATGGACAATTGCATGTTTTGTGTATTATGGTGCAATGTGATTTGAGAAAGTTCTAGACGGCCATTTCGCGTTGACGTTTAGAATAGACAAATCAAAATTCCGCTAAGATTCCTAAATAAAACATGCAAAATCACGAGAAAAAATCATTTATTTAGTGCTATGAAATGACAAACAAAGAAACCATGGATAGATTTATGGCTGGCTTAACCCTTTACGTCTCACGTCTCAAAACTGACATGGGAATAGAACAAATCGAATAGTTAATCAAGATTGCTCTCGCTAGTGCCTGGCGCAATAATACGCAAATGTGGCGGGCGCAGGCGGCAATTGGTCCATTGTCAATATTGGACGACCCGTATCCGTTTACAATCGAGTAGCCATACGGACAACTTTCAGTAACTATCGACAGCCAACTAAATAATTATATATAGCTCAGAGACTTAGTAAGCTGAAGTGGCAGTGGGCTGGCCATATCTGCAGAAGAACCGATAACCGTTGGGGTAAACGAGTTCTTGAGTAGAGACCGCGGCTCGGCAAATGTAGTGTAGGACGCCCTCCGGCAAGTTGGAGTGACGATCTGCGAAAGGCTGCCGGCAGAAGCTGGATGCGTCGAACTGAAGACAGGGCGCAATGGCGCTCATTAGGGGAGGCCTATGTCCAGCAGTGGACTGCTATGGGCTGATGATGATGATGATGATGAACTAAATAATAAATAATAATGCCGGATATTTCACACAGCATCATCTAGGTCCAAAGTAATAGAGCTTGTGTTATGAGTACCACATGACTGATATACTGTTTATATACTTTTTTATATTTTATTTTATTTTATTACATACATAATCTACACCATCTACACTAATATTATAAAGAGGAAAGATCTGTATTTTGTATGTAACGAACTTAAAAACTACTGGACCGATTTGAAAAATTATTTTACCGTTGAAAAGCTACACTATCCCCGGGTGACATAGACTACTTTTTATCGCGGGAAAAAAAAAAAATCTTCAACGCAGGCAAAGCCGCGGACAGCTAGTATAAAGATTTGTCCCGTGACCTTTTGCTTCTCAGCTAGGCCATGGCCCACAGAGGTTGTCTAACTAACTTTATTGGGTTAGCGAGACATGTCACTATGGGATCTGGGATGTCAATATGGGAACAAATATATATATATATATATATATATATATATATAGATGGTTTATATGAATAAGACCATCTTGTCCCAAACTAAACACAGCTTGTACTATGGAGACCAGATAACTGATTAAACACTTATAATAACGTAGCCTTCGTCTGTACAAGAATTCAGAATATACCGATCAATTTGTCATACAAAAATTAAGTAACGAATGATATTAATCTTAGAGTAATTACCTATCCAAATATATATATATATGGTATAAGGTAGCCGAGGTCTATAAGGCTCACCTAACTTGAAAGTTTTCATGACTAATGAGATAAAAACCGAGTATTGTTTAAGCTTAATTCCTCAAATTTTAATGTTTATTAAAAAAAGATCCGTACAATTCATTAAGGCGGCAATTATGTTATGGCATATATAATTATGGCAACAATTATGTGATGTATGTGCAAAAGAATGTGATTAAATAAGTTAGGTAGATACTTAGCTTCCTTTTAGTTAAGAGTAATGGCCTTATTACCCTGTCTGTTTCGCTAGGCTTTATTAGGCCTAAGGTAAATTCAGGATGAAACCCAAATACTTCAAAAACTACAGGTATTTAGGTACTAAAAGCATTGAAATCACACTAAGCTTGATCTAACATACAATATGAATAAGTTATACATGAACTAAGGTATCTAGTAAAAAGACAGAAACTTACAGTTTTCTGCATTCAAAATTTATAAAACTAAAACCTAAACTGAGCAAAAAAAATTGAAAATTTAGGATTGTCATTTAAAGAAAGACCAAAAATAATGTAGGTAAAATATTGACTTTTATGTAGGTAATGCATCATCTAATATTAATTACCTACGTAAATATTGTAGTCCATTAAAAAGGTCCAAAAAAAAAGGTTATTTCAGGAAGGTTATTTTCCAAAAATATTCATTGCTTCGTGACAAAGTGTTCTAATAACCCACTTTTCAAGTAAATTCAGTGTATTAACACCTTATTTTAACAATACAAATGCGTGAAAAATAGGAACAAAACAGCAGAAAAAAAAGATTAATAATGTACAGAGAAAAAGTAAATATCAATCTTACTAAATAATTACGTTTTAAAAACTAAAAAGAAACCGACTTCATTGAATGAAAATTGAGCCTATAGTACATTTTTAGTGGAAAGTTGATGTATTTTGTATATATGTATATAATATGGGTAGGCCAAATAAACGCAACGCTCCAATGAGACAGCGAGGTATGAAGGTACATGAAAACATCATCGATGTATACAATTTTTAGATTTTAGTATATTTTTCAGCTCGACCGATTTTGATAAAATTTATATGGAACCACCTGTAAAGTATACCCTTTCAAACAAAAAAATAATTTTCCAAATCGGTTCAGCCGTTTTCGAGTAATCGGTGAACATACATAAAAAAATAAAGATTCCGACGAATTGAGAACCTCCTCCTTTTTGATAAAGTCGGTTAAAACAATCTAACAGTTAAAGGAATACTCAATTGTTGCTCAATATTTAATCGCCCGTGCACCAACACCACAATCGTGAATCTACACGACCGACGGGATTTGACGAATCCAATATTGACCTTGTTCTTTTGTTGGGTCAATCCAGTCTAATAAGGATTGGGTAACTCGACCCGCTGTTGTCTGCAAGCTTTGGGTTAAGATTGGCTAAACTATTGTGTGGGGATCTTGTCGGAAATATATTAAAATACCTTAACGCTCTCGACTTTATGTTGGTCGATTCCCAACTTTTTATATAAAGGCTGATGGTACCTGGGCAGCAAGGTAAGTACTTTACAAAATAAATAACGAGGAAAGGGACGCACCTACATAGGTAGGTCTAGGTACTCTTAGAATATAAAACAGTCAAAAATTATACCTAATAAGTAAAATTAAAATAATACTCCTAACGAAGGAGCCAATTTTTAATCAATGAGGCATCTGGAAGGTCACCGTTCTTTATTTAAAAACTCGAAGCCCGAGTCTCCAAGGATTTATGACATCAATTTGGGAGAAATCTCTTTTGTGTCGTTGTTTCGTGTCGTTCGGTCGGGTGTCGCGTCGGTCGCCGCGCCTTGTATTCGTGAATCATAAAATATACATGTAGCTACATTTGAGTCAAACGCCTACCTACTTATTGACCTTTTTTGATGGTCTTATGTACATTGGCCACCAATATTTAAATAATTTAATAACTGGACTGGGCTGTACTTAATTAATATGGCATTTATACCAGAAATTATGGTTGTAGGTTACGGTAATAGTTCCAAGCTACAACTCCATGTTCCAACCGTATATCGTCCGGAGACTTAAATAATTATTATTAGACGCTCATATCGTCGGTTTTTCAGGAGAGCGAAAACAAAGTTTAAGTCGCTGCTGTAAATCAGATGTTATAGGTAGATAGGTTTTTAAATTTTGACAATATATTAGCTTTAGGTAAATGTCTATAAGGTAGTATTTATCAAATTGCTAGAATATGAATAATATCGAAGTTATCGCAGATTGGCGAGTTTATCATGGTTAGTTTTAATAGGTAGATTTTTAGATGTACTAGGGTAAAATATCCAATGTGGTAATTAGACGAGTATGCTGTGGTGTAACACATCAAGAAAATGCATTTATTAATAGTAAACAAGCCAAAATGTAGAAGGTACAAACAAATTATACTGTCATCTTTTGCTAATGTAGGCTAATGGAATTTATTGATGGGGATAAGATAAAAACAAAAACACGTAAACTATATTACATAATTTTTTTTTTCCTTGTACCTACTTTATAAAACCTATAAAACCATAAAATAACCAGCCGGTAACTTTCATTTATTTTATTTATAACCCTATACAAAAGTCTACACAGAAAGTATAAATATTTCAAAACAAAACAACAGGATTTTTAAAACTCTGCTCAGATTTACAAATATCGAGACTGTTTTTACGATGAGCTTTCTTGTTTGGAAGCTGTACGTGACGCTCTTCTAGAGCGTGATGTTGGAGAGGAGAGTTCAAATGAGTAGACAGTTATTTGATTTTTAACACCATATATTATTTTCTCTAAGCTACTTATAAAAAATAATTAATAACAGGCAATCACAGAATAGGTAGGTTTCCTAAAAATATCTAAAAATATTTATTCCTAAAAATGTTGGTCCCAATTTTATAACATAAACTAACTCTGATCGTAAGTGTCATAGTTTTATTAATAAATAAAATAAATGAAAGTTACCGGCTGTTGATTTTATGGTTTTATAGGTTTTATAAAGTACAAGGGAAAAAAAAGATGTAATATAGTTTAAGTGTTTTTTTATATAAGTGGTAACTTAAGCTAGTAGGTAAATGCACAATAATGCACTTAAATCAGCCGAACTACTTATTAAACGATGATAAACTAGTAAAACTACTATTTTGACTAGTCAATACACATTAATGCACATTAAGTAGGAACCTAGATATACCCAAACGACTACTTTAGCATAAAACTTTTTAGCATAAAAAATTGAGCAAGGTAGATTAGCCAAACTGCCACATAAATAGTTGACTTATGTGGTTAAATGTGCTTTTGTAGGATTCTGCCTTGGTAAACTGAACAATCGGGCACATAGAACAGTTGACAATTGCAACAAGTGGATTCTGTGCAGATAGCTGAAAAAGAAACTGGTGATAGATTGGTCATTTTTAATGCTACAGATATGACATTTAATGACATTGTGCTTTTGGCCTAACCATTACTATGCCCATCAATAAGTGAAAAACGCCAAAAAAGCAGTTTGGCGAGTTAACCACTTGACCGACGATCATTTAAGTATATACACTTGTTGCTTCGACTAGACTAACGTTGGTCGAAACAAGTCTGCAGAGCAGAGTGTTTTGTCTTCGGGGTGCGTCAAGTGAGTCAAGTGTTCCTGAGGATGCCTCGTGGAGGGGCGAAACACGTGTCGAATTTCTTTTGGAGGTAACTCTTTAGGAATAGACTGGCGGAATTAGTACTAAATATTTGTAAATCTATTTAATGTTTTATAATGAATTTCCGCAAAGTCACGCCTGAATCAATTATCCGTATAAAACATGCATAATATAGTAGAGAAACACTGATAATTTTAGAGGTTTCTAATGTGATGTCGTAAATAAACACATTTTTTTTGCGCTTACATTGCAAACACTGGCTGAACCCTACGAGATAGATCAAAATAATGTACTACTGTATTGCACACCTTAAAAAGGTCTACACAAAAGTCCGCAATGGTATATGTCTATTTCTTAGATACCGTTGTATATAATGACATTCTGTGGTATATTTAGTATCACCATTGCACCCGTGCAAAGCCGGGGCGGGTCGCTAGTAATAAATAAATAAATCATTTTGAAATTTGAACTTTCTAGTTATTTATTTTTACCTTATAGTCTGTGATTGCTGCGAGCATTAAAGTGGGCCATTCACTGTCATTATGCTCTGTGGCTATAAACCAGAGACAAACAAATGCCAGTGTCGGAATGACAGCTGACTGACGCAGCTGACGATCGTACGTCATCCCATCCATCAAGCAAGTCTTAGCAAGTCAACATTGCAATATGGCCGACCGCTTCCATGGGACTGTTCGCGGAAATTCGTATCAATTTTGCGGCAAAAGTAAATAGTTTTCACAATCTAAATAGTCTTACATTATAATGTAAGTGTATGTGCCTAATGAAGGCTTTACGGTAAGCAATTAATACAGAAGATTTATTATTCGGTAACATCCTTGACATGTTATGAGAAAGTTGAGAAGTGGCCTCCGTATTTTGCGTCTAATGTCTTTTTCATGGAATTAATTACAGGTATACTGAAGATGCCAGTTAACTCTGTATCGGATAATAAAAAAGGTGTCGAGAAACCCAGGTTTTCGCTGTCACTTAATAGAAAGAATGCAACTTTAGTGAGCAACGAAAATCGGAGACCCTTTGAAACTTCTAAGGATAATACAGAGCATTCCAAACCCTGTGCCAGCAAGAACAAGGAGAACAGGCCAGTGAAACGTGCTCGAAACGGAATATACTCAAACACTTTAAACGCTGCTAAGAGATTGAAGCCTCTAACAGAGGCAGCTAAACTTTCAGGTGAGATTGTGTAACATTTATTTATCTACTGTTTTCTGAACGTCCGGCGTCGCTTCCGGTAATTGTTTGAAATAATTCTGTTATATAATTGTTCAGTAGAAATATCTAAGAGTTTAGTAGAGACATACTGATAAATATAGTTTGTTATTTACACTTAAATCTTCCTAAACAGCAAATAGGTATGTAGTATAAAAGCTCTATGGTGTTAGAGGTAGGCAAGGATGTGCTTAGCTCAAGCTAAAGTACCTGTAACATTAACATTTTAGATTGTGCAAACATGGCAATATCATTTTTAGTGCCTTTACTACCAACCTTATACATCCTTGAAGACCTAAGTCTGAGCTGTCTTCCAAGCCTGGGGATTAGTTTTGAGCATAATTTAATTTAATCTATTATAGATTGGGAAGTGGAAAGGGAGTTGGTAGTTCTGGATCCTAAACCACCGCTGGCCATGTTGAATGGCCACCATCCATCACCAGGTGACAGTCAGTATGGATCTACAGCTTCAGTTGTGTCTCGGAAAACACCTATCGCCACTCTCTCTAACTTGGGAAACACTTGCTTCCTCAACAGTGTTTTGTATACATTACGGTGAGTGTTGTGTTGATGGTTGTGTCACTAGTCACTATACCTGACTTTTGAAATATAACATCTTTATTGCCTTGAAGAAAGTTCACCATCTTAGAGGTGCTGATACTCTTAAAGAGTAGTCACTGTTTTACTCTTGAAGATGGAGTGCTGTATATATACTATCAAGTATATATGTATATAAATATAAAATCCTTGACACAAAATCAAATCAAATCAAATCAACAAATCAACTACAATCTATGCATTGCGAATGTTCTTATTTAGATTAGATAAATCTTTAGATTTTAACTTTGAAAACAATAATGGTCAAATCAAGCCAAAAAAAAACTCATTGTTGTAATTTGACAACCAGAGTGTATCTGTGATGGAAAATCTATCCAGGAAGCGCACAGACATTGTACTATGTCCTAAAGGTTTTCACAGTTTCAAATAGTGTTAAATGTAACAATTTTGACTGTAGACCACAAAATAAGGAATCTCTATGCACCTACTGTCTTCAGATTCGCACCCCGTTTTCTCCACAACCTGCATCACCTAGTATCAGACTTGGCCAGTGTAGAACAGAAGTTGGGCAGCATCAGGTTAAAGAGTTCCTCATTGGGTCGCAGTGCAGCCGGGCTAGCATCTTCAGGAGCTAGGTCCTGGAGCAGTAAGGATCTGCTATCACTCGGTCAGGCTGATACCAGTGGGAAGAGTAAAATACAGGTAATGCCAAGTTAATACTACCTTGGTGGCATGAGGGGTTATAATCCAACTGAAGTGCAAATGAGTTTGATTCCCACAGTGGGATTATGTTTACATGATCCTTAAACATTATGTTGTGGTACCATGTTGTAAGTCATATTAGATTATACTCTTCAAGATTTGAGATGTGTTTAGAATATTAAAAATTAATTTTAGTAAGTAAAAGATATACGCCATTTGAGTTAATTACAAAAACTAGCTTTATTTCAAGTATCCGCAAGGTACAATAATAATTACATAAATTAATAATACTAATTAATAAATAATAAAATAAAATAAATAAATAATCAGCTGTCAAATACATAACATATCTCCCTTTTATAAATTGGTACAAACTAAAGATCATTAAATATTATAAATCTAAACAATAAACCATTTCAGAACTTAATTTAACAATCTGCGTTTATGAAGAATAACATATTTAATCAGAGCAATTAGGCATGCCAATTATGTCAGGCCACATCTCTGGTGGTGGTATATCAATCAGCGGCTCATCAGATGTCTATGAGTCTGAATCCACCACCGCTCTGTGTTCTGTCAATCTAGACTCAGCCCGTACTGTTCTTGCCAGCATCTGGTCAGCATGGCGACGATATAACTCTCCATCTTCCGTCCTCTCCCTAGATGCACTAGGTCCTTCCATCATCTCTACTGTGGCTCTCCGCCACTTCTCTCCAGATCCATACATGTGGATGAGCACGGGTTCATCCACTACAAAGGTTCTGTTTGGCGCGCGCTGCGCCGCCGCCTCCAGCTGTAGGTCGCCGCGGCTCGGGGCGGAGTCAGGGTGGAGTGAGGACATTAGCGTTCTGTACTTTCGGCCGTTGAGCATCTCCGCTGGAGTTTTGTTTGTACTGCTGTTTGGTACTGTTCGCATATAATACAGAACTTTGCTCATCATTTCACTCCACAGCAAATTCAAATTTTCCATTTTCCTAATTTAATTTTTAAAAGACTGTATCGCTCTCTCAATCTGACCGTTGGTCGCCGGGTGGTATGGTGGGGCAAACAGGTGTTTTATTCTATTCTGCTTCAAGAAGTTATTAAATTCTTTAGAAGTAAATGCTCTGCCATTGTTTGATACTACCACAGCCGGCAAGCCTTGTGAAGCAAAAATTCCTCGCATTACCGTTATTACAGCTCCACTAATCATAGTGTTAACGATCTCTTCAGCTCTGCTTCCATCCATTACTGTGGCTGTCAATCAACACAAATTTTTTTTTCCCATGGAATGGTCCTGCATGGAAGTCTATATGCACTCGATGCCAAGGTTCTTCAGACATCACCCAAGTCTGTGGATCTCTTGGAGGACTATTTCTTACTAGCTGACACTGCTCACAACTAGCCACCATTTGCTCAATTTGTTTATCCATCTGGACCCACCACACATAGCCTCTTGCATATGCCTTTGTTTGGACTATACCCGCATGAGGGGCATGTAAAATTTTTAATACCCTGTTTTTGTAACTTGGCAGGTATTATGACTCTGTTACTCCATAATAAACAGTCTTTAGTATGAGAAAGTGCCTCCCTTCTCGTCCAAAACGGCTGCAAGGCTGGGTCTGTGTTCTTACTTGGCCAACCATGCAAAACATGGTAATATACTTTCTGGAGCAAAACATCCAGCAGCATCCATCCATCCAGATCCAGCAGACAGTGCAGTCCACCTGCTCAATGCATCCACATTACCAATTGATTTCCCAGGTCTGTGCTTGATTGTATACTCATAGCAACCTAACTTCAAGACCATCGTAGCATTCTTGGTGAGATCTGATCAGGTATAAGCTTGGATAAGCCAACCAATGGCTTATGGTCAGTAATAATAGTAAATCTGCGACCCAATAAAAAATCATGAAATTTTAACAGTCCAAACATGATAGCCAAAGCTTCCTTATCAATCTGACCATTCCGCCTCTCATGTGCCTGTAATGTACGCGAGGCCATCATAATTGGTCTCTCTGATCTATCATCCATGACGTCTACTATGATAGCGCCCACTCCGTATTCTGATGAGTCGCAAATGAGCAGTTACTCTCTGTGCAAGTCGTATCCCACCAATGTTAAATCCGACGATAATAAGAGATTAGCATTTTCAAACGCCTTTTGTTCGCGTTCACTCCACATCCATGGCGTCTTCGCCTCCAGCAATCGATACAAGGGTTCCAGTACAGTAGCTTTATCTAGTAAAAACTTTTGATAAAAGTTATACAATCTAAGGAAAGCTCTCAATGTTTCCTTATTTGTTGGTGCTGGTTTTTCCTGTATCTCTTTAACTTTTGCGGGTGCTGCTTTTGCGGGTGCTGGATGAAGTCCCTCGCTATCAATCATGTGCCCCAAAAACGTAATGTTATTGGCGGCAAAAATGCATTTCTTGCTATTCAAACGAAAACCCATCTCATTCAGTTTCCCCATCACTCGACGCAGCCTCTGATTATGCTGTTCAAGAGTCGCGCCCGTCATCGCCACGTCGTCTAGTAGACATGCCACGCCATCCATGCCTGCCAGGGCGGATGACATTACCCTTTGAAAAATACATGGTGCCGCATTAACACCAAATGCAAGGCGATAAATTTTCATAAGGCCATTAGGTGTATTTAGCGTTAACAACTTAGCTGTCTCCTCATCAACCTTCAATTGAGTGTAGGCTTGCTTCAAATCTCTCAACGGAGTAGCCCACTCTGAGTGTCTAACTGGGGTAAGTACCCCTGTTGCTACCAGCCGATTAAGTTCTTCATTCCACTTTCAGCTTTATTGGAAACGGCACTGAACGAGCATTCAGATACCGTGGTCTTGCATCCGGACGTAGGTGAAGTTTAACTTCCGGGCTCTTATATGCACCTAAATCTTTGTTAAATAGATCCGGAAATTTATTTATAAACGGTACCAAATCTTCATTCGTCCAATTCAAGCCAGTCATTTGTAGATCTAATAACTCAAACCAGTTGCGACCTAATAGGCTAGGTCCGTCCCCAGACACAACCACGAGTTCACATTGAGCCTCTTTCTCGCCCAAGACCACACGCACGTTCGCCACTCCTACTACTTTTAGAGAGTCTTTGGTCCATGGGACTAGCTTCACGGGAGTACCATGTTAGTGGAGGTGGAGTTGACCACAACTTTTTAAAAGTATTTTCCGATATGATACTGCGAGACGCACCAGAGTCCACTTCCATCGTCAAATTTGCACCATCCAGAATTACATTAGCTTTTATTGGAGGTCGATAACCATCCGAGCACACATAGACACCCATCATGTCTTCACCTCCAGACGATACCGACGGCTCTTCGTTGTCTTCCACCTGGTATACTTTTGTTTTCACATCACAGGCTTTGGCGATGTGCCCGTACTTCTGGCATTTATAACACTTCGCCTTCACAAACGTACAACGTTTACCCGCCTTGTGTATCCGTATACAATGTTTGCATTCATTGGACTTTATTCTACCAATATCCATTCCCTCGGTTGTGTGAGCCGAACTGGGCTGGATTCGAGTCGCCTCTTGACTTCGCCCGGGGTACAGGTCCTCAAATGTCGCCTGGTGGTTGAGGCAAATCTGCAAAGCTGTCTCGTACAGCAAGCCTTTGGATTTCAACAATTCCCGACGTAAGCTTTCGTCACGCACCCCTAAAACAAGTCTGTCCCGTAATTGGCGTTTAATGTCCGTAAAATTGCACTTCGCACATAATGCACTTGTCGCGGACACAAAGTCTTGCACACTTTCCTTCTCTAATTGTACGCGTTTATGAAATTTGCCCGCTTGTAAAATTTTATTAACCTCTGGTCCATAAAACTTGTCCAAAACTGATATGTCATTAAACGACACTACACTACAAGGGACGCAATTAAAGCGTACGTGTCCTTTCCACACTGTGACAAAAACAATGATCGCGATTTCTCATCGTCTTTTGTCTCGCGCCAAGAACAAGTCCCGCAGTGTCGAAAGCACACAGTAACTGCTCCTTTTAATCACACCACACATCAGTTTTAGCGTTAAATTGTCCCGGCAACACAATATTCGTCATATTGAATGCCATTTTGATACAATTGCGAATTATTTACCGCAGTCGCCAATAAAAGATATAAGTACGCCATTCGAGTTCATTACAAAAACTAGCTTTATTTCAAGTACCCTCAAGTTACAATAATCAGCTGTCAAATACATAATAGTAAGAAATAAATTAAATTCTAAATAATTAATAACTAATTCTGGACAATTCACACATATTCACAAGTAACCAGAGCTTATGTTATGGGACCATGTAACTGATATACTAATTATTATATACATAGAAAAGTACTCAGAACCGGGTCAAATATTTGCAGACGGGAGTCTTTGTCGACTGTGCCACATGGGTCTTTATTGTTTTATCTAGCAGACGGGATAAATGAAAATAAACAGTATAATAATAATAATAATAATAATACCGGACATTTCACACAGCATCATCTGGCCCCAAAGTAAGCAGAGCTTGTGTTATGGGTACCACATGACTGATATACTACTTATATACTTTTTTTTTTTTAAATACATACATATTATACATAGAAACACCCAGACCCGAGACAAATACTTGCAGATCATACAAACATTTGTCCCGCGGCGGGAATCGAACCCGCAACCTTTTGCGTCTCAGCCGGACCTAAGCCCACTGCGCCACAGAGGTCGTCAAAGTATGATTGATTATATAGGGATTTTAACTTCAGGCTATCTCAAATATCTATGTAGCTAGATCTGAAATGTCTACTGAGCCGGGAATTAGATACAATCATGAACATGTAGGTTTTTGCTTTTATCTTTTAGAGACTGGCAGGCTCATCTAGATAAAATTTAGAAACTATATCTATAAATTATATATATCAAAGATTATATTTTATCTGGAACTAATAACACCTTTTTCTACACAGATAGCAACAGAGAAACTGCATGAAACATACCTAAACCTTCGAGTAGCTGAGTCCAAATGTCTAAACAGCAGCGTGGCAGATGCTAGCCCAGAGCCCTTTGCGGCAGACGCGTTTCTTGCTGCTCTCAGAGACGTCAACTCCACTTTTGAAGGTATCATATTAGCTGGGTGATCATGTAATTCTCATACTATTAAAACGAACAGCTATTGGTTACTATTGGTGAATTGCTATTACGAAAGGTTGATGTTGAATTTTAGACTGTCATATGAATAGAAACTGTGATAGAAACGCCTTCTTGCGTGTTAATGATACTATCTAACTAAATTAGGTTAGAATGGAATACTCCCACCCTCACTCCATCGTCCGTGGCGTCCATTAGGTCATCCCTTGTGCAGATGTAAGGGCACAAGGGGCAGACGAGTAGATGTGACATTGTTTGGATGGGATTGGGCACAAGCAGAGTCGCGATAGCCCCATTTGCACATGCTTTCTCTACAGCTTTCTCATGCCTATTGCTGGTCGAAACTGATAGACATTCATTGTATCAAGAGTTCTGTAATCGCCATGCTGTTTTTAAACCATACAAATTTAAGTCTTAACTCATCACATAATAGTTGTACTGGCGTAAGAACTATGTCGTTTGACAAGCAACTATTATGTGATGAGTTAAGACTTAAATTTGTATGGTTATTTGGTTTGGCCTATTTGGTCTCAACCTGGGTATACTCAAGCCACTAGAAGGCCTAATCCTTCTAGTGGGTTGACTCCGTCATCAGAATCCACCAGCTCAAAAGAACCTAATTGCAGGAAACCGACAACAGGACGCACATGAATTGCTAGTTTGTATATTAGACAACATTCGAGAAACATGCAAGACGCTCAGCCAGCGAGCTACCAGGCTACAACTACAGGAAAACGGCGAAAGGTGAACAAATATACTTTTTATAAACCATCACTTCACTCACATATTCCTGCTAGATCCTACTATGCCCTGTGTCGCATTTTTAGAAACTAATGGCCGTATTCCAGAAGAAAAATCAAATTTAGAGAATGAATCTCTAGTTTTTAACAGCGAAATGCTTCAGAACTGTCGGAAAATGTAAAGTTAGTTTCAGAATTTAAGTTTTATTCTGAAATTCGGGCTTTAGAGCAACATTCCAGACTTGTAAAAAATAAAATGAAAATCTATTTTATAGACTTACGAGATTGTAGACCAAGTAGAGTTGTGTGTTAGTACCCCAAGTTGGAATACTTGGTCTACAAACTAAAGAGGTTTATATAGGGGATTATAAACAAAATTCAATCAAATAACTATGTATCTACATTGTTTATTTATGAAGAGAATTCTAAAAAAGCCCTTGGTTCGGTGCCAACACTTGAATCGTTAATGCGCTGTATTGATCAAATTCTCAAGGGCTTATAATTTAAAGGTTAAACTATCTGAAGGTGAAAGAAAACTGGGTTGCCCTAGAAACAAGTTTGTTTTATTAAAGATGGGTAAAAAAGGACGACAAAAAAGTAAAATATATAATAATATCGCCTATCTATTCTACTATAGCGCCAATTTATTCTAATGTTACAGACAATGTAGACACGTGCACAAAAACAAATCAATTTAAATTTTTTGGACGGTTTTGCTACCTTTGTAATTGACGCTTTGTGTGGCTTTTCAATTGCGGGCGGAGGTGCACGCGTCTGTATTATGTCTAATATATTAGAATACATTGGCGGAATAGTACCAAATATTTGTTCATATTCATTATTTTGTAATACACAGTCACGCCTGAGTTATCTACAAAAATATATTCAAATCAAAACTTTCTATAATCAATAAAATGATATGGCCCACTTTTAATCGTCTTCTTAGTGTGGGTCCACATTTGTGATATTTCAACGCACCGTGGCTCCGTAGCCGTAACAGTTATGCGTAACAAAACATAAGTGTGGTCGGTTTTTGTTACGCGGACATGTGACAGGACCTAGTGTCACGCGGCGATCCACTCAGGACACCACATATAAAGGCACGAACATTTCGCCGTAACATTAAATTTGTGGCTTGACACGCACACATGAACGCGTAACATTTTGTAGCGAGTGTGTGTATGTTACATGCTATGGTAGTGAATCTGGTTCAAGAAAAATCCGGCAAGAAACTCGTCTGAACTTGTTACTTTTTTGTATGATCCTTGCTAATGTTAGTTACTGTTGCCGAGTCGAGTTGGAGCAGATTCATCCTAAGCTTTTTTGTCATCGAAATAATCCGTTATTTTATAATAATGCTTTATGAGACAGTTTCTTCATAACTTGTATCTTTTAACAGAGCCTGGGTTCAATTGGGACATAATCGAGATGACTGGAGATATCAAGGGGATAATGTTTCCTAGCATTGGGACACAACAGGCTAATTGTAATTTTTATTTTTAGCAACGGCATAGGCCGCCAGCCTAGTTTAGACGGCGACGGCACTAAAGCAACCCTTAGTAGTATCCGGAAATCGTGGAAGAAACGTCGGGAGGTCAAAGACAAGCGCAGTTCGCCCACGGAAGATCGAGCACCGTCGCCACAACCTGAGAAGGATGAACGCTCTAAACCTGGCTGGGATTTTGTAGCTGAAGATTTTGAGGGTATGATTTTTTTGTATGGGTTTACACTGAACACAGCTGCATTTTGCCTTACCACCACCAATATTCACGGCTAAATGAATCTTGATGAATTTTGGAAATATTTTATCTTGGGGACGGAAATAGACTTCTTTTTATGTAGGTACCACACATGCGAAGCCGTGAATAAGACCTAGTCTGTGTTATATATTTCGTCCGTCACTGATTGATATATATTGAAGTAGTAGTGTTGGTACACTATTTTGTGGAAAATTGCCGAAGCACTAGTACGACAGCTTAGAGCAAATAGTTCCTAACAAATCTACAAAGTTGGCAATGTTAGTCCTTGGATGAATGACAGCAGTGGAAATTTCATCGGAGCGTTTCTGTGCTTGTCTAAACTATCAGTCTTTTATCTATTACGCCATGACGAAGAACTTTAGGTGGTCTATTAACCTACAAAAGTAGTAATCTTGTATTAGTTTTTCGTAGATAAGCTAGTTATGAGGATCATACAAAAAATCGCTAGGACCCGGACGAGTTTCTTGTCAGTTTTTCTCGGACTTTGTTTAGTAGGAATTGGGACCTAAATTCACCTAGTAGGTATGTAAGACGTTTCAAAGTGATCCTTTTGATTGTATTGATAACCAGCTGCACGCATGCGTAGTACTAACATAAAAAGTAGCCTATGTCCATTCTTAAAATACAATCTATATCCATACCAAATTTGATTGATGCAAAAAAAGAAATCTCTGTTGATGCGATCGCTTCCAAACTTCACAGGATCACCCGCGAGTCTATAGAGAACATACACACATCGCCTTTTGTATTATATTGATAATGAATTTGAAATAGTAGAAGGTAAATTGTTAAATAAACTGTGGTTTCCAGGTACAATGATAGTGCGTACGATGTGTATGGAATGCGAGACGGTGACAGAGAAAGCGCAGGCTGTGTGCGAGCTGTGTGTCCCGGTCTGTGATGACGACGAGGGGGAACCATTCCGCGCCGCTTGTCTTTCCACAGAGTATTTACGAGACGCTAACAAGGTTAGTCAGTGTCTAAACTTTCGTTGTACCCTAATGATAGCATGTCTTACAATCAAAATTAAACTTCCGTTATATCAATTCATCAATAGTAAAAATTATAAACGGATGGACAAATATTTAGTGCTATTCCGCCAATCTATTCCTAATGAGTTAGACACGATGCAGACGCATGCACCTCCCTCCCGCCATTTAAAAGCCATGCAAAGCGTTAGTAATAGGTAAGCGCACACTATCCACATATGCGACCTCAAAAAGAAATTTAACACGTGTTTCACCTCTCCACGAGGCATCCTCAGAAACTTCCACACCTTGACGAAAACTTTGCTCCGCAAACTTGTTGCTTCGCCGCTCTCGTTAGAATGAGTCTCATTCTAACGAGCGGCGAACTCATTGGGAATAGATTGGCGGAATGTACTACATATTTGTCCATACGTTTAATGTTTTGTAATGGATTTCCGCAAATCACGCCTGAATCAATTATTTATCATTAATAATAATTAAAAGTATCATGTTTTGATAGTATCATTATTACATAATCGCCCAGCAAACCAGCTTTACAATTTTCCCACATAAAGGGACACTAATATCTATCCATCCATTTATAATCACTACACAATTACAATACCGGAAACTCAAATGAATAATTAGATATCATAGAGAGGTTACAACAATAATGACATTGCCATTACCGTTGCCGAACCTTTATTATTTTTACCAAGTCATTTTTAATCCAAAAGTCAAATCAAAAGGTGTCTAAACTTTTTGATAAACACGGGCTTTAGTCACGTATTATTTCATCGATGGAGGCACCGACACTGTTTCGATCCATCTAGACTTAGAGAATTTTCATCAGGGTGAATTTGATCCGCTGCCCGCTCGTTGCCGCTGTCACGGTTGTCGAGTTCACGGTTCGCACTCAGTCAACCGTGAACGCGAGCGACAATGCACTCATTTTATAAAATAGATTAGACACTATTTATTTATATATTTATATTTTGAATTTCGATCGAGAAGGAAGAGCCTCTGACCTCGTGACGTTACTGCACGGGGTTAGCATACCACCAGCGCTAAGCTGGTAGGTTTAGCTTACCTAATTGGCATTATACTGAGCTGATTTTTACCAAACTATGTTGTAAGGTGCGTAAGACATCTTTCTGTAAATGGCGATCTTCACGATTACAAGTACCAAATACCGGTCACCTTTCCAGCTTTATAGCGTTATCTGTATATGTACCACTTTAACGTGACTAGCAAAACATTACTATTTTTTTCTACTAGTCCATTGTATTTATAGTGTACAATAAAGTGTTTTATCTATCTGCCTACGTTTAAGTCTATTGCGTGTTGTTTCATGTCAAATAAATATTTCTCTTCTCATTTCATTAATAACACTCTTTATAATAACACCACGCGTGCGAAGCTGTGGGCAACTGCTAGTAATATTTATTAATCAATTAAATGTCAAGGGTTAATTAGTATGTTGCATTACAGTACTGGTGCGAGCGTTGCCTGCGGTTGAACGAGGCGCGTCGCTCGGTCGCGTACTCGCGACTGCCGAGACTGCTCGTACTGCAGCTGAAAAGGTTCAGTGGCGGCATGGAGAAGATAACACGACACGCACCCACGCCTCTCCTCGTGCCGTGCTTCTGTGAGCCTTGCAACACCCGTCCCGCCAACCAACCACCCAAACACAGGTATACACATAGATATAAACACTCATTTATGCGGGCTTTATACAGGTGAATAATCACGGTGAAAATCGTCTATAATAATGCCGGACCATTTAGCACCACAGCGTCATCTAGCTCTAAAGTAAGCAGAGCTTATTTTATGGGAACCTAATGATTGATATACTACTTTTTTTTGTAAACACATACATATACATAGAAAAATACCCAGACCCGAGACAAATACTTGCAGATCAGACTAACATTTGTCCCGCGGCGGGAAACGTACCCTTAACTTGCGTCTCAGGCAGGCCCACTGCGCCACAGAGGTCGTTAAAAAAACAAGTTTGTTCTATCTACATTTCAATTCGGCGGCTGGAGACTAAAGTAGCAAGTTATAAAGTGAAGTAGGTTTCTACTTTTTTAAACCTACTTGTGATTCAATTCGGCCGTGAAAATGGTCAGTCGCATGTGATTGCTCACCGCATGAAGACGTGTTTTCCGCTACAAACACAAGCACATCCTTCAAATAAATATTTGTTCTGAGAGGAAATTTAACCCCCAACGTACAGCACAGAAGGTAGAGTTACTACCAACTGAGTTAACTGGCCAGTCAAGACAATTTTCAAATGATATTGGTAATCTGGTGCTGGAACCTGAAATCTGCATGATATCCAAGTCCTCACCAGCTTACAAAAGAGGTTTTGTTTTTAAGATGTTTGCTTTCATTGGAATGGCTTCAATCAATAGGTTAAACTATCTTTCTGATGGTGTATGAATGAATGAATGAACATACTTTATTGTACACCTTAACACTAGCACACAAACAATTTGCAAACAGTCGGATGTGCCACGAGATAAACTGTTTATCTCGTGATCATGGCGCATGCAACTGTGCTGAAATATCGGGAAGCATAAAAACTCATATATCATGCTAAATATCCCGTTTTGAGTGAAAATTATGTCCAAAACCTTATGTTCAATAGTTTAGAAGTTATATCTTAGAATACCTAAAAAAATATGTACAATGGGCGATGTAGTATTGGTTAGAGTGAGGTAAGGGCAAGAAAATAAGTATATTGGTATATAGCCTTTCGATAGCTAAGGTCATCGGCTAGAATCTGGTGAAACAAAGTATTTTCTCTATTAAAAAAATGTATATGCAATGACAGAAAATACTCACAAAAGGCGAAGGATAGCATCGTGAGAAAACCGGCACACCCTAAAACATAAAATTCGAAGGTGTATCATCGGTATCAATATAAGCGGCGATAGGCTTGCAACCTGAAATGAAATACAAACTTCTGTGCAAATAAATAATGTCAGACATTTTACATTGTATCATCTGGCCCAAAGTAAGCAGAGCTTGTGTTATGAGTACCACATGACTGATATAGTTATATACTTTTTTTTGTAAATACATACAATACATAGAAACACCCAGTCTGGAGACAAATAGGTTCGAACCTTGCGGTGGTGGTTCATCCTATGATGCCTAACAATCACAATACACACTTGCTGTCCGAAGATTGCAAAGCACTACTGCTGGCAAACTTCTACGAGGGGAGGTCAAAAAGTTTGCGAAATGGAAGGGTTAGAAAGGGGTGGGGTTAATTTTTTTCACCTGCTAATCTGCAGGTACTCGATACAGGTATAAATACCAAATTTTAGGCAAATCGGGTCATTAACATTTTAGTTATCACTACATTAGCAGTTCAATCGGGAAAAAATCGTTAAACATGGATAAAATTGAGTTTCGTGCTTCGTTAAAAACACCTCAAATTATTTTAGAAGAAATGTCATCTGTTTATGTAGACTCTTGCCCTGGAAAAACTATGATTTATAAGTGGAATAGCTAATTCAAGCAAGCAGGGAATCAATTGAAGATGACAACCGCCAGGGCCGGCTGATCGAGGCCACCACTTCAGACATCATCGAAAAAGTTGAAGAACTTGTTCTTGAAGATACCCGATTAAAGAAGAAACAACTTGCAGAAATGGTTGGAGTATCGTCTACAACCATTTTGAACATCCTCCATGATCATCTTGACATGTCTAAGGTCAGCGCAAGATGGGTGCCGCGAATTCTCTCAGCGGTTCAGAAAAAGGAGCGCGTCGAGTGTTCACGTGAGTTTTTGGATCTCTGTAGCGACGGCAAGGAGGAAATTTTGAATCGGATTGTTACTGGAGATGAAACTTGGGTTCATCATTATGAGCCTGAATCAAAACAGTAATCAATGCACTGCATGCAGAAAAAAGTCGGAGCACCCCCTAAGAAATTCAAGGTGTCACAATCGGCCGGAAAGATCATGGCCACTGTTTTTTGGGATTCGGAGGGGATTTTGTTAATCGACTACAAAGAAAATGGATTGAATATCAAAGGGGGAAACTTACTATGCCACTCTACTGGTAAAATTAAAAGATGCCATCAAGGAAAATGGACAAGAGGTGTGCTGCTCCCGTTCACAAGAGCCATGTTGCAATGGCTGCCTTGCGAAAATGTGGCTACGAAACATTAAATCACCCTCCCTATAGTCCAGATCTTAGCCCTTTCTGATTATTATTTGTTTCCAAAATTAAAAAAAGAACTTCGTGGAAAAAAAATTACTGACGATGAAGAAGTTAAGTCTGCAATTTCGGCATAGTTTGAAGGCCTTGACAAAACATTTTTTTACGAAGGTATAGGTAAGCTTTTTGAAGGATCTGAAAAGTGCTTAAGCTTAGGCATAAGGTAGAAAAGGACAAGGAAAAATAAATATTTGTTTCATTTTGACCCCCTTCACTGCCATTCCGCGAACTTATTGACCTCCCCTCGTATAAGGAAGCGAACATTCAAAAGCTGCTTTAAGTTTAGGGCAGTGTTTTAGCGCTAATCAATAAGGTATACGTAGCCAGAGATTTGAAAAGGCTTCTGTGTTTTGGAATTGCAGTCATGAGCATCCACATCCCCGTTAATTTCGTCACAGTTCCGATGATATCAAAAAAGTATTTTTCTAAATTTCAGATACGTCCTCTGGGCAGTTATAATGCATCTCGGTCAGAACCTAACCGGAGGGCACTACGTCGCGTACGCACGCGACACTACCTGTGACTTCAAGTGTGAAAGAGAAGGTAACTATGATTTGATTGGCTCCATAGCTCAGTTGATAGTTACCCTCCTGTCTGCAATGTAAGTTATGGACTGGTTTTTCTCCCAAGATTATAATTTTTGTGATGAACATAGATTTTCGATCAGGAAGTAGGAAGTCGAGGAAGCGCGTGTTATTAGAATTGAACAATTATCTTGCCCAGTGGTAGAGTTTGCCGTCAGATGGTACCAACCCATTTTCGGAGAAGTGAACTATGATTTGATTGGCTTTATAGCTCAATTAATAGTTACTATCCTGTTTGCACTGTAGGTTATGGACTGGTTTTTTTCCCAAGAATAACATTTGTGTGATGAACATAGATTTTTGATAAGGAAATAGGAAGCCGGGGAAGCGTGCGCTATTTGATTTGACCAATGAGCGCGCGCGGCGGTAGCCGTCATATGCTACCAACCCATTATCCGAGAGGTGAGTACTGTCAGCCAACCGTGTGTGCGTGTGTGACGAGATAAAGAAAAGGAAATAGAAAAGGAGAGCGCATCAGCTGTGGCCTTAACCTACAGTGTTGTGTATAAAGTGTGCTATTTTACAGGGTGTCCCAGAAAATAGTGTCAAGCGAAAGTCCAGAGATAGAACACCCCTTGGGGATTTTTTATTGTTTTCGAGTTATGAATTTTTGTAAATTTTCGACTTCAACAACTTAAAAAATTCTTTAAAAAAAAAAAGATTTTTTTTAAGAATTTTCAATCTCGCCGTCTTTGAAGGCCGATTTTAGCCAAAGTAGCCATTTAAGTACTACTTTATTTTAATGATTATGAAAGCTGAGAGTCTGGAGAATTCTTAAGGTTTATTTCAGAACCACGAAATCAGTTGTTAAGATTTTTAATTTAAAGTTGAAAATTTAAATCGTAATTAACCGAATGTAATTTTCTGACTTTACACCAACATTTTCATAGTTTTCATCAAAGTCACGTAGCTAATTATTTTATGCATAAAAAAACAACTCATAAAAAATCAGTAGCAAAAAAAAATCTCATGAAAGTTTTCTACTTTTCTTTAAAATATTTTTTTAAGTTGTTCAAGTCAAAAATTTCCTAAAATTCATAACACGAAAACTATAAAAAATCGCGGAACATACATGGGGGTGATTCGGGTACCCCAAGGAGTGTTCTATCTCTGGACTTTCGCTTGACACTATTTTCTGGGACACCCTGTATAAACCAATACAGGATATAATGTAAATATTGCTTATGTGGGATGGTAACCAAGTTCACCATTCAATATTTATTACTATCCGACGCCTAACTAAACCACTTATACGAATTAGTAGTATTTTGTATTTTGCGAAATATGGACTTTGCAAAAATTAGTAATCTACGCTGAACTCTGTTACCGATGTTAACTAATGACTCATATGAAATAGTAATCACAAGTCCATATTGAAGGTTGCTGGTTCGATGCCCGCCGCGGGACAAATTTTTGTATGATCTGCAAGTATATATAAATAGTATATCAGTCATGTGGTTCCCATAACACAAAATCTGCTTTGTTTGGGGCTAGGTGATGCTGTGTGAAATGTGCGGCATTACTTATTAAAAACTAGCTGGTGCCCGCGACTTCGTCTGCGCAGGATTAGCCTATGTGTTATTCTGATGTATAAGCTATATTATTGTAAAGTTTCATTACAATCCATTTAGTAGTTTTTGCGTGAAATAGTAACAAATATACATACAAACTTTCGCGTTTATAATATTACTAGCTGAATCGAGCCCACTTCTTTGGGTGGTTACAACTTCACAAAAAATACTAAAGTATAAAAAAGATAGCTATTCAAATTATTGTAATAATTACAGAGATTAACAAAGTTACGGATAAATATTGATAGATGGCGCTAGCAGCCACCGGCGGCTTCGCCCACGTTCCCGTTCCCGTTGTTTTTCCGGGAAAAAAATAACGTATATCCTACATTACATTATAGGTTTCATCCAAATCGGTCCAGTGGTTCTTGAGTTACAAGTTGTGTAACTAACACGACTTTCTTTTATATACATAAATGTAATTATTTAACCCTAAACCCCATCAGAGATGAACATCATGTTCATCACACAAATGTTTGTTTTGGGAGGGAATCAAACCGACAATCTACAGCGCAGAAGGCAGAGCTACTATCAACTGAAACGTCCGCTATAATTTTTTTGTTTATTTATATAAATATTTCCCAGAATAATGAATAGTTTTCGTTTGACAGGTTCCGGCGACGCGACCACAGCCAGCTCTGGGTCCAGCTTCATGCGTACATTGTTCAGTCGGGCGCGCCCCCCCCCCACCGGCTGCGCGGCGCACGAGTGTTGCGTCCCGCGCGCGAGCCCCGACGCCTGCTGGCTCGCCTGCGACGATGAACTAGTCAAACCCATCTCCAACGAAGAGTTTGAAGACCTACTTTCCGCTGAACCCAAGCTCCGGTCCGCGGCGACACCCTATCTACTGTTCTATGTCAAGACCGAGGTCGGATAGCGAGGTTATGGAACCGCTGAAAATCCCCGGTGTGAAACTTGAGTGTTACCGAACAATGCGCAGCTCGAACGTTTAAGACACTTGACTATTCTGGTGATAGGTTATTTTATGCTGGGGATATTGTTAGGGAATGTTTTATGTACACGAATAGTGCAAAGAAAATTAAAATCACTACTTATCACTGTTACTTGGTGTTGCGATAAAGTTTCCATGTGTATTAAAAACTAATCAACGTTTTTGGAATGTGTGTTAAACAGATCTATGATATTCTTGTCAGTGGCGGATTTACCAGCTAGCTGAGTTGGCTTGAGCCTAGGGCGGCAGATTTTAGGGGCATATTGGTAAATAGACTGCATAAAAATATAAGCACATCCTATATAATAATATACTATATATTTCACACTCATACAAGCCCGATCATTGGTTGGACCCGCACATTAGATGTTTTATATATGTTGTAAATTTTTATGTACAATGAAAGCGAAGGGTTTAAAAATTCATCGGAAATATACTTCTTTCTGGTTTTTTTGACTGGCCTGTCAGCTCAGTTGGTAGTAGCTCTGCCTTCTGCACTGTAGGTTGAGGGTTCGATTTCCTCCCGGGATAAACATTTGTGTGAAGAACATAGGTGTTTGCTCTGTGTCTGGGTGTTATAAAGTATCATAAGTATGTATTTAAAAATATATAAGTACTCTATCAGTCATCTAGTCACCATAATACAAGCTATGCTTAGTTTGGGCTAGATGGTGTTGTGTGCGTTGTCCATCAATATTTATTATTTATTTATTCTGCATGTCATCAAAAAACCCTCTTAAAGAGATATTTTTGAATTCTAAGACGGATAAAAATATCGGTCTCCAAATTTACCGCCTCTAAAATCTACCGAATGTATAAATAATCTAGAATCTGACAATAATTGAAGAGAGCTATCATTTTACAGCCTATACTTAGACAATGTGTAATTTCGCCACTGATTAGTGATGTGGTTACTTTAGAGCGAGGTTGTTGGCAAATAGAGTTATTTAGATGCTTTAAAAGACATTTACACTTCACAGTCCACAGTCACACGTGACAGTACAATCTTAATCTTACTAAACTGTCATGTGCAAGACAAACGCCGTTAGGTGTATAGTAGGCGCGGACTGTATCGTGTTTCGGCCTGACGTGATATTAAATAGCAGAAATGTATAGAAAGCTAAATATATTGTATAGTGTAATATTCACGCATCCATTGTATCTGACAATATGGAGTACCTTTCATTATACATACTGATGTTTATAGATGTTAATTCTTACAGACGTATAAATAAATAATGCAGTGTGTAAACTGCACTTAGTATTGGTAAGTAGAGGCCTAGACAAGGTCCACTTTCAAATGACGTTCAAGTCTACAAAACAATCAAATTGTATGGAATTTAAAGCAAGACTTTCGTCTTGGTGTACCAGCACAGTGCCTTAAGCAAGCAAGTGTGCAAGCATACAAAAGAACTTATATCTAAAGCCAGAAAAGTGCATCTATACTAGGAGTATTGCAAGCGTCCATAGGTTATGAAACCTACTTACCATCAGTTAGCACGTAGGCTTTTTTGCTGAATCAGTTGTAATAAAAAAAAGCTTGTAATAAATCTCGTGATTGAAGCGTGACCGGCTGGAAAGTGGATCGTGTGTAGGTAGGTGGCACGATTACATAGCCTGCCCTACATGGCCATGCGTTTGATAAAACGCACAACGCGATACTACCGCCGTAAAGGTGATGTTATATACTGCATTGTCTGTGCATGCAGTTATATCGCAAAATTTTGTAAGGCCTAAAGTTATTTAAATTGAAGTTTATTAGATAGAATAATTGTAATCCATGGTCCAACTCCTGACGCTTTCCGTCAATTATAGCAAATGTTTCTTTCAGACCCTAAATTTTGGAGTTACTTGAACAAACGCGTTAGATATTTTTGTTGGTGTGAATATGATCACAGAAGAGCACTTTAAAACCTAAAACCTTTGATAAAGGCCAGTTAGAACTGCATTTTGTTGGCTTGAGTGGTCTCGCAGTTCAGTAGTTTTGCCTTCTACGCTGTTGGTTTGATTCCAGGATAAACGTTTGTGTAATGATTATTTCCTGCGGGTCCTGTTGGCAAGGTCGAGAGCCTAAATTAAGGCTTACCTAAGTGCACGAAAGGAGCCTCTGATGCGCACTTTAATCCTTTCACCACACTGGTTAGAAATAATTAGTGACAAGGTAAGAAGAAGAATTGTACATGGACGTTTGTCTATATCTGGGCTTTTGAAGTACACTTTGACATTGATGACAAGTGTACTTCAAAACCCCAGAGACAGACAAACGTCCATGTACAATTCTTCTTCTTATCTTGTCACTAGTCATTTCTTAAGTTACGTTCGGTTTCTATCTCATTTTCTCTTCATATGACAGTATATCTTACAATCAACACCAACCTTCCGTAATACCAATTCCTCAATAGTAAATGAAAGCTGTTGGTATCAGTGTTTTTATAGTATCAGAATTAAACAACCAGCAGATGACCATTTCTGATACTTCGTTTTGAAGTATCAACATACTAGTAGATAACGAAGTATCAGAAATGATCATCTGCTGGTTGTTTAATTCTGATACTATAAAAACACTGATACCAACAGCTTTCAGTTACTATTGAGGAATTGGTATTACGGAAGGTTGGTGTTGATTGTAAGATATACTGTCATATGAATAAAAAATGAGATAGAAACCGAACTTAACGAATCCATTAAATAATGCCTTTTGTTAATTAAAACTGATAGACATTGATTATAGTTAAAGTTCCATAATCGCTATGCTGGTTTCCACAGTACATTCTGTACTTAGTCTGGGGCTAGATGATGCTGTGTTAATTGTCCAATTATAGTGCACTTGTATCTAACTTAACACCCGCAAAAATATCTGGCGTTCCGTACTACATAAGTAAATCCCGTAAAGTTCAAAGTAGTTATAATTCGTTAACAATGTTACAAATGGTTCTTCCTATATTCTAATGTCTATCCAATATTGAATGATTGATACTGAATGAATGATTGTATTTTTCTAATATTTATTTGTCAGTTTTCATAGCTGTAATTCCATTGTATAATTTACCTACCCATATGCAGTACTATGATTTTAATAAAACGCCTCGGAGACCTTCGTGTTTCCGAATTAGTACGATTATGTAACCAATGCTCGGCTCGTCAGTCACCAGCGAACCGTCCTCGTAATTAAAATCGTAGTACTAGTCTGTGATTATTTGCAATCAAGTATGAAATCTTATAATTTTATATAAGAGCAAACATTTGAGAGAATGTTTGTTGGCTTATCGGCTGCAGTTGCTAATTTAAAAGTGTCGGTAAATTCTAATGCAGTAATTTCTTATCGTATTCAATAAAACAAAACCCAGTGTTTGTTTTTTGTATGATTTGCTAATTTATAAAAACATATATAGTATCTAGTATTTTTAATTTTTCGCGATCAGAATTTGTATTGTTTTAGTATTTATCGCGTATTACCTTTTAATAGATGACATCTGTGGCGCAGAAGGTTGTGGGTTAGATTCCCTCCGCAAGTGTTTATATAATCTACAAATATTTGTCTTGGGTCTGAGTGTTTTTCTATATATAATATATATATACAAAAAAAATATCAGTCATGTGGTTCCTAAACACAAGGTCTGCTTACTTTGGGCTAGATGATGCTGTGTGAAATGTCCAGTATTATTTTATTTTATTTATTCCCGTACAACAACCGTGTGTCTTAAAAGGTAATAAGTGAAAAATTCTCATTAACTACTAGAACAATATACACAGTATCTATGTTAAAGGAATGCGACAACTTATCATTCACACGTTAGACGGATCGGTAGATACGTACCTTCACGTAGATAATTTATACGTCAAGACAACGATATCAATTTCCTTGCTAATGAAAGACTTAGTTTTTACTTTTGATTGTATTTACTTAACTATTTTAAGAATTCAGTCCCATTACTGGACTTGCCTTTGCTAATCTGAATACTGTGTATTTTACTATGCGGCAGCTGTGTGTTTTTATATGATTTTGAGAATGCTTTTGAAACTGTAACAAGACTATGTATCAATTAAATGTATGGTGGTGTTTGCTTTCCGAGTTAGACAGGCATTTTAATATTCCATTAATTTAGATAACCTAGCAAACTTCGACCTTACTTATAAACATCTCTCAACTACTGTTAAAAGAAGACAAAAAGTGATAAGCCGAATCAGTGTTTAAGTTCAGAGGCGTTTATAAGTAAGTAATGGTTATTGTAATGGTTTGCTATTGTGGTTGTATATTGGAATATTAAAAATGACTGAATTTGTAGCATTAAATCTATTTATCTCTGTGAAAATGGTTTGACAGAACCTTTGAATTTCATCAACAACTAATTTCAAAGTGGTGCAATAGACCTAGTGAAGGTAGTGACTTAAATGACTCAATTTATTTATGTATTTGTTGCGGATGCCATTCCAAACCTTTGAAAAAGGTAAATAATTCTTGTCAGTAGCTTATGAGTTATGTTTTAATAATAATCTGACAAATTGTTATTATCATTCATTTTCATTGTAAATTGGAATTGGATAATAAAATAAATTCGATTAATTTTTGGTTATTTTTTTTAGCCCGGACCTAAGTTGAGTAGAGGCTTGTTAAAAACTACTATTTGTGGTACAACTCGAGAGTAATCAGTCGGTAGCAGTCAGTAGGCTGTATCCGAATTGCCGGATTAGCTGAAATTTCCTAAAATATTAACAACCATAATATTATGATGGTTATGTAGTATGTACCTTAGTTATTTAGTATGGTCAAAATATAATTTTGTTTACACCAAAGTCCAAATTGTTATTACAGTTTTATATATGAATCTATTCAATAGTGGAATAAAAGATTTTCCCAGGATTTCAGATAAAGTTCATACTTTAGATAGGTACTTGACTAAATTATAACTAGTCCAGTGAAATCACAGAATTACCACAAATGCATAGAAAAATAAATCAAGTCGCTCTTGAGAAAACGGTTACTACCGTTACCTACCTACTGTTTTCAGCTATTCCTTTTACTTTATTATTATACATCTTAATTAAGGAACCGGTCATTTTTCATATGTTGGTAAACACAAAAAATGTGATGTCCTGGATGGGTGACCATAGTCGCATTTCTGTGCTACAAAATAAAAAATAAATAATGCTGGATATTACACACAGCATCATCTAGCCCTAAGGAAAGTAGAGCTTGTGTTATAGGTATAAGTACATATGAACGGTTGGAAGTAGGTACTCCATAGGTTTTGATTTATGTACTAGTGAGTTCTAAATATGCTGCATAAGTGGTCCCTTGAAGTAGCTTTTCTACTTCAAGGGGTAGACTAAGTATTTGATATTAATTTTACCTTGATACCCTCCATACGTTCCTGAGAAATAGGTAGTTACATACAAACATACAGACGCACGCCGAAGTGACCCTATAAGGGTTCCTGTTTATCTTTTGAGGTAGGTACGGAGCCCTAAAAAGAAAGACGAAATCAGTCATAAGAAATCGTGAACCTATACCTAAGCAAGTAGTTCTAACGCGTGTTAGCCTCCACTTATAAATCACGCATTGCTAATGTGTTGCAAGATTTTTTCATTGACATAAAAATTACAAGGACACTATACTAAAATGACATGCTAGATAACTACTTGAATGATTTTAAGAATAATCTCTTATATCTGTAACGCTCTGAGGATAGACTGCTACTGAGATCAAAAATGGGCCTTTTAATGAGAGCTACATAGTGGGAAAAATAAGCACGAAAGACTTAATAGGTACAGCGGCGGTTGTAGCCAGCGATGCAACACAATTTATGTTATGGTTTATCAGCTAGAAGCGTGTAGTACCTACCTAACGAAGAAGTGAACCGTTCGTTTGTATGGATCGTGTTTGTAGGTAAATATATATCTCATGAGAATGAGCCAAAAGTTTAAGTACAGTAGTAGTTTAAACATTACTTTTGTACAAAATTATCACTCAAAACGGGATCAAAATGAGATCATGGCACAAACTGTGCCGAAATATCGGAACCAGAAAAGCTCACATATCATGGTAAATATCCTGTTTTGAGTGAAAATATTGTTCAAATCATGATTATTTTTAAAGTTTTTAAAGTTTACTTCTGTACCTTAAAACTCTCAGTTTAGGTAAGTACCTACAAATTAATCCCATAGAGTAAATTCTAAAAAGAGTGCCCTAAAATTTAGTTTGATAAATACAGTTGGATTTCATCTTTGGTAGTGGCAACCGAACCCGAAAACTACAGCTACATGATGTTATCAGGATTGGTTTTGTTGACTTATTGACTGCGATAAGGATAAGGAGGTAACTCTCTGTCTGTATTTTATCAGTTCCCAATTAAACTTCGCGCCGGGAGACCGAATCCACAGACAGACCGACGAATCATTATTTCCGCTGAACCAAAGTGTTGAGTTGATTCGTGTGTTTCAATTTGAGCTATATTTTTTAAAGATTTTAATAAAATGAAGGCTATAGAAAGGAATCAATCAAAGGTAAGTAAATTATAGTTTTTTTTAATGCTGGCTAGTTGATTAACTTGGATTGATATTTTTAGTGTTTGACGATTGGTGAAATCTATCAAAACGAAAAGTAACTTAGGTAGGTACATTTAGACTGAGGTAAATTAATGAAAATGATGATAATTATCTATGTTGTAATAAATGTAAAAACATGTTTTAGAAAAAAACATAACAACCTCACGAAGTCTAATAACTACCTACCTGTTGCAGGTATGATAAACCTTAACACACTACTATCTGCAATATTATTATGTGCCCACATTTTTATTTAAAAAAAAGCAAGGTGAAGGGTAAGGTATATGTAAAATAAAAATTACGATTTGTAAAGCCTACCTGAGTCAGTTTGTCTATGACATTGCTTTGACCTTAAAATGTCCTTGCAACAAAACAACTGCTGTCAAACAGAACGTCTGATTGTGACTGCCCGGCACTTTAGTAGATTTAGCTTGGGTTTAGCAAAGTTTTAACAGGGATATAATAGCGAAAAATGGCATTTGTAAGTACATTTTGATAATCCTAGTGAGTATTAAATAAGTAGGTTACAGGTTGCATGCAGGACAAAGATTATTAAGAATTTGATTTCACGAATTCTTCATTTACAATCAATTAAAAATACTCGTACGTAGGTAGACGGTTTTCGTTATACCTAATTTAATTTTTTCATAATACTTTATGATCAATTATCAGCTGCATGTAAGAAAATATTTAACATAGGTAGGTACATAGAACTATAGCTTTCTATTGATTGATGGCCTATAATAAAAGTTGATTTTTTCTAGAACAAATAAAATAACCTACGAAACTGGTCACTTATTGTTATTTAGCTAGGCAAATAAGGTAGACAGAATGCAAATTAACCTCATAACTCAATTAAACCTATTAGTACTTAGGATGTTACTGATTTAACTATTTTATAGAATTTTGTGGTTTAGAGTAGGGAGTATGTACTTAAGTACATAATTGTAGGTTAAAAC
Organism: Lampropteryx suffumata; assembly: GCA_948098915.1. Lineage (NCBI taxonomy): Eukaryota > Metazoa > Arthropoda > Insecta > Lepidoptera > Geometridae > Lampropteryx > Lampropteryx suffumata. The sequence continues at coordinate 16,056,134 of OX402553.1, forward strand.
TAACAGGAATTCAAATGTAATAGGTAACCTCTATAATATTAATTGTGCAGTGGTAAATGTATGTTATGTATGACACATTCATATACTTACTAATCGTAGGTATTTAATTGTTTTTAATCTTAAAAGTATAATATAAATATTTTTATTTTTGTTTTTACATATTTAATTAAATGATTTAGATTGAAGTAGTAGAATATAATACCTACCTATAATAGTTATGCAGATACCTATTTAATTATTGTTTGGAGTCGGCGAGATGATTGTGATGTGGTGCAGCAGAGCCGACTTCCTATTTTCTATTGATTGACACTTGGCACTCCAACAAAACAAGTGGGTAGGTACCTATACACCTGAATATCTCAAATTTGTTTTTTTTTTTTAGTTATTTTATCACTTATTTTTACTGTTTTAATACTATGTATTTGTTTGTAAATTTTACACTCTCAAACTATAAAAACCTTTGATAAGGGCCAGTTAGAACGGCATTTTGTTGGTTTGAGTTGCCTCTCAGTTCAGTTCGTAGTTCAGTTGTGTGCCTACTATGCGTAGGTACCTACTGTAAGTAATGTAGGTCCTGTATATTTTTAGTAAAGTACAGCAAAAAACAAAAATAATAAGTATTTACTACAAATCATGATAGTGTATTTCTGTTTGTTTACAGTTTTTGTGTTTTCTCAAAAAATATTTGAACCATTTAAAATAAAAAAATATGAAGCCAACACGAAATCATGGTGCTTAAGGAGTGTCAAAGTTTCTACCTGAGCAAAGCCGCAGGTGAAAACTCGCCTTATCCTATTTTTGAAGTTTGTTCAAAAGGTTGTCAATCTCTGAAGAGATAGACCAAAAACTTACTTCCGTTCCGCGTGTAGAATTCGGATATCCGTGCATGCCGGAAACAGCTGATTCTGTGGAAAATATATTATAATAAATGTCAAAGTCAAAACAAAAATTTTGAGTTGCTTGATGATGAGCGCTCGCTATCGCTACACTACATCTCATAGCGCGAAAATCGAACAGAACTGGAACGTGTGTAACGTTCAGCGTAACAAGCTCGGAAGTGGTTTCAATAATCAGCTTTTATCCATTATTGGATTTATCGCGACAAGATTTGGCCTGTAGAACTCTTTGGCAAGTTTTCAATCATTTAAAAATAGAATTCTTAAATCTACTGCTAGTAGTCGTCGATTTTATCAAAGGGTTGTTACCGACCGACATAAACTACAACAGCGTGCACTTTGCATTGTACAAGTTATCGATTGCGGTGTGTGTTTAAATCGTGGGAATATTCGATTTCGGTGGTTTTACTCACCCTACGTACGGTGGCACGGTGGCAACCGTCGTCGCGACGCGGAATTGCGCGCGCCGATCTCGTTTCTGCGTCGAGTACGCAACTCCGTCCACCGCACCCCGCTGCGGGCTTCAGTTTTCCATTCGGAAGGGCAGTTCAAGATCACAAAAGCCGCGCGACCAACCACGCGTAGAGTTCAGTGAAAAATTCATACATTTCAACGCTGTAAAAATGGTTTTTCCCACTATCTACGATGGTAAAACTGAGGTATGGTTACTGTTTGAATTTGTATTCTATTTTTGACCATGCAACTATTACGTGAGCACGTTTATTAGCGCTTTTCCGTAGTGTTACCTACGAGATGTTTTTTCACGCCGGTTTTCAGCTGATTGATTTGGATTTGTCCAAGTTAATTTTATCAAACTGATTAAAGTATTATCCATAACCTGCTATCGTACTTACCTAGAATATGCAGTTTTAGATCTAGGTACCTACCTACTCATTTTTCATCATCATCATCATCATCATCATTTGTAGTAGTATGCAAGAGAGAATAGTGTCAACCATAAATACATACATACTTAGAGCTTGGTGGAGTAGGCTGAAATGATTAAGTTAACCATCACATTAATTTCAGTCTCCATACTTCACTTAACAATGCCCTAAGTTGTAACATCAATAATCATTCTCCATTTTATTTTACCTATAAAAAAATAAAAAACAATAAAATACAAATAAACTTCAATAAGTACCTTGCTTTATAGTTTGTCTCTATATTTAAAAATATAAGCAGTTTAATGTACTAGCTAATTTATTTATTACCTCTTTATACTTGAATGTAGGTAACTAATATTTTTATTTCCATTCTGATTACATACCTACCTACAATTATTACAATAGTGTAATAAAAAACAAATGTATTTTAAGCATTAGCATCTGTGTTTTTCTGAAATTACAAAGAAATAAATAAAATGAATTTATTTCAGACAAAATAAAAAAAACATATTTTAAGTCTACAGTACCTATGTTAGTATTTTTGTCTTACTCAACGTTAATACAAGAAAATAATAATAACATTTTTTCTTAAAAATAAATTATGAACACTGCAATCAAATAATGATAAAATTATTTCATCATTACTTGATTACAGTGCTTGAGGAACAGGCTATTGCATTTATTGGATAATGCGTTCAAAATGATGTTGGATTGTAACAGCATGACAAGATTATTCTATTAATTAATTACTACAGTACCTATATAGACATTATTACATGACTAGGTGTACAATTGTACTTACCTAGTTTACACCTAGGTATCAGGTTATGCTATTTCCTACATAAACATTACTATAACTACACATCTCATACAGCGCCCATTGACAATCACTCATGTTTGTTTTCCTGTCAAGAGATTCAATTTACAACTGCTAAGTATCTACCTAACCATTATGTATACCTAACAACATGCTAGCTACTGAATTAGTATACTATTGCTATGCTATGATCTTAACTTTCCATAATGTGTTGCATTGTTATGTAAGTACCTATAAGATTGTAGACATTGACCTTGGACTTGAAATTCAGAGTCTTATTTCCAGGTACAGCCAGCAACAACAGTAGCTAACCATTTAACCATAAACCATTTTTAATCTCAAATGTTCTTGAAATCTGAGGGGTCAAATCCTCAAAATATAGTTTTAGAGATTTTACTCACTCCATACATAATACATTTTTAACAAAATAAAACTAAGAACTGTACTAAAATCAGACAAGGATTTAAACAGTGCATCACCTAGTTCTACTACTTATGTTGCTGACCATCCAAGTAATTTACCACTTAAGTGGTAGATCTATAGATCTGTCTATATAACTATCTATCTATAGATAGTTCTAAACGGTCCTTAGATAGCTCAACTGTTTCACATGTATTTTATATTATTGTATATTATTCTGTACATTAGTGCATCTCGAATCTCAATGTCAGTACATCCCAAAGTTATCTAACAGTCTGAATGTAAAGCCTAAATTGTCTTGAAGTAAATTAATATGCTACTACAATAGATAAATGTATTGAAATGAAATTTCACACAGCGCCATCTAGCCTCAAATTAAGTAATCAACTGAGCTATGTGGCCAGGTATGATCAGTATGAACTAGGTATGAACACCAGCTTATATAGGTTCCAAATATTTATCTATTTAACTACTATAAATTCACATTACTATCTACTTAATAAAAAGTGCATACATTCCACCGCTACCTTCACATTGGTCTGAGCTGTGCGTGATGTGACTCAGTCTCATGTAACTAATAACATTAGTTTCACAGTTATATTGAAAATCAAATTAAATTATGGTAAGCAGTTTGAGAAATAAGTTACTACAGCAACAGTACCTTCACCTCACTTATAATTTTCAACACAGACAGAATTCATAAATATATATTTACGTTTTTCCTGCAGAGCCATTTTATGACATCATTGTATTAGAATCTTTATAACATCAGCAGATACGAGGTATTTACCTACTCTGAATGTTTTATAGTCATATTTCAAATCAGTGCACATGCACTGTTTAGTAAAGTTTCCGCTTACACCACTCACTTAGGTCACTATCTATCCAACTTGAAATCAGAGCTGACTAGGTGCAAATTGTAGATAAAGCATATTAAAATTAATTCTTATATAATTTATACATAGATAACTATAATCGTGGATAGGTATTAATAGTATATGGTACTTATTTGACCACAGAAAAGATTCTCATGAGATTTTACAATAGCAGTTTATATACTAATTATAATACCTTAATATAATATTATACCTTGAATGCACAAACGATTTACACGAATCGATGTCACGTCATCACTAAATAAATTAGCAAGATTTTAGTACATATTCTATTTTTATTATAAACACATGATTCTAGTTTATTTATATAGCGTCAGGTGGAACTTTTTACTCTCAGGATGCTGCGCCTGAGCTGAGACATGTTTTAGAATAATTAAGGCTTGCATTAAAACACCACGGTCTATCTTGGTCTTTCATCAAATAAGGTAGTCTCTTATCCCAACAGGCTGGCTCAACAGAAGTCCCCGGCGGGCAGCTAGCAGCTGCTAACGTAGGTTCTCAGCTACAGCACATATGCAGCCTCGACATCGACTCCAAGGCGTCCTATGTGCGTCTCTCCGGAATCATCTGCACCATCGGTGAGTCCAGCAGCGTTAGAGAAAGAAATGTTTATTTTGTGGCGCAATAATTCACATAATTCAGATAGCATAAAAGTATGAGTACTTCTTCTTATCGTGGTATTCTTCTAGCTTTCGAACCAGTATGGTTAAGAGGTTGAAGTGAGCTTCAAAGGCTCTTTTCTTGCACTACCAGAAAGTTTATCGTATGACATCGTATGAAAACCTGTCGTCACGCAGCAAGGCTTTATGAACGTTTAAAAGATAAAGATTAGAGATTAGAACGTCTTTCGTACTGGCGCACAGTTTAATGGATTTTGTATGTATAATTTATGGTCTATAGACCATATTCTTTAAGCCACTCGTTCCGGTCCCTATCAAGTATCATCGACGACCTCTGTGGCGCACTGGGCTTAGGTCCGGCTGAGACGCAAAAGATTGCGGGTTCGATTCCCGCCGCGGGACAAATGTTTGTATGATCTGCAAGTACTTGTCTTGGGTCTGGGTGTTTCTATGTATAATATTTAAGTATTTACAAATAACTAAAATGTATATAAGTAGTATATTAGTCATGTGGTACACATAACACAAGCTCTGCATACTTTGGGGCCAGATGATGCTGTGTCAAATGTCCGGTATTATTATTATTATCATCCTGTTGTTCCCGACTATGCTGACCGTGCAATATTTTGGCAACTGGGAACCAGGCATTTTTAGTACCCTTTGTCTCACAGAGTACTAAGTATCACCGGTTTAGTGCAATGTTTATTGTTCTGATTTCCATTATATTTTCCCCAGGACCGGTCTCCCGTGATGTAGCGACACTGGAAAAGATGATGGAAACCGGCATGAACGTAGCCCGCATGAACTTCTCCCACGGATCCCACGAGTACCACGCCGAGACAATCGCCAACTGCCGCATTGCTGAGAAGAACTACAGTGCCAAAATCGGCTTTCCCTTCGCGCTAGCCATCGCTCTGGATACCAAAGGACCTGAGATCAGGACCGGGCTTTTAGAAGGAGTAAGTAACGTATAAAATATTAGCTTATGTCCGATTCGCAAGTGTGGGGTACCTGCACCAGCATAATAATTGCGTTTTAAAAACTGAAAAGAAATCAGACTTCGTTGAATTTAATTTGAGCCAGTAAAAATACAACCGAATTGAGAATGCCCTCCTTTTTTTGAAGTCGGGTAAAAACGTTTTTATTTTACGCTTTTTAGTAACTTTATCATTTTTCTAAATTCGTAAACACTACTGGACAGTCGCAGGAAAGCATATTACGAAATTTTTAAAATTTAATTTCTCTGATAATATCTATAGCAAGATGCTTGCAAATCTGCCCAGCCGTTGCAGATTGAGTGAACCACGTATAAACATCTGTTTCTTTAGCATTTATAATATTAGTAGGATATTAGGTTCAACTGTCGGTCACGACTTTTTCGAATTCGAATTCGTCACGAAGGCGAACGGACTGCCTTTATCTCTGAACTCTGAATGCTCTGCCCTCAGACAATTAACCGACACATTTGAAATGTACTTAATAATAATAATATAATTATAATGCCGGACATTTCACACAGCATCATCTGGCCCCAAAGTAAGCAGAGCTTGTGTTATGGGTTTACTGATGACTTTGTTTACCATGACTGATTTACTACTTAAATACATTTTTTTAAATACATACATATTGTACATAGAAACACCCAGACTCGAGACATATACTTGCAGATCATACAAACATTTGTCTCGCGGCGGGAATCGAACCCGCAACCTTCTGTGTCTCAGCCGGACCTTAGCCCACTGCGCCACAGAGGTCATCGTTAATAACTCTCTGGTATTCGTTTTTCGTTTTTCTTGTCGTCTCAATAATAACATTTCTCTAAGTTATTATATTCTTGTTATATTTGTATTTTCGCATTATCAAATCACTGAAAGGCCTCCATTACTAAAGCAATGGTTTACCTGATAAATATAATAACTCATTCATTTAATTATAAGTGGATTTTTAATTATTGATAATACAAAAAAATAACAAATTACCAATTTATAATTATATAATTCAATTATGTGTAATTCCCTAATTTTAAATAAAGTACCTACCTATGTGTGTTTTCATTAACATTTTCTGAGAATAATTAAATCGTATATACCTAAACTATAATAAGAGATATGTAAGTACCCAATAAGTTAGTTTTTCGTTGTTGAGGTAGTAAGATGGATCGGGCAAAAAAGCGCTCAAACCAGGACAAGTTTCTTGCCAGTTCTTCTCGGGCTTGGGTTAGGAGGAATTGGCACCTAAATTCACCTAGTATGTGAGACATTTCAAAGTGATCCTTGTGATTGTATTGAATAAAGTATCTTTTGACTTTGACTTACTTTGACTTACTCCTCAGGGCGGATCAGCCGAGGTGGAACTCAAGAAAGGTGGTAACATCAAGCTAACCACCGACCCCTCGTACATGGAGAAGGGAACAGCCTCCGTCGTGTGGTTGGATTACAAGAACATCACCAACGTCGTGAAGCCTGGCAACAGGATCTTTATTGATGATGGTCTGATTTCCGTGATTTGCCAATCTTCGTCTGCTGGTACTCTGGACTGCACTATTGAAAATGGAGGTGGGTTATGCAAAAATTAACATTAAGTAAAGCAAGCGAAGGTTGACTGTTGATTCGGTCTGCATAATACTTAATAATTCAGTTTTTGGAAAATTTTCTAAATCTACGAAAGGAATTTACAACTACTGTAATACTTTTTCTTATCGTGTCACTGGTTTCGGACCAGTGTGTTGAAAGGAGCCTTAAGTGCGCCTTAAAGCCCTTCTTTCGTGCACTTTCTTCGAGCGTTTTAGATTCTACGACATGCTGGTTTTCTCACGATTTATTTCTTACTGTAATACTGTAACATGCCCACATTTTTAGACAGCAGTATTCCACTGAATGACGATCCGTAACGTTTTTAGTTGAGAATGCATATTTATAGAGCTAAGAAATCCTTAACATACAGTGCATAAATTTTTGTTCTACGACAAAAGTTTACGAAGTTATGATGAAATTACTAGCTAAGTTTACTGAATGGCCGCTGCGGTAGATGTGACGTCACACAGGGACAGTCGCCGCCAGTTATGGAATAGTGAAGTAAGAGGGCACCGTCCCAGTGACGTCACACGCACCTACGTACATTGATTACCGGCACGAACGGCATAATGTTTATTACTTAATATCTTCGTAAGTAATAGTCTTATTTGGATAATTCAAAAAGATTATTATCATTCTTATGCCATAAAGAATAACGTGCATATTACTTCTATTGAATTTGCTATAACTTTACTTATCCACATTCAACTGAAAAAAAAATTGGGCTTGTGCTAAATACAATGTTTTGACGTTCTGACTACCTTTCTTCAGCATCCTCAGAGACTTAACTAGAATTCTGAGGTCTGCCAAGCCTATGAGTAACAGTCTGGAGTTTGTTTTATGCAAAACTTAGGTAAAATTACATTGCTGTGACCTAAACGAAATAGTGGGCTCAAATTGTCCTGGTGAAATGAAGTGTCATGATAAATCTTTTGCTATAGGTATGCTGGGATCAAGGAAAGGTGTCAATCTCCCCGGTCTACCCGTGGACTTACCCGCAGTCTCCGAGAAAGACAAGTCAGACTTGACATTCGGGGTTGAACAGGGTGTAAGTAATTCCATCAAACTACACCAATGACTATATTATACTAATACTTAACATAAATTATCTGCTGTCTGACTATTGAACATGTGATACCTATATTGAGTAGCTTATGCTCATCCTCAATATACAATCTATCTCCTTACCTATTTAAATATGATCTTGTCAGCCATTTAGATATGAAATGGTCAATGTAGTGTTTTTGTATATTGAGGGTAATATGGGTTACTGGCCTGTCAGGTCAGCTTGTACTAACTCTGCCTTCTGCACTGTAGGTTGAGGGTTCCATTCCCTCCCAGAACAAACACTTATTTATTTGTGTCAGGGTGATGAAAAGTATTTTTATTCTATAGTCGCCATAATACAAGCTATGCTTAGTTTAGGACTAGATGATGTTTGAATTGTCCACCAATATTATTTATAATGACTTATTATAGCCTACACGGTATTAATAAGGGTTAAACAGATATAACCTCTCTGATGACCTCTGTGGCACAGTGGGCGAAGGCCTGCCTGAGAAGCAAAAGGTTGCGGGCTCAATTCTTGCCCCGGGACAAATGTTTGTAAGATTTGCAAGTATTTGTCTCGAGTCTGTTTTTCTATGTATAATATATATGTATTTACAAAAAAAAGTATATAAGTAGTATATCAGTCATGTAGTACCCATAATACAAGATCCGCTTACTTTGGGGCCAGATGATGCTGTGTGGCATTATTTATTTATCTATCTAAAGGTGATAGCTGCTTGACATTAAAGGGACTGATGATTGACGAATGTTCCAACAGTGATCGCGTCATAAAAATACGTGTTTTATTTATTAATGATACTGATAAGTCTGTCGTATGTAGCGTCTACATCATGAAAAAAACAATATCATAAAACATACAATACTACGTTAAATTTCAAATATACCCACTACAAATATGCAATCAAAATTGAATCTTAAAGTTAGGACTAGAAAGCTGGCATTCAATAGCATCTACCTCGTACTGTTTCAGATATGTCTACAGTGACTTGCAATCAAAATTTAACTTTATAGTAAGAGCTAGAAAGTTCAGTTTGACAAAAATAAAGAACCAGATAGTTATCGAATCTCAAAAGTCTCGTCGAATTGCTCACGTGTATTTCTAAATAATTGCGTCTACGATATTGTATCTAAATCCGACGTGATAAAGCATATTTTAGTAATTTACATAGCAACAGGGTGTGATAAAACTCACTCATCTTCGACCTTGATTTGATAAGATATGAGACGAAGAAGAAAGCTGATTATTTACCTACGACATAATCACATCACTATTTACAAACGACCTTTATCTGTCATTCGTTATGTAAGCACACCAAGTGGTATATACATTGTCCAGCAATAGGTAGAATACCTAGGAGTCAATATTTATTATCAGAACAGATAACGTAGGTCATTATTTACATAATTATGTATATCTAAACTTACATCTTACTTCCTACTATATAAATGCGAATCTTTGTAAGGCTTAATCATTACATAGTATAAAACAAAGTCGCCTCCCGCTGTCTGTCCCTATGTATGCTTAGATCTTTAAAACTATGCAACGGATTTTGATGCGGTTTTTTTAATAGATAGAGTAATTCAAGAGGAATGTTTATATGTATAATACATGCATAATATAGTAGAGAAACACTGATAATTTTCTAATGGTTTCTAATGTGGTGTCGTAAATAAACACATTTTTTTGCGCTTACATTGCAAACGCTGGCTGAACCCTACGAGATAGATCAAAATAATGTACTACAATATTGTTCACCTTAAAAAGGTCTACACAAAAGTCCGCAATGGTATATGTCTATCTCTTAGTCTATGTTATTCTCTTAGATAACGTTGTATATAAAGACATTCTGTAGTATATTTAGTATCAGCATTGCACCCGTGCGAAGCCGGGGCCGGTCGCTAGTCATAGATAAATAAACTATGCCAGCATCATGTCTCAAAAGTTTGTATTATGGGACTTGTGTGTCGCAGTGGGCGAAGGCCTGCCTGGGACGCAGAAGGGTACGATTCCCGCCGCGGGACAAATGTTTGTATGATCTGCAAGTGTTTGTCTCGAATCTGGGTTATTCTATGTATAATATGTAAGTATTTAAAAATAAAGTATATAACTAGTATATCAGTCATGTGGTACCCATAACACAAGCTCTGCTTATTTTGGAGCCAGATGATGCTGTGTGAAATGTCCAGCATTATTATTAAATACTTGCAGATCATATAAACATTTGTCCGCGAACCTTCTGAATCCAGCAATAACTTGGTGATTTTGGTGACCTGTACCTACTACAGGTTTTATTACAAAACTTATCTCAGGCACCAGTCTCTCGTAAAACAGGTGAAAGGACATGTCCTTACAATTATTGTAGGATTAACTGTTGTAAAATTTTTTTTTAGAGAAAATAAACTTTATATTATTATTATTATTACAAAATAAAACCTTATTAAACATATACTTTGTTTCCAGGTGGACATGATCTTCGCTTCGTTCATCCGCAACGGCGCCGCTCTGCAAGAAATCCGCGGCATCCTCGGAGACAAGGGAAAGAACATCAAGATCATCTCCAAAATAGAAAACCACCAGGGAATGATCAACCTTGACGAGATCATCGCGGTAAGATGTTCATTTTTAGGATGTCATACCAAAACCGACGTAACCTGCTTTGTAAGTCTGTCTATCACACGGCTATATCTGCTTATGTTATGAAGCAGGCTGAAATTTCATTAATACTAGTAGCTGCCTGCGGAATCGCACGCGTGGTACCAACATAAAGTGACCTATGTCCGCTCAGCTGTTGAGCCAGGAAAAGGTAACAGGCGACCGATAGACAAAAAAACAGTGATTTTCAAATTTATAAATTAGTACTTATAGATAACATTTCTAAATAAGAAATTTTATATTTTTCTTTCGAAATAAATAGCGGTTTTAATCTCCCTCATCGTAAATGTTAGTTTTACAAATATCTTCTCTCTCGCACAATGTTGCTATTAGCATTGTTAAACTAAACTAAGACATTTACGATTTGTTATTTTATTAAATCGTGTTATGGTAATAATAAAAGGGATATTTTTAAATGCACATCTGTATAATTTTTCAGCACACTAGGTAACTCCACTAATTAACTAAATACATAGCAGAAAAATGAATGCTGTGCTAAAAAACCAATTGATTAACTAAACATGTCCTACAATTGGTTAGATTATGTTAGAGTATAGAAAACAACGCGCAAGTCGAGCGAGCGAAGCGAGCGTGCCGCGGCAGCGGCCGCCGAAGCGCCAAAGAATAATACAGGTCACGGTAGGAGTATAAAAAATTCTCCAAATACCATTAAACACTATATATAATTTGATTTATTTAGTGTGCATAGCTTGTGTGCAAGTAAGTATTTTTGGTTTAACTTTGAAATATTTTGTTCGAAAAAAGGGAATACACAGATATCGATTTAATTACATGCCATAATAAAATACTTGAACAAAACAAAACCTATCCTCATAGATTAAACTTAATTTTTTTTTTTTTTTTTATTTAATTTGTCCCAAATTATTCGTGCCATTCACAAGTGTGCTAATCGAACTTGCACTTGACCTATTCAATGCCTCATTGATGCCTTTGTTGAACCACAACTATCTGCATAAATCTGCCACAGGTCAGTCAAACATCCCAAGCAATAGTTTAATGGGCGGATGGGGGCAATTCAGCATACGCTAACCTACATTACATTACAAATTGGAGCCTATGTATGTGGCAATTGAATGCAGGTTTAACTACACTCTTCCAGTCATATCTAGGTCAGAACAGGCAAATACACTGCCTAATGACTTGTATACATGCAATATATGCAATGACCCTGCGTTCTAAATACTTCCCTATAAAGCATGACGGTTGTCGTAAGCTTCTAGACCGACTTAATAAGGAGAAGGTTCTCAATTCATTTGTTTTTTTAATTTTTGTGCATTTATATGTATATCCATCATTGATGAACCGATATGAAAATCTCTTTTTATGTATTTTTCAACTGGTTACATAATAGTTGTGGTTATAAATTAAAATAGCTGGAAAATATATGTCATCCAAGAAAACGAAATTTCGATATTTTGCTTGTGACTTTGGTGTTGTTTCAAAAAAAGGAGGTTGTTCTCAATTCCGTTGTATTTTTAATGGGCTGAAATTTAATTCAATGAAGTCAGTTTTCTGTTTAAATTAAAAACGTAATTATTAAGTAAGAACATATGTCTAAAGCCTGCAACGTGCATGTGATATCTCCTGGTATTGCAAGCTTACCATCATGTGGGCCGTATACTTGTATGCTGGCTCATTGTACAAAGTCAAAAAGTTAAAACCTAATCTTGCATCGTGGGACTTGTATGCCTCGTGGCGTGAACGCTTATTAACTCTATCATCAGTAAAACTCTTGGCCATTGACTCTAAATTTGACTGGCCAAGGCCATTGATTTTAAAATGTTTAAGTTAGTAAACAACAGCATCAAAGTAATTGTCGTTTTGGGAAGTAGCCCCTTGAGCTAACACTGCTCTAAAGAGTATGTTTAGTTACAATATACTTTGTTATTTCAGGAGTCTGACGGTATCATGGTAGCGCGTGGAGATCTCGGCATTGAGATCCCGCCAGAGAAGGTGTTCCTGGCACAGAAGACCATGATCGCTCGCTGTAATAGGGTGAGTTTTGGGAATGTTTTAATGAGGTTACATGGGAATTGTAATTACCTACACCATTCTGAACAGTACTTGGAGCTTAAGCACACCTATATTAGACTTATATTGGACCAACTTGTGCTGGATTGAGGAAGCGGAATGCGTCCGTCAAGTTTGTCGAGGACTCCGAAAATTCTACTTTGACGACCTCTGTGGTGCAATGGGTCCGGCTGAGACGCAGAAGGTTGCGGGTTCGATTCCTGCATTCGATTGTCTTGTGTCTGGGCGTTTCTATGTATAATATGTATTTACAAAAACAAGGATATAAGTAGTATATTAGTCATGTGATACCCATAACACAAGATCTGCTTACTTTGGGGCCAGATGATACTGTATGAAATATCCGGCATTATTTATTGAAGTGAAAACTTCTTATAGCGCGGTACGCATATTTTTAAATGAGGTAAAACCTCTGGATTCGCGACACCGTTACTGAGACGCAGCCGGCTGCCGCGCTCGCCCCATTTGATTATAAACCTTAATTCACATGTTTACAGTCTACTTTTGTATGGAGAAGTTTACTAAGTTAGGTTCTTTGATATATTATCTACATTCTGAACAAAAAATATTGCATCATCTGTGTTCGTTCAGTATTTGATTGGCAGTCGCCATAATAACTGATTTTGAAGAGATTTATTACTAAACTCTTAACGCGCCAAAATAAGTTTTCACTTCTGTCGGCACTCCCGGAGTGCAACCCGATTTTATTTTATTATTATTATTAGTTTCACATACCATACAATCGAAGATGTAGATTCATTTCAAAACGACAAGTCAGAGTGATTAGTTATTTTTAGATAAGGTAATGTTTTTTACGTTGTTTTTCGATTAAATTATTTTTCTTATCGTGTCACTTGTTATTTCGAATCAGTGGGGTGAAAGGTTAAAGTGCGTTTCGGAGGCTCTTTTCGTGCACTTGTCACAATCTCTACGATACACCGGTTTCTCACGACGTTTTCGATTAAATCAAACACTTCAATTATGTGAGAGATTTTAAAAGGAAACTGTTAAAAAATCCCATTTACATGTAATTTCACCGGTACTCGTACTTTTTAAAACGGATCTGGGATACAGCGCTTCAGGCGACAAAAATAGATATTGTGGTAAATTCCGATTCCGATAAATTCCGATGTGATAAATAAATAATTCAGACCCTGAACGAGCTATGAGCTTCAGAAAGAGTCAATTTTAAACTTATTTTCTATTTTCCAGGTTGGAAAACCAGTGATCTGCGCCACCCAGATGTTAGAATCCATGGTCAAGAAGCCTCGTCCTACTCGCGCTGAGACATCCGACGTCGCCAACGCAATCTTAGACGGAGCTGACTGCGTTATGTTGTCCGGAGAGACCGCTAAGGGCGACTATCCTCTAGAGTGCGTGCTGACCATGGCTAATATCTGCAAGGAAGCCGAAGCTGCTATCTGGCATAAGCAGCTATTCAACGATCTGGCTACTGAGGTAACTACACTATATCGTAACTTTAGAACATTTATTGTTCTCTCAAGTGTCGAGAAATGTCCCCTCTCAGGATAACATACTAGGGACTTTCCTTCTGCGCTGTTGGTTTTGATGCCCTCCCAGGACAAACATTCGTGTGATGTACATGTAGGTTTGTTCTATCTGTGTGTTATAATAATAATAATATTTATTTATTCAGATAACTAAGATCCATATCATCCATTGAAGTAAAAAATAAAATAAAATCATTGATCAATAACAAAGTAATATAAATTAAATTAAGTGTTAAAAACTATTCCTACTAACTAAATACCACCTTTATAATGGATTTGCCGAGCAAAAGGGTTAATCAGGGCTGACACCTAAAAACTTGGCAGGACACTGTCCCACCTGCCTGCCAGAGCCCCAAGAATCCTATTGGGACTACCTAGTATTTTGTTTTTAATAGAACCATTTTTTTTTCTCATGATTGCATGAAAGTCCTGCACATAAACATCGGCAAAGAAGCAATACAGAATCTAGGTAACCCCAACATTGCTCTAAACAAATTATTATAAAGGACACGTAGGGCGCTGATGGGTTTTTTCGGTGACCACCGGTATAAAACGACTGACAGTAAGATTTAAAAAGTGCCACCATCACGTCCACTGAGCGATGAGCGAACCTGCGGATCAGCATATTTCCTCTTATCGCCAACGCCCTGCGCTCCCTCTCTATATCATAGTTATCTTTTAGGAATGTAGCTGAAGGGGCGGCTGCCTGCTGTGAAGACTATCATTTCGCTTTTCTTAGTGTTATATTTGAGCCCATGTCTTTTAGCATAGTTTTCACAAACACACAACAGCCTCCTCAACGCACACACCGAAGGGCTCAGCAGCACCATGTCATCCGCGTAGCTAATATTATTTTACATTTGGCCATCAACAGAGCACCTCGCATGCATGCTGCTCAGCTCGCCAATGAGCTCGTCCACGTAAAGGCAGAAAAGCCTCGGTGCAGATATTCCCCCCTGCCGCACTCCGCATTCCAACCTTTACGCGTCTGAAACATCACCAGCCCACCTAACACAGTTTTCTTGATTTGCATACCAGTGTCTCTAAACAAGTTTACTAGCTCATGTGGCATCCCAGTGGCTGGTAGCTTGTTCCACAGTACCCGATATGACACTAAATAAAATGCCTTTGATAAGTCAAGAAAGCATCCAAACACTGGTGTTTTCTCTGGTTGTAATACCTGACAGTCTCCTTGAGGGAAAAAATAGCACTTTCGGTTGACAGTCCAGCTCTAAAGCCGAATTGAGCATCATTAAGCCTAATGTACTTACCTAGTTGTTTATCAAGGAGGCTGTCAAGTACCTTTGCTGTGATTGTGGCCAGAGATATAGGTCTATTAGTATTTTTGTCGGACATGTCACCAGTTTTGATTTTAACTATGGGTACTTACCACAATAGTGCGCAACATGTCTGGAGGCATGTAGCTTTGTTTGAGACACAAGTTGTACAGTAGACTAAGTACTTGAGGCAGATGGACCCCGGCGTGTTGGAGGTGCTCGATACTGAGCCTGTCGTGACCCGGCGATTTTCCACGGGTCATGTTTTTAATAATATTTCTAACATGCCGAGCTGGGAAAGAAACAAGCTCCTCCTCACTCCTGGGCACAGCCTCGGGCACCTCCCCCTGCCATCCTGTCACTGTTGTTGGGCAAAGAAACAGCCTGTGTTTTAAACTGTTGTTTAAACAAATTTGCTACAGATTTGTTATCACTAGTACCATCCACACTTGCAGGCAGGCCAGGTTTTGGGTTTAAACGATTAATACTTTTCCAGAATTTTGAAATTGAATTTTAATTTGTTTTGATTTTTCACGCACCACCTTAAATTTAGCTTGAAATTTTCAGCGAGATATTATTATTAAATCATAGATTTTACCAGAAATTGGTTTTCCATAAAGGAACCACTGATCAAAAGAATTCCTAGCCTCTCTGCAAGTCTCACCAACATGTAAATTCCACCCAATCACTTTCTTTCTATATGATTTTTATTTAGAAATAACTGTTATTTTTATTATACGTAATAACAGCGGCCTCGGACAGAACATTAACAATTTGTGTATATAACGAATCTATAATTTTTTTGTGGTCACTGCACTCACAGACACAACTATTAAAAGAGCATTGTCTCAACTCAGCAGGAACATCAATATCCCGTAGCTTATTATTACAATATATACTTAATTCCTTAGGATGTTGAGAGTTCCTTACTCCCCACAGAGTCCTGTTACAAACTAGCTGTTTACGCTGTAATTTAGATTTTATTACATTCATATTACATTCTATTATAAGTGGAAAGTGGTGAAATTTATAAAATCAATTTTAATATTTGCTATTGTTTTCCATGCGGAGGTTGTGACAATACAATGGTCTAGCCATCTTTTACACTGATAGACTTCACTTATATAGGTAAAATTGTTCGACGATATGTTTAAGAAGTCTAGTCCGCACAAATCCAGTTTTGTTCATGTGAAAAAGATAACATTTCCTTATCAAACGAATTGGTCGGGTGCGCATTATAGTCTCCAAGCATGTAAACACATTCAACGTTATCTTCTATTATAGCACACGAAGTACTTAAACTCTGGGTATATATTGCCAAGTTGTTCCCACAGTCTGTAGGCATATGGACGCTACACACAATAAACGCACTATCACTTGTTATCACTTTTATTGCTATAATTCGATCGCTGCACGACTGCAACACGGAAACGTCATAGATAGATGCGTGTGTAACGGATAATACTGTACAGGTGAAAGTAACCGACCCAGCCCACTCCGTGGCCATCGCGGCTGTGGAAGCTGCGACCAAGTCTCTCGCGTCCGCCATTGTCGTGATAACGACCAGCGGCAAGTCGGCACATCTGCTGAGCAAGTACCGGCCGCGCTGTCCCATCATCGCGGTGACGCGCCAGCCTCAGACGGCGCGTCAGGCACATCTCTTCAGAGGAGTACTGCCTATCCTATACCAAGGTAACATAATATCCCACTTTGAAATGTTCCATGGAATACTCCCAATACAATCGCAGGGATCACTTTAAAACGTCTTACATGCTAGGTGAGTTTAGGTGCCGATTCCTCCCAGCCCAGGTCTAGGAATAATTGTCAGGAAACTCGTCCTGGTCCTCGAGCTTTTTGAGATGCAGAAGATTGCGGGTTCAATTCCCACAAGTATTTGTCTCAGGTCTGGGTGTTTTTATGTATAATATGTATGTGTTTACAAAAGAATTCAAAAATATAAGTAGTATAATCAGTCCTGTGGTACCCATAATGCAAGCTTTGGCTACTTTGAGGCTAGGTGAAATGTCTGGCATTATTTTATTTATTTATTTACTATACCAAAGTAAAATTAGCTCGATTTCGATTTATCGGAACGACAGCATAGTTAAAATGTTATTCAGATTCAGTTGCTTCGTTGTTAAATTATCGTATCGAGGTTATGGCGGATTACGACTTAATCTAATTTAAAAGTTTCTATCTCGCTATATATTTCCGCGTTGAGGGCTACCTTGTGCAAATGTTTGGACACAGAGGGCACACAAGCAGATGCGACATAGATAGGCATAAAATACTTTATTGCACACCACAAATACATTGGACTGTTATAAGAAACAATGTTTAGCTACACGGTGGTACAATGGGCGGTCTTATCACTAGATAGCGTACTCTGCCAGGCAACCGTTGGATGGACTGGGCTATAAATAAACAGAGAAGGGGCATGTAGGTGTGGTTTGTTTATATAATTACATACTTACATATATGTATAAACTAAACAAATACTGATATAAATATATACATACATATGAACTCAATAGATATATATATAAAGATAAACAGTATAAAAAATCAACAATACAGAAATGACTACATATAACAGCACGACAAATAATGTTTCATGACTATGTTTTTGAAGATGGGAAGAGTCTTGGCCTTTCTGATATCTACAGGCAACGCGTTCCACAAGCGGATAGCCTGCACTGTAAATGACTTACCATAGAAGGTAGAGGAGTGAACAGGAATTTTGAGTTGATTGGTATCTGAGGAGCGTAAGAGTCGGGGTTTTAGAGAGATAGAGAAATTCAAACCGTTCCTTGAGATAAAAGGGAGTTGAAGGAGAGAACAGAATATTATAGAGAAGATTTAGAATGTGAGCATTCCGGCGAAAACGGATTGGCAACCACTTGAGTTTATTGCGAAATTCAGAAATGTGGTCATATTTGCGTAAACCAAATATGAATCGTATACAGTAATTTTGGAGACGCTCAAGCTTATAAAGTTGATCTTCAGTGATGTCGAGATAGCAGGCGTCAGCATAATCAAGGATTGGAAGAAGGAGGGATTGTGCAAGCGCAATTTTAGTAGAAGTAGGGAGACAATTTAAATACATCAATACCTAATATTACAAAAATGAATAATAGTAGATTGTTGCACCGAGCGCTAATGAGTTATTAATGCACGAGTGTTATGTTGGTGCCCGTACGCAAGCGAGGGCACTTAATTAACACGATTGCATTAATTACTCTCTTTAGCAAGGTGCGTAATTTACTTTTCTTTCAACTACCAATCTACCTACTGTTATATAATTACGTTTTAAAAACTAAAAAGAAAACCGACGTCATTGAATGAAATTTGAGCCTATAATATTTTTTTAGTGGAAAGTAGATGTATTTTGTGTATAAATATATTATGGGTAGGTCAAATAAACGCACTGTTCCAATGAGACAGCGAGGTATTGGAGTAAACAAAAATATCATCGATGTATACAATTTTTAGATTTTCGTTGATTTTTCAGCTCGAGCGATTCCGATAAAATTTAAATGGGACCACCTGGGAAGTATACCCTTTCAAACACAAAAAGATTTTTCAAATCGGTTATGGCGTTTTTGAGTAATCGGTGAACATACTTAAAAAAATAAAAAAGATTCCGACTGATTACGATAAAATTTAAATGGGACCACCTGGGAAGTATACCCTATGATAACAAAAAAAGAATTTTCCAAATCGGTTCAGGCGGCTTTGAGTAATCGGTAAACATACGTACATAACAAAAAAAAAGTTTCCGACGAATTGAGAACCTCCTCCTTTTTTTGAAGTCAGTTAAAAAGGACTAAGACCAGCAACGTAGGTAATCTCTAAATTTCCAAAGAACGTAATGGATCAATATGTAATACGACTGGCGTTGATCGTCACTTACTTGCGTCTCTTAAAAACATTGCAAATAAAACACTTCAAAACGATAGATCAATCTGACATTTTTAGTTTCTTTTAGATTTGTACCTCTCCAGTTCTAATAACGTGAATAACAAACAAAAAACCAGAGGAAATGATGATTTTCATTTTTTCCAAACGACGTTTAAGTTGATTTCGATTGCTGAGCCTATTATATTAAGTAGGTACTGCCTAGAATACAAATCAAAGATGAAAGAAAAACGTGTACGTCTCGGGACGCCCGACAGAAGTGATAACTTAAACTAATCTAACTAGCGATGTGGGTTAGAGTGAGAGAGAAGTACCTGCCTACCGCTGCCGTATACGTGAGAGAAAGGGAAGCCAGAGACTCGCACAGTAACGCGTTACGTAACGAAGTGGTTTACCCTCCCATAAGAAGTTATCACTTCAATAACTAAAATTTAAAACACACTACATACATTTTCGACCTTACTTATACATAAGATGGTTATATATATTACAGAACAAACATCTATGTTCATCACACAAATGTTTGTCTTGGGTTCAACTCCCATACAGAGTAATTATAAACTGAGCTATAAGTCATCATATAAATATCCAGTACCTGGATGACATGTGTATAAAACACGGATAAAACGACGTATTCTAAAAATGAAACCTAGCTAGATCGATTTTTCGCCCCCGAAACCTGTATACTAAAATTCATGAAAATCGTTGGAGCCTTTTCCGAGCAGATTATATACATACATTTGACTGGCCTGTCAGCTCAGTTGGTAGTAGCTCTGCCTTCTGTGCTGTAGGTTGAGGGTTCGATTCTCTCCCAGGATAAATATTTTGTGTGAAGAACATAGGTGTTTGTTCTGTGTCTGGGTGTTATAAAGTATCATAAGTATGTATTTAAAAATATTTAAGTATTCTATCAGTCATCTAGTCACCATAATACAAGCTATGCTTAGTTTGGGACTAGATGGTGTTGTGTGCATTGTCCAACAATATTTATTATTTATTTATTTATATATACAAGAATTGCTCGTTTAAAGGTATAGATAAATAGACAGCGTTAGTACTTATAAACGCCTCTCATTTTAAACTCTGCCTAAACACTGCTTAGGATTAAACCTGTCACTATTTAACACTATCTTACAATAATTACGTTTTAAAAACTAAAAAGAAACCGACTTCATTGAATGCAATTTGAGCCTATAATACATTTTTAGTGGAAAGTAGATGTATTTTGTATTTATATAATATGGGTAGGCCAAATAAACGCACTGCTCCAATGAGACATCGAGGTATCGATGTATACAATTTTTAGATTTTCGTTGATTTTTCAGCTCGACCGATTATGATAAAATTTATATGGGACCACCTGTGAAGCACCCTTTCAAACAAAAAAAGAATTTTTCAAATCGGTTCAGCCGTTTTCGAGTAATCGGTGAACATACATCTCCTTTTTGATAAAGTCGGTTAAAAATATACCTACTCGAAACTAAAAATATGAAGAATCAAAGTTTTACAATGGTACAAAATGCGCGCCATTTGTTTTTTTTTTCACCATGTCGGTTTTATTCAGCTGATTTTTATTATCAGCCAGTATCTTTTTGATCTAATGCAAACATTATATATTAAACTTAATGGGAGATATTAAACCTCTGTGGTAATTTTATATCTTAATAAAAAGTAAAAAAACAGTGCAATGATGAGATTTTATACAACATTACTGCACTGTTTTGGTTCTAAGCAAAAATCCGTCCTTTGTGATCGGTTTTGTAGTGATTAATGATAACATTACTATGCAGAAAATAATATTAAATACAATATGATAAACTAAATAAACTGATACATACTTAAATAACGTAAAGAAACAAACAATCGCTA
Organism: Lampropteryx suffumata; assembly: GCA_948098915.1. Taxonomy (NCBI): domain Eukaryota; kingdom Metazoa; phylum Arthropoda; class Insecta; order Lepidoptera; family Geometridae; genus Lampropteryx; species Lampropteryx suffumata. Next base: position 16,077,594 of record OX402553.1, read on the forward strand.
ACAACAGGACAAATAGTGTTCCCTGACTATAGTTTTAAAAATAGTATGTGATTTGGCGCGTCTTATCTGGCAAAGGTTTGGTATAGTATGAGGTGTGGACAGGTGTCGCGAGTAGGAGATTATTAGGGGAGCGCATAGATTGCGTTGAAGCAACACAGTCGCATTCTAAATCGCTAATCGCACATGTTGAGTCTTCAGCCAACCTCCTGATAAACTCCGGAGATGATAGTTTTCTCTTCTTAAAAACCTTTTGCTTTGCGGCAGCTGGATGGTATAATACACTAGGTATAATAAAGTGTATTCTTCAGAGAAAGCGGCCGGCGATTGGCTGAAGGACGTGGATAACCGCGTGCAGAACGGTCTGAAGTTCGGACAAGCGCGCGGCTTCCTCAAGACGGGAGACCACGTCGTCGTCGTCACTGGCTGGAAGCAAGGCTCTGGATTCACCAACACCCTGCGTATCATGTTAGTATACTAAATAATGCTACTTTTAGTTAATATATAGTACTTAGTATTTGTACTAAAGCTACAATGAGTAATATTGCTGATAGTGGTGGCTTTAGTACTCATAGTAGCTATAATACTAAAGCCACTATGAGTAAGAGTACTCAAAGTATTAAATACAATAATTTCAAAGTTACCACACACAGAACTTAATCAACTGATTCTACTAGTATACTTCTAAATAGAACACAAGTCACAACACAACTTATAACACTTCAAAACTATCGCTCTTGTATCACTACTTAAGACGAGAATATACTGACTGGATCCATACATTACCGCCGCTTTTATATGCGCGGCGAGTACGTCGCGTAAAATCTAGGCGCTATTCGAACGTTCGAGAACGAACCGGAACGCCTTAAAATGTTCGCTTGTAAGAGAGAGATGTATCCATTATCCATCTCGTTCGCTCTTATACATTAGACACGCATACTATGTAGTGTATCTACTCGATACGCTACACAGTAGTGCTGTGTACTACTGTGCTGATTATTTTATTGCGTCCGCCCGCCAACAAATGGAGCTATGTAGCGGGCACAACAGTACTCATAGTTTCACTATGATTACGAAAACCACTAACTGTAATATAATAAAGCTACTATGAGTAAGAGTACTCATAGTGACTTCAATAATCATAGTAGCTATTTTCTATGTATAATATGTATGTATTAAAAAAAAAAGTAGTATATCAGTTATGTGGTAACCATAACACAAGCTCTGCGTACTTTGGGGCCAGATGATGCTGTATGAAATGTCCGGCATTATTTATTTATTAAATATTGATTTACTATGAGTGTGCATAGTGACTTCAATACTCATAGTAGCTATAGTATTAAAGTTACTATGAGTATAAGTGCTCATAGTGACTTTTAAACAACGAACCCGGCACCCAAGCTTACAGTCCTGTTAGTAAGTGGTTACAATAACCTACGGAGGCTTACAGTACAATTGAATAAGTGCTACTAATACTATACAAGTAAGAGTACAGTACTACCATCAGTGGTATTAATAGTAGATATACTACTCTTCAAAGATATCTGGTGCACGACAGTATAACAGTGTTTATTCAGTTCAATCTCAGTAGATCCATTGTCCAGATCCATAATGGATCTATAGTTTTTTTTTCTCTATAGATCGGTTTGGATCTGATGAGAATTTTTATTGCAAACCAGTTGGTTAGGTTATGTTAGAGTATAGAAAACAACACGCAAGGCGAGCGTGCCGCGGCAGCGGCCAAAAACATATGCTTTGTTCGTCTTGTCACTGTGTCCAGTTTTATCATTATAATCTTTAAATCCAATAAATTTTACCGCTAAACACGGGCTTTACTCACGTATTATTTTGTCGATGGAGGCACCGACATTGTTTCGATTCATCTAGAGAATCTTCATCAGGGTGAGTTTGATACGCGGTCCGCTCGTTGCCGCTCGAGTTCACGGTTCCCACTGCGGGTGAGGTATCTTGCGGCGCGAGTCGTGCGTGCGGGTAGAGGGGGAAACGTTGTCACGTCCCTGATGAAGATTCTCTAGATGAATCGAAACAATGTCGGTGCCTCCATCGACAAAATAATACGTGAGTAAAGCCCGTGTTTATCAAAATGTATAGTACAACTCACGAAAGTTTTGAAAGTGAAATTTTACCGTTATTTTAAAAATAGATCTATTTTTACAATAACGGTAAAATTTATTGTCTAATAGATCTATTAGCAATAAAAAATTGCATCAGATCTAAATTATTGGGAACCGATCTACAGAGAAAATAACATCTCTAGATCATCACTAGATCCATTATGAATCTGGACAATGGACCTACTGAGATTGATCGGTTTATTCACATACTAACGCAACATTACGGAAGACTAGCGTTATAGGAGCGTTTTAAATGCTACTATAACCTATCAACATAGGTCACTCAACACTAATGATCGATTTTGCTGTCGTTTTACCTACTTGTATATATACTTTTATACTGAATATGACACAAAATAATACGTGCTTTCTTTTTTTTCAGCAAAGTGGAATGAGCACAAGTCATCGCACGAAGTAAATTAAGTATTAGCGCGAGGATAACGTCATGGAACTAGGCAAATAATACTCTACCAATCAATTAGATTCAAATTGTATTTAATACAATGCAGTTCCATGGTTCGGTATCCAGTGATATGTATAAAAGGAATGTATCTCGAAATTGTACTTTAGAACTAGAAGTACATATTTATTATACGGATAATTTATATTTTACCTGCGTATAGATTGTAACTGTTGCGGTATGAGATTAAATGTTTTAAATGTGTTTTCTATGTTTATTTATCTTGTCATTCATTTATTTAGTTATTTAATAATTGGAAAAGTAACGTCATTGAAAAATCTGAGTGATTGTGTGGTATACAGTAAACCAATGACAAAACTTAACTTATAAAGATATGATGAACTAGCGTCTACCCGCGGATTCACAAACGGCTTCCCTAAGTAAATCTGATGGACTTATCCAAATTTGGAATTAATATTATCTAGCTTACCTATCAAAAATTACACCTATACCTTAATGATACCTTTAATGATAATTTCTCATGTAAGTGATTTGTTTTTTTGAGAAATAAATGCGAAAGTAACTTTCTGTCTGTCTGTTACGTTTTCACACCTAAACCGCTCAACCGATTTTGATGAATTTTGGTATAGAGATAGATGGGACTTTGGAGAAGGACATAGGCTACTTTTTATGTAGGTACCACGCGTGCGAAGCCGCGGGAAGCAGCTAGTAATCTATAAATCGAAATCTATCTTGAAATTTCAAGAAGATCCGTTCAGCCGATTAGCCGTTTAAACTTAACAAACAAGCAGACAACGACACATTATAGTAATTGTTAAGAATCTTTAATCTTTATTTAAATAAATGTTCGGTGCGTGTGTTTGTAATTAATCTCCTCCTAAACGGCTGGACCGATTTTGATGAAATTTTTTGTGTGTTCAAGTGGATTCAATAGTGGTTTAAATTATTTTTTTATTTCTTTTTAAACCGCGCAAGTCGCGACCGGGCAGCTAGTATTAGTATAAATTTAAAAAACAACTTAACCTGGTTACCGTTATAGCGGCGGGCGTTGAGGTCGGCTCTTGTACAAGAAGAGTGGCAAGTGGGGCAATCCAGTAAACGGAACATAGTTTGCGTAGGAGCATCACAGCCCCACTGCGCACGTGACTCATGTAGCATAACTATAACTTCTAATAATTGTGTCACTAGTTATTTCGAACCACAGTGGTGATGAAAGGATTGATGTGCGCCTCAAATGCTCCTTTCGTGCACTATAACTATAACTTACACAAATTATATCACAAATTACATCTACCCACTTGAGCTCGTAGTGTGTTGAGGGATATCCAGAATCCAGATTGCGCTCTTCTGATGGTAATTGCTCGTTAGGACTTAAAAGGTCGGGAGATAGGAACCTTCTGAGCCATAGGCCTAATCGGATTACCCGTAGGGCTGCCATGTAATGCAGACGTACAACGGAGAAAACTTACGGTTTTTGAGTCGTCCTTGCACCGTATTGTAGCCGTACAAGAGATGTCGCGTTTCCGATTCCTGTTTTATTTTCACAGTACGGCTATACCCGTTAAAAGGTTACAGTGCATTAAATATAAATAAATAATAAATATTGGTGGGAATGCACGCAACACCATCTAGCTCCAAACTTAGCATATCTTGTAATATGGTGACTAGATGGCTGATAGAATATTTATATATTTTTAAATACATACATAAGATTCCTAATAACGCGCAGGCACAGAACAAGTATTCGCCCGCACAGTTCAGGCAAGTTTGTCTTGGAAGGCAAAAGGCAGAGCAACTACCAGTTGGTAGTTGCTCTGCCTTTTGCCTGAACTGAGCTGACAGGCCAGTCAAAGAGGCGATGGTTTCAGACAGCCCGTGATAATCCTGCAGGTATTATTTAGAGCAATATCCACGCACTTACTATACGCACTACCGTGCCACTCTAGGCAAGGGAATTCGCCAGCCGAGTAACTTATTACTGCCTAGACAAGTAGGTACTAGCACATGCGGATAGGCTCCACAGTATGTTGAAGTTATTATGGTTAGACAAGGTAGGAGATTACTCTTCATACCCTTGTTCATTCTTGTTCATGAATTATTGGCAGTGTTCTTTGAGCGAAAGCTCGGTCAAGGGTTATTCGGGTTTTACGGAGTGTTCGATCGGAACCAAAGTGTCCTCAGAGCATTTTTTGGGAAGGCCAAAAAATGCTCTGAGGACACATCTGTTGGCGATTGCGGGGGTGGAAAGCGCATGATATGGTCTTTGATGGGTTTAGGCAGTTTTCCATATAGTAAGTTGTAAGGTTCAAGCCCATCTGTCAGAACCTCTTGGACCTCTTCGCAATTGAATATTTGGGCTGCGATCGAAAGATCGTTAGCATGCAAGAAATGTTATGTGCAAGGGGTAGGTAGAAGGTTGGTCGTTGGTAACACTTCCCTGTGGAAGAGTGTTTTTCTGGACCCGCCATTTAGTTAGGTATTTACTCTTTTCTGTAAACTTGAAAAGGCCTGGCATCTTCCACATTGTTATCTATACCTTTTCCTAAAAGCCTGTTTATGTTAACAGTGTCGTAGGATGAAGACAGATCCACAAACACTTATATAAGTAACTTTTTTGTGTTCCTACTTCCTAACCGTCTTCTATGCGCTGTGTGAGATTTAAGACCTGGCTTCTATATGACTTTCCAGAGCGGAAACCAGATTTCTTACCAGATTCTTATTCCTATTGCAGATTCTTATTTCTATTGCAGAGCAAATAGAAATAAGACGATTGAGAAGTCTTTCGAAAAGTTTGTAGATGTAGCAGAACAGAGATGGAGCGATAGATTTTTGCGTCAGAGAGAGGTTTACCTGTCGTGATGATTGCGATCACTTTTGTTTTGCTCCTCTGCTTAGGTATTTTTGTGCAATCCAAGCATTTATTGAACATGGCAAACAATAAAAAGATCGCAAATGGACCAAGAAGCTTTAGCTGCTCAAATTTCATTGTATCGTGACGCTTTACCATTGGCTTTTGCTTTGATTCCTTCGACGACTTCGGTGATGGAGAGAGGTTTGCTAACGTCTTTCCGTGTTAGAAAGTCGTGTGGGATGTCTATAAGCTGATGGGCGATTTGGTAAGATGTGACTTGACTGGGAGTTTTTGGCTCATTATAATCTCTGGTAAGCTTCTGGAAACTTGACCGTGCTTTTCTGCTGCTTAGACCAATAGTTAGATTGCTAAAGGCTGAAATCTACTTCTATTGCCGTTCACTAATTGTTTGGTTAATCTTTTAGGGAGTCTTACTGAATGCGAGGGGGTAGGTACTACATCCCCTAAAATAAAACTACAGAGATAACTTCAAACTAGCTACATATACAACTTATTTCTAGTGGATGTTTATAGGTACCTACTAACAATCTTAAAACAGTATAAGCGTCATCTAACGGAATCGGGGATAAAAATAATCTTGGGTATATTGTGTCTCAGCGCGCGCGCACATCCACGTCACGGTTGGCAACGATGAAGAAATTCTTGTAAGCTTTCATAGATGGCGCTGAAACAGATAATCTTCCAAATGATCTCGATTGGTCCGTCTCAATAGTCTCTATGACGCTACCGTAGAGCTTTAGAATTTTCATAGAAACAGATCGTTTTCACAACTCGCTATATGATAACATCCGGCAGCTGCGTTCATCATTCTAATTCCACTTACTAACTACAATCAGAAATTGAAATACCGTAAAAAGCTTTTGAAGCTAAATCTTGGACTAAAAGCTACGGATATGTCATGGTGCTGCACCGTTTTCGCTACAATAAGACAAGAGCTTCTTCACGAAGTACCCGCACAATGAGTCAACAAGTCATTGTAGAGCATACGACGTATTCTGTGAACGTTTTAATCACCCCCGTCGCGTCACCGGCACCGGCTAGCTAACCACCCCAGTCCTCTCGTCCACTCGCCGCCAGCAGCCGTGTGTTCAGCACCGAGTGTGACTAAAAATAACCGCGCAGCAGTCAGTACCGCCGTAACTACCGCGCGCGTCGCCCGTAGCGTCCGCACCCGCGCCCAGCCATGGCGGAGACTATCGAGGAATCGTACGAGACCGCGGTCACCCGCAAGGTGGTCCGCACCAGCCTCAAGATAGAGGAGGTGAGGAGACACCATTTTATGTAACGCCCGCGCGACACAAATATAGCCGCGCGCACTCACACCTGCTCACATAACAGATTTGACAGTGAACACGAACGTAAACATAGCGCACACTACGCGGAACGCGCGGCGCCATCCGCGCCGCTGTCACTCGCCTCTCTTAGTTTTCACTCTTTTCTCTGCTCCGATGATAGAAGCCCGGATGTACAGAAGTATTCCCGGAAAACGCCCGACTTTAACTCGAAGCTTGTTTCCCCGAAGGCCGGCTACATAACCTGCGGAGGAAGTGGGCGCGTGACGCGAACATTTGCGGCGATCGGAGATTTAAATATAACAGTTGAATGAAAATTTCCGTGCCCACCTTGACTTGTGCATCGACCTGTCTCGAAGGAACACTCCACGTGCGACCTTGCATCACATACACAAACACAGGACGTACCTACACAACACAATGAACTCACATAACATGAACAACACACAATTAGGTACACACTTTCTTTCATTACATCACTCCTAGGAAATATAACGAGCGTTTTTATTGTTCAGTGTGCTCTGTACTTTATTATTACACGAAAGTAGCATAGATGCAGACGTCTCACGTCATTCGCTTCCAACGCGTTTGAATTTAAATGAAACGGTTAATTTGCCTAATTAATAAAAGAGCATTGACAATGAATAAAAAAGAAGAAACTCATGATGACCACATTCCATACGTGAATTAACAATGAAAGTACGTTTGGTGTCGCGGCTACTGCTCGTTTCCAAAGCGCAAAATCCAATGGAAAAACGCGCGTGGCATATTTTCGTCTTGGCTCCCATCCTAGTTTATCTGCTACATTACGATGTTTATTCACAATACGAATGCGAGCATTAATGTGTGCGTTTGAGCCACTTGTCGGTCTTACAGCTGCTTTGGAGCAAAGTCGGCTGCCGGCATCAATCCATGACTCTGAAAGCACAAACCATCTCTATGCACTTCGGCTCCCGAAACGCCGGGAATCGTCCCATTCCTAGTTGAACTGACCGGCAATGTTGTTTAGTTGACATCACTGTCCTTGCGTGCCTCAAGACTCAAAATATTTGTATGAGTGTTTTTGGCAAATGCTTTTGTTTTTTGTGGAGAGCGTATGTTAGCGCATCAAAGGGCACTTTAATGTACGCAATGACGGGTGGAAACAGCTGCAGCAAAGGTATTTTGTACACAGATTCAGGGAGATTACTCTCACGCTAAAACTTAACAGCTTCCTTTCTTTTATATCTAGCCAAATGCTCAAAAAATTTGTCCAATGAACTTTTAAATTAATATTTTGTTGTAATGTTACCTACTTACTAAATAAATCTACCTAAACTAAAATACTGATCAATTTTCGTATCATCGCATTTACTGCCTTATGTGAATGACATGTCACACCAGCACTCTACTCATTACATACAACTCTAGGCTCTGGCGCCAGACATTATTGATCAGGAAATCCTAGTTCATCCCAGTCTATCAATTGCGGTTATCTGAGTAATACTCTATCTTTTGCACAACTCTCAATGAAGTTCTGAAAACGCTGTTCAAATTCTAATTTAATTAGCTCGGTATGATTTAATCGAGAATTCTGAGAAGCAGTAGGCGTGAAACACTCTGTAATTGGGATCTTCGTCAGTGTTTAATTAGCTATACCTTCATACTAAGTACAACCATGTATAAATGTGGGTATTTTTTTAGGTACAGTTCTATCCTTTGAAACCATAAAGAAAAGCGCGATGACTGTTATGACAGTGATACTTATATCTAGATAGATAGATAACAATGAAAGAACAAGAAATAAGAAAATATACCATTGCATTTTCTAGTTTTAGGATATAAGTCATATTATCCTCCTTAAGACCCCAATGTATAAGATAATACTGTGGGAAACACTGCTCTAGATTCTTGACTCTTAGAGTTCTGTAGGTTGATTGTTCTGTTTGATCTGAATAACGGTTTAGAAATCGTCTAATCGTTAGATCAATCGTTTTCCAAATATATTTATAGAGACCTTTCCACAGTTATAACCTATATGCATTGGCCGTACATGAGTAGAAGAGATTGTAACCATTGGTTGCCTTGACCACGGACCAAAAAACTGAATAACAGCCCAGTTTTGGACTGTCAGACATAAAGCCGTAAAGTTTTATGAGCGTGGGAAAAAATACTCATGTGAAAAGGATAACAACAAAAGATAGCAATGTTTTTGTTTTTGATTGTTAGAAGACGTTGGTGAATCATGATGCACTGGAGTTGGAACTTCTTTTATTTCGTTGCCAAAGTGCTAGGGACAAGATCCAAAATGATTCATCAAAGTTCATTAAGATTAATAAATGCACAAGCTTATAAATAATCAAGGAACACAAAGAGCTGGTGACTCGTGACTTCCCTTGTTTTTCCAAACAAAGCTGAAACAGCATTTAGATGGATGATCGCCAGAGACATTTTAGTTTCTTCCGTGCTTCCGGAGAGTAGATACAACTGGTACCTAAGACACTAGGAACGATCTGTCTTTAAATATAGTATGATTGATGAAGGGCAAAATCCTACACCAACAGTGCATCGATAAGAAAATCCATGAAGGTGCATAAGAATGATCAAATGTGTATACAAAAACAAAAGTTCGTTGTGCTCTGCCAAGCATGTCTCCAATCGCAATACTACCTAATAAGGGCATCCCGATATGCAGCCGTTCCGCGAATCAGAACGCTCAAATCTTTACATTTGAACAACTGTTCGGGAACACTGCCAAATGTGCGATTTCACCTAATTGACGAGCATGGAGCAGTGGCTTTTGATCCAGCCACGGCCGGCCAGTACTGCCATTAGCGATAAAGCAGCCTGTACTGAAACGTGCTTGACATTGGTACGCTCTAAAAAAGCTAATGAAAGGGTTGTTGAACGCAAATTGGCGTGGCGTACATTTTAATTTTAGCGCGGGTGGCACAACGCCGCAGGCGCATGCGATCTGTCATGATGTCGTGCTGCGTTCGACAGCCGATGGGTCAACATAGCTCACGGAAGCTGTGTTGCGTCGCGCGCGAAAATGGAACGCCGCGTGTATAATTAAAACCGCATAGACAAGACAAGAACAAGTCTGTGGTGGATAGAGTAAAGAGTAAATGCGAAGTCGGTAAATTCTATTCAATATCTACATGAATTCGGGCAGAGTTTTTCAGCTTTGTCGACAGATGGCACGGTGGAAGTTTTTGGAGCGACTCAAAGTATCTATCTAACTATTTCCGCCGCAAATCGGTACGCCTTATTTATAAACAAACTCTTGCAAAGAAAACAATGAAATGGGATGGTCATTGACAAAAACTTGGACAAAAAGATATAATTTTGCAAAGTCAGAACAGTTGGTAGGTTCCCAACCAATATAATAATAATAATATTTATTCAAAATTTACATGGTACAATAATATCTAGTAACAACATTCTAAAACTTATTTAATTAAAGGTATGAACAATACGAGCCTGAACTAGGTAATCCTGTATCTCAGGCGTGAATATGAATATGAATATTCTACGAAGATACCTACCTAATATGCGTATGACGAGATGATTTTGGCATGATCAGTTGGTACCGCAACCATAAATTTACTTCCAGAAGATTACCCTAAAGTGTATTTTCGCTTAGCAGGTCTACCCATTCAAATTCGGTCCGCTACTGTTCGCTTAATAAACTCCACATTGCATTATCTACGACTTAACTTATTGAATTTTTCACGAGATTACAGCACCAGCTTCAAGCAAATGTGACCCATAAAGCGAATGAACGAACAACCGTAAACAAATACTTTCGCTAAAATGTTAATAGGTTCTTTGCCTCCGATAAAGCTTAATTCAATGTCACACAATGACGGGCGCAGACGAGCGCGATCTGTTTTAAAAACATTTTCTCATAGAAACATGAACATGAATTTGTACAATTACCTGCTTTGGTAACCACCTACCTGGTATTTAAACCTCAGACATGCATGTCAAGAGTATAGAGCTTCGATTAGGTACCGGGAAGCCTAGGTACTTTAGTACCTACCCATACCTATTCGTTCTGAGTCTGCGTTGATAGTTACTGAAGTCTTGAACACACGCAAGATATTTTATTCTCAAAGATTCCAAAACGATACACTATCAGGCTGACTTACATGGCTCACACCACAGCATCTGCCAGTAGGCACTGCCACACATTACTTACTCAAAACTCTAGCATCAGTTCACTTAAACTTACACCGGACTCCCTTACATCTACAATCACATAATATATAGTTTCTAAACAATATGTACGTAAAATAGGTAGCACTATAACAATCTAACTCTCTTGTTAAACTATAAAGTACCGTGTTGTTTTCGTCGATCAAAGAAGTATTACGGCTACTTTTTCTTAGACGGTCAAAACAGGACATGAACATTGAGTAAGTCGATCGTCAATCTGCCTAAATCGAACCCGACCGATCTTCTCAAGGTCCCAGACATGTGGCGGGTGATGTCGGAATATTTTTACTGCAAGATTACTTGCAGCTTTAACAATATGATTGCGTTTAATTTCATAGCTCTTTTCAATCAGTAGCAAATCCCCCATAATTACTTAATACTAAAAAAATACATTGACGCTCTCTGACCTGGCGTAGCGGGTCTACGGCGTAGATAACAGGGTATTCCACGAGGTTCAAATACATATTGTTAATGTATTTGAATAATGGAATATTTTCTAATTAGCTATACACATGTTATAATAGTATCATTGATTCTAAATTGAAACGCCGCTCTTGGCCAAGGCAAGACGTGCAAAATAAACCGCCACAAAAATATTCAATAGAAAAAAACTTAATGTGTTGAAAACCACGAAAAACTATTGGCCGTCGTTCCACTTTTATATATGATTTTATGCTATTTGTACTAACATCTGTGCTATTTGAGTACATTATTTATGGTGTTTGTATTTAGAGACAGACAACTTCGATCGCGGTAAAGGAAGTCGAGTGTGCGATGTGTTAGTCACTATTCACAAGCCAACGAACCTTGGACTACTATTAAGATTTTCAATAACGTCATTTCAGTACACATATCAACAACAAAGAAAACCACAAAGGTTTTATATATATGGGAAAAACACTTTAGTGTTTTGTTTCTGAGCTACGAGTATGATGCTTATAAGCCTGTCCAAAAGAGCACTAAGACCAAGACGATTTTCTTGTCGTTTTTTCTTCAACAATTTTTGGTCGTCTTGCTTTAACTTCACATTGCACTCTTATATTATTTATTTTCCTAGAGTTATTTTCGATTTTATTAGTAATTTTGGTGTTTTTATTTAAATAGAGCTAGATTCATTGACTCGGGTGTGATAATTGGAATAAAAGTAATATTACATTACAAAGTCGTATCTTCTCGTTTGTCATTTATTATTTCATATAAAATAACTACGGATTATTTTTGCTCGAATCACAAAACAACACAACTTTTATTCCAATTATCACGCCCGAGTCAATGAATCTAGCTCTACTTAAATAAAAACACCAAAATTACTAATAAAATTGAAAATAACTACTACAACTATATAAACACTTGACAATGGCTAAATTGTCATTATTATGAAACATGCTATTACGCCAATATGCCATTATAACCAAGAAGAATATTTTCATGGGGTTTCTTCGTCTGTCATTTCATGGAGTAACATAGTTCTGCTAATTTAATATTTTCTACCCGTTTTATTGCATGTTTTATTCAGTTATCTTGGCGGAATTTAAATGAATAAATTGTGACTACAGGACGGGTATGGATAATTGAATTATATGTGTATTGTGGTGCAATGTGATTTGAACGACGAGGAATCCGAAGAAAATTCTAGACGCTATTCCGCGTGACGTCTAGAATTGACAATTGACCATCGACTAAGACTAATAACAAACAAACTGACTATAAACTATAAACACTTGATATTGGCAAAATTTACATTAGTATGTCACAGGCCATTAACAATGAAGAAGAAGAAGAAGAGATTCATGTCAATTCTTTTTGAACTTGGGTTAGGTTATGAGGATTTGACATCTAAATTCACATAGCATGTAAAACGATACAAAGTGATCCTTGTCCTATTGAATAAAAATGATTTAACTTTGACTTTGATCTAAGTCCTCCGTCATATCATACCACATGACTGCTAGCCGAGACTAACTACAACAACCTGACGAAAACAAATTCGGTCAGCAATCCCAATGAAAACCGCGCTGAAACCGAAAATATCTTGCTAATTTTGAGTGACCAAAATTATTGTGAACATACCGAGAGATGTTATGGTATTTTAAAGTAGTTGGCAAACCTACAGCATAGTTCATTACCTACCTACTTACCTAGTAAACGCCTTAACGATTCTGTTTACCTACAACAAAATGCATTTCTATTGGCGTATTAAAAACCTATCTTCCTGCGTAGCATTCTCGGTAGACAACAATACCATTCCCGCGGGAGTAGGAAAAATCTACATTTGGGTATAGAAATACCCTTTCTCCGCTGCGAGAATAGAGAAGCATTACATTTGGCTTTTATTTAGAACTAGCTGCTGCCCACAGTTTCGCGCGCGTGGTTCCTACCTACATAAAAAGTAGCCTATGGTCCCATCTTTCTCTATACCTACTAAAATTCATCAAAATCGGTTCAGCGGTTTAGGTGTGAAAACGTAACAAACAGACAGACAGACAGAGTTACTTTCGGATTTGTAATATTAGTTAGATTAGATGAAATTGACTGGCAGAAGTTGATAGCTCAGTTAGTAGTAGCTCTGCTTTCTGTTCTGTAGATTGTCGGTTCCCATAAACTTTTTTGGGATGAAGATAGATGCTTGTTCTGTTTCTGGGTGTTAAAAAGTAGCAAATGTTCAGTCATGTGGTTCCCATAATACAATCCAAGCTTAGTTTGGGGCTAGATAGTGTTGAATAGATTGTCCACCATCTTTATTTCTTTCTTTTCTCGGAAGAAAGTTTGATCATGCCATCCTACAAGTTCTGTGGGGTGATTATGGAACTTTGATACTATCAAAACATTGATACTAATAGCTTTCAGTTACTATTGATGAATTGGTATTACGCATCGCTGCGATTTCTATCGGCTTATAACAATGTATTCTTACAATGTGTATCAATGTATTCTTACAATGTAAAGATGGTGTCAAACTATAACTCGACTAATTTACAAAGTTCGATTGTGGTAGGAACCGTGTTTGGCGTACTAAGCATTTAAATACATCGTATATGATTGATTGAAATAATGCCTATTGCTAATCGAAATTGATAGACATTGATGCCGAATGCTAATCGAAACTGATAGACATTGATTGTATCAAGAGTTCCATAATCGCCCTACTGGTCACTGTTAGGGTAATACAATACCTGTTAAGGCCACTATTCCGTTTTGTAACCATTATAAAGGTACCTATCAGAATATTATGTAGGTACTTAGCTACAGCAAAACATTCATAGACAATGCGTTTACCTCGACATTGGACGCGCGGGATCGCGCTATTTCTGAACGCGCGCGACCGCTCGTTTGTCATCTGCACACCATCTGAATCAATGTGAATTATTAATATGTTACACATTTTATTTTGAACAACTATAATTACTTAGACTAGGTACCCGTCAGTTCAAAACCCCAGGAAACCGGCAATCAAAAATCTCATATAAAAGATTTTTTTTTACTCTGTTGCTGATTTTGGAAAAAAACGTTCCAAACGTCCGCTGTCAGCTAGAAGAGTTTTTGCACAAAAATCATTGGTCTTGCTTGTCGTGTATCTTATCTTATATATGTCTCATATAGTAGCCTTTTCATAGTCTTATATCAAGTCAATGTCGAAAGATATTTTATTAAATACAATCACAAGGATCACTTTGAACATCTTACATACTAGGTGAATTTAGGTGCCAATTTCTCCTAACCCAAGCTCGAGAAGAACTGGCAAAAAACTCGCCCTGGTCTTAGTGCATGATCCATCTTATAACTACCATAACATGGTATAAGAAAAAAAAAACAAAAGTGGTCTACATGTAAAGTGGGGTTTATTTTTATTTATTTGACCATCCCATCGTGTTGCAAATCGTTCGATAAGTCTTTCAGGTGGTTTCTTGAACAGTTTTTGATGGTGTTGAATTGGTCTGGGACCTAACCATTAGTCATTCTTGTTCTTACCGACTTCGGAAACCTTCACTAACCTACGCACACGCACTTGACCAATTATTTAATCTTTATTTTATTTATTTATGTTCGTACATATTTGTTTGTTTTTCATTACTCCTGTAGCCCCCAGTGTTTCGTCCACGCTAAAGCAATCCTTGGATAATACTTGATACTTAATGTCTGAGATAAACATAGCCCTCAACATAATCTATTCTTTCCCTTCCACGATGACATCGTCCCGTCCCTATCTTCTAATTATCTGAATGATATACTACTTTACTTATATACTTTTTGAAATGATAACTTCTTATGGGAGGGTAAACAGCTTCGTTACGGCGCCAGTCTCTCTGGCTACCCTTTCTCTCACGCTTACGGCAGCGGTAGGCATAGGCAGGCTTCTTCTCTCTCAATCTAACCTACAGCGCTAGTTAGATTAGTTTAAGTTATCACTTCTGTCGGGGGTCCCGTCACACTCGTTTTTTTCGTACATATTTGTTTGTTTTTCATTACTCCTTTAGCCCCCAGTACTGCTTCCACGCTAAAGCAACCCTTGGCTGTATGACTTTCGATGGAACCTTCTAACAATACTAAATGTCTGAGATAAACATAGCCCTCAACATAATCTATTCTCTCCTTTCCACGATGACATCGCCCCGTCCCTATCTGACTGATATACTAGTTATATACTTTTTTTGACGACCTCCGTGGTGCAGTGGGCCAAGGGCCGGGTGAGACTTAGAAGGTTGCGGGTTCGATTCCCGCTTCGGGACAAATGCTTGTATCATCTGCAAGTATTTATCTCGGGTCTGGGTGTTTATGTATAATATAAATGTATTTACAAAAAAAAGTATACAGGGTGTCCCGGAACTAGTATGTTATCCTGAGGGGGGACATTTCTCGACACTTGGGAGAATAACAAATGTTCTACAAATTTTATGAATTCAATAATTTTCATTGAAGAAATGTGCAGCAAAGTTTGCTTTAAAATTGGTAGAAGTATGTATCCATGCCTACCTATCTTAGTAGACCAATAAATTGGTACTTGCACAAACTTATTTAGGTAGGTAACGTGCTTGGAAACACTGTAAACTAACGAGGGTTGTCAATATTAATATTATCAATATTAATTGGAATAAACTTAAAAGTTTATGTATGGAAATTTGAAAATAGGTATTCAAAAAAAATTCACCCCCATATCTGTTTATTTACATGGTCAGAATCACCTCGTTCAGGCTTAAAATACTAGTTCCAGGATACCCTGTATAGTATATTAGTCATGTGGTACTCATAACACAAGCTCTGCTTACATTGGGGCCAGATGATGTCAAAGTCAAGTCAAGTCAAAAGATGATTTATTCAATACAATCACAAGGATCACTTTGAAACGTCTTACATACTAGGTGAATTTAGGTGCCAATTCATCCTAACCCAAGCTCGAGAAGAATTGGCAAGAAACTCGTCTTGGTCCTAGCGCTTTTTTATAATGATCCATCTTATAACTACCTTAACTACGAAATACAAATACAATAGAGTTTATACATTTCAAGTGTGTCGGTTAACTGTCTGACGGCAGAGCGACATGAGGCCATGCATTCTTATCAATAATATAGTCATCTATATTATAATAAGCTTTCTTCAAAAGACTACCTTTAATGTATGCTTTAAATTTCTTAATAGGTAGTTTAGTAGCATTTTCAGGAAGCTTATTATAGAAGCGCACCGTGTTCCCCATAAATGACTTATTAACTTTTTCTAGTCGAAACCTAGGGATGTATAATTTATGTTTATTCCTAGTGTTCATTTTATGAAGGTCACTATTTTGCTGAATCCCATCTCTATTTTTATGTGTATATAACAAATTTTCATATATATATTGTGAAGCTATTGTGAGAATATTAATTTCTTTGAATATTTCTCTCAAAGATTCTCGTGGTTTCATTTTATAAATGGCACGTATTGCCCTTTTTTGAATTACAAATATTTTACCAATATCAGCTGCTTTCCCCCAGAGAATGATGCCGTATGACATAACACTATGGAAGTAACTGAAATAAACTAGTCTAGCTGTAGCTTCATCAGTAAGCCACCGTATCGCACGAACTGCATATGCAGCGGAACTAAGCCTACCAGCAAGCGTTTCAATTTGTGGTCCCCACTGTAGTTTTGAATCAATATTAAGACCTAGGAAGATCGTGGAATTTACAAGATTCATTGCCTCTCCATTTATTTCAATGTTGGACGGGCTATGAATAACATTTGGCAAAGTGAATTTGATACATTTAGTTTTTTTGGAATTAAGCAAAAGATTATTTACAGTGAACCAGTTAAGAACTAACGATAAAGATTCATTTACGTTATCGCATATACTGGTTTTACCTCTATCAACTTTAAAAATTAAAGACGTATCGTCTGCAAATAAAACTATATCACAAATATTTTTTACAAAAAAAGGTAAATCATTAACGTATACTAGGAATAAAAAAGGGCCTAGTATCGATCCCTGAGGTACCCCTATATCAATAATTGATCCCAAAGACCTCTCACCACCCACGTCTACTTTCTGGACTCTATTGGATAGATAAGACTGTATGAGGTCAATCGCCCGGTTTTTAATGCCATAATATTTTAACTTTGTGATTAGGGTTGCATGACTCACACAGTCAAAGGCCTTAGATAGATCGCAGAATACCCCAACTGCATCCTTTGACTTCTCCCAGGCCTCAAATATATGCTTTAAGAGCGCTATACCTGCATCAGCTGTTGATCGACCTTTAGTTAATCCGTATTGATTACTATGTAGCAGGCCGTTAACGTTAAAGTGGTATAATAACTGATTAAGAATTATTTTTTCAAAGATTTTACTTAAAGCAGGTAATATCGATATCGGTCTATAATTAGCGAGATCACTTTCACTTCCAGACTTAAACATAGGAATGAGTTTACTGTGTTTCATGAGATCGGGAAAAACTCCCTCGTCGATACATCTATTAAAAATATAAGCTAAACATGGTGCAATATCTAAGATAATGACACCCAGCACCTTTGTAGACATTCCCCAAAGATCTTCTGTATTTTTTATATTAATTAACTTGAATGCTTTTACAATACTAGCCTCGTTAATGTAGCTAAAACTAAACTCATTCTTACATTTTGCAACACTAGATTCTAATAGAACGGAAGCTCTGGAGGCTGAAGAGTTTAACGATTTGGTCACTATTTTTGGTATATCTGAGAAAAAACTATCAAATGCATTCGCAACATCCTGTTCCTTTGTCAAAATTGTACCATTTATATTTAATTTGAACTGTATATTGCGAGCCCTTGATTTACCTGTTTCATTATTAATTAATTTCCAAGTTGCTTTTATTTTATTTGTTGAATTTTCTATTATTTTTCTCAAAAACAGTGACTTAGCCGCATGACAAACTTTTTTGAATACTTTTGAGTAATTCCTAACATATAAGATAAAAACTGGATCATCTAACATTGTCTCTCTGGTAGCATATAATTCATACAATGTATTCCTACTTCTATAAATACCCGGTGTAGCCCAGTCGACAAATCTAGCACAATTTTTTGTTTTGCATGTTTTTACGGTAAATATATCAGCATGTTCTTTAATTATTAAATTAGACAATGTGGTGAAAAGATCATTTGGATCATCGATGCATGGTACAAGGGAAACTTTGTGTTCAATTCTACTTTGAAATGTTTTGATGCGGCTCTCTGTAATAGGTCGGTGAGTATAGTTCTGAGCTTCAACTATACGATCACAAGAAAAGGTGGCGCAGTGACCGTAATGGTCAGAACTAAAATGTTTTAGTACACACTTATGAACTGGTGTGCAACTGCAATAAATGTTATCTAGACAAGTGGCTGTTGTTAGTGTCACTCTTGTAGGTTCATCAAAAAGAGGACTTAAATTGAAACACTTAAATAAGTTTAAAAGTCTTTCAGATAATGGATCAATCGGAATATTTATATTAAAATCACCACAAACTATTATGATCTTATCACAAGCTATTTTTTGCAATACTTCTTCCATAGTGCATTCATATAACCCAAAATCAGCATTGGGAGGACGGTAAACGCTCACGACGACATGCCGCTCCAGCTCGACACACGACACCTCAATAATTCTTTCAATAGAAAGATTTCTAATATCCTTACGCTCCTTGCATTTTAAGTTATTTTTTACAATAATTAACGAGCCACCACGTATTGCGCTCTTGCGTTTATAGCTGCTGACAATATTGTAATTTTCGTAGAAAGGAAGTACCTCAGATTGTACCATCCAATGTTCAGTGATACACATAATATCTACACTGAAATGATTTAAAAATAATTCACATTCTAATACTTTGCTGGGCAGGCCTTGCATATTTTGGTGAACTACATGTAAACTGCCTGTTTTTCCCATTGTCGACTTGGTTAGTTTAAATGCTGATCAGTTGGCCATACTACATTTTTTCCCCCAGTACTATTACTAAATATGGGGTTGTCATTACTCTGTGTTATAGTTCTAATAACAGAATCAGAAATATTAAATGCTAACAATTTAGCAATAATTAACTTACTACGTCTACTAAGGTATACATTACCTTTTGTCAAATAAAAATTACTAATAAAATTATTAGTGTCTAAATATAAAATGTCACTATGACGACATGTCAAATTGTATAGTATTAAATTCAAATTGAATATTTTGTCATTGTCTTTAACACTCAATGATTTTGAGTAAGGGAAAGCACATAAAATTAGTTTCCCTAGCCCAAGATCTAGCTTTTCTAACAGGGTCTCAATTAGTTTAATTAAGTCTAATCGCTTGACACCACTACTTTCACCTAATTGAACAATCAAGGTAGTGTCTTTGTCTAAGAATTTATCATTTTTTATTCTATCGATAAAATAGTCCATGGAGACATCTGTGTAACAGTTATTTTTGACTGCCTGTTTCATTAGTCCACCAAGAAGTAATCCCATGCCAGTACCTATCTTGTCAGAGTACAATACAGTCTTCCGGGTCTGGAGACAGGGTTCGAGCTGTCTAACCGGAGGCTTAACCTTTGCAGCCTGTATCACAGTAGGCTGCTGTACTGCTGGTTTGGGAGGCAGCTGCTTACACTTGGGTGGGTCAGTCTGTGTACTATTATTACGCACATGCACATAGATGCTGTCATTGTTTAGAAATACAACATTATTCAAATTTTCTTGATGATCAGAGATCTTCATTTCTGCTTCTCTATAGATGCTGTGTGAAATATCCGGCTTTTTTTTATAGTAAGTGTATTAACCCTAGTTTTCTACTAAATCTGTTTAGCTCGTTGACCATTTTCTCTAGATCCAGCGTTTTCGGCAGGCAAGTGGAGGTGACTCAATATTTCACCGTCACTTAATCCCTCGTCATTTGAGTTCTCTAAAGATGAGTTCAAGTACAGCCGGTATATCCCACCCCGGTGTACTCCGCACTCTAAGTAGTAACAAGTACATTGGCGAACCCAGGTTGGGTTGGGCAAATTCGTAGAGAAATGCCGCGCCAGACGAGATAGAGTTACGCTATAGAAAGAGTGGCACAATGTAGGTAAATATAATGTTAGGCACTAAGCACTTGTGCGAGCTGATTGCACCTTGTGCAAGCGTCACTATTTATATTAATGTTTTTGTGGAGTCCGCCTTCTTACTACTTATAAGTATTCTGTGCAAGTAGCTGTAATAATAATCCTTACTAATATTATAAACGCGAAAGTTTGTATGGATGTTTGTTACTCTTTCACGCAAAAACTACTGAATGGATTTTAATGAAACTTTACAATATCATCATCATTATCTTCCTGCCCTTTTCCCACATTATGTGGGGTCGGCACAACATGTGTTCTTCTTCCATTCTCCTGTATCAGCCGTCATCTTAACACTCACTCCTTTCTTACTCATGTCATCCTTCACACAATCCATCCATATTTTCTTTGGCCTACCTCTACTCGTAAATCCATCAAGATTCATACCAAGCACTCTCCTAGTTACATGCCATTCTTCCCTTCTCATTACATGCCCATACCATGCTAGCCTGTTGCTCCTCATCTTTTCATTCACTGTCGCCACTTTCACACTTCCTCTTATGTACTCATTCCTTACTCTGTCCATTCGCGTCACTCCACACATCCACCTCAGCATTCGCATCTCAGCCACGTGCACCTTTTGTTCATCCGTCCCTTTTGTTGCCCAACACTCAGATCCATACAATACGACAGGTCTTACGATCGTTTTATATAGGGGCATAATGAAACTTTACAATAATATAGCTAATACACCAGAATAACACATAGGCTATAATTTAAAAAGATATTGTGTGAATTGTCCAAAATATAACGATAAGTGTCAAGAAGTAGGCAAAAAATCTGCCATCTGAGAGCTATTCTGGCGTGCGCTGCATAAACCGTTAGAATTACACGTATATAATGTATAATGAAAATGTTTATCTTTAATTCTCCTACAAAAAAGCCCGCGACAGCATTATCTATCTTTTATGCGTAGGTAAGCCATTATCGCCAAAATAGTGAACCATAAATACATTAAAAATTATTTTACGGTGTCTGGTAGATACGTTGCGTGACCCAAGAGCTGGCTCCTATCTGGTCCAGCGTATTAGCATTGCCATTCAACGTAGTAATGCCGCCAGTATCTTGGGAACGCTGCCCTCTGGCAGTGATCTGGATCAGTTGAGCTATCTATAGATCGTTTTAAACGGTCCTCAGATAGCTCAACCGTTTCACGTGTATTTTATATTATTATCTTGTACATTTCTGTAAATAAACTAGTAAACTAACTAATAAACTGTAAATTTTACTTTGAAAAAAATAAAAATTGATAAATTATTTCTAATGCACATTTGGTAGTAACAAATTGATCCATTATAAATACTTTTATTGTTTCTGTTATTTAAAGTGGATAAACTTTGTCTTTCACACTACATCGTTTGGACAATTTAATAAGATATGACCTTGGAGAAGAAAATAAGCTATTCGAATTCGAAGTACTAATCCTAGGCAGACGAAGTCGCGGGCACCATCCAGTGCAATATAAATAGCGACTCATGCTAAATTATATTTACCTACATACTGCCTCTCTATCAATCGCATATCACTATCTCGTCTGGCAAGTAAGTAGTCGATTGTAGAATAAAAACCACTACGTAATCTTACTAACCACACCCAAGTGTTTAAACTAGGCAAGGCGCCTAAAATTCCTAACTGCAATGCAACATTTCGAGCGAACGCATGCGCGGATGTTTAGAAACAGTCGCTCCATAAACAGCCTGGTATTTTTATGAATTGGGCTATGTGGCACAGTGGGTGGCAGTGCTTTTAATTTTTACGTTTATGTAGGTAAGTAGGTAGGTTTTATTGATTTTATTTTCAACTAGCTGGTGCCCGCGACTTCGGGTCGGGTTAGTACTTCGTGTAATTCTAACGGTTTTTGCAGCGCACGCCAGAATAGCACGCAGATGGCTGTTTTTTTTCCTGTTTACTTGACACTTATCGTTATATTTTGGACAAATCACAAAAATTATTTTATAAATTATAGCTTATGTGTTATTCTGATGTATAAGGTATATTATTGTAAAGTTTCATTAAAATCCATTCAGTAGTTTTTGCGTGAAAGAGTAACAAACATACATACAAACTTTCGCGTTTATAATATTAGTAAGGATGTATGTAACTGTACTTACATAGATTATAGCCTTGGTACTTCTTAGGTTATAAAGTCTTAACTTATAATAATATAAAAACGAAATTTAGTTTTTTGAATGACAATTTTTTCGAGCTAGGTATTTTGAATTAAAAACCAAACTACTGAACTGATTTTGATAAAATTTCTATGGGACCAATCGGAGGGTATACCCTTCACATAAAAAATATTTTTTCAAATCGGTTCATAGATGACGGAGTTATGAGGTAAACAAAAAAATGAATTGAGAACCTCCTTTTTTTGAAATCGGTTAAAAAGTACTTAGCTCCAATTTCTGATTCGGTAAGTAGGAATCACTTAAGTATTTATTTGTTTATTTTAGTTATTGATCGGGCGAAGATCTCAGTGGTAACTTGGGCGATTTGGCTTTGTATGTTTGTGTGTTTGTTTGTTCGACGATAACTATCGAACAAATGATTCAATCAGCATGAAATTTGGCAGTTTGAGAGATTAGAATTGAGAAATGAGCTGGTAACTTAACCAAATTGGATAAGGGATTGTTAAGATATCAAAAGGAAAAACAAATGTTATTCAATTGAGTCAAGTAAGGTGTTACTCGTATTTCGTATATGCCGGAAAAGACGGAATTAGAATAGATTTTTCTCAACCAAATAACTAGTTCTGTAGGCGGAAGACAAGAACACTTGAAATTTAGCGAATACCCAAGCCTTTCAATTTCACAAGAATGGAGGCCTGCAGCCATGCCTAGTCATCCAGATGAATATTCAAAACTGACGATAAAGTGTCCTTTAATATGTTGTCTAAGCCTTCCACCAGCTGGTATGGAACTGTGGAAACACTCTCTGTGTTTCCACAGTTGACAACATCCTAAAGCGTAAGTAAATTTTGGAAGACAAATCTTGATAATTGAAAAAGCCATATGACTATTAATTTTGAATAATCTGTCTGAGGTTTTGCTACTCTTTTGAATTTTCTCATATATGAAGGTCGGAAAAGAGTCGTCAAGAATTGGTGAACCGAGGAGGTGAAGTGAACATTTATCAACAACTAAATATTTGAGGCCAAACTGTTGAATTTTAAAACAATTGAATTTTTATCCAAACAAGTGTCCGAAACGTAAAGCTCGCCTTTTAAATATAAAGCTCTAAACCAATCTGCCGAAATTCATCATTCATTATGAGCTTTAGATCACCAAAAACAGTGTCCACATCTTCGCCTACAGTTCCGTCATCCAAGTACCAAACATTGAGTTTAGATTGGAGGCGTGAAATAATCGATGGATGGCAAGGCTGAAAATGGCTGGACCAAGGGGGTTGCCTTGCTCACATCTAACGGCAGACGAAATACCAAATTCTAGGATGTATTGTTTTTAAATACAACGTGAAAACTTAACCATTTTAACGTGGGCTCTCATGCACTACAGTTTCGTTGACCTCATAGGTCTGAGGTAAAACCGAAAAAAAAATTATATAAATTTTAACATAAATAAATTGACAGCTGAAAATTGGCATTTCTGTCAATAATGACTGTTATTTTAATAAAGGTGACAGCGAGTTGATAGAGTCAGGAGCTGTTCCAGATGAAAATTCTTTGTGAATATGAGTAGGTAAAATATCCGTGTTCGGCTCATTTGAATCAGATCACGCTTACCTCATAAAAGATTTCATTTATTTATAAGAATCTTTGTTTTGACTGACTGCCTGATATATATAAACCTATACAAAGCACAGCCTAAACCGCTGATCGTAGAGATTTGAAATTGATAGGGTGCATCTGTCTTGGTGTATAGCTAAGTAAGCTAAGGGAATTTTCAAAATTCAACATTTAAGAGGGTAAAAACGTTAGTATGTTTGTATTATATGTTATATGGGTGTTTTTATGTATAATATGTAGGTATGCATTTACAAAAAAAGTATATAATTAGTAGGTATATCAGTCATGTGGTATCCGTAACACAAGCTCTGCTTACTTCGGGGCCAGATGATGCTGTGTGAAATGTCCGGGATTATTATTATTTATTTATTTTATTATATTTATGTTCCTTGAACTTACAGATTTGAAGCCTGGCATTTATATTCTTTAATACTTTTAATAAAAGTCAAACATAGTAGGTATTAAAAAAAACACCCCATTAACGGTAACAGCAAGATAATTGTATACCTATATATTACGGATATCGCGAGAGCTAAGTTCGAGGCGAACTATTTGTTTAATACGCATCACCATCAGTAGGTACCTACACATAACCAAACATAACGAATCTAAGAATATCATTAAAATATTATTTTATTTTATCGATGTTTTAGGTACATGATGTACCTACTTATGTAATCTCATTGTCCCATTAATCGGATAAAATCCGGGGGCCACATAAAACCCTAATTATTGTTTGGTGTGAATGAGATTTTTTATTTCAATTAATAGGTACTTACCTTAGAAAATACTTACTAGAAAATACTTATTTATTAGAAAATACTTATTTAAAAAAAACCTCAAGTCTACTTAGCTACGCCTGAAAACACCCATTGTTACGGATAAAAGCTGCGATGACAGAAACAAAATGGCCGACACGAAACTGTTTCAGCATGTTAGCAGTTTTACGCGCGACCCAAATGCAAAAACTGATTTGATTTGTTGCTCAGGATTGATGACTCAGGCGGTAGTTCAGGTCGTTGGACTTTAGAAGACCGTTTAGGAAGACTAAAATAATGTCTGGACATCGTAAATGGCAGGACTGCATCCAGACTTGAATTAGCGGGGGATTTTTATTTCCAAATTCGAGTGTGATTCCATATTCAAATTTATTCAAAACTAGCGACCCGCCCCGGCTACGCACGGGTGCAATGCTGATACTAATTATACTATAGAATGGTTATCCCTAAGAGATAGACATATACCATCGCGGACTTTTTTGTAAACATTTTTAAGGTGTACAATACTGTAGTACATTATTTTGATCTATCTCGTAGGTATCAGCCAGTTTTTGCAATGTAGGAGCAAAAAAATAAGGTTATTTACGAGAACACATTAGAAACCTCTAAAATTATCAATGTTTCTCTACTATATTATGCATGTATTATACATATAAACCTTCCTCTTGAATCACTCTATCTATTAAAAAAACCGAATCAAAATCCGTAGCGTAGTTTAAAAGATCTAAGCATTCATAGGGACAGACAGACAGCGGGAAGCGACTTTGTTTTATACATTTAGTGCAGTTTACGCATGTTTTATTTCTATGTTGTCGAAGATGGTTTTCATACTTTTTGAACGGCTTGTCGTCGCTGAATTTTAGATAGGTAAGTACTTAGTAGTGATCGAATATTCGTAGCCCACCCAGGCGCTTCATATCTACGCACCTGGTTACTGCAATAAGTTTTGACAGGTAACGGCAATTGGTCTTGCTGAGTGCGTAATGGTATCTCCAAAGAAATAAAACGTTTAGCGGCCGACGGTTGTAGCTCTACCTACATACTGGTCGTTCTGGTTTTGTTGCATCGACAAACTCGGAAGTGCATGAGTGCTTTAGATTTGAGAATTTCGATTAGATCAATTTTCCAACTAGTACTTTTAAGAAAGTGTTAGTGTGTCATAAAGGTTATTGATAAAAATAAAACGAATATTAATAATAAAAAAACTTTATTGAGATAGATAAAAATGTTCGTGGAAGTTCTCTATGTCGAGATTAAAGAATTGTGATGGGTAGGTCTTCCCAAAAGCAGCACTGCTTTTGGCTACGGGGTACTCGGGAATGTTCACACACATTAGACGGGATGACGTCACAACACGAGCGACCAACGCGACGACCGACGACGTCGACAATGCGAGACGCTGCGTTTCACTCAACTTTGGTCTTCACTACTTCTCGGGTATAATTAGATAAGTCATTTCCATCATCTAACCTCAATGACATTTGTTGAATTTTTTTAGGCTTAGCGTTAGCAGACTAACGCAAACTAACGCTTAGCTCACGCTTCCGTATGTCATATCACGCTATGTTTTGATCAACTAAAGCGTAAGTTCTTTTCTGTATTCTGTGGCGTAAGTCCAGATTTATTTTATCCATTTTAGCGTCAGGTCCTTTAATTGCGCATACCACCTATCTACCTAAGCATCACCTATCTAGCTAACCTAAAGAAACTAAAACGTCCTAGTCCTAGGTACTACAAAAAAAGATCAATAATAATTTTGCTTTTTTATTTTCGGCTATTAATAAAACCAGACACAGCACAGCAAGCGATTTTTCTACCAGACAAGAACAGCAAGTTTATTTTCGGTTCTATCAATTGCATAATGTGGCAACAAGAGGCCAATTAATGATTAGCCAGATGACATGCGCCCACGCAGGAATTAACGTCTGTCTGTCACACAAATCACAAGCATGCGAGCCTCAGAAGCCATAAACTGGAAAGTAGTGTAGCAAAATAAATAGTGAATAAAATGGAAAATATATTTTTTTTTAAGAATTTTAGGCACCTACAGAGTAGTATAATTGTTGTTGGTGTTTTTAGCATGCACTGTACCAATGCTGGGCAAAAGCCTCCTTTCAAGTTTTCCATTTATTTCGGTCCAAAGCTATGGAGTTTGATCCGCGGTCCGCTCGTTGCCGCTCGAGTTCACGGTTCACTCACTATAATCGGCAGAATAATGAGTAGAATCAGTGTTTATCAAAATGTATAGTACTTAACTTTCGTGACTTGTTTCACGTAAGTTTTGATAGTGAAATAGCTGAAGGTACCCAGCTCGTCGCGAAATCACTGGTGGTCTACCACGCCGGCTCACTGTCTGTACTCTCCCAATTCTAACCTTTGGTGCTCAAACTTGGTCCCTTACTGGTTTAGGTTTAGAGGACCAAACTCAAGGTTTGTCAAAGGGCAAAGGAGCGAAGTATCCTCGGCATAAAGTTCACCGACCGTATTCAAATATTAATTTAATTCAGAGTTTGAGGTGCACCTGTTATTTAGATTGAATACAGGGTTTTTTTTCTAATTAGATCATATCTAGTATATGTGTTTTGCGAATATCATAATGAACAGAAACAACAAGTTTGTCTTAAATTTTGCATCGCCAATTGAATTTCGTGTTCGGAGTCCCTGAAAATGTTACAGAAGGCTTACGGTGATTCGACATTATCAAAAACACGTGCTTATGAGTGGTACAAAGCGTTCAAAAGCGGTCGAGATGTGATGGAAGATTTGCCTCGCTTTGGTAGGCTATCAACGTCTTCAACTGAAGTTAACATCGCAAAAGTGAAGGAAATAGTGACTGAAAATCCTCATTTAAGTTTGAAATTATCACTTGCACATTCATCACGTATGAAATATGTTGCCGCTCGGTTAGTCCCAAAAGACCTGAATTTTCTCCAAAAACTCAATTGCATGAGTCGCTGAGGACATGTTAAAACAAGTCAGTTCTGACCTAACCTTCGTGAAACGCATTGATACTGGTGATGCGACGTGGATCATGTATGCAAACTAGTCAACAAGCTTTGGAGTGGCGCCTTCCAACTGAACCAAAGCCGAAAAAACCACGCCAAAGTCGATCAAAAATCATGTTGACTGTTTTCTTTGGCTATCATGGTGTTGTGCACTTGGAATTCTTGCCGGAAGGTCAAACGTCAAATAATAAATAATATTATTTGAGCGTTATGCGGAGTTTAAGAAAGAAAGTTCGACGAAAAAAGCCAGATTTGTGGAATGAAATTCTTGGATTTTGCACCAAAATAATGCGCCTTTGCACAAGGTCATCTCAATCAATTTGAATTCAATTTGAAATTTTTGACCAATAACAAAACAAATACCATCGAACAACCACCTTATGCACCAGAAATGGTTCCAGCCGACTTCTTGCTTTTTCCTAAACTCAAATACCAACCACTTCGTGAAAACGGATTCATTCGGTAGAAAACATACAGAAGAATTCGCGGCAAGAACTGAACTCAATTCCAGAAAAAGCATGTAAAAATGTTTTGATAATTGGATTAGTCGTTGGCGTAGGTGTATTGTTTCTGAAGAATATACCTACCTACTTTGAAAGCGACAAAATAAATTTTGATGAATAACTTTAGTAACTGAGTACTTTCTTGACAGAGCAGTATAATTATGGTAAAAATTACATAAATATATGTAAAGTATACAGATTAATTTCTTGCCGAATTGTTTTATAGGTTAAGAAGAACCGGCACCTACATTCTGATAAAGCACGTAAGACGATTAAAAATGGTCCTTGTAAATTTCTTCTTCTTTCATAAAAATATCAATTGCCGTGCGTCTTGCAAAAACATGAAAATGGCTTGACCGACTTGCATATGTTTGAATTTTGTTTACCTTAATACTGGGGTGGAAACAAAGCAATTTGTTTTATTCAAACTACGGAACTCTATTTTAAACATAAGGAAACGGAACTTATCTAGTATTTACATACATAACCATTTCCTATAAGAAAATATATGAACTTTATGATATTAAAATTGAGCACCGCTTTTCCAACATTAAATTATTTATTTATTGATTTTAGCCATAAACTTAGCATAAATATACATAATAAACAGCAGTTTTAAACATGGCCTCTCACTCGCTCAGTATTTCTCAGTATTCTGCGAGTGAGAGAACATAACTAAAATTGACATTTGATATTTGTTTCTTTAGTGAAACAGGTTACGAAAATCACTTTGTTATCAAAGGAGTATCTTTTTGTCTCTACCTACGCCTTACCTTGGCTCCAAGTCCTCCTTATAAACCTTGGCATTCTCTCGCTGGCACTTTAAAATGTAAAAAAGATAAAATCTAAAAGGCATTTAAACATTTTGCTGGTTTAGGTTTATTATATAAAATTATTGTAATTTAGTTCGATCGCAGATATCAAACAAAAGTGGAAACGGGGCATAGTGGTGGAAAAATTTGCGTAACGAGTTCGTTTTGACTTCTTTTTACCTGACAAGCCAAAATGAGGTCAATGCTTTTAGACTTATTTCTTAGTAATATTTCTTTACTTTATACTTTCGTTTAGTTAATCAACAATGCCAAAAGTTTGGCAAAATAGATTTAAAGAAATGGTTGTCTGTAAAGTCGGTTTACGGACGATAATTTTACGTGAAAACGTCATAAGAAAACATTGATGAAAAATTGCATACATTTAACCTATTAAGATGCGTCACAAGCCGAACGCTTAGGCCGATCGTGCGTGACTCTCTATCGCTTGTTCTGCGCTCTCGCTTGCACGCTCGGCTCAGGCGAGTCATGACAATTTTTCGTGCGTGCAGCCGGTGTTCATCGATTTATAAGACGTTGACACGTCAAAAACATGTTAACAACACCTATTTATTTTTTCTAGTTTTGTATAGGGACATTGCATACCTAGGTAGGTTTGGATAGGTTATTTAGGGGAAAGATGTAGGTAGGATACCAACCTACATTTTCACTTTCATAAATTAGTTATAAATGTGCTATCAATTTTGATGAATGCGCTTCGACCTCAGTTTTGGCGTGTGACCGGGAGATTTATAGTGATTGGCCATACCGGTATGTCGATTAGATTACCTGACCAAACTGTGTCAGCTTGGGATATATTTACAACCACGTCATTGTGCGCTTAGACCTTCGCATGGGGTTTTTTTTTGTCATCTAAAACTATTTCTGTTGCTTTTATTAAGCAACAACATTATATTTCTAGTTGATTATTATACTTGTATGTATTTTATTAATGCGGATAAATAAATCCACATTTTATTTCTAGTTCATTATTTTACTTGTATGTATTTATAACGATGTAGATAGGTAAACCAAAAAAAAAGGAAACGGCGTTGGCAATTTACACAAATAATAGTACGTTTTAAAACTAAAAAATATAAGATTTCTTTATGGTATTATATTCTTGTTATATTTGTATTTTCACATGATTAAATAAATCATACCTTCGCATGGGTTATTAATTATGATCAATGACATGTAAAAACTTATCTATCTACTACCGTTTTTATACTTTCTAAATATATTTATTAGTTAGCTTAGTTCATAGACATTCTAACGTCATATAAAATGTAGGTAGCCTTTCTAGAAAACTTAGGAGATATATCGTTTTAATAATTCTACGATGGGTGCGCTAATATACTTGTAACTTTTAACCTGAAGTGCAGAGTACGCCATGCACGCCGTAACTAAGTGTAATAAAAGAGGTACGCGCGATACCGACAATAGACATTTGTAGTAATTTATTTACTCTCACATTATTTAACCTTGATTTAGGGTCAACAAACCAAAATTTGAAGGTAGAATATGTGGTATTCTCCTAAGGATTCTCACTGAAGACTCTACCGTCTTGTAGGTAAAGCAAAGATCTCTATCTCGATATCATACATAGAAACACACAATGTCACCGTGATGTCACCCTATAAGGCCCAGTGTGAAATCGAGCGCTGTCTCCCATAGGAATGACATTAAAGCTGAGACTGGACCTGTTTGGCAACACAAGCGACAAATGTAATCTCTTAACATGTGCAATTTGGTCTACCTACTCTAATCAGTTACTTGTTTGTCTCTCTGTCTGTAACTTTATCGTGGTGTGTCAAATTAACCATTTATAAATATATTCATTACTAGCTGGTGCCCGCGACTTCGCGTGCGCAGGATTAGTACTTCGTGTAATTGTAACGGTTTTTGCAGCGCACGCCAGAATAGCTTGCAGATGGAAGATTTTTTCCTGCTTACTTGACACTTATCGTTATATTTTGGACAATTCACACAATATATTTTTAAATTATAGCCTATGTGTTATTCTGATGTATAAGCTATATTATTGTAAAGTTTCATTAAAATCCATTCAGTAGTTTTGCGTGAAAGAGTAACAAACATACATACAAACTTTCGCGTTTATAATATTAAGTAAGGTTTTATTCTATTCTATTAAACAAAATTACGTTTGTTTCCCGACGGAATAGGCAGTCTATGGATTCCATGTAGCGTCCTTTGACACGTCATTGTGTCAAAGCACGCTGCGATATGATAAGCGAGACGTTTTAATGCAGTTACTCAAAGCAAGACGTTAGAGCTGCTTAGGTAACCTTACCAAGTATACATAATATGAATTCATTCAAAAGTCTTATCACTGCGACGGACACGCTAATTCATATTCATATTCCATCGAGTAGAATTATGTAGCTACGTGCATTAACCTACATCGTCCGCATAAACAAGCGAGCGCGTCTCGTCGCTGCTGGCCAGCGCAAGCAGCTGTCCGAATATAATTTACCGGTCACTGCACACAAGCAAGACATTGTTGGACAACGCTTTTCGCCGTTTTTGAAGTGAAAACTTCTTTTAGCGCGGTACGCATATTTATAGATGAGGTAAAACTTCTGGATTCGCGACACCGTTACCGTCTGGGGCGAGACGCAGCTGGCTGCCGCGCTCGCCTTATTTGATTATAAACCTTAATTCACATGTTTACAGTCTACTTTTGTATGGAGAAGTTTAATGAGTTAGGTTCTCTGATATAGACGCAGCCGGCTGCCGCGCTCGCCCCATTTGATTATAAACCTTAATTCACATGTTTACAGTCTACTTTTGTATGGAGAAGTTTACTGAGTTAGGTTCTTTGATATATTATCTACATTCTGAACAAAAAATATTGCATCATCTGTGTTCGTTTAGTATTTGATTGGCAGTCGCCATAATGATTTTGAATGATTTTGAAGTGATTTATTACTAAACTCTAACGCGCCAAAATAAGTTTTCACTTCTGTCGGCACTCCCGGAGTGCAACCCAATTTTTACTACTGAGCCTGCAAACTAACGTACAGCCTACCTGATGGGAAGAGTTTCTTTATCGTGGTACCATTCGAATTGACGGTACTGTGTCAATTAAGATATGCCGTCGTTTGTTCAAACAAAATATTGTTTTTAATCGACTTCAAAAAGGAGGAGTTTCTCAATTTGGTCGTCTTTTGTTTTCTTATTTTTTACCTCTTAACTCCATCATTTATTAACAGATTTGAAATAATATTTTTTTATGTGAGAGGATACTTTCCGATTGGTCCTATAGAATTTTATCAACATTAGTTCAGTAATTTGGTTTTGAAATCAAAATAGTTGGAAATAATATGTCATCCAAATATTTTCTTTAAACGTTTTTTCGTATTTTTATATTAAACGAAGTCGGTTTTCTTTTTAGTTTTTAAAACGTAATTTTGTAGTCCGTGGTGCGTTCAAGAAATTATACTTAATCAAATAAAATTCCCATATTTATGTTAGTTGTAGCCAGTTGGTTAGCTTATGTAAGGAGTATAAAAAACGACGCGCAAGCGGGCGAGCAAAGAGAGCATGCCGCAGCACGCGCCAGAGAAATGTAGTTCATATTTTCAGATACTCAGTAAGATGTTAATGTACCACCAATGGTACTACGGTAAACAAATGATTGTAAGTGGTTATATACGTAACTAATAGACGCTTGCAATACCAAAGATAGCCTTAATTCTGTTAATTTACAATGTTAACAGGATTACCCTCTGTACTTTGTGTACTTGTCCAGTAATTTCATTTTCACTTGCACTTGCTGTGTTCTTAAAACATAAACACAATAATTGACGACCTCTGTGGCGCAGTGGGCTAAGGTCAGGCTGAGACGCAGAAGGCTGCAGGTTCGATTCTTGCTGCGGGACAAATGTGTATGATCTGCAAGTATTTGTCTCGGGTCTGGGTGTTTCTATGTATAATATGTATGTATTTACAAAAAAAAAGTATATAAGTAGTATATCAGTCATGTTGGTACCCATAACACAAGCTCTGCTTACTTTGGGGCCAAATGATGGTGTGTGAAATGTCCGGGATTATTTATTATTAATTCTTGCATACTACTGATTGGAGACGGAGAATATTTTGTCACTACGGTGGTACTCACTAAGGCGGAAGTAGCTCTTTATTGCTTAACACTAATGACCAGACCTACAACTTATTTAGGAATATTATTCTCAACTGATTATTTATGAACCAATAAATACATAAATAAATAATGCTGTATATTTCACACAACATCATCCGGCCCCAATGTAAGCTTGTTAGCTTGTTATGAGTACCACATACTTAACTGATATACTACTTATGTAGATACTATTATACATAGAAACACCAAAACCCGAGACAAATACTTGCAGATCATACAAACATTTGTTCCGCGGCGGGAATCGAACTCCGCAACCTTCTGCGCCTCAGGCCTTCGCCCACTGCGTCACAGAGTGACGTTGTCAATATCTAAATGCTTGTAACACAAAATAAACTTTTATTTCTTTTTCTCTTTCTTCTTTCATACACTTAGATTATTGTTGAATTGTTATATTTAATTGAATTGTTATTGTTATATTGTTGTGACGTTTAAAAGAGGTTTTTGCTCTGTTTATGACCAAAACAAATGCGTAAAAATTAGGACTTGCTGACATACGACACGAGTGATAGTAATATTTAGGTACCTACTTTGGTAATTTCGGTACGTTTATGTTCTTTCACGAGAAAAGTAATTTCACTTCCAAATAAAAAAACGTGTGCGTCTCGGAACGGCTGACAGAAGTGATAACTTAAACTAATCTAATTAGCGATGTGGGTTAGAGTGAGTGAGTGAGTGAGTGACAAATAAATTCTATACCTATAGTTATAGAACCTGCTCACAAAATTTCACAAGAACCTGTTGAGAAATGCGACCTGTAGAGGAGAACATCCCATCCGGACAGACGCCGGACATACGAAAGCATTTTTTCCCAAGCTGAAACGGAGACACTCGCTTCGCTCGGTCAATAAATAAATTAATATTGGTGAATAATGCACATTACCCCATCTAGTCCCAAACTAAGCATAGCTTGTACTATAGTGGCCAGAAGACTGATAGAATACATATATGTGTTGTAAATACATACTTATGATACTTTATAACACCCAGACACAGAACAAACACCTATGTTCATCACACAAAATGTGTATTCTGGGAAGGAATCGAACCCTCAACCTACAGCGCAGAAGGCAGAGCAACTACCAACTGAGCTGACAGGCTAGTCAAAAGGTAACAAATAGATGGACAGACAAGGACAATTTAAAATTTATAATATTTGTATGGATATGATCGCGTCGTAGGCATCGGTAGCTGATAGCGTAGATCTTGCGTAGCTGCGTAGAGGCAGCGTAGATTAATAGTTCGTAGAAGGAGAGAATTATAGGTTACTATGTCCTATAGGACCTATGATTACTCTACTACATAGGTAGGAACATCCTTACTATGTATGTACTCCTATTCTTCGATCTTTTCTTCTTCGATTTTTCCTCTCTTGGTGTCACTAGTTATTACTTTATCACTCGGTTCGTGTTATTAAAATACCTCGGGGTCTACTCGCGCAATTGATAAACTATAAAGCGACGACCTCTGTGGCACAGTGGGCTTAGGTCTGGCGGAGACGCAAAAGGTTGCGGGTTCGATTCCCGCCGCGGGACAAATGTTTGTATGATCTGCAAGTATTTGTCTCGGGTCTGGGTGTTTCTATGTATAATATGTATGTTTTTACAAAAAAAGAAGTATATAAGTAGTTTAACAGTCATGTGGTACCCATTACACAAGCTCTGCTTACTTTGGGGCCAGATGATGCTGTGTGAAATGTCCGGTATTATAAAAAAATAAAAAAATAAAATAACGTGCAAACCCTACTCTGAGGTATAACCGTTTCGACTCATTTTGAACGATAAAACGACTGATGTTACTCTTGTCAATCGATTTCGTAATTTGACAACGAAACAATTTTCTGAAATAAGACAACTATATGAACAATTCAACGATGTTATTGTTCCGATATAATCGAAATCGCTTTGCCGAGTAGGCGCCGCGCCGCCTCGGTCGTGAGCGTTCGGTGTCATAGGCACCATTTATTGGGTCATTCTTTTACTAAGGATCTAAAATCACTTATGTCATTTTATGAGGACCTTAACGGAATTTTAATCAATAAATTGTAAATTCGTAACACAAGTGTAGACAATTGAATTAATTGAATTATGTTTTTGTCATTTGCACGACAAGTAACTCCAAGAAAACTCTAAAGAAAAATCATTACGCGAAGACGCTTACAATAGACAAAGACGATCGTCTACGTCTACGACTACGTCTTTGTAACGTTATTAGAACAAAACTAAATCACTTAGCATTGTCAACATTGTCATCATGACAGATGCCTTCTTCTTCTTTGTTAATGGCATATGACATAATAATGTCAATCTTGCCAGTGTCAAGCGTTTATTGTCAATTTGTTTGTTATTCGTTTATAGTCAATTTGTTTTTTAATAAAGTCTTAGTCGATGGAAGGTCATCGCAGAATGGCCGTCTAGAATTTTCTTGGGATTCCTCGTCGTTCAAATCACATTGCACCATAGTCCATAATATATTTATAATTCAATTGTCCATATTTGCTCTATGAAGTCAATTTATTCATTAAATTCCGCAAAGATTACTGAATAAAACATGCAATAAAACGATTAAAAAATATTAAATTAGCAGAGCTATGTTACTTCATGAAATGACAAACGAATAGAAGAATAAACAACGTGTATGTCAAATAATTATGGAAACCGGTCACGGTTTGACGGAGTGGCTTTGAATAGAGAGTTTTTGTATGAATACTTTAATGTATTTGTCACTACATTCTAGAAACATTAAAATAATCGTAAATCAGAGCCTAATCTGAATAGATGGCCGCTAGCCACGAATTAACAGATATAACTGTTTTCACATTAAAGTTGTGATGAGTCAGATGCGAAATCGAAAATGTCGTGCGTTTATCCATAGATAACTAATATTTGTTTTTAGATTGTCCCAAAAACTGTAAAGTTCCCGTTCTATTAAGTCAGGGCGATGCCGTGTGCTTCGAAGTTGGACTGCAGAGAAGAACACATTAAACCAACCATTTTAATTTATCGCGACGCAAATGGCCGCTATTAAATGAAATTATGCGTTTAAATTATTTGTTTACAAATTTTTAAAACATCAATTAATTATATACGTAAAAGTATCTACCATAAGTGTTTGCCACAAGAGATGGGTCAATGATCCAATAATGTGTAATTAGGTATTTAAAAAAAATATCTGGCAAGAAAATAAGTGACGTGGCGATGGAACAAAAGGGTCGTAATCGTAGGGCGGTTTTAGCGATTGCTGCTGTGCAAAAACAAAATTTAGGTGTACCTTACACCTAGGTATAGATAATTACTAGTTGTTCTGTTCAAGTTAAAAATTTCCGAAATTTTCTACGATCATCATCATATTTCAGCGAATTTACACCAAAACCTGCCTAATGAACCACAATGGGTGAAAACCAGACAGACAGACAAACGCGATGGACTTTGTTTTAAAATATGTAGTGATACAAAAATAGGTTAGGTAGGTAAAATTATTCTAAAGTACCTATCCTATCCTATATACCTATAATACGTCAAAGTCATATACTCTGACGTATTATAAATGGTACCTGTTTATATCATTCATGATTCAACAACGTTATGCAGCGACACTAAACCGTAATGACAAAATTACGGATGAGTTACCTACTTTTAGGGAGAGTCACCAGAAGTGCAGGAGAAAGAGAAAGGTCCAGACAGAAAAGTACGCAATATGTCAAACGCCCGTGACAGTGACATTGACATTGTTGAAAAAAGGCGCGTAATTATTTTTTCTTTTCTACATTGCACTTCACTGAAAGCTCATTCTCTGAAACTCGTTTATTCGAAGTAATTCTTTGTTTACTGACTACTGTATTTCTGATTTCAGGTAAGTCACCTTGACACACGTGATGGGGTGCCAAACAGGAAGATCTCGGGACCGGACGCAAACAATGCTACGTACGTATTTCCTGCGATGATTAGAAGGTTCCAAAGCGAGTTTTGGAAGCGAAATTGAAATAAGTGGAAAATAAAATCAAAATTACCTACACAATAGCTAATTTGGCGTTAAATCTATTGCCATTTTTATTCATTCACCTTGATATTTATATTTTATTAAACATGACAAGAACAGACCATACTTTTAACGGCACATTTGTTAATTACGAAAATGACGGAAAGATTTCAAGGCGTTCTTACCTGCCTACAAACGAACCAATGTAACGCAAGCTTTTATATTTTTGAGCTCAGGTTCAGGTCTGAGCCTTAACGGAACGTAAGTATTCAGCAGATACCGAAGTTGCACGACATGCGATATCTGTTTACAAATTATACGATCACTCAGCTTTAAATTAAACATGTACGATCAAATGTTGCAAAAACCTCAAAATATTGATTGACCTATAAATTTTTAACACGTTCCAATTTAAACATTATTCTATTACAATAAGTTGTAAAACTGAACGCGTCACGCTAGAAGGGAAGCTTGTGAACTCTAGTGATGTACCGGCGTTCGAT
This sequence comes from Lampropteryx suffumata, assembly GCA_948098915.1. Lineage (NCBI taxonomy): Eukaryota > Metazoa > Arthropoda > Insecta > Lepidoptera > Geometridae > Lampropteryx > Lampropteryx suffumata. Next base: position 16,115,588 of record OX402553.1, read on the forward strand.
ACGAGACTCTATCGATAAACTATTAAAATAGCTACTCCTACAGTAATCCCTCGTTGCGGTACGGATTTAACGCGGCTGTTTGGAGAACCGTGTATTTATATTAAGTGGAGGAGCTGTCAGCGCCTACGCTGACGCCGCATCTGGATGGCTGCATACAACAGCTTCCAGTGAGATTAATAAATTAAATTGTATCCATTAAATTAGACTAGATTATCAGAAACAAGAAACATTATTTTAGATTTTGAGAATTTCATCACCTTACCGCGACAGCTATGTATGAAGTATTTTTGTTTTAAATAGTTATCAATCTAATTTACACATCAAAGAAAATTCTAATGGGATGCCAAGCCATATTGATAGTTAGTTATTTCTCTTAAACGCAAACAAACAGACATAATTAAAACAAACTCGCAACCATTAGATTTGTAAACAAGTATTTATCGAGTTGAACAAAGCATTTAAAAGTGTCAGTAAGAAGCTATTTATATCCCGAGTCAATTCAACAAAGTGCACAATACCCAACAATGTAAAATGACAAGTCAGTGTTTCGCAGCATAAATAATAAATGCGGAAAGGAGGAATAATTTCTGGATTAATTCGTGTATAAGGTCGCAGCGACACTTAACTCTTTCGGCTAGATCGTCCAACTAATAATATTCTCGCACGTGAAATGTTTTGGCTGGTGCTTTTTGTTCGCCGCGGTTATTTCAGTTTTCCAGTAGGATTTTATACAACATCAGCACTGGCCGTCTCCACGGTGCAGCGGTAGAGAGTGCTCCTGTCGTAGTTTATCGCGTGCCTAGTGGTGTTTTCTAGTGCAACTTGGATGCAATGGATGCACCACATAACGACCTAAAAGGATATATTTACGAAATTATCGATTATTAAAAGAACTATTATTTGGAAATCCACCTGTGAAACCAACGTGTTTGGATGTGGTGCTTTAGAAGTGCGGTGAATGTGTTGCGGAAACAGTTTGGAATTCAGTGCAGTGGGTGATAAAACCTCTTACAAAAATCATGACGGAATTCTTTGGATCATGGAACGGCCAGTCCGACAAGGATGGAGAGGTGGTGGAGACCATGGAGTCCGTGGAAACCATCACCACAACCACTACAAGAACGCGTTTGCCATCAGTAAGTCTCTTTGTGTATGACTCACGCCTTCCACTCCAGGCGTCCTTGGTCATGACTACTCATGACTCGCACCTCAAACGTATTTTTGTTTCGGAAAAATATTTTAAACGTAACGAATGAGTTAAGAATTCTTTCATAAAATTAAGAAGTGTTGTTTTTCCAGGTGCATTCGATCCCAACTGTTATTTTCCTACTTTGACGTAAAAGAGAAAGCGCATGGCGACACATTTATTTTTATTGCAACCGTCTGTATCATTGTTAAAAGTGTTTATTTTGGAAATCTCCACTGCGGGTGTCACGGGCGCTGTCAATGCTGGTTCCCGTGATACAAACCAGTGCCTGGTCCAAGGTGAAGGCGAACTCACCAGCCCACTCTCAACCGTCAACTGTCACATCTCTTTATAAATCAACTGACGCTTTAACTTACATTCTCTAAAAATACAAGATTTCTAGGCAGAAATTAAAATCCAATGCGTTTTTCACTACAATTTGCTATACAAAAATCTCTCAATTAGAAAAGTTTTTATTTATGTTAACACCTACACTTTTAATGCCACATTAAGTAGTACCTACTAAAATAATAATAAACATTTTCTAAAAACGCTTCGCGTTTAATCTGTGACCATCACTATTTTGTTTAAAAATATTTTATAAACATTCGCGATAATAATTATTTTTGAGACAAAATTTGGCGTAAGTCTTTGAAACGAATTTCAGTTGTCTTTGCAGATATATCCCAGCTTTATGGCTCATATAAGATAAGTGTCTCGTGAACAAATAATTGCTGGGAGGTGACCTTCATATCTACTGCTTAATAATGTTCTAATAAAATATTGCAACGTTATTTATTAGCAAACCACAAAGCAAGTCGAAGTCGATATCATGTCATTAATATCGATAGTTTATAAACACAAGTATCGATATTATTGCAACTCTAATGTTGTCCTAGTGTAAAAAGAATTAATTATACTTGCTTTTGCATGTAAGGTTCCGATAATATGCAAACAACGGATGTTAGCATTATCATTCCTTAGTAACTTTTGTATGGGAAAGGAAACTGATTCTAATTTTCATAGACAAGTCGCAAGTTATAATTTTTATCCGTCATAGAGTAATCTGGTGGTGGTAACTCTACAGCATGAGTTCGTCTTTCTCCCACAGTAGAATTTTATTCTTCGTTTGTCATTTCATGAAGTATCATAACACTTCTAAATTAATATATTTTCTCGTGCTATTACATGTTTTATTCAGTAATCTTAGCGGAATTTTAATTAATAAATTGTGACTTCATAGATTAAGTATGGAAACCATAGTGCAATGTGATTTGAACGACATTCCGCGATGACGATCGACATTCGACTAAGACTTTCTTCTTCTTTGTTAATAGCATGTGACATAATAATGTCAATTTTTTCCGTGTCACGCGTTTATAGTCAATTTGTTTGCTAATAAAGTCTTAGTCGATGGTCAATTGTCAATTTTAAACGTCATCGCGGAATGGCCGTCTAGAATTTTCTTGGGATTCCTCGTCGTTCAAATCACATTGCACCATAATACACATATAATTCAATTGTCGACACTTGTCCTATATAGTCACAATTTATTCATTAAAATTCAGCTAAGATTACTGAATAAAACATGCCATAAAAGGAGTAATAAATATTAAATTAGCAGAGCTATGTTACTTCATGAAATGACAAACGAAGAATCGACCAAGACTTTAAAATGAAACAATCACTTGACACTGGCCAAATTGTCATCATTATGACACATGCCATTAACGATGAAGTAAAAAAGAAGGTACCACAGTAGAAAGTGTGCAAGCATTACCTCATTTTAGGTTTGAAGGGTGAAAGTGAAATTACTGGGCAAACAGACAAAAGAAGTTTTAGGGCCGGCAACGTGTGTGTGATACCTTTTGGTATTTTAAGGATACACGAGTCAGCGGCACAAACTCGTTAGTGGGTGCAGCTAAAATGTATGCTATTTCACCTAGCTTAGTGTGAGAAAAGGATAGACGTGCACCAAGGATAGAGATGAGCAGTAAGGAGATAGCGTGATTATAATTTCGAGTCATATGGTCAGATTAATCTATGATTTCTAAATAAAACGATTGCGTAAAAATAATGATTAGACCTTTGGCTCAAGGGTTCTCATGAAAAAACTACTGAATGTGTTTATTAAACAAAAAGTTATTTGACCTTCTGAATAAATAATCTATGCTTGTATCGGAACATTATTTTAGTTTGCGTACTCCGTTTGATATTTATTCACACCTAAAGTTGCGCTAAAATCAGTGGTGAAAAGCGTTTTTTTTTTGAGTCTTGTATCTTTCAAATCCTTATTAATTTTAAAATTCTGTATTGATACAAGCATAGATTATGACATGACAAATTTATATCACTTTTAGTTTTGGTTGTTCATCATCAGACGGTGGTGTGATCACCCTTCGACGTTTGTATGGAAAGATAATCGACTTGTTCACTCTTAAGCGTCAATAGCTTACGGTAACAATTAACCACCAGTTAAAAAAAACTACACACGGATGCCGAATGGTTTTAATGAAAAGTAATCAGATTGAGATTGTCTCATGCCTCATGGCAAATTCGTGATACACGACTAACAGTCGTGCAACACAATGCAACTCGATGAGACATTCACTAATCGTGTCGGTACAAAACTAATATCGATTGTAACTGTATTAAGTAGGCAGCTTTGTAAATAGCCCTTTGTTCTAAAACAATGGAGTATTTGTAATAACGTGTTCATCTTTCTGTGAAATGAAGAATGGCAAGGTTTGTATCTACTATTACTAATATATTAAGGTCCCTAAAAAACATAAAAATCATAACACGCCAAAATGTTTTCTAAAAATTTTTTACAGAGAGTTAATTTACGACTATACTATAATCTACATAAGATAACATACAATGTCAATCCATGATTGTACTATGATGTGCCACTTATTTTCACATAGTATAAAATGAAGTCGCTTCCGCTGACTATTAGCATATAGATCTTTTTAACTACTCAACGGATTTTATCTTTCTATCATCTATAGCCTATACCTATAAAAGACCTTAACCTGACTGACTGATTCATCATCGGCGAGACGAAACCGCTGAAGCTAGGAAGCTGAAATTTGGAAGCTTCCTTTTACGGCAAAACCACCCACCCACAAAGGCGGTATTTTACAAATTTGAAAATGATTTGAAAAATAAAATTTGTTCGATTGGTAAAATCAATGATTAAATCGTTCAGAAAGGATAGCGCGGTACTATTTTGACATTTGATTAGCCAAATCTAATCAGTTCAATGGCAATTACGTTGACAAATAGCGCGATCGCTCTACAGGTGCAGGTCTGTACGACTATCTAGCCCAAAAGTCGAGGGGTTGAATGTTACCTCGTAGTATTCCAAATAACATTCTACTTTACGATAATCATTATCATCATGAGCTGAATGATATAATGTTCAATAAAGAGTAGAAAGGGATTACCTTCAATAGCGTTTCCCATCGTTTCGATCTACACAGTACCTACATAGTAGTAGTAAGTACCTATCTACATAAGTTATTATTATACATCAAAAGCACCCAGACCCGAGACAAATACTTGCAGATCATACAAATATAATAAGCAACGCATAAAACATCGATATAATTGTGTACCTTTCTTATTTATTAATACCTGCCGAATCTAATAGTAGGTTATTACCCTAATTTTAACCCTAATTTTCGTACATTTTCGTGCTATTCTAAAAACAATGTTTAATGCAACAGCACGGTTTGTAAACACCGTATGATTCATTAGATCGCTTGCTCCACTTCAGAATTGAGTTTAATTAAGACAATGTTAAGACGCATGTACCTATTAGGGAGGTACTCATCCTCATCCACATCTACAATCAGATTTCACACTGCTGAGTGTCTCGCTGCCTGTTGACCCACTGTTTTATACCTGTCGTCACCTTTGCCTGTTCTGCCCAATTAAATTTTAGATGTAGCTCCATAATGATATCCGACATCTTTACATTAGTACCTACTCGTATATGTATTTATTCTTAGGTACTAGGAATTTCTTAATTTTCTAACTACCTACTTATACTTACTAAATTTATGTAAAATACAAATGATCTTAAAATATTTATTCTAAAGTCTGAATTAGAATAGCATTTTTAAATGAAACTTCTAAAATTTACTAAATTCACGTATTTTAGCGTATTTTACTCATCATGTAAAGATTAAATTGAGGAAAATCAAATTCAATATAGAAAACAGAATGTAAATTTTTTTTAGAACTGTCTTTCAAAAATGTTAGGTACTCTTGTTTGGGCTTCGTTGTAACCAAAATTAGGTCGTTTTAATTGTAGGAAATTTTACCTAGTCGTGCAACACTAGCTAGGTATAGAGTCAGGGCCGGTGCCTATATAGTTAACCTGAAATGAAGGTATGAACAGGAAACTTGGATATGGACATCTAAAACTAGCAATTAAATAAACAGAACAGTCAGTAAAATGCAAGAATTTTTAGAGTATCAATCTACCTACCGTTAGGTATGAATTAAAATTGAAAAATATGAAAAAGGTCGGTATAGTGTATAGTGTATAGTGACCCCAGTATGTTGTTACTTTATCAGTTAAACTTAGCATAACGTTTAGGAACGTTTAAAAACCTAAATTCATATCAGTTTCAGATTCATTTTATAAATTTACACCTTATTTTAACATCTAATGCGTTAAACTAATGCGTTAAAAATAGGAACACATAACATTAGGAGAAATAAAATGTAAAAAAAATACAGTGATAAAGTAAAAGTAAATATTACTTCTAAAAAGTAAAAAAATCTAATAATTAAAGGAATTTGTCCGTATACTAAACTAGTGGCTCTACGAGCTGAGACCTCGCGAACATTTTTCAAAATTACTGTATATAACTTTTTTTACGTTTTCCAACCCTTTATCTCCGCCATTTTGAAAAAAATCCAAAAACTGAATGGACAAAAAAATTCTAAATTTATAGAACCTGCTTACAAAATTTCACGAGAATCCGTTAAGAAATGCTGGTCGTAGAGGAGAACAGCCGGATAGACGCGCCGGCCGGACAGACACCGGACAGGCAGACATACGAAAGCATTTTCGCCTAAGCTGAAACGGAGATAAACGCTCGCGATTCGCGCTCGCTCGGTCAATAATAATACGAGTTTAACTTTAATTATACGAAATGTTTATTCTCACAGTAGGTAAGGTACAGTCTCTCTGTCGCCGTAGATCGAAATGGGTTAATAGGTTTTAGTTTTCTTTATTAGCTGGTCATCAAGAAGCAGGTGATAAAGAAGCAAGCAGGTCTTAATGTGGTACCTACACATTTCACAACTTACACAATGGTGTCACATCATTATAATAAAGATTTATAGGACGAATAGGTAGGTTTAGTGAATACGTACTCAAAAAATGTGTGTAACCATTTTTAGCTTCACGACTTTCAAGTCGCCTTTGTGATGCCGCGGCGCTGTTTTCAAAGTTTTTAAAAGCATGCAGCTTGATACCGCCTAAGTCATTTAAACATTGCTAGGATATAGAAATTGAGCAGAAATACAATGTTGTGGAAAACAGGCCGAATGTTATGGAGCAACAGTTCGTAGAAGTTATAACAGAAATGAGCTCGCGAGTGTTAAAAGATTGCAAAACGCAACATAAATAAATCGATACCATTTCCTAATATTAACTCCTAGTAAAGTAGGTATGTATTTGCATTAAAATATTTGAAACTCTGGTACAAAAACCCGTTTCAATAAGGACACGAATTGTAAATCTCAATTATTATACATGGTGTTGCGTGAATTGTCTACCAATGTTTGTTATATTTATTTAAATTACGGATTTAGTCGCGTCCTCTCACTCGTACAATACAAATAGCAATATTGTTCTAGTGAGAGAACATCACTAAAACCACCCATTAAATTATAAACCTACCAAAATAAGTAGTAGGTACCTTTACCTTATCTAAATACGTGTGAATATCTATCTCGAACGGAAGGAGTCTTAGAGCGAAAGACCATCCAACTTATATAGGTGGGAAGGTTTTACTTTTTAATAATTTCAATTCTGCGAACCACAATTAAGTAGTAAAACATAAATGGACCATTAACAGCTTTGAGAGGGAAAATATTGAAATAGAACCGCGCGAGAGAAAATAATCCCATTAAAGTAAATGAACCCCATAAATAGACGGGTGCAGCTGCCGTTTCATCTATCCACGTCAAAACTTTTCTGCCTCGTCATTTATGAAGTAGAAAGTTTGCAATAAAATCTGGGAAGCATCCGCCTCCAGACTCCAGCGGTCATCAACCCCGACTTTTTCCTAATATTTACAGTTTCACCTACACCTATTTATTGTTTGAAATGCAGTCAGACGCTTTTAACTTCTAGTAGCTATTCCTAGAGGTTGATCATTGCACTCAATTCAAGACCATCTGGTACGACGAGCTACGACACCTTTACCTACCGACATAAAGTATAACGTAGTAGGTATAATCGTAGATACTCAGTTTCAGATCACAAATTTGTTCGTTTCTATATTCTAAATTGGCGAGCGGATGTAGTTCATCAAGTTTCATCAATCAAGCAAAGTACTTACAAACTATTTTGTAGGTAGGAATGAACCTATCCAAAATACAGCGCATAGGTTCTTACTAGGTAGGTAAGTACATTATATTATATACTAGCGACCCGCCCCGGCTTCGCACGGGTGCTATGCTGATACTAAATATACTACAGAATGTCTTTATATACAACGTTATCTAAGAGAATAACATAGACTAAGAGATAGACATATACCATTGCGGACTTTTATGTAGACCTTTTTAAGGTGTACAATACTGTAGTACATTATTTTGATCTATCTCGTAGGGTTCAGCCAGCGTTTGCAATATAAGTAAGTGCAAAAAAATGTGTTTATTTACGACACCACATTAGAGACCTCTAAAATTATCAGTGTTTATCTACTATATTAAGCATGTTTTATACTTATAAACCTTACTCTTGAATTACACTATCTATTTAAAAAAACCGCATCAAAATCCGTTGCATAGTTTTAAAGATCTGCATACATCGGGACAGCCAGACAGCGGGAGGCGACTTTGTTTAATACTATGTAATGAAACATATTAATAGTGACGAGGTAGAAAAGTGATGACTTTATCATTTACTTTAATAGGAGTATTTTCTTTCATATTGTCTGGTAGAAATCGTAACCACAATAAAACCGCCGATTGCAGGACATTAATAATTTATGTACCTACTACACTGTCAAGAAAGTACCGGGAAACGAAACGGTACACATACGCCAATGAATAATCCAATCATCAAAACATTTTTAAACTTTTTCCGGAGTTGAGTTTAGTTCTCATTTGTACAACAAAAACATTTTCAGGGACTCCGAACACGAAATTAAATTGGCGATGCAAAATTTAAGACAACCTCTTTGTTCGATGTTTTGTCCATTATTGCAACACACACTAGATATGATCTAACTAAAAACAGCACTGTATTTAATCTAAATAATTAGACACAGTTATGCCAATCTAAGAACAAAATAAATTTAATTTGGAACCATAAACATAATCATCTATTCCCGATATTTTTTTGACAGAATGTAAGTATATGCACTTAGGTTTAAATTTCTTATTTTGTTTTGAAGTGCTCTCTTGTATTCTAGTTATTATACTTTCATTATTATAATCGTATAGCCAATTACAATGGTTGTAATTTTAACCTAAAACCACGAACACTCGTAACATAGCTAACTTAGTCGAACGACTAGGCAGAGCAAGAGCAAAGAGATTAAGCAATGCACTGTGAGGTCTGTACCTGACACGGACAATTCGCCGTAGTGGGATTTCCATCTGAGGGCTTCGGGGGACACGTTAAGCTGTCCTGGCTTTTTATAAGGTTGTTAAATCTATGACGGAGGCTTTTGGGTGGCTTATTAAATCCGTAACCAGAACCACTGGTCACTGATTAAGACAGATTTTAACCTGATAGGAGCCGCATTATCGGTAATTCGGTAAGTAAGGTAACTTTGACAGTATATCTGTCAAATTAAATGTGTTTATTTGTGTTTGTGCACTTATTTTCAAAATGTTAACAAAATAATTAATGTTGCGCTCCAGACTATAAAAACAGAGTCTGTCGTTTCTTTGGTTTGGGTACCTATTCCCCAAAGACCCAAACCAAATAAAAAAATTAAAATACTTAGCAGTTTTCGTTTTAATCAAAAACCTATTATCGAATCTAAGAAGAAATCACAATTTAAGCCTAAAAATATATAACATCAGGCTCAGAAACTAACGTCAAATGTTTTAAAACTTACTTTTCAATCAAATCGATCTCTTTTCCTGTGAAATCGCCCTCCTTCGTCCTTCGTAAATAGCAATTTCATTTTCTACAGAATACATTTTCTATCATGTTCACAACAACAAGTCCTAACTTTATTCAAAATGTAAACAAGGCATTTACGCTTGTGCTGCCATCTGTAAATAGCTTTCCGTGTGTCCCTGTCCCATTTGAAGGATCATCAATAATAGGCAATGAGTATTGCAACGCACATCCCTAATAAGTCACAAGTCAGCGTGTGATATTTGGCACCATATTTGCACATTTGTCTTATTAATTAGAAGTATTAAATCATAATCTAATTGTATGCAATTAAATATAATATATATAGTTGAACAAACCACACAACACCATCTCGACCCGCACTAAGCATAGATTGTATTTTGGGAACCACTGGTGAGACCACTGATAGTCTAGTGGTAGTGTCTTACGATCTGAACCTACGAACCCCGCCTTATGATCCTAAGGTCGTGGGTACGAATCTAGTCGGACACCAATGTATTTTCTGTTCGAAAAAGGTTGCAGAAGGACGCAGAAGGTTGGGGGTTCTATTGCCGCACCGAGGATAATGTTTTTAAGATCTGCAAATATTTATCTACGGTGTAGAAGTTGTTCTATGTGTAATGCGTAAATTTTAACAACAATAATACAAAGGTATAAAAGTAGTAAAACAGATATAATTTTTGTTCAACAAGCTTAAGAATATGTTTAAACAATTAACAAACGAACCTAGTTATCTCTACTATTTAAAACTATGAACTGTTTTTTTCTACTAGCAGTACTTAATTAGATAATTGCTTATATATAAAAACAGAGTTTAGTTCACTGACCGCAGGTAACGTTCCCACAAGGCTGGCAACGTTACCCTGTAGAATAGCCAATAATAATCCTTTGTCCAAGGTAAGAAGCACCACTCCCTTTGATCATTGGTCTTGTTCACCAGACTCTTGGATTAATGTCTGAATAGGAGCCACGCTTCAGGTCCCCACGGGCCTAAAGTTACTACTCTAAAAGGCAGAAATATGTAAGCATTACTAGGGGATGCATATTTCCGCCTCTTAAGATCTTCTGCCGCAGCAGCGGCACCCACAATATTAAACGTAGACGATACTTAGGATATCAGTAACTATATAACTTATTATTAAAGCTCATTACAAAACTCTGCTAACTTTGGGGCTATGTGAGATGTATTTTATTTGTTCGTTCTCCTAAAGTAGATGTCGTTTTATCTTGCAGCTTAAACTAATAGGCGGAAAGTAAGCTAATTAAAGCATTACTCGTTAAACTTTTTCAGAATGTATTTGAATGTTTACTAATAAAAAAATCGCGATTGGAGTGAATACGTGTCAAGATTAATTAAGGCAGCCGAATTAAGGCTAGGTTTCGACCAAAGCATGATGGGCGGATGGCCCAATAGAAAAGTCCCAATAGAAATGCCCAAATAAAAAAAATGGTTGTCTGTAAAGTCGGTTTACGGACGATAATTTTACTTGATAGCGTCATAAGAAAACATTGATGAACCGATCGTTCCTCTCTATCGCTTGTTCCGCGCTCTCGCTTGCACGCTCGGCTCAGGCGGAACGTGACAATGAGTCATGCTTTTAAATGCGTGCAGCCGGCGTTCATCGATTTATAAGACGTTATCACGTCAAAAATTTATCAAAATGTGTGGTGACTAGTCAGTGAGTGACAGTTGTTCAACGATTTGTGTATTGCTTATTACCTAGGTAGGTATTTAGAAATCTCATCACGAGAACACGACGACAGGCGGTCAAAGTGCTAATTACTCGGACAACAAACAAATTACTGGTGTTGTGAGCCAAAACCCAATTACGTACCTACCAACCTTTTTCTGGAGTATTTTATAAACATGCAAAATTATTGAGGTTTCTGACGACAAAAAATATTTGAACATTGAATCTCTGAGTTTTGAACACGTTTTTGGTACCTACTGAATTTTAATGGTACATAAGTAAAATTCATTGTAACGAAATAAAATTCAATAAATCCTTCAAGCATGTCTCAAAAATAAATGACCAACGAGCAATTTAGACCAAATGAAAAATGTTGTAAGTAAACATACAACTACGAACAATAGTTAACCTTCGCAATAGGTGATAGAGATGAAAATCGTTCGCCAGGAGCATTTTTATACGACGTTTTTCAATTAAGTTGTGTACGATCAGAAATAGATTCGACCGCACGGCTTCAGCGAGATACGTACATTTTTGGAAATCAAATAAAAGTCTAAAAATAATGAAACAAGGTTGTATGTAAATAGAAAGTGCGGTGCCCCTTCCGGTGACTCACAAAGGTCAACATTACGTTTGTTTTTATTTACCATGATCTAATCATAATATTATGAGTCTTCATTCATTTATATTAATTTGAATGTCATAATCTGAAGCCGCGATTCCAAATACTACACGTATCAGCACTTAAAAACAAAATAAAGAACTTTAGATCCTACACGCCCAATGCTCGCTGAGTTCAGGGCACCTACAAACAAGGAATGACGTAATTTGTCTGGTCTACTCATTGGAGAAGCATGTGTTTTTTAATAGATAGAGTAATTCAAGAGAATGGTTTATATGTATAAAACATGCATAATATAGTAGAGAAATACTGAATATTTTAGAGGTTTCTAATGTGGTGTCGTACCTAAATATACACATTTTTTTGCGCTTACATTGCAAACGCTGGCATTGCAAACGCCCTATGAGATAGATCAAAATAATGTACTACAGTATTGTACACCTTAAAAAGGTCTACACAAAAGTCCGCAATGGTATATGTCTGTCTCTTAGTCCATGTTATTCTCTTAAATAACGTTGTATATAAAGACATTCTGTAATATATTTAGTATCAGCATTGCACCCGTGCGAAGCCGTGGCGGGTCGCTAGTTTATCTATAAAGCTTAGCACCTGGAACATTATTTTTATCTATTGTAGTTTTAAACGGTCCTAAAAGTTCAAATGTTTCACAAGCATTTTATGTTGACGACTGTGACTCAATGGGCAAAGGCCCGGCGGAGACGTAAATGGGTTCGATTCCCGCCGCGGGATAAATGTTTGTATGAGCAAATATATGTCTCGGGTCTGAGTGTTTTTCTATCATATAATAAGTATGTATTTTCAAAAAATACATATTAAGTAGATAGTTGGTACCCATAACACAAGCTCTGCTTACTTTGGGGCTAAATGATGATGTGTGAAATGTCTAGAATGATTTATTTATTTGAGTATGTTATTGTCTATAATTCATATCCATACTATTATAAAAAAAAAAGTATCTCTGTCAGTCGGTCTTGTCTGTAAGTTATCTTTTCTCGGCTAAGCCGCTGAACGGATCATGATGAACTGTGGTAAGCAGATAGATTGTATCTTGGATATCTAGGCTATTTTTATGTAGGTACCGCGCGTGCGAAGTCGCGGGCAGCCGTTCGTTTCATATTAATCTCTGTGAATAATACGAAATAATTATTACTGATATTTGGCATTTACCAAATACCTATAATGATTGGACGTGTGACTGACTATCCCTCTTAGATATCCTCAAAGTACCTAGTAACTAGATATTAGTAAGTGTCTACTGAGCCCGAGGATTATAGTGGTGACATTAGTATTTGTGTATTATATTTTTGTTGGGCTATTAAAGATGGCTTTGATGGGCCATTGATGGGCCATTGTAAATTTGTTTTTATTTTATTAAGGCACACAATACACGTTACTTACAAATAAACCAAAAATACCTACATATTATGACTAGAATACAGTTTTGATCTGCATTGGACCATAACTTTTGAGCGCACACCCAAACAATACAACAAAACAAAATACAAGTGCTGAGTACCTAAACATAACGATTTAAAAACTAAAAAGAAAACCGATTTCATTTATATTAAAAAAAAGAAATTTCTTGTTATTGGATGATATATTTTTCCAGTTAGGTATTTTATTTTAAAACCAAAGTACTGAACCAAAATTTAATGAAATTTATATGGTGGACTCATACCCATTCCCATTGGAATGTATATCCTTTTACATACAGAATATTTTTTTAAACCGGTTCATAAATGACGGAGCTATAAGGGATAAACTAGTAAAAAAAATGTGTGCAATTCACACGTGGTAGAAGTGAAACCTTCAAAAATTTTAGAACAACGAATATAAAGAAACACTGTATAATGCTTCCTATCTCATTTTCTCCCACTTTAAATCTTATGAATTTATGTGTCTGTCCCTTTTTACTGTCGCTTTTTCGTTTCATCGACTTTCAAATCACAACGATGCTAAAGAAGTTTTCACTTAAAAAATTACAACGGAAAGTAAGTGGTAAGTCTTCCTTTTATTGCAGTCAGTTATTACACATAAACAAAATAAAGAAGTGATCCAATAAATAATAATATAAGTTCATGGCCGAACAAAGAGCAATGTGTATCAAATCAAATCCACACGAAATGTAAATCAAATGAACTGAATCAAATGCATGAGAGCGCGGCTGACGTCATGCTACTAATCCTGTGCTAAATCTGCATTACCGACGTACCGAGTTCGTAAACATGTTCTTAGTTCTGATGCGGAGCTTAGGTTGGTACTTGTACTTGTTCGGATGAAATGATAACTTTAAACTATAACGGTTTTTCGAAGGCTTTGAAATAAATAATATTGGTGGACACTCCACACAACGCCATCTAGCCCCATAGCTTGTACCTACTTCTAAACCAAAAAGTAGAAAATATATAAAAAATATATATGTATCGTATCAGTCATTTGGTTCCCATAGTACCTACCAGATGGCTGATACGATACTTATATAATTATTATTAAATACATACATGATACTAAAGTTCATTGACAAAGTAGATAGGTACAGTTTTTTTATACCTTAGCATGTACCTACTTTACTGACAAAAGTCAAAAGATACTTTATTCAATACAATCACAAGGATCACTTTGAAACGTCTTACATACTAGGTGAATTTAGGTGCGAATGCTTCCTAACCCAAGCTCGAGAAGAACCGGCAAGAAACTCGTCCTGGTCTTAGCGCTTTTTTGCATGATCCATCTTATAACTACCTTAACTACGAAAAACTGAATTAACGAGACACTGAATAACGGTAAAATACCGTCAATTTTTTTCCATACAAAAGTTAATATGCTGTGGGCTACGTTTTAACGCAAAACAACATATTTGCCTTAAACAGTACAGTCACAAACTACGAAGTCCTACAAATAATTAATCACTGATTATGATTAAGTGTATAACACACGAGTGCCAACTGAGGTGATTTAGATAGTGGAAAATGACTTCCTTCATAAACTACACCACTGAAACACGTGAGTTCTGAGGTAGGTACTTACTATATCACTATACTAAAATCACATCATTAGCTGGCGTGGCGAAGTATCCTCTCTCTTTGTCATTCTAATGTCAAAGAACATTAGAATGTCAACATATTTAAACAATTCACTAGGTAGTGTACGTTTATAACTGTCTTATAAACACGCACTAGCTACGCCTTCTAACAATGAAGAGTTTAAATAAATAAATAAATAATAGTAATAAATAAATAATGCCGTACATTTAACACAGCGTCACCTGGCCCCAAAGTAAGCAGAGCTTGTGATATGGGTACCACATGACTGATATACTACTTACATCCTTTTTTTTAAATACATACATATTATAAATAGAAACACCCAGACCCGAGAAAAATACTTGCAGATAATACAAACATTTGTCTCGCAGCTGGAATCGAACCCGCAACCTTCTGTGTCCCAGCCGGTCCTTAGCCCACTGCGCCACAGAGATTCAACCCCCGATGCAAATAGAGGAGTGTTATTATTTTAAGGTGTGTATCTGTGTATGTGTGTGTATGTAGCATCGTAGTTCCTAAATAGCTGCAGCAATTTTTTTTCGTTTCTATGTATAATTATGTTAATAAGTATGTTTTTACAAAATAAAAAGTATGTTAGTAGTATATCAGTCATGTGGTACCCATAACACAAGCTCGGCTTACTTTGGGGCCAGATGATGCTGTGTGAAATGTCCGTTATTATTTATATATTTATTTATTGCTGGACATGTTACTTAAACGAGCATGTTATTGTCTATGATTCCAGATAATAAATAAACAATAATAATAAATATTGGTGGACAATGTTCATCACACCATCTAGCCCCAAACTAAAGATCTAGCATCTAAACATCTAGCCCCAAGCTTGTTCTATTGTGATAAGACTGATAGAATTCTTATATATTATTAAATACATACATAAGATACTTTATAACACCTCGACACAGAACAAACACATGCTTATCACTCAAATGTTTATCCTGGGAGGGAATCAAACCCTCAACGTACAGTTCAGAAAGCACAGCTACTACCAACTGAGCTGACAGGCCAGTTAATATGAATATGACTATATAAATGAGAATCTGTTCAGTTATTTGAAGATTACCAGCTCTTTTCTCGTAGGTAGATGAAGAGATGTGAGAAACTGTCACATAACTTGATTGGAAACTTAGTATCCTAAAAAACATAAAACAGATAATAATAAATATACATTTCCTTTGTTTTAGAAAGCAATTATTATAAACACTTGTAGGATTGTTAGATTTTTTTTCAAACCGACATGTCAGCAGGAACTACAGAAATAACATCAAACCAAAACACAGAGTTTCATTTGGCTTAGGACCGTGTTTCTTGGTTATTTTACCGGTTCTTCCGAGCCGAGCTGATGAAAGTCAAAATCATATAATAATAATAATGGACTAATATTAAATACTACTCCGTCAATCTATTACTTCCTGAAAAAGAAATTCGCCGTGTCTCGTCTTTCCACGAGGCATCCTCAGGACTGAGTCATAGTCCCGCTTTTTGACGATAAATCATTCTGCTCTGCAGACTTGTTGCTTCTTCGATCGTTGTACTAAGACTTAGTTACAGTCAGACTTTAGTCTCAGTACAACGATCGGATCGACTACATATTTGTCCATCTGTTAAATGTTTTGTAATGGATTTTCGCAAAGTTACGCCTGAACCAATTATCTATTTGATATCCTTTTACTTTTACTATATAACGATACCTGGAATCTGCAAGATACCCAACTCCTTACCAACTCAAATCGGTATCGTGGTTGGGTTCATGGAAATCATCTCAATGGATGGTTACATTACAGTTATACATGGTTTTTTTTTTTAATACAGGTTTATACATTTTGACATATTCTGCCTTTATTCGTCAGTTATTTTGTCGTAATCCTGGAATGTAAAATCAACAGTCCGAAATAGTACGAAAATAACGTTATACAATTTTTGATTTTATACATCTTGTCTTTTCTGTGCTTTGGTGTACACTCTTATACGCACGTGAGTAGTTTAATTAGATTTTATGTAAGAACTTTTACTTACTTACATCTTCTTTGTTGATAGTATGTCATATAATAAAAAATTTTGCTAATGTCAAGTGATTATATTTTATAGTACGACGTCAAAAATTGGTATGTTTGTCATTTTGTTATCTAATATATAAAATTCTTCTGTCACGGGGTGCGTAATCGAACTCCTCCGAAACGGCTCGACCGATTTTCGTGATCCTTAGCCTTTATTAGTCAGGGGGGAGAATCGAACAACATCTATTTTTCATCCCCCTAAATGTTAAGGGTGGTCCACCCCTTAATTTTTTTTTTTTATTTTTCAGACAAAATTTTTTGTTTTTATTTTTTTATGATACATCATACAAAAATACATGCAACCCTAAATTTTCACCCCTCTACGATCAATCCTTATTTTTTAAACATCATATTAAAAATAACATACATGGCAAAACAACGTTTGCCGAGTCAGCTAGTTCTATATAAAATGGTGGCTTTTCATATAAAATAGTTAGCGGATTATTTTTGCGATTCACATGGATACATAATTTAACGATTCCCGCCGCGAGACAAATGTATTTTGCTCGGTTCTGGGTGTTGTATGTATAATAAGAACGTGTTTACGAAAAAAAAAGAGTTTATAAGTTGTACCTTACCCATCAGTCATCCCATAACACAAGCTCTGCTTACTTTGGTTGGAGCTAGATGTGTAACATGGCATTTTATATATTTATTATTGTTCACACCGAGTTAATTAATAAATAGTTTTATTTCAATAGTATGTTCGAAATTACTCATACTTAGAACCCGACTAATAGGTAATACTAATAGGTATATAAACTAGGTATTAGACAAATATTCCGTTCATCAAACTAAATAACTATCTACTAAGTACATTGAAATACTCGTAAATAAGAATAGAGGAGTACCCAAACCTCTTTTAACACGCATCAAGAAAGTGTAGCCATTTTTTGGGTTGGAAGACGTAGCTTTGTATGCGGCATAACTGACTGTATTTAACATATTTTTTAATAGCGTTGACTTTAAAGCTTGATATTTTTATGAGACTGCAGATATTAGTATTTGATATTAATTTGAGCTTTTTGAGAAACACGGGCTTTACTCACGTATTATTTTGTTGATGGAGGCACCGACACTGTTTCGAGTCATCTAGAGAATCTTCATCAGAGTTTGATCCGCGGTCCGCTCGTTGCCGAGTTCACGGTTCGCACTCAAATTCAAAAGTCAAAAAATTTTTAATTTGAAAGTGAAATAATTTGAGCTTGCTACCGCTACGTGTACGTGTAAAAAAAGGGTCTTGACAGACAGACAATTAACAAATTAAGGGTTTCATTTTTTACTTTTGACGTACGGAACTCTAGAAATATAATGTACTGTTATTAAAAGATAGATTTATATAAAACACACTTGTTTATTTGTTATTAGTTCTACGTTCCTCGTGCTACGCTAGGTATGCTCCATCTTAGCCCCAAAGATTGAACCAACAGACTCAAGGGCATCTCCACACGTCACTCGGAATTCGGGCCATTGATGCATACGTAATACGGAGTCGTAAAACGCCGGAAATAGACGGACACTGCAATATTTTTCAATTAATAATACGCAGAAGCATTACGAAATAAATAAATAATAGCGGGTACCTTATACCTACATGTAAGAATGTAAGTATGTGCGTAGATACTTAGGTACTAAGATTAGAATACAATAGTTATAATATAGGTGATGTACCTACGTACTCACATATATAAAAATTTGATAGAACTGTAAACAGCATAATACCTACTTTTTGACCTTACATCGGTACACAAGGTCTACAAGAAATACACATGAGTTCGCTTTTCTTTTTAAATTAACTCTATCTTTGATGGTCAATGCACACAACAACGTCTAACCCCAAACTGAACATAGCTTTTATTATGATGACCAGATGACTGATAGAATACTTACATACTTATGTTAAAATATGATAGATTATATATATATATGATGAGATATATATGAGAGATATATATATATGATAGATTACCTATAACACCCAGACACCGAACAAACACTATGTTCATCACGCAAATGTTTGTCCTGGGAGGGAAGCTAACCCCCAAGCCAACCTCTGCTCAGAAGACAGTTACTATCAATTGAGCTGACATGCCAGTCCAAAAAATTATATTTAATAAACTTAGTCACCGTTGTAATTAACACGCATAACATCTTCTAAAGATAAATTCCTATAGCCCTTAGACAAACAAAACAACCGCTTCCAATAAATCTTTGTTTCCATAGTCCTAGACCTGAATCTCTGAGAAATTACTTACTATTTTGTATTCGGTTATTTTTTAGTGTAGGTGTAGGTATTGACCTTGGCCAAAGGCGAGGAATGTCCATCCAGGCCCGTTTATTCTATTTATTATGGTTTATAGTGACATATTGCGCTGCAAATAAACTCTAGGAAGTTTATTCCTGTATTGAAGTGTTTTGAAATTGTTTGAATTCAATTGATCTGAAAACTTTTTTGTGATTACGTAGGCTCTTAGGTCTTCTTTTTCTTAGCATGTGTCATAATGATGACAACTTTGCAAATGTCAAGTGTCAAATGTCAACGTCACAAAGTCATATGTTGTCGTTCGTTATTTGTTATTTTGTATAAAATGGTGGTTTTCATATAAAGCTTTTGCTCGCGACTTCGACCCTAAATTCTTCCCCAGGATGCTTTTTATCTCCTTGCCAAGTTTTATTAATAAGATTCAAACCAATCACACCCACCACCCATTAAAAAGTTTCCATACAAACATTCACACCCCATTTTACTCCTTTCTGAGAGTTATTTTGTAAAATCCTGAACACGTGGACACGTGTTCCATTTATTTTGCATTTTAAAAATCCAAACCAAATTTCTAAGAAATCACACCACCCGTTAAAAAGTTCCTATACAAACTTTGACACCCCATTTTACCTCTTTGTTAGGTTATTTTAAAAAATCGTGAAACACGTGTCCATTTGTTTTGCATTTTATGTTTTATTCATATCAAGTTTCAAGCAAATCGCACCACGCGTTAAGATGTTTCATACATTCGTTTTCTCCCCTTTTCACCCTCTTAGGGGTTGAATTTCAAAAATCCCGCCTTAATGGGTGGTTTTGTTGTAAAAGGAAGCTATCTTCCAAATTTCAGCTTTCCAGCTTCAGAGGTTTCAGCTCGGCGATGATGAATCAGTCAGTCAGTCGGTCAGGTTAAGCTCTTTTATAGGTATAGATTTACGTATTTTTTGCTCGAATCACAAAACTTTTATTGCAATCATTCACACTAATATTATGTAAGATTATTATTATGTAAGAACCATATACATATTTACCATACTTCGAGCAAATACATTCATTTCATTTCATTTCATTTCATTTCATTAATAATTAGGCTCGTACTTTTGTACGAGTAGATATTTTAAAAAAACTGTCAAGCGCGATGTAAATCTTTTGAAGTCTTTTCATCATGGGTATGTGTAGAAAAGTGGTAAAAATACTTTCATAACATTGTTTTTGTGATTTTTCAAGCAAGGCTGTTTATTAGGCCATGTAATTAACAAAATACGGATCTCATTCCTTTTAATACGTTCTAACTAAGATTTACCTCTTGCTTGAACAAAGTGCCGACATTTGCTAGCTTATTATGTTGTTTAGCCTCGAGATGTGGGTGAAATGATAGGTACTGTACTAAGTAGAGCGGCTATCATGCACGTGGAAGAGTATTATGGAGTCCATGTTGATTGCGCTGCTAACCGACATGACTGTTTACATAATCTGCAAATTATGTTTCAAAAGACATAAAAAGAAAGATATTTTTTGATTGCGTTCGTTCATCTTGTACCTACAACTTGTAGGTACAAGGAGTAACTAACTTCAATCCTATCATTATTTATTTAGCACTAGCTGACCCGGCAAACTTCGTACCGCCTCAGAATCAATAAATAAAAAAGCAAGCATTTTTTTCATATTTACTTACCTTTGAAACCTTCCCTGGACTACGACAAACATTACAACAGCAAAATCAGTCCAGCCGTTCTAGAGTTTTAGCCAGACTAACGAACAGCAATTGATTTTTATTATATAGATAGATAGAAGACGATGATTTTATCTACTTTTGCTAAATAAATAATGCTGGACATTTCACATAGCAGCATCTATCCATAAACTAAGTGGATGTGTTATGGGAACCTCATGACTGGCATACTACTTATATACATTTTTTTTAGTAAATACATACTTATTATACATAGAAACACCCAGACCCGAGACAAATACTTGCAGATCGTACATACATTTGTCCCGCGGCGGGAATCGAACCCGCAACCTTCTGCGTCTCAGCCGGACCTTAGCCGACTGCGCCACAGAGGTTGTTGATAGTACAAGCTATGCTTAGTTTGGAGCTAGATGGTGTTGGTTGTGAGAATTGCCTACCAATATCCACCACCAATAAACATAGAAAAACAATCAGCTTACAAAAAGCTATGTAATATAGAAGCCGATTTCTCCTATGCCTATTCATGGATGTATTGGGTTAGATAATAACGATACGGTATACGTTTGGCCGAATTAGTTAAAATAATAAGTTTATTGGATTAAGCACTAACACAATATATTTGAAAAATATAAATGGAGACCCTGGGTCTTGTCTTGTACGCGTAAAGTTTTGAGAAATTGTCTTATAATACACTAGCTGTCCGCGCGCAGCTTCGCTCGCGTTGAAGATTTTTCCAGGACAAACTAATTTTCCCAGGATAAAAAGTAGCCTATGTCACCCGGGGATAGTGTAGCTTTCCAATAGTAAAATAATTTTTGAAATCGGTCCAGTAGTTTATTCGTTACATACAAAAATACAAATCTTTCCTCCTTATAATATTAGTGCAGACAATTTTGTACAATTTTATGTGAGAGGCTGGCGACACAGGGAACCCTAGTGTGAGAGCTAGTGTACAGTACAATAAGCCCCTAATATTTTAAATAATTACCTACTAACATAACACTACCAGAACCTACTTTGTTAATGACTGTAGGTATTTTTTATTTAATTTTTGATATTTTGTTATTGTTTCTGTTCTTTGCTTCTGTGTGAAAGTAAAGTTATTATTATTATTATCTAAATTTACTTTTTTATACAATTGATCAAGTGTATGTCTATCAATGATTTACGAGTATGCTGCTAGCTGCTATGGGAGCATTGGTTGTCTGGTGGTAATAGCTCCGCCTTCCAATCCTAAGGTCGTGGGTTCGAATCCAGATAGCACCAATGAGGATCCGTAACGTTTTTAGTTGAGAATGCAGATTTATAAAGCTAAGAAATACTTACAATGCATTTTTTTTGTTCTATAACAAAAATTGACGAAGTGATGACGAAATTACTACCGAAGTTCACACTAGCCGCCGCGGTGTGCCGTGTGCCGTGTGCCGTGTGGCCGCGCTAGCTGTGACGTCACAGAAACGGTCGCCGTCAGTTATCGAATCGTGAAGTAAGAGAGCCGGCTGCGCTCGGACCGTCCCAGTGACGTCACACGCACCCGCGTACATTGATGTTACCGGCAGGAACGGCATAATGTTTATTACTTAATATCTTCGTAAGTAATGGTCCGATCTGGATAATTCAAAAAGATATATCATTCTTATGTCATAAAGAAAAACGTGGATGCTAGTTCTATTGAATTTGCTATAACTTTACTGAACCTCATTGATTTTTCTGATCAAAAAATGTATGTGCGCTAAACCGGTGAATGAAAACATCGTGAGTAGACCAGCATGTCGTAGAACCTAAAAAGTTCGAAGAAATGTGCCAAGTGCTCTTTCACCACACTGGTTTGAAATAACTAGTGACACGATAATAAGAAGCCTGCTTAGTACGTGTTTTGCTAAATACAAAAATTCGTAGCATCATATTGGAAGTGAAATCTTTATTTTCTAATCTAATCTATATTGTATCTATACACAATTAACTCCGGTCAAGATAAGTACCTACCTACTGTTTGCTTATTTCTGTTATACTGCGCTTTCACTTTTAAATGGAATTTAGCCGTGAAAGTAATCAGCTGTGTCCCTTAACCGCGAATCAATTGATTACTTCCGATCAATTGAGCAATTCGATCTGCGTTCGGTATAGTAGTTGGCATGATTCTCATACCAGAACCAGATAGGGCTATCTACCAGTAAAGATGTGCCAGGGATGTTGTTTTTAGGGTTCCGTACCTCGAAAGGAAAAAACGGAACCCTTATAGGATCACTTTGTTGTCCGTCCGTCCGTCCGTCTGTCTGCCCGTCTGTCTGTCTGTCAAGACCCTTTTTCTCAGGAACGCGTGGAGGTATCAAGCTGAAATTTATATCAAATACTCAGGTCTACTGTCCCTTAAAGCTGTGAAAAAAATAAACTTCTAAGCCAACGCAATCAAAAGATACAGCCGTTTATGCCGCAAATTTCCGCAAATTTTCGACACTCTCAAGGGAATCAAAACCTACAGGGTACTTCCCGTGAACTCAGAATCTTGAAATTTGGTACGAAGCAACGTCTTTTAGCACAGATAAAGGAAAATTGCGAAAACCGTAAATTTTTAGTTACATCATCCAACTAAGACTCGATTGTCGTGATGGGTGAACTTTTATTTATATACCTACAGGTTTGTACGATACCCTCAACTCGCACTTGGCCGGTTTTTTAAACTAGGGCAAACACGTGGGAACTTTAGAAGATTTAAATCACACAAAACACTCCCTACACCTCGATATTATATCTGACTGGCCTCGCAGCTGAGATGATAGTAGCTCTGCATTCTGCGTTGTCGGTTGTGGGTTCGATTCCCTCCCAGGACAAACATTTGTGTGATAAGTACGGTGTGCGTGGTGATGTTCACAAATGGGGTTTAAGATTAAATAAATTTATTTTTAACAAATTATGCCGCACATTTCACACAGCATCATCTAGTCCAAAGGTAAGCACAGACTTGTGTTATGGGTACCTACCACATGACTGATATATTATTTATATACTTTTTTTCTTTTCGTTCGGCTAGACAGTGTTGTATGCATTGTTCTCCAATATTTATTTATATTAAACTTAGGTTAGGTTATTAAGCTCAAACGTAAACTCATGGACGTCTGTATCCTCCCAATTCTAACCTATGGTGCTCAAACTTGGTCCCTCACTGGTGTTCAGAGGACTAAACTCGAGGTTTGTCAAAGGGCAATGGAGCGAAGCATCCTCGGCATTAAACTAACTGACCGAATCAAAAATGCTACCATTCGCTCCAAAACAAAAGTCCTCGACGTGGCTGAAAAAGCTGCGAAGCTGAAGTGGTACTGGGCAGGGCACGTCTGCCGCATGCCGGACGAACTGTGGGCCAAAGCTACCACTGAGTGGAGCCCTGAGACAGTGAGACGGCGCGGTAGACCACGCAAACGTTGGCGTGACGAGCTAGACACTTTTAGCGACTGTCGGTGGCAGACAATGGCGTTAGACAGAAAGCAATGGAAAACTCGAGGGGAGGCCTTTGCCCAGCAGTGGGACAGTACGGGCTGAAAACAAAACAACAAACAAACTTAGGTACTCGTACTATAAAATCTGAACCATCCATAGAGACCTATGACTGACGATCAAAATCCTACTTTTTCTTGTTTTTAATTCAAAGCTAACGGGTTTCCACGGCTCCGTTTCGCGCTAATCTCGGTCGCAATATTTGTATCAATGCATTTTGGACCACACGAAAACTGTCTCCGGTGGATTGCGGTGAACCGGTGACAAACCGGTCCACTAACGGGAAATCCGGACCAATCATGCAAAAAATGCACGCAAAGAAGCTTGACGGCGCAATCGGCTTTCCATGATCTCTACTTTTTAACCGACTTCAAAAAGGAGGAAGTTCTCAATTCAGTTGTATTTATTTTGTATGTTTGTTACCTCATAACTCCGTTACTTATGAACCGATATGAAAAAAGATTTATTATGTGAAAGGATATAATTCACGATTGCTCCTATATAAATTTCATCTAAATCGGTTCTTTAGTTTGGTTTGAATATAGCAAACAATGTAGCTAAAAATAACATGTCATCCAAGTAAACAAAATTTCGTATTTTTAAATAAATGAAGTTGGTTTCATTTTTAGTTTTTAAAACGTAATCAATAATTACACACATTGAAGAGTGATTAAAGGCAAACATTAGGTGTAGTCCTATGCAGTCGACTTAATGCTAATCATTTATGCACTAAACAAATCATAAAAAAAAATACGGGTTGCACTCCGGGAGTGCCGACAGAAGTGAAAACTTATTTTGGCGCGTTAGACATTTTTTAAATGGGTACTAGGGTTATTGGGTTATTGGGTTATGAATTGCATTTTATTTATGAATTGTATTTTATTAGTTATTAGAAACTTTATTAGTTATTAATACTTTAATATTCGTTTATGTTTTTGTTCAGAATGTAGATAATATATCAAAGAATAGGTTCTTCTCGGTTAACTCAGTAAACTTCACCATACAAAAGTAGACTGTAAACATGTGAATTAAGGTTTATAATCTAATGGGGCGAGCGCGGCAGCCCTGCGTCTCGTAACGGTGTCGCGAGTCCAGAGGTTTTACCTCATCTAAAAATATACTTACCGCGCTAAAAGTAGTTTTCACTTCAAAAATGTACGTGCGCTGTATATATACTTTTAAACGTCGTGGAGAAACCGGCATGTCGTAGAACCTTAAAAAGATCGAAGATATGTGCCAAGTGCACGAAAGAAGCCTCTGAGACGCACTTTAATCCTTTCAACACAGTGGTCCGAAATTGGACGATAAGAAGAATGCACTAGATCGTCTACTTGTTTATCTGTAAATCTAAACCAGTGGTCGGTAGCAGATCGATAAGTTTGTGCCAACTCTAAACAATTATTTATTTGCATTGAAAGAGTATTGTGAATTCCATCTAGCACCTATTGCATATAAGTCATGTCACGCCAACCACTCGCAACATTTACAATTCAACAAGAGCGAAACCTTCTATTATTCAGTGATTCGCTTTTAGACGATTACAAATTTAATAGATTCTCTTTCGTCATTGATATTCGTGGTCACGAATCACGAATGGTTTATAAGAGAAATTGTTTTTAAGTAGGCATCTACTCTCGGTACACTACTCGCGTTTTCGTTAGGACAAGAAACGTGATTCAGTGTGATCTCAGTTGGCTTGGTGACCGCTAATGGAAACTGGCACGTGTTATCTATATATTAATACGTGAAGCAAAAACTTTGTAGGTAGGTAGGTACCCCTTTTTACGAAAATTGCGCGGACGGAGGAGTATGAAATTTCGCACACTTATAGTTTATATAGAGAATGAATGCGTAATGCTAATATTTATATTATGCATAAAAAATACATTAATTACTAATACATTATGGTCGAATTTCGACCAGTGGGAGACCGCTAGATTGTTGAAATATTCGATGCTTCGGATGGAAAGGAACAGGCTCTATGATATAGCGGTGCAAAAGCTATTTAGAAGTTCGTATCATTTTAAATTTATGTGATTCCCACAGTTACCACAGGCTCCATAATTTCAATAACAATGCCTACAGGTCTCGGATGAAATACAGGTATAAAGTATAATAGGCGATTGTCATTAAAATAGCCGTAATTCAATAACAAAATGATATAATAGATTCCATATTGTAACATCGTAAGTCTCCGTTGACAATGTGCAATGACACGGTTGTGGACTGACGCCAAGCAATGCATAATTAATGTATGACTGACAATACAGACCACCTGATTTATAAGTAACGGACGTGAGCATGTAGGACGTTACAGTTACATGCCCCATGCATGTATTAAACAGTTGAGATGGTATCAATTATATTTAAAAAACGTGTGCGTCTCGGGACGCCCGACAGAAGTGATAACTTACTAATCTAACTAGCGCTGTGGGTTAGAGTGAGAGAGGAGGAGCCTGCCTACCACTGCCGTATACGTGAGAGAAAGGGAAGCCAGACAGACTGGCGCCGTGACGCGTCACGTAACGAAGCGGTTTACCCTCCCATAAGAAGTTATCACTTCAAAAGACCTTTGGGCTCTGCTGTTGTATTTTGTGACATAACATAACAAAACCATACCATTTTAGCATGGACGTAATACAATATGCTGACCTTACATTAGGATCCCCTGTCGTGCGTGGGCATCAGAGTATCTACCAGCACTGGCAGTAAATAAAATAAAAATAATCCAGGACATTTCACACAGCATCATCTGGCCCCAAAGTAAGCAGAGCTTGTGTTATGGGTACCACATGACTGATATACTACTTATATAGGTACTTTTTTTTTTTACATTTGTCCGGCGGCAGGAATTGAACCCGCAACCTTATGCGTCACAGCCGGACCTAAGCCCACTGCGCTACAGGGGTCGTCAAATTACGCGATTAGTGATTATCAAACTTTGTACAGTGAACTTACCAAAAATTTTTTTTCAATAAAACGGCATTTAAGACAACGGGGAAGGACAAATTTGTACAGAAGTGACTTTGTACACTCCAGTGTAAATTTTGCTTGTTTTCGCGAATGAGAAATCGTTGTCTATAGGCTTCAAGCTACGCAAGCATAGTACGTACCTGTAACTACCTACCTTGCGGAATCACACCCATCAGTCAGGATTAAATCTTTTATTTTCAAAAGTAATGTTTTAATATTTTTTTTACCTACCTACTATTTTTTTATGTATATTATGTATTATTGTTTATAGGATAGGTAGATAGGGATAGATAGAGAAGGATAGGTACCGTTTTATAAGGTACGTTAAAGTGTTAATAAGAAAAAAGAAAAACTCAAAAATTTGTTAAGAGCATTCAATAGAGCGTCTCAAAGATTAAGTAGGTGTTGGTAGGTAGCACAGGCTATAATGTAACAGTTTGTAACGTAAACCTACCTATACCTACCTTCAAAAGTTATTTTCACTAGGTAATTATTGCGCAAAACTGCTGAACGTAACCTTACACAGTCATATCTCTTAACAATTACAAAATAGTATTTTATATCAGACTCTATTAATCAAAACAATCAACTTTCGCCTTTAGCAGAATAGACGTCGTGACCGCCGCCTCTGAACCCGTAAGAAAACCGGAATGACCGGTAATTTTCGACGACCGGTAACGAGAATCCACGCCCTTACACACCATTAGTTACATTACAAAACATTTCGTAGGTATAAGTACATGAAGAAAGTTCCTGAGATATTACTCTCGATTTTGCCATGTGAATGTTAAATACCTATCGAACTAGCATGTGTAACAATGCAGTAGGTAAATCACCTTTAGTCGGTGATAAGTGCCAGCTTTTCTCGACTTTCGCATCTTGAGAAAGCTACCATTGTTAGCGTTTCACATGTTCATAGGTTGGTAAGCAAACAATTTCGAAGTTGGCGCAAACTCGCACTCATGGAATAGAAACCTACCTAGGTAGGTCTGTTCGGTAGACAAAAGTACCCTCATCGTAATAATAGTACCTATATTCTAAGCGTACCCTATTAAATCGTGGGTCGTGGTTTGGATTACACAGAGTATTGTTTTGCTAGGTTCACGGCAAAATAATTAAAATAATGGGTTAAAATTTTTATTAATCCATGGCTAGGTTACCTAGGGAATAGGTATTCCCTTCTCGCAAACAAAGCCATTTAAAATGGCGATTCAAACAGTTTTCCAGTTTCTAAAAGCCTTATCGTTTCACGTTCTTCCGCTGATATCTTTGCTTTCAAAATGGCATTAAGCCGGTCTCGTTTGATCTTCCTCTCGGCTTCTTCTTCACGCCAGGTCTCTTCCATGGAATCGTAAAGTTTTTGCTTGCCTCGAGCGTAAAATATACCTGCAATAAGTAACGCAAACCTAGCACCCCTAATAAGGGGAGAAACCATTTGCGGAGGACCGTATGGCAGCGACATTTTACTATTTATTTTTCTACGAATTTTACCAAAAGTTAGGAAAATACACTGTCGCCGAGCTGTGTTGACACTGACACAAAACGTCAATCATCTGATCATGAGCATCCTATAGTTTGTGGATGGCTCACTAGAGGCTGACTGACAATACGGACAACTGATTTTTGAAATATTAAAAAATATGACAGAATAAATAGTTTTCAGTGCAGCACTATAGGTATGGCCAGCTCTTTCGATGACCGTAACAACCCTATTTTTAGTTCAAGCGAAGTTCTTTCACCTGTTCTTTCATCAGGAAAAGTTTGCACTTGGAACATCCCTAGCCTGTGTGGATGCATTTTGTAAGTATGGTAGGTAGTATGGTAGGAAAGTATGGTACTCACTAGAATCTCGTTTGTTCGTAGGAAGGCCAGTCACATCACAGTGGCGGAATGGACGGCTAAGAATACCTACCAGTTGTCTCCGTTGTGGCGGACACCAATTATAGCAGACTGGCGAGCGGCCAGCTGTCGAATTATCGTCGCGTGGTCAGCAGGAACAACACTATCGTTCAAATCAATCATTATCTGCCGTATCATCCGGCCGACCTCTTCCTAATCACTATTTGGCGTGGCGGGCGTCTGAGTTCAGATATTGACTTGGCACGAATAGGCTGCCTTGTATGAGGTTTTCAGGAAATAAACTGATCTTTGCCGATCTAAGGCCGCGCCCGTCTAAATATTTACTACAAACTCTTTATCTAGACACAGACATCAACATCAGACATTCCTCCCAAAATAATTCATTTCTTGGACCTTCTCTTCTTTCCGAACTTCCAAAAATATTTACGCCTTTTATCATCTTAAAGCGTTGTTTTAAGCACTTGACATAGGTAGGAATGCGTTAGCATCTTATAGTTTTTGGTACCAAACGCGTACCTATACGACGAGCGTGCGGTACGAAGAAGATCGCCTGCCACATACGCGTTGTGGTTAAATTTTGAGGCTTTCGGGCGGCCTTTAACGCTGGAGCTGGCCACTGCGTCGTTCAAAGCAAATTAGTATGTCACTGTCAATGTCATTCATTGAAGTTGAAGTTGATTGATGAAATAGTACGCGTTAGGCATTTGTTTTATTTTGTTTCGTTGTTGGTTGGGGTCTGTGTTGCCAGACGGGAAGGTTCCCTGCAAATTTGGGTGATACCTCTGGTGTGTTTTGAGCGAATTTTCGGGGGAGGTTTATTATATTGTTCTATGTCCATAAATATTATATAATAATGATGTAAGCCGATTTATTGGGTAGGCAGGTACCTAAGAGAATCAATCACTTGATAAAAAAAACGCAACACACAGTACTAAAAATAATTGTGTATACGTTGAATATAATAATTAAATTATGTGGAATAAGTACATGGGAAATTGAAACCTAATGTTTTATCCCTATTAATATTATAAATGCGAAAGTAACTCTATCCGTCTGTCTGTTTGTAACGCCTAAACCACTCCACCGATTTTGATGAATTTTGGTATAGAGATAGATGGGACCTTAGAGAAGGACATAGGCTACTTTTTATGTAGGCACCACCGGGCGAAGCCGCGGGCAGCAGCTAGTATGTATATGTTTGTAAACGTACATCATTTTGTATGTTTACCTTTTATAAGATATAAAATATCAATGTTTAGGTGTTTACTTTTATTATGTAAAGACCAGAAATTTACTTACAAGTAACTGAATGTAGTAGATTTAAGTTAAATAGGTTCTTTTAAACTATTTGGGAAAATGTTACTTATCTTTTTAGGGAAAACATTTTCTGTTAGGGGGTAATTTTACAAATCTCATTCATCTGCTGGAGACCCTGCCTGCCTGCAGTTGTTTGCGTGTTTTATGTTTTTTGAAGAAAATTGTGTATTTTATTCGTAAATTGTAAGAAATTGAGCCATACACTTGTTATCACTCAGATAAACAAATAACCATATCAACAAATACAGCTTAGCATTTATTGAAAACCAAAGATAAAAACGCAGTGATCAATTAAAAATGTGGGTGTGGTGAACGCCGAAAGTGTCAATATTTTCGTTGTAAAAAAGTGTTTTTCCCTGCTAATACTGAATAGATTACGTCATTTTATGAATAGTTCTGGCTTTGTTGATAGTGGATGGTAGTTTTATCAGTGAAATAACCCTAAAAGTGTAGTTCAAAGTGTTGTTTATTTGTTGTAGAAATCATCGTCTACGAAGACCACAACAATGACGACACCGGCTAAGTTGTTCGGACGGGAACTCTCCTCATATGATGAGGTGGATGTGGATGAACTCCTCTCCAAGCTCACGACGGAGGAGTTGAATATGCTGGCCAAGGAAGTTGATCCTGACGTGAGTACAAAACTAGTTATTTCATAAAAAAGAACTCTCACTCAGTCAAATCATCTATTCTATAATGACATCTGTGCCTTGCTTATGTATTTCATATTATGCAAACATTCGTCAGTAACATAAGTTATCTATGAGAAAAGAAAAGGTTTATTCTGTTTTTCATATAGAAATTCAGCTTTCAGAGATAATTATTTTTTAAGAATCTAACTCTAATCGGATTCAGTTTCATTACGAAAAGCAAGGCATCCTTCCAACAAGTCTACTTCGAAATTATGTAGGTAGGTATTAAATAATGTATTTATTACTAAGTACTCAGAAACGAAAGCTATCAGAATGTAAAAATTCTATTGTTTTATTTTGATTGAGAAGTAGGTACATCTTCTGGGTTAGGATTTTGGTCACTATACAACACTAAAAAACTAAATACCTATCTATTGGTTATGAGAAGTACATATTTATAAGCTGCAAAATATAGTAGGTTTTGTCAGTTTCGGTGCCTCCATCGACAAAATAATATGTGAGTAAAGCCCATGTTTATTAAAATGTACATGTAATGTACAACTCACAAAAGTTTTGAAAGTGAAATATGGTAGGTATTGACAAAAAGACTATGATTATGACATTTGCTATTCTCACAACAGAGTACTTCCAATTAGTTCCCGAGTTAGAGCTCTATTACTGTGAATAAGTGACGAAGGCCACAGCACAATAACACTAACTGATAATGGCTCGACATTCAAACACAAAGACTGCTGCATTCCCACATGCTGCCTTGAGCGTTTATCAATTTAAAAACTTAGCTACTGTGGCTAATCGAGCAAAGTTGATATTTCGCTACAATGTAATATGATTCATTTTCATGTTCATATAAAAATGCACAAAACTAAGCAAAGCTAAAAATTAAAGCATGGGTACTTATATAGGTACTTGCTTTGGCAAGAATAGCAAGAATGCCAAGAATAGATTACGGGAGATAGACAAAGGCAATAACTGAGTGGTAGCCAAGGGATGCTCAACGACCAAAAGGCAGACCAACTGGCCGATGGTTGAATGATATAGTCAGCATTATCGGGAACCACTATATGAGTCTTGCCAGGAAATGGAAAGAGTGGCGTAATAAAGGGAAGGCCAGCAGTGGGTGCAATTGAATGGCTGAATGGCTGAATCATGACATACAATATCATAAAGATAATTATGACCAAGATACAGGAATGTTCATCACACAAATGTTTGTCCAAGGTCC
The DNA here is from genome assembly GCA_948098915.1 of Lampropteryx suffumata. NCBI lineage: Eukaryota > Metazoa > Arthropoda > Insecta > Lepidoptera > Geometridae > Lampropteryx > Lampropteryx suffumata. The sequence continues at coordinate 16,148,047 of OX402553.1, forward strand.
AAATTGAACCCACATCCTACAGTGCAGAAGATAGAGTTACTATCAATTGAGCTGTGAGTGAGGGCTAGTAAATTATCACCAAGACAGGTTGATAACAGTTGAGTGTATGATAACAAAAACCCATAAAGGATATAAAATTATTCTTGTATAGAAAGTTCCGCCTTTTTAATTAACTTATACTTAGATAGATTGATAGACAATGGTTGTAATTCTGTTGTTTCTGAGGCTGGCGGGAAATATCGTAAAATACGAATGATCTTATTTTGTTCACTATAAAAATATAAAATATAGTCCAAAATAACGTTAACATTTTAATTGACAGTTCATAAATTAACTAAATTGATTTAACATGATGTGTTTAGCTCAGTTTTAGTGGTCATATTAATTGGTACTTACTAAATAAAATTCAGAAAATCCATGAAAAATCAAACTGTCATGTCTTATATTACATAATAATAATAATAATTTATATTCAAAACAGAGAGCTGGTACACATTTATGTTCTTATAATAATTTTCCATATATATAAAAGTAGTACCGCTAAGTGACTCTCTTCCCCACACTAGGGCTAAAAAGCCTGTATAGTGGGGTAACATAATAACCATATTTAGAGTAATGGTTTCTGAAATTGCTTCTTAGTTTAGATTTGACATAGAAAATGTATACTAAGCCACCAAAGTAACAATTAATGATTCTAATTTAAGTCCATCCAAAGGTTGTCAGGAAGAGATCGCTCTCATGCGATATGGCTGCTCATTGTACCATTTAAGTACTCTTACCATGTTTAAATTGTTATTTTGTATTATTATTTCATAAAGTTATATTCTTCTTTTTCTATGTCTGACTATAATTAAGTCTTTGGTGTAAACAAACTGAAATTGTTTGTGTTTACCAAATTTCAGCTATTCTGGCAAAACACGAGAATCACCACCATTGTTTTTCTAATAAATACATATAAATGGACATACACCTCAATCGTACCTGTGGTGAGGGTAGTAAAATCATAATGAATGGACATTTTTGGCGGCTTTCCAACTTATGTAGAATGTACACACTTGCTGAATTAGTAGCAGGTAAGTAGTGTGCGTTACCTCTATTTATTTTGTTTATTGATCTTTGTTTTACATTATGTGTATTGGCTTCTAAATGTTTATGAACTAGGTGATTTATAGCTTATAGAGCAATGGTGGTAAATTGGTTGTAAATAAGCACCCCTGCCTTCAGATGAGGCTGTAGGTTTGAACATAGTTGAATACCAATGTAATAATTATTTCTCCAGAAAATTTATGTGCCAGTGTTCTGTAACGGTGCATGAAATCATCGTCAGGAAATTCAAGGCTTCTCCTTATTATGAATTCTTCAACTCTTTATTAACTACCATGTGGAAAATTACAAATACAATTACAATTACAAAAAAAGTAGCAATACAATGGGTAGCCTTATAGCTAACAGTGGTCTCTGCTAGGCAACCTTTGGATGAACTGGACTATAAATAAACAGAAAAGAGGCATGTTGGTGTGGTGTTTATATATAATTATGTACTTAATTAATTTGTATAAACTTAATAAAATACATAATGGAGCTGATTAAACAATATATTAATTATTATTGTTTAATCAGCTCCAGTAACTAGAGTTATACTACATGTATTATGGCTGGCTGAGCTGATAAAAGATACATTTTTTTTTTATCTTCTATAAACCTACGTTTGACCACGATCTCGCCTGATGTTAAGCGACTATGTGGCCGACGATGGGGCACGCAGGTCTAGAAGACACCTATTTACTCGAGACTTGAAGAGACCTAGATTGTAGTTTTCAGGAAAGACAGACGACGGCAAAGCATTCCAATCCTTGGCTGTACGCATTATAAATGTGGAAGCAAAGCGCTTTGTTCGTAAGGGTGGTAGGTTGACAAGGTATGGATGGTATTGAGCGGTACGTCTGCTTGTCCTGTTGTGAAAAGGAGATGGTGGAATCAGATTATGTAATTCCTGGGCACATTCTCCGAAATGTATCCTATAAAAGATCGAAAGGCAAGCAACTTTACGACGGTGCTCGAGACTCTGGAACTTAGTCTCAGCGTTAAGCTGTTCACCCATCATCTTCAATGCTCTACGCTCGATCGAGTCCAAGGCAGCCAGCTGGTGTTTGGCTGAACCATCCCATAGATGACAGCAATACTCCATACCCGACCGGACTTGAGCTTTGTATAAGGTGGAAAGCTGTCCAGGTGTGAAGTATCGCCTCACCTTGTTGAGGATGCCAAGCTTCATGGCAGCAGTTTTGACCTTGGACTCGATATAGGAGCCAAAATTGAGAGTCCGTGTAAGTGAAACTCCCAAGAGTTCGAGATGATCTTCTATAGTTACCGGTAAATTTCGGAAAACCGGTACTTGGAGAAACTCACTTTTTTCACCGAAAAGAGACAAGCTTGCTTTTGGATGCGTTGAATTTAACCAGATTGGAATCGCCCCAATCGGACACGATCTGGAGAGTCGATTTCAGACGCATAAGCATCTCGTCTCTGAGTTTCAGAATTTCAGTTTTACTGGATCGTGCATTTGCAAAGTATCTCTCCACAACAGTACTGTCGTCTGCATACCTAATGATTCCGGGCATAAGCAGATCGTTAATGTGCAGTTAAAACAGTGTGGCAGAGAGCAAGTAGTACCCCGGCATTAATTGCCAATCGATCAGACGAGCATTCGTCAACAACCACTCGAATGGATCTTTTTCTCGAGAAGTCAGCAAGCCATGAGCAGAACTGAACTGGCAATCCGTAAGCTGGAAGCTTAGCAATAAGGCTAGCGTGCCAGATCCTGTCAAAGGCCTTTGAGATGTCAAGTGAAACAGCTAATCCTTCATCATGTTTCTCTATGGCCTCACTATAAATGTGCGTGACATACGCATGAAGATCCCCAGTAGATCGCTTTCGGCGAAAACCATATTGTCGATCACTGAGGAGGTCGTTGTCTTCAAGGTATGTAAGGAGTTTCGTATTCAGGACACGTTCCATACATTTGCAAAGTAGGCAGGTGACCGAAATTGGGCGATAATTTGATGGGTCAGCGCGACTACCTTTTTAGGGCACTGATTGCACATTAGCAAGCTTCCAGGATTTTGGGACTATTCCAGTTTTCAGAGGTAGGCGAAAAAGTCTTGTGAGTTTGGGAGACAACTCAGGGGCACAAGTTTTCAACACTACAGCCGAAATGCCGTCCGGACCACTAGTTTTGTTCACGTCAAGACTTCGTAACGTTTTGAGCACTTCTTTTTGATGGATGCGAATTTCCTGCATTGTAGCTTCGCATCGAAGAAGGCTAGGTGGGGTTTCGTTAGAGGTGTCTAAACGTGAAGCTTCTGTAAATTGAGCAGCAAAGGGATTGGCTTTCTCAATTGCAGTGTGGGTTAGAGACCCATCTGGTTTTAGTAGTGGAGGGAGAGAAGGGTGGCTGAAGTTCGCTTCTACCGACTTGACCAAGGACCAGAATGCTTTGCTGCCAGCTGTATGTGTCGCAAGCTTGGCACCCATTCGGCCAATTCGATTAAAGCGAGCCTTCCGTAGCACCTTCTTGCAGGACTTGGCGGCCTTATTAAAGGCTTTCTTCTTAGTTTGTGTATCCGGGGTTTTGCTGTTGCGAGCGTCAGCCCAGGCAAGGTAAGCTGCACGTTTTTTCGCTTCCGCAGCGGCACATGCAGGACCAAACCACGGGCAAGCTTTGCCGGAGGTTGAGACATCCGAGAATGGAATAAAATATTCCATTGCTCTATAGACCACCTCTGTAATGGCATCAGTGCATGTTGACGGGTCACAAGAAGAAAAGCAGGTCTGCCGCCAAGGATAAGATGCAAAAAAGTGACGCATCTCATCCCAGTCTGCTGACTTGTAACGCCACAGTCGCCTACATCCTCGAGTCGAGGGATCGGGTGGCGAGTATGATGATACAGACTTAACTACACAGTGGTCAGAAGTGCCCAAAGGAGGCAACACCGATACTGAATGGCGATCCAGTTCGTTAGTCAACAGGTCAAAGCAATTGGCTGTGTGGCCCTCAACGTCTGGTACCCTGGTAGCCTCGATTACCAACTGAGTGAGATTATGTGAGAGAGCAAGTTTATAAGCTTCTCTAGCAGCGTGGTCAGTAGACTGAAATGGAAACAGCCACTGCTGGTGGTGAGCATTAAAATCACCCAGAAGTACCAGTTGGGCATCAGGGTAACGTTGCTGGGCCACATGCGCCGCTTCACAGATGTAGTTAAACAACCTGGTTGTCTCAAGGTCTCCAGTGTGAGATCTACACAATCCGGCGTAGATTACTTTATCTAGGCCGGTATCCACCAAAGTCCATAGAACAGAGAAATCGGGCTCTTCAAGGTCTCGCAGACGCAGGAAACAAATGTCATCCCGAGCAAACAGACAAATACCAGCTTTCGGCTTAAAATTGTGCTCCAGTGTATAACCTGGGTATGTGAGGTACGCTGTGTCGGAAGGGCATTGGATCTGCGTCTCCGTGAGAAATAATAAGTGTGGCTTAGTGGTCTCAAGATGGTGGTGGAACGAATCGAGATTAGAGTGCAGTCCTCGAATATTAGAGAGGTGCACTTCAAGCGAGAGGACGTGCTTCTGCTGTAAACACGACTTATTATTTTTTTTTTTTTTCATATTTTGAGTGAGTGCTAGGTGAGTAGGGAAGACGGTAGTTGAGCGAGGCACTGGATAGCCGGCCCAGAGATACACAACAGGCCCATGCGCATTTGAGGGACTAGACCGGAGACTGCGGGGACGCCCGAACCCCCCCAGGAATGGCCACCGGGTCCTCACATCCGGTCGCCAACCGGCAAGATGGAGCATTCTGGGATTTTTCGCAAGGCGGTGGGGCAGCCTTTCATGAATGGCTAATTCACTACTTGGGCCCCCACAACCTGCGGTCGGCCAGCGGAGAACCGTGCTTCGGATCCCGCTACCCTCCATGTCTAGCCTCTCCGCACACTGGCTCTGTTGTGATCTCATGATTGCCCTAGCAAAAATCCAGAACAAGAACTGCTCAAACCCGTGACTTCCACGGTGGCTGCACCAGACATCAGTCCGAAACACGACAACGTCGCTTCACGACAAGCCGCGGCCGAATCCTACCACCAGAAGAGTTGCTACCCGTTTGGCACTACCCAAGGATCACGTGTAGGGTTACTGTGAGTATGCTCCTACGGACGCGGGCAACTTCGATCCCCCTAAACTATGCACAGACAGTTTTACAAACACATTGTTAAATTTCCACTTGACACTTTATAAATAATCTATTTAGATGTAAAGGTAATATAATTTGTAACTATATCAAAAACTGATAATAAATAGTCTTTTCGTTCATCAAAAAAAAAATATTTTTGTGATAAAGAAATTAATAATTCAAAGTTGAACAAACTTGAATGAAATCTAACTTTCACCATGAATCAAGTATAAAGATGAATGAATGAATGAATAATATTTTTCAAATAAAAACATTACAACTATATTGCACTATTATCAGCTCCACACTAGGACTAATCTGTACCATATTTTTACCCTATTTTTTATGTAAAAAACATGTGTTATAAATCACGTAATACTGAGGGGGCCTACTCTAGACAACTCCCTGTAGGGAGGCAAACTCTCAGAGATCTTAGTAAATAGATATGTATTTCTATTTACTAAGATCTCTGAGAGTTTGCACAATAGTTAATATTCCGTACTTGATAGGTTACAAGCCCATTGCTGCTTTATAATAATACTAACCTAAGACTAGTTCTATGTTTTAAGATGTGAGAGCACTGACATTGTGCGCATACAATTTTAGAAAATCTATTGTTGCACGACCATGTTCGATTCGAACTCACACCTTATGTTTGGGAAGGTGTTAAGTTTAGTGGTAGACTACACCACCAGAACTTAAATAATAAATTGGTGGACAATGCACTCAACATCATCTAGCCCCAAACTAAGCATAGCTTGTACTATGGTGACCAGATGACTGATGGAATACTTATTTAATTAAATTCAGTTATATCAAATCGTAAAATATGTTTTTCTTTTGTCAGCTAAACCCCAATAGGTTATGGGCCCAGGATTTAGACTAATTAAAAGGTTTAAGTAAAGTTTTTTAATATAAATTAAAAATATTTTTTTCAGTGCACAGTATTAAGGGACTTGTTTGCCAATGGTCGGAGGCAGTGGTTTGAAATATTTATAACACAATTTTTTGTTCTGGGAGGGAATCGAAACCCTCAACCTACAGCACAGAAGAGGTATTAGCTCCACTGAGCTCTGAGGCCAGTCTTACCTAATTACTTGACAAAAATACCTGTTCTATACAAAAAACTATGTAATTATTACGATTTAAAATCTATTTTTTTTTTATTTAAAAACCTAACTTCTGAACTTTTATGAAATTTATATGTAATTTATATGAAATCTGATTTTTTCAAATCGGTTCATAAGTGACGTGAGTTATGAGGTAACAAACATTTTAAAAAAGTCGAATTGAGAACCTCCTCCTTTTTTTAAGTCGGTTAAAAATAACTGCTCTTATTGTGTTTTTTTGAGCAACTCCCAACTCTCAACCGTATATAATACATTTCTGTAATACTAAAACTGCATGCTCTGTTAGTTACCAACCCGTCCTTTACATAACAAGTTTTCAATGCAAATAAACCCGCATCCTTTTCACTACGCAAATATTTCCACATGTGGTTTATAATTCAAACAATATACCAAATGTTGTTAAGTATAATTAATCTTGGTCTCTCAGCTAAGTCGGTAGTAGCTCTTTGCGCAGGCAGGTTTAATGGTTGTGGGTTCGGTTTTCTCCTAGGACAAACATGTATCATGAACATAGATGTTTGTTTTGTGTATATGTGTTATTTTTAAATCTTTATACATATTTATATTATATAATTCTACTGTACGTCGGTATGTCACTGAACTCCTCTTAAACGGCTGTACCGATTTTGATGAAACTTTTTGTGTGTGTTCAAGTGTATTCGAGAATTGTTTAGATTTACAATTAGATAACCTTTTTTAAAAAAAAACGCGTGGACGAAGTTGCGAACGGGACAGCTAGTATAGGTATATAAATTTTCTGTGCGTGTGTTTGTAATTGTATTCCTCCTAAACGGCTGGACATATTTTGATAAAATTTGTTGTGTGTGTTCAAGTGGACTGGATAATGGTTTAGATTTACAGTTAATCAGATACTTTTTTTTAAATTTTTAAATTTTTCTTTTAAAACCCGCGGACGTAGTTGCGATTAGGTCAGTTAGTATATTAGTATTTACCAGTTATCTGGTTCCCATAGCATTATTTGGAGGACAAAATAGTGTTGTTTATTTATATTTTTTTAATTTTCATAATTTGTGGATTGACTATGAATATTTATTTAATTAATTTAGTTAATAAAAAGTGCTCGTTGCTTAGCTGGTTATGGCTACCATAAAGTCACATTATCGGGTATCAGCAAGGTATGTTCGGTTGGTTCATTTCTAAAATTAGGAATTGTCTAAAATATATTTTATATAGTCGTAGCATATGTAAAACCTATTCGGTTGGTAACTAACTAAATTAGGAACGCTTAATTAAATTAGGATAACTTGGTAACAGCAGAATAATAAAAGTTTCAGTTGACAGTTCTAAACCTAATTTTAGCTAAAATTAGTTATCAATTATCAATTAGCAAGCATAGTACAGATTTGTCATACGATAGAAAGAGACAGATAATGCGAACATTCCCCGAATAATGTAACCCCAACAGATAAACTAAGTTAGACATCTTTCAGCGCGGTCATCATGTGGGTGGTGACTACCAGTGGTTACTTATCGCTTTGGTGCTCTTAGACTCATGAGAAATCTCACTTAACTTGATATAGTGTTGACTGCTTGAGTTACGCACGAACTATAAAAAGTTAATATCTTTTTAAATTAGTTACTAATAGAGTAGGTACCTATTTTTACGGTTACGTGTTATTACCTAGTTACCTAGTTATTATCACAAAAATTATCGCCAAGATAATAGCTGGCGCCCTACATAATGTATAAACCTATTTCTTATTATGTGATGATAAGCATTGTCTGAAGAGGACTTGCATTGTTGTTTGCTCTTTATAACTATTACTAGCTGCTGCCCGCGGCACGCGTGGTACTTAAATAAAAAGTAGCCTATGTCCTTCTCCAAAGTCCCATCTATCTCTATACCAAAATTCATCTTAATCGGTTCAGCGGTTTAGGCGTGAAAACGTAACAAACAGACAGGCAGACACAGTTACTTTCACATTTATAATATTAGTTGGTGCCCGCGACTTCGTCTGCGCAGGATTAGTACTTCGTGTAATACTAACGGTTTTTGCAGCGCACGCCAGAATAGCTCGCAGATGGTAGATTTTGTTCCTACTTGTGAATTGTCCAAAATATAATGATAAGTGTCAACACGTATCGTTATATTTTGGACAATTCACACAATAATGTGTTATTCTGATGAATAAGCTATATTATTGTAAAGTTTCATTAAAATACATTCAGTAGTTTTTGCGTGAAAGAGTAACATACATACATACAAACTTTCGCATTTATAATATTAGTATAGATACAGGCCGCTGTCTACTAAAACAGCAACATGCTATAATTACAATTACTAGTCTATTAAGTTATAATTTTACAGATCCAGAACGGTCATTTTTTAGATGCGTAACCGCTTATTGCCTGAATAAAATCACTGTCGTGTGTTCTGCTGCCCGAAGGCATCTGTTAGGGAATGGTATAGTCGGGCTGACATCCTATCGTGCTATCAGAAGCTTAGAAAACAGTGCTTCCTAATTCTGCTATATTGCTTCAATGGTATTTCAAAAACGTCGATAGAATACGGGGAGCAGCGTAAGAGAGGAACAACATAAAAGCGTGACCAAGTCGTGGCGAGTTAAGCACAATATTGCACAGAATATTTGATAGTACAGGTACATAAAACTGACTCCACGAAAACAATTATATAAATAACGACTCTTGCTACGTCGTAACAAAGTGCAATTCAGCTCGCACAAGCGCTTAGTGCCTAATTTTATATAAACCTACGTAGTGTGCCTCTTTGTACCTATCACGTAACTCTATCTCGTCTTACGCGCACTTCTCTACGTATTGGTTCAGGTGGGTGCGCCTATGTACTCGTCACTTCATGTCTAAAGTGCAGAGTACATCTGGCCTGGTTACCATCTTAATTCAGTGACATAGAAACTATTACTTAACACCGCATTAGATATTTATGAAATAGACGATAGGAGCTAAAGTGTAGCTGGTGGCTTTCCGATGAAACTAAATGTTAATTTTAAGATCGTCGCCTTTGTGATTTTGCTGCAATTGGTTTAGTAGAATGGAGAACACTAAAACAAGGGTCAAAATAATACACCAAAATATACCTAACATCAAAGCATAGACTGCGTATGTTATGTTAGTTTTTATTTCATGTGAATACATGCAGTATTACCGAAGTTATGACTGCTAGTAAGTTTAGACACTTTAAATTTTCGAGATTTCGCGCGCTCCCTGCGTGACGTCACGGTTCATGTGAAATCGCCCGTGCGGCAGATAGTGAACTGTAAAACACACGCTTGCGCTTTGTATTACGTTTGATGCTTAAATTGTACGTGTTTGTTAGTTTGTGAATTGTTGTAACAAATCATAATTATCCGTAGTTGTAGTTGTTCATTTTACAAATTCCTGTAGCTATTTGCTACCTGGGGGCCTGTTGCGTATACCTTTGCAAATGATGCTCCCGCTGGACGTTGCTTATATAGGACGACTACCTAAGTTGATGACCGCCACGAACACTTCAGATTCTGAAGTAAAGTGTACACTAAAGTCTAAGTAAACTGTTACGGCACATAACTATATTTAATAGTTACGCTCAATGCTATTTCTAAATTACAAACAAAGTAATTTAATCTAAAATGCAAGAACGCACAGCTCGTACGGGAAAATCAACGGCATATATATTTATACGCGATATGTTTTGTCATGCATGTCTATTACCTCATAAGTCCTAACATAACAGAGCAGAAATAAACTCCGACTGGATAAGGTGAACGAGTACATTGACCTCAAGGAAAATATCTATTAGATTATATATTATAAGTACCGAAAATGTTGCTCTACTATCCAAGCAAGACATGGCTAGCTGAAATGAAATTATCTGAAAAGTTTCCCTTCTATTTGGGACTGCACATTCATCATAGCTTCTGTGGAAAGACGTAGCCATACCTGTATTAACTGGTCACCCCCTACGAATGTATTTGTACATACGTACTTTGTATGTACAGGTTTCTTGGATACTAAAATATATAGGCACCTATTTTAATGAAGACCAACGTTATTTTTCTTCAACCTGCTTCAATATTCAGCCCTTATATGAGCATGTCGGTTTCCTTATCCAGTACTTCGATCATTTTCCAGTAAGGTCCTTGTTTTATTTACGGGGTTCTGGGAAACGATTTATTAAAAGACGAACCATCCTTCTCCAATGGAGTTATTACGTAGGAATGTGGCATTTGAGCGGTTGGTATAGGTTAGGTTGGAGTTCCTCGAAGTGATAACGATTCTACAAAATAGGGCACTGTCCTGTCTAATAGCGCGTAGAAGACATACCGACGCGTCGACGTCGTCGGCGAAACTTGGGAAAATAAATATTCATTTTGGGATAGGTTTGTGGTAGCTCACGTATCTTTTCCTCGACTATAGTTACCTTTACTAAGTCGTGTAGATGTCGTTTCATGAGAAGAATGTTAAGTCTTCTTCAGTCTCATTTTTTATACCCCTCCACTTAATGATGATGAAAAGACACGTGTGCTACCACAAACCGATCGCAAAATGAATGTTTATTTTCCCAAGTTTCGCCGACGACGTCGACGGTTTGTCTGAAAGATGACACGAGTAAGAAAGAAGTAAATACCGAAATAACAGCTTACAGAGAAGAGGATAAGAGTAAAGAAATGATGATGGTATACTTGTCAGTTATATCCAGAAAATATTGATTCGGAAAATCCGAAGTGATCGCACGGTCTTGAGTAAAATATTCGTATGTGTCTTTTTAAATAGTTACTATACATAAAAATCTACATAGTCTTATAGTAAATAGCATTGAATTTTTGCAACCTGCAAGCCCAATGCCGCTTATTTTAGGAATACGATTTAGGTACTATGTTACTAGAAGAAGCATTAGTGGCATTACTGTACAAAAAAGTAGACAATTACGTTTATTTCTTCATTGCATCGATGCTTAATTGCAATATCGCAATTCATTCGATGGGCTCAATTCATTCGATGATTTGGCAACAATTATTTATGTTTCTGTGGTGTAAAAATCGATAATTGTATGATAAGATACGCGCTTCGCAAGGTATGTGTTGCATGCGGTTGCAAGATTGTTTGCTAGAGACGACATGGCCAGAAATGACACGTGTGAGCACAGATATAGGTAGAAAATCTTGTAGAAATTTAAATAATGATATTAATCTTATTTCAGGCAATAAAATGATATGTATAAAATACAATAATATAAGAATACTTGACATGTGTCAAAAGCACGAAAGAGCCTCAGAGGTGCATTTTAATCCTGTCAACACACTGGTTCAAAATAACTAGTAGTCCATTGAAAAGTTACATTTGGGTATGCATTTGTCAGAGGACGCAATTTTATTTTTTTAATGTGTAGGGGGGGTCAGTAGAAGCTTAAGTTCAAGTTTGTGGGGTCGGCACCCTTGTCCCCCGGCCGCCATCTTGGAAAAGGGGGTGCAAAGGGTTTTCGCGCTGTATCTCGTAAACTAGTTACCTTACAGAAAATTTAATCAAACATAAAATGTAGCAAATTAAATTTCCTACAATTTTATTTCTATTACTTTTTATCGTCAAGTGACCAACAAAAAAGTTATAAACAAAAATACCAAGAAATTTTTCTTGAGATAATTTTGGTACGGTGCTCTTATCAAACTGTACCTCTGTCGATTGGTGCTTTTTAGTGCGACGCAAGCGCTCCCATGACTTTGTTCCTGCGATATCAGGATTTTCGGAGTAGCCATCAAATACTATACTTGCAGACATCAAATACTATACTTGCAGACTCTGCTGCTCAGACGACGAACAGCATTATCTGTTCGACTGTCACTATAATATTGATAACACGCTATATGTACACTAATCTCTGAAACAGTTTGTAAAAATTGCTCATTGTCTAAGTCATTTTTGGCTTTTGCTCGATCAAGCAAAGTTTTCACTCCTCTAGCCTTTACAGTTCTTACTTTAATGTTCCCCAGAGGTTTTTTACAAATGAAACAATCACTCATGATGCACGCTTAAAAAAAGTCAAAATGCTTATCACAAAGATATTAATTTTACCCACAAAACTCTCAATAGTATCGACAAAATTGCTGTGATGTCATTTTATTGTAAAATGAACTGAAAAAAAGTTATAACCTCCAAAAGGAAATTTGTTACAAAATTTTCATTTATTTTTGTTTATAACTTTTTTGTTGGTCACTTGACGATAAAAAGTAATAGAAATAAAATTGTAGGAAATTTAATTTGCTACATTTTATGTTTGATTAAATTTTCTGTAAGGTAACTAGTTTACGAGATACAGCGCGAAAACCCTTTGCACCCCCTTTTCCAAGATGGCGGCCGGGGGACAAGGGTGCCGACCCCACAAACTTGAACTTAAGCTTCTACTGACCCCCCCTACACATTAAAAAAATAAAATTGCGTCCTCTGACAAATGCACACTAAGGCCTAAAAAATGTAACATTTTAATGGACTATAGTGGCACGATAAAAAAAATGAAGAATAACAGGGTCCCCTAGAAAATAAATAGGTAGCTTAAAGACTAACTTATGTTAAGTTAGTCTTTAAGCTACCTATTTACATATTCATGTAAACTTATAAACTACACAAAAACACACTTTTTTCGTGTTTCCCTATAGCGTCGGTAACTCATGTTGACTAAAATTCGGGTGCGAGGAATACGTCCTTGTACTTGGCCGCTATCCGGAGCACGTTCGACTTGAAATTAGTCTCTCGATTCGATTTCGACCGGTTCAAGCAATGCACATGTATGACAGGCGGTCTAAAAGCAAATAGCAAATAGGCCATAGCAAACCATTCTGGCTCTTCCACGTCAAATGTAAAAGCCGAAAAATGTTGCTTAAGTTAATAAGATACCAAAACAGTAACAGTAACGATACCATTTGTGACGGATTGTTCAATGTTTCCAGGACAACTTTCTGCCTCCCGACCAAAGGAATAACTACGACTGCGAGAAGGACCCAACTGGTCCTCTCAACCGTAAGAAGCTCATTGAACACATCAACAAGCAAGCCCTGGAAACGCCCGACCGGCCGGAAGTGAAACCCTATGTCGCCGGAGTCGTTCGGGGGAAGAAGGTAAACACTACAGATACACAACAAGTCGTCGTCTCGTAATACAAGTCACGGTCTAACTTGTAATCAAACATTCATGCAACGTTCGAATCTGTTGCCATTTTTATTTATAGACATTATAATGACAAGGACAGTTCTTACCAATAAACAATATAGTAAAACTGGGACTTGATTATACATAACTTTTGAAACTATCATAGTTTAAATTTTCACTCAAACGGGATAATTACTTACGGTTATTAATTTGTCTAACATCAACATTTGGCCTTAGTTCATCTTTTGAAGATGATTCAGTCAAGTTACAGAGCAGTTATTTTTAATTGAAAACTTTCGTTCATGAATCCACTCCAGCAAGCTGAGGTGGGTGAAGTTTCCTCTCCACTGACGCCACTCTGCCTGTGATTCTGTTTGATAGCGCAGACCAGGTACTTGTCTAACAAGGTTTTGGGTAATTCTGCTATCAGAGAGTTCGAAAAGGGTTAAAATTTAGCCTCTACCACGAAACGCATGAGAAAGTTATCAGTTATGTGGACGAAGTTACAATTAAAAAGAGGAGACATTGCTTTCATATTACGTTATACTAAACTTCCAGAACGGAATATTACGAAGGATGAGTTGATAGCATTATAAGAGTTCCGTCAAGATACAAATCTGATGGTCCTTAAGGCTGATAATAAAAATAAGTAATATTATTAATTATATTATAATAATATTATTATAGCCACTGTGGGCCAATCCTTAAGATGGCTTCAGTGTAACTCGTCGCGTTATGCATCAAAGTAACCTATGATTTGTTCCAGGACTACATCTTTACAAAATTTATCTAAATTTCAAACAAACTTATTAACATCCAAACCATCGCATTTATAATATAGTACCTACCGACCTTCATAAAACAGTAATATAATTCTGATTCAGTTAAATGTCTAACATGTGTAGGTCACATTTTATGGCCTATTAGAACAATTTGTTTTATGCCGCCCTTCGACCTTCGCCTTCGTACACAACACAACAATTTAGTAACGTAACGCAATCTTTTGATTTGAAAGGGGGCCAAATATAACGGCCTATTGTTTTGCAATGTTTATAGCCGGCCACTTAGTAACTTTGCGAGCTATTATTAGTGCCGCGGCAATATGATTTGCACAACGAGACTGGGTGTGCTAAACGTAATCGCGTTGCGCGGAATTTTCTAATGCAGTCATTTCTATATAGACTTTTCTATGAAGATTTTATAATTTTAGACCCACCTATATCTATATATTAATACGTGAAGCAAAACCTTTGTACCCTTTTTACGAAAATTGCGCGGACGGAGGAGTATGAAATTTCGCACACTTACAGTTTATGTAGAGAAGGAGTGCAGAATGCTAATATTTTTTTTAAATTATGCAAAAAAAAAAATATTAATTAATTATGGTTGAATTTCGACCAGTGGGCGACCACGTAGTTTTTGCTTCACGTATACTAATACGTGAAGCAAAAACTTACCCCATTTTACGAAAATTTGCGCGGACGGTGGAGTATGAAATTTCGCACAATTATAGTTAATATACAGAGGGAGTGTAGAATGCTAATATTATTTAAATTATGCATAAATAATACATTAATTTAATTAAATTAAATTTAATTAATTATGGTCGAATTTCGACCAGTGGGCGACCACTAGTTAAGATAGAAACCAGTAGCGTTATGGAAATACTGAAAGTAAGCTAAACGTTTTATATAAACATACTCACGATTGACATTTATTAGCGCTAATGATATTCTCAAATTAATTGTTCTTTTAGTACTTTTCCAATGAATATACTCATATTATTGACGCTAACAAGTTCTACTCAAGTTAATGTGGATTTTATATGGTTGACAATGGTTGAATGGTTGACAGTGACAAGCCGGGCTAACATGACAACCGCGATATAATTTTGCTGCATGATCTCTTCTCGCTGCAGAAACACGGGATAATGATTCGTCTAAATTTGCGGCTGACGTGTTATCACGGCTGGAATATATAAAAGCTAATTTTATGTAGGTTGACGTGCGAAGCCGCGGATAAAAGATAGTGTTGCATTAAATGTAATTTACGGAAGAGCGATGTTCTCCTAATTTGGTATATCCTAATAATAGGTATTTGACCTATATTAGGAACTGACCTTGACCTGACCAGTCAGCTCAGTTGGTAGTAACTCTTACTTCTGCAATGTAGGTTGAGGGTTCGATGTCCTTCTAGGATAAACATTTGTGTGATGAACATAGGTGTTTGTTCTGTGTCTGGGTGTTAAAAAGTATTATAAGTATGTATTTAAAAATATATACGTATTCATCAGTCAACTGGTCACCATAATACAAGCTATGCTTAGTTTGGGGCTAGATGATGTGTGCATTGTCCACTAATATTTATTATTATTTATTTTATACTTAAAAAGTGGTATCCAATACTTCTTAACTTTGTTACATAAGTTGCAAAAATAAAAACATTTGTTTTGTATTGTATATGTAGTATCATAGAGTAAGAAAGGTGTAAGTACTGAGATAACGGGTGATAGAAACAGATGGAAGTTATAAACATGTTCTCCCGACCCCACTTAATATGGGGCACGAATTTATGATATTGGTGTTTCAGTGGATGCCGCCCCCTATCCCAGAAAAGCAACGCGACTCAGACGAGCAGATATCTATCGACCTGGGCGATGAGTACGAAGCGGCTCTCACTGACGCTTCACAGGAGGAAATTATTGATCTTGCCGGTAAGTCACATCGGAGCTTGCTGGCGACTATTACTATTTTGTTATCCTTCCGCCTGCGCCAAGGATTTATTCTATGTTTTTCTACAGCAAACAACACGGATTACACTATCGAAGCAATTGAAGCTACCAATATTCTATCTATAGATCTTATTGACTGTCCTGTCAGCTCAGTTGGTAGTAGCTCTGCCTTCCGCGCTGCAGGTTGTGGGTTCGATTTTTTATCCTGGGAGGGCCTAGTACAAACACTTGTGTCATGAACATAGGTGTTTGTTCTGTGTCAGGGTGTTATAAAGTATGTTATATATGTATTCTATCAGTGATCTGGTCACCATATTACAAGCTATGCTTAGTTGGGGGCTAGATGGTGTTGTGTGCATTGTCCAACAATATTTATTTATTAAATTGTGCATAGTAAGCCTAAACGGTTTCACACTTATTTTTTATTATAGTTTATTATTTTGATCATGTTGGAAACCAATATTCTGCTAGGTCTTAGGAAGAATTAACAAAATTCTCTTACCATGTAAAACGACTTTGTAAATATTGATATTCGTTTCAACGCTATTGTTTTATGATATACTAGCTGTTGCTCGCGACTTTATACGCATTTTTTTTAAAGGCATCGTAGCTTATATTATTGATAAGTTTCAAACCAATCACACCCACCAACCACCCATTAAAAAGTTTCCTTACAATCATTCACACCCCATTTTACTCCTATCTAAGAGTTATTTTGAAAAATCCTGAAACACGTGTCTATTTATTTTGTATTTTAAGTAACCAAGTTTCTACGAAATCACAACACACGTTAAATAGTTTTATACATTCGTTTTTACCCATTTCAGCCTCTTAGGGGTTGAATTTCTCTTTTTCGTTTGTTTTGCTGTAAAAGGAAGCTACCTTCCAAATTTCAGCTTTCCAGCTTCAGCGGTTTCAGTCAGGTTAAGCTCTTTTATAGGTATAGATTTTCTGGCATCTTCCAAAACGAAGGCGACTCAACTGCTTATGTTTTATAGTTTTATTATATTTGTTTAAATCCAATGTTGTAATGTAAAAAAGTTTTAATCCATTTTCATTGTAAAATCGATGTTACAAAGCTCGATCACTGTGAACCAGTTGTAACGGTAAATATGAGCGTTTAGGCAATTAACCGGCGTGTAACTACACCGGTTATTGTAAATGGTCACGCTACAGTACGCGTTATGTAGGTATTATAATAGCTGTAGGTTTGTGTGCTGTCTCATGCGAATAATAGACAAGTTAGCACACTGCTATAAACACAGTCTCGACATTATCCTGTGGCGCAGTGGGCTAAGGCCTTATGATCTGTATTTGTCTTGGGTCTGGGTGTTTCTATGTATAATATTGTATTTATAAAAAAAAGTATATAAGTTGTATATCAGTCATGTGGTACCCATAACACAAGCTCTTTATATTTTTTTTATTGCCGGATATTTCACACAGCATCAAAATAAAAATTGCCCTGGCCCCAAAATAAGCAGAGCTTGTGTTATAGATAGATAAGATACCACATGACTGATATATTACCTATATTCATTTTTTTACCTTTTGTAATACATACAACTTTGGGGCTAGGTGATGGTGTGTGAAATGTCTGACATAATTTAATTTAAATTTATAATTCTATAGCATCATCTCCCTGTCATCCCACGCTAAGTAGCGTCGGCATAACTAACTTCTTTCATTTCATTCTATCAGCCGTAATTTTAGTACTGACGCCTTTATTACTCATAATTATCGTCTTTCACACAAACCATTCATCTTTTCTTAAGCCTACCTCAGCTTTTGTGTTCGTCCACATTGATATATAACACTCTTCTCGTCAGATGATATTATTTCTCCTCAGAACATGCCTGTACCACGCTAACCTATTACATCTTAACTTAGCGGGACAAATGTTTATATGATCTGCAAGTATTTGACTCAGGTCTGGGTGTTACATTAAAAAGAATATAAGTAGTATATAAATCGTGTGGGTACCACTTATAACACAAGCTCTGCTTACTATGTTAAGGATACACAAGTCAGCGGCACAAACTCGTTAGTGGGCGCAGCTAAAATGCATGCTATTTCACCTAGCTTAGTGTGAGAAAAGGATAGACGTGCACCAAGGATAGAGATGAGCAGTAAGGAGATAGTGTGATCATAATTTCGAGTCATATGATCAGATTAATCTATGATTTCTAAATAAAACGGTTGCGTAAAAATAATGAATAGACCTTTGGCTCAAGGGTTCTCATGAAAAAACTACTGAATGTAATTATAAAAAAAAAGTTTTTTGAGCTCTTGAATAAATAATCTATTCTTGTATGGGAACATTTTTTTAGTTTGCGTACTCCGTTTGTTATTTATTCACACCTAAAGTTGCGCTAAAATCAGTGATGAAAAAAGTTTTTTTTTGAGTCTTATATCTTTCAAACCCATATTATTTTCACAATTCTGTATTGATACAAGCATAGATTATGATAAGACAAATTTATATCACTTTTAGTTTTGGTTGTTCATCATCAGACGGTGGTGTGATCATCCTTCGACATTTGTATGGAATGATAATCGACTTGTTCACTCTTAATGTTCGGTATTATGTCCTTTAATATACTCATTCCTTTTTACCCCCCAAAAAGGAGGAGATTCTCATATCGGTTGTATTTATTTTTAGGTTAAAAAATCCATCCATATGAAGGAAAAATCTTTTTTTATTTGCGAGGTTAAATTTGAATAAAAAATGCTATCCCTATGTGTGTAGAATTTTGTATTGGGCTTTTAATTGAGTGATTTATTTATATGGAATTATAGATATAATTAAATACATTTCAGGGGATGCAGTTTTTTATGGGCTCAAATTGTATTCAATGAAGTTCTTTTAAGTTTTTAAAACGTGTTTTGTTTATCTATTCTCGTCACTCCACCTCCGTCGCATACTTATTTCTCGTACTTATTTCTGCTGTAGCTCGTCGCTTTGGTTGTCTAAAATTCAGATTCATACAGTTTGTACAACGTAATCCTATAACATTAATACAAAATCAATAAAGCTTAGTAGAACTTAGTAGTTAATTATTGTGACGTATTGCATGAGTGAACGTACTCACGAAAGCATCAAAACGCCTATAATTAGTGGTCACATATCTAAATGATAGTTTCCTAAGCTTAATCTATTAGGGGTAACTGACCGAATGTAAGCACGAGAAGAAAGTGGTTTTAGTTCCAGGGTTTGTTCCAGGTTTGTTTGTGTTTCTACAACATGCTGGTTTCCTCACGATGTTTTTCTTCACCGTTTGAAAGCACGTAGGCTTCTCTAACAGAAAAATCGATTGGTGCACAGCTGGATTCGAATCCACGACCTTAGGATTTTTTCTTTTAGTTATCTTTTGACGTTATCACGTCAAAAATCGATCGATCTTATAAATCGATGAACGCCGGCGCCGTCTGTACGCATGAAAAATTGTTACGTTCTGCCTGAGCCAAGCGTGCAAGCGAGAGCACGGAACAAGCGATACTTAGAGAGGCACGGTCGGCCTAAGCGTTCGGCTTGTGACGCATCTTAATAGGTTAAAAGTATGCAATTTTTCATCAATGTTTTTTTATGACGTAATCACGTAAAATTATCGTCTGTAAACCGACTTTACAGGCAAATTTTTTTTATTATTTATTTAAGCAATAGCTGCTGGGTAACCATTTGGAACAATCTGGAGCAACTAAGTATCTTAAATTGCTTCAAATCGCGTATCTTTATTGTTGAGCCTATAATATGTGTGACGGTATCTCTATACAATTGCTGCACGTTGCCATTGTCATACGGCTTAATCTTGGCGTGACGTCATCATTGATAAGTATTGCCCAATGAATTTCGTGTAATTCCGTGTAAGCGTATCTTTAGTTCGAATTTTAATTATCAAGATCTACAAACATCTGTCTAATTGAAGCGCAGTTGGGCAATGTACCCGTTGACCCAAACATTCCACACGCAAACCAAATAAATAATTATAAATATCGTTAAATGTTTTCCTTCTTAATTTCCTTGAAATCTGCTTTTGACGTCCCGTAAATAGTTTGACAGAAAGATGGACAGCATTACACGGACTACATATTTTTATTAGTTTGTTTTCCTGGAACCTAGACTTCCTATATTCATGTAAATTGCAATTAAATTGGATATTTGTCATTCTATTTCTCAATTTATCATCATCTAGAACTTACCTTCTATTCTAAAATATACTTATGCTATCGGTATACACTAGGTGATGTAGAATCAGCTTCGGATCTTCATGCGTTGTCCTTTTCTGTCACATGAGAAAGAAAAGAGACAGCTAAACCTCACCGCAGTTAGTTTATTGGCGACGAGGTTTATGACGCGTCGCGTTGTCCGTTAAATCAAACATGTGGCGGTGTATGACAGCATGCAGCGTTCACGCGCGACGAGCCGCGTCCGTAAACAGTACTTTAAGCGGGTGACTGAACTAACGCAATGTAGATTATTATTCTGGGTCTGGGTGTTATAAAGTATCTTAAGTATGTATTTAAAACAAATATGTAAGTTTATCACATTTACCAGCAAAAATTACCAGCGACACGACATATAAAATAACTTTTTCCGGTTTGTAGTTGTCACTTATCACGACCTCAGTACGAGATGTTTCCTAAAACCGTCGCTAGTCAAGCGTTCTAGCGAATTCTATTTCAATTTGCCCACGGCCCACTGCCCTGAAACTCAACAAAAACGTAATTAGTACAGAAATTACTCTGTGTCATAATCTTTATAACTGATGTAAAGTGTATTTTGTAATAATAACAGGAGGATAGTTGTGACGCTTTGGCAAACTCCCAGGGATACTTTTAATAGATGTCACAAGAGAGATTGTTTGTGATTCTATAACTGAGACGAATGTAATGATTATCAAAAAGATGATTTAATTTTTTAGACAGATTATCGATGTGTGTTGTGTGTTCGTACATACTATGTAACTTCTTAAAGCTAACTTAAATAACTACCCTCGTTTATAATTTACCCTAACTAGATAATTCTTAAAGTGAGGAGACATTTTGATAAACAAGGATTTTTGGCACCGACACTTTTTCGATTCACCTGGAGAATCTTCATCAGGGTGAGTTTGATCCGCCGTCCGCTCGTTGCCGCTTCACGGTTCGAACAGTGTCGGTGTCTCCATCGACAATACGTCTTTCTTTTAAATAATACGTGAGTAAAACCCGTGTTTATCAAAATGTATAGTACATCTCACGAAAATTTTGAATATGAGGAGTCAATGTCAAGATTTTACATGTACAACTAGCTTACCCTTTCTGAAGCTAAACTTTCTCATCCCTCACTTCTATATACTAGTACATAGATAATTCTTAAAGTGAGGTCAATGAAAAAATAAAAAAAAATCTTGAATTTTACATGTTAAGGTGTCAAACCTTTCTTGTGTGTACTATTTGAATCTAACTTGTGAGACACCTTGTAAATATTTTTTGCGTATAACATATTATTATTATCATACAAACTCCCTTTTTACCCCTTTCTAGGGGTAGGGGCGCGTTAAAACGTACCCCAGCGACTGATTGGGGATTAAGCTAACATAAAACTAAAGTCCCATCCAAATTGCTTTGCTAGTTTTTACCACAATTATGGACAGTCAACTTCTAATAATTGTAGAGTAGGTCAAAATCCATATTACAAATATGTTCAATAAACGTACTTTTTGACCTCTACGGTTTTGGAACAATGACGCAAAGTCCTTTGGGCGGCCTTTTAACTACGTCACCTGAGATGGACGCTGACTCATACGAAACATCTGGATAATTCTATTATTGCAAGAAACCAACTAATCATAAAAATGGTAGAGCGTAAAATGTCTTTTAAATCGTAAATGTGCAATAAGAGTTTAATCTTTTAAATATATTAAACGTTATTTTGCTGAATGACTGACAATCAGCGCATTTTAACTATTCGACGTCTTGAAGACCTTTGAAGGGTATCTGGCCTCTGAGCTCAGTAGGTAGTAGCTCTGCCTTCTGTAGTGTAGGTTATGGGTTCCATTTCCTCTCAGAACAAACATTTGTGTGATGAACATGTTTGTTTTGTGTCTAGATGTTATAAAGTATCATAAATATGTATTAAAAATATGAAATAAGTTTTCTATCAGGAATTTTATTCCCATAGTACAAGCTATGCTTAGTTTGGGGCTAGAGGGTGTTGTGTGTATTGTTCACTAATATATAAACAAATAAATAATGCTGGACATTTCACTAGATAGATGCTAGATTCACTAGGATGTAAGAAGACGATTCAATGTGGTCCTTGTGATTTTATTGAATAAATAAATTTTGAACACAGCATTATCTAGCCAAAAGTAAGCAGAGCTTGTGCTATGGGAACCACATTACTGATATACTTCTGTATTTTATAGTTATTTTTTTTCTGTAAATACATACATATTATAGAATAAAACCCAGACCCGAAATTAAATATTTGCAGATCATATAAACATTTGTCCCGCGATGTGAATCAAACCCGCAACCTTCTGCGTCTCAGGCAGGCTTTAGTCGACTGCGCCACAGTCATATATTTATGTATTTTCCTTTTAGAGTCTAAATGTGCTTTAAGAATGTTTTCATTTTTTCTCGGGGGTTTTGAGCTTTGTAAAAAAATATTTCTATCGAGCAAAGCCGCGGAAGTTCCAGTAATTCCCATAAAAACCAAACCTACTTTTAGTTTTATTTTACGACGTCTGCGGAACAATAAGTATTTCATTATATTATCTCTTTCTCTAACATGATTTATTTCGCAAAACGTGGCCAGGTGCCAAGTATATTCGGATTTGTCCCTGCCTAACCAGTAGGATATCCTATAGAAATACTCTCCTATGTACTCCTCCTATGTACTCCTATGTACTCCTATATACTCCTATGTAAATACTCTGCCTGCGAGTATATACGGGTATTTACAAACTCTTATATCCATGTCGTGGAATCTTATTGCGGCTGTTGGCATTAGTAATCTGAGCACGTCTGCGCTTAATAAAGTCCGTCTGAAGAACGATTTAAACACCACTGACAGCCCATTCAACGAACTCCTATTCGCTTTTGTCAGATGATTTGATTAGAAAGATGTCAAGATGTGATGCTTCGAAGGAGCGCCTAAGACTCTACAGAAGAGTCTGTCTTGATGGGTACCAGCACAGTGCCAGATATTCTGTCTCAAAGCAGTAGTGTAGAATGAGGATCAGTAAAGTTAAAGCAAATTCAATAGAAATATTATCCACGTTATTCTTTATGACATAAGAATTATATATATTTTTGAATTATCCAAATCGGACCATTACTTACGAAGATATTAAGTATTAAACATTATGACGTTCCTGCCGATAAAATGAATGTACACGGGTGCGTGTGACGTCACTGGGATAGTCCGAGCGCAGCCGGCTCTCTTACTTCAAGATTCGATAACTGGCGGCGACCGTCCCTGTGACGTCACAGCTACCGCGGGAAACACTCAGTGAACTTCGCTAGTTATAAAGTCATAATTTTGTATTGTTTGTTAGCATTGTATGTTAAGAATTTATTAGCTCTATAAATCTGCGTTCTCAACTAAAAACGTTACGGATCCTCATTACTAGGTTTGCGTTCGTAGGGTACTGGAGCAAGTGACATTACTGGACAAACAGACAAAAGAACTTATATCTAGGACCGGTCACCTGCGTGTAATACCTCCCGGTATTGCAAGCGTCATAACATACTTACCATTAGATGCTTGTTATCTGACTCAAAATATATCAATAAATAATGTTGGACATTTAACACAGCATCATCTGGCTCCAAAGTAAGCAGAGCTTGTTTTATGGGTACCATCGGTAATGCATACATTATCATACATAGAAACACCCAGACCCGAGACAAATACTTGCAGAAACTTTACATTTGTTACAAACAAATGTTTCAACGTCTCAGCCGGGTTTTGGCCCACTGTGTCGCAGAGGTCGTCAAACTTATTCTAATGGGGTTGTATTTGTGTGGTTTCCAGCTATCCTCGGTTTCCACTCCATGATGAATCAGGATCAGTACCACGCCTCTCTGCTGAACAAGGGCCAGCCAGTCGGACTCGGGTGGGACGGCATCACTAAAGCTACCAAACCCAAAGTATGTACTCATAATTACTTTTATTTACAGAAATAATTACAGAAATGTTCAGAATAATATACAGTAATGTAAAATTTACCGTTGTGTATAAGTGTAAGGTCATCCCACATGCGTAAGTACGGTCGACTCGCAACTGAAGCGATTATTCCAGTCGAATTTATCTGTAGCTTCTGTGTTGGTATTAAAATCTAAATCATTTTATATGTAAAACAAAGTCGTGTTACACCATTTATAACTCGAGAATAAAACAAAAAAACAACAAATCAAAAATAATGGCAGCCGCATTATTTTTGATTTGTTGTTTTTTTGTTTTATGATGATTATTGTATGTTGTGGGATCGATTTCTCCTTACTACAAACATATGTGTGAACATAGGTGTTTGTTCTGTGTCTTAGTAGTATACATTAAAAAAACACATTAAAGAGACAAATAAGAATTTATTTACTATTCCGCCAACCTATTCCTCAAAAATAAATTTGACACGTGTTTGCCTCCACGAGGCATCCTCAGGAACAAATCTATTTAATGATTTAATGTATACTAAAACACAGAACAAAAACCTATGTTCACCACTCAATGTTGGACATGGGGATAAATCTAACCCACAACTTACGGTAGTGCAGAAGGAAGAGTTGCTACAAACTGAACTGAATCCAGTTTTTTGTAATGGATTACCGCAAAGTCACCCGGTGAATCAATTATCTGTGTCTTAAAGTATCATAAGTATTTCCCCGTGTTTACGTACTCTAACAGTCATCTTTCCATAGTACAAGCTATGTTTAGTTTGGGGTTAGATAGTGTGTTTTGAATTGTCCACTAATATTTTCTTATTACTAGCTTTTGCCCCCGGCTTCGCGTGTTTGACAGTGTCCTACTCCAAGATACAATCTACCTCCTTAGCAAAAAGAAAACAAACCAGATAGAAACACTTTCGAATTTATAATATTATGGATTTAATTTACATACAATGAATATTGAAGGACATTGCCACAGCACCATCTAGCCCCAAACTAAGCAAAGCTTGTATTTTGGGAACCACATGACTGATAGAATACTTATATATTTTAAATATATAAATATATATAAATTTTTATTTTAAATACATACATATGATATTTTATAACCCTAGACACAGGACAAACATGTATGTTCATCACACAAATATCCTGGGAGGTAATCGAACCCTCAACCTACAGCGCAGAAAGCAGAGCTACTACTCACGGAGCTGACAGGCCAGTCAATATGAAGCTAAAAATGTTGAAATTGCCCAGCTTGTATATTTTAGAGGCAGCTAAGTTAGTTAAAGAACAACCGAATTTCTATACAAGAGCTCGTATATGCGAACTTACTGGATGACTCAATATCTGTTACCTACCATATTTCTCGCACATAAATTATTTCTATTTCTATGAATAATCATAAAAAGTGAAATCATGAAAAGTTTTAATAACTTTCAATAATGAAAGTTATTAAAACTTTTCATGCTATTTATAAACATGGCGTATGTATATGCATAAACCTATTATCAATTCCAGGTGTTTCCCATGGACCCTCCCAACGACACAGACCCAGAAGATACCATCGCGAGGGTGAAGAATGATGACCAGAAGCTCACAGATCTCAACTGGAATAATATTAAGGTAAGATCCTTATGCTACATTGCAATAAGTACGCGATTCCTGTGGATCTAGAAAATCTAGAATACTAATCGATTATGTAAATATGATACTATCAAAACATTGATACTAACAGCTTTCAGTAACTATTGATGAATTGGTATTAGGTCAAAAAAAGTCAAGTTAATAAAATATTTTTATTCAATACAATCAAAAAGATCACTTTGAAACGTCTTAGTAGAAGAATTTAGGTGCCAATTCCTCTTAACCCAAGTCCGAGAAGAACTGGCAGGAAACTCGTCCTGTCGGGCGATTATGTAACTCGATACTATCAAAACATTGATACTAAAAACTTTCAGTTGCTGTTGATGAATTGATATTACGGAAGGTTGATGTTTATTGTAACACATGCTATCATACGTGTATGAATGGACACGTACCGTACGTAATACTTAAACTATTGATTAAAATAATGCTTATTACTAATCTAAATTGATAGACATTGATTGTATCAAGAGTTCCATAATCGCCATACTGGTCCTACCGTTTTTTTGTATGATCCATCTAATAACTAGCTTATTTACGAAAAACTAATACAAGATTACAGTAATTTGAATTTTTATTATTATTATATATATTACATAAATATTTTCTATTCTATTCTATTCTATTTATACATTTCTAATCTGTCTGTTATCTGTCTTAAGGTAAAGCAACATGAGGCCATGCATTCCTATCAATAATATAGTCATTTATATTATACTTAAGCTTGATGTTGATTGTAACACGTGCTATTATATGAATATAAACCGACCGACCGCACGTAATACCTACACATCTTGTTAACTGTTTTAAACTATTTTTCGAAATATTGCCTATTGCTAATCGAAGCTGGTAGGCGTTGATTGTATCAAGAATCCTATACAAGGATCTAGGATGTTATTATGGTAAAATAGACCTTCAAACCGAAGCACTAGCAGTCTAGAATCATATGATATTTTATAGCGTCAAGTCCATTGTTTTCAGTTCAGCTTTCTCTCGTTTTTTGATCCGTTTTAAAAAGAAGCCAGAGACCATCGTATGTAACCATGCATGTCACGGTCTAACTGTTATATTCAAGCAAGAAACGGTTCCTTATCTTGAACGCAAGAATACGAATGCACCTAGCAGTCACATGAGTTTTGGTCGACAATTCACACGTCTAGCCTCAAAATAAGCATGGCTTGTACTATGAACACGGGATAGCTGATAGAATACTTCATATCATATCAGCCTCTAGAAGTCCACTGCTGAACATAGGCCTCCCCAAAAGATTTCCAGGAAAAACGATTTTGAGCCCTCTCTATCCACCGATTTCCCGCGATCTTTACAATGTCATCAGTCCATTGGGTGGGGGGTCGTCCTACGCCTCGTTTTCCTGTCCTTGGTCGCCATTCGAGAACTTTTATTCCCAACGGTTATCAGTTCTGCGAGCTATATGGCCTGCCTATTGCCACTTCAACTTGCATATTCTGAGAGCCATGTCGGTGACTTTGGTTCTTCTACGGATTTCGAGTTGCGGATATTATCACGTAGTGAAACATCCAACATAGCTCTCTCCATAGCACGTTGCGCGACTCTGAGCTTGTGTATGAGGCCAATAGTTAACGACCAAGTCTCAGTTCCGTATGTCATCACTGGCAACACGCGCTGATTGTAGACTTTCGTCTTGAGGCTCTGTGGTATCTGTGACGAAAAGATGTGCCGTAATTTCCCGAACGCTGCCCATCCGAGTTGAATTCGTCGGCTGACCCCTTTGTCGAAGTTGGACATGCCTCGTTGAATCGTCTGACCCAAATAGACATAATGGTCTACAACTTCGATTATATCGCTCTCAACATATACCGGTACGGGTGCAACATGAGCATTTGACATGATTTTTGTCTTACTCATGTTCATTTTAAGACCCGCCTGTTGGGAGACGTTATTAAGGTCGCTGAGCATTGTGCCTTCCAGCGATTTTGCCATGAGGACTATATCGTCGGCAAATCGAAGGTGAGTGATGTGTTCGCCATTGATGTTGATACCATGTGTATGCCAGTGCAAGAGCTTGAAAACATCCTCCAATGCAGAGGTGAACAGTTTCGGAGAAATAACATCTCCCTGTCTCACCCCTTTATGCAATCGGATTGGATTCGTGCTCTGGTCCTGAAGTCGGATAGACATGGTGGCGTTACTGTACAGATTTTTCATCACTTCGATATACCGATAGTCGATTTGGCACCGCTGGAGTGACCACAACACTGCCCAGGTTTCGACAGAATCAAAGACTTTCTCATAGTCCACAAACGCTAAACAAAGTGGCTGGTTTTACTCTTTGGTCTTCTGTTTAACCTGCCGGAGCGTATGGATGTGGACTATGGTGTTAAAGCCTTTTCGGAACCCGGTTTGTGCAGGAGGCTGAAAGTCGTCAAACCTACGAGCGAGACGATTAGTAATTACTCTCGAAAACAGCTTATAGACATGGCTCAACAGCGAGATGGGCCTGTAATTCTTTAAGAGGGTGTTATCCCCTTCCTTAAGAACAGTATCACCACGCTCCTGTTCCACGCCTCTGGCGTAGTTCCCTCGAGGATGACGGAGTTGAACAGCTTCTGGAGGACCTTAAGTACCGGTGTTCCACCCGCTCTCAGAAGCTCTGTCGTTATTCCGTCTTCCCCCGGTGCCTTGTTGTTCTTAAGCTGCTTGAGAGCCGTTCGGATCTCGTATAGGCTGACGTCCGGGATGTCCTCTGTGTAGTGTTGAGTTAGGCGGGCTCTTTCATCGCTAGTCGTGCTTGTAGCAGGACTTTGCGATGAGGTGTACTGTTGTCCAAAGAACTTCTCGAGCTCTCGTAAAACTTCTGGCTTTGAGGAAACGATACTGCCACTGTCGGTCTTCAGCTTCGGACTTTGCCCAATAGACAGATCTCTCGCGAACACTTTGGAGCCTTGGTTGATCTCTATTGCGTTCTTAATACTACACGTATTAAAGAGACGCAAGTCGCGTCGCATAGACTTAGATATCTGTGTATTGAGCGAGCTGTATTTCGACATGTCCACTGAAGACTGCAGTTTCATTTCGCTACGTTCTGCCATGAGTTTAAGAGTGTGCTCAGAGAGTTTTTGGGTTCTACCTTTGCGCTGGGTTTTACAGAACTTTGACCCAACGGCATGGAAAATTTCCACCAGACCGTCATTTATTTCGTCCCGGGATCCGCATTCGGCTAGGCATTTGAAGCGATTTTGGAGTTCCAACTGAAAGCTCTCGGGGTTTTGGATTTGGGCAAGACTTGGGCGAAGAGTAGATTTCACCAGACGGGATCTTTCTAGCTTTACATTTAGATTTAATGAGCCTCTGACAATGCGGTGATCACTGCCGGTTTTGACCCTGTTGATCACTGAGATATCATTAAATATTTGCTTCTTGGTCGTCCTGAAATCTATCTCGCGTTTGTGTCCACCGGGGTGAAGCCACGTCCATTTTGTGTACGACCGCTTCTTGAAAAAGGAGTTCATCATAAAGAGTCCCTCCTTTTCCATGAAGTCGGCCAATCGCTGACCCCATTTGTTTCGCTGTCCAAATCCAAATTGCCCCACTCTCAGTTCATCGCCGTTCCTCACACCTCATAGCCGCGCGTTGAAGTCCCCCATCACAACCGTAAAGTGTGTTTTCGAGGCTTGAATACATATATACTTATTATACTTTATAAGACCCAGAAGCCAACATTTATGTTGATCATACAAATGTTTGTGTGATGCAGAGGCAGTAACCAACTGAGCTGAGAAGCCAGTATAGGAGAGGAGATTTTTCTTCCTTACACATAACAAAATACAAAATGGCGGATTTTTGGCGCGAAATATTGTTAGTTTTTCAAACATCTATCTAAGGACACTTGGGTTTTAAAGACGAATATAACGATACCTTATCTGTCGAAATCCATCCAGCCGTTTGGAAAATATCCTTGGCAGTCGGGTAAATTAATATCTTCCTTTAAATTAGTTTAAGGCTAGATTGTGTTGTGTGAAATGTTTACATACAAGTATTGTAAATAATAATAATAATAATAATAAATAATAATGCCGGACACAGCATCATGTGGCCCCAAAGTAAGCAGAGCTTGTGTTGTGGGTACCACATGATAATACAAAAGAGTCTCGGTCTTTATGTTTGAACGGGTCTTGATGTAATATAGTAATGAGATGATTGTACGGACGGACATAGCTTATTTGGTAATTGCTCTGCCTTCTGCGCTGTAGGTTGACGGTTCGGTTCACATTATGACGAACATAGATGTTCTGTGTCTGGGTGTTATAAAGTATCTTATGTATATATTTAAAAATATATAGGTATTCTATCAGCCATCTGGTTACCATAATACAAGCTATGCTTATTTTGGGGCTAGATGGTGATGTGTACATCAATATTTATTTACATACATATATATAAATTCACCTCTGTTTCCTTACGGGGTAGGCAGAGACTACGGATATCCAGATCCTCAAAAACGTTTTTCTTCATTCACCCATCACATTCCAGTATTTGCATGTATGACATGCACATCAGTTAAGGTCTTGACTTGGTCTTTCTCTAACACATCACCAATTTATTCTAAGTAAGTGAGCTGAGGTCTTCTCCTTCCAGCTTCTTCATTCACCCTCGCCTCACTAGTTTCAATTTAAGTAAGTCACCATTTAGTATTAATTATTATTATTTTGATTCCAGAACATCAGCGACGAGAAATTCGAGAAGCTGTTCGAAGGTCTCAAAAGCAACACTAACCTCGAAGTGCTATGCCTCGTGAACGTCGGTCTGAATGACCGCACAGCCGCAAAGTTAGCTGACGCACTCGCGCAGAACTCTACACTGAGGGTTGTGAATGTGGAGACCAACTTCATCAGCCCGGCTGGTGTCGTGATACTGGTCAAGTCACTGCTCACTACTAACAGTGTTGAGGAGTTCCGGGCTTCTAATCAGGTGAGATATATAGGAGTATAGAACTCGCTGATTAGAGTGCTGCCATCTATTGAGGAAAAATAAATAGTTATTATACCACACCTACTGAGAAACTTGCCCATTCCTTTTCCAAATATAACTTAGAAAGTACATAATTTCATGCTTACTATAATGCGGGACAGAAAAGTCTATGGAATTTCATTTCTAACGCGTTTAGCGGGAGTGAAAAATGTATGGAAATCCATTTCTGACGTGTTATTTTTTATTTCTTCATAGATCAGCCGGTAGCTATGGTTATTTTCATTATAGGTCAAACGACAAAAAGCTTTCACTCCAAGTCCGCCAAATGATTTATTCCTCTTCCGATTTCTGAACAATATTTTGAAAAAAGGACCCAAGTAATGAAGGCATGCATTTGGTAATTTCATAATTCTACACAATGTCGTCTAGTGATAGTAAATTTTTTTTTATCCCATCTATTCAAAAAGGACGACTTGGTTCGCCTTTTTTCGTTCACCCAAAGGTGGTGTTTTCTATATGAAACTTTTAGCGGGCAGTAATGAGTTTTTAATCCTCTTTATAAGTGCGCCGCAATTATCTTTGGCGCGCACTTTTTGAATTTGGAACATCTTATTGTTCAGCGCCAAAGAAATCGAACGCAAATATTGTATGAATAAAGACTGGCTGGTACGACGGCCTATAGTCGCGCCGCAAGCTGAATAAAAAAAAACAAATTAAAAACTGTAACAATAAATTTTCATAACTGCGAAAATGTCTCAAATGTAAATATAAGTTTTTAGTTGTTTTATTATTATGTTTCATTAAATAATAATATTACAATAAAATATGAGGCGCCTTTTATTTCCTCATGATGAAAAGTAGAGTGTATCACTCGGGCGCAAAATATATTTTTGGCTCGGGCGACGTACTTTGAATCCCTCGCTACGTTTAAGATTCTACTAAAGAATCCCTCACTTTGCTCTGGATTCAAAAAAGCGCCCTCGCCGTAAAAATATTATTTTGCTCCCTTATGATACAATCTACTATATTACATGTCACACCATGTCTTCGACTTTTTAGGTTTTATGACATGCCGTTTTTTTCTCGATGATTTTCTTCACCGTTTAAGAGTATAAATAAATAATTATGTTTATAAAATTAAACACATTTGGTAACTCGCGATAGCTAGCAATCCATACTTCTCTTACCTTCAACTTTTAAGTGAAGGAGTATATATTATAATCACTTTTCTTTCATCCATTGTTTTGGTTACCCAACACACCGGCATCGGCATAAAAGTATCTCTTTCCAGCGATCACAAATCAAATATATAACCATCTCTTTCCAGCGATCGCAAGTCCTCGGCAATAAGATAGAGATGGAGATAACCTCGCTCGTAGAGCAGAATCCGACGCTGCTGCGACTCGGACTGCACCTCGAGTACAGTGACGCACGTCACCGCGTCGCCAGCCATCTGCAGAGAAACATCGATAGAAGTGAGTACTCCACACTTAGCATACACATATCCAATGACTATTTTGGGTATAGAAAGTAATAGACAAGAAGGCTGCAGCACACTATGTCGCAAAGTTAGGTATCCGTGCCGCTGGCGTAATGCGTAGCCTTTACTGCAACACTGACGCCGGAATACAGAATCGCCACTTACAAAACAAGGCTACTTAGTAGGTTTTGTCATTATAATCGAACAATTTTAAAGGACGGCAAAGTGTGTGGCAGCCTTTACTGTAACACTGACGCTGGCATACTGAACCGCCACTTACAAGACAAGGGAAATTAGCTGAGGTTTCGTAATTTTTCTAGAACGTTTGGTAAGTTAGCCTTATTTGTCCCTATATCCTTGGGTACAGTGAGGAGGAAGATAGTACACAGGGGAAGTAAGATAGACGCCAAAATGCATAACCAGCTACCTCTTGGAAACATTGATAGGAGTATACGCTGGGGGGGGGGATGGATATATCGTTAGAGACAAAGAAGATAATGGAGATAATGGCCCTGATTCTGTAGTATTGTCAAACTAACTAAAACTTTCTAAAATACCAATGCTCTTATTTGGTTTGCACCAAAGTCTGTTTTAGAGTAACATTTATAAATTACACTCTTAAATTGACGTTTGATGAAAGTGTTTGCTCATTTTAGATCATATTAAACAAATTGTCAATTTTAATTTATTTTAAAATTGTTACTCTAATTTGGTTTGTGTTTTATACAAAATAAGGTCGTATTTTACAATAATTTCGATAGTCCGGCAAAATTACAGAATCACTACCAATATGGTAGGAAACTGATAATGAAGAAGACGGGATCGATGGTAGGAGGAACGACATAGATAGAGAGGGGAAAAGAATTGTGAATCATTAAAGCAAATGGGAAGCATCAAAAGGGACAGAAAGGCGTTAGTGGTATGGGAAACAGGATAGATCACTATCTATCAGAAGAGACATAAGTTTTGATCGAGAGACAGGATAGTGGAATAGTATGGGAAAGCAGGATAGACAGAATCGATTATATACTATCTGTTGAAGATAACTTACACCGCCATCTGTTATAAACTTATAGAACTTATTGTAGGAAAAGATTTCATTTGCAATTATATTGAGGTTAAAAAAAAAACAAAAAAACAATCCTATTTTTATGTTTAATCAAATAATAGTAAGCTAATCTCATAAAAAATGTTAAGTCGTTCCGGAGATTTTTTATACAATATTGTGGTTGACAGAGCTAACTGTGGTTGAAGTTACACATATTAAGAGCTTATTTTTTATAAAAAAACTATCTTAGCTATCTATACTTTTATATTCAAACTTTTCTATATTCTATCAGGAAATAATCTGTATTTTATTTCAGGGAATTTCCTATCATCTAGGTGTACTGTTTTTCTGGATCTTTGGGTCATCATTCTTCTAGATCTAAATATATATTTATTGGATTATTGACTCTCTGGTGTGGGCATCTAACCGGCAGAGACTTGAGAGATGCTGGTTAGATTCCGGTCTTGAACTACATGTATGAATTTAAGTTTTACACCGACTCTTATGACTTTGATAATTCTAGACGTATTATAAACTAGAGTTTTTCTACGCTAACACAGCAGAAGTCAAAAATAATGGAATTTGAAGTCTATACATGGAAACACTGAAACTATTGATGAACCAATCAAAATCTCGTATAAATCATTTTGGGGTTGCCCATTTATTCAATTAAAAATTAGCGTAGCCAGACTAGAGCTTTATAAAACGTCTAAAATGAAAAAGTATCGATTCTGTGTATCATTTTTTAAATATTTTACAGCTCTTAAAATATCGCCGTCCTTTTCTTACGCATTGAAATGCACTGCCACATCCATCTCTGATGCTTTAGTGAATGTTGCATAGAAACTACTTTTCTATGGGTACATGTGTTTTCAGCCAGGCTAACATGTCAGCTGCGACAAAGGTTATATCTACGAAGAAACGTCAAATTTGACATCTCAAGTCAATGTTAAATTTGAAGTTTCTCAAGTATACTCCAAATGTCAGTTTCTCAAGGTTTACGAGAAACTCTTTGCCGCGGCTGCTTTGCTCGGCTAGTTTGCACAGAATCAGCTTCTCTATAGTTACATATATTTTCTGGTTCCATTTATACACCGTTACATATGTTACATGGCGACAGAAGGAGGACGTGGCCTGTCTACCCATCTCGCTCACTCTTCACAGTAATCAAACATTATTATTTATATATTATTGTGTTTATGTATCCTATAGGCCGTAGCTGGGGTTCGTTATCAACAATTTTGCCTTCAAACAGTTAATGAGCTTCATTTTCAATTCTAATCATCTTTTTAAACTTCAACTGTTAGTTGCTTGGAAAATGGAAATTACATACCATGAATCCATACATCTATAATGATATATTTACTTAACGTGTCGTTAAGTATTGTCGGGCCTTGTCATTCTAACCTCAATAAATAATGGATGGTAACAGATTTTAACGCAACTTTAGCTAATATTTGCTTATGAGATATACCCATAGTAAGACACTACAATAGAGAGAAAGTGTTATCTGTTACTGATTTGACATCAACTTATTTAAAACTTTTTAATTTTTGAATTTCTAATCATAAAAATTAGGTTTCTTGTTTTGTAATGGTTACAAAAAACGACCAATCCCAGAAACGGCTTTTATAACACACACACACGCCCTCACGCACAAACGCTAGAAGGCAGTTTGTTCACTCACACCCTTAACAAAACACCAGTCATGTCGCTCTGCTCCTCCAAACGTTAATCGAATGTCAAAAGATGGCGTTGTCATACCAGCCAATAACAACTGACAGATATCACGTCATACGCATTTCAGCCAATGAAAAGCGTCAGAAAAACCACTTCAAACAAAATATTTACAGAATCAGACAAATGTAAATTCATCATGCAAGAAATGCATTGAAAAACACTGTCTAATAACATTTTCATGAGAAAACACTTGTGTATTAAAAAATGCTGATATTAGTATTTGAAAGAAGAAGCAAAAGAAGCTTGTATCTTACGCAATATAATGTTTTTACCAAAAAGCAGCAATGCGTCAATTATTAATTGAAATCACAAGGTTCATTTTGAACTTTATCTTCACTGCGTAAGACACAAGCAGAAATAACAGCAATAATCATGATAATATCAGATTGCCGAGTTCAAAAGCGAGCTAGTGCGTCTCTGAGTCTGCGTTTGCCGCGTGGCCGTCCTCCGGCCGTTGGCGTAGACAGCTCTTTCTTCAATCTGACACCGCCTAGCGCTGAAGCCGTCACCCCAACCAACGAAAAACCAACCGTCGAGCAATCTGTCACTCTTGAGGCAAATTTACCTGAAGCAACTGAAAATGCTGACAAAACACCGGCCGAAATTCCAGTACAGCTAGAAAATACAGATAAAACACCTGAAATACCAGTACAGGGTGAAAATGTAGAAAAAACAGATGTTATAGATACAACAGAAAGAGTGATACCGGTTGATGTGGAGGCAGACAAAGTTACGAATGATGTATTCGTTAAAGCCGAGCGACCAGACATAAACCCCAACCCCCATTCGTGAGTAGTCGCGCTGTATGACACACACACTCACGCGTGGCCCACCTTTGTAAATGTTGTAGAGAGGTTTTACACTATTACCTAGATTACCTACTTTGAACTTGGACTATGTATCGAAAGCTGTAGATTTTTTTCTAGAATTGAGTTGTAATGACTGTACGCCATTTTGTATTGTTGTCTCTGTTTTATCAGATACAAATACAAGAGATAGCAATACAAAATGGCGCCTCTTATTTCAAAATGGCGATGCATTGTACCGTCTTATAAAAATTTTAGAATACATTGCCCAAGTTTACACCCAAGCTCGTCTATGTTGTCCCCAACAAACATACCTACACTATGAGCGATGTATTTGAGGGTATTTTCTTCCATTACAGTACGGAAAGACCTAACTCTGCGACTCCAATTCAGATTCTTTAACAACCTACCGAAAGGGGCGCGTAGTCAATAATTTCGAGGTATCCTATTAGCCACGGCTGTGGTACAATGTTAGCACGGCAGTTAACATTCTTTGCTTAGCTTATTACAACGCGGTTTTGTTGGCAGACTAAAAATGGTGCAGTTTTATATTTGTTAATTTACCCCGTAAATTCTGAAATCATATCTTTTCTAACACATTTTTTTATCTACAACGTAGCTCAACAAACAAGCACACGGTCCACCGTGTGTCATATTTTGCTGATAAACATATAGTATCGTTGAATTAAGTAGGAATAGGCTATTTTCATTCATAATAAACTGCATTTGAGTAAATAATTACAATTTTATAATGAAATATGACTTAAATAATTTTAGAAACCTTATACAACTTATAAAACTGCACTGCAAGCAGATGTTAGAAATTCTTATAAGTATGCCACTTCCTCTTGCTTTATTCGCATGGATTCAGTGGTATATTACTATTTATATTTAACAAATTTACATTTTCTAAACGTTTATTTTTCGACTTTCAAACCTCAGTCACTCTTAAACTCAATTTAGATCCCACTACACTAATACAATCTTATCACTTCACCGACTTGACATGATTTTAATATAACATTTAATTTTTAGACGAGAGGGGAGCGTAACAAAAGATAATTAGTTGAAACGATCGTGGACATCGGTAAAGTTCTAGTTTTCTTAGCCGATATTTTTCGGAAAATAACTGTTTTTTTTTCACAGCAGTAGCTTTGCTAACGAGAGTAATGCTTACAGCTACGGCTGAGGCCAAATGAGACGGGGTGGTCAGTTGCATTTAACTCAGATTCACTAAAGATTAACCCTTTTTAAATAATATTGCACTGCATTTTTTAAAAGCTAAAAAAAGTATTGCCCTCTTCTACTATCATTACTTACCGAAAGAGGACCACCATAGTCTCTAACCTATGACTATGCAATGCATTTGTGGTTGCATATCAGAATCAGATTATCGCGGTCCCTTTAATTTTCGTGTAATAGAAAAAGGACAGAAACACTTTAAGGTAGTTTTTAAATGCAACAGCAGAACCCTTACCATTGTAAAGCTAACTTTACAAGTTAAAATATATTTGTAAAGTTTAATATGTAGGGCGAATTACCCTAAACTAACTGTAGGCATGGCGTGTTTTTATCTAACCGAATGTTGAATGACCGTACGCACTAAGCACTAAATGAGTGAGAGCATGGTCTTATGTGATTGTTAACCTGAATATTCTTTTTTATCCTACGCATTGTTTACCAAATACCAAATTGTACGAAACTCCTTTATTGTACCTTGATATGATTCTACTGACATTCATTATACATAGGTTAGTTAGACTGATTTATAATATAATTAATAGTCAAATTTGTATAATAAATTGAAGCAATTTTTATAATTGTCTGTGGTCTCCTAGGCTTTCCTAGTGTCATTTTGTGCATTGACGAAAATATTTTACTATAAATGTTATAAATAAAGACTGGGTACATCATAAATGACATGTTGTCTCCATAACACAAGCTCTGCTAACTTTGGGGCTAGATGATGCTGCGCGTAATGTTCAGCATTTTTAATTAGGGCTATACACGCAAACCCTTTAGATAAAAGCCAGTCACCGTAGCTTTTAACTTTTCGGTTTCGATTATTTTGCAATAATATAATTACGTTTTAAAAACCAAAAATGAAAACCGACTTCATTTTATGATATTTGAGCCCATAATAAATATAATTGATGTATACAATTTATAGATTTTTGTTGATTATTAAAAACCGCTCGATTTCGTCAAAACTTAAATGGGACCACCTTGGAAACAAACAAAGAATTTTCCAAATCCTATCAATAAAAAAACGATTCCGACGAATTGAGAACCAAATTCGTCGGAATTATTTTGAAGTCTGTTTATAATATATTAATTCTGATCGCGAAAGTTTATAGAAATACTGTCAAGTATAGTGAATGTCAGTAGATAAAACTATTGTATATAAAAGTGTGTCAACGTATCCATGTGTGTATTGCAGTACGCCAGCAGCGCCGGAGCCAGAACAGCGCTTAGACCCTTAAACTTTGCATGAGGTAAGTTTCTATATCTTTACTTTGAACTCATAGGATTGCAATTTGTAATCGATAAACAAAATAACGCCAATTGTATCACTCTGAATTTTCACAGCAATTTTCATTCGCTCAGTTTGCAAGGTCATATACAACGCGTCAATCATAATTATTGCCAAAGATATTGGTAATTAGTAAGTAAATGCACGATGTACCCTGTGTGCATGTCCACGATATATGTTGACATGTCTGTCACCCGATTATGAGATCCCATTATTTGTGCATTGTGCGTTTAAATCCCACTCCAGCATTTCAGAACTAAATTTTCTACGCTATTTCGGTAAAAATACTCATTCATATCAATTTAGGGTCTGGGTTTATCATGCCTCTTCGTTTCTGATATACAATGGTGCCACCATTTTGTACACAGTAATCTGGGGGCACGGCAGTGTTAATGTTTCTTAATTTTGTCTCTCACTCACTGACAGACCGATCATCAAAACTCTAAGGCACTTCTAGCAGACATAGAAGCTTCAAATTTAGAATACAATTAGTTTTTAGTGTATAAATCAAGGAAAAACTAAAATATTTTTTTATTTATGTCCAGTTTTCTAGATACACCAACTGCATAAATAACTTTGTAATCCCATATCAATATATAGGATTACGAAGTTACATATGCATTGAATGAATCAGTGTACCTGTATATGTATAATATAATGGAATAATAGATAGGTACCTAGATATAATTATGTTCAAAGGTAACTTGTAAAAAGTAGGACAAACCACAAAAAGAGTTAAAAAAAAAGTTTGACTATTACAAGTTATGTTTTTGATGGCATTATTATTGACAGCATTTGTGATGCTTTTGGAAATATCAACATACAAACTATAAATAGTGAGCATCTCACATATGACCCATTCAACCCTTGCAAACAATGCCAACAAGTAACACGCGACCACACCCTCACACACAAGCCGTTTCATTGTCTATGTTAGATGTTTACTGGTATTTGACTCTTTTTACTCATTCGTAAGGTATTTTTGGCACAACTCATGCTAAAACCATGAGATAACAATTATAAATAATGTATTTGCAAGATATATGGTAGGAAACAAAATATTGAGTCATACAGTAAGTTTACATAATTTACGAAAGAACATTGGCATGCAAATTTTAGTATTAGGTTTCTGAAACAATAAATTATAATCACTAACTTCCAAGAAATTAGTTTGTAAAAAATTGTGTATTATAAGTAATGACACTCTCTAGGTTGTCGCATCCGTCGCGTGTCGGAATTCACCCGCAGCCGCAGTTATGTGGTGGGCTGGATCCCGTGAGTCGCGCCCGCCACGCACCCGCCACGCATCCGGCCCGCGCCCGTCACGTACCCGCAAATCACGCTCGCGCCTCGCTGGCACCCCTGTCTCGCTGTCTTTGTTGTTGTGTGATTTTTGTGCTATATCGTAAAGCTAATCCACTCTCGTATTCAGAAGTTAGTTTTAAGGCTATTATATACTAATGCGGAGCACATTTCTATAATCAACCGGTTGAAATAAAATTCTGCAATATTACCTCTGGGTTAGTCTCGCTCTGTCATATTATGAAAGAAAGAGATAATTAAACTACCACTAATTTATGTCGAAGATACCTGCCAAAGTTTGCCATCGACTTTATTGTACAAAATATTTTCTTTTCAGATGTCTCTGGAGTCTAGTTAGTATACAAATTGTACAATGCATTGATACCAACGTATGAAATTGGTGAACGTGTTGATTGGATTTAGCGCCATCTAGTATCAAACTATGGTTACTTTAATAAACACAACCTACGCTGTTGCATTTTCTATTATTGGTAGATT
This sequence comes from Lampropteryx suffumata, assembly GCA_948098915.1. Lineage (NCBI taxonomy): Eukaryota > Metazoa > Arthropoda > Insecta > Lepidoptera > Geometridae > Lampropteryx > Lampropteryx suffumata. The sequence goes on from OX402553.1 coordinate 16,188,412, forward strand.
TTAAAGTTTAAATTATTGAAATTTATACGTACGTTTTAGTCACACATTACACAACGACAAAGACCTTTATAGACAGGAAAATGTACGCTTGAAGAGTGTTGTGCGAATAGCAAGAGTTGTCATTGTATTAAAAACATCATCAAGGGTACTTCACACCAAAGCTGAAAAGAGAACTTTGGTCAAAATTTCATGACAATCTTTATTTTTGACACTTTTATTTTAGTTGATTTTATACCATCTCTTGTGTCCGCTTTGGTAGATTCGCCTTAATAATACGTAAAACATGAACTTGTAACAACTAGATAGATGGCAGGACCATCGCTAGGGAATAAATCCAGTACAATGACAACTCTTGAACATGAATGGTGTGTGCTGTGCGTTTTATTATTAATTCTTACTTTAGTGTGCTAATAATGTATTAATTCTAATAAGATAATAAATTGTAATATATTTTATAAATGTCGACATTCCGTTAATGCGAAACATGCTTCTCTTTCTATCTTTGTTTCACCAAAATTTGACGTAATAACATTTTTCTAATTATGATTTGACTGAAAATAATAGGAAAATTATGACTAAAAGTCCGTGCGTCTTGTATCTTATGTTTATTGAATATATGAAATCAAATAACCATTCTTGACACCCTTAAAGGGATTTGAGGTATCTATCAAAACTGGTGATGAGTATTTTTTTAATTAGATAAATTTAAACCTATCTAGATCTAGGAGAAGGCATGTTCTGCGTCAATGGAGAGTAATTTTTAACTTTAATTTTTCAATAAAGCACTAGGTTCGTTCATGACTTTTCTTCCGCTGTTAACTTTAAACGTAATACGCAATATTAAAACTGAATTTAACAGCGCATTTTTGTACTGTTTATTATTGTTGCCTATCTTTACATTAACTTAAATTGTCGCTGTTCTTTTCTTATACATTGAAAGGGACTTCAACAGTTTAGTTAGTTTTAGAAAATGTAACAATTTTCGTGGTTTTATTCCAGGCAGTCAAAAAGGCACTGGAAATTTAGTGCGGTCTTGATAATTATGATGACATCGAGAATTGTATTCTATAGTGAGTTAGTATAAAGCTTACTATGTAGTGAACTGGCTTTCGAAAAACCTTTTGCTTTTTTGAAACAAAAATGCTTATGTTAAAATGTAACTTTATGTATATTTGATAGAATCAACTGGAGGAACTATTTTTAAGTGTCCGTGATAAAACGTAATGTTTTTTCCATTAAAACCGCTTCGACTTTCGTATTTTAGTTTCAATAAGAGATTATTTGTATATGAATTTAGATTTTTAATTTGTAATATTTTATTGTGACATTTATGATTTTTTTTTATTTAAAAAGTAATTTTATCGATAGATTTATTTGTTGGTTGATTTATGGTTCGGAAGCATTTTTCCAACAAAAACATATTCGAGTCGCAGTGCTGTAGTTTGTGACAACTGTAAAAAATTAATAAAGTGCATAAACATTTGGCTCTGCTTTTCATTTCAACGACCTTCGTATTTACGTCATAAAGCCTATTCCATTTCTGTTCCTGATTGAGTGGTACCTATCTATATACCTAGTAGTGGTATGGGGGCCTACTCTTGAAATCGATAAACGATATACCTATTTTCCTTTTGACGCTCGACGTCGTATCGTAATCCTCCACAACAGACGATTACATACTTTGAATTTAAAAACGAAACAACTGTCAGTTCGACTAAGTTCGACATACATTTCAACGACATCGTTTCGCAGAGTAGACGCCCTGGCTCGATAGTTAGGTCCACAGAACACTATACCTACTCTTATCGGAGTCACGTAGGTACCTATCGAGGATCACTAGTCATTGTTAACGTTACCAGGCCACGTGCAGGTACGAAGCTACAACTACATCGGAGGGCCCATCTTGGTTGGTGGGCAAATTCATAGAGAAGTGTCGCGATAGAGAGGCATTATGTAGGTATGTATATATTTATATAAGGGCAATGGAGCGAATCATCCTCGGCATAAAACTAACCGACCGAATCAAAAACTATTCGCTCCAAAACAAAGGTCCTCGACGTGGCTGAAAAAGCTGCGAAACTGAAGTAGTACTGGACAGGGCACGTCTGCCGCATGCCGGACGAACTGTGGGCCAAAACTACCACCGAGTGGAGTGGAGACGCGGTAGACCACGCAAGCGATGGCGTGACGACCTGGACACCTTTAGCGACTGTCGGTGGCAGACAATGGCGTTGGACCAAAATCAATGGAAAACTCGAGGGGAGGCCTTTGCCCAACAGTAGGACAGTACGGGCTTATAACAACAACATATATATTGCACTTTACTGCGTCGGGGGAGGAGTCGCTATTTATAGAAATGTGTTCGTGGAGTTCTATACTTGTACTAATAATTGAAGCCGTGTACGTGGACTGGCTCGTACTTGTCCAATTTTAGTTATTTGTCTAATCTCGGCTGTAAAATAGAGTAGGTACATAGGCTTTCATAATTAACTTTAGAAATTTAATTAACTTTTAGGTAGGTAGTTTAGTTTATAAATTTTACGTCTATCATATCAAGGACAGGAAAACGAAGCGTAGGACGACCTCCTACCCGATGGACTGACGACATTGTAAAAATCGCAGGAAGTCGGTGGATGGAGAGGGCTCAAATTAGTTTTCCTAGAGATCAATTGGGGAGGCCTATGTTCAGCAGTGGACTTCTTAAAGGCTGATATGATGATAGCATTATGTTCTTAGAACTTTAACCATGCTTCTATGTATAAGTAGAGTACCTACCTACCAACTCGAGACACTGCATTTAGTGCGCAATTCTAGGTTCAAAGCTATAATATTACGCAACCACTCACATTTACCAATGGAAAGTGCGTTGAACACAGCCGGCAACAGCAGTTTCATAATTATTACGGGCGCCAACGCTTATTACCAAAATCCTATTGTTTTTTTATGCATGAGGGCAAGATGATCCCCGGGATCATCTTCCCATACCCAAGGGGTCGTCTTGGATGTCAAATATGATCCTTTGGTATTTTAGAAAAATACAAATATTATGATAAAACAATAACTAATTAAATATGTGAACTATTCCAATAGTTACAAAGATAAATTTCTCACCAATTAACGGTTTTACATCTGAAATAACTTGGGTACCTTTCAAATGAGAATGTTCTACTTTGCCAATCAGTGCGCTACGTACGGCATAGAAATCGGTATCGATGAACTTACCAATACATTACATAATAACGTAAATATTTTACACGGCCTGCAGCTGCATCGTGTACGTTTTACAGCTATAAAGACCATACATAAAACACAAAAACGCAAATACCGATGCCGTAGTCAGCACGTTAAGCTAACGAATGCTGGTGGTACTTCTGACTTATCGGACGAGGTCTCTCTAGAGAGAGGTGTGCCTCAAGGATCCATTCTAGAGCCTATACTATTTGTTATATACACTGCGGATATCTTTCACTGCGTTTAGCATTGTAATTATCACATGTATGCAGATGATGTCCAACTCTGGGTCTGGGTGTTTCTATGTATGTATGTATTTAAAAAAAAAGTATGTAAGTAGTATATGAGTCATCTGGTACCCATAACACAAGCTCTGCTTACTTTGGGGCCAGATGATGCTGTGTGAAATGTCCGGCATTATTATTATTATTATTATTAACTCTACATTTCTTTTAGACCTGAAAATGTATCTTCGGCAATTCCCAAACTTAATGAGGACCTTACTAGAATAGCTAACTGGTCGAGCGATAACATTTTAGTCATAAATCGGGTAAAATCGAAATACATGGCCTTTGGCACTAAAACAGGCTGGGTAATCTGAACTTGACTTTCGATATCTTGTTGATGGGGGAACCTATTGAGCGTGTCTATGGGGCACGTAACTTGGGGCTTAATATGGACGCAAATCTAAGATTTGAGAAGCACGTTATTGCCTCGGTAAAAACGTGTTTATATAAACTTAAGGTTCTATACAGTATTAGACCCTTTATAAGTGAGAAACTACGTACCCAGCTTGTGGAATCCCTTATACTCTCTAAGCTAAATTATATGGATACTGTTACTGATCCATGTTCGCTAAGTAGGATTCAGCGCCTAATTCAGATGGCTCAAAATACCTGCGCCCGTTTTTGCTTCAAAATACCGCCCAGAGCTCATGTTACCCTATTCCTAAATCATCACTCAATTTTAAAGATGAAAGCGAGACAGAAATTTGGCATGTCTAAAATAATAAAATAATAAGTAATAAAATACCTAAAACCAACTTATCTTTTCGAAAATCTGACGTGGGTCTCTGAATCTAGGTCATTGCGCAAATGCTTAAAACATCTGGCCACGTAATACGGTACGCTGCCACTAAATGCTGGAACAATATCCCATCGCCGATAAGAGATCTCCATGGTATTGCAAGCTTTCGTTTGAAACTGAATCATTATTTCACCGAACGCCAAAAACAGTTCGCGCTCATTAGAATATAATATATATAATCATATAAATTAATGATTTATATGATTATATAATCATATAAATTAATGATTTATATGATTATATAAATTAATGATTTATATGATTACATAGGTATATGATTTAAATTTTTTTGATCCTATGAAACCTATCTGACTATCTTGTTCAAAACCGTGACGCACCCTTCTGGTTTCCACGGAAGATCAGCGTTGTTTTCAGTAGTAAGTAGGTACTACTGAACGCAACACCATGCGTTCGTGAGTCGTCGGGCACCTTTTTGTTACGTCATCCCATGGAGAGATACAACATACTTAGAACGTTATTCTTAATATTGTTTCTCTAAGCTGCTTTTATTTTTTTGTTTGTATATTTCTAGTTTTTAATATGTCTATGTCACTCGGTTCCTTGTGTACCGTTGCAATTTTTGCTCTTGCATAATATAAAAATTAAACTTGCTTAAAAAATCAATCATTGGCCTCAATTCTATTGGCACCAACCTAACTAATTTTAGCTAAAATTAGGTTCAGAACTGTCGAATGAAACTTTGGTATTCTGCTGTTACCAACTTATCCTAATTTAATTAAGCGTTCATAATTTAGTTAGATGGTACTGTTATACCTATACTCTGTATACATAAATGATGACATCTTGCCGATGTCAGCACTCTCCTCTACTCCAAATGACCATCTATCCCTTCTCTCATCAGTCTCGGTTATTCATTCAAACGAAAAGGTTGTTCGCGGGTTCAATCCTAATTTGTATTTTAATAAATACTTCTTCGTTTTAAAATCGTTTTTTTTTAAAAACCGAATCCGTGAACGGCTTCTAACATTTGGTGGCAGCGATGGGAACGGAAATCCCCAGTCCTTGTAAACGTTTAAATATCCAAAAAACAAGAAAATTAAAAAACCGAACTCAAATAACATCCAAATAGTGAAGTGACTTAACTATGAACATCCATCCTTAATCAAGATATAAGGCATTATCCTGGATCAACATATATTCAATGATCTATTAATATCCAATTGCATCGTAAAGGTCAAGGAAAACAATCGAGTAAATCTAACAATTGCCAACATCTCCGGACGTCCTATCAACATCAACTCGAATCTAAACTTAAAATTAGAACCTTTAAGTATATACACGGCTCGGCGCGGCATTAATCTCTACGATACTGCATCCGACCGCACCGCCGCGGTTATCGACTCTCTGAAGATCGATCACCTTAGTCACGAGGAATCTGGCTCTCTCCTAGAACTTTGCTCTACTCTGATATTTTCTATCTACCAAACGACCAACTGTCTTATACTTCCGTCCTTAAACATGAAATCAAGACGAACAGTGACATCCCTATCCATACGAAATCCTATCGTTTCCCGGAGTGTCACAAACGTGAAGTCGAAACTCAAATTGGTAAAATGCTTAATGATAATATCATCGAACCATCCTCTTCTCCCTGGAGCTCTCCGATCTGGATTGTTCCAAAGAAGTCAGACTCGCAAGGTCAAAGAAAATGGCGAGTCGTAATCGACTTTAGAAAATTAAACGATATTACTATTGGGGAAATATATCCTATCCCACAGATATCCGAAATCCTAGACCAATTGGGCAAAAGCAAGTACTTTACAACTCTAGATCTTGCATCTGGTTTCCACCAGATCCTTATTTCACCCGACGACGCACCCAAGACAGCATTTGCCGTTCCTCAGGGACATTTCCAATTTACAAGGATGCCTTTCGGCTTAAAGAACGCCCCTTCCACCTTCCAAAGGCTTATGAACACCTGTCTTACAAGTCTCCAAGGAACCAGGTGTTTTGTCTATCTCGACGACATAGTAATCTATTCGTTTGACCTCACTTCGCACATGTCCAACTTAAGGGCCGTCTTCGAGAGACTTCGTAACTTCCATCTCAAACTACAACTTGAGAAGTGTGAGTTTCTTCGAAAAGAAGTTGCCTATTTAGGCCACATAATCAGTGAAGAAGGTGTCAGAACAAACCCTGACAAGACAAAAGCCGTAACTGAATATCCCGTCCCTAAATCTCCAAAAGACATAGTCATTTCTAGGTTTAATATACTATTACAGACGTTTCATCCCTGATTTTGCAAAATTAGCAAAACCTCTTACGACTCTTTTGAAGAAGGATGTCCCTTTCATATGGCAGAACGAACAGCAACTCGCTTTTGAAACTTTGAAAGGAAAACTCGTATCCGCTCCAGTTCTCGCCTATCCAGATTTTTCACAACCATTTAATATGACGTGTGACGCGTCAACCTATGCTATTTCCGCGATATTATCGCAAGGACCAGTAGGCCAAGATCGTCCAATTGCTTACGCGTCCCGCACGCTAAATAAGGCTGAGTGCAACTATAGCGTAACCGAAAAAGAATGCCTCTCTATTGTCTTCGGAACTAAAATGTTCAGACTTTACCTCTATGGTCACAAAATTGTGATACTATCAGATCACAGACCATTGCAATGGCTATTCAATTGCAAAGATCCAGGTTCGAGACTTATTAGGTGGCCCCTAAAACTCGAAGAATTCGAGTATAACATCCAACATAAAAAGGGAAAAATCATTACTAACGCTGATGCTCTATGCTCCAGTTCCCAGTTAATCCTGTCCAACCTAGGGAACCCGTACCTTCCAATCCCAATAACGAAGCAGAACCTCATCGAGAATTAGATATTGATTTAATGGATCTCTTAAGATCCCCACCTTCGTTTAATCCCGAGACTATCGTCCGAAACCCTGAGTTCGTCGACCCTTACGAAGATATCCTTCCCTTACCAAATATCGACTTCTCTGATAACATCCCTGATCCTCTTAGGCAACAAATTGAGAATGAGGTAAATTTCCCTGGCCCTACCCAGGAACTACCTTCCTTACCTGATCCGGGTCAAGAACCGCCATCCTTACCTACTCCTACTCAACCCCAGTTTGATCCAATACCATCAACAAGTGCAAATCCAGACATACCTGTCGACGATTATCCCACCTTTCTGAAAACAATGTCGGAAAAAACATTTAACACCGAAATTATAGAACATAATGAGAGTCTTATGAAATGTACCGCAAAGATTCTACTAGTTCCTACATCTATTGATTTAGATGAATCTAACCCTTACATCCAGGAAATCCTGAGCGATCCTGAAATTTACGCAAAAATACGCGACACTGAAAAAGAACTTTTCCTATTTAAAAAACTCATAACAGGTAATAAAATATATTACTTACTATACTTTAGAGTCGATCATTTCGACAAAACAAAGTAGGTATCCCGAAATCTTCGAAACCCTAAAAATGATAAGAAATGAATTAGTGTCCATCGGGGACATAACTGAAATCGGTATACCCGACCTGAAGAACCCTTTCGAGAAACATTCCTTCATAAAGATATATAACATAATAACTTATCTCTTCCACGACACCCGAATTAAAATTAATATTTATCATAATAATATAATATTCCCAGTTCCATCTGAAATCAGAAAGATATTACATGATAATCATGATATCCCTATAGCGGGCCACCTAGGATCTGCCCGCATTATTAATAGACTCAAACAAACGTATTATTGGAAGGGAATGCACATTGATATAGAATCGTATGTTAAGCAATGTAAAGCCTGTCAAGAAAATAAAGCGCTTAGGAAAATCAATCGAGCACCCATGCAGATCACCAGCACTTCTTCTGAACCAGGTCTCTATCGATGTCGTTGGTCCACTACCAGTAGCGGATCCCGCAAAATTAAAATTCATTTTAACTTTCCAAGATGACCTTACTAAATTCTCGTCAGCATACCCAATTCGTAGTACAACTGCGGATGAAACTTCTCCATTGTATATCAATATTTGGAATCCCTAAAATAAACCTCACTGATCAAGGCACCAACTTTACATCAGATCTGTTCAAAAAGACATGCTCTTTCCTGAAAATTAAAAACCTCTGGTCTTCTCCTTACCATCCACAAACTCAAGGAGCCCTGGAGAGAAGCCACTCCACCCTGAAAGAGTACCTACCTCAAATCTTACATAAATGCGGAACAGACTAACTGGCCGCGTTATGTATATACCCAGCCATGCTAGCGTATAATAATACAACAACGCACTATGCGCCTTACGAATAAATGTTTGGTAATAAACCATTCATACCAAATTCCATCTATGATGATTCTTTAGGAACCTCGTACCCTGACTACGTTCAGATGCTTCAAAACCGACTGAAGTATTCACGAGAGAAAGCTATGGCTCAGTTCAGTTCTATAGAACTCATTAGAAAATCCAAAGAATCATCAAAAACGTATGTAAGTAGTAAAGATAAAGGATAACAACACACTAACCTTGTTCATTAACCGACGACATGTAACTCACCACTATGACCAGGTAAAACCTGCCGAAGTCAGGAACCTGTAACAGAAATATAGTTAGTAGATATAGATCTAGGTTTACTTTTACTTTTACACATATTATTAAATATTAGTTATAGGTACTTACGTTTTATTTTTATTCTTTTTTTTGGTAATTTATCTAGATGAAAACGACGCCCTAAAATATAACGACGCAATAGAGTCCTTACAAAATAACGAAAAACGTCTAACCGCATTAATGCAGGAAAACATTTTAGTAACCACTTCAATTATACCTTTTTATAACAAAACATTGAGCATAGTTAGGGATAACGAAATCAATCTAAATGAAGCTATTGACCATCTCTCGTTTAACTTAAAGAATATCTCTGAACAAACAAATGGATTGCATATACTTTTCAAAGTAAATCAAATCTTTAACAACTTAGAAACATCAATCCTTACCTTATCTTTTCAACTAGAAGATATAACTAACGCGATACTGTTCAGTAGTCTAAACATCCTGCATCCAGCGATTATGACAACATCGCAACTATATCGAGAACTGGCCAATAACTACAGACACTTATCCAGGGATCTACAATTGCCTACTGTTTTAGATTTGAATAATATTCATTATATTTTAAGTATCTCTAAATTAGTTTGTTATTATGTAGATTATAAGATAGTGTTTGTTTTACAAGTTCCATTAGTTAGTGTTGAGGAATATACTTTGTTTCATACTATCGCTCTTCCTACACCCTGCAGTTCTTTAGAACCAAATAAATTTAGTTTATTTATACCTAACAATAAGTACATCGCAATGACCAAAGACAAATCAAAATATTGTAATTTCGACGACTTGAGTGACTGCAAAAGTCCAGGACCACTTATCTGTGACGTCACGAATGTTTATACAACAGACGCGTTACCTACCTATGAGAGTGAACTCCTGTCTAAAGTGATCAGAAACATACCTACACAGTGCGACACTAAATTTTTTTATTAGTAATTAAACACTAATTAGACATGGAAACCTTTAACTCATAATAAATGGATTTACGTTCAGTCGGAACCTAATAAAATTTCTATACATTGTACTAAGTCTAAATTATATGAAACTAGTGTTTTAGCTACAGGAATTATAACCATACCTGATGATTGTGTTGGACGTTGTAGAAGTACTACACTCATACCCAAATATACTCTTAATATTACGTCACCTGTCAACCATGTACCATACTTACCATACATGTACCATGTACTTCAATCTAATTAATGACTCGTGCTGCAACATTGTAAAATTTAATGACCTTATCGAAGATAATATGTGTAGGAGACACATATTATCTTCGATAAGGTCATTAAATTTTACTTACAAAATATTAATTTGGATGAACTTAAAACTAATAAAATTGCACCAAACGCATTACTAAATAATGTAAAAGAAATTAATAACAGCCCACACATTGTAAAATATGGAACACATTACTCTACTCTAATTATCGTCATATTACCTATGTGTAATCTTATTGTATGTAGGGATCGCAGCGCAGCTTAGCTCAGCAAAATATAAGCAATGCATTACGTCCCGCTCGCTCGGCGCTCGATACCTCAGTCAACTCCCGACAAGCATACGAATAGTACATGTACCTACATGAATACTGAATAGACGCTGAGTGATTAACAACTACGTATTTCATTTATAAACATAACATTTCCAAAGTTAGATAACCTTCTGAATAGACTTTTACATTGCATTACTTCCTCTATACAAAAGTGACATATATATCAGTACATTAGCGGCAAACGTTCCTTACATTGTATTTGTTTTTTGTAATGTTCAATCGCTTTTGTAAACCCACTGACAACCGAATCCTTAAATTGAACTTTAAATCCAATTCACCCCTTCAATCAACCCCTAGAAATACTGACTGTACGGATACACACGATCCTGATTTTTAATTGAGCCCTATTGCTGCAATTAGAACCCAGATTTAATTTTGGAACCTAGGTAACCAACTACCCCTAAGTATCCTTTTAACGGGGAGGTGTTATATAGGTATAACACCTCCCCGTTAAGAGGATACATAAATGATGACATCTTGCCGATGTCAGCACTCTCCTCTACTCCAAATGACCATCTTTCCCTTCTCTCATCATTATTCATTCAAACAAAAAGGTTGTTCGCGGGTTCAATCCTAATTTGCATTTTAATAAATACTTCTTCGTTTTAAAAAACCGAATCCGTGAACGGCTTCTAACAGTACCAACCGAATAGGTTTTACAAATGCTATGACTAACTAAAATATATTTTAGACAATTCCTAAATTTAGAAATGAACCAACCGAATTGCCACCATTGCCTACATTGCAATAGTTAACCAATTTATAATTCCAATGACCCGAGACAAATACTTACATATCATACAAACATTTGTCCCGCAGCGGGAATTGAACCCGCAACCGGACCTTAGTCCACTGTGCCACAGAGGTCGTCATTAATATAATATTTCTTTAGTTATTGTGTTCATTCCTGATTGGACAAACATTAGTACCTACAGCAATCCAAAAAATCCAAACCAATGTTCCAATCAATAATATTCGTATAATAATTATTCATATTAAGATATCCAGGGTTTACAAAAACACGAATTTCATCTAAGTAATTCTCTATTTATTGTCATATCATATTGGAAGACATACAGTAGATATGGTATTAGTTCTAATTACTTTACAGCAACACGAAATAAAAACAAAATTACTATGTGAGAAAATTATATTCACAACTGTACAAAAAGTTACTGTACTGTTACTGTACATCTGTACGTTAAAACCAAATAAGCAATGCTATAGTTGTTGTCCTAATAAATAAATAGAAAAATATTGCTGTATAGCTCACCATCTAGCACCAAACCAGATAGCTGATAGAATGGTTCAGGCATTCTGTATCCATTTCTAAAGAGGCATTTCACAAAATGCCGTAGGTACTGAGTTACAAAATTATTTTATGCAAAAAAATGTTTTCCTACAATAAGTTCCACAAATTTCTAACAGATGGCACTGTATTTTAACTTCAACATCTGAGCCACAACAACGCGTGGCCAGGTCAGCTAGGGTAAGTAGAGCGGCCGACGCATGGCATTAAGTATTTATGTAGCATATAAAGCAGTTGTAATTACACTTATATACATATTTTAAATTTATTACTAAAAAAATGCATTTCTTAAGAACTAGCATTTATTATGGTAAACATTTTACTTAATAATATCAGTGTAGTAAGAAGATATTTACAGTTAATTCTGTACATTATAGTAGTTTTATGGATTTTAATGTTTTTTTTTAGAAATGCCATATTTCTAAATTCCAAGCCCGCTTTATACTCAACCACTGTTGAAGAGATATTGTAATATAAGTATTTTTAAATAATGAGCTTGAAAATGTATCAACGCGCATTTTATTAAAGACTTTTTAATTTATAAATATTGATATAAATAGATAAGAAAAAAATGCGAAAAGCAAGACCGCTTTGAACTATATATAACTATTCTCCACTATAAGTAAGTCATATATAAGTCAAAACTGTCGAAGATTTTCAGTATCTAAGAACGCCAAAAATGGGCTTTTAATTAATACCACCATCATATTGTAATATGACTCTTAATACTTAAGACGTAAGATACCTTACACTTAGTCACAAAACAAACAATTACATGCTCATCACACAAAAACTTGTCCAATGTTAATAAACTGTTACAATTGTAACAGTTTATAACTAGTTATTAACTTTACGAAGCACGAATTATTTTGCTAGCATTTCGTAACTTACATCAATGACTTAGAGATCACCGGACGAGTTTTCGTGAAATGCACTAATTAAGTACATTTAGACCTAAAATATACAAAGCTCCAATAACAGGAAAGCACAAGTAGGCACAAGTTTGCCCGCTTGTATTCATAAATAAATAGGTATATTTACTAGTTTAGCTCTCTACACATTTAGCTGTATAAAAACACAATCATTGACAATCATAACTTAACCTACTTAATTAATATATTTATATAGTTATTGGTTGTTTATTCCTGATGGGACAAACATTGGTACCCCAATCCAAATACCCAAACCAATGGTCCAATGCTCACCGCCATTTGGTCGAGGCTAGTATTGTTTATTATTTATAAATAAGATTTCGAGGGATAAAGGTTTACAAAAACAGGAATTTCATCTAATTCTCTATTTATTGTCCTATCATATTGGAAGACATACAGTAGATATGGTATTAGTTTTATACATAGCAATAAAAACGAAATGGCTACGTGAGAAAATTATATTCACAACTGTATAAAAAGTTACACCTATACGTTAAAATCAAATAAACAATGCCAAAGTTTTTGTCATAATATATAAATAGAACTAGCCCCAAACCAAATAGCTGATAGAATGGTTTAGCATTTCACAAAATGCCGTTACCTCAATTTTTTTATTGCAAATAAATGTTTTCTTATAATAAGTTCCACAAGTTTCTAACAGATGGCAGTGTAAGTTAACTTCAACATCTGAGCCACAGCAACGCGTGGCCGGGTTAGCTAGGGTATATGTAGAGCGGCTGACGCATCGCATTAAGTATTTATGTAGCATATAAAGCAGTTGTAATTACTTAGCTTTCAAATTTATTAATAAAAATAATATTGATTTTCACATCAGAATTAAACATTTATTCTGGTATAAATTTTACTTAATATCAATGTGGTAGACAATTTACAGTTAATTCTGTACAATTTAGTAGTTTTATGGATTTGAATGTTTTTTTTTGTAGAAATGCCATATTTCTAAATTCCGAGGTCGCTTTTAAAGAGATATTAACATATATTTTAAAATAAGCTTGGAAATGGATCATCGCACATTATACTAAAGACTTGCTTCGCAATTTTGGCTTTATATAAATAGATAAGAAATAAATGCGAAAAGCGAGACCGCTATTATCTAGTTATATATATCTATTCTCCACTATACAGTCAAAACTGTCAAAGAGTTTCAGTATCTCTAAATAAGAATGCCAAAGATGGGTATTTAATTAATACCACGATCGTATTGTAATGACTCTTAATACTTAAAACGTAAGACGTAAGATACTTTATAACACTTACACAGGACAAACAATTACATGCTCATCACACAAAAACTTGTCCAATGTTAATAAACTGTTACAATTGTAACAGTTTATAACTAGTTATTAACTTTACGAAGCACGAATCATTTTGATAGCATTTCGTAACTTACATCAACGACTTAGAGATCACCGGACGAGTTTTCGTGAAATGCACTAATTAAGTACATTTAGACCTAATATATCCAAAGCTCCAATAACAGGAATGCACAAGTAGGCACAAGTATGCCCGCTTGTAGTTATAAATAAATAGGTATAATAACTAGTTTAGCTCGCTATTATATCATTACACAATTAGCTAACATGGACTTAAAGGTAATGATCACAACAGATTTAAACAATAAAGTGTGATTTTAACAAATATCCTATGTTAAAACATTACGCATAACTATCACCTACTTTATCAGCAACCAACAAATAAGTAAAACCGACAAAAATATATAAATCTATATATATAAAAATAAATCCCTATTTCCCTTGGTCACGGCTCCACGCGTGAACGGATAGACCGATTTCGCTAATAATAATTAATAATTAGTTTTTGTTTCATTGTCAGGAGAAGGTTCTTATGAAAGATAACATTATGAAAGGTGCGTGGAAAATAAGAAGATTTAGAAAACTTAACGACGATATTAACTATTGTAATGGAACCTTATGGCGCTTGACATAACTGTCAGTCGTTTGACAGTTGGCGCGATCGCTGAAAATATCGTTTATCGGAATTAATGTGATATATTTTTCTTTTTAATACGCAAGGACGAAGTCGCGAACGGGACAACTCGTAATAGATATTGGAGGACATTGCACACAACACCATCTAGTTCTAAGCTAAGCATAGCTTGTATTATGGTATATGGTGACCATATGGCTGATGTAATACATACTTAAGACATTTTTTAACACCCAGACACAGAACAAACACCTATGTTCATCACACAAATGTTTATCCTGAGAGGGAATCGAACCCTCAACATATAACGCAGAAGGAAGAGCTACTACCAACTGAGCTGACCGGCCAGTTAATATAAGAATACATACAGTTGATTTGGTCTTTCATTAGCAGAATAATTACATACCAATTATTTAAAAATACTTCAAAATAAATATCAATCCTATTTTGTTTAATAGTTCATTTTTCAATTGAGTTATATTTAACACCAAATTTTGATAAATATTACTCGTACGTAGCAGAGATCGAGATTGTCTTATAAATCGATGAACGCCGGCTGCACACACGAAAAAGAGTCACGTTCCGCCTAGCGTGCAAGCGATAGATAGGCACGATCGGCCTAAGCGTTCGGCTTGTGCCGCATCTATCTCTCTTCCACTCCATCGGCCGATGCGTCAGAGTAGAAGAGACAGCGGCAGCTAACAACCAACACGAGAACTGTTTTGTTTTCTTACGACGTTATCACGTAAAATACAACAACAGACAACTATTTTTTTATCAAGCAGCGCAACGTATTTTATATTCTACACCTAAATAATTATTTCCCAAAGCACTAAATAAGTTAAGTTACAATACTTTGAGACTAACCCTCATCTCATATCAATCACATAATTAGCGTTTCACTTAAGGATGTTTTGTCCTTTACATTTTAATGTCAATAAATAGAGATAGCAATAGTGAATATGAGATATACCAAAGTCTATACTTAAACTTTAAATGTGACTATAAGATGAGGTTAAATCTCTATTAAAGGTTAATTTTCTTAGGTTTTAGGTGCTCTAAGCAGCAAATTCAATAGTTTTGGTCGATTTTACTTTAAAAATCTTTAAACAAGCTGCTAGATTTGTTGCTAGTCTTAATGATAATATTTACTAAAGTATAAAAATAAAAAAATATTTTTTACAGAATGATTAAGTATTTCTCGCGATTAACTTATTAAAAAATAACTTAAACAAAATAAGTACATAACAATTTAAAAAAAATAAGCGTTAGTATAGTAATTTCTCGATGCTCACACGATTAAAATTTTAAATATATTCAAATATGATATTAGTAGATGCAACGTTATTTTCAATAAATCGCAAACCAATTTTTACATTTTTTTTAGAGAAGAGGGTAGTTTTCCCGTTTTTCTCGATGCTCACACTATAAAAACTTTTAATATATTCATATATTTAGTACCAAACATTATTTTTAATAAACAGCAAAACAATTTTTTTTTTTATAATAGGTTAGTTCCGTATTTGCGTCTTGTCACAGAATTTTGTTGTTGTAAACATAGTATACGTTTTATTTAGCAATGAGTGGTAATCCTAATAATTCTGCGTTGAATTATCTAAAGGAACGCAGACACGAGCAATTTTTGAACAACAATTGCTCGGCAATTAGTATGAATCCTCTTAATGGGTTTATGTTGTCCTACGTTATTGGCTGACAAATACTGGATACCAGAATACCTGGATAATACCAGGGTCGTGTCTCAACTACTCTGTTAAAATAGTGCCATCCTTTTTTGTAAGATGACAGAAATTGGGAGGCGTTTATATAAATAAGGCCGAGCTTCTCGTTTATTAAAAAGTTTACCTACTAAGTACTAAGTAAAACAGATCATTATTTAAAATAACTATTGCAATCTAAAAACCTAATCAATTATTATGGCGATACTTTGAAATACTCGAGGTATTTCATTTTTAAATTTTCGTGGGTTTGTACATTTTGAAAAACACTGCGAATTATTGTACTTCTATTCGTACTCAATATTATAAAATGTACACAAAACTTCACAAAAATATCTCACAGGGTTTTCTAGTTGAAGGTTTCGGCAGAATACCAGCGCCTAGCTACCTCCAAGTTTGCGAGGCATATTATGTCGAGACCTTATATTACTGTGGCAAACAGATACATGACATACTCTCTGTATTCTCCACTTTTATTTTTTCTGCAATATATTTTTGTGTTTTCACTGATTGTGTTTGAGTAATAAATAAATCAGCGTCTATGTCTATGTTTCTCAAAATGTACTCGAGGTATTTTCGTTATAAGTAAACTAATGACCAGTTAGAACATATCCGTTTTCCAGCGTATGGTCAATTGACCATACAATAGTCGACGCAACACGCTAGATGATATAGAGCTCGCCTTTTTCGTGAAGTCCAAATAATCAAATAATTAATTACTAGATTCTACTCTTCTTCTTCTTCTTCTTTGTTAATGGCCTGTGACATAATAATGTCAATTTTGCCAATGTCAAGTGTTTATAGTTTATAGTTAGTTTGTTTGTTATTAGACTCTTAGTCGATGGTCAATTGTCAATTCTAGACGTCACGCGGAATGGCGTCTAGAATTTTCTTGGGATTCCTCGTCGTTCAAATCACATTGCACCACAATACACATATAATTAAATTATCCATACCTGTCCTGTAGTCACAATTTATTAATTAAAAACCCGCCAAGATTACTGAATAAAACATGCAATAAAACGGGTAAAAAATATTAAATTAGCAGAGCTATGTTACTCCATGAAATGACAGACGAAGAATATTCGTCTACTCTTCTAGAGTCTACTCTTCGAATCTTCTTTTACTTCTTCGTTAATGATGTCATATGATGACACTTTTGCCAATGTCAAGTGTTTAGATAAGACGTAACAAAGTCGTATGTTGTCGTTCGTCGTTTGTTATTTTATAAAAATTGGTGCCTCTATAAAATAATTATACGGATTATTTTTGCTCGGATCACAAAGAAACACAAAACTTTCATTGCTCATTATTTCATTATTCACACCCGAGTCAATAATTCTAGCTTTATTTGAAAAAAATCACCAAAATTACAAATAAAACCTAAAATAACTCGGGAAAATAAATAACAAAAGAGCACAATGTCTACTCCGCAAAATGGTCAAAAATAATCCTTCTTCGAATCTTTGATATATCAAAACGTTAACGTCGTTGAAATGTACGTCGAATAATAATAATAAAAATAATAATTCCAAACATTTCACACAGCATCACCCGGCCCTAAAGTAAAGAGCTTGTGTTATGGGTACCACATGCATGACAGATATACTACCTAAATAGGTTTTTTTTTATACATAAAAACACCCAGACCCGAATTCAATGCAATTGTTATTGTCAAATTCAAACTATTGAATCGTCTATTTGATTACGACGACATCTATAGTCGGACTCATCGTTTGTCATTTCATGAAGTAACATCGCACTTCTAAATTAATAATTTAATCTCGTTGTATTGCATGTTTTATTCAGTAATCTTAGCGGATTTTAATTAATAAATTGTGACTACATAGGACAAGTATGGACAATTGAATTATAAGTGTATTATGGTGCAAAATGATTTGAACGACGAGGAATCCCGAGAAAGTTCTAGACAGATCGACTAAGACTTTATAATCAAACAATCACTTGACACTAGCAAAATTGTCGACAAGATAGATGCCATCATAGGAAGAGAAGAAGACATCTATTGTCAAAAGTTATGTTGATCTATCAATCGCTAGACCATCCATGTGTCGAAATGATGTACCTAAGTGTGAGGTATTGCACGATTATTGACTAGAAATATCATTTACCGATTTCAAGAATAGGCCCCCAGATTAGTATGAAAATTATTGATATTAGATTTGGCCTTGAACTAATATTATAATATTAATATTATAGGCTTTTTTTGTGCGAACCATGCGAACAAAATCGACGGCAGAAGCTAGTTTTATAAAATCTACTCTAGGTCTGCAATGGAATATTTGGCAACCCTAAAAATATTTGTACGGTATCCTTTCAAATCAAAGGACAAATGGTTTTGATTGGTTTACCAATTGTTCGGTATTTCCATGTATAGATTTACTATTTCCACATCTGCAAAAATCGCCTAGGACTTCGTAAGAAAGATGAGCTCTATGATGCTTTGATGATAGAACGAAGCTGAGGTTATGGAATGGTGTTGCGTAGTACCCGGTGTCATCGATTAGCTTGCTTGTCTTGCTTACACGGTGTCGGCGCTTAGCTCGCTGGTTTTGCTCTCCCGTCTCCAGTTCAGGAGCTCATCTAGAAGCGCTTCTAAGTGAGGATTACCTCCCAATCTGGCGACCTGAAGGGATCAAAGGTAAGACATTATTCAATCAACTACTACAAAAAACAAACAACTACAAAAAACGCCAGCGTAATCGCCATCCACTCAAATGAACTATACAACGCAAGTTGACTAAAATCTCCAACTAAATCTTTGAAGTGCCGATATATAGGTAAAAGAAAGACATCTGACCAAAGACCTCAAAGACACCTTGCATTGTCTTTACTATACTATAGGAACGTTAGCTCCTAGTTACTAAACACACTACGCACCTCTCTAACTCTCAATAACGAAAAATGGTCGGTCCCTTCAGTTCGTTATAAAGAGTTTACAATATCAACAGAAATAAATAAATAATGCCGGACATTGCCGGACTACATGACTGATATACTACTAATATACTTTTTTTTTAAATACATGTTATACCTAGAAACATCCAAACCCGAGATATGTAAATACATGCAGATCATACAAACAATTTGTCTTGCTGTGGAAATCGAACCCGCAACCTTCTGCGTCTCAGCCTGACTTTAGACCACTGCGCCATCTGTGGCAACTAAACACACTACACACCTTTCGTATTATCTTACCACTCTACATAACGAAAACTCTGTATAACGAAAAATAGTTGGTCCCTTCAGTTAGTTATAAAGAGTATTTCAAATATTTATATAGTTTATCAATACCTCTCTCCGAGCCTCCTCGTCGAGTGAGATGAGAATAGCGCGCGTGTACTTGAAGCTGCCGAGACGTTCCAACAGGGAGATGCAATACCGCTTCACTTCAACATCGCGAGTGCGTTGCCGTAAAATATCTGTATTATGCTCAGGTTATTAATGTAGAAAAAACAAACATTTCAAACAAATAAATAATTAAATTCAGTTTAATTACACCTTATTTTAACAATACCTCAAAACTCCGTCATTTATGAACCGATTTGGAAAATTATGTTTGCTTGCGAGGGTATACTTAAATAAATAATAGTTTAAAAAACTAAAAAATACGCTTTATATAGAAAACCAACTAAAATATAGAAAATAAATTTTAATAAATGTAATTAAGAAAAAAATGTTTTATTTAAAAAAAAGCGTGGGCTCAAATTTTATTCCATGAAGTTCGTTTTATTTTTAGTTTTTAAAATGTAACTATATAATCACATAGCTATATTACATTAAGTAGCTAGCATGGCTATATTTATATATTATGATAATATCATAAGCCTTAATAATCTGTTCGTTTTCTGTGAAAATAAATAATAAATGCTATAGTAAAAGGATACGCAGCACTTGGTTGTCTCCTTCCTGGTTACGTATCGCGTGAAGGACAGGAAAACTGAATTTCCCTTCTGTGAGATCCTCGCAGAAACTCTTGTTCTCTGTATACTGTGGGTCATAAATAAAACTTACTTGTAGGAACACACAAGGCAACCACACAAGACAAGACTGCCGGCTTTCGTGCGGCGCGCTCCATTTACGTCAGCGCTATCTCGCTCTTACATACTATCTCTTTCTTATTTATTTAAGCACACACACATCATACAAGACTGCCGGCTTTCGTGCGGCGCGCTCCATTTACGTCAGCGCTATCTAGCTCTTGCATACTATCTCTTTCTTATTTATTTAAGCACACACACATCATACAAGACTGCCGGCTTTCGTGCGGCGCGCTCCATTTACGTCAGCGCTATCTAGCTCTTGCATACTATCTCTTTCTTATTTATTTAAGCACACACACATCATACAAGACTGCTGGCTTTCGTGCGGCGCGCTCCATTTACGTCAGCGCTTTCTCGCTCTTGCATACTATCTCTTTCTTATTTATTAAAGCACACACACATCATACAAGACTGCCGGCTTTCGTGCGACGCGCTCTTTTTACGTCAGCGCTATCTCGCTCTTGCATACTATCTCTTTCTTATTTATTTAAGCACACCCACATCATACTAGACTGCCGGCTTTCGTGCGGCGCGCTCCATTTACGTCAGCGCTATCTAGCTCTTGCATACTATCTCTTTCTTATTTATTTAAGCACACACACATCATACAAGACTGCCGGCTTTCGTGCGACGCGCTCTTTTTACGTCAGCGCTATCTCGCTCTTGCATACTATCTCTTTCTTATTTATTTAAGCACACACACATCATACAAGACTGCCGGCTTTCGTCCGGCGCGCTCCATTTACGTCAGCGCTATCTCGCTCTTGCATACTTTCTTTTACTTATTTATTTAAGCACACACACATTATACAACATTTTTAGTGACAACATGATACACATCTGTCTGATATGCATGACAATTATGGTGTGTAATTCACTTAATAGGCTCTCTGATATACAGATACTAAACCTAAGGATTAAAAATAATAATAAATATCAAAACTAAATACTTAATCATAAAATAAGCAGCAGACAGACGTTAGTTTTACATAAGTTACTGTCAAAGTAGTGTTAAAAATAAGGTAATTTCAATAAGGTATACCTCTTGCAAATTCAAATTGCAGTAGTCATCCCGGATTTGGAAGTAGAGGCCAAGAATCGCTGATAGTTTGCTGAAGTCAGATTTGTTATCGCTGAACAGTTGCATCAGTCGAATGGCCAACATGAACAGACCTCCAGTCTCTATAACAAAAGAGTTAAGTCAAAGGCAAAGTTAGAATAGCACATTGTACACCTAGGCGAGAAAGTGCCCAATTCCTATAGTGTGTCATTTGAGGCCCTCGGCTGCGCCTCGGGCCTTAAGTCAAAGTTAAAAGATACTTTATTCAATACAATCACAAGGATCACTTTGAAACGTCTTACATACTAAGTGAATTTAGGTGCCAATTCATCCTAACCCAAGCCCGAGAAGAATTGGCAAGAAACTCGTCTTGGTTCTGCGCTTTTTTATATGATCCATCTTATAACTATCTTAACTACGAAATACTAATACAAGAGAGTTTATACATTTCAGGTGTGTCGGTTAACTGTCTGAGGGCAGAGCGACATGAGGCCATGCATTCTTATCAATAATATAGTCATTTATATTATAATAAGCTTTTTTTAAAACTACCTTTTATGTATGCTTTGAATTTCTAAATAGGTAGTTTAGTAACATTTTCAGCAAACTTATTATAGAAGCGCACCGTGTTCCCCATAAAGGACTTATTTACTTTTTCTAGTCGAAACCTAGGGATGCATAATTTATGTCTATTCCTAGTGTTGATTCTATGAAGGTCACTATTTTGCTGAATCCCATCTCTATTTTTATGTGTGTATAACAAATTTTCATATATATATTGTGAAGCTATTGTGAGAATATTAATTTCTTTGAATATTTCTCTCAAAGATTCTCGTGTTTTCATTTTATAAATGGCACAGATTGCCCTTTTTTAAATAACAAATAATTTACCAATATCAGCTGCTTTCCCCCAGAGAATGATGCCGTATGACACAACACTATAGAAGTAACTGAAATAAACCAGCCTAGCTGTAGCTTCATCAGTAAGCCACCGTATCGCAAGTGTTTAAATTTGTGGTCCCCACTGTAGTTTTGCATCAATATTAAGACCTAGGAAGATCGTGGAATTTACAAGATTCATTGCCTCTCCATTTATTTCAATGTTGGTCGGGCTATGAATAACATTTGGCAAAGTAAATTTGATACATTTCGTTTTTTTTTATTTAAGCAAAAGATTATTTACAGTGAACCAGTTAGAACTAACGATAAGGATTCATTTACTTTATCGCAAATACTGGTTTTACCTCTATTAACTTTAAAAATTAAACATCTGCAAACAAAAACACATCACAAATATTTTTTACAAAAAAGGTAAATCGTTAACGTATAATAGGAATAAAAAAGGGCCTATTATCGATCCCTGAGGTACCCCTATATCAATAATTGATCCTGAAGACCTCTCACCACCCACGTCTACGTTCTGGATTTCTTTCTGGACGACCCTATTGGATAGATAAGACTGTATGAGGTCAATCGCCCTTAAAACACACGAGGTAGGAACCGCACTTTCTCCCGAGTGATACATAGTGCTTTATGCTACACTTATGAGGAAAATAAAAATAAAATTATCTAACACAAATTAAATTTCGAAGAAATTCTCGCGCATGCCTTTTTTAATTGGGTTCTTTTTTCAAAATATTGTCCGGAAATCCGAAGAGGAAAATATAAATTGGCAAACATAGAGTAAAAACTTTTTGTCGTTTGACCTATAATGAATATAATTGATTCAGGCGTGACTTTGCGGAAATGCTCTGGAAATGTAAAATGCTCTGCAGACTTGTTGCTTCGACGTTGGTCGAAAGCAACAAGTCTGCAGAGCAGAGTGCTTTTTCGTCGGGGTGCGGAGTGAGTCGAGTGTTCCTGAGGATGCCTCGTGGAGGGGCGAAACACATGTCGAATTGCTTTTGGAGGTAACTCTTTAGAAATAGATTGGCGGAATAGTATTAAATATTTGTCCATCTATTTAATGTTTTGACCTATATAATGAAACTAACTATAGCTACCGATCGATCTATGAAGAAAAAAAAAAAAAAACACGTTAGAAATGGATTTCAATACACTTTTCCGTCCCACATTTTAGTAGGCCTGAAATGATGTACTTTCTAAGTTATATTTGGAAAAGGAATGGGCAAGTTTTTCAGTAGGTGTGGTATAAAATAAAATACACTCATATTTTCTGTAGCGAATTCATGTTTTTATATTTACTTTTCTTGTATTTGTAATGAAAAGCACAGGTTTCACCTCGGGCGAAATACTTATTAAGTCCCTCAAAGACTTATTTAGCCTCAGTACTAAATAAGTTACTTTCATCCCTAGGGTAACAATGTACTATATTTATTCAATACAATCACAATGATAACCTTGAATTGTTAAAGCCTTCCACTGGTTGTGAGTGAAAGGGTAGCGGGTAAAGAGCCGGCAAACAAGCATACGACCCACTTAACGGTAAAGAATTTGTAGTAGGATATAATATTGGAACGAAGTTCCTTCGAAATTCGCGGGTTGGCGAGGCCTAGCCGAGAAAAAATGTAACGCGTTACGTTACGAAAAACCGTAAGAGAAAGAGAGAATGAAGGAGACCGATAACTATTATATATATATTATATATTCATGAATATAGTTATTTATTGCATCAATAATCAAAATCAAAGAGAGACAAAATGAGAGCCTGGCACTTAAATGCTTAATTATACCAGCCCTGCATACGAAAGGTACTTCGTTCCAGACGCGTGTCCCGCGACACGTTCAGTTTTAATTTGGTATATGTTTCACATGGCGAATAAAATTAGCTTTTCGTTAATTTAGTAAATTAACGCGCCATTTATAAATGATACTCTATTTCAGACTTTGGTGCAATAATAGAGATATAAATATAATAAAGATATTCGTGTGTTACTTTTGACAGTCATCTCCTTGTACTCCTCCTCGGCAGGACACGTAAAGTTGTCTCGCCAGTAGATCTCCATTCCCTGGCCGCGGTGTAACTCGAGTAATTGCTCCGTGTACACTTGAGTTGCCTGCAACAATATTAAAATACCTAGTATATAAAAGTATATCAGTCATGTGGTAACCCATAACAAACAAACTGTGTGAAATGCCAGGCATTATTATTATTATTGTAATCGTAACATGTAACCAACCCTGTTGGTATTACATAGACAAAGATTCTTACAAAAGAAGATACATCTCGAAGAAGATACAAAAGATAGATCTCTTCGACACCACAGTGTTCCTAGGCATTACTTTAGATAATAAGCTGCAATGGGGCCCGCACATAGATAAATTGTCGAAGAGACTCAGCTCTGCCGCATACGCTGTCAAAAAGATCCGTCATTTTACCGACGTAGATACCGCTAGACTCGTTTACTTCAGCTACTTTCATAGCATTATGTCTTATGGCATTTTGTTGTGGGGGAGTGCTGCTGATATTAACACCATATTTGTGTTGCAGAAGAGGGCTGTTCGTGCAATTTATAACATGGGCCCCAGAGAATCACTTAGAGATAAGTTTAAAGAAATTAATATTATGACAGTGTCTTGTCAGTATATATACGAAAATTGAATGTATGTGCACAAAAATGTTCATTTATTCAAAAAAAATTGCGATAATCATAGTATTAACACTAGAAATAAAGATAAACTCGCTGTTCCCACTGTTAGGCTCGCTAAAGTTAATAAGTCTTTTATAGGGCAATGTGTACGCTTCTATAACAAGGTTCCAAGCGACGTGTTAGATTTGTCGATTGGCAAATTTAAAAACGTAATTAAACATAAACTGTCTGTTAAAGCATATTATAAAATATCCGATTATTTAGAAGACAAAAAAGCTTGGGATGAATCTGCTCCAACTCGACTCGGCATCCGTAACAAAATTGTCAAGGATCATACAAAAAAGTGTTAAGACCAGACAAGTTTCTTGCCGGATTCTTCTTGAACTGGGGTTAAGAGGAACCGGCACCTAGATTCACTAGCATGTAAGAAGACGATTCAAAGTGGTCCTTGTGATTGTAATGAATAAAGTTATTTTGAATTTTGAATTTTACAAATTTATAATATTAGTAAGGATGATCTTAAAACCTTACCCACTATATCTCCATCTCATCTCAAATTAAATGAGTATTTACTTCGTACTTACTGGAATACTGCTATAGGTATAAATAAGGTATCATTCAATAATTCATTCATGTTCTATTACAAATAAGTTCTAGGTCCATAAAATCAGGTTCACCAAATGAAAGACTAAACTACGAAATTATTTTCGATCCGTGCTGTTCTGATGTGATGTCATTTTAGTTTAGTTCCTGGAACTAGAGTTTACGAATATAACCAGTTGTTTATAGAAACCGATTTCCAAGAGACTGTTTTGAAACATAACTTAGCTATTTGTATCTTGTAGAATAATAATATTGGATGATGATGAAAACACATCAAAAGCGCGTTCTAAACAGAGAAAAAGCAATTACATAACTATTTTGATAATAAAAAAAAAAATTGTCTGTAAAGTCGGTTTACGGACGATAGTATAACGTGACAACGTCATAACGTCAACGTTTTGCGCTCCCGCTACGATCGTAGCGTTACAATGAGCGTAACGGGACAATGAGTCATCCTTTTTCGTGCGTGCAGCCGGCGTTCATCGATTTATTAGACGTTGTCACGTCAAAATAGCCGAATTTTATATATTTTTTACTAAAGTTATCTTAAAATAGTCAAACTGGTTTATAGCAGGCACTAAACTGGTTTTGTTATTTTCAGTTCGTTTAAATGTAATCAATCTGTTTTGTTGTTATTTACCAAACTCCATTGGTTATTATATCATTATTATTATATTATATCCATTTACGATCCTCCATTGGTTCGGTACAGGATATTGCTGAGACAGGGTACTATTTGCCCCACACAACAACCTAGGTACTACGTTTTTAATTTATTATCATCACTACTATAAAACAAAGTCGCTTCCCGTTGTCTGTCTGTCCCTATGTATGCTTAGATCTTTAAAATTACGCAACAGATTTTGGTGCGGTTTTTCGTAATAGATAGAGTGATTCAAGAGGAAGTATGTATGCTTAGATCTTTAAAATTACGCAACGGATTTTGGTGCGGTTTTTTGTAATAGGTAGAGTGTTTCAAAAAGAAGGTTTATATGTATAATACATGCATAATATGGTAAAGAAACACTGATAATTTTATAGGTTTTTAATCACATTAGATATCCTGTAGTATATTTAGTGGAATTAGGAATTGTCTAAAATATATTTTGTTAGTCATAGCATTTGTAAAACCTATTTGGTTGGTACCATCTAACTAAATAAGGAACGCTTAATTAAATTAGGATAAGTTGGTAACAGCACAATACCAAAGTTTCATTTGACAGTCTAGACCTAATTTTAGCCAAAATTAGTTAGGTTGGTGCCAACAGAATTCAGCATCAGCATTGCACCCGTGCGAAGCCGGGGCGGGTCGCTAGTTATATATATTTCGTTTTGAAAACTATGTAAGTGCCCTAGATTCTGGGTCTAATAAAAACATTTTCTTTCTTTCTTCTTTCTTTAAACATTTCTAAACTGATTCGTTATCCTGTACCAAAATCATTCTACGCAATATAACAAAACTCGTTGACACGTTATAAGCTCAAAAACATTGACAATACGTTGCAAAAGCAATTTGCCTAATAGTTTTGTCTAAATGTTACCGTATTTTTTTTATTATAAACTAATATTTTATAATAAATGCAGTATTGACTTTGTTTGGTTACACGCGTACTGAAAATGTGCTGCTTTGCAAAACCATGGCTAGAAATAAATTGAGTAAACTACTATGTATTAGTGTAGGTCTATTGGTAATAATGTAGTGTATAACAATAATAATAATAATATAATAATAATAATACCGGACATTTCACACAGCATCATCTGGCCCCAAAGTAAGCAGAGCTTGTGTTATGGGTACCACATGACTGATATACTACTTATATACTTTTTTTTTTTTTGTAAATACATACATATTATACATAGAAACACCCAGACCCGAGACAAATACTTGCAACAGAACGGTTTGTTTTTACCGCCGAAACATATAGAAACCTGTACTTGCGGGGGCCCCTCCTCTTTTTTTCTACGCTTTTTTAGAATTGTGTCTAAAAAAGCCCGCTGTTAATTTTACAAAAAGATTAATCTAACTAATATTATAAATCCGAAAGTAACTCTGTCTATCTGTTTGCTACGCCTAAACCGCTGAACCGATTTTGATGAATTTTGGTATAGAAATAGATGAGACCTCGGAGAAGGCTTTTTGTGTAGGTACCACGCGTGCGAAACCGCAGGCAGTAGCTAGTACAATATAAATATCTAACGACGTGTTTATTAATTGTGAATAGATAAAACAAAAATATTGCGGGTGCTT
Source organism: Lampropteryx suffumata (assembly GCA_948098915.1). Taxonomy (NCBI): domain Eukaryota; kingdom Metazoa; phylum Arthropoda; class Insecta; order Lepidoptera; family Geometridae; genus Lampropteryx; species Lampropteryx suffumata. The sequence goes on from OX402553.1 coordinate 16,216,339, forward strand.
TCTGGGCTTACCGGGGCTTGCATAACCACAGCTACAAGGTAATTTCACCGTCCGTCAAATACATATTAAGAAACTTTATAATATCCAGACACAAAACAAACTATAAATACCCCCCTACTGGCAATACTCTTGTTTGGCGAAACCCGAAATGCTTTACAAAATAGTTGGATATATAATCAAACTAGCTGCTGCCCGCGGCTTCGCACGCGTGGTACCTACATAAAAATAGCCTATGTCCGTCTTTACGGTCCCATGTATCTCTATACCAAAATTCATCAATATCGGTTCAGCGGTTTAGGCGTGAAAACGTTACAAACAGACAGACAGAAAGAGTTACTCTCACATTTATAATATTAGTATGGATTACAAGAATAATAATCGCGGATAGTAAGGCTTTGCCAGATTTTGAGTAACAGCAGCATTTGTAATAATTAAAAAAAAAAAACAAGATGGTCTATTCCATTTTTTTCACTATGGTTATTGAATGGTGTTGAATTGCTTTGGGACCTGTAGGGCGATTATGGAACTCTAATTACAATCAATGTCTATCAGAAATCTATGAAAACTGATAGAAATTGATTGTAATTAGAGTTCCATAATCGCCCTACTGACCACTAGCAACTCATAAGCTTCGCTTGGCCAAACTTATCTATATATTAATACGTGAAGCAGAAACTTTGTACCCCATTTTACGAAAATTGCGCGGAGAGAGAAGTATAAAATTTCGCACACTAAGTTATAATATAAGTAGTTAAAAGCATATTATTAGCATTCTGCACTCATTCTCTGTATAAGAGTGCTAATATTTTTTTTACTTATGCATACAAAATACAGGACACCCAACTCCTCATCAACTTATTGCATAGGTATCGTGTTTGGGTTCATAAGAATCGACGCAATCAATAGATAATGATAATGGTTATGATGTTTTATTTTTTATTTTTAGTAGTTTATTTAAAATTTATTCTTTTTAATGAATTAAATAGATTAAATTGCGTGCAAACCGTAAACTCAAGCGGCAACTCACCCTGATGGAGATTCTCTAGAATCGAAACAGTATGCCGCCATCGACAAAATAATACGTGAGTTTGTTACTCGTGATTATCAAAATAAATTGATAAGAGGCGATGAGGTCACAGTAACTAGCAATAGATCTATTATTTGTGCAAGTGGTGTTAGACATATACGCACACAGAACAATAAGTTAATATTAGCATAGTATTAAAGGACTGAGATCAATATTATGTATTGTGTATTCATATTTTAATTTATGTAAATACAAGATATATTTGATTGTGTAGGCCACGAGGACATTGTGTTCATTAGAATACAGAACAGATTGCTATTCTTAATGTTAAATTGTAACAGTAGGTATCATTACATATTATAAAACAAAGTCGCTTCCCGCTGTTTGTCTGTCCCTATGTATGCTTAGATCTTCAAAACTACGCAACGGATTTTGATGCGGTTTTTAATAGATAGAGTGATTCAAGAGGAAGGTTTATATGTATAATACATGCATAATATAGTAGAGAAACACTGATAATTTTAGAGGTTAGCCTATATGGGTTCAACGTATTAGAACTCATTAGCTACAGCAACGCGTGGCCGGGTCAGCAAATAACGTAAAATGTTGCACTATGTTATAAGAGTATGAACAGACATTAACTGGGAAATAAAGGAACTTCTACTTCTTCATTGTTAATGGAAATGACATAATACAATATTGACAATTTTGCCAGTGTCAAGTGTTAATATTGTTTATAGTCAATTCGTTTGTTAATAAAATCTTAGTCGATGGTAAATTGTCAATTCTAAACGTCATCCCGGAATGGCCGTCTAAAACTTTCTCGGAATTTATCGTCGTTCAAATCACATTGCACCATAATACACTAATAATTCAATAGTCCATACTGTTCCTATGTAGTCACAATTTATTCATTAAAATTCCGCTAAGATTACCAAATAAAACACACAATAAAACGAGTAAATAATATTAAATTAGAAGTGTTATGTGAAATGACAAACGAAGCATCCCATAAAGGAACTTAATACAATTAATCTGATGCGATTATGGAACTTTTGACTTAATCAATATCTATCAGTTTCATTATTTATGTCTTCTTAACCGACTTTATCAAAAAGGAGGAGGTTCTCAATGCGTAGGATTTTTTTTTTATTTTTTTATTTAAGTATTTATTTATTTAACAAAATCCACAGCTCTCATTATTAAACAATATATATCTTATAACATAACATACAGCCAATAATGGATTTACATTTAACACACTGATTCGCTAGACCCAGTTGAATCGGTAAATCAAATGACAATTGCAAACTTGACAGAAGGATTCAATTCAATTGAAAAGGGGTTACAAATTTTCGAAAAAATAGATTCTAATGAAGAACGCTTTTCTACTACAAAACTAGGAATAAAAATACTGGTATGCTACGAAGAAATTTTGCGTGAGAAGAAGAAAAAACTTAACTCGTCAGGCAACATTGTTAGAATATATGAAGCCTTCGACATCAAAATAACTTCGGTTTAGGTTACTTTATTCATAACAATGTAAATTGTTTTATTATCTTACACTTTATTAAACATTTTTCTTCTAAATTATTGTTTTCTTTAAACTCTGGTCCCGATTAAACATACTTCATATGTATTTATACAAAGTTGAACCCCGACCTACACGGCAATCGCTCGGACCCACCTACCGCGTAAGTTCGGGGAATTACTGTATACACAAAATACATCTACTTTCCACTAAAAATGTATTATAGGCTCAAATTTCATTCAATGAAGTCGGTTTCTTTTTCGTTTTTAAAACGTAATTATCAATCATTCGTTTGATTGTAACTGGAACAAGATTTGACAAGATTACGTACGTTTGGTTTCTATCTCAGACCAAATAAATATTAGGACGCATGCCGCGAAAAAACTGAAGCTTCATAAAAGTGCTCTATATGTAAATACATATGCACTGCACACCACACCCAAACCATACTATATAATACTTGCTTTTAGTATCAATTGTTTGATTAGTATCAGAATTCCATAATCGCTCGGCCAGTACTTACCAACAGATTCATACGAAATAATATTGGTGGACAATTCACACAACACCATCTAGCCCCAAACTAAGCATAGCCATTTATAGCTATGACTATACTGTTACTATAGCCTATAATGTCACTATGCGAGATGGACGCGAGAGAAGCAAGTAAAGATGCTTGTAGTTAGGTAGAATTGGTACCTACTGTTATCTATACTAATATTATAAAGAGGAAAAATTTGATTGTTTGTGAGTTAGTTAAATTGTTTGTAATGGATAAACTCTTAACTACTTAACCGATTTAAAAATATATTTCATCTATGGATAGATAGGCACATTATTCCGGAGTAACACGAGCTATAGTAATGTAACACAAGGCGTCAAACATTTGTTATAAATTTGCATCATCTGGCTCCAATGTAAGTAGAGCTTATTCTATATTATAGATGATAAAACGATAGGTAAACAACATCCGTAGTAAAGTACCTAGTCGGAAGAAAAGGGAATACCTAACCCTGATTCTAACGATCACCGGATCTCCGATCGCCGGACTAGCTATTTGCTTAAATACTAACGATCTTATTTCGTTTGCACCAAAGTCTGAAATAGAGTAACATTTTTAAATGACACTTCTTAAATTTATTAAATTGACGTGTTAAAATCGCATCGCATTAAAATCGAAAGTTCTAGACGGCCATTCCGCGCTGACGTTTAGAATAGACAAATGACGATCGACTAAGACTTTATAACCAAACAATCACTTGACACTGGCAAAAATGTTTATTTTTGTTACATTGATAAACCCAGACACAGATCCGATGCGTTCCGATGTTACCACACTTGTTGAGGCTCAATTTGAAAAACACTTTCGACTTTGACTCTACTTTGACCTTGGCCTCGACCTCGAAATCTAACGTGAACTCGAACTCAACTTCTACCTGCACCTCGAACTCTACATCGAACGATACCTTGAGCTCTACCGCGAAGTCTACCTATAAATTGATCTCTACCTCTACCACTACCATCTTATCTAACATAATGTGATCTGCCACCTCTACTTGGGAGACAGGACTTATATATGTTATAAAGAATATTAAAGCACATTGCACCACGCATTCAAAAGTCCCCATAAAAATACTTACACTTAAAACACCCATTTGCATCCCCGTTATTGGGGTGTTTTTAAAATGTTTTGATATAAACGTTTAAAATGTAGGTATTAAATAATAGAAATACATATTTGTATGATCAATTGTGCGATTTGCTTGAAACATGATATGAATAATTAAAATGCAAAATAAATGGACACTTGTTCAAGGATTTTTCAAAATAACCCTAACAAAGCGGTGAAATGGTGTGTCAAAGTTTGTATGGGAACTTTTTAACGGGTGTTGTGATGTGTTGTCTTAGAAACTTGGGTTTGGATACTTAAAATGCAAAATAAATAGACACATTGGTGGCAATTCGGTTGGTTCATTTCTAAAATTAGGAATTGTCTAAAATATATTTAGTTAGTCATAGCATTTGTAAAACCTATTCGGTTGGTACCATCTAACTAAATTAGGAAGGCTTAATTAAATAAGATAAAATTATATTAGGCTAAGTTGGTAGCAGCAGAATACCAAAGTTTCATTTGACAGTTCTAAACCTAATTTTAGCTAAAATTTGTTAGGTTGGTGCCAACAGAATTGAGGCCAATATACTGGACAAAATAATAATAATAATAATACCGGACATTTCACACAGCATCATCTGAATCTGGCCCGAAAGTAAGCAGAGCTTGTGTTATGGGTACCACATGACTGATTATACGACTTAAATACCTTTTTTTTGTAAATACATACATATTATACATAGAAACACCCAGACCAGAAACAAATACTTGCAGATCATTTGTCCCGCGGCGGAAATCGAACCCGCAACCTTCTGCGTCTCAGCCGGACCTAAGCCTAAAATAACCCTAATAAATGAGTAAACTGAGGTGTTAATGTTTGTTTGGAAACTTTTAATGGGTGGTCTGGTGATTGGTTTGAAACTTATCAATAAAATTTGGCAAGAAGATAAATTGCATCCTGTGAATTTAAGCTACAATTCCTATCAAAAAAAATGCGGACGAAGTCGCTCGCAACAGCTAGTATCATACAAACTTTTTCACCCCAGAGACAATAAATTTGAAAGTTCCCTCCTTAAAACTTCGCTACACACTAAGACAAATATACCCTAGCAATTTCAAGTTTTTCCGATTAGTGGTTTAGGCTGTGATTTTGTGTAGGCTGTCTATATGAATCAGACAGTCAGTCAGTCAGGACTATGGTTCTTATAAATAAATGAAAGCTCAGGACTAAGGTTCTTATATAATAATAAATAAATGAAAGCTTTTATTAGGTTAGCGCGAGCTGATTCAATTGAGTCTTATGTAACTAAATTATTTCAATTTAAATCAAAAAGCGAAAAGTCGCAAGTTCCCGCCGAGATGTTAGCTTGCTTCGCTCGCTCGATTTATTATTTTCGAAAACTACTAACCTGGTCGTACAAAAAGTTACTTTATTGTAATGTGGTATCAAAATAAACGCATTTTATTCTACTATAACATTTGCAGCAACAAGACGAGTTTCTTGTCAATTCTTCTCGAGCTTGGGTTAGGATGAATTGGCACCTAAATTCACCTAGTATGTAAGACGTTTCAAAGTGATCCTTGTGATTGTATTGAATAAATCATCTTTTGACTTTGACTTTGCAGTAAAATGGTTACTTGGTCCATAATTTTAATGATAAAACGGAAATCTAGCCAGATCCTTGGCAGTAAAAAGTTTCCCTTTTTCCGCGCACATTTGACGAAGGTAAGTTGTGTAAATCGGACCTACTTTCAAATTTTTTATGATTTCTCTTTCAAACAGACTATGTACATTGTCGGCTTCGTTTTGGGTGTGGCGCTTAATTAAATGCGTATGAGTTATGCTTTCGATTTTTTTCAGATAAGCAACTGCAAATGAGTATAAGCTGGCGATCATTTTATTTTTCTTCTGCCCTGTGCCTGAATAAAAAATTACACGTAACTTTCGTCTGGTTTTGGCTTTTTCAAATAGTCAAAAACACAGGATCCAATTTCGTTTGCTCCTCTTTGAGCTTGTAACTCATCCCAGATGGAACAGAAAACTTCCCCATAAGCAGCATCTTCGTTTTTTATATTCAGTTCTGTTATTGTAAAGTCTTGGCAATTTATTTTTGAAAAATAAGATGGAACCGAGTAAGATAACTTGCAATCGGTGATGCATATGGCATCACCGATTGCAAGTCAAACACAGCGCCAATGTGTTTCGTGTCAATATTATCGCGATCTCTTTTTTCTTTACTGCATAATTGTTTTTCTATCAGATGGTTATCATAATTAGCTTCGAGTTCCAATTTCCAATCTACAGTAGCGTGTTCATAGGCCAAAGAAGTGTCAAATCTGTCTTTCTTAATCGATATTAAAATCCGTGTTAAATATATTAAGATATACTGCCAGTAACACACTCAAGTCGTTTTCTTTGTAGTTCGTTAAAATCTTTCCTGACGTCTGTAATTGTTTTGCTGTCTGATATAAACTCTTTGTTTACGGTCTTCTCAAATAATGCGACTTGATTTTCGGTATAGGGTCTACTATTTTTTTCTTTGTGTGTCTTTCTCGCATGTCTTTCTCGACGAACCCCAGGCTGTTTGTTTTCTTAATCACTGTTCTTAAATGTCTATCTGTTACGTCTCAGGTATTTATAAAATACTTTTTGCACTCACGTACTTTATTCCCATTTATAGTAAAATAAAAGGTGTTATTTGGTGTTTCAGCATTCGTGTATTTGTGTTTACCTAAGTTTAACTTCCAAGTATACCTAAGCGATATACTCCATAACGAACAGCATCATAGATGGCTCAGTAACCGCATCTGACTGTAAAATCGGGTTAACATTTTTCCCTGAACTGAATAACACTTCGAGTGAGGATTTTCACGTGGAAAAGTGCCCAAAAACAGTTTACGAACGAGAAAATTGATTAGGTTTTATGTGAGCAGACTGATTGTGATTTGATAAAATTCTATAACATTAAATTCATGTATGTTTTATAGAAATTACTGAGATTTTATATTTTGAATTACACCAAAGATTTTTATTGAAAAAAAAAAACGACTTAATTAAATCACTCAACACCAATGGGAAAGTTTGTGTTGATGTTTAGATGTTGTATGTTTGTTTCTGGCTCAACCACATCGTAACGGCTGAATAGATTAAGATGAAACATGATATATGTAGATGTAATCTGTGGCAAGGAGTAGCATATAGGTAACATTTAAAGTAGGTACCACTCGTGTGAAGGCGCGGGCAGGAGCAAGTAATATAATTCAAATATTTTTCAACTTGATTTACATATAAAGCATCATCATCTTTCCATCATCTTTCCTTTTCCCACATTATGCGGGGTCGGCACAACATGTGTTCTTCTTCTTTACATATAAAGCATATCAGGCAGAATATTTAACAGCTCACCATAGGATGTCCCAGTTCCAAAGTCTTCTCCAAAGCCACGATCATAGCGTAATTGGCTGCATTGATGGTACTCGCCACGCCGTAGATCGAATGGGCAACAGGAATCCCTCGCCGTAAGATGGAGTTGTCTTGTATGTCATCGATCCTGGTGATGTAATAGTTACATTTTAAAAACTAAAGAGGTTAAAAGGGGTAAAAACGATATAGAATATAGTAACATAGGAACATATTAACGCGTTATGAGATTTGCTTAAAATATGGTTAGGATGTTCAAAACTCAATATGTTTGGACTGGACACATGTTTAAGGGTTTTTAAAAAAAAACATTTAAACGAGGGTTGTGGTGTCAAAGTTTGTAACGAGTCTTTTTAACGCTCAGTACCATCCATACCTTGTTAGTCTACCACCCTTACGAACAAAGCGCTTTGCTTCCACATTTATAATGCATACAGTCAAGGATTGGAATACTTTGCCATCGTCTGTCTTTCCTGAAAACTACAATCTGGGTCTGTTCAAGTCAAGAGTGAATTGGCCATATTGCTTATAGTTTTCGTTAGAGAAAACTTCGTATTTTTACATAAATAAAGTCGTAATTTTTGTAAAAATACCAACTTTCGTCTCTTGGATGACATATTTTTCTAGCTATTTTGATTTAAAAACCAAACTACTGGAGCGATTTTAATGAAATTTCTATAAGACTAGTCGGAAAGTATATCCCTTTCACATAAAAAAAATACAAATCTTCATAAATAACGGAGTTATGAGGTAAATAAAATAAAAAATTAAACCGAACTGAGAACCTCCTTTTTTTAGAAGTTGGTTAAAAAGCGGAATTCCAAAAGCTTTTGCTACGTAACAGACCTGACAGACGTTGTTAAAATTTCAATAAATTTGGACAGCTATAATGTTTTAAGACTTTATTTTTATTTTTTTACGAACGGTTTTTTGATGTTTTGCAGAAATAAATCTACATTTCATCTTTCCGATGAGTTTTCCTTTAACCTTATCATTGTCATTACATTAAATGGTACCCCACAAACTGCTATATTCTAAAACCTCCTGTAAGCAGCCCTTTGATTTTCAGTAAGATGGCTTGAAAATTCTTCAAATTTAACACCCTATTCTTGGGACACGTGTAAGCCCGTCACTGCAGGCTACAATGTTTCTTTAACAAGATGTTAATATCCCTTACATACTCGGAGAATCTAGTTTTAATTGGAGCTTCAATCAACTCAATTGAACTGGGAATGCCAAAGATTTAATAAAAATGTTCTATTAATAGATGATGATGGTTTTACTTTGTTATTCTTTTACTTACAACATGTGTATATGACGTAATAGGTAATGGAGCCTGCTAATCAGTGTAATTGGTTGGAATCTTCTGATGATGTTTGGATGTGTTTTGAACCATGTTGCCCTTGGCATACGATATATGAAACAACAGTTATTTTGGGAACATGAGAACTACAGATGTAGTCGTCTGAAAGACATTAACATAGCTAGGTACTCGTAGGTATGTGTTTTGGCGCCAATCCGTAATTGTATACGCATGGCAAATGTATATTTTACGCGTACATATTTAATTACTCAACAAAACACGACATGTGTTTGAAACAACGACATTTGGCCTGACACTACATAATGAAGTTTTTTTATATTACTGACTCGTGTTTAGAGTTGTTTGTCCTAACAATTTCTATATATATTTTAAATAGGTCACCAAAATTACTGCACATTCAATATACTCAGAAACTTAAAAAACCTAGTTTCTGTAATTATAGAGCAGTACACCATGCTTTAAAATAACATGGCAGATAACTATCGAGAACAAAAATGAATCGTAAGTAGGTAGGTACATAAGATACAGGGTTCATAAGATAAGTAGATAGGTAAATAAAAAATCGGCCAAGTGCGAGTCGCACTCGCGCACCGAGGGTTCCGTACAAAACCTGTAGGTATATAAGTAAAAGTTCACCCATCACGATAATCGAGTCATACCTACACTCCAACCATATTCGAGCTATAATGTTTAATAACAAAGCGTTGCTAGGCAACCATGCGACGGCATGGGTAAAAAACATTTTTATCAATGCTCATTTTTGTAAATGCTAGCTAAAGTGTATGATAATAGGTTATACGCATGTGGTTCAAATTTACTCGATTTTTCCCCCTTTTTTGTTCTGATTTTGTATATAAACCATAATTTTCTTATTTAGTTTGTTTATAATTGCATAAAATGTGAAAACAAGCGCGCGAAATTAAAGTTTGCGAATAGCGGCGTTTTAGCACATCAAATTTAAGCGATGTTTTAAATATTTGTAACTGAATAAAAAAAACAAAAAAATATTATATATAAATATTAAAGCAACGAACATTGCTTTTGAGCAATCTTCGATGCTTTAATAGTTTGTAAAAGATAAAGAGAAAAAATAAATTAAAAAACGAAATAACTTTTTTATTGTAAAGGGATAGAAAAGATGGACTGAAGTAGGTACAACTTTGTAGTTGAAAAAATGTTCCCATGCATCGACGTTTTGGTCATGTCAATTTGTAATCGATAACTGTTTTCGGTTTTTTTTTACTCGTACATTGTCTCTTGTCATATTTTATTATTCACGGAAGTCTCATAGGTTTTGAATTACTGGCGATCGTCAACATAAAAATAAACGTATATTTTGATTACGTTAACTTAGAAGCTTGATTTTTTTACAGCTCTGCGGGACCAAAAACCCAAATACCTACATATTTAAACAAGTTTCAGCTTGATACCTCAACACGTTCCTGAGAAAGTTCAACACGTTCACGTTTCCTGAGAGGGTCTTGACATACAAACACACCGACAACGAAGGGATCCTATAAGGGTTTCATTTTTCCCTTTGAGGTATAGAACTCTAAAAAATAAAGAAAGTAGTTCTGCCGTTACGGCCTGATTGAGCAACAAACAAAAAAAATCGCATTTATAATATTATTATTATAATGGATACAGACTGTGGATGATGATCGAACAAACTTACAACAGACTAGAATTATGCAAGATCTGGACAATCTCCCCGACTGCAGTGAGTTTCTCATCAGAAATTTTGAGCCAGTAGTTGAGCGCTGAAGCTAGCTTCGTCCGTATCTGCTTGCCGGGTACTTGCTGGATGTATGTGTATGGCATTAGGATTTTCTGTGGACAATTTTAAGATTGAATAACCCAGTGAACTAATAGAAGTTTGGGACAAATGTAAGCAGCAGAAAGTTTGGATGAGAACAGCACAGGAAATGACGGAGTTGCATGGAAAAAGTTGAAGGGTCTTTGCTAGAGGCATTTTGCCCACATCTAGACATAAAAAAAAACAATATTGAATAGATAGACAAATAGACAAAATATTTTAATAGATAAATAAATATTTAGTAACAATCCGCCAATCTATTATTAAGACAAACTAAATATTGGATATATAGACATTTGTCTATTTAGTAATACTCCATCAACTTATTTCTAATAAGATGAACATAAACAAAATATTAAATACATGGACAAATATTTAGTACTGTTCTGACAATTTATTCCTAATGGGTTGTCATAATGCAGATGCATGCGCCTTCCTCAAAGATAGCACACTAAAAGATAGTATTGATGCTTTGCATGGCTTTTTAATTGCAGGTGGAAGTGAGTTGCATGCGCCTGCATTGTGTATAATTCATTAGTAATAGATTGATTGTATTGGGAATAGTACCTATCAAATAGTATCTCTTCAATATTTTGTAAATAACATCTGCAAACTCACGCCTGAAACAATCAATCTATGTGTTTGTCACATCAACAATTTGTGACATAAAATTTAACTTTTCTTAATTTTTCTTTCTAGTACAACAAACATTTGGTTAATATACTTTTACTTTTAGCACTAGATCTCATTTAGACTTTGGTGCAAGCAAAATAAGGTTGTTTGTATTGTTTGGTGAAACTACAGAATCTGGAGCAGTCTTAATTGTTCAAACACTACTTGTGTTACTTTTTAAATACTTTATTAAATCCTATATTAATGTAGACTCAACAAGGATTTCTACAATAGTTTATAAAAAAAAACATAAACAATCTATATGGCCCGGTCAGATGTTGATATATGACTTCTTTCATGCACAAACTGCAACAAAAAATAAAAAATCCTTACTAATATTATAAATGCAAAAATTATATATACAAAAGTGTATCTGTCTGTTTATTTGTTACTTATTTGCGGCTGAATGTATCTTGATAAATATTTTTACAGGGATAAATTGTATATTTGAGTTGGATATAGGCTACTTTGTATGTAGGTAGGTAACATGCATGCGATGCCACAAGCATTTACTAGTATTGTAATATTCCTATTAGTCTTGTCTCTTTTACTATAGGTTTCTATCATTGTGCAAACACTGTTTACTAACACCTTTAGGTAAGTTCAGTTAATTTCTGTATGAGTAAAGAAACTGTCCGTTTTGATTTTTATAAAGTAATCAGCTGATGGATGTTACTAACAGAAGATTTTTTGACAAAGTTCAAAACAAACAAATCAGTTTGTTTATTGCAAAAAGTATTTTGAAATAGGTATATAAGCTTTTAATCAGTCCCCTGATTCCATAGTTCAAGCTATGCTTAGTTTGGAGCTAGATGAAAATGTCCACCAATATTTTTGTTTTTTATTTTATAACAATTAGGCATAAGATCTATTTCATAGGTAGATCTTTTTGTCCTTGGCACAGATTGATGTCTTTGTATAAAAATAGCAATATGATAATATTGCTATTTCAATAACAATACTTTAGATTAACAAGTTGCCAGGTTTCTAGAGATAATTACCATTTATTGTCTCAACAAGATTTACATTCCGGCATATCAAAGGTTAAAGACTCATAAGGCAAGAAAAGCATACTACAATACTGTTTATGAATATTCTTTGGACATGCCAAATTTGAATATTTACAAAATAGTAATAATTAGATATTTATATACAACATTAATACTTACTAATAACTAAATGTACTTATTTTTTTGCATTTATGTACTAATCTTTTTTTATGGATAAACTGTAAATATTTTGTTTCTACATTTAATCTAGTCTACTTTTTATTTATGTAGGTACCTAAACAGTGAGTAGTATATTGTAGTGCTTTAATTTAATTTAGAAATTAAGTAGTTACTTATCTAGTATATATATATATATATATATAAATAGTTTACAAGCCTGCAATCAAAATTAGATGAAACTAGTAGGTACCAATATCAAGTATCAGAGAACATACCTTCATCGCTTTCATTGTACTTTTATGTTTATTGTAATCACTTGCACAAAAAACAACACTGCTGGCAGAGGGTTTACCAAGGACTGGATGCGGCGCAATGCGACATTTTATTATTATATCAGATTCACATACACTACACTATACCTTTAGAATACCTACGACTCACACTTGCTATAAGAACATTTACTAACAAATGCAGCAAGTAATTGTTTCAGTATTTTCCGAAAATAGGTATTTCATGACAATATCGGCGGCAAAAATTTTTAGGTGGCATATTATGACTGAAATTTACCTCATCCTGTGTTTTATCACCATTCTTTGTACTAATAATCGACATCTTGAACAGGTTTAATAATTATTTCAATATTTTACACAAAGCTTCAGAACTGCAAAATCAACTCACGCCCTACCGAAAAACAGTGTTGTCAGGTCCAGCTTGGTCCAAGTCGCCAAAAAAAACTAAAATTAGTTTGAAACCGCTGCTTTTTCCTAAATAATGAAAAAGCATTTAATTTAATAGCCTAATTCAATAATAGGTAGCCTAATACTTCTAATAACGCTTTACGCTATCTACTATATGCTTAATTTTACTTTGTTTATTTAACTGGAATGAAAATTTGACTTTCTTCGATAAGACGTGCAGCTATATTTTTTTGAAGTCCTCTTTATCGGTGTACCAGCGTATTTTTTTTGTATGACATGTTTCAACAAATTGTTGAAATGAAAACTTCTTTTAGCGCGGTACGCATATTTTTAGATGCGGTAAAACCTCTGCATTCGCGACACCGTTACCGTCTGGGGCGAGACGCAGCCGGCTGCTCGCCCCATTTAATTATAAACCTTAATTCACATGTTTACAGTATACTTTTGTATTCAGAAGTTTACTGAGTTCGGTTCTTTGATATATTATCTACATTCTGAACAAAGAATATTGCATCATCTGTGTTCGTTCAGTATTTGATTGGCAGTCGCCATAATTACTGATTTTGAAGCGATTTATTACTAAACTCTAAACGCGCCAAAATAAGTTTTCACTTCTGTTGGCACTCCCGGAGTGCAACCCGATTTTTTTTAATGATAGATCCTGTATAGAAAACAATTACTTAAATATGAAATACGTAGTTATATAACAAACATCTCATGGCTAATAATATGTTACTTCTTATTATGTACTTAGATTTTTAGAATTTTAAATTTTTTGTTACTAGACCTTATTATTATTGTTATTACTAATAAACGTTGATTACTCGTAATTAGAATTATCTATATTTTTTCCATATTTTAGAATTAACATTCTATAATAACTGAATGGTACCCTAGAGAAAGCAGAAGAAGCAGAGGAAGACAGACAAAGCGATGGGAAGATGATTTTATGAAAGTAGCAGGCCCAGAATGGTTATGCACAGCAAAAGACAGAAACATGGAAAGACATAGTGGCGTCTGGTGATAAATCGCTGAACCTGACAACACTGCCAAAAAATCGAAATCTTGGCCAGATTTCACTTCACTTCACTTTAAGTGCAGTTAATACACATTTTCTTGCCATTAGAATTGTAATTTATAAATGGGTTATGTGTTTTGTTAGATGGGATATTAAATATCTTACTTATTAGCATAGCGTTATGTAGTTAGCTTATTTTTTTATTTCCAGATGATATAGATTTCGTCATAAAATTTCTGATCATCGCCCACTTATACTTATACTGGCTACCTCCTTATTATTTAACCTCCTACGGCCCAATGTACCTTTCAATTTCAAATTAGACTAGGTAACTCCTTACCGCCCAAATTTAAAATTAGTTCAGTTTAATTTGGTACATTACAGCCCATGTTCCTTGAACTTTAAATGGACATTTTAGTTTTAAATATTCCCACCATAGCGCCATTTTGCTTGCCTTAACGTAATTGGCAAAGATTCGTTGTGACGTTTTCGGAGTGGCCAGTACCAATCTGCAGGAAATACTCCGTCGATATCACGACGAGAGCATTGCGAGATTGAAGATGGCGAACTAACGCAATCGACGTAAGTTTTGAACGGTGTGTCTATAGTACCATTGATTTGTACCATCAATGGTACTAGTTATACTACTATTAGTACCATTAAAATAGATACTAGTCTAAACCGTGTAAGTATTAACTTTTTAGTTAAATCAGATCGAAACCAGTTGGTTAGGTTAGGTTAAAGTTAGAGTATAGAAAACAACGCGCAAGGCGAGCGAGCAAAGCGAGCGTGCCTCGGCAGCAGCTGCCGAAGCGCCAGACGAATATATAATAGTTCGTCTGTCTAGATACATAACTCTGTCCAGTTGCTAACCTGTCCAGCTGAGAATATGTCCAGATGCTTCGAAGGCATTTAGGTAAGGTTAAGTTTTAAGAAAAACTGCGTCGTAATTTTTTTTGTAAAAAAAAGTTAATACACGGTAATAGACTATAATAATAATAGTATCTATTTTAATGGTACTAATGTTACAAAGTTGTGTCACTTGTATCATCAATGGTACAAATTAATGGTACTACTGACACAAAGGCAAATCTTCATTTCTTCGTTTGAAGATTGTTTAGGTAGATTCTTTATTTCAAAGAGAAACATAGGTTTTTCAAATTAATGTGATTTCTCGCGTAATTTCATACGTTATTGTGATTTCTTAGCACAAGTGTAAGCAATTAAATTAAATTTCGACGAAGGATTCTAGCGGGCCATTTCGTGACGACCGACCGACGTAGAGACAAATGACTAACAAAACAAATCACTTTATATTGACTTAAGACAGATGCCATTAGAAGGAGTAGTAAGACGTCACAAAGTCGTTTGTTGTTGTTTTATATTTACCCTTTGAATAAAATAGTGACTTTTCATAAAATAAATATACCTACGGATTATTTTGCTCAAATTACAAAGAAACACAAAACATATATTCCAAATAATTACACCTGAGTCTCTGTAACATTAGGTTTATATTAGCTCTATAGGTTAAAACAATTTATAAGGAAAGTAAATAGGAAAGTAAGTAGGAGGAAAATTGGCGTCTCAAAATGGGAGTCAGGACATTGGTTACAAGCACTACCATCATTTAACATTGGCATTAAATCCTACAACATTAAATTTCGAGTTGCAGTTTGTCCGCAGTTGGGTGCAATATGCTGCGCCCCTCATCGGTGTCAGTTTGGTACAGCGGTCGACCAGCTTGGTCTCCACGGGTTATCGTGTTCTAGGGCCGCCGATAGGATTGCCCGCCACGCCAAGTCTTAACGATATCATTCGTCGGGCACTTACCAGCGTCAACGTACTAGCTGTTCTCGAACCGAACGGTCTACGTGATGATGGTAAGAGGCACGGTGGTATGACTCTTGTCCCTTGGGAAATGGGTAGGCCATTAGTGTGGGATGCTACTTGCGTAAACACACTGGCCGCATCTCATCTGTCGGGGACTTCCGTTAGAGCGGTGGCTGAATGTGCCAAGGACCTCAAAAGGCGCAATTATGCCGGTCTTGATAAGGCCTACATATTTGAGTCTTTTGGAGTTGAGACCGTGAGCCCATGGGGAACAGGAGCCCACCGCGTTTTCAAAATTATTTCACGGCGTCTGGTAGATACATTGCGTGACCCAAGAGCTGGCTCCTATCTTCGCATTATTCCTGTATTCGCATCGTTTCTGTCAGCTTGAACGGTCGCTTCGTAGTGGCTATCTTAATGCTGACCTAGATAATTCGCGTGAGTCAACGCGACGTAAAATGGCAAGTCCAAAAAGATCAGACACTATTGTGATTGACAATGTTTTTGCATTCATACAATGCAAGCTGGATATTATGGATCAGGTCAGTCTGACCCAAATCCAGACTTCCAGCTACACTAAAGCCCAGATCGCAGACGCCAAAAAGGAAGGTACTCCACGACACAGCCGCCGCTGTGTCGTGGAGTACCTTCCTTTTCTACCACCATCCACCTGATAACCTGGCAAAGGTGTTCCTTGAGACCGATCTCGATGACGACCCGACGTTTGTTTGTCAAGACCTCGCCTCTCTTCCTCCAGTGACCTGAGACTACATAGATGTCACGTGTGTCCTTAAGCAGATAACGCAGCTGAACGCAGATGTCTCTAGCACCCCGCGCAAGTTCAACTTTCGGAGCAAACTGTGTCCTCCGCTCCTCCGCTTACGAAGAAAGTGCCCTGACTTTTTGTGTAGTTAATAAGTTTATATGTATTGTATATTAGTCTATAAGGTATTTATTTTCTATGGGCCCTTGTTAATGCATTTTATACACATAATATTGTTGCCTGAAATAAAATTAATATTATATTATATTATTATTATTATTATCTGGCTCAGCGTATTAGTATTGCCATTCAACGTGGCAATGCCGCCAGTGTCTTGGGAACGCTACCCTCTGGCAGTGATCTGGATCAGTTGAGCTATCTATAGATCGTTTTAAACGGTCTTTAGATAGCTCAACTGTTTCAAATGTATTTTATATTATTTTGTACACTTCCGGAGGAAAATAAATAATAAAAATGCTTTGTAAGACGGCCATAAATAATAATTTCTAATATGTTTTTATTTTCTTGGCATCTGTCTTGTTGACAATTTTGCCAGTGTCAAGAGTTTATTTGTTAATAAAGTCTTAGTCGATGGTCAATTGTCAATTCTAAACGTCATCGCGAAATGGCCGCCTAAAACTTTCTCTTTCTCGGGATTCCTTGTCGTTCAAATCACATTGCACCATAATACACGTATAATTCAATTGTCCATACTTGTGCAATGTAGTCACAATTTATTCATTAAAACTCCGCTAAGATTACTGAATAAAACATGCAATAAAACAAGAAAAGAATATTAATTTAGAAGTGCTATGTTAATGAAGGTAATCTGTTTTTGACATTGACATACGTTTTAGTCTATTTTTATCTATGGTGTATCTACTCTTCTTACATATTAGTGTCTGTCTGTATTTGTATTCTCTTTGTGCGTTTGTGATGTGCACGGTGAACCGGTGAACGGTTTGATTGAAGTGTGGTTTGAAGTTTCAAGGAAAACCAGGACCAGCCACAACAAAATTGTTTCGAAAGTGAATAAAATTAGTTTGAATTGTTTGGATGCAAATTTCATCTTTAGCCAGTACAATTCTTAAATTAATTTCTATGTAGTGTGAGTGTTAGGTGAAAACACCAATTACATAGTGAAAAACAACTGATTATGTCCGCCCGAAACTATCTTTCCGCTCGTGAGAAAAATTACGGAAAATTGATTGAATGTTTACCGAATATTAACCAGCAGAAGTTCGGATACCGCTCAGCTCAAGATCTGCCTCCGCTATCCGCCAATACTAGCAACTTACTCAACAGGAACCTCAACTATACCTACGACACCAATCCGTATTTGGTAAACAGTGAAGATCGGACTGGGACTCCTTTGTCGGACTTTTTCTCTGATAGTGGGACGGGTAAGATCATTTATATTTATGTTCATCCAAGGATTCCATTTCTATTCTATTTGATTATTTTCCTTTATATTAATTCCAAAAAAAAGTGTTACTTGAAACATTATTGTTATTACGCTCAAAAATAAATTCCTTCGTGATTTCTTGTAAAGTATTAATCAAATGCATTTTTTACTATGAAGGCACACCTGATTTTCATAGTGAAGAAAGTGACAGCAGTTCAGGGTCTGTTCTACGTCGTAGTACAGCTGAAGCCACAAAGACATTATCCGAAGAGTGGAATCGGATAGAAAGGACACTGTATAATGAGCAAGGAGAGAAATCCACACGGCCAAATATTCTTGAGGAGTGCAAGCAATGGAGACAGCTACATCCTCAGCTAAGGTGAGACCATACCTACCTATATGCAGATAATTTACTCTGTCACTCCCAACAGATCAAATCAAAGAAAAAACAAGTTTAAATTAAAAAAACAGCAACTCTAAGAAAAACCATATAACTCCTATAGCCAATTCATTGAGAACCCGAACACAAAACTTCTGCTGTATGTTCAGTATCCTGGAGATACCAGAAGTTGCTGCATTATCAAGGCTGTAACCTTGACTGATGCTGATGATGAGAATGTGGTACATGGTAAGAACATGGTTATGTATTTGCAATGTCATTGAAGTAACAAAATTCAATATTTTGAATTGATTAGGTTGGTTTGTACTGTTCATTTTGATAAACACGGGCTTTACTCACATATTATTTGGTTGATGGAGGCACCGACACTGTTTCTGTGCAACTGTGAACTCGAATGTGAGAACTGTGACCTCAAGCGGCAACGTGCAGACTGCGGATCAAACTCACAGTCAGTGCCTCCATCTACAAAATAATATGTGAGTAAAGCCCGTGTTTATCAAAATGATTAGGTTGAAGTTGCTCAGGTCCCTTCATCAACTGGAAATGAGCTGATGATCTTCAAATGGCTGAAAAGATCATACAAATTCTTGAATCATAAAATTACAAATATTTTCTTAATAACGCCAAGTCACAGGTCAAGTGTTTAGTACAGTACTTATATGAAGATATTAGCGTCTAACTAAAGTAACACTTAAATCATTTATTTATAATATATTTCATTAAAATTACAACATTTACATAAGTATCACTACCTGTCTTGTAGAAAGTCTTTTCTAGGAACCATTTACGTAATCTTGTATTAAATATTGTTGTAGAAGTTGCAACTTTTCTAATTGCTACTAGCAGCCTCCAAAGAACATACCAAGCCATAGTTAAGCTATAGCCATGCACTCCCCCTAATCAAGTTAACTTACAAATAAAAAACCTAAATCGAAATCAATTCATCTGTTTGAGAGTGTATGGGACACCCATAAATACCCAGATACACATATAAAACTTTTTACTTCTTTCCAATCCTAAGGTTGTCGGTTCGAATTCAGTCGTGCACCAATGGATTTTTCTTATCGAAAAACGTGTGTGGGATATACCAGTACTCCAAAATGGCGAAGGAAAACATTGTGTGGAAACCTGTAGTATAACCTAAAAAGTTCGAACATGTGTGCCAAGTGCATGAAAGGGGCTTCTGAGGCGCACTTTAATCTTTTCACCACACTGGTTCGAAATGACTAGTGACACAATAAGATGAAATTCAAGATCCCTCTGTGTAACTGTGAAAAAGTAACATTTGGACAAACAGACACTTGGATTTATACCTTAAGAACTTTTAATCAAAATATATACAGTTGCAGTTGTGGTCATATAATTAATAACGATTTGTAGTTATAGAAGTTTTTTATTTAAATTGTGTCATACACAGAGATGTGTACCTTCTGAGACACAACTAGTTATGTTATAAAATAGCCACATTAATAGAGCAACGTGGCTTAGGAATAAAGAATAAAATTGCAAACTGTTTTTTTTCACATTTTATTTACTTTACCAAAGTAACACATTCAAATAATACTGAAGCTGGACAAATAATTAAGAAAGTTTTATTAAACTGCTCGGGAATTGTTTTGTATGACACTTACATTTAAAAAATCACATAATATGTAGCGCAGAATATTTAAAAATCAATTTAATACATTATTAACTAAAATTAATAGTAGCATATCCACGGCTTTTAATTATTGCTTTACACCGGCGAGGCATTGACTATTAATTTTTGACATTTCGCAAGAGAAATAGAGTTCCATTCTAAAAAAATCTAAAAAAACGTCTTACAGCTCTCTTAAATTCCCACACTGTGTATTTGAAACCTTTTTCTTTACTTCAAACCACAGATTCTCTATTGGGTTTAGATCTGGGCTGTTAGCTGGCCAGTCTAAGACAGAAACTGATTGAGCTGTAAGAAATTCCTTTACGGTGCGTGCAGTGTGCTTTGGATCATTGTCATGCTTATTCGAAGTAGTTTGATACGTAGCAAAATGCTTTACAGCGTGGAAAACCATAGTTTTTGAACATTGCAGATGGTCGGCTATCTTTTTATAAGACCAATTCTTCCGGCGAAGTTTTATTATTACTTCCCTTGTGGATTTATCACAACTTTTATTTTTTCTCATTGTTTTTTAGGGTTCCGTACCTCGAAAGGAAAAAACTGAACCCTTATAGGATCACTTTGTTTTCCGTCCGTCTGTCCGTCTGTCTGTCAAGACACTTTTCAGGACACTGAAAAGTGTCTTGACAGACACTGTCTCAGGAACGCGTGGAGGTATCAAGCTGAAATTTATACCAAATACTCAGGTCTACTGTCCCTTAAAGCTGTGAAAAAATCAAACTTCTAAGCCAGCGCAATCAAAAGATAAAGCCGTTTATGCTGCAAATTTTCGACACTCGCAAGGGAATCAAAACCAGGCACATCTGTAACATTACAATTTTCCTCAACTGATATTTAACGAAACAAACGTGTTTGACATTAAGGTGAGAATCGATTGAAGAAATTTGACAGATTTGTATACATTAACGTGTGGCTTTCCGTACCTATGAATGCAGATTTTGATTCAAAATCCTGTTGACTTATAAAAATATTATTTATTAACGTACTTCAAAGGACTTTTAAAACAAAACATGACTCTCAACAGTCAAACAAAACTCAAAAAATTAACTTAAGTTAAAATCATTCTCATTGACAATAAATTACACGTTATAGGTAACGATTTGACTATCAGTTTGCTAATCACTCCTGGGTAGATTCAGCCAAAACTCCATTCTGTTCAATGGCATTAGGGGGATTAATTTTACAGGTGAACTCAGAATCTTGAAATTTGGTACATAGCAACGTCTTATAGCACAGATAAAGGATAAATTGCGATAACCGTAAATTTTTAGTTACCTCATATAATAAAAATATTTCTCATTTCTCATGAACGTGTAGAGGTATTAAATTGAAATTCATATAAAATACTCAGGTCTATAATACCTTTAAGCTGTAACAAAATCAAACTTCTATGTCAACGCAATCAAGAGAAACAGCAATTTAAGTCGTATATATTCAAACTCGCAACTCTCAAGGGAATCAAAACCTACAGGGTACTTCCCGTGAACTCGGAATCTTGAAATTTGGTACAAAGAAACGTCCTATATCACAGATAAAGGATAAATTGCGAAAACTGTAAATTTTTTGTTACATCATCCAACTATGACTTGATTGTCGTGATGGGTGAAATTTTACTTATATACCTATAGGTTTGTACGGAACCCTCGGAGCGCGAGTCCGACTCGCACTTGGCCGGTTTTTTTTCATATTTAATATTCATATTTTTTCATAAGAATAACTATCACTTTTAATCTTTTACAGCACTAAATGGCTCCAAAATTCTACAAACAGTAACAAATCGACTGAGTGTTCTCTATTTAAATTTGAATAAAGGTATAAACTATTTAGCGTTCTTAATTACGTGACCAGCCAGTAAATAGGAATACTATGTTTAGAAGTAGTGTAAAAAGTTTGTCTATTTATTTTTAGCTAATCATGTGTATCAATGAATACAGTGGTATTATGGAAAAGTTTTACGATACCGAGAGAAATAAAAAAAATTGCATGCAATTAGTTTTGTGTCTTAGTTTGAAAAAATCTTCCCTTTATATCAGCGTTCTTAATTATATGACCACCACTGTATAGCTGGTGCCCGCGACTTTGTTTGCGCAGGGTTAGTACTTCGAGTAGCTTACTTTCTTCTCTAAGGTCCTATCTGTCTTTATACCAAATTTCTTTAAAATTGGTTTTGCGGTTTAGTCGTGAAGGCGTAACAGATAGACAGAGTTACTTTGAGATACCCTTGGCCCTTATATAATAAAAGTATTTATTTTGGTCCAGAAATCAATTTGTTACCACCAAATGTGCATTAGAAATAAATTATAATTTTTTGTTGTATAATATTGTTTACTATCTTGGCGATAATGGCTTACAAATAAAAGATAGTATATGCTGTCGCGGGCTTTTTTGTAGGACTATTTAAACAGGATAGGATAAACATTTAAATTATCTACTATACCTATAAAAGAGCTTAACCTGACTGACTGACTGACTGATTAATCATCGCCGAGCCGAAACCGCTGAAGCTAGAAAGCTGAAATTTGGAAGGTAGCTTCCTTTTACAGCAAAACCACCCAATAAGTTGGGATTTTTCGAAATTCAATCCCTAAGAGGGTGAAAAGGGGTGAAAACGAATGTATGAAACTTTTTAATGCGTGCACCACGCATTAAAAAGTTTCATACATTCGTTTGCTGTCGATTTGCTGGAAACTTTATATGAATAAATAAAATGCAAAATAAATGTAAAGGGGTAAAATGGGGTGTCAAAGTTTGTATGGGAACTTTTTAACGGGTGGTGTGATTTCTTAGAAACTTGGTTTGTATACTTAAAATGCAAAATAAATGGACACATGTTTCAGAATTTTTCAAAATAACTCATAAAGGAGTAAAATGGGGTGTGAATGTTGGTAAGGAAACTTTTCAATGGGTGGTGGGTGTGATTGGCAAGGAGATAAATTGCATCCTGGGGAAGGATTTAAGCTACAATTCCTTTAAAAAAAATGCGTACGAAGTCGCGAGCATCAGCTAGTACATAATATATGTGTTATTCTAACGGTTTTTTCAGCGCACGCCAGAATAGCTCGCAAATAGCAGATTTTTTTCCTTCTTACTTGACACTTCGTTATATATCATTATATTTTAGACAATCCACACAATATCTTTATAAATTATAGCCTATGTGTTATTCTGATGTATAAGCTATATTATTGTAAAGTTTCATTAAAATCCATTCAGTAGTTTTTGCGTGAAAGAGTAGGTAACAAACATACATACAAACTTTCGCGTATATAATATTAGTAAGGATATGCAGTAAATTTGGCAGTGAACACTAGCCAACAGTAAAGAAATATTACTAAAAAGTCATTAATTATACTATTAGAGTCTATCTTATAAACAGGTTGCCTGGAAAAGATCGCTTTTAACGATAAGGCCGCCCTTTGTACAATTTTAATTCTATTATTTCTTTTGTGTTCTTATTGTGTACAATAAAGTGTTAATTTATTTATCTATAAACACACACTAGCTAATTAATTGTTTAAATCTGTTGCTATCTCTATTCATTGATATTTGAATGACAAGGACAAAACATACGTACTTTATTCCACCTACTATGCAACATAAGAAAGAAAGGAAAACATTTATTTAGCACACACAAAAAAAAAGTGGACACAAGAGCCGAAAACAGACTAAAACTAGACCCCAAGGGGAAATTTATACAAACACATAAAAACAAACAGAAATCAACTAAATAAATTAAAGAAAAAAAAAAAAAATTAGCCCTTCCCGCGAACCAATCAACATTTAAGTGTGGCTAAAAAGGTTCCATCTCAGCATGTGCTACTTCCAGGCACGGAAATAGCCTTGGTTTTCAGATTGAAACATTTTCGGAGCGACCTCACCAGGCGAAAACAACACGAAAAATAAAATAAATATTTTCTAACAGTGTACCTAAACATATTTACAGACATAATTACAAAAATATACAGAATAATATACAATTATATATAAAATACAAAAGGTTAAGGACTGTTCAAAACGATCTACAGATAGGTACATGTTAAATAATAATTAAATAAATTTATTGAAATCGTACATCTAAACGTAATGCTTTGCGTCAACTCAACTTCAACGTCAACAAACGTCAACTTCTTACTTGTTCTCTTACTTACAATTTTTTGTCTATGTCAGTGTCAGTGGCCAAAATCTGTAGTGTAAACTGCCACCATGCAGTATTAGTTAATTTTTGGACCTTGACATCAAAGTAAATGTGCCTAGAAATTGTAACAGTCATGTAAGTAGGTACTTAAGCGACCTACATCCATTATTCAATTTGTGTAAAATAATGTAAGGCATTTAGTTTACTAGGCCAGTTGGAAATACCTTATGATAATTTTAAAATTGTTCTAGTGTAGTGGTTCCTTTTGGCTTCCGTTAATAAGGTCGTGAGTTCGTGGTTTTTATTGTCAAAAGACATACATGAAAGACAGACATGAAAGACATACGGAAGCATTTTTGCCTAATCTGCAAAAATGCTTATAATGCTGACCTGCTTATAAATAAATGCATAAATACTTGCAGATCGTACGAGCATTTGTCTCGCGGCGGGAATTGAACCCGCAACCTTCTGCGTCTCTGCTGGGGCTTGGCCCGCTGCGTCACAGAAGTCATCAATAAAATATAGATTCGCTGTGTCTGTCTGTCTGTCCGTCCCTAATCTTGCTCGCAAGACTTAGGTTCACTACCCGTGGTGTGGCATATTATTGGATAGGTATTTTAAAGATACTACGAGTATTCCTAAACAGTGGTTCGATACAGATATTAGTTTGATAATTTGTAAACTGCCTATTTTACAAAGGTCAGCCCCCCCAACCGGCTAAACTGCTATTTGAACTGCTATGTCTTCTCGTGTCTTTCAACTCTTATATTGATTGCGGTGGTTAATTTACTATCAAGCTAGCCTTCTGTTACGTCATCTACTTAATCAAAAAGAAAACATACTAAACATAATTGATTAAATGGAAGAAATTCATTACATATTTACGGCAACCTTGGGCACGATACTGTGGTATTATTGATTTTGTCGTTCGTTACAGAACATCTACGTTAAACCACATTCAGCATGGTCAATATATCGGCTGGTGATATGAAATCTGGTGTGAATTCTTGATTAAATTTAGTGCAACCATTTTCTTAATAATTACGTTTTAAAAACTAAAAAGACAATCGATTTAATGTATAAACACAAGGTAGCTACTGTAAAACGTTGAGGAGTTCCCTTGACTGTCCTTCGTCTTTATCATCAGACCCCTAATGACAGTCACAACCCATCTAGGTGTACAGTTCTCATCAATACAAATGAATCAAGCCCAAACACCAGGTAATTGCTGTAAATCGTTGAGGATTTCCCTCGACTGTCTTTCGGCTCCATCATCAGATCGACTCCAGACCTTCATTAAATAGTAGTGCTTTAAAATACTTTAATTAAAAATAAACAAACGCACTAGTCGCCCCTCGATTTCTCTGGGATGCCATCATCAGATCCTGGTTTCCTTATCACGGTACCACCCTTGAGATAACACCTTTCCAACAAAAAAAGAATCATCAAAATCGGTTCATTAACGACGAAGTTATCTGCGAACAAACATAAAAAAATATATATATGCGAATCGAATTGAGTAACCTCCTTTTTTTGAAGTCGGTTAAAAATAAAATGCTTACGACCTGAATGCCTAGGCTTAGTAGATCTTCCTAAATCTTTGGTTACGTAGTTCTTTCCAAGATACGACTAATTATTGGTATGAAACTATGTGAGTACTTACACAAATAGAACGATTAATCACTATTTCAATAACAAATATTGGTGGACAATTTCACACCTCATCTGGTCAAGCTAAAGCTTTAATTAGCTTGACCAGAATTACGTGTATTAATTATGTGAACTAGATGACACTTATTTACTTCTTACCCAACAAATACTAAGCGGTAGCCGGCTACCGCGCCAATCGCGCGATACTTTCCGTAAAACCCCGAACGGTAGCCGGCTACCGCGCTCGCCCGTTTGATTAAAAACCTTAATTCACATGTTTACAGTCTTAAGCCTACTTTTGTATGGAGAAGTTTACTGAGTTTCGTTCTTTGATATATTATCTACATTCTGAATAAAAATCATTCAAACATCTGTGCTCGTTCAGTATTTTATTTTATGTTCATTCGCGTTTCGCGCTGGACTATGTGAGTTCTATGAACTTTGATTGTGTTTTGTTTGTGATTATTTACTGGATTTATCGATGGTAAGGGGTATTTATTACAAAAACTGTTTATTCTGCTCATTATAAGTATTTTTGGATAATCAATTGTAAGAAATACATAGTAATAACTTCTAGATCAGGCGGGAAAAAGTTCGTTACCATGCTACTGATTTCGAAGTGATTTATTACTAAACTATTTATTATATAATATTGTATTTGACTAAACACGTTATTTTTATGCCTGATAGATAGGTAATATATCTATTAGTATTACAGAATGATAAAATATGCTTTGGTTGTAGAGTTATTACATATTTAGTACAATGCAGTATTTTTGCCGCGACCTAGGTCTAGTCCAGACGCTAGCGCTAGTGCTGCCAAAATGTTTCTATTTTGCTGCATAGTGGGTGAAGAGTTAAATCAATTAAGTATCTGAAAGACTTCTCAACGAGACCGCTCGTTTCAGGGTGGTCGGCAAAGCGATCCAACTACCGGAGAAGCGAACCTGCTTCCGTCAAATCGAGCACGACGAGGTGATCGCAATGCATTACAACGACTACGAGCAGTTCAGCGAGAGTGAAGAGAGACTGTCTCAGAGCAGCACTGACGTCACGCCTCAGAACTCGCCTAGGCCATCCGTTATATCCATCCCGGAAGACTCGCACGAACCTAGGTATATGATTGTTACACGGCTCTTACACTTTCAAAACTTTCCTGAATTATACTATACATTTTAAGAAACACTGACTGGCGAAAAAATAATCGTGAGTAACGATTATTTTTTCGATGAACGCACCGACAGCGATACTTGTTTCACTTTTTCCCCGTGTTTCTCAAATTGAACATACAGACTGTTACAAAATAATATAGTTATGAATATCCATGTAAGCAGCGATAGTTAATTGCATCGATTATTCATTTACATATAATTTTCAACCGGTCGAGCAATTGCTTTCAAATTGAGCAGTCGGTTTCAACTGCTCGAGCAATCGGTTTCAACCGGTCGTGCAGTCGGTTTCAACTGCTCGAACAGTTCTCAAATATATTTAACTTCGTTAAATTTTAAATATATTACTTGCCTAAGCTTCAGTATAAAGGTTGCCATTTCGTTTACGCTGTAAGGTTGCTGGCGTGAGTACTAAAATAGTGATTGACGTTTAGTTTTTTATTTCAGGCTATACAGAGAGAAGGTATCCTTCTACTCAACGTACGATGACGATGATCTACCCGACTCGTTCTGTTCTCTTCTACAAATCACGCCGATACATATACGCAGTCCCTCACACAGGAAAAAGCATAGCAGTTCTATCCTGAAATCAGAAATAGCCTCATCCAAATGGATGCGGCACTCTCGACCAGATTCGTCCGTAAACTGTGATAGAAGTAGCGCCAAATCGTTTGTTTCATTAGATACTAAGAACTATATGGCACTGAGTGCGTCGGAACGCAATGCGATACTTAATAGCAGAGTAGTGACAGCTAGGCATAGAGAATTAGCGAGGTTGGAGCCTCTCTGCTCACCTGAGCTACCTCAAGAGTCTCCTAAAACAGTGAACAGCTCACAACAGTACCACATAAGGAAGGTTTCATTACCACCTCTGCTTTTGGAGGATGAGAAAAAAAAAGTGACTTCGGCTAAGAAACACATCATAAAGACTAGGAAAAGGAGTCAACCTTTTTATCAATTAGATAGAGTGAGGCACTGACAGAAATTTTGCAAGTTGAAATTTTAAATGTTTGTTTAAAAAATGTTTTGCACCAAGAGTTTGAAGATTTCAAGATTTGGTGAGTGCACTCAAGTTTTATATTTCAATACTAAATAAAATCGTTTGGTATTCAAATTCAAATAGTTGATATTCAAAGAACAAAGTACTAAAGTACCGAAGTAATGTATTTTTAGTTTATGATCTCAATAATTTATTTTGTCATCAGAGTAAAATATTTCTAGTCCAGGCTATACAAATAAATAAGATTTATTTGCCAGAGTGCCTATTTTACAAGTCAGTACTTGCTTAGATGGAACAATACAATGGTACGTACGTTAGTAACCGGTTATGATTCCGTATATACCTAGCACTATTTTTGAATGTAGTCTTGTTAATAACGTGAAATGAACGTTGTGTTATTATTAAAAATGAATATAATATTTTCTGAAAAAATTACTATTATTTTCCTGTTACCAAAATACACAATATATATTAACCTAGTGTTAGTTACTACTTTGAACCGCTATTACTAATAAAAGGGAGTTAGTTAAAAGAGTTATTCAAATACAAATACAGAATTTATTTTGATATTTACATTATTTGCATTTATTAACAATCAACATCAACAATATTAAATAATTTGTTCTTCTGGTGTGATATTATATGAACAGTCTGGCAATGCTACATCGTCTAAATATCGCCATTTTGTTTTTGTTAGGTGCACAAAATGGCTGCTCACGCGCTTGAAGGCAATGTAGCATTGTTTGAAATATAAATGGTGGTTTTATCGTAAATGGATAACTAGAAGCGGTGAAATATGGGTTAAAATTAATGCAGAAAAATTTGAGCAAATGCAGAGAAAGCTGTGAGCGTGATTTCCGTGGGTTGCCACCATTCAACATAACTTGTTCTCACTTGATGCATAACAAAAGTAAATTATTTCTTATAGGTAACAATTCTAAAACACCTTACATAAAATTACTGATCTAAGATAATGATGATAACAGGACATAAGTATTGTAAAAACATGTCTCTAATAGGCATGCTCTAAATCGATGTTGATATTTCTTTGTTATGGCAACCCTTCGGTTGATGAAGTTGGCGCCAAAACTTGCATTACATATTAATAACTTGTTCATCAGAAATTATACTTTTGTACTATTAGAGTTTCAATTATTTTCAGGAACTTTTATTTTATATTTAGAAGGTACCGTATATAATATCTGTTGTATGTGACGCTATGTGTAATGCGTTTTTTAATATTATACTTAATCACTTACCTATCTCGTTGTATTGTCTATAATTTTGGCGTTAGTTAGTACAATTTCTGATGACGAGCCTAAAACAGTCTGAGACTGGTTAGTTCTTAGCGATAGAGCGATCAGTAACGTTGCTATTTATATAATTTTCTCATTTACACAAATATAATTTAAATTGTTTACAATTATCTCACAGCCATCATTATATATTGATACTACTTTAATTAGACAGGACTAGTGTGTAACAACACGACAAGATGGCAATCAGCTTATAAAAGGGTCTAGCGAACATTATAGAGAGCGTAAAGATACGTATATTTATATAATACATTGAAAAATTTACCATTTTTCGTCCTAAAAACGTTAACAACCTCAAGCTATTAGCAATAGTCAACAATGTTGTTAATTCTAAGATTGAATGCACACAGAACATTGAATAGTACTAGAATGCATATAGACGTTTTAAAGTGTAAATTGTGTCGTGAAAGATGTCGATGAATCAAAACCGTATTTGTTTTTGAAAAGGCGGGAGATGGATTTATTTTGATATTGCCCTAGCAACACAGCCATCATTTTCTGAGACAGTGGCAGTACTAAGCTAAAGCAGGGTCTAGTTTCGTTATTATTCGTTATTTTAATCATACGATTCCAGACACTTCCTACGATTGTTTTACTATAAAACTTGCTCTTATCTATACTAACTATAATCCTCATAACTCTGAATCTCCCGCCAAAATCTAAATTAAACAGCTTACTTACGAACTGATGTAATTTCTGTGTAGCATTCTATAGTATATTACAATGCTATAAAAATTGTCGTTGACTTCATTTTAGTGTATTAGTAAAGGATGGCGACATTTTTAAATTTAAGTGATATCAAATTTTGTTTAGCTGTAAAATGCTGCACAGAATCGGCACTGCCCTATTTAAACATGTGAGCGTACACAATTTTGAACTAAACTTCA
Source organism: Lampropteryx suffumata (assembly GCA_948098915.1). Classification (NCBI taxonomy): domain Eukaryota; kingdom Metazoa; phylum Arthropoda; class Insecta; order Lepidoptera; family Geometridae; genus Lampropteryx; species Lampropteryx suffumata. The sequence continues at coordinate 16,246,842 of OX402553.1, forward strand.
ATTAATTTTAGAATAATTGTGAACAATGTGGTAAAAGTGTCCGTCGTGATTAGTAGTGAAATATTATACCCGAGATATACTTGTTACGAGAAACCTTTTAGAGGTCCAATTTAGTACACAATAGGTGCTATCAGGCAGGTACAGCCCAAGTCTAGTACACATGACTCAAGTACTCAGAAACATGCACTCAGTATGATACATTTCATACACTTGAACATAACTTAAGACTCCAAACAATCATGAAGGACTCAGCTATAATTCTCTCTCGTTAAGGCGATTATAATAAATGTTATAGTCAAAATGACAAATTTGGTATTTTCGCCTCTCAATATACGCTCAGTTTGTTCCTGGAACTTGTTAGATATCAAACATGAGCATGTAGATTTGCGCACGCTCTGACATTTAATCTTAAATATGTATTTAGGTGTTTGAAGAGGTTTCAGTTTACCTGTATCCATCACTTTGACCATACCATAAACACTAGGTATCATACGTTATAAATTGCACACTGACCCACCTCTATAAACTTTTAATTGCGTTAAATACATTGTAATGCTGTATAAAAATATTAAAGGAAAAATCGTCATTTATATTAAATACTTAATTAACATTCAGATATACCAAATCGATAGCGTGTATTTTACATTTTTACAATGAGACGTTCGAACTAACGTAGGTTACCTAGTTTGCATACAGTGACATCGAAGCCTAACCACAACGAACTACCCGCGATCCGAATAAACTTTAATGTAACCGTAGCCTTCTAGTTATGCAAAGGAGACATTCAAAAATCTTACGTACCATACAAAATTACATCTGACTATGTACAACGATCTAGCTAAAAATTTAAAAGTTAATGTCGAATGTAGCACAACGGTACTCTAAATATTAGGTACCTAGTTTGGCTAGGGCTCCATGCATGGCTCTACTTATCGATGTACCAAGCTCAAATTACAACTAAACGACTCAACTGATGTCCGGTGGTCGGTACCACTGAGCTACCACTGAGGGGAGAAAGCATTATAAGTCAACTATCATAATTTTCTTAATCCACAGATAATTCTATCATTATACAGTTTGAGATGTTGCACTTCTTTTCTTTACCTCAGCATTTATTAGCAGTTTCCTCTCAATGTTAGCTCTATGGGTGACGCGCGCCCTACACATTGGCAAATCTTTGGCGAAGCCAACTCGTTTGATTGGCCGAATAAGCCAATAAGATATTTGACAGACAGACCAATTAAATATAATTTTATAATTTATTTACTTATCGTGCACAACCATTTCAAAACTTTACATTCTTAACGCCCAGTGATTAGAATTTTCTTGATATAATTTTTAAAATCTTCGTAACAATAAAATGCTTTCTAGAACACTGAATTTCTAAAAGCCATTCGTGTCCATAATTGTCATGAAAGCTACGAGTGTGCTTTTGGAACATGTTATATTTTTTCTGACATTTAATTTTGATCGTTTTTTTGTCCGTTTTTGGTAACTGATTGTGATATTACAAAATATGGCAGTATGCTTACATTCAATTCCTTTACGAACTATGGTACTGTTGTTTTCAAATATTTAATTAATTAAATAAATAGGGACTTGAGACTGAAGATCCCTCTTGCTTAAGTGAGGCGTCGATATACTCTCGCTTGTCACATCAGATCAGACACATTGAACGACTCACGTTTGGCCACCCAATCGAATATTCAAAAACACTCACTTTAAAACCTAGTTGTAATTAAGGCCGGTTTTGCATAATCTAGACTAGACGAATGACATAACTATTATGACATGATAACATCTATGTACAGGATGTTTGATAAACTCTTTATAGTAATCAATCTTTACTAACTATGAGTATCAATTGAGGTATTTATTATTTATTAGGTTTAATATTAACTTTAAAAAATAACTTGGTGATATTAAGTGCGTGTCGCTTGCAGACTTGGGTTCATTTCATCAAACATCTTGTAAAATTCTGTTGTAAATTATTGCGCTTCGTTACTAATCGTTTTATTTGGAATTTTACTAATTAGTAACGCGAATACAGCTATTAACTAGTAAATTCTAAAAGGTGCTCTGACCAACTGTACGGATTTGTCGACAGTTCGCGTGCAGCCGATCAGAATTATCCCTTATCTAAAACAATCAACGTAGTAATCTATGAGAGTACTCAATCGTCAAAGCACCCGAGTTAACACTAAATACATCACGGGCTTCAGAAGCCCGTCGCAACAACGTCGTTTCAAATAATATCACATAATATTTACAGCGTTTTCACTTGCACTGTGTCCTCGCAAAATAAAACTATTTTAATCTCAACCATGCGTTGAATAGTTCGTTCAATTTGTAATAGTTCATAGTATTTTTTAATGTGCAGCGCCTTGTACCGCGTCCACTTTGACAATCCCCCGCCCAATTTCGGGGAAATTTAAAAAATAAAAATAAAAAAAATATTAAAGCTTTATATAAATTTTATTTAAAATAACCAAAAATGTGCTATTTCTAAGTGGAGCTAATTTAAAATTGCTTGAAATTTTTGTGCGTATTTTTACACAAATCTTTGCGTTTTACAGTCTGTTACAGCTATTAAAACGATAATGTTGTGTAGTGTGATTAAATCTGATTAAACCCCGTACAAAAATTCAAGCAATAATCACCAAATAATAAAAATAAAAATAGTAAACAAAAAATCATAAAATGAAATTAGCAATGGAACTGTATACTTACATATATCTACATACTCGTACCATTCGTGCATATAAAATATTGTCCAATGACTGACCTTAACTTTTAAAACTAAATACAAATTAGAATTCAATGTGAATTCATATAAAAATAACTTAAGGTAATGACTATAATGTCTATTATTCACATCGTTTTGTAATTTATGATGTGCAAGCAATCAATCAGTCAACAAAATATACTAAATGCTTAATATATAACTAAAACAATTTAAAAAGCATTTTAAAAATAGCATTTCACATTTGAAAAGAAAGAAAAGTTCTATTGAATAAAAAGGAATGGTGCTACATAGAAGAAAAATATAAAAGAACAGATTGTTCAGGTATACATAATACGTAGAGTTGTGCAATAAAAAACAGGTTCCGTTAAAATATTGAACATAATTCGATATTTCAACTTCAATAAAAAAATAACATTACATTAGATTACATATAGATGTAATGCTATTCTTTTACGGAAAACACAATAAAATAAAAAAAACATGTAAGTAATGTGTTTTTTTTTTAAATGCGCGGATAATATGCAAAATGGCGGATAGGGCGCGCGCGATGAAATGAAGATATCGCGATATTACTGAAAAAGTTCGGGTAAAGTTGAAGATGTAGTGTAAAAGATGGAAATATTAAAGATAAAGATAAAATTTAAAATTTAAAATTTAAATATCAAAGAGAAGCCTCATCGTAATCAGCGAAATAGGTGTGTCAGAAACAAGCAAATCTTGGAAAAGAGTATGTGTAAATATAACGACCTTCACCATTTTATAACTTAATAAATAACACATAATTACTTAAATGATAAATAATCTTGCACTGTGACTTAACCTATTCGACTGGTATTTCTTGTTATCTTTTTCTGAGCTAGTATGTGATTGCATTTTTCTACGCTCCTTAGTTAAACCTATTCGACTAGTATTTCTTGTTATCTTTTTCTGAGCTAGTATGTGATTGCATTTTTCTACGCTCCTTAGTTAATACATAAAAGCCCAAACATTTAAAGCTTTCTAATGCCTTTAGACGAACTAAGCCGTTTAAACACTGCATAAAATGTCTTATCTATTCGCTTACATAAGTGTCGAATATAACAGCCTAAAATTTGCAATTCGTCTAATGTGTTTTTTCTCATAATTTGGGTACTTAGAAGTAAAATGTTGGAGTCGTGAGTACTTTCTTAAATATGAGTATATTGTCATGTCTTTTGTGTAGGTCTAATTATTAACACCAATTTTATAGTCAACGTGTTCGATTATATTATAACATACTTATTTAGATTATAATTGTATTGTATTTTTGTCCAGCGATAATATAGATTGTTTTTTTTTATTTACATTGCACAAATAAACAAAACTAGTGCTAGATCTTGCTCAAAAGTGTGCATTTTAAGAATGTTTTAGATTGCCGTGCATCCAAATTGTACCTATAATGGTTAAAAAACAAATCAAATTCAAAGGGCCACGCCCATTCTCCCTTTTATTCTATCACCTGCAAATCAAAGTAGGTTAACTTGGAAGTTGTTCTGTTACCAAAAATAACATTAATTCATTTTGGTAACTTAACTTTAGCAATATAAGAAATAGATAGTAAAAAGGGAGATGATAAAAATAAAAGTGCAGTGCTAAAAAGGGTATTTACTGCATCATCTATATCGCGAATACTGTTATACCAACCAAGTTACAATATTCACGACACATAATGTCAGTTTCGGCCTGTTTCATCGGTTCCGTTTCGTTTGATAATTTAAATAAATGGTAAGGATTTGCGTCGCCAATTAACAGCCATAAATTTAGTATTAATTTAGTACCGTACTGCCGTCGTAGGATCTTGGCAACGGATTTTTTAGGAACTAAAATGTCTGTGTACTTTTTTGTCAGCTAATTCACGATTTCCAAGATCCGACGATCGATCATTGACTATATTTTTCTAACGTCGTAAGCTAGTAAAAAGGTAACGCGTTAAATTCCCATAAACACATAAAATGAAAAAAAAAATAGTTTTGATTTGAAACGTTTCAAAATAAAATAGAACTCCCGAAATAAGTGTTTTAGATTCAAAAGTTTAAAAGACCGATGTAAACAGGCTAATGTTGGGTATTTTTTGGGCGTAATGACGGGATTGTCGCAGTTTGGCGAAACGGGAGCCTACTGCCTATATGTAGGAGTAGGGTCCGTCCGTGAGGGCGCTACACAGCAATAGTCAGGAGGCGTCGTCCTTGCCGCTGCCGGTGGCCGAGCCGGCGCGCCGCTGCGACCGGTACTCCACGCCCGGGTCGAATTGCATTAGGACGAACACCTGTACACAAACATATAGCTTAGCAGATATTCTATCTCAAAATCAATACAGTACAATACAATAATTTAGTCGCGGAAACTGTCCTCTACTAAAAATTTACAATTTTAAGTCTAATATTTATCAAACGAACATCTGTATTGAAAATCTGTTCTAAAAACCGCATAGTATATTTAAAAGACTTATACACTCGAGAGCATAGAAATCGCACATAGGGGAATTTTCCTGCATTATGATTTCGACACTTGTTTTTTTTTTAATTAAAGGTTGGTTGCAAATATAAATTAAATTAAATTAAAGTACACACTGTTAGCTTCCTAAAAACCCATAATGTCTGGCCTTGACCTTCCAAATCATAGCAGTGGCGGCTTAACAATCGAATAGCCTAAATTCGCTCGTTTCAGGTAGCGCGGTTTGTGGGACTTTGAGCAGGTATAAAACGATAAGGGATGATAGAAATGACATCATTTGCATACCAACTCCCAGTCAGAAAGGTCCTTTAACGAATACGTCATCTCTCTAAACAAGAAAATGGATACCACACCAGAAGCAGCGTCTCAAGTGGTTGGACTAATCGAAGCTAGACAGAACCAAAGTCAAGTGGCTCGTCAATTAAATTTGAGTGTATACCAGCGATATCAGCAAACTGGTGGCTATACCAGGCGACCAGGAACAGGCCCAAAACGTGCGACAACACAGCGCGATGACCGTTTTCTTGTGAATACATCACTACGAAATCGCCGGTTGAATGCAGTTCAACTCGGACAGCAGCTCCAGGAAGTTAGAGAAGTGGAAGTCAGTCAGTGGACGGTGAGAATAAGACTAGCCGAAGGAGGTCTGACAGCGCACAGACCAGCAACTGGCCCAAAATTGACCCCAGCGCACAGACAAGCACGCCTTCAGTTTGCTCGAAATCACGTTAATTGGACTATGGATCAATGGCAGGCAGTCCTCTTCTCCGACGAGTATAGGATGTGTCTCCATGGTAACGACGGACGGGGTAGAGTCTACCGAAGATCCGGTGAGCATTTTGCTCAATGCTGCATCTCCGAACGGGTCGCATACGGCGGTGGTTCGTGTATGTTCTAGGGAGGCATTTCACTGGAAGCGAAAACTGAACTTGTCTTCATCACGGGGCCCGATACCGACCGTCGATCGCGTGGATTGACTTTCCAATGTTACGTACAGGAGATTCTGCAACAACACGTTCTGCCCTTTTCGGGATTTATCGGCGAAAACTTCGTTTTTATGCAGGACAACGCTAGACCACACACCGCTGCTATAGTACGCCAGTACTTGCGAGGAGGTTGAAGTACTCGTTATGGAGTGGCCTGCTCGAAGCCCAGATCTCAATCCCATTGAGCACTTATGGGAAGAACTAAAGAAACGAGTAAGAGCCAGAAACGCAGTGCCTACGAGTCTCAGAGAGCTCCAAACCGCGATCAAGGAAGAATGGGACAGCATACCGCAGGATTTCGTAAAAAAATCGATTTCTTCAATGAAACATCGAATGGAAGCTGTTATTTAGGCTAGGGGAGGCACGTATTAATAAATCGTTACATTTACAAATTTATTGTTTTTTAACCTTTTATACCTGCTCAAAGTCCCACAAACCGCGCTACCTGAAACAAGAGAATTTAGACCATTCCATTGTTAAGCCGCCACTGCTATGATTTGGAAGGTCAAGGCCAGACATTTTGGGTTTTTAGGAAGCTAACAGTATAACAATTTAAGTTATATTTGCAACCAACCTTTAATTTAAAAAAAAAACAAGTGTCGAAATCAAAATGCAGGAAAATTCCCCTATGTGAGATTTCTATGCTCTCGAGTTTATAACGATATGCCACTAGATGGGGAAGTAAAATAAAAAAACACTAATTTACACGTACTTATTACCAAAAATATTTTTTCAAAGAAAAAACATTTTATAACTTTGCAAACAAATACCGTTCAAAATTTAATCACGATTAAGTTTATAGTCGCTGATAATAGTGCTCTAATTAGGAGCGTAACTAAAAGTGTTTCTTGTGGATTTCGGAACCCTAAAAAGGGAAACATTGTTTAGGTGCAACGATGTTCAGCTTCACAGCGAGTGAAATTCATCAGTGCAATCAGGGAGCCTGCTCGGCAAACTAAAAGTTCTTAAAATATGACGAAGGCCTCTGAGCGCCTATTAACTTTTTCATCAGAATTGGACACTGACTCATACAAAGGCAGTAGAAGATTGTATAAAAAAAAAATTTACCTGATCAGTAGGCAGCAATGAGAAGTCATCAGGCGGATTGGTGATGACGTATCTCTTACTACTTGCGTCGCACGACGAGGACGTATCTCTAAACCGGTAGAGGCCGATACAGAGCATGCCGTAAGTGCCGAGTGCGGCCACGAACAGATCCCCGTACTTGCCAGCCTCGCCGAACTGTGCTAACGGACCGTCGTATAGCGATATCTGTCCCACTCTACACCGATCCCTGGAATTCAGATAGATTGTTCGATCGAAGTAATTTGGTCCCGTTCACAATTTTATTATCATTAGGGAGAAATCGCGTTATATTAGTGAGAATTCTAAAGCTTTACATCTCATCGAAAACGTTTTAAACGGTTCCGAAAAGTTAGTTCAACTAATGTGTCTAGTCTATCTGCCACACTCATTGGTTAGGTACTTAAATCGCTTCTTATTTTCATGCGCGTTGCCAGTTTTCAATTTGAGGTTACCTGTTAGCTAAACTCTCAGGTGTGGAGTATCCCCCTCGGAGACCAGCTCCTTCAGCGAGGATTAGCTCCAGCTCTGGAGTGGCGCCACCGGTGATGAGCGACCGGATCAACGTTAAAGCATTCTGGTTGAAATATGTCTGGAACACAACGCAATAACTCAGCGTGTCATCTTGAGCTGTGGTGGCACAGACGCAGTGACCCTCGGCTTCCGATCCTAAAGCTGTTGTTCGAATCTCAGTGACTAGTGTAAAACAATTGGTTTTACTTAAAAAAATCTTGCAAAACCACTTGAATATCCAAGAATCTAAGAATCTAAGTGAGTGAAAGAAAGGTCGACTTAACATTTATGTCAGGATCGTGATCATTATCATTCATTTCATACATGACAATTTGCCATCAGTGGGACTTTAAGGTTCCTAGTGGTACGAGAATGCATTTGACTCCTTGAAAATATTTGGTTCACTCGTCGGCAATTAAAATATTACGATCTGAACAGATCGTGATAGTAAGTTTCGGCTCTGCGATATAAATTTGAAACAGTAGACATGATAGACATGAGAGTCTGTAAGTTAGTACTTACGGTGGACATGAGAGAATCTAGCACGCTGACGGCGAAGGCGGTGCCGCACGCGAACGGCTGCGTCAGGTACAATTCCGTGTCCGGATCGTCGTCGTCATCCTGGTCCAGAAACTGGACGTTGCTGTCGTTCACCAGCTCTGGAAACCACTCATTACTGTTACCACTATCTGACAAAAAGGTACCAAGCCTACAAGCCGAACACTGAAATGGTTTTCTTCATGGCATAACCTTTCGCTGATAGTTGGATATGGAGCACCAGCAACTATGAAAATTAACTGGGACAGGGATTTTAGACCGTCTCTTACCTTCTCTTCTCAAATATGAAGCTTCTGTCATAGCATACTTATAACCGAGACCGACAGTATAAGCTATCCTTTGCAAGGAATAAATGCTATTACGTTCACCCACCCATCTATAATCAAGAGCTTTAAAATATAAACAAAGATAGTCCTTACAAATCGCATTGAAGTTTGCGAAAGATCTACTTTAGTAATTTAGGCTGTTCAAATACAGAAATCCTGAAGTAAAGTTAAAAAAAAAGAAAAGATGGGAACTGCCTAAAAATACGGGTAAGACATGTGTGTAATCTCACCCGTAATCATAGGCACATTGGCTCCATACACGCTGCCTCTCCTTTGCAATAATACCGGTGCGGGCGGCTGGCCCGGCGGCGGCACTGCGTTATTCGTTCCGTTCGTACCCACTCCTGCGCTTAACACTCCTGTAATATAACACCACAGTATAATGGTTATAACCTAAGGTTGCGTGTCCATTGAAGCAGTTGAGAGAGGTGTAAAATCAATCGCGTAAAGTAAAGTTAAAAAGATAGAGAATAAATAAAACTACAGGGCTTAGAAACTTATAGTCTGTGCAATATTGTCAAAATTCTTGCATAATTCTCTTTGCTTCAGCGGAACGCACCCTAACAAAAAAATAACAATGAAAGTCTCTACTATTTGACGGACATCTAGCTCAAGCTTACAACATTGTGACGAACTGGCGAAATTACAAATTAGATTTCAACACGCACTGGCAAATATAATTATCAAACTTACCCAGAAAAGTATCATGCTATACAGTCCTAATATTATAAACAAATAAAACCATTGTTCATGGATTGGAAACGCATGCTCGATGGATTGAAAACGACTGCTCGAGCAATTGTAGATGACCGCTCGAGTTGTTGTAAATGATTGCTCGAGCAGTTGAAGGTGACTGCTCGCGCTTAATGTCACCTTATGAAAGGAACACTACTTTATATAAACGACCAGTATAGAAAAATGTAACGTATGTTACCTATAGTGTCGTCGAACGTCATAGCCTTGATGTTCAGCGAAGCCAATATGGCTTCCTTGTCGGCCAGCGTAGGGTCATCGTTAGATGGTACCTTCGCTGACAGAATACAGCACATGTCGCACAAATTCACGTTCACTGCACGCAAGTCGGCCCGGCTTAGCGGTGAACCCTGGAAAAGAATATCGATTGAAAATATCCTGAGCGTTAAGTTCAATTTCCATTGACGTAAAGTCGAAGCGTATTGAAGCGTAGTCAGTGAAAACTCACATTCAAAACAGAAATCTTGGGTAGATTCTGCAACATCTTCCACTCTCTCCTGATGTATTCGACACTGCCCACTATAACGACGTGCTTCAGCTCATGATAGTGGAAGTTGGATGCTCGCAGTGGCATCACCAGATTACGAAGCCCTATAAGAGGCGAGTCGGGGTCCGCGAACAGGCAGACTACGACGTGGCCGTTTAAAACCGTCATTGCCGCTTGGTTTCTGTCCTGTAGGAGACAGTGTGTGACAAGTTAGAAGTGCCTCTGACTACCCTCCTTAGACATCCTCGAAAACCAAAGTAACTGGAAATCTGAGAGAAGGTATGTCTATCAAACCTGGTAATAACAGTCGTGAACATATTGGTTTTTTATCCTTAAAATGACGGTTCTTTGAAGTCTTACTTCAAATTTTACTTGTAGAACTTGTATTGGGCTTTAGAATTACTTAAATTAGAAAAAAATGCATGTGAAAGGGCATGTAAAAACTTACTAATATACAATCTTCCAGATTCCTGGCGGGGCTCCAATGGAACATCCCAGTGGAGTCGTATTTCATTTCAGTCTTTTCAAAGTCGAAGTCCTTCGACTGGTCATCTGCCAGACCCGCTGGCAGGCTTACACCTCCGTTGCTGTTTTGATTCGTACCGCTACTCCTACTCGTAGGCCTATTCAGAACAGACTTATTAAAAAAAACATTCGTTGCCGTTGGTCACAGAACACGACGGTTCTATGGTTTTCTGTGTTCTGCAATGTGCTTTCAAAAGTGAGGTTATGTGGGTAGTTTAAAGCTCAGTTTATACTTTGTTTTAAACTAATGTGCTTTATATACGTGAATTACACTCTATGGAGTAAAAGCATTCATTCTACATTCATCACTTTTCATGAAAGTATGTTTAGATCGATTGAAACATATAAAGATCTTTCTTTGAAATAACTACAGTTCGTATTTTACACTACCTTTTTATGCACAAATATAGAGAAAATGTAACATGCCTTTATTGTAAAATTGTAAAGTGAGACGTGCTATATCGAAGTGCAAAATAATACACAATAGACACTATAGATTCATAAAATATTGTTTACTCTTTTGAAGCTCAAACATTTTATAAAGGTCGTGAGGCAAGCACTACTGTCTACGTTTGAAAACTCATCACAATAGAAGTCTGCCTAAGTTACTTTTCGGTTGTCTGTCATAAATTATCTTCTAGAACGCCTTCTTTGTATATTAGAATATTTGTTTCAGAAATTCTGGTATAAATCCATAAAAATTTTGCAGTTGAGGCCGGTTGAGTATTTTTAATGTTGTTTCTTGAATTGATTTAAACTTTTTCAATCAATGATGATAATGCACTTTGTTCCAACGTTACTTGGCAGACTTCGCTTGTGCTTCTACTATATGAATCCACTTTGCACGTTTCCAAACTACTGATCAAAATTATCTAGCTGATATAAAATTTATTGGAATTACATGAGTTTTTTCACTTCGTAGGCGAGATGATACGCCTGGTAATTTGTATCCTGTTCCTGAGGATTCCTGTAACACAGGGTCAGAGAATCGTCTACTAATCTTTTAACTATACTATGTAGGAAAAAATATTTATTCACATAATAAAGTGCAGGACAGTTTAGTGCAGTGCACGTGGAAAAGTTGACAGGATTAGCTTCGAATATGAGAAGAAAATATATAGATATTTGATACACTGTATTTTATTTATAGGGGATGTTTATTATATTTAATATTTGATTCGTTTATCTATAAGGCTTAGTTGTTTCTAATTCAGACTTGTAACCTCTTGCAATGTTAATGTTTCTAGTCAATGCATCAACATTTAAAAACTTTTCATACTATACATTTGCGAGAGGTCACACGAAAATCTATATAGGAAACATTCAAAGACTTACGTATCGGGCGGTGCTCTGTTCACGTTTGGTTTGACCTTGTTGACCTGTCTTGTAGTGGTTGTGTTCATTAGTTGGTTGGCCATCGGCGATAACAGAGCGGTAGGCGCTGCGTTTCGGTGATTTCGATTTATTACTGAAAAAATGTTGTGATATTTTACAAGGAGTACTTATTAGATTATGACCAACTAGCTGGTGCCCGCGACTTCGTCTGCGCAGTATTAGTACTTCGTGTAATTCTAACGGTTTTTGCAGCGCACGCCAGAATAGCTTGCAGATGGCAGATTTTTTTCCTACTTACTTGACACTTATCGTTATATTTTGGACAATTCTCACGATATCTTTATAAATTATAGCCTATGTGTTATTCTGATGTATAAGCTATATTATTGTAAAGTTTCATTAAAATCATTCAGTCGTTTTTGCGTGAAATAGTAACAAACATACATACAAACTTTCGCGTTTATAGTATTATAGTAAGAAGTAAGATAGTAAGATGAAGATTGCGGAGTAACTAAGCATAATTCCGCAACCAATGATGTATTATAAAAATATATAAGGCACATATATGTGTAAAACATATATGTTAGGCACGTAGCGTTCTTTCAAATTGCAGTTCAACCAAGTAAAATATTAGGTAGTAATGAATTATAGCGCGCCCCTTCTCTTGATCAGGTGATAGAAATTGTTAGGCATACGTGGATGGAGTAACTATCTGATTATGGAAGTCTAGTTAGGTAGGCATACGTAATACTTACAACTAATATCCTCTCCCCTTTCTCTCGCAATTTCGCCTGAAATGTTATTAAAAATACTCTGTAGTGTTAGGTAATAGTCTGAGGCATATCAAATTTGATTCAAGCAAAAAATCATTTCGTACTTTAACATGTTTTTTTAGTAATTTATTCTTTTGACTTTATCACCGATTTTTATGAATATAATCTATCTTCAAAAAAAATATATTATTCTAAAAAGTATTTCGAATGCTACAACAAAAGCGGAACAATATCAAATTTAAAATAGTGTTGCCATCGCATTCATACAAAACGTCCATTGTACTACAATATTCAAAAATGAGCGTAAAATTAACTGGCAACTCTACTTCAAAACATCAAAGTTATGGCGGGTAGATAGATAAATGCAAGGTATGAATATTTGCAATGCTCGGCGCAAGGGTACAAACCACAAATGATATTACATCCGCTTTAGAGTTTACCAAGAAGCACATATCGATGGAAACTTTAAATTTTGATTTAATCCCATTCTAGAGTAGGTAGTGATCGCAAACGGAAAATAATGGTACGGTAAATTACTTTTGAATTTGGCGGCTATTTTATTTGAGGGTACTTCGATACTGTCACTCGCTCGAGCGACGATATAGTTAGTGGTGTAAGTCTACGTCAGCCGGGACTCATGCGATTCAAAACTGATTTCCAACGGTTTCCGACCGTAGCATTTAGTGCTCTCTATGAGAAATGCGTGATAAAGCATCTAAGTGCACTAATACCTCTCGGTTACTTGGGACGAAGCACATTGCCGGTTCAATGGGTTAGTGTGGGCCGATGATAGAGAAAGACAAAAAATAAACGAAATAAAACCACTCAGTCCTTGAGCCTGAGATGTACCTCGAACATGGACCTTCTTGGGCAACTCTGGCGGCGTGAAGGTGGGGGGAGGATGGTGATCATCTGCAAAACATCAGCACATATTCGCATTCCGATACACCGCTCAGTAATACGAGACCTACTGGCACATCGCAATATCATACAGCGTGTGGTTTTTCAACAATGACATCGTTACCAAACAATCAATTTCGGTTTCACCTTTTGCAAATATAAGCTTTCGCATAAGTTTACTTACGAGATTTAAAACGTAAAAGTTTTGAGTGAAAGCGTTTTGATTGTGGATGTAAGCTAATTTAAGTTAGAAGCTTCACACGCGGTTTGAATAAGCGTTTAAGAAACCAAATTGAAAGGTGAAACCGAACAATTCAAAATACATAATCAAACAATCAATAGTAACTAAACTACGTTAATCAAACCACTACCTACCAAAAACCCCATGCACCAAACATACAAAAAGCTAAAAACATACAAATAAAAACACTAGCTAAAGACAAGCTCTACGTGCTATAAGTACTTATGGTTGGGGTCAATTTAAATGCAATTTAATCCTATTTTAGTAATGAGTTAACTAATGTAAAGAGGAATGGCACTATGGAGTGACAATTATATAGCCTAATAATAAGAATGGCTCAGATGAAGGCTTGTAATTACTGGAATGAGATCGAAATGCAGCAAGTATACCGAATTGTGGACTGGACCAGGTGCAGTAGACATGACTGCAAGTCCGACGGTTCTATCGAGGCGGGTTCATCTAAATTATTATTTCCTAAGCGGGGTCAACGAATTTTCCATAGATTTTATAAGCATAATAAAACTTTAACGTAAATCTATTAACTTCACAACATCAATATTCAGAGGGACTATAATCGATGCAGAAATCAGGGATCAAAATACTCCTAGAGAAAATATTTCGTATAACATAACAACAACACCAAAATAAATAAACGACATCACATTATTTCTCCCGATGTTTACGATATCGGCTAAAGAGAGGCAAACATCTAACTGCTGTATAAATGCACATAGAGTAACGTATACAGACAGACAAGACAATGATAACAGGACACGAAGATGGCTAAGTGCGCGGGGCCGGCGCTGCCGCGGTGTGGTGCACCCGACCGCGTGTCGTAAGAACATCACATTGACAATAAGTATACACTGACTTTATACATTTAGGTTACGTACTTGCCCGGCCCACCATCTGGACGGCTCGAACGCCTTTCCTGAATGTAGCCACTGAACCAGAAACAATACCTTTAAAGTTTTGTGTAAGCAACTATTTTTTTACCTGTTTGTGGGATACAACACGCAGATAAACACATACCTAGATTCTTATGGAGACAGATAAAAATTGCAAAGCTAAGGACAGTACTGTCACCGATAGAGAATCTAGCAAGAGTTCATGATAGTTTCATCCCAAAAAAAGTACCAATAGTGCGGAATTAGAAGAGGTTGACTGATTCAAATATTGAGGTTACGGTAGCCGATATCTCATGAAATGATTATCATTTGTGTAGATATGGAGTTTGTGGATGTAAGTGAAATGCTATAACATGTATAGGAAGATCTAACCTAACTCTATCTTCGTCAATGTACATATACGTATAAGCGTATTTCAGTTAATATTTTGTGATATAGCCCAGCTGCCATAAACTAGCGGCGTGTATCGTTTAATCGTGTATTAGCGTATATATACTTTAGCCCAATTTTATATTGTTCATGAGCATTATGGTTAGTTGATGCAAACAAACTAAAGTGTATGATAATACGGATTGTCGGGACTATCGTGCCGTACCGTCGTAAACACGGTACGAATTAACAGTTTGTTTCACCATCCCAGACTGCATCATCATCATTCCGACATCTGTAAAAATCCAAAAACTGACAAACACGTATGCATCCTAAATCCTACCCTAACGCTGTGTTCACAATCACATGTTAATTTCAGTTGGTAGGATCAAGCTCAATATTGTGAGGCGCCATTATTTTGGAATTTGATTCTATCACAAGCGCGGGTGATGTGATGTGATGATATTAGCTTTCGTCGCATTAATCACTGTCATTAGCACAGACAAGCCTGACTGCTGTATAAAGTCTTTGTCTTGGGAAGCTCACTCTCGGGTAGTCGTTTAGCATTTTGTGATTGTCTTCACTCTCTCTGTTTCTGAGACATGCTTTCATGGGTTTGTAATCTAGATACAATGACGGTGCGGTTTGCTGTTTGCGATATTTAGTTCTACTTTATGTTTATAGGTTACATGCAATTACTGTCTGTGCTGAGCTTTTAAGTGCATCATATCAACTCTACTGATTTGCATCTTTGTGGTATAACATTTTTTAATGTGAATTTTGCTGTGTAATATCATGTTTTTGATTTAGAATTAGTTTAAATCGTTTAATGCACTAAACCTCTCGGTTGGCGTCGATACAAATCAGAGCGATCTCAAAAGGCATAGAAATGGTAGTGTCGAGTGCTTCATCCGTGGCGGTTTCATTCAAGAGCGAGCGGACATACACAATGATCGCTAAGTAGGGTGTGAACGAGCACGGGTCAAGAAATGCCTTGCAGCCGATCCAGTCTGTGAGGTACGGACGCAACACCACTAAAGCAACTCAAAAATTATAGACACGAAAAATAAATATCGGAAAACGTCAATTTGTGAGGTTAGGTGTGGTGCAAGTTACCTATGTCGGCTCCAACCTTCCGCTGGTGTGCGGTCACTAAAATTTTAGCCGAACAATATTCCATTAATGTCTCTTGAATATAAAGTATACAATGTGAGGTCAATAACGACGAATAGCTGTGTCGATGAGGTCGTTGTTAGAACGGCCATTGGAAGTGTAAATTACATAAAATGTGACATTATAGACGTACTCATGAAAACGTGTTTATATCGTGTTTGTTATATTACAGGACACGGCACGTGTATAGGTAAACATAATATACTGCAGT
This sequence comes from Lampropteryx suffumata, assembly GCA_948098915.1. Lineage (NCBI taxonomy): Eukaryota > Metazoa > Arthropoda > Insecta > Lepidoptera > Geometridae > Lampropteryx > Lampropteryx suffumata. The sequence continues at coordinate 16,263,201 of OX402553.1, forward strand.
TACACTTAATAAATATAAATAACTCCAGAAAGAATGTCACAGAATTTTGTTATCATGTTAAAATTTAGCAAATCTTTTTATCAAAATTGTTATATTATTCCTATGTATTGCTAAGGGTGGGTGAAAGCAATTCAATGATCTTACAGTTTTTGCATTTGCATTTCTTGATTAGTGTTTCGTCTTTGATGTCCTCGTGGCAGGCTTTGCAGTAGTACCAAGCTCTGGAAGTTCGAGAATATTCCGTATTTTAATTATACGTTCAACATGGAGCAATGGAAGCAAAATAACAAAACGGTTTGCAATCAGCATTGACGCATAGAGACAAGAAGTAGAAGTCTCACATAACTAAACTAACACCTATAATAAAGCCATAGCATTTCCAAACATGAATATCAAAATATCAACGTTTATATAACCCACGTTTGGATTTAACTTAAGAAAATCCTATTAAACAAAAGTTGGAATACATAAATTTAATGAAATTACCTTTTAACTTCATCAGCAGACTGAGCGATAAAGAATCCCTGTGTGTTGGCATGTATCTTCACGTTTCTAGGGTTGATGGAGATCTTGCTATCGGCCCCTTCCTCACCTTTGATCTCAATGGCCAACAGCAGCAGCTTTAGCTTGGTAAAGCACAACCTGGCCAGAGAGAATACGAGCTGCAGTTTCAGTTAAATCATATTTTTTAAATATGCATATTTTACTTGCGAATTTATAAATTGTAATAAATACTACGTTAATCATATTCTAATATATATTAAATACTATAGTAATGCCTAAAAAAAGGTATTACGTGCTCTAAATGTTATTAAAATTTAAGTTCACAAAGCGGTGCCAAAACATGTAAAATGTAATTTTTTACACATGATATGTATATAACAGTATTACATAACTATAATAAAGGCGGCTACAAGACAGCTAGATTAATATAAAAAAGCACTACAACATTTAGCGTTATACGTAAAGCTGCGTTTACACTATACCGTAGTGTAACACAGTTACATTGAGTTGATTACATTCCATATACTTTTAATATTAGTAATAGAAGTATAGCATACAAAAATAATAATCATGCTTTGAATTTTAGGTGCATTAATACCTAAATGTAAAAAAAATAAAGTCTTCATACTGCACTGAAACTACACCGACAAAGATAATTATAAAATCATCCTAATAACATTGTGTAATCTAGCTAGACAATACCCTAGTACTTAAAAAAAATTTATATCAAACACTGTTTAAAATCTACCAACCTAAACATTGCATTCGGAAACACTAAAATACATACTTACCACTAATCTCTAAAGTGTACCCATTCAACATGCATCTAGCTCTGAAAACCAGAAAACCAGTCAGTTCTAAATTCCTACGTGTTCTATTTGCTCATCTAGGCAAGACTACCGACTATACGCTCACAGACTAATATGCCGATGGGGTTGACAGAAGCCTACCAACTCCACCCATTTTAGCCATAGCAAACTTCAGAGGTTGCTTGTCTAGTTGAGCTGGTTAGTGCGTCTAAGGTTATAGGTCTACAGTGCAGGTGCAGGCGGGCCCAGGACCGAGAGGGTAAGAGTCTTACTCGCTCGCCTGTGGGAAGCTCATTCCTGTGAAGGAGGTTGACAGGGTTTCCGTGTACATCTCGCACCCCGTACCCTGCAGGTAATCGTTCTGCCAAGCTTGAGTGTCGGGGGACTGCAATCAACAGGAGACGCTAAAGCACGTGCTTTGTTAGTTGTTGCAGCGGGGACAACCTTCCAGCCGAAATCTCCATTAACAAACAATTCCCTAAATCAATCCGAACTATCGACTATGTTATTCAGTGCAGTTCCTATAGAAACACAATGAGACTTAAAAACATCGAGATATTCTGATCGTGAAGCCGGCAAACAAACTTGAACACTGATGAGAAGCTATGCGCCATCGGTTAGTGACTGTATTCGATGTATGGATATGCACAAACACTTTAGAGTATATAAAAGTTTGTGACTCGGTCTGTGTCACGTAGCAAGCGTATTACGCCCACTTACTCTGCGGCCACGCCAAAGGCCATCCCGATAAAGGCGGAACTTAGCTTCTCTGTATACATCTCCATCCCGGTACCTCGCATGTAGTCATTAGTCCACATAGCCATTTCTTGGGACTGTGGAAATGCCGCATAAGTCGTTAGAACCTGAGCATTCGAAGAGGTTGAAGGAGACGTTTGAATCTGTTGCCAATTAGTTGAGCATGCTCTGTTCATGCTGGGTGGGCCTAACACAATTAAAACAGTTATTAACTGCTACATAAGTAGCAGTTGATAACTTTTAATTTTGTTGTCGATTGTTTGTTTGTTTGTTTGGAGTGGTTATCCACTCCAGAACGAGCAACGCAGTTGTCAGCTGTTTTAGTTTTGGCAAAAACAAAATAAACACCCATTTTTAACCGACTTTATCAAAAAGGAGGAGGTTCTCAATTCGTCGGAATATGTATGTTCACCGATTACTCGAAAACGGCTGAACCGATTTGAAAAAACCTTTTTTTTTTGAAAGGGTCACTTCACAGGTGGTCCCATATAAATTTTATCAAAATCGGTCGAGCTGAAAAATCAACGAAAATCTAAAAATTGTATACATCGATGATGTTTTCATGTACTTCGATACCTCGCTGTCTCATTGGAGCGGTGCGTTTATTTGGCCTACCTATATTATCTATATACAAAATACATCTACGTTCCACTAAAAATGTATTATAGGCTCAAATTTCATCTGAATTTGATTGAAGTCGGTTTCTTTTTAGTTTTTAAAACGTAATTATTACATAAAATTTATGATAAAACAGGGTTAAATAATAAAGAGGTGGGTTAACAAATAAAAGAAAGGCTGACCGTTTTGAAACTCCGCATGGCGAAGAGATTGGCCATCATGGTGGAGAAACCGGGAGCGAGGCAGCTCTGTGCTATAAACCCGAGCTTTAGCTCCGCTAAGCAGATAACGTCGTCGCCCTGTTTCCAGTCCCACGATGGAATGTTAAGAAGATAGGCCTGTTGAAGCAAAAACACAAAATTCACCATAATCATTTTAAATTTTAACATCGTTAGACCCTGAGTGGTCATAAACTATCATCATTATACCAATTCACCAATATTTTGCTCAATTTAGGTAAGAGCAGATTTACTTCAAGGCTTTTCATTGCCACTTCATGTTGCTAATTCGAAAGCCAAAAGAAAGTTTTTTACATAAGGAAACTCACTTTATTATGGTACTGCATAAGTTGGATGATAACCCTGATGTCGTCTGAATAGTTCTTTATTGAGATTACTCTCATGATATTAGCGGCGTCTTCCGCATCTGGGTCTTGGCAGTATTTGTTGGCTAGTACGAGACATGCATCTGCTTCGTGCACCTGTACAGATATATCACTATATAATTTGTAATTAAACGTCAGCTAATGCTAAGCTGGGCTTTTTTAATCAACCTTTATGAGCAGATTACACCAATTTATGGAGATTTCTTTAATAATAATTGGTCAAGAAAATTAAGGCTTTAAAAAAAGATCGCACGGTTGAATTTTTTGATTAAAATTTCTTTAAAAGACAATAAGCTAGCAATAGCAGATTAAAATTCACTTACCAACGCGTATTGATGTAAAAATAACAGTGACTTTAACATTAAACTTTTGACCTCCTTTGAGACCTATTACTTTTATGAGCTTGATTGTTGTCAAACTATTATAGGGTCTCAATTCTCATCTCTTAATAAGTTGTATATAATTGTTGTATAAACAACAACTTGATTAACAAATTTATTAACAACATCTATGGAGTATACTTCTAACACTACACATTTATTGAATCTAAACAAGCATGAAAAAGCATGCAAACCATAGCGGGGTAATACTAACGAAATGACCACTACGACTTAATATCATGGTTTCTATTACTCTCATAAAGGTAGGGTACTCTCAGTGTAATAGGAGGTACACAGAAATAGTTACTCGATTTGATACTAAACATCGATATCCGTAGTGCCCATTTGGAAAGAAGCAGGTGGGTGTATAGTGATAGTAAAGAGCATGCGAAGACTACAGCATTCCAGGGAGCCATGCAACAACTTACCACGAACGCTCGACCATCGACAACTGTACTCTACTACTAAATTTTGAAACAGAATCCTTTCTTCGGCAGCCATTAATGCCAATAATCTGAACGTACAGTAAAATCGATATCGATACAAGGGCTATCGCAAACGACACCGATTGGCGGAAGTAGATACATTGGCCTGTGGGCGCGGCGGAGGAACCAGAGGGGAGTATAGACACATAGCCAGCTCGGGCCGGTACGGGCAGTACCGAGCCGCAGCCGGTAGCACACTCATAGCGACAGGCACGCACAGACAGCGCTCAGGTACAGAAGGGAACACCGAATCGAGACCACCCGAGCATGTTAGTAAACGAGCTTCGCTCTACTTCTATACAAACGACAGTCTGTACAGTTTCAAACCGATACCACGCCCAAATAACACATTTATGTGTGCAGTGCTACTTACTTTTACCCTCTGGAGATCTATTGGATTCATAATGGTGCCTTGAAAGAATTCCACGGTGGTAAAGTGTCTCTTGAACAGGCCTTCGAGCTCCAGGTCGGGCGGTTTCCTGCCATCAACGCTAAGTTATCACTACTGATCGAGTTAGACAGTCCGCCGCCTGTCAAGGCTTTACCATGCAACGCTAGTAATCAAAAGTCGCAGTCTGGCGGTGCGGGGGCGCCTCGTGCGCTTAGGCACCGCCGCGCCGTCGTGAGAAGCGATGATTGCATCAAAATAACCACAAGATAAAAATTACCAAAGTGATAAAATCCTACAGTGACTATGGAAGAGCACCTTTACAGAAGAAAAATTTCACTTATGCACATAATACAAAAAATCACGTAGACGCGTTTTAATGATAACGGCCGTGCGGTTCTAATGCCTGGACTATTTAGTCTTACTCTAACCTTGACTCGTTCAAGGTCGACGGCATTCATCATTGTACCCTGAAAAAACTCGACGGTGGTGTAGTGACGCTTCAGGAGACCTTCCAGCTCAAGATCGGGCTCTTTTCTGAAAGCGTCGTTTGATCGAACATGATAAACCACTTTGTTTACATGTTATACGCCGCTTTCCGCTACTGATACACTTATAGCCACAATAAAAATAGCATTGAGATTTTCCAGTACCAGAAGTTTTGGGTTTGGGGTGATTGATTTGTATATATTGTTGGTAGTTGTTTGGTAAGTAGGTAGGTAAACCTACGTACATAACCACTTTATTTTTAATATTGCAAAGTCATCTATTGATTAAACAACATTGCGTAGACTTAGAAAATGTGCTTAAAAATAATAAATTGAAAATACTGACCTGTGTAAAAAAACAACCTCGACATCCACGTCTTCTCGGTCTTCGTGTAGGAAGTCTTTTAAAAAATGGCTCACTGACTCATAAGTTATGTGTCCACATACAACTATGTGCCTGAAAACATATACTATATTAAAGTATCGCAGTTAGAAAATTTAGATAAAAGTGCAGCTACGGAAAAATGCAAGTTATCATAATCAAAGCCCAAAAGCTCTTGAAGAAAGCCTTGACAGAGAATAACATTACGTAATATTTATTTTTAATTTTACTTTGCAGCGTTAGCGCTTGAATCCAGAAAGCAAATTTTCAGAAAGCTTAAAATATCTTAAATAGTAAAGATAGCAAAGAGAGTTACAGCAATTTGAAGTCTTATTTAACTCCTGGGACCGCTAAGGTTAATTTAAAAATATAAAATAGAAATTGAAACATACATGGTCGCAACAGGGTTAAACAAAACAGTAAGTGATATAAGCATGAAATACTACAACTCATAAAGAATGCAACGTTTTCATCTTAAATCCAATTGTTATCTGATGCAAAATTTAAGTCTTCTTTAAAGTATTTAATAATTTTGATAAATGAAGACGTTGCTAAAACATAACCTCCATAATTTACGATTAACATTAATGTTCATTAATTTGTGGTTGTTTTGTATAATTTGATGTTTGAATTTGAAATGACAATTGGTTAGTCTGTGAACAAGTTTATAGGTTTGATGCCACAAAGAAATGAACGACTTATCTATGAAGCTCAGTTTCGGTCAGGACTTGTGTAACTATCTACCACACTTGTAAATACTACTTGAACGGGACTAAGGGAGGGGGTGGCTTGCTAGGACAAATGACAACAAGGGAATACATCAAATGTAAAACACAACATGTATTTAAAGAACGGAGACAATGATTTAAAAGTGGACGTGTATTGTAAGGGAGTAATGTAACCTATAGAGATCTCAACACAGAATGAAGATTTTGGTTCATCGATTGTTATTAGACTAAATACACTTAAAACTTATTGTTAGGCGACACTGTATTTAAGAAAACAGTTTCACACCAAAGCTCTCGAGGTTTCAATGTATAGGGAGTCCCCTTGTTTTCTTATAAGTTAGCGCTCGTGATTTATGTATTATTTTAGTATTTTCAAAGGAGAGGGTTAAATGAAGGTAGTAGAGTAGATTGAATAGTGGATAGTCAAGTGTTGGTTCAATGATGGAGGTTGAAGCTATCATTAAAAATAAACCAAAGAAGGGAGAGGCTCTCAAACTCACTAAAATCATCACAGAAATAGAAAAAAGTGGAAAGATAAAGGTTACTCTGCAAACCGCAAAACTACATACAATCATGCAAACTATATTCATCTAAGGTGTGGCAAAGAACTGATCATTTTCTTTAAAAAGTATTTTGAAAAACTCTACCTTGAATTTTAAGACCGCATAAACATTGCAAACAATTTTCAAATCAATAGTTCATTAAAAATGATTCGTGTTCACTTCTAGGATGATTTCGATAAGTGTTAAATGGTATGTCGAACTAATCTAATTTTGCGTTAAATGTCCTCAATGCACACAGCCTTGCCACGCTCTATGAATTTATTAACGTAAATACATTACACTAAGATAACCGAGGGGATCGATCCAAAGTACATAACAGATCAAAACATTAAAGAGGGTCAACATTAAGAGTAAGAGTACAGAACAGATACAGTTACAGAACAGAGTCGTGCAGGCAGGAGAGGGCAGGAGCGAGCGGTGGCGGTGGCGAAGGGCAGAATGCGTTGGTCAGTTGCACTCACAGGCACGGGAGAGGTGGGGCGGGGAGGGTACGGAGGTCGGTCGGCGGTACGGGAAGGTGCTTCAACAGCGCCCCGCGCAGGCGACGCCGCGCCCAGAGAGGAGCTGTCGAGGCTTCGCATCGCACACCACAACTCCAACAACGCACTACGATACGGTACCACTCAACATTTAACTCTCCGTAACTAAGCTTTACCATTAACATTCCTTAACGTACAGATACTAACAGAACATAATCATTAAACCTAAATATATATATATAGACGAGCGATAACACTAGCCACTATCTGCTGTTCGCTATTTTAACTGAACTCAAATTCAAAGGTAAATTTACAATCAATATCGACTCATAAAAACAAAGACAACGCGCGGGACTCGCGTCCCGCTTAGATAAGTGAGAACACAGAAGCGTGCTAAGAGAGGAAAAGGAAGAATATAGATTCACAACACGGAACACATTCAACGGAACGGAGTGAAGAGAGCGGCTCACCTGCGTCCCCGCTCATTCTTGAGGGTGCCGCCATACTTGGGTCTAGTGCCGATTAAGTCAATTATCTCTGGGATACAACTGGCAAATATCGCCTAAACGCCGACAGACAAAACAAGACATTCACATTCAATCGAGTGGTGAGTTATGAGGGCCGCAGCGGAAGGGAGCCGCCGTCGCCGCCGCGATGTGAACACAGCAGAGGTGGCGGCGGCGGCGGCGGCTCGCTTCAGCGGACAGCTCCTCAGGCGGGCGCGGGCGCCGGCGTCGGGCGATAGGCACTGGGGCGATAGGCTGGGGCTGGGGCACACGGCAGGCGACGCGCGGCGGTGGTGGCGCGGCGCGGGCAGTTAGTGACGGGCGGCGCGGGCACTGGCTGTGTGTGATCGTCGGGACTCGTGGCGAGGTGCCGGAGCTAGCGCTACAGCGTGGCGACAGGCATCGTGTGCAAGCGAACAAACCAAACACTACTCATCGACAGCATTACAAAACTTTACATCGGCTCTCTCCAGATCTAGTCTCGTTAGAAGGATTAAAAAGCTCGTTAACTCGAGTAAAATTTACGAAAAAAGGCATGTAGTAGTGCGTCGGTCGACCGCGCGCCTCTCTCGTGTCGGGCGGGTGAGAGGGGCGCGGCCGCCGGGAGCTAACTCTTCGAGCATGCGCCACGGCACCGAGAGACCGATTCTAGTGAAGGATTAATAAATTTCATTAGCAAACTCCGCATTCAATCAACCAAGATCGAAACCGTGAGAGGTAGGAAGGCAGGAAGCCGCGTGGAGCGGGGGCGAGAGAGCAGGGTACCTGCGGCGGACGTCCTTGTTGTACCGGCCGCCGTATTTGTTGCGCTGCGCCGCCAGCTCCGTGATCTCGGGGATCCAGCTGGCGAACACAGCCTACGATACACAGCGAGGTGAGTACCCGCACCGCCCATAGTCCCCGCGCCCGCGCCCCTCGCGTCCGCGCCCCCCCGCGCCCCCCTCCGCGCCCCCCGCCGCGCCCCAACCTCGCGCCCGCACGAGGCTGTGTGCCCCGGGACCGAGTGTCGTCTGTCTGCGTGGTGGCTGTGGCTGTGGCTGTGGTGTGGGTGAGAGGGACCGGGTGCCGTGCCGAGCTAGCTAGCGGCGGGAGCTGTGCCGGCGAAAGCCGTACGGGAACTCGTGACCGGGTGCATGCAAAGCCTAAGGATACATACGGCTAACTAATCGATGAACGGAACTTAAAAGAAATCGGTTCGACCGGATCTTGGAACTACAGTGGAACGGTGGGCATTCGATATAGACGCTTGGTAGACGCGTTCACAAGCCGGCCGGCTCGAAGCGAAGCGCCCGACGCGCTCGCCTCGCCTCTACCCGCGCGAGCTGCTCGCCTGCGTAGAGGCGAGGCGAGGCGCGTCTCGCTGCCCGCCGAGGGGGACGACGAGTGGACACGAGTAGATGACACAATACATCTGACGGCACTGAGCAAGCTTTCTTATAGGTGATCTCACATTTACTCCGAGAGATCGGGCGAATCATGGCAAGCATGACGCGCGAAAGTAGCGCGCCTTGCTGAGGAATGAGTCGCCTTCACTTCCGAGGATCAATTTACATTATCAAACTGATACCTTTTTCCATGTTCGCGCTTCAGCTCGCCACTGTACTTGGACCTACTTCCTACCAGCTCTATAATTTCGGGAATGCTACTAGCGAACATTGCCTGCAACAGACCACGGTGTCGATCGGAACGAGTCTGGCGCACGCGGACACCATCGCGTGATGCACGACAATGTCCACCTCGAGTCTCGGTATACATTCTATGGTGACGCAGAGTCGTAAGTGTAGCCGGTAGCGGAGCGAAATAAAAGTAAAAGGAACGAGAGTGTGTGTCTACCGGTGATGTGAGCAACGGAACACAGCCAGGCACAGGTGCGGCATGCAGAGATCGCGAGGTGGGAGGGGGTGGGACGCGGCCGGCGCGGCGCGGACGCGGCACGGTCGGCGCGAGCGGCCGAGCGCGCTCCCCATCGTGCCCCGTGCCCGAGCGGCCGGGAGACTACCTCCCGTCCGAGCCCACAGGCGGCACAGTACGTGACTAACACGTTACGTAACAAAGCAAAAGAAAAAAACAGAATACACCCATGCGGTCGCTCCAAATTAAGCATTTTTAGTGTTTGGCGATAGTAGAAGAAAGTAGTTCGAGCAAAGACGGCACTCGTCAGGAGATGTGACCCCCCCCCCCCGGGCGGGGGGCGCTGGCGCCGCTCGGCTCTCCCAAACGGTACCGAATTAATTGACATGCTCTCTAGAGATATGTGCACTATTCAGGCTTACAATCATTCAACGAGCTGTGCGGTAAACCAGTACGCTTTACTAGCAAGTCCCATTAGAACTATAACTTTAAAATGGTAAGTCACGGTTATTTCCTTTTGCTTTGTTTCAAAATCAGCAATGCAAGGAACAGCAAGCTCGGCACTAACGAATTAACTGAGGTATAACACTTTTGTTTACCTAGATGTGTTTGGACATTGGTCATAAACTTGCCTCCCCTTGCAGAAGTTAAGCATCAATTTTGTTGTGGAGTCAAATTATTCATATAAATAAATTTCAATTGAGTTATAGATCACTAAGAGTAAATAAATGAAAATGAAACTTACCAAGCCAACGAGGAGGAAAAATACCAAAAATGTTCTGCCGAGAACAGTATGGCAGAACACATCTCCGTAACCTACTGTGGACATTGTGACTATCAGAAAGTACACACAGGTCCAGTATGATAGCTTCTGCGAGTTTTCAAAATCTAGAGGATCACCGGAGTTTTCCAGCTGAAACAGATAATTTTGAAGAGTTTACGTATTTGCTAATATATGGATTAGGACTTAGTTTACATTATATATTTAGAGCGCGGGATACCTGTAAGGTGTGAACGTTCTTATGGTTAGATGAATATCTTATTTAGTGAACACAAAACGCTAGTTCTGTTAAAATACAAATGTGTAAAATATGATTGAAGAATATTACGCCTTGCTGGCTGCATATCAAAACATCTCACTCAACTTACCAGGTGAATAATTCCAGCGGCAGTAAGCCACACTGATATAAATATTGAAACTAGCTGCGCCAACCGAATTGAGCTCGATGTCTTTAAAATATTGAGGTATTGCAAAATATCAGGCACGGTCATTAAACGTAGAGCTCTGAGAAACCTCAGTCCTGAAATTGAAAAAGTAATGATGAAAACACAACACTAAAGATCATAATGCGTTGTAACAGTCGTCAAAGTCGAATATGTAACAACTTAATTAGAGGGATTCAATGACGTAGACAACATGCTTTTAAAGAATAAGTCAACTTTGGGCTGAACTGAGAGCACGCAAAAAAAAAAACTATTTTAGGAGTACCTACTATTATTTTATTGACGACTGTAAACGGTTACTTGTAAAAAACTCACCTATCCATGTTCTATCCAGGTATATTGATACAAAGGATGGGGGTATCGTGAAATAATCTACAAATGAATACATTTCGAGCATGAACCATAGTTTGTCACTAGCTGCTATAAACTGAAACAGAAAAAATACAGGCATTACAAACGTTACTTTAGACTAGGCTAACAATGAAGATGAAGAGCTACTTACTCGTATAAAAAAGTAGACCATAAAAAATATGTTAAAGGCAAGGTCGATTTGCTGAGTGATATTGTCACTCCATTTCTGGCATCTCTCCACTTCTTCACTGAAATCGAACACGTTAACGTCGGTAACACTAACTAAACACACATTGATACATACGACAAACAAACAAAACATGTCACGGGTAAGCCACTGCTAAGTAACACAGTTCAGCTGATAAAGAAAACAGAAGCTAACATTTATACACTAGTTGCAGCAAACAGTTTGGACCACATTTATTTAATGACATTGACTCACGTATTCCTTATGATTTCAGCATTACAAGATTATTAAAATTAATAAATTAGCAACATGATGGAATTCATTAGAGTGATGGAAGTGAAATTACCTGGATGCGTCAATGAAGTATATGATGAGCGATGCTATACTGAGAATGAACACCAACACGACCTGGAATAGAAAGAGAAAGTATAAGTTAATAACAAGAAGGAACTTATGTTTAAAACTTCAAAGGAAAACATCGGAAACCTTTAGGGATCACAAGGAAATTTCAACAAGAAAGAAGGCAATTTTATCGTATTATTATATACTGCTGCCCACGGCTTTGTCCGCGTGGTACCAACGTTGGTAAAAAATACCTATAGTATATGTGATTCAGGTCCAGGTTATCTTGGATAGATGCTGCACACCAAGCTTCATCCAAGTCAGCAAAGCCACTTGAGCGTGAGCGATATAATTTGTAACTGATCGGAAGTTATCATGTCTAATATTATATTTTTTTATTATCAAACTCCTAATAATGGTATTCATCTTACAGTGCCAAAGCCTAAGCTAAAAAAGTCCCTAAGCTAAGTTACCTAAGTAAATTACCTTCATAAGTATTTTAATCATCTAAAAACTTTACAAATACATAACACGAAACAGTAAAACCTAATCTTTTTGATAATTATTGAAAAGATTTGGATTTTTTTCATAGGTAGAGTATGTATGTTGTACATTTACATAGCTTCTCTTTTTATTGTTTTAGCACGGATGGTTTTCTTGCAATTCATTAAAATGCTATAAATGTTTCAATGTTAAATGTTAAATGTTACTGCGCACTATTCAAAATTATTATGCAACGATATCAGCTCAGTTACAAATAGAGGCATCATCAGCTCCATTTTAATCATGCTTATGGGTTCATTCATTAATATTCATCATCGTTGCTCAGCTCATGTTTCCTACTATGAATCAGCTTGAATATTTACGAGTTGTAAAACGGCATTGAATGCAATTCATTCAAACAAAAAAAACGTGTGCGTCTCAGGACGCCCGAGAGAAGTGATAACTTAAATTAATCTAACTAGCGCTGTGGGTTACAGTGAGAGAGGAGGAGCCTGCCTACCGCTGCCATATGTGTGAGAGAAAGGGATGCCAGACAGATACGTAACGAAGCGGTTCACCTTCCCACAAGAAGTTATCACTTCGAAAATCGCAAAGTAGATTTGAAGAACTTGTTTCGTAGAATCAAAAATCTTAAATAGTACAAGAAGGCTAGTAAAATACGCTGTAGTGAACACTGATAACTAATAACACAATGAACCTTTAAGCTGGCACATGACTAACTGAATCCTATAGACAAGAAACTACGAAAAGCTCATTCAACTTTTGAAATAATTTCACGGTTGGACGCTACGAATGGGCCAGAAACGAATTGCATCAACTTGTCACATAAGTGGTCCGACTTGGCAACTTGCCGGATCTTGTCACTGGCTAAGTGGAAAGTGTGGATCCTTAGGAACTAGTCGTTTTATTTGTTGACTTCCAATTTTTACTATTTTATTAGCTCTTACTGTCACTGGATCACTAAACCATACATAAAGTAGTCTTTTGAAGAAAGCGTATTATAATATAAATGACTATATTATTGATAAGAATGGCCTCATGTCGCTCTGCCTTCAGACAGTTAACCGACACACTTGAAATGTATAAACTCTCTTGTATTCGTTTTTCGTAGTTAAGGTAGTTATAAGATCATGCAAAAAAGCGCTAGGACCAGGACGAGTTTCTTGCAAGTTCTTCACGGGCTTGGGTTAGGATGAATTGGCACCTAAAAATCACCTTGTATGTAAGACGTTTCAAAGTGATCCTTGTGATTGTATTGAATAAAGTATCTCTTGACTTTGACTGCTCTAGATTTTATTCTAAATGCCACGATGATATTTAATTATTTGATATAGACGAGCAGTTTCCTTTGATGTGTCTACGTCACGCAGTATTGAAAGTTTTTGTTTAATAATTTATTTGGTTTACTTATTCAGGTACTGATACGCATTAACAGAGGTAGCAGTTACGACATCTTTCCGTAGAATATTCCAATTGTGAACATCTTGTTGGCCACGTAACGCCCTGAGGTCTTCCTGATAAAGATGTCTTGTATATGTAGGTTATACTAGTTGTCAAGATCTTGAAGTTTCGATGAACGGATTTCAAAAAAAGGACGTTCTCAATTCAGTTGTTTTTTTATGTTTGTTAACATAACCACTTCATTTATAACAGATTAGTTTTTTTTAACGTGAAAGGATATACTTTCCTATTGGTTCCATAAAACAATATTTAAATCGTTTAAGTAGTTTGCTTTTTAAATAAACATCTGCAAAAAATATGTCATCCAAGTAAATAAATTTTATTTTTTGCTTTCCTGTAACATCCTAGTGGTGTTTGTGAATTCCTAAAATAGTACAACAAGTACTAAAAAACGTTCTTAAACGACTCTAAAAAAAGGAGGAAGTTCTCATTTCGTTTTTGTTTTTTGAGTCGTATTTAATAAGTCGGTTTTCTTTTTAGTTTTTAAAACATAACTATGTAGATTTCCAGTTTTTTTTAATTAGTTAACTACTTAATACGTTTAGTTTTACTAGTGGTCGCCCACTGGTCGAAATTCGACCATAATGAATTAATAATTAATGTATTTTTTATGCATAATAAAAAAAAAATATAAGCATTCTGCACTCTTTCTCTATAAGTGTGCGAAATTTCATAATCCTCCATCCACGCAATTTTCGTAAAAAGGGGTACAATGTTTTTGCTTCACGTATTAATATATAGATTCCGGACAAAATATATTTTGAACAAAGATGATGGTAAGGTATACCAAATACGGTACCTATATACCTATTGAATTCCACGTTCAGAGTTCAGACCAGCCCGACGTACACAACTTTGTCTGCTCAACTTCCAAACGTTTAGGTACAACGCTCTGAGCAGTCTAACTTTGTGCTCCTGCAACTGGTATGTTCAAATTATAGACACGAATATATTACAGAAAACTTAATCTTCCAACTTTTTATGTAAATGTAGAAAATCTTAGGGAACGTCGAACCATTTATCAAGCTTTTGTGTTCTTTAGCAGTTAAAGCCATTTTCATCATACCTATTTAGGAGTTTTCTTCAGACTAGAACATGGACAAAATGGTGGTGGTTGAAATTAATGCGGATCCGGAGTGACAACTCCCTTTCGACGACCTCTGTGGCGCAGTTGGCTAAGGTCCGGCTGAGACGCCGAAGGTTGCGGGTTCGATTCCTGCCGCGAAACAAATGTTTGTATGAACTGCAAGTTTGTCTCGGGTCTGGGTGTTTTATGTATAATATGTTACAAAAAAAAAGTATATAAGTAGTATATCAGTCATGTGGTAGGTACTCATAACACAAGCTCTGCTTACTTTGGGGCCAGATGATTCGTTGGGAAATGTCCGGCATTATTTATTATTTATTATTATATTATATATTATATTTTTTTATATTTTTATAAATGTTTTTTACAACCACAGTACAAAGGCGAACAAAACAAAAACGGAAAACCTATAATTATCTCTGTTTTTTCTAGTTTTTATGTTGTATCTATCTTTTTCTATCCTGTAAATTTGTATGTACACATTATTTTGATTATAAATCTCTTAATATTGTTATCATCACCCTTTTTTAAGCTACATTCTGTTCAATCCATCCTAAGGTTGTCTGGCAGAGATCGCTACATAGCGATAAGACCGCCCATTGTACTACCGACTAGCAAAACATTGTTATTTTGTTTCTACTTGTATATTTGGTGTGCAATCAAGTATTATCTATCTATCTACCTATCTATTTGGTTTGTTAGTTTTCGAGTTTTTGCGAGACTAACGCACCGCAATTGATTTTTATGTATAGAGATAGCAATGTTCTATGAATACTGTAGTTTCTGCGAATGTAGCCAAGATGCAACTCGTGTGCCGTTTATTGGATTGTAAAATAACAGCGTGCAACAAGGCTAATCCATTTACAGTATCCAATTATGCAGCACAAGCAGTAGCGGGATCCCGAAGGTGACGCCTTGAAGGCGGAGCAAGGGAAGATTTACTAACTCGAGGTTAATCTATCTTGTAATTGGTTTGCTTCTTCACCCGCTGAAGGTTTGATGAAGTGACTTGCATAATGCATGAAATATGGTATGCCAAGAAAGTTAGCGCGAACTAAAGGTTGGAAGCTTTAAAGAAAGTAGCAATTACTTTAAGTAGATATGGGAATATCTTCTAAACAGCACCATTATTATACAGGTAGAAAGATATTATATGAACCTTGCTACTTCTATACAGGGTGTTCCGAAACTAGTATGTTATCCCGAAGGGAGACGATTCTTAACACTTCCAAAAACAAGAAATGTTTTACGACTTTTGTGAATTCGATGATTTCTTTGAAGAAATGTATAGCAAAGTTAGCTGTTAAACTGTAAAGCTAGAAGTAGGTATATATCTGTATCTTAGTATCTAGTAATAAATTTGCAAAACTAGGGTTGTAATTTTTATGATTGAAATGAAATAAAACGTTTTTGTAGAAATATTTATAAATTAGAATTCATAGGAATTTCACCTCCATATATGTACATTTTCATGGTCGGAATCACCCCGTTCAAGCTTAAAATACTAGTTCCAGGATACCCTGTATACATTTCGCATAGTTACCTAGTTCAATAGGCCAGTAAAATACACAGAACAGTAAATAAACAATAAATTTAATGGAGCGCCTAATGGAAGCTTTATGTTAGCTCCATTATGTCACATTACTACAACTTCAGACTCATAAACCAACGGCATAGTTCGGCACAAAGGCACAATGTTATTACTTTCAAGGATTAGGTTAATAAGACAAAAACACCTACACATTACTTTTTTGCTCTCATCTGAATTTCTATATACAGCAATTGAAATATATTTCATATAATGAATGGCCTGTCGTCTCAGTTGGTATAGGTTAAGGCTTCGATTTCTCCCAGTATAAACATTTATGTAATGAACATTGGCATTTGCTCTGTTTCTGGTTGTTATAAAGTCACATAAGTATGTTTTTAAAAATATATAAGTATCATATCAGTCATCTGGTCACCATAATACAAGCTATGCTTAGTTTGAGGCTAGATGGTGTTGTGTGCATTGTTCACCAATTATTATTACTTTTGCTTTTTACTAAACTATTTATACGGCATAGAGCCTTCTTTTTCTTTTCGTGCTTCTAGTTATTTCGAAACAGTGTAGTGAAGGATTAAAGTGCGCCTGCACTTTAATCCTGTAAATAATGTCTTCGTACTTTTAAGATTCTATAACACGCTGATTTCCTCACAATTTTTTCCTTAACCGTTTGTAAGTATGTATGAGTAAATCCTTTCCCTCTGTACCGTGATATTACGAACGAATGTCGTGCATCGATTTCTACAGAGGCCGTTGTTTCGACTTTCGAGTAAGGTTTTAATTGTTATGCAGTATAATTGTTAATACCGTAGGAATATTGGAGTTTCTAAAACCAAATTAAACTTTTATGTTGTTTTAGGAACAACGTGAACACCAAATAAGTTTTTGCATTGATAAAAACATTCATTGAGGTCTTTTTATAAACCAGCTATATTTTTTCTGAACTGAAATCCATCATCAGTTCATTCATTTGATTATTTAATACCTTATTATATTACAAGATTGAAGTATGAACTTTGAAATATGAAGAATCTAGATAATAATGAATACTTCAATTTAATTGTTATTTTCATTACCTATTAGGATCACTTGAACTATTTATAGAACGATTTTGAACGGTTCTTAGATAGCTAACATGTATTTTAAATTGTTATTTATAATTATGTAAGTAAACAACACAAATTTAAATTTTAAATAATTACATTAATGTAAATAATATAAAATACTTGTGAAATCTTGAGCTTGAGGACTGTTTATAATTACGTTTTAAAAACTAAAAAGAAACCGAATTCATTGAATGAAATTTGAGCCTATAATACATTTTTAGTGGAAATTAGATGTATTTTGTATATATATAATATGGGTAGGCCAAATAAACGCAACGCTCCAATGAGACAGCGAGGTATAAAGTACATGAAAACATCATCGATGTATACAATTTTTAGATTTTGGTTTATTTTTCAGCTCGTCCGATTTTGATAAAATTTATATGGGACCACCTGTGAAGTATACCCTTCCAAACAAAAAAAGAATTTTTCAAATCGGTTCAGCCGTTTTCGAGTAATCGGTGAACATACATAAAAAAAAAGATTCCGACGAATTGAGAACCTCCTCCTTTTTGATAAAGTCGGTTAAAAACGATCTATAGATAGCTCAACTGATCAAAACCACTGCCAGGCAGCGTCCCCAAGACACTGGCGGCATTGCTATTGTTGAATGCCAGCTCTTCACTCACGCGATGTTTCTACTAGACGTAGGTAAAGCAAATATAAACTTATAGGTTCCATGAAATCTTGTACATTACGTATGTCCCTAATAAATAATAATTGACGTAATACGTTTAGTAGGCACAAAAAACAAACCCTTCTCAAGGGTCAAGACGTTTATTGAAGTAAGTACCTATCATGAAACGGTCTTTTCTTTGTTGTCTACCTTTATTCAACTTTATTCAATAAACCCTGAGTTCTAAAGATGGAGACCTCTTTCCGAGTCGGTGGCGTCTGTAAAAGGGCCCCTACCCTAACAGGACAGAAATCGAATGGTTTATAAATTTCGACTGTAAATAACGTGCCCTACATAGAGCAATGTGTTTTATAAGAAAACAAACATGTGCAGGGTAGGTACAGGTCAAAAAATTGGGTCACCCAAATTCATAATAGCGCCCGAAGCGACTCTTCAAGGCCATGTCTTCCAGAGCGAGGCTTTGGCTGATAAAATCGGGGTGAGATTTTAATCAGAGTAAGACACTTAAATTGCTCTCCATATTATTGGTGATAGACAGATTCGATATCTATCCTCAATTTGATAGAAATGATGTTAGATATAAAAAAATACGAGAGCTTTATAGAAGAAAAAGTTGATAAGGACGTACTTTATATTAACAATCCTAATATCAGCAATAAAAGTAACAACCTCAAGTGAGCAAAATGATTTGTTCGGTCTTTTAAAACCTAAAGAAACATACCTACAAGTACAAAGATGAAAAGGTATATAACATATAAAACCAATAACGTAATTCCTCTGCGCAGGAATTTAATCACAAACGCACGCACCATAACACATCTTCAAGAATTTCAAATTAAAACTCACTAGAGTGATACGATTGCTAAAGAAAGTTACGTGTAATTGGAAGCTATAAATCAAGAGTCATCTAGATTAGGTAGCTACCTAAGAATAAGAGGTACCTGAGCGAAGATGATGGTAAACTAGACATGTTGCTTAAAAAGGTACTTTGGTGAATTTGCCAAAAGTTCCACTTGGACATAACTTTCTTTCTTTGACACGGAAAAATCAGAGTACATTGATACTTCTTTATATCGTGTCACTTGTTATTTCGAACCAGTGCAGTGAAAGGATTAAAGTGTGCCTCGGAGACTCCTTTCGTGCACTTGGATCATGTCTTCGAACTTTTTTGTCTCTACGACATGCCGGTTTCCTTACCAGTTATTCTTCACCATTTGAGAGTACTGGCATAGCGCACATGTTTTTTCGATAAGAAAAATCTAGTAGTGCAAGACTGTACTCGAACCCACGATCTTAGGATCGGAAGGCCTTTAGACCACCAATGCTCTCAAAACTTGGTACTGTACAAAATAACGAGATTATGTATTTTTTGTTCATCTATGTATGTGTAGCCACAGTGTAGCTTAGGCAAAACAAAAGGGAGTCGTCTGATAATGCACCAAAAGCTTGAACTGACGTAACCAGACGATCAAGTCAAACAACCATTCTATTGCGATTTTAAATTATTGTTGAGCAGCAACAATACTTAATTAGAACAGACCAAATTGCTATTTTGGTTGGATATAAATGCAAATTAAGCTTTGCACAAAGGCCACGGTAGCATTGTGGGCGGGACAATGGAACCGTATTCCGGTGCCTAGACTGAGACTATACAATCTAGAATAAACAAAAATGCAGTATGTACATGAACCTGTTTTAATTATGAGTGAATATTCATAATTTATACAGTAAATCTTAGATACTCATTAAAAAGGTAGGTAACCTACAAGTACCTACAGTTGTGAATCTACGCTTCAGAATGTAAAATATTTTTTCAAAATTCCCGATGTAACTTCATTTCCTCTCGTTAAAAATTAACATAGCGAGTGCTTCTGCAATAATATTTAAAATCTGTTCGAGAATGATGATAAATCGTGTTCCAATTTCATTCGGCACGTAGATAAAACATTATAATATTTATTTTAAACAGCAAACGCTATCAAATGCATTAAACAAGTTTTAAACCTAAAGAAAAACAACAACAGAGTGAGTAAAATATTTGTTGATACTAGGCCAGAGCCACTATTTCTACTGACCGTATCTCAGCTACGCTTGATAAACTAAACAAAATTGCCGTGATGTTTTCTCAGTCTAGCAAAATTTCAACTGATTTGTAATTTAGTTTAAGACATCCTAGTCCAAAAATAAATTTGTCTAAATTACAGTTTTCATTACTAGAGCAAACGCTTTACGTGAGTGTAAAGACAGATCTATTTTTATATTGACACAGAAATCCGGAGTTTCCGAAGCGAATGACAAATGTTACGGTATAAATAAAACAAATTCCTTGCCCGTTTCGACGGGAGATTGCCGGCTTTACCAACTTTAATGTACGCCGTGAAAACTGAATTGAAACTAACAAAACAGTAGCGATGTTCATTTAGTTGAATAATTCGTTTATTGGAGTAAATCAAATAACATAACTATGCCCAATTATGTATACCAGTTCCTTCCAACTGGAGAATCGCATACGTTTTTGAAGTGTTTTCCCAAATTTACGGTAATTGTTCAAATAGCTCGGCGTTGAACGTGTTGAATAAATATTATTTTGTACATTTCTGTTAATAAAGTGTTATTAAACATTGTGTAAGTATGTAAATTTTATCTTGTCTTTTCTAGTAATCTTTTAAAGAAACTTCTTTGTATTATGTGGATTCCTGTGATTTCCCCCTGACCCTTATTACCACAGTATCTCCAATGTCTTCACGATTAAAAGATCTGTTTTCCTTTGATTTATTGCTACTAAAACTAAAGCATGGGTTTAGATTTTATTGATATTTTAAAGTTCCCATCCTGTCTGTGTGTTTACTGTTTATACCTATTGCTCTTGATCCAGTTGGAAATCGCGGTCTTCTGTGGTTTCTGTCGCTGAGAGCATCGTTATGTGTCATCTTTATGTATTTTAGATTGATAAAATAAAAAAATTGAGCATACCCTATTCATTTTAAACATGTAACATTTGAAACAAGCTTCAACATAGTCATCTAACTAAACCTAAAACTGTGCAAACTAATTAAGACCGGACAAAAAGGAAGAAAAACAGAATCCAAAAGGTATATTTTTAAGTAAGAGAGTGTTTAAATGGTATACAGCAGTCAATAGATAGCTGATCTACGTTGGTACCTTATAGTGGAAAGCCTCAACAGGTAAGTAAGTAAGCTAAAAGGCATTGCTGAGAAACCTTACAAGGTGACAAATCTAGGGATTAAAAAAATTGAGGGCAGAACAACATTACTAATAGAAAATAAAATAAACGTTAAGTATCTACCTACTTACTAGCAATGTGTTTCTTTAAGGAAACAAATCCAGTAAAAAAAGAATAAAAGTAATGTTATTGGTGATGGAGACGTGCTACGAGTCCATAAAAGCTCCGATACAAACTTCACTCTGTTTTGAAACAAACTTAATTCAGCCGTTTCAGCAGAAATATTTCTTAAATAAAATGAAAATGTATACAAAATTGGTGTTATTAATGGAGCATCGTCACGCATATTTGTAAAAGGTTTTAAGGGCGTTGACATTCCTTTCGATTTCAGTGCGTGCGGTTAATTGCAAAGAAAGTTTTTGATGAAGGGCTAGAATCCAGATATCATAATCGATCAAAAATTTTAGATTAATGATTTTGATGGGTATTTTTGGACAGCCTTGGTGGACGTGGCCTTATAGTATAGACACGCTTAGTACTGTTTAAATCACATTATACACTAATAACTGTATACCTACTATCTGTCTGTATTTTACAATTTGCTGTACAAGTAATGTACCAATTACCTTTATATTATCAAACTACGAACGATTACCCATTACGTGGTTTTGTGACATGTTCCAAGTTGAAGTTTCACCGGTTTCCTCAATAAGGAATTATCATAATCTCCACATTGTTACCATTGTGAAGTCAAAGCCCCCATTAAACCAATTAGGCGTGTTGCCAATATCCCTACGACTAGACATTGTTTCATGACCATTAATATGGTTTTCGTCGTTCTGCCGCTTTTAATTGTTTTGTTGTTAATCTCTAGTCATTTCAGTGGTCGCAGACGCTCACCTGATTTTAGGATAGCAGGTTTATATGTCACGTAATCTTGGTTTTGCTTAATGTCAATAGAAAATTGTGATTACAAGTTTTAGTTGCCTATACTTTTTCACACTGCTCAGGTAGCTTAGCATAGGTAGCATATTTCGGGTTACCTTGTGCATTATGATTATTATCTGTGCTGGTCCTAACTCTATATTGCAGGTCGTTGTTGCGTTGACAAACTTACTTAACAGTATTTTTCTATAATTTATTTTCATGTCCTTCAATATTATTCAGCTTTATTACTCCTATAACTTCAGAAAACAATCGTTGTATAGAACTCTACGTCTCCGCAAATGACTGTCATTACGAACGGTCAATTTCAGCTCCATAGAACCTTTATTTGAGCGTATTCCCCGTCTTGACCTTTATATTCAGTCTGATAAAATTTAGAATTCCCTGATAAAGAACATAACGTTTACCAAGTTCGCGATCTTGACATTTATACAGACGAGTTAGGGTTCAAATTGACTAGTACAGCAACAGCAGCGCTTCTAACGATGTCGTACGGTGGTGGCTCGCGTGGCTTTTATTTGTTGGATGATAGGGTTTGAATTGATGGAGCAGATGGAGATGACGATGTCGCGTTATGTGACATGGCCGTTTTATATTTAGCCGGGCAAGAATAGTCGGAATGGAGCGCGTCGCGGCTGATGGTCCTCACGAGCTTCTAAATTATTTGTTCTTAGAAACTACTTGTGATCAATAAACAATTGACACGAGGTGGCGTTAAATAGTAATGGCAACCAAATGATTTCACTGATTCAAAAAGAGTTCTAATATACTAATTATCTTCTAAGTATACATTATCTAAGTATACATTATTATCGATCTTCTTCTTCCTTTAGTATACATAAATGAATAGTAACTAAGAAGAGAGAGGAAGACAGTTTCAGCGTTATAGTCATTAAGGTTGTTGTTAAAGGAGGGGATTTAAAATAAAAACGATTTTTAATTATATCCCTCTAATATAACAAACGAAATCATAGTCTTGCGACAATCGTGAACCATTTTCTGGGACCCCTTGCATTTTATATGATAAACCTTTGTTATAATCTAGTCAAAACTCACGATCTAATTGCATTGGTTTTTTATGGGCTCAAATTTTATTCAATAAAGTAGGTTTTCTTTCTAACCGACTTAATAAATAATAGTTTAAAGAAACTAAAAAACACGCTTTATATAGAAAACCAAACTAAAAAACTAGAAAATAAATTTTAATAAATGTATGTAAGAAAAAAATGTTTTATATAAAAAAAAACGTGGGGTGCTTTTTAAGATATTATCGAAATGATAATCCTTCTTCTCATATCTGTCAATGAAATATTTATAACTATTGACACCATGCAACCCACGCTTTTTTTTAAATATTTTTTTTTTCTTACCTATTAAAATTTATTTTAAATTTTTTTCGTTTGGTTTTCTATAAAAAGCTTGTTTCTTAGTTTTTTAGAACTATTATTTATTTTCTACTTTTTAGTTTTAGGATAATCGGATATATATTTTTTTTTTTTTCGAATTGTTGCATTGTCATCGGTCTTTGACAGGTGTGCAAAATTTTTATGAAATCTGGACGTTTAAAGTGGGTCAAAATCGCGTCCTAAGGAGTCGGTTACATACATACAAGTGAAGCTAATATAAAGCGTATAAAAAAGGGATGATTCTCAATTCAGTTGTATTTTTTTTTGTTACCTCAACATTTTTTTGTTTGTTGTGAACTCTGTCATTTATGAACCGATTTAAATTTTTTTCATCAACATTGGTTCAGTAGCTTGGTTTTCAAATCAAAATAGCTGGATAAAATATGTCATCCAAATTAACGCAATTTCGTATTTTTATACAGATAAAGTCAGTTTTCTTTTTAGTTATAAAACGTTATCATTCGTTCTTAAAACATAATTGTTTGTTAGAGATTGATGACTGGTGGTTTGTGTAATCGCCAGGTGCTTCAACTCCACGTAAAGTAAAAACAAATACCGTTGTCTTGATCGACCTAAATTTCTGCAACTGTTGGATGCGAGAAGTAATAGTTTGATCCATGATTCAACATTATTTTATTGCGTAAATTAAAAGATTCAGGTTCATTTTCACTCACACACAATCTGTAGACACAATCACAAGGCTGTGATGTTCAGCATTTTATGAGCGTAGCGTTTCCATAAGTAATCTACCAGTAACTGCCCGTCGTAAGAAAGTAATTTGTTGAAGCATCGCCATTATTTTCAAGACCGGATAGGGCTATCGCCTATTGGTATCCGATGCCTCGGATTCACGGCGGCAGGTCACGGAATCCTATTGCAAAGGGTCAAGGCTGTTGGCTTGGTACCTATGTCTGTATACTGAACTAATTAACATCCGCTTCGACCGCATAGTTCTGAATTTATGGGGTACATGGAGGTATGGAGTATGTATGTCGATCTGAGCTATTCACCTACTACTCTGTCAGCTCAGTTGGTAGTAACTCTGTAGGTTGAGGGTTCGATTCCCTCTCAGTACAAACATTTGTGATGAATATAGGTGTTTGTTCTGTGTCAAGTATCATAAGGATGTATTTAAAAATATGTTATTTTTACTTAATTTTATTTGGGAGAACAAACAGAACTAAATTATAATATTACTAAATAATTAAATGATAATCCAACGAAGTCTCCATTAATTTGTAAATCTTAAAATGAAGAAATTAGCGGATTTTTTCAACAAATAAAATCAAGCTAGATCGATTTATCGCCATCAAAACCCCCCTGCATACTAAATTTCATGAAAACCGTTGAAGCCGTTTCCGAGATTCAGATTATATATATATATACAATATATATACATATATTTATATACAACGTCGTCAAAGATAATAACATAACCTAAGAGATAGATATATAATACTGTAGTACATTATTTTGATCTATTTCGTAGCCAGCCAGTCAGCCAGCGTTTGCATTGTACGAGTAAGCGCAATACAAATTGTTTATTTACGACCTCACATTAGAAAACTCTAAAATTATCAGTGTTTCTCTACTATATCATGCATGTATCATACATATAAATCTTCCTCTTGAATCACTCTATCTATTATAAAAACTGCATCAAAAACCGTTGCGTAGTTTTAAAGATCTAAGCATACATAGGGACAGACAGACAGCGGGAAGCGACTTTGTTTTATACTATGTAGTGATATACAAGAATTGCTCGTTTAAACGTTAGATGAAGGGATTTAGCCGCAAGTTATAATGTTCTGCTTAAAAAAACAGGATTATAGGAGAATTCGTAAAAGCTGTAAAGGAAATTAGCTAAATCGACGAAAATAGCGAGGTTTTTGCTAATTGAACGATGTCTTCCGTAACTCTGATGCCAAAATTGGCTACTAATTTCGTATTTGCCACGTGGGAAACTCTTGCCTTGAATCTTCTTGCATTTGAATTATAAGTACCATTTGTTATTTACGTCTTGTATCAACCGAACCAACATAGAGTGGGCAGAATTGATTCTTGGATTCTTGAGATGAGTTCAAAGATTCCGCAAGGCAGCGTACTAGGCCCGACACTTTTTCTGATTTATATAAATGATCTCACTAACATACAACTTAAAGATGGAAAAGTTTTCTCATATGCTGATGATACTGCATTGCTTTTCCATGGAAAAACCTGGAATGAGGTATATTCACACGCTCAAAACGGCCTAAATAAAGTAATTAATTGGTTAAATATAAACTTGCTCACACTAAATATATCAAAAACATATTACATAGCATTTTCAATTCGAGACTCTCTACAACCAGACCCCAACTTTAAAATAACTGCCCATTATTGTAATAAAAACAGATGTGGTTGCCCAAACCTGCAGAGAGTTGATTCAGCTAGGTATTTAGGCATTTTGGTA
The DNA here is from genome assembly GCA_948098915.1 of Lampropteryx suffumata. Taxonomy (NCBI): domain Eukaryota; kingdom Metazoa; phylum Arthropoda; class Insecta; order Lepidoptera; family Geometridae; genus Lampropteryx; species Lampropteryx suffumata. The sequence continues at coordinate 16,289,174 of OX402553.1, forward strand.
GATAAAAACCTTTCCTGGCATCCTCAACTCGAACTCGTAGCAAACCGAGCTAGAAAATTAATTTGGATTTTTAAATACTTAAGAGATATAGTGGACGTACAGCTACTAACCTATATCTACAAAATATTGGTTCAATCAATCTTATTGTATTGCATAGCTATATGGGGCGGTACACATAAAACTAAATTTGTCAGCATAGAACGGGCTCAACGATACATTCTAAAAGTAATGCTTCGAAAAAGAAAGAGGTTTTGTACTCAAACATTATACAGCGAAGCTAATGTACTGACTGTGAGACAGCTATATCTTCTACAATGTACACTCAAAACTCACAAAACTATAACGGTTGATCGGAGCTTACTTAGTAAACGTACTCAACGTTCTGTGATGAATTGCACAACAACAAGAACAAAATTCGCCTCAATGCAATATAGTGCCCAATCGACACAAATCTATAATACGGTTAATAAAAAATTGAATATTTACACAATGTCACATCAGCGATGCAAAACAATAGTATCAAATTGGCTCCAATCTTTAAATTACCAACAAACTGAAGATATTCTATTACCAGCTTATACATAACTATAATGAATAAACGTCAAAATTTTAAATTAGTCAATTAAATATTTTACATCAATATTTCAACTTTCTGTACTCCTGTACCTAAATCGTCTTTTAAAATAATAACTGCACTCCTTCCAACAAATGCGAATTCTATACCTACCCACATATTGGCGTGAATATTTATTTTTACAAACCTGGACACACGTAAACACATACTTGTAAGGACGAAAAAGTATTATGTTTTTTGTGAACTAGTAAGGGTATATCATACAATCATACACTGTCGAATGAGTTGTTTAAATCTGTTGCCATAACGTTCATTGACTTGATTCATACCTACTCGTACACTTAACAACTTCAACTTGTACTTTTAGAGGATAATTACGTTGTGCATATAATTATTATAACCTACATAATAATTATAAAAGTACCTACCTATTTAAGTTAAGTAGATAGATAGTATTACATATTGTAGTTAAACTTTCGGAAACACCTACCTATTATTAAACCTACTTAATAAATTATATAAGAACTTACCTACCAATTTAAGTTAGATAGTACCTACTACAGATTGTTGTACACTTTTAGAAACCCATTGATACACCAAGTACCCATAGTAGAAATAATAAAGACCTATCTAAACTAATTCTAAATACCTATTATTATGTGTACTTGTGTAACTTAAGTTATTATTATTATTATATTTTCCTGTTTTTGTTTATGTTACAATTTAAGGACCACAGAATAGAGGGGACTCTTCTAACACAGGTGTAAACTTAAAAGAAGAGATCCCAACCCTACCATCTACGTATAATGTAACTAAAATAAAAAGATTTTTGATTTGATTTGATTTGAAAGATAGGAATCACCGATAATTTTTAGTTTGCAGAATATTTTCTGCTCTTTTCTGAATTGTTTCAGACAAGGGCATTACTTATAAGAGAACGTTTCTCTTGAAACGCGACTTCGTTCTTTGACGACCTCTGTGGCGCAGTGGGACAAAGCCCGGCTGAGATGCAAAGGTTACGGGTTCAAATGTAATGTAACGGCACAAATGTATGTAAGTATTTACAGAAAACAAAAAAGAATATAAGTAGTATATCAGTCATGTGGTACCCGTAACACAAGCTCTGCTTATTTTGGAGCCAGATGATGCTGTGAAATGTCCGGCATTATTTATTTATTAATGTAATTTGCACATCCTTCAAATTTAACATCTCCAAGTTCAGTGATTTCGGCTGTGTGTTGTTCCTGTATTAGTCAGTCAGGTCTTGGAACTTTTACCTTTCATCATGATAAGGCGGAAAATGAAAGCCAAGCTCAAGTTTTGCTAGCAACCTTAACCCCCGCAACCCCCACTAACACAGTTTACGTTACATAATCACGGCAATTTCGCAACGCCAACCGATTTCACCCCACAAATTGTCGATTCACACCGCCAAGGAGTTTATTGGCAGGGAGTATAATGCCAGTTTCATGACTATAAGTATAACTTAGCGCTCTTTTTCTGCGCTTAACTGGATATTTCTTTGGATAACATTCAGAGATGAAGGTAAGCATGAACCCTTGCAGTATCGTGTGATAATGCCTCTGAATTTAGCCTTAGTTATGTGGTGTTACAATGACATGAGAAAAATAAACGATGAAAAAAGAGTATCGGGTGAAAGTTTGCGTACCATCCAAGATCAGGGCCTCAATTCTGTTAATTTACAACGGTTACCGTTCCAATCCAATCCACGTTTCGACTCCGATGCCGGTTCGATAATTACCTAAAAATCTATTCTGTTATCTCGTTGACCAAACAAAAGAAAACATTCGATCGTTGGCGACTTCGTAAACGTAGCGTAAGCTCGGCTGTTGTTCATTAGCAGAATACGAAAAGACGTCAATAGCTGTCATTGGGCTGCGGTTCGATTCAAATCGAGCTTATGGAAATTAACAGAATGAACCCCCAGATCATGGTCACGAAGTTTTTTTACCACTGGGCTAGTTATCTATGACTCTTGCAATTCCGGAGATATCAATCACACGTACGATGCCTAGGCGAAAGTTTTTCTATTTTCCCAATAATTTCACTTACTCCAGTGACGGTCAAACCTATTTCTGAGAGAATATTTCTGTTGTGGTCCTCACTAAGACGGGCTCTTTCTGTTGAGTTATACCATGAGGTGATCCAGAACCAGAATTGGTTTTTGCAACTTCTTTCAAAATGCAGCAGAAGGTTATTGACACATAAATTATATAACGACTATTTATTTAGAGAAGAATTCCATAGTCATAGTTCCATAGTTATTCCATTCCATTCCATACTCCAGTCTACATAATCGACGATCAAATCAAACAATCGCTGATTTATGGCATATAAACGCTATAAACATGTCAGATCTGAGGTAGACTGATTGTCTATTTTGCAATCGTAATTAGCTGTGGAAACACACAAAGATTTTGAAAACAGAATACACCAATCCAATCTAATAGACAAAGCTTTTGTCTATTTACAATTCTAAATATCATTGTGTATATGTAAACTGTTAACTTTACCCTGATCAACACCGATGCTGCGCGTCTAATTGTCAATTTTCCAATCAGCATCCAGTTATATCGTCAACAGATTGAAAACTGCACAATTTTCCCCACAAAGTGATTTGCCGGAGGGTAGTCAACAATTCGAATGTGTTGGCAGACGCGACTCGATTGCATGGCAATCCGTTCGGCGGTAATCAAGCCAATCGGCATGCATACTGGATTACTGACACCTAGAAGAGCTGGTTTCTATTCTGTTTGAACTGATAATATTTGTTTTTTGCGGCTGGATTATGTGAATGTCATGGTGAATGTCAACTATGCACCTAAATAATTGAAAATATGACAGTTATCGTGCTTTGAAGGAAAATTAAGCATTAATATTGTTTATTTTTTGAGTCTACCCCTTTTATACAGTACTTTTTGCTTTGCTGTTATTTTTTTTGTTTTTTATTATGACCTCATAAGACAATTATATTCTGCCAGTGTCTGTTTTGTGTGATGATACCTAAACTTTATTTATTTTTATCATGTAGGTATATAAGTAGGTATACTAGTTGTCCCGTTCGCGACTTTGTAAATAAAATTAGTAAATATCAGTCTGAAAACCAGCGTTGCCCTACGCCTAATGGCGAAGAGTAACACTAAGCTGAGACTGGTCCTTTTTGGCATATCTACTACACAGACCTTCTTGCACCTACCTTGCTTCTTAACTACTTCGTGTGTTAGGTACTCGTGTACATTTTTTATTTTTCTTTTAGTGTTAGTAGTTAAGTTTAGTATTTAATTTTGTACCTTATTTTGTGTCTGTGTAATGTTGTGTCAAATTAAGTTTTTATATTATCTATCTAAATATGTATTTTCCTGTATATCCCATCCGCATCCCATCCATTGTAATTATGTATTGTTACCTGTATACACTTTTACGGTCGCAAACAAATGTATTTTCTTTCTTTCCTTCTTTCTTTCTTTGATTCGGTTTCAGGTTTATAAATTTGTTAAACCATGAGGTGACCAAGTATCTCCACTAGAGCCGTTAACTTATTTGGTGCAATATAAGTAAGTAATGATATAATTAAAGTAAATACATTATTATAAAAGAGTTTTGCATTATTATTATTAGGGACTAATTTATTTATTTATTTATATTTGGAAAACCAACACGTAAAAAACAATATACTAAAAAAGAAAAAGACAGACAATTACAGGTTTTTACTGATGGAAACATTGTAGTCAATGGTAAGAACACTATTTTAACGCACCTTCATAAAAAGAGGCACATGCTCGCTAACCAGAATGAAGACAGAAGTGCTCAACAGGACAAGCAGACGTACCATCGATACCTTGTAAGTCTACCACCCTTACGAACAAAGTGCTTCCACATTTCTAATGCGTACATCAAAGGATTGGAATACTTTGCCGTCGTCGTCTGAAACTACAATCTAGTTCTCTTCAAGTCATGAGGAAATAGGTGTCTTCTAGACTTTTGTACTTCATCGTCGGCCGAATCGTCGCTTACATCCACGCAAAATCGTGGTCAAACGATGATTTAACAAAAAACTGGATAGTGATGACTCAAGGTCGTTAGGTTTTTCAGGAGAATGCCTATTTCTACCAGTGAACACAATCTGAATTCCTACAGTTGTAACTATAGATATAAAATGAATACTTGCCCAAGGAAGCATCCTAAATCTATGGTTGTAACATAACTGAGCTGAAGTAAGGTACAACTAAAGGTATCATGCAGTCACAAAACCAAATCATACCAAAAACATAGCAAACAGCAAAGCGTACATTCACCCTGTGATTTGCATTTTTATCAAGAAGCTACGTAATGTCTTTCGGAAGCGATAGTGTTGCAGCCGGTTCCTGAGGTGTGCCGATAATGTGCAGTGCATCCGCTACAGATTCCTGATAATTTCAACGTTTCAACACTTTTTACCGCTGTATTTTTTTTTTGGATGCGCTTGTTTTTCAAAACGTCTAAAAATATTAAAATTTTTGAAATTACCCGAAAATCCAAATTGATCCAAAGTCATTTTTAATAACAAGAAAAAGAAAATATCATAACTAAACTATCGTCACACTTAAGACATATGTAGGGTCTATAGGGAAAAACTAGCGCAAAAAATCCTGTCGGTCCGTGCACCAAGCATTTTACTTGTTCTATAAACATTATAAAACGGTAAACTTATCTTTGATTATCCAGAATGGCGAGCTTTATATTTATCATGCTATTGGCTGCTAGTTATAAAAATAAACTCCTGCAAATTATGTATGGAACTGCCTTCGTACCTCACCAGTCTGCTACAAAGCTCATTCATTTATTTAATTCCATTAACCATTCATCATCAAAAACATTTACAATTGACATGGTGGCATGGTGACATGGGACATGATGGATGAGATCTTCGTCATACTTCTTCTTTTTTGGGGTTAGATGATGCTGTGTGAAATGTCCGGTATTATTTATTTATTTTTGTGTATAATTTTGTCGATGGAGGCATCGACACTTTCGATTCATCTAGAGAATTTTGACGACCTCTGTGACGCAGTGGACCAAAGCCCGACTGAGACGCAAAAGGTTGCGGGTTCGATTCCCGCCGCGAGACAAATGTTTGTATGATCTGCAAGTATTTGTCTCGGGTCTGGGTGTTTCTATGTATAATATGTATGTATTTACAAAAAAAAAGTATATAAGTAGTATATCAGTCATAACACAAGCTCTGCTTCTAATGAAAAGAATCTTCATCAGGGTTAGTTTGATCCATCGTCCGTGAGTTGTAACGAACCCGTGTTTATCAAAATGTATAAGTAGTAAAACTCACGAAAGTTTTGAAAGTAAAATTATTGATTTATTATTTCTTTCTTTTCTTCCTAAAATGACATCTGACTTGTTGACAATTTTGCCAGTGTCAAGTGATTGTTTGGTTATAAAGTCTTAGTCGTCATTGGTTTATTTTAAACGTCATCGCGGAATGTTCGTCTAGAATTTTTTCGGGAGTCCTCGTCGTTGAAATCACATTGCGACATAATACCCTTATAATTCAGTGGCCCATACGTGTGCTATGAGGTCACAATTTATTGGTCAACATTCTGCTAAGATTGCTGAATAACATGCAACATGCAAAAAAATAATAATTTTGATTTGCTATATTACTTCATGAAATGACAAACGAAGAATGTATTTATTTATTTCTTCTAATGGCATCTTTAGAAGAAAAAGTCTTGATGAAAAATTTTGCTTGGTTTTGTTTGTTATAATATCGTCACAAAGTAGTCGTCCATCCTCATTTGTCTATTCTAAACGTCATCGCGGAATAGCCGTCTACAAGTTTCTTGGATTCCCCGTCTTATAAATTACAAAAAAAAAAAAAAACACCTAAAACTTAATTTATCTACACTTGTCCTAAGAAAGCATAATTTATTCATTAAAATTCCGCTAAGATTACTCAATAAAACACGAAAAATCTAATTAATTTAAGAGAGCTATGTTTCGTGAAATTTCAAACGAAGAATTCGTCGTCATACTTATTTAAGACGATAGAAACCTTCACCTCTTAGCATAGACTACCATTAAAAAGGTTAATCTACTTAGTAGGCACGTACTACTCACTAGCAGGGCAAGGATAATGCTTATATTAACCAAAGAGAATATAATAACCTACGATATTAAAATCGGTTTTACCATGTAATTTAGGAGAATTAAAATTATGGCCAGTAATTGCGTCGAAGAAACATTAAATGAGGTCCACAAGCCTCATTTTATGAGCCTTTAATAAATTAACAGCTCATTGCAATAGGTACTTGTTTCTGAGTTCTCGACGACCAACAATTTAAATAATAGCAAGCAATGTACCTTAGATGTACCTACTTACCTTTTTATCGCGATTGTACTTACCTAAGGTTTTTGTGCCCAAATTAAGAGGCCTCTCACAAAATACCGTCCTACGGCCAATCCATTGCATAATTGAATTTTTGTGACGTTTATATGAAGCTTTATAATTCATTATAATACTAATATTATAAAGATAAAAGATTTGATTGTATGTTTGTTTGTATTGAATAGGTTCCGAAACTGGACCGATTTGAAAAATTATTTTAACGTTGGAAAGCTACACTATCCCCGGGTGACATGCTACTTTTTATCCCGGGAAAAATGGTTTGTCCCGGGAAAAATTTTCAACGCGGGTGAAGCGCGCGAACTTCATTATAAAGAAAAAATAATTGCTTATGAACTAATGTTTATTCTGGTACATATTTTACTTAATAATATTAATGTGGCAAAAATAAAACTAATTCTGAACGTTTTTAGTGGTTTTGAATAAGATTTTTGTAGATATCTCATACAAATGTCCAATTCCCGTGGCCGCTATAAACTTAACTAAAAATAAATTATTAAATATTTTTCATTTCGTTTGCTCAGTGCAATAGTTCAATCCATGAGCTTGAAAAAGTTAAAAAAGAAAAGCAAGAACTTAATGTTTTTATGTTCCGGTTATTTATATTTCATTTCATTTACATTACTATAATTATCGTATACCTAAGCCTCGCCACGCCACATAATAAATATTATTAGACATTTATTTATTTACTTATTTATTTGGTTTACCAACGGTTACTACAACCTTAAAAGCTTAAAAAACATACTTAATGCTAATTGCACAACCAATTACAGGTAAACACTGCATGCAGAAGTAAAATTATACTTATTATTAAGAGACAATAACTTAATGATACATAGACATATTTATTTGTTAATTAAGCACACACTAAGAATACATAGGTAAAGTTCGAGAAGACAGAGTACATGTCATGTATTACTAGGTAGCCAATACGTAGCCTACGTAAATATAGAAACCAAAATATAGAAACAGGTGGACAAATGTTTGATACTTTAGTTATTAATAAAATTACTATAAAAATAGATGACGAAGCATCAAGCTGACGTACCATAATCTTCCCCAACTAAAAACAGCAAGTTAACACATTTTCCACACCCCATAAAGAACATCACATGTTGCGGAGATATGATTCAAAACAAACACAACTTTAAAAATAAAATCTTATATTCGGGGGACGCTGGACAGTTGGGATGGCAGTGCGCCAAGAGTACCTACTAGTGACGTCATACGAATAGTACTACTACAGTCTTATGAGTCAGGTCAACTCTGACGCCAGGGCTTAACAGGTCGACTAAAGACCACAACTTTTGAAAACCCAGGACTCGCCGAAACACAGAAGTTTATCCATCCAGAAAGCATAGACAAGATCCTTTTTCTGTTGATATTCATGTCTATGGATAGATCAAAATGTATATGCCACTAGTTTTAAAATGCTATTCGTGCAATTTATAACACGGGCCCTAGATAATCACTTAGAAATATGGAAATAAATATCATGATAGTGCCTTGTATATATATGAAAATCTAATGTACCTATACTAAGGCTTCGTACCTAAGTGCATGAAAGAAGCCTCTGAGGCGCACTTTAATCCTTTCACCACACTGGTTAGAAAACAACTAGTGACACCATAAGAAGAAGAAGATCTAATGTATGTTCATAAATATGTTAATATATAAAAATTGCGATAATCATAACATTAATTAATAGAAATAATAATAATCTCGCTGTTCTCACAGTTAGGATCGCTAAAATCTTATCAAGGGCAATGTGTACGTTTCTATAATAAAGTTCCAAGCGACGTGCTAGATCTTGCGTCAAATCCGTACTAATATTATAAATGCGAAAGTAACTCTGTCTTACTGTCTGTAACGTTTTCACGCCTAAACCGCTGAACCGATTTTGATTAATTTTGGTATAGAGATAGATGGGACCTTGGAGAAGGACATAGGCTACTTTTTATGTAGGTACCACGCGCGTGAAGCCGCGGGCAGCACCTATTCACTACATAGTATAAAACAAAGTCACTTTCCCCTGTCTGTCTGTCCCGATGTATGCTTAGATCTTTAAAACTACGCAACTGATTTTAATGCGGTTTTTTTAATAGATAGAGTGATTCAAGAGGAAGGTTTATACGTATAATACATGCATAATATAGTAGATAAACACTGATAATTTTAGAGGTTTCCAATGTGGTGTCGTAAATAAACTCATATTTTTGCGCTTACGTTGCAAACGCTGTCTGAACCCTAGATAGATCAAAATAATGTACTACAGTATTGTATACCCTCAAAAGGTCTACAAAAAAGTCCGCGATGGTATATGTCTATCTCTTAGGGATAACCATTCTGTAGTTAAACTAGTATCAGTATTGCACCCGTGCGAAGCCGGGGCGGGTCGCCAGTTTTATATAAACAGAAATTGTCTCATAAAGCTTATTATAAAATTACAAACTATTTAGATGACTTAGAAGCTGGTAAATTTAATTGTTAATTGTTATTTTTAGTGGTAATTTTAGTAGTTATGTGCCTATCAACAATTGTTACAAGTAGATTTATTTTAGTTGTTTAAACTTTTAAACAACTAAAATAAAATAGTTTAGTTGTGTAATTTAGTATTACTTTTATATATTTTGTGTTTGTCTTGTCACGGTATGACGTCACCCTCCTTGTTCGGCGCAGTCTGAAAGCTTAGAGCTTACTAGGTTTTTTGGCAAACAGACCGAGATGGTGCAGGGTAGGTACACTCCTAATCATTAAGAACTGTTTTATTTATGTTATTGCCCTTTTGATTGTGTACCTGCTATGCTGTGTTATCTGCATGTGAGTGGGTGTCAATATAAACATGTTTTATTTTGAAACTTTTTTGAAGTGAAAACTTCTTTTAGCGCGGTACGCATATTTTTAGATGAGGTAAAACCTCTGGACTCGCGACACCGTTATCGAGACGCAGGGCTGCCGCGCTCGCCCCATTTGATTATAAACCTTAACTCACATGTTTACAGTCTTTTACTTTTATAAAAGACGTGCTAGATTTTGCGTCAAATCCGTACTAATATTATAAATGCGAAAGTAACTCTGTCTTACTGTCTGTAACGTTTTCACGCCTAAACCGCTGAACCGATTTTGATGAATTTTGGTATAGAGATAGATGGGACCTTGGAGAAGGACATAGGCTACTTTTTATGTAGGTACCACGCGTGAAGCCGCGGGCAGCACCTAGTCACTATATAGTATAAAACAAAGTCACTTTCCTCTGTCTGTCTGTCCCGATGTATGCTTAGATCTTTAAAACTACGCAACTGATTTTAATGTGGTTTTTTAATAGATAGAGTGATTCAAGAGGAAGGTTTATATTTATAATACATGCATAATACAGTAGATAAACACTGATAATTTTAGAGGTTTCCAATGTGGTGTCGTAAATAAACTCATATTTTTGCGCTTACATTGCAAACGCTGTCTGAACCCTAGATAAATCAAAATAATGTACTACAGTATTGTATACCCTCAAAAGGTCTACAAAAAAGTCCGCGATTGGTATATGTCTATCTCTTAGGGATAACCATTCTGTAGTATGTCCGTGCGAAGCCGGGGCGGGTCGCCAGTTTTATATAAACAGAAATTGTCTCATAAAGCTTATTATAAAATTACAAACTATTTAGATGACTTAGAAGCTGGTAAATTTAATTGTTAATTGTTATTTTTAGAGGTAATTTTAGTAGTTATGTGCCTATCAACAATTGTTACAAGTAGATTAATTTTAGTTGTTTAAACTTTTAAACAACTAAAATAAAATAGTGTAGTAATGTAATTTAGTGTTAATACTTTTATATATTTTGTGTTTGTCTTGTCACGGTATGACGTCACCCGCCTTGTTCGGCGCAGTCTGAAAACCAGCGCTATTTCGCAATATGTGAAGTAGCTTAGAGCTTACTAGGTTTTTTGGCAAACAGACCGAGATGGTGCAGGGTAGGTACACTCCTAATCATTAAGAACTTTTTTATTTATGTTATTGCCCTTTTGATTGTGTACCTGCTATGCTGTGTTATCTGCATGTGAGTGGGTGTCAATATAAACATGTTTTATTTTGAAACTTTTTTGAAGTGAAAACTTCTTTTAGCGCGGTACGCATATTTTTAGATGAGGTAAAACCTCTGGACTCGCGACACCGTTATCGAGACGCAGGGCTGCCGCGCTCGCCCCATTTGATTATAAACCTTAACTCACATGTTTACAGTCTTTTACTTTTATAAAAGACTTCTGTTTACTTTTGCATGGAGAAGTTTACTGAGTTTACAGAGAAGAACCTATTCTTTGATATATTATCTATATTCTGAACAAAAACATAAACGAATATTAAATGTATTTTGAAGTTTCCAAAACTAATAAAATACAATTCATAAAAAAAATGCAATTAACAACCCAATAACCCTATTACCCATCTAAAAAATGTCTAACGCGCCAAAATAAGTTTTTACTTCTGTCGGCACTCCCGGAGTGGAACCCGTAATTTTTTTTTATCTCTTGACCGGTCTTAGAAAACTAAGCGCATTGTCTCATTTGTTGGGAACGGGTAAGTTACCACGAGAGCAATAGAGGAAGCACACACGTCACGGGCAGACGCGCCGTATGTCATTGTGCTTTATGAGTCTGTGTGCGGCCGTTATCTTTCTGCCCTTTAGCAAAACTGGCATTTAAATGCAAATGCCTTATAAAAAATAGAAATAGAAATAGACATAGGTCTAGATAGATAGATAAAGTGTACGCTTCTATAACAAGTTCCCAAGTGACGTGTTAGATTTGTTGATTGGCAAATTTAAAAACGTAAATAAACAGAAACTGTCTTGTCTCGGATGTCCGGATGAACAATCCGGCAAGAAACTCGTCTGGTCTTTTTTGTATGATCCTTGCCAATTTCGTTACCGATGTCGAGTCGAGTTGGAGCAAATTCATCCCAAGCTTTTTTGTCATCTAAATAACCAGAAATTTTATAATATGCTTTAAATATTATAAAATTTCTAGTTATTTAGATGACAAAAAAGCTTGGGATGAATTTGCTCCAACTCGACTCGACATCGGTAACGAAATTGGCAAGGATCATACAAAAAAGACCAGACGAGTTTCTTGCCGGATTCTTGAACTGGGGTTAGGAGGAACCGCCACCTAGATTCACTAGCATGTAAGAAGACGATTCAAAGTGGTCCTTGTGATTTTATTGAATAAAGATTTATTAAATTGAATTGAAAGATAGGTAGATAGGTCTTTTGGTATAAAGCAGTTGAAATTTTAAAAAAACTGCCACTAGAACTATTCATACTAAATATTAAGTTGAAGTCTTTTCTTCTGGAGAAATGTCTCTATTCGCTGGACGAACTTTGAACCGTTTTATGATTATAGATTTTTTTAGATTGATCACATCGAAATGTTCTGATTGTTTATTGTTAGGTTAGATATTGACATTATAGTATATTGCATGTTAACCATAATTTATTAATAATAATTTAATCTATACCTATAAAAGAGCTTAATCTGCCTGACTGACTGATTCATCATCGCGGAGCCGAAACCGCTGAAGCTAGAAAGCTGAAATTTGGAAAGTAGCTTCCATTTACAGCAAAACCACCCACTAAGGCAGAATTTTTTGAAAGGTACAACAACCCCTAAACGGGTGAAAAAGGGTTAAAACGAATGTATGAAACTTTTTAACGCGTGGTGCAATTAGCTTGAAACTTGATATAAAAAATAAAATTCAAAATAAATAAATACGTGTTTCAGGATTCTCAAAATAACCCTAACAAGGGGGTAAAATAGGGTGTCAAAGTTTGTATGAGAACTTTTTAATGGGTAGTGTGATTTCTTAGAAACTTGGTTTGGAAGCTTAAAATGCAAAATAATTGGACACGTGTTTCAGGATTTTTCAAAAAACCCCTCTTATAGAAGTAAAATGGGTTGTGAATGTTTGTATAGAAACTTTTTAATGGGTTGTGGATGTGATTGGTTTGAAACTTATCAATAAAACTTGGCAAGGAGATAAATTGCATCCTGGGGAAGGATTTAAAGTACAATTCCTTTCAAAAAAAATTGCGGACGTAGTCGCGATCGTGTTTTTTAATTTACTAGCTTCTGCTAGCGGCTTCGCACGCATACATACATAACAAGTAGCCTATAATGTAGTAGTCCGTTCCTGTGATACAATCTATATCCATACCAAATTTGATTGATGAAAAAAAAACGTTCTGTTGATCAGAACGCTACCAAACATCACAGGATCACCAGCTAGGCCAATCTGAAGATTTCATATAAAAATCATCGAAATCGGTACAGCCGGAAGGAAGGTAGGTACAAAGGAAGGTAGCTTTATTTTACAGCAACACCACCCACTAAGGCGGGATTTTTTGAAATTCAACCCCTAAGAGGGTGGGTGAAAACAGGGTAAAAACGATGTATGAAACTTTTTAACGCGTGGTGCGATTTGCTTGAAACTTGATATGAATTAATAAAATGCAAAATTAATGGACACGTGTTTCAGAATTTTGAAAATAACCTAACAAAGGGGTAAAATGGGGTGTCAAAGTTTGTATGGAAACTTTTTGTGATTTCTTAGAAACTTTTGGTTTGGATACTTAAAATGCAAAAGAAATGAACACGTGTTTCAGGATTTTTCAAAATAACTCTTATAAAGGAATAAAATAGGGTGTGAGGAATTAAGCTACAATTCCTTTAAAAAAATGGGTAAGAAGTTGCGAGCAACAGCTAGTGCGAGAAATATCTAGATATTTCCGCCCTGCATATTAAAACTGCTGTTGTGAACTGCCGCATTTTCCTTTGTGAAATGTATATTTTGAGGTGCCTGTACCCTTAGAAAATAAGTAAATACTTTTTATTGTGTCCCTACTTACGTTGACCCAGTGCAGTAAAAGGATTAAAGTGCTTTTCATTTGCTACTTGCGTGTACTTGGCACATTTCTTTGAATTTTTCAGATTCTACGACATACCGGTTTCCTCGCGATATAAATACTAAGTACGAAAACAATTTAATAATTCAACGTATGAGAAGGCCGCACTGCTGACGTACAGTCGGCCGAATAACGGGTAAACTCTAAAGCCTCATTTAATTTACAAGACGATTTCCGGCAGCCATTTTCGGTGACAATTTCTTTAAAAATAACAATAGTTTATCTATCTATCTATTAATACGTGAAGCAAAAACTTTGTATCCCTTTTTCGAAAATTGCGCGGACGGAGTATGAAATTTCGCATACTTATAGTTTATATAGAGGAGTGCAGAATGCTAATATTTTTTTTTAAGTTATGCTTAAAAAAGTACATGCAATAATTTTCAGAATGCCGTTGCTGCTCCCGCGCACTCGACTGAGCAGTGAGGCAGTCTTTTTCCGCCAGATGGCGTCAAACGTGTCTGTTCGTGCATCGGCGCACTGCAACCATTGCAACCACGCACTGTAACCATGCACTGCATGCACTGCAACCATTTGGCAACCATGGTGCTATTTTATTGCAAATATTTTTTTCAAAAGTGAGTATTTTTTTGGGTAACTGTACCTAGGTAGTATTTTAGTAAGTACCTTGTAAAGGTCAGCCATACTTTGAAACAAATGGGGGTAGCCGTGAAAAATAATTGTACGATTTCTGCAGAATCTAACTTTGACACGAGCAGCTAATATGTATGCAACCGGGAGAAGTAGAGTTAGGGCCTGCGTCTTCCAAAGAGAAGATAGGAGTACAAAAACAACCATTTCGCAGTCGCCCATCTGAACAGCGGTCGTGACGAGCGTAGCTTAACTTTGTTAATCTATGGAAACACAGAAACTGCGTCACAAAAGCGTTGGGTAAATGTTCGGGCTGTTTAAAGAACAGCGTTAAAAAAAAGGGAAACTACCCTTCAAATACTCTCAAATAGGTCAAAGCCCGGTCCTATTTAGGACAAGTTACGTGACCGATTGTGAAAGAACCTTTTCTGTGACAGTGCCTCAATTAGGACTGGTTAAAGCGGACTAATCAATAAAATACTAGTTAAAACCTGCTCATAGCTTACTTTGCGTTTAATTTCATTCTTATTTATCCAGACACTTCATTTAGAAGCGCTCGTGGAAGTTAAACGACAACATAAATAAATAAAGGTGGGTATTTCACAAAGTACCTCAAGCTCCGAACTAAACAGTTTGTACGATGACTGGCCTGTCAGCTCAGTTAGTAGTAGCTCTGCCTTCTGTGCTGTAGGTTGAGAGTTCGAATGCCTCCCAGGATAATCATTTGTGTGATGAACATAGGGGTTGGTTCTGTGTCTGGGTGTTAAAAAGTATCATAGGTATGTATTCTATCTGTCATCTGCTTACCTTAATACAAGGTATACTTAGTTTGGGGCTAGTGTGTTGTGTGCATTGTTCGCCAATGTATATTTATTATTTACTAGCTGACCCGGCAAACTTCGTACCGCCTCAATAAATCAATAATTAAAAATAATCATATTTGCTCACCTTTTAAACCTTCCCTGGACTACGACAAACATTTCAACACCAAAATCAGCTAAATCAGTCCAGCCGTTCTCGAGTTTTAGCGAGACTAACGAACAGCATTTTATTATATAGATTATATAATTTTTAGATTAGATTATATAATAATATAATTTTTAACCGACCTCAAAATAGGAGGAGGTTCTCAATTCGACTGTATTTTTTTAATGTTTGTTACTTCAGAACTTTCGACTAGGTGAACCGATTTTGATGATTCTTTTTTTATTTGAAAGCTGGTACTTCCCGTGTAGTCCCATTTTGGTCCATATCTGACAATGGCATCCATGAAAAAACCATATATACTTAAGTCTTAAATTTGCATTAAGTATGTGCGCGACAAATGGACGAATAACTCAATATCACGCCAACCGATTTCGATGATTCTTTTTTAACCGACTTCATAATAAGGTGATTCTCAATTCGATTGTATTTTTTTTATATTCAATAAAGTCGGTTGACTTTTAAGTTTGTAAAATGTAATTAGTTCCATACAAATGTTTATTTGCCGTAGGCTGCGTATTAAGTAGTTATAGTGAAGGAGGAAAGTCATCACACGTACCCTATTTTACAATTATGCTCTCTCCATCCGGGTTCGACGAAGTATCCACAAATAATGTATTAGTACTATATATTCATACTTCGTCTTATTTGAGTATTATATTTCGCGAAAAACACACCCTACGGCAGTCAGGCAAATAGTTATCCTTCGGCGTTTCACAGAAGCAAGCTCCTGCGAGCCGAACCGGCGGCAATCGATAGGACGCCACCTAGTGACCTATTTTCGTGGATTAGGAGATACTAGAGGCTCATTCGTAGCCCACTCAGCGGTTTTACGGAAGACGGTGCCTTTTTGTTGTGGTGCTTAGAACTAATGGGCTGTTGAATAAGGAATCGGTAGGCTGCTGACTTGATGTATCTGGAGTATGCTATAGCCTAAACCTGAAATCCACCCACCCATTTATACTTCTAAACAAATAAATAAATAAATAAATGATGCCGGACATTTCACACAGCATCATCTGGCCCCAAAGTAAGCAGAGCTTGTATTATGGGTACCACATGACTGATATACTACTTATATACTTTTTGATTTTTTTGTAAATACATACATATTATACATAGAAACACCCAGACCTGAGACAAATACTTGGAGAACATACAAACATTTATCCCACGGCGGGTATCGAACCCGCAACCTTTTTTTAAATATAAATAATACCGTTTTAAAAACTAACAATGAATTCATGGAATGAAATTTGAGCGCATAATACTTTAGCGCATAGGAATTGAGAGCGTCCTCCTTTTTTGAAGACAGTTCACTGGAAAATCACATGAAAAGTATCGAAATTTCGTTTACTTGGATGACATATTATTCCAGCTACTTTGATTTAAAAACCAAATTTCTATGGGACTAATCGGAAAGTATATCCTTTTACATAAAAAAAGTTTTTACAAATCGGTAAGAAAAAAAAACAAAAATACAACTAAATTGAGAATCTCCTGCTCTTTTGTAGTAGGTATAAAAAAGAAAAGTGGCAATCTGTAGCTTTTATTGTTACTTTCAAAGATATACACGAGTCAGCGGCACAAACTCGTTAGTAGGCGCAGCTAAAATGCATGCTATTTCACCTAGCTTAGTGTGAGAAAAGGATAGACGTGCGTCAAGGATAGAGATGAGCAGTAAGGAGATAGCGTGATTACAATTTCGAGTCATATGATCAGATTAGACTATGCTTTCTAAATAAAACGATTGCGTAAAAATAATGAACAGACTTTTGGCTCAAGGGTTCTCATGAAAAAACTACTGAATGTATATATTATTATATTAATTATAATAATATTATATATTATATTAATTATAATAATATTATATATTATATTAATTATAATAATATTATATATTATATTATTACTAATTATATTAAAAAAAAAGTTCTTGAATAAATAATCTATGCTTGAATTGGAATATTTTTTAGTTTGCGTACTTCGTTTGTTATTTATTCACACCTAAAGTTGCGTTAAAATCTGTGATGAAAAACTATTTTTTTGAGTCTTGTATCATTCAAAGCCATATTATTTTTACAGTTCTGTATCGACAAGCATAGTTTATGACAAAACAAATTTATATCACTTTTAGTTCTGGTTGTTCATCATCAGATGGCGGTGTGATCACCCTTCGACGTTTGTATGGAAAAATAATCAAGTAGTTCACTCTTAAGGCTAAACGATGGGTCTAGACAAATAGCCACGGTTAGTTATCCATTATGCTAACGCCTTTACGAAAAGACCAAATTATATGGAAATGACAGATGCAATCACGCTACAGTCATAGGACTTACACAAGGTAGTACCATATCGATTCAATGTGATCTTTCCTCGGGATTATTCTTGGCAGTCTTGCGAAGCAAACATTGCACTCTTATATTATTGATATTCTCGAGTTATTTCTGGTTTTCTTACTAATGTTGGTGTTTTTATTTAAATAGAGCTAGAGTTATTGATTCGCGTGTGAATAATTGAAATAAAAATGTGTTTCTTTATGGTACGAGCAAAAATAATCTGTATAATTATTTGCTACCATTTTATATAAAATAACAAATGAACAACGACTAGATGCAACATTGTGACTACTCATAACTACTCGTATAAGCAATATAAATACTTGACATTGGCAGAATTGACATTAGTATATCACATGTCATTGACGAAGAAGAAGATATTTCCTCGTGGCGTGGACAGAAAGTGGATCTTGTCTAGGCCCTCTGATCTGATGAAATTCGGTAAGGAGATTTGTATCTTAGGGACGGACATAGGTTACTTTTTATGAAGGTACCACAAGCCGCGGGCAGCAGCTAGCACTTATGTAATATTATATATTCAAAAACTATCTGTCTGTATGTTCTTGTCACCTTTTCACGGCAAAATGGCTGACCGGATCTTGAGGAAAATTGGTAAGGAGATAGTGTCTTGGGGACGGGCATAGGTAACTTTTTATGTAGGTACGTTGCATGCGAAGCTAGTTGGCCTATATTTCGATGCTGAATGAGGCTGAAAGATAGGATCTAGAGACATTTTTAAATTCAAAACTCTAGGTGCAATATGCTGGATTCTTAAACAACAAATAAATTAATTAATTAATGCCAGAATTTCACACATCATCATCTGAACGCAAAGTAACCAGAGCTTGTGTTATGAATACCACATGACTGATATAATACATACACACTTTTTACATACATATTATACATAGTAACACCCAGACCCGAGACAAACACGAGCAGAACATTTGTTCCGCGGCGGGAATCAAACCCGCTACCGAATGCGTCTCATCCGAACCATGGCTCCCTGCACCACAGAGGATGTTAAACAATAGATTTATGGAATATTATTTAAACTTAGAAATTTTCAGGCTCTTGTTTCATTGAAAAAAACATCGAAACACAGAAACACTTCAAAACATCTCAAAAACATAACTACAAATTGTATTAAGGTTTCTACCCTACAACTCAGGGGAAACTGATATTACAAAACAATTGGACGAACAAAAACGGGGCACAATGTAGCTTACACACAATCCCCAGGCAGGCAAACAAAAAGTAGGTATTCATGTCGAGGGACCGAAGTGCCCACTTGCTCAAAACAAGAGCCCTAAATATTTTCCCTTGGCTGCGGCGTAAACCCTTTTTATCACTACTTTATAGCATCTTAGAGCCTTCAAAATTGGTATCTTACATTGATTTATACCTCTACAAGGGCATTATACATCTTATATAGATATTTGAAAATTGAATTTACAACCTATACGATTTTTGACTCTTGAGTACATCGATCAAAAGATCGAAGCTCAAACAGTTCAAAAAGCACAAAAATCATGTACTGAACTATTAGAATTTTACTTTTAGTCTAAGCTTAACAAAGTACCTATTAAATAAAATATTTAAAGATAACAAGAAACAGAATAGAAGGTTAAAACCTTGAAAAGGAATGACGCAAGTGAAATTCTCCAAAAAGAGAAATCAATATTTTGCAAAGGTTTCTTCAAAGTTCAAGAAACAGACGTCATTGCAAGAACCTGCAAACTAAGCAGTGAATAAAATATCAGGCCACATGTAAATGAGCCTGTAACTAACCTGGAGTAATAAAACGCAACATAGAACTTGATACAGGTACGAACGCCAAAGAGATCGCACTCACAATGTTACTAGTTTTTTTTGTCTGGTTAAACGAAAACTACGACTATTACAGCTAAACTCTAAGCGTCTGGTTGGGTACCAATATTCTGTCTCCAAGTAGAGTGCAAACATTTGTGTCAGATTTGAAGAGCACAAGAGCAAGTGAATCTAAATTGCGAAATAGATAAAATAACTGTCTAGAGTCAGCAATGCGCGTGTGATACGGCAACTTCTTGTACTGCAAATAACCTTCAAGTACCTAGGCCGTATGCATGATTGCCGGCTTGGTTGTATTAAAAAAACCATACAAGTATTGGCATAAGCTACGCACGTAGCAGCACTCTACGCGAGTAGTGGTCCCGCTACGGCACTGCTACGATCGTAGCAAAAGCAGTTGGGTTCATCAGTTTGACACAATTTGCTTTCCACCTTATCTAGAAAGGTTGCTTTTGGTTGCTCGGTTGCTTTTGTCTCTCTCACTCCAGCGTAATGATAGTATCTGGCATCCTAATCTGTTCCTAGTTATGCGAATGCTTCGTTCAAGCTTTGAAATGTTCGTAATATTACTCTGTTCCTTCCTGCCCTGTTTGTTACATTTCGTCAAACACGGACCACTGTCACGCGAACCAATTAGACTGGAAGTGATTAAATGGGTCACTAGTTTGCCAATAACTGTGGGTGCTTATCTAAAGCATAGTATCTAATTTTAGATAAGTTTTACAATGTCATTTATATAATACGCTTTTTATTTAAAAAAATCATTTAAATCATTGAAAACCTTGATATTTGAAAGTTTTACGACTTGAGTTATCAGGTAACTCTAACCTAAAAATGGTAAAAAAAAAAATACTGTGTGTATTTTAGGTGCGTAAATTGTGCAAGACATATCCATTCTAATATTATAAATGTCAGAGACATCATCCGTGTCTGTCTGTTTGTATGTTTGTACGGTTATTTGGTGAAATTTGGAAGGAGATTGGATCTTGGGGACAGACGTAGGCTACTTTTTACGTAAATAAAAAGGACAAATAACCGCAGGCAGTATCAAATAATTAATATAACGAACCGTTAAAAATGTATAACGTCATATAACGTTAACGGTCCGTAGTCCCTACTTATAAATTATCTTGAACTTTGTCGTATAGAATAAGCTCTCGTGAGCCAGTGGAATGCGTAATGAGTTTGTTTATACAGGGACCATGTAGGTAGTACAGTCAGCGATATGAAACGTTGTATTCAGAAACGTCAGAATTCACTTCGCCTTATACTCGTACTATGTTATAGTACGAGTATGTTATAGTACGAGTATAAGGCGAAGTAAAATCTAAACGCAATTTGCGCAGGGTAGGGTAATTTGTATTATAATTAACTTTGACCATACAAAAATACAGTTCATAATAAAATCATAAAATATGTTTGCCATAGAAATCTAGTTGTAGCATACTACACGGGTGTGGTGAAATTGTAAAAAAGGTAAAAAATTAATCGTAACAAAAGCATTGAAAAAAACTTATGTTAGACCACTTTTATCGCTGAGGGTAAATACGAGTACGTAGGGGTTCTTTATTATACAAGCTCAGTTTTACGGCTTCTTGCGGTGAGTGTGTTTGATCGTCGGGAACTGGAGATATTGATTTACGGTGAGAAAACGCTGAAAGCTGAAACTAGCTACCTATATAGTTATTTCATCCCAAAATGTTACGGAATCTTTGCATTTTGTGACAAGAAGGTATATAAGACAAGCCTGTGAAGTGCACGAGTTACGGCACAGAACAGAAAGAACGAGTTATCTCTATTTTGTGAGTTACGGTATACCAAGCGTCACCACACGGCTCGACTTGAACTTCAATATTCTGGGTAGATTACACCTTTGGAATAAATAATTTATTTCACTTTCAAAACATTCGTGAGTTTGTACTATACATTTTGATAAACACGGGTTTTACTCACGTATTATTTTGCCGATGGAGGCACTGACACTGATTAGTGCAAGAGGTGAACTCGAGCGGCAACGAGCGGACCGCGGATCAAACTCACCCTGATGAAGATTCTCTAGATGAATCGAAACAGTGTCGGTGCCTCCATCAACAAAATTCTACGTGAGTAAAACCTGTGTTTATCATAATGTTAAGTATTGTTTATTTTGCTAGCTTTTACTCGGGGCTGTTTGTTACTTGAAAGCGCAATTATGGCTGAGCCGATTTGGATGAAACTTTTATAATAAGTATAATTTAATTTAAAGCGTCTAAAAAGGTAGTCCTGTGAAAGCGTAAAAAACGTTTGAAAATATAAATGACTATATTGTTGATAAGAATGCATAGCCTCATGTTGCTCTTCCCTCAGACAGTTAACTATGTTTTTTTTAACTATGTATAACCAATAGCTAAACCAAACCAAGCTAATCATAAATAATATTTAAAAAAATAATGGCTGAAATTTCACACAACATCATCTGGCCCCAGAGAAAGCAGAGCTTGTGTTATGGTGACACACCCATAGAGAGAGACCCATGAGAGTTTTTATTTTTGTAAAATACATAGATCTTATAAATAGAAACACCCAAACCCGAAACAAATACTAGCAGATTATACAAACATTTACCTTGCGGCAGGAATCGAACCGGCAGTTTCTGCGTTTCAGTCGGGATTTGGCCCACTGTGCCACAGAGGTCGTAATAAAGATCATACATAAAAAACGCTACGACCAGGATGAGTTTCATAGGCACCTAATTGCACCTAATATTTAAGACGTTTCAAATTGATCATAGTGATTGTATTGGATATTATTTTTGACTTCCATGTAAACCTAGGTTTACAAAAAGATTACTTTTTATCTACGTAATACGCGGGCAAAGGCAAGAGAAACTGATACTTTGCGAATTAAAAGATATAAAACAGAGTTCCCAGCCCTGACCGACGACGCTGACATTCGATTGGTCCCATTCCCACTTTTATATGTCATTAAATATTGAAACAGGTCAGTAGGGAGCGGTCAATATATATTTTTATTTAAAGGCCTTTTATACAGTAGTATAGAAAATATGCGGGTTAGTCAGCTCTGCACGTGACCATGCCATGTGGATACCGCCGGCTAAGGGGAGAGGATGGTGTAAGTGCTGGGTAAGTTCACTCCATTTAAAAACTGACACTACAGCGTAATATAAGTGAGTGTTTAAAAAATGCGTGAGTATCGTGGAACACGGTTCCACGGTTGGAACGAAGTTCCTATCGTAGTATATTATTATTGATAAACGTATTATATTATTGATTAACATATACAAATGAGTGAAATATATCGTCTGAAAGCAATTAAATGAAACGCAATAATAAGTAATTAATTGAAGGACGAATGGTAGGAAATTTTGTAATTAGTATATTACGAAATATTATAATTATATTAGTATTATTCATACCAAGTTTCAAACAAATCTCACCACGCGTTAAAAAGTTTCATACATTCGTTTTCACCCTTTTTCACTTAGGGGTTGAATTTCAAAAAATCCCGGCTTAGTGGGTGTTATAACAGGAAGCTACCTTCCAAATTTCAGCTTTCTGGCTTCAGCGGTTTCGGCTCGGCGATGATGAATCAGTCAGTCAGGTCAAGCTATTTTATAGGTATAAAAAAATATAAATGAGTGAATTACTAGCGTCTGAGAATAATTAAATGAAACGCCGAAATAAGGAATGAATTGAAGGAATGGTAGGAAATTTCGTAATTAATATATTTTTTTGAGTTGTAAATTTAAATAAATAAATAAAAAAATTGGGACATTTCACACAGCATCATCAGGCCTCAAAGTAAGCAGAGCTTGTGTTATGGGTACCACATGACTGATATACTACTTATATACATTTTTTTTTGTAAATACATACATATTATACATAGTAACACCCGAGTAGTAGACCCGAGACAAATACATGCAGATCATACAAACATTTGTCCCGCGGCGGGAATCGAACCCGCAACCTTCTGCGTCTCAGCCGGACCTTAGCCCACTGCGCTACAGAGGTCGTCATTAACATCGTACAAACATTTTATTGTATATCATTCAATTCATCTAATTCATTCGTTCATCTAATTAATTAATTCGTGTCACCCTATGGATAACCGTCTACACTAAAGGGTCGTGACGGAAAAATTTATAATTTTTTTTCACCTAGCCCCCTCCGCAAAGTCCGTACCGTGCGATGAGGAACTTCGTTCCAAAAGTTTTACTTGAATCTGTATAAAGTCCGTCTAGAATTCATCTATACTAATATTGTAATGAGGAAATATTTGATTATTTGTTTGTTTGTATTGAATAGGCTCCGAAACTACTGGACCGATTAGAAAAAATTATTTTACAGTTGGAAAGCTACACTATCCCCGGGTGACATAGGCTACTTTTTATCCCGGGAAAATTGGTTTATCCCGGGGAAAATGTTCAACGCAGGCGAAGCTGCGCGCGGACAGCTAGTCTAGAATAAACCATCTACATGCTGAATAGACTCAAAGGCCTTAGCCTGTAGTAGATCAGCTAGAACAAAGCATTTTCTGACAGAGAAATTGCGAAGTGCGTTATTCAATAACCTTTAAAATAATTACGTTTTAAAAATTCAAAGAAAAACCAACTTCATTGAATGAAATTCGGGTCCATAAAAATACAACTGAATTGAGAACTTCCTCCTTTTTTGTAGTCGATTAAAAAAGTATTTACTTGGCGATCTTTATTACTCCTTATCACTTTTTCGAAATACGTAAACACCACGGGAAAATCACAGGAAAGCAATTTACGAAATTTCGTTTACTAACTTGGACAACATATTTGTTTCAGCAATTTTTTGAGCTATTTTAAAAACCCAACTATTGAACCTATTTCAATTATAATTTTATGTGACCGACCAACCGGAAAGTATAAATTTTACATATGTTTTTTCAAATTGGTTCATATATGACGGGGTTATGAGGTAACAAAAAAAAATATAACTGCATTGAGAACATTTTTTTGCAATAATCTGACAATCCCAGCTTGTAATAATTGTCAGCTTACTCATACGAAACTTAAAAGAAAGATTGGCGACCTCTGTGGCGCAGTGGGCCATATTCCAACTGAGACACAGAAGGTTACAGGTTCGATTCCCGCGGCGGGACAAGTGTTTGTATGATCTGCAAGTATTTGTCTCGGGTCTGGGTGTTTCTATGTATAACATGTATGTATTTACAAAAAAAAGTATATATGTAGTGTATCAGGCATGTGGTACCCACAACACAAGCTCTGCTTACTTTGGGGCCATATGATGGTGTGTGAAAATGTCCGGCATTATTATTATTATAATTATTGAAAAGTTTATTTTATGCCGCAATCTTACATACATTCAGATACAAATAGGCAGGTAGGTAGGTAATCGAATGACTGCAATCTTTATCGTCACCTAGCATGAGCTTCATTACATGGTATAAAACAAAGTCGCCTCTCGCTGTCTGTCTGTCCCTATGTAAGCTTAGATCTTTAAAACTTCTTTTTTAATAGATAGAGTGATTCAAGAGGAAGGTTTACATGTAAAATACATGCATACTATATAAGAGAAACACTGATAATTTTAGAGGTTTCTAATGTGATGTCGTAAATAAACACATTTTTTGCGCTAACATTGCAAACGCTGGCTGAACCCTATGAGATAGATCAAAATAATGTACTACAGTATTGTACACCTTAAAAAGGTCTACACAAAAGTCCGCAATGGTATATGTCTATCTCTTAGGTTATGTAATTATCTTAGATAACGTTGTATATTAAAGACATTCTGTAGTATATTTAGTATCAGCATTGCACCCGTGCGAAGCCGGGGCGGGTCGCTAGTTACTTTTAAGGAACGCTGGTGTCTCGTGTTAGTTTGCGATGACTTCAGCAAAATTCGTATATCATATTTTATAGGTTACACTAAAAATTCTCGTTCCACTTATGGATATGGATAAAACATTGGTTTCAGCCGCAGATGCTGGATATCGACCACGGACCTTATGTTGCGATAGAGCGAACTGAAACCTATATCGCCGACCCCGATGGAATTTAAACGATCCTCTTTCGCTTCAAAAACGAAGGTTTTGTGTTTTTAATAGATAGATAGAATAGAGAGATGTTTTTTTTTATTATTCTATGCGCATTCGCATTACCTAGTGTGTTTTGATAACTTTAACTCTATTAACAAACTATTTTTTATTTAAAAATCACTTATGCATAACAAAACTACCATTATATAAATAAATATTGATAGACATTTCACTTAACATTATATATCCTAAAACTAAGCAAAATAAGCTTGTATTATGGTGTCCAGACTACTGATAAAATACTTATATATTTTTAAATACTACTTCACTTAATAATAATAATAATACTTATGATACTTTATAACACCCACACACAAAATAAACGTCTCATCAGAAAAATGATTTGCCCTGAGAGGAAATCAACCCCTCAACCTACAGCGTGGGATAGCTACTACCAACTAAGCTGCAGGCCAGTCATATTATAACCTCATACATTGTGGTATGTAATATTGTCATCAGTCTGAAAAGCATAAATATTATGCAATATGTGAAGTAGCAAAGAGCTGAGACTGGGCCTTAATGTCAAACACAGACTGCGTTGGTGCAGGGTAGGTACACATACTCTTTATACTTTATATTTATATCCTTTTCATTGTGTACCTGCTACTTTATGTTATTTTTACATGTGTGTGAGTGTCAAAAAAACTTATTTCATTTTATTCATTTCATTTCATTTTCAATACCCGACATTTCACACAGCATCATCTGGCGCCAAAGTAAGAAAAGCTTGTGTTATGGGTACCACATGACTGATATACTACTTAAATGCGTTTTTTTTTGTAAATACTAAAATATTATACATAGAAACACCCAGACCCGAGACAAATACTCGCAGATTATACAAATATTTGTCCCGCGGCGAGAATCGAATCCTCTCTGCGTCATAAGTCATAACCGCGCGTGTCATAGGACAAGAATGCAGTATGCCAAATGGTTGTGCCTATCAGAAAAGTGAGAAGCGAGGCAGTACCATCAATACTTTCATGAATTAGATGATTCTAGAACCTACTTTATTATGCATCCGATGCTAGCTTTCGAAGATCTGAAACAGGCACAAGCGAGCGCTATAAAGTTCTCTGTATTCCATTTCTGTGCAGATAGCTGGAAGTTTTGTAGGTCACTGAATCTCGATGCATTTACGTGTGAGAGAATAAAAATACTTATATTTTACTAACTACTGCTTTGCCCGCGTAGTTCGTACCAACATACGTCGACGACGACAAGTCGCAGGTCGTTTGGGTTAGATTGGCGCAAGACCGAGATGGATGGGCCCAGTGGAATGAGACAGGCCGCACATGATGATGACTATGACATACTCCATTCTATCTCAAAGAAAGATTTGAATTTCTACAAATATCTAACTCTCGATCCTTACGCTCCTTAGATATCAATCAACTCAAAATTCCGGTTCACTCCTCTAGCTTCTATGAAAAGTCGCTTACAGTGCAGGCTGTCCGCATGTGAAAAGCGTTGCCTATAGACCAGAAAGGTCAAGCAAAAATATGTCATCCAAGTAAAGGTAATTCCGTATTTTGCTTACCTGTGACTTTCCAGTAGTGTTTACGATTTTGAAAAAACGAAAAAGTACTTTTTTTAGTACTAAAAAAGTACAAAATAAAAACCTTTTTAACTGACTTAAAAAAAGGAGGAGGTTCTCAAATTGGTTACTTATACATATTTTTTTCTTATTAAATGAAGTCTGTTTTCTTTTTAGTTTCTAAAACGTAATTATATTGTGTAATAATTAATAATATTAATAATAAATATTGGGCTGGACAATGCACACAACACCATCTAGCAAACCATCACCCAAACTAAGCATAGCTTGTATTATGGTGACTAGATGACTGATGGAATACTTATATATTTTGAAATACATACTTATGATACTTTATAACACCCAGAAACAGAACAAACACCTATGTTCTTCACACAAATGTTTATCCTGGGAGGGAATCGAACCCTCAACCTACAGCGCAGAAGGCAGAGCTAGTACCAACTGAGCAGACAGGCCTATTGTTTTTGTAATTTTCCATATTGTAGGTATATCAATAAGGAGTTTTCTATCTATCTACATTTAGGGTGAAAACAAGGAAGCGATGAAGACAAGGCCACTATAAACCACATGAGTTAAATAAAACGGAAGGTCGCTGTCGTACAAAGAGATAAAAAGGCGGTATGGAGGGACTTGCATCAATGTTCAAGTACTCGTTCTTTATTCACTCGCATTACATTTATACATGGATGTCGGTTTAGGACACTCTTGGCTTGAGTGTTGTTTTCCACACACTAGGACCCGCGGCTTCGCACGTGTGTAACTTGCGTGTTATTATGGCTTGAAAACATTATAAACATACAAACAGCCAAACAAACTATCGCATTTGTAGTATAGGATTAGACTTGCGTTTTGAATGCAGGTGTCTACCACTTGAAATTTCGATGTTGGATGAACTTCGAACATCTACACTTTTTAACCGACTTCAAAAAAAAGAGTTGATTGACAAGCGAAGCGAGTATCTCCGTTTCAACTTAGGCAAAAATGCTTTCGTATGTCTGTCTGTCCGGATGTTCTCCGGACAGACAGACATACAGGTCGCATTTCTCAACCGATTCTCGTGAAATTTGGTGTGCAGGTTCTATAACAATATATAATACTTCAGTTTTTGGAAATTTTTCAAAATGGCGGGGGTGGGGTTTGAAAACGAAAAAGAAGTTATATTTCAGTAATTTCGAAAAATGATCGCGAGGTCTACAGCTCACAGAGCTGCTAGTTTTATATATTATTTCATGTGAATATGTCATATAAGTAAACAAAATTTAGTTTTTTGCTTTCCTGTAATTTTCTAGTGGGGTTTACGAATTTCGAAAAATGACAAAGTGCAAAGCGTGCAATTATTTTTAAACCAAGTTCATAAAAAGGAGAAGGTTCTCAGTTCGACTGTATTTTTATGGGCTCAAAATTCATTCAATGAAATCGGTTTTATTTTTAGTTTTTAAAACGTAATTATATTACAATAAGTCAGACAGAAATCTAAGCCCCATCTGACCAGGAATATATGCCCATGAAATGTCCACTCTATAAGTCTGAAAATACTTCATTCGCCACGAGAGACGAAAGTTTTATAGGTCACCGTTGGCTGTGTGACGGGTTCTGATGCATTTTTCATGTTAAAAGTGGGTGAAAATGGAATTTCGGGACCGTAAAGAATTGAATTTGAGGACTTTTAAAAGCATTTTATGGAGCTTGCGATGGTGAGAGCTTCTGGGTAAAGAGCGATGAATGTTGATGGTGTTAAAGGATGGTTAAATTGGCCTTTTTATCGCTGGATTTTAAAAAGAAACCATGTAGAATAGAATCAAGTGTTGTTATATGTTTTGTTTTAAGTTATTATTTCATTTTTTTTGTAATTGTTTTAATTTTTTTCTACCAACTTAAATTCCTTCATTTTCTATTGTTATTTTATGTATGCGTGTATTTGTAGCTACAAATATATATAATAAATAATTCCGGACTTTTCACACAGCATCATCTGGCCACAAAGTAAGTAGACCTTGTGTTATGGGTTCTAAATGACTGACATACCACATATTTTTGTTTTTAAATACATACATAAACTACATAGAATCCAGGCCTGAGACAAACACTTGCAGATCATACAAACATTTGTAACGCGGCGGGAATCGAACCCGCAACCTTCTGCGCTACAGAGGTCGAACCTATCTACATATTGACTTGCTTTACAGTTGGTAGTAACTCTGCCTTCAGAGCTTTAAGTTGTGGGTTCAATTCCCCCCGAATTCGAGTCTTAAGTCAAAGTTTATATATATAAGCTAGTTTAGTAAACTAATTAAAAATTGAATGTGATTAGTAGTATTATTATAACAACCACCTCGACCACACATTGCGTGTAACACGGCGTCCTTCAAATACAGGTGCATACCTATTTACTTATATACGACTCTTACCTACTATAAGGCCTGCTAAATATACTAAGTTTCGTTAAATTACAGTTAATTGTCCCACTGCGTCACCGAAACTCGATGTTTCAAACCACACTTCTTCTAACAAATTTTATATTGAGACGGTTGCGTCTACACACCATGTGCTCATAGTGCGTGCGCGTTGATATCTTTTCTAGGTACTTATACATATTGATAATCATGTTTTTGTCGTTTATAATTACGTTTTAAAAACTATAAAGAAAACCGACTTCATTGTATTATATTCGAGCCCAAAAAAATACAAGCTAATTGAGAATCTACTCCTTTTTTTAAGTCTGTTAACACCACTGGTGTACATTGTAAAGAAAATATCGATATTTCGTTTACATGGATGCCATATTTTTTTTAACTATTTTGATTTTGACGACATCTGTGGCACAGTGGGCTAAGGTTCGGCCAAGACGCAAAAGGTTGCGGGTTCGATTCCCGCCGCGGGAGAAATGTTTGTATGATCTGCAAGTATTTGTATCGGGTTTGGGTGTTTCTATGAATAATATAATATGTATTTACAAAAAAAAAGTATATAAAGTAGTATATCAGTATGTGATACCCATAACACAAGCTCTGCTTACTTTGGGGCCAGATGATGCTGTGTGAAATGTCTGAGATTATTTATTTATTTATTATTTAAAAACCAAACTATTAAGCGACTTTGATGAAATTGAATTCTATGGAATCAATCGAGAAGATCGGGATATATCCCGGGAGTCGGGATATATCTTTCAACAAGTTTTTTTTTCAAATCTGTTCATAAATGACGGAGATATGAGGTAACGAACATTAAAAAAAAACTCCTCCATTTTAAAGCCGGTTAAAAATGGCTGCAGACTCGACAAAACAGTCAAAAACGACTCGTACGTTTTTGACTGTCTTATGTTTTCTAGTCATAGCCAAAATAAGAATCCATACAGGGTCATACAAATCCTTGCTATCAATAATGGGGCGATTACACGCAATGAGTGCAGTGGCGAGACAGTAAAATTATACTAGGTCGAGCGAGCCGAAGTAGGTGAGTAGGTGTTGCACTAGTCAAAGTGTACATTCGGCCGAGCACTCGACCGAGGGCATTGTCTCACCACTGTTACGAGTAATCGACTTATGAGTTATTGTTTTTAGTTCTGGATCCTTGGCATATTTGCAGCTGACCGTACAACTGAATACTATGTAAAAATAGATAACAGGTGGTTGAGTGGTAGTGGGCCCGTCTTCCG
Organism: Lampropteryx suffumata; assembly: GCA_948098915.1. Lineage (NCBI taxonomy): Eukaryota > Metazoa > Arthropoda > Insecta > Lepidoptera > Geometridae > Lampropteryx > Lampropteryx suffumata. Next base: position 16,320,175 of record OX402553.1, read on the forward strand.
AACTTGAAGTCCAGTGTTCCAGTTTGCGTCAATGGATTTTACTGATCGAAAGATAGATGTGCACTGTATAGTGCACATCGATCGAAAAGAGTACTAGTATTAGTACTCTCAAACGATAAAAGAAAACATCGTAAGGAAACTAGTTACAAGAAGCATGTAATAATTGAAAATACCTCGATGACGATGTATCCCTACAACATACAAGTAACTTGTACGAACAGACATGGATGAAGAAAGAGAGAAACAAGAGTTTATTTAGTGTAACACATAACTATACACACCCACACTCACACTTTCACGTCAGACTTACACAAAACTTAACATCCATGCAGGTTACCGTTGTAAAAACCAGACTCTTTAGACAACGTGGAACACGCACACACCCCCCAACACACACACAAACACTAACACTAACTTTTTGCATAATACCATTATGTCAACATACTTATTACTATATTTTATTAAGTACTTTGTACTTCCCTTTTCCATTAGTATTAGGTGTTCTAACCTCATTCCCTGAATATGCACGGGCGTTGCTGTCTGCGACACAGTTTTCAAAAACCGTCTTAAAAAAAAAGGAGGTTCTTAATTCAGTTGTATATATATATATATGATGTTTGTTTCCTCATAACTCCGTCATTTATGAAACGATTTGAAAAAATATGTGTTCATGTGAAAGGATATACATTCCGATTGGTCCCATAAAATTTCATCAAAATCAGTTCAGTTGTTTGGTTTTTAAATCAAAATAGCTGGAAAATTTTCTATGTTTTGCTTTCCTAACAACTAAAGTACTAAAAAGAGTAAAATAAAAACTTTTTTAACCGCTTTCAAATATAGGAGGAGGTTCTCAATGCGGTTGTATTTTTATGGGCTCAAATTTAATTCAATAAAGTCGGTTTTTTCTTTATACGGTAATTATTGCCAATGTTCTGTAAGCCAATGTTATTCGTTCATTAACAAACATTTTTGATTTTAATTTAATTGAAACGTTTAGATAGTTTATAGAAAGGTGGCCAATAAATAGTTATAAGGAACATCGGTCGTCCTTTAGCAAGATGGATAGACGATAATAAAGTCGCGGCCGTTATAGACAAGATGAGCATAATTATGATCACGGCGGTACATACTTAGGGAGGCCTATATCCAGCAGTGAGTGAAATCAGGCTGTGGATGTTGATGAGGCACAAGCAATTAGATCGCATGATAGCAAAATAGGTCGTCCCTCAGAATTGGCTACGAGTTTAATAACGTTGAAAAAGCTACTGCAAACGTATGCTTACCTACATTCTATTTATTTAGGGAAGGGATATTTTTTGAGCTATAATTGCTCTGCAACTATTATAGAACAAGCTGGAGCAACAAGCTCTATATGATATAGTGTGGTAGTATGTCTATATAACTGCTACATGTAACTGTTGGCATTGCCGAAAATTGCTGGATATTGTCGTGACTACATAATTTTCAGTATTGCCCAGGTTGTACATATTCTATTACCCCAGAAAGTACTTTTAGATTGTTCTTCGATATATTCATGGACATTTTATCTAAGGACCGTTTAAAACGTTCGATAGATAGCTCAACTGATCCAGATCACAGCCAGAGCAGCATAAGACACTGGGGGAATGGTCACGTTTGAATGAACACTCACTATGAAAACTGATTTCAAAGCCGTAGATGCCTGCGTTGTTCATGTATTTAGTCTTGTTTTCGTTGTAAATATTATTACCAAAGATATGTCAATCACCTGTTTAAAATTGGTGAACGCGAGCTAGGAAGTAAGCGAGGTAATGAGCTTACGTGGCTGTAACCACTGGCACGCCGGGTCTGCGCGACGGAACCCTGACCTAGTTAGGAGTTATCGATGTGAACTCCCTTTCGTTACACGATTGATGCGTTTAAAGTTCAGAAGCCTGTTAGGTTCAGTTATCGCTAGTAGATGTTATGTAATTTCGTACGGACGTATCACTATCACTACATAGTATAAAACAAAGTCGCTTCCCGCTGTCTGTCTCTCCCTATGTATGCTTAGACCTTTAAAACTACGCAACGGATTTTGATGCGGTTTTTTTAATAGATAGCGTGATTCAAGAGAAAGGTTTATATGTATAATACACGCATAATATAGTAGAGAAACATTGATAATTTTAGAGGTTTCTAATGTGATGTCGTAAATTAACAATTTTTTTTGGGCTTACATTGCAAACGCTGTCTGAACTCCACGAGATAGATCAAAATAATGTATTACAGTAATGTACACCTTAAAAAGGTCTAAAAAGTCCGCGATGGTATATGTCTATCTCTTAGGGATAACCCGTGCGAAGCCGATGCGGGTCGCTAGTTATTTATAATACGCCGGTACGAAATTATTTGCTAAAGCAAAAACTGTCTTATATAGCATATTATAAAACTCAGATTATGGACTGGTCTGTCAGCTCAGTTGGTAGTGGCTCTACCTTCTGCACTGTAGGTCGAGGGTTCGATTGTTCTGTTTGGTGAGGGGTTTGTTCTGTTTCTGGTTGTTATAAAGTATCCATCAGTCATCTAGTCACTATAATACAAGCTATGCTTAGTTTGCGACGAGTTGGTGTTGTACAATTGTTCAGCAATATTTATTATTGTTATTTATTTAGATGATATAAAAACTTGACTCGGCATCCGTAGCAAAATTAGCAAGGATCATACAAATAAAGCGTTAAGTCCTAAGCATTAAGCGTTAATAGAGTTTATTTTGCCAGATTCTTCTTAGACATAAGAGGAACCGCCATAAGTTGTCTACTTTGAATTGTTTATAATAGTCAGTACATCGAGTGGACAAACTCGCCGCGAATATCGATGTCGGCGATGTTTTTGACGAATCTGTTTGACTGTTACATTACGTCTCAATGAATACGTCAGTTTTGAACATCATCCTTTTTCTCTTCATTGTGAGTACAGAATATCTTAATAAAACCACAGAAACATGAATCACGCCGTCATCGGAAATTATTACTGCGTATTACAGAGTTCTAATTGAGCGATGATACCGGTCAGTGGACACCTGCTATGTCGTATCAAGCTCGGTATCAAACGGTAAAACGTTACGATAAAATTCTCGGATAGGCGCCAGCTTAACTTTTGTATAAAGCCGGAGAAGGAAAATGTACGCCAAACTGAAGTAAATTGTTAGAACTCATTTGTGAGCTATCACTAGATAGGTATCTCCTAGTGTAGTAAGAATTGAGTAAAATATAAATAGGTGTTTACCTACCTACCAAGATAACAGACAAAATAGCCGATATGTCTCTGTAGAATACTCATTCTATATTATATAAATATATAAAGTATATTATAATATATTGCCTCTCAGCTCAGTTGGAAGTAGCTCTGCCTACTGCGCTTTAGGTTGAGGGTTCGATTCCCGCCCAGGACAAACATTTGTGTGATGAACATCAATGTTTGGGTCTGGGTGTTATGTATCAGAAGAATGTATTCAATTATATATATTATTCTAGCTGTCCCGTTCGTGATGTCCGCGCGTTTTAAAAAGAAAAAAAAATCTAATTGTAAATCTAAACTATTCTCGAATCCATTTAACGACCTTTGTGGCGCAGTGGGCTAAGGTCCGGCTGAGACGCAGAAGGTTCGATTCCCACCGCGGGACAAATGTTTGTATGATATGTAAGTATTTGTCTTGGGTCTGGGTGTTTCTATGTATAATATGAATGTATTTACAAAAAAACGTGTTAAGTACTATATCAATCATGTGGTACCCATAACACAAGCTCTGCTTACTTTGGTGCCAGATGATGCTGTGTGAAATGTCCGGCATTATTATTATATCAAAATCAGTCCAGCCGTTTAGGAGGAGTTTAATTACAAACACACGCACAGAAGATTTTTATATAAAAAGATAGATCTGGTTACCATTGTATAAGCTATGCTTAGTTTGGTGCTATTGTTCTGTGGACCGTCCACTAATATATTTATATGTATAAACTATATCAACACGTCTGGCGTGATTCATAGCTTGGCTAGATCTGAGATCTGAGGTTTTTTTTGCATGATTTCGACAGCGCTAGATGACTGCATTAGTGTATTAGTCCTACTATTAATTCTGCTTACATCATTCAATAAAATGAATCACTATTAACATGAATTGAGTTTATTTATTATCCACTTACAATCGATATAAAAAAAAAACAGGTTTTAATTATTCAGAAACTCTTTAGTTTGTGTAGTATCTTCCTCATATCATGTCACTGTTTTGGAACCAATGTTGTGAAAGGATTAAAGCGTTCCTTATAGGCTGCCTTTTTGTAGCTTTAAGACCCAGTAAAAGACGGTCATACACCGAATTCGAAATTTCAGAATTTGGTACAAAACATTTGAAAAAATACATTAATAGATATTTAATTAAATAAATAATGCCAGACTTTTCTCATAGCATCATCGGACCCCAAAGTAAGCAGAGCTTGTTTTATAGGTACGACAGGACTGATATACTTTTTTTGTACATATTATACATAGAAACACCCAGACCCATAAACATTATTCAACATAGTGACCGTTTTTAGGTTTCGGAAGTCCGCGAGGAACCCTTACAGTTTCGCTATATCCCTCTATCTGTCTGTCCGCCTCTAATCAGAGCTCGCAGAGGTAAAATTTAGCTTGTAAACACGTATTTAGTGACCTCTACAAAGTTATGAAATAAAAACATTGAAATAAACCCTCAGACCGAGTAAATATATAGACGCCTCGCCGCCACTGCACTTTTCACCACATAGGAAGCTATGTGGTGAAAAGTGCAGTGAAAACTAGATGCGATGACTTGTACACAACTAGTCGTGGACTTTATCGTATGACCAAAAACGAATATCTGTCATCGGATATCCAGAAAAAAGGTTTTCAAATAATTACCTCTAAATAGCTCAATAAATGGCGATGAAATAAACCAACAACCGTAATTTCAGGCATAAATTATAATACGCGATAAATACCTGTTAACTACTAAAGCAATACGAATCATGATCGTGAAAGTTTTGATGTAATTTTTTTGTTTACGTTGTGCACTACGCTATAATGCACAACGTAATAATTGATTTGTTTTTGAATTAACCACGACAGAATTTTACTCATTCATACAAATTTACCCAATTATAGGGAACCATTAAACAAATGGCAACCCTTCGAAATGCGCGCATACATAAAATGGTGCCTTCACTTTGGTTGATAGCGGCGAGGCGTCTATATATTTACCTCGGTCTGAGGTCTAACCATAAAATAAACGATAAAATTTCTATACTGAATTCAAGTACTTTCCTAGTTTACTAACTATGTAGATGGAGTTGAATTGGTTTGGGACCTAACCACTATTCGTTATTGTCCTTACTAACGGGCCTGCCAGCTCAGTTTGTAGTAGCTCTGTCTTCTGCGCTGTCCGTTAGTTATTACTTACGGACGTTCCATTGATTTCTCTATGAAAAACAGTACGGACCGTTTCCTTTCTTACAGACAAAATAACTGACAACCTGACTAACTATATTGACCTTAGACTAAACATATTAAAATTTAAAGTTCCTCTACGGCTTGTAAATTACTGGAACATCCAGGACCACTGCTTCCAATTCCCTCAGGCAATTACAATGACAAACTTTAGATTAGAAAGAAAACCTCATTTTAAGCTCCAGAGCCATCTATCAATGTCTCAATTTATGTCTAATATCGCTCATCTCGGATTGATGAGTTGGAATTAGTCTGATGCATTCTGAAAGAGTAATTAACCTTAATAAATGGGTCAAGCGCGAGTCGGACCACGCTCAGTAAAGACTTCTACGGAAGTCAGTAAATAAATAAATATTTCTGGACAATGAACACAACACCATCTAGCCCCAAACCAAGCATAGCTTGTAATATAGTAACCAGACAACTGATAGAATACGAATATATTTTTAAATACATACTTATGATACTTTATAACACCCACACACAGAACAAACACCTATGTTCTTCACACAAATGTTTATCCTGGAAGCGAATCGAACCCTCAACCTACAGCGCAGAAGGCAGAGCTACTACCAACTGAGCTGACAAGTCAGTCAAATGCCATCCATTTAAATGATGACCCCGCTGTACATCTCTTATAGGAACGCCTAAGTAGGCTACGCTACTGGCACTCAACGGCTATTTAAGGCAACATAATCATATTTACCTACACGTGTCTTTTGAAAAGACCTTAAAGAACTAGGGTAATAGAAATCCAATATCTCACACTAAGTAAACAACATCTACATAACTCTCCCTATAAATAGTTAATACTTATAAAGTAGGTGTCTAAGGTTTCAACAAGGACAGACTTGTAGTAAACAAGTCAGGCCAAGGGGGTGATATCATGGCGTAGAAATTATAGTCATCTATGACACGAATAGATACTGGCGAATAGAAGTGAAACTCACGATCTAGACGTAGAAATCTATGATGTATATTGTAAAAGGTTTTTGAATATTGACCGAGCGAGCGCGAAGCGCGAGCGAGTGACTCCGTTTCAGCTGAGGCAAAAATGCTTTAGTATGTCTGTCCGGATGTTATCCTCTACAGGTCGCATTTCTCAACCGATTCTCGCGAAATTTTGTGAGCAGATTCTATAACTATATAGAATTTTTTGTCAAGTCAATTTTTGGATTTTTTTCAAAATCGCGGAGATATTGGGGTTGAAAACGTAAAAGTTATACTTCAGTCATTTCGAAAAATGTTTGCGAGGTCTACAGCTCACAGCTCATAGTGGTACTTGAACAATTTGATCTTACCACGACAATGTAACTCTTATAAATTAACACAATATCATCACGCATCATCAACAAAGCTCGTGAGGAACTTGAGAGAACAGTTCCTAGATCATCAGCAATGTACGAACTGTGTGCGAACTGGCAAACTTTGCTTTGTATCCATTCATTTATCATGGAGCTCAGAAAATGAGAGGAATCCCTCACGCAGATGACGTCAACATCACACCCAAAATGTACCGTTTTTGGGTGAGATAATGACGTCATCTGTGTAATTTAGCTTAATGCATATAATGTTCACTAACCCTTTTATCCAACTTCATCAAAAAGGAGGATGTTCTCAATTCGTCGGAATCTTTATTTTTATGTGTGTTCACCGATAACTCCAAGACGCCTGAACCGATTTGAATTTATTTTTTGTTTTAAAGGGTATACTTCCCAGGTGGTCCCATTTAAATTTTATCGAAATCGGTCGAGTGGTTTTTAAACTTTCATCAAAAATCTAAAAATTGTATACATCGATGATAGTTTTGTTACGTACAGTGCAGAGCAGTGCGTTTAGTTGGCCTACCCATATTATATATAAACAAAATGAATACCCTTTAAAAGGAGTTACATATCTATTTTTTACAGTTTATTGAATCTATGATAATGTCTCCCTAGCTACAGGGTGATATTACATCATCGTTCTAGAAGCCTGTCAGTTACTGAGAATCTGGAACAGACCAGAGATGAGACGGTATTTTCATGGTGTTTTTCACACTAGCAAATTCAGCCGTTATAGCCACCAAGGTACATTGCACATATCTACACTCAAATAACATTAATTCCTTATAGGTAGTCAGATAAAAAGGTATCACGTTTAGGCAAGGCATACTTCGTATGGGCAATAGGTATGTCAAGGGATGAATGTCATGTGACAAATTTTGAGTATGAACGTGATAAGGTAGGTATTATGGAAAAAAAACCAAAGAAAATATGGGTAAAAAATGAGTGAGTACTAAAATGACGGCTGATTGAGGAGAGAGGGAGATAGAAACATGTTGTGCCGACATAAAGTGGGTTAAAGGCTGAGAGATGATAATAATAATAATAATAATGCCAGACATTTCACACAGCGTTATCTAGCCCTAAAGTAAGCAGAACGTGTGTTATGGGTACCACTACTTATAAGCTTTTTTTGGAAATACATACTTGCATACATATTTATATGGTAAAAAAAATGTTCAGTATTAGTTAGGATGCTTCCTTATCTGTGTACCTGCTATGTAATTATGTTACTTGTAGCTGTGTGTGTGTATGTCAAAATAAATTTATTTAATTTCATTTAAATAGAAACACCCAGTTAATAATAATGTTTATTAAAGAATAAATTTTACTTGTACAAAGGGTCTCAAGCTCAAAACATAACCGGTAATTAAATTATCTATTGACTTGATTTTATGAGTTGAATCATATTTACCTTGCAACAAAATGCTGTCTGCACCTATTTAATAGTCACCGAGCCATATAGCATGTAGACAATATGAATATCAATTAATGATCTTGCCTAAATATGTCTGAGTAAATGACTCACTCACAAAAAACTCACAGAATTAAAAGTGAAGTAGGTACGACACTGACCTCTGCCAAAAATAACCACTTTAAATAACTTAAATAACTATTTATCAAACGAATATCGAAAAACTGATCAAAAACCTCTAGTATCTTTATAATTACGTTTTAAAAACTAAAAAAAAACCGACTTTATTGAATGAAGTTTGAGCCTATCATACATTTTAGTATGATAGGCTCAAAGTAAATGTATTTTGTATATATATATATATATATATATATGAGGAGGTTCTCAATTCGTCGGAATCTTTTTTTTTATGTATGTTCACCGATTGTCTCATTGGAGCGGTGCGTTTATTTGGCCTACCCATATATATATATATATATATATATATATATATATATATATAGTGACACGATAAGATGAAGAAGTAGGATATTTTATTTTACTACCGATCCCATCGTCACCCGTCGCGTCGTGTGTCATATCGTAAGATAGTATCGTTTTAACCGACTTTTTCAAAAAGGAGGAGGTTCTCAATTCGTCGGAATCTTTTTTTTTTATGTATGTTAACCGATTGTCTCATTGGAGCGGTGCGTTTATTTGGCCTACCCATATATATATATATATATATATATATATATAAAACGCAGAAAGCCTCAGAGGCTCCTTTCGTGCACTTAGGTAAGCCTTAATGTAACCTCTCGACCTTGCCGACAGGACCCGCAGGAATGACAAATCAGTACATGGGGTGTCGGTTCGGTTTCAGGTGCATAACGGCTGGCACCGAGCCGGGCTTGTTTCAAGTTTTCCTTCTCTATTGCTAGCTCTTCTGTTAGTCATAAATCCCACTGTGATACATGTAGAGAAGGTATCCCTAAAAAACCTTTGTAAGGGCCACTAATTACGTATTAACGTTCAATATTTCATAACGATTTAGGGGCGGACAAACAAACGGACTTGCGGAAAAAACAAGCGATCCTTACAGTAGTTTCTTACAAATAAACATCTGACCTCTCACCTTGGTAATAAGCAACATAACATTATATTTTGCATTGGTTTATATAACAGCATACTTTATAATAACAGTTGATGCGTTCTCCTTCTCTATTTTCCATTCTCTTTCTCGTTGTAGTTAGATTTTTTTAATTTAAATAAATTATACTGGACATGTTATAGGAGCTTGTGTTATGGATCCATATGACTGATATACTACTTATCAATACACGCATAGAAAAACAAACGAGATAATTATTTGCAGATCATATAAACAATTCCCTAGGCGGAAATCGAACTCACAATCTACTGCGTCTAAGTCGGGTCTTCTCCAACTCTCTTCTCCACAGAGGTCGTCAATGAAGCAGAAGTACTTTTAATTCTAACTATTTTTGATTAATTTATTTGTACAGTTATTGTGACTTCACTATAAAAGTTAGACATAGCCTTGCGGACTTTTTTGTGGGTATTTAGGAGTACCTTAAACATGTATTACATTATTTTATATTTTGTGTGTTGTCATCAATCGTTTTAGCAGCGCAAGACATTTAATGACTTTTAAGGTTAGATAAACTTATTGACTCGTAAAAGAACAGGGTTCAATTATAATGAGCTTAATAACTAGGTTTGCCATTAACAGCTTTTTAATTAGGTTTCATTCCAGAGATCTAGCCGATACATTAATATATTGACGACCTCTGTGCCGCAGTAGGCCAGGGCCCAGGTGAGACGCAAAAGGTTGCGGGTTCGATTCCCGCCGCGGGACAAATGTTTGTATGATCTGCAAGTGTGTATATATTTACAAAAAAAAGTATTTCTGTAGTTTATCAGTTATGTGGTACTCGTAACACAAGATCTGCTTACTTTGGGCCTGATGATGCTGTGTGAAATGTCCGGGGATTATTATTAATATTATTATTATTGTTATTATTGTTATTATTTTACCATACACACATTTTTTAAGTTTAGTTTTAAATGTAGGTAGTGATTTAGAAGTTTTAATATCATCAGGTAAATTATTAAACGGTTGTGCACCCCCATACATTATATTTCTTTGTCCATAATTGGTTCTAGGTTTCCTGAGTGTTAGTTTGTTTGTATTTCTATTGTAGGTATAGGCGAAATGTTCGTTTATAGGCAAATTTTTGAACTTTTTGGGTTATCTAAATTTGTTGAAATTAAAATACTGCCTATGTTACTTGCCGATAATGAAACTTTCTATTAGTGAAAAAACTTGATCGGTTAAGTAGTTTTTGAGAATATCCATTACAAACTAACATAAAAAAATTGAATCTATCTTTTTATTATTATAGTTAAGATTACTTAAAATTAACACATTGCTGGATAAGGTTCTTTGCCCTGATAGAACGTAAAATCGGTTTCCGCTAGCGTGCCAAATGTTGACTGTATAGGACAGAGCTCTGACGTAATGAGAGGGCGAAGCGAGTTCAGTAGCGCAGAAAATTCGTAAGTACCCGCATAAAGAAAATGTAACATATCATCTTGAATAAATAAAGATACTGTTATATGTATTAAATAGTTATGGTATACTTAAGATACCTACCTTAGTACTTAAGATTAACTTTGATAGAGCTGAAATTTGCGCGGTTTTTTTATTCCAGTCTTTTATTCGTATCCTGATCTCAACTCAATCTTTATATCTCTTGTTAGATAATTGTAAGTGACCCTGTACCATTCTAATTAATAAAAAAGAAAGAGTCGACAAGCAGTTTCAACAGAATATACATAAAGACACCAGTGTCAGATGTTTTGCGCGAAATACAAAATTCTTACTCGTTCTAAATATCTTTGCACCTCGTGGAAAGACGAACTCTGGCCAGGTGCACGATATTTTGAACTTCTTGTAGTTATATACGTAACTAATAGGTGCGAAATTCCTGTGCAGTGAGGGTCGACGCCTGGTACCTATTATGATGGACTGAAGTATCTTAGAAGCTCAGTAGAAACAGAGCGTGACTGCTTGTTGTAGGATCTTCATTCCATAGACATATTTCTAGAGACACAAGTTTAGTCTATGCTTTAGTACCTAAGCATAAGTATGTAGTGAATTTTCAAAAGTATATCTGTTTGTGTATAAGTTTACATTTAATTATTCAGAAATTTGGGTGTGGGTGTAACCTAAACATAGAAGTTAACGATTACTATTTGTAATTAGGTTACCCGCGGTTACATACCTTCTTATCAGTCACATTTGAACTTTTATTGCGCTTATTCATTATAAAGTGCATTAAAAGTTCAAATGTGACTGAAAAGGTCCTTACGCGACATTTATGCGATTTACGGCGACATATTTATCACAATTGTGTGATAAATATATCGCCACAAATAGGTTAAATGATGAAACTTCCAAGATTGTCTATAATTGGCATATCATATAATCTTATTATTTTAGATGATGAATAGGACATTTCGACATTTAAAAATCCAGTTTGAAAATTTACATAGTTGTAATCGATATAGGTGAAGTAGAACTAGATTTTGAAAAAAATAGGGTAGACTCACCAGAATTCGGCCGGTGGTGGTTTGGCCGGAGATGAGTTCGCCGGCCCAGTCTTTCGCTTCGGTCATGAACGTCCCCTCGAACTCCTGTTTCCCCTGCCGTGCCGCCTTCTGCTCCTTCTGCTTCGGGTCGTTGGGAGCCAACTCGGGCTCCTTGTGGCAGCAGATGAACGAGCACACGCGCCATACCACCACCACGCACAGTCCCGCAAGGAACGTGATGATGGAAGAGAGGAGAAAGCACCACCATTTTCGGACGCTGAGGCATTCTTCGACATCGTCAGGGAGCGACGTCGTAGTCGTCTCTTCCTCGGACGAAGCCATTCCCCTCGGGCGCGAGGCATCCAGTCAGGCGTGCCATGCACCCGCGGCCACGCGCGCCTATCGACAGCCCGCGCGCGACTGAGCCGAGCGCCGAGCTTCGAGCTCCGACCTCTCGCCCGGTCGATGCTGCGCGATCGATCTCACTCACCGCTCGCTGACAAGCGCACTACCGTTATCGACCCGACGCACGCATTCTTCACCTGCCTTTACTTCACCATATCCACAACTGGTGATATCCACGTCTTGTCAGCTCCGATCTGAATGGGAATCTGATTGGTATTGGGAGTGTATCCTCGCGTTAGGCGTAGCGCTACGCCACCCTGTTACTGCGTCAGCGGTCGCTACGGAACTCGTAGACGTCTACGAGCGCGCTACGATTGGCGGCCCCGTCTGCTCTAGTGACTATGTTCACACTGGTCGCTCGGAAAGCTATTTGTCTTTTCTTTGTTATCTAGGTAGGTACGTAGTTTTTTGTAAGTTAGTATACAAATGAACCAATTAGCGGATGATGGTAGTTTTTGTCGTCATTAGAGTAAATTGAAATTGTTATGTAAGTGAAAACTTATTTGGCAGTGCAGTAACCGAACGTTTACGGGCTATTAAATTTTATGAATGCAGTATCTTAGTAATATGTAATATGTACGTACAGAGTTGGCAGGCACACGATTATCTATGAATGAAATGTAATAAACAATGGCATGCTGTACCATCCGAATAAGTCTCAGTTTGCCTATGTCCGTATCGTATCTTGGATCGATAAGTTAGTACGAAAGTACGTACATAAAAGACAAAAATAAGTGAATAAATCAAAGCATTCATTAAATAACCGCGAGCTGATTTAAATGAGCCCACACACGGGATTTTACCTACTCTTAAATCACTAAGAAGTTCTATAGAACAGCTCCTGACTCCATCATCAGAACAACTAGCTGTCACCTTAGTATAATGCTGTCTTGACGGGTAGATATGCCTAGTTTCAGATCAATCGGCTTATATGTTGAGAAGTTCCGTTGAACAGCACTCTCTGGCTTCATCATCAGATCAGCTTACTGTCATCCAACATGTTATGTTGGGTGACTGCTAGGTGACAGTAACTACTACTAACTCATTGGGTGACATTAACTACTTTATGTACAATTTTTATATCAATTAAAAACTAAAGAAGCTTTTTTAACTGAAATATTTTAAGTTAAATCACAAATTAACTAGTCTCGTTTTATGTTCAGACCTGTAAATTCAACGAACCTCTAGCGAATGAGAGATCAAGTAAAATGGTGTTTTTCGTTGTATGTTAAAAACATTAACCCTAGAACATCCTAGAATAAAAACAAATATTTATCATATGAATATGACACTGCATTTTATACTAAAATACTTATTTTTGTACCTTATTTGGAACCCCCTTGTCAAATTTAGCTTAATAAGCTACTAGCTCATTTCTCAAATCTAACATGGCCGATCTGTCAGTATTGTTAGTTATCGTTAGACAAACAAATAAGCCAAATCACCCAAGTAGCCACTGAAATCTCCACCAGCTCGATGCATAATAATAATAATTAAAAAAGAATGCTTTAAAATAATAAATAATAATCATCTAGCCCCAAAGTAAGCAGAACTTGTGTTATGGGTACCACATGACTAATATACTACTTATATACGGGTGTATGTATACATACATATTATAGATAGAGAAACACATGCACACGTGACAAAATTTGCAGATCATACAAACATTTGTCCCGCGGCAAAAATCGAGCCTGCAACGATCTGTCTCGTGCTCAGTGCACTACAGAGGTCGTAGATGTATACATTTATAGACAAAGACACTCATTATATTTGGAACTTGAGTACACATAAAAATTCTGTCAATCTATTCCTAATGAGTTAGACACGATGCAGACGCATGCACCTCCCTCCCTTTAGGAATAGTGCTAAATATTAGTCCATCTGTTTAATGTTTTGTAATGGATTTCCGCAAAGTCACGGCTGAATCTATTATCTACACACAAATAGTACAAACCGAAGAATACATGACAAGTCAAAATTTAGAAGAATGCACGTCCTGTATCTGTATGGCACTGTAAAAAAGGGCCTCATCACACAACTCTGGGACGTAGCTATGCGCTGCTATTCTACCGAGAAAAAACCAAAACCCAAAAGCTCTTTCTACCCAAAAGAGCCTGTTAGATTGTTGTGAGTCCTACACACTTATCAGAAGTACTTACTAGTAGGTACTAAGTACTTCCGTAGTCATTAGCCAACTTTGGTGACAGAGTTAATAAATAAATAAATATTGGTAGGCAATGCACACAACACCATCTACCCCCAAACTAAGCATAGCTTGTATTATAGTGTCCAGATGACTGAAAAACCTGCCTGAAGGCCTTCGTCATAAACTATCAACATTTGTAAAGCTGGGACAGACAGCTGAACGTGCCCTCCGAGCCGCTCGAAGCGCTCAGATGGAAATGTCACTGCGGTCAACCAAAAAAGTTGCATAAATTCGTTGATCTGTTACGATTATGTTTGCAATTTCGCAAGCACTCATCTGGGGGTCTGTTTAGCAAAACGATAACAGATATATCGGGACAATAATCGTACAATACCCTACTTTTAGTTTTATCGTTCTGACCGAAATTACTTTTTACAATCTATGTCGTACGTAATCCGCTATATCAGACGATAATTTGAATCAACGATACAACTTTTAATTCGAATTTAGTTTTAATTCGTGAATTTGACGAACATTTCAACGATGTTATCGTTCTAATACTTTATCGGTTTAGCGATTAGAGGCCCAGAGAGAGTAACTACCTACTCGTCAAGACTTTACAAAGTCCTTACTTGAACGTGCCATTATAAAAATAAATTATGTAGGTAGGCAGGTAGCAGCATGTCAAGATTGTACAGTGGTTAGCTAATGCATGTTCCGAAATTCGGGTCTCAAGTTTCAATAGTGGATGTGTGGAATAGATGATATACCTAGTGCTCTTACTGGCTCTAAACATATCAAAACATATCAATATATAACAAACGCACCAAACTTCACTACTATTATGATGTTTAAGCACAAATATTGTCACGGCATTAATACGAAACAGGAGGAAAGCATTTTTTCTTTCAACTACGTAGTAATGTTATCATTAATCACTACAAAACCGATCACAAAGGACGTATTTCTTGCTTAGAACCAAAACAGTGCAGTAATGTTATATGAAATAATGATTGCACTGTTTTTTTACTTTTTATTTATATATAAATTTATCACAGAGGTTTAATGGTGGCAATTCGGTTGGTTCTTTTCTAAAATTAGGAATTGTCTAAAATTTACTTTAGTTAGTCGGAGCATTTGTAAAACCGATTCGGTTGGTACCATCTAACTAAATTAGGAACGCTTAATTAAATTATATAAAAATGGCGCGCATTTGTACCATTGTAAAACTTTGATTCTTCATATTTTTAGTTTGAGTAGGTATATTTTATAAAAGTAGGTAGATTGGTTATTGAAAGAAAAGTAAATTACGAACCTTGCTAAAGAGAGTAATTAATGCACTCGTGTTAATTCAGTGCCCTCGCTTGCGCTCGGGCACCAACATAACACTCGAGCATTAATAACTTATTTTGCGCTCGGTGCAACAATCTACTATTTTGTATGATGTTTGCTAGATGACGGCATGTCATGCACCTACCACAGAATACTTATTAGTACCTACCTACTACATGTGTCTGTATGCATGTACTAAGCACAAGGAGTATTGACCTCAATTCTGTTGGCACCAACCTAACTAATTTTAGCTAAAATTAGGTTTTGAACTGTCAAATTAACCTTTGGTATTCTGCTGCTACCAACTTATCCTAATTTAATTTTATCTAAGTAAATTAAGAAGCCGGTGAAGCTCGCTCGCAACTTCAATTCGAAGCGCGTGCAAAAATCGCTCCGAATATCTCTATCTCTGTTTAAATGATGTAAGCGCGCGCGGGGCGTGCGAGAGGAGCGGGACGCGGTACTACAATACCTAAATACAACCGTAGTGACGTGCTTGTGTGTGTGTGTAGGTGTAGGTAGGTAGGTATATTTCTGTCATTGATCATTGATGTCATTGGCTATTCGAAGGCGGTAGGTAAATAAAATACAAGCTTCTGTCTGCGGTTTCACGCCATTTTCAGAGATAAAAGTGGGTAACATATAATATACATAGGTATTTTAATCTTCCTACATTTATGCCAGTTTCGACCGAGGGGACGACCTCTGTGGCGCAGTGGGCCCAGGGCCATGTGAGACGTAGAAGGTTGCGGGTTCATTTCTCGCTTCAGGAAAAATGTTTCTATGATCTGTAATTATTTGTCTAAAGCCTGGGTGTTTTTACGTATTTACAAAAAAAAACATGTGTGCAATTCAAACCTTCAAAAATTTTTGAACCACGAATTTAAGAAACACTGTATAATGCTTCCTCAATTTCTCCCTTTTCTGTCTCTTTTTCGTTTCATCGACTTTCAAATCACAACGATACTAAAGAAGTTTTCACTTCAAAAAATATAACCACGCTTGAGAATATAATGTTTGATAACGTTTTTTTGGCAACTTTGATGATGATGATAATGATGATGATGGTGATGATGATGATGATGATGATGATGATGGTGATGATGATGATGATGATGATGATGATGATGATGATAATAATGATGATGATGACTTTTTTTATAAACACTTGCAGCTCATACAAACATTTGTCCCGCGGCGGGAATCGAACCCGCAACCTATTGTGTCCAAGCTATCACACAACCGAAGTGTCCTCATCCCCCGGCCACGCCCCATGCGTGCGCGATAGCAATATTAGCCGTTCAAAAGTGGTATGAATTTGGTTGTATTCCTTAATACCAAAAATTATGACTGAAAACATTTAGTATTCTTCACATGGTAATGTTATTCTGTAACTAGACAATATAAGCTATGGTCCTTGACAAACAACATGTAAAATATTGCAGTTCTTAATACGAAACAAATTGGAAGAAAACTTGTCAATTTTAGCAAAAAAATGTTGAAAATGCGATTGGCTATTATTTGATTTTCGATAAGTAATTCGAAATAAAAACTATCCAGGAACCTAGATAAATACTATTTATATACAAATAATACAACTATATAGTGGAAATATGCTTGAGTTACAAATCATTTTGGTATTACGTTTGTAGGGGCAATTCGTCCTTCGCTGGCCTCTTAAGCGGTCCTAATTTAGTTAGATGGTACCAACCGAATAAGTTTTACAAATGCTATGACTAACTAAATATAGGTATTTTAGACAATTCCTAATTTTAGAAATGAACCAACCGAGTTGCCACCAATTATCTGGGTACCTATATGAGTGTGCGTGGGTACCTACGTTTATTTACACAGAGGATCACAGTTTTAAGGGTTCACTTTGGTTGTTCGCGGTGCTCCGTCTTTATATATTATTTATTTCTGTTCTATTATATATGACAGCATGTGTTATGAATAAACATCAACCTTCCGTAATACTCCGTAAGGCTATTCGTTTCAATAATTTAATAGTATCAGAATTAGGTTCATAATCGCTCAGCTGATGTCTATTACCTAGGTATTTACTAAAGATCTGTATGGCGAATATGAAACATTTGTCACAACACAATCAATGTCTTTCAGTTTCGATTCGATTAAAAGTGATCCTTCAAAACCGTACTTCTCTATGTAAATGACACACATTCGACACACGGACACAGATACACTCAAACCATGCTTTTAGTACCTACATATTGTCACGTCGTAGTCAACAAACATCGTACAATAAAAACTTCTCTGTTGTGAAAACGGGTATAATTGCAGCAATACTAAAAAAGTGCCACGGAGTCACTTTTCAATTGAAATACTTTTTATTAAATATAAATCGTAGGTTTTTAGGCTATTTGGAACGCGAAACGGTACATCGAACGCACTTGACCTAAAGCGCAAAGGTTATGTACAATGTTTACTGGACGACGACATGACATGTAGGTACTAAGAACAAGGAGCATTATTAAGGTAGGTATATGTAAGTGCGTCTATTTACATAAAGAAGTACAATTTTCAGCTATCAGTTTGGTAGATCGCGGCGCTCCATCTTTATATTTATTTGGTCTGAGGTTTCTATTCATAAGTCAGCATGTCTGACAATCATCATCAACCTTCCATAACACCAATTCATCAATAGTAACTGAAAGCGGTTTTATAAGTACCTACACTAGCTGTTTCTCGCGACTTCGTCCGTATATTTTTTAAAAGTTATTTTAGCTGAAATCCTTTCCCAGCGGGCCTAGCACGGCACGAGGAGAAATAGTCTTTCCCCCGTTTTTATCCACCTGTGGTGGACAGGTGGTGGTGTATTTCCACTGACAGGTGGATAAAAAGGTGGAAAGACTATTTCTCCTCGTGCCGTGCTAGGCCCGCAGGATGCAATTTATCTCCTTGCCAAATTTTATTGATAAGTTTTTAACCAATCACACCCACCACACATCAAAATTTTCTATACAAAATTCACATCCCATTGTACTCATTTAAGTGAGTTATTTTGAAAAATCCTCAAACACGTGTTCATTTATTTTGTATTTTATTTATTCTTATCAAGTTTCAAAAAAATCGCATCACCCGTTAAAAAGTTTCATAAATTCGTTTTGACCCTTTTTCTTTTTCTTAGGGGTTAATTTCAAACAATCCCGCCTTAGTGGGTGGTTTTGCTATAAAAGGAAGCTACCTTCCAAATGTCAGTCAGTCAGGTTTAAGCTCTTTTTTATGTATAGATAAGTATCAGAATTCTATAATCGTCCGGCTGTAGTGGGCGCGAAATCCTTACTGACCATTTACTTAGTATTAGACAAAAATAATAGCTGTAGCTATGTTATGTAACAAATTTATTCGAAGTCGGTTCATCTGTTACGTGATTGAGTAGCAAAATCCAATCATCAAAACATTAATTTAAAATTGTAATAATGTGAATGTTTCGTTATGTAGGTACCTAAGTAATCGCCTAAATTCGCTGACCATACCTAGTTGAGGCCCTACCCCTCGCCAATATTTTTAGAAAGGGTGCGGTTGATAACAATCTCTGTGCCGCAATGTCGTTGTTTTGGTATGGCAAGTTTTTTGATTATTACTGACCATAGAGACGACCATTGACCATTTTTTTTTCATGTGAGATGCCTTAAGTTGTAGTTTATCGGTGGGTTCATGTCGTTTGCTATCGCATGTTATTGCGATGTTTGTTACCTGTACCTACTAAAGGTGCAATATAAATGTTGACTTACCAATCCATCATATAATTTTCAGTTACCTAAGATTTATTTAGTTGCAGAAAAGTTGTTCCATCTGTCGTCGGTAGGTACAAATACTGAAATAACTGTATTCTGAATTTCGTAGTTAATACGCAGGTTTTTTACTAGATGGCGCTGTTTTTTGTTTTTTTTCTAACTACCAAAACATACTTCTACAATTTTTTCTGAACAGTTTATTATACATTTTATGACTTAGATTTATTCTTAAATATATTACGCAACGAAATTAAATTTTAGTCTTTGCAATCACTGCAATGAGTTTGCGGGACATTATCTCCAATCCACTTCAAATATGGTGGGTTCCCATTCTTGATAGGCAGGGAAATTACTTCACAGACTTCATACGGGTGGTTGGAACGGACAAATTCTGTGAGCCGGTCCACTTCAGACGTGCGGGTTTTGATCATGAGAAGTACCTGAATAAAACACACAAATTAATTTAAGTTTAATAATTTTTCTTAGATTTCTTGGATGAGGAGCACAATTTTTGTACACTAGCCGAAGTATACATTAAAAGTAAGTTAGATGTTATTAAAGAAACACTATAGAATGTCAGTTTTTTTTATCCTTTAGTATCTTAATATCCTTGGCTTATCTTTCTTACCTACTTACCTACAAAATTTAATTAATGCATAGATACCGATTATCTGTATAATATAGCAGTTAGGTTACAATAAAGAACTTAAAGGGATTGTAAGTACTTTTATTCATAGTGGAGCCATAAAGGTTATATGCATAAGTTATAATAATAATAATCCTGGACATTCCACACATCATCTGGGCCAAAAGTAAGCAGAGCTTGTGTTATGGGTACCACATGACTGATTTACTAATTATATACTTTTTTATAAATGCATACATATTATACATAGAAACACCCAGACCCGAGACAAATACTTGCAGATCATACAAACATTTGTCCAGGAGCAGGAATAGAACTCGCAACATCCTGAGTCTTAGCTGGACCTTACCCCATTGCACCACAGACAGAGGTCATCAAAGTGGTTGTTAAGTGTTATCAAAAGCTCTACTTATATAGGTAGGTACCTCATTATCTTCATTGATTTCATTCTTCCATTCATATATTGAGACCACTTGAGGTATGATATTGACACAGGCCGCAAGTTTGTTTTTTACAAGCCCATGGCCTATAACTTTACCCACCTCTGTACTTGGAACTGTTACATAGGCTACAGAATACTTATCTGAAATTCGTGAAAAACATATTTATTTAATATGGATAGTTCTTAGACAAATGAAGTGTTGATCTAACACTTCTTGTACAAAAAGCCGAATCCAAAGCTGTTTTGCTTGCATCTATGCAATGAACATATAATTATGACGCTTTACAGCGAACCTGTAATTATAAGGCGTAAGTAGATACATAACAAGACATGGCAAATCTAAGTATACATATCAAAGAACAATGACATACCGGCATCGACACTTCCCGAAGACATATTTGCGTATTTAACTGATAAGCACGGCTTCAGAATCGTAAAATACAAGGTTAATAGGTTTCTGTTGATTGGCAAGAGCATTTCTATCTCATAAGAGTGTCGACTTTTCAATTTTTCATTATACTAAGTAATTCAGGGCTCGCTCAGACAGAAAAACAACAATTCTCAGAATATGTATTCCAGTTTTTTTGTTTGTTGACATTGACACTTTCTTCAGTTCACTTCACATCTCAATCTCAGTTAGTTTCTGTGTTGCCGTTTTAAAATACAGTGCAGAAACTACTAAAAGGTATATGATAATCTACCAAAAAATACAAGACACCCTGTGGTCAAGTCAAGTTACAGTGGGGATTTTTATCAACTAGATAAACAACATTATAGTCCATTGAAAAGTTACATTTGGGTATGCATTTGTCAGAGGACGCAATTTTATTTTTTTAATGTGTAGGGGGGGTCAGTAGAAGCTTAAGTTCAAGTTTGTGGGGTCGGCACCCTTGTCCCCCGGCCGCCATCTTGGAAAAGGGGGTGCAAAGGGTTTTCGCGCTGTATCTCGTAAACTAGTTACCTTACAGAAAATTTAATCAAACATAAAATGTAGCAAATTAAATTTCCTACAATTTTATTTCTATTACTTTTTATCGTCAAGTGACCAACAAAAAAGTTATAAACAAAAATAAATGAAAATTTTGTTTGTTTGTTCTAGGTTTTACAGCGCTCCAAACTTAAACGGATTCTCGAATGCTCATAGGGATGCAATAAAAACTAAAAATTAGGCTTACTTTTCTATCTATATTTTTTTTATTCATACAATTTATTATGATCTTAACATTCCTATGCTATTATTGAACTATGTTTGACCCTTTTACCCACCACCTATGAGGTATAACATGGGCAAAGTCAAATTTATAAAAATTTTGCAGAAGCATCCAGAGTTAGCAAGTGGAACTAAATTATTTATGAGTGAGAAAGTCGAGTCATCGTTACTCAGTGTTGTTGGCGAACGTTTTTTCGTCTTTTTATATGGCGGAAATAAAGACGATACTCTAGACACTCTGCGATACAAACGATTTGCTAAGACAGTGACAAAAAATGCATTAAAAAATGCATTAAATTTTTATAAATTTGACTTTGCCCATGTTATACCTCATAGGTGGTGGGTAAAAGGGTCAAACATAGTTCAATAATAGCATAGGAATGTTAAGATCATAATAAATTGTATGAATAAAAAAAATATAGATAGAAAAGTAAGCCTAATTTTTAGTTTTTATTGCATCCCTATGAGCATTCGAGAATCCGTTTAAGTTTGGAGCGCTGTAAAACCTAGAACAAACAAACAAAATTTTCATTTATTTTTGTTTATAACTTTTTTGTTGGTCACTTGACGATAAAAAGTAATAGAAATAAAATTGTAGGAAATTTAATTTGCTACATTTTATGTTTGATTAAATTTTCTGTAAGGTAACTAGTTTACGAGATACAGCGCGAAAACCCTTTGCACCCCCTTTTCCAAGATGGCGGCCGGGGGACAAGGGTGCCGACCCCACAAACTTGAACTTAAGCTTCTACTGACCCCCCCTACACATTAAAAAAATAAAATTGCGTCCTCTGACAAATGCACACTAAGGCCTAAAAAATGTAACATTTTAATGGACTATTATTCGAATACAGTTATAAATATAAAAACCCTATCTTTGTAGGTAGGTAATAATATATTAATGTAAACCCATTTGTTGGCGATTCGTGTTAAAATAATCACCCGTTTCTAGATTCTGACTAAAAGACTTTTTAATACTATTATTTCGAGCGACGCGCGACGTTCCAGGTTCGCGATCTAATCTGCACGTATGGGTCTCACTATAAGAATTATAGTAGTTATTTTGGAATAAAATTCATTATACATTATTAGAGTGGGGCCACGAAACTCTGCAAAGACATAATTATATGAGCAGCCCCAAAAAGATTGGTTTAGGCTTGTATTTATTTACCTACATGTTTCTTTCGTTCAAATCAAAGATCAAATGGTTTCATTGAGAAACATTGCGTGACCCAAGAGCTGGCTCCTATCTGGCTAAGCGAATTAGCAATCTAACTAGCGCTGTGGGTTAGAGTGAGAGAGGAGCCTGCCTGCCGCTGCCGTATGCGTGAGAGAAAGGGTAGACAGACAGACTGGCGCCGTAACGCGTTACGTAACGAAGCGGTTTACCCTCCCATAAGAAGTTATCACTTCAATAAATTGTTTCTGCAAATTAACACCAAAGTGACAATGGTAAGTAGGTACTTGATAATAAAGCTAAACGTAGGTACATCATTCTTCATTTATTTAGTTAAGACTAGAGTTATTATAGGTAGGTACCTCTTATAAATACAATGATGCTACATATTACAAAATCTATCTATCTTATAATTACACATTACGTACTGTGTTGTTTAAATCTTTATTCATTTAAATTAGAACGACAAGGACAGACTATACTATACATAAACGCCACGCCACAAACACATGGCCATATATGTAATTGTAAGATTGACAGTATTTTTATTATAGGTAAGTAGTTATATAGATAAGTAGACATACATGGCTTTAAAATATATTTCGTAAATTTTAATCTGTGCCTCAATTGAAATATGTTTACACGATTGATCGAGGAATCTTGCTTGAAGTCCAAAATCCGCTGTGCTTGCAGTTTTTTCCTGGGTAGGTAATTACATAAAAATGCATTTTTATGTAATTAATATTTTTATGTATTTTAATAATTTTTGCCCACACTGGGGGTTTTTAGTTAGGCAGGTCTAATACAGATTTTACAAAAGCAAAAAGTCATTTGAACCAATCTAACTACATTTTATTGTTATGTAGGTAAACTTCATTTTAAATTCACAGAAAAACGGGTTATACGCGGTTGCGGGTTGAGTTTTGTTCTCTCTGGAATAAGAACCCAAGAGGTGGAAAGATACTTCTACTTTAACTTGTAGATGGTTATAAGAATGATTTAAGGTGTTCAAATTTCTTATTTAGTAGTTGCCTACATAAATGTAAGTATTTAGAAACCCGGTATAGTAATCATGCAGGAGCAGCAGCTTGGTAGCCGAAGTTGTTTCTGTGATACTGGTTTATTCTCCTGCACGATCAACACGCTTCGATATACGAATTTCTGATCGCATGTGTTATGGTAGCCAGGTGGAAAGGTTACCAATTGGCTGCAACTAGCGTCTCTGTAAAAAAAGAAATAACTGCGTAAGTAAGTATCTTTTTACCAAGGTTGTACAACAAAGCGATAAGACCACCCATTGTACTACCGATTAGCAAAACATTGTTAATTTGTTTACTAGTAATAGTACTATTTATGATGTGGAATTAAGTATTTTCTATCTGCTTATCTATCTATCTTTGAAAACAATGAGGAGGTTAAAGATGGTCATCTCATTCAAGAAACGATCTGTCCGACAGGTGGCGAAGAATGATGATGCTACATGCTGGCAGAAAGTTCAACAACCATTGACTAACATTTTCATTTTTGTTTAGAGCACAAACATAGATGACGCTGATTTCAACTCATTCAACTTGGTTGGGAAAACCCTTATTTGATGATGAAAAAAAAAGCAATAGGTACTTATTATTATACAGTAGGTACCTGTGGTTGCATGTTTCAGCTCTAAAACGTTGAGTCAAATTGTTTTCTCTGTCTTGTAAGAGTGTCCACCATATGCCGTATTTGTCCGGCAGAGACTCTGGTTCTATTAGCTGCAAGAAAACATACAGTCTATGTAAGTATAGGTATGTAACTTACTTTTAAGGGAAATATTTCTTTGTTCGTTTAAATAAGTACCTAGGTAACTTGCCTTCAGGAAAGTTACTGAATTTCAAAACTTTCGTGAGTTGTACTATACATTTTGATAAACACGGGCTTTACTCACGTAATAATAGGTACGTGAGTAAAGCCCGTGTTTATCAAAATGTAAGTATAAGTTACTGAATATTAGTAGGTATTCCTGAATATATGAATGCTTACCTACTTACCTCTTCAGTGGAGTTGCAGAGCCCTCGTGTGAACCCCTCTGATCCAAATCTCTGCGCGATTTGAACGTTGTCAGTGTCCAAATCGTCCGTTTGAAATTTAAGTCGGACATCTTCTCCAAGCTGTAAAATATAAATAAATAATATTTAGGTACGTCGAGTTAAAACGTACCGTCTGTTTTGGATTAAGACAAAATCCACAAAGAATAACAAAATTAGATCTAAAAATTCTAGTAAAGAGTAAATATTGAAAACTATTTTAATTTGAACTATTTTCTTTTTAGTTTTTAATTATCATATTGACTTTAACAATATTTTTTTTCTATTAATCCGGGATTCTTGTTTGTCATATCATGAAGTAACATAGTTCTGTTAATTTAATATTTTTTAATTGCATGTTTTATTCAGTAATCTTAGCGGAATTTTAATGAATAAATTGTGACTACAGGACGGCTATGGACAATTGAATTAAATGTGTATTGTGGTGAAATGTGATTTGAACGACGAGGAATCCCATGAAAATTCTAGACGGCCATTCCGCGTGACGTCTAGAATTGACAATTGACCATATTGACATTATTATGTCAAAGAAGAAGAAGATTTCAATCCTGAAAATATTGCAAAAAACATAATTTCAAAGTAGTCTGTGGAAAATTAGCAATGTAGTACAATCTACGGCCTGTTTGTTTGTTCTTCCCCCACGTAACGTTGTATGGTGTATGGTCTATTTTATTCTGTCTGTTGATGCCGTAGACAGAGAAACTAATAGACAACTAGATAGCATCCGCCGCATTCATACAAGAAAGAGAACAACTTATGTGCAGATACTGTAAAGAAACGAGACAGAATGGTTTGATTTTTTGTTTCATGTCGCGTGCCGGTTTTTTTCAAGATCAGCACACTACTTTGCTAAGCAATATTTGACAGTTCGCCTTTGTTTGGATACTTTGTGCTCGCTTTGTGTGAAATAACCGGAAAAAAACAGTTAAACATAAATTGTGAACACGCTGAATTACTTGCGAATTGCAAATAACAAATTCCTTTACCGGATTTTGTAAAGATAATGGTTCGATGTAGAGTTTTAGGATGTTAAAGGGATAGTGAACCGAAACTCCCCGATTTGTCTTTTTACTCGTAAGTACAAGTACTTTTGAGAAGTTATTAGCTTTCAGACTGTTTTTTTATTAGTATCAACAATAGATAACAGAATTCCGAACTGTACTTTGTTCGCTACAGCATAATTCATAAATCATAACAAACAATTTATTTATTTTGGTGTTGCCTGCATTCGACCTTAACACTCCTGACTACAGACTACATAAATTTTACATAAAAATATGTCTTACATTAAAAGAAGAAATTAATAAAAAATAATATTATTAATATCAAGAAATTAATATTCTCACAATAACTTCACAATATTTATATATGAAAATTTGTTATACACACATATAAATAGAGATGGGATTCATCAAAATAGTGACCTTCATAGAATCAACACTAGGAATAGACATAAATTATACATCCCTAGGTTTCGACTACAAAAAGTAAATAAGTCCTTTATGGGGAACACGGTGCGCTTCTATAATAAGCTTCCTGAAAATGCAACTAAACTACCTATTAAGAAATTTAAAGCTAAAAAAAGATAGTAGCTTATTATAATATGACTAAATTATTGATAAGAATGCATGGCCTCATGTCGCTCTGCCCTCAGACAGTTAACCAATACACTTGAAATGTATAAATTCTCTTGTATTAGTATTTCGCAGTTAAGGTAGTTATAGGATGGATCATACAAAAATGCGCTAGGACCAGGTCGAGTTTCTCTTCTCGGGCTTGGGTTATGAATTGACACCTAAATTCACCTTGTATGTAAGACGTTTCAAAATGATCCTTGTGATTGTATTGAATAAAGTATCTTTTGACTTTGACTTTGACTTTGTATTATCTTTATGGTTTTATTATTTCTGTAATGTTATGCTTAGCTTTAATAATAATAAACAATTAAGTACACAAATGTTGTTATATATTTTCTATATCACACATCTGTATTAAAATATTTGAGTTTTGTGATAGAGAGACAAGCTCTAGAGATTTCTACTACAACACAACGTCTCTAATAAATCTAGGATTACTTAGGACTAGGGTAAAAGTTTTAATGTGGCAACACCACCCACCTATCGTTCTATCTCAAACGCGGCACGATCACCATGTGTCTATTGGTTTCTCTGTCTACGGTTGATGCATATACAATGATATTACAGTATATTTTGAAACACAAATCAGAACGTAAGGCAAAAATATACAAATCTTATACCTATATACCTACCTAATTAGATTTGCAAATTAGATATGCACAATGATATTACTCTGTAACCTAATTAACCTAACTAATTGTAACCTAATTAGATTTGCAAATTAGATATGCACAATGATATTACTCTGTAACCTAATTAACCTAACTAATTGTAACCTAATTAGATTTGCAAATTAGATATGCACAATGATATTACAGAGTAATATCATTGTGCATATCTAATTTGCATATCTATCATTGTGCATATCTAATTTGCAAATCTAATTAGGTAGGTATATAGGTATAAGATTTGTATATTTTTGCCTTACGTTCTGATTTGTGTTTCAAAATGTAATTAGATTAGATAGATTAGCTTCTACTTTGGTTTATACTTAGGTAGGTAGTTAATGATTTCATTTAAAGTGTGAGAGTTTTGTGTATTGGTGTTTTTTTTGCCGTGCCAAGTAGGTAGGTAGTAGGTAAGTAAAACATTATCTTTTATCTCACAGGTGGCTACTTCACTACCACTATACTATCAGTGTAGGTACTTTATTTAAATTTATGACTACTTAATGATTATAGTTGGATACAGCCGGCGAGAATATGGCATGAATAAGATCCTAGTAGGTAGGTAAGTAGGTTCCTAGGTAGGTTTATACTCCACTGTCTAATAAGTGTCCCAGGCACTAAATACCTAGGTAATAGTGGTGCACTTGGTGCACGTGAAAAAATATGGAGGTTGGGGACGGGGGGCACCCCCCCTCCCCCCTGGTACCACCCCCATAATAGGTATTGCCCCGTTCTCGAGATATTTGAATAAATGTAACCTAACCTCAAAAACCGTGACCTTGTATTATTATTCTGGCGCTGCGGCGGCCGCTACCGCGGCCCGCTCGCTACGCTCGCTCGCCTTGCGCGTTGTTTTCTATGTACTAACCAAGTGAAGTGAAGTGAAGATAAGCCAAAGTCGTCGAAAGAAGCCATAACAAAATCACTGACACATGACAGGTTTTTTACGTTTCGTTCGCATTAATTTTGCACAACATGTTAAACCACAGACAACAAATACGACAAATTTGGTTATTATCTGTCAATTTTTACGTTTTGTTTCAAGTTTTATCTGATTTGAGGTTAGAAATGTTTTATTATTTTCTCAAAAACTAAGAATAACCTAAAGTTAAAAGTTGTAAATATGTAATCAAGAAGCAAAACCCTACCAGATTTGAGTCTTTTCACCCTCCAATTCGTGCGACGGGAAACTAAAGTCAAGCCGGCCTTTGTTGAAGGGAACTGAATTTTGCTAATGTCACTTACCCGTATAAATATATTAAATATCCCGTTTATCTCAGTAAATGGCCTCAATTCTGTTGGCACCAACCTAACTAATTTTAGCTAAAATTAGGTTTTGAACTGTCAAATTAACCTTTGGTATTCTGCTACTACCAACTTATCCTAATTTAATATTATCTAACTTAATTAAGCGTTCCTAATTTAGTTAGATGGTACCAACCGAATAGGTTTAACAAATGCTATGACTAACTAAATATATTTTAACCAATCTCTAATTTTAGAAATGAATCAACCGAATTGCCACCAATATGCCGTTTTGAGTGAAAATTATGTCACGTTTTATGCATATCATTACCACAAAAGAAATGACTATAATTTTGACTGAGGAGAGTAATCCACCAGTGATGTAACATGTGTCAGTGTCACTATCAAATTGGTTTACAATATTTATACCAGAATGAAAATAGTATAGAGACTAGTATTAAGATTCTTCGTTTGTCATTTCATGAATTAATTCATGAAGAAAAATTAAATTAGCAGAGCTATGTTACAGCTCTGCTAATTCAATATATCTTACTCGTTTTATTGCATGTTTTATTCAGTAATCTTAGCGGAATTTTAATGAATAAGTTGTGACTACATGGGACAAGTATGAACAATTGAATTAACTGTGCATTATGGTGCAATGCGATTTGAAGGACGAGGAATCTCAAGAAAATTACAGACGGCCATTCCGCGTGACGTCTATAATTGACAATTGACCATCAACTAAGACTTTAAAATTGACTATAAACAACGTAAACACTTGACACTGGCAAAATTTAAAATGCCACATGCCATAAACAAAGAAGAAGAAGAAGAAGACACTAGTATTGACTCATAGGATATTGCATAGGTACTCTTTGGTATTGACCGTTATTTCCCATAAAATATGCATATCACACAAAAAATTCAATCCATCCCATTTATCTTCAGATCAAATCTATTTTATTGTGGTCAACCCAACCCAAATTAAAACAGACAGACTGATGGCTAACAAAGTGATGTGTTTCATTTGTTATCTTTTTTTTGGAATCTTAAAAAACTCAACATCTTTTTCGGTGATGAGAACACTTGTGTACTAGTATGGCAAACTGGGTAATGCTTGTGTAGGTTCACCTACCCTTCTCCATTCCGTCATCGGCTCACCTCCAGAGATAGACC
Source organism: Lampropteryx suffumata (assembly GCA_948098915.1). Lineage (NCBI taxonomy): Eukaryota > Metazoa > Arthropoda > Insecta > Lepidoptera > Geometridae > Lampropteryx > Lampropteryx suffumata. The sequence continues at coordinate 16,349,921 of OX402553.1, forward strand.
ACCAGAGTGGTAGCTATGCAACAACACTGTATGGCCCAATAACATTAACCTAGGTACATTTACTTACCGTAACAATTAGTTGCTTAACATATTCCTTAGGATAGTTGGGCACTTTCATGCAATACCCTCTCTTTTTGCACTCTTCAGAGATCTCCGGCTCGTACTTTGATTTAGAGGTAGGTCCGGGGAACACCACTGTGCTGCTGCTTGGTTCAGATTCAATAGCTCCTGAAATGTGAAATTGAGATTTTGAATTCCTCATAATAAATAAATAAATAAATAAAATGTACAGAATAATATACAAATACGTATAGATAAAAAAAAAATCAGTTCACTGACCGCTGGTAAAGTGCCCAAAAGGCTGGCATAGTTACCTTATAGAATAGCCATTCTAATCCTTTGTCCGAGGTAAGTACCAGCCCTTCGATCATTGGTCATGAAAATATTGTACTATTATGAATAAGTACTTATGCCATTACTCACTATACGTAAATATAAAGCTAGATATAGAAACACCCTTGTCCTTCCTGTGCCTTCATCTGCTTATTGCATCCTGTTCGTATATTGCATGCAAATTAGTATTGCATTTTTTTATTTTTATTGTTATTAAAACTTTTCACCGAGTTACAGTTGTATTTAATTAATAAGTTTTTGGCTTTTTTACTGTCATAACAATAATAAAGCAAATATTTGTACAATACACGTTAACTGCCACCAGAATTTCTACATTATTTCATAATTTTGATCCAAGCTCGAATCATGCCTAACCCTTTATTTATAGTCGTCCCATGTATCTCTATACCAAAATTCATCAAAATCGGCTAAGCGGTTTAGGCGTGAAGTGAAAACGTGACAGACAGACAGAGTTATTTACAATAAGTCAGTACGATATTTAATCTTAATCCAATTAGTTCTTGAAGTACCTATCAACTTTGAAGCTGTGTGCAATGGATAAACTAGGTAGGTACTAGGTATCTGACAAAACATCTTTGTGCTACTGTCGGAACTTCAGGAAGTCATCATCTCCCTCCCTGCCTTTATCAGTCGTTATTACGGTATTCACTTCTTTCTTACGTTCATCTTCCAATTCTTCCTATTTTTCACTCAATCCATCCATATTTTCTAACTCATCCCCTATGTCTCTATATTCTTCTCGTTACATCATAATCATCGCCCCTAATGACATGCCCATTCCACGCGCGCCTATAGTTTTTCAACTTTTCTGTCACTCGCTTTACGTTAAATGTATCCCTGATATACCTGATAAACATTCACATTTGTGTCTCACATACTCTTCTTTTATCCATCTACTTGGTTGCCCAACACTCTACATAGGGATACATCATGTAAAGCAAAAGGTGAGAAACTGAAGGAACCACTAAAGTCGCAAAACAATGGCTCTGCCTTTGTTCTGATGATCTTTAATCCTATTTTCTCTAGTGCATTTCCTTCGATAAGAATAATGTCTTCAGCCAAAAGCATGCACTACGGTGCCTTCTCCTGTATGTCTGCTGTCAGAGCTTCCATTACCAGGAGAAACAAATTCGGGGTTAAAGCCGATACCTGATGCAAGCCTACGGTCACATTGAACTTGCCTGAAACTCCAGCCTCAGACCGGACGTGCGATCCGGCTCTGCTGTACATAGCATGGATAGGCTGTGGTTGTTTGCCTCGCACTCCATTCTCTTTCATAGCCCACCACAGAACCTCATGTTTACCTATTGTACGGCTTTTCTTGATCAATGAATACAATATGCAAGTTTTTGTGCACACTTCTAACATTTTTAGAACTTCTGGAAGCATTAGAAAATATGGACATGCTTACCTTTAGACTATCTATTATTAAAATGAAGCATCTTTGTACAGCTTACATTGAGACACATTTGTAGTTACCTATGGCTGCAAATAATTCCAGGAATAGCTTTGTAAAGTAATGCTTTCTGAGCCCACCTCTTTTGCTTAACTGTATTCTGTATCCACTCTCCTGTCTGTTCTGTATTCTCTGCCTTCTGGGGTCTTGGAGTTCTGAAAGTAAGTTTTGATCCGTCTGTCTGTTTCGTGGGTGTTCGTAGTTCTCGTGTGTTCTTGTGTCGGGGAAACTGATGCTGCGTGAGTTTTGTAGGTAACTATAAGAATAGCCTCTTTGTGTGCGCCCTGTAGCTGTCATCTGAAAAAAAAAAACAGTGTTTGGGTATATAGCCTGATCAAAGCTGGTAGATATATCAGTTCAATAAGGTAACTAACCTACCACTCCAGTACTGACGATTTGCCAGCTTTTTAGAGTTCCCTAGTCCGCAAGTAACCCTATAGTTTCGCTATGTCTGTCTGTCCGCAACTAGAGCTCTTTCTCGTATAGGCAGACTTTTAGTCTTATCATTATCATACTTATTGATACCTAACTAACAAGAACTTTGATGTAGTTTAATATAATATTCACTTAGTGTGGATTTTTTTACCTATGTTTGAACTCATTTAGAGGAAACCTTGTGAATTTGTTATTATAGGGTAAAAAGTAAATCTCCAGGTAATCAACTAGCTTCCAATATGTTACTGTTAGTATAGGCAGTAGGTGCCTATCTAAAAACCTATCTACTACATACTTATATTAACATTATTTTTACAAGGCCATCCTACTCGTTTCACTGACATGCTAGTACCTAGTTATGTAATTATTTTAACCATGTTTGTACATTTCGGCCATGAGGAAATATTTTATCTGTTTGCGGTATCCCGCAAGGTCTGATTTTAGGCCTTACTCTTTTTCAATAATGTTCCGTACTTGGATCTGTAATAAAGCTATGCAGAAGGTACCTGATACCTACTACCTAAGTATGTAGGTATTAATTTTGAGAAAATGTGAACTTTCACGTAACTACTTACCTTACTTCTTAATAAAAATCCAAAGGTTAACAAATTATTAACATGTTACAGCTTCACGACAAATAGTAGTACCTACATTACAGTAAGTTCTTACCTAAATAATTATAATATAGGTGTGGAAAACTTACTACGTACTTAAGTTAACGGGCTGTCTGTAGTTGGGAATTTGTGTGAGTAATGAAACCAAATAATTTAATTGAAAATTTGGCAGAGAACTGTTCGTTTGGGAGCAGGAGGACTCAAGGAAGGAGATTGCATGACCTTCATACCGTAGCGTGCTTATGGCAACTTACTTAAAATTAAAAGGTATCAAACCAACCCGACCAATAAATCTTACGTTTATCAGTTTTGTGCTGAAATATCGGGAAGAACTACGTAACAAATTAATACCTACCTAACATTGTAAATATACCGTTTGGATCAAAAATCACGTAACAAGTATTATAATTTTAATAAATGAACGTGTCGCGCGCGTTGGAACGAAGTCCCTTTCGTATGCAGGGTTGGCATAATTAATCTATAACGTGCCAGGCTCTTATTCTCCCTACCCACCCATCTCTTTAATTTTGATTATTGATACAATTAATAACTATATTTATAAATATATATCAATATTCATATCATTACATAGTATAAAACAAAGTCGCTTTCCGCTGTCTGTCTGTCCCGATGTACGCTTAGATCTTTAAAGCTACGCAACTGATTTTAATGCGGTTTTTTTAGATTTTAATAGATGGAGTGATTCAAGAGGAAGGGTTTTATGTATAATACATGCATAATGTAGTAGATAAACACTGACAATTTTAGAGGTTTCCAATGTGGTGTCGTAAATAAACTCACATTTTTGCGCTTACATTGCAAACGCTGTCTGAACCCTACGAGGTAGATCAAAATAATGTACTACAGTATTATACACCCTCAAAAGGTCTACAAAAAAGTCCGCGATGGTCAAGTCAAGTCAAAAGTCAAGTCAAAGTCAAAAGATGATTTATCCAATACAATCACAAGGAACACTTTGAAACGTCTTACATACTAGGTGAATTTAGGTGCCAATTCATCTTAACCCAAGCTCGAGAAGAATTGGCAAGAAACTCGTATTGGTCCTAGCGCTTTTTATGGTATATGGCTATCTCGGATAACCATTCTGTAGTATAATTAGTATCAGCATTGCACCCGTGCGAAACCGGGCCGGGTCGCTAGTTATATAATATATTACAAACTAGTTATCGGTCTCCTTCATTATCTCTTTAACTTACGGTTTTTCGTAACGCGTTACATTTTTTCTCGGCTAGGTCCCCTCGCAAACCCGCGATAAGGAACTTCGTTTCAAAATACTTAGATTACTCTTATGTACCTCATTAATTTAATATCGTAATAAGAAACCTTTCAGAAACTAGGATTTGTGCAAAACAATCGTTAACCAAAGTAGGTGAGTAGTAAGCTGAACAATAGCAGTGACTTATGATGATGAGCTAATTAATGGTGGTTACGATAGTATTTTTCTGAGGTATGTTCTATAAACATATGCTTGATGGTTGACTTGCCTTCAATTACCTCGGAAAACCCACGTGCAAATCTGACAACCCGAATTAGTTGACGTAAGTAATGCACTGCTCATGCTTTATCGGAATTACTAACTGCTACTACCTACCTACTTGAGTAGACAGTGCTTCGATCAACTACACTGTAATGAAAGTAAAATGAAAATGTTTATTTTGATTGATCCTTCTTATATCTACCTTATCTCTAAAAAAACTATAAACCTATACCCTAATATGTATAGACATTGCAAATCTGTCAGTTGGGTGTTGGAGAGTAGAGTAACATGACGCCATGCATGAGCCCATGAGCTTTTAAAGGAAGGACTGATCATATTGCATGGTTGCATGGTCCTTCCCTGAGAGTGCGGTCAAACAGCTTATCAAAAATAATTTTTATTAATAGATTTATACTAATACTAGGTGTATATTCCCGAACATGGTAAGAATATCGATGCTTCCTTAGAAGCATCGATATCGAAGTGTGTCACACCCATAGAAGGGTCGATCGAGTACTCATGTACATATTGTACCTATCTACGAATAAGTTCGACGTTAGTCATTTGTTAAACTAAAGGATACGAGGAATGAGTCCCATTGAAGTGGATTCGAAACAGAAGGAGGATAATAATTTGCCACATTATATCTACGACAATACATCACAGCATAATCAAGAACATCTTATATTATATATAATTTTTTTAACGCACACACATCATACTTATTAATAATATACAATATTATTATTAATGTTCACTCAAAACGGGATAAGTACATGATTGTGAGTTTTTCTGCTTCCCGATATTTCGGCACAGTTGCATGCGCCATGATCACGAAATAAGCTGAAGTCTCTGCTTTGCTGATCATGATGCATCCAACTGTGTTGAAATAACGGGAAGCAGAAAAACTCACATATCATGTTAAATATCCCATTTTGAGTGAAAATGATGTTTAAATGATAGTTTTAAAATTATTATACCTATTGACAACGATAATATTATTATTGACAACAATACTTTTCTGATATGCATGACAATTCCGATGTGCATTCATGAACTTCACACCCACTTTTAAATTTCTAAGGAATGAAAATGGAAAATTTATATTAAAATTTAAATATCTGAACTACATAATAAAAAGGTAGAAAGGTAGGTACGAAAAGAAGAGGAAGCTCAAGAATAATGTATGAGCCAGATTAAAGAGAAGATAGAGCACTGATGGTCTAGTGGTGTTGGCACTGCCTTCCGATCCTGAGGTCTTCAGTTCAAATCCGTCGTGCACTAATGGATTTTCTTGTTCGAAATAAATATGTGCAATAAACCAGTACTCTCAAACGATGGAAACCGGCTTGTTGTAGTGTAGTACCTAAAAAGTTCGAAGACGTGTGCCATCTATGCTAAGTCCACGAAATGAGCCTCTGAAGCCCGTGGAATGTATCTCAAATACACGGGTGTTCGAAAATTTTGAGAGCCCGACGTGTCGACTGAACACACGGGTGTACAAACTTGTGCGCGCTCAATAGGTAAGTATTTCATCTAAGTAAACTAAATTTCGTAATTTAATATAATTTAAGTCTGTTTTTTTCTTGTTAAAAATAAAATCGAATAAAGAGCTGTGATAATTATTGTAAAACAAAGGAGGTTAGTCCCTAGTTGTCCTAATCCTAGTGTAGTTAGAGTTATAATCTTATAATACCCAAGTTCCCCTACTTTACCCATGTAGGTTAGGTACCTTAGTTGTAAAAGATATGACCAATTTAAACTTTAATCCTTGATCATAAACACTTCTTTATAAACTAAAAGTAATTCGAAAATAATAATCTAATAGCTCGACGATACAATTCACATGTAACTTAGTTTTCACTTCTATCGGCAGTCCTCAAAGAATGTTTAGGGAATAATTTCGCATGAATTGTTTCACTTATCAGTAGAAAGTACTATAATGTACATATATATGGCGAAATACAATTTATTGCGCGCTATTATTTATTGCAATTATTTTACATAAAAAAGTTTACACAGAAAAATCAACTTTTATCCATAGCTCATGGGAAGCGTGCGGTGAAGATGAAGCGAGTTTCACGATTTTTGTTCATCCAAAGAGTACACATATATATAAGGTAGGTACACAGTATACATATAGTGCATGGAAAGCGTTCGGTGACGATGACGCGAGTACCATGATTTTTTGTTCACCCAAAAAGTGCTCAACGCGCCTAAAGAAGTTATAACTTAAACAATGAAATCTGAGATTTGCTGTATCTCGAAATTAACTAGGCAAGTGAATGTCAAGTTGACTGACGTCATGCCTACACCTACTGTAGTAATTATCGGCCTTATAAACGTCTCTCAACTTCTGTCAAAAGTAAATCTTCTTCTTCTTCTTCTTCTTCGTTTATAGAATGTGTCATAATAATGTAAATTTTGCCAGTGTCTAGTGATCATAGTGATTATAGTTATGATGTCACAAAGTCGTATCTTGTCGTTCGTTATTTGTATTTTATGTATCTATGTATGTAAAATGGTATCTTTCATGTTAAATAATTATACGGATTTTTCTTGCTTGAATCACAAAGAAACAGAAAACTTTTATTCCAGTTATTCACTCCCGAGTTAATAACTCTAACTCGAATTAAATAAAAACACCAAGATTTCTAATAAAACCGGAAATAACTCGAGAAAAATAAATAAAATAGGATCGCAATGTTTGCTTCGCAAGACGGTCAAAAATAATTCAAAAGTTAATCAGTAGCCATCACATTTTGTATGATAGATAGATATATATTTATTTCTTTAAATTTATAACAATCATTGGTTAATAGTGTTTTACAGCCTGTTTTTTTGTCTAAACACTAGGTTCTCGATAACAAATCAAAGCAGATCAAATAACGATAAGCATCACACACTCCCAGTATTATTAAACAAAGTAGGTAATTAACAATAACAAGTGATAGTGACAGGGCGAATCTTAAGCAATGTTCAAGTTCAGAGGCAGTTATAATTATAAGTAAGGTCTTATACCTTTTTCGATTGCTTTGCTACGAACAGAAACTCAGCTGGGTTCTTCGCATGACATTTTAACAAATAACATAGTTCATAAAGATTAATTAATTTTCTAGTGGTATTTCATTAACAATTGAATTATCAAAAATGTGATGTCTTTTGTTATGTGTACTATGAAGAATTCAAAAATACGTAATAAAAATAATAATAATACTTAATAGAATATTTCACACAGCATCATCTAGCCCCAAGGTAAGCAGAGCTTGTGTTATGGGAACCACATGACTGATATATTTTGTGTTATCAGTTGTGTGCATTGTCCTTCAATATTTTATATTCATATTACTATATACTTATATATATTACTTATATTATATTATATTATACTTATATTATATACTTTTTTTTTGTAAATACATACATAATATACATGGAAAAACATAGAGACCCGAGACAAAAATTTGCAGGTCATACAAACATTAGATCCGCGGTGGGAATCGAACCCGCATCTCAGTCGGGTCTTCGACCTCTGCGCCACAGAGATCGACTAGACATTATAACAAAACAAAACTACTTAACATTGGCAAAATTTACATCAAAACAGACGTCATTAAACATATACATAGACATTTGTTTAACTCGATTAACTCATTATAGAAAGAGATGAACGATTATCTTTGGTTTTTGTTTTTTTTCGATTAAGCAAACATTGCGTTCTTATTTTATTTATTTTTCTCGAGATATTTCCCGTTTTATTAGTAATTTTGGTGTTTTTATTTAAATAGAGTTAACGTTATTGACTCGGGTGCGAATCGTTGGAATAAAGCTTTGTGTTTCTTTGTGATTCGAGCAAAAATAATCCGTAGTTATTTATAAAACTAAACCAGGATAACATTACGTGCAAGACCATTAGTTGAGATCATTATGATTATGACCAATAGTTAGACTATTTAAGTTCTACGTTTAAATAATTTATGCCATCTATGGTTTATAACGATGCGATTTTCAAAAGAAAATAATAGAAGATTCTTCGCCTGTCATTTCATGGAGTAACATAGCTCTGTTAATTTAATATTTTTTACCCGTTTTATAAGCAATAAAACGGGTTGCATTCAGTAATCTTGGCGGAATTTTAATAAATAAATTGTGACTACAGGACGGGTATGGATAATTGAATTATATGTGTATTGTGGTGCAATGTGATTTGAACGACGAGGAATCCCAAGAAAATTTTAGACGCCATTCTGCGTGACGTCTAGAATTGACAATTGACCATCGACTAAGACTACTTAATAACAAACAAAATGACCATAAATTATAAACACTTGACATTAGAATGTCACAGGCCATTAACAAAGAAGAAGAAGGAAAACAATAGAAATTGAGCTCTCTTTTTACTATGGAGTTGGAAATCTTCAAAGTAATTTTGATGAATATAAACTGTCAGCAAAAAACAAAGATATAATTTCGTTTTCTTTTCGTTTAATTTCTTTTCTTCGATGATGGCTGTTCTTTGAGGTGTCATAATGATGACAATTTTGAAAAGTCAAATAATTAGATTGTATAACTAAGACGTGGTTTATTTTTAGCCGTCTTGCAAACATTGCGTTCATATATTATGTCTTTTTCTAGAATTATTTCCGGTATTATTAGTAATTCTGGTGATTTTATTTAAATAGCTAGTTATTGACTCGGGTTTGAGTAATTCGAATAAAAGCTTTGTGTTTCTTTGTGATTCGAGCAAAAATAATCCGTAGTTATTTTATATGAAAGGCACTATCTATCTATACCTATAAAAGAGCTTAACTTGACTGACTGACTGACCGATTCATCATCGCCGCGCCGAAACCGCTGAAGCTAGAAAGCTGAAATTTAAAAGGTAGCTTTCTTTTATAGCAAAACCACCCCATAAGGCGGGATTTTTTGAAATTTAACCCCTAAGAGGGTGAAAAGAGGTGAAAACGAATGTATGAAACTTTTTAACGAGTGGTGCGATTTGCTTGAAACTTGATATGAATAATTAAAATAAAAAATAAATGGACACGTGTTTCAGGATTTTTCAAAATAAACTTACCAAAAGGGTAAAATGGGGTGTCAAAGTTTGTATGGGAACTTTTTAACGGGTAAGTAGTGTGATTTCTTAGAAACTTGGTTTGGATACTTAAAATGCAAAATAAATGGATACATGCTTCACGATTTTTAAAAATAACCCTCATAAAGGAGTAAAATGGGGTGTGAATGTTTGTATAGAAACTTTTTGATGGGTAATGGGTGCGATTAGTTTCGATTGTTTTATTGAATAATACTTTTCAATATAAATTAATAAAAAACTTGTCAATAAATTGCATCCTGGGGAAGAATTTAAGCTATAATTCCTTTCAAAAAAAAAATCGGGTTGCACTCCGGGAGTGCCGACAGAAATGAAAACTTATTTTGGCGCGTTAGAGTTTAGTAATAAATCACTTCAAAATCAGTAATGGCGACTGCCAATCAAATACTGAACGAACACAGATGATGCAATATTTTTTGTTCAGAATGTAGATAATATATCAAAGAACTTAACTCAGTAAACTTCTCCTTACAAAAAGAGACTGTGAACTTGTGAATTAAGGTTTATAATCAAATGGGGCGAGCGCGGCAGCCGGCTGCGTTTCGCCCCAGACGGTAACGGTGTCGCGAATCCAGAGGTTTTACCTCATCTAAAAATATGCGTACCGCGCTAAAAGAAGTTTTCACTTCAAAATACGGACGAAGTCGTGGGCAACAACTAGTTTTATATAAAAAACCATATGACGAACGACAAGATACGACTTTGTGACATACTATAAACAATATAAACACTGGCAAAATTAAAATTATTTCGACGCATGCCATTAATTAAGAAGAAGAAGAGAGAAAGCTACTTAGGTATATAACTACCTACTTATATACAAATTAAGTTTTAAATAACTTAGGTGCATTTTAACTAGGAACTCAGTTCTATCTTCTCGGGCTTGGGTTAGAAGGCACCTAAATTCACCTAGTATGTAAGACGTTTCAAAGTGATCCTTGTGATTGTATTGAATAGATCATTGTTTGACTTTGACTTGACTATCCGACGAGGTTGGTAGGTAGATGCCTAATTATCCGAGCTAAGCGAGTGTCTCCGTTTCAGCTTAGGCGAAAATGCTTTCGTATGTCCGGCGTCTGTCCGGATGTTCTCCTCTACAGGTCGCATTTCTCAACCGATTCTCGTATAATTTTGTGAGCAAGTTCTATAACTAAAAAATTTCTATATAACTATATAGAAATTTTTTGTCGATTCAGTTTTTGGAAATTTTTTAAAATGGCCTAGATATGGGGGTTGAAAACATAAAAAAATATATATTTCAGTCCTTTAGAATAATGTCCGCGAGGTCTACAGCTCACAGAGCTACTTGTATTTAAATATTATAATGTCGCCAGCCTTCAAAGCATACTAACCGACTGCGGTCAGTGATCTGACCTCACTAATATTTGATTATGTGCCTCAAGTTTCCTACGTCTATCGTTTTGCTAATAAATGAGTCAAAAAAAACAATATCTAGAGACATCTAATTCTTACTATTTTCAGATTTTAAAAAGGCATATTGCCTAATTCGGTTACGAATACAAAATTAATCTAAAACTACGTGAGGTAAAAATATATTTTGGAAAAATACATTTTGACATTTTGTCTTTAGTTTATAAATCGTGAAAATTCGGTTGTAAAAAAGAATTAAAAAGAAAACCGACTTCAATTAATGGAATTTGAGCCCATAAAAATACAATCGAATTGAGAATTTGCTACTTTTTTTAAGCCGATTAAAAAAGTTTGTTAGGTACGCGTTTTAGTACTTTATCGTTATTCAAAATTCGTAAACATCACAGGAAAGATTGGTCCCGAGTCCCGACCAATCGGGAAGTATATCCTTTCACATGAAATCAGATTTTTTCAAATCGGTTTATAAATGACGGAGTTATGAGGTAAACAACTTAAAAATACAATGGAATTGAGAACCTCCTCCTTTTTTGAAGTCGGTTAAAAACTAATTTTAAAATACCGTACCGTATTTCATGTTTACTTTGTTTTATAGGCTACTTAATATCTATTGAATAAGTTTAAATTGTTCTGTTTTCGAGTCTGACAATTTTTTGAAGTATGTTTTTCCTACTTATAAGACAATCATACAAAAAACCTTGTACCGTATCGCCTTCTCTTTGCCCGTGTAGGTAATAATAAAAATAACAAGGTTATCGCAAAGAAAGAGCGCCGGCGCCGCTCGTAGTGCAAAGAAAGTGACAGGTACCGGTTACTACTTTCGATCGAACGTGCGTGCAAGTGAATGTCATCATTAAAAAAACACATTAGCAGATTCTAGAATTTTGCCAAACGCGTCGCGTTCACTTACCCTGTACTGTGATATAGGTAACTAACGTATGCCTGGATCTTTTAAAATAGAATCATCCATCATACAAACAATAAAAATCATTATCCATACAAACAATCATGCGTTTGAGCATCCGTCAATTTTCTCTATGACAATCAGAACGGATCGTTTCTTTTCTTATAAATAAATTAACTGCCCGTTGCTATTAGATATTGGTATAGGTATATTAGCGGAATTTATGCCAAATTCCTGGGTGTTATAAAGTATCATAATTATAAAGTTTTTTAAACTTACGCGATCAGAACACATTATTATAAATACTTACGGGTATTTATCGCGTTTATTTACCTATTTTTCCCGACGTTTCGACAGGTTTACACTCTGTCGTGAAATATAGGTAAATAAACGCGATAAATACCCGTAAGTATTTATAATAATATCATAAGTATGTATTAAAAAATATATAAGTATTCTATTAGTCATCTAGTCACCATAATACAAGCTATGCATAGTTTTGGACTAGATGGTCTTGTGTGCATTGTCCAGCTATATTTATTTAGGTATTATTTATTTATTTATTTATTATTCCGTTACCTGAGTGGGCGGAAAACTCATACGTAGTCCTCATACAGACTGTTACCTAGTCGCCCTGAAAAGCTCTCTTGGAAGACTAACATTATCGGTGTCTAAAACTTTGTAGGTAAGTACATATGTAAGTGTGACAATTTCCCGTTTTCAGTATTTTAAAGTTAGGTAGGTATCTATAGGTATATTAATGCGTGAAGCAAAAACTTTATACCCCTTTTTACGAAAATTGCGCGGACGGAGGAGTATGAAATTTCGCACACAGCTTATATAGAGTGCATAAAAATATATTAAAATTAATTTAATTATGGGCGAATTTCGACCAATGGGCGACCACTAGTATAACTAATTTTACATAATTTCGGGTTCGAAGTCCAACAACCTTGGATTGCTGGTTCCGAAATCTGAACCCCTACAGTGTCGCCATATCCATTTCTCAGATTATCTGATCCTATTAATATTTTATTTGATTTTAGCCATTTGTATGTAAACTTGTAAACGTAAAAAAAAACAATCAGTGCGGAAGGCACGAAACCCCCAAACATTGGTTTTTTACTCGGCTATTTACGAGTAGGTATATAAAAAATATATAAGTATTCTATTAGTCATCTAGTCACCATAATACAAGCTATGCATAGTTTTGGACTAGATGGTCTTGTGTGCATTGTCCAGCTATATTTATTTAGGTATTATTTATTTATTTATTTATTATTCCGTTACCTGAGTGGGCGGAAAACTCATACGTAGTCCTCATACAGACTGTTACCTAGTCGCCCTGAAAAGCTCTCTTGGAAGACTAACATTATCGGTGTCTAAAACTTTGTAGGTAAGTACATATGTAAGTGTGACAATTTCCCGTTTTCAGTATTTTAAAGTTAGGTAGGTATCTATAGGTATATTAATGCGTGAAGCAAAAACTATATACCCCTTTTTACGAAAATTGCGCGGACGGAGGAGTATGAAATTTCGCACACAGCTTATATAGAGTGCATAAAAATATATTAAAATTAATTTAATTATGGGCGAATTTCGACCAATGGGCGACCACTAGTATAACTAATTTTACATAATTTCGGGTTCGAAGTCCAACAACCTTGGATTGCTGGTTCCGAAATCTGAACCCCTACAGTGTCGCCATATCCATTTCTCAGATTATCTGATCCTATTAATATTTTATTTGATTTTAGCCATTTGTATGTAAACTTGTAAACGTAAAAAAAAACAATCAGTGCGGAAGGCACGAAACCCCCAAACATTGGTTTTTTACTCGGCTATTTACGAGTAGTAGATTTATCAGTGTGTAAAAACTAAGCTAATAGGTTCTCATACGAAAGGATTGTACCGACTACAATAGGTAATTGTAATATTGGAGCTCTGGCGGCTTTGGATCTCTATAATATAAAAAGGTCACCTTATGCTGGTGTTTATTTTATTGCCATGTTTATGCTTTGATCTACTTATATTGTGATTATGCTAGGTTCTAAAAACTTGATTTGTAGGTATGATTTTTTACCATTACAATAGATTGTGAAGTAGTTAGCTTACCTAATGATGTGTTATCGCGAATGTTAAAAATAACCATGAAATAACAAACAGTTTTTTTTCATCGTTTGGTTTTATTTGATATACATACCTATCACAATATCGAAAAGAGTATTTTTAACGATTCACATCGTAAAAAGTTAAGGCCTCTATTCTAATAACTACCGCTCTTATCATTGATCATGTTTTGACTAAGTACCTACTTACCTAACTAATGATTGAAATATCATTTAATAATTTCAACAATTTGAGTTTTTCTAATTAACCGTTAACTATGGTTACTTCTAATAAGTGCGAGTCAAAAGTTAAAACTAGATTTTGGTATATTTTAAATAACCACTTCCAATCAAATAATCCTATCGTAGAGGTTTTTACTACTTTATGGTTCTTGAATCTTACAACTCCGCTAACTGGTCGCGAACTGGCGTGCTGACCTATCAAACTTATCAAATACATAAATGAAAAATGCTCGGTCAAACAGCACCATATAGCCCTAAACTAAGTTTCGTGGCTATGTATGGAAACCAGATGATTTATAGAAAACGTAACTAAATAATCGTAAATATATACGATACTAAATAACATCGACGCAAAAAATCTATATACACAATTTGCCTCAATTCTGTTGGCACCAACCTAACTAATTTTAGCTAAAATTAGGTTTAGAACTGTCAAATGAAACTTGGTATTCTGCTGTTACCAAATCCTAATTTAATTAAGGGTTCCTAATTTAGTTAGATGGTACCAACCGAATAGGTTTTACAAATGCTATGACTAACTTAATATATTTTAGACAATTCCTAATTTTAGAAATGAACCAACCGAATTGGCACCAATGTCTATCAAATAGGGGGTCAATCTAGGGCTATAATGCTAGGTACCCTGGATAACCAGCTGTTTTTGTTACGTCATAGGTACATCTAGAGTATAAACGAGAACAAGTTTTTTTATTATACCGCAGCTACCTACTTTCTGGGTTTTACTTTGGAAAGTTTGTTTTGTAATCCTTAATTAACAACCAATGAGAGCGAATAGGTCGATTTTCAATAATCTGCAGTTGAAATTATCTACTATCACTTTCGTAAATTAATGCGTGCGATAAACTAAAACCATTAAACATTTTATCAACGCAAAATAGCTCTACATGACCAGTTACAATAAACGATGTTTATAAAACACTTACGACAGTGATCCAAACGAGGCACTGTAATATCCGCATCATTGTTATATGCACTTAGCACTTTGTAGCACTAACCTGGCCTCAAAACACGACCAGTGTGTATAGCGGTCACTTTATTACATGTCGATGCCTCTATACAAGGTGAATGTGATCACATCGACGCGAAATACTATCGACAACTAACAAACACATCCACCTATCGATGACGACGGTCAGTAACTGACGAACCTACTCACCTACTGGCTGGACACAAGTCTGGCCACGGACGTCACAATTATTACTGGCCACGTCCAGCTCTACTAGACCTCCTGCAACTGCAAATTCTTCACACGTTTTTACGGCTTGGAACAGCTGACGTAGGTCAGGTTTTTTTGGCGGTTTTCGAAAGGCTGACCTAGGGTTGGTAAGTATAAGTTAGGTAAAATGTTCCTTAAACCTTACCTTACCTTATCGTACCTATTAACAGTTTGTTAGTGGAGAGGGCGATGACATAATATAATAACGATTTGTTGCTAAATGGTTATTAGCCTTACTAATATTATAAATGCGAAAGAAGTCTGTCTGTCTGTCTGTCTCGCTTTCACGCCAAAACTACTGAACCGATTTAAATGAAATTCATTACACAGATACCTGAGAAAAGACCTAGGCTACTTTTTAATTGGAATAAAGTGTTGTAAAGGGTTGAAAAGGGGGATGTAAGGTTGTATGAAAGTATTGTCATTTTCAGAACTAGATCATAAAATTTTAGGCTGTTGATCCCTACTAATATTATAAATGTGAAAGTACCTAACTCTGTCTGTCTGTTACGTTTTCACGACTAAATCGCTGAACCGATTTTGAAGGAATTTTGGTATAGAGATGGGACCTTGGAGAAGGACATAGGCTACTTTTTATGTAGGTACCATACGTGCGAAGTCGCGGACAGCAGCTAGTATGACATAAAAGGAAAATCGACTTCATTCAATGAAATGTAAGCCCAAATAAATATCTTGTTTTAATACGCTACGGATACAAATTTTGTATTCCAGATGTTTTAATTTGTATCTATAATTCCTCATAAATAAACTAATTTCTCATGAACTCAAAAGTCCAATACAAAATTTCGTAACCTATTTTTACACCTTTAATTTTAAATTGATATTATTTATATATATTATTATTATTAAATATATATTTATTATATTATTTAATTTATTAATATTTTAAATTTAAATGGAACCTAATCAAGAACGTCCTTATTTGAAAATACAGTGTCTCTGAGCGTCGCGTCTTCCGTTTTTTGTCAATTCCAGTTTTCAATGTTCGCGTCTTTTTGGAGCGTATTTGGAACAAAGAATAGATATGTAAATAGATTTTTATTATATAACGTCACAAAACAGATACAGTGAGATACATAAGTAAAGTTTATACAGCGTCACGGAAAAATGGCTGCCACTCAGGCGCCATTCAATATGAAAGAGTATAATTGAATATACGTACGTTTATTTGTACACAAGAAAAATACTAAGGCGCTGCGCAAACGAAGATGCTTTTTCTTGCCGACACGGCAGACCATCACAGGGAACCGTAATTGCTGTAACTTGTGGCGGTGATCGGACACAGTCGCCTGTTGCTACTACTGGCCACTGGATACAATTCGTTCCTTGTTTTCCGTCAGTACAATTGTATGGAAATCTGTTAATGTTGCTTGTGTCTTCAACTGACGACTTTTAGTTTCCAGTTGTTGACACCGAACACTTTTTGATCGTTAATGATGGAGGCAACTGGGACACAAAACATATTTACGTGTGCGCAACGCATGGAGTGGATGTTTTCATACTGGTTCTATAGAAATTAAATATTCATCGGTTGCTTGTATTCGACACAAGACTCAAAAGTGTCCACGTTTGCGCTCTTTCTAAGATAGCAGAAACAAGTGAATATGTTAATATGTAGATTTAGGTATAGTCAAATACGAAAATTCCAAATCTAATGAGGTACCTACCCAAATATTTCATATGCTTAAATTGTTTACTAAATGTATTGTCGTTATTATGGGATATGAGTCGTGTCCTAATCTATTACATTATATTATGTAAAATTTAATCTCTAGATAAGACTAGAAACGCTTGGAACAGTGCTTGCCCTTATTCCGCTCCCCCCAAGAACCTCTCGGCCCAACGGCAATGGGACGGGCCTCAATGTGTGTTTGGAATATGGAATTATGTGTTAGAAACATGCATAAACTCCGTAGATCGCACCCCTAGCCATTGTCTCCTAGCCGTTTCGAAATGTGAGCCAGGACATTGGGGACAAGAACTACCATCATTTAACATTGTCACCTTATTAAATCTTACAACATTTCGAGTTGCAATTTGTCCTGGGCAGATTATAATTTTAATTAATATTATGTTATAGATTAGATAAGCTATTTTGTTATATGTAACTTAGCTCATTAAAACTTGTCTAGGAAGATTGTCCTTTCCTTGCTGGAAAAGAGAGCGCTGGGCCAGATAGGAACCAGCTCTTGTGTCACGCTTAAGGGACAAGAGTCATACCATCAGGCCTCTTACTATCATATCAGACCGTTCGGTTCGAGAACAGCTTGTGCCTTGAAGCTGGTAAGCGTCCGACAAATGACATCGTTAAGACTTGCGTGACTGGCAATCACTTTCTGTCTAGGGAATTTATTCTTTACAGGTCTCTTGTGTGCTGTATTCTGTTCAGTTTCTTTTTTTTCAGTCTTTTTACAACTTTTTTCCGGCATTCGTTTATCAAAATTTCGTTCTTAAATAAGTCTTGAATAAATCTCGATTTCTAGTTTTTCTTTTTTAAGCCCTAATTCACTGTAGTATTGGAATATGATGTGAGCCGGACTCACCAGAAACAAAGTATCAACGAAGACACATTGTGTGTGATTACGGCTCGGAAAAACATCTGTATTTTTGAAAAAGCAGAGCTAACTAACTTCATGTCATCTACGTAACTTTTTGCACGTCTGATTTTTTTTATAATTGCGAACCATTTTGACTGAAAAAGTAAGAAAAAATATTTTTTATGAAAGAAAGAATTCATTCTTGAAATTTTTTTTTTCAGCCAATATGTTACACGACATAATTATGATAGTATCGTTCTGTGCTTTTTATTCCATTCCACTATTTCTTACTATCACTTTCTATTTCATTATATTCATTTTTTTCATTCATTTTTAGTTTTTTGCTCTAACTAAGTTCCGTCAAAAACAAGTAGCAACATATTCGCGCGCGTTGTCATTAGTAAGCCGTCAAAAGTTCGTACGAATAGTGATTTTGGCTGTTCAATCGCGTGTACGAAAATAGCACATTTATCCATCTTGCCCGGAACCTCGTTTTGCCCCGGTGTCTCGTAAGTGATGATGTGCCTAAGCCTTTCTATACATAAAGTACGCTATAGAGGAAAATAAGTAAATGGTCCCATGCTTGCTTCCTATTTTTAGACACAACAATACATTTGAATAAAACCACTTACTTGCTCGCTTTTATCCGACACTCCGGAAAATAATACTTAATATTTTTATTAACGCGTATTATGTTCTAAGTTTATTTTAAGAACTTACATAGCTGTAACTATAGCAGCTTAATACGACGTTAGTAAAAAGTATTATCTGTACTCCCAGTATCTTCACTGCTGGGAAGCCGGTGGTCGGTCCTAGTAGCTGTAGTTAACTGGTGATGGTTGCTTGTTTTCGTGAAATTTTTAATGGCAACGAATTTTCTCATTTATATATGTTTTATTACATCGTAGGCTGATAGTACCTACCTACACATTATAAATCCATATCATACTCTATAGATACGTAATTTATTATTTATATCAGCAAGTTTACAAATATGTACAAACAACTAACATAGTAACCTAGTTATTACTTAATTAAATATATAAATATATACTTAATTATTTAAGACTATGAACTCTATTCGTAATTAGATAATTAAGTACTTATTAATAAAATATATAGAGATATAATATGGATATAGAGTTCAGTCCACTGACCGCAGGTAAAGTTCCCAAATGGCTGGCAACTGTACCTCGTTGATTAGACATACTAATGCACTTTTAAAACTTTCGTGAGTTGTACTATACATTTTGATAAAAACGGGTTTTCCTCACGTATTATTTTGTCATTGTTGGCATCGATTCCTACGATTAATCTAGATAATCTTCATCAAGTCGCCGCTCGAGTTCCCGGTTCGTACTGAACGTGAACTCAAGCGGCAACGAGCAGACCGCGGATCAAACTCACCCTGATCATGATTCTCTAGATGAATAGAAACAGA
This sequence comes from Lampropteryx suffumata, assembly GCA_948098915.1. Classification (NCBI taxonomy): domain Eukaryota; kingdom Metazoa; phylum Arthropoda; class Insecta; order Lepidoptera; family Geometridae; genus Lampropteryx; species Lampropteryx suffumata. The sequence continues at coordinate 16,369,331 of OX402553.1, forward strand.
GTCGGTGCCTCCATCGACAAAATAATCCGTGAGTAAAACCCGTGTTTAGCAAAGTGTAGCCATTCTAATGATCTGCACTAGCCCTTTGTTCATTGGTCTTGTCCACCAGTCTCTTGGATATCGGACTTAAGACTCTACTCTCTTTGTTCGTGGAGTCACTACAACACAGGCAGGCCCAGTCTGAAAACCAGCGTTGCCCTACGCCTAATGGCGCAGAGTAACAATAAGCTGAGACTGGTCCTTTTCGACATACCACACAGACCTCCTTGCACCTACCTGTTTCCTATCTACTCTGTGTGTTAGTTGTAGTTCGTGTTTTTTATTTTTCTTTTAGTGTTAGTAGTTAAGTTTTAGTATTTTATTTTTGTACCTTATTTTGTGTCTGTGAAATGTTATGTCAAATTAAGCTTTTATCTATCTAATACGGTATATTTTATCTATGTTTGTGTATTTTTTGTTTCTAACGTTATCAATGGTAAACAGAGAGCTGATCTTATCGATATTGGTGGCAATTCGGTTGGTTCATTTCTAAAATTAGGAATTGTCTAAAATATATTTAGTTAGTCAAAGCATTTGTAAAACCTATTCGGTTGGTACCATCTAACTAAATTAGGAACGCTTACTTAAGTTAGATAAAATTTAATTAGGATGAGTTGGTAGCAGCAAAATACCAAAGGTTAATTTGACAGTTCAAAACCTAATTTTAGCTAAAATTTGTCAGGTTGGTGCCAACAGAATTGAGGCCATTGTGTTGTACGAGATCGGTAACGAGCGGACCGCGGATCAAACTCACCCTAATGACAATTCTCTAGATAAATCGAAACAGTGTTGATGCTTCCATCGACAAAATAATACTCGTACGCGAGTAAAACCCGTGTACAACTCACAAAGGTTTGAAAGTTAAATACAGTTATCTTGTATCAGTTGTTCTGTTCGTAGTTAAGCTAGTTATAAGAAGAATCATGCAATAAAGCGCTGGGATGAGGGCGAGGTTCTAGTCAATTATTTTCGGATTTGGATTAAAAGGAAATACACCTTACGTATACATACGTTTCAAAGACGTTTCAAAGTGTTCCTCATGATAGTATTGAATTAAAAAAACTTTGAGATCATGTTCTCTGTGTCCTCATATCCCAATTACTCACTCTAGCCACATAAGTAGATAAATATTTAACCCCTGTGGAAGCAAGGGTAAAATACTTATCGACTTATGTGGCTAGAGTGAGTTATTGGGATGTGTAATTGGATGTGAGTAATTGGGATAGTAGTGTAGGTATGTAATATGAGTCACTATAAACTATATTATCCTGTTCTACTTTCCTGCTATTCCTATTCCAACTGTTGCGCCCGCTACATAGCTCCTGCCAACAGGAGGCATGTTGGCAGGCGCATTTCGGATCAGGAGGTTTTGGAAGCTAAACGTTCTTGGGTGCACATCGACTGTAATATAAAATGCTCTGAAAGCAAAACGTCCTCAATTTAAAATGGTTTGGAAGCTAAATGGTATTTCCAATAGTTAGTTATCTAGTCATAATGTCTTTGAATCAATTTGACCATTACGGAAAAACAACCAAGGAGCAGGTCGTCCTAATTTCAGAAAGTATTTAGTACAGTTGGCCTTCAAATCAAAATAAATTTAACGCATTTGAACGCTTCATATAAAACCTCTTTAGAATATTATCTTGAGTATTACGATTAAGTATTGTTATTGTCATAGATATGTCAGCAACGATGCTGACAACATATTTTGTTCTTCAAATTGCATGTCGTGAAAACTTTTAAAATGGAAAATAATCCAAGTTCTAGTACGGAATCGAAGCTGGTTTTCATTGATTGTCAGAAGAATAAGCCAGTTTTGTTGGTCGATGGGTACAGACACAACAGAATCATTATAAATAAAGGTGGCTCTTCACTATGGAGATGTGCGTATCGTGAAAATTGTAGTGCGACTGTTACAATAAATAAAGACCAAAATCGAATTCTACGCCCAGCTGAACACACTTTTGATTAAAAATAAAATAGACGCCGTGATGGATAAATGCAAAAAAGCTGTCTGTAAGAAATATACTCCAGTACAAATGATATTTGAAAAAAAAAATACAGAACTAGGGGATGAATTCGTACCAAATTTTCAGTCAAAAAAAGACACACTACGTCGAGCTAGAAGAAATTTCCTAAACCTGCAAAGAACAGAAGTTACTAATTTAAATGATGTTAAAGTTCCAGAAATATTAGCAAAAGATTTTCTGCTATGTGAAGATGGCACAGACGATAATAAAATATTAATATTTTGTCCTATGATGACCAGATCCGCTTTAAAGACGCTTCAAAATAATTTATTTTCATCGATGGCACTTTTACAAGGACTCCTAACCATTTTACCAAATAATGTCTATACATGTTAACCTAAGCAGTAGTAGTGAATCTGTACATGTGGTGGGGGTAATTTATGCTTTACTGCCTAATAAACTTCTTCTTAATAAGAATATAGTTCGTCTGTCTGAGATTGAAGCCAAATGTAAAGCATAGTCTTATAAGTCACAGAACTAATGGTAAAAAAAATCCCAATAGTTCTGCCAACAGAACTACTCAACAGAACAGGTGGGAGTAGACGGTATTTACTGGTAGAAAGTATTTATTGATTTTTTTTCATACCTTCAGTATCACGTATTCTCAAAAGAGGATTTAGGCAGACCGGATTTAAAAATGTCTGGCATAGGTACATTTCAAATTGCGGACATTTGAGAGTTACTAATGACGTTTTAAAATACATATGTTCAGTAAATAAGGACAATTAACTCTCATGACGTTTTACATTGCGAATATTCAATAAAAAAGACTTTGTGCTCTGAAAACTAGCAGTCATTTTAAATTGAGGACGTTTTGCTGTCAGAGCATTTTATATTACAGTCGATGTGCAACCAAGAACATTTAGCTTCCAAAACCTCCTGATCCGAAATGGGCAGGCGGACGCATTAAATATTCAGCCACAACGCCATCTAGTATCGGGTATATACACTACAAAGTACGCGTATCGAATGCATAAGAACGAACGAGATAGCTATATTTCTATTTCTGTAATTTACTGTTACAAAATTTCACGGCTTACTAGTTTGGTTTAGTTTAGCTTAGTTTATTTATTTAACCATTTCGTTACATTAACATAACATTGGCATGTCAAATTGTACAATACATTGAATTATTATTATTTCACTTTTATTCTAAACTAGTTTTATTGCTACTCACGTTTGCAAATCGGAGAACGAACAACTCATGTACTCATTTGTATGGTAGAATGGGTGGCATTCAAAGAATGACTTTAATTTTTGTTTGAACTCATTTAGCGGGAGCCTTGAGATTTCTAAGGGTAGCTTATTGTACATGTCGAGCTTCATGCAGAAACCTTGTTTATAAGTCTTGACAAGTAATAACCGTAATAAAATGACTTACCGTGATAAAATGAATCTCTCAGTATATTTAAAAGACCTATCACACGACATTGAAAAAAACAACCCTACTAGGTAGGTACATGTAGGGGAGGTATTCCATTCAATTTAATTCATTATTTCAGCCTTCATAAGTACATGTACAAATTAGAGCCATATTTATCATAATAACTAGCTTACCCGGCAAACTTCGTACCGCCTCAGAATCAATAAAAAAAAGCAAGCATTTTTTTCATATTACTCACCTTTTAAACCTTCCCTGGACTTCCACAAATAATTCAAAACCAAAATTAGCCGAATCAGACCAGCCGTTCTCGAGTTTTACGAGACTAACGAACAGCATTGATTTTTATTATATAGAAGATATAAAAACACAAAACATAAATAAAACAAAGAAATTAAAATACAGACTGCATGCACCATATCACCGGTGCGAATGGTGCACCTCTGTGCAGTGCTTGCATGCACGGGCTGCATCTTCATGCAGTGATTCATGAAGATGCAGCCCGTGTCCAGCCTTCCTGCTATAAGTTGCAGGTAGCTGTTGGAGCTGCCCCTCACGCGACGCATCAGCGACTACGTTCTCTTGCGGATGATAGCATAAAAGTCATCGACGCGTGCGTTCACGAACATCCCCGATGCGCTGCAGAATCATGGTAGCCTCAACAGCACTCTAAAACTATTATTGTACTGGACTCGAAGGGTATTCCAGCAGTAATGTGTATAATGATAATATGTGTCAATAATGTGTGTTAACCCATGGACTGCACGTGTAATAAGACTGGCAATACGCCTTGATCAGTCTTGTTTTTACGGCCGTACTACACAGTGCAAATCTACGGGTCAATATGTTGGCTCTGACTGATAATGTCCTTCGCTCCCTATCCATGTTATCTAAGAAAGTTTCGGTGACCCAGTGGCTCAGATATTTGAATTCGGATACCCGCTTGAGTACACTGCCCGTACGCAAGATTGATGGGTCTGTGGAATAAATTTTCCAACGGGCTTTAAAAACCATCACCTCACTCTTGCTGGCGTTATATCTGAGCCCATGAGGCTTCGCATAACTCTCGAAGATTTCAACCAGTCTTCGGAGGGCACTGATCGATGGGCTCAGCAATACCATATCGTAACTGCGTAACTTATGTTATTGACAGTTAACTTCGTCAATAGAGCAGCCGATATTGGCGCCACTGAGCCCACGAACCAGACGATCCATGTACAGGTTGAAGAGTCGCGACGATGTGTTTCCACCCTACCGTACCCCACACTCCAGCCTGTACGTGTCCGATAGCGACCCTGACCACCTTACATTGTTATATTGATTGCTATACCACTATTTAAAGAGCTTCACCAATTCAGACGGTAGCCCAGTATCACCTGATAGCTTCTACCATAACCTGTCATACGCCACCAGATCCAATACCTTAGCTACTTAGCTATTATAGTCGCTAGTGATATGGGTCTGTACCTATACTAGAAGTATTTCCAGTTTTATTTTTGATAATGAGAAAAACAAGAGACCGCATCATCTCCTCAGGAAAGTAGGTAGATATCCGTGCTGAATGAGGGCCAGCGAGCTTCAGATGTTCAATACTCAACGAGTCGTGACCAGGAGATTTACCTCGATTCATGCTTTTCACTATCCGTAAAACTTCCTTTACTTCCTAGGCTGCTCCGACCGAACCCACACTTCCAGGCCCTAGTGAAGATTTCACTCTCAAGTGTTTCCTAAATAGATTCGCAATTTGGGCAGGGTCGCTAACACCCTCACACCCTAACACACTCACGGAAACGCTCGGCTTTGGGTTGAGCTTATTAGTGTCTTTCCAAAACTTGCTCTTTCCAATAAAGTTATTTGCCGTGTGATGCTGCGAGGATATACATTTTTGTTTAGGTCTGATTGCTTTGACACCATTTACTACGTTTGATTTTAAAATCAGTGAGCGAACTTCGCATTTCATCGTAAGTTCCACTGGAAAGTGATCAGATCACGTAACACTAGAGTTTATTCTAAATTCCACTATCGGTTCTCTTGCGGCTTCCGTAGTAACTAAAAGTAATAATCAAAACGATGGAGTAGTACTTTATGCAAGAAATACTTTAAATGATGTTATTGTCGAAGAATTAAACATCAAAGACTGCACCTGTCTGTTGGTAAAAATAGATGCCAGTTTTGCGATTATAGCTGTGTATAGATCACCTTCATTTAATAATACGGACTCTTTTCTTGACTCATTGCACTTTCATCTCCAAACTCTATCGACATTTAAAAATATTGCAGTAGTTGGTGACATAAGTATTAATATACGCCCGGGGTTTTGTGAAGAGGCAGCGCAGGAGTAGGTACTTAAACCGCTGCTCGTTTCACGGCTTACTTCCAGCTCACAGTCTACCAACATTTCAAAGTGGCTCATGCATAGACCATATTATGCTTAAAACTAACTTGCCAGCAATCGCCCTAGTGACTAATTTCTCTGTAACCGACCACCATGCCGCTTTACTAACAATTAGCCTAAAACTGCCTCATCACAAGCATGAAAGATTTACATCAAGACTAGATTATAATAAATTGGGTATCGATTTACGTAAGATTAGCTTTGATTCTATTTACAATTCAGCTGATGCAGAATCTTGTATGTCACATTTAGTGAGCATCATTCAGCAGGTACTACGTGCCAATACACACAACAACAGTACAAACACATCTTAGCCCCACCACTCACTTTTGCCTTCCAAAAATGCCTGCAAGAGGGAATATTTCCCAAATGTTTAAAAAAAGCTGTTATAGTTCCCGTTTATAAATCAGGTAGCAAGACAGACCGATATCCTTACTCCCCTCCATTTCAAAAATATTAGAGAAAATAATAAACAATAGATTGGTTAATTATTTAGAAAGTAAGGCTCTTTTGTCTGATAATCAATTTGGGTTTAGGTTTAAACTGTCTACTGCTGACGCTGTTCACCAGGTTACTGATTATATCGTGAGGGAACTTGACAGAGGCAATAAGACAGTAGGTATATTTCTAGACCTCGCAAAAGTATTTGACACTGTCTCTATCCCTATCTTACTCAACAAGTTAGAAAGGATGGGAATACGAGGCAACCAGCTCAATCTGTTTACCAGCTATTTGAGCGGTCGAAGCCAATGCGTAAAAATAGACAGTGTTGTGAGCTCAGATTTGGAAAACACTTCCTTTGGCGTTCCACAAGGAAGTATATTGACAAGTACTCTTTTTTTAATTTACATTAATGACTTATGTAACCTACATCTAGCTCACGGTAAAATTATATCTTATGCTGACGACACTGCTCTACTTTTTTCAGCTAGTACGGACTCTGAAGTTTATGAATATGCACAACACGGCTTCAATATTGTAAATAACTGGCTTCAAGGGCACCTACTAACACTAAATGCTGATAAAACAAAATACCTAAACTTCACGATGCGGAAATCACAAGCTGCACAAATAAGTAGAACAATCCATGCACATAAATGTTACCACGTAATTGACAATAATTTATGTCGCTGCCCCGCCATCTCAAACGCTAGTAATATTAAGTACCTTGGCGTTATACGAAGACGAAAGACTATAGACGAAAATCTATCGTTCAAATCGCACATAGAAGTTTTGAGCAATAGAATCCGAAAACTAATATATGTATTTAGGACGTTACGATGTATTGCAGATTCAAAGCTAGTTTTGAATGTGTATCTTGCTTTATGTCAAACAATAATTTCGTATTTCCTACTAATCTATTAAGGTACCTTGCCCTTAGATGGCCCGGTACCTAGGATGGCCCACTTTAAATAAAAGGTACTTTCAGTAATTTAAAACCTTTTAAATTTGGTGAGAATGTGCGAACGCATCCATTAACAAGCTGGCAACTCAAAACGAACGGAAGCAAGACGCCATTTTGACAGCAGTCATCAGTTTGTCAGTATCGTTTAGAAAATCACGCGGGTTATAATATCGTTTCGTCAAACATTTTTTCATTTTGGCGTTCTATGTGTGGATTTCTTTTGTTTCTATTAGTTAACCTCAAAGAATAACGTTTTGAGCCCTAAACTTCACGTAAGAATTTTTGTGTAACGTATATACAGAGAATTTGTTAAATTTATTCTCACAGAGAAATGTCTTTATGATAGCCCACCCCTCGTGAACCTTAGATGGCCCGGGCCATCTTAAAGCTATGAGCCAAGTTATTTCATATCGAATATTACGATGCTGATATAGTTAGAACATGCTAACAATTCTCAATTATAATTATAATTGTAAATATAGTATAAAATAATTATATTAAAATAAAAAAAATAAAAAAATCATATTCAAATTGAGCTCATGCCCCTAAAAAGATAACTTAACAAAAAATATGTATTATGTGGGTTCTTATTTATATTTTAACTTTTTTAGAGTAAATAAATGGATCATCCAAAGAAAAAAATTATGTGGCAAGTTGACTGAAAATCAGTTAAAATAATTGGTTACTAAGTTGGATCACATAAAAATAACAGACTCAATTTTTGTTTAATGCTCTGTGTTACTTTGCATAATATTTTTTTAAAATTTTTGCAATATTTTTAAGTTTTTTTCATAGTCCTAGTAAGGCCCATTTTAAATTGAGATATAAATCTAGCCATACCGAAGATGAATGCTTTGCGAATGTAATGTCAGCGGAGGGTCAATGTAAGGAAAATAGACCAGCTGAGGAGTGGATTACTGTGCAGCGAAAAAGACTGAGGACTCGTTTTACTACCATAGAGGGCAAAGCGTTGAAAAATCCGAACGAGAAGTTTAAAGCAGCGGAAATTAGAACTCCACTGTTTATTAATAATGTGGACAGTAATACTTCCGAAATAGATTTAATAGAGTACGTTTCATCTAAAACGCAAGTCACAGTCTCCTTTAGAAAATAAAGGCTAAGGTACCTACAAAGACAGTATAATATGTATAAAATGTACGTACCTAACTCGAAAATAGCTCTTTTCTTAGACGGTAGTTTATGGCCTGAAGGAATTTATGTAAGGAGATTTGTTGAGTTCAAAACAACCCAAATATAACGGAAAAATAATTAACTTCAGATTTCTTAGTTGTAACTGCCGCATGGTGATGAGATGCATTGATACGGTACGAGAGCTGTGCCAATCTGCCGATATTCTCGCCCTGCAAGAAACCTGGCTATTTCCATACGACATGGTATTGCTCGGAACAATCAACCAGGCATTGCATTTACTGAAAAATCGGCGGTTGATACTTCTACAGGGGTGTGAAGTGATAGAATCGCTGCTATTATAACAGTGCTAGCAGATAGTCTTGTGATAACGGTCTATATGCCAATAAATGACATTCTTAACCTATGTAGATGATTTCACGAACTGTATGATTCGGATCAGCGCGGAAATAGAAGGTGGTGTAGAATCTGTGATCACTTTGGGGGATTTTTGCCGACCCTAAGAAGCTCTTTGGTAAGGAACTTATACATTTCTGTTTGGAACATAAATGGGTGTGTGCAGATATTGATTTCTTTGGATACATATACTTTTGTTAGTGATGTTCACCGTACTTGTTCGTGGCTGGAGCATATAGTTACTTTTCGCCTCTAGATTTTTTGTATTCCTCGGGCCTTTCGTGTATAAAAGACTTAATCGTAAACTAGGCATCTATGCAATGAATTTTACTAATTGTAAAATAACCCTACAACATGCGTTATCATGTCTATCTTACGAAAAAACTGAGGAGTTGTTGGTTGTAGTATGATAGGTAATGTTTTAAACATTCTACCTACCATTATGTTTAAATTAGGTTTTCGCTTTGTTTGTCTTTTACATGAACTTATATCACCATTTACATTGTAACCTTGTTTATTTTATTTTATCACATAAGTTTACAGTTTTTTTGTTTATTTACATACCTATAAGTTAATATTGTTAGTCCTATCCAGCCCGAGACACAGGTTTTCCTAGTTCGGGCATATTGTAAACAGTTACCTAAGTATAGTTACATAATAAGTATTATTATACAGTTCTGTCACCATTAATCACTAGACTCATGTTAAGACTACATACAGAAAAAACTAGGGACAAAACAAATTAATTCAGCACAGAGCGACCAAGAAAAAACCAATGACAGAATTAATAAATAAATTAATGAATTAATAAATTAAAAGTAACTATATGGTCCAGCCACGAACAAGTACCGTGAACATCACTAACAAAAGTATATGTATCCGACGCTATACCAAAGAAATCAATATCTGCACACACCCATTTATGTGCACACACCCACCCACCCAAACAGAAATGTATAAGTTCCTTACCAAAGAGCTTCTTAGGGTTGGCATTAAAATCCCGCAAAGTGATCACAGATTCTACACCACAACCTTCTATTACCGCGCTGATCCGAATCATACAGTTCGTGAAATCATCTACAAAGGTTAAGAATGTCATTTATTGGCATATAGACCGTTGTCACAAGACTATCTGCTAGCACTGTTATAATAGCAGCGATTCTATCACTTCACACCCCTGTAGAAGTATCAACCGGCGATTTTTCAGTAAATGCAATGCCTGGTCGTTTGTTCCGAGCAATACCATGTCGTATGGAAATAGCCAGGTTTCTTGCAGGGCGAGAATATCGGCAGATTGGCACAGCTCTCGTACCGTATCAATGCATCTCATCATCATGCGGCAGTTACAACTAATAAATCTGAAGTTCATTATTTTTCCGTTATTTTTGGGTTGTTTTGAACTCAACAAATCTCCTTACATAAATTCCTTCAGGCCATAAACTACCGTCTAAGAAAAGAGCTATTTTCGAGTTAGGTACGTACATTTTATACATATTATACTGTCTTTGTAGGTACCTTAGCCTTTATTTTCTGAAAGGAGACTGTGACTTGCGTTTTAGATGAAACGTACTCCATTAAATCTATTTCGGAAGTATTACTGTCCACATTATTAATAAACAGTGGAGTTCTAATTTCCGCTGCTTTAAACTTCTCGTTCGGATTTTTCAACGCTTTACCCTCTATGGTAGTAAAACGAGTCCTCAGTCTTTTTCGCTGCAAAGTAATCCACTCCTCAGCTGGTCTATCTTCCTTACATTGACCCTCCGCCGACATTACATTCGCAAAGCATTCATCTTCGGTATGGCTAGGAGTAGGTATTATACTCGGCTTCCGCAAAGAAACGCACGAAGCGATCGAACTAGCGGTGAGGCCACATGCTAGAAACGCTTGGAGCAGTGCTTGCCCTAAATCCGCCCAAGAACCTTCGGCCCAACGGCAATGGGCCTTAATGTGAGCTTACATGCAATCATCCTGTTAGAAACATGCTCAAGATCCGTAGATCGCACTCGTCCCCTAGCCGTTTCGAAATGGGAGTCAGGACATTGGTTACAAGCACTACCATGATTTAACATTGGCACCATCATCAATGGTAATCATTTAATTATTTAACATTGGAACCACTTGTGAGAAGTGAACGAGATGGATATACCTCTATATCCATCTCGTTCACTCTTATACGTTGGATACTCGTACGTTGTAGTGTACGTCTAGTACCAAGTAGATAACTTGGTACTAGATGGCGCTGTGATTATTTAATGCGTCCGACCAACAACGTGCTATGTAGCGGGCGCAGCAATAAGACCACAGTAAAGAGACGTACGGAACCTACCTACCTACTGAATAACTGACTGAGCGCTTTGGTAGTCTTAGTGCGCAAATCACATGTTCAAGAGGTGTGGCGAAAATTAATAACAGCATGCTTTTTATGGTTTCGAAGTCCACAATAATTTGATACCTTATAGTTTATTCAATAGGAATAGATAGGCGGAATACCTACCTACTCAATATTTGCCCATCTGTTTAATGTTTTGTAATAGATTTTCACAAAGTCAAATGAAAATGACAACAAAAATTAAAACAAAAAAAAAAAATATTTATGCGTAAATATATTATCATTTGTTTTTGTATTATTTAATAAATGCATTAGGTATTCTTTTTTTTGTCGTTATTTTTATATATAGGTTCTTATCCTTGTCCTTATCCTATTAATTACTATGTTTACATTCTCGTTGTTCACTCAACTCCTCATAATCCAGATCGTTTGTTGTACAGATGCATAATGTATTAAGATACATCCGCTTTTTAACTATCCCATCTCCAGGACGATACATTTCTCCCGTTGTTGCATGTCTTTTCTGCAAATCCGCATAACGCGTAGCAGCTACGCTCATTATTTTCTCCTCTGCTATAGTCTTACAACATCCACCTTGGCCTCTTGCAAATTTCACGTTCTGGCAGTTGTACATGTTATTGCGATCCTGGCTAGAAAATAAAAGAAAACCAAATTATTAATTTGAAAGTTGGCATCGAAATAATGCTTTCATCTATTATGAAGTAGGTTAGTAAGTTCATATGTATTTAAACTCCGAGAAAACAGAGGCATTTTATAAATTTTACACGTGTATCGGTGCATGTGTTTTTTTCTATGGCATCTTAACATCTAAACGGATGAACCGATTTTAATTATAATAAAAGATATGAAGGTAAACTCACGTGCAAACTTGAACTGGATGGGTTTGCACTGTGTAAGTATTTTGGATGACCACGTACTCCATTTTGTCTTCTACTGCTCTTAGCAATGATGGGCGAGCGACCTACAAAAAAATCTAGGTTTAGTTTCACCAGAAATAAGTAACAACTACGTGTATTTGGTGTTCTGTGAGTTTGACAACTATTTACATCCATTGCAAGGCGTGTTGACAAGAGGCACGACGCTCATGAGACACGCTGCATTTTATTGACAGTAGTCTTTCTAAATGCGATTACCATTTATACAAAAGACTAAACTTATCAAGTGATAATCTCACGACTGTTTAAATAGTGTTTTATATGTACCTCTTCGTGGAAACTGCAATTACGTGGTCCTGTATCAGCGCCCCTATCGCCAATGTCGATCTTGCTACTGGTCAGGTTTTTTTGCTCCTCGGGGCTAAGCTGTGAACAATTAAATACAGTTCTTCAGTGCTCCCAGCGGCACAACGTACCTATATTTCCGCTTAAAGTAGCAAAATACATTTATGTAGGCATGTGCAGATATGTATTGTGTATGTATATTGTGTATGTATATGTATATTGTGTATATGTATTGTATGAAAACAATAACGGGCTTGGTAAGTCGCAGCAAATATTGTTAAATACAAATATGAATACAAAAAGGTTTACTGCTAAAAACATATTTTACTGAATCACAACCGTAAATGTGTTACACAATCTTGGGAGCAATTTAGTAAGTAATAAACATTTATTTACAGATATAATTACAGAAATATACAAAATAATATATAATTATATAAAATACACGTGAAACAGTTGAGCTATCTAAGGACCGTTTAAAACGATCTATAGATAGCTCAACTGATCTAGATCACTTTAGAGGGTAGCGTTCCTAAGATACTAGCGGCATTACCACGTTGAATGGCATTGCTAATACGCTGAGCCAGATAGGAGCTAGCTCTTGGGTCATGCAACGTATGTAAGTAATGTAGTAATGTAGGTCATGTAAGTAATTGTAATAGACTCAGCACTATATGTGAACGTGGTTTATGCAGGGCTGGTTTTCAGTCTACCCCATAGCCCTAACTTGATGAGAGTCGAGCAATCAACATTTTAAGCAACAGCGGCTTCGTCAGCAATAAAATATAGTTAAACAAAAAAATTAACTGAAAAACACTGTCTGAGTATTGCTGCGTATGAGTAAGCGTATCTTCAGTCGGTTAATCATGCGGTAAATCATCATACCCACCCGCCCGCAGCTAGTTGTGGCTCCGCGTTTAATGTAGTAATAGATAATTATAATGTATAACTCACCGCAGCAAAAAGCTTATCAATATAATCCTGTGGGTAGATGAAATCAGATACTTTTTCGGGTTCCATAAATTCGGGTGGAACTTCCGGCTCGAGATGTGATGTTTTTCTTGACTGAAATGTTGCAAAAATCAGATATAATTATAGTTATAAAATATTTATTTGCCTGATTGAATAGGTATGGATAATTGGATAATTAAATTAAATTAAAATGTGTTTTGAGCGGATTATCCATGGCTTCAGTATCGTCTACAGTTTCTCATAAACATTAAACTTAAAGCTCTTCTGTGATTTTGTTACCTACAGATAATACTTAAGCAAATTCATTAACGATAAAAAAAACGAAAGTGATAAAATGTCAAAAACTAATTGTTTGAAAGCCGTAGGGTTGGAGAAGGTTAATTGGTCCAGATCGACCGTTTTCTTACATCCTATATTGAATAGATTACTTTGATACACGGATAGGTTGGTTCCTAATGATTCAATTCAATTTAAATTCATTTACGGTGCCAGCCGTTATGCACCTGCAACCGAACCGACACCGCAAGTACCGATTCGTCTTTCCCGCGGGTCCTGTCGGCAAGGTCGAGAGCTTACATTAAGGCTTACCTAAGTACACAAAAGGAGCCTCTGAGGCGCACTTTAATCCATTCACCATACTGGTTAGAAATAACTAGTGATACGATAAGAAGACGAATTCAATTTAAATAAAACTCATTAAGCTGCTTGCTTCTATCTGACACTCAAAAACAGTATTTTTATTTATCAACTATTCATTTATTTAATTATTTAAAATAAAATAAATAAATAGGTTGGTTCCTAATGATTTTGATAATGTTAGGCAATTCTATTTCAATAAAACTCATTAAGCTGTTCTTCTATCCGACACTCAAAAAAACAGTAATTATGTTTATATGGCGTAAATTTAAAGTTTTATTTTAGGAACTTACATAGCTGTAACTATAGCAGCTTACTACGACGTAGGTAAATATTATAAACTGTACACTCAGCATGTTCACTGTCTATATAAGGGACGGTCGGCGGTTACTGGTTGCTGTGGTTAACTAGTAATGGTTTCAGGCTCCTGTAGACTTTATATAGGCGTATAATTTCCTCATGATTTATAGGTATTTATTACGTTGAACGCAGATAGCACCTACTTAGTTGTTGGTGTAAATAATTACATAAAAGGTAAACCTATGACAGTTATCCTGTTACGTATTGTTATGATGTAAAACTACACTGCAATTATTTTCCTAAAGCTAGTGCTGTGCAATAGGAAAGCATACCTTGTTCCCTCAGGCCTCTGTGTAAGTGTGTCCCATTCCAATTACTCACTCTAGCTCAAAGACAATGTTATAGTGTTTATTACCTTTGCTTAAAAGTATAATGAAAGGGACACGTGTTCTTAGGGTTCAACAAGTCTTGGTGTTGCTTGCAGACTTACTTCATTGCGTCGCTATATGCGCTATCATCATCATTATCATCAACATCAGCCCGTGTCAGTCCACTGCTGGATAGGCCTCTCCCATGGCACGCCATTTAGCTCGATCTTCAGCTCTTCTCCTCCCATCCTTGCCCGCTGCCTTACGAATATCATCGCCTCACCTAGCTACAGGGCGCCCTACACTACGTTTGTCTACACGCGGCCTCCACTCAAGAACCAGTCTTCCCCAACGGCCATCGGTTCTGCGGCATATGTGACCTGCCCACTGCCATTTCAGCTTGCTATTTCGCTGAGCTATGTCGGTGACCTTCGTTCTCTGACGAATATTTTCGTTTCGGATTCGATCCCTAATAGAAACTCCAAGCATAGCTCTCTCCATAGCTCGCTGAGCGACCTTGAACTGGGGACAAGTCGCACGGTGAATAGCCACGTTTCGGCTCCATATGTCATTACTGGTAGGACGCACTGATTAAATACTTTCGTTATTAGATTTTGAGTTATGGGCGATGAGAAGACTCGACGAAGTTTACCAAACGCTGCCCAGCCTAGTTGTACGCCTCTTAACTTCCTTGTCGAAGTTGTTTCTACCTAGTTGGAGCAACTGCCCTAGGTAGATATATTCGGATACAACTTCGAGGAAGACTCCGTTTACGGCGACCGGTCCCAGGTCAACGTGCTCGTTGATCATAACTTTGGTTTTATCCATGTTCATCCGGAGACCGATTCGCTGAGATGAATCCGCAAGGCTGTCGAGCATCTGTTGTAAATCCTGCAACGTTTCAGCCATGATGACGATGCGTCTGCTAACCGCAGGTGACAGATGTGTGCGCCATTTATATTGATGCCGCGACCTCTCCAGTCCAGCGTCTTGAACATATCCTCCAGAGCGTTGGTAAACAGTTTCGGTGATATGACATCACCCTTTCACACTCCGCGGCGCAGGCTTTGGCTTTGGGCTTTGGTTAGGACGAATTGGCACCTAAATTCACCTAGTATGTAAGACGTTTTAAAGTTGATCCTTGTGATTGTATTGAATAAAGTATCTTTTGACTTTGACTTTGAGTAAATTTTTAGAGGGATATAACTCCGCATGCATGGAACAGTGGCGTAGTCATTCTGTTTTTTAAAAAGGGTGACAAAACTCTTCTAAAAAACTATCGACCCATATCGCTGCTGAGACATGTATACAAGCTGTTTTCAAGGATTATCTCGAACCGTCTTGCGCGAAGACTCGACGAGTTTCAACCGCCGGAACAGGCCGGGTTTCGAAGTGGCTACGGGACTATAGACCACATCCACAGATCATACAGAAGACTGCAGAATATAATCAACCCCTTTTCAACATATTCAATATGAAGTTTTTTAAACTTACGCGATCAGAAGTAAAGGCATTACTCTACAAGAGAATGGTTCGGGAAGCGATTGAAATTAAGAAATATCCTAATTTCAATCGTGAAGACGGTTTCAGACTCTCTGCCTCTCATGGAATCCAGTTATAGCTAAGTGTACTCAACGTAGACCGGTTTCTCAATGCGTAATAGACACGGTTAGTGTTGTGTGTCGTCCGAGTGTGCAGATGGACATTTCTATTTCGGAAAAACAAGTGAGGGTAGTTGCAAAAAATGCTGCCTCCGCTTCGCAGAGGCGGTAGCTCCAGTACTCCAGTCATCCCGTGACCACGACAGAGTGTAAACCTGTCGAAACGTCGGGAAAAATAGGTAAATAAACGCGATAAATACCCGTAAGTATTTATAATAATGTGTTCTGATCGCGTAAGTTTAAAAAACTTTATTTCTAACCGGTACGGGCCGGAAATGGTGATCAAAGTGCGACAACTAAAGCAAATGATTAGGAATGACCAGTGCTACCTGCATAAAGTGCAGAAAAATCTGTATGACCTATATATGGAATGCAGTGTTGTGTTGTCTATCAGTGATTTTGAATTGTGTGATCGAATAACGTACAATCAAGCACAGCGGACTTATGAGTTCTGTACAGAGCGTCATGAAAACAAGTTTAACCGATTGGTGACTCGAAGTAGAAAAGTACAGCAATAAGGTACAGTCGCCGACACAATTTCCCAAAACGGTTATTAATTTAACTGATACTCGTTTTGATGATGACACGGTACGCGTTTTAGAAAAGGGTCTAAATTTTGCTCTAACACCGAAAAGAATACCGTACGAGGATATTGTCAGTAGCGTGGAGGAGACCATTGTTCGTAATAAAATACCTACTATAAACGCGGAAACGCTGAGACAAGATGTTTCAATTACATTGCGAAAATGTAGACTCCCGAAACCGAACATAACTGCGGGTGAGCGTCAAGCTCTGGAAGACCTTAGCAAAAACAAGGAGATTCTAATACTCAAAGCTGACAAAGGAAATGCCACCGTAGTTATGAACACAAAGGATTACGACACTAAAATACGGATGATGCTTTGTGACAAAAAAGTGTATAAGCCGGTTGCTTACAATCCCACGGCTAGAGTAACAAAACGGGTACGAACACTACATGAGTAAAAAGACCTGTTCACTGATGATGTTTTCGACCGTTTATACAGACCAGCTATTGTGCAGCCGCCTAAGTTATATGGTTTGCCGAAGGTACATAAAGCTGACGCACCGTTACGATCAATAGTAAGTCAAATAGACTCGCCGACTTACAATCTAGCAAAACACGTCGCTGGTATCTTACAGCCACTTACGGGAAAGACGTCGTCTTTTGTGAAGGATTCGCGCTATTTTGTCAGCATCATCAGGGACATAAAGTTGGAACCCGGAGACTTACTGGTGAGCTTCGATGTTGAGTCGCTTTTCACCAACGTTCCTCTTAAAGATTGCCTTGATGTAGTGAGACATAGATTGAGTGATCACGAACTTCCTGATCAGTACATTTTGCTCCTTCAGAACTGTCTTGATGGAAACTTCTTTTTGTATCAAGGGCAACATTACCTCCAGATAGACGGCGTAGCAATGGGAAGCCCTGTGGCACCTGTTCTTGCCAATATCTGGATGGAACATTTTGAATCCATGGTAGACCTGGCAGCCCATGGTATAAAACTTTGGAAGAGGTACGTCGATGATGTGTTCTGTATAATTAACGGGAATAACCAGGAAGTCGATCAGCTAACTGATTATCTGAACTCCATACACCCTAAGATTCGCTTTACACATGAAATGGAGGAAAACAGAATGTTAGCTTTTCTCGACCTTAAAGTGATGGTAAAATGTGACGGGACCTTGGCACACACAGTGTATAGAAAACCTACACATACGGACAGATACTTGAATGCAGCATCACACCACCATCCAAGACACCTGGAATCAGTAGTCTCCTCACTAGTAAACAGAGCTCATGACCTTTGCGATCCTGAACATCTGCAGGGTGAGCTAGATCATGTAAAAGGGGTTCTGAAACGGAATGGCTACAATAATCGAATGGGATGTCGTTCTAACTGGAGGCGCAAACAGGAACACATAGATGTGAAAAGACAGCCTGCGTTCTTGCCTTATGTGAAAGGAGTTACGGACAAAATTGGTAACATGCTCAGTAAATTTTCAATCAAGTCGATCTACACTCCACTCACCAAGATGACGAAGTATCTACGAACACCAAAAGACGTCGTACCTCTGCAAGTTCCTGGGGTTTACAAAATAGATTGCAGCTGCGGGCGTTCCTACATAGGCCAGACTAAACGCACGGTCGTGGAACGTGTTAAGGAACACATAGCGGCGGTCAAAAATCGTCAAGTAAACAAGTCTGCAATAGCAGAGCACATCGTGGACTCAGGACCCAATCACTGGATTGAATTACATAAACCTCAAGTTTTATGTAATGAAAGGCATTACTACAAGAGAATGGTTCGGGAAGCGATTGAAATTAAGAAATATCCTAATTTCAATCGTGAAGACGGTTTCAGACTCTCTGCCTCTTGGAATCCAGTTTTAGCTAAGTGTACTCAACGTAGACCGGTTTCTCAATGCGTAATGGACACGGTTAGTGTTGTGTGTCGTCCGAGTGTGCAGATGGACATTTCTATTTCGGAAAAACAAGTGAGGGTAGTTGCAAAAAATGCTGCCTCCGCTTCGCAGAGGCGGTAGCTCCAGTACTCAGTCATCCCGTGACCACGACAGAGTGTAAACCTGTCGAAACGTCGGGAAAAATAGGTAAATAAACGCGATAAATACCCGTAAGTATTTATAATAATATTTAATATGTTGAATACGTCCTAACCAAAGCCCGAGAAGAACTGGCAAGAAACTCGTCGTCGTCGTCCTAGCGCTTTTTTACATGATCCATCTTATAACTAGCTAAACTACGAAAAACTAATATAAACTCTCTTATATATACATTTCAAATGTGTTGGTTAACTGTCTGAAGGCATAGCAACATGAGGACATGCATTCGTATCAATAATATAGTCATTTATATTATAATACGTTTTCTTAAAATACTATCCTTTATGTAACTTACCTCTATTATAGCTGTAAAAGCTTGTCTTTATACAAATCTATGTTATCATCCCACAATAATATACTTACTTCTAAGTACCTAAAGTTTAAGCAACTTCTATTATCTTTTCTCAAAGCCAACGCCAGTGCATTTATGAGTGGTTTTTAATATCAATCTAAATATACTTAACGATTTTCTCCTTCTGCATCTAATTTCCTGACTTGTATTGATTAACAGATAGCTATATTAATATTTCCTTATTTATTCTTGGCGTACACAAGTAGGGTTCCTACTTGCTACTTGCGTAGATACCCTGGCTGCATCCCGACTGTCTGGGACTTCCGTTAGAGCTGGTAAAGCGGTTGAATGTGCCGAGGTCTTCAAAAGGTGCAAATATGCTGGTCTTGATATTTTAGCCTTTTGATATCGAGACCCTGGGCCGGTAGGTAACAGGAGCTTTCATAATTATTTCACTGCACCTGGTAGAAACATCACTTGACCCAAGAGCTGGCCTATCTGGCCCAGCGTATTATCATTGCCATTCAACTTGGCACGTTACAAATAATCACCGTCCACTTTCTGCTTTACCAGACCTCGCGCATTTTTGAAACCGTAAAATCGTCATATGTATTACGACTTCGTTCGACTACAGCTGATGCAGATCAAGCTTTTTACAAGGTGGTAGGACAGCAAAAGTCCAACTCGATGAGTACCAGCACCGTGGCAGATATTCTGCCTCCAGTTCTGTTACAGACGCGAGGACGAAGTCGCGTGGAAGCACTTCAGCTATTTGACAATGCCAACGTCCCGTGACTTTGTTCATGTGACCTTCACGTATTAGTTTCTTCATATATATAAGTATACCTTATATACCTACTTATTATATAAAAATATTTCCCTATGTCCCATGGTCACGGCGCATCACGCGTGAACGCCTAGACTAATTTCGCTAATTAATTGTTTGTTATTGTCAGAAGGTTCTAATGAATGAAAAAAATAAGAAAGTTGCGTGAAATTATATAAATTTTATGAAAACTTAACGATGATATTAACTTTTCTAATGTACTTAACCTTATGTCGTTTGACAGTTGGCGTGATCGCGATTTTTTTAGTATTATATATGTATATATACTAAAAAAATATATTCCGATATATTCCATTAATTATACCAATTCGAATTCAATATTCATAGTTGAGACAGCACAACGTCTGTCGGGTCAGCCAGTAAAAATTAAAGACATTTATTAACATTTTTGATGAATAGTGTTTTTAAATCTAGATTTGGTTTGTTCAAATACTAGTTCTTGATTATAAATATATTATGCCTATTATGTATGAAATAGTTACTTAAAAAGAATAGAAAAGTTACGTATTTGAAACCCATTTTCTTTCAAATACAAATCGTTAGAATTTGAACGAGTTATAAACATCCAATCTTGCTCATTTGTAATATAGTTGAATTCAATGTGACACTATAATATGTTTCCAATTCTTTTACGAAGGAGGGATCCTTCTAATTACACAAAGTACATCTCTCGTTCCGGAAGTAACTGGAAACATAGTAGGTATAGGTAGGTTACCTAGTCGAGGTCCTAAACATAGGAATCTAAATAAAAGGGTTATTTTTCTATGCATACGGTATTTATTAATATCATGATAATAATAATACATTGATCAAATTCTGTTTTTAGAACAAACCACATTTAGTAAATGTCTAGTCTAAATTTTAGTAATTACATAGTTTCATTTGAATTCATTTAAATATTATATAACAACAAAACCAATACTATCAGGTGGGGTAAGGATCTGTCTGACTGCTACAAGCTATTCTCTGGCGTGAGACAGGGAGAGGTCATGTCACCGTATTTATTTAATACCTACGTTATTAATTTGATCATGGACCTGAAGCACCAACCCCGTCCGTTCAGATTAGATAGCAGGTATGTTAATAATCTGAGTAACGCCGACGATATGTTTCTGCTTAGCCCTTTGATCATAGGATTACGAAAATTAATGAAAATCGGTGAAAATTATTTCAAACACGAGCTTATCTTTAATGTTAAAACAGAAATGATAGTATTTTGATCAGGTGAGGGACCCGATACCAGATCGAAATACCCAGTACATTCCTTAATGGGCAGTCTATCAATATAGCATACAATTTTAGATCATACCGTGACCCAGAAAGACGACATCGATATTGAATGACAAAGACGCGCGGTAAGCGTTGTCGGAAATATGATCATACGAAAATTGTATTAAGCATCCCGTGTCGTAAAGGACTCTTTTTAAGCCATTCTGTCAGACGTTTTACACTTGCCAACTCTGGACGAACTACACAAAGAAAGCGCATGACTACATTCGAGTTACCTATAAAAATATATTTAGGCTCATGGGCCTAGATCGATATTGCAGTGCCTAGCCTGCGGTATGTACCTGGAGGCGCGAGTCAATTCCGTAAATGCCATCGAAAGCCTAAGAATTGCTAAATTTATGTCTAGGGTCAGCATGTGTAAGAACACTGTTATAGCACTATTAACAGCAGTAGTTGTAGCACTGTTAACTGGTCTGTCACATGCCGACAGACGCTAGGTGCTACTAGCATCCTAACCAGTTAGGTATATTTTAAATCTACATTATTTTATTTTATTGTGATCGTACCTATTGTTTGTAAAAAAAGGATGCCGACCTAATATATCCCTAATATAGGGATATATTAGGTTGGGGGAAAAGTCTTTTCGCATTATAGTATGTATGAACTTTTAATAAAATCTCTTTGGCTATACTATTTGTATCTGGCTGGTTTTGGTATCATTTAAAGAACATAATTCCAAAATCAAATTAGGTAAATGTGTGTGTGTGTGTGATTTTTATTCGTTTTTCATACTGTCAAGATGAGTGAATCTAATGAAGAAATTCGATACATTTTAAAATTTTACTACATAAAAGGCAAAAATGCAACGCAAGCCTCGAAAAAAATTTGCAATGTTTATGGACCTAGTGCAGTGTCTGTGAGAGTAGCACAAATTTGGTTTAAGCGTTTTAAATCCGGAAATTTTGATGTCAAAGATGCACGTCGCTCTGGTCGCCCTATTACGGATAAAATGGATGCCATTTTTGAAAAAGGGGAGCAAGATCAGCATATCAGTAGTTACGACGTAGCTGAAGAACTGGGAATAGATCACAAAACAGTTTTGGCGCATTTGAAAAAAACTGGGTACACAAAAAAGCTCGATATTTGGGTACCTCACGAGCTCACTGAAAAAAAAAACCTAATGAACCGTGTACTCATTTGTGATTATTTATTACGACTTAATGAAACCGATCCATTTTTCAAGAAGCTGATAACTAAAATGGGGAACACCTTTTGACGCCTATGGCACTAAACAGATTTTGATAAAAAATTCAATGAAATAGATTGCATCCCGGGGATGGACGTAAGCTACTTTTTTTAAAACACAAATATGGTGGATTTTTAATAAGGGATGAGAGTTTGTATGGGGAGCCTAGATTCTAAAAGTTAAGGTTAAAGTTGGGTGGGTAGAAGGATGGGTGACCGTCTCGTTTTGTAATCCACACTTGTTTTCAGATATATTTTTTTATACATTATAAATCTAAAATTAACATGTTTGTGAGTCCTTTTTGTACTCGATAGACATTCAGCTATTTATTTAGAGGATAAGAGTTGGAAGGTAATTAATTTTTAGATGAAAAAACATTAGACAATACTTATAATTATTAGTTGGGGAACTCATTCTTTTACTGAAGTTTACCAACGTCAGACACGTCTTTTTGCACTCCAAAGAAGTTCCCCATTAAGGAATGATTTCAAAATTTACAAGTTATGATGTTGGATCTTTGCGGTCGAAGACGCGGGTATAACAGATAGTATTAAAATAAATCTGAACATAACTATATTGAAATGTCATTTATCGCAAGGCAGCATAGCATATCCGTATTTTGTCCAGTGCCTGAGAATGGTTAATTGGTTAATGAATAATAATAATCTCGGACATTTCACACACCATCATCTGGCCCCAAAGTAAGCAGAAGCTCTGCTTACTTTGGTGTTATGGGTATCACATGACTGATATACGTTTTTTTTTATAAATACATACATATTATAACATAGAAACACCCAGACCCGAAACAAATAACAAATGCTTGCAATGTCGTTATTTTGGGATTTGAGTCATGTTCTTAATCTATTATTACATATAGTAACTTATTAGGTAACCTACTTACAATACTTCTTACCCATTTACTAATAAGATCATACTAATGCTCAGCCTCAATAAAATTGTAATTACAAAAACTATCAGGACTATATCCAAAATTAGCTTAGTAGGTGATTACATTTTGGATTTACAATTAATTCATTATCATCTAGATCATATGTGGTACAAATGCAATAAGTATTGAGATACATAAACTTTTCAACCATTTTATCTTTAGAACGATACATTTTTCCCGTTGTTGCATTCCTTTCCAACAAAACTGCATATGGCGTAGCAGATACAAACAATAGTATCTTGTCTGCTTTTGGCTTACAACATCCACTTTGGCCTTTAGTAAATTTCACTCTCTTGCAGTTGTACATATTATTGTGATCCCGGCTAGAAAATAAGTTAAAACCAATATTATTTATTTATTTTATACAATTGATCCAGCAAACAAGCATACGGGTCACCTGATGATAAGTGGTTACCGAAACTCATGTCGCTTGCTGTACCAGAAGGTATCAAACGTAAATTGCCGGCCCTAGATATGTAGGTAAGTTCTGTTTCACTAAACCTTAAAAAAAATCTGGTAACCATTCGAACTCAAAAGTTCAAGTTCAAAAGTGCATTTATCCGCTAGCGTGGAAAGATATTTTAATAATTACGTTTTAAAAACTAAAAAGACAACCGACTTCATGTATATACCCAAGGTAGCTACTGTAAAACGTTGAGGAGTTCCCTTGACTGTCCTTCGTCTTCATCATCAGACCCCTAATGACAGTCACAACCCATCTAGGTGTACAGTTCTCATCAATACAAATTAATCAAGCCCAAACACCAGGTAATTTCGGTAAATCGTTGAGGAGTTCCCTCGACTGTCTTACGGCTCCATCATCAGATCGACTCCAGACCTTCATTAAATCGAAATGCTTTATAATACTTTCATAAAAAATAAACAAACGCACAAGTCGCTACTACGATTTTCGAAAGATCACCTCGATTTCTCTGGTATGCCATCATCAGATCTTGGTTTCCTTATCATGGTACCACTATTGGGATAACTCCTTTCTTACAAGAAAATAATTATTAAAATCGGTTTATAAACGACGAAGTTATCCGCGAACACAAATAAAAAAATATATACGAATCGAATGGAGTAACCTCCTTTTTTTAAAGTCGGTTAATTAAAAATTCAAACCTTTTTATTACTTTTAATTTTCTATAGGAACCTACTGCCAATCACTGAAAATGCATTAATACTTATTTCATGTCAGTGCGCCAACCTCATTTATTGAATAATAGCACTGGCGAGCGCGACGATAGCAAGACAAAAAAAATCTTCTCCTTATTTAAATTACGTTCCATCATTTTGGTTTGTTTTTTGATCAAATCTTAGGAAATCATAAAATATGAGCGAATCCAGCAGCCACGAAGATATAAATTTTAAAACCATTGTTAGAGTTAGTACAAGTAATCAAAACAACAATGCACATATTCAAAAAATGTTCCAAACAAAAAATGTTCCAAAGATTTTTAACACTACTAACATTGAGCAGCTTCTTCAACGAAGCGCCCGGCTGCGAATTTCATTCCTCGAATGTAGCGTCCGTAGTACCTACTAAAATTAGTTATTTGCAACGAGAAATTGCCACTTTACTTGAACCAAAGCAATACAGCGGGCATTGTTTTACAGGAGAACGTCGGCCACACTTTTAGCATTTTCGGGCGCTGATCTGACAACGCTTAAGCGTCAGGGCGGTTGGATGTCTAGTACCGTGGCAGAATGATACATAAAGAACTCTATAGAAAACAAGCCAAAATTTGTGCAAATGCATCGATTGAGGTAAGTATAACTTTAAAATAGTCTTTCCCAGATCCTTGGAGTCGTATTTCAACTTCGAAAGCCAATCCAATCACCAATAACTTGCCACAATCCTTCTGTGTCTCCAACATTTACAATCGAATCCAATGGTTGAATGGATGAAATGGACGGATTGGAATGGATGAACCTAGATGTTTGGAGGAGGATTTATTTAAAAACATATTTTTTCAGTCACTTGGTTCCCGTAATACAAAATAAATGCTTAGCTTATGGCTAGATGGTTTTCTGTGGAATGTCCACCAATATTTATATTTATATTTAAGGTATTTACTTACCGAGTAAATAGTAATTTTTATTTATTATTATACACTGGTGTTTCGTAATAGTAAAAGCTGATAATTTTTCGTGAAGGAAATATCTATTTGAACAATATGATAACTAAACGCATTAATGTGTAAGTATAGTTTGTTATAACAATAGGTAGTAGGTAATTAAGGTACCTTTACTTACTCGCAAACTTGAACCCGACGGCATTGCTTTATTTTGTTATTTTGGATGACCACGTACTCCTTTTTGTCTTCTACTGCTCTTAGCAGCTTGGGGCAATCATTCTTTAAAAAAAAAATGTTTAAGTATATTTTATCTATTTTACATCGGTCGCTAGACGAGCCGTGTTGGCAAGAGATTCAGAGCATATCGCGCTCATCTGAAACGCTGAATTTTATTGGCTTAGTCCGACTGAATGCAGGGGACTATTCATATTTTCATAAATTAAACTAATCAATTAGCTCACGACTGTTAATTTATTGACAGAGAAGAGACATCCTCAGTTTCAAGCATAGACTATGTTAAAAAGGTAAGTACCTATATGAAATCTAAGGTATGACCAAACATAATCAAACACGTGCCTACCTAGTTGTATTTCGATCTCAACTCACATTTTCAACCCAAAAGCCATATAATGTGTACCTAATAATATATTTTTACATCTCACTTTGTTATGATTTCCATGACAACGCATAAAGGAAAAAAACCTAAGTAAACTGTCACTATATTACCTACATTCAGAGTCTGGAAACTATACAAAGTAAGTTCATACAGCACCTGAACTTTCGATGTTTCAGTAGTTTTGAGACTATCAGACAGCGTGCTTATATCATACCTCATGTCTCTTGTAAACCGTAGGACTCTCACCGATATGTCATTTTATGCATGATGTATGTAATACCTATATCAACTGCTCGGAGTTATTGTCTGAAATATTGCGCTTTTGTGTTCCGACCATTAGAACAAGACACACTAATTTGCTGTTTTGCCTACTTTTCTGTATTTAGGATATGCACTAGAAAACATCGCACGTTGCTTGTACTTATTTAATGGCCAGCAACGAACTGCCTGCACAAAACTACCCACTTATCTAAAATTACAATCAGATATACCACACCTACACGCACAACGTATTCCCAAAACTCACTTGATAGTCGTCTATACAGAAACTACAACAAACAATTTGAACAAATTAATATTTTCTGTTGTAGCAAGCAGGTGTTCAAACGTGAAATTCTCAGAATTCTTTGTGATAGGGTATAAGTTTGTATCAGCTATATTTGTAAGTGTCATATTATGTATACCGTATAATAAAATGTATCTGTCTAATTTACACACACACTTATATTTAATTATTATTTCTAAAAACGTGTCCCTAATATTGCGACTTATAATATTTTTGGCACTAATTTACAACCCCATTATTAAGATTTTAAGCACTCCGTTCTCACGTGCTAACCTTCTCAACTTCCCTTCTCTAGAATATGTAACTAGTACAGTCTAGTTACGCTATTAAATTATTATTAGATGTGTTTAGTGACTTACCTATTTACCAGTTTTTAAATGTAAACTAATCAAGCATTTCCTTGGTTATCACCAGGATGAACCGGTTTGTTAGTATTCTTAGGACCAGATAGGTTATAGGTATATTATGAGCATATAATTATTATGATGAATTTAAAAGGATAATTATCACGGCTCGTCAGACTTTCGGTACTAGATTATAAGCAAGAGCGTGATTCGTAATCCTAAAGAAATTTGCAATCTCCAAACACACACCTAGAATTAAGGTATGTGCCTCCAAACTAAATTCTTTTATTTCACGATCTAGGTGGTGTTGATTTTCTTTGGGACCTGACCACTAGTCGTCCTTTATATTTATTAACTTAAATAATAAATAAATAAAAAATCGTCTATTGACTTCAGCCATTACTGTGCATGCTTCACCATTTTACTGTTATTTTTGTAAACAAGATATATACGACCACATGTTTTGGTATTATGGTTTTCCGTCACCGTTTGAGTGCACTAACATTATCTACTCTACTAACTGTGCAAAGCGGGGGCATGTAATGTAATCTTTGGACGATCTCCCTTAGACATCCTTAAATATTTGAAAGAACTGTCTTCCTTTCCTTGCCTTTGGATAACAGCTTTGAGCTTGCTTTATAGTCTACTTACAATTTCGTGTAAACTGCAGTTACGTGGGCCTGCACTAGCGTCTCTATCGTCAATGTAGATCTTGCTACTGGTCATATTGTTTTGCTCTTCAGGGCTAAGCTGTGAAAAATAAAATATTATATTTCTGCGCTGAAAGGTGCTGACGCTAGGCATTTTTAAACCACGTAGGGAATCTAAACTCATAGAAGCTTCATTATTCATTGTTGAAGGTCGCACCTAATACAGCAGTTACTCGCATCGTACTTCTTTATCGTACTTACGCCTAAAGTAATTTGTGTAGGTACTAGCTTCTGCCCGAGTGGTAAATACATTATAATGTCTTTTCCTAAAATCTAGACACATGGCAGTGTGTCAGCCAAGTTCGGAAAAGAAACGGGCGACGCACCGGCAGTGTGTATATATAGATACACGAACTATTACGAGCTACTTTTGGCACCTCCATAACTCAAAAATTAGGTAGCCTATATATTTGAA
This sequence comes from Lampropteryx suffumata, assembly GCA_948098915.1. Classification (NCBI taxonomy): domain Eukaryota; kingdom Metazoa; phylum Arthropoda; class Insecta; order Lepidoptera; family Geometridae; genus Lampropteryx; species Lampropteryx suffumata. The sequence continues at coordinate 16,397,577 of OX402553.1, forward strand.
ATTTTGATTGTTTAATATGTCCGCCTTGGACACCTAGAATCCGAAATTCAATGAAAGTAGCTATTATAGGTCATTAATTATAAGGATCTGAATAGTGACTCCACTCTAAGTAATACTCACTGACTGACTAACTCATCAATATTCACAATATTTTCCTATCACACCTATCTGAAAATACCCATTTATCTTTTGAATACATATGATATCCCAACAATAACATAAATGTAAACAGGGGCAGAGTTCGGTACAAATTGCGTTCGGAGTAGACGGTGATATCGATTTGCTGCGTAGACGTCGATACTTCCACACTAATATTATAAATTCGATAGCGTCTGTCTGTTTGTTTGTTACCTTTTCACGACTTAAAATTTGTCAAGGAGATAGAATGTATCTTTGGGACGGACATAGTTACTTTAACTACGGCTACTTTTTATGTAGGTTCCACGCGTGCCAAGCCACGGGCAGTTAATAGTTTACTACTTACCGCAGCAAAAAGTTGATCAATATACTCCTGTGGGTAGATGAATCCAGCTTCTTTTTCGGGGTCCATAAATTCAGTTGGCACTTCCGACTTCAGTTGTGAAGTTTTTCTCGCCTAAAATATTACCCAAATCATATTTAAGCACTTAATGGTAGATTGTTGCACCAAGCGCAAAGTAAGTTATTAATGCACGAGTGTTACGTTGGTGTCCGAGCGCAAGCGAGGACACTGAATTAACACGAGTGCATTAATTACTCTCTTTAGCAAGGTGAGTAATTTACTTTTCTTTCAACTACCAATCTACTAACCTTCCTACTGTGATAAAATATATCTACTCTAACTAAAATATGAAATGCGCGCCATTTGTTTTTTTTACTAAGTAGGTTTTATTTTAGCAGCCAGTATCTTTTTGATCTAATGCAACCATTTTATATTAAACTTAATAGGATATATTAAACCTCTATGGTAAATTTATATCTAAATAAAAAGTAAAAAACAGTGCAATAATGAGATTTCATATAACATTACTACACTGTTTTGGTTCTAAGCAAAAAATACGTCCTTTGTGGTCGGTTTTGTAGTGATTAATGATAACATTACTACGTAGTTGAAAGAAATAGTAGATTGTTGCATAGAGCGCAAGGTGAGTTATTAATGCACGAGTGTTATGTTGGTGTCCGAGCACATAAATTAACAGAGTGCATTAATTACTCACTTTAACAAGGTGCGTAATCTACTTTTCTTTCAACTACCAATCTACCTACCGTGACAAAACTTACATATCTACTCAAAATAAAAATTAAAGTTAATGATTCATCTTTTCAAACATTTAAAACTTATATTAAATGTGCAGTTATTAAAAGTGATATATGCACTGTTTCTTGGAATATTTATTCTAGTATTTGTTTGGTTTATTTGTGAATAATAATTATTCTGGAGTTGAATTCATATCGCTATCGCTGTATATTTCTATTTTTTATTAACTTTCTTGCTAAATATGAAGTATCAAAGTTCAAGTCGGTTTTATTCAGCCGATTTTTACTTTCAGCCAGTGTCTGTTTGACCTAATACAAACATTTAAATTTAACTTAATGGATGACATTAAACCTCTGTGGTAAATTTATTTCTATATACAAAATAAAAAACTGCACTAATGAAAGACTGTCCAACAATGAGATTTCATATAAACTTTTTTGCACTGTTTTGGTTCTAAACAAAAAATACGTCCTTTGTGATCGGTTTTGTAGTGATTAATGATAACATTACTACGTAGCTGAAAGAAAATTACTTTATTTACCCGCATATCATAGTTGTATAGGTATATATATATATATCTTTGGTTCTAGTATCGTCGTCTTCTCTCATTAACAAATAATAACGAATTATTTGGTGAATACTTAGTTTTATTCAAATTAAATTGCTCTCATTTTAAAAATAAAAAAAATATTAGATAGGTATCAAAATAATGTATGTCAATCTACGAAAGGGGTATATATAAAATATTTTATTGGTCTCAATATGAGATCAATAAAATATTTTGAGACATGGCTTTTTAAATTTACTTTATGTTGGCCTTCGTTTTTGTTCCAGACAAAATTTCTGCTTGCAATCTTGCCTACCTAACTTTATAAAAGGCGTATCTAATTCATTACCTTCACGACCATTGTGCGTCACACAGTAACCTTGTAAATTATATTTAACGAAATGAAGTACATAAATTTAAACAAATGTATTTATTTCTCAAAATAATACAAATCCTTTGAATTGTGACCTGAAGAAACAACAGTTTTCTATTATTGTAAAGTATGGAATCTTGCGATTTGCTAACAATACTATTTGTTGATATAATAATAAATTAATATAAATTTTATACCTATTATATTTATTTATTTGTTATGCAAGGCTGCAAAGTTGTTTTTGGTCACGAATACTTGAATTGAATTAAGAGCTAGCGATTGTTTAAGCGAGTGATTCAAATATGGAATCCTGAAGCATAGCGAGCATAGCTTAACATTTTAATAAGTTTTTGAAGTGAAAACTTCTTTAGCATTGTTGTGATTTGAAAGTCGATGAAACGAAAAAGCGACAGTAAAAAGAGACAGAAACATAAATTCATAAGGGTTATCGTGGGAGAAAATGAGATAGAAAGCATTATAGTGTTTCTTATATTCGTGGTTCTCTTTGTGCTAAAAGATTCAAAAATTTTGTAAGCTTTCACTTCTACCACGTGTGAATTGCACACATGTTTTTTTCATGCAGTTGTCATTGTAGCTGATTATTCTGCAAAAGAAGACTTATTTAATATTATTAATGCATTTTCAGTGGATTGCCCGTAAATAATATTATTCAAAATATTGGTTCTATATATAAAAAAATATTCCATGCTAGCGGGTAAAATGCACTTTTGCATTCAAGTTACGAATAATCAACAGAATCTTCTAAGCTTGTCAGGTGAAGAATTAATTGTTTATTTGTACAAATGTCACAGAAAACTTAAATAAAATGACCAGTATAAAATCAAGGCCAACATAAGGATTGTTTATATATAAGTCATAAAGTTGAGGGGTATTAATTTATTGGTCCACTCTGAGTCCCTTTTATATTATAATCACAAAAATTATTGGGTGAGAATAAAAACAATGTAGTAGATACCTACATTATTTTGATACTCACCCAATAATTATATTAATAATAGACGGGTCATTAGATACCTAGGTCTTCTAAATAGAGGTTTCTTGAATAGTTTTGATACAGATATTCGTCGATAAATATTAAGCTTTAAAGTGGTAGATTTTTTGGTAGAGATAAGTGTCAGCTAAACCGCTGTTTGAGGATATCTGAAATGATTTTAAAATAGTTGGAACTATGATTAAATTACAAGGATAATTTTCACGGCTAGTAAGACGTTACTAGATTTCGAGGAAGAGCCCGATTTAAAAGCTTTAAAAATACATATAATATTTTTAAAATTTTTCTAATTAGATGGTTTTGAATCGGCTTGGGGCCTGACCACTAGTCATTCTTACCCATACTGACTACCGTCAGTCAGCCTTGGCCACTTTAGTTGGCTAAGTACATCATACTTATCATACTCCTTATCATACTCCTTATCATATCATATTTTTTATTGAAGTGATAACTTCTTATAGGAGAGTAAACCGCTTCGTTACGTAACGCGTTACGGCGCCAGTCTGTCTGGCTTCCCTTTCTCTCACGCATACGGCAGCGATAGGCAGCTCCTTCTCTCTCACTCTAACCCACAGCACTAGTTCTTCTGTCGGGCGTCCCAAGACGCACACTTTTTTTTTATTTAGTTTAAATAAAACTACTTACTGGACTTTTCACTTATATCCGACACCGATAAAGAATAAGTTATATACAAGTAGTTCTATGTTTATTTTAGTCACTTACATAACTGTAACTGTAGCAGATTACTAAGACGTTAGTAAAAAGTATTATCTGTACTCCCAGCATATTCACTGCTGGGAAGCCGGTGGTCGGTCCTGGTAGCTGTGGTTAACTGGTGATGGTTGCTTGTTTTCGTGATTTTTTTAATGGCAACGAATTTCCTCATTAATATGTTTTTATTACATTGTGCGCTGATAATACCTACCTACCTACATAGTAGTTAGTGAAAATCCTTATCATACTTCAAACATTTTATGATAAACTCTAAAATGTATCTGTTTGTTTGTAACGTTATTACGGTTTAGCGGTTCAGTTGTTCTTGTTGAATTTTGTTGGGCCTGAGTTGGGTAGTCCCCCTAGTCAACAGCCCAAGCCCAAGAGGTCCGTCCTCAAGTAGTGCCCTTGCATTTGTTTCCAAAAAACCTAAATATTATTAGGTACAGCGCCGTTTGCGTTAACAAAAAGTCTGTGTAACACTGTCACAGGTTGTCAGACGACCTAACAGCATATTGTCCAGTACGAAAAACAGAATAAGTCAGTCTTTTATCCGCTAACAAGTGATATGAGTGAGATAGTTATAATTGTTAAGGCTGGGTATTCCAAGAGGGCCGCGCTTTTGTGATTTTTAAAATCATCTGAGACATAGAATATAGTGTTTAAAAATTCTGCCAAATATGTGAAAGAAAAGTGAGTCTAAATACTGCTCCTTTGGTGAAAAACATACTATACCAACAAAATTTGACATGTGTAACTTTCACACGGAATAGAGCACGAAAGGCAAGCACTTCAACAGCTACAAAAACAAGAAAATATAAATATTATGCCTTGCGGTTTGCTCATCGATAAAACTTATCCATTCATTGGAGCAACTCCTGACGGGTTATACTAAACGGATCATACTAAAAATGCAATAGAACAAAACAAAGTACAAATATTAAAATACGACAAAAACGCTTGCACTAGCACTAGCACCAGCACCAGCACAATAAATAAAAAATCTAACCGGTTCTATCAAATACAGGGGCAGCTTCACGTCACTGAAAGACGACTTTGTCTTCTCGGGATCTGGGCTGGAGAAAATTAACCCTTAAAAAACGGATTGAAAGGGATAATAATTATTATAAATATTAACGGGTATTTATCGCGTTTATTTACCTATTTTTCCCGACGTCGGGTTTAAAAAACTTTAGGGGATAATAATTTCTTGGAAACGCATATGGAGCCAAAGTTGACCAAGTTTTACATGGAATATATAATGCCGGAAATTGTAGACAGTAGCCACGCACGTGGAATGTCAATAAGAACGTTGTCGTTACAAAATGACAAGGAAAATAAAAATTATTTAAACTCGCTAGTCTTACCACAAATGATAAATGTTAATTCTGTGGAGTCCATAGCCGTATCATCTCCTGAGCCACTATTAGATTCGCAACCGACTACGAGCACACGAGAAATATTTTTTTAAAAAGAATTTTGAGATTATACAATAATAATACTAACATACTATAATTATATAACAATAATATTAGAAATTTAATGAATTTGTTTTATTTGATACCCTTTATTGTATATATGTCTGTTACAAATTGTATAATTCAAGTTAATATTAATGCTAAATTACTGTTACGTGTTGTTGTAACCCCTATTTAGTTTCACGTTATTCACGTTAAAATTGTAGCACGACAGGCAACAATTTTAGACTACCCTCCAGATGGCTTTATTTTTAAGAACCATGTTCGTTTTCTTTTTTGGGAGAGCGATCTTCTTTGGCATTTGATCGCCGTCGCTGGTCCTGAGAGGTAGTGAAATATAGTAAACTACTGTTTAAAGCTATTGCTGTAAGGCTGTGATAGAGTTTAAGTTTATAAAGCAAGGTCTACTAGATATCAAATAAATCCAGCTATTAAAATCTATGCAGTTTTCCTGATCGACGTAACATGCCAAACAGAATTTGAAATAAAAAACAAAAAAAAAAAATTAATGAAAATGAAATGTGTTATAGGCAATATTTGCACTTAACATCAGGTGGATAACTTGCTTGTTCCGTCTCCATGTTGTATAAAAATAATAATTATACAAACAAGTCAAAAATAAAGAGGTTACTTCATTCGCAGATGCGGGTTCGATTCCCGCCGCGGAATAAATGTTTGCATGGATCTGCAAATATTTGTCTTGAGTCTAGGTGTTTCCTAGACTAGTTTAGCAAGCCGTATCACAACCGTATTTTCAGACCTGAATGTTAGAAGTGCCGAGGATCCTACATTCCTGGATCGCGTTCATCGGTCTACAATAAGGCGAGCTCAGCTGTGCCATGAACGAGGAGAAACTTTGTTTGAGCCATTTCTGATTTGACCGAGGAGGCTACAGCGGAATAAGCTAAGTATCTAGAACCTACTTACTTTTCAACAAATTATTATCAACTTACTACCTACGTTAGTTTGCACTTGCGAACATGAATGCGTTACATTGCTGGCTGCTACAATAAATAAAAATCGTGAAACATTAATTTCACCACTATAATTTTTTTTCGGACAACATATTTTTTTTGCTTGGGTTTCGGGGTGCTGTACCACCCCCTTTTGTTTTCGGTAGTCTTTTTACACGCTTTATATATTGTGAAGCTATTGTTGAAGATCTCTCACCACCCACGTCATCCACTCTTTCTCGTAATGTAAATCGACATACAACTCAATGGACTATAAAGTTCAATGGACTGTAAACCGAACTTATCTACCCAAACATTCCGACTGTCTGTACGCAAACGTGTTAAATCTTATTCCTACCTAAATAATAACTACTTCACAAACCTATTAAAATACCTTATAAACCTATTGAAACCCTATAGATACTTTGATCTAATATTAGTTTGGTCAATGATTCAATGTTGTGATTAAAATACTTTGTGTTTCAACTAAAGTATACCTATCTGATTTTTTAAGCGAATTTTGAGATATGTCATTAAATTATTAGAATAAACGTTATTATTAGAAGTAACCATTTTTGAAACTAATGATGAAAATAATTATATTTGATTGGCCTATGTTGTGTTTGGATATAGAAAACTTAATATCATATTAATTCTTGTTCTATAGTGCTATATGTTCTATACGCTATAAAAGTAGCGTATTTAAATAAGTATTATATCCAATCTAGTATTACTGTGAGACTTTATAACAACAGCTTAAGTTATTTCAATAATTTTGTACATTTATAACTCCTATCCTTTTCAATACTTTTAATACTTTTCAATAGCGAATTAAATGGCTTTATTAATTGACAATAATGTTCATTCCTGTCCTGGGCAGCGTTCGGGAAATTAATGCACATCTTCTCGTCACAGATACCGCAGAGCCTCAAGCCGAAAGTCTTTAATCAGTGCGTTTTCCAGTGATGACATATGGAACTGAGACTTGGTCGCTAACTATTGGCCTCATACACAAGCTTAGAGTCGCGCAACGAGCTATGGAGAGAGCTATGTTGGGTGTTTCACTAGGTACGTGATAAAATCCGCAACGAGGAAATCCGTAGAAGAACCAAAGTTACCGACATAGCACTCAAAATTTGCAAGTTGAAGTGGCAATGGGCTGGCCAGCTCGCAGAACTGATAACCGTTGGGGAGTAAAAGTCCTCAAATGGCGACTAAGGACAGGAAAACGAAACGTATGACGACCCCCCACCCGATGGACTGACGACATTGTAAAGATCGTAGGAAGTCTGTGAATGGAGAGGGCTCAAAATCGTTCTTCAGTAAAGTTCAATAATAAATTTTCAATATTCCTCCTCCTTATGTCGTGTTCCTCATTGCTGAGGGTCGTGACCTCCGCAAATCATTCCTTGGACGATCGCTTTCCACTTGCCTCGGTCTTCGGCAGTGTGTAGGCTTTTGTGGACGTTCTTGTTGGTGGTGTCCCGGATCTGGTCTGTCCACCGCATCGGACTCCTTCCACTTGTTTTTTTTTTTAATACTTAATAATGGCGGTTTAGATCATTTAAATATTAAAATACAATAATCATTCTTTTTCTATATTAATGCCTTCTAATAGCGGCTTATGTCACTAGCTCCTCCACGCCAGTGATAGTAAGGTTTCGTCCCATGAGACCTGGATGGGCTTACTCCGCTATGGACAATTTGAAGTCCGATGGGAAACTTTAATTTAAGATTGACAACAAACAAAACAGCTAGTTCCGTAATTAGTATGTCTGTCATCGTTCAGCAAAGTGGTATCAGAGGACTTACTCTTTTATCAAAACGTCAATGTGGTAGGTAGGTCCAACACATTCCCATTTATAAAATGAATCCACGAAAATCTATACTAGGAATAGATACAAATTATACATCCCTAGGTTTCGACTAGAAAAAGTAAATAAGTCATTTATGGGGAACACGGTGCGCTTCTATAATAAGCTTCCTGAAAATGCTACTAAACTACCTATTAAGGAATTTAAAGCATATATAAAAGGTAGTCATTTGAAGAAAGCTTATTATAATATAAATGACTATATTAATGATACGTATAAAATAACTATATAAACTCTCTTGTATTAGTATTTCGTAGTTAAGGTAGTGATAAGATGGATCATGTAAAAAAGCGCTAGGACCATGACGAGTTTCTCGCCAGTTCTTCTCGGGCTTGGGTTAGGATGAATAGGCACCTAAATTCACCTAGTATCTAACACGTTTCAAAGTGATCCTTGTGATTGTATTGAATAAAGTATCTTTAGACTAGACTTTGACATTGACATTCAAGGACAATTTACTTTACTTTTGTCCGCAAGCAACTCACATACCAACCATCCCTTTCTAGTAAACTAGAAAGTAAACTAGACACTAGAAGGGGTTCAAACATTCTAGTATCGCACCTTAGAATGCAACTGAATACATAGAAAGAGCCCTGCCGAGCCTCGAGTCTACTTGGCTAATTGTATTCTATTCTCTATTAATAATTGATACAACCTACACTAAAACAACTGAAGAATCTTATCCTACCCTACCCTTATACTTATTATTATTTAATTCAATTTGCTCTGTGATACTACGAAAACATTGATACTAATAGCTTTCTGTTACTATTGATGAATTAGTATTACGGATCGCTGCGATTTCTATCGGCTTCTATCGCTCGCTGGTTACAATGTGAAGTTGGTGTCAAACTATAACTCGACCAATTTACAAAGTACGATTGTGGTTGGAACCGTGTTTAGTGTTCTAAGCATTTAAATACATCGTATATGATTGATTGAGATAATGCCGATTGCTAATCGAAACTGATAGACATTGATTGTATCAAGAGTTCCATAATCGCCTTACTGATCTTATTTTATAGGTTTGTAGAATACATTAGATTGATAATGTGTGATAGATATACCAAGTATAGTTTATATGTAACTTCAATTTAATTAATAATATAAAATCTGGATAACTTAATTCTGAGCCTTGAGAGAGGTTTCTCAGTACCATTACTTAGTAAAAGTCTGAATTAGATAAAATTATATCAACTATAGAGATGGAGTGAGCAGGGTGAAGTTCAAAGACGGGTGGTATAAGGTAAAGCGGCGTATAATCCAGATAGGTAGATGGCAGAACACGTTGGACAGTGTATACAACAGTATCAATACTACGGCTGCGGCTACGGCAGCAAGGCAAGGCGAAAACTGCGCTACTGCGACCGCGCTCACGCTACCGCGCCGAAGTTCTAAGTAGTTTGCGTAGACTTGCCGAACGTCTGGACGGTAGCACTTATCTTGCAAAGATTTGCCTTCGCTCGCATTGGCTTTAGCTCGGCCAACATGTATTGGAAGCTTAAGGGGTAGCGGCGGGGGCGGTCCCCGCACTTCACCGCCAAATTCAATCGCACCAGGGGTTGCCTGCTATACAACAGTAATATATTCATACTTGACTCTTCGTCGATAGTAGCGTTAGTCTTTCCATAGGTTCAATAGATTCAAACAGGCATTTATTCGCCTCAAAAGTGTGATTCACTAAGTGAAGTGAGATCTAACCTAATCTAACTTAGGCTGGTATGCATTTAATAATACAGGAAACCAATTTCTTACATTTAAATGTGTTTGTCACTCATCGAGGTACAATGATGAGTTACATAGCTGCTAATTGGGGGACACACGAGTTGTAAACCTCGACTTTGTATCTAACCACTTGTACGCGGGCCCTACAATCTTACGTCTGACGGACCGAAGTCTAGGTGTGCTGTCGGTAGTTTAAAAAAAATGTATTGATTGTGTGAATATATAAATAGATAAAGGTAGGCTATGCTGACTGATTCTTTGAGCGCCTCCTTACTTAGAATTTCCAATTCAAATTCTTATTACAATATATTAAGGTACGTAATCTCCCATAGTGAACCTATTACAGGGACAACGAGAGATACCATGAGAGATATCTACCGAAAAGCGTCCAGCCTAACGCGCCCATTTATCTCAGAATAATCCAAGCCTTTGCGCTTTTTTAACTTTTCCTAAATTAATTCCAATTTAAACACATAACACATTTTACTTTCGTATATCACTAAACTCTGTTCACGAACTAGACACTTAATTTATTTAAGTTACCATTTATTTTTAACCTTAGTTATTTCATGATTTAGATATTATATAATTTTAATAAGTTTTTATTTCATTCTATTCCGGTTTAAACTGTTGTTTTTATTTTCTATTCCTTTGTTTACTTTTTCAAACTGACAACCTCTTTAGATTTATTCCCGCGTGAAATCATGGCATCAATTATAGAAAATAATAGGTGAATTTAAGGATACATTCTTTCCATTATTTATTACAAAATCAAATTATATTTAACCTTACTAATTAAAATCTAGAATTATTTTAAGAATTGTCTCAAAATATTTCTTATTATCTATATTCATAGTATTACTTACTTTTTGATTGCAAGCTTTCAAATTTCTCTTCTTTCTTTCTCTGACTTTGACATTTACACGCAGTTGCCATAATCTGTCTATGATACCATTGTCATGACAGTTTCTTTTGTTTACTTATCTTATTCAATAGATCTGATCTGAGATAGAAATGCTGGAAAACCAGTTCTGATAAGAATGCTTAAAATATATGCCTACATGAGGTTAACATGGTTTGTACCTAATTATATTATAATAATTGTGAACCTTAACGGACTGATAGTCTGTTCCGTTACATAAAGAAATGGAAATAGGTTGTAATCCTTTTTAATATGAAACTTATAATTTTTAATAAATGCATGCATGCAATCGTTATTTTTATATTTGGGCCGTTTTCTTATCCAATTATATATTACGTTTACATTCTTGTTGTTCACTCAGTTCCACATAATCCAGATCATTTCTTGTACAAATGCATAAAGTATTAAGATACATCCGTTTTTTAACTGCCTTATCTCCAGGAACATACATTTCTCCCGTTGTTGCATTTCTTTTAATCAAATCCGCATAACGCGTAGCAGCTACGTGCATTATTTTCTCCTCTGCTATAGTCTTACAACATCCACCTTGGCCTCTTGCAAATTTCACGTTCTGGCAGCTGTACATTTTATTGCGATCCTTGCTAGAAAATAAAAGAATACCGACATTATTCATTTGAAATAACGCACACATCTAAACACATCAAAAAAGTGTAAGCGACACCTATAAATTTTGAATATTTTAAATTTTATGGATTTATTTTTAATTATTTCTTTTATTTTTAAATCGAATGATATTTCTATGTTGTATTTGTGTATTAACTCGATATTAAAAAAAAAAATGTTTATTTATAAATAAAAGTTTGCTGTGAATCTGGGTACAATTTTGTATTATATATTAATGGTAAAAATAAACAAAAATATGACTTCTGCGTTAAACTATATCCTTTCGAATCGTCGGGAAAAATAGGTAAATAAACGCGATAAATACCCGTTAATATTTATAATAATGTATATAATATATAATAAGTTTAAAAAACTTTAATTATATCCTTCTTCTGGAAATTTAAATTAAATCTAATACAGTGTTTTTTAGCTGTTGTTCCGTTAAAACCCCATCAAGATCTTTCAGGATCCTTCTCTGGACTGGACCATATCCCACACATGCTCAATGGGATTCAAGTCAGGCGGTTAAGCTGGCCATGGCAAAACGCGTATATTTTCGCCCTGTAAGAGTGGCCTCTTGAGTCTGTCTCGCTGTGTGCGGACGGGCAATGTCGTGCATTAATGTTAACTTAGGTCCCAATGTTTGTGAAAATGGACGCACATAGGGAGCTAGCATGTTCCACATAATTTTCAGCATTTAGGTTGCTATTTATAAAAACGAGATCGATTTTGCGGATTTTAGCTATTCCAGCCCAAACCATTACTGTCGAACCGCTGTATGGGTGGACTTCCTGGACACATCTTAGACGTTCAGCTTTTCCTGGGCGACGATATACCCTCATTCTTCTAGTATCATATTTGAACCGAATCGAGATTTATCGCAGAACAAAATTTGGTCCCATCGTTCTTACGACCATAGCATGCGTAGTCTGCACTATTGAATACGACGAGCTCGATTTCCGATACGGATCTGTGGGTTTTGATTGGACGACGTGCACATAGACCATACTCTCGCAGTCTGTTTTGTTCTAATAATTTATCATCAAGCTCATCAGCTCTTCCAAAGGTGCCAAAGGCATGTGATTCGATATTTGGTATCCTGTAGGATATTGCAAGAATGGAATGGTCGGAATGGTGTCAAATAACAGGTTTATAGATATTTTTTGTGTCGCGGGTTTTTACTATTTCAATTAATCCGTGTACAGAATAAATTTACATTGATGGACGTTTTCACATAACGCTAATCGACTAAACAAAAAATCCTTTACTCGAATAGGCAGATAGTACCTAGTAGTATATTTGAAGTAGTATAGTACTATAAATAGCTCTATTATTTTACTTGTATTTCGTAATATTAAAAGTTGCTGGTTTTCCGGGAAGTCAATAAATAATCTTTTCTTTCAACTACGTAGTAATGTTATCATTAATCACTACAAAACCGATCACAAAAGACGTATTTTTTGCGTACCAAACCAGAACCAAAACAGTGCAAAAATGTTATATGAAATCTCATTGTTGCACTGTTTTTTACTTCTATTTTATATACAAATATACCACAGAGGTTTAATATCTCCTATTAAGTTTAGTATAAAATGTTACTGGCTGAAAATAAAAACCGGCTGAATAAAACCGACTTGGTAGAAAAGAAAAAACAAATGGCGCGTATTTTGTACCATTTTAAAACTTTCATTCTTCATATTTTTAGTTTGAATAGGTATATTTTTTTACAGTAGGTAGATTGGTAGTTGAAAGACAAGTAAATTACCCACCTTGCTAAAGAGAGTATTTAATGCACTCGTGTTAATTTATTAGTGCCAACATAACACTCGTGCATTAATAACTCACTTTGCGCTCGGTGCAACAATCTACTATTGAATCTTTATTGAAAGTAAATAGTTGTTATTTTATACATTTATAATGTAAATATGGTGTGTTATTAAGAGATATGGGTAGTTTAATACTCACGTGCAAATTTGAACTGGATAGATTTGTACTGTTGCATTATTTTGAATGACCAAGTACTCCATTTTGTCTTCTACTGCTCTTAGCAGCTTTGGGCGAAAGTCCTAGAAAATGCTAGATTTAGTTTCACCAGAGATAAGTAGGTAACAACTACGTGTTTTTAGTGTTCGGTGAGTTTGACATCTATTTACATCAATTGCAAGGCGTGTTGACAAGAGGCACGACGCTCATGAGAGACGCTGCATTTTATTAACAATAGTCTTACTAAATGCGAGGACCATTAATACAAAATACCTATTTACAGAGAAGACACGTCCTCAGTTTCAACATAACTTTTGTGTTTGATGTTTGATTATTGATTAAAATAGGTATGTACAAAGAAACAATGATATCGAAAGAAAAACAAAACGAAAGGTTTGAATATAATTTTTAGAAATGTCATGTTTTTGAAGATGAGGTTTGGAAGAGGGTAGAATGTTTTGTCTGCCAATAACATTTACACCCACGAACACTTCAGTTTATCTTGTGATCATGGCGCTTGCAACTGTGCCGAAGTATGGGGTAGCAGAAAAACTTACATAATCATGAGAAATTTTGAGTGAAAATTAAAACGTATGTTTGTAAGGTAGGTAAGGTAAGCCTGCCTAGCTAGCTATAATTTTTCTAATAACCGTGATTACAAAAATAGAAAATTAAACATTGTTGTATGTATACCTCTTCGCGAAAACTGCAATTACGTGGTCCTGAATCAGCGCCTCTATCGCCAATGTCGATCTTGCTACTGGTCAGGTTTTTTTGCTCCTCGGGGCTAAGCTGTGAACAATAAAATACAGTTCTTCAGTGCTGAAAGGTGCTTAAAAGTTCTTGACAAATACGTTGTGCCGCTGCAACGTAATTACGCATATTTTTTTTAAATAAATGAATGTAGTCATGTATAGATATGTAATGTATGAAAACAATACTCGGGCTTGGCCTATCGCAGTAACCATTGTTAAATACAAAAAGATTAATTGCTAAAAAATATTTTACAGAATTACATACATAAAAGTGTTATAGAATTCTGGGAGCAATTTAGCAATAGGAGTAGACTCAGCGCTATATCTGCGTGAACATGGTTTATGCAGGACTGGTTTTCAGTCTAACCCATACTTCGAGCGTGATGGCAGTCGAGCAACCAACATTAAGCAATAGCGGGTTTAGCAACTCGTCAATTAAAAATAATAGAAAAACAATGGTTAAACGATATGCAAAATAATATAGAAAATAACCATTTGAAAACCCGCTGTCCGAGTATTGCTGCGTATGAGTGAGCGTATGTTTAAACAGTTAATCATCCGGTTAGATATCGGATCGCGGCTAATTGTGACTAGCCGCTCAATGGAGAGGTAGGAATTATAATGTATAACTCACCGAAGCAAAAAGCTTGTCAATATACTCCTGTGGGTAGGTGAAACCAGGTACTTCTTCGGGTTCCATAAATTCGGGCGGCATTTCCGGTTCGGGATGTGATGTTTTTCTTGACTGAAATGTTACCAAATATATATTAATTAAATAAATAAATAATCTCGGACACGACATCATCTGCCCCAAAGTAAGCAGAGCTTGTGTAATGGGTACCACATGACTGATATACTACTTATATACTTTATTTTGTAAATACTTACACATTATACATAGAATTAGGATAGTAATATATTTATTGCTTGATTGCATAGATTGGAAAACGTGTTCAACATGTGTTTCGGGCGGATTATCCATGTCTTCAGTAGATAGATAGTTAAATAATTGTGATAATTCTATAGGCAATAGCTTACAGCTCTTCTATCATATTTTGTTAAAGATAATAACAAATTCTTTAACGATAAAAATATATAGTAAGAACTCTCGAAAACCAATTGCTTGAAAAAGTCGTAAGGCAAGAGAGGGTAAAATGTTCCAAACTCACAAACCCCTTTCTAACATTGTGTATTTTATACAATATTTTGATACACGTCGATGTGGGGCAATTTAATTTGAATAAAACTCACTATAACGTTAAATTTTATCCCACAAAAAAACACTACTATTATATATTATTATGTAAATTTAGAGTTTAATTTTAGAAACTTACGTAGTTGTAACTATAGCAGCTTACGACGACGTAAGAAAAAAGTATAAATTTTACTCCCAGCATTCTTTACTGCGTAAGTTAATATAATGTAGTTTAAATGTTAGGAAGCCGGTAGTCGGTCCTGGTAGCTGTGGTTGAGTGTGGAAGGTTTCAGGCTCCCAGAGACTTTATACTCGTATTGGTATTGAATTTCCTTATTTAAATTAGGTATTATATTTATGACGTTGTACGCTGATTGTAACTACTTGTGTAGAAGTTAGTTTAAATAATTACGTTCTGAAGGTATTTGACAGTTATCCTGTTACGTATTGCTATTATGCATTAAAGGACCGTTTTCGATAAGCCTGGTGCAAGGAATGCATACCTTGTCCCGTCATGCCCGCTGTGCACGTGTGTCACTTCCAAATTACTCACTCTAGCCACAGAAGACAGTAGTTCCACTCTGGATTCTATCAAAACTGACGACTTCAAAGCTTATGTCCTCAAAAGGCCTAATAATGAGGATGAGGTAAAAAACCCTACTTTACATGTAGGAATGATAACCCTAAAAACATTTTTCAGAAATTTTATTAGGACGAAGGACGAAGATATTATTCACCCCATTGAGAATGCATGGATAATACCCAATATCTCTAAAGCGCAAATTCATCGACACCTGTATCCTACATATACTGTAGACCATGTCCACATGGTCTACATGGTCTTTGACAGTGTCCAAGTCAAAACCAGACCTCAAGACTTGACAGAGAACTATGGAGCGTTTTGGAATAGCCCATCGAAAACGAACATACGGAACGAGGACTGCACGTTTATAATGGGACTCAGCAGTTCATGCGACTCGAATGCATCCAGAACGTTTGGCGAAACTTGTGGGTACCCGAAGATAGTCGGAGACGACGGCAGACCCTGGAAAACTGGCGAGACGATCTAGATGCATTCAAGCCAAACTGGCAAATGCTGGCTTAGGAGTACATGGAATGGAAGTTAAAGGAGGACCAGTGAAATATGATAGGTGATGAAAATAAGATTTTTTATGGACAACTAATACGTATTCCGTGCAAATTTTAATTATAATAAGAATTATAGTCTTCGAGCCAGAGATCTAACTAGGGGTGGACAGACAGACAGACAGGACCATATCAGTCAGTAATTGAGTGTAGTAGGTGTCAGTGTAATATCGTAGTCGGAAGTCGAAACTGTTTCGTTCGTCCATCGTGGTGTTATCAATGAGACCGTATATTACTATATTTAATTGAGATTCATTTTAATCGGAAAACACGGGACGTTTTATTTTCTAGCATGTTTCTAAATTGTAGATGACTCGTGCACCTACCTTACCTACAGTATCATTTATATTTAATTGTCTAAATGAATATCAATTCAATTTCACTTCAAAGATGTAAGCTACTCCGTGGGATAATGTAATTATGTGACATTTTCTTGCGTCTGTTTTGTTAATATCTCTTCTTGAACCTGTTGTTCATAATATGTACAAAATAACAGTAACTTAGGTATTATCATTACCTACCACTATGACTCAAATGGTGATACCTTATCACCTAAATCTTTACATTTTGAAAAAACTTTTGTAACTAAGTATTTATTTATTTTATTTTCACAGGAAAACAGTCTTTTGACTCTAATGATTATTCTGTTTTAATAAGCTTACAAGCAGATACAGATAATTAACAAACAAACCTTTTGTAAGGAACAAAATATATTGCTAGTGTATATACAAATAAAAGTTTTCGTGTACCTTTAGATATATCTATAGAGTCTAAAAACCTTGCTTGCATTGAATAATATACTATATAATAGACTCTATAGGTATATGGAAAGGTACAAGAAAACTTTTAATTCGTTTAAACACGTCGCAGTCCCCGGATAATAAAATGATAACTGCCATTATCTTAGTTTTAGTGTTATGCCATATTTGAGATCTGTGGGTGTTAATGCATCTGCTCAATTTTTTTCGTAAATTTCGTACAGTTATTTACGGAATTACAAAATATTACAATACTATTTGAGGATTCTACCCATGCCTGAAGTTACAAGAATACCGTTCTATAATGTTATCAAAATGTATCCACACCTGTTAGTATGACAAACAGTCATAAAAGTGTGTTCTCGTAAAAAATAATTGACTGGATAATGATAACCGTAGTTATCATTTTATTCTCGTAAAAATCCATCCCCGTGTTTCGTGTAAAGATTAGTTAGTCAAATTATGCTTAGGGACCAGTACATAAAAAATATTGTCATACTTTTTACAAGCACACGTTTAGCAAGTAAAAACACAGATTACATAGAAGCAGCAACTAAGAATATGGTAATTAATAGTAAGAAAACCACCAACTGTTCCAAAGTTCCAATGTTTACAGTTCATTGCATCATTGCTTCAGTCGTATATGAAGGTCATAGGTAATAAGTTATTTTAATGTTATATTACTTATGACCTTCATATACGACTGAAGCAATGATGCAATGAACTGTAAATGAGTTATTTCTCAATTTGTAGGAATCTTTTTTTTTATGTAGGTATGTTTTATGTTTTACCGAATACTCGAAGACGCTTGAACCGATTTGAATTTTTTTTGTTTCATTGGGCGAAGTCAAGCGGCTTTTAAAAAATCAATAAAAATCAAAAATTGTAAAGGAAAACATCATCGATGTACGATGATGTTTTCCTTTACTCCAAAACCTCGCTGTCTCATTGGAGCAGGGCGTTTAGTTGGCCTACCCATTAATATAAAATACATCTACTTTCCTTTACTAAAAAAAATATATTCAATGAAGTCAGTTTTCTTTTTAGTTTTTAAAACGTAATTATTAGTATCAAAATAAAATGAATACCTACAAATTATATATTTATCAATAATGATGAATATAAGCTAGGGTGCTGACAATATCATCCTACCCTTTTCCCACGTTACTTGGGTCGGCAATACTGGCAATTTTCCACTCTGCCCTATCATTCGGCACCTTCGCGTTCATTCCTTTCTTACATGTCACTTTTACACAGTCCATCCATTTTTTCTTAGGCTTAACTCTACTCCTTAATCCATCCACATTCAAATCCGTCGCCCTTCTTGTAACTTGACTTTCTTCTCACTGCGTGTCATGTCCCTACCAAGCTAACCTAATATATTAGGGACCATTTAGTACTTTAAGGATGGTCCGTACGGACGTATGTTGTCCGGAGCTATCGTTTAGAAGTCAATTGTAGCGTTTAGTAGTACTCGGCCCGCGGAGCGTCCGTCCATCCGGTCGAGGACCTTCCGTCGAGCGCGTCCGTGCTCCGTACGTCCGTATCCGGACGCGCGACGCATCTAATCTACGCGTTTAGTGCTGCGCAGTTAAATGTACGGCAAGTGGTAAATATGCATCTGCATCGGGTGTCGCCGCTTGTAGCTCGTGTCTATCGCTATATCACAAAGCGTGTGTAGGCCTTGCGGATACTGCCTCAGCAAGAAAGCATTGGGGTGCCCTGAATATAAAAACATAGGCCTCCCCAATAGAGTTCCAGGAAGAACGATTTTGAGCCCT
Source organism: Lampropteryx suffumata (assembly GCA_948098915.1). Classification (NCBI taxonomy): domain Eukaryota; kingdom Metazoa; phylum Arthropoda; class Insecta; order Lepidoptera; family Geometridae; genus Lampropteryx; species Lampropteryx suffumata. The sequence goes on from OX402553.1 coordinate 16,416,654, forward strand.
CTCCATCCACCGACTTCCTGCGATCTTTACAATGTCATCAGTACATCGGGCTTGGGAATAATTTACACCAGCCCGTCATTTATTTCATCCACGGATCTGCATTCGGCGAGGCATTGGAAGCGATCTTGGAGTTCCAACTGAAAGCTCTCGGGGTTTTGGATTTGGGCAGGACTTGGGCGAAGAGTAGATTTCATCAGACGGGACCTTTCTAACATTAATGTAACATTAAGATTTAATGAGCCTCTAACCATTCGGTGATCACTGCCGGTTATGACCCTGTTGATCACTGAGACATCATTAAATATTTGCTTTTTTGTTGTCATGATGAAATCTATCTCGCGTTTGTGTCCACCGGGGTGAAGCCACGTCTATTTCCTGGACGACTGCTTCTTGATAAAGGAGTTCATCATTAAAGAGTCCCTCGTTTTCCATGAAGTCTGCCAATCGCTGACCCCATTGGTTTCGCTGTCTAAATCCAAATTGCCCCCCCCCCACTCTCAGTTCAACGCCGTTCCTCACACCTAGCCGCGCGTTGAAATCCTCCATCACAACCGTAAAGTGTGTTTTCGAGGCTTGCATGGCATTTGAAATATCATCATACATAGCCTCCACTTTATCGTCTGGACGTTTCGAGTGAGGTACGTACACCTGTATGACCTCAAGCGAATTCCGTTTGGTTATTCTGAGTATATGGTATACCACCCTGCTCGACACACTTTCGATCTTTACAATGTTGTCAACGAGGAATTTGTGGACCAGAAAGCCGACACCATGCTGTAGTTGATCGCCCTCCCGGTAGTAGAATAATTTGCCGGAATTTAGGATTATCGTGTCCTCTTCCCCTTTGAAAAAAAAAATGAAAAAAATATTTATTAATAGCATAATAACAAATTTAAAATTTACAGGTTTAGCTTTAACGATAAACAACATGCTAAGGTAGATGCTTATAAACTATCCAGCGGTCTTCACACTAGGCAAGCCTGTATCGTGAAGACCTGTAAGCAGCAGGTTAAACTATATTAATAAAGAGATCACGGTCGAGCGATTTACATATATATTTTATACAAAGCTATATTTTATGTTAGAAAAGGTGCGCCAAAAAGAATAAAAGAAAGTAAAAATTTTGGTACATAAATTAAATATCAAAAATGTATGACGTATAAACAAAATTGCATAAATAATATATAATATATTTAATAATAAAATTAATAAATACAATAATTTCTAAGATTTCATATATAATAATATAATAAATAATATTGTAAGAAATACATAAGGATACATGTTTGTTGGTAGGGTATAGGTATTATAATTGGCTCAAATTAATGTTTTCAACATATCTTCAGTAGTATCATAAGAAAGAGATGATAACCACTTATTTATTACACGTTTGAAATCATAGACACGTTTATATTTTTTATGTCGCAATGTTTTAAAACAATGTTATACACATGCGCTCGTATATATTGGCCAAAACGCTGGGCAAAGGAAGTTTTGCATAAAGGAGTAGTTATTTTATAGTTTCTTTTTTTTTTATAAGTGCTTTGTAATCTGCAGATGTCATTAAGGATTTGTGGACAGAAATTGAGATTTTGGAGACAAAAAGCTGTCGTACATTTAGAACGTTACTGTCCTTATATAATTCGATTGTCTATATGGCTTTCTGTACATCAGAAAGAAGAAAGAAGAAAGATGCAATATTTAATTGCTTTAATTAATAATTAATTAATTGCTTTAATTAATAATTAATTAATTGCTTTAATTAATAATTAATTAATTGCTTTAATTAATAATTAATTAATTGCTTTAATTAATAATTAATTAATTGCTTTAATTAATAATTAATTAATTGCTTTAATTAATAATTAATTAATTGCTTTAATTAATAATTAATTAATTGCTTTAATTAATTGCCCACATGCAACATCTCTCAGATTTCGCATAATATGAGTAATTTTTCTAACCCTTGACGCAAGAGCTTCCAAATGAGGCTTGAACGTTAGATTTTCGTCAATCAGTACTCCTAAGTATTTCACAACTTTGGTTCTAGTCAGAGTGCCACAGTATGAAGTGAGACCGGAGCAGGATACACCGTGGATTTAAATTTCTGTTTTCATTGGAGGTGCAGAAGCTGATGTCTTATGAAAACATACATAAACTGTCTTTTTTGTATTTAGAGAGAGAAGGTTTTTTTGGAGCCATTTATTAATCTTCGCAATACCTGCCTCTGCCGCATATGAAACTTTTTGCCAAGAAGATTCATGAAAGACTAACGCAGTGTCATCTGCGTAACAAAAGATTTCGGCATTAGCTATTGGGAGCTCATGAATGTCGTTTATGTACATGTTGAACAGAGTAGGGCCTAGAATACTCCCTTGTCGTACCCCGTAATGGATTGTTTTAGGCTCACTGATGGTTTCGGCAATCTTTACATACTGTCTCCGTTCCGTTAGATAATTTTCAAACCAGGCTAAGGGGATACCTCTGATACCTAGACTGTCTAGCCAAATCTAAGAAAACGCCCAAGGAAAAATGACCCATAATCTAAACGAGCTGATAATGCCGTTGTTAACAGAGACACTGCATCTTCCGTGCACCTACCCTTTCGAAAACCATACTGTCTCTGTATACCTTTTCGGACTTTCGGACTTCGAACCCTATAATATCCCAGTGCAACTTTTTTACTACTTCTTCCAGCTCTATCAATTTCTCGTCGGTCGGTGTGCGTGCATTGTGTGTTGTCAGGGCCAGGGGTCGTTGGGATTGGTAGCAGGACCTCTGCCGGAGATTCTTCGCACCCCTTGTTACGCCGTTACCGTGGCCACCTATGCCAGGAATAGCGGAATAGCCTGGAACTGGGGGCCTTCTTCTGCTTGTGTCCATCATTTTGGGAGTTTTGCCATTTTGGTTTTGCCACCACGCTTGGCAGGCGGATTGGTGACCGCAGATTTAGTATGAAGTGCTCGGGTGGTGCTGCTGCCCAATCCCCCGGTGTGTGTGTTCCCTTAGTCGCCTTTTACGACATTCACGGAGGAGATGGAGGGGTCTGAGAAATAGAATGAGACTAGAGAAAAGGCGGCGACAACAACAGCACTCCAGTAATAGGCGTATGAGGTACCGTGGAGCAGGATAACACTCGTCATCGTGAGGTGACTAGTGGTATGCCACCAGTACTGCAAGCCTCCATTGTGCCTGACATCGAAGTTCAGGATCTACACCGTAAAATGGCTGAATGCCTTAACGAAATGCGCGAGTTTCTAAAGGAAATGGCAGATTTTCGAAGCTCAATCACTGGCATCAATGTGCGAATTGATGAGCTTGAAAAAAAATAAAGTTTTTTAAACTTACGCGATCAGAACACATTATTATAAATAGATAGATACGGGTATCTATCGCGTTTATTTTCCTATTTTTCCCGACGTTTCGACAGGTTTACACTCTGTCGTGGTCACGGGATGACTCAACTCATATTTATAATAATGAGCTTGAAAAGAGACTCGTTATGGTTAAACAGCGGAACATTTTGCCACCGGCTGAGAACTACACTGAACTGGAACACACAGTAACCAGACTGAGGCTGAGGCAAGAGTTCTTGCAGTCAGATCTGGAAATAGGATATCTTCCCGAGGAGATAGGGGAGAGCATTCTGCACACTGTGTCTGTACTCGCCGCATAGGTAGGTGTAACGGAATAGCGTGACGTCGTTTTTACGGAGCGCGTGGGAGTGGCGCAAGGCGCTGGAGTGGCGGGCGTGGCACCGCGCGAATGCCGAGTGGTCGTGCGGTTTTCGCGAAGACATATGCGAGACTAGATGATTCGAGCAGCGCGCGTGCGTCGCACGCTGACTGCCGCTGACTGGGCTGCGAACTCTGGCTCTCGCGGCCATTTATTCATCAATAAAAGGCTGACGCATGCTAATCGTCTACAGCTCTATCTGGCTATCATTTGCGTCACGTTCTCGAGGTAAAACTTCTGAATCACTTATTGACGTAGTGTGCACTGACTTACAGGCGAAAAGTGTTTTTTTTTCATGTGGGTAGGCTTCATGTACACTGTATGGTCGTATGCGAGTTTAATATCAGGTGGGAGAAACCCGTACCAGTTACTTTGACTTATCGGCCACTTAAGAATATTGATTTGGATCAATTTAATAACGACATAAAAGCTACCAACTGGGTTCGATATCGGCTGTTGCAAACGTAAACGAAATAGTTCACATATTTAATTATAATCTTCTTTTACTATTCTACTTACATGCCCCTGTTAAAACTGTTGTTTTGAAATCCCGCTCCTACCTTTGGATTGCTGAGATGAACAATTAGATGAATGATGAGGCTGCGTGACGAAGCTGCAGCGGAGTACCATAAAACTAAATCTTCTGACAAGAGAGAATACTACAAGAGTCTTAAGTCCACTGTTAATCAGGCAATCTACCATGAAAAGCAAGCTTATTTAAATTTTAATATAAATAACAATATTCATAACTCAAAGGCTCTTTGGAAGAATCTCAAAAGCACTCTCCTACTAAAAACCCTCATAGAATTACCCCCCTCTTTTCAGAAACCCAACATGATTAATAATCATTTTCTTGATATATCTTGCTCAACTCATATATAAACCAACATCTGTCTCTTTTTACATCCAACAAGTTTAGTGATGCTATCTTTCATATAGATCCTATAAGTGTTGACCTAACCTTAAATATTATCAAGAGATTAAAATCAAATGCTGAAGGGCCTGATCTTATTACCCTAAATATGCTTAATATGACCTTGCCCATCACTCTTGAAGCAGTTACAGCCTTGATAAACACTTCAATTATAACATCTACATTCCCTGATGTCTGGAAAACGGCAAGCGTGCGTCCTCTACCTAAAAATTCAAATCCCGTTTCACTGAAGGACCTCAGACCAATAAGTATTTAACCGTGTTTATCAAAAATTCTGGAAAAAGCTGTGTGTGCTCAGTACCTTGAGGACAACTCTATACTTCCTGATGTGCCGCCAAGCTTTAGAAAGGGGCGAAGTACAGTAATCGCTCTTCTCGCAGTAAGTGACAACATTCTCTGTGCGCAGGATGAGGGTATGTGCACATTATTAGTACTCATGCCTGCGAATGGTCTACGAGTAATGGGACCGGGTAATGGGTTGGAATAGCATTGATGTTGGTTTGTTTGGATTTTTGATGATACGATTTTAATCAGGCGATTCTTGTTGTACAGAAAATGTTCTGTGTGCTGTTTATAACTGAGTCTGTTTTATGATGTGAATCGGAAGTCCACAAACGCACGTAGGGAGTCATTATAATAATCTGAGAGACCAGATGTTTTCAGGAATGAGCCGTGCCGTGGGTAATGTATACATGGCTAAGGGATACAGAGACAAAGATTTGACAAGCATCTAGTGTCAACCTTAACTCTCATTGGTAGTTTGCCATTTGGACAGATTTTTATGAAAAGAGGAAGAAGAAGAAAGAGAACGAACTGTAGAATGGCGGTGGTAAAGGTGGTGTGTGGTCCTTGTGTTATGGTCATTACAGTTGTGGGATTGTCCAGTGAAAAACCTGTTGAAATATGAAACTCTCTTGTATTTTTATTGGATGACCGACCCTGGAGCCATTTGATTCAGGTAAAAGACAAGTCAAGGTCTCCGAGGGATATAAGAGGAGCTTAAATTCAAAGTCACATTTGCCGATTTATTCATATGATTATAAACTTATTATATTACAAACATTACTTAGATATTAAGTGATTTCACCAAAACGTAGGACGCACTCGTATTATGAGGTAGGTATCTTACAATAATATATATATTTACGTAAAGTTTGTACATTATAGGTTATCTTTACAGGTTGGTTTTTGTTTATTTCGAATCTGTTTACCGATGCAAGAACATTTAGTTTTTATAAACACATCGATCTCAATGATGGAGTCGGTTTTATTCTCTTTCTGCATTTCATTTCTTTGCCTGTATTCTTCTACAGGCACGGAGAGTACTTTCATTTTTATGATTTCTTCTTGGCGCACACAACAGGAATAAGCTCCTTCGCCTTCTGCGCCAAAAACCTTTGTCGCGTTGGGGTAACAGCTTGTCCCTCTTAAATAAAAACATTACATAAATTAAACTACTAACCTCAAACTAAGCATAGCTTGTATTATGACCAGACGACTGATAGGATACTTATATATTATTATATACATACTTATGACGCTCTATTACACCCATGCACATATGTTCATTACATGAATAAATAAATAAATAAATAATCCCGGACATTTCACACAGCATCATCTGACCCCAAAGTAAGCAGAGCTTGTGTTATGGGAGCTATGACTGATATATTTTTTTATTGTTACATAATTATGCATAGAAAAACACCCAGACCCGTGACAAATATTTGCAAATCATACAAACAATTGGTCCATGTTTATCACAACTATAGAACAGAATCTTAACACAATTTTCAATTTTCATAATAGTAAATATCCCGTTTTGAGTAAACTCAAAACGGGATATTTACTATTATGAAAATTATATTCAAAACCATGATGGTTTTAAAAGTGAAAAACTAAACATCTAGGATGTATGAATGTATAAATGAATAACTTACTCGCAAATCCAGATTGTTTTATTTTGAACATATTTCTTAGTGTTTACGATATAGTACTCTGCTCTGGATTGATCGTCTGCTGCAGCATCTAGGACCCTTGGATATACTATCTAAAAATGTAAGTAGGTAAGTTTAGATAATTGATGGTTCTGTTATTTCGCCAGACTAGTTTAAATTTCGTATAATACGAACGATCTTATAAGTCCAAACTTTATACAGTTTAATTAAATTACATGACGACTAAAGCACGTCAATTTAGTAAATTTAAAATGTGTTATATAAATTTATCAAAGTTATTCCAAGTATAAATATATAATGATGTACATTTAACACAGCATCATCTAGCTTCAAGCTAAGCAAGCAGAACTTGGAACCACATGACTGATATTATACTACTAATAGAAAGTATTTTTATTTATATAAAATGTATCTATATTATCTATAACAACCACCAAATCAAAACATTTGTCCGGTGGCGGGAATCGAACCCGCAACATTCTGCGTCTCAGGCCCCGTCTGACTTCGTCCACTGCGCCACAGAGGTGTTGATTTATATATATATATATATATATATATATAATAATAATGCCGGACATTTCACACAGCATCATATGTCCCTAAAGTAATCAGAGCTTGTTTTATGGGTATATACCAATTTTTCATATTTATACACTAAATAAAATGCATATATATAGAAATATATGTAAGTAATAAATTATATGTAACATAGACAAGGTAGTTTTAATAATCACTTACTTTTTTGTACGATTTGCAATAAGTATGGTCTAAATCTTCAAATCTATCCTCCACTTCGACCTTGCTACCAAAAAATTTCGTCTTCTGTTTTCTGCTGAGCTGTAAACAATGAATACAATTACTTAAGCTTATGTTACTTATATATGTACCAAATGTGGTAGTATCTCTGTCTCCTGCTCTGTAGGATGTGGGTTCAGTTTTCAGGTTATTAAATGAACGGTACGTTCCGTCTTTTGAGCCACACACACCAACCGCAAAATGCAACGTGTTCATTGTGTACAACTTCTCGCGTGGTCCGATCGGATCAGTAGGGCGATTGTGCTATTTGTCAACGTACCTAATTGCCCTTGAAGGGATTGGTTTTGGTAAAGGTTTGGCAAATCTGAATGTCAAAATGTTACTGCGCTATTCTTCCTGAACGATTTCATCGTTGATTTTACCAATGGAATTTTACAAATTTATATAATAGAACTACCTGGTATTACTCTATGCAAAGACTACTAGGATGTACTAAATCTAAAACGTTCGTTTGAAAGCACTGTCAAAAATAACGCGATCCCGCAACATTTGATCAACGTATAATCCAAATTAGAGCTAAATCGTTTCCATTATAGTGATAAGCGCGGTACAAAATATATCAAAAATAATTGAATGGATATTTGATATGGATAATTGAATTATATGTGTATTGTGATGCAATGTGATTTGAACGACGAGGAATCCCAAGAAACTTCTAGACGCCATTCCGCGTGACGTCTAGAATTGAGAATTGACCATCGACTAAGACTAATAACAAACAAACTGACTATAAACTATAAACACTTGACACTGGTAAAATTGACATTAGTATGTCACAGGCCATTAACAAAGAAGAATAAGAAGAACTAGACGACACAAAACCGTATGTCGTTCGTCATTTGTTATTTTTTATAATATGGTGACTTTTCATATAAAATGATTATACGGATTATTTTGGCTCGAATACAAAACTTTTATTCCTATTATTCCCACCCAAGTCAATAAATCAAGTTTTCAAATGTGACAAAAATCTAATAAAACCCAAAATAACTCTAGAAAAATAAATAATATAAATCCGTATGTTTCCTTCGCAAGTCAGCCAAAATAGTCCAACCTATATCTCACATGATTCGCTAATATTATGGCCCTATAGAATTGTATATCTATGTCATTCTAATAATCGAAAAATATGGCAAAAAATTTGAAAATGTGATTATAAATTAAATAGTCTTTCTTTTTATATAAGGGGTGCATTATAATTTTTTTAATGTTGTTTTTTTTGCTGTTTATTATAAAACTTACCGCATCAACAAGTTTGTTAATATATTCCTCAGGATAATCAGTAGATAGTTCTGGTGGCGATTCCGGCTCTAATTGTAGAGATCGTCTTGACTGAAATGTTACCAAAACGTAAAAATAGGTAAGGTAAGTTTTCTATCGTTATCGTAAGGTTGTTATAAGATGTTTATGTATTAAGTTATTAAGTTTAAGGAAGCCATAATGAACTTTTGTTTTATTATTTTATATCTTGCACTAGCTAGGGCACTTACTGATTTATTAAGTCGTTATTAATGTGTATTAACCTATGAAATTGCTTTTCTATTGTACAAACCATTTGATATGTTTTTGCTCTATGGTTGGCTGAGAATACTAATTTCAAATTATCTAAATTTAAAACATGGCACTTCATTTTAAATTCAGTCATTTGTTTTGTTTTTGTCTCATTTGAATCATGAGTTCCGTCGTGGCGCAGCGCGACGCAAACGGCAGGCAACAACAACGACGAATACAGAGCGAACACTACAAAAGAATTCACTGAAAAATTATCACCCTTGGTCACCCAAAAGCTATGGCCGACAATTATGAATTAAAGGTGATTAATTCATAGTTTATTTTTTCATGGTTTTTAGAAGAAAAAAAAATATTGGTCCATGCGCATCAGATTGTCAAGGTTAAAAAAGCTTAAAAATGGAACCACACGAACTGAATAATTGTCAGCACGACTTACGCGTAGTTGTCTAACGTCGCTCAACAGAGCCGCAGTGTTACATGCGACCAACTATGGATTCTTATTGACAATCGTAGGCTCATCACCTAGCCAATGCCCTAAATTATATATTACATTTACCAAAAAAGGGAAATTCACTGTTTGGTGGTCTGGTACCGGTATGATTCAAAACTAAATGGGACGAGCATTACTGCGAATATTTACACAATGATTTAGAAGCTCGTCAGTTTTGGTCAATAGCTCATCCTTACTGCTCCGGCACGACAACGCACGACCTAGTAAGGTGGCAGTGGCACAACAGTCGGTCTCGATCGGAAGCTCTCCGTCATACACCGTACTCACCAGACATTGTGACTTTAACTTTATCCAGAATTCTTGGCAAGAAAAAATACCCGAGTGGCAGTATAAAAGCCTTTGAAGAGCTGATTACCTCCCGTTCAGCTTACTTATTCAAGAAAGGCATCGATAAATTATCACTGCACTGGCATAGATAGCATGTGTCAATATTTCGATGAATAGAAATAAAACTAACTTATTTATACAAACCGGCAATTTCATAGGTTTATTGTTAAAGTTTATATTATTAGTAAATTTTAATGGTCAATGAGTTATTTTTATTACCCTCAATTATTTAACAAATAATTTATAACACAACAGTTTTCTATCGTTCCTGGCTCCCTCAGTTTATTTTAAAAGTTATTAAAGGGATTAAAAAATCAACGCGTTTTATTGTAGCAGGTACTTACGTGGCTGTAACTGCAGCAGCTTACTGCAATTGAAATGAGGAGAACAAAGTGTAGAACTCGCTCCATCTTTGTTACTAATATTACTACTAAGTGCTACTACTAGTGCTCCTTAGGAATAGCTGTGGTTGACTGATGAAGTTTATTAGAGCAGAGCGATATTTATATACATATCTATATTTTTTTTAATTTCCTTGTCGGTAAAAACTGGACTTAAACCTTACATTATAATTTAGGCACAATACTAGTAGGTACGAAGGTACGTAATATAATGTGCTCATATTAAAATATGCCATTATAAATTTACAATACCTTTCGCCAACCATTGATTATCCTGTTACATAACATATACCTAAAATGTACATTTAGGTGCCTTTGATACAAAGTCCCAAAGTGTAGTAACCAGGTATTACAAAGTCAAAGTATAGTCAAAGTCAAAAGATACGTTATTCAATACAATCACAAGGATCACTTTGAAACGTCTTACATACTAGGTGAATTTAGGTGCCAATTTATCCTAAACCAAGCCCGAGAAGAACTGGCAAGAAACTCGTCTTGGTCCTAGCGCTTTTTACAACTATTCATGTGTTATCTTTTTAATAAACAATTTCATGTCATTCATTTCATTTCATTAGTCATATTTCTATGGTCATACACCTTAGGGTTGTTTACTGTGGCCATGTATAAATAAAAAAAAATAAAAAAATCCTTTATTTCCCATACCCTTAAATAACATCTTTTAAATGTGGTTAAGTATTTTTTGTTAGTAATTATGTAGTTAAGTATGTATATTTATTCGTTTTTTTTTGTTAGTTATATGTATATATTTTCTTATTAATCTAGGTTAATATATCGTTGTTTAGGGTGTGAGCCCCTCCACGGATGAAGGCCTCCTCCAGTTCCTTCCGTTTGTCTTTGTCTTTTGCAATATTCAGCCAATCCTTTCCTGCTATATCTGTTATGTCGTCAGCCCATGGCCATGTATATAATGATGAAAATATATAGGCTTCCTTTGTTTGTTTTTCTCAGGTGAACAATTTAAAGCAAAAACAATTTAAACAATTTAAGTGAAAAGCCTGAATTGACAACTTAAGTATGGAAATTCCATTGTGGTTATCCGTACGGGTATAATGATCGCCTTAGAAGGAACGACTTAGCCGTTCTATGAGTGTGAATTACCGATATACAAACATTCCTTCCAACGTGTATAATATGTGTGGTAAGTAAGTAGGCACCGACCCTGTTTCGATTCATCTAGAGAATCTTCATCAGGGCGAGTTCAATCCGCGGTCCGTTCGCGTTCGCGATTAACATTGAGTAGGTAAAACCCGTGTTTCAAACTGTTTAGTACAATTCACGAAAGATCTAAAAGGCCAAAAGTAGGTTAGTACTTTAAGTACGTACAACACTGTTTCATTCATCCAGGGTCTTCATCGCTTAGCGCGGATCAAACTCACCCTGAGTTTGATCCGCGCTAAGCGTGTTCACGCTCGCGCTCGCGCGTGCACTTCTGTAATTCTACATTATCTTATCGCTAGCAAGCGAATATTGAATGAATTTAGGCAGGTCCGTGGATAGGCGTAGTGATGGTAGGTGGAGTAGGGTGCTAACCGAGTGGTGGCCCAGGCATGGTAGATGGAGCGTGGGTCGCCGGCAAGATGGGTCGACGACATAGTTAAAGTCACAGGTCGTACATGCGTAAGATTGGCACAAAGGAAGAGAGGTATATGCCCAGCAGTGGGACGAGACAGACTGCCCATGATGATGATGATGATATATATAATTCTCATTATTGCACCCACTGCTGGGTATAGGGCTCTTCCACGGGGTGTCCCGGAACTAGTATTTTATCCTGAGGGAGGACATTTCTCGACACTTGGAAGAACAACAAATGTTCTACATTTTTTTTGAATTCATTCATTTTCATTGAAGAAATGTGCAGCAAAGTTTGCTTAAAAATTGGTAAAAGTATGTACCCATGCCTACCTATCTTAGTATACCAATAAATTTGTACTTGCACAAACTTATTTAGGTAGCTAACGTGCTTGGAAACACTGTAAACTAACGAGGGTTGTCAATATTAATAATTGGAACAAACTTAAAAATTTATGTATGGTAAGTACTTTCAAAATAGGAATTCAAAAAAATTTCACCCCCATATCTGTTTATTAACATGGTCGGAATCACCTCGTTCAGGCTTAAAATACTAGTTCCGGGACACCCTGTATTTCGCCACTCTTTCTGGTCACTACCAAGCTATCCAGTTGTTCCCGACAACTCTTAACTATCATTTGACCATCGGTAAAACAAAGTGGGAAAAGAATTTGAATGATTTTTCTAAAGAAGTTTTGGAAAAAAGGAGAGAGCTACTTCCAAAATTAGAAGAAGAAAGGAAGAAGGGGAATATTGCATACCTCAAGTATGACAAACTCATTATAAAAGAAAACAAAACCAAGGACCTAACAAAGAGAAAGAGGGAACCGTCTTCATCACCTCAAATCAACACCCACCCAAGGAAACAACAAAGAAAAGGAAAGAATAAGAAATATCAACATAAGGAAAAAGACCAAGGTACAGGACGCTATTCAAAAATAAAAAGGCTAAAATGGAAATGGACAGGTCACATGATCAGAGGAAAAGAGCGAGCAAGAAGCAAGATACTTAGCAAGATAGTTACACAATGGTATCCAAGAAAAGGAAAAAGGAAAAAAGGTAGACAACAAAAAAGATGGGACGATGATATCAGGCATATTACAGGCACAACATAGAGTAGAGTAGCTAGAGAGAGACCAGAATGGAATAGATTGGAGGAGGCCTATGCCAACTGGCAAACAGACCTACAGAAGATGAAGAAGCATCAAATATACGAATAAATTTAAAGAAGGAAAACAAATATTTATAGAAAAAAGTGCATTAGTATAGGAAAAAATCTGTATACCTAGTAGTCCGAATAAAAAGGCTTTATTATTATTAAAACAAAGTGGGAACGGAGTGGTGGCCACGGGATGCTCAACCAGCCATGAGACAGACCAAATAAATTATCTTAAGTATGTATATCTCTCTCGTGTATGTGTATAACTCTCTTGTCTGTTTGTTTCTGTTTATCGACGAAATTCGATAAAATACAGAGATATCTTGATTGTATCTTGAGGATAGACATAGGCTATAACAGTGTCGACAAAAATAAATGACGGACTCGTAGAAACCTATTTTCACGTAGGATTTTACGGGCCACTCAGCGCTGAGCAATATGTGTAAGTAAACAAGTATATTTTGGCTTAGTACTTACCTATTTTATACTGATTGCTCAGCGCTGACTACTGTTTGCGTAGCCCGTAAAGTACCTACTAAGTTAGAGTTGAATTCATCACATACCTAGAAGGTCCCATACCTTCCTTACATATCTACAGGCGCCGATAAACAGTCTGCATGACAGTTTAAATACAACAATTATTAAATTATCTTCAAATTACTGGGAGAAGGAAAACTTGTAACAAGCCCGGCTCGGTGCCAGCCGTTATGCACCTGCAACCGAACCGACACCGCATGTACTGATTCGCCTTCCTGCGGTTCCTGTCGGCAAGGTCGAAAGCTTACATTAAGGCTTACCTAAGTGCATGAAAGGAGCCTCTGAGGCACACTTTAATCCTTTCATCACACTAGTTAGAAATAACTAGAGACCCGATAAGATGAATACAATAATTCACAATCTATAATATAAAAATGAATCGCTAAATGTGTTGCTAAGCGCAAATCTCGAGAGCAGCTGATCCGATTTCGTTAATTATATTTTTCGAATATTCCTTAATGTACGAGGATGGTTCTTACTGAGAGAAAAATTTAAAAAATTGCCTGAAAAAGTCTAAAACCAACACTTTTCTATACTTCCATACAATCGATTCGTAATAATACTTAAAAGTCAATTTGAACTTTAATAACATACCATAAAGTTTAAGTGTTAGTGGAGAGGTTCCGGGAAGGCAAACAATTGAGTGACGTTAGTATCGTTTAATGTCAATATTTTATACGATGGTAAATATAAATCTTCTGTGCGTGTGTTTGTAATTAAACTTCTCCTAAAGTTTAGGACCTAAACGGCTGGACCGATTTTGATTATTTTTTTTGTGTGTCGACGACTTGAACCGTTTCGAGAATGGTTAAGTAAGATTTACAATTCGATTTTTTTATTTCTATTTCTTTTTAAAACGAACGGACGAAGTCGTGAACGGGCGGGACAGCTAGTATTATAATATAAATGTCTTAATCTAAGTATCGCAAGTTATAGGTATGTAGAAATTCCAAAAAGCAACGACAGCGCGTTCTAATCTTTCCTGTGGTGCCATCTAGTGATAAAATTAATAAGAAAGCGTCTGGTCTGTTTCTTTTACCTTTTCACGGGTAAACGGATCTTGATTTAATTTGCTACTGTATCTCGGACATATACTATTTTGTATGTAGGTACCACGCGTCTGAAGCCGCATCACCACTAGCTGATGTAGTATGTGAACCCGATATATACATTTATATACTAATCTATATGTGTATGTGGCAATGCCGTCAGTGCCTTGAGAACGCTGTCCTCTGGCTGTAATCTGGATCAGTTGAGCTTTTTATAGATATTTTTAAACGGTCCTTAGATAGCTCAACTGTTTCACATGTATTTTATATTAGTGTATATTATTCTGTAATTATTTTTGTAAATAAAGGTAAAAAAAAACTATATATTCACAATCTCTTCACATCCTACTCAAACATCAGTTTATACGCAAGATATTTATTTCTTATAGAATAAGAGTTATTTTTCACACCTCATTACAACTATTACTGATAAACATATCCAATGCGTTGTAATATAATATAATATTTAGTTTACTTATATAGATTATGTAAACTAAATATTATAGAAAAACTATCTGCAGGGTTATTACGTTAAGTGACTAATGCTACTTTAACGTGGCAGCAATATCTGCGAAATCAGTTTTAAATATAATCAAATACATTGTTTACGGAAGCAACCCGTCTGCCTATAACCTACTCGTCTGTCGCCCACTCACATGCGAAAATAACCTATAACCTATAACCTATAATAACTATAACCTATAACCTATAACCTATAAATAACCTATAACCTATAACCTACTCGTCTGTCGCCCACTCACATGCGAAAATACGCTTCAATCAGAGATATTAGATATTATTATTATTATTATTAGCGTTCAACAAGTGTATTTGACAGCAGATCGTGGAATTCGCGCCGATTGCTCTACACGACCTGTATGGTGCAGTGGGCTAAGGCCCGGCTGATACGTAGTACCTAGATTACGGGTGCGATTCACATTACGGGACAAATGTTTACTATGATCTGCAAGTATCTATTTGTAGCACCAATTTGTAGCAGCACACTTGGACGTTTGCAAGACACTTAATCTTTAGTTTAGTTTAATTTAAGTAAAAGGCGCAGATATGCTAGTCTTGATAATGCCTACATATTAGAGCCTTTTGGAGTTGAGACCGTGGGCCCGTAAGGAACAGGAGCCCACCGCGTTTTCAAAATTATTTCATGGCGTCTGGTAGACACATTGTGTGACCCAAGTTGGCTCTTATCTGGCTCAGTGTATTAGCATTGCCATTCAACGTGGCAACGTGCCGCCAGTATCTTGGGAACGCTGCCCTCTGGCAGTGATCTGGATCAGTTGAGCTGACTATAGATCGTTTTTAACAGTCCTTTAGCTCAACTGTTTCATATGTATTTTATATTATTTTGTACATATCTGTAAATATTTTTATTAATTTAAAATGTATAATATGTACATTTAAGTTGTCTTTACTGTTTTTATTTTGAGTTGACTTTCATATAGATTTTTTTATATGTATTTTGTTACAAATAAATTTATTTTCTTTCTTTCTTTTAAAATCAGAAGCCTGTACTAATATAATACAATTAAATTTATTTTAGCAAATTATGTAATATTGAAAATTTAAAGTTGTAATAAAAAATTAAAAATTCCTGGTAAGATGTTAAAATTGGAATAGTAAGAAAGTTTTGAATGGGGCCTCCCGTCACAAACAAAGTCTAAACAATTAAATAATAATCCTCGGGCGCCAGACAGGAGGTATCCCTACTTACTTACATAAAATCACCTCGGATAGGCAGCCGTCGCACCAGAACTTCTAATCACAGGCCGGGGAAAACAATAAAAGTCCAGATACGTTTCAGATGTTATAATTTTGATGTTTTGGGGTTTGTCTGAAGCTTATTACTTGTAGTTATTCTAGATACATTTCTTAATTTTGGTTACCATTGCATGTCTTAGTAAAAAAAAATAAAAGTTAAATTTTAAATACCTTGGGTTGTCAGTCCATGAAAATAGTATAAATTATACCGGATCCCGGTTTCAAGAGGCATCCTGGGACTCCGCCACGTGGCGTGAGGGTCTCGCGAACGTCGCGTGTCTTGGAAAACGGGTCTCCTGGGGTCGGTCCGGTGTCTCTTTATATCAGAGAAATGAAGTCATGTGGTTTGAACCTCACCACTCTGACGTTCCCGCCGAAATTACACGAGGCGTCATTGACTCAAAATTTTGCTAATAATAATAAAAAAAAACGCCACCGACATCTCGCGTAGCTAGAACAAATAAATCACGATTAATAAAAACTCGATGAATGGTCAAGGGAAAACCAAGACTAGTAGTAGAAACTCACCGTTTTTCTTTTCAAATAATGCTGCTGTATCACAGTCATCTTAATGGTAGGAAAATTTATGTTTTCCGCCTAAAACAAATATTCACGATTGTCAAAATCCGCGAGGCAAATTTGAAGATAACAAAATCACAATCAAATTGGAAACTTACCGAAATAATGCTTTGGGGGAATCATCCCTTTGCCTATGGAAACATATCGTCCATTTCAAGGCCTCAACAATATAGGATTCTTGCGAATTTAAAAGATTTCGCAAGACCTAATAACAAATCCGCACCAGTCGGCGTTCGAAAGAAAAGTACGGTCTCGGTGACCGAGTATGAATGCTCTCTCCGATCCAATCACTCAATCTAGAATTGCCAACTTAAGGAAATAAAAATTCCATAATATGAACGAAGGTATCTGTCAAAGTCAAAATTTATGGCTCTGACAGAACAGCTAAATGTTGCGCTAAAAAGACAGCAGCTGCCAGACGTAAAATGAATCGCCGCAATATCTAGAAGTAAACTAACCATTTTCGAGGTTAGATCCCCGAACTACATGTATGACGCAAATACGTCGTTACAGTACAAACTTTCCCAAAAAAAATAAAAGAAAGACACTTTCTTTTATGCCTAAACCAATTACCAAAACAATAACTTCAAACGAAATTGATCTAAATAGAATAAGAGAGCAAACCTCTACAAAAATAACCCAAAATAATATGAGAGAGCAAGTCTCTACCATGCAAAATTCAAAATAAAATGAAAGAGTAAGTCTCTACCTAAAAGGTGCAAAAAAAATAGACTCTACAACTCTATAATGTTTGGCAATACAAAAGCACTAAAGGCTCTACAAAAGATGAATTGAAATTGAAGGAATGCATCTAAACAAAAATACTAAGATATCTGTACTTATAAAGTGCGACTAGACAACATTGGTCGTCGACTCAGAAAAGTGTAAAGAATATCTAATGTGTAATGAAATAATAAATGCCAATAAATTTGTAATGCAACAATAAATGTTTAAGAAAACTCAAGTATTACACTGAAACTTGTAGAAAGTGCGGATAGGCAATCCTAGCCTCCGACTCAAAGTTCAATGAATAGCTAAAGTGGAATGAAATAATAAATGTTAATAAATTTGTAATGAAATACATAATAAATGTTTAAGAAAACTTAAGTATTTCACTGAAACTTGTATAAAGTGCGGAT
Source organism: Lampropteryx suffumata (assembly GCA_948098915.1). Taxonomy (NCBI): domain Eukaryota; kingdom Metazoa; phylum Arthropoda; class Insecta; order Lepidoptera; family Geometridae; genus Lampropteryx; species Lampropteryx suffumata. Next base: position 16,434,680 of record OX402553.1, read on the forward strand.
GGGCAATCCTAGCCTCCGACTCAAAGTTCAATGAATATCAAAAGTGTAATGAAATAATAAATATAATGAAACTTAAGTATTGCAGTGAACTGGTAAAAAGTGCGGATAGGCAATCCTAGCCTCCGACTCAAAGTTCAAAGAATATCAAAAAAGCTCTATCTCGAAAGATATCTAATACAATTTACGGTTAGACCACTTGTGTCGCCGTTTTAGTTCAAAAACAATCACCTGAAGGGGTGAAAGTATAATACACAAACAAAAGTTCGTGGTGTGAATGTCCAAAACTAGGTACAACTAGACAATGAAACAACCAACAAAAATCGGTGTAATTGTGATCGGCTCTACACTACCAACTTTCCGGGCACAATACAGCAAACAAAAAGGTTATCCAACACACAATACGGTGTGGATAAACAAAAATTAGAGTATGATGTGATCGGCGCATCTCTACCAACTTCCCGGGCACATGCATATCTGTAACAAATGGTGTTGCTCTACACGACAAAACGGTGTAGGCAAACAAAAACTGTAAGTGCTGTGATCGACTCTACCCCACCAATTTTCCGGGCACAACACTAACAAAATGGTTCCACTCCTCACAACAAGACGGTGAGGGTGAACAAAACAAACTACAGAACCGGAGCGAAAATCCGAGAACTGCAAAAAATGGTGTGTGCACATCCGAAAGGATGTCACAACAAAATGTAAACAATTAAACGGAACCGGAGGGAAAATCCGAGGACCGCAAAAGGTGTGTGGACCATCCGAAAGGATGTCGCAACAAAATGTCTAATCGAAGGTGGCCAATGTAAAATGTCAAATCGGTGTAAACTTAAAATTATCCATGTATACCTAATCTAACAATTGTAAACTTGGACAATACAAAAAACCTATAAAACAAGCCTAAAAAGACTTACAAAACAACGAATAAAAGGTACAAAAACAAAGACCTTTAAAATAATGAACAATAATATACATAAGATCTTTTGATGTTGATTAACAGTAATAAAGAGTGAGAAGTAGTAAACCGAAACGACCTAAGCTGTCTTTTGAACATCTAACCTAAATTCAATAACCGTAATGAAACTTCCTTACATACTACCTTTCAAATGCAATTCCTTTTATCCATCAAATCTCATACTTCACTCACAAATGCATACTTCAAAACAAAGTTACTAAACTCAAGAAAAATGTAGGTAGAAACCAAAATTAATATTTAATAATATCTTTAATATGATAACGTCCAGTAGTATTTTTATTTAAGTCCTTTAAGAGGTAAACATTGTCCGAAATTTTCTCTATGATTTTACATTTAATAAACTTAGGTGCTAATTTAGCCGAAAAATATGCCGGCGCATTAGATTGAACAAAACTTCTTCTCCAAACAATATCATCAACAGCAAAAGAAATGACTTTTCTCCCTTTGTTGTAATAAATAGCATTACGCTTATAAGAATTCAATAAATGGGTCTGAACCCTAACAAAAATATCACTAAGTGATTTAAGAGAAGTTGCAAAAGAACTTCTTTCTCCAAATTCAAGTTGATTCAAATTATCTAGGGAATTACTAAAACGATGTAAAAAAGCATCAAAAATTAATTCCCTACCAAACATAAGAAAATTAGGTGTATAATCTGTAGCAAGATTAACACTGTTATTCAAAGCTAACTGAATGTGAGGCAAAAATTTTGACCATGTGCGTTGGTCATTTTTAACAAAACATGATATGCAAGTCTCTACAGTTTTATTATATCTTTCTACGGGGTTATTCTGTGGAGTATACAAAGTATTATAAAATATTTTAGTGATGTTATAACTCTTTAGGAAATCTACAAAATATTTTGAAGTGAACTGAGTACCGTTATCACAAACTATAATCTTAGGACAACCAAACTTTAGAAATATTTCCTTTTCGAATAATCTATTAATAACAGAAGTGGTAGCTTTAACCATGGGGAAAATCCAGCAATATTTAGTAAATACATCCACTACAGAAAGAATATATTTGTGTCCAGAATAACTTTTAGGCAGAATACCTATAATGTCTACTGAAAGCATGACCATGGGAAGATCTACTTTCTTAGGATTAACCATGATACCAAAAGGTGGAGATGTACTATGTTTATAAGCTTTACATGTTTCACAAGATTTTATGTAATTTTGAGTATCATTAAACATTCCGTTCCAAAAATAGTGTTGTTTTAATTTCTTTAATGTTTTATGAATACCAAGATGACCAGAATTAATATGATCATGATTTGATCTGATAGTATCTAGAATATGTTCCTTAGGAATAACAATTTTCCAATTTAAACGACTGTTTGGATTGAATTTATTTTTACAAAATTTATATAAGGTGTTATTTTCAACTCTATAATTCTTAAATCTCAAAGGGAACTTTTGACAATTTATAAATATTTTCTTAAACCATGGGTCATCAATATCTTCTTCAGGTGTGACAATCTGTACTGGTAAAGCGTGAATCGCTGCCATTTCTAGACAAAGCATCAGGAACCTGATGTAAGGAACCTTTTTTATGAATAATATTAAATGTAAAATGGGAGATTCTAGCGGCCCAACGTGCTAAGCGTCCACTTGGATTACTTAAATTTAAAAGCCATTTTAAACTAGCATGATCTGTAATAACTGTGAATTCCATTCCTTCTATGTAGGGTCTAAAATGTTCTATTGAATCTAAAATTGCAAGTAATTCTCTTTCTGTTGTACTGTAGTTGCGTTCACACTTATTAAGTGATCTAGAGTAGAACGCGATTGGATGTTGTCCGCCATCAGTGTCTTCTTGGCTCAGAACACTCCCTATTCCAACAGAACTAGCATCACAATGTAAAAAGAAAGGTTTTTCAAAATCAGGACAACTCAAAACAGGTGATGAAACCAAAGCTTGTTTTAGATTATTGAATGCAGTTTCTGCATCATCATTCCATTCAATGGATCTTTTAGAATTTTTACCACCTGCAGTTAATTTAGTCAAAGGTGAAGCTATGTCAGCAAATTTACAAATGAATCTACGGTAATAAGAACATAAGCCAAGGAAACTTCTTAGTTGTCTAACGGTTTCAGGTTGAGGAAAATTATCAATAGTATCTAACTTAGAGGGATCAGTATGTAAACCTTTACTGTCCACAATATAACCAAGGTAACGGAGTCTATCTTTACAAAATTCGCATTTCTTTAAGTTAACAGTCAAACCAGCATCTTTAAGTACTTTATAAATCTTATTTAAACTTTCTATGTGAGTATCATAATTATCATTAACTAAAATCAAATCATCTAAATAACAGAACAATATGCTGTCAAATTCAGGACCAAAAAGTTTGTCTACTAATCTTTGTAACTCTGCAGGAGCATTGGTAATACCGAACGGCATACGGATGAACTCAAATAATCCTTTGCCGGGGACCACAAAAGCAGTTTTCTCACGAGAGGACTTTTCTAAAGCTATCTGAAGGAAAGCTTTGGAAAGATCAATTGTTGATATGTAACGAGCACCTCTAAGACTGTCTAATATTCTTGAGGGGTAAGGTAAAGGATAAGAATCTCTAGTGGTAACTGAGTTTAGACGCCGCGAGTCTAAACACAGCCTAGTACTACCATCCTTCTTTTCAACAGCTAGCACCGGTGAACACCAAGGAGATTTAGAAGGTTGTATGATACCTTCTTTTAGTAAAACCTCAACTTCATCATAAAGTTCTTTTTGTTTGGCCGGACTCAAGGGCCAATATCTTTGTTTAAAAGGTTCACTAGTAACATTGATCTTATGTTGAACAAGATGTGTAAGACCTAAACCCTTCTTTTCATATGAAATATTTTCAAAAAGTGAAATTGTTTCTTTAAGTTTTTGTTTCTCAGAAGGAGAAAGTTCAGAAGCAGAAGTTACTGTACAAGTATGAATTTTATTATCCCTAACAAAAGTTATATTTTTCCATAGATCTTTAGCCAGATCAAATTTAAGCCAAAAGTCAAATCCTAAAATAATTGGATAATCAAACAAGGGTATAACCATAAACTTTACAATCTTAGTAATGCCATCACAAGTTACTGGAATGTCCATAACTCCTATAACTCTTTGTGAAGAACCGTCGGCAGTATAAGCAGAATTAGAAACACTACCAGAAGCTAAAGTAATTTTATAACCTAATTTCAAAAACTTCAAATGACTATTGGAACCAAGAACACAACTATTTGAACCACTATCTAACAAACCTGAAAATTTATGTTTACCAACCGAAAATTGCATGAATGGCCTAGAATCATTATTCTTGACAAACAAAACAGGAGCAGACTTGTAGATGTTGAAGAAAGTTTTTAAATATCCTAACCAATCCGAAAATTCTTTTTTGCAGGTTATAGTGTTAGGCTTGTTTATGTGACTATTAATTTTCATCATCGAGACACGGCGGGTTTTACCAGAAACTGGTGCTCGATGGACGCCAACTAGTTTTTTGGAACATTAACCTTATTCCCCTTATTACACACATCACAATATTGTGTGGTAACACCTAACTTTTTGCATCTAAAACATATCATACCTGGAATGGTCGGACAATTTCTATAAGAATGGCCTGAAGCCTTACACTTCAGACAGGTGTCGTCAGTTCTGACAGCGCTAGTCCGGGTCCTCTGAACTGTGAGAGGCTTCCTGTTAACAAGGACTTCCATTCGTTTACCTAAATGAATAAAATGATCCAATGAAGTAATATTTTTATCTAACACATAAGGTGCATAGACAGGTAACATGTTATGCTGAACTATATCAACCAATGTGAGTTCTGAAACAGGGGTAACAAGACGACTAGCCAAATCCATAAGCACTGTGATATAATCCGGAAGGGACTCACTTAATTTTTGTTTCCTGAAACGAAGTTCATGTTCAATCTGGTAGTCATAATCGACTTTGTCAAAACGTTTGAGCAGAGCAACCTTGAGTTCTTGCCATGAGGCGATGTTAATTCTGATGGCACGGAACCAGATGGCGGCGGTACCAGAGAGCAAATCCGAAAATGAACCAACCAGTAATGTTTCATCAAAGTTCTTGTATAGAAAATACTCCTCTACTTGAGTAATAAATTCCCTGACGCAGGCACTTCCATCGAAAACGATCCTACTCCTCTTCAGGTCAGGTAATTTCATGTTGGTAGAAGGCATGTTCTTCTTTATATTTTCGTTCAATGTGTTGAATGACGGAACAAAGGTTGAGGAACTGTGAGCAGCCCTAATGTTATCCAAAAATGGATCCGGAACCTCTGTCATATTTATGACCTCAGGGGCAATGTTGTCTTCATGAGTGTAGGTTCCAGCTGTGTGAAACTCTTTCGGTTCAGACAATGGTGGGAACTGAACCTGTTTGTCCATGGTGAAAATGTGTGAACACTCGAAGAACACAGTAACAAAGTAAAGTCAAGAATGTTTTTGGTCAAGTCCGTTAAATATTTTAAATGTTTTTAAATGTTTTCCAAACTATTTGTTTAAATAAGTTTGATTCTATGTTAAACAGTTATTCTCTTCACTAAATGCATTGGTAATTTACACATGAAGACTTACTATTGAATGAATACTTTTAAAATTAAAGTTTTACAATTATAACTTAATTATAACCACTGTAAAAAGATACATATAATTAACTGAGCAACCTGGCTTGTTAATGTTTGTTACACAATTAAAAACACAATATAATGGCACACAAAAATAGGCACAAAATATGGCACAAAAATAATAATATATCAAAATTATTTGATATCCAACAAAAGAACAAAGGGGTTACACAAATAAATTAAATTGCCTCACTTTAATCTGGTTTAACAAAAATAGAATGCAATGGTAACTAATAAACCTCAAACAAACCACTCCAGGTCCCTGTGCGTGAGCGACAATTGTAATATTGAAAATTTAAAGTTGTAATAAAAAATTAAAAGTTCCTGGTATGATGTTAAAATTGGAATAGTAAGAAAGTTTTGAATGGGGCCTCCCGTCACAAACAAAGTCTAAACAATTAAATAATAATCCTCGGGCGCCAGACAGGAGGTATCCCTACTTACTTACATAAAATCACCTCGGATAGGCAGCCGTCGCACCAGAACTTCTAATCACAGGCCGGGGAAAACAATAAAAGTCCAGATACGTTTCAGATGTTATAATTTTGATGTTTTGGGGTTTGTCTGAAGCTTATTACTTGTAGTTATTCTAGATACATTTCTTAATTTTGGTTACCATTGCATGTCTTAGTAAAAAAAAATAAAAGTTAAATTTTAAATACCTTGGGTTGTCAGTCCATGAAAATAGTATAAATTATACCGGATCCCGGTTTCAAGAGGCATCCTGGGACTCCGCCACGTGGCGTGAGGGTCTCGCGAACGTCGCGTGTCTTGGAAAACGGGTCTCCTGGGGTCGGTCCGGTGTCTCTTTATATCAGAGAAATGAAGTCATGTGGTTTGAACCTCACCACTCTGACGTTCCCGCCGAAATTACACGAGGCGTCATTGACTCAAAATTTTGCTAATAATAATAAAAAAAAACGCCACCGACATCTCGCGTAGCTAGAACAAATAAATCACGATTAATAAAAACTCGATGAATGGTCAAGGGAAAACCAAGACTAGTAGTAGAAACTCACCGTTTTTCTTTTCAAATAATGCTGCTGTATCACAGTCATCTTAATGGTAGGAAAATTTATGTTTTCCGCCTAAAACAAATATTCACGATTGTCAAAATCCGCGAGGCAAATTTGAAGATAACAAAATCACAATCAAATTGGAAACTTACCGAAATAATGCTTTGGGGGAATCATCCCTTTGCCTATGGAAACATATCGTCCATTTCAAGGCCTCAACAATATAGGATTCTTGCGAATTTAAAAGATTTCGCAAGACCTAATAACAAATCCGCACCAGTCGGCGTTCGAAAGAAAAGTACGGTCTCGGTGACCGAGTATGAATGCTCTCTCCGATCCAATCACTCAATCTAGAATTGCCAACTTGAGGAAATAAAAATTCCATAATATGAACGAAGGTATCTGTCAAAGTCAAAATTTATGGCTCTGACAGAACAGCTAAATGTTGCGCTAAAAAGACAGCAGCTGCCAGACGTAAAATGAATCGCCGCAATATCTAGAAGTAAACTAACCATTTTCGAGGTTAGATCCCCGAACTACATGTATGACGCAAATACGTCGTTACAATTATTGTAAGTTTACAATCATTTTATAAAATTTACAAAATTTTACAATAATTTGCAAGCTAAAATAAATTTCATTGTATTATATTAGTACAGGCTTCTGATTTTAAAAGAAAGAAAGAAAATAAATTTATTTGTAACAAAATACATATAAAAAAATCGGAAACTAAAATGGCAATGGACAGGACATATGATAAGAGGCATCGAAAAGTGGAACAAACGCATAGTGTTTTGGTACCCCAGAAACAGGAAAAGAAAGCGAGGCAGATAGATTCGGAGGTGGGAAGACGAGATAAAGACGATAGCAGGAAAACTATGGACAAGGAAAGCTTTAAACCGAGCAGATTGGAAAGAAATGGAGGAGGTCTCTGCCAATGTTGAGCAAACAGACGAAGTTATCGATATATCGTTAAATTAAGATTGTTAGTTGTAATTACTCTTTTATTTTGCGTCTGAATAAAGGCTATTATTATTATTATTATAAAATAAATTTATTGAAGTCAGTTTCAATAGTACAAAAAGTACTATAATTGGGCATTCATAACATAAGTAAATCACCTATTAAGGAAAACACTATGTTATCATTGTATTAGTATTACAAATATTATTTAATATTATTAAATATTATATGTGACGTTTTTGTGCAACATTATCGCGTATATTCTTTTCCTTCTAAATTCCCATCTCGTCATCAATTATGTAATTAGTTAACATGGTTATTACCTAACTAAAATGATTTTCCGGTTAGATTCACGGTATCTTTTAATTACTAATTAGCAATTCGTGGAATCACACTGGAATCTTTCGTCCAGGTATATCCAAGTTCTTTATAGGTTGGAGCCAAAATTGGGCTTCAATCCATTTTGTGATATTGAAAAACTTTGGGGAAAACAGGTTTGAGGACCCGTTATTTTCCCCCATCTTACCTATCCGCAAATGAAGTAAACCACATTTTCATTTGTAACGTCTTCCTTTTCGCTTTCCTGCAATATGTGGCAGTGATTTCGTCAAAATGTGTGTAACAGGGAGCCGGGGAGCGCGTGCTTTATGATTTTAACAAAGAACGCGCGCGGAATTTGATTTAACCTATGAGCGCCCGCGATGTTAGAATTGGCCGTCAGATAGTATAAACCCATTTTCCGAACAATTTGTACTGTCAGCTAACAATGTGTCCGTGTGTTTGACGAGAAAGAGAAAGGAAAATGAGTGAAAAGTCAGGAGTACTACTTGGCTGTTCGGTGTTTTTAAACCCCGATGCAAGGAGAATTAAGTTGGTCGCGTGAATGTCTGTGCCATTGTAGCTCCCAAATGGATGACCAGATTTTAAATTCGTTTTTTGCTTGAAAGTTGATCTAATCGAGAGTGTTCTAAGTTACGATCCAAGAAAATCTGTTCAGCTAAAGATCTTCAGCCCTTTTTTAGCTGATGAAGAATGTGAGCAACATTCAAAGGATGATCAATTCGAAGCATGGTAATATGTTACTTTAATATATTGCATTAACATAGAACCTTGACCTGATGCTGCCGCTTTACCTGAAATCTGCAAGATACCTAGCTCCTTATACCAACTATCAGAAGCAGTTTCGTGTTTGGGCTCAATAGAATGGATTTCAATGAATATATATATTAATGGACTCTATGGGCTCAATAGAAATGGATTTCAATGAAAAGATAGACTCAATAGGCACATTGGAATGGATGTCAAAGAATAGGTTTTGTGTCGAGGGTTATTTATCTCTCGTTTATTATATTTATTATAGCTAACACTAAACCATGACAGTTCTAAGCTTAAAATAGTATTGCCATCCTAGGAAAGAGCACATGATACTTCAGCTTAGCAAAAAAGAGCGCAACGTAGAATCACTAAATACTACTGACTACTTAAACCACAGTTTTATAATGACATGAGCAGCATATTGGTAGTTCTGCCTTGACCTTCTCAGTACCGCCTGCGTCATCAGCTACGAGGAACTCCCAAACGCTGTACTTCTGCTTGCAAAACGTTTTCAGCTCGGGCAGGTTGGGAAATGCTGTGAAACAAGCCCCTTCTGCTTCACTGAAATGAAAAAAGGGAATTTCTTTAATTCGTAAGGGTCACCTTAATAAAATTAAATTTAAAGTCATCCTAAAAAATGGTTAAATCTGAAAACAAAGGCAACTTTTTTAACTTTTTAACAAATTTAGCGTGTCTGGATTTAACTCTATGATTTAACCATTTTGGCCACACTACAAGGTTAATTGGTTCGTGGGAAAGGCTTATTTTATGCCTGGTTGTAGGTACTTTCTTATTTTCATGTACACGAGTACCAGGCCACTCAGAAAGTTATGTGAAAAAAGTTGGTACATGTACATGGGAACATTTTCGTGCGATGATTTTTTACAATTTTAAAAATGGTCTAAAACCGGTGTCATCTCAAATGGCATTTATTGGTTAAAGGCTCTTTTAAGGCAGCCATCTACCGTTGGCATAACGAAGTTAAGCGCAGTCGTCTAACTTTAGGGGATGAATATGAAACTGGTCGTCCTTCGACTGTTACCGAGGAAAACGTCCTGGTAGTAAAAAAATAATACAAAAAATAGGCAAATTACGTCCGAAGAGATTCAGCATGTACAAAAAAATAATTTTAGTCCTTTTTCGGTTCATGTTTGTTCTTTCGTATTATTTGTTTTGCATGTGTAGATACTAAATATAATGTGTTTTTTTCTTTCTTTCTTTCAAAGTCGGTCAATATCTCCAGTATTGTGAGGTACTGATAGTGACTGACCTTACAACTCGGTTTGTTAAGTTTTGCTTTCTACGCTGTCGGGGTTTGCTCCTTAACCATTACAAAAATAATATATTGATTAAACCTGTTTCATACCAGTCAGCCCGGGTACTGAGAGGAAAGATACAGGGAAGGCGATCAAGGGGAAGGAGTCCGATGCGGTGGACAGACCAGATCCGGGACACCACCAACAAGAACGTCCAAGAAAGCTTACACACTGCCGCAGACTGAAGCAAGTGGAAAGCGATCGTCCAAAGAATGATTCGCGGAGATCACGACCCTCAGCAATGAGGAACACGACAAAAGGAGGATAGGAAAGCTGTTTGTTCTGTGTTTGCGTGTTATATAGTATCATAGGTATGTGTTTATGAATGTAAAAGTATTATATCAGTCATCTGGTTTCCATTGTGGTATTGTGTAAATTGTAGCCAGCAGTATTTATTTAGTACCCTAGAAGTTTCTTTTTACATAATGACGCAAGACATTCGCTGTATCTTTTTAAAATTTTAAATGGGTTCAAAACTTTATTTCTGTGGCACATTAAGATCACAGACTACATTGTATACATTGTATTTGAAATCTTCCGATCCTGAGTAAAAGTGTCTAAAGATAGATAAATAATTCAGGCGTGACTTTGCGGAAATCAATTACAAAATATTGTTTGTTCATTCGTCGAGCGCTGGAATGAAACTTTCGCTCGGCGAAGCAACACGTTTCCAGAATCTTCGTGTTTTTTCGTTACAGTGTGGAGCGAATCCATGTTTTTGAGTCTACGTGGAGAGGCGAAACACGTGTCGAATTTCTTTTTGAGGTTGCATGTGTCGATGGTGTGCACTACCTTTTTACTAACGCATTGCATGGCTTTTTAATTACGAGCGGGAGGGAGGTGCATGCGTCTACATCGGGTCTAACTCATTAGGAATGGATTTGCGGAATAGTACTAAATATTTGTCCAATGCCCGCTGATTTACCCGCGTGGTACATATATGTAAAGTATCATATATTTTCTCATTACCTGCAAGTTTCTAGCCTGACCATCTGAATGTAGTTCTCCGAAGGTGCTTGCACGACTGTGTGCCAGCCCCGTTTGCTCCTCACCTTGTAAAGTGGCTCATACTGAAACAAAAATATGGGTAGGTGAGTAGGTAAGTACCTACGAGTACCTTTAAATCCTTTCAATCTTTTATATAAAAGAAAAAAATGTCTATTACGAAACAAATCGTCCAATTCTACTTATATAAAAAAATTACTACCTAATGATATGCCAGGTTACAGAATACATATATATAAAGTTGCGTTCAAATCCGTACAGCGATACAAAAAAATAAATAAAAACATAAAACAAAACTTTGTAAAAGTTTGAGTAGAAATACGTTTATTACTCAATTAAGCTATTATGGCCGAACCAATGTGAATAAAACATAGAAAAGATATAGTTTAAGACTTGGAAATTTTTATATAGTTCGCGGCCCGCTCGATGCCACTCACGTGAACTCGAGCGACAACGAGCGGACCGAGTGGTCTCTAGATTAATCGAAACAGTCTCGGTGTCTCCATCGACATAAATAATTTAATTTCAGTCATACATAATTAAATGCTAGCCAATGGCCTCAATTCTGTTGGCACCAACCAAACTAATTTTAGCTAAAATTCGGTTTAGAAGTGTCAAATGAAACTTGGTATTCTGCTGTTACCAACTTACCTTGTTAATTTTATCTAATTTAATTAAGTGTTCCTAATTTAGTTAGATGGTACCAACCGAATAGGTTTTACAAATGTTATGACTAACTAAAATATATTTTAGACAATTCCTAACTTTAGAAATGAACCAACCGAATTGCCACCATTGTGTACCGTACATTATGTACAGTGCACATTGTGCATTTATTGATTTAAGGAAGTCCATTGTTATTAAAGTAGGTATTTAGATAAACTCGTGTAGTCTGTCACTAAGGAAAATATAAAGCTGGTTGTCCATTGATATGTGTGTCATATTGCCGATAAATACCTGTTGGGCAATTTCGTAGAGAAGTAAGTTAGTATTTATTCAGAACAATTATTATATTACATTATGTAAATGGAAATCATTTTGAGCAATCATTTTCATTTTGAATCATTAAAAGTGTCAAATGACGACCTCTGTGGCGTAACGTTGACGTGGGTGGTGAGAGGTTTTCAGCAGGATTCTATGCCCTTTTTTATTCCTATTATATGTTAACGATTTACCTTTTTTTGTAAAGAAAAGTGTTTAAAAAGTTAGTTTTATTTGCTGAAGATACGTCTTTACTTTTTAAAGTTGATAGAGCTAATACCAGTATTTGCGATAACGTAAATGAATCCTTATCGTTAGTTCTTAACTGGTTCACTGTAAATAATATTTTACTTAATGCTATTAAAACGAAATGTATCAAATTCCTTTTGTCAAATGTTATTCATAGCCCGACTAACTTGAAATTAATGGAGAGGCAATGCATCATGTAGATTCCACGATCTTCTTAGGTCTTAATATTGATGAAAAACTACAGTCATCATCATAACAGCCTTTATAAAGTCCACTGCTGAACATAGGCCTCCCCAATAGATTTCCAGGAAGAACGATTTTGAGCCCTTTCCATCCACCGACTTCCTGCGATCTTTACAATGTCGTCAGTCCATCGGGTGGGGGGTCGTCCTACGCTTCGTTTTCCTGCCCTTGGTCGCCATTCGAGAACTTTTATTGCCCAACGGTTATCAGTTCTGCGAGCTATATGGCCTGCCCATTGCCACTTCAACTTGCAAATTTTGAGTGCTATGTCGGTGACTTTGGTTCTTCTACGGATTTCCTCGTTGCGGATTTTATCACGTAGTGAAACACCCAACATAGCTCTCTCCATAGCACGTTGCGCGACTCTGAGCTTGTTTATGAGGCCAATAGTTAGCGACCAAGTCTCAGTTCCATATGTCATCACTGGCAACACGCACTGATTATTATAGACTTTCGTCTTGAGGCTCTGCGGTATCTGTGACGAGAAGATGTGCTGTAATTTCCCGAACGCTGCCCATTCGAGTTGGATTCGTTGGCTGACCTCTTTGTCGAAGTTGGACTTGCCTAGTTGAATCGTTTGACCCAAATAGTCATAATGGTCTACAACTTCGATTATATGTGGTCTATGGTGTTAAAGCCTTTTCGGAACCCGGCTTGTTCGGGAGGCTGGAAGTCGTCAAACCTACGAGCGAGACGATTAGTAACTACGAGCGAGACGATTAGTAACTACTCTCGAAAACAGCTTATAGACATGGCTCAACAGCGAGATGGGCCTGTAATTCTTTAAGAGGGTGTTATCCCCTTTCTTAAAGAACAGTACCACCACGCTCGTGTTCCACGCCTCTGGCGTAGTTCCCTCGAGGATGACGGAGTTGAACAGCTTCTGGAGGACCTTAAGTACCGGTGTTCCACCCGCTCTGAGAAGCTCTGTCGTTATTCCGTCTTCCCCCGGTGCCTTGTTGTTCTTAAGCTGCTTGAGAGCCGTTCGGATATCGTATAGGCTGACGTCCGGGATGTCCTCTGTGTAGTGTCGGGTTAGGCGGGCTCTTGCATCGCTATCGATTTTGCGATGAGGTGTATAGTTGTCCATAGAACTTCTCGAGCTCTCGTAAAATTTCTGGCTTCGAGGAAACGTCACTGCCACTATCGGTCTTCAGCTTCTTCAACAGACTTTGCCCAATAGACAGATCTCTCGCGAACACTTTGGAACCTTGGTTGCGCTCTATTGCGTTCTTAATACTACACGTATTAAAGAGACGCAAATCGCGTCGCATAGACTTAGAGATCTGTTTATTGAGCGAGCTGTATTTCGACATGTCCACTGAAGACTGCAGTTTCATTTCGCTACGTTCTGCCATGAGTTTAAGAGTGTGCTCAGAGAGTTTTTGGGTTCTAACTTTCTGCTGGGTTTGACAGAACTTTGACCCAACGGCATTTTATTTTATTTTTTATTTTATTTATTAAACAACTCTTAATACCACATACCACAGCTCTTAATAAACAATATTACTTAATCTTAACGCATTTATCCTAAAGCCAATAACGGATTTACATTTTATGTTTATCACCTATAATTTAGAAGACAGTCACTAACCAAACATGTTATTATTTAATAGAAAATACCTATTAACAATTATACATTATAATTATGTGAGTGTATGAGAGTTGTGTAAAAATGTGTGTGTGTGTGTGTGCGTGTGTGTGCGTGTGTGTGTGTGTGTGTGTGAGAGAGAGAAATAGATTACGTGGTATGCATAATATGATAATTACAAATAAAACTGACACAAACTTATACATTTTCACAAAGAATTCTGAGAATTTTACGTTTGAACACCTGCTTGCTACAATAGAAAATATCAATTTGTTTAAATTTTTTGTTGTAGTTTCTATGTAGTCGACTAACAAGTGAGTTTTGGGCGTAATTTGATGTAAATTTTAAGATGTTTTAAGATCTGGTCTTTCACTGCGCGCTGTCTGAGACGGACGACTACTGGGCGCGCCCTAGCTGCACTTTCAGCACGCCGCGGTTGCACACGGTGAGCAAACTCTACGTCAGACGGCTCAAGGGCAATGTGTTGTGTTACTTTTAACACTAGGTCTGTCGTCATCTCATCTTTCTCCTCGGGGATACCGGTGATCTCGATATTCTGCATTCGGACCCATTGCTGCTGTCTAAGGTTTTCAGCTTCCAAGTCCTTGACGCGAGTTAGACAGAGACTTAAATTTTCCTTCAGTTTCTTATTTTCTTCCTTAAGACACTTCAACTCGGACGAGGTACTGCTTAGCATTTTCTTGAGATCAGTGATTTCTTTTCTCAACTCCTCGTACTGCGTGCTGACGTATGTAATAGACTCCTGGAAACCAGTGCATTGACTATTTATGGCAGCAAGTTGACTTGATACAGTCTTTTTTATTGTGGCCTCAAGCATAGCCTGCATTTCCTGTCTCATCTCGTTTTTCCAAATATCTCTTAATGAGTTCTCGGTTACATTAACTGCAGACTGCGACGACACCGGCTTTTTTCGTAACGTCACATTACTACTCTCAAGCGATGTCTCTAAAGCTATTTCTTCATCTTGTTTTAGCTGTAGAGCCGTACGTACAGGGGTGTTGGTATTTCCAACTTTAGGTTGCTTGCACTTACATTCGAAGCATCTCCATTTTAGCCTGGCATCTTGAGTTAGCTTTTTATAACGTTTAGGTGATAGATCAGCACATTGTAGGTCATATTTCTGCTTACAACCATGACAGTTCATATAATCTTTGGTGAGGATTGGCGTTCGGCATCCATCACAAGTATTCATGTTGTCACAGAACAGTAATACAGTAGGTATCCAGTAACTGATGCTACGTAGGTTGTCGCACGCTAATATGCAGGTAAAAATCAGTGCACTTAGCCGGTCGGTATGCACTGATTACGTCACAGCGAGCGAGCTGCGAGTTGCCCTAGGTCAGGGTTTTGTGAAATACACCAGCAAATTAAAAATTTTTTATGCTTATTACTCACTATTTTCTTGATAATTTTTAACGGTGAAAACACCAACAAGAACGTTACACAGCCAACTACACAGTGATATATAGCACAAGTTTGAACACAGTTATAACAGTAATATTCACGGACTAGCCATACGGTGTGTTAACTTAGTGACGGTCGACTCGATGAATGGACAATTTCCACCAGACCGTCATTTATTTCGTCCACGGATCCGCATTCGGCGAGGCATTGGAAGCGATTTTGGAGTTCCAACTGAAAGCTCTCGGGGTTTTGGATTTGGGCAGGACTTGGGCGAAGAGTAGATTTCATCAGACGGGACCTTTCTAGCTTTACGTTAAGATTTAATGAGCCTCTAACCATTCGGTGATCACTGCCGGTTTTGACCCTGTTGATCACTGAGACATCATTAAATATTTGCTTTTTTGTAGTCATGATGAAATCTATCTCGCGTTTGTGTCCACCGGGGTGAAGCCACGTCCATTTCCTGGACGACCGCTTCTTGAAAAAGGAGTTCATCATAAAGAGTCCCTCCTTTTCCATGAATAATAATAAATAAATAATAAATAATGCCGGACATTTCACACACCATCATCTGGCCCCAAAGTAAGCAGAGCTTGTGTTATGGGTACCACATGACTGATATACTACTTATATACGTTTTTTTTTGTAAATACATACATATTATACATACTAACATACTATGGACCTAAATTTAATTTTTATGTTGTCTGTAATAAATTCATTTAATTTATTTAAATATAAATTAATATTTTAATAATAAATAAAAAATAAAAAATAAAATAAAAGATGTAGTAGACCATGAAATACCATATATTATTTGTTGTTATCTTTTCTATATATAAAAAGGCGATGTATGTTCCCTATAGACTCCGAAATGGCTGGATCGATTTCGATGAAATTTTTAGGAAATCTTCAAATTGGCATAGCGATTGATCCTGTGTTTGGTAGCGATCGAGTCAACAGAACTTTAATTTTGCATCAATCAAATTTGTATCTTAGAAACGGCCATAGGTTACTATTTATGTATGTACTATGCCTACGAAGTCGGGGGCAGAATCTAGTATAGCATATAAGCAATCACGCAAAGAAGTGGTTAACTTATTATTATTACCGTGACAGTGGAATCGCAATTGTCCAAGTCATCCGGATCTCCTTGACGGTTGGGAGCGCCCGCGAGGTCGTCTATCACCAGGGTCGGCGTGGAGACTGGTCTCTGAAAGATTTATTATAGTTAATACGTACACGTACAACTATTTTATAGAAAGAGTTTATTTATAATATATACTTAAATTTATTTAGTTATTTTGTAGAACTAGAACGGTATACACCATTTACACTAGTTAAAACTATACATAACAAAGAAAAAAAGTTAAACAATACATAAGTCAATATTACAATAAAAATACAAGCACGATAATAATTAATCAGTAACTTAATTCTAGATAAATGTAAACATATAATACACAATTTAAATTAAAATCTTCTTAGTTAATGGCAGTATCATAATAATGTCAATTTTACACTTTCAAAACTTTCGTGAGTTGTACTATACATTTTGATAAACACGGGCTTTACTCACGTATTATTTTGTCGACGGAGGCACCGACATTGTTTCGATTCATCTCATCGGTTCGCACTCAAAGCGAGTGCGAACCGTGAACTAGAGCGGCAACGAGCGGACCGCGGATCAAACTCACCCTGATGAAGATTCTCTAGATGAATCGAAACAATGTCGGTGCCTCCATCGACAAAATAATACGTGAGTAAAGCCCGTGTTTATCAAAATTTATAATGACAATTTTGGTAATGTCAAGTGTTTAGATTGTTTATTGAATAGATTTTATTGAAATAAAGCTGACGGGTGTGAATAATTAGAAAAAAAGCTTTGTGTTTCTTTGTGATTCGAGCAAAAATAATCTGTAGATATTTTATATGAAAGGCATCATCATTACATAGTATAAACCAAAGTCGCCTCTCGTTGTCTGTCTGTCCCGATGTATGCTTAGATCTTTAAAACTATGCAACGGATTATGATGCGGTTATTTATAGAGTATAGATAGAGTAATTCAAGAGGAAGGTTTATATGTATAAACATGAATAATGTAGTAGAGAAACACTGATAATTTTAGAAGTTTCTAATGTGGTGTCGAAAATAAACACATTTACTTACAAAACAGTGCTTACATTGCAAACGCTGGCTGAACCCTACGAGATAGATCAAAACAACGTACTACAATATTATACACCTTAAAAAGGTCTACACAAGGTCACAAAAGGCTACAAAAGGTCCGCGATGGTATATGTCTATCTTTTATGTTATGTTATTCTCTTAGATAACGTTGTATATAAAGACATTCTGTGGTATATTTAGTATCAGCATTGCACCCGTGCGAAGCCAAGGCGGGTCGCTACAATTATTATATAAAATAACAAATGACGAACGACAAGATATAACTTTGTGACATACCATAAACAATATAAATACTTGACACTGGCAAAATGGACATTATTATGACACATGCCATTAACGAAGAAAAAAAATAACTTGGGTGATAGATTCTTCATTTGTCATTTCATAGAGTACCTAACATAACAATTCTAAATTAATATTTATTTTTCTTTTAATTGCATGTTTTATTCAATAATCTTACTGGATTTTTAATAAATAAATTGTGACCTCATAGCACAAGGATGGACAATTAAATTATAAGTGTATTATGTTGCAATGTGATTTGAACAACGAGGAATCCCGAGAAAGTTTGAGACGGCCATTCTGCCGACGTTGAGGATGACGTTTAGATTAGACAAATTATGATCGACCAAGACTTTAGAACCAAACAATCATTAGACACTGGCAAAACTGTCAACGCCATTATTGGAAGAAAAGAAGACGAAAAGTAAATTGTTTATTATTATGTCACAAATTCGTATGTTATCGTTCATCAATTGTTTTTTTTATATAATAATTATATGGATTATTTTTGAAACACAAAACTGTTAATCCAATGACTTACACCCAAGTCAACACTCGCGTTATTTGAATAAAAGCATCAACGGGTAAAATAAACAATATAATTGGACCCTTTGGGCAACTTAAAACAATAGAATCATGGACCTCTGGGAATAAGCCATATTTCCTTCGCAAGACAGCCGAAAAAAATCAACCAATTCTGTAGATTTTTTTAGAGATAAATATTTTCATAAAATCTTGAACATGTATGAACATGCGATGAATTAAGGTGCCGATTCCTCCTAAAAGTCTTCCCTAGTCTGAGAAGAACATGGCAAGAAACTTGTTTTGGTTCTAGCGTTTTTATGTGATGAATGTTTAAAACAATAACTGTTAACTTAAGCTGGGTTTTTTGACATGTAGTCAACCAATGGTTAAAATCTAATGAAATGTCAAAACTCGAACCGTTAACTGGCCTGTCACACAGTTGGGTTGGGTTGGTGGGTTCAATTCATTCCCAGGATAAATTTGTATGGTGAACAGAGGTGATAGTTCTGAGTCTGGATGTTATAAAGTATCATGAGTATGTATTTAAAAATATACAAATAAGTATTATATCAGTCACCTGGTCACCATTCTGCATGCTATGCTTAGTTTGGGGCTAAATTGTGTTTGTGCTTTGTCCAACAATATTTATTTATTTAGATTGATTACAGTACCTTGATTGGTTTTAGTTTTTAAAGTATTCCTTGTAAAAAGCTTCAAAGAATATCCTTACCTGTCTTACAAGCCAACGCAAATGCTTATATAGTACGAGAACCGTGTTCCAAGGCAGTGACCTCTCAGCAGTTCAGTACCATGTTTGCGGAGCCTGTTTACATAATGGCTCATATGTATTTTCTTCATTCTCACTAAACTTGAAGTGGTTTGTTGCAAACTGCGATAGGGTACATACTTAATGAAAAGCCAGAACACTCGTTACAAAGCACAAATCAAATGTTTGAATGATGCGGTCTGAGGTATCTACAAGAGGAACAATTCGCACTTTTAAGTACTGTACACTGATTAAAACTAAAAGAAGTACATAGCAATAGAATATTAATTAATTTACCCCAATTTCGGGTTTAAGTTTAGAATTTAACTTATTTTGGTAGCTCGGCTTTGAACTGTTCAAGTGCTCGATTAGAAATATTGAGGCTTCCAAGGTACATCATATCAGCTCCTACAAGCAATTGATTTCCAGGAACAACGATTTTAAGCCCTCTTTATCCAACGATTTCCCGCAATCTTTACAATGTCATCAGTCCATCGGGTAGGCGGTCCTAGGTACACATTCTTGAAAATTTTGCTGACTCATCGTTCTTCTTAACCGACTTGATCAAAAAGGAGGAGGTTCTTAATTCGTCGGAATCTTTTTTTTTATGTATGTTCTCCGTATACTCGAAAACGCCTGAATTGATTTGAAATTTTTTTTTTGTTTGAATGGGTATACTTCCCAGGGGACCACCTGGGAAGTATACCTTTTCAAAACATTTAAAAGTTTATCGAAATCGGTCGAGCTGAAAAGTCAACAAAAATATAAAAATTGTATACATCGATGATATTTTCGTTTACTCTGATACCTCGCTGTCTCATTGAAGCAGTGCGTTTATTTGGCCTACCCATATTATATTTAAACAAAATACATCTACTTTCCACTAAAAATGTATTATAGGCTCAAATTTAATTCAATGAAGTCTGTTTTCTTTTTAGTTTTTAAAACGATATTATGTAATCAGTAAATCTCAAATGGCCTTACTTATAAATGCCTCTCAATTTGAACACTGCCTAAATACTGCTTAAGATTCTCCCTGTCACTATTTGTCATTATCTTATAAAAAGGGATGGCACTATTTTAAACAGTGATTAAATTTTGACAGAAATTGAAAGACGTTTAAAATAAGACCGTAATTTGAAATCAGCATGGCGGCTATATCAGTTTACAATAGCAATAGGCATTATTTAATGGATTTGTATTTCATACGATTCGTTCTACTTTTCTTCCTAAAATGGAATCTGTCTTGATGACAATTTTGCCAGTGATTGTTTTGTTATAAAAGAGTCGCAAAGGATTATTTTTGCCGTTTTGCGAAGTAAACACTGTGCTCTTATATTATTTATTTTTCCCGAGTTTTTTATTTCGGGTTTTATTTGTTATTTTGTTAATTTTGTTTATATCTCGGGTGTGAATCATTGGAATGAAAGTTTTGTGTTTCTATGTGATTCGAGTTAAAATAATCCGTATAATTATTATAAAGAGACTCCAATTTTTATAAAATAACAAACGACGAACGACAATATATAGTCATATATTCACATTTAATTTGTGACGTCATACTAGAAACAATCTAAACACATTGACATTGGCAAAATTGACATCATATGACACATGCCATTAACGAAGAAGAGGAGTCGCGAAATCACAGTTGATCGTTGTCGAGTCGTCGTTGATTTGTCTATTCTAAACGTCAGCGTGCAATGGCCGTCCATAACTTTCTCGGGATTCCTCGTCGTTCAAACCGTGCGGTTCCCATGAGCAACATAATACACTTATAATTTAATTATCTACATTTGTGCTAAGAATTATTATTACAACGTGCTTCGATTATTAATTAAAACATAATACGAGATAAAATAATTAATTAAGATGTTATTATATCACTTCAAGATAATGACAAACGAAAAATCATACGTTCGGTTTCTATCTTATTTTCTATTCATATGACAGCAGTTGGAAGGTTGATGTTGATTGTAACGCATACAATCAACATCAACCTTCCGTTACTTATACCAATTCATCATAACTAACTTAAAGCAGTAAGTACATTTTGAAAAACACGGGGTTAATTCACGTTTATTTTGTCGATGGATGCACGACACTGTTTCGATTCATCTAGAGAATCTTTATCAGGGTGAGTTTAATCCACGATTCGCTCGTTGCCGCTCGAATTCACGGTTTGCACACCTTACTACGTGAGTAAATCTCGTGTTTTTCAAAATGTATAGTACAACTCACGACTGTGTTGATAGCATCAGAAATCCATAATCACCCGGCTGAACTCTATGAAACACCAAGTCTGACAGAGGGTACCCTCAAAAAATAAAATAACAAGAAATATGTGTCCACCTTCTTTTTCCTATCGTGTGAAGTTATTTCTAACTTGTGTGTTGAAAGGATTTGAGTGCCTGAGAGGCTCCTGTCGTGCTCTTGTCAGATGTCTTTGAACTTTTAAGGTTCTGCCAGTTTCCTTGCAATGTTTTCCAACACCGTTTGAGAGTACTGTTATTGCGCACATAGATTTTTTGACCAGAATTCGCGAGCACGATCGAAAGATGCCACTACAACTCTACAATCAGTGGTCTCCACAAGTATCTTACCCGGAGGACCTTAGAATTATGGCCATGTTTTATAAAAGGAAAACTTTTTGGGGAACACGGTGCGCTTCTATAATAAGCTTCCTGAAAATGTCTACCTATTAAGAAATTTAAAGCTTACATAAAGGGTAGTATTTTGAAGAAAGCGTATCTATATATAAAATGTTATGTTGGTTTGTGTACGCTTCAAAAACTCAAAAAATTCTGCACCGATCAAGCTGAAATTTTAATATGATATATAATCCACATCAAGGATTGTTTTTATCTATTTTTTTTTGTACCACAGCGAAGCGTGGCGGGGTACAGCTAGTTATTAATATAAATGACTTTATTATTGATATGAATGCTCATGTTGCTGTGCCATCAGACAGTTAACCGACACATTTGAAATGTATGACTCTCTTGATGTATATATAAATCTACGAAAAACTAATATTTTTGGTAGTTAAGGTAGTTATAAGATCATGTAAAGAAGCGCTAGAACCAGGACGAGTTTCTTGCCAGTTCTACTCGAGCTTGGGTAAGGACGAATTAGCACCTAAATTTACCTAGTATGTAAGACGGTTAAAAGTGATCTTTGTGATTCTATTAAGTAAAGTTTATTTTGACTTTGACTCTTTAAAGACTTACAGTGCCCTTAAACATCTTATTGAACTGCTCCTGGGGGTAATCCTTCGGTTTGATGGTGCAGTAAGTCCTGTTTGCGCACTCGTCAGGCACCTCCCCGTACCGGTTGAACGTTACCTCTTGGACTGGACCGGGGTACTTGATCGGCACATAATCATCTGGAAACATGTTAGGTAGTAATAGTACTTTAAACTGCAGGAACAAGGGCCTTGCAGACATTGCGGTTTTATTATTAAGTTAGTTTTATATTTCACACGTTTTCTTAGTGTTTCATGAGTTATTTCGAACCGGTGTGGTGAAAGGATTAAAGTGCGCAATAAAGGCTTTTTTGTGCACTTGGTACATGTCTTCGATTTTTTTTTTATTTTTAAGTTCAGATTTCACACTAACTTTGTCTCAGGTGTAGGGAATATGAAATAAATTTACTGGCTTTTCTGGTCAGTTGGTAGAAAATCTACTTTCAGCGTTGTGGGTTGTAGGTTCAATCCTCTACCAGGTCAAACTTGTGTGATGAACGGAGATCTTTGTTCTGTGTGCGGGCGTTATGTTAAACGTCTAAAATATTTATTTATTATTCGTAAGAAATAAGTTTGCTTTCGTAATCTTCATTACGCGATCATTGAACGGCGCTAGCTTTGATACCTATCTAAGGCGTAGCACTCACTAGCGAATAAATCCGCGTTGCATTATGTACACTATTCTGAAGTATGTTATTTCCAACACGGTTTTTCCGCTAGTGCGTGCGCCTACGTCTGATTAATGTTCCCACAGAATGGCGCGTAAAAAATCGCTGCAAATTAATACGCATGTGCTATCTATTACTTTGTTTAAACAAGTCAGAAACGTAAACGATAGCGTTAAAGCGTATTAGGAGTATGGGGGACTGCTTGGTACATTTGTGGTAATAACATAGGTACCATCACCGTTTCCGATAATGTTTAATATTGATATCATAAATATTTGGCGGCTATAAAAACAAGTTTGATTTCAAATGTTAATTAATTTTGACGTATTATCAAGAACATAGAGTATATTATTTTATTTGTTTTCCATACCTACTACTAATATTAAAATTATAAATTCGTATGTTTGTCTTACGAATTTATGTCTTATTTTTTGTATGTTACCTTTCCACGACTAAACTGCTAAACGGATCTGATGAAATTTGGTAACGAGATAGATTGAATCTTAGGAATGACAAAGAATATTTTCATGTCAAGATACCACAAGTGCGAACCCAAGGGCAGAAGCTAGTAGGTACTTACTAAATTGCTAATAATGTCAATCAATGTCAGCCCGTATTTAAAAATAATCCATGTTAAATTATAATTAAGTATTATAATGTGGCTAAGTATAAAGTACTTAATAATGATTATAATTCATGGAAAAATAATAATTATATTCATACCTACGTATTATAACGTTATTGAACAGATTCAAAGCATAGCAAAAATTTATTTCGCTAATTATGCTTCTTTATTAATAAGTAGGTACTTAGTTGGGTATGGTTATAATTATGTTATTTCCTAAATAATGCGTAATAGTTTTAGACAATAAGTACACATACACATCAACAATGAAAAAGAAGGTTAGATTAAAAAGGAAGTAAAATATATTAATAAGTTAAAAGAGAAAATACATTTATAAAGCTTAAAATCACACAGCCCATCCACCCCTTATATCCCTTATATCTAAAATAAAAATAAAATAAAAAATACAATAGCCTTTATTGCTGCTTTTTCCTTACAATAGTATATACATGCCTACTTACTAAACACTTAATTGATTTAATCTATTCTATTATTTGAACTATCAGCATCTGGATGTTTGTGTAGGCCAGCCTGTCTGTCGACAAAGGCCTCCTTTACAGATTTACCACGTATTCCTGTCTCTTGCTAAACGGGTCCATACCGGACCAGCCACTTTCTTGAGGTCATCTTCCCATCTTTTGCTTTGTCTGCCTCTATTTCTTTTGCCATCTCTTGGGTACCATTCTGTTATTAACTTAGTCCATTTTTCTTTACTGTCTCGTAACATATGTCCTGTCCAACGCCATTTAAGCTGTCTGTAGTCCCTAATATCTATCCACATTCAAATCCATCACCCTTCTGTAACATGACTTTCTTCCCTCCACATGATTTGCCCATACCTACCTAATTCACCACTTTATATAAAGCTCAAGTCCAATCGCGTATAGAGTATTGCAGCCACCTATGGGATGGTTCAATCAGTTGCTGCTTTGAACTCTCGAGTGTAGAGCATTGATTCTGATAGGTGAAGAGCTAAACGCTGAGAAGTTCCAGAGTCTAGAGCAACGCCGTAATGTTGCTTGCCTTTCGATGTGTTATAAAAACATTTTGGAGAATATGCCCAGGAGTTGCATGGTGTAATTCCACCATCTCCTTTTCACAACAGGACAAGCAAACTTACCGCTCAGTTCCATCCATACCTTGTCAGTCTACCACGAACAAAGCGCTTTGCTTTCACATTTATAATGCGTACAGCCTAAGATCGTTCAACTTATCAAATTTTCCATCACTGGCATACTCATTACTCATTAATCTTAATTTTTTTTTTTTATTATAGATAGACCTACGTTTGACCACGAACTCGCCTGATGTTAAGCGACGATGTGGCCGACGAGGGGGCACGCAGGTCTAGAAGATACCTATTCACTCTTGACTTGAAGAGACAAAAATTTTAGTTTTCAGGAAAGACATACGACGGCAAATCATACCAATCCTTGGCTGTACTCATTATTAATGTGGAAGCAAAGCGCTTTGTTCGTAAGGGTGGTAGACTGACAAGGTATGGATGGTATTGAGCGGTGCGTCTGCTTGTCCTGTTGTGAAAAGGAGATGGTGGAATGAGATCATGCAATTCCTGGGCACATTCTCCGAAATGTATTCTATAAAAGATCGAAAGGCAAGCAACTTTACGACGGTGCTTGAGACTCTGGAACTTAGTCTCAGCGTTTAGCTGCTCACCTATCACCCTCAATGCTCTATAAACTTCCTCTGTTATACTCATTCCTAACTTTATTCATTATCGTTACGCACATTCATCTCCAAATTCGCATCTCCGTCCGTCACATTTACTCGTCGAGTCTTTCATCCATTGCTTTGGTTACCTAACACTCCGACCCGCACATTACGAAAGGTCTAATGATCGTCTTGTAGAATTTCCCCTTAAGCTTCAGGAGCATCTCATATATCAGAGCAAATATCTGTAAGTACTACTACTGTAAAGAGGTATAACCTTTTTAGGGTTCCGAAAACCACAAATCCATCCGTCTGTATGTCTGATGTCTGCCCCTAATCAAAGCTCTTGCACGCAGACTCTTTGTTTTATCAGAATAAAAAAAATGTATTAATAGAATATCTGCCCCACATGTATTTGAAGTTATTTTTTTCTTTATTTTACTACCCCATCGTGTGGCATATCGTTGGATAGGTCTTTTAAAGTTGTTATGATGTTTCTTAAACAATTTTTTGAAAAATATATTCATTTGATATATATTAAGCTTTGATAATAAGCGCTTTTAGTATAATATAATAACCTCCACCCTCTCCACAGTCAAGGATAGATGACTATGAGCTATGGTGGTCAATTACCTTACCAATTGTAAAAGTTCTTTCACTGAGCCTCATTACTATGAAAATAAAATAGGGATTAGGAAGTTTAAACAACAATTACAATAATAATCTTTAAATAAATTTCCTAGTATCTAGTACATGTGGTGGCGATATGGTACTCAGCTCAGCATAATGCTGCAGCATGTTGCCATGTGACAGCGCTGGTCTTCCACTGAGGACAGTGTTGATTTCACGGATTTCTTGACTCGAATCAGGGCTTACAATCATTTTTTTTTATAAAAGAAACTTAAAATATAAAACAAACTACACAAGATCGAATTGATTGTGTGATCGAATAACGTACAATCAAGCACAGCGGACTTATGAGTTCTGTACAGAGCGTCATGAAAACAAATTTAACCGATTGGTGACTCGAAGTAGAAAAGTACAGAGCAATAAGGTACAGTCGCCGACACAATTTCCCAAAACGGTTATTAATTTAACTGATACTCGTTTTGATGATGACACGGTACGCGTTTTAGAAAAGGGTCTAAATTTTGCTCTAACACCGAAAAGAATACCGTACGAAGATATTGTCAGTAGCGTGGAGGAGACCATTGTTCGTAATAAAATACCTACTATAAACGCGGAAACGCTGAGACAAGATGTTTCAATTACATTGCGAAAATGTAGACTCCCGAAACTGAACATAACTGCGGGTGAGCGTCAAGCTCTGGAAGACCTTAGCAAAAACAAGGAGATTCTAATACTCAAAGCTGACAAAGGAAATGCCACCGTAGTTATGAACACACAGGATTACGACACTAAAATACGGATGATGCTTTGTGGCAAAAAAGTGTATAAGCCGGTTGCTTACAATCCCAC
Source organism: Lampropteryx suffumata (assembly GCA_948098915.1). NCBI lineage: Eukaryota > Metazoa > Arthropoda > Insecta > Lepidoptera > Geometridae > Lampropteryx > Lampropteryx suffumata. The sequence continues at coordinate 16,461,627 of OX402553.1, forward strand.
GGCTAGAGTAACAAAACGGGTACGAACACTGATACATGAGTATAAAGACCTGTTCACTGATGATGTTTTCGACCGTTTATACAGACCAGCTATTGTGCAGCCGCCTAAGTTATATGGTCTGCCGAAGGTACATAAAGCTGACGCACCATTACGACCAATAGTAAGTCAAATAGACTCGCCGACTTACAATCTAGCAAAACACGTCGCTGGTATCTTACAGCCACTTACGGGAAAGACGTCGTCTTTTGTGAAGGATTCGCGCCATTTTGTCAGCATCATCAGGGACATAAAGTTGGAACCCGGAGACTTACTGGTGAGCTTCGATGTTGAGTCGCTTTTCACCAACGTTCCTCTTAAAGATTGCCTTGATGTAGTGAGACATAGATTGAGTGATCACGAACTTCCTGATCAGTACATTTTGCTCCTTCAGAACTGTCTTGATGGAAACTTCTTTTTGTATCAAGGGCAACATTACCTCCAGATAGACGGCGTAGCAATGGGAAGCCCTGTGGCACCTGTTCTTGCCAATATCTGGATGGAACATTTTGAATCCATGATAGACCTGGCAGCCCATGGTATAAAACTTTGGAAGAGGTACGTCGATGATGTGTTCTGTATAATTAACGGGAATAACCAGGAAGTCGATCAGCTAACTGATTATCTGAACTCCATACACCCTAAGATACGTTTTACACATGAAATGGAGGAAAACAGAATGTTAGCTTTTCTCGACCTTAAAGTGATGGTAAAATGTGACGGGACCTTGGCACACACAGTGTATAGAAAACCTACACATACGGACAGATACTTGAATGCAGCGTCACACCACCATCCAAGACACCTGGAGTCAGTAGTCTCCTCACTAGTTAACAGAGCTCATGACCTTTGCGATCCTGAACATCTGCAGGGTGAGCTAGATCATGTTAAAGGGGTTCTGAAACGGAATGGCTACAATACTCGAATCGGATGTCGTTCTAACTGGAGGCGCAAACAGGAACACATTGATGTGAAAAGACAACCTGCGTTCTTGCCTTATGTGAAAGGAGTTACGGACAAAATTGGTAACATGCTCAGTAAATTTTCAATCAAGTCGATCTACACTCCACTCACCAAGATGACGAAGTATCTACGAACACCAAAAGACGTCGTACCTCTGCAAGTTCCTGGGGTTTACAAAATAGATTGCAGCTGCGGGCGTTCCTACATAGGCCAGACTAAACGCACGGTCGCGGAACGTGTTAAAGAACACATAGCGGCGGTCAAAAATCGTCAAGTAAACAAGTCTGCAATAGCAGAGCACATCGTGGACTCAGGACCCAATCACTGGATTGAATTACATAAACCTCAAGTTTTATGTAATGAAAGGCATTACTACAAGAGAATGGTTCGGGAAGCGATTGAAATTAAGAAATATCCTAATTTCAATCGTGAAGACGGTTTCAGACTCTCTGCCTCATGGAATCCAGTTATAGCTATGTGTACTCAACGTAGACCGGTTTCTCAATGCGTAATGGACACGGTTAGTGTTGTGTGTCGTCCGAGTGTGCAGATGGACATTTCTATTTCGGAAGAACAAGTGAGGGTAGTTGCAAAAAATGCTGCCCCCGCTTCGCAGAGGCGGTAGCTCCAGTACTCCAGTCATCCCGTGACCACGACAGAGTGTAAACCTGTCGAAACGTCGGGAAAAATAGGTAAATAAACGCGATAAATACCCGTAAGTATTTATAATAATGTGTTCTGATCGCGTAAGTTTAAAAAACTTTATTAAACTACACAAGATACATTAACAACATCAAAAAGCTCACAATACAAACGAATAGGTACTTAAAATATGAACACAAAGCCAAAACCTAAATAAAAAATAACATGTATGTATTTACAAAAAAAAAGTAAATATTGTAGTATATCAGTCATCTAGTACCCATAACACAAGCTTGCTTATTTTGAGGCCAGATGATGCTGTGTGAATTGTCCGGCATTATTTATTTATTTATTTATCCATCCATTTTAAAATCCCTTCTAGTAACATGGTTTTCTTCCTCGTATTACATACCCATACCACGCTATAATATTGCTCATTATTTTTTCCATCACTAGCGTTACTTCTAAACTTCCTCTGATATACTCATTCCTTATCTTATCCATGGTAGGACATACCGACCTATGTAGGTATTAAACACGGAAAAAACAGCGAAGCGGAGAGCTAGTTATTTTATAAAAAGAATGCTTACTTTTTTTGGTAACAGCTCCGTTTGTCAGATGAGTTCCGCATATAGCTACCTGTTAAAAAATATTCATGTAAATAAATTGTTTTAATAAAAATTATGTAAGTACGTTAATTTACCTAAAAATGTACTACTGCGCTGAAGGTTGAGAGTTCGTCGTTGAGGACAACATTTGTGTGATGGACATAGATGTTTGATTGTTTGGGTGTTATAAAGTATGTATACCTATAGGCATACTTACACTTTATGATACGTATTCTATCAGTCATCCTATAAACAGGTCGTCTACTCGGCAAACCGATGTCGATATACTCGTATCTAAACGATAAAGTTGTTGAAATGTACGTCAAATTCTGTTGAATTTACAGTAGATTTTCGTGTTTCGAGGATCAACTCTCATAAGTAATGTCGTTAAAAACAAGTCGAAACGATAAAGCTAAGAGTTGGGAATTTACACTATTATTGTTCCGATGTATCGTTTGTCATATCAAGTATAGGCTCCCAGTTTATTTATTAAAAAGTATTTTTTTTAGTGCCTTGTCCTTTGTACGTACATATATTTAAACTCGAAAAACATTATCCTCCTTTAGAACGGTTCAGAAAAAAGAGAAGTCTTTACAGTCGACTTAATTTACTTCACGCGTGTGCGCAGCCGTTTCTACTGTCAGATCAAGTAGCATGCGCCTGCGCATGTTGCATACATAGCTGTTTTTTTTGTGATTTGCCTCGCGTTGTACTCGTATGTAGTCGGAGTAAATTTATTCAGAACATGGTAGGTACCTATTTACATACCTTAAGGCAACAGTACCTACGCTTGACGATTGTTATTTACTTATTTTTTACTAGCAATCCACCTCGACTTCGCACGGGTAAATTAAATTACACACTTAAACTTTCATCATGAATAACTTCGTTTATTGGTTCGTTCCGTTCGGTAGTTTTTGTATTTTGTATCAGATACCAGCTTGTATAAACGTTTCAATAGCGTGTAAGAACTAAGCATAAACTTGTTTGACTGCTTATTATAATAATTAGCTGTTGTTGTGGGAGCTGCGGCCTTGAAACAATGCTATAATAGGGCACAAGATCAGCTCAATATTGTGACAAGATATGCACAAAGGTACCACGCAAATACGAATAAGATTTATAGCAATAAACTGCGTTTTATTTCCTACCGCAATGGTGTTGATTCTGTTGTCCTGCCTCTAATCTTAGATACTAATCTTATTTTGTTTAGACCAAAGCCTAAATTAGCATATTTAAATAAATATTAATAGACAATGCACACAACACCATCTAAGCAAAACTTATATGCCAATGTCACTATATTATATATATAAATAAATAAATTAATTGCCTTGCGTTTGTCTCGCAAAACTCAAAAATGGCTTGACTGATTTGATATATATTTTTTGTATTGTTCGCCTTCATACTGCGGTTTATAATAGAATCAATTTTAGGTGGTACGAAGTTTCGGGTCATCTAGTTTTGTAATAAGTTAAAATTTACATTTCTCATTTTAATTATTTTTATTAGCTTTAACTGCGCAGTTTTAATTTACATAAAGTTACATGGCTACTAAAGTGAGCTTAAACACATCGAACACACGTCGATTTAGAAGAACTGTTATTCATATATCAGCTCTAATTTAGACTTAGGTGTCATCAGAATCAGAATCGTAAATAGATTCAATAGAATTGGCCAGTAACAGCAGAATATCAATGGTCTAATTATCTAAATTATTCTATCGTGGTCTATTTCTTTTGTAGTAATTAAAAAGGACAGCGAACACTTTAGTAAACTAATTTAGAAATGCACCAACAGAATCACTATCAAATATTTAATCTGAAACTATGTTATTAGTTTTAAAATAATAACAGAAATGTACATAACAGGTTCCAATAACTCAAGCTCTGTTTACTTTGGGGCTAGATGTTTACTGCTATGTGAAATCTCATGCCATCTTTATTTATTGATTTAATACGTCATTTTACAAAAGCCTAACCTTGTCACGTGGAAATAGTTTTGAATTTAACTTTAACTTCTTCTTACTACAATGGCATCTATTTTGCCAATGGCCTCAATTCTATTGGCACCAACCTAACAAGTTTTAGCTAAAATAAGGTTTTGAACTGTCAAATGAAACTTTGGTATTCTGCTGCTGCTACCAATTTATCCTAACTTAATTTTATCTAATTTAATTAAGCGTTCCTAATTTAGTTAGATAGTACCAACCGAATAGGTTTTACAAATGCTTTGACTAACTAAATATATTTTAGACAATTCTTAATTTTAGAAATGAACCAACCGAATTGCCACCAATGTCAACTGATTTTGATTCAGTAGTCGATCGTCATTTGTCTGTTCTAACCATCGTGGAATAGCTTAAAATTTCTTGGATTCCTCATGGTACAAGTCACCAAAATACATAATTCGATTTCATACACTTGTCACAATTTAATTGAATTAAATTCCGCTAAGATTACTCAATAAAACATGTAAAATTATGTTACTTCGTGAAATGTCAAACGAAGATTCAACATTCATAAAATTTTGCCAAATCTGTTCGTTGGGCAGGCTTTCATTGAGTTTGATATCTAACATTATATCGTACTGATAAATATAAATAGTGTGACTTACAAGAAAAAGGCAAATTCCTGTAACCACCATATTCCAAGTTAACTGTTAAAGACACCGCACAGTATGTTATCCGCTTAGATAGCACAAGCGTGCTCCTTGTATTCTCTTATTAAACTGAGTGCCTGAGTAGCATTGAGAAGACAAAGTGTCTTTGTATGCGCGTAATGTCACGGTCTCAGCGCGTTTTTTTGCAAAACAGGTTACACGCACATTGGATTGTAAAACAGCTGGAAAGAAGTTGCGTTTTTGTCTTTTGACTGTGCTTATTCAAATAGATAGAATTATATTATATTTGTGATATTTGTAATCGAGACCCTGGGCTGGTGGGGAACAGAAGGCACAATGGCGTATGGTAAAAACATTGCGTGACCCAAGAGCTGGATATCTGCCCAGCGTATTAGCATTGGCATTCAATGTGGTAATGCCGCCAGTGTCTTGGGAACGCTACCTTCTAGCAGTAACTTGGATCCATATATTTAAATGGTCCTTAGATAGTTCAAATGTTTTAAATGTATTTTATATTATAACGCCTGCGTTCCTTTTCCTTCAAAACTTTTTTGTAGTATTTGATTTGTTACGTTATGAAATACTAAGAAATTTATTAATTATACCTGTCATGCCTGTTTTTTTAGACTTAGCTGCGAGGCACAGGCAACTCATAATGATTCTGAGATTCAAGTAGTTTTATTAAATTATTACCTACGTTACATGACGTTTATGTGCGTTCGGGTTTATTTACCTTGAGGAGCAGTTGGAGGACTTGCAAATGACAAAGTAATGTAGACCAGGACTAGAATACAGAGCACAGGGATTCCCTACAACGTAAATTTTTGACGTCACCATAACCCATAATTGCGTTTATAATAAGGAAATACAAGTGCGTAAGTTATTTTCCTGTTAGCAATTAAATCCAATTTGAAATGAGCTTTTCCGTCCCAATTTAGATTTTGGGTAAATATATGTACCCACCTACCTTAATTACCTACATTAATAAAAGGAAACAAATAATTGAAATACCTAAGAATTTTGTATTTAATGCAACATACATACAAGGTCAACATCATCATCATCTACAGCTTAATTTCACTCACTTCTGGATATAGGTCTCCCTAAATACCAAGCTTTCTAATCCAATGCCTGCCTCATCCAGATTCGACCCGCAATGCTTGCGATATCGTCTGCCCATATAAATCTATAGTTTGATCCAAGCCGCGTAGGTCATAATGATCCATAACTAGTTGTCTAAAAGGTAGGGTAGGTATTATAATGCAACCTGGGTTACTACTTTTACTAAATAAAAAGGAAACATTAGCTAGTTTCTTTATCAATGATTTTACCCGAGTGAAGTTATTATAATATGACCAGCAAGGTAATTGTGGAACTCTTGAAACAATCAATGTTTCTCAGTTTTGATTAGCAATATACATTAATAAATATTGATGGACAATACACACAACACCATCTAGTACCAAACTAAGCATAGCTTGTATTATGGTGACTAGATGACTGATAGAATACCTACTTATATATTTTGAAAAACATACTTGTGATACTTTATAACACCCAGACACAGAGCAAACACCTACGAGTATGTTCTTCACACAAATGTTTATCCTGGGAGGGAATCGAACCCTCAACCTACAGCGCAGAAGGCAGAACTACTACCAAGTGAGCTGACCGGCCAGTCATCATTTCATGGATTAGTATTACGTACTCGTGTGGTTTCTTTCTCAGCTTCTATTTATATGACAGCATGTCTTACAATCAACATCGACCTTTCCTTATAACAATTCATATATCGTCAATCAATCTGTAGAAGCTGTTAGTATCAATGTTTAGATATTATCAGAATTCTATAACCGCCGGGCAAATCACTTGCATGTATAAAATATGCAGACTCTAAAACCTTTTAACTCGAAATGTTAAAGTCAGCTGCTTTCATTTGTACCAAATATAGCGAGAATCTAAAGACTACAGATAATCCACCCTTCTGATTAGATATAACCAAAAATATCATACAAATTCGTAGACAAGGAAGTTAAAACACAACACCCTCTTGTGATCTGGGCTGGTTATAAAAGAGCCTGTTTGATAAATCGTTGCCATTTACCTAAACATATGAATCTCATGATTGCTTTTATTTTATTCAAGGCGTAAAAGCCTTGCCATCATTAGAAACCGTGCTGTTGCAATTAACTACAGGTACATTGGTGTATAAAGCACATAAAATAGTTTACTTAGCCAAGAACTCTTACAGGAATCTGTTAACATAGCTAGACATCTTCGTGCTCAAGAGTCTGTATGACTCACAGACACTTCGATTTCAATGAATTGTGTGGTTTTGTCAGTTTGCATCATCATGTTTACGTTGTCGCTCTCGTCAACTATCTCGTAAATTGGGTCCATCCATAGTAGGAAATAATAATACAAAGGTTTAATATAAACCAAATCCGAAACGTGGCACTCACTGTCTGACTTGTCTACAAGTCCACCATGTCCACAAGGTCGCTCAGCGAGCTATAGGGAGAGCTATGCTCGGAGCTTCTCTTAGAGATCGAATCCGGAACAAAGATATTCATCATTAGCAAGTTAAAGCGGCATTGGCACGTCACATATGCCGCCGAACCGATGGCCGTTGGGGAAGACTGGTTACTACACTCGTGAGCAACCGAATCGAATCACCCCTACAAAATTTACAAAGTGTAACTTTTTTCCAAAATGACCTGAGTAATGCATATAGAATATATTTTTTTTTGAAAGCTTGATCTTTAAGCTTCAAAATTACACCATTATTTTGAAAATCTACACAGTATTTTTTTAATTAATCAGTTTTGAATGGAAACACAACAAAAGTGAAGTTAATTTAAGTTAACATAGGGCTAATCAAAATTAAAATAAAACAGAAAATTTATGTTTAATACTCTTCATTTATTTAATCAATATTTGGTGTTGCCTCCTCTAGCTCTAATAACACTTTGAAGGCGGTTTTTCATTGATTTAATAAGTTTTTTAATCAGTTCTTGAGGTAGCCTTTCCCACTCCTCTTCCAGCGCTATCTTTAGCTCTGCGATGCTTGTAGGCGCCGGATTTCTGGCTCGTACCCTCCGTTTGAGTTGGTCCCATACATGCTCAATCGGATTGAGATCAGGACTTAATGCTGGCCAGTCCATGGTCCGAATGCCAACTTCATCCATGAACTGACGAGTGATTCGTGCTGTATGACACCGGGCATTGTCATGCATTAACAGAAAGCCGTCCTCGATGAAGCCTTCATAAGGCAAGACATGATCCAGAAGAATGTCTTCCACATATCGCGCAGCAGTCAGACCGCCTCCTCGGCCTCCACCAGGGATGAAAACGAGCTCCGTTTTTCCTTCCAGCGAAATGCCCGCCCACATCATACACGAACCACCCCCGTAGGACACGGTTTCGGCAAAACAGCACTGCGCAAACCGCTCGCCTGGGCGCCTGTAGACCCGAGCTCTCCTATCACTGCCATGTAGACACACTCTGGTTTCGTCAGTGAACAGGACTGACCGCCATTGCTCAGCACTCCAATTAATGTGTTCGCGAGCAAATTCAAGGCGCGCTTGTCGGTGAGCTGTGGTCAATTTTGGGCCTTTGGCAGGCCGTCTTGGAACGAGGTTAGCTTCTTTTAATCTTCTTCTGATTGTCCATTGACTGACAGACACTCCTCGAACTTCTCTCAGCTGCTGCTGGACAGAAACACCGGTAAGATGGCGGTTTCTGAGACTCGTCGAAACGATAAAACGGTCGTCTCTCTCAGATGTTACCCGGCGCCGACTGGTATCTGGCGTCCTGGAGTAAGAACCAGTCTCTTGGAATCTTCTGTACACCCTAAACACAGCAGATTGACTCAGGTTTAGTCGACGAGCGACTTCTCGCTGGCTGAGATCCTGTTGCAGCAAAGCAACAACTTGAGCGGCTATTTCTGGTGTTGTATCCATAGTGGTTGTGAATCGGCGATCGTAACTTGCGTAGGTGTGTTCAGGTCAACGTCTGATGAGCGACTGATAAGTGTGCACTGCTTGCACGGGGGTTTTATAGGGGGTTGGAACGCGCCCGCACAGCTACTGCACAAAGCGCATTTTTGATGCTTGCACTGATACAGCGCTATTTTAAAAAGAACTGAACAAATTTAAATGATAGTAGTGTTATTTTGAAGCTTAAAGATCAAGCTTTCAAAAAAAAAAATATTCTATATGCATTACTCAGGTCATTTTGGAAAAAAGTTACACTTTGTAAATTTTGTAGGGGTGATTCGATTCGGTTGCTCACGAGTGTAGTTACTACTGGCAAACGTAGTATAGGGCGCCCTGTAGCTAGGTGGGGCGATGTTAGTCGTAAGGCAGCGGGAATGGATTGGAGGAGGAGAGCTGAAGATCGAGCTCAGTAGCGTGCCATGGACGGATAATAAAAGGCTTTATACATAAAAGCAAATGGCTTAAAAGGCTTAAAAGGGGCCTGTGGGCCAGAAAAGTGTTGGGTGTCTGGGTTTTTCTATGCTCTAGATGATGCTGTGTGGAATGTCCGGCATTACTTATTTTATGATTTGTGATGAAAAAGCTCGGTACGAAAAAATTGCTTAAAAAATTGGTTCGTTTCACTCGCCACTAACATTTTGGAGCTGCTTGCTTAATTTTTATGGTTTAGGAAGGCTCTCTGATTGAAAAATTGCGAAAATTGCTACGCTCGCCAGTTATTCTAGGTAGTTGTTTGCAATTTAGGTAAAAGGTAGGTAAAAGGTAAGCTCGCTTTGATCGCTAGATAGGTACTAATACTATGTTTATCTTTTCGCTTCTTCTATGAAGATAATATCATACAATATCCATAACTTTAAGCGGGAAATTCAGGTGAACATGTACGTTAGTTATGTAGGTAGGTACTAATCTAATAAACAACATTTCATGAATCTTGAAAAGGCTTACCTCGTGTTGCCCTTATGCTCAACTCCTTATCAATACATAGTATAAAACAAAGTCGCTTCCCGCTGTCTGTCTGTCCACTATGTATGCTTAGATCTTTAAAACTACGCAACGGATTTTGATGCGGTTTTTTTATTAGATAGAGTGATTCAAGAGGAAGGTTTATATGTATAATACATGAATAATATAGCAGAGAAACAATGATAATTTTAGATGTTGCTAATGTGATGCCATAAATAAACTCATTTTTTTGCGCTTACATTGCAAACGCTGGCTGAACAACGAGATAGATCAAAATAATGTACTAAAGTATTGTACACCTTAACAAGGTCTACAAAAAATTGCACCCGTGCGAAGCCGGGGCGGGTCGCTAGTGTCAGTCAGGCACGAGTCCTATGATGAACTTTGCTGAATCCTTCATGAAGCTGTACCTTCGAACATCATCATCTCTGAAGCAACGGCCCAAACAGTCTAAATAGACTTTCGTATTACGTGGTTGACCTTCTTCTTTTTCTATAACTTTAATTGCTTCTAATAAATTTCGAAAATCTTATTTGTCAATAAGTCCGTGTCCGCCATTTTCGTAACTTTGTTTTGTTACTGCACAGTTATAGAAGGGTACCTGTCTTACATTTTTTACCAGATAGTAAGAACCATAATGCACATATAATTGAAAAAGTCCAATGAGGTATTAAATATCAAAAATAGCCTCTCAATACTAAGTAGCTCTATGGTCTGCTCGTAACTTTTTATAAAATTGACTGTAACTTTCTATCTTATAAACACATAATTAGTTAGTTCATATATTTAAAAGACGTTATCACGTCAAACATTGTTTATCTATATAATATTAGTAAGGATAACGTTACTAACAAATTATAATGGTCTTTGTATGAAATAAACTGATTGAATTGAATCAAAATAATACATGTTCACTAGTGTAGGTAGGAACTTATTTAGAGAAAAATAACGCTCAGCGATCAGAATAAGTACTTGTCTATTCTTCTACCTAAATATTAATAATAATACCGGATATTTCACACAGCATCATCTGGCCCCAAAAGCAGAGCTTGTATTATGGGTACCACATAACTGATATATTACTTATATAGGTTTTTTTTTGTAAGTACATACATATTATACATAGAAACACCCAGACCTGAGACAAATTCTTGCAGATCAAACAAACATTTGTCCCGCGGCGGGAATCGAACCCGCAACCTTCTGCGTCTCAGCCGGACCTCAGCCCACTGCGCCACAGAGGCATTGATATATAATATACATTTAGGTAGAAGATAGTATATGATATACATTTTTGGTAGAAGAATAGACAAGTACTATTACCAACTATTATAAAGCTACCGTCACTATTTCTGAGTAGAAGTTAACCTCAAAACACATAAATACTATTCAAATCATAGCTCATAATTTAGTGCACTCCGACCAATCTTCCATTCAAGTAAGGCTCCTCTTCGTGCAAAGGTTGTCTGGAAGAAATCGCTCTTTTAGCGATAAGACCGTTCATTGTACATATATTTTTAGGTGTTATTAGTTGTTAAATAGTTTATTTGTTAGTTTTAATGTGTGCAATAAAGTGTTTTATTAATTTATTCATTCATTCGCATCGCTTAGTGCTAATTGGGGTCCGTTAGTTACAATTCAACCCCTTCAGTGAGTAGGTATGGATATGCCAATAAATTTTTAGTTTAAACTTTTATCTAAAAATAATATTTTTTTTATAGATTCAATAATATTAATATAATAATATTGATGGACTACGCACACAGTATCATTTAGCCTTAAACTTATCTGTATTCTGTTTCCAAACTAAGCAAAGCTTGTATTATGGTGAACAATGACTATAATAGTTATATATTTTTAAATACATGCATATTAAACTTTATAACAACCAGACACAGAACAAACACCTAAATTCACCATACTAATGTTTGTGGGAGGGAATCGAACCCTCAACTTACAGCGCAGAAGGCAGAGCTACTACCAACTGAGCTGACAGGGCCAATCATTTCATAACGAAACTCTTAAAAATTACATATTTTTTAAACTTACCATCAAACGTGTAATCAGCTGTCACCATTTTCAATAAGTACTTATAACTGGATATTAGAGTTTTGGAATAACCAGTTTATTTATTTATATACAAAATAAAAACAGCAGTATTTATTTAGTATATAAATAAATACTTCTGTTCTTGTATTCCTTATAAAAGACATACTTTTATACATTGATCAACACTGGTTTTACTTACGTATTATTTTGCCAATGGAGGTACCGACACTGTTTTGATTCATCTAGAGAATCTTCATCAGGGTAAGTTTGACCCGCGGTCCGCTCGTTGCCGCTCGAGTTCACGGTTCGCACTGTTTTTGAACAAGACTTATTTTCCTATTAAATATCCATTTAGTTAGTTAAAACAGTACCTACTGATAGCTATTAGTAGCTATTACTGAGTATTCAATTCCGACTGACTATTCAACGAGTTAAATTTAATAATAGGTAGGTAAATAAACAACATTTGCTATTTATTTTGAAAGATGTTTAATAAATGAGGCGTATAAATAAATTAATTGACTGAAATATATTATTTAAACACAATAAGTTCGTTTTACTTTTCCGCTTTGTTGGCAAGCTATAAAAAACTATGACGTCATTATTTCATCACTAGGATAGATGTTAATATTATTACTATAAATGTTATTACAGTCAACGATGACTATGAGGCAACATCCCTAATAACTATGTTTAACTCATTGAGTACCTACTAATGTAGATAATTTTTTAATAAATAAATTTGCACTGAACAAGACTCTTCTTTCTTCTAAGAGTAGTGTCAATAAGTCTCTAGTCTAGTCATTATTCTGTGGCCTAGCCTAAAGCCTAAATCCGCGACATTTTTTTCCGCGTTATTGACTATTGACTAGCCTATCATCTCAGTTGGTAATAGCTCTGTAAGTTGAGGATTCGTCGTTGATTATTCGTTAGCGAATATGAATCGTTTCTGAGAGAGTATCTACACTTTGAAAGCGATAAAATAAATTTAGATGAATAACTAACATTTTGCGTATATAATTTTCACTCCAAACAGGATATTTACGATAATATCCCGTTTGGAGTGAAAATTATATACCTAGAGGCATGGCTGACGGTTTTGTTAAATTATATAAAAAAAAAACAAAACAATTGAGCATGGTTTGGGCGAGTAAATATTCGACTACGAAATGCTGTTTTGGTCATTAATTATGTACCTAAAACGGTCTGAGCTGCAGTTGTACCTTTCTTGCGCCGGGCGCGGCTGCGGCAGCGACATAAGAACTTTTTATTAAAAACCTTTTTTTTCTAAAGTCTCTCAGGTACCCTTTTCTCTTAAAATGTTTTTTTTTAAAAAACAACAAAACAATTGACCAACGACGCCAAAGTACTCGTATTCCAATCCTTGGCTGTACGAATGTGGAAGCACAGCGCTTTGTTCTTAAGGGTTGTAAGGTATGGATGGTACTGAGCGATACGTCTGCTTGTCCTGTGTTGAAAAGAAGATGGTGGAATTAGATCATGCAATTCCTGGGCACACTGTGCTGAAAGGACTATAGTGTGCCAGTCCTAGCTATACGGTGACGTCTTTCCTTCACAAATATGAGTTCAGTGATGTTGGTACCTGTGCCTAGTTATGTAGGTACTTGTTAAATTGTTTAAATGCTATATAATTTCCGGGAAGTAGGTAGGTATTTAACAGTTTAAATAAAACAAATAAAAACAACCCAAACGATGAACATTTAATTTAATTTATTTCAGCATGTTTTTGAAGTAAACTTTGCACGTGCAGTACACGGGTACCTTGAATGGCTGAGGCACTATCTTACCGTGTTCAAAAACGTACACTGTGATGGTAGAGTATCGCTCCTCGCAACTTGTCTCGATGTCATCCTGTTGGGCCATAAGAGTTTCGAAGCATTGCTGCCCCTTGTCCCTGCAAAATTTAAATTTAATTTGTTATTACCAGTCCATTGTTATTCGATGGTAACTTTAGTCACCAGTAGTCAACTTTTTTTTAGTCTTGTCTGGCAAGCTCTTGGTTTGGAGTTTGGATGTTTCTATGTATAATATGCATGTATTAAAAAAAAAGTACGCAAGAATATCAGTCATGTACTGGTACCCATAACACAAGCTCTGCTTACTTTGGGGCTAGATGATGCTGTGTTAAATGTCGGGCATTATTCATTTATTTATTAGTTTCAAAAGTTGTACTTTATTCATTTAGTCATTAGGGTTGTCAAAAATATGCGGTAGACAATCGTCATCATTAGCACTCGATAAAACCTCTCTTTTTAGATTTTTCCAGAGCTTTTTTTCATTTTTTACTTGTGAATTAATACAATAATCATAGTAGGCACGCGTTTCCCTATAAATACTTTCCTTCACAAATGATTTTAGTTCCTTATATTGTAATTTATCTTTCTCTAATTTGGTTCGTCTAAATTTATCGTGTGCCTCATTTCTACATGATATAATTTTTTTTACTGTGTCCGTTAACCATGGAGCAGGTTTATATTTTAATTTAATTGTTTTAGACGGAGCGTGTTTGTCTAACAAGCACGTAATAATGTTCGTAAAAGAGTCCACCATTGTGTCAACAGTGATTGCATCTGTTACAGTACTCCAGTCCATTCCCAACATATCTTCGTCAAATCTATTATGACAAACATCCTTAATAGAACGGAGTTCTATGGTTTTTGGAGCAATACCCTCGCGCTTTATATTAAGAACCACAGTGATAAAAGCATGTCCCCATGATCCCTTTATATTAGTAACCCCAACATCCCGAAAGCGACAGTCCGTGCATACTAGATCTAATAGTGTATCAGCAGTTGATGTAAAGTGCGTTGGTGTTGTCACTGCTTGCGTTAACCCAGTGAAGTTCAAAACTTCATAAAATTTCTTTGTCATTGTACAATCCTTATTTAATAAGTTAATATAAAAATCACCTAGAATGACAACACCATCACAACCAGAAAAATGAGCAACGGACTCAGTTAAAGCATCGATCAAAGCATCATCTTTGATCCATTCTGGACGATAAGCCGTACCGATTGCTATACGAGAGCGGTTTATCGTTACCACCAGCCACATCTGTTCAACATCAGCAACAGGATGATTGTGTACACGCGCGTTAATACCTCGTCTTATATAAAACCCTACACCTCCCCCCCCTACCACGCTTCATGTGCAATATGCGTGCTTTGTAACGGAACATATTGCCCCGTATCTTTGGGGCTAGTGCCTCCATGCCATCCCTTATCCAAGATTCATTAATTGCCACAATATCACAATTCATGGTATCCATTGCAGAAATGAAATCACTGTGCCCAGTGTTCAATGATTGTGGATTATAAATACCTAACTCAAACAATCTTGACTTAGAACCCATAAAAAATACTTAAACCTTTATGTTTGCGTTGAATAAATGTGAAATTATGGTGATTATAAGTACTTTTTAGTATTAATGTGAGGCTATTCCTATATGTGATTGTGATTGACTGTTGTATTTTATAATATAATGAGATTATACGTATTACGCGACGATAATATGTATTAGATTAAAAAAAACGAGTTATATTAGATATGATAGATACTTCGTATCTAAAATATTTAAATTCAGTATATATATGCAATATAATAATATAGTATATAGTATTTTCAGTAAAGAATAATATTAAAGAATTCTGCGTTAGGCGTAGGTCAGTAGCGAGTTTGGCGGCTGCTGTAGCAGCAGCAGAACACAAAAGAAATAGCCAACCATAAACCACATTAACGCTATAGTTGGCTAGGCAAAATGGTAATATGGTCCACATTAAGTACATAACCGTTATATAACCACAGGAACACATTTGACAAACATTATAGCACAATGTTTTTATCAGAAGACCCAACCGCACCGTCTCCAAAAACCCTAATAAGATCTGCTTCCGATCGCAATCGATGACGTGGCGTATATAACTGTCAAACGACTGACAATTATGTCAAACGCCATAAGGTTACATAATAAATGTTTATATTGTCAAAAGCGCTAAGGTTACATTAGAAAAGTTAATATCGTCGTTAAGTTTTCTTAAATTTTCTAATTTTCCACGCAACTTTTTTTATTTTTTCTTTCGTACCTTATCCTGACAATAACAAACACAACTGTTCGGGTTTACACCGAACACAGCAGTTATGCATTTTGTCTTACAAGCAAATATGCACAATTGCCGGAGCATATCAGAGCGCTACCATCTGCCGGGGCGGCACCGCGTCACTCATAATCATCTAACCATAACATTTTATACCATTTATATTATAACCAATCTATATAAGTCGTTTATACCAGTTTATTATATTTTTCACCATTTCATGTACCAGTGTGAAGTCCGATAATACTCTATTGCATACTCTATTTACAGTGAACCTTGTGCTTCTCATTTCGTCGCCGTGCCAAATACCAACCACCAATATCTAAGAGGCATAGGACTCCCACCATAAAGAGTCCTGGCCTTTTACAACAACAAAAAATAATTAGCGAAATGATAAGCGACGATGCGGTCGACGATGGGGCACGCAGATCTAGAAGACACCTATTCACTCTTGACTTGGAGAGATTGTAGTTTTCAAGAAACTATTAAATTATTTAACTTAGGTACTAATTAGAAAACTAATAACTAAAGACGTACCTACACTCTCAAATAACATTCACAAAAATAAATAGAACTCAAACGCGAATGACAAGACAAGCAAACAATATTATTTTAAGAGCACCTAGGACTGATTATGGGAAAAAGAACATATTGTATGAAGGTGCTCAGCTGTACGATAAACTACCAAAAGACGTTAAGGATGTCAACCCATTAGTCAAATTTAAAAGATTGCTAAAAATTCACATTTGAAATGATTTTTCATTAAAAACATAACTTCTACCCAACTATAACTAAGCTGACTAACTAACTAAGCATCCAACTGTAATGCAACATCTCACCATGGCCGAAGCCTTACATAATAGTCACGGAAACGCAAGCAGAGTTCTCGCTCGGTAATACTAACACAAGTGAACGAATTAAGCTCCTACCCACTTTTATAACTATATTATCTGTTTTTGTTGTTGTGATTGTTATTTTTATACCTATATTGTTTTTTATAACTAGAATTATTTTTACAACTAATATCCTATGTTAACGCTGTAAGGCACTCTAATATTTAGTTATTTTTATTTTTTCTCTGTAAGTGAATTACTAAATTTTTGTGAGAAAATAAATATCTTCAACCACATGTCGAATATCTTGAATAACAACAAAACGTTTAATAACTACATCTGCTTATAAATTACGACAATTTGTATACAGGGAGCCTTTATATCTCAAATACAGGGAAACCTAGGGATTTGGAGTTCAGCCATGTACATTGTCTATCAACACACTTATCGCAGACCAAGCTAACGATGTATGCTTACCTAATACGAGTACAGTAAGTAGGTACTATAATTACTTATTACGTACTAGTTTCGATATACTATAAAATTACTAGTTGTTAGATATTAACTATAACATTATACCTAAGTAGATAAAAGATACTATTTTTTTACTATTACTGCACACCATAAATACTTTAAACTAGTAGAAAAATTAACAATGTTTAGGTAGTCGGTAATTTAATGGGCGGTCTTATCGCTATGAATCGATTTTTGCCAGACAACCTTGGGATGGATAGAACGTGGTGATAGAAAATTCTGGCGTGATTTTGCGGAAATCCATTACATACATTTAATAAATGGACAAATATTTAGTAATAGTACTAAATATTTGTCCATTTATCCACCATTACATTCCCAAAGAGTTAGATACGATGCAGACTCATGCACCTCCCTCCCGCCCGCAACTGGAAAGCCATGCAAAGCGTTAGTAAATGGTATGCACACACAATCCACACATGCAACCCCAAAAAGAAATTCGACACGTGTTTCGCCTCTCCACGAGGCATCCACAGGAACAGGTGCATGCGTCTGAATCGTGTCTGGCTCTTTAGGAATGGATTGGCGGAATAGTACTATATTTGTCCATCTATTTAATGTTAATAATAAGTGATTTATATTGAAAATAATGTGAACATATAAATTTACAGAATAAGAAAATGATACATGCGTCGATACTGATTTAAAAGTATATACAATATATTAAATACGAAAGGAGCCTCTGAGGCGCACTTTAATCCATTCATCACACTGGTTCGAAATACCTAGTGACATGGTAAGAAGAAAAATACAGCCTACAATAAACTAAAAAAACCATAATATAGAAGGTATATTTTGCAACAATTTATGGTCAAATAAAGCATTATTATATTATTACTATTATTAACTAGTGAGCTGTAGACCTCTCAAACATTTTTCGAAATGACTGATATATAACTTTTTTTTACGTTTTCAACCCTCATATCTCGGCCATTTTGAAAAAAATCCAAAAACTAAAAAATCTATACAGTTTTAAAGCCTGCTCACAATGTTTAACGAGAATCGGTTGCGAAATGCGACTTGTTGAGAAGAACACCCGGACAGACAGACATACGAAAGAATTTTTGCCTTAGCTGACACAGAGACCCTCGTTCGCGCTTCGCGCTCGCTCGGTCACTAATCGAAAACGCCAACTCATAGCTACATCGTTTTGAATCGTTTTGATCGAACAACCAACATTACTTTTGATAATCCTCCATAACATAACGATACGGTAATTTGAATTTGACAACGGAATAACTGTCAATTCCACCGAATTTAAACTTCATGTACGTTTTAACGACTTTATCGTTTCGATATAACGGTATTCCCAGAGTAGGTATTCCAGAAGTCATCGAATCTGACGCATGTCATGGGTTCGACTGCGTACAATAAGCTTCCAGAAAATGTCGCAGAGGCCCCAAGTATGGCCATTTTTAAAAATTAGCTAAAAAGCTGGCTTATCGAGCAAACTTTTTATAGCTATGGCGAGTTTTTAGTTTATAAATTACCTAAAATATTATGTTCTTATAAATTTGTCATTTTTACAAATTGATTTATTTAATTATTATGCACTAGCGACCCGCCCCGGCTTCGCACGGGTGCAATACTGATACTAAATATACTAAAGATTGTCTAATATGATTAGAAACCTCTAAAATTATCAGTGTTTCTTTACCATATTATGCATTTATTATACATATAAACCTTACTCTTGAATCACTATATCTATTAAAAAAACCGTATCAAAATCCGTTCCGTAGTTTTAAAGATCTAAGCATACATAGGGACAGACAGACAGCGGGAAGCGACGTTGTTTTATACTATGTAGTGATTAGTGCCGTCTTAATATATTTTTGTGCGTGTTTACTTTTGACTTATAATATTATCAATAAATATATATTATGACTATTATTATTATTATGTGTATACGCCCATGTTTTCTCGAGCAATTTTGTATTTATTTAAAATAGTGGTTGACAAGGTGTTTCCTCACCATGGCTAAGGCAATCATTTTTAACACTTACAAACACGACGTAGTCCGTATTTTCTGCTCGAATAACTTTGACTGGACGACTAGTTTATTCTCCGAGTTTGTCTCGTTCACTAGCGCTTTGATGATGAATGGCTTTTCTACCTGAAAGGAGTAAAAGTAGGTTAAGTAGCGTGAAATTCACATTTTATAGTTATTTATTGGTAAAAAGGATTACATGTCTTTATTTGTACAATACAATTTCTTAACATAATTAATAACAAGGATGAAAAAATAACAATAAATACGTCAAATTTAATTCAACTAGAATAAATATGTCAAATTATATTCAAATAAATTCAACTTATAGAAGCTAGAGCTTTTAAATTAACAACATACTCAAACTTTGTATAACATATGTATGTAAATCGCACGACCTAAAGCAGCAGGTTCAACTATATCTATATTGATTTAGTGTAACCTGCTGCTTACAGGTCTTCACGATACAGGCTTGTCTAGTGTGAAGACCGCTGGATAGTTTATAAGCATCTACCTTAGCAAATGTTATTTATCGTTAAAAGCTAAACCTGTAAATTTTAAATTTGTTATTATGCTAAGATAAAGGAATGCCATAAAGAAAGTTGATCCATAAATTCTATCTGCAATAGTAAAAGGAGCTTCAATATATTCATAAGCTTGTAAAATATAAAAGTAAACTCCTAATAAAATTGTAAAAATTTAAATATATTTTTAATTTTTTTAATTTTTTTCAAACTAAATTTCATATTATGTTTCTATGTAGATGGTAATGAATCGGCTCGAGACCTTAGCACTAGTTATTCTTAGCTATATTGACTTCGGGAGCCTATTAATGAATTACTTCTAAAAGTATCATGTGCCGAAATATCGGGAAGCAGAAAAACTCATATAATCATGGAAAATACTGAGTGAAAAGAATGTTATAATAATATAAATATAAATAAATAAATAATATAAATAAATTACAATTGTTAAAATATAAAAGTTATAACTAATTAGTTAGAGCTCTGATTAGAAGCGGACAGACAAACAGACGGTTCATTACAACTATATCAAATAATCAAATCAAAATCAAATAATAATTTATTGAACTTCAATAAATAGCAAGTTACAAGATAACTTATAATGCTAATAATACAATATTGGTGCGCTAGGAGCCGGACTAGATTATCTGTATCCCGGTTCCCAGCACCCTCCTCCAGCCACAGATAAAAATATGTAAGAAAGTTTATATAAGACGTATAGTTCTGACGTTGTATAGTGTATGTAAGCCTAGGGATGAATTTGATGATATATATGTATACTTTGTGTTATTGTGTGTTTGACGTAGATGTTTGTGTGCATGGGATGAAGAAAAATGTTACTATACGAGTAGTGTTCAGTCTTCAGATTGTGAGTGAGCGCACATGTGGGTTCCATGTTCCTCCCAGTCTCTTAAGAGTCTGGTTATCACAGCGGAAACCCACATAGCAATATGTGTGAGCGCGGGGGTGACTTGTGTGTTTGTGTTTTATTATTTGTGTGTATCATCATCTTAGGACCTTTAAAAGATCCACCGTGTCGTCATATGACAGGTCTTTCAGCCATTTCGTTACCTATATAAAAAACTATAAAGGTTCCTTGTTAGACTTTGGAACCTTAAAAAACTGACCTTAGTTGTAGTGCCGCAGTTATCGTTATCGTTAGAGGGTTTGGGAACAGGTTCTATGTCAAAATGGCTATTTTGAGCTCCTATTCCTGCCCAGTACTAAAAAAGAAGAAAAGAATTTCTTTTAGTTGGTTGACATATTTTTTCCCGCTATTTTCATTTAAAATCCAAACTACTGAACTGATTTTAATGAAATTTCTATGGACTAATCGGGAAGTATATCCTTCCGCACGCACTAAGGCGCACTTTAATCCTTTCCCTACACTGGTTCGAAATAACTAGTGCCACAATAATTAAAGTAGAAAATAATATAGAAAAAATAAAATAAAAATGTAAAAATAAAAATGTATTCTTACCCTGCTTTGCTGAACGACTCTGTCCATATCATCTACTAGTGCTATATGGTTTTCTGGTTGTATCGTACAATACGTTTTGGTTTCACATCCCACCGGCATTTTAATTTCTTCTCCTTAAAAATACGAACATTTTATTAGATATTTATTTTAACGAACGAATGAACAAATGAATGAATAAATGAATTAATAAGTGAATGAATGAATGAATTAGTGAAATAATGAATGAATGAGTAAATGAATGAATGAATAAGTGAATGAATGAATGAGTGAGTGAGTGAGTGAGTGAGTGAGTGAGTGAGTGAGTGAGTGAGTGAGTGAATGAATTATTGATTGATTGATTGAATGAATGAATGAATGAAAACTCTTTTATTCTACACCTTATAACTAAAAAAAAACAATTTGTTAACTAAATATACTTAAGCAAAATGTACAATGGGCTGTCTTATTGCCAAGCAATCGATTACTTCTAGACTAACTTTGGGTGAAGAGGGGCTTAACATGATCAGTTTGTAGATATTAACAAATATTATTGTTATGTTGTAAAGTAAACATACCATGTGAATATCCACAATGCGAAAGTATTGCAATCTGAAATTATGAAAAGTAAAATCAACGAACACATTTCCTACTGTAAAAATAAGTTGAAACTTACATAAGGATTTTTTGTTTAACAGTTTACTAAGTAACACAGTTCTAAATTAGATCATTTTCTCGTGTTATTTACTGTTTTATTGAGAAATCTTAGCGAGGTTTTAAATAATTGTGGCTTTTGTAAGCAATTTAATTGGAAGTAGGACGCAGGATATAAGAACATTAAATCAAGACGGCATTCCGCGATGACGTTTAAAATAGACAAATGACGATTGACAGTAACGATATTATAAAAACATATCACTTGACGATTGCAAAATTAACATAAATACAGGTGCTGTTATAAGAAGAATACTTAATTAAAAAAACTTACTGCAAAAAAAACTAAAATTTGAGTCATGTTAGGGAAGCTGAAGATTTTCTGTAAACTTCCTGGAATCACAACCACAAGCCACGATTTATAAATGGATGATCTCAAACCTTAAAATAAATTGGATCAACATTGATTTAATATAAATGCTAAAATAATAATTACGTTCTACAAGTTTTAAATGTACGTGCTGTATACTGGTAAATTCATAAATAAGTCGAGTTATATTGTTTTCCTGTTTATTATACCAGTGTCGTGTATGTTATATGCGTCAACAGACAACTGAAGATAAGGATATTTAGGCAAGGGGCAAACGTGGACACTTTTGTGTCTTGTGTCAGATACAAGCTACCGATGAATATTTGTTTTCTATAGAACCAGTATGAAATCACCCGCTCACTGCGCGTACGTAAACATTTTTTGTGTCCAGTTGCTCCCACTTAACACAAACTTATTGAGTCAGTAGCTGGAAACTAAAAGTCGTCAGTTGAAGACACAAGCAACATTAACAAATTTCCTTACTGTTTGATATAAAACGGGAGACATTAATGAAGACACCATTTTATCGAGACTAACTTTTTTATTGAGTACCCGCAATTATACACATGATGACAGGTTGGACTAATTCTATTTTACCGCTACCTATATTACACAACTATTCTATGAATTACTTGGAATCTATGATATATTATACTATATATTACTTATATTAGGTTTATAACACTTACAAATGTACTGTGTTTCGACTTGAGTCATCGACGTCCATCGTGAGACTGACGGAAAACAAGCAACGATTGTACCAGTGTGCAGTGGCCAGTAGTAGCAACGGGTGACTGTGTCCGATCACCGCCACAGGTCACAGCAACTACGGTTCCCTGTGATGGTGTGCCGTGTCGGCAACAAAAAGTGTCTACGTTTGCGCAACGCCTCAGCTATCCTTCTTAAGAACCGAAATAATCTGTGTTTCATTGCAGGCCCCACGGAAGTGGGTATATTTAGGAACAAAAAAACGAGCGAGCCTTATAGAGTCGCTATGATGTGTAACATCTGACATCTAACCTTGGTAATAAGCAACATTGCCATTCTAATTAATGAATTAGAATTAATCTAATTAATTTATATAACAACAGACTTTATACACCACAATGTAGGTTAAGCGCACAGCTGATGTGTTCTCTTTCTCTATTTTCCTTTCTCCTTCTCGTCACACTGTTGGCTGACAGAACTTACCTCTCGGAAAATAGGTTGGTACCATCTGACGGCCAACACGACCACCGCGCGCGTTCATTGGTCAAATCAAGTAGCGCGCGCTTCCACGCCTTCCTGTTACACACTACCGTCCGTTTTCAGGAAATAACTTCCATAGATTGCAGGAAAGCTGGAGAGAAGATGTTACACATCTAAAGTTAGATATTTTGGAAAAATAAAATAAAACTTGTTTCTTGCATTGCCACCTATCACATCACAAAATTTAATATACTGAACTGACACTGACATTCCTTTTTCCACACGCGATCTGGGGTGAGTCAGGGCTCAATCCTTGGTCCATTGCTTTTTTTATTAATGGTGAACGACTTACCGGCTGTTCTAAGCCATGCAGAGTGTCTTCTTTACGCAGATGACCTTAAACTGTACGCAAAAATTCGATGCGAGGAGGACTGCCTGGCTCTACAGGAGGACGTTGGAGCGGTGTATGAATGGAGTGTTGCTAACAAAATGTGTTTTAACCTCTCCAAATGTAATGTCCTGACTTTTGGTCGAAAGTGGAACCCAATAATATTCAATTATACAATTAATAACACTGTGATAACTAGAACTGCGACGATGAAAGACTTGGGAGTCACATACGATCAAAAACTTACCTTTCATAATCACATGATTATGGTAGCTAAGGAATCCTTCCAGCGACTAGGCTTTGTGCTTAGAAACTCACGAGATTTCAAAAGCGAGCACGTGATACGCCTACTTTTTAGTGCCCTTGTGCGCAGTAAACTTGAAGCCATTGCCTGTGTTTGGAATCCCCATGAGAGCACCTATAAGCTGTTAATTGAAAAGGTACAAAAAGCTTTCCTTAGGAACTTGTATAAGCGCAAATTTGGTTATTACCCGTTCATGTACCCCACCAAGTTCCTCCAAGGCTGTTTGGTGTAAACTCCCTAGAAACTAGACGAGCTAATGATCAAATCAAATGACGACCTCTGTGGCGCAGTGGGCTTAGCTCTCGATTCCCGCCGCGGGATTAATGTTTGTATGATCTGCAAGTATTTGTCTCGGGTCTGGGTGTTTCTATGTATAATATGTATGTATTTACAAAAAAAAGTATTTAAGTAGTATATCAGTCATGTCGTACCCATAACACAAGCACTGCTTACTTTGGGGCCAGATGATGCTGTGTGAAATGTTCGGTATTATTATTATTATTATTATTATTATTATTATTATTAATTGTTACTGTTTGTAAAATTTTACGAGGCATGATTGACGCCCCTGATCTTCATAACGAGCTGGCTCGATTTTATATTCCAGATAATTATTGCCGGGTTCGGAAACATAAATTATTCGCAGTTACCTCTTGTTGCACCGTCGCGCGCGCTGCCTCGCCCATACCGCGCACTCTCTCGGCGCTTAACGATCTCTTGACAACCAACGATGACTTAGATTTGTTTGCGGACGGATGGATAAAGGTCCTTAGGACCGGTCTATCCTTCAGCGAAATAAATCTTGTTTAAATACTGTATGTATGTTTAAATTTTTCTAGAATTAAGTGACTAATTAATTATTATCGTGCTTGTATTTTTAGTGTATATGTATTGTTTGACTTTGTTCCTTTTTATTGTATAGTTTTAACTAGAGTAAATGGTGTATGTATCGTTCTAGTAAATAAATAAATAAATCTGTGGTTTAACAAACAATCGAAATTTGAATAGAATAGAATAGAATAATGGTTTATTTGACACACAACACGAAAAGGGTTACAGTCATAGAGAAACAAATAGGTAAATGATTAGAGTAGGTAGGCCAAATTACACATGATAAGAGAGTAGGTAAATTTTTCGCTTGTGGTGCCAAACAGGTCCAAATGTTGGTTGAACATGTTGAAATGAATTACTGTGGATTACACTCCATGAACGGCACAATGACCTCCATCAACTTTTTTATTAGTACAGATAAAACATCTGAATATTCTACAAAGAAATATCATCGATATTCATAGGAAATGACGTAAAACGCAGGGTGACGAATACGTTAAAGTAACAGCAATATCCGCTAAAACAGTCTCAAGTCGAATACGCTTGTAACAAAGATATAAGCGTATTAAAAGCTAGTTTGACGGCAGTGATTGCGCAATTCATACCTGTCTGCTGGTTGTCGCGAGTTACGTTATTTGGGAATCGGTCACTTTACTCTCTAAATTTGGGTAAATAACTGTCCTAGAGACTATAGTGGTATTTCAGGGCGAACTGACTTATTGTACCAATCATTCAATACCAGACTCCAGAGACCAAAGATACAAACTGTTTCCGGATATTGGAATCACATTACCCGTGACAGCCGGGTATACGATATATACGATATTTGCGTATACGATACAACGCTGTGCCTATACGTGTTCTTGGCAAAGAAGTCAAAAACTACCGCATCAGAGAACATACTCGACGCGTATCTTGGCAGCCTCATAAAAGCATGGTAAACATTGTTGAACTGGACAGGTAATAATTACAGGAAATACGAAATGATGATTTTCGTACATTTGACATAGGATAAAGGAACTCCCATATAGAAAGAAAGCAAGAAAACCATTTATTAGCACACACAAACCAAACAGTAAACAAGAGCGAAAAAGACTTAAAAATACGCGCCAAAGAGAAATATAAACCAACATAAAAAACAAACGTAAGTACCTACAACCAGGCATAGGTACGTTATAGTGTTGCCAAAAAGGTTCAATCTCAGCTTGTTCTACTTCGAGACACGAATAACGCTGGATTTCAGATTAAAATAACTATATTTGGAACAGATAAACAAGAGACACAACACACAAACATTGACATCTGCAGAAGTGTAAAACTGTGTCGCAGACATCAACCTTTCTCAACCTTAACATTATACATTGACAACTTACTTATACATGTAGTTAAGTGAAGTACGGAGGTGGGGGGTGTGTTTGTGTATGAGTGTGTGTATGTGTGTGTGTGTGTGTGTGTGGTCATGTGTTACTTAACAGGGACCAATAGGTCTTCCATTTCAGTATAGGTTTGTGACTGAAGCCATTCATGGGTTTTAGCTTTACATTAGTTGAAAGAAAGGGGATTATATGTTCAATTGTTTATTTGTTCTGTTTTGTTAAATAATGAAGTCAATCCCGCTATTGCTGTGTCAACATTCAATCATGTAGACATTACAAGACTTACATTTGCTAATGGTAAGGTTAGGATCGAATGTATTTTGGGAATTGCTTGAACCATAAAACCATTTATCAGAGCCTCAATTCTGTTAATTTACAACGGTTATCGTTATATTCAAATCCATCTACGTTTCGGCTCCAATTACAGTTCTATAATTACCTAAAAACCTATTCATATATCTCTATGACCAAACAAAAGAAATTCGAATAATCTTTGACGACTTCGGAAACGCAACTGAGCCGTTGTTTTGAAAACACGTCAAAATCTGTCATTTGGTTGCGGTTCGATTCCAATCCAATAGAGCTTACGGAAATTAACCTAATCACCCCCTCATACCTAAGCACCTATGCATTAGTGTGTACAAGTAAGTCTTATTCAACTAATGGCATATCATTTTTGATGGAAAAAGCCAAACAGTGCAACTGTTCAGAGAATTTCGCAAAGCTTGAAGGTACGCAATGCATTAAAAAGTCATTAGACCGAAAAACCTTTGTTAAACCATTTATTTGCACACTCACACGGCATTTTACATTTTACCGTAATCAGCATTTCGGAGACACTGCAAGTTGCAACCCTCATGTAAACCAAAAACTGTCAACATCACTATTAAAGCTGCTAAAGACGTAAGATTCTGCAACTGCCACTTAACCTATCAAAACTAAACCATACACTAGTAACAATAGGCGTTATTTTGCAACGAAGGTCACATCTTCCGCATGTTTCGCCCTGTTTATTACAAAAATTGTGTGCATTATAACAATTGGACAGTAATGGTAACACATTCTTCAAGTTGACAACACTTTGTCGACATGAGCGTGCATAAGGTTTTGCAATACCTCTATAAAGATATTGCCATTCATTTTTAACCGACATCAAATAAGGAGGAGGTTCTTTATGTTTGTTATCTCAGAAATACGTCATTTATGAACCGATTTGGAAATTTCTGATTTGTTCGGGATACGAATGCGAGTGGTATACCCATACTAATCGTATTTAAATTTAAAAAAAAACTACAGCAATTAAGGATGGAAAAACAGGGTAAGAAATTTCGTATTGGACTTTATATTGAGTAATGTATACATGAGGAACTATCCTTACTAATATTGAAAGCGCGAAAGTTTGTATGTTATATGTTTGTTACTCCTTCACGCAAAAACTACTAAATGGATTTTAATGAAACTTTACAGTAATATAGCTTATAGTCCGGTCAATATAGACATTTAAAATAACAAAAATTCCCGGAAAGCCAAATATTGGTGGAGAGCTGGGGTTTACCATTACAAATAAAGTTTTAAAAGTCCCCATCGATCCTATGTGTGCTTCAAAAGTTATTCGGGGTCAAAGGTCAAAATTTGAGGTTTTTTGGATTTTTTTCGAAAACGGTAAGTTTTATCAAAAAAAAACCTCAAACCAAAGTTGTAGACTTTAAAATTCTCTACAAAAATGGTCCATATGATTTTTTTCCTAAGAGTTACCATTCGTGAGATATCGCGATTTTAAGAGTCACATTATACATGATAATGCACACATTTCCACGTCACAAAGTCAAAAAGTCAAAGTCAAAAGATGATTTATTCAATACAATCACAAGGATCACTTTGAAACGTCTTACATACTAGGTGAATTTAGGTGCCAATTCATCCTAACCCAAGCTCGAGAAGAATTGGCAAGAAACTCGTCTTGGTCTTAGCGCTTTTTTATATGATCCATCTTATAACTACCTTAACTACGAAATACTAATACAAGAGAGTTTATACATTTCAAGTGTTTCGGTTAACTGTCTGACGGCAGAGCGACATGAGGCCATGCATTCTTATCAATAATATAGTCATTTATATTATAATAAGCTTTCTTCAACAGACTACCTTTAATGTATGCTTTAAATTTCTTAATAGGTAGTTTATTAGCATTTTCAGGAAGCTTATTATAGAAGCGCACCGTGTTCCCCATAAATGACTTATTAACTTTTTCTAGTCGAAACCTAGAGATGTATAATTTATGTTTATTCCTAGTGTTGATTTTATGAAGGTCACTATTTTGCTGAATCCCATCCACCTGTGAGGTAGTGTACTCGACGCGTTTTTTTTACCGTGGTTTCCCCTGTAGGCCTACTCCACTAACTGTCATGACAATTTTAGGATTATTTAAGGGAAAAATAGCCGTCAAGTTCTAGATATTACTTTATTATTGATATTGTCTTCTTCTTCCTCTTCCTCTTGCTGGATGTTCATAAATTGTTCAAATGTGGCTGAGTCATTAGTCTCTTCATTAGAATCACAGGAATCTTCCTCAATTGTACTCAACTGGACATTTGAGCAAGACTGACCTTGGCAATTGTTACACGCTGGAGAACACAGCAACCCGAATTTTTTACAGCCACATTTGGCACTACAACCTTTTTTGCAATTGCAAAAAATAGTGTTGAGGAGTTTTTCTGGAGCAGGTGGGAGTAAAGTTTTAATCGGTTCCAGAGTATTATCTATCAATTTCCAACCCCAGTCTTCTGGGTTCAGTTGATTGCCTAGCCATGTTTGAACTTGATGGTATACTCGATACAAATATTGAATAGCAGATGCCGATGTTGGAGGAAGACATGATAGTTGTACTTGTTTCTTGTTTCGCGTATTTTTTACAAAAGTTAAGTATCGGTATTTATCAATGCAAGTAATTTTTTTTGGAGCTCCATAAACCGCAAGAAGAAAGCGAATTCCTTCTGTAATTATTGTTTGAGGCCTGGAATCAATTTCTGTAAATACTTTAGCGCAGTCAGTCAAATCTTTTTTTTCGAATACGGACAATAGAAAGAGACAGAATAGCCAGATGTTTTTCAAGACCACGTGGTTAGAGGGGATTCAGTTAGGGACTGACTGTCTTTTCAATAAATGTTTTCAGGATAGTATAGTATATATAAAAGAGACACAGATAGGTATATATACATATCTTTGGAATCTGACATTATATTATTAATATCGACATGTATACAACATTTTACTAATTATTTAATTCTGATTTTTACTATTTCTTACTGTGACATTTATTTCGATTTGTTATCTATGTGCTTAATTAGAGTAATTGGTTGTGCCGTTCTAATTATTAATAATAATATTAATAATAAATCTTAAGTGCCTGATATGTATATACGTGGCTTATATGTGCATATCATGTATAGTGTGACTCTTAGAATCGCGATATCTCACGAATGGTAACTCTAAGGAAAAAAAATATATGGACTATTTTTGTAGAGAATTTTATGATCTACAACTTTGGTTTGAGGTTTTTTTTTTGATAGACCTACCGTTTTCGAAAAAAATCCAAAAAACCTCAAATTTTGACCTTTGACCCCGAATAACTTATGAAGCACACATAGGATCGTTGGGGACTTTTAAAACTTTATTTGTAATGGTAAACCCCAGCTCTCCACCAATATTTGGCTTTCCGGGAATTTTGGTTATTTGACCACTATTTTTATGTCTAAATTGACCGGACTATTATACACCAGAATAACACATAGGCTATCATTACATAGTATAAAACAAAGTCGCCTCCCGCTGTCTGTCTGTCCCGATGTATGCTTAGATCTTTAAAACTATGCAACGGATTTTGATGCGGATTTTTTTTAAAAGATAGAGTAATTCAAGAGGAAGGTTTATATGTATAAAACATGCATAATATACTGTATATTAATATACTGTAGTACATTATTTTGATAGATCAAAATAATGTACTACAGTATTGTACACCTTAAAAAGGTCTACAAAAAAGTCCGCGATGGTATTATGTCTATCTCTTAGATTATGTTATTCTCTTAGATAACGTTGTATATAAAGACATTCTGTAGTATATTTAGTATCAGTATTGCACCCGTGCGAAGCCGGGGCGGGTCGCTAGTAATTTATAAAGATATTGTGTGAATTGTCCAAAATATAACGATAAGTGTCAATTAAGTAGGAAAAAATTCTGCCACCTGCGAGCTATTCTGACATGCGTGCGCCGCAAAAACCGTTAGAATTACAATAATTCAAACGGTTCACGGTAATTCTAATGGTATTTGTTGCTGGTACCCGCGACTTCGTCTGCGCAGGTAATCATGCGGTAATCCATGAAGTCGCGCGTACCAGCTAGGGTTAATGTAAATAAACACATTTGAAATTAGCATTACTAAAGGTGGTAAAATAGAAGATGCGTTTTATTATGGGCTCAAATTTTATTCTATACAGTCGGTTTTATTTTAAGTTTTTAAAACGTAATTATTGATTAATACATTTTTGAAATTACAATATGCTGACGCGTGAATATGAGTAGGTAGTAGAACCAGGTGTTAGAACTCAAGGAGTCCGTTTTGGATACGTGCACAGTGTCAGATATCCTGCCTCCAAGTAGTGTGCAAACATTATCTCCTGTGTTTTGAAGGTCACTGGCGCCATTGAAATTACTGGTCGAAGAGACAAAAGAACTAATGTCTAGGGCCAGCTACTTGCGTGTGATATCCTCCTGGTTAAGCGTCATAGGCTACTTACCAATCCACTTACCATTAGAAGGCGTATGCCTGCTTGCTGCCTCGTTAATATAAAAAAATGCGTGAGTGTCGTGGAACCAACTAACAAACCTACCTACATCGATACAAATAATCGATCAACAGCTGGGTTCGATGTTTTTGATCAAATCGATTTGAATTCAACTCATATAATAATATAACTTAAGAATAGAGTAGTCAGCGACAAAAACTCATCGGAACATGCAATTTATTACAGCTAGTATGTGACAAAAAAAATTAAGTGCACGCAGGATAGCTTTTGTTTGTTTTTTTATACCACAATGGTAGCAAACAAGCTTGCGGCCCGCGTGATGGTAAGCGGTCACCGAACCCTATATAGACGCCTGCAACATCAGGAGCATCACATGCGCGTTACCGACCTTTGAGAAACCTATTAACTCCCCTCTTGAAGTACCCCATACTGTATTCCCCCGGGAAAACCTTGGCAGGGAGCTCATTCCACGTCCAGAGCGTTCACGGGCGGAAATTCCTCTGACACCGCTCTGTGCGCGACCATTTGGGTTCCTGGTGTGTACGAATGAATACCCCGCCGATGGCGAGCGGTGCGATTGATAAGTAGTGATTGATAAGCATAAAGGAGATAGTATGATTATGATTAGATTTATTTCGTGTGTATCCGCCTAACAAAACAAATCTACTCTCAGCCGTCAGTTTCTTATTAAATTTATTATATTAGTGTACTTACTCATGTTCTTACATAATTATATTAATATCAGTAAAGAACTCTTTTTATACTGTATATAATGTACCTTTATTATGTATGCATGTACTCAATACATTCTATATTATGAATGATTATGTAATGTATGTGTTTTTATCGGTATTCGTAACATATCACATTAGGCGCCGTTCTAAAATCAGCGTAACCCCAATCCTCCATTGGTTTTGTACATCATCAATCTTGTCAATCAATTAAATCATCAATTAAAATTGAGTCCTTTTTGCCCCACACTAAAATCGTGACCAGACTTTTGGCTTCTCATGACAAAAATACCAAATACATATACTCTTTCAAATATTATGTGAGCTCTTGAATAAATAACAATAATAACGTGTTTTCAAACACAGTCATCATCTAGCCCCAAAATAAGCAGAGCTTGTGTTATGGGTATCACATATATTATATACTTTTTTCTAAATACATACATACATACCATACATAGAAACACCAAGACCCAAGACAAATACTTGCAGATAATACAAACATTTGCCCCGCAGCGGGAATCGCGGAAATCTGAGCCAGAGTTTCAGAGCCAGATCTTGCACTGCATCGCAGAGGTCGTCACATAAATGAACTAAAATATAACTAAAATAATATAAATGTTGGTTTGTTTGTTCAATCTAGGTGTCGGTTCCTCCTAACCCCAGTTCAAGAAGAATCCTGCATGAAACTCGTCTGGTCTTAACACTTTTTAGTATGATCCTTGCCAATTCGTTACGGATGCCAAGTCGAGTTGGAGCAGATTCATAGCAAGCTTTTTTGTCATAAGTGTAAAAACACGTTTATTGAGGCTTGTATGTTTCAAACCCATCGTTTTTACAATTCTGTTGCAATACAAGCATATAAATGACAAGACAAATTGGCATCACTTCGTATAGGTTGTTCAACATCAGACGGTAGAGCGATTATGCTTCGACGTTTTGTAAGAATCAAGTAGTTTTAGTAGTTTAGTAGTATTTTAGTAGTAGTTTAGTAGTTCTTCTTCTCTTAAAATCTTCACCTGTACCTATCTAAGAAAGGCATCTTACTAATATTATAAACGCGAAAGTTTGTATGTATGTTTGTTACTCTATCACGCAAAAACTACTGAATAGATTTTAATGAAACTTTTCAATAATATAGCTTATAAATCAGAATAACACATAGGCTATAATTTATAAAGATATTTTGCGAATTGTCCAAAATATAACGATAAATGTCAAGTAACTAGGAAAAAATCTGCCATCTGCAAGCGATTCTCGCGTGCGCTGCAAAAACCGTTAGAATTACACGAAGTAGGCACTAATCCTGACATAAAACCATGATCGGATGACATGAATTATCTCACTAGATCATCAGTGCTCGCAATCTCAAGGCCAAACACAATGTATTGGTAATAAGTAAATCTACATAAAATTACAGGTTTACCTTCCCCAAGTATACTATTATTGTTTATCAGTATTGCTTCAGCCTTCCTGTTTTGAGCATAAAAAACTTTGCACACTGACTCAATATATTTCCGCTGGTATGTATATTATGTACCTAGGATTTCTGAATTATCATTACATGGTATATAACAAAGTCGCTTCCCGCTGTCTGTTTGTCCCTATGTATCCTTAGATTTTCAAAACTACGCAACAGATTTGGATGCGATTTTTTTTAATAGATTGAGTGATTCAAGAGGTTTATATGTATAATACGTACATAATATAGTAGAGAAACACTGATAATTTAAGAGGTTAGCGTATATGGGTTCAACGTATTAGAACCACTGAGCTACAGCAACGCGTGGCCGGGTCAACTAGTATCATTATAACCTAAAAAATTATAAGTAAAAACCTTTTAAAGTTTAAAACGATGAAGGAAATGTTACTGTGGCTATTCAGGATATGTTAAATTGCGGTTACAGTAATCTTACACAAACTCTGTGGCGCAGTGGGCTAAGGTCCGGCTGAGACGCAGAAGGTTGCGAGTTCGATTCCCGCCGCGGGACAAATGTTTGTATGATCTGCAAGTATTTGTCTCGGGTGTGGGCGTTTCTATGTAACATATCAGTATCAGTCATGTGGTACCCATAACACAAGCTCTGCTTACCTTGGGGCCAGATGATGGTGTGTGAAATGTCCGGTATTATTATTATTATTACACTACTGGTATTAAGGTTATAAGTAATTTTATTACCAAAAGTAATTACAGAAATGTACAGATTAATATAAAATACACGTGAAGCAGTTGAGCTAGCTAAGGACCGTTTAAAACGATCTATAGATAGCTCAAATGATCCAGGCCACTGCCCGAAGGCAGCGTTCCCAAGACACTGGCGGCTTTGCTACCTTGAATGGCAATGCTAATACGCTGAGCCAGATAGGAGTCAGCTCTTGGGTATTAAGTAGCGTATCTATCGAATTCGATAAGCTTAGCAAGCTTAAAACGATGAAAAAAAACATTATGTGCGTTTTCAGAAGACGGTACATTTTTTTACTGCGAGACATTAATCTTGCCCTACTGGTAATGTACCTACCTAATTTGATAAGGTTACCGTTAAAACGATGAAGAAAATTATCATGTACATATTAATGAAACGTTTACTCTACCCTTACTAAAGTATAATTAATAGAATAGAATAAAACATAATTGCATTTATTAGCAACAGCATGACACAAAGAAATAACTTAAAATAATAACAATAACCATAGTTCAAATGTAATACATACATACTGTTACAAAAAGGTTCTAACTCAGCATATGCAGGTTGTAAACAACCTGCGCTGGTCTTCCATTAGAACCTTTTTGTGACCAGTGCGGAAAATAAAAATAAAATTGCGGATTTAACAAAATATATAGTGTTTTTGAAAAGGTGACCAACAAACTTTTGTAAAAAAAAGTGTGCGTCTCGGGACGCCTGACAGAAGTGATAACACTAATCTAACTAGCGCTGTGGGTTAAAATGAGAGAGGAGTAGTCTGCCTACCGCTGCATGCATGAGAGAAAGGAAAGCCACATAGACTGGCGCCGTAACGCGTTACGTAACGAAGTGGTTTACGGTCCCAGAAGAAGTTATCACTTCAAAAAAAAAAAAGTGTAGGTAGCAGAAAGCGTTTCATTGAGTTTTTGCAATACTAATAATAACATGATAATTTCAGCTATGAGATAATTCAGTACATAGTAACGTACAGTGGACGAGAGGAAGCACCTTTCGTCTCGCGCGGACGACAGCTAGGATGTGCCGCGGTTAGATAACATCGAATGTAGTACAGTTGTGCAATCTTGGAACTCCCGGTACAGTAAGAGATTGTATTGGAACCAAGTAAGAGCCTACCTAACAGCTTGTAAGCTTGACCTCTGATCACTGTACAGTTAAGGAACCTGTAGGGTTATTACGTAATAGAAACAGTAGCGACAGAAATTGCAACGCGATTATAATATCTGATATAACAGTTGCAGTTATAAAAATAATGCTGGACATTTAACACAGCATCATCTAACCCCAAAGTAAGCAGTTAAGTAAATTGATTTATATATTTATTTATTTGGTCCGGCTGAGACGCAAAAGGTTGCGGGTTCGATTAGCGCCGCGGTACAAATGTTTGTATGATCTGCAAGTATTTGTCTCGGGTTTGGGTGTTTCTATGTATAATATGTATGTATATATTTACAAAAAACTAGTAAATAAGTAGTATATCAGTCATGTGGTACCCATAACACAAGCTCTGCTTACTTTGGGGCCAGATGATGCTGTGACAAATGTCCGGTAGGTACTATTATTTTTATATATATATTTAGTTACTTTTTGTACACCGCCGTCGTTCTGTTTTTGTTTATCCTGTCTATCCAAAGGTTGCCTGGAAGGGATAGCTTTTAGCGATATAGCCGCCCACTGTACAGTTTTATTTCTATTATATTTTCTGTGTTCTTTTTGTGTAAATACAATAAAGTGTTAATCTATCTATCTATCATGTGCTATGGGAACCACATGACTGATATACTACTTATGTAGGTACCTACCTAATTTTTATTTTATTTTTGTAAACAATACCATAGAAAAACATCCAGACCGGAGAAAAATATATGCAACATTTTTCTGCTGTGGTTCAAATGTTTCTAACATTTGAACCACAGCAGAAAAATGTTCAGAAAATTGTTTGCATGTAATATTTATTCGGGATTTGAGTGTGGTATTATAGAAGGAAGAACTGCGTTAAGGTATGTAGACTCCCATCTCCATACTAGGGAGTGTACCGAGTAACGAGTTCTAGAGCCTGGTTCTTAGTTTGCCCTAAATACTTATTTGATAACATTTGATGCGATAATTCACAATCACAAAGGCGGGGATAGTTTAAATAAAAACCTCTCTACGTTCTGAGGTGAGAGTGAGAGCGTCTTGGTCGCCGACGCACGTTCCGCGCACGGGAAAGTAACATTCGAAATACGAAATTGGCGCCATTTGAAAACATTACGCCATCTTGGATATTTCACTAAATTCTTTATAAAAACGGGAAGGGTTGTCGATATTTCGTGACTATCGATATCGATAAAGTGAAATTAAAGTGTCCCTATCGCACTTTGCAAGTGCGTGGAAGTGCTAAGTGACTTTCGCCGGCGTCAATCACTAAGGATGATGGATTCACGTTATATAAAAGTAAGCATTGACAGACCATGGGTAAATTCCAATGGGTTATTAAGGTATTAGTAGCCACCTATGTCATGACGTAACTCATAATGTTATGGATGCATTTACTATATACGACAAAGTGGAAGTTTCAAGCGT
The DNA here is from genome assembly GCA_948098915.1 of Lampropteryx suffumata. NCBI lineage: Eukaryota > Metazoa > Arthropoda > Insecta > Lepidoptera > Geometridae > Lampropteryx > Lampropteryx suffumata. The sequence continues at coordinate 16,498,374 of OX402553.1, forward strand.
TTGTGGTGTAGGTTGCTACATTCTTAGGAGTCAACTACGTTAGTCGAGCGACTATTGGCACGGTCAACTTTTACTAATCGTAATTACCATTTATACCTGAGTTTCGGTTCACGTTACCGTGACAAAGGAAATAAGAGTTTAGGATCTGGAGTTTGTATAATTACAGTTGTGCGTTCTTATATACTAAGGTTACTTGCGTTCACTATATAGGTAGTTGAGATTATTAAAAATAGTAAAACAATAAACAATTAAAACAATCTTAAATAAAAACATGTTTTCACTAAACCAACAATGCTCTAGCTAGCAAAAAGGTGAGATTGCTTGGAGAATAGCACCTTTTAATAAGTAGGTAGGCGAGTACCTACCGTATTTGCTTAACGGACGGTAACTGAAAGTTTTTGATATAAATCTATATATGTAAAACAAAGTCGTGTTAATTGCACCATATTTAAGAGAACCTGACTGGACCAATTTTCTTGATATTTGATTTTTTGGGTTTTCTCCGCCCGAATAGCAGAATAACTGTCAAAAAATTCAAATTTGGAAAAAATAAATATGATTTGAACTAGTGAGTTCAGTTTGATAGAAACTTTGACGATGTTCGATTTGTTAGGTTATGACAGTTGCCATTGTGCGTGCATTAACAATTGTATCATATAGAAGTAAAGTCAATAGAAATGTTTTATTCGCATTTTTGTTTTTAAAACGCGCGAAATCGCGAACGAGATGGCTAGTTAATAATAATTTACGAAAAATGATTTTTTTATCATGGTGAAATGTTTTTACGGTAGAATTTAAAACAGTCAACTTCCTACATTGAAAGATATCACATATAATACTTATCGTGTTAGAATGTTATGCTCATCATTACCGGTATGATAATCTTCCGGTGTTTGATAGACAGGATATTATACATCTTAGAGCAATAACCGCTGACAAATGTGACCTTTTTATAATACCTACATAATCTTACTGTAAGACAAAAAAGAGAGAGAAGAATGAGTATCTCAAATTGCAATATTACGAGAGAGCGCACGTTTTATCTTGATTTTAATATTATATAATCAAATGCAACGGTTATGAATAAAATGTTAAATAAATTTAATAATATGCTTGAAAACGTATTTTTATTTATTGTTGATAGATAGATAAATGCATTTATTTGTAGCTACAAACATAGACTTAAAGGAACAAGACAAAGGAAAAAGAAGGAATTTAAGTTGGTAGATGCAAACAAAAACAATACAAAAAAAATGCAAGGCAGTCTATTTATATTTATATTTCGATGATTTACTAGATATAGTCATAGTTACCTAGTTACCTACTAAACACTGAAGATAATTATGTGAGCAATAAAACAGAGATTTTAGGTCAAGACATAAAATATTGCTAAAAAGGCTGTGAGCACCTATAACTCTACTAATGTTTACCATAAACTCGTTAACGACATAGTACATTAAACTCGAGTATTTAGGTACCTAACCTACTACGTTATAATAAATAATAAATAAATAATGCTGGACATTTCACACAGCATCATTTAGCCCCAAAGTAAGCAGAGCTTGTGTTATGGGTACCACATGACTGGTGACTGATTACTTAAGACTACTTTTCTTTTGTAAAATATATATTATTCATAGAAAGACCCAAACCAGATTCAAATACTTGCAGATCATACAAACATTTGTCTTGCGGCAAGAAACGAACACAACCTTTTGCGTCTAAGCTGAGCCTTGGTCATAGAAAATAGGTATAAGTACATCCACCTCCCAATTGTATCATCCCGCAAGAAAAATTACCACCAGTAGGGCGATTATGGAACTTTGATACTATCAAAACATTGATACTAATAGCTTTCAGTTACTATTGATGAATTGGTATTACAGATCGCTGCGATTTCTATCGGCTTCTATCGCTAGTTATAATGTGAAGTTGGTGTCAAACTATAACTCGACCAATTTACAAAGTACGATTGTGGTAGGAACCGTGCTTAGCGTACTAAGCATTTAAATACATCGTATATGATTGATTGAAAAAATGCCTATTCCTAATCGAAATTGAAAGAAATTGATGCCGATTGCTAATCGAAACTGATTGTATCAAGAGTTCCATAATCGCCCTACAGGACACGAACTGTCATGGCCTGTATGGAAGTCGCATAATCGACTTCGTACTCAGGTTGGCCGCTCTAGATTTAACATGTGGATGGGGATTTAGAGACCCCACCTTAGCGCATTGCGACTGTCATGCTTCAAACAATCTATAGCGAATCTACTCGTGTGAACTCTGTCCAAATAATTGCACAAGGGTGGACCTTATCACGGCCACAGTGAGTGCGATTGAGTTCGCCACCTACTACTCTAAAACCATATAACGACTGAAGCATTGACACGAAAAGAAGAAGAAGAAGAAGTATAAGTACAAAAAGCAGACACCACGAAAACATTTAAATTAATAGCGACTCTTACAACGATGTAACAAAATGCAATTCAGCTTGCACAAGCCTTAGTCTATTTACCTACATAGTCCCTCTCTTTCAATCGCGTAACTCTATCTCGTCTGTCGCGCCTGTTGGGTGCGCCTACTTGTTACTTTGTACATAAAGTGCAAAATATGTTAGGAATAACTATGATGACCTCTATGGCATAGTGGGCGAAGACCAGACTGATTCGCAGAAAGTTGCTGGTTCGATTCCAGCCGCGAGACAAATGTTTGCATGATCTGCAAGTATTTGTCTCTGTCTGGGTGTTTTTCTACGTATAATATGTATTTACAAATGTATATTAGTAGTATATCAATGATGTGATACATATATCACAAGCTCTGCTTACTTTGGAGCTAGTTGATACAGAGTGAAATGTCCGAGATTCTTTATCCCTATATTTATAAAAATCTTGTGTCACAGTTTTCGTGTTTACACTCCTCCGAAACGGCTTGACCGATTTTGATGAAATCTATTTTTATACCCCTGAGTGTTTTTTTTATATTTATTAAGGCAAAACAACGTTTGCCGTGTCAGCTGGTATTATATAGTAATACGTGAAGCAAAAACTTTGTACCCCTTTTTACGAAAATTGAGCGGACGGAGGAGTATGAAATTTCGCACACTTAGGTATAGTTTATATAAGAAGTGCAGAATGCTAATATATTTTTTTATTATGCATAATAAATACATTAATTATTAATTAATGATGGTCGAATTTCGACCAGTGGGCGACCGCTAGTTTATTTAACTAGGTCAAATACCTACACGAGGTTAAGAGGTTATATATGCGCAAAAAGATCAGTTACGCAATTTTTTTTGAATTATTCTAATTAATGTGAGTGGATATAAGAGATACCTCGCCTATTACATTTGTGACTTGCATCATTTATTTAGACTTTGATTTATTATTATTAAAGAAGCTCGAGTATTTTTATAATGATTTAAACGATTGCACGTTAGCTAATACATATTTCCGGACATTTCACACAGCGTCACCTGGCCTCAAAGTAAGCAGAGCTTGTGTTATGGGTACCACATGACTGATACACTACTTAAATACTTTTTTTTTGAAAAACATACATATTATACATAGAAACACCCAGATCCGAGACAAATACTTGCAGATCATACAAACATTTGTCTCGCGGCGGGAATCGAACCCGCAACCTTCTGCGTTAGCCGGACTTTAGTCCACTTAGCCACAGAGGTCATCAATACTGTCGACTAATGTCGAATAATGAATAATGTAATAATGACGAGCTCTGTCGTGCAAGGACCACCCTATGCGGCAAAAGCCTCCTCCAGCGATTCTATCTCTATCTATGTATCTATGTATTTATGTATGTATCTCTATCTCTCGCGACTCTGCTCCACTCTTTGCCTGCTATTTTTACAATGTCGTCTTCCCATCTTATACGCGGTCTTCCTTTTACACGTTTTTTATGGATTGGGTGCCATTTTGTTTGTAAAATCGGGGTTACGGAATAAAAGTTTATTATTATTATTATTATTATTATTTATACAGTTTTGTATAAATAATAGCTTCTTTTGTAATATAATTCTTGTTAGGATAACCCATATTACAGTAGTTACCGGTGGGTTGGATATTAAGACATAATTTGAAGTGGACTGCGGCACTGATATTATATATGAATTAGTACATTTTGTAAGAGTTTTCTTTACGTCGTAGTAATAATTAGAATATAATAGCCGGTCGAGTTACACTTCATGTACTAGATTGGAAGACTAGGTACTTAGTTGTTAATCAAACAAACTTTGATTTTGTATATTCAATGATTAAGTAAAAACAACTTGTTGTCCACTTTTAACCGACTTAAAAGAAGAGGAGGTTCTCAATTCTGTTGTATTTTTTTATGTTTGTTACTTCATATATGAACCGATTTGAAAAATACTGTTTTTGTGTGGGAGGATATACTCTCTAGATGGACCCATATAATTTTAATTAAAATCAGTTCAGTAGGTTTATAAATCTAAATAGCTTGAAAAAAATATGTCATATAAGTAAACGAAATTTAAATTTTTTATATTGAATTTTTATAAATGATGTCGGCTTTCTTTAGTTTTTAAAACGTAATTATTTGTAGGTATAGGGCCCGTCACAGTTTAAAAGTGGTCGCCTAAAGTAGAGAGGTGCTTTGCACAAGTGTACTTGTACGATGTTTTACATTTTGGTATTTGGTCAATGTTTAAAATTAAATGCCTACTAAATACATAACCCGAGCAAAATGTATCTGCTACCTCTACCGCAATACATATTTTTTATAGTGAATGTGAATTAGGTAATAATTAAGTGAATGTTATGAACAGGTGAAATTAATTCTCATTTTAATTTCAACATGTCTGTCTGAACTTCTTTTAATACGTTGATGTAACATTTTTGTAACATAATAAATTTTTTATTTCATCTTAAATTTTTTTAACTGACTGATAGGCCAATGACCTGTAAGATATAGCTTTACCAACTACCTCTACCTATATGCACCTAGCTACTGGCTTAGATTATTGTTGTATTTTTTTATTTTGACTTGGCAATGTTATGCAATGAAACTATTATGGTGAAATAAATATCTGAATCAGAATCTAAATAAGGAGGAGGCTTGTGAACCTCGGATCGTATAATATCATATTAGATATAAAATATACTCGAAGTCGGTTTTTTTTAAGTTTCTTACCGTCAATTATGAATCGATTAAGATTTTTTTTGTTTGATAAAGTATACTTACTTCGCGTTTGCTCTTGTTTAAATTTAAGAAAAAATATTACCATTTTTTTGTATTAGCCCTTTAGTTGAGTATGTATTTATGAAGAATTATAGATAGTATAGGTAATTCGACATTTGAAATAATCATTGAATTCCTAAAGGTAGTAAAACAGACATTGCTAGTTTTAAAAATTAAACTTATATTCAATGTTTTATAGATATAGTAAAACAGTCATTGGCCTCGATTCTGTTGGCACCAACCTAACAAATTTTAGCTAAAATTAGGTTTAGAAGTGTCAAATAAAACTTGGTATTCTGCTGCTACCAACTTATCCTAATTTAATTTTATCTAATTTAAATGAGCGTTCCTAATTTAGTTAGAAGGTACCAACCGAAAAGGTTTTACAAATGCTATGACTAACTAAAATATATTTTAGACAATTCCTAATTTTAGAAATGAACCAACCGAATTGCCACCATTGCTAGTTTAAAATTTTAAATTATAATCAATGTTTTCTTTTTAGTTTTTAAAACGTAATTACATTTCACACTAACTTTGGCTCTTGGCCCGTGGCTTTACTCGTGTGGGATTCATAAATACAATACTTACTTACACAAACATTTACATACTTACCTTAGGTACATGTTATGAACAACCAACCCTGTCACTTGCATAAAGCACATCACTGAACGAAAGTGAAATGGATCCGTTTTGCTTTCTGAATAGCACGTCGGCGGCTAAATTATAAGTATTGGATGCATCAGTTGGCCTTGCCATCGACTAGTATGGTAATTTATCGATAGAAAGTGTCCCCACCCTATTATTGCACTGTGGTTTAGCATGTCCAATTTGTTTTTGAATATGAGAACATATTGTAAATATTAATAATTAATAAGAATACATAATTTATTTTGTTTCATAACATATTTTATCCCACTGCTGGGCAAAGGTATTTCCCATATCCCTCCAACTAGCTCTATCTTTCGAGATCGCCTACCATTATATTACTTACCTATTATTTATAGTACCTGGATGACCGAGCTTTGTTCAGTGTAAAACACGGATAAAACGACGTTTTCTATAAATCATAATATATACATATTTGATTGTTGCATAAAAAAAACGACCCTTACAATAGTCGCATATGATGTGTAATATTTGACATCTCACCTTGGTAATAAAGCAGCATTATATCCTACCACCATCAACTCTACCACCGCACGCTCTCATAGGTCATATCAAATAGCGCGCTTCCCCGGCTTCCTTTTACACACATTCGTCGCTCTTCGAGAAATCACTTCCACTAATTGATTGAAAGATGTTCCACATAAAAATAAACGTATACCTACACGAATTAATCAATAAATTCAATAAAATAGGAAAACTTAAAATATTATTAATAATAAATGAATTCTACCAAATAAATAAGCAGGTACGTGAGTTATTTATTTTTTTATTTGCAAACGTGAATACGAAAAGTGCTAAGGTTAGGAAAAAAAATCTAAATTAACATTTAAATTTTAACAAACAACATCGATTATTAACTTAATCGAAGCACATAATGTAGGTACCAACCACACTCGACCAATAAAAAATACTCACCCTGTGTAAGATAATTAGTTTGTCTTATATGCAAATAGGAGTAAGTGAGTAATCCGAGTCCAATTACTTTACATTTCGCAAGAATTACAGGCAAAGCAGAGAAAGCAAATTATAATCATATTATTTCAGAAAAATATACATTAACTTTAAGGCCTAGCACGCACTGGAGAATAAATCCACGCGGCTTAAACCGCACCAATCCGAAGTATGTAATTTTTAATGCAATTTTTTCCGCTAGTGCGTGCGCTCAAACTCAAGCTCAAATATTTTTATTCAATACAATTACTAGGTGAATTTAGGTGCCAATTCCTCTAACCCAAATCCGAGAAGAACTGGCAAGAAACTCGTCCTGATCCTAGCGCTTTTTTGTATGATCTATCTTATAACTAGCTTAACTACGAATAACTAATAAAAGATTACAGTAGTTTATACATTGCAATGCCAGTTAACTGTCCGAGGGCAGAGCAACATGAGGCTATGCATTCTTATCAATAATATAGTAAGTAATTTATATTATAAAACTTTCTTTAAAAGACTGCCCTTTATGTAAGATTTATGTAAGCGCCTACGTCTGATTCATATTCCTCAGCGGCAAAAATGTGGTTTAACCCGCTTTCTGTGCTAGGCCTTCATGTTGAATTTAATACAGTAGACTCCATTATGGAAAATTAGGGCAATGAGAGATACATTTTATTGTACAAAACTAGACGTCAATTTCCAATAATTGGTTAGGTAGGTGGATGATGTTTTTTTTATTCAATGCACTTAAACTATACAGATAATTCAGTAGGTATTGTATCTCTAAATCTAATAAGGTTTGACTAGGCACTTACATTCGTCGTAAATATTAAATAACAATAGTAATTATTGTAGCAGACATACGAGTACTCTATTATGTACCTACGTATACAGTAATAAACGGCAGTCACAGGGACATACCATCTTCACAATATGAATCGATTATATATTTTAACACACACAATGCAAACGTTAATGTTAATGTTAATGTACCTACGAAAAGGAAAAACGTTGTACCTACACCCTTTTTACGAAAATTGCGGTGACGGAGGAGTATGAAATTTCGCACACTTATACGAGTAGTTTATATAGAGAAGAAGTGCAGAATGCTAAAATTTTTTTTTAATTATGCATAAAAAATACATTAGTTATGGTCGAATTTCGACCAGTGGGCGACCACTAGTATAAATATAAATAGATATTGGTGGACAATGCTCACAACACCATCTAGCCCCAAACGAAGCATGGTATTGGTGAGCATAAGACTGATAGAATCGGTACTTATAATTTTTAAATACATACATATGATACTTTATAACACCTAGATACAGAACAAACACCTATGTTCATCACACAAATGTTTATCCGTGAAGGGAATCGATCCCTCAACCTAAAGGGCAGAAAACGGAGCTACTACCAACTGAGCTGATAGGAGAGTTCAAAATATGTATGTACACGCAATATTGGGAAGTCCTATTATGTCGTTAATACAAGCAGTTAAGCCATTAGTAGACGAAGGCAAAACCGGTGTTCTCAGAAAAATCAACAACCACTTTCTTTCCCTGAGTTGAGGTCCGGTCTGGGTTCGAACAATTTTAACACTCATTTACTTAGTAGATGCTTTACGCCAAATCACTCTTTTCATTGCATTCCTTGCTTATTGAGACTACGATATTAAGCACGGTATACAGCAACAACTTTTATGAGTGACGGCTAGTGGCATATTCATATCTAATATAACTTTTAAAACTATCATGGGTTTCAACATTATTTTCACTCGAATTGGGATATTTATACAATATGTGCGTTTTTCTGGTTCCCGGAAACAATCTAATAGAGAGCAGAAAAACTCACATATCACGGTAAATATTCCGTTTTGAGGGAAAGTTATAATTATAATACTTTATAAAACCTACCAACTAACATTTGAGTTCATCACACAAAAGTTTGTCCTTGGAGGGAATTGAACCCAAAACTTACAGCGCAGAAGGCAGAGCTATTACCAATTGAGATGACAGGCCATAACATTGTGCCACGTAATAACATTGTGCCTATGTGCCTAAATATACCTACCGTTGGTTTTTGAAACCGAAGTTCTTGTTACGTAATTCAATAAAGCTAACATAAAGCTTCCATTAGGCGCTCCTCCATTAGGTTTATTGTTTATTTTTATTTTATATCTAAGCTGAGGCCAATCATTGCTCTTTTACTTGATTGTCTTTGTAGCATAACTTGCTTATTGAAAATATTGTATTTGTGTTATGCTTCAGTTTATTTTCTCTGTGTGCGTTTAAAAATTGAATTATAAAAATATAATTCAAATAAGTTCTACTCAATTTTAACCGACTTCACAAAAGGAGGAAGTTCTCAATTCGTCGGAATCTGTTTTTTTTATGTATTTTCACTGATTACTCAAAGACACCTGAACCGATAAGAAAAAATATTTTTTATTTCAAAGGGTTTACTTCCCATGTGGTCCAATTTAAATTTTATTGAAATCGGCCAAGAGGTTTTTAAAAAATCAACAAAAGTCTAAAAATTTTATAGATTTATGTACATGAAGTTGGTTTTCTTTTTAGTTTTAGAAAACGTAATTATTTGTGACAATTATCATTACGTATTATTTATTATAATAAATTTTTGATTTTGTTGATTTTTTAAAAACCACTCGACCGATTTTGATAAAATTTAGATGGACCCCCTGGGTTTCCTAATCGGTTCAGGTGTCTTAGAGTAATGATAAAAAAAAAATCGGGTTGCACTCCGGGAGTGCCGACAGAAGTGAAAACTTATTGGCGCGTTAGAGTTTAGTAATAAATCACTTCAAAATCAGTAATTATGGCGACTGATAATCAAATACTGAACGAACACAGATGATGCAATATTTATTGTTCAGAATGTAGATAATATATCAAAGAACCTAACTCAGTAAACTTCTCCATACAAAAGTAGACTGTAAACATGTGAATTAAGGTTTATAATAAAATGGGGCGAGCGCGGCAGCCGGCTGCGTCTCGCCCCAAACGTTAACGGTGTCGCGAATCCAGAGGATTTACCTCATCTAAAAATATGCGTACCGCGCTAAAAGAAGTTTTTACTTAAAAAAAACCGACGAATTGGGATCCTCCTCCTTTTTTGAAGTCGGTTAAAAATAAGTTTCCTTAACAAAAACATGCAACAAAATTGCAGGTCTTGTTACCATTAAGGAATCATTTAAGCAATAAGTGTCAATTTTGTCACAAAACTGTACCCGTTGTTATTTGCGCTCATCCAAGCGATCTAATGGTATAGCACTGGACGTGCGAGTATTGCCAGCTTCCGTTAGAAACATTTTTTTGTACAAACAATAGATGCAATGATAGTTATTACTGCTTGCGTAAGCTTTGCCAATGTTTTTGATATTACGGAACGTTGGTAAATTAAGTTTAGGGTATTTCGGTTCGAGTCAAGTCAAAAGATACTTTATTCCATACAATCACAAGGATCACTTTGAAACGTCTTACATACTAGGTGAATTTAGGTGCCAATTCATCCTAACCTAAGTCCGAGAAGAACTGGCAAGAAACTCTTCTTGGTCCTAGCGCTTTTTTACATGATCCATCTTATAGCTACCTTAACTACAAAATACTAATACAAGAGAGTTTATAAATTTCAAGTGTGTCGGCTAACTGTCTCAGGGCAGAGCGACATGAGGCCATGCATTCTTATCAATAATATAGTAATTTATATTATATTAAGCTTTCATCAAAAGACTACCTTTTATGTATGCTTTAAATTTCTTAATAAGTAGTTTAGTAGCATTTTCAGGAAGCTTATTATAGAAGCGCAGCGTGTGCCCCGTAAAGGATTTACTTTTTCTAGTCGAAACCTAGGGATGTATAATTTGTGTCTATTCCTAGTATTGATTCTATGAAGGTCACAATTTTGCTGATGCTGACGACTATTTTGCACAATTTTGCTGTATTCAATACAATTACAAGGATCTATTTGAAACGTCTTACATACCTAATAATTCACATAGGTGAATTTAGGTTCCTCCCACTGTGTCACTAGTTTTTTCAAACCAGTGTGGTGAATGGATAAAGGCTCCTTTCGTGCACCTGGCACGTGTCTTCGAACTATTGCGGTATTTTAGTATTGTGTCCGTATACATACAAAAAAAACAATTCGAAAGTGTAACTGTACAATGCACACAACACCATCTAGCCCCAAACTAAGCATATCTTGTTTTATGGTGACCACATGACTGATATAATACTTACATATTTTTAAATACATACATATGATATATTATAACATCCACACAGAACAAACACCTGTGTTCATCATCCAAATGTTTATCCTGGGAGAAAATCGAACCCTCAACCTACAGAAGATAGAGCTACTACCAACAGAGCTGTCAGAAAAGTCAAATAAAATAAAATCATTCAAATTTTATAAAACTTTAGTTAGTCCAGCGAAACTAATGACCAGAATCAGGACCAGGACCTACCTTGTCGATAACTAACTCATACCACAGCTCACATAAACTTACCACACAGCCACCATTTTAGTGTCCATGGACTATTAGTGTCCAACGTGTTAGTGTGTATTATTACGCCACTGGTGTCCAGTCATCATAAATACCTCTTAGGAACCTGAATAAGACGAATCAAATTAGTCAATGTTATACGTGACTAAATTTTATTTACTAGTTTATACTAAATCTTACGACTGCAATCCAAGGTATTATTCACCTCATCATCATAACAGCCTTTATGAAGTCCACTACTGAAAATAGGCCTCCCCAATAGATTACCAGGAAGAACGATTTTAAGCCCTCTCCATCCACCATCCTGCGATCTTTACAATGTCGTCAGTCAGTTATTTACCTCAGTAATTGGAAACTCCAAATCAGCGTAAAAGTTCATATTTTTCTTCATGATCTACGTGATTCGAATAAGAACCATTTTCTACAGAATGTTGGTAAATTTTAAGTTGACTCAATTTTATAGAAACGCAACACATAATAAAAGCAACAGAAAAATTAAGTTGGAGGCAATTCGGTTGGTTCATTTCTAAATAAAGGAATTGTCTAAAATATATTTTAGTTAGTCATAGCATTTGTAAAACCTATTCGGTTGGTACCATCTAACTAAATTAGGAACGCTCTAATGAAAACTCCAATTCGATTTTGACATTTCTTAATTTTATTAACAGATAAAACTTTCTTATACTTATTTGATCGCTACTTGACGCTAGATGGCCCAATACCCATAAATTTATGTTAGTCTGTCATAATATCATTTCGATTGGTTAAAAAACCCCAACACACTAGGACGATTCGTTTATTTTCCCGACGATGCGACCGGTTATATTTCGGCGGCGATTTTATTTCAGTTTTCGCCTGTTCCACATAATATACACTGATGAAGAATATCTGTTTTTTTTGCTACAAGGGGGGAAATTTTTCACTCATCTCCACTTCAAGTTAAAAGGGATACCTACATGGAAGAAAAATATCCATATATCACCTCCAGTAGCGAAAAGTGGACAAAAAATCATTCCCACCAGTAGGGATAGATAGGGATATGTGGTACAGGTATGTGGTCAGTTTTTACCCTAAAGCCTTTTCTGTTATCTGTTTGGTTAAGTAAAAAAACATTCCATAGTTCGTTGGCGACTTCGTAAACGTAGCGTAAGTTTGTCCGTTGCTCAATAGCAGAATTCAAAAACTCCTAAAATCTGTTAAAAAAACTCGTCTGAAAGTGATTTGATTCAATCGGGTGTAGTTACAATTAGAACTAGTCAAATTAAGCTCCATTCATTCGAAAGATTGTCTGGAAGAAATCGCTTTCCTAGATCATCGATAGGACCCATTGTACATAATATTTTTTATATATATTTAGTTATTCCTCCTCCTTGTGTCGAGTTCCTCATTGCTGAGGGTCGTGACCTCCACGTATCATTTGACGATCGCTTTCCACTTGCCTCGGACTTCTGCAGTGTGTATGCGTGGACGTTCTTGTTGGTAATGTCCCGGATCGTCTGTCCACTGCATCGGACTCCTTAGTTATTATAATATCGGATATTTAGTGATTATACTCATATTTAGTTTTAAGGTGTTCAATTAAGAATTACCATTTATTCATTCATTCAATCTTTTAAATTTTTCATTCATCTGTTACACGTAAATAACCCATTCAATATTGTAAACAATGTGTCTGTAAAATGGCTTTTAACTAACTGAGGTTACGTTGTCAAAGATAGCATCAAATATTTCTTAAACGCTCACGCACGAGTTAAAATGTTTGTCAATAGAGGTTGGTCACGAAACGAGCGAGAGACAATACATAGAACGGAATTGGAAGAAGCCAAACATTTTTACTTCAGCTTTAGCGAAGAATTGATGAGATGGATTTTATTATAAAATTAATGATCCGGTGAATTTCGTACAACGAAAACCATGTAAATAAGAGAAAGATAATTACGTTTAAAAACTAACAAGTAAACAAGACTTTCGTTTCGTTTACTATTTATGTTTTCTTATTCCGTTTACTCGGATGACATATTGTAGCTATTTTTATTTGAATACCAAACTACAATTTTGATGAAATTCTTATGGGACCAATATGAGAGTATATCCTTTCACATAAAAACATATTTTTTAAACTCGGTTCATAAATGACGGAGTTAAGAGGTAACAAACATAAAAAAACAACCGAATTGAGAACCTCCTATTTTTTAAGTCGGTTAAAAAAGTAATTCAAATCGGCGAGACGAGTTTTGTGAAACTAACACACGGCAACTTATTTTTATAAAATACTAGCTGTACCCCGCCACGCTTCGCTGTGGCACAAAAAAAATAGATAAAAACAATCCTTGATGCGGATTATATATCATACTAAAATTTCAGCTCGATCAGTGCAAACTTTTTGAGTTTTTGAAGCGTACACAAACCAACATAACATTTTTATATATATAGATAGAAAGAGGTGGGAACTGTTTTAAACAACACATTAGCTAATGAGTTATTATAGGATAGAACTTTATACTATTGCTTAAATTACATTAACAATTCAATTTTTTTCTTTATTAACAAACGTATCATCGATTATACATACATTTCAGAAAACATATATATTTTTTCAGAAACAGCAATGATTTTCTTATAATGTTCACTATGGACTAGGGCTGGATCGAGCTAGATACTGCGATACTCAGCAGTAGGTGAAATCGGGCTGCGAATAATGATGATGTGAACATTCTAGATCAAAATTGTAGGTTTTAGATCTGTCAATCGATACATTACGCTAGATAGATTTGAATAACTAGAAAGTGTAAACCGATAAGGTTAACTATCAAATATTTATAAATAAAAAACCGCTTTTATCATAGCTTCCGCAAGCGGAAGCCGCCGATGACGTCACGGCGCGCGCGCACAAAAACTTTCGCTTTTCACTGCCAAGGCTCGCTATCATAGTCGTAATACAAACAGTATTCTCATGGCATTGTCCTGTGTTACTTAAGATTATTTAAAACGGATTCAGATCCTTTGCTCGAGTATGTACCTATAGACTGGAATCCCGGTGAAGAAAAAGATATATATTTTATACAAAAAAAAATTACGTCTTACCATGTTGGAAATATAGGTACTTGAGACTTAATAACTTAGGATTCATGGGTAAAAGAGACTTGCTAAGATAAGTTCTATTAAAAACTCGTTCGAATAAAAAGTGCGTATATAAATAAACTAGCTGTCTGCGCGCAGCTTCGCTCGCATTGAAGATTTTTCCCGGGACAAACCAATTTTCCCGGGATAAATAGTAGCCTATGTCACCCGGGGATAGTGTAGCTTTCCAATAGTAAAATAATTTTTGAAATCAGTCCAGTAGTTTTTAAGTTTATTCGTTACATACAAAAATACACGAATACAAATCTTTCCTCTTTATAACATTAGTGTAGATAAATATTGGTAGACAACGCACACAATACAATATGACCCCCAAACTAAGCATTACCTTGTATTATGGTGACCAGATGGCTGAAAGAATACTTATATATATTGAAATACACATTTATGATACTTTATAACACCCAGACACAGAACAAACACCTACGTCCATCACTCAATTTTGTGTTCTGGTCGGGAGTCGGCCCTCCAATTTACAGCGCATACCTACTACTAAATATCAGAGCTGACAGGCAAGACAAATATATAAGTTGAAAAGCCTCTGTTATGGAGAAGTATTTATTGACCTCGAGACCCAATTTGTTCCCACAGGTTTGGTTCTGCGTCGCGTGCCTCGCATCGTCCATGGCGTTACCAGCTCCGAGCTCAAACCCGCAGTTGTATTTGGACATCATAGACATGGCAGCTATCAGCAGGATGTCGCCGCAGCAGCTGGAAACACTGGCCGAGGGACTGGCTGCGGAAGAAATCATGAGGTGTTTAGAAACAAATTGGTTATTTTTTCGTTGAACGAGTATCTTTAAACTCATTTCTAAGGAAGGTTTACAAGGAACCATTAGTTTCGCCAAATACGTCTATCTGTCTGTTTGTCTGTCCACCCCTAATCAGAGCTCCTAGTCGCAAACTATTAACCCTATCACAATTAAATTTGCATGGTCATAAATATTAGTGGCCTATACAAAATTATGTTATAAAAACATAGAGAAATGGTTTTTAATGGTTACCTCCCCTACATGTAAGGTGGGATTCGTTTTTTATTTTTTACTAACCCACTGTGTGGCACATCGTAAGATAGGTCTTTTAAAGTTAAGATGAGGTTTCGTGAACAGTTTTTCGATCTCTGATATTTTTTTTCTGAAAAGACCAACAGATCCAAAAAATTCCTACGCGTAAACTTAATTAATATTCTAAACTCAGCTAATCATTCGTCTTTTAATAGTACAAAATATACAATAGTCCTATAAAGTTGTCCTAAAACACTTATTATTTAAGCCAAAAGGTGCATACATAATTTTTATAATTTTTAATATTTAATTAAGAAAAAAATATGACTAGTAAAACTTTAAGAGTAGCAGACAAAATACAAAATAATTACATAGGTAATCATCGTGTTACAAATTTGTAACACGATGACATAATTACCGAAGGTTTTCATTAATTATTTATAGAATATGACTCGCTCATCTAAGTTTATTGTGTGACATGCAGGCTAAGGACTTGGTGACATAATTTTGTTGCACTGAAGACGTATTTTAAAATTTACCTGGTCCTCAACCATTATTTACGCTTTTGGTGTCTTCTTGAGCATGGATATCGGCACTGTAGAAGAAACTGTTTCTATGCTAGGCGGGTAAATGGAGGAATGGTGGCTATAGAGGATTGACTGATTGTGTGGTGTGATAAATGACAGTGCCCTTATCAGGGCTGTTGTTATACCCATGACTAGAAAATACCTCATGCTTTCCTTCATCAATAGATTTAAAAAAAAAACTTACAATGAGAGTAAACTTGTTTTTTGCCCAAAACAGGACAAAGCGTTCGTCAGCGCAAGCGCTAACATCGGTGGTCTCCAAAGCATCATCAGGCTTGCAGAGCAAAGTGGGGTTGCTGGGGCAAGCGTCCGCGTTTATTTCTTCAGCTTCCAGCAAGTCAGGGGGTGATGAACATACCGGCTATTCTTATGAACCGGTAAGATTATGTTTACAACTATCTTTCAGATTTATCGACGTATCTTTCAGAAAGATCAGAATTAATAGTCAATTTTATATTATAAGTTATTTGAAATTGGTATTTATAATAACTTGTATTTGATTTAATGATATTGATATATAATTTCAATTTATTTGGATAAATATAATATATGCTCGTGCCTGTACCCGGCCGAGATATGCAGCTCTACTATTAATAATTCCATCTAATGTATATTATACCATGTCTTTTGTGAATAAACGTCATCATCATATCATATCAGCCTTTAGGAAGTCCACTGCTGAACATAGACCTCCTCAATTGATTTCCAGGAAGAACGATTTTGAGCCGGGAACTGGGGGCCGTCTTCTATTTGTGTACATCATTTTGAGGGGTTTTGCCATAGTCACCACGCTTAGTCGGCAGGCGGATTGGTGACCGCAGATTTTGTGTTAAGTACTGCTGCTACCCAATCCCCCGGTGTGTTTTCCCTTAGTTGCCTTTTACGACATTCACGGGAGGAGATGGAGGGGTCCTATTCTATGCCGGAACCACACGGAAAACTGAATAATAAATACTGAAGATCTTTACTCTGGTTTTATTCAGCAGCATGGTGAAAAATACGACTACTGGGGCCTAAAGAAGTCGATCCTCTACACCCTATTCCAAGCAGTGAAAGCCATCACGGGAGGAGTGACCATTCTAAAAGGACAGCTGATCAAGGGCGGCGGTGCACTAGCTTCGACCCTAGGCAAGGTCATAGCTGTCAAGGGCGATGCTGTCAGCAACCTTGGAAAGAAAATCGTGAGCTCAGCTGCTCTCAGTCATAAGAAACAACATGGTAAGGCTACAGTCTCACTTTAAATAAACAACTTAGACCCACTTGCGCAACAATCCTATAATTGCGTGAAAGAATTGAAGCAATCACCGATTTTAATAAATGATGGGAAGTAACTATTATTTACAGAAATGTACATAATAATATACAATATACGTGAATACAATGTATACGGTCTGATACGTGATGATGGTAAGAGGCCTGATGGTATGACTCTTGTCCCTTGGGAAATGGGTAGGCCCATTGGTGTGGGATGCTACTTGCGTAGACACCCTGGCTGCATTCCATCTGTCGGGGACTTCTGTTAGAGCTGGTGCGGCGGCTGAATATGCCGAGGAACTCAAAAGGCGCAAATATGCCGGTCTTGATAGGGCCTACATATTTGAGCCTTTTGGAGTCGAGACCCTGGGCCCGTGGGGAACTGGATGGAGCCCACCGCATTTTCAAAATTAACTCACGGCGTCTGGTAGATACATTGCGTGACCCAAGAGCTGGCTCCTATCTGGCTCAGCGTATTAGCATTTTATATTATTCTGTATATTTCTGTAATTATATCTGTAAATATTTAATTTTGTATGTGACACAGTTGAGCTATTTAAAGACCGTTTAAAACGGTTTATAGATACCTTGACTTATTCAGATCACTGCTTAAGGGCAGCGTACACAAGACACATGTGAATATCTAAAGGCATTCAGAGGCACGACAAAACATTATTTTTGGCAGACGCCCACGCTTTACACAGTAGTTGGTGCTCCGTACGTGACAAGTTGCAAGCACATGGCCGCAATACATCACAGATACATTAAAGTATAGTACTAGCGCCCCTAGTTAAGTATTGCTGTGCTATAACAGGGTTTATGTTTGAGACTAAAACAATGTATCAGCATCTTATTGTAACAACATAAGTGCAATAAATATTTATAGAACTATTTTTTTTCGCGATATTCTGTGGAACATAGTGATTCCATGTTCCACAGAATATCGTGAAAAATGTCGCCTACGCACGAGCTGAAAACCCGCGTTGATAACTACAAACTTCAGAATAGCATGATTTAAACAGCGCGTATTCATTTTCTAGTGCGTGCTAGGCCGTACTTGTAAGTAGGTATTAGGTACGCATACCAAGTTAGAATTCATTTCACTGAAACGGGTTTAAAAGTGAACCCCACTGTTACTGTATCTAATTCGCAGCGCATTCATAAATTATGATCATATGCCATGACGAAGACGTTTGGCTGGCATGTTAACTCCTTAACTCTTTCACCAGAGTCCGCTACCGCTGGTGATTCTGTGGTTTTATGGCTAAAAATTCCTAAAATAGAAATAACATTATTTGGCTTCTACCAAATTCATTACTACCTTAACATTGACATTTGACGACCTTTGTGGCACAGTGGGCTAAGGTTCGGCTGAGACACAGAAAGTTGCGGGTTTGATTCCCACCGCGGGACAAATGTTTGTATGATCTGCAAGTATTTGTTTCAGGTCTGGGTGTGTCTATGTATATATGTATGTGTATATGTATGTATTTACAAAAAAGAAGTATATAAGTAGTATATCAGTCATGTGGTACCCATAACACAAAGTCTGCTTTCTTTGGGGTCAAATGATGCTGTGTGAAATTACTGAGATTATTTATTTATTTATTAACATGATAGGTAGTTCTATAATTACGTTTTAAAAACTAAAAATAAAACCGACTTCAATAAATGAAATTTGAGCCATAATACATTTCTAGTGGAAAGTAGATGTATTATATCATATACCCATATTGTATAGGCCAAATAAACGCACTGCTTCAATGAGACAGCGCGGTATCGGAGTAAACGAAAATATCATCGATGTATACATTTTTTTTATTTTTGTTGACTTTTCAGCTCGACCGTTTTTGATAAAATTTAAATGATCCCATTTACCTGGGAAGTATACCCCTTCAAACAAAAAAATAATTTTACAAATCGGTTCCGGCGTCTTTGAGTAATCGGTGAAGATACAAAAGATAAAAAGATTCCGACGAATTGAGAACCTCCTCCTTTTTTGAAGTCGGTTAAAAATAAGTCAAATTTGACATTGATTATTTTATTGAATTGATTTTCCTTGGATTTTCCGCAGTTTTAAAAAGTCTTACAAACAAAAGAGATTTTTTTAAATCGGTTCAGACGTCTTTGAGTAATCGGTGAACATACATAAAAAAAAGATTCCGACGAATTGAGAACCTCCTCCTTTTTTGGGTCAGAAAAGCCCACACAACACATCAATCACATATCAATTTTCAATCGGATTTTCACGTGTTTTGTATGATCCTTGCAAATTTTGTTACGGACATCGTGTCGAGTTGTATCAGATTCATTCCAAGCTTTTTTGTCATCTAAATAATCTGTCAGCTACACGTCGTTTGTGACCTTATTATCCCTATATATATAAAAATCTTGTGTCATAGTTTTCGTGTTTATACTCCTCCGAAACGCCTTGACCAATTTTGATGAAATTTTATATGTATATACAGTAGGTCTGAGAATAGGTTTATAACTAATTTTTATACCCCTAAGTGTTAAGGGTGGCTCACCAAGGGTGGCTATTTTTTTTTATGTTCAATAAGGCAAAACAACGTTTGCTGGGTCAGCTAGTTGCCCTATAAAAGATTTACCAGATTCTTCGTTTGTCATTTCATGAAGTAACATAGCTCTGCTAATTTAATATTTTTACTCGTTTTATTGCATGTTTTATTCAGTAATCTAGGCGGAATTTTAATGAATAAATTGTGACTACATAGGACAAGTATTAACATTTGAACTATATGTTTACTATGGTACAATGTGATTTGAACGACGAGATATCCCAAGAAAATTCTAGACGGCCATTCCGCGATGACTTTTAGAATTGAAAATTGACCATCTACTTTATTGTTTCTATATATATTATGTAAGTATTTAAAAAAAATTATATAAGTATATCAGTCATGTGGTACCCATAACACCAGCTCTGCTTAATTTGGGGCCAGATGATGCTGTGTGAAATGTTCGGTATTATTATTATTAATATTATTATAAAACAAATTGACTATAAACAAATTAATATAAACACTTGACACGTGCAAAATTGACATTATTATGTCACATGCCATTAACAGACAAGAAGAAGAAGATTTACAAACTTCAGAGAGTGTAACTGTGGGAACAGTGAGTTTAACTTTATTCTTATTTATTTATCTTTAAAAGTCAAAGTCAAATGATTTTTATTCAATACAATCACAAAGATCACTTTGAAATGTCTTATATGCTAAGTGAATTTAGGTGCCAATTCCTCTTTAACCCATAAATGACAAGAAACTCGTTTTGGTGCTAGCACTTTCTTTTATGATACTTCTTATAACTTGCATAACTACGAAAAACGAATACAACGTTACACAGTACGTTAACAAAGTAACATTGTACATACATATATCAGAGAGCAGAGCAACATGAGGCCATGCATTGTTATAAATAAGTACCTGGATGACCGAGCTTTGCTCGGTATAAAACACGGATAAAACGACGTTTTCTAAAAATAAAACCTAGCTAGATCGATTTATCGCCCCCGAAACCCCCTAAATTTCATGAAAATCGTTGGAGCCGTTTCCGAGATTCTGATTATATACATAATAATAATAATAATAATACCGGACATTCCACACAGCTTATCTGGCCCCAAAGTAAGCAGAGCTTGTGTTATGGGTATGGTATACTATGGTATACATGACTGATATACTACTTATATACTTATTTTTTTCTGTAAATACATACATAATATACATAGAAACACCCAGACCCGAGACAAATACTTGCAGATCATACAAACATATGTCCCGCGGCGGGAATCGAACCCGCAACCTTTTGCGCCTCAGCCAGACCTAAGCCCACTGCGCCACAGAGGTCGTCCATACCATACCATACATATACCATATACTATATACTCCTTTAAAGGTATTAGATATAATGGACAAAGATTTTCCTCTCTTCTTTTCATGGATCTCAGTCTTGTTCAAAGTTCTCCTTAAATTCAAATTCAAATAAATTAATATATTGTTAAATGAGTAAACATATAAATAAGGTAAGTTAATATATTTAATTTAACTCGATCTATAAAAAAAAGTACTTTCCCAAATAATACACAACCTTATATGATGACATGAATAACAATTATATATATAAAGCGTAAAATCTACAGAAAGTTACTAATTAACTAAAATTCTAATTTTATTTTACTCCATAAATATTTTTTATACTGATATCATTCTAATTATAAAGAGTATATAGGTAAAATTGATATTATTTTATATATGGTAAACCCAACAGGAAAATAAACAATGCTCTACCATATGTAGTGTTGATATAATATATGATTAGCGAATGCAATAGTCGTTTCTCCTACCGATAAAATTAAATAATTAACTACGTCATGTATATTTATATTATCATCAATGACGCATGATAATCATTGTTTATTTGGAATTGCACTAATATGGTGAAATCCTGGGTAAATCCCACTATTTCCATGGATATACGAAATAGAACAAGTGGGACTAGCTTTTTTCAAAATTATTTCTATTTCGACAAAAAAACGCAATAAATTGAATTTTTATTTTTCCGTGCCTTTTTAACTTTTATAATAAGAATAGTAGTTGTTGTTGAAAAAGGAATCAGGTGGGAACCAGTTGGTTAGGTGATGTTAGAGTAGGATAGAAAATACAGTTACTAATATAGTTAACGTTCAATCCTCCTAGCCTTTAGTGAAGTTAATGATTCAGGCGTAAAACTGTCTTTGTATTTTCACAATTTAGTCTATAAACTTTATATTGAGGGTTCCATACTACTGAAGCGTATTCCAAGCTGGATATTTGAGCGAGTTACTGAAATATTTAAAGTTGATATGGCCTTGAATTCTCTACTTACACTCAAATCAAATCCTAACTTACGAAATGCTTCCGATGATCGAACCAATTAAGGTGACTCAACCCTTGATTTGGTTATTAACGAGCTATTTTAACCTCATGACATACTTCCGCATGTGCCAGTGTTGCATCCGTGTCTGGATTACACAATAAGTAGAATATGTCAGATATTTACATAAAATTAGGTAAGAGTACCGGAGTAGCCATGTTGTCATACCTTAACCTACTTGTTTCGTTTTTAAAAATGCATTCATATGCAGCTTGCATTCGAGGCCAGATTTCAACATTCAATAAACCTTCCAGGTGTGTGTGAAGCCCTTTAATAACAACGCAGATCTATACTTTTCCATACAAATAAATATTCCTAGATTCCTTCCTATTATGGATGAGTCCATACAGCGCCATCTAGTTCCAAACAAAGCAAATTATTAATATATAAAGCAGATGACTGATATAATACTTATTACATTCAGCTATATTGAGTACTATTCATCCCAAGGTTGTCTGGCAGAGAACGCTATCTAGCGATAAGACCGCCCATTGTACTACCGTGTAGCTAAACATTGTTTTTACAGTATTTTGTGGTGTGTAATAAATTATTTTCTATTCTATTCTAAATTTGAATATCCATAGGTAGGTACATAATTTGTGTTCATCACACAAATATTTGTCCTAGAAGGGAATCTACCATACAACATACAGCGTATTTGAAAACCTTTAAACAATCAAACTAAACAGTGGATAATAGATTTGAAACCTTTTGGACCGGTTGTTCAAAAGTCGTCATAGAGAGTTGGTGCGAATTATGGATTCTCATGATCCATTCGCCTGATTTCAGCAGCGCCAGTGTACGGGCCACCCCCGTCCCACGTGGAGTATGGCCCACCACCGTCGGCGTATGGAGCACCAACCGCGCCTGCGCACTACGTCGCACCTTCCCTACCCACGGGATACGCCGCACATAAATACCCTTCGACTTTAGACGGTGAGTTTACTAAAAGAATATATATAAGGAAATTATTCAAAATATGGTCTTTAATATTGTTTTTTTCAGGTTTAAACTCAATTTGAAACTGCTCTAGTCCAATGGTTAGTTATTAAGAGGTTGCTACATCGATTGTTTTTCTAGTCAAGGAGTTATTAAACGCAAATCAAACTTTGAAAAAGATAAGAAATATTATATTTTCGAAGTTTAAGGGCTATCATAGATAATAGCCTAAAAAAACCTTGCAAAGCGTATACAGGCACAGCAATTCTTAAAAAAATCTTAATAACACAAGCATGAAATCATGGCATTACGTAAGAACTAATCAACATTTAATAATAAAACAACAAGCAGGTAAACGGACCATTGATTGTTCAAATTAAATATATCAAAAAACAAAAACAAAGATATTTGCAAACATGTTACAAAATCAAACACCATTAAAAATTCAAACCATGGATTAACTATTGAAAGTCATTAAGCAGTAAAGAAATTAAATAAATCAGTAAGAGAAGTTAAAAAGACAATTCAATGATAGCGTCATCGGATTAGTTAGTCAACAAAACTTCACAAATAAAAAGTAAATCAATGAAACTCTCGAGTTCTCCGAAAATGGTCAACCGACAAGACAAAGAAAGGAGTGTAGATCTCAAAAACGGCGCAAGTCGAAGTGTAACGGCTTATGTAACTACAGTAACAAGGCTAACAAACTGGAAAGACATAGCGACGAATGTTATATTGAGTAACGAGTTTTGGCAATACACATCGAAATTGATACGGTAGAATAATTTCTATAATATATTGTTTGCAAAACTGGATACCGACTTTTATAACCTCGATATTTAACAACGATTGCGATGCGATTGCGTGCATCTTTTGTGTTTTGGGTTACTATGTATTATGTTTTCCATTATCATATCCTTACCAAACTTTTAAGGAACAACGTTGTAACTTATACCTTATATAAATATAAAAAAACTGGCGTTATATGTTTTTATTCTGATATCAATCAGATAAAAAACATACAAAACAATACCGCCGAATTAAGAATCTCCGCCTATATTCGGAAGTCTGTGAAATTGTATTTGTATTAAAATGGTTATAAACATGACTTGTCATAGTGAAATAGATTCGACAGTAGGTACATAATACTAGAATGTGGTTGGATAGAAAAACATAACATTTAAAACTATCATGGTTTTGAATATAATTTTCACTCAAAACGGGATATTTACCATATGTGAGTTTTACTAATTCCCGATATTTCGGCACAGTTGCAAGCGCCATGATCACGAGATAAATTAAAATCTTTGCGGGTGGATGTTATCAGACAAAATGATCTTCCCTCTTCCTCAGTCTTTTACAGCAGCATTTCCCGTAAAGAAAAACATAATATATAGCAACTCGTTCTCTAGTCTAGTATAATTGTACAAGTGTGACGTACTCAGTGCTGATCAGAAAAATACGTCCTTTGGTATTCCACAAGGAAGTATTTTAGGACCCAATTTGTTATTGATTTATATTGTGCACGAAAGGCGTCACTGAGGCGCACTGTAATCCTTTCACCACAATAGTGTGAAATAACTAGTGACACAATGAAGATGAAGTATTGTACGAGTGTATTCAAAGCTTATACTAACGCTTCGACAAAATTCCTGTGTTTGCTAAATGAATGATAAGGTACAACATACGCAAACCGAAAATCTTAGAGACACTTTTTAAAACGAGCATAAGTACCTTCATACATAAAGAAATATTGATTGACAATGCACACAACACCATCTAACTAAACATAAACATATGTCTGATATTAAACACAGGCTGATATGTTTTTAAATATATACATAAAATACTTTATAACCCCCAGACACAGAACAAACTTCTATGTTCGTGACACAAATGTGTGTCTTGGGAAGGAATAGTACCCTCAACCTACAGCACAGAAGGCAGAGCAACTACCAACTAAGCTGACAGGCTATTCTATACTATGCTGATACCCTGAAGATAAGAAACTATGGTCTTTAGATTTTCTCCCTGTTAATCTATTTGAGAACATCCAACAGTAGCAGTATCCAACACAAGAATAAACTTACTTTCTAGGAAGAGTATAATGGATATGCGTACCCACTACTAATTAAAGGACGCCACAGCGTGTGCTAATAAAAAAACACTCAACTAAACAAAGTTGTATATAAAAACAAAATTAAGATAACAATAAGAAAAATACGTTGTGTGTAATGAAAAACGAAAGTACAGAATAAATTAAATAGTTTCGCCACTCAAGTATCCACTAAAGTGAACTAAGTACTGAGAAGTTTATGCAAGAACAAAACAAAACGACAAAACCTTTACATGCATAAATATTCTATGCGTGTTTTGTAATTAAACTCCTAAACGGCTGGACCGATTTTGATAATTTTGATTGTATGTGTTCAAGTGGATTCGAGAATGGTTTAGATTTACAATTAGATAATTTTTATTATTTATTTTTCTTTTTAAAACGCGCGGAAGTCGCAAGCGGGACAGCTAGTATAATATATGTTTACAAAAAAACTGAAAACCGGCTTCTCAACCCTGAATATCAAAACCTGAGTTATTGCCTGATATCACCAATATGATGCTTTAATTGCGATTTCCTAAGTTGTTTTTCGTTGAGGAGTTTTGTTAGGTATCTTCAAAGTCAATTGTCAAGCCAGTTGACCACTAAAAAGTTAATACTATACTTCCTTGATCATGTTTTTAACTGACCTGTCAGCTCAGTTGGTAGTAGCTCTCCCTTCTGCGCTGTAGGTTGAGGGTTCGATTCTTTCCTAGGATAAACATTTTTGTGACGAACTTGGGTGTTTATTCTGTGTCTGGGTGTTCTTAAAAATATCTAAGTATTCTATCAGTTATATGGTCACCATAATAAAAATATGCTTTGGGGCTAGATGGTGTTGTGTGCATTGTCCAACAATATTTATTTATTTTACAAAGTAAGTACGAATTTGCAATTTTATCCTCATGCGTTGAGGAATTTCGGAGTTTTTATCAGGTTTAACATCATTAGATCCTCACCAAACTATGTGGAACCATTTTGGAGGTAAACCTTACAGACTTAAAAATAATTATGAAAATCCGCTAATAATAAAATTGTCGAAGATACGAGGTAACAAACATACAAAAAAATACATATATAACAAAATATACACCTTAATTGAGAAACTCTTTCTTTTTTTTTGGAGCCGTTTAAAAATATTAAAAACAGAACAGAAAAGCCATCCCGGCGGTATTAGAATAACAAGCGTAGGTATTTATAATATAGTACATAGTTATTTGATCTATGTTATGTTCACATTACTAGCTAACTGTCGTTTGTGTAACGTCTGTACTTGTCATTCTAATGGCTTCTTGCCATTTAATGACAAGTACAGACTAGTAGACTAATAAATCTTAACATCTCTAACTAATTGGTTACATGTCAATCCATCTCACGTAAGTAATACAGACATTAAGTAAGCTCCATGCCATTTTTCATTAGGACTAATTAGGTATCCTCATAGGAAAACAGTCTGCTATTTCGCATTGATACATATTAGTAATCAACTATTGTGTTTAATAATGTCCATACTATAGCGTAGGTTATAAAACTGTCAGCGTCATTTATGTGTTCTTATGTTTTTTACAATAATATACAAATAACGATAAAGTACTTTTACTTACCTATGTGAGTACTTATATATATATCGAATTAACTTACCTCAGTTTAATATTATTTTACTTAACTTCAATTCTCTAATTTTAACCCTTTGTGTAACGAACCCAAATCCAGACCTAAACCTTATTCGTTAAGCGCTGTTGGCGGCAATATGGCGGCATAAGATGTATTTTCAGAAAATCAACTATTTTGAACAAACTACTGCTTCTATCAACAATCCAAGAATAGCTGAAGATACAGGAATACTTAAAATAGAATCCCACACCCATGAAATGTATCATATATATTATGAGAAAAATATTTTTTGCTATTTTTTTAATTTAAACTTACTCGCTACGATATAGCTAAACCTAGATAATTTGGCATAAATAAATACTGCATAAAATAAAACATTCACAAAAGTTCTAATCGAAAAAAACTTGAGTAAAAAGAATGCACTAAGATATATGCTCGCACAAGTCAAAGATCACCAAATGTTCACCGGAACTAATGATTATGTAACCTCAATACTATGTTACGTCCACTTGCACAAGAAAGAATGGCCATCCGGAGTTAATTATGAGAACAAGACACCAGGCAACCTAGATTATGAGGTCGATGGCATAGCAGATGAGAAAAAAAACAATGTAGATGTTTAAGCGAAGATTTAAGAAACATATTTTATTATAATGATTTACAGATAATGATTTAAGTACACATTACGTAACAAATTACGGTATGTAGTCACTAGCCAAGGTCTGAATTACTGTTGACTATGATTACATTTTTCAATTCTAAAAGTTGGCATGCGCTAGTACTCTGCTGGTTCTTTTCAATCGGTGAAGAAAAATGTAAGGAACCGGCAGAAAAGGGTGAGGACATGTGCCAAGTGCAAAAAAGGACCCGCACGCATTTTAATCCTTTCACCACACTGGTCTAAAAACTAGTGTCTCGATAAGAAGAAGAAGCGGTTGATTAAACGCAAAAAAACAAAATAATAGTTATTGTAGTTTCAGTGTTATGTTTATGTGAAAATATAATAAAAGCTTTGAAATAAAAATATGAAAATATGTATTAAATTAATTTAATGAAAATACGAGGTCGAACAATCTATTTCAATGTTTATTTAGTTTATTTAGGAAACATGTTACAAATATACGTAAAATGTAGGTAGGTAATGACTGCATTAGTTGATAAATTGTGTCACAACTACCAACGCCTCCTAATACCAAAAGCAATTACATTTTACTTTTATTGATGATGAGGCAATACAATTTTACTTAAAAAGAAGAACAACAATAGAAAAAAACAATAGATGTGCATGAAAGCCCCAAGCTAATAAAATACAGCTAATATAAACTTGTATGGGTGTTAATAGAGTGCTGGCTGGCACACCATGTGGAGAGTCTATTGACTTTGCACAGGCACATGATAGATATATAGATAAATGCTTTATTTGACATAACATTACACAGACACACAATAAGGT
This sequence comes from Lampropteryx suffumata, assembly GCA_948098915.1. Classification (NCBI taxonomy): domain Eukaryota; kingdom Metazoa; phylum Arthropoda; class Insecta; order Lepidoptera; family Geometridae; genus Lampropteryx; species Lampropteryx suffumata. The sequence continues at coordinate 16,526,761 of OX402553.1, forward strand.
ACAAGAATAAAATACTAAACATAACTACTAAAACTAAAGGAAAAATAAAATGACACGAGTTACAATTTACACACGAAGTAGCTAAGAAACAATGTAGGTGCGAGGAGGTCTGTGTGGTATGTCGAAAAGGACCAGTCTCAGCTTATTGTTACTCTGCGCCATTAGCGTAAGGCAACGCTGGTTTTCAGACTGGGCCTGTATAGTAGTGAATCCACTTGCTAAATCGGATTGTAGAAATAATAAAAGCCCATGATATTTTGAAATCCTTTGAAACATTGACGAGCATAATAAACATCGCATCAAAATGTACTAAACATTCGAAGTGTCAATAACTTACAATTACTAAGACCTTTGTAGCCAATATTCTCACAAAGCTTTCAGCTTTGAACATAGTTTTAAACGTATTTATTACCGATACATGCAGCCGTAAAGTTTTGAAATAAAAGACATTGTAATGTGACAGAAGTTTCTATTAATATTTATTGTATTGGTGGTGACAAGTTAGGGTTTATAAATAAATAGTTTGCCAGAAATGAATTGTCTTCAGAAAAAGAAAAGATATGAAAATATAAATAAGAATCATATTAAGTTTGATGATAGTTTGAACAAAATTAGACCAACATAATAAATGACAATGATATGTAGCTCATAAAAAATGACTGACATGACTATGTGAAACACTTACGAAATGCAGCACGGATAGGTGTAATTTAAAAAGCAACAAAATGTCTAGGTGTACACATACATCACAAAGCTATGTTTATATGTGAAACATAAAATATACAGAACTTATGTGATAAAATAAAATGTCATTCATAATGGACTTAGACCCGTACTTATAACGTTAACCCAGTTCAGTCAAAGTTAATACACAAAACGGAAGCATTATCCAATTCATTACACAAATGAAACAAACTAATAACATCTTGTCAGTTTGACAGCAAGATGTCTGTTATAAAATAAGTTACTTACCTAACTCGTTTCCCTTACGATGTAATATGGGAGGTGTCTATAATACGAGGAAGGAGTAGACATCGATGAGAATAGAAGATGGTAGATAAGCATCCTATTAGATAAAAAACAATTAGTGATTTCCAAATTTGTTAAATTAATATTGCGTTTACAGAGAGGAGTTTGAACAAAAAATATAAGGAGAAAGTGAATGCACCATTGAATACATAAAACTTAATTATGTAAACCAATGGATTTGAAAGTTCGTAAGAAAACAATCTGACACAATCTTCGGAAGTGACCCAGAAACTAGAAAGCCATGAAGGTGCTATAAAAACATATAGATACTGACCATTTGATTCAAAAATACAAAAAAAATTAAAACTAATTTAGATTACGGGGAATTCCAAATAAAATTAAGTGCGAAGGAGGTCAAACTTGGGATCAACCCTTCTTATAGTTGGAAGAGCGTAGACTCACTGTAGTTCAGCTTGGCTTTCGTAAAAATTGCAAACAAGAAAAAACATGATTGTGTTGATGAAAAAATTTAAACAAGCGGGAAATCTTCAACTTTTTTACTTGTAAAAGTAGTACCTATAGAGATAACAATTTGAAATTAAAGTACTCTGGCAAAAGTGAAATGCTTTTATGCACGGTATTAAATTGCATATTCTTATTTTTCAGAATTAATAGTAATGTCGTCGGTCGCTGATTCGGTTATAGAAAATCCCGGTCCTCCTTTACCCTCTATGGAGCTTATGGAACGATATTACGATCTAGTTAATGAAATCTGATTTTGGTAAGAAAGTTCAATGTAAAACTTGTACAGTCATCGAAACCTATTCTTCTTGAGAATGTCTTCAAATTTTTCTGTTACAGATTTCTTTATAAATGTTAATAGTTGCTGTTTTATAATTACATCTATTTCGAAGTCTTCCCCTCGCATGTTGTCTTTGAACACGATATACTTAAACGGAATCACTCTATTGTTCAGCGTGTATATTTGCATTGTTTATTGCATATTTATGCTTCGTTCTCTCAAGCACTTTCACTCTTTGTTTACCGATGGTTCTGCTCATTTTGATATGTGCGTAGACAAATTTTGGGACGATTGACATGCTATAGATCAAAAGAACATTAGATAAGCAGGCAATCTTTGTTCAGGACAAATAAAAAAATATTTTATAGTCCTGTCCTGTCACTTTTTAAAACATATCATGCAACACATATTTCTGATGTCTTACTTAGATCCATAAATTTTTCGATTTTTACCAATAATAAATCTCAGTAACATTATTTTACAAGCAATCTATGGCAAATTGTTTTTTTTTTAAACGTGTTGTCCTACTTTTGAGTTGTCCGTTGAAGCATGTCCAAAATGTTCCTCGCCTCATTTGCATAAACTTTCCCTACAACGGAAATAAACGTTTCTTTTTCGTTATGAAATAACCTAAAACAATAGACAGACGCAACTATGCATGTAATTTTGTAAACCCTTCAATTTTTTATTTGGCAACGAAAATCGCAGTTACTCAATAAAGTGAGAAAAGTAACACTCAATTTGTTTGTCACTTACATTTAATTCGAAGTAAACATAAAAACCAAGCAAATTAAACTCAAAATAATCTTATTTGTTTCGTATGGAATAAAATTAATTTTTGAGATAATTACTTATGAATGTAAGTTATTATGTAAAACGTGTCACTCACACCAATAACACCAATGTTGAAATTCAGGTTAAAATTGATATAAACTGTGCCAGGGTAATCAAACGAGTGCATCGTCTTATGATTGAGTGCGTACTTTCAAAATTGCTTTCAATCATTGCATCACTATGACCTGATCTGATAAAGAAGATCACAACAACCTGAGACTTAAAAGCTACAAAAAAACTAAAGCATTACATCTAGACCAAATGACACAACCTCATACCAAATTGGGTGTAGAGAAATTAAACATGTCCAAGTAAGGACATTTGAATGAAATAAACCACAAGTATCATGACCTTTTACTTGGCTTTATAGCACGTCCAATTAAGATACACAATGTGAAAGGGTTTCCAATAAAATAGAAAGGCTCATGTCTTTTTTTGGCTCAAATACTAAAACAAAACAACATAATCTTTAGAGGAAGAGGTTGTAGTCGTTTAAAGTAGTCCACGACCTTAGAAAGACCAAGGAAGCATTTAAAGGTTATTCTATATGACGTAATGAGATCCCAACAATTGCATTCGCTTACCCTTTCGTGAAAGTGTTATATCATAGAACCTGTTCAGGCCGCGCCTGGTTATGTGGGTGTAACCATCTGAAATTGGATCTTTGGTTTACTTGTACACTGGTGCAATTCGAGATGAAATCGTATATAGGAAGAAAGATTGATACGAGCAGTTTTGTAACTATAACTAAGTCACTAAGTCATGCGCGATTGGTTATAAGGTCCTGGATTGTATGATTCAATTGAGATGTAGGACAGACAAAATATGTAGTTTTATATTAGTTCGTGATATACTCGTAGATCTTTTCTTCATCTAAGAATGTCGTTCAGATATATTTGATAGCATAGCATGTAACTGGTAACACTGCCACGTTAAAGTGTTTAAGTTTTCTAGATGTTTTAAATGTGTCAATAACTGACGGTTAGTTATATAGTACAGATACTGGATTTAACTCTCCATTAAAAAAAATAAAAAACGCACTCTTGAACTTTTCTTTAACATTTATATATTGCGAAAATGAAATGCTTTATAATGTTGTTAACCTTTCCATTACATCGGCTGTAGGGTTGTCAGTGTTCTGCTTTCAAGATTTATATTTTTCTTTTTATTATTGCGAATGATGTTCAATGTTTTGATTAAGCCTGCGTTGGATTATTGAGGAGTTTTTAGGCTTTAAGTCCGTGTTTATTGTTATAAATACGAAGTACTAAAAATATATGATCTAATTTATTGAAGGGTACGCTTAAATTAGAATTATAAACGACGAATAACAAATAGTAAATAGCCGTATAACATATTTAAAACTTATATTAGGCTAATACGGACATGTGTCAGTTCATTTTGCAAGTTCTTTTGAAGCTGTTCATTCCTTATCAGCCAGCCCTAATCACAGTACAGTCTCATGACCGCAAATCCAGAAAGTCAACATGCAGTCTCTGTAATTATAATTTACTCTGTGGCTCAGACAACTTTCATCCCACGTAAGGCATCGAGCGTCGAGAAAAAACGTTCTCGGAAGTGCGATTCGTCACTTTCCTAGCTTGTTCAATATGAGTAGAGCCTTGGATCACTGCATTATGTGTCTTATGCCATTGACATAAATGTAACCCCAGCAATCTACTTAACAATCAGATATGGCCATAAAATATGACTCTGTGGCTTGTGTGTTAGTTAGGAATATCCTTTGTTGTGGTTCGATCATTTTGCGTTAAAGTTTGTAAGAGCGGAAACATTTCCATTTTGCAACAGCTACCTAGTCATTAAAATATTTCATTCAAGTTGCTTTTTTAGATGGTATGCTTTTGGTATTATTTGATAATTTGAGGATCTTATGCGGTCTCTGTCCATTTTACTTATGCGCCGGATCTAGGCCACACTCGTTAAAAGATGACACGGTCCGGTTACCATCAGGTTGTCTTGTCTATTTTATGCCAAGCATGTAACAAGAAGCAGCTATAGAGAAGGTCTAAGGTATGAACTGTTAGCACAAGCCACTATCACTAAGTGTAAACAACTTCCAAAGTCTAGCTTCACAAGAGTCTTGCGTCCATCAAATCAGATTTCTCGATTGAAGCTCAGCCAAATTGTCACTCTCATAGTCTCAAAGTATTGCTTTAAATCAAGTCCAGCAAATCAGCTCTCGTCAAAGCTCTATATCTTACATGGAATTGCTCTGAGCTACCAATGTACTTGCGTTATTTTAGGACGTCAGGCTTGATTACGCAAGCGTATTGGTCAAGTAGGTGTTGCGTTGCATAATTTAAGATAACCGGCGAGTGCAGATAACCGGTTTATTCAAATCTGATACTGTTTATTTGGACGGGTCAATTGATTCACCAACTTGTTCAGGTCAATCGGTACAATCGAAGTGGTTATGTATTAGTCATTCTTTGAGTTACATCTTCTATTTTTTTAAGCGCTTTAGCTATTTTTTGTATTGTTTTGAAATGACGAAATATCTACGAATTTAAACAATTACTCATCTAATGATTTTGCGGTGAACAAAATACACTTGGACATGGACTTGACTACCATGCATTTATAAAACTTTATTTATTTTTACTCTATGATTATCTGAGGGCCTAAATCTAACTTATTATTTAAAACTATGCAAAAGCACTTTTTCATTGCAAGACGAAGTTATTCTGGTTTACATGTTTAATTGTAAATTATTCATTCTACGGTCCGTTTTCCTACATACTCAGTCGACCTTACAAACTTTGCTCAATCATAAATGTTTTTGAATGAAAGTTATCTGTTATAATAAAAATACAATACAACCAAACCATGACTTGCTTTAAATGTTACCTACAATGACTTGACTGACTGTATTTAGTTTTGATTTTATTAACTGATTGTGACTTTCTGAGACAGGACGTGGGAAACTGAGCGGCGTGCACGCTGGCCTCGTATTCCTGGCGCCGCTGGGTGAGACACCGGGCGAGACTCTGGAGACAGCGCACTCGGGTCACACGCATCTCGAACCTCCTCCTTCTATCCTCCATTCAGTATATAGCGCTATCAAAACCGTATTCACCGGCCCAGTTCCTACAAGCGCAAGTTATACTGCCCCCGCTGTTCCCACTGCTCCTGCTGTTCATACTGCACCAGCTGCTCATTTAACGTACACCGGTCATACTGCCGCGGCTGCGCCAACTGGTCCCTCAGGTCCAGCTCATATCGAGGAGCCTTACTCCTACCAACCTCCCCCACCTCCGCAGCCCGTACCACAGTTTAAACCCATGTCCTGGGGAGCAGTTGACTCTTACGGCCAGCCTGCTGTATCCGAAACCTATCAAGACTTTGACCCTCGAAACCCTAATCCATCTTTCGAATACGCAGCCGTTAAAAAATCAGCCACACCAACTGTTTACTCCGCATATAAGACGGGCTTAACAGCTGATAAGGTTCAGAAGATAAATTACAATCTCAGTAAGTTGAAGAACTATATGAACCATCAACAGCGTTCTTCGGAAATCCTGCCACAGTTCAATGGGTTAGACGCGTACCGAGAGATGCTCAAAAAGGGTTCTTTCATCCCTACTCCCGTGGTCACTGATAACGAGATTGGGGTACTTCCTGCTGAACTCCTTCCCGACCTTGACACGACCACATCTACAAGCACGACCACGACAACGACTACACAAACGCCAAAGACAAGCACAGTTGAGACGAGGAGGAAAGACGTCAAGTTCTTTCTGAGAGGGAACAAGATTGTACAAGTCTGACAATGACTATTGACTGACTGGAGGTATGTGACTGGACTGACTAACATGATCCAACTGACTTACTAAAACTTTTGTAGATACAGCACATTTTACAAGAGCTTACAGTTTTCGATCAAACGCTCTTTCTATGCTAACCAGTTTGATACCACTCGATTACGCAAAACCTTTTACTTTCCTGTACTGCCCATAGTCACCGTTAGCTAATGTATTTTTATATATTTGATGAGATAATAATCTATCATGATTTGTAAATATTTTAACATGGCTTTTATGAATGACTCATATTTGATAAATTACAATTCAGAGATTCTATTAAAATATTGAGATAGCTTTGTAAACTTGCGCAGAGTCAAAATATCGTCTTTGTAAAATGTACTATAATATTATTTAGATGTTTCATCTATAAACCTACTTTTACTGCCTTTGACGTGTCTAGCAATAGATTTAAGCTTTTTTCTGTTCTTGTTTTGTTTTGTTTTTGAAGAATTTGCCAGTTTTAATGTTTTCATAAAAATACATTTTATTTTTTGCAGAAATTCCCGTTGAGACTGCAGTGCTAGGACCTGAAGAATTGCAACAGTACTACCCTCATGCTTGAACAATACAAAAGAAAAACAAAATGTATACCTAAATATTAACACGAAATTGTTTTACGTAATTAGTAAAGAGTTGTTTAGAACAACTATTAATTGTTTCGTAAATTAATTTAATTTCAAACCAGAAATAGATAATTTAGTTGTAGAATTACCGAAAATTCGAAATTCCAGTTACCATTATTTTAAATCTTTTAAGTATGCATTAAAAATATTAGTGAGATGTTGCAATTGTATAGTACAGTCAGTTACAAAAGTTATAAAAATAATTACGTAATTATGTTTTTAAAACCCAACCAGAATGTAATTAGCATTTTGATATATAATTTATTATTTTGCCTGTCATTTAGTTTTAGAGAAGAATCATTAAAATATTTCGGGTCTACCTTATCATCACACACTAATGAGTTGTATAAATATATTGCTATCTTTATTTATTGATATTAGAATGACAAAGACAAAATAGTATAAAGCCACGCTAATTATGTGTATAATATAGAGGATTAAACTTAACATTTTGAGAAACACGGGTAAATTAAAAATCAAAATCGAAAATATTTTTTTCAAAATGTATACAACACATGGTTTGAAAAGTTCAATCGTAAATAAATTACATACTTTTGTCACTGACTGTACCTTCAGTGATTCCTAGACTACGATTTAGATAAGTATAATACAGGTAAGAATTTTATTTATTACTTTTTAAAAATGGTTTAATCTATAAAGAAATTATTTAAATGCATAGCATCTTACATTTATCTAGAACTAACTGGCATACTTAACTATTTTTTTCAATTAAAGAATGTGAAACCTCAAAGCGTTAAAAAAATAAGTTTTCACAAAGGAGGTCATTCTTTCAATAAAAAACTTATAAGTGTGTATAAGTTTTTTGTTGAAACTTATAAATCTTGTATGTGTAAATGCTCAATAACGTAGCCTAGGTGGAAAGATTGTAGTTAATTGTTATTCTGTAAATAAATTAATTTATATTTTTGTACGGTAGAATACTTTTTATTTTTGTAAATAAATTGTCATGGACGTAAGATTTTGTTTGCATTATTTCAGATTAACTTTATTTAAAGACCGCCTTGATATTTATCTGTTAAAGTATGATATCCTACAAGCATTTGGTAAGTAGGTACGGTAAGATACGTATTGCTTAGGGCCGATTTCACCGTTGAAAATAAACGCGATTAGATCGACCTAAACTCGGTTTACGCGTTTACCGGAGTTTAGAGCTCCAAATTACATTTCACCAACATAAACTAAACGCAGTTAGAGCGTAACTGAGTTTAAATTCTGAACGGCCGATTTTTGGCGATTAGCTCTGCAAACGCGTTTTGTTTAGAGCTTCTAACATAAAAACAAATACTCGTGTTTATAGTTATGTGATTATGATTAGTTCAAAGATGGAAAGATCATTGTCACTAGCTTTTGAGGTAAACGATGAGGATGAGTATTCTTCGTCGCTCAAGTCGCCCGAGATGGATACGTGAAAGAGAAGAACACTTCGACACTTATTATTATTTTCTTATTTGAATTTAAAAAATCAGTAGGTAGGTAAGTACTTATATAAAAAATAAAAATAAAAATTCCGGACATTTCACACAACATCAAGTGGCCGCAAAATAAGCAGTGCTAGTGTTATGGGTTGACCACTTGACTGATATACTTTTTTAAATACATACATATTATACATAGAAACACTCGGACCGCTCAGTTTTCGTAAACGCGATCAAATTGTAGCCGGTGAAATCCGTTTAACGAAAACCAAGATTAGAATCGAACTATAAACTCGATTAAGCAAAACGTAGTTTAACTAAACTTGGTTTCGAATACAAATGGTGAAATCGGCCCTTAGACGGCTATCTGCAACCAAGTTGGACACATTTTGCTCTGCTGTTACTATCAGGGGCAATAACTGCCTGCATAAATCTTGATAGTAGGGATTAATAATAATAATATCAATATTAAAATATTACTAACAATATTATTATTATAAATTGGCGAAGCCTATCTGACCACGCACAGTGAAGGCTTCCGAAGTCATTAAGGTTAGAAATTATTAGTGGTCAGGACCCAAAGCAATTCAACACCATCATGTGTTATTGGTCCCACATGACTGATAGGTATACTACTTCTATACGTTTTTTTTGTAAATACATAAGTACATGTTATACATAGAAACACCCAGACCCGAGACAAATACTTGCAGATCAAACATTTGTCCCGCGGCGGGAATCGAATCCGCAACCTTCTGTGTCTCAGAAACTAAGTCTTTGTGGACTTCAAAACCCTAAATACGAGGATCTAGGTGTTTGTTTGTCGTTCAACTACACACGCTGCAACAGTTGGACAGATTAGGATGCAATTTAGAATAGGTCCAGCAATCAGGTACAGTTACACAATTAGTTGTGCGAGGGTCATGTGTTACATGGGATAGCATTACAGAAGGCAATACACTTTTTGTATCTAAGCTGCGGGTTAGCTGTTTTTGATAGAAAAATATATGTGAAACTTCTTTCAGGATTCCAGGATTAACGCAAGGTGTCTTTTTTGCTCTAAGTAGGTAGGTACGCTTCACTGCTGCGCTGGGCAAAGGTCTGAATAAATTTGAGATATTCTGAACCTATTCACTTCTAAATAGATTATTTAGAAAGTATTTATTTCAATAACATTTGCACGCATTTTACTAAATTAGTTTAGGAGTTAAAAGTAGCGCGTTGAAGTCTTTCCCTAGTAATAAATAGATGAGAGGTTTTAGTAAACTTATTTTGTGTTTGATATGAGAAAAATATCAAGAGATTTTGAAAAAAAATACCGAATTACTTGAGTATTCGAGACTGAAGGTCTGGACACGAAAATTTACGATGGTAGACTAAGGCTGGGGAGATATTGTCCGAAAGACAATTTTTCTACAAAGTATCACCAATCCTCAGTCACGAGAGTACGATATGAGGAAGAGCTGGCTTTCTCCCTTTCTCTCACTATACAAAGACAAGGAAAAGAGACAGCTACCTACCCCACAGTAATCCTTCTGATACCACAGGTGGGACACCGGCCTAGATACTCTAGAGTTAGAATAATCTCTATTCATTCATTCATCATTCTAGACCAGCCTGTCAGCTCAGCTGGTAGTAGCTCTGCCTTCTGCACTGTAAGGGTACATAATGGGTTGTTTTTTGAAGAAAGCGTATTATAATATAAATGACTATATTATTGATTAGAATGCATGGCCTCATGTTGCTCTGCTTTAATACAGTTAACTGACAGATTTGAAATGTATAAACTACTGTAATTTTGTATTCGTTTTTCGTAGTGAAGCTAGTTTTAAGATGGATCATACAAAAAAGCGCTAGGAACAGGACGAGTTTCTTGTCAGTTCTTCTAAGACTTGGGTTAGGAGGAATTGGCAATCGGCAAATTTACCTAGTATGTACGACGTTTCAAAGTGATTTTTATATAATGTGATTATATTGAATAAAAATATTTGACTTTGAAGTTAAGGGTTCAATTCTGTCCTAGGACAAACATTTATGTAATGAACATAGGTGAGTCTGGACGTTATAAAGTATCCTAAGTAATTTAAAACTTATATAAAGTATTCTATCAGTCACTGCTCACCAAGCTATGATTTGTTCGGGGCTAGATGGTGCTATGTGCATTATCCAGCAATATTTATTAATGAATTATCCATTTCATAATTTTAATCCAACGAGCGGACTCAATATGGATTTCATCCATGGATGGCGGACAAAAGTGGACCAAAGTGGATGGCATATTTAAAACCTACGAGTAAGTATCAAGCGCGGACGGTCACCACCATGTCTCACTGAGTAAAGTTCATCAAACTCCCTAATTACATACCCTAGGCCTCAATCATACAGAAAGTGAGAGCAATGAGGCTTGGCTGGTAACCAGGAAGGCCATAATGACACTAGATTATGTAACTGCTACATTTCTGCGGTGCATTTTGTTATATTTCTAAGTTCCGCTTCCGTGGGTGTAAGAAACGAAGTAGAAGTGAGCAGGTGCTTTGTAGTACCTAACGAGACTGGAAAATGAACTGATGACGCGGGAAGTGTTAGGCTTTCCTACTCAAGTTCAAATTCAAATATTTTTATTCTATATCACTTTGAAATGTCTTACATACTAGGTGAATTTAGGTGCCAATTCCTTCTAACCAACTAAACCCAAGTCCGAGAAGAATTGACAGGAAACTCGTCCTGGTCCTAGCGCTTTTTTGTATGATCCGTTTTATTACTAGCTTAACTAGGAAAAACTTATACAGGATTACAGTAGTTTATACATTGCACATTTGTCAGGGAAGTGTCTGAGGGCAGAGGAACATAAGGCCATGCATTCTTATCAATAACAATAGTAATTTATATAATAATACGCATTCTTCAAAAGATCTATTATGTATGCTTTAAATTTCTTAATGGGTAGTTTAGTTGCAATTTTAGGAAGCTTATTATAGAAGCGCAACTTGTTCTCCTTATAGGTCTAACTTACTTTTTCTAGTCGAAACCTAGGGATGTAACTCTTAGGAACATAGGTTCAGCTATGTGATGATGGACATCCTTTAAGATGATGTATGTGCAAATTGTTGAAAAGGAACTGACGACACAGGAAGACATTATGGGCTTACCCTATCCTTAAGACATGATCTGCAAGTGCTTGCCTCAGGTTTTTTGGAAATATGTTAGTATTTACAAAATAAATATATAAGTAGTAGTATATAGGTATTTATTTCGAACCGGTGTGGTGAGTGGATTAATATGTGCCTCAGAGGCTCTTTTTGCGCTTTTTGCAAATGTCTTCGAGCGTTTTGGGTTCTATGACAAGCAGGTGAGAGACAACTGCCAATTGATAAATGTTTGTATGATCTGCAAGTATGTATCTCGGGTCTGGGTGTTTCTATGTATAATACCAGTATGTATATACAAAAAAAATAAGTATTATATCAGTCATCTGGTAGGTACCCATAACACATGCTCGGCTTACTTTCGAGGCCAGATGATGCTGTGTGAAATGTCCGGTATTATTTTATTTATTTATTTGCTACCGTGGTGATATAATTTAAACGTCAATTAATGAATATGGCAACAGATTTCTGACTGCTTTGTCAGCTTAGTTGGTAGTAGCTCTGTCTTTTGCGCTGTAGGTTGAGAGTTCGATTTTCTTCCAGGATAAACATTTATGACGAACATAGGTAATAAATAAATACCTATTCTGTCAGTCATCTATCTTTTTACCATATTGAAAGCTATGTTTAATTTGGGGTTTAAATAAATAAATAAGTAATCCCGACCATTTCACACAGCATTATCTGGCCCCAAAGTAAGCAGAGCTTGTGTTATGGGTACCACATGACTGATATACTACTTATATACTTTTTATATACATAGAAACACCCAGACCCGAGATAAATACTTGCAGATAATACAAACATTAGTCCCGCGGCGGTAATCGAACCTGCAACCTTCTGCGTCTCAGCTTGAACTTAGCCAACTGCGCCACAGAGGTCGTCAGGTGAGATTGTATTGTGTGCATTATCCAGCAATATTAATTTATTTAAACCACTCATTAACTATTGTTTCATTATAAGATAGATAGATATTAGAGACTATTATACTAACACCAGGTTTTTAACATTTATAAAACGTAAGTTAATTGTTAGTTTAGAAATAGAAATATTTATTGCACTTATGTTGTTACAGTAAGATGGTGATACATTGTTTTAGCCTCAAACATAAGCCCTGTTAGGGCACAGCAATACTTAACTAGGGGCGCTAGTACTATATTTTAATAACTAATTAACTACTATCTTAACTAATAATGTATTACAACTATTAGTGTAAATACTACAATTTTGATAAGTTGAACCTAAACCAATCAAAGTTATTTTTTATAACATTTCTGAAACATATGATACGACATATCAATAATGTATCTTATAATATATAAAAACTTGTAACTAAGTAACTATAATTTACAGATAAAAAATCTAAGAGTTTAAGAATTCTTGTAATGAATAAAAACAGTTTTCAGTCAAGTATTTTTTCAAAATATTTTTGGAATTTTTGGCATTTTTTTCATGTTTGAAACTTTTTAGTATCTCAACCTTAGCCTTGAATAACGAGACTTTATGAACGTAATTGTTTAAGAACGAAATAGTGCTTGGTCACCGCTCATTGACATCACTTTTACATTCGCGTGCGCAGGAGTCACCGACTCTAATGAAAAAGTAAACTCTCACTTCTGATGTAATTGGCTGAAGACGAAGTTATTTATTATGAGTACCTATTAGTAGAGGCAAATGAGTATTAGAAAGGCTTACAAAAATATAAGGATACTAATTCTATTAACTATTGTAATTCATAACTATATTCTTACTATATTGATAGAATCATAGAAAAAAAACTAGGAATAGACACAAATTTTTCATACCTAAGTTTCGACTAGAAAAAGTAAATAAGTCCTTTATGGGGAACACGGTGCGCTTCTATAATAAGCTTCCTGAAAATGCAACTAAACTACCTATTAAGAAATGTAAAGCATATATAAAAGGTAGTCTTTTGAAGAAAGCTTATTATAATATAAATGACTGTATTATTGATAAGAATGCATGGCCTCACGTCGCGTCGCTCTGCCCTCAGACAGTTAACCGACACACTTGAAATGTATAAACTCTCTTGTATTAGTATTTCGTAGTTAAGGTAGTTATAAGATGGATCATGTAAAAAAGCGCTAGGACTAAGACGAGTATCTTGCCAGTTGTTCTCGAGCTTTAGTTAGGATGAATTAGCACCTAAATTCAACTAGTACCTATATAAAATATTTCAAAGTGATCCTTGTGATTGTATTGAATAAAGTATCTTTTGACATTGACTTTGACTTGGTACACGTAAGCATCCACACTAATGTTATAAATTTGAAGGTATCATTGTCTTTGTATCAAGCGCGGATCCACCGTTGTTGGCACGATTGGCATGCCCACAACCCTAAAAGACTTGTAACGTCACACTTTCACAGTCTATTGAGGTGGATAGGCTGATGATATTATATCCGTCTTAGTAAAATAAAAAAAACAATGAATATTATCTGTTTCTTTTTGGCACACGTATACATGCATTGGTAAAAAAAATACTATGACTACTCGCTGGGTGCGCATACATTTTCTAATTTATGTGTTTTTTACACGCTTACTTTTAAAAAATCTTTACCAGGCGGTATATTTTGTGAATATCTCTTTACAAAATATATCTCTTTGTATGTACTAACATCAATCAGAGTTCAATGAGAGTTCATACCTACTCGCACTTGGCTCTTTTTTGGGTGGCTGTGACCACAACCTTTTTTAAAGGCTGGGTCCGCGCCTGCTTTGTATCTGACTGTTTGTCTGTTAGGTTGTTTGTTTGTTACACAACTAAACGGCTGAACGAATCTTGATGCAATTTAGTACGGAGATACCAGTAGATTGTATATTAGGGACTAACAGAGGCTACTTTTTATGTAGGTTCTATTATGACAGTTTTTCATTCCGAAGTGTCAAAAAAGTCAAAAGTCAAAGTCAAAAGATGATTTATTCAATACAATCACAAGGATCACTTTGAAAGCTTTGATTAGTTCTCAACTACAGACTTCTTCATCTTTGTTAATGGTACGTGTCTTGATAACGTCAATTTCGCTAGAGTCAATTGTTTATACTGTCACAAAGTCGTATATTGGCGTTTGTCATTTGTTATCTATACTTCTATACTAATATTATAAAGAGGAAATATATGATTGTTTGTTTGTATTGAATAGGCTTCGAAACTACTGGACCGATTTGGAAAATTATTTTACTGTTGGAAAGCAACACTATCCCCGGATGACATAGGCTACTTTTTATCCTGGGAAAATTGGTTTGTCCCGGGAAAAATCTTCAACGCAGGCGAAGCTGCGCGCGGACAGCTAGTTTTATATAAAATAACTACGGATTATTTTTATCGAATCATAAAGAAACACAAAGCTTTTATTCCAATTATTCACAGTCAATAACCCGCTTTATTTCAAATCACCAAAATCACAAATAAAACCTGAAAAACTCGGGAAAAATGAATAATATAAGAGCGCTATATTTACATCGCAAAATCACTAAAAATAATCTAAAAATAATAATAATCAAAAGTTTATTACTATTTAAAATAGTGCTATTCCTCTTTGTACAATAGTGACAGCAAATCTTAAGCAGTGTTAAGGCAGTTTTCAAGTTGAGAGGCGTTTATAAAATACTAGCTGCTGCCCGCGGCTTCGCACGCGTGGTACCTACCTAAAATGTAGCCTATGTCCTTCTCCAAAGTCCCATGTATCTCTATACCAAAATTCATCAAAATCGGCTCAGCGGTTTAGGCGTGAAAACGTGACAGACAGAGTTACTTTCGCATTTATAATATTAGTAGGGATTGATACAATCAATTACAATCACGAGTGTTACGAGGCATTACGAGTAATGTTAAAGCATTGTTTCTTCTTCTTTCTATAATGGTATCTGTCTTGATGATAATTTTGCAAGGTTTTGTTTTAACCGACATCAAAAAAAGAGAAGGTTCTCAATTCAGTTGATTTTTTTTCTGTTACCTCATAACTCTGTCATTTAAGAACCGATTTGAAAAATTCTACTTTTTTCACGTGAAAGGATATATTTTCTGATTGGTCCTACAGAAGTTTCAAATCGGTTCAGTGGTTTGGTTTTTAAATGAAAATAGCTGGCAACAATATGTCATTCAAGTAAGTAAACTAAATTTCGATATTTTACTTAACTGTTACTTTTCAGTGGTGTTTCCGAATTTAGATAACAAAGTACCAAAGAGCGTAAAATAAAAACTTTTACAAACTTCAAAAAAAGGAGGAGGTTCCTAATTCGATTGTATTTTCATGGGCTCAAATTTCATTCAATGAAGTCGGTTTTCTATTTAGTTTTTAAACGTAATTATGGTATTATATAGTCAAAAAGCCGCAGTCAATCGTCATTTGTCTTAGAATAGACCTCAACGCGGAGTAGCCGATTTTTCTTGGATCTCTCGTCGTACAAATCGCAAAGGAACATAAAACACTTAAAATTCAATTGCTTACTTGTGCTAAAACATAAAATAACACGGGAAAAACGAACTAATTAAAATGAGCTGTTACTTTGTGAAATATCAAACGAAGCATGACGAATTGGATCAATCATTAGTGTCATTAGTTTGATTGCACTTGGAACCAGTTTTGAGAAAATGTATCAAAATTCATTAATTTTTGAATTTTGTATTGCGATTGTTCGGGTTCTATCTATTTTGCGTTAACATTCTGAGGTAACTGGCATGTCGTAGAACCTAAAAAGTTCAAAGACTTGAGCCAAGTGCACGAAATGAGCCTTTGAGACGCACTTTAATCCTTTCACCACACTAATAATAATAATAATAATCCCGGACAATTCACACAGCATCATTCGGCCCCAAAGTAAGCAGAGCTTGTGTTATGTTACCACATGCATGACTGATATACTACTTAAATACTTTTTTGTATTGTAAATACATACATAATTATAAACACCCAGACCCGAGACAAATACTAGCAGATCATACAAATATTTGTATATAATCTTACCACAGCCACAGCCCACTGCGCCACAGAGGTTGTCAACACTGGTCAAAATGTCTCTAGACACGAGAAGAGAGTTATATAGCATCCTAGTTGTCTATTGTTTCTATTCATATAGCATCCATATAGATAGCAAGGTGTTACAAACAACATCAACCTTCCGTAATACCTCTTCATCAATAAAAACATAGGTATAAAAATGCTGAACATTTCACAAAGCATCATCTAGCCCCAAAGAAAGCTTGTATTATGGGAATCAGGTGACTGAAAATACTTTTTAATCATACTTTAATTTTTTTGTAATAAAAACATATTAAAATTTTACTCATAGAAAAACACCCAGAACCAAGACAAATATTTACAGACTATACAAATATTTGACATCGTACCCGCGATCTACGTCTTAGACGGCCTGTCTTCGCCACAGAGACCTCCAAATAAAATCAATGCTTTCTTCATATCAGAATTCCATAGCCGCAGGGCAGGTTTCCATAGTCCCATAGTATTTATTTATGTATAGTACACGTAAGAACCTAGTCTACCTTCCTAGGTACAACCGGTAATCAATAATCGCTCATTTTCCTAAGCTTTTCCGCACATAGCGGTGGCGAATAGTGGGGGCTACTATAAAAATGCACGAATGACCTATATCGTGCTCCATACTGTCTTGACCACTGGCTATACCTACATCTCGCAAATTTTGTGCGACACTGTAAATAAAAGAACATTTTTATTTTACTTATCGGTACCTGTTAATCAGCTAGTTATATGCATTGATTTTAAAACTTGAGATTCTTTGTTGCCGTGTGCTGATGATGTGACTTTGTGTGTGAAAATAAGTGATTTTTATTTGATGCGGATTTGTGATTGATTTCAAGATGATGAAGGTATCGTTTTTGTTTCAGTTCTATCATAAATCTACAGATTTCTCGTATTATAAATTTAGGAGTTGAGCGTTGGGTGGTATGTCAAGTGAAACCGTTTTCCGACCATCGGGTCGTAAGTTCGAATCTCGGTTGCAGTCCTAAAGTTTTCGATATAACTTATTACGGATAAAATTAAATATATTTGTATATCGTTTGTGATATTATAGGTGTTATTATAGAGGGTTCGATTCCGCCGTGGGACGAATGTTTGTATGAACTTGGGTCTGGGTATTTCTGCGTATAATAAGTATGTATTTACAAAAAAGAAGTATATGTAGTATATCAGTCATGGTACCCATAACAAAAGCTCTGCTTCCTTGAGGACCAGATGATGTTGTGTGAAATGTCCCGGCATTTTTTATTGATTTATTGCCTTATAAGATTGGTAAATATATTAAAGTAGATCGGTAGGTTTACTAAGGGCAATGGGTATACCTACCTAAATAGCGTTTTTTTTCAATTTGACTCTCGGATAGCTTTTCATGAGAAGCGAGACTATAATGTTTAAGGGGGTACTTATATACAAAAAACGTTTTGTAGTCAGATCCATTAAATTTTAAGTACCATAGATATAAATTAGGAAATTTTAAATGTACTTTAATTAAGTACGTATAAGTATTCTGTTCTGCTCTTGTGTCCCAAGATAGAAGTTTGATTATTTTGGAGTTACGTGAAACTACTCGTATCACTAAAACGTATGTATTTTCTGCAGCATTTTACAAACTCCTATGGATATTGGCCCTTTCACTCGTTATATTGTATTTATAAGGTTGTCGGAGCCCGCTTTATTCCCTTAGGAAAAATTCATATCAGGAGTCCCTTTCTCTAGGTTTCAACAGATACTAACCTGTTTTTCTATTTAAGTTGTGATTTAATTATCAGTAATTTAATATTCATATAAGTATTTTATATATAAACAAGTATTCGAGTGTCTCTGTCATCTTTTCACGGCGAAACAGCTGAACTAATATTGATGACATTTGGTAAGGAGACAAAATACATCTTGGAGAGGGATGTATACTTTTTATTTAGGTACGCGCGCGTAGCCTGGGGCAACAGCTAGTTTTGTGATAAGCAAGCATTTTCGACATACCTAAAAAAATAAAAGTAATAACGGTCTATTTCATAATACATCCGCTATTTGAAAGCGCTAGACACTTATCGTCTTTACTGGTCATTCTAACGTCAATAAATGCTGCAAACGTAGGTAGATAACGAAGATAATCAAATAAATAATTAACTAATACAGGGTGGGCCTTAAATGTGCGTGCAGTTTAGATATAAAAAAAAACACATAACATCTAATTATTCCTTCAATCTTTTTTTTCTTTTTTGTTCTTTTCTTTTCTTTTTTTTTTATTCAACGAATGGAAAATGTTATGATTATAAAATAATGTTGTTTATGCGACTTCCATTGGCTTCTCAACAATCTTGAAGTTGTAGTTGCAGATTCTCGACAGCATTTTAGTATTGCCATTCAACGTGGCATGCCGCCAGTGTCTTGGGGATGCTGACTTCTGGTAGTGATCTGTATCTGGATCTTTAGATCGTTTTGAATGG
Organism: Lampropteryx suffumata; assembly: GCA_948098915.1. NCBI lineage: Eukaryota > Metazoa > Arthropoda > Insecta > Lepidoptera > Geometridae > Lampropteryx > Lampropteryx suffumata. The sequence goes on from OX402553.1 coordinate 16,545,863, forward strand.
TCATCAGATAGATTCAGATGTCTGTTTTTATTCACTTTATTGTAACATTGGTTGCCGTGATAGGCAAGTCAGAGTGGATAGTTAAAAAATACAACACTAAAATCATGAAACAACAATAGCATTATTAACTATTTCATTTATTAATAATAATAACTATGTATATTTATTTTTTAAGTCGAGGGCTTACAAAAATAGTTTTGTCAAAGTCATGTTTATAAAATCGTTCAACTATTAAAAGGCAATGACTTCAAAGTAGGATTGAATTTTTTGCATAAAATTTGTATGTTGACCCAAAGCTCAGCTTTTCACCCTGTATTTTAACAGATTTTAACTCCATATTAGCTACTGTGTTATTATGAGATAGAAAGTAAATCTTTACATTCTCGATATCAGATCTGTCGAAATGAAATCCTTGATTCTTATCATTATCACTCTCTACTTTATAAGAATCTGGTCCAAACAACCCTTCAACCGCTTCAAATCCAGTATTCAAGTCAATTAACCACTAATCTGCGTGTTAAACGAGAGAAACTTCATTAGCATAGTGGAGTGGAGTGCTACATAGTACATGTGATTTATTACGTGGTGCGGGGGCGTATTCAAGGCCGTGTAGGATTATTGAACTTTGGTAAGCATAAGGGCGAATATCTACCTAAGGTCCTAAGCGAACCAGCAACAGATTCATACTTGACGAGGTCATCATCGCGCAAGTTTGACATGGCTGCTTTGTACTTCATGTTTTCATACTTACTTCATGTTTCTCCGTAGGGGGGTGGTGTGGTGACTATCGATACACTACGCATTTTGGTGTTTTTGAAGTGAAAACTTCTATAGCATCGTTGTGATTTGAAAATCGATGAAACGAAAAAGCGACAGTAAAAAGAGAGACACATAAATTCATAAGATTTAACGTGGTAGAAAATGAGATTTTTTCATTATAAATTCTATTTTTGAAGGTTTCACTTCTACCACGTGTGAATTGCACACTTTTTTTTTATTTAAATAGAGCTAGAGTTCGAGTATAAATAATGGGAATAAAAGCTTTCTGTTTCTTTGTCATTCGAGCAAAAAATGTTCTTCAAAACCGTGTGAGCAAAGTGACAAACGTCACTAAGTTTCATAGGAGTAATAAATACATTTTGTATGTTATGCAGCTAAACGCTGAGACTAAGCTCCAGCGTCTCGAGCACTGCCGTAAAGTTATTTGCCTTTCGATCTTTTATAGAATACATTTCGAAGTATGTGCCAAGGAATTGCATGATCTAATACCACCATCTCCTGAGTAAAAACCCTTGTTTTTCAAGATCGATATAAAAACTCACGAATTATTAAGTTTGATATCGTCATGCAGTAGGTATTCTGAACACAGCTGTTGTAAGTCTTTGAGTGAAGCGACGCATCTTATAAGCATATGCTACACGGTTTGAAACCGCAATTTCTACCAAGGTCACATTGGTAGAAACTGAGAACGCGCACGCACGGTATTATGGAGAAAGAACGTGAGGTTATCACTGAATTCATCGAGTTATTTAGATACCTACCCTGTCCCAGGGACTTAATGTCTAAGGAGTACGAAGACTCCACCCAAAAAAAAAATGCTTTTTTTTCTTCAAATGCACATAATGCACATAAAAGTGCCATACAAACTCAAAACATTAGAAATTTTGATAAATAAGGAGCCATGGCCTATTTGTAAATTGTTATAGTGCATTACAAGCATTCTGCACACGTCAATTCAGCACGAGCGTTTTAAACACACTGAAGTTTGGGGTTTGTTGTTTGTTTGCTTGTCGTGTAGACAGAAAACGTAGACAGAAAACAGTTTCTACCAAGGTCACCTTGGTAGAAACTGCGGTTTCAAACCGTGTAGCGCATGCTATAACGTAACTGTTTATTTAGCCTTGCCTGTTACAAGGACTTCCATCAATAACACCAACAGTAACTTGTCTAAGGTATGGAGAGTTACGGAGTACTCGTACTTCAATGGACCGGTCTGTCTAGATTTCACATCGCTAATGTCAGTCTTCGAGCCTAGTGCCGGCGGTGTCATCTTATGATACGTCTACGGAAACTGTAGTACTTTTAAGTGTTATAGAAAGTTAATAAAACGTTTATGCTTTTATAGTTAGCAGCGGTTATGTAAAAAGTAAACTAATATATTTAACCTTATATACATCTATTTATATTGGAAGAAGAAGATACAGACTTTATCCTTCGGTATTTAATGTCTTTTATAGTTCTTTGCCTTTTAAAATTTGTATTTTTATTAGATTTTTATGACAGTTCTAAATGAAAAACTGCCAGTAATCTGTATGCTTAGTTCTTGATATGAGTTAGAGTTTTTTTCTGATTTATATGATGATAACATTTTAAGAAGTAACAACTCTCATAAATTAATTAGTTTTTATAGTTTTATTTCAGTGTTTTAAAGGGAACGGAACGGAATTTTAATCAGTAAATTGTGATGAAATTGTGATTGTTTTGTCACAAGTGTAGACAATTGAATTATCAGTGTACGAGTCCGAGTTGCAATATAATTTGATAAACCAGGAATTCAAGACGGCTATTCCGCGATGACATGTGTAGGATAGACGTTTCGAACTAACGATCAACTACGACTGACGTTTTATAATAAAACAATCACATAGACAAAATTGTCATCAAGATGCTATTAAAGAAAAGAACAGTTTTTCTGAAATACGGACCTAAGCACCAGTTGCATTTACAAGAAGACCGTATACGCTAAATTCCTATCAACGAGTAAGTACTTACATTGTTATTTAGCTGTTTTGTTTAGGAGCAAAAAAAATGTGTTACCTATAGGTCTATCCTAAACTAGGTAGGTACATTCTGAAATTGAGAATTATAACCTTTTTAGAACTCATGATATAAAAATGTTACTTGAGCCAAAAACGTTTTCTAAATTCATAAAATTTTATTGGTTTCAACAGAGAAGAGGAGCACCATATCAGATGTTTTACATCGATGTCTATAACTTTCTTTCTCTAACTATTACGTGTTATGGTTTTAATACACTTTGATATCGCGGCGCGGTTAATAAAGCAGAACATTAACGGTTCTCTACACTCTAATTGCTGGAGATCCGTTAAAGAAAATAATTTGCCAAGATTCTATGTTGTGCCGGTAAACGCTGTAAATAAACACAGCTTTAACTACGCCAGTAGGATAGGATAGTAGTTAGTACTATAATACCACTGACGGGGTAATAATAATAATCCACCTAGCCGTTTTATTCCGGCTGGCTTTATTCTCAGGAGCTTGGATGTTTAGCCCTAATGTACACAATTTTTACAGTGAACGTACGAGAGCACAAGTCGCACGTAAAGGTATTATTAACAAAGCTATATTGTATGTTCGAAGGCGGACTGTTTTTGAGTTGGTCGCGCTTAAAGTCGATTTCTCGCCTGCTATCAATTTCAAAATCCTTGATCTTCTCCTGAACTGACGAGATACTTGCCACTTGAAGCAAGACTTGTTTAATATAGAAGGTTTCGCACAAAGTCACATCGCAGTTGTATTTTCCAACTAAATAGTTATACCTACCCTGGCCGCAGCCCATCTATCGGGGATTTCCGTTTGAGCTGATGCCTAGGACCTCAATAGGCGCAAATATGCTCGATAGTTCCTATATTATAGGGTCTTTTGAAGTCGAGACCCTAGATATGTGAAGAACAGGAGTCTGGTAGAAATATGGCGCGACCCAAGAGCTAGTTACTATCTGGCCTAGCGTGCCATTCCACGTGGCATGCTGCCAGTGCCTTGGGGACGCTGCCCTGGTTTTATCAGTTGTGGAATATGTATATAGATCTTTTTAAACAGTTCTTAGATAGTTCGACTGTTTTATATGTATTTAATATTTTCGTATATAATTCTGTACATTTCTGTAGTAATAGTTATAGACGGAGAGTTATGTTTTATTTTATACCCCGTATATAACTCAAGTGATGCTTCTGGCTTTTGAGATTTTTATTACCTGAAGAGTTTACATGCGTGAGTAGAGTGTATTCCTTACAAGCCTTTTTTTGCGCACAATAACAATAGTTTTCAAAATCCCTAGCCTTATAATAAACCACCCTCAGATTATGTAAAAAGTGTGAGTTAATTTAACGTATTTAAACGCTAATAATCACTCACTTAAAACCAGTGGATTCAGTCCAAAACAGAAAAAACTAGCATGGGACGGAGGAGCCTATTTCCAAAAATAGATAAACCCTTTAAAACAAAAATAACAAAAAACTTAAGTAAAATGAAATGCAAAGTTAACAATAATGCCAAATCGTCCTAAAATGGTAGTAAGTGATATTTTTATTTTTTATTATTTCACTCAATTTAAAAATGCGTTAAATGGACAAAACTTATCTTAACATGAGCAACCTAAAACATAATTAGTGTTTAAGATTGTGATAGGCTCATGTAATATTTTTATTTTTGAGTATAAAATTATTTATACCAAATCCTATAAGAGGTTCAGCGGTAAAAATTTAAAAAATCTATAAATAATTATATCAAATGAAAAGGTATAGAAACACTCATAAAGAAACTTCCTCGTATCATTGACGATAAGCCACAGGACTGTACTACGATGGTTTACTACAATAGGTAGTAAAATAAACAAATAAACAATCCCAGATTACATGCAAACCTCTAAAATATTTATTTTAGTTATTATTTCTTAGCTTTGTACCTACTAATAGGTACGTTTTATCGTGAAAATTTTAATTACATTAAGACAAAAGTCTGCGAGCTGAATCTCTGATTTGGGGCGGACAGACAGACAGAGATGAAGAATCATAGTTTCTTGTGGAAATCAGAACACATAAAACAAGATGGCAAATCATATGTAAAATTAATGTGTTTACTCTCCGACTATCTATACTAATGAGAGAACGAGTCGCGCTACCGATTAACTAGCTACGCAATTAACAAAACGCTATGCGTGATCTGCAATCGCAAGTCACGCAATAAATTTACGTATTTTAGGTATTACGAGCAAGTAGTTATACTTTTATCATGAACTTGATGTTGCCGGATTCTTTCACGGTCAAACACCTGAATTGAAACGTTTCTTTAGTGAACTTTTTTGAACAAAGTAAATTGAGTTTGCTTTACGTTTGTTTAACGAATAAAAGGCGACTATCGTATAAATCGCACGCATCTTTTCAGGTCTCATCTAGCATCATTGAGGTACACTCTTTTGTATTGCGTTTGATTTGGGCTTGACATCTCTTCATCCTCTTATAGCAGAGGTATTTGACTTCATTGGAATCGTCTCAATGAAAAGGTTATACAGTACTGCTCAATACCATCCATACCTTGTCACTCTATCACCCTTACGAACACAGCGCTTTGCTTCCACATATAATGCGCACAGCCAAGGATTTGCCGTCGTCTGTCTTTCTTGAAAACTACAATCTGGGTCTCTTCAAGTCTCGAGTAAATAGGTGTCTTCAAGACCTGCGTGCCCCATCGTCAGCCACATCGTCGCTTAACATCAGGCGAGATCGTGGTCAAACGTAGGTATATAGATGATAAAAAAAATAGATATATTTTTTTCTTAAATAAAAAAAAATACGCCATCATTAACAGTATACTTTAAAAACATATTAAGCCGCCGCAGTATTTTCTTAGAAACACTGCAGTTTATGAGTAAAACTGTATTAGGTAAATTACGATAATAACAAAATAAGACTTGCATGATCTGCATCATTGGCAGAACGGCATAAGTCGACACAGGGAACATTATAGTGAAACTTTGGACAGAAAACATTACTGGAAATGATTAGGCAGTAGGTACTTCACTGGGTCTGTATGTAGTAGACACCTATCTATTTGATTAGTGTCTGTCCACGGTTTTGTACGCGTGGTGTCATTAAATGTAGCCTATATGCTATTGATCACAGACTACATCTATAACAAATTTCATTCAAATTTATTTAGCCGTGATGTTATTGAGCCGCGAACAATCATCAATCAACCCACACAAAATTTCGCATTTATTAGGCTTTAGTTTTGTAATTGCGTATAAGTGTAAAGTGTTAGTTGAATGGTTTTGATCGCTTCTTTTGTCTTAATCCCAGATATTGTCGGACACTAAATTTTACTTATATCATTTTAACTGACATATTGGACTCAATTCTGTTGGCACCAACCTAACTAATTTTAGCTAAAATTAGGTTTAGAAGTGTCAAATGAAACTTGGTATTCTGCTGCTACCAACTTATTCTAATTTAATTTTATCTAAATTAATTAAGCGTTCCTAATTTAGTTAGATGGTATCAACCGAATAGGTTTTACAAATGCTATGACTAACTAAAATATATTTTAGACAATTCCTAATTTTAGAAATAACCAACCGAATTGCCACTATTGTGATGAAAAATGTATGTCAATCAGAGGAAAATATCCCATTTTAGCATTTGAATTCGGCCTTACAATCAAATGTTGGCATTAGAGATTTAGACTGAAGGCAATGATCCTGATCCCTGATCAAATATCATGATATTTGATCTGATTATGTGATCATCTGGTCACCATAATTCAAGCTATGCTTCGTTTGGGGAAAGATGGTGTTGTGCGCATTGTCTACCAAAAAAAATATATACGCGTATTCACGACGATATAGCATTTTTTTTATCAGAAAACATTCTAAATAAGGAATTCTGAATAAAGTTCAAAGATAATGTTTTAATTAGCTTGCTATCCGCCTATTAGAGTAAGCTGCAAGTTAAACGACGTCTACTTTAGAAGATTATTGAATATTTCACATTTCATAGACATTATTTCATAATCCTTACTAATTAAAGCCTGTCTGTCTGTCTGTCTGTCTGTCTCGCTTTCACGCCAAAACTACTGAACCGATTTAAATGAAATTCGGTACACAGATAGTCTAAAGCCTGAGAAAGGACATAGGCTACTTTTTAATTAGAAAAAAGTGTTGTAAGAGTTGAAAAGGGGGATGAAAGATTGTATTAACTGTCATTTTCAGAACTAGAAGCATTAAATTGTAGGCTGTTGATTCCTACTAATATTATAAATGTGAAAGTAACTCTGTCTGTCTGTCTGTTACGTTTTCACGTCCAAACCACTGAACCTATTTTTATGAATTTTGGTATAAATGGGACCTTGGAGAAGGACATAGGCTACTTTTTATGTAGGTAACATGCGTGCGAAGCCGCGGGCAGCAGCTAGTTAAATTATAAAAGTAACAGTTACTTTAGAAACAATTTGAAACGAGAAAGTAGAAGGCTAAATTTTGAAACTATATTTCTTTTATAAGTATTATGCCTTCAATTAACGAGAGACGGTAAAAAAAAAACTACTTTTCCATACAAAAAGTTATCTTACTGCCTTAATGTTTTCCTTGCTATAAAGTGATGAACTCCGTTGTAAGCTGAAATAAATTTCAAATTGAGTATTAAGAAAATTCTAAAATTACATTTAAAAAAATTGTGTAACTTACTTACCCATTTTCTCGCTGATTGTTTTATTTAGAAATCTCTGCAGTTCAAAATATCTTTAAAAGAAAAGGTCAGTCATGTTCTTTCTTGTCATTAATAAGGATTAAAGACCTTATGTAATTGCCTGCACTATCCCTTCGCAAAAATCCACCCTGTACTATATTATGAATGAATGTAATTCCGTTCTATAGAAAATCCCACAACAAAAAACGCAATCACTGCATAGATATCACACACAGATCGATACAACGCTACCGAGAATCATTTTCTAAGAGAAGGCGGACCGGTTTTAAAGTGGAAGCAATCCATCTTTCCCCGACTTACTTAAACGGAATGTTGACAAGACTGGTGCGATTCCGACACTATAAATAAATAATGGGAACAATTGATATATAACTTTTCCATCGTACCTACCAACAAAGACCTATGTCATACTTAGTATGATAGTCCCAAAATCTACATTAAACATTATAATATTACGTTTTAAAAACTAAAATCAAAACAGACTTAAAAATAATAATCCCAGACATTTCACACAGCATCATCTGGCCCCAAAGTAAGCAGAACTTGTGTTATGGGTACCACATGACTGATATACTACTTATATACTTTTTTTGTAATTACATACATATTATACATAGAAACAGCCAGACCCGAGACAAATACTTGCAGATCGTACAAACATTTGTACCGCGGCGAGAATCGAACCCGCAACCTTCTGCGTCTCAGCCGGGTCTTAGCCAAATGCGCCACAGGGGTCGTCATATATCACTTATAAAGTCATTAACTTTTCCAGTACCCGCTTATCCTGGCATTCTTCACCATGACCCAAGCAGCGTACATCAGCCGGATGGCGAGCGTGAACAGGGTCCGAGCCCCGTCAGTCTTCAGACCCGGCGTTAACATGAGGCCTTGGATGCATCAGCGGATAGTGCCATCTGCCTCGTACCGTGCGCCGTCCTATGTTATGTACCGGAATCCTTCACACAGGTAATTCGCAAAAGCCGAGAATTCCATACTCTAAAGTACTTACATAGAAAGAAAGAAAGAAAGAAAGGAAGAAAAATATTTATTTAGCAACACACACAGAAGGCAAGAACAACTCTTATATCATGGTAAATATCCCGTTTCGAATGAAAATTATGGATAAAAAGGTACAATCTGAGCATGTGTTACTTCCAGGCACGGAAGTAGCGCTGGTTTTCAGATTGTTTTTATGGGGCCTTAAGACGGGTATAAACCTAAGCAGAGCTAAACTCATCATCTATGTGTAAAATTTACTAATAAAGTAGTTTCAAGATTGCGCGTGGGTGACGTTATGCTTGATACTGTAAGATGAGGATTGACAGTCCTTTTTTAATTCGTTTACGTAGTTTGCTTATATGATTGAAAACGTGTGCCATTATAGTAATAAGATGCTATTATAAATAGCGTCTACAAGAAAAGCACGAACGCCAACAGATATAGTATCTTGTCGAGGCCCATAAATCAATTGGTTAAAGGTGCTTTTCAGATTCAGCTTTAGGTGTCGCGTGCTAAAACATAGTGGTTTTGGATGAGCTTAATTTCTGGAAGTTTTAAATCGCAGTTTTATACTATTGCCGTCAGTATAGTTTTCATATATTTTAATGTTACCATGTTATTTTTCTCCAAATATATTTGTACATATTGATAAACACGGGCTTTACTCACGTATTATTTTGTCGATGGAGGCACCGACAATGTTTCGATTCATCTAAACATTGTCGGTTCGCCTTGAACCAGTGATGGTTCAGTGCGAACCGTGAACTCGAGCGGCAACGAGCGGACCGCGGATCAAACTCACCCTGATGAAGATTCTCTAGATGAATCGAATCATTTTCGACGCCTCCATCGACAAAATAATACGTGAGTAAAGCCCGTGTTTATCAAAATGTTATAGTACAACTCACGAAAGTTTTGAAAGTGAAATATATTTGTATTTGTTAATGTCTCTACAGATACGCGGTAAAACACTACGGCCCCAGCACTCGCAACGTGTTCGCGAGTGGACCGTGGAAGACCACCGCTCGGATGCCAGGCCTGTCTCCTGTCACTCCGGAGTACGAGTTTATGCGAGCCGCGTCTGCACCGCCAGTGGTGCACAACAATGGTGGTACAGTTTGGTTATGCGACGGCACTGGCACATCTTACTTTACAAATCTTTACGTCTTATACTTTTTGAGCATTATTTATTTGACTTCTAAAACTACCATGGTATTGAACATAATTTTCACTCAAAACGGGATATTTACCATGATATACAAATGGTTCAGTTTATTTCCGAAACATGTGCGGAAATAAGCAGAAAAACTCAATAAATAAAAATAAAAAAGCCTTTTATTTCTTGCATTTTTTTACACTTGTGACTTATTACTATTAGGAATTTTTTAATTGTTAGTTAAGTTAAATTATTGATTAGTACTTAATTATTAGTTAGTTTTTCACTTGTATTTTTTATTTTGCAAGAACCCCAGATTGGGTGAAGGCCTCCTCCAAAGATGCCCATTTATCTGTCTCGTGCTATTTGGCCCCAGATTGGGCCGGCTGTTTTTATGATATCGTCTTCCCATCGTGTCAGAGGTCTTCCTCTACCTCTTTTGCCGTGTGGGTCTCTCCACATGGTTATTTTTGCAGTCCATCTCTGGTCTGTAAGCCTCGCTATGTGACCGGCCCATTTCCACTTTAGTGCGTAGCTCAAGGCGTTTGTCGCTTTTGTTATTGCTCTTATTTTTGTGTGTCGTATTTTATCTAGTCTCTTTATCTTTAGCATACTACGCTCTATTCCTGTCTGGCAGGTGCTGATTTTTAAGTAGTTGCCTTGTATATAGATTCCTAGTTGTCCTCCAATCTAACTTACTAATGACGGCTTCAAGAATGGCTATGAATATATTTGGGGATAGCGGGACAAACTCATATATCATGGTAAATATCCCGTTTAGAGTGAAAATTATTATTTATTTTCTATAAATGTTAGTATTGATGAAGGTTACTCTTACCATATTTATTTTCATTGACTTACTCGATTAACGCTTTGGTGTTGGAGCTATTAGAAATCTATATATTTTGATATCTCTAAAGTGTATTGTATGAACCTACTTTAATTTTTTGCACCGATGGATGCACTAAACTGCAACGAGTTCGTTCATGACTTAATTTGAAATGTCACAAATAATTAAACATACTCTATGTTGTGCAACCTCTTATTATTAACTTGTAAAAGTATTTTGAACATTTGTTTCTCTATATTCTCCACGGTTTCATGCGCCATGTCCCGGTAGAAACTAAAGTTTTATTTTTTAAATTATACTATGGGAACCAGGTGACTGACAGAATACATATATATTATTAAATACATACATAAGATACTTTTATAACACCCAGAAGTTCGTAGAAATTAGTGGATGAATATTATAAAGTGACATTTTAAGTTGGTTGTGGACGAACGCAAGATATCTCAGGATTGTATGACCGACAGGTGCCATACACACAATACCAGCGCCCAACCTCAGCTTGTCGGAAAAGCCTATCATCGTAATAGAGGCGTCGGAGCACCAGCAACTGCAAAACAATCCTGCGACGGAATTCGTAAGTACCACTCACTGTACTTGAATGGAGCACCACACGCGTTGAACTGTTTTGGCATTAATAAGCCCTCTACGTGCTAGCCAAGACAAATGTCAAAATTTCGAAGAACATTTACCATGCCTAATACCATGTCTCTTATTAAGTAGATAAGTATTGCAGGAGTTCATTGGCTATAGTAACCACTAAGCAATAGGTCAAAAAAATATCGGTAGAGATAAGTTAAAAATAATAATTGATAATGTTAAATTGTTTCAGTCCGTCTCTAAACCGGCATACGAAGTGACCGAGAAATACCCAGAAAATGTATTCCAAGTAGCTAAAATCGAAACGCCTATAGGATTTTCAAAACCAGTAAGCAAAATATGTCCATATTTGATGTGTTGCCACCTTCGAGGGTTGCTCTTAATCGGAATTAAAATTAATATTTAAAACGTAATTTCAGTCCTTACAGGCTAATTCGGAATTACAGTCGTTGCTCAGACAAGGAACCACGTTTCAGCAGATGGCGTCAGAATACGGCCTGTCCTCAATAGGAATACCGCAAAATCAACTTATCCCACAAACCCAACACTATACGATACAAGTAAGACAAATAACATGAAAAATGAAGTTCTTAAATTTGGATAGTTTTTGACTTACTAACATAATTTTATCTTACAGGGATTTAACGGGATACAAAGTCCACAAGTATTCAATGGGTTACAAAATCAGCAAGGGTTCAACGGATTACAAAGCCAACACACATTCAACAGCATACCAAATCCACAAGGATTCAACGGAATGCACAATCCGCAAGCCTTCAACGGCATACAAAGTCCACAAGGGTTCAGTGGCATTCATACTCCAGAAGCATTCAGCGGGTTGAATAATCCACAGACTTTTAACGTGCCAACTCAACAAGAGCTCCTAAGTTCAGGGGCTGATGGGATCATGATAGCTCCCAACGCGTTGTACCAATCCGACCCCATGTTTCTACAAAAACTTCAAACACAACTTTTGCAACGATTCCCTTCAGTCGAATTCATACCATACACAGCGGAAATGCAAAGCCAAAATACACAGCAAAACAGTCAACAACAACAACAACAATTGCTGCTTTTAGAAAATGAGGAGTTGAAACAAGAACCGTTTGTTCCAAGCGAATCTAAAAACGTCTTTCAGAGAGAAACATCAGAAGGGTCCATTGTGGCTCTGATACCTCAAAACATCGTGAAAAATGTTACTGAGGTAACAGAACCGCCCACAACTGCTCCAAGTGTACAACCACACAACATAACTTTAGAACTAATCGCAGCCGAATCCAGACCTGTAACAACGACAATAAAATACGTGATTGAGAGTACGGAGAAGGAAAGTACAGAGAAGCACAATACAACGCCGATATACTACGCACAGATCGGTCAAAGCGTTGGCAATATGATAGCCAATGGTTTCTATTCGGCCATTAATGACGTACGAGCAGCGTCGGCTTCAGAACAGGTAGAGAAACCTAATGAAACAACCACAATACAAATGAATACGACCACAATAAGTCCAGATTTGAAACCGTACTTCGCTCAAAACGACAAAGATGACAATAACAACAAAACTGTCAAACCGCTGCTTGGTGTCCCATTCTCAAAATCAACAGATTCAGTAAAACTAGCTTACACACTTCTCAGAACAGAGAAAAAAGAGCCTAAAGCTACTGAAGAAGGAGCTATTTACGCCGATCAAATCATCGAGGCTAGTATAAGTGAAGATCAGGATTTCAACAAGGAAAAGGCTAATTTATTGAAAAGGCCACCGCTTAGGTTGTTTGCTGTGACTGAAAAGAAAGATGCAACCAGTCCAGCGACGAGCTCATTACCTAAAGTGACTGTGGTAAAGGCCAAAATCCCTCCGAAAAGTAAGCTGACGTTTGATGAGGAGACAGGGGAGCCTGTTTTGAGAATATACGCGAGCTACGTCAATGGACCAAATGAGGTAACTACTTACCTTCTTATTTATTTTATAACACAATAAGTACATGCATTATGAATTACAATGACTTCACATTTCGTGACGGTGCCCGGCTATCACAAAGAATTCAATATAAACTGTAGGGGGATTCACAATAAAGGTTTAAGTCAAAATAAATATGTATAGTCATAACTTTCCTTTAGTCGAGAAGTCGGTCAAAAAATTAGTTCGCAAAAATAAAACTAGATGTCGCCACAGGAAAAGTTAGAACGCGCTATCGTTGCGTTTTGGGCAAAGATAGGTGTGAGACCGAGAAGGGTAATCAGATTAACTTTGCGCAGAGGCAATATCGTAACCAATGAGGTTAATCCGAGGTGCGATTATTGCTAGTTGAAAACTTTACCAATACCCCGCCATGTGGACGTGAAATACCGTCCGCTACGGCAATTTTTGTACGGCTGTTAAAGCCTAATTAATATTATGTTGAATATCTGTATTGTAGTCTGTATGAAAGACCAAATATTTACTTCTCGTTCTCGTGTCAACTAGATTTCCAAAGCTTTCGAACCAGTGTGGTGAAAGGATTATAGTGCGCCTTACAAGGTTCCTATCGTGCACTTGTCACATGTCTAAGAACTTCTTAGATTCTACGAAATGCCGGTTTCCTTACCATGTTTTCCTTCAACATTATTTAAGAGTACTGGTATATATAGCTTATAGATAATATACATCTTTACGAACAGAAAAATCCATTGGTACACGACGGGATTCGAACCCACCTTAGGACCTTAGGATCGAAAGGTGGGGCCACCACTACTAGACATAGACAACCAGTGCTCATAACATTAATTAGATAAGACAATGAGCGTTAAAATCTGTTTCTTTTTGGTTGATATCTTTATTCAGATTTGGAAATCAGAAAAACAAGATACCCAAACGCCACGGGAATTAATTATAAGTTATGGGTCTACCTTTTTAAATATGTAGCTATCTCCATTCATTGACATTTGAATGACAAAGACAGAGCATACTTAAGCTCCACACTAGCTAATGTGACTATAGAATATGTTATAACAGAATTACGCCACGAAAGCAATAATTCAATTCACTGCTAACTGCGACTGCGACTGCGACACTGCGACAGTCGAGTAGTTAATGGTTAACGGATGGCTTCTGTTTTTAAGACTTAAAACTTATTTCGACTATATTGCTGTCGATACTTTTACGTAATTATTCAGCGGGTAATGCTGTCTGACAACAGATCATCATTGCATCAATGATTTGACGACCTCTGAGGCGCAGTGGGCCAAGGTCCGGCTGAGACGCGGGACAAAACGCGGGACAAATGTTCGTATGAGCTACAAGTATTTGTCTCGAGTTTCTATGTACAATATGTTATTACAAAAAAAAGTATAAAAGTAGTATATCAGTTATGTGGTACTTATAACACAAGCTCTGCTTACTTTGGGGCCAGATGACGCTATGTGAAATGTCCGGCATTATTTATTCCAGAAAGACGTCACAAAACCATCAACGAAGCAAGTTAGACAGGCAGTGACACAGAAGTACACAGTCAACAACTGGAAAGCAGCAACCTTGAAATCCGCAGCCATGGACAAAACGCAAGGCTACGATGGTAACCAAGTCACGCAATTTGGACTGAAGCTGAGGTCGAGAAGCGATGACTACATCCCACTTTTTGAGGAGTATGAAGAATGAAATGTTCTTACTGCCAAACCAGGATGTTAAACACTGATTGCTCCCGTCATGTCAAAATAGCTCCATAGTCTACTCTTCAAACTGATATATCAAAACAGGTGCTTACCCACCGTCCACCTCCCCGAGACCATCTGGGTTAACCGTTGAATGTTTTTTACAACGGCTCACCTTTGTTCGCCTTGGTATTCCTTGGGAAATATTTACTTTCCACCGTCCACCTTGTTATCAAAACTCTTGTTTTAAAGTGCATAGAGATTATCAAACGACAGTCATTAAAATGTTCGTCCAATTCACGGTTGTTTCGTTGTCTAACTCAAATTATCGATCTGGGGGTTCATTCTGTTAATTTGCAACGGTTATCGTTCCACTCCAATCCATCTATATCTCGGCTCCAATTACGGTTCGATAAAACTCAAAAACTTGTTTTGTTATCTCTATTATCAATCAAAAGAAAACATTCGATAGATGACGTATTCGTAAACGTAGCGTAAGCCGAGTTCGATTCCAATAACAGAAATAGGTAGAATAATCCTCTGTCGTGGAGGTCTACAATACAACATCGAAATGTCAGTCGTTCTATCTTTCGAACCGAGACGAAACGATGCAACTATAATTACGTTTATAACCTAAAAAGACAACCGACTTCATTTATAAAAAAGCAAACTATCAAAATTTTGTTTCAAGTGGATGACATATTTTATTCAGTTTTTTTTTTTAAAAAAACCTACTATTGAACCGACTTTTATGAAATTTATATGGGACTAATCTGGAAGGTAAAGGATATACTTTCCACATAAAATCAGATTTTTTCAAATCGATTAATAAATGAGAAAAAACATATTTGAATTGAGAACTTCCTCCTTTTTTGAAGTCGGTTGAAAAGTAGGTTTCGCACGATAATTGTCCCGATATCGTTTTGTTGAGTAGATCTCCAGAGATAAACATGTCTTTATAATTATGAGAGTTATGTAGCAAGTTATGTCAAATGTACGTAGAATACCGTTATTAAATATGTAGATTAAGTTTGTATACAGAAAATATTAAATTATTTTTTTTTAATTTCGTCGCAATATGTAAATATTACGTAAATACCAAAACTATGTACACGAATGGTAAAGATTTTTTTCTTTTCGTATGATCTTTTGTAAAATTTAATGTAATTAACAAAATTGTATTAACTTCCACAAATACTGTGTAAATAGCTTAGAAATTATATTATTTATAGCATTACTTAGTAGCTTCTAAGATCGTTTTAATTAGTGCATTTAATATTTATTATACAAATACATAAAAATAAAAATGTTAATCTGTGTTCATAATTAATTTATTCTCCAAACACTAAGCATACCGTTATAACAATTTACAAAATACTTAACTACAATTCCTTGTTATAATTATGGTGTAAATGGTTTTTAGATAGTCTATACATATTGAAACAGCGTAAAACTAGGGCAATAGAGGGTTTCGTTGAGAAATAAATACAAAATAAGTATCTAGCCTCAAACTAAGCATAGCTTGAAGACTGATAGAATCCATATCTACTTATAAATGCTTATAAATCCCAGACACAAAGCAAACATCAAACATTGACTGGCCTGTCAGCTCAATTGGTAGCAGCTCTGCCTTCTGCGTTGTATGTTGAGGGTTCGATTCCTTACCAGGATAATCATTTGTGTGTTGAACATAGGTGTTTGTTCTGTGTCTGGGTGTTATAAAGTATCTAATGTATGAATTTAAAAATATGTAAGTATTAGTATCAGTCACCTGGTCACCATAGTACAAGCTTAGTTTGGGGCTTGATTGTGTTTGATTTGTACACAAATATTTATGTATTTTTTATTTATCTACGTTCAGTTCATAATATTATCGTTTGGTGGGAAAGATCATCAATGCGCTGGTCCTACCGGAACAAATCTGCCGTGGGTGGTCCATTACAAAATTTCAGTAGAATGACAACCAATAGAGATAAATGACGAAATATCGTGAGGAGAGCAAGATCGGCTCCTAACAAAAATACTTCCTGACGTTCGTTGAGAAGGTGTAACATTTGCCTAGTAGTCCTTATACCAATATGTTAAAGAAATATACGAAACTTAAAAAAAAACATAAATATTTAGGTACCGGTAATTCTACTATCCACGATTTATACCACATTATTTGGTAAGATCTCTTTGTAATATACCAAACTAAAATAGGAAAAAATCCACCCTTTTTTAATATATACAAAACCTTCATTAACACAGCATTTTTACACACAGTTAAATGTACTTAATTTTGATAAACACGGGTTATATTTACGTATAATTTTGTCGAAGAAGGCACTAACACTTTGGATTCATCTAGAGAATTTTCATCAGCGTGAGTTAGATCCGCGGTTCCCACATCACTCGTGTGCGTTCATCGACAAAATAATACGCGAGTAAAACCCGTGTCTCTCTAAAATGTATAGTATAAAGTGAAATATATGTTATTTTACAAAAGACAGTATAAAATGCGCCATCACGAGTGTTGTGCATTGTAATCGACGTTTTTGAATACCAATAGCAATATCGCGCACTGCACTATTTTAGCTTAAAACATATGTAGGTTTTAAGGTTTGTATCAGTCTAAACCTAACTTTACATAGTTCCAGTAAACAGATGGACCGAATACAAATAACATTGCATTCACTAGTTAATATAACTCAAGAATTTTATCAAGCATTATCCTATCACTAATAACATTTTAGTACAAGGTAATCAGACGGTTTCTAAGGTGACTGTACATTCTCAAATAGCACAGTTAACAAAGTTGTATTAAAAACGCGAGATACAAAACCTAAAAATAGGTTTGTCTTGCTATAAAGGTCAATTGTAATTGTTCGATACTGGACAAAACTTGGACAAACACAAGGACCATTTTGAATCGTTTTAAAACATGTTAAGATGCCAGTTCCTCCTAACCCCAGTTCAAGAAGAATCGAGCAAGAGACTAGTCTGGATTAAACGCTATTTTTAATTATCCTTGCTAATTTTGTTAAGGATGCAATCAAGTTGGAGCAGATTCATCTACAACACGATAATCAATCAATTTTGGAAAACTAATTGCCGAGATTAATATCGCTCTACAAATTGCATACCTTTAGTATCCTCTAACAAATAACTGCACAGTTGAAAAACCATCTAAATCCGTCAAATTCGAGAGCCACGTCTTTTCTTTGGTTTTAAATAAAACAGTTAATCCAATAGCAAAATACTTTGCAGTCTTTATCAAAACGAAACCCTATCAGTGATAATGGCCCGGCATTGCTTTATAATGCGAAAGTTTAAAAAATAATTGCCGTCCTGTGCTGTCATTACTAAGTAAATCTGCCGGGCGATTACGTAACTCTGATACTATCAAAACATTGATACTAACTACTTTCAGTTGCTGTTGATGAATTGGTATTACGGAAGGTTGATGTTGATTGTAACACACGCTATCATACGCTAACATACGCTACGTGTATGAATGGACACGTACCGTACGCAATATACTCAAACTATAGATTAAAATAATGCCTATTACTAATCGAAAGTGATAGGCATTAATTGTATCAAGAGTTCCATAATCGCTATACAGGACAGCGTTACAATAATCATTCGCTTTAGAGAAACCTCAGTAATGACAGTTTGTACGAAAAATAGCTACATAAGTCTACTGCTCAAATTTTACCGCTAGTATCTGAATTCGGAACTCGATTAAAAGAAACTAGAACTTCTTAGGGGGTCGGGGCGTCGAGAGGGTTCGTTATTAAAGTTTAAGTTTATGTTAAACCTATTGACATCTATTACATCTATTAACATTCTAATAACTGAAGAATCTCTTTGAAATTTCCTATTATAAACTCATTACACACAAAACAGAATCTCCATTGAGTTATAATACGCATTGATCTGCTTTCATACCTACAAGAGGAGGTTCTCGGCTGTATTTTTAATCATATTTTTTTTATGACACTCGTACTTCAAAACATTTGACATGTCGTTCCAACTGTTGCCTCTTTCTACGCCTTAAAATCAATCAACATAAACCAAACGATGTAATGATGTAAATTAAACAAATAGGACTCAACGTTCATATTGTTTTAATAGTTCACGGGAGTTGATCGCGTTTAATACTCCCGACGTTTCGTCATTTCCATAATCTAGTATTCCGTTATCTATAAATTTGGTAAAGTTTGGTTGTTATACAAAATTTTAGGCAATAAAAAGTTTGGTAAAATTTGAGTACGAAAAATACCAGTCTGGTAAAGTCAGAGTACGTTATCTAAAGCTTGAGTACACTACAAGTCTAGCTACAGTCACCTCAGGGTACGTCAGGGTGTTAGGACTAGTTAGCGTTGAGTTTGTCGAGCTGATCTTGGAACCACGGCCGGCCGCCTTCGCGTGCTGTCAGGATCTGGCAGCCTGTCTCCGTCACCAGTAGGGTTTGTTCAAACTGGAACAAAAGATACATAGTTATCGAGCTTTCAAACATTTGCGACATTTTATTAGTAATTTTGGTGTTTTAATTTAAATAGAGCTAGAATTATCGACTCGGCGGGTGTGAAAAAATGGAATAAAAGCTTTGTTTCTTTGTGATTCGAGTAAGTAGTAGAAAGAGTTTTTAAATGAAAGGCAACATTTTATATAAAACTAGCTGTCCCGATCGCGACAGCTAGTTTTATATACACATTTTAAAACACACAAAAAAAATATTAAAATCGGTCCAGCCGTTCAGGAGTGTAATTACCAACTCACGCCAGAGATACCCTAGCATTTGTCTACATAGTGGACTGACCGGAGAAGGAATGGCATACAAAGGGAAACCTATATCCAGTAATGGGTGAAATTGGGCTGTAGATAATGATGAAAGTGATGCATGGGTCTATAAATTAAGGTAGGTTGTAACGTTGCACGTACATACTACTTATTTCTTGTAACTAATGCTAACAAAATCTAAGTTTTATTAAAATAAACTTAAATAATAACTTATTCTAAAATTAATACGTAAACATATTACATATTACATCAACATTAATTTTGTACCTATCTAAATGCTTAACATAAAATTCAATCATTACAAGAATAATTTGCATAGCAACATATTGCTAGCACTTTTTATCGTGACAGTACCTACAAGGCAAGGTGGCGTGATATTCCAACGACGCTCTGATTGGCTAATCCGCTCCTTTGTTTCCGAAAATTCCGCTCGAATGTTTAGACCGGCGCCCGCCGGAGCGGCCGGCCGCCGCTGGCCTCAGGCCTCACACTCACACACGGTTTCTCATCCGACTTGCATCGGACGTGTGCTGGCTATGGCTAGTGCGTTCACTTATATTAAAAGGTGTCTTCTTACGTGCTAGCGCAACTAATAAATAAAAAGCCTGTTTAATTATAAATACCTGCATACTACTTACATCAGTATAATTGCAGTACCTACCTAATATTAAATTCAAGTTTGTTGCTGAACCCACTTACCCGAGGGTAAGTGTTGAACAGTGTTATAAGTAGGTAGGCAATTGCTTAGCTTTAAGTAGGTAGTTTATTTTGTGTGTGAAAACTTATTTTTAGGCACTTATTTATTACACATTTGGTTTTAATTGCTAGGTATATAAACGAAATATTTAATGAACTCCGTATTGTAATTTTTAGAGCACATTCATTCTCATTCTCATTCTAAATTCCATTTCGCTTACTATGTAGGTACCTACCTACCTACCTACTTGATTTAGCTTAACTATTTAATTACATCAATCGTGCCTTATTGTTTTACTGCTTTGTAAATCCGTTCTGATAGAGAACCACCTCTGCACCAACTGCTTACCTAGGTACTCGGCTCTCCACATAGGCTCGTCAATACAGGATGTTCTCTATCCACGGAAAGCGGTCAGAGCAAATGTTTTATGGTGAACATTTATTCACAGGGTCCTACACTAGGGGTCCAACCTCGGACATCATCCCTTGGACCGCCAACCTACTTCGACGGCTGACATCACCGGCCTCTTTTGCCCTCCACAGTCGAGAATCCACCCGCAGGTATCAGGAGAGTACCGGACCGCGAAGCCAAACCAGACCGGTATACTTAACCCCGACATTATCTTATTTTTTTTAATATATATATATATATATATATATATATATAATGTTTGTTGACGTTTTCGGTTCATTTAGTCATATACCACTAAAAACTTAAACGCCACAATGTAACCATTTACCAGCAGGTGGGCTTTAAATAGTTAGACAGATAGATTGTACACAATGAGAACACAGAATAAATAATATATATAAAATTGTACAATGGACGGCCTTATCGCTAAAAGTGATGTCTTCCAGGCAACTTTTGAATGGACTGAATAAACAAAAACGAAAACGATGGCGGTGTACAAAAACTTACATAATATACTACTTAATACAAAAAATATTATGGTAATGGTGCTTATTGACATACACGATAAACATATACACATACAACATACAATGTATAGATTGTGATCTAGCGATTAAAATCACAGCCCTGTAATGGGGACACTGCTAATCTTAGGTACCTGAGCAGATCGTGAGCCATCAGCGGTAACAGCGGTCCAGTGGTCAGGCCACTGCTCGTCTCTCCAGCCACCTTCGTTGATCATCGGCTCGATGGTGAAGCAGTGTCCCGGCTTCATAACTCCAACAGCTTTGTTCTCTGAAACCATTGATTACAGTCAAAGAAGGGTAATTGTAAGGGCATTAATATGATCTCCACTGACGTCTACGTGAGAATTGCGCATTGCCTCTCTACAAACTCGACCACACTTGAATG
The DNA here is from genome assembly GCA_948098915.1 of Lampropteryx suffumata. NCBI lineage: Eukaryota > Metazoa > Arthropoda > Insecta > Lepidoptera > Geometridae > Lampropteryx > Lampropteryx suffumata. The sequence goes on from OX402553.1 coordinate 16,567,408, forward strand.
GACATGAAGATTTTAGGTTAACCAACAAGGCATGAATAGGAAGTCGTTTTGCTACACAAACCAAACAGTTTTGTACTGTTACTTTAATATGAGCCAGTGGAAAACCCTGTTAGTAAAAACTAATAACCCCGTGTAGTAAACACAGGACCCTAAGGAATATGAGTCGTGTATTTCTCGTCAAAATTATCGTTTTGTCTCGTTTTATCAGTGTTTTAATGTGATACTTGTTTAGGTAGGTATTTATAAGTGAACCATAATACATGAAGATGCTTTTGCTGATAAACAACTATCTATGGAAAATTATACTCATAATTACTTAATTAAGTACACTTATACATTATAACTATTGTAAGACATGTCTAAGAACATTGTATTATGTCTAAAGATGAATAAATGAATTAAAATTGAATTGAATTTTACAGTACTCGTTAGTACATGAATAATAAGAGTAGCCACTAGGAACTCAGTAAGAGTACTCACTTGCATAATGCGGTACATTGGGTGCAGTATGGAACAGCCTGTGTATTCCATGACCGCAGTAGGAGCGCACCACACTCAGTCCATTAGCCTGAGCGTGCTTTTGAATCACGTTTCCTATTTCACGGTACTTCTCCCCTGGCTTCACAATATCTATGGCTTTCATCAAGCACTCGTAAGTGACCTGCAAAACACAAATAAATATGCTCACAATAGACACTACAGATCAGATCTCTAGATTTTAAAACCACTTTGAGGATGATGAGAAGGGCATTATTTTTTATAGGGGGTTCCTACAGTAAGGCTCGCTAAAATTAATAAGTCTTATATAGAGCAATGTGTACACTTCAATAACAAGTTCCCAAGTGTACTCTTCTATAACAAGGTCCCAAACGACGTGTTAGATTGGTAGATTGGCAAATTTAATTAAACGTAATTAAATAGAAACTGTCTATTAAAGCATATTATAAAACATCTGATTATTTAGATGACAAAAAAGCTTGGGATGAATCTGCTCCAACTTGACTCGCCATTCGTTACAAAATTGGCAAGTATCATACAAAAAAGTGTTAAGACCAAACGAGTTTCTTGCCGGATTCTTCTTGAACTGGGGTTAGGAGAAACCGGCACCTAGACTCACTAGCATGTAAGAAGACGATTCAAAGTCGTCCTTGTGATTTTATTGAACAAAGAAATTTGTTTGTTTCTATTTACAAAAAATCACTATGACAGACTATATAACTAAACCATGTTTCGTCCTAATCCATACATCGCAGTGTCATTGAGCGAAGTGACACATGACACATTTTACAATATTAATGCTAATAAGTAATTCCATCACATTTTACGGCAATCACTAATCAAAAATTGAAAAAAAAAACTATTATTTATTACAAACTAGCGACCCGCCCCGGCTTTGCACGGGTGCATGCCGATGCTAAATATACTACAGAATGTCCTTATACACAACGTTATCTAAGAGAATAACATAACCTAAGAGATAGACATATAAAATCGCGGACTTTTTGTAGACCTTTTTAAGGTGTACAATACTGTAGTACATTACTTTGATCTATCGCGTAGGATTCAGCCAGCGTTTGCAATGTAAGCGCAAAAAAATGAGTTTATTTACGACATCACATTAGAAACCTCTGAAATTATCAGTGTTTCTCTACTATATTATGCATGTTTTATACATATAAACCTTCCTCTTGAATTACTCTATCTATTAACCTATCTACCCCATCAAAATCCGTTGCATAGTTTTAAAGATCTAAGCATACATCGGGACAGACAGAGGGAGGCGACTTTGTTTTATATGTAATATAATATATAACTATGTAATATATAAATACTAGCTGTTGCTCGCGACTTCGTCCGCATTTTTTTTAAAGTAATTGTAGCTTACATTTTTTCCCAGGACGATTTTTATCTCCTTGCCAAATTTTATTGATAAGTTTCAAGCCAATCACCACTCATTAAAAAGTTTCCATACAAACATTCACACCTCATTTTACTCCATCATGAGAGTTATTTTGAATAATCCTGAAATACGTGTCCGATTATTTTGCATTTTAAGTATCCAACCCAAGTTTCTAAGAAATCACACTCCCCGTTAAAAAATTCCCATACAAACTTTGACACCTGATTTTACCCCATTGTTAGGGTTATTTTGAAAAATCCTGAAACACGTGTTCATTTATTTTGCTATTTTAATCATTCATATCAAGTTTCAAGTTTTGCAGCATGCGTTTCATACATTAGTTTTCACCCGTCGATGATATTCAACTCCAACACTCTTAGGGGTTGAATATCAAAAAATCCCGCCTTAGGGTTTTTTTGCTGTAAAAGGAAGCTAGCTTCCAAATTTCAGTTTTCTAGCTTCAGCGGTTTCGGCACGGCGATGATGAATCAGTCAGTCAGTCAGGTAAGCTCTTTTATTTTTTCTCTATTTAAGATTCTAAGTTCACGGGAAGTACCATGTAGGTTTTGACTGAAGTTTGATTCTTTCACAGCTTTAAGGGGCAATAGACCATTTAGTAGATCATTTGACCAGTATTTGATAAAAATTTCAGCTTGATAAAAAACGCGTTCCAGAGAAAGAAAAAAGTATACAGACGGACGGATGGACAACAAAGTTATCCGATAAGGGTTCCGTTTTTTTCTTTCGAGGTCCGGAACCCTAAAAACAACTGATTCAGTTCAGTTAGAAAAGGTAGTATTAGTATCCTCTACCTGCACTAGTTTACGGCTGCTTTCTGGCACATTGCCTACAAAGAATGTCTCGTTGAGATCACCGTGGAAACCACGGTGGTATACTGTCACATCTACATCACAGATGTCACCATCCTGAAAAATATTAAAAGTAATTAGTAATTTCCTTGCTGAATGAATTAATTCCAATTAATTAGCTGCAATTATTTAAAATCAAAAACCTATTGGCAGTACCACACAATATAGGTTGTGACTTGGATTCCCAAGACAAACATTTGCGTGATAAATAAAGATGTTCTGTGTCTTGGGTGTTATAAATGATATATCATAATTATAAATGATTTATATACATAAATCATGCAAATTTAAATATAATACAAATTTAAATATATATAATCAGTATATATGCACTCTATCAGACACCTGGTATTTTTAGTACATACGTATTCAGGTTTAAATATCTTAATTTAAGTGCCTGTTAATTACTATTCTTCATTATTTTGAGTTATTCATCAATATAACTCAAAATTATTGCATCTGGATCCACTGAACTTGTAATATGTATCATCCAGAGGCAATGATGAGGCCAATGCTTTAGCCAGAAAAGGCTAGGAACTGTGACTTGCAGGACCGGAGCCAATAATCCCCTACAGGCAGGCCTGCTCAATCAACCTATAGTCTGAAATGCTGCAAGCCATAAAAAGGAGGCATTACCAGATTTAAATTCGAGATACTCCCAATAACTCCTCAGCCTAAAACATGACAAACTTAGACATCAGTATGGTCATGGCTCACTAAACATCTTTTTACACTGGTAGTGTTACAGACACTAAGCAGAGAGTGTCTGAGCAAGGAGGAAGCAGCCGCGCACGTGCCCCTTGAATGCAGCACTATAGAGCTCAACACCTTGCGACACCGAGAACGCTGAGGGAAGCCGGCACCAGGGTGAGCGAGGAAATCAGGTAGCTGAAGTAACGGCCTCCACTCATCATGCAAAAAAGGACCCAATATCAGCTAGTTGCAGACCACGTACCATATAACATGATAACTGGGTGTATTAATGCCTGCCTCAACAAAAACTAGCTAAAACTTACTAAGACCTTACCTGCAAGGGACGTGAATCTGGTATACCATGACAAATCACTTCATTCACAGATGTACAGCAGCTATTGGGGAAGTTGTGGTAATTGAGAGGACTTGGGTAGCACTCCCGATCCAAGCAAGCTTCGTGTACCACACGGTCAATTTCATCTGTGGTGACACCTACACCGCATGCTCTGAAAGGTTATAGCTAAGTATAAACAATCTTCTTCTGCATACAAGTCAGTGGCTGACTGTGCTGATAGAGTTATTAGGCTTCAAGGCCACCATTATGCTCTAAAAACATTGATAATAAAAACACAATAGATAAGTAAGATCAACCAGGCTAACATGCTAGCCATGATATAATTTGGTCTCATTATCTTGTGGTTTTGCAGCAGAATAGTTGAGATACTGAGATGACAAAGTTACATAGCAGTTGTCATGTCAGCCGAAGTATCATAGATAAGATTTCAAGTGTCTTGTGTATCTTTACACTAGTCTAGATTTCACACACTATTACAGAATGACTAGAAGCAAAACTTTTTTAAATAATTCTGTCAGACATTATGGTTACTATAATGAACAGGTTTACTTATTACTCACTTGGCAGCTTCATTCAAGACTTCTCTACCGAGGCGACAAGCAACGCGCATGCCTTCAATCTCTTCATCATCAAGCACTTTGATTTGTCCAGAACCTTTAGCGGCATGTTCCGACGCCGGAAAGCCAGTCGGATGATCAGCGTAATCCGGGCGGCCGATATGCGGCGGCACAGTTCTCTTCGGCCCCGGAGGGTAAGGCCTCAGCTTCCCAGAGAAAGTGTAAGAAGGCCAGGGATTATACTCCGCGTTAGACCCATCAGTACTTTCACCCTCTACAACAAATATTGTATTATCACTCTGCGTATTTAACTTTTCAGTTTCACCGAATCATCATAACCTCAAACTCCTGGCACTTACTCGCCACCGAATGAATAATTTTATGGGACTTCCACGATTTTTTGAAACACTCTTGCGTGCAGAAAAAAGACCCTTGTACCCCGAGCTTTATACACGTCGGACATTGTAATTGTGCAATTGATTTGCAACCGAGAGTTTCGCACATTCCAATTCCAATCGCCGCCATTTTTTATTTGTTTGTTTGATTTGATGTTTAAATGACTTTGACAATTGGCTAGCTGACGGGTCGACAGACATACTATATTTTGGCAAATGTTTGTTATTGTTACGTTAATTTTTTTTTTTTTTTTTCTTTCTTCGCTCGTATGAGCAGGCTAAAGTCTAGAGACCATACTGCCTTGTCTTGCGTTAAATAATTTCATCCGTTTCAAGGGTAAATTTTATGTCTTTCGTAAGTTTCATAAACAATGTTTATGTATTCATCAAAATACTTTGATACGTCTGAACGATTTTTTTTTTTTTTTAACTTGAACAAGTATTTTATTTTGCTAATAATATTATAAAATAGTTATGTACTTACATATTTATTATTGTAAATAAAAAAAAATATTTTTTTTTTGGTTTCCCATTTTTTGTTATTTTTTTTTAATAGTTAATTACTATAATATTCTTCTACATTTATAATTATATTATCTATGTACATTTTGCACATTTTTATATATCTATTAAAATACTAAATAAAAACTTATACAACTCTATATAGGTTGACTCATTCTTAAGTAGCTCCAGAATACAACGCGGGACCAAATCAGGCTCACCATAAATCTGGAGGAGTCCATCTATCAGTACAAGGCGCTGAATACTGAATGATGGACAATCAAAAAATATATGATTTAATGATTGAACTTCTCGTGACTGACAATGCTCACAATCAGAAGAGTCAACCAGCTTTAAGCGATAGAGATGATAGTTCAAACGACAGTGACCAAAGCGCATTCGACAGATTGTAGAATAAAATTTTCTATTTAAGAAAATCTTACTCTTACAAAACCACGGTATAGAATCAATCTGGACATCGAGAGTTGCATACCAGGAACCTTTATTTTCGACTTGCGTATAGTGATACGAATGTCTTCCCCATGCATGACACATCCGTTGTTTTAGGAGACTTACAACGTCTGTGTATGGTAACAAGACATCTGCATCACCACCGCTTTCAATATTAGATGATATGGTATTTGAAAACTTAACTATCGTATTAGCTAAATAATCTGCTTTTTCATTTCCTTCAACACCTTTATGTGAAGGCACCCACACGAAGCTAACATTAATATTTAAATCAAACAACTCCACCCATAGCTGTTTTATTAAGTAAATGATGTAATTAGTGTCAGCATGCAATTTGTTATTTGCCAGGTTTTTTAGAACACTCATGCTGTCACTAACAACAACCCATTTATTGTGTCCCAAGTTACGACTTTTAATATGTTTTAAAGCGCTCAAGATTGCAACAGCTTCAGCTGTGAAAATACTAGCTAATTTATCCATTTTATGACCAACACCAATATTCAAAGACGATTCAAATATGGCAAAAGACACAGCGTTATCGTTTTTGGCTCCATCCGTATAGACAAACTTGTGATCTGTCCATTCAGACAGCATTGTGCACACTTCTTCTTTACTTGACAAAGCATTATCAATTACTACATTAATTTCTGGGAATTTACTATTAAAAGATCCTTCATAGCAAGGTAAGGTATGATTTGCCTGATATATATTTAAATTTTGAAGAAATTGTTTAAAACTCTGAAAGCCCTGAAGCATAAAAAAAGATTTAAAAACCCCTTGGGCTCCGGACAGATTAGTCAAAAGACTATTGCCAGAAACACAATGAAGTTTTAATATAAACCTTTCTTTTAGGTAATTCAAACGAATATTAATTGGTGGAAGCCTGCATTCAATCTGCATAGCATTGATAGGAGTACTCCTAAATGCCCCTGTGATTAAACGCAAACATTTATTTTGAAATGTATTCATTCTATTTACAATTTTTACATCGGCAGCATAACAAACGAAGCCATATTCAAAATGACTACGAACTAAAGATTTGTACAATGTTAATAAAATCTTTGGATCTGCTCCCCAATAAGAGCCTGACAAAGACTTTATTACATTGTGAGCTTTTTGAGCTTTGCAAATGATTTGTTTAGAGTAATTATTCCAGGATAAATTATGGGAGAATAATACTCCCAAGAACTTAACTTCAAGAGACACTGGCAAAGGTGCATTTTTATAATAAATCGCTGGCAAGTTATTAGATTTTTTCCCAAAAACCACTACCTTAGACTTCGACGAATTAACATCAAGATCTAAATAAGAAAAGTATTTTTCAAGTTTTGTCAATGCGTCATTGACAATTTCAGCTACAGGAGCTAAATCTGCTCCCGACGCATAAACAACCAAATCATCTGCAAATTGAAGATTTTTAACATGTGAACCTAATATTAAATTTAAACGAAATATATACAAAATGAAAATTAAGGGTGACAGAATGCCACCCTGAGATACACCTACAGAAGAATATCTTGGACCATAGAGATGTTTATTGTATTTTACAAAAACTTCTCGATCTGAGAAAAAACATTGGATCCAATTTATAATTTTTTCAGGAATGCCTAGTAATAGCAGTTCTTGACAAAGAATTTCAATATTGACGCTATTAAAAGCGCCTGAAATGTCAAAGAAAACAGCGACAAGATGATTGTTTGCAGCCAAGGAATGACATATATCAAGTTGTAATTGACAAATACTCTCCCGAGCAGAACGATTTCTACGAAAACCGAACTGATTGGAAGGTAAAAGTTTGTGATGTTCTACATAAAATTCCAAACGTTGCTTTAGCAATTGCTCAAAAATTTTACCGACACATGAAGTGAGCGCAATAGGACGATAAGATTCAGGGCATAATTTGGGTTTATTGGGTTTCAAAATTGGTACTAAACAGTCAGTTTTCCAATTGTGAGGTACTATATTATTTTGCCAAAGTAAATTTAAAATTTGGAGAAAAATTGTCAAACAGTTTCTATTCATTTTCTTAAAGATTATAAATGGAACTCCATCAAGACCAAAAGCAGTATCCCTCCTAGAGAAAATGGCAGAAGTTAATTCACTATATGAAAAAGAGTCTACAAGAAAGCTATTATTAGAATTTAAATTATTTGATTTAAGTGTTTTCGATTTAGGTAGTACAAAATCAGGAGTATATTTGGATAAAAAATCACAAATCCATGAGTCGTCTTCATATTGAATAGGTTTATAGTAAGATTTATTAAATTTACGCATGAACTTCCATACAACGGTTAATGGAGTGCATCGATTGAAAGTTTCACAAAGAGAGACCCAGCTTTTTTGTCGTTCTATTTTTATTGTAAGTTTCTTATGAGCTCGCAGTCTCTTGAACTCCAAATAGCTTTCTTCTGTTGGATTGAATTTAAAATTTAAATATGCTTCTTTGGATTTCAAAACAGCTGCTGAACATTTTTCATTCCACCAAGGCAGATAAGGTTTTTTACCAGGTTTATTAACACATGACTGTTGACTGTCAGTGTCAGTGACATCGACAACAGAAGAATTTCTGCTTACAATAGACCTATCAACGGCCGTACGCAATACTTTACAAAAATCTAAATAGGAATCTTGCGGACATTCAGTATCCACTATAAAATCAACCAACATTTTATCCATGCAACTACTAAACATTTTCCAATCTGTAAGTTTGTAATTTGGATAGATTGGTAAATGTCTCAAATTATGACAACTAGGATCCGAACCAGTGATATTGTTATTCAATAAAACTTTAACTATTACAGGAAGATGATAGCTTGTGCCGACTGGGCTATCATAAACAGACCAGTCACAATGTAGCGCCAATGATGGCGAAACCAACGACAAATCTAATGCGTTCGGACGCCAGGACAACGAACCAATCGTCGTTGGCAGACCATCATTTAACAAAACTAAGTTATTGTCGTCAATCACTTCCAAAACATCTCTACCACGAGGAGTGTCAGAACTGCAACCCCAGGAGGTATGATGTGCATTGAAGTCTCCTGCAAATATGAATGGACCAGGAATAGACTTGATTAGTGCGTCAAATTTGCTTTTACTAAAGGCTGGACTACAGTTTGTTGGGCTATAAAAACTGACTATGCTCATAACTTTCTTATTAATTGTTACTTTAATACAAATATTTTGTAGTGAGTCATCAAAAAACGTGTTGACTTTAGAATATGCGATACTATTGTGAATTAGAATAGCTACACCATTATGATTGTTTCCACAATCATTACGTTCAATGTTATAATGTTTTATTTTGAATGTTTGGTATGGTTTAAACCATGTTTCAGAAATAATTGCAATATGAATGTTATTTGAATAAAGGAAGTTTGTAAATATATGTTTGTTACTGTTTAGACTTTGTGCATTCCATTGAATAATATTTAAAAAATCCATTATGATGTTGGAGGTAACTTGTTACTTAGGGTTTTTTTTAGGGTATCTCTAATAGACCCTGAATTTATGGGGACATCTTTGTTTGTTATAATTTTAGTGATTGTTTCTATTAAAATATTAATAAAAACTTCAGACTTCATGAGATTATTAACCTGTACATCAAGTGTCCTAGCTGACAATGCTGGGAAAGACTTAGAGTCGAAAAGTTCTGAGTATGTGGCAGATCGAGATTTTATTTTATTTTCTTCTACCTTCTGCTTTTTAATAGGGCAAGCAGCAGATATTGCGATGTGATTGCCACCGCAGTTTGAGCATTTTGCATCTTTAGTTTCAATACTACAGCTTTTGAAGTTATGCGTGCCGGAGCAGATGCTGCAGACCTCTGTGTTGCGACAAAACTTAGCAATGTGGCCGTACCGCATGCACTTTAAGCACTGTTTTACAGGGGGTATGTATGATTTCACTTCATGTCGCCAAGAGTCCAAGTATACATATTCGGGGAGCTGAGTCGACGCGAATGTAACAGCAACCGCTTGGGTTGGCTGGAACGAGACACTACCCTCACCTCGCACCCTACGCATAAATCTTCTGACCTGTATTATATTTTTGGAGCTGCCAATAAGCGAAAAAATTTGCTGATTTGACATCTCAGTAGGAACAGATGTCAGAACACCTGTTACCTCCGTGTCGCCTGCTGGGATGGTGGCTTTTAGCGATAGCTGTTCCAGTAGTTTTTTATTTTGTATAAAAACATTGGCGTTGTTAGATAGGTCAAATGTTATTCCTATCTTGTACCTATTTATTGATCTCAGATGTAAAACTCCAGAGACGCAATGTTCACGCAATGCTTTGGAAAGTTTTAAGCGGTCACGGTCATTAAAAGCAACACCGTCATCAGTGTGCGTCAGGAATACGATGAATCCGTCCGACTTGTTGGAATTATCCGGGTATTTTCGTATGTATCCTTGAACTTTATAAATCTCATACCTGTCCTTTTCCTTACTGTTTTTTTTGACCCCTTGTGGAGATTCGACCGAGTCGGAGTCTGAGGTCGACCCTTCCGACCGGTCTTCATCCGGAGGTGGAGGCTGCTCACACCTCTTCCTCTTTTTCCCCATGGCTTACCGGTACCAGTACTAGCTTTGTATTTTATTTACAACGAAAAAGATTATATATTTACAGAATTACAATTAAATTACAAAAAGATTTCGAGAGTTCGCGCCTTTCCACTTTCGAGGTTCCCGCCTTTTTTTCTTGTTACGTTAATGTTAAAGTACAAAAACAATATTGTACATCGTATCCTTTATTCTACCAAGCCAGAAACCTTTTTGGTAAATTCTGTAATAGGTCTCTGCAATATTTTGATTATTGGACTGGAATAGGTACTTATTACACGTAATTGTTTGAATGTAGGTACGTATACGTACCTATTTTGGGGATACACAAACCATTCAATATCGGCACTTCCACATCAACCATCTTATAGGTTTCTTTTAGATTAATGTAGGTACTGCAATGCAACATTTGAAAAAGTAAGCAATGGAAAACTAAATTTTACTTGATTCATTAAAAACTTACTGTACAATTTACGGAGGCCGTACAACCATCCGTGTGGCAGGTCTAAAGAGCGCACTACAGCGTTTCGCGATTGAATATAAATAAAGTTTAATGATTCATGAATGTCCATTGCACAGTTTAAACCCCTTTTATTACCTATTTTATGAACCACCTTTATCTTAGCAATGTTTTTGAACAACAATTTTGTTTTGATAAATACTGCTAAAATGTTTCTTGACTTCTTGACACTTTTTTAATACGCCAGTGATTTTGACTGCATTTTACTTTTAAAAAAGAAATAGATAAGAAATTTGAAAGAGATAAGGAGGTTGGATACGGTAAAGAGTTTCTAAATTACATATGACCGCTCCGCCCGCCCTCAGGCACCGTCCGCCCAGTGCGCAGATAACGGCCTTGTCAACAATTTATTACTGCTTTATCGTTTTTCGTTCAATTTGTCACTTACATTTGAATTTATGCGCTTGTGTCAAGGTAGTTTTATTTTTGTATTGTAGTTACTATATTATGGGTAAGTAGGTAGATTTCTACTTAATGATAGGCAAATTATGTAGGAGGGTACTTACCTATATGGGTATTGAGAACTTCAACAACAAAGTAGGTACCTAGGTAGGTACTCATTAAAGATGTTAGCATCAGTTTTTGGCGCAAATGCTAGAGATGCATCAGATTGATTATGGAACTCTTGATACAATCAATGTCTATCAGTTATGATTAGCAAATAGGCATTAACTTCATGGATTGGTACCTAGGTAATTACGTACGTTCGGTTTCTATCTCAGTTTCTATTCTTAGGACAGAATGTGTTACAATCAACACTAACCTTCCGTAATACCTACTTACCAATTAATCAAAGTACCTACCTACCTAACTGAAAGCTGTTATTAAGTATCAATGTTTTGATAGTATCAGAATTTTATAATCGCCTGGCAGATCAGTTACTTAGACCAAGTACTTAAGTACCATTATCAGATAGATGAAAGTACTTACTAAAATAGGTGTAGATTGGTACCTCGGTACCTACTACGTGTGTTGTGAGTGGTGCATACCTATTATCAATTTTGTAATGATGATTTTTGTGGTAGGTAGTGGCCCCACCTTTCGATCCAGAGGTCAGACGTGCACCAATGGATTTTCTGTTGGAAAAATGTATGTGTGCTATACCAGTAGGTACCTGCTCTCAAACGGTGAAAAAAAACATCGTGTGGAAACCGGCATATTGTAGTAAGAAGAATAGAATAGAATAGAATAGAAATTACTTTATTGCACACCACAAATACATTAGACTGTTATAAGAAACAATGTTTAGATAAGAAACACGGTAGTACAATGGGCGGTCTTATCGCTAGATAGCGATCTCTGCCAGACAATCTTTGGATGGATAGATATCAACATAGCTGAATATGGGGTGATGAAAATAATATGAGTGATTTATTATAAAAATAATATGTAGGTACATACTTATGTTGGTACTTACACATTTACAGGATAACAAAAAGTAAAATACATCAATACCTAATATTTATTTATAAATTAAATAATAATAATACAATAAGATAAACTAAATAAACTAATACATACATAAATAAATACATCAAAATAACGTAAAGAAACAAACAATACATAGTGTTCCCGGACCATAGATTTAAAGATAGTATGTGATTTGGCGCGTCTAATAGCATCTGGCAGTGCGTTCCTTATCTGAACAGCCTGTACTGTGAAAGAATTGGCATAGTATGAGGAGGTGTAGACAGGTGTCGCAAGTAGGAGAGGATCAGAGGAGCGCAACCTACCTAAGTACCTACCTTAAAGTGGGCACATGGCCAAATGCACTAAAGGAGCCTCTGAGGCGCACTTTAATCCTTTCGCCACACTGGTTCGAAATAACTAGTGACACGATAAGAAGAAGAATAAGGTATCATAAGTATCTATGTATTTAAAAATATATTAAGTATTATGTATAATAAAAGTCATCTGTTTCCCATCGTACAAGCTATGTTTAGTATTATTATTGAGAACTAGGTTATTTCATCCGAGATACTTAAGATAAGATAAGATAATGTTCTTTTAACAAATAAATTTCACATAAATTTACAAGTTACTGGTGATCCCCGCACTAGGCCAGGCCTGTATCGCGGGAGATGGGTCAACCAAAGCGTGATTAGGTACTATGTAGGTACCTATCACAAAAGTATTTACACTTTACAGGGCAGATAAACAATAAAACACTAATAAAGTAATCTAAAGAAAAATGTGTAAAATATAAAACTAAGTAAACATAACTATGAACAAATTTAACTTATTCCTAGCTTAGTATACTTAATGCGGGGTTACTTGCTACCTCGCAAAAAAATCCCTGCATAATTCTGTCCTTAATAATGTAGTATGGTAGGCCTGTATCTACCAAGACGGGCTTGGTTGCATTAGCAATAATAAAGTGGACAATAAATAATGCTAATCCCGAGATTATAGTCTTTTGTGAACAGATATTTTGTTGGCTATATCTTCTTGTCCTTAGTCATCGGCCTGACTTATCGCGAGCCAAGCTTACTCGGATTTTTTTTATTTTCATTGATAAAATTTTATTAACCCATTATGGGCTGAATTAATTTATGGTCCTTTTTATTTATGAGCTTTACATATGTTCTAAATATGGACCCCCTGAATATAAAATAGTTGAAAATAAAAAAAAATATCTTACAGTTTTTGGAAAAAATGATGATGCCGTATAGCACCGCTAGCCACTTATGTGGTACTTTTACATTTCTTAACAAAATCAGGTTTCTCAATACAAAGTGTTTTAAAACATTAATATTAGAGATATTCTATCAATAAAACACAAAAAATACGAAATAGGTAGCAATGTTATAATTTATAATTTTATATACTTTTATATAATGTGGAATTGGTAGTTGCAAGTAACACATAGGCCAGATACTACACTTACAGTCCCTTTGAACACTCCGTTCTGGTTTGGCTCTTGCATGACTCCAGGGCACATCTCCGGCGTTTTCCATCCTGCGTAGGTAGCAACAGGTAATTCAAGCCGTCAAATCGATTGTCGTCTGAGAGTACGTGTTGAGACACTGACGATCTGGAGAATTCTGGACGAGTTATCGTTTGGTATCTCATAAGGTACGTCTGCACTATTTGTCTCCGAAAATCCAATTGGCAGATACTGACCCTGATACTTGAGTGGTTTGCTTTGCTCCTCTGCCCCTACTGCAAGAACTGCGACCACCACGGAGACTACCGGAGTACAACGTACACGACTTTGACCACGGCTACGTATATTTATGACATTGACTGGATGAGGGGCAATGACTCTGCTGGATATTCAGTAAGTATCCTCGGCTATGCCATTTTGCTGTGAAGATCATGGAGCCAATTTGCATAAAGATGTCGACCAGTGAGGTTATTGAGTTGACAAGACCTACGTCTTCATCTGCCGAGTATTCTTCGGTAAGGATCGTTGTCTCCCGGGGGTTCAATAAACACCGACAATAATTCCAAACTTTCATCATCTTCGAGAACTGCTAATGCTTCGTGAAGCGTATAATCCCTAAGTCGAAAACTTACAGCGTTTATTTATAGGCGGAATGTTAAAACATTATCCGAATTCCTTATTTCAATGTTTTCTGAAAAAATCGTGATTTGAGCGCTGTGTATGTGTTTTGCGCTGTGTTGAGCTCTTTGCTCGCTCGCCTTACGCGTTGTTTTCTTCTTAATTTCTAATTAATTTCTTTATGACAAACGCGAAACCTGTAGAATGATGAATCATGAATAATATCGTTTCGTCAGAGGTTGTAAAAATCTGACGAATAAGGAAGAAATAAATGATCTGACGAATATGGAATCTGGCGGATGTGTCCTAAAACACATATGTCATAACACAACGCGTTTGTCATAAAGAAATTATACAGATTGAAACCAGTTGGTTAGGTTATGTTAGAGTAATGAAAACAACGCGTAAGGCGAGCGAGCAAAGCGAGCGTGCCGCGGCAGCGGCCGCCGAAGCGCCAGAAGAATTTATTTCGTTTGTCTAGATACATAACTCTAGATTTATGGCGAATGTGGAATCTGGTGGATGTGTCCTAATTCGTGTATGTACGATGTACGCGTCAAAATCTGTTAATGAGTGAGTCGCCTTAAGTGGGGTCAGCACAACATGTTTCCTTTTCCCGTTTCCACCTATCAGCCATCTCTTTACTCACGACTTTCAAACTCATAATATCGTCTTCCATCCATCTTTTTTTCGCCTACTTTTATAAGTACTACTTCACATGCGTACGTACTACTTTTATCCACATTTATATCAAACACTCTTCTCGTCACCATGACATTCATCTCTCCTCATTACATGCCCACCCACGCTATATACTCCTCAACTTATGTGGGTACCTACCTACCTAAGTATAATTAATACCTACTTACTGAATATCTTTACAGGACCGTTAACAACTGGATGAACAATAGAACGCTATGAAAAACCATTTCAAAAGGCCATCAGGTTATAAAAGTGAGGACTCGCACCTCTAAAAGGTTTATTTCTAACCCGACCTGACCGAATCTTCTAGCAGTTTGCATAACAAAGATTTTGTACTAAATTCTTAAATTTAATGTGTAGGTATGTTTAGGGGTGGTTGTGGTACTTACCTCGGTAGGTAGGTAGGTAACCTACATAAGTACATTAATAAGAAAATTGTACCATTGTTACACTTGCCGAAATCCGATATCTCCGAAATTGGAGATAGGAAGTCAAGTAGGTACAGTCATTGTTATGCATATATTCATATGCGATGCAATATATTTTTAAATACATATTTATAACATCTTATACTTATACACAGAATAAACACATGTTCATCACACAAATATTTGTCCTGGAAGGGAATCAAAACTGAGACTGCAGAAGACAGGGCTTTTCACTTTTCGATTTCAAAACCGGCGATTATGGAACTGTTATTCTCTTCTAGACATGTTTAAAGAGAAGAGAATCACTTAGAAATTAATTTAAGGAAATAAATATCATGATAGTGCCTTGGCCTTGTTCACAAAAATGTTCATTTGTTTAAAAAAAACAACATCGATAATTATAGTATTATTACTAGAAATAAAGATAAGCTCGCTGTTCCCACAGTTAGGCTCGCTAATGTTAATAAATATTTTACAGGGCAATGTGAACACTTCTATAAAAAGGTCCCAAGCGACGTGTTAGATTTGTCGATTGGTAAATTTAAAAACGTAATAAAACAAAAACTGCCTCTTAAATCATATTACAAAATATCAGATTATTAAGACTACAAAAATGCTTGAAATCTGCTCTAACTCGACTCGAGATCCGTTACAAAATTTGCAAGAATCATACAAAAAAGTTTTAAGACCAGACGAGTTTCTTCTTGAGCTGGGGTTAGGAAGAGCCGTTACCTAGATTATCTAGTATGTGAGCAGACGATTTAAAGTGGTCATAAAAAATGCTTTGACATGACTTGACTTGACTGTAATTTTCGATGGGCATTATTTCGTGGAGTATTACGTACGTTCGCTGGCAATATTAAACTGGATCGAACTTACCCATAAAACCCTGCTAGGGATTAGTTTGCAACTTTAAATCAAGTTTTTACAACTATAGGGGATTTTTTTTATTTTTGAATACTTATACGGCCTTTTTTGTCTAAAAATGTGTCTCAACTTCTGTCATACGTTCACAACTGTTTAAATTGTGCCATCTCTTTTTGTCAGATGGTAACAAATAATAACAAAGCGACTCTTAAGCAATGTTTAGGCACTGTTCAAGTTGGTAGGTGTTTATAAATAAGGTCGAAAATATATACTCAGTAACAGTTTGACAGTTCTATTCAGGGTTTGGTTAGGAATATTACTGCTCATAATGACTGCCATTTCAATAGCCTTTTCCCTTCAGACGCTACAGATGCTTATTTTTTATTCAGAGTCCTTGATTCCCGACGATAGGGGAACGGAAAGAAAAAAGAGCGATAAAATACTTATTTTTCAAAAACACCGTGACAATGGTTTTCCGGGGAAGGTACCTTATAGTAATTAATTGTTTTTTAGGCCCACAAATAGATGGAAAAATCTACTTATAATATAGAGTAAGTATACTATACTATACCGTGTCTGAAAGTAGCATGATGAGATTGAACCTTTGTGGCAACACCAAAATACGATTAGTTCGCAGGAAGATTATTATTATTATTATTTGTGTTTCCACTCTTGTTTGCTTTTTCGTATTCGTTCATTTGTGTGTGCTAAATCAATGTTTTTTCTTTCATTCTATGTACTAGGTATGCCTGCGAAGCCGCGGGCAGAAGATAGTTGGCTATAAAATTTCACACTATTTTGTAATATTAGAAAAAAAGAAAGAAAGAAAGAAAATATGTTTATTTGACAACACATTACAGAACGGTTCAGTAAAATAAAAAGGTAACACTATTAATATGTACTCGTAGATACAAACAAACACAAAATATAATATAAAATGATAAATTAAAAACATAATTAAACAATAATTAAATACCTGAGTTGTCACCTTACGTACTAGTATTATTAAATAGGTTAGTTTTCACTAAGGCAGAGTTGCGTAAAATCAACAACAGTATCATAGCATGATACTGTTGTTGAACATTGAACATGTTGTATGTTTTCGCGTTATTCAAAATAAATAAATAATGCCGAACATTTTCACACAGCATCATCTGGCCCCAAAGTAAGCAGAGCTGTTATGGGTGCCACGTGACTGATATACGAGTACTACTAATATACTTTTTTTTGTAAATACATACGTATTATACATAAAAACATCAGGACCGAGACACTCCCGAACCGAATACTCGCAGATCATACAATATTTTACATTACTATTTTACATATTCTACACTAAATGGTGTTTTATGATTTTAGACCAATTTTATTGGATCGATGTTACATTTTAAATCTATTCTATCTATGGTTTGATTTCTCAAATTGATCAAAGGGTTTACTTTGCAAAACGATGAACGGTTAATCGTGGCAATAATCGTGAAAAAAACCAACTCTTATTTAAATAGTTACAAGGAGCTTCTGAAACGCGCTTTCCATTTATTTTGTGGATGGCACGATACGATACGATACGATAAGAAGAGAGACTTAAGTCCAGCAGTGGGACGAGACAGACACATAATTAAATAAACAGATATTTTAACTCTATCGCGACACGACGTTTAAGTATTGTAAATTGAACATGTAAATTGAAATTAACCACGATAAATCGTCCACGGTAAAATTATGAAAGTGTCTGATGTACTGATGGCTAGTGGCGTGTTGTGGTTGAAAGCCTCAGCAAGCCTGATGCGGGGCGGCGGCATCGGACGCGGGCGTCGCGTCATAACGTGCTGGGCGGCTGAACGGGCGCCCGTGTCAGATCCCGCCCGCCCTACGAACGCGATCTAAGTTCGCGCGTGTTTTGTTTATTTCCAGTTTTGGTGAGTACAGTTTATTTTTATAAAAGTTTTATAACGAAATATATTTTGTACTATTTTTTTTATTATATGCTTATGAAGAATTAAAAATAAAAATAATATGAAATCCTGCAACCAACAGTTCAACCGTGCTAAATAGCTACTCTATATGCTTTGCATTATAAAATTTTACAATTGTTTATTACTAGCTGCTGCCTGCGGCTTCACACGCGTGGTACCTACATAAAAAGTAGCCTACGTTCTTCTCCAAGGTCCTATCTATCTCTATACCAAAATACATCAAAATCGGTTAAGCGGTTTAGGCGTGAAAACGTTACAAACACAGACAGATAGAGTTACTTTGGGATTTATAATATTAGTTACATTGATTTCTATGCGTCGATCAGTAGAGTCGACCAATTATTCGTTGCAGACCGTCAGGACTAAATTAAGGAGCCGGTTAAGTACATCCAACTCCATCACTAAAATTTCAATTACACTAACTACTGCATGTGTGAACATATTGACTTTATTATCTAACCATTTTATGAACAAAACTCAGGTTTTTATATATCTAGGTATAGGTAGTACGAGTATACCTTTTTTAGTTTTATTAGTACGATACCCCTTTATTTATTAATTACGCTAAAGAAGTAGGTACTTACTATTAATTGCTACCAAGTTCTTTTCCTTTTTGAAAACTACTACTCTGGGAACTGGAACTACTACCAACAGGCGAGATCGTAGTCAAACGTAGTTTTATCTAAGATATATATATATATATATATTATATATATTATATATATACTTATATATGTCATGCGGCAGGAATCGGAACTGCATCCTTCTGCGTATCAACCGGACTGGCCCACCGTGCCACTGGTTAGATTCTCGCCGCATATAAATGTTTGTATGATTTGTATTGTTATTAAGCGACGATGTGGCCGATGATGACGCAGGTCTAGTAACACCTATTTACTCTTGATTGTTGAGATTACTGTTTTCAGGAAAGACAGACGACGGCAAAGCATTCCAATCCTTGGCTGTACGCATTATTAATAATAAGAATAATAATAATGCCAGACATTTCACACAGCATCATCTGGCCCCAAAGTAAGCAGAGCTTGTGTTATGGGTACCACATAACTGATATACTACTTACATACTTTATTTTGTGAATACATACATATTATACATAGTAACACCCAGACCCGAGACAAATGAGGAAGCAAAGCGCTTCCTTTGTAATGGTGGTAGACTGAGAAGGTATAGATGGTACTGAGCGATACGTCTGCTGGTCCTGTTGTGTTTGTATGATCTGCAAGTATTTGTCTCGGGTCTGGATATTTCTATATATAATATGTTTATATTTACAAAATAAACAAGCATTATATAAGTAGTATAAAATATCAGTCATGTGGTACCCAACACAAGCTCTGCTTTTGCTTACTTTGGGGCTAGATGATGCTGTGTGAAATGTCCGGTATTTTTTATTTATCGCGTTTTAGCTTTTAATATATTCCAGACGTTTCGGTTATCTTGCAATAACCATTGTCGCGGGCTGTTACCCGATATCTATTATACCTATTTATTAACCGACTTGAAAAGGGAGGAGGTTGTCAGGAGGTATTTTTTTTGTTTGTTACCTCAGAACTTTTGACTGGGTGAACCGATTTTGATGCTTCTTTTTTATTTGAAAGCTGATGTTTCCTATTTCAATTTGGTTTTGACAATGGCATTCATGAGAAAACCATGTAAGTCTTAAATTTGCATTAAGTATGTGCGCGACAAATGGACGAATAACACAATATCACGCCAACCGATTTCTATGATTCATTTTTAACCGACTTCAAAAAATTCGAGTTGAGTTTCTCAATTCGACTTTTTTTTTATATTCAATGAAGTCGGTTGTTTTTTTAGTTTTAAAAACGCAATTATTATTTAGTATATAGTACTACCATGAATAAAACATAGATGAATCTATCCTATCAGAATTTTATGAGCTAATTTGTGTCGTAGGCACAACGAAACGGTAGGTAGGTATTACAAAACATACCAAGGTCCTACCTACGCTTATTAAGGTTGGGTACTCGTACCTACCTACGTCCTCACGCTTTCAATGAGGCAAATAACATCAAAAAGCAAAAAACTGAAAGTAAGTGATTTACAACCAAATATCCTTCCTTTACCGATCAGGAATGACCCAAATTCCTTTAAAAACTCGATTATTTTGCCATCGTGAAAATACCCAACAAACAGTCCCCATTATACCCAATAAAGAAGTCCTACTAATCCTCCTCGCTCTCAAATTCCCTCACAAAAATTAATAAACCAAGCTAAACTGGTAAAGTCGGCTATAGACGATGCATCCATTTGGAAGTTTGCATTTCAGATACCGGAACTATCGTGTATAGGTATTTAATAGCATACTAAACTGTATTAAATAATAATCCTACAGTAGGTTATCTATAATATAATATAATATTATATATTTATGATATTTGAATTTGTAGTCGGTACCTCCGTGAATATAAAGGTCTTTATATTTATATTATATATATTTATATCTTTACGTTTATACGTGAAGCAAAAACTTTGTACCATTTAACGAAAATTTACAGTTTACATAGAGAAGGAGTGCAGAATGCTAATATTTTTTAATTATGCATAAAAAATGCATTAATTATTAATTAATGGTCGAATTTTTACCAGTGGGCCACCATTAGTAAACTGAATTGAATTTATAAAGAGCTCGCCAAGTGCATGTCAGATCTGCAGTGTGTTGTATGTACTTAGGTAGATAGTAAGCCTTTCTTTAAGGCGCTAAACCAAACAATTATTTGGTATAGATTATTAACAATCTACTTATTTTAGTAATAATAAGTTATATAAGTAAATGATGGACTTGGGATATCCGTAGTCGATCAGGTGTTACTAAGTACCTATCTACCCATTAAGATACCCACATTAAAACTTATTTATTATATGTTTTTATTCAATACAATCACATAGATTAATATAATTGCATAGATAATAATAATAATAATAATAATAATAAATACCGGACATTTCACGCAGCATCATCTGGCCCCAAAGTAAGCAGAGCTTGTGTTATGGGTACCTACCACATGACTGATATACTACTTATATACTTTTTTTTGTACATACATATTATACATAGAAACACCCAGACCTGAGACAAATACTTGCAGATCATACAAACATTTATCTCGCGGCGGGAATCGAACCCGCAACCCTTTGCGTCTCAGCTGGACCTAAGCCAAACAATTGTCTTTAATTAAGATGCCAATTCCTCCTAATCCAAGTCCGAGAGGCATTGATAAGAAACTCATCCTGGTCCTAGCGCTTTTTTGTATGTTCCTTATTATAACTATCTTAAAAAAACGAAAGACTCGTATAAAAAAATATAAACTGAAACTGTGTCTGTCTGTTTATCTGTTTATTCGTTCGTAACATTTCACGAATCATGATCAAATTTGGTACGGTGGTACCACATATCTGTCGGTATCTTGGGAACGAACATAGGCTACTTTTTATGCAACACGACCGAAGCCGTGGGCAGCAGCAAGGTTATAATATTATTTTTTTGGTTGCATTGTCACCATTTGGGTCCTGAAAAGATGTTTCGTTAAATATCTCCACTAAAGCCGCGAATAAACGAAGCGAGTGCAAATAAACTCGCTTTATTTAGACTCGACCTTATATTTTCGGCCTAAATTAGACAGAGTAAAGTACTTACATTTCGTTTGAACTCGGCGGTCACACAAATTCAACACGGTCTGTGTTATTATGGGACCTTTATATTAACGGAGGTACCGACTAAAAATTCAAATTCAGTTTATTTCCAATATAAAACATTACAGGTAGGTAATATTACCTAATGCGTTCGATAACGACATTATACAATATAAAAAATATTAATATTAGATATATATACACACGGTACGAGTACACTATGAGTATAAGAACATAAAGAATACTATACTATAAAAAAACTAACATTACACGAATTATAAAACATTTAAGAGAACGAGATGTACTCTATATTAACAGGAATGGAGTAGACTGTGCCAGACGAATGACGACCGGGGTTCCGCAAGGATCGCAAAAAATTTAACCGCCGAAAAACTGAAAAGCCAAAAATTATAAACCGTTTTTTATTTAACTTTAATAACTAAGTTCTTAAACTAATGTAAGTATACCTTGGAAATTTTGTGTCGCTAAACAAGCAAATTTATTCATTACGTAAAGGCATATACGGCGGCGTTCATGAAGTTAATGTTTGGCGACTCAAAATTACTTACGTATAATTACATTAGTTTAAGAACTTAGTTACTAAGGTTAAATAATTTTTTTTTATTAATTTTTGCTTTTCAGTTTTTCGGCGGTTTAATTTTTTGTTAAAAAGTTTTATTTTATATTTTTTTATGGCCATAATCTACTAATTACTTACTTACTATTAAAATAGCTTCATACCTTACTTTAGCTATCATACATTACAATCAGTGAACCACCAACCATCCCCTGTTTATGTTCCCCTTAGGGCCCTTTTTTTTTCAAATTTATATAGGACCAACTACGGGGTAGTAGTAACTTTGAGTAGTTTTAATTTTGGAACTGCTGCTTTCTGCGCTGTAGGTTGTGGGTTTGATTCCCTCCCAGGATAAACATTTGTGTGATGCACACAGGTTTTAGTTCTGTGTCTGGGTGTTATACAGTATCATAAGTATGTTTAAAAATATATAAGTATCAGTTATCTGGTCACCATAATACAAGCTATGCTTAGTTTGGGGCTAGTGTTGTGTGCATTGTCCACCAATATTTATATAACTGACACACTGACACTACTTAGTAATCAAAATCCTATGTTTATATGTAGTTCAATCAGGCTGTAACGGATGATCGGATTTGGATGGAACTTAGTTTATTATGCAGTATGTGACTTGGAATATTATATAGGCTACTTTTTATGTAGGTACCACGCGTGCAATGCCGCGGGCGGATGCTAGTCTTAAATACATCTTTGTTAGGTTTTTGTGTTTAGATAGAGTTAATTTTAAATTTGCAATAACAACATGAAACATATTTTGGTACCTATACCTACAGATCTAAAAATTTATTATGTACGTCACGAGATACGTACTTACAAAGATAGTGTTATTATTTGAATATTTCAGTCCTTACTAAAGAGGTGCCGCAGAAATGAGCGATCGGTCCCATGTCGTAGTAAATTTATAAATACAGATATGTTTCCGTGCCCTTAGCCCACAGCCTATCGTCGCCATTTTGTAATGAAAATTCAGATTTGAATCTCAAATCCAATTTCCAGTCCTATTGGACTCGAGATTTATCCTCCTAATCCAAATGAAAAGACTGGCCAAGTGCGTGTCAGATTATTGTTATAGTAGTTTCAGGGAATTTATCGCGTATTACCTTTTTATTCATTCCCGATTTTTTATATTATTGTATAAGATTTAATCTGTACATTTCCATTATTAATTATTTAATTTACCATAAAATACATGCAATAACTTATAAATAATATTCTCGTTTTGTCAATTTAGGATGTTGCCAGTGCCATTTTCTTTCTAAACAAAAGTTACCTAATATATGATAGGTAAGACTAACCTACAAACTTAGTTAAGTAAGTACAGGTCATGATAAGGTCTACATATTTTAGCCTTTGGGAGTCGAGACCCTGGGTCCGTAGAGAACAGGAGCAGAACAGGAGGTTAGAAACATCGTGTGAGCCAAGAGCTGGCTCTTATCTGGGCCAGCGTATTAGCATTGTTTTTCAATGTGGCAATGCCGCCAGTGTCTTGGGGACACTGTCCTCTGGCAGTGATCTGGATCTGTTGAGCTATTTAAATGATACATTTTCGTATGTATTTTGTACGATTGTATTGAAATTTTATTTGTTACCTCATAACTCCGTCATTTATGAACCGATTAAAAAAAAATGATTTTCATGTGATAGGATATAATTCCCGATTGGGCCCATGGAAATTTCATGAAAACCGGTTCAGCAGGTTGGTTTTTCAATAAAAATAGCTGGATAAACTACATATGTCATCCAAGTAAACGAAATTTTCATATTTTGCTTCCTTGTGACTTTCCAGTGGTGTTAACCGATTTCAAAAAAGGAGGAGGTTCTTAATTCGGTTGTATTTTGAAGTGATAACTTCTTATGGGAGGGTAAACCGCTTCGTTACGTAACGCGTTACGGTGCCAGTCTGTCTGGCTTCCCTTTCTCTCACTCTAACCCACAGCGCTAGTTAGATCAGTTTAAGTTATCACTTCTGTGGCGTCCCGAGACGCACACGCTTTTATAAGCTCAAATTTCATTCAATGAAGTCGGTTTTCTTTTTAGTTTTTAAAACGTAATTATATATTATTGTATGTTATTCTGTAATTAAATCCAGTAAGTACCTAATTTAACTAACTCGAAGTGAATTGTACATAAAAGCAAGTCAGTTTATGTTTTAACAAAAATCCAAGAGGCATCAAAAAGTTTTCTTTCGATATCTGGCTTTACATTGGCTCAATAAAAGCGCTTGATCTCAGTCAAATTGAGTGTTTTGTTCAGTCGGCTGGGCCGGGTAATTCAATTTCAAATGAACTGTAGATTCGGTTGCCTTTTAGCTTGTGATTGTAAGGGCGATAATCGCAAATCAAAACATACTAGGTATATAAATGTGCGTAAATGTAGTCTACTGATTAAACTTGACAGACCTCTCGGCTCAATTGGTAGTAGGTCTGCCACCTGCGCTGTATGTTGTAGTTTCGATTCGCTTCCAGGACCAACATTTGTATAAATAAATAATAATAAATAAATAATGCCGGACATTTCACACAGCATCATCTGGCTCCAAAGTAAGCAGAGCTTGTGTTATGGGTACCTACCACAAGACTGATATACTACTTCCTTATATACTTATTTTTTGTAAATATATTCATGCAGATCATACAAACATTTGTCCTGCGGCGGGAATCGAACCCGCAATCTTTTGCGTCTCAGCAGGACCATGGCCCACTGCACCACAGAGGTCATCAATAAATAATAAGAATAAAAATAATTATTGCCAATAAATAAGTAGGTTCTACACTAATTTAGAACATCGGTGAGGCCCAAACTAGGCGTAGAAGCCTGTGTCTTGGGTTTCAGGAGCTCGAGTTACCTAACTAATATAATTTGGCGATGTTTGGCTTTAATGTACATGTTACTTCCTTTTATATCAAGGAACGGTTTCTATATCTCTCTAACCCTTGATCCTTGCGCTCCTCAAATACCAATCAACTCAAAATTCCCGTTCACTTCTCCACCTTTTATGGAAAGTCGTTTACAGGCTGTCTGCTTGTGGAACTCGTTGGATGTAGTTATGAGAAAGGCCAAGACTCTTCCCATCTATAAAAACATGTTCATGAAACATTATTTGTGGTACTGTTACACATACATTTTTTTGTTTCATTGTTTTCTTAGACTGTTTATCTTAATTATTATACCAGCTGTTACCCGCGGCTTTGCCCGCGTGTTAGATAAAAGTAACAAGATAATAATTGAATGAATGAATGTTTCGGAAAAATTACAATAATAATGGTTATAATAATGGTTTTCGCGGCTTGACCATGACCCCGAGTGATTTTTTGAAAACCTTTTTTTAGCAAGCACCTACGGCCCTAGAGGAAGCTGCATACCAAATTTCATTCCAATCCGTTCGGTGGTTTCTAAGATTTTGTTATGAATGATTGTGGTATTTGACAAATATAAAGTAGATCAATTGGGTACATATGTATGTAGGTATATATTTATACATACATATGTACTGGTCTGGGTGTTTTTATGTATAATATCTATGTATGTATTTACAAAAAAAGTATATAAGTAGTATATCAGTCATGTGGTACTCACGGCATGACGTCACCGTCCTTGTTCGGCGCAGTCTGAAAACCAGCGCTACTTTGCAATATGTGAAGTAGCATAGAGCTGAGACTGGGCCTTTTTGGCAAACACAGACTGGGTTGGTGTAGGGTAGGTTACATAATACTACTATTTTTTATTTTTATTTTATATTCATGTTATTGTCTTTTTCATTGTGTACCTGCTATTTAATGTTATTTTTATCTGTGTGTGTGTGTGTCAAAATAAACTAATTTCATTTCATTTCATTTTCATTTTTACTCATAACACAAGGTCTGCTTACTTTGGGGTCAGATGATGCTGTGTGAAATTTTCATCATCATTCATCATTATTGAAGTACCTTTTATTTGTATTTACATTGGTACATATAAGCACTATTTGGTACTACGGAGTTTGGTATGTGATGTGACCCGTATCTCTGCACGCCACTTGAGCAAACCTAATTTGAATATACCGGTCACTGTGTACATCAATAAACATGCCGAGTAATTATGTTGCTTAGCTATGTTAGTACAATCAGTACAATAACTCCCTTTTATCTTAAAGAACGGTTTGAATTTCTATATCTCTCTAACCTCGATCCTTACGCTCCGGGGCTACCAATCAACTCAAATTCCTGTTCAATTCTCCACCTTTTATGGAAAGTCGTTAACAGTGCAAGCTGTCCGCTTGTGGAACTCGTTCGCTGTAGTTATGAGAAAGGCCAAGACCCTTCTCATCTATATAAACATGATCATGAAACAAAATTTGTGGTGCTGTTATACTTCGTTTTTTCTGGTTTTTATACTAGCTGTTACCCGCGGCTTTGCCCGCGTGTTAGATAAAAGTAACAAGATAATAATTTGAATGACTGAATGTTTCGGAAAAATTACAAAGCATAATCGTTTTCGCGGCTTGACAATGATCCCGAGTGATTTTTTTGAAAACCTTTCTTAGCGAGCATCTACAGCCTTAGAGGAAGCTGCATACCAAATTTCATTCCAATCCGTTCGGTGGTTTCTGAGATTTTGTGATATTTGACAATTATATAGTAGATCAATTGGGTTTATATCATCATATCGTCATTATTCATCATTATTGAAGTACCTTTTATTTTTATTTACATAGGTACATATAAGCACTATTTGGTACTACGGAGTTTGGTATGTGACCCGTATCTCTGCACGCCACTAGAGCAAACCTAATTTGAATATGCCGGTCACTGTGTACATCAATAAACATGCCGAGTAATTATGCTGCTTAGCTATGTTAGTACAATCAGCTATTGTTATCTATAGGCAATTTATCTCTCACAGAAATATTTATCCAGGAAACATAGAACTAACATGACTGACATGTATACCAACTCCAAATCATTAAACAAAATACGCTGCGGGTCTAGACAATATCCACTTTCGTTAAGGGAAACTGTGTGTGGGGTATTTGTCTAGTCTAGACCAGAGAGTGGTCTTTAACTAACGTTCAATCGTCCTCGGGGAAAGGTAGCGAGCAATAGAGCGCAGTATTGAAGGAGTCAAATTCACAGACAATGTCCGAAATAGTATAGGTACCTACTACGTTCTTAAATGCAAATCGTGGATGTCGGACATCTAGTAGGGAATTTGAAGTGGGCAGGCCACGTCTGTCGCATGTCGAAGGCTTTATGGGAGCCAACGCAGAATGAACACCTCTGCACGGGAATCGACCACGGCAGACCAGAGGAGCCCATAGTGGCTTTAGACAGGGACGACAGGAGAAAAGGAAGGAAGGCCTTTGCCTTACAGTGGGACGTCACAGGCTCTAATAAATAAATTGATTCCACCACAAGTATATTTAGAACGCTCTATCAATGCCTTTAGGAATTTACTATTCCTAATCTGGTTCAAGGATTTATAATATTACCCGCGACTTCGTAAGAGTATGCTTAAAACCGTTATTTTTATTTTTGTAAGAAATGCATTCTGTGCGTCTAAAGAACATCTCATAAATTTAATCCCCTATTTTACACCCTTCGGGGATGATTTTTCAAAAACGTTGAAACACGTGTTTCTTTATTTCTATGAATTTTCAGATCCCTATCTTAAGAAAATATGAGATGCCCAAACAAACTTTCATCCCCTATTTTACCCCCTTCAAGGTTGTTTTTGAGATAAAAAGTAGCCTATGTTCTTCCTCCGAATGCAATACATCTTCTTACCAAATTTCATCAAGAATCCGTTCAGCCGTATAGCCGTGAAAAGGTAACAAACAGACAGAGACACTTTCGCATTTATAATATTAGTATGGATGTATCAGCTCATAATAACGAATAAAACATTAAAACAGAGATCCGTCTAATAAAGTAAGTTATTATGAAGTTACCGTTCTTACTCTTTCAAAGGTTCCAATTATTTTTAGATTGAAAATGTGAAATAGAAAACAATCTATCTTACGAGTAAACTTCCTCTAAAGTTCCACTGCCAGAGTAATCCAGGATTAATTAAAAATTTCCACTTTGATGGAGTTTCTACAGCTTCGATAAAATAGCTGGTATATATCTCTATAAGGAAGCCCAGGTATGATTGAAAAATAATTGTCCATAACTCAATAAAAAAAAACAGTAATTTCATGTTCTCATCCCGAAATAAAAAGCTATTATCTAATGAAATAAAAACAATTTTTGTTTGTATTTCAGATCAGACTTGCTCAAATCTTAGAAATTAATCTATCCGAAGCTGCTCATGCTCAAAGCAATGCAATGCTTTTATTGATAACTAGCGATCCGCCCCGGCTTCGCACGGGTGCAATGCTGATTACTAAATATACTACAGAATGTCTAATGTGATTAGAAACCTCTAAAATTATCAGTGTTTCTCTACGCATATAAACCATCCTTTTGTATCACTATTTATTACGAAAATACCGCACCAAAATCCGTTGCGTAGTTTTAAAGACCTAAGCTAAGCATACATAGGGACTAGGGACAGACAGGCAACGGGAAGCAACCTTGCATCATGCTATGCTATGCTATCTAGCGATGTTAAATTGTTAAGTGATTGGTTAACGATGGGGACAGCGCGCACGCAAGTCCCCACTACCAAAAATTACGCACCCGAGTTATCCACATTAGGGATAATCACAGAGGTCAACCCATTCGCAGTGCAATGAATAGGTCTCGCTCTGGGGGAACCGCCTGTATGATCACGGTAACCCCTGTGCCAGGTAAGTATGAATATTCGACGTTACTGAGGGGATGTCATTCTGAGCCGTGCGTTTTCGTCAGCGCGATTCAGGATTTGGTCACTTTTAACAGCGACATCTAGTTGTGAATTTGGAACTAATTGTGGTACTGGCTTTTATCACAGCTGATAAGTACTTTACCTACTCTCTGTCTGTTAACCGACTGGGTCATTACGTTAAAAGAGCAGTGGTAGCTACAGCAATAATAACGTGACCTAAGACCAATTATATATCACTTATAGTCATTATATATAAATATAACGTGACTTCATTATCTGCGAAATAATTCGCAAGTCACCAAAAAACCTCTTGTTACAGTAGCCGTTGTCATTAAACGCCGTCGACAACTTACAAGCAAAAGTATCGGAGATATTTGATATTATGATTTAGATATTATCGTGAGCTACGTAATGGAGGGATCGATTTCAGCCCAAAGCAACAGTAGACATGAGAAAAAGGCTTTTTGCAATGTTACTAAATACCACATGCCCAAATACTGAAACGCCATTGTATTCGAGACCAACTCAAACGTTTGTTAGAGGAAAATGAGTAGGTAATTATTAATTATGTGGCAGTATTTGACGAATTACTTTTTGAATTCTCAAAAACTATTCGATCTCCCGGGAGAAAGCAGGCCTGGAGGCTTTTAATGATTGCATATTTTGGCTCTAGTTTTTGCAGTGGTCTAGCTAGAATAGTTGGCGCTGTCGTTGTGCGGTGCAGCCTGCTAGACGAGGGTCTTCAGACCGCGTTATGTTATTGCCGACTCTGTGATTTATTGCCAAACTAATTGGAATATTTTATTGTTTATTTTTTAATTAAATCAAAGCCAGGCATAGGTATTTATGTCGAAATACAGTAAGTCTAGCATAAGTTTCAACACAGCTTTGAATCAATTGATAATATATGTAACATCTTCGATCCGGGTTCAAACCGGCAAAAGTATAAATTGCCGTTTTGTACAAAAAAAATAAAAAAATAGTTTTATAAGATTTAGGATTTATTTATTAAATCAAGGTATTTAATCTTATTATCTATATACTTCTGTAATCTCATAGTCAGATAATTTAAACCTTTGCAATAGAATTCTGAAGAGCCAACATATATTACATATAATATATTACCCAGCAAACTGTGTGAAGGAATTTTGTACTGCTCTCTTGGTAAATTTTTTAATTCCATGCAAAGATTCGTGAAAAAATAGTAGTCGATTGGGGCCAAGTCCAGCGTTTCTTTACGAGCTTCGCTATCATTTATCGCAATTCTGCACAGTAGATGTTTGCTGTTATTGCTTGATAGTGAATTACGCTATGAAGTGACAAACGTAAACGTAACTCCAAACGGAACCTTATAAGGTTCCGTTTGCGTTTGCGGTATACCGCATAACCAATGGCTTAGCTTTACTTTAGGGGATTGCTGCGGCGATTGAGTTGGTGTCTGCCATTACGTTGTTCGTCGTTACAATTATCGTGAAGCCTCTACTATTCGTCTCAATCCGGTGCAAAATCCCTTGAGTTCTGTAACAATTTTACAATGATAAGGCAAGCTTCAACACGTGCTTCTTATTGCAGATCAGTAAAACCTTGAGACACCAAGTTTTATTTTTTACTAATTTGGTGCAAATGGGTATTGTGGGTAAACTAACGTCAAACCATGCCGTTATTTCCTTTAGTAGTTTACTATGGATCGGCGCCCACTATCACTTTCAATTCATCGTTATTTACCGTATGACTCGACCTCGTGGTTCACAATTAAGTCGAAGTTTCATTAGCCGTGTCCTCTACATACACAGCAGAGATGTTGCGAGCTGAATCTGCTGCGTTCGTTCTATTTTTTAATCTATCTACCTTCAAAGTTGAATGTAAAAACAATTGAAAGCCAAACTATCAAATGTCATATTGTTTAAATTTGGAATGTGAATGTTAAAAAGTATCACTCTGAAATTCCACACCATGTAGGTTTCATTTCATATTGAAATCCCTATTATTAGTTTATGTAGGATACGATTTTTAATCATGTATTACGAAAGTAATACATAATCAAAGCCTATGTATAGGTGAATATCTCGGGACGACTGTATTAATTTCTGCAAAAAATTAGTTAAAAGGGCTTTCATATTTAAAAAAAATTGCTTAACAAAAAAGCAATTTTGAAGTTCAAAGATGAACTCAATAAAGTGTCGAAAATTATTCTTGCTTGAAGATGAAAAAGGTAGACGATTTACCATGATTAGTCTCAATTTGTCTACATTTTATTAAAGGGCAGAGATGAGTAACTGCTGAAATCTATTGTAACCTTCTGTCCCTTTTAATATTAAGGCTCTGTTTTTACGGGGCAGGCTAATTTATGGTCTTTGTAGGTATAGGTATATAGTCCCATATGCTGCTGATTTAGGGTGAATTTATAACCTGTAGTCCAGGCAGACGATGGTGAATTTCAATAGTTTTTTTGTGAAATACATATAATACCATTTTACGACATCTATGGGTGCAGTAGGTGAAGGCTTGCCTGAGAAAGAATTCGCCGCTAGATATAGTGATTGTATGATCTGCAAATATTTGTCTCGGGTATGTTTGTTTTCTTATCTATAAATAATTAAATAAATAAATAATGCCGGACATTTCACACACCATCATCTGGCCCCAAGTAAGCAGAGCTTGTGTTATGGGTACCATATGACTGATATACTTCTTATAAACTTTTTTTTTGTAAATACATACATTATGATACATAGAAACACCCAGACCCGAGACAAATACTTGCAGATCATACAAATTTTTGTCCCGGGGCGAGAATCGAACTCGAAACCTTCTGCTTCTCCCACTGCGCCACAGAGTTATCTATAATGTATGTTTCCAAAAAAAATATATGTTAGTACCTATATCAGTCATGTTGTTCCCATAACACAAGCACTGCTTACTTTGGGACTAGATGATGCTGTGTGAAATGTCCCGAATTGTTTTTTTTATTATTGACTGTTATTTTTATTATTACTTATTAATATTATTACTATTAATTTATTATTACTTAGACTGGATCATTATACGGACCCTAATTTAGCAGGATGATATGATAACATTTAAAAACATTTTATATTTTCTCATGATTAATCTCAAATCTAATTTAGTCATAACATGTCAGACTCACTTGGTTCGTTGGTTTAATTAGATCAGCAGTCACCGACACACATTTCAGATTCAACTCTCAAGCAGGAGAAAATTATAATTGCCAACGTGCCAGACAAGTAGGCATTTTCATATTATAATACGATACAAGTATTACATTTATTTACAGAAATTAATTACAGATATGTACAGAGTAATATAAAACAGTTGGAGCGCTTAAAACGATCTTAGCTCAACTGATCCAGATCAATTACAAGCCAATGAGCAGCGTTCCCAAGACACTTCCGGCATTGCTACGTTGAAAGGCGATGCTAATTCGTTGGGCCAGATAGAAGCCAGCTCTTGGGCCACGTGATGTTTCGTCTTGAAATAATATTTAAACGCGATGGGCGTTCCTTACGGTCCAGAGTAAGGGCGGCTCCAAAGGGCTCAAATATGTAGGCCCTATAGAGATAGGCACATATACGTCGGTCTCAGAAAAATAACAATAAAATTCTCGTTAGTGTTTATTGAAATAAATTGATGTTTTTGAAGTGATAACTTCTTATGGGAGGCTAAACCGCTTCGTTACGTAACGCGTGCCGGCGCCAGTCTGTCTGGCTTCCCTTTCTCTCACGCATACGGCAGCGGTAGGCAGGCTCCTCTATTCTCACCATAACCAACAGCGCTAGTTAGATTAGTTTATGTTATCACTTCTATCGGGCGTTCCGAGACGCACTGGTTTTTTTTAAGTCTCCTGATCTACATAATACCTATGATACAGTATCAGTAGTTCTAGGTACCTTAATTAAATTTCAATAGGTTTTAAATTAATAAAAATATACCTACTCTGGTAAAAGTATGTTCTGTCTTTGTCATTTTAATGTCAATGAATAAAGATAGCAAACGATTTAAAAACACATTAGCTATTGTGTCGATATAGGATAGGCCTTAAGTAAATGGGCACATATTTATAACTATCGCCAAGCCTTTAAAAACATGTTAAAAAACTGGTTTATCGAGCAAAACTTTTACAGGGTTGACGAGTTTATTGATACATGTTTCGTTACGATATGACATTATAACATTTAAAAATGTTGATATGTATACTTTTTAACAATCAATGTTTTTTTTAATGTAACATTTTAATGTAACTCAATGTTAGTATATATAACTTTTTTAATTTTATATTTTAATTTATTAACTGTAATTAATTGAATATGATAAAAGACATGTAACTTTCAAGTTATCAATAAAATATCTGAATCTGAATCTGAGCCATGATATGGCGATTATAGAACTTTTGACACAACAAATGTCTAGGTATTGGTTTCGATTAGCAATCAGCATAATTTCAATCATTACTTTGATTGTCATTGGAACCAGTTTTGACAAGATGAATTAGTATTACGTATGTTCGGTTTCTATCTCAGACCAAATTACGACCAAAGAGTAGTAAATAACCAAAGTGAAACCTCAAAACCATGCTCCTCTGTGTAAATACTCGCACATACGCAGACACATCGACCCAAACTGTGCTCCTTGTTCTTAGTATATGCAAACATACTTGTACTATTAAGTCTTCTGTCATGTCGTCGTTTAGAAAACATCTAACATAAAAAAAATATTAACATGTTCCTTAATCCGTTGACTCGTTTCTGGCCCGAAAGTTCCAGCGCGGGAATTGTTACACATAAACCTTTCCCGCGTTTTATTTTGTTTCGGTGGTTGGCGGTTGATTGATGTGGCCTGAATGACGGAATCCTTACCGTTCATTTGATATACAATACTCTATGGTCGTTGAACATTTTGATTGAAATAATCTGTAAAAATTCGGCGACATTTTTTTCGCCATTGCACTTGGCCCAATTTTCAAGTACAAATAACTTAGTATTTTTATATAGAAGTAAGTAAAATTATATATGTCACTTATCAAACAATATATTGACAAATATAACAACATATAATATTTACATAAAGAATTATGGGTTTTTAAAATAAAAAGCATATAGTATGGAGCGAGCGAGATTTTGCGCTTACCATTTTTACATCTAGAAGCTGAACAATTATAATAATTATAAAATAATGAATGAAACAACAATAACATAATAGGAAAATCCAAATGGATTCTTCAGCTGTTTTTGGATTGTTGATAGAACCAGTAGTTTGTTCAATATAGTTGATTTTATGGAAATACATCTTATGTCGTCATTTTGCCGCCACAGCCGCTTGACGCCATATTTAAAAGTCTAGATTTAGGTTCACCACTAAAGGGGTTAAGGTTTTTTTGTACAACATTATCGACCGCACTTGACCTAAAGCGGGAAGGTTTTGAACGAAGTTTATTGAAAAGGCCGTGACATGTACTAAGAGATATAAAATAAGGTTCAAAATATTTCAAAATCACTATCTTTGTCTAAAGATGACGTTAAGATCATTTGCTCAGGGAGGCGCCTTAAACGATTTTATCAAAGGCATCCCAAGTTGTTTCTCCAAGATGTACGAAATGCAATCACACCCTTTTTATTAGAAGCCCAGGAAATAGGGGATGGGGAGATGGGGATGAGTCATGGCCGGGGTTGAGTTTACGACTGGACAAACTACTTGCAATTTCCATTTTTGTTAAATATATTTGTTTTTTATTTAAATGTTATTTGCTAGGTAGGGACTACTCAGGTAAAGCTACGTGGGTAGAACCACTCTGCGATTAATATTTCGCTTAGTAACTACTTTTATTATCTATGTCTAGGTACATAGTGATTGTCTACTAATGATATTATCTGAGCACAATTTAAAAAAAAACGTTATTGATTTGATTGATTTTATATATAAAAATAATATTCAAAACTTCATAATGACTAGCTGCTGCCCGCGGCTTTCTACGAAGTAGCATAAGGTCCAGCACACACTAGCAAATTAATTGATGCGGTTTAAATCACGCTATTTTAAAGTATTCAACGCGGTTTTTCCGCTAGTGCGTGCGCATACTTCTGTCACTCAGCTGCGGATTAATCCGTAATGCTCGCTAGTATATAACTCATTTCCCAACATACAATCTATCTTCTTACCACATTTCATCAAGATCCGTTCAGTAGTTTAGCCGTAACAGACAAAAAGAGACCCTGTCGAATTTATAATGATACAACCACGCTACGCTCTTTAACCTTCCTATTTAATTCATAATTCATTTATTGTGGAACATAGGTAAATTACAAGTTTTATTTATTTTCTAAGTTCACATTTGGAAAATGGTGTATGTACAATATTTTCTAACCCACTGAGACATTTATAGAAATAAATCATGTTAACACAATAATAATTCAATATAAACGTCACTGTGGAATATTAATTTGTAAATTCATATATATTTATTTATTTATATTTGGAAAACCAACAGCTAAAAATTCAACATAATTAAAAGAGAGAGCAAATTAAACCGTATATAATTTTATTCATTCAAATATATTATAAAAACATTTA
Organism: Lampropteryx suffumata; assembly: GCA_948098915.1. Classification (NCBI taxonomy): domain Eukaryota; kingdom Metazoa; phylum Arthropoda; class Insecta; order Lepidoptera; family Geometridae; genus Lampropteryx; species Lampropteryx suffumata. The sequence goes on from OX402553.1 coordinate 16,603,347, forward strand.
GCTTGTAACGAGGACTTGAGTTCCATAATACAATTATTTAATAATGCTCTGTATCAGGATTTTTTAAGGTATCGTATGGATTTAAAAATATATACCTAGAGTAGGTATATATTTTTCAGTCAGGCATCTGGTCACCATAATACATAGTCTAGATGGTGTTGTGTTCGTCTGCAACCAACTACCCTGCTGAGGGTGACGGTATTGTCTTTGAATGACCTCTGTGGCGCAGAAGCAGAAGGTTGCGGGTTCGATTCCCGCCCGGGGCAAATTTATGTAAGATCAGCAATTATTTAATTTTTTCTCGTGTCTGGGTATTTAAAAAACATAGAAATTAAAAAAATTGAAGAGATACACACTTTGATAATACTACAAAAATATATGTACTTACCAACAAAAAAATTCGTCATTACATAGTAATTTTTAAAAAAAAATTGTATGTTTATAAAATGAATGAAATACACGTTATCTGTCTACATCAGCGCTTCAAATGGCGAGGGGAGAGATCAAAGCGTATCTCACTGCGCATCTGCGTATCTCTGGGATAGGTCACGTATTGCGACGTGTGCTAAACGCTAGCCGAGTAATTGACTTTTCATGATATCTACGTCTACGAAATAACGATCATTATATCTACAAAGACTACAAAGCTAAAATAACGTTGAAGTATGCTCGATCCTTGTCATTTCAGAAAAAAGATGAGGTTCTGTAGTTGTGTATTTATTATTTGTTACCCTCTGCCAGTGATCTGGATCAGTTGAGCTATCTATCGTTTTAAACGATCCTTAGATAGTTCAATTGTTTCACATGTATTTTATACTAGCTGCTGCTCGAGGCTTCGCACGCGTGGTACCTACATAAAAAAAGCCTATGTCCTTCTTCTATGTTCTTTTCAACCCTTTACAACACCTTTATCCAATTAAAAAGTAGCCTATGTCCTTTCTCAGGCTTTAGACTATTTGTTTAACAAATTTCATTTTAATAGGTTCCTTAGTTTTGGCGTAAAAGCGAGACAGACAGACAGAGATACTTTCGCATTTATAATATTATAGTTAGGATTAATATTATTGTATATGAATTATTATGTACATTTCTACATATATTTTTTTATTTATGTTTGTTACCTCATAACGCCGTCATTTATGAACCGATTTGAGAAAATCTGATTTTATGTAAAAGGATACTTCCCGATTTTTGTTACTTTGCATTTTTATACATGAAGTCGGTTGTCTTTTAATTTTTTGAAACGTAATTATAATGCCATTGAATTAAGATGACAATGAATTTAAACAACACATTCTTTATATGTATATGTGATTTTAAAATAGACCCTAAATATCTATTTACTATTTATATTTATTTATCTAGATCTCTCTTTACGGTGGAGCTGGAAATCTACTAACTAATTTTCATTAATTTGAAGTAACTGAAGAATGAAATTAGTTTTTCAAATCCTTGTCAATTCGTCAAAATCATACAATTGATTTACAGAAATGTACATAACAATATACTATAATATAAAATACATGTAAAACAATTGAGCTATATTGAGCGTTTACATTTTAATTATTTATTATTATTATGCATTATTTATTAAGACAAATGTTTATATGATCTGCAAGAATTTGTCTTGGGTTTGGGTGTTTCTATGTATAATATAATATGTATGTATTTAAAAAAAAAATAAGGTATAGATATAAGTATTATATCAGTCATGTGGTACCCATAAAACAAGCTCTAATACTTTGGGACTAGATGATGCTGTGAAATGTCCGGCATTATTTATTTATATAAAAGCGCAAAGTTTGCATCGCAGGCCAAAAAAATTTTTTAGCTGTTACAATCGTTGAATGAAGTTTAGGGATTTCTGATTTAAAATCCATTTATCAACGTCGGTTGCACTGTCACGATTTTCATCACGTTTAAGTTGTCAATTTTAATGGCTAGCACTGCCGGTGACATCTGTTATTGACTTGAAACAATTAAGTGCAATTGATGGCCGAACAACCCTATTGAATGGCGGCTCGCTCTAAGGATTTTACCAAAAAATATGACTGGTAAAATATTTAAAAATGGTTGATTAATAGCACAAAACACAGCGTTTCACAAAATACTAAAATTGGGAGGGATTGAAACCGAAACAAACGCACGACTAATAGCCAGGCTTAGTAGACTTCTTCTGAGTACCCAGTCTTCTTCTTCTTCTCGTGTTCTTTCAAACCAGTGTGTTGAAAGGATTAAAGTGCGCCTCCTTTATATTATCTTTATTTTATTTATTTTATAAAATCCACAGCCTTTAAAAAGTTATAGTAAATTCTAACTTGGCTAAACTTAAGGCCAATAATGGATTTACATTTTAAAGAAAATTTGTATAAACAGACAGTACATTTTACCTTACGGACATACTATATATATCAGTACAGCCTATATCAGTACTTCCTACATTTAGTAAAATATTTGAAAAACTTATACTAAACCAATTACAACGGCATTTTAATACCAACAATTTACTAGACAGTAAAGAATTCGGATTTACAAAGGGACGCTCAACGACTGATGCCGGTGTTGAGTTAATATCACATATTTTTGATATCTGGCAGGAATCACGCGATGCCTTAGGTACTTTTTGGGATCTGTCGAAAGCTTTTGATTGCGTTCACCATGAAACTCTAATCAGCAAACTACACCACTATGGTGTTAAGGGAGTTTCACTTAAGCTTCTCACATCCTACTTAACTGACCGAACACAACGAGTAGATGTAAATGGAAAACGTTCTCCGGGGTCAATGGTAAAAATGGGTGTACCACAAGGATCAATACTCGGGCCATTCTTGTTTTTAATTTATATAAATGATCTACCTAAACTTGTAAAAGATGATCACGAGATTGTACTGTTTGCTGATGACACGTCACTTTTATTTAAATTAAAGCGACGACTTACTAATCTTGACGATGTAAACAATGCAATCTCTAAAGTTGTAACATGGTTTAATGTAAACAACTTATTACTTAACGAGAAAAAAACCAAATGCATTCGTTTTATACTGCCCAACGTTAAACAGGTGAAAGCTAATGTAAAAATTAATAACGAAAAGATAGATCTCATCGACACCACAGTGTTCCTAGGCATTACTTTAGATAATAAGCTGCAATGGGGCCCGCACATAGATAAATTGTCGAAGAGACTCAGCTCTGCCGCATACGCTGTCAAAAAGATCCGTCATTTTACCGACGTAGATACCGCTAGACTCGTTTACTTCAGCTACTTTCATAGCATTATGTCTTATGGCATTTTGTTGTGGGGGAGTGCTGCTGATATTAACACCATATTTGTGTTGTAGAAGAGGGCTGTTCGTGCAATTTATAACATGGGCCCCAGAGAATCACTTAGAGATAAGTTTAAAGAAATTAATATTATGACAGTGCCTTGTCAGTATATATACGAAAATTTAAGGTATGTGCACAAAAATGTTCATTTATTAAAAAAAAATTGCGGTAATCATAGTATTAACACTAGAAATAAAGATAAACTCACTGTTAGGCTCGCTAAAGTTAATAAGTCTTTTATAGGGCAATGTGTACGCTTCTATAACAAGGTCCCAAGCGACGTGTTAGATTTGTCGATTGGCAAAAACGTTTAAAAACGTAATTAAACATAAACTGTCTATTAAAGCATGTTATAAAATATCTGATTATTTAGAAGACAAAAAAGCTTGGGATGAATCTGCTCCAACTCGACTCGGCATCCGTAACAAAATTGTCAAGGATCATACAAAAAAGTGTTAAGACCAGACCAGTTTCTTGCCGGATTCTTCTTGAACTGGGGTTAGGAGGAACCGGCACCTAGATTTACTAGCATGTAAGAAGACGATTCAAAGTGGTCCTTGTGATTCTAATGAATAAAGTTATTTTGAATTTTGAATTGAATTTTGAATTTTGAACTAAATAGAGTAAGTAAAAAATATAAGTTCCAAAATACACTTTTTCTAATATTATATAATTAGCAAGCATATAAAAGCGAGCCCAGGATAGATCCCTGTGGGATACCTGACACCCGATGTGATATCTATATAATTTGAACAAAGTAACAAAAACTTCTATTACGACTGCTTGGGATCGTTTCCATAAATAAGACTCTATTCATCATAACAGGTTAACACAAATCCCAAGTTCATACAGTGAACGTTGTAGTATGATGTGGTCTACACGATCAAAAGCCTTCTCAAAATCAGTGTAGATCCACTTGAGAACCTCCGTCCGTATTAGTTGCAACGTAATCAATGAATACTCACAAATTAGACTAATTTGGGCGTCCCTTTATAAAATCGTGTTGCTCTGAGGGTAAAGAGGATGATATTATCCTTTCGTGCACTGAGCACATATTTTCGTATTTTGTAGATTCTACGACATGCCGGTTTCCTCATAAAGTTTTCCTTTACCGTTTGAGAGTACTGGTATAGCCTTTGGTGGGCGACCTGATTCGACCCACGACCTTAGAAACAGAAAGCGGTGTCACCTCCACCACCACTAGACCACCTCCAGTGCTCTCGCTGAAATACCTAATTACTTATATCTTTTCGCCGTTCTACCTAATGATGTGTTTATGAGAAAGACGGTAAAAGTATTAAAAACTTTGTTCCAAAAAAATATTCAGAACAAACTACACACGACAAGTTACAAAAATAACGATCGATGTACTTACGTCACGGTCATTTAGTTTTGGAATCGCACAAAACATGTTTTTGATTGTTTCCTTTAATTGTGCTGTGAGAACACGCTTCTTACCAAATTTCATGATTCTGGGATGAAACGGGAAGTAAGTATTTACCTTAAGCTTTGAACACAAGCTCTGCTTACTTTGGGGTCAGATGATGTTGTGTGAAATGTCCGGGATTATTATTTATTATTATTATTATTATTATTCATTTATTTCAGATATAAATCCATAAAACAATCTTTAAATTATACACACTTAAAAACTACACACAGCATAATAAATCAATAGAAATTACAATTAATAATAGAATGTCACTGAGAATTTAAACAATAATATGGAAGTAGATACATAAATAGAAATTACAAAATTAAAACTAGTTCAGACAGAGCCGATTGCTATCCGCATCCACCTATTTTGAATGGGGCAGTCTGTCCGTGCAACAATCATCTGCAGGATGCCGTTGTTAATGCTACGCGTACGCTGGAGTATGGAAGCGACTTTCTTCCGAATGATCGCGTGAAAGCCGTCCACGCGCGCCTCCGCCAACATACCAGATGCGCTGCAAAAGTGAGGCAGCCGCATCAGCATCCTGAAGACATCGTTATATTGGACTCGCAGAGAGGTGGCAGCCCGTTGGGTGTGATTTACCCAGAGGCTGCTCGAGTAGAAGGACTGGCAGTAAGCCTTGAAAAGAGTGATTTTCACCTCCCTCGAGCAGCGTGCGAACCTGCGTGCAAGCATGTTTCCCCGGACCGCCAGCGCTCTGCGTTCCCTCTCTATATCCATGTCATCTTTAAGATCCTCGGTCACAATATGCCCCAGGTATTTAAAAGTACTTACCACCCGTAGAGCAGCGCCATTGAGCATAATAGACGGAACATGGACTGGTCCAGCTCTCTTACTCTTGAACACGAGAACTTCGCTCTTTTTAGAGTTATAACTCAGTCCATGTTCCACCGCATATGTCTCACATATCTTGACCAGTTGACGAACAGATCCCACTGACGGCCCCAGCAGCACCATGTAATCGGCGTAACTGAAGTTGTTTACAGCGACCCCATCTACAAAACAACCCGTATGGGTACTGCTGAGCTCGCCGATGAGATCATTAACATAGAGGTTAAACAACCGAGGAGATGTAATCCCACCCTGCCGCACCCCACACTCCTTGCCGTACGCATCAGACAACGCCCCCGCCCATCGCACCTGGTTTTGCTGGCATTGATACCAGTTTTTCAGTATAGAGATGATGGCTGCCGGTACACCCGCCGCCTCCAACTTGCACCAAAGCCTATCATACAAAACTGTATCAAATGCCTTGGAAAGATCCAGGAAGCAGGCGTATACCGGCGTCTTCCTCTCCGTGTAGTACCTGACAGCCTGCTTAAGTCATAAGATCGCACTCTCCGTCGAGAGCCCAGCTCTGAAACCGAACTGGGCATCGTGAAGTTTATATTAAATAAAAAATACTGGCGATCGTCAACATAATTGACGACCTCTGTGGCGCAGTGGGCTTAGGTCCGGCTGAGACGCAAAAGGTTGCGGGTTCGATTCCCGCTGCGGGACAAAAGTTTGTATAATCTGCAAGTATTTGTCTCGGGTCTGGGTGTTTCTATGTATAATATGTATGTATTGACAAAAAAAAAAGTATATAAGTAGTATATCAGTCATGTGGTACCTATAACACAAGCTCTGCTTACTTTGGGGCCAGATGATGTTGTGTGAAAATGTCCGGGATTATTTATTATTTATTTATTTATAATTGGCGGTATTTAGGCGTTATTTTTTGATTGCATTAAGTAAAGTAAATCAAATAATACAGCTCCAACGGAGCTTTGACTTAAAAATATGATAAATGGTTTCAACTTGATACATCTACGCGTTACTGAGAGAAAGGGTATTGACTTAAAGACAGACAAACAGACAGACACCGATAAGTAATCTTATAAGGATTCCTTTTTTTCTTTTTGAGGTACATAATCAAAAAAAAATGAAGTATTTACGACTGTTTGCCGGTTCTCCTTAGATCTTTACACAATGTATAAAAATGTAATTATAAGATAGACACTAATAATATCTACTATCCCCAAATATTATAAATGCGAAAGTAACTCTGTCTGTCTGTTACGTTTTCACGCCTAAACCGCTAAGCCGATTTTGATGAATTTTGGTATCGAGATAGATAGGACCTTGGAGAAAGAGAAGGTATCTAATATAAATATAGTTTTATCACCGTAGAAAGTTGTTTGTGGATATGTACATATGTTTTCTTTCCTAGTGTAAAGTTTGTTTTGGTGGTTTAATTATTATCATTTTTATATTTTATATTTTTATTAGATTACTTGGTATGTTATGTAACTTTTTGTATGCCGTGTATTTTAGTTTTTTGTCTACCCTGTCCATCCAAAGGTTAACTGGAAAAGATCGGTTTTAGCGAAAAGGCTGCCCATTCTACAACTTTAAAACGAATTGTTTTTTGTATGTTCTCTATGTGTCCAATAAAGCATTAATCTATCTAACTATAATAATAAATACACTAAACAAAGTCCTAAAATATTTCCAAAGCAACTTGTAGGCACTGTTATAACTGGCTCTAACTTTTCCAGTCTACCAAAGGGTCGCCAGCTCGTCGAATAAAAATACAATATTTTCGTAACAAGGGACGTCGGCGGAGTGCGAAGTTTGCCGGACAAGTCTCCGAACTTGCCACTTACTACTTGCCAGTTGCCACTTTGCAGTTTATTTGGACGAGACCGAATTTCTTGGACGATCGCACACTGCGTTCTTTTGTGGTCTTAAAAGTAAGTTAAGTATCAAAAACAGACTCGCATTTTAAAGCCAATCATAAATAACTATTAATGAATTAATTATTAGAAGCAAGACTGTCTCGCTACGCTCTAACTCTTCTCAGAGTATTTTATTACAAACTAGCTGACCTGGCCACGCGTTGCTGTAGCTCAGTAGTTCTAATACGTTGAACCCATATACGCTAACCTCTAAAATTATCAGTGTTTCTCTACTATATTATGTATGTTTTATACATATAAACTTTCTTCTTGAATCACTCTATCTATTCAAAAAAACCGCATCAAAATCCGTTGCGTAGTTTTGAAGATCTAAGCAAACATAGGGACAGACAGACAGCGGGAAGCGACTTTGTTTTATGCTATGTAATGATTGTAATTGTCAAATAAGGAGTGACTTAAGTAAGTAAGCCGTATTAGGTTGCATTAGGCCGCAGTAGGCCGTATTTGGGAACAAAACATAATCACAAATGGTGAAATTATGCAGATATTTTTTGCGAGTCTTGCGAAGCAAACATTGCGCTCAGACATTAATTATTTTCTCGAGTTATTTCCGGTAATATTAGCTATTTATTATCATTACATATTATAAAACAAAGTCGCTTCCCGCTGTTTGTCTGTCCCTATGTATGCTTAAATCTTAAAAACTACGCACCGGATTTTGATGCAGTTTTTTTAATAGAAAGAGTGATTCAAGAGGAAGGTTTATATGTATAATACATGCATAATATAGTAGAGAAACACAGATAATTTTAGACGTTAGCGTATATGGGTTCAACGTATTAAAACTACTGAGCTACAGCAACGCGTGGCCGGGTCAGCTAGTTAGCTATATATTAGTTATTGACTCTGATATGAGTAATTGGAATAAAAGATTTGTTTATCTTTATGATTCGAGCAAAAATAATACAAATAACTATTTTATATGAGAGACCATTAAATAAAAATAACAAATGACGAACAACAAGATACGACTTGTGACATCATACTATAAACAATATAAACACTTGTCATTATTATGACTCACGCCATTAATGAAGAAGAAGTACAACGCATGTATTTACTATGTGGAACTACCCATTTTTTTTAAATCTCTATGTTGTTAAATATCTATGTTGGGTCAAACTACACTTATGGACATAATTAGGGGAACGGAACAAAATAAAGACAGATCGGATTTTTTTTGTTTGTACATATTTTATAAATTATATTAAGCACATTATTAATTTTACCATTTTTAATTAAAATAAAACTTACTTCAGTAAAAAACACAAGACTAATGAACAGAAATATTTAAGATGATGTTTTAATGAATTAACCCTTCAATCATCACATTGAAAATGTGATTGTGTTATGACATTACGAAAACTTTTGGTCGAGTGTTTGAGTACATTCAGTACTTGCTGTTACCCTCTAGCTGTTAAAACTGCCTGCGATCTTCTCGGCATGCTTTTGATTAAGTTTTCAATGAAATCTTGTGGTATTCGATTCCACTCTTCTACCAGTACCCTTTTCAGATCTCCTATGTTTGTTGAGGTCGGATCCTGTTGGTTTACATGTTTGCCGAGCTTATTATTTTATCATAAGTGAATTATGATTAAAATAATATGTACATACATATTTACAGCAATCCCTAATATTACAAAAATAAATAAATAATATTAAATACAATATGATAAACTAAATAAACGAATACATACTTATATATAAACCTAAATAATGTTAAGAAATAAGCAATAGTTAACAACAGGACCAATAGTGGTCCCTAACGATAGCTTTAAAAATAGCATGTGATTTGGCGCGTCTAATAGCACCTGGCAGTGCGTTCCATAATTGAGCAGCCTGTACTGTGAAAGAATTGGCGTAGTATGAGGTAGTGTGGACAGGTGTCACGTGTAGGAGAGTATCAGAGGAGCGCAAGGTTCGAGAGTATGAGAGGTGTAGAAATTGGAAACGTTCTTTGAGATAGGTAGGTGTTGTGGGATTAAATCGAATGGAATGATTTTGAAGGCGCTCAAGTTTGTTAAGTTGCTGTTCAGTCAAATCTACGTAGCAGGTATCAGCATAGTCTAGAATAGGAAGAAGGAGTGACTGTGCGAGCGAAATTTTATAGCATAGCAGAGCTTGTATTACGGTGACCAGATGAATAATAAAATACTTATACTTTTTTTTATACATACTTTTGACATGTTATAACACCCAGACACAATATTATAGCGACAGTATTATAATTATGTTAGTGCCGTTTCAAGACGGTAAAAAAAAAAAAAAAAAACACATAGACACAGAAAATACCCTTATGGTTATCACACAAATATTTATCCTGGGAGGGAATCGAACCCTCAACCTACAGCGCAGAAGGCAGAGCTACTACCAACTGCGCTGACAGGCCATAGTTTGGATAATATGCCTTTGTTTATTTTGTTTTTCCACAATCTTTAATAACTAACTTTGAAACTAAGCACCATGAGAGCATAAAGTACCATTCCCGGTCAACTGAGCAAGGGCTCGCAATAAAATATCAACTGTCACCCCCAGACGGGCGAGTGCGGTTCGTATTCGACACAACGATACATCGATACATAACCGATTTATATTAATGGTCCGTCGTGAGCAGGCTCTACGGGTACGTTTATATTGGTACTGCTCTAAAGCTCCTGTGTAGGTGTAGTTCAAACTGCCGATTGAACAAATAGACGGATAGACAGATACACTTACGATATTACAATATTGATATGGATACTATGAGTAGCGACGCTAATAGAAGTGGAGTGACATTTATGTCGATAATCTATGACACAGCGATGGATTAAACGATTCTTATGTGTTTTATCATCGATAGAACTGTGTATGACCACGACTTTGTCTCGTAAGCGACGACGGTGTGGCCAACGATGGGGCACGAAGGTCTAGCTAGAAGCTTCACTTTTGAGTTGAAGAGACCTAGATTGTAGTTTTCAGAAAAAATAGACGACGGCAAAGTATTCCAATCCTTGGCTGTACGCATTATGAATGTGGAAGCAAAGGGCTTTGTTCATGGTAGACTGACAAGGTATGCATGGTTGGAACCGATACGTCTGCTTGTCCTGAAGTGAAATGGAGATGGCGGGAATAGATCATGCAATTCCTGGGCACATTCTCCGAAATGTAGTATATACAAGATCGAATGGCAAGCAACTTAATGTCCCAACGACAGCAGGCTCTACGAATTTGACTTTGATACTGCTCTAAAGCTACTGTGCAAGTAAGTAAATGTACAGTTTAGAGCTGTCAGCAGAAGCTGAAGTTTACGGTTTAAGAATTTATTTCTCACAAGAATTACAAATTCACTTACAGAGAAATGCTATTTACTTAAAGTTATATAAAATGTGCCGTCATGCATACGTAGCCTAAATATTACTTTTAAAGGTAGAATTCAAATATAAAATTAATATTTAGGTAATGTGGGTAGTTGTATAACAGCGAGTAGACCGATGCATAGTCGCTGCAAGTAGTGCCGAACGGCGCGATACAATACAAATGTTTACTAAGGCCGTAGCCACAGTGATAAAAAGAGCGGTGGGTTATGTTGTGAACATATTATTTTTTGTAGCGAAGATTTAATTAACTTATATTGGCAACGAAGACTCCTTTAAAATGTGTTCTCTAAGTAGGATTTAATTAACTATTGGTGATTTTACAGATTTTATATCCTTTAGTAATTTGTTATAGAGTTTTGCCCCTTCGTACTTAATATTATTTTTCCATAGTTAGTCCTTGGTTTTATGAATTTTATGTTGTTATGCGTTTTTCAACATTTATCTTTTTTGTAATAACTAATTTTTGGGAGTAAATCTTTAGTTAAAATTTTCCTAATCAAAATACATGTTAATCTGTCATAGGTCGAACAAACAGACGCACAGACAGAGATACTTTCGAATTTATAATAATTGGTATGAATGTATCAAAACTTTGAGAAACAAAGCTAAAAGAAGTGGGGTGACATTATTTCCATGATCTATGGCACAACGATACATACAAATTCCACAATTGCGTTTAATTCATCATTTTCGACCATAGTGTCCAGATCAAAATTTCAGAACGAAGAGTTTAATCCAACAACGGATCGAACGTTCGTTTGTAGTGTTCGCTCCGTATTTATTGTTGATGTTGCGTGCTGTTTGCGCCGTACTTTAACCGTGACAAAACTCGATTTTTGTACGTCCATGTTGACGAAAGAGATTCAAATGAGATGAAAACAAGATTTCTATGCATATATTTGAAACTAGCTGGTGCCCACGACTTCGTCTGCGCAGGATTAGTATTCTAACGGTTTTTGCAGCGCACGCCGATAGCTCGCAGATGGCAGTTTTTTTTTCTTACTTGACACTTATCGTTATATTTTAGACAATTCACACAATATCTTATTATATTATTGTAAAGTTTCATTAAAATCCATTCAGTAGTTTTTGCTTGAAAGAGTAACAAACATACGTTCAAACTTTCGCGTTTATAATATTAGTAAGGAAGTATGGATTATAATGCTTAGCCTACCATAGAAAAAATATATTTTAAATGGTCTTATGATAGGCAACTTCTTAGGTACCTATTATACCTTCTGTAATATGCAAAAATACAACCGAACCTTTTCCGTTTTTTGAAGTCTGTTAAAAAAGTTTTTATTTACCCGTTTTAGTAATTTATCATTTTTTCAAAATTTGTAAACACCAGAAAGTTACAGGAAGGCTAAAATATTGAAATTTGATTTACTATTATTTTCCAGCTATTTAAATTGAAAAACAATACTACTTAACCGATTTCTATGGGACCAACCGGAAAATATATAACATGAAAATGAATTTTCCAAATCAGCTAATAAATGACAGAGTTATGAGTTACAAGAGTTACAACTGAATTGAGAACCTCCCCCTTTTTAAGTCGGTCAAAAATTGATAACCCGCAACCTAAAAATATTTCATCAATCTAGTTAATGGACTTTAGGGTTCAAGATGCCACTATTAGCGTCAAATGCCCTGTGAAAATGGATATTCTGAATTATGATAAAATTCTGAGCTATTTTAAATTATGTAATCTTCAACGTGGATATTTTAGCCCGTGTTTGCGCTGAAATTTGGTTCTATGTATGTCAAATTGTGCAAATAATTTCGTTGCTAATTGCAGCACACTAAGCTGAAGGCCTTATCTACGTTGATCAGTTAGGAATATATTAGTTAGCTATACAACGGACACTTCTGAAACACTTCATTTCAGAAGTGGAACTGCACCATTGTTATTCAACACCATTCTATTATTCTAGTATCATCATAAAACGTTCAGTGCTCATTTGCAAAACCTTATCTCATTCCTCAGCCGGACTACAAAATGAAATGGAGTGAAAGAAACGCCCAGCTCAAAGCTCCATCGCTTTTATATCTTGGTTTTCTAAATAGCAGCGCCGCCGGTATGACTGTCGTAATATAATTACGTTTTAAAAACTAAAAAGAAAACCGCCTTCATTGAATGAAATTTGAGCCTATAATACATTTTTAGTGGTAAGTAGGTAGATGTATTTTTAACAGACATTATCAAAAAGGAGGAGGTTCTCATATCGTCGGAATCTTTTTTTTTTATGTATTAGGTTGGGGAAAAAGTCTTTTTGCATTATAGTATGTATGAACTAGTAATAAAATCTATTAGGTTGGGAAAAAGACTTTTCGCATTATAGTATGTATGAACTAGTAATAAAATCTCTTTGGCTATACTATTTGTATCTGGCTGGTTTTGGTATCATTAAAAGTTTAAATTTTAAAGAACATAATTCCAAATTCAAATTAGGAAAATGTGTGATTTTTATTTGTTTTTCGTACTGTCAAGATGAGTGAATCAAAATTGTACTACAAAAAAGGTAAAAATGCAACGCAAGCCTCGAAAAAAAATTGCGATGTTTATGGACCTAGTGCAGTGTCTGTGAGAGTAGCACAAATTTGGTTTAAGCGTTTTCAATCCGAAAATTTTGATGTCAAAGATGCACGTCGCTCTGGTCGCCCTATTACGGATAAAATGGATGCCATTTTTGAAAAAGTGGAGCTAGATCGGCATATCAGTAGTTACGACGTAGCTGAAGAACTGGGAATTGACCACAAAACAGTTACAGTGGGTACACAAAAAAGCTCGATATTTGGGTACCTCACGTGCTCACTGAAAAAACCTAATGAACCGTGTACTCATTTGTGATTCTTTATTACGACGTAATGAAACCGAACCATTTTTGAAGAAGCTGGTGATGAACTGGTGATGAAAAGTGAATAACGTACGACAAGAACGAGCGATAAAGGTCGTGGTCAAAGGCCGGTCAGGCTTCACAGACTGTGGCGAAACCCGGGTTAACTCGCAGCAAGGTGATGCTGTGTGTGTGGTGGGATTGGAAGGGCATTATTCATTATGAGCTGTGCTGCTGTTGTAGGCAGGACCATCGATTCTGAACTCTACTGCGAACAACTGATGAGATTAAAGCAAGAAGGTGAGAGAAAGCGGCCGGAATTAATCAACAGAAGGGGTGTGGTTTTTCATCATGATAACGCTAGACCTCACACATCTTTAGCCACTCAGCAAAAATTAAGAGAGTTTGGCTGGGAGGTGTTAATGCATCCGCCGTATAGTCCTGACCTTGCACCTTCAGATTTCCACCTGTTTCGGTCTCTTCAGAATTCTTTAGGAAATGTCAGGTTAACATCACGAGAGGACTGCCAAAACCACTTGTCGCGGTTTTTTGATCAGAAGTCCCAAAATTTCTATAGCAATGGGATCATGTCCCTACCTACAAGATGGCAAAAAATTATCGAACAAACTGGTACCTACATACTTTAGTGACATGTAAATAAACTATATTAAAAAATGTTTTGAATTTTCTTAAAAATGCGAAGAAACTTTTTCCCCAACCTATTATGTTCACCGATTACTCGAAAACGGCTGAACCAATTTGGAAAATTCTTATTTTGTTTGAAAGGGTACTAAAAGCTTCACAGGTGGTCCTATTTAAATTCTATCAAAATCGGTCGAGCTGAAAAATCAACGAAAATCTAAAAATTGTATACATCGATGATGTTTTCATGTACTTCGGTACCTCGCTGTCTCATTGGAGCGTTTATTTGGCCTACCCTAATTATATATTATTATTATATTGAACTATTCACACAACACCATCTTACCAAAGTAAGCAAATCTACAGAAATAATTACAAATAATTACAGAAATGTACTAATAGAATAGAATATACAATAATATAAAATACACATGAAGCAGTTGAGCTATCTAAGGACCGTTTAAAACGATCTATAAATCAAAGTAATAAGATAGAGTATAATATAGATAATAAGATAAAGTAATTATTTTCACTCATAATAGGATATTCGTTTATCTCGTGATCATGGCGCATGTAACTGTGCCGCAATATCAGGAATCAAAAAAACTCATCGGTATCATGGTAAATATCTTTTGACCCTTTTGAGTTGACTTCCCTTTCCATTTTGAGTGAAAATTATTATAACTTATATATTTTTAAATACATGAACTTATGACACTATAACACCCAGACATAGAGCAAATATATTAATTAATAAATAATTAATAATAATAATCTAAGATTTTGTTCTCGAGAACTGTTTTAGCAATTTTTATAAATAACAATGTGTTTTGTACATTAGTTCAATCCCACTACGAGGACAAAAAAGTCTCCGTAGTCCAGCCGCCGGGATAAGTATTACTAAGACAAATATAAGGTCTGGAGTTCCATTACCAACATAACCGACCTTACTTATAAACGTCTTTTAACTTCTGTTAAATATAATCACTGTTTAAAATGGTGCCATCCCTTTTAAACCGATTTAAAAAAAAGTTTAAACCAATCACACCCATTTTACTCCTTTATGAGGGTTATTTTAAAATATCCTAGAACACGTGTCCATTTATTTTGCATTTTAAGTATCCAAACTAAGTTTCTAAGAAATCACACCACCCGTTTTACTCCTTAGAGTTTTTTGATAAATCCTGAAACACGTGTCCATTGATTTTGCATTCAAATTATTCAAATCAAGTTTCAAGTAAATCGCACTACGCATTAAAAAGTTTCATACATTAGTTTTCACCCCTTTTCACCCTCTTAGGGGTTGAATTTCAAAAAATCACGCCTAGTGGGTTTTGCTATGAAAAGAAGCTACCTTCCAAATAAATTCGTCGATTATGAACCGATTTTGATGATTAACTTTTTGTTGGGATGCAGATATTCCAAGGTTGGTACCATGGTATGATATCCAACCAGGATCTGATGATGGCATCCTAGAGAAATTGAGAGGAACCTTCGAAAATCGTAGTGGCGACTAGTGCTAGTTAATGAAGGTCTGGAGTCGATCTGATGATAGAGTTGAAAGACAGTTGAGGGAACTTCTCGATTTACAGCAATTACCTAGTGTTTAGGCTTGTATTGATGAGAACTTTACACCTAGATGGGTTGTTAATAGTTACCATAATGTTTAAAGTTGTTTTTTTTTAAATATTGCAAGATAGTGACTCTTAAGCAGTGTTTACACAGTGTTCAAGTAAGGAGGCGTTTATAAGTAATGCCGAACATGTATAGGAGCATGTATTGGCCAGTACAAAAAATGTTGTCGGCCGTCTTTTGACTGTACCTGTTAATTAAAAAATTAACTTAGGAGTAAACTGTATTCACTAAGTAATGAGACTTTTATCTTGGAGCGTTAAAAATTAAATGCTCAAGCGTTGATTATCAAAGACCCTCAACTTTGATTCTCAAGAGCAGTAGGTACTTGAAACTAAGCGTTATTTTACACAAATGAGAAATTAAAATTAATAAAAATACGGCAAATATTTGTTGGTTACTTTGATTAAAGAACACACTAAATCAAATAATTACGTTTTATAAACTAAAAAGAAAAAAGACTTAATTGAATAAAAATATAATCGATTTAATTCGATTCGATCTCATAAAACATTTAATACCCTGTTTTTTCACCCTTGGGGGTGGGTATGTTTTAAATTTACGTTTTTTAGTACTTTATATTTTTTCGAAATTTGTAAACTTTGGAAAGTCACAGGAAAGCAAAAAACTAAATTACGTTTACATGCACGACATATTTTAAATAAAATAATATAGAAAAACCAAACTACTGGACCGATATTGATGAAATTTCTATGAGACCAACAGGTATATTGTCCGATTGGTCCCATTTTTCACATAAAAACGATTTTACAAATCGGTTCCTAAATAAGAGAGGTGAGAAATATAAAAATTAATAAAAATTACAACCGAATTGAGGACCTTCTTTTTTAAAGTAGGTTAAAAAATAATGCAAAACACAAATCACTAGCCCTTTAACCTGTTTATGGATCATAGCAGAGGAATAAAAGGGGGAAAGTGACAAGAATTAGATTCCTTCTGTTTCCCGACCTTTGTGGCGCAGTGAGCAAAAGCCCACCTGAGAAGCAGAAAGATGCGGGTTCGGTCCCGGCGAGGGACAAATGTTTGTATGATCAGCGTTTGTCTCTAGTCTGGGTAATTTTCTATGTATAATATCAATGTAGGCAAGTATTTACAAAAAAAAGTATATAGGTAAGTAGTATATCAGCTATGTGGTTCTCATAACATAAGCTATGCTTACTTTGGATCTAGATGATGCTGTGTGAAATGTCCGGGATTATTTATTTAATTTTCCTGAAATAGAATACCGTGAACCATAGTATAGGCGCCAGCTCAGTGGTTCTATCTTGCTGGTGATTTTGGGATGTTGAACCTACTCTTCCGTTAGTGAAAATTCAATTTGCTTTAGCAAGAACAAAAAAAACATAAAAAGAAACATTCTTATAACTGTAATTGGATATCCTCAGAGATGTAGTCACTTAGGTCTTTGAGAATATCTAAGAGTGCTGTCTAAGTGTATCTAAGAGTGTCAAAGCACGTTCAACTATTATATTTACACAGTATTCTGTTAGTATCCGCCATAGAGAGCTATGTTGGGTGTTTCACTACGTGATAAAATCCGCAACGAGGAAATCCGTAGAAGAACCAAAGTCACCGACGTAGCGCTCAAAATTTGCAATGAAGCAATGAATTGAAGTGGCAATGGGCAGGTCATATAGCTCGCAGAACTGATAACCGTTGGGGAGTAAAAGTTCTCGAATGGTGACCAAGGACAGGAAAACGAAGCGTAGGACGAACCCTCACCCGATGGACTGACGACATTGTAAAGATCGCAGGAAGCCGGTGGATGGAGAGGGCTCAAAATCGTTCTTCCTGGAAATCTATTAGGGAGGCCTATGTTCAGCAGTGGACTTCATAAAGACTGATATGATGATATAATGATGATTCGCCATGGAGCCTTTTCAATATAAGTACCTGATCATTGCATTTTGTACCCTAGACGTAATGGTCATTGTCATTGTCACACAAACGAAGACCTCCATCGGGACCTTGGCACAAACTTCGTCGACACAGTTATTAGAAAGTACGCAGAAGCTCATGAGGATAGACTTAATCATCATGTGAACGTCGAGGCAATCCAGATCCACGACAACACGGACATAGTGAGAAGACTCTAACGAACCAAACCATTTGAGTTAGTGTAGTGTAACAGTGATAGAAAGTGTAAATGACTATACAATATATTCATAAAGAACACATTAACAAAGTGTCCTCCCTTTAATTAGAGACAATAAAAAAGTGCTATTAGACACATTCTTAGGCATAGGTTTACGTAATAAAAATAAGTCATAGTTAAATTACTCATTGGCCTACTTGGTTAGATTGAATAATATTAGTGTATAATTTTAAGAATTGTACACTAATATAAAAAAAAAAGTCATCAAAATCCTAATACGGCAGAACTTTTTCTGTAGTTTCTAGTACAGGCATGTTTCTGCCTGTATAATCCCCGCGTTATAAGAATGAGGTTCTCGAGCGAGTATCGTTAGCAAAGAAGTTCTTAGTTACATCATAAATCAATCCAAAGCTAACATTTACGTTTACGATTTGTGATTGTTGGATTATTTTAGTGATAATATTATTATTAATAATATATTAATGATGGAAAAAGGTACATATAGTTTAGAAAAGTTAATCACACGACATAATTCTGGCAATTAACCTGTTCGCCTGCGGTTTTTCAAGCCTTTGATGTTATGATTACAACAGCTGTTTTGAATAAATGGCGTCAGAAAATTTCAATTTTATAATATACCTACATTGCAGCACTGTGGGAGAATCTAAATGAATTGTCATATGGAATAGTAAAATGGTTTATTTGACACACAACACGGAAAAGATTACAGAAATAAAGAAACAAATAGCTAAATGATTATAGTAGGTAGGCAAAATTACACATGTTTTCATTTTTCTGTTGTGGTGCCAAACGGGTCCAGTCTCAGCTTTAATGCCACTCCAATGGGAGACAGTGCTGGTTTATTGAAATAAAAAACTATTGACTTTTTATAAACTATTGTCACATAAAATATATTCCAAATAATTTGTTGCTTTGCCAACTATTAATTATTG
Source organism: Lampropteryx suffumata (assembly GCA_948098915.1). Lineage (NCBI taxonomy): Eukaryota > Metazoa > Arthropoda > Insecta > Lepidoptera > Geometridae > Lampropteryx > Lampropteryx suffumata. The sequence goes on from OX402553.1 coordinate 16,622,407, forward strand.
TCAGATGTTGGATAAATAGTGTTCAGAACTTAATTGCAAACGCTACTTTGCTATAACAAACATTTTTATATTTACTTTGACAAGGTTCCATCTCATTCTTCGTTTGTCATTTTATGAAATATGCTCATTTAAATTAATTAGTTTTTCTTGTGCTAATTTAATATTAAAAGAAAACATAACTGTGCTGCTAACTTCGCGACTAAGACAGCCAGCCTGCCTAATTAGGGTTCCGAAGTCCACAAGGAATCCTTATAGTTTCGCTATATCCGTCTGTCTGTCTTCCCTTTATCTTGCTCTTACTCGCAGATTATTTGTGTTATCGTTATACAATTTTGCACGGTAATACTTATTATTTACCCCTACAAAGTTATGAAAAGGAGGGACATCAATGGAGGGATAAAAATAAACTCTTTTTTACATATAGAGGATATATGTAAAATGGGGTTTATTTTTTAAATATTTTACTATCCTAGTGTTTTGTTGGATTGGTCCGTTAAAGGTACTACGTTTTCTGAAACAAGTTTTGATACAAATATTCGTTTTATAAATATTAAGTATAGATGTGGTTTTTGATAGAGCTCACTGTCCCGAAATATAACATGTCGACGTGTTATCGAAGGTGACAGCGAGCTGATCTGACGATGGAGGAAGAAACTGTTCCTTGGAACCTCTTAGTGAAAGTACTTAATCCTGGTGTTTGGAGTAATTTGAATTAGCTCGCGCTTACCTAATGAAAGCTTTAATTTATATATACCTTTTAATATGAATTAAAGAAATAATATTTAAAAAAAAATTAAAAAAAAAATTAAAAAATTAATGCCGGACATTTCACACAGCATCATCTGTCCTCAAAGTAAGCAGAGCTTGTGTTATGGGTACCACATGATTGAAACACTCCTTTTTGTTTATTTTAAATACATAAGCAGAAACACCCAGACCCGAGACAAATACTTGCAGATCATTTGTCCCGCGGCGGGAATCAAATAAAAGATAATGTCGGCTGATGTGATTTTCTAGTGTCTCTTATAGCCTTCGGAGACCTTGAGTCCATTCGTCTGGGTCAAACAATCCTGGCTGGTCCAATGAAACGCATAGAGATTTGTATAGATTTGTAAGTTTGGCATGATCTGACAACATGATCATATCATAACACAAAGGGTAGAGATACTATCATTTTTTATCAATCCAAGATAAGTTTACTTCTTAAAAATAATGCAGCCCTTCTCTCCACTTCTTCTTTTTCTTTTTTAACGACATGAGACTTAATAATGTCAATTTTACCAGTGTCATGTATTTATATTTGTTTATAGTAAATTTGTTTGTTAATGCCTTATTCGATGGTCAATTGTCAATTCTAAGCGTCATCGCGGAATGGCCGTCTAGAATTTTCTTGCAATAAAACGAGTAAAAATATTAAATTAGCAGAGCTATGTTACTACATGAAATGACAAACCAAGAATCTTTTTACAACTTTATTTTTCCTCTTCTTATGAAAGACAGCTGACAGCTGACGTTGACGTTGGCATAATTATGCTGGTTAAATCATTGTTTCTAATTTCCATGGATATGATTGATAGCATACGACAGATATATAAAAAACTACTTTTTGTACAAGACGGCAACTTCTTATTTAATGAATAACCTAATAGTGGCAACCCAAATTTTAGTGAAAACGTGCATTAATGTTCATTTGAAGAATAATAATGTAAGAATAAAAATAAGTGATTGGAGAGATTCTCAAAATAATCCGAAATCCCTTCATGCCAACACGTGACATCAAAGAGTTGTATTGGAGTATTGAATGACATCTACTTGGGAGAGATTCCATGTGTTGTGTTGCTTATTGTTGTAGGTACCTACATACTTTATACTTGTTCTGAAATATGGGCTGAAGTACCTACTTCGGCACGTAATCCATATAAATTCTGATATACAAATTTGAAAGTATCTGTTTTTCGTGAGTTCTAATATACATTTTGATATACACGGTTTACTCACGTATTATTTTATCGATGGAAGCACCGATACTGTTTCGAACAAAGCGAACCGTAAACGCAAGCGGCAATTCACGGACCGCGGATCAAACTCACCCTGATAAAGATTCTCTAGACAAAGCGAAACAGTGGGTGCCTCCCATCGACAAAATAATACGTAAGTAAAACCAATGTTTATCATAATGTATGTACCTTTATCTGTCTGTATGTATTTTTATATTTTTACGGCTAAACGCCTGAATGGATCTCGCGTGCGAAGCCGCTGGCAGCAGCTATTATATAAGCACGAACTAAGATTGAAAAGCAAGCAGCAGCATTTCTTGACAGCATTTTATTTAAAACTAGAGTCAGAATATGTATAGTTAGTTCTAGACTTCAAGAGATTTAGATTAAATTAAAAATGATATTCTGGGATACGAGTACTTTCAAATATTGCTTATAAAATCCACTCTTGAAATATTTAGGCCGGTATACCATCTTTTTATTTTATGTCACGTGTCAACCTATCTTTTAGGGTTCTAAAGTCCACAACGAACCGTATATATGTATGACATCATAGTTTCGCTAGTCCGCCTGTTTGTCTGTCTGTCTGTCTGCCCGCTCCCTAATCAGAGCTCTAAATCGCAAACTTTAAATTTAATAGAGACATTTTGAACGGTAATACATATTAGTGGCCCGATATAAAAACCTGAATAAAAACATTTAAAAAATGTATTGTTACTGAAGCGCGGAAGAGGGATAAATCGAGAGAATGAGGGGTGCCTTTGCCCAGCAGTGGGGCAGTGTGGGTTGATAATGATAAGGGGGTATCTCCCCTACTTGTAGGTGTGGTTAGTGGGGTAAATCTTTTTCTTCAACATGATATTTTCTTCATTTTTTGGGTGCTCACAGTCTCACCAAAAACATTAAGCTCTATAATGTTATTCAATATCAGTGAAAAGCAAGCTAAGGACAATAACACAGGACGTAGTAATTACCGCTTATTCTGTGGACGGTCCGATAATGCTGAATAATGGCCGACCCTCGTCATGTGAAATCGGACATGAAAACTGGAGGTGTATTTTGTATCGTTTAAAAAACTTTTATAATGGAGTTGGGATGGGCATTGGGTATCTAATTGGTGCTGGTTGGGAATTTGATAACATTGTATATTTAAAACAACAGTATATAAATATAAATAATGACGGACCTTTTACACAGTACCACATGACTGATTATACTACTTATGTACTTTTATACCTACTACTTTTGTAAATACATGCGTAATATATATGGAAAAACACCCAGACCCGAGACAAAAACAAATGGACAAAATCTTTGTCGCCGCAGGACAAATGTTTGTTTGATGTTGGGAATCGAACACACAACCTTTTGCGTCTCAGCCCACTGCGCCACAGAGGTCGTCAGAGGTAACCTTTCATGTAAGTAAAAAAGCTCAAAAATCTGTATAGTTTTGTATATAGGTATATAGAATTTTCTGAAATGGTTTGGCCTTAAGAGAGCTACGAGTAATTTGAATTAATTCATTACTAATCTAGGTACTACTTTGTATGTCAGTGGCCAGCTTTTGTGATGAAAATCTAGAAGAGTGTTCATGCAACATTTAAGTCAATGATATAAGATGCAATATACAATGACTTACGACTCTACTACACTACTGGTGGTAGGACTATTTAACAAGAGTACGTTAAAGTGCCACAAGTGTCAGGTAATCTGCTATCAAGCAGTCCAACTCGACTCGGCATCCGTAACAAAATTGGCAAGGATCATACAAAAAAGTTGCCAGAATCTTCTTGAAGGGTACCTAGATTCACTAGCATTTAAGAAGAAGATTCAAAGTGGTCCTTGTGATTTTATTGAATAATGAATGTTTTGACTTGATTTGATGAGAAGTGTGCAAGCAAAATAACTTACGTAAAACTAGCTGTTGCTCGCGATTTCGTCCGCATTTTATTTTAAAGGAATTGTTAAATCACACCACCCGTTATAAAGTTCTCATACAAACTTACACCCCATTTTACCCCTTTGTAAAGGTTAAAAATCCTGAAAATAAATGGACACGCATTTATTTTGAATTTGAATTATTCAAATCAAGTTTCAAGCGAATCGCACCACGCGTTAAAAAGTTTCATACATTAGTTTTCACCCCTTTTCACCCTCTTAGGGGTTAAATTTAAAAAAATCTAGCCTTAGTGGGTACTTTTGCTATAACAGAAAGCTACCTTCTAAATTCAGGTTTCAGTCAGGTTAAGCTCTTCTATAGGTATAGATTAAATTGAATTAATTTATTTTACACTCACATAATATGTGCAAGTGATATAAATAAATAAATAGATAAATAATCACGGGCATTTCACACAACATCATCTGGCCCCAAAGTGTGTGTTATGGGTACCACATGACTGATATACTACTTATATACTTTTTTTTGTTGTACATACATATTATACATAGAAATACCCAGACCCGAGACAAATACTTGCAGGTCATAGAAACATTTGTCCCGTGGCGAGAATCGGACCCGCAACCTTTTGCGTCTTAGCCGGACCTAAGCCCACTGCGCTACAGAGGTCGTCAATCGTTATAAGGTACACAATCGACAGCAATAACATTAATTAAACTAAATTTCTTTATGTTTAAGAAATTTAGTTTGATTAATTTTATATATATAGGTACTCCTCTAGATATATACTCCTCTAGACACGTCTCTCAACTTCTGCTAAGTCACTGTTTAAAATAGTTTTGTCCCTCTTTGTAAGATAGTGGCAAATAGTGACAGGGCGAATCTTAAGCCGTGTTTACGCAGTGGTTAAATTTAGAGGCGTTTATAAGTAAGGGCGTATGAGCCTATAATTAAATCTTTCATTCTGGTTCTAGCCTACTTGTAACATTACTGTAGGACTGGAGCACGAATGAGAGCTCATAAATATTATATCTGTCCATAACTTGTAATATACGTAGGTCACACTATAAGTTTTGCGTAACTTAAAAAAACAACATGTGTAAAACCAAAATATTATGTTTATTCCTTTTCAAAATACTCTCTTTTACATTTTAAACATTTTTTCATGCGATCGAACCATTTTTTAAAACAGGAGGACCACAGATCTGAAGGCTTGTTTTCTACGTGCTGATTGAACGCTATCACTGCCTCTTCGGAGTTGGTAAAAGTGAAACCTCTCATCAAATCTTTGATTTTGGGGAAAATACAGAAATCACAGGGTGCTAGGTCGGGGCTATGCGCAGGATGGGTGACGAGTTGTACTTTTTCGGAAGCTAAAAATGACTTTGTTTTGTTGGCCGTGTGTGAAGAAACGTTGTCATGATGTAGGAGAATGCGGCTTTTGGGTCGTCTTTCGCGAACTTTTTCTAACACCATGGGTAAACAAATGGTAGAATACCACTCGGCATTAACACTTCTTTGATCTTCAAGTGGAATTGTACAGATAGGACCCGTAGCTGAGAAAAAAAACGCGATCATTTTTTTACCAACGTTTCTTGCCTGCCTCACTTTTGTTGGCCTGTTCTCATTTTCAAATACCCATTCACAAGATTGCTGTTTTTTTTCGGGGTTCAAAACAATAAATCCACGTTTCGTCTGTGACAATGTCATAAACAGCATTAGAATGTCCGTGGTCGTACTTCAGTAGCATCTGTGAGCACCATTCCACGCGAGCCCGCTTCTGCTCCGCTGTCAGTTCATGAGGGATCCAACGACAACAAAGTTTCCGAACTTTCAATTCTTCGTGTAAAATTTTCTGGATTTGTCTCATATTGTCTCATAGGTAATCCGCGGGTTTTCTTCAATTAGCCGCTTAACAGTAGCCACATTATTTTCGTTGACGGCAGTTGAAGGCCGCCCTTCACGAAATTCGTCATGTAAAGAAACTCGACCTCTCTCAAATTCAGCAAACCATCGCCTCACGGTGCTCAAACAAGGTGCTCTCCCAAAAGCATTTTGAAGACGAGCGGCACAGTCTTGCGAAGAGAGAGAACTTTTCAAATCATTAAAAATCATCGCTCTAAAATATTTTCGACTTAATTCCATTTTCGTTGCGTACGTAGAACTTTGATGTGTGATAAAAACAATTGGCAAATCATTTCCCGCCAATTGTTTTTTTTTATTACTACGAAGGTTGCAACGTTTAAAAAAATATAACATAGATAATATATATACCTTCTGTGCGTGTGTTTCTAATTAAACTCCTCATACGGCTGGACCGATTTTTATGTTTTTTTGTGTACGTTCAAGTGGATTTGAAAATAGTTTGTATATTTTTTCTTTTTAAAACGCGCGGACGAAATTTTGAACGGAGCTAGTATAACATAAATATAGTAATTTATATTATAATAATACGCTTTCTTCAAAAGACTACACTTACATAGAGGGCTAGGTATCATGCAAAAAAGTGCTAGGACCAGAACGAGTTTCTTGCCAGTTCTTCTCGGGCTTGGGTTAGGAGGAATTGGCAACTAAATTGTATATTGTATGTAAGACGTTTCAAAGTGATCCTTGTGATTGAACATAGAAATGTGTATAAAAAACCGTATTAAAAAACAAACAAAAATACGAAATCAACAGAATCATTTTCGGAAAGAGTAACATTCTCAAGTTGTGCTACCTGGCACGAAATCAATTCAAGGCCCGTCAGTCAATCGGTATAAAAGCTATTGACAGACGATTTGCTCTTTATTTTTCCTTCCCCCGGGACTCGAGACGATTTGGGGAATTCGGAGTGGAGTAATGTTTTTAGGGCTCCGTTCAATAATACAAAATAGAAAGATATATCTAACGAATGATTGGACCATCATGATTTCCAACCTCTTGATAAACTTGGCTCTTGACTTTGACTTGACTTCTATCTCCAAAGTACAATAGCTTTTATTTTTTTTAATAACTGCTGCGATGAGCAAGCGTACAGAGATAATATACCTACTACGATAGGTGCCCATAAACATACTTCCTCTTTTATTCCTACTAGCTGACCCGGCCACGCGTTGCTGTAGCGCGGTAGTTCTAATACGTTCTAAAACCCATATACTAATAATAATAATAATAATAATAATACATTTATTCATTCAGATAGCTAGATCCATAATGGGTTAGTAAAATCTTAGGGCTAAGTTAGTCAACAGTCAAATTCACTTTAATATAGATAATTATATTAATATACATACATTATTAATTATTTAGTACCCCAATACAGCGCCTGAATAGAGGACAATCGCACTTGTTCGCTATTGCCATCAGGATAGTGTTGGTACTCCCGCGAACTCTGCGCAGCAGAGAGGCTGCATCCAGGCGGCGAACCCATCCGTGCGCGCTTATAAGAAGATGCCGGATGCGCTGCAGAACCTCAGTAGCCCCAACAACATCCTGAAGGCATTATTGTATTGAACGCGTAGGGTGTTGACCGACTTTTGAGTGTATGTGGACCACAGGCTGCTCTTGTAAAATGTTTACCAAAACGACTTGAATAGACTTATTTTTACCTCTTTAGAGCAGCGAGCGAACCTGCGGACCAACATATTAGCTCTCACCATCAACGCCCTTCGCTCCCTCTCAATATCCGGCTCATCTCTCAGGTTTTCCGTAACTAAATGTCCTATATATCTAAAAGTTGTTACTCTATGAAGTACATCTCCATTTAAAATAATAGGCGGTACTTAGTCCGGACTCTTACCATCTGGTCCAAAAACCATGAACTCGCATTTCTTGGCATTATACTGCAAGCCATGGCTTGCTTCGTAGGTCTCACAATAAGTTAGCAATCCTCTCAAGGCCCTAATAGATGTCGCCAGCAGTACCATGTCATCTGCGTAACTTACGTTATTGACACTAATACCGTCAATAGAGCAACCGACTGGCAAACTGCTGAGGCCATCTATCAGGTTATCAACGTAGAGGTTAAACAACTTCGATAATGTCACCCCCCCCTGCCTCACCCCACACTCCATCCCATACGCATCAGACAGAGCACCAGCCCATTTGACCTTGTTGATTTGATGCGAGTACCAATACTCAAAAACAGAGCAAAGTTGTATTTTTGCTCTGTTTTTGAGTATTGGTACTCGCCTGGTAGTTTCGTATCACAATGCTTTTGCCATAGTATGTCGTAACACACCGTGTCAAAAGCCTTTGACAGATCGAGGAAGCATGCATAGACCGGCGTCCTTCTATCCACATAGTACTGAACCGTGTACCTGAGGCTAAGTATTGCACTCTCAGTGGACAATCCAGGCCTAAACCCAAACTGTCCATCATGCAGTTGAATGTGTCGGTCCAGGTGTTTATTTAGAATTCGGTCCAGCACTTAGGCAACTATAGTAGCGCGAGATATTGGCCTATAGTTGTTTATATCTGCTACGTCCCCTGTTCTGTTTTGACTATTGGCACTACCTACCTTCCCTCCGGACATCTGTGGCAAACAGACGTGTTCAACACTGGACCTTTGTTGATTTTTTAAATAAAAATATTAAAAGTTTGAGTTAATAATCCACCAACAAAAAATTAGGAGTGCATAACCCTAGAAGAGGTGAAAGAACATCGGCCTACGAGTCTCACGCACACCACCAAACGCCTGCGCACACAACGGCATATTATTCACCACTACAGCAGTGTGAGTCATTACTTAGTTAAAATAGTAACACTCATAGATAAAAAGTCATATATTCTTCACACTGACAAACCACTCTGCCGAGGGATCAACTTAAAGTGGACAGTTAGCTAGTTTGTACTGAATCACAGCGACCCCACCAGAAAGCTGGACCCGTGACACGTTCTTCACACAAAAAAGCACCTATCGCTGGGGCCAAACTTTACTGGTCAACACCTTATTTTGGATTGAGCCGTTGTAAACTGCCAGCCTTAGATGATCTCGCATAAGCACTACACCTCCTACTAGACTGATTGCCTGGTACTTTTCCAGTAATATTGAACGCAGAAATACTATTTGTAGTGCACAAAGTATACCTCCGACGGCGTTTACATTGAGTGAAGGAACTCCGTTTCAAGCTACACCCGCGCCTGCGACTCCTGCGATTCTTTGTACTCTCGCACCACACCTATCACAATATAGCTCCTCTGAGCATGATCTAGAGAACCAGCAAGGTGGAATTAATATTCTGAATGCTTCTCAAAATAGATCAAAACGCAGAAGAACCCATACCTCTGATGGTCAGCTTTCTTCAATTGTCTCTGAAATTAAGGTTATGTTTGAAGATTTAAAAAAGCAACAGGAGAAAAAAATTGATGATCTCTGCGCAGCGATTGAAGTCATTAAAATACAAAACATTGTCATAATAACATGTATTGAGTCACTAAACAAAAAATATGATCTGATCCAGGAACGGGTCAATGATCTTAAAGTTGAATGTAAAAGTAATCAAAATAATATAAGGGTACTTGAAGATAAAATCGAAAAAATGGAGAAAAGCTCCAGGTCCACATGCCTAGAAATAAGAAATGTACCGGCAAGGAAACCAGAGTCTAAAGACTGCCTACTTAAAATACTCTCAGATATCGCCCGAGTTCTTGAAGTTGAGATTCAGCCGCGTGATGTAAAGGACGTATTCCGTATTGGAACCAGGAACACGGAAAATAGAACAATCCTTCTAGAACTACACAGCGTACTTCTAAAAGAAAAAGTGATCAGCCATCTCAAGTCGTTTAATAAACGCAATAATAGATTAACTACTGAGGCCCTAAGAATATCTGGTCCATCACAACCAATTTTTATTGCGGAAAACCTTACTGCTAAAATGAAGAGGCTTTTCTTCCTTGCCAGAGACTTCGCCAAAAGTAATGGATTTAGGTATTGCTGGTGCACAAATGGGAAAATCTTCATTCGCGAGCAGCAGGACGCTTCTCTGCACCAAATCAAAGAAGAAGCGGACCTCCAAAGACTCCTAAAGAATGTTTGACTAGTTTGTCACCATAGTTTAATCTGCATGATACCTACTTTTTACATACCTATAGTAACTTTTGCATGTTTCTCTTATTTTTACTATGCCAATCTAAACCCTACGTTTAAAGACACAATTTCACAGACGTCAACCCATTACTACATCATACACACTTGTACACACACACTCACAACAATCACCTCTTCCACGTTTTTACACATACCCACATTATATTATTATGTTATAACATGTTACCAACCATATTGCTATGTTATAAATCCACCTCTCTTTTCGTATCCACTTAGCAAAACTTCCTGTTCTCTATCTGAAACAGATAAGCCCTTTGTGCACAAAACTTTAACTGATTCATTTGTTAACTTCGTAGGTCCGAATTATGAATAATACAACCTTCACAAATGAAATAGAAGACCTAAGTATATCAACTTCTTTTACCTGTTCCCCCGAGGACTGTAGCGTTTACCTACCGCAACACCACACTTCGCTTAAAATATTTCATGTCAATATTAGAAGCATTGGAAATATCATAAACTATGGTAATCTTATTATTCTTTTAGAAAGAACAAAACTCGACATGGATATTATTATACTGAGTGAATGCTGGCTACAGAAATGCCCCTTTGTCCCAGCATTACCCGGATACCTCACTTTGAAATCAGGTCACAACAACCAAAACGAGGGGGTTGTCGTGTATGTAAAAGACTACATAAACTGCACTGTTGATGAACCTCCCGTAGTGGATGCAAATTGTTTAGTCATACGAACTAAAACCGCCGCTATTTTTGTAATAATCTATTAAAAAAAATAAAACGAGACTATGAAAAAGCCGAATTTATAAAACATAAAAAAAGTCCTAAAGAAACGTGGAAGCTAATTAAAAAAATCTCGAACTTAAACCCTACAAAATCGTCTCCTAAATCACTCCTAACTATTGGTGAATCTCCATACTCTTCAGTGAATGCCATTAATCTATTCTTTGCAAATGTGGGCAAAAATCTTGCAAATGAGATCACAAAAAAAATCTCAACCTATGTACTCCAGACTCAGAGCCCCCAAGACAACCAAACGTTAACTCAATGGTCATGCTTAGTACTGACTGTACAGAGATAGCGTCCATAATCCGTGAATTAAAAGAGACTTCAGCAGTCGGCTGGGATGGCATCTCGACTTTGCTAATTAAGAATGCTAGGCATGTGCTGGTTCCTATTCTCAACCATTTTCTAAATCTATGTCTTTCTACTGGTACGTTTCCCTATGTATTCAAGAAGGCCCTTGTGCACCCTATATTTAAGTCTGGGCACAGAGACAGTGTCAACAATTATAGACCCATCTCTGTTTTATCGACTTTCTCTAAAATATTTGAAAAAATTATTAATAAAAGACTAATTAGTTACTTAAATTCTAGAAATATTCTTGCAAGTAATCAGTTTGGCTTTAGATCTTCTAAATCCACTGAAGATGCTGTACTTAAATTAACCAGTACTGTTACCACCAATCTTAACCTTGACCGAAAATCTATTGGCATATTTTTAGATCTCTCCAAAGCTTTTGACACTGTCTCTGTCCCCCTCCTTCTTGAAAAACTGGAATATATCGGTGTACGTGGAGTCGCGCTCGATTTATTTAGAAACTACCTTGAAAATCGTTCACAATCGGTTACTGTTGACAATACCTACAGTAGCTATGAACCTATCGAGTATGGAGTCCCCCAGGGTAGTGTCCTAGGACCTACCCTGTTTCTAATTTATATAAATGAACTATGCCAGTTGTCTCTGAAGAACGCTCAATTAGTCACTTATGCTGATGACACTGCTATTATTGTTCATGGTAACACTTGGACAGACGCCCGACATACAGCAGAATCGGTTCTCCGTATCGTCATGTCATGGCTCTCTAAAAATCTACTTACACTTAACTTGGAAAAAACTAAATTTCTCACTTTTGCCCCCAAAATCACTTCACAACCAGGACCCGCATTTAAGTTACAAGCTCACATATGTCCTTTGAATCCTGTAAATTCTTCATGTGGCTGCACCGCAATCTCCCGTGCTCGTAATGTCAAGTATTTAGGAGTTATTGTCGACGATACCTTGTCTTGGAAAGAACATGTGGAATCTGTGGTCACCCGCGTTCGAAAATTAATATATGTTTTTAAAAGGCTCAGATCTGGTGCTGACCCTTTTACCTTAAAAACTGTGTACTATGCTTTAGCTCAGTCCATTATAAGCTACTGTATCACAGCTTGGGGAGCTGCTGGTAAGACCCAAATTCTCCGTCTTGAAAGAGCTCAACGAGCTATTCTTAAAGTAATGGCGTTCAAACCTATCCATTTTCCCACTGAAACGCTCTATAATACTTGGATGGTCTTGTCTGTTCGTAAGCTGTATGTGTCTGCAGCGATTCTCCGTAAGCACTCGGACACACCATATGATCCAAAACGCCTAACCAAAAGGCGCAAGGATATAGTCTATCAGCCTATTAGATTCAGACTATGCCTGTTAAGACGCCATTACGATTTTATGGGCCCATCCTTGTATAATAGAGTAAATAAAGAGCTATCAATTTATCCCATTTCTTATAAGGAATGTAAAAATAAAATCAACTCCTGGCTACTAAACATCTCTTATGATGACACTGAAAATCTATTTAATGCTCAAGTGTGAACCATACCTCTAACACACAGAAACACATTCTCACCATAATTACACACCCTACATACACACACACACACATACACACACACACACATACACACACACACACACACACATACACACACACAAACAAACACACACAAACACATACATAAGCTTACACATTATGTGAAGGGTTTCTTGTTTGATTGGCTATATTTATCTAAATATTATTTATATCATGTTAAATTGGAACATTGTACTCAGATCTCTGGAGATGGGCGTTAATAGCTGCATCACAGTCACTCTTGTAGACTACTGTAGTTATTATCGAACATTAATATTATTATACTACCCATGTTATTGTTTCCAAATAAATCATTTGAATTTGAATTTGAATTTTGAATAGTTTTCATACAGTCGAGTGGCAAGTACGTGTGGCTAATACATAGGGAGTAAAACAAAGCCAGTACTCTAGGCAGGTGCACCCCCGCATACCGCAGATGCTTGATACCAAGATCGTCATGTCCCGGTGATTTACCCGTACTCATAGTTTGAATGACTGTTCTCATTTCTTTAGCAGTAACTCTTACTATGGCATCTTACTATGGCAACCATAAATATAATTTGAGTCTAGCTTCTTTGTGTGCCGCACTAACATGTTTATTCCACCCAGGTACATTTTTTCCCTTCTTCTTATTTCCTAATTTACATGTCAAAATAGTTCCCTCCCTCAAGACTTTAATAATGTTGTGATACATAATATATTATTGATAATAGATTTGTGTGAAATGTCATTGCAGTGGTTATTTGCACATAATACAAACTCATTTGGAAAATTAATTAGCTATAAATTGTCATTACAAAATTCAGAATATATATTAATTTGTGATAATTGTCGATCGCCCCAGATAATTTGACTAGAAACATTTTTATTATTAACTGGAAATACTTTCTTATGAACTATATTTAAGTCACAACATATAGTCACAGGAAAGTGGCCTGACCACATAACGTCATAACAAACCTTAATGTCTCTAACTGTCTCCTAGGCAGATTGCGTCACGACGCAGTGATCCAACCAACGTTGCGAACCATGAGCATCACTTCATCACAAACGTATACTCATTGGAGTCAATACCTAGTTTTATAACATCCGCACAGCACCACGATTGTACGGCACAAAAGCTATTTAATTCACTACTGAATAGTTTTGTCGGATGCGCATTGAAATCGCTAAGAATATAAACAGATTCCAAATCACTACTCTCAACTATAGCTGTTATCTCACTTAAACACTACGTAAACCCAGGAAGATTGTCTAAGCACTGCGAAGGCATGTAGACGCTGAACACAATGAAGAAGGAAAGTTTTTTAAACTTACGCGATCAGAACACATTATTATAAATACTTACGGGTATTTATCGCGTTTATTTACCTATTTTTCCCGACGTTTCGACAGGTTTACACTCTGTCGTGGTCACGGGATGACTGGAGTACTGGAGCTACCGCCTCTGCGAAGCGGGGGCAGCATTTTTTGCAACTACCCTCACTTGTTCTTCCGAAATAGAAATGTCCATCTGCACACTCGGACGACACACAACACTAACCGTGTCCATTACGCATTGAGAAACCGGTCTACGTTGAGTACACTTAGCTACTCGTATAACTGGATTCCATGAGGCAGAGAGTCTGAAACCGTCTTCACGATTGAAATTAGGATATTTCTTAATTTCAATCGCTTCCCGAACCATTCTCTTGTAGTAATGCCTTTCATTACATAAAACTTGAGGTTTATGTAATTCAATCCAGTGATTGGGTCCTGAGTCCACGATGTGCTCTGCTATTGCAGACTTGTTTACTTGACGATTTTTGACCGCCGCTATGTGTTCTTTAACACGTTCCGCGACCGTGCGTTTAGTCTGGCCTATGTAGGAACGCCCGCAGCTGCAATCTATTTTGTAAACCCCAGGAACTTGCAGAGGTACGACGTCTTTTGATGTTCGTTGATACTTCGTCATCTTGGTGAGTGGAGTGTAGATCGACTTGATTGAAAATTTATGTGATCAGTGTGAGTGATCACGGACTTCCTGATCAGTACATTTTGCTCCTTCAGAACTGTCTTGATGGAAATTTCTTTTTGTATCAAGGGCAACATTACCTCCAGATAGACGGCGTAGCAATGGGAAGCCCTGTGGCACCTGTTCTTGCCAATATCTGGATGGAACATTTTGATCTCTCTACTATACATAATATAGTAGAGAAACCTCTACTATATTATGTATGTATTATACATGTAAACCTTTCTCTTGAATCACTCTATCTATGAAAAAAAACCGTATCAAAATCCGTTGCGTAGTTTTGAAGATTAAAGCATACATAGGGACAGACAGACAGCGGAAAGCGACTTTGTTTTATACTATGTAATGATTATGGCATCTGTCTTGATAACAATATTGCCGGTGTTAAGTGATTGTTCTGTTATAATATCGCATCGATATAAGAATTTATAAATAAAAAAAATATATAAATCTATGTAATATAGTCACTAAGTCACAGTCGATGGTCATTTGTGTTTTATAAACATCAACACGGAATTATCGTCTGGAATTTTCTTAGATAATACATTTATACATTTAAATATGAGATAAACTCAGTTTATCTTGTGATCATGACGCATGCAACTGTGCCGAAATATCAGGAAGCAGAAAAACTCATATATCATAGTAAATATCCCGTTTTGAGCGAAAATTAATATCGTTCAATATGGAGCAACTAGTTTCAACATCTCTGTACAGTTGCTACTTGTTGCCATTGCCGTAAATCAATTTCATTGCCCATGTAAGCTTAGATAGTCATAATATTACAATATATTTCATCTTTGATCACAAGGACGGTTTTCCTTGTAATTATTGAATGAATCTATTGACTAAGTTCTCGAAGTTGTTCCCTTTACAATAGTTACATTAATCAGTGGTTAGGGTCTGTTATATAGGGAACTCAGTCCTTTATTCTAACACAAAGATACATTTTGACATATGAGCGGTTCAAAGGAGAAGCACGTGCACGTGTGCTCTACACAATAGACCAATTTACATAAATATTCCTGTCAGTTACAGAAGTAGTTAGTGCGAGAGTTCAAAAGTGTAGTTCAAATATACATTTATTTACAAAAACAATTACAGAATCTACAGAATAATATAAAATACACGTGAAATAAATTTAAAACGATCCTTATATAGCTGAACTGGTCCAGATCACTGCCAGAGGGCAGCTTTCCCAAGACTCTGGCGACATTGCCACGTTGAATGGCAATGCTAATACGCTGAGCCAGAAAGGAGCCAGCTCTTGGGTCACGCAGTGTATCTACCAGACGCCGTGAAATAATTTTGAAAACGCAGTGAGCTCCTGTTCGCCACGGACCCAGGATCTCAATTCCAAAAGGCTCAAATATGTTGGCCTTATCAAGATCATGTGAGTTCAAATTGAAATTAAAATACAGGTTTATCATCATCATCATCCACAGCCTATACCTGAGAGAGGCCTATACCCAGTGGGTCCCACTGGGTATAGGCCTCCCTAAATTTGTGCCATCCGCTGCGATCCTGCGATAATCTTGTCTATACGCGTCCGCGACTTTAACTATATCGTCTACCTATATTGCTAAAGGACTATCGACGTTCCTATAGCAATTTCTCGGACACCAAATTCGGTTTATATACACCTTAATGCAACATTACAGATTACATTAAATGCAATGCGTTATATAACAAGAGACAATGAACAATATTAATAGTACAAGGGAAGAAATAATTCAAAAGAACACAGTTTCCTTACCTGCAAATACAAAAATAATCTTGAATAAATCATAAATCTGCATATATAAAAATCATATCTATATATACATATTATCAAATCAAATCAACCTTATCATTTTTTATTTCGGACAACATAACTATGATATATACACTTGATTGTTTGGTTATTTACGCCAGTGTTTAAAGGCTGTTTCTACACTATATTTTTTTTGTTTAAATGAAGCCACGCCTGTTTTTACATAAAGGTAGAAAATCATTAAAAATGTTAGACCCTCTTTAGTTGAAACAACATTTAAACCCTGTCGTTTTGTCTTTGGGTTTAGCAAAATTGATATTGAGTTTAAAACGGGTATTTATGTAATGTATATCCTTGAACCATGTTAATTTATCAAAAGGCACAAATATGCCGGTCTCGGGCCTACATATTTGATTCTTGGAGTCGAAACCCTGGGCCCGTGGGAAACAGGAGCCTCCCCAAAATTATTTCACGGCGTCTGGTTGAAACAGCGCGCGATCCAAAAGCTGGCTCCAATCTGGCTCAGCGTATATCATTGCCATTCAACGTGGCAATGCCGCCAGGGTCTTGGGGACGTTTCCCTTTTGTATTGACCTGGATCAGTTGAGCTTTATATAGATCGTTTTAAACGGTCCTTAGATAGTTTAACGGTATCACATGTATTTCGTATTATTTTGTACATTTCTGTAATTTATAAAACTTTATTAACAGAAATAATTACAGAAATGTACAGAATAATATACAATAATATAAAATACATGTGAAACAGTTGAGCTATCTAAGGACAGTTTAAAACGATTCATAGATAGCTCAACTGATCCAGATCACTGCCTGAGGGCAGCGTTCCCAAGACACTGGCGGCATTGCTACGTTGAATGGCAATGATATCATATGGATATCATATCATTATCATATGGATATTCAAATTTCTTATTCCAGAGAATTGAGTAGTGCAGGCTAGGTCAAGTTCTCCTGGCCTTCATATTAAGTATACCCTACTCTACCAGGTTTTGGCTGATGTGTTCTCTTCGATATATGTCTTCCGAAAGGTTGAATCCATGCATTCTGCTCTCATTGGACGGAGCTATCTGTTTTAACCAACCATAACATAACTCTAGTAGCATAATACCTAAGTAAGCATAACAAAGTTCCACATGTTATTGGCAGACTTCCTCGTAAGTAATTAAGCGCTGTTTGGATATTTACAGAGATAAGATTTAACATAGTGATGGATGGAGCACAGTTTTGACAGGCGTTTAAATAGCCAGCTGGGTACGGTCAGCAGCCGAAGTTAGAATGATTATTCATTTGAGTTCAGTTGGATTCTTGACAGAATGTGGACATTATTCGATGTTGTTATTATTAGATCATTAGTCTACCGCCCTTACGAATAAAGCGCTTTGCTTTCACATTTATAATGCGTACAGCCAAGGATTGGTATGCATTGCCGTCGTCTGTCTTTCCTGAAAACTACAATCTGGGTCTCTTCAAGTCAAGAGAAAAAAGGTGTTTCTAAAGCTGCGTGCTCCATCGTTAGCCGCATCGTCGCTTACCATCAGGCGAGATCGTGGTCAAACCAAGGGTATCTATGATATAAAAATAAAAACAAAAAAAATTAGGCACTTTTTTAGGTATTTATGTAACATTTTACACTGAGATGAGACAGCATTGAATCTTAGAGTATGAAAACCTATTCTAAGCTTACGCTTCTTCATGTCAAAATGCACTGAATTTTAATAAAAGTGCACGCATAGTTTTAGTCACTGAATCTTAGCTTTACATCCCAAAAACTTACCTTCTAACGTTTATACGTTATCTTTCGTTTATTTCTCTTATCTAGCATAAATAAATATCTATAACTAAAATTAAAATAAATATTTGTGGACAATGCACACAACGCCTTATAGCCCCAAACTGCTTGAATATGGTGACCAGTATGGCGATTATGGAACTTTTTTAAACAATCAATGTTCAGTTTTGATTAGCTATAGGCACGTTCGTTCGGTTTCTATTTCAGTTTTCATTCATATGATGCTGTCATATGTATGATTGTACGTATGTATGGTTGTGATGTTGATTGTATGTCTTACATACAATCAACATCAAATTTCTGTAACTCCAATTCATAAATAACTTAAACTGAACTAACTAAAAGTATAGAGTAACTGAAAGCCTTTGGAATCAATACTTTGATAGTATCAGAGTTCCATAATCGCCCGGCAGATGACTGTTAAAATTCTCATATATTTTTAAATAAATACTTATGATACCTTATAACACTCAGACACAGAACAAACACATATGTTTGTCTTGGGAGGGAATCGAGCCTCAACCTACAGACTACTGGCCTGAGATAGAACAGGCCAGTCAATACGCGTATGTTGTTTCAATTGAAACTGTTTCACGCACTGTTAGGTTGACATATTGGTTTTTAATCACCACTTAAATAGGAACACAAAAAAATACCTGAAAAGAATTTGATAAACATATCAATTCGATTTTAGTAAAAAAAACATTCAGAGCACAAAAAAAGCTAAAAATTATTATGAATTATAATACCGGACATTTCACACAGCATAATTTGGTCCAAAAATAAGCAGAGCTTGTGTTATGGGTACCACATGACTGATATACTAACATACTTTTGTAAATACATAGAAATACCCAGATCCGAGTCAAATATTGCAAAAACTTGCAAGATCATACAAACATTTGTCCTGCGATGGGAAACAAACCCGCAACCTTCTGCATCTCAGGCGTACCTTCGCCCAATGCGCTACAGAGGTCTTCAAAAGTAGAAATGTTTATTCAAAAGAATCGATTTTAAGTAAAACAAAATGCTGTCTGTAAAGTCAGTTTACGGATAATTTTACGTGATAACGTCAAAAGAAAATATTGATGCACCGATCGTGCCTCTCTATCGTTTGTTCCGCGCTCTCGCTTGCACGCTCAGGCGGAACGTGACAATGAGTCATGCTTTTTTGTGCGTGCAGCCGGCGTTCATCGATTTATAAGACGTTATCACGTCAAACACATTCAAAGACCGGATTTTAAATACACATAGTAAATATGCAGCACGTAAAACCGAAAAACCGCATGTTTTTAGTAAGTAAGGTATTTTTTTGGATATTCCAGAGATCTAGGGATTTACTATTTATTTCCTGACGGAGGTCAAAACGTTCATCGTGTTCGTACCACACATCTCTGACCAGTGAACTTATCAGTCAGTCGGGGACGAGAGACGGGCGCGTGTGATCGTTCCACGACTCGAAATAGTGCTCTGTGCCAAGTGAGGACTATCGAGATTTTAAAAACAGTGGTTAGTGGCATTTGTTTCTTTTCAGCGATGGCATTTTAGCTGTGACTGTACCTACTTACGCATTCGTTTTAATTTAGTGTTGTCAATCTTATATTTTTATATAGAAACTAAAGTTGAGTTAATAGTGGTTTGTAGCGGCTATTTTATAGAAAACGTAACGAAAACGAGACTCAAAACTTTTACGAAAATTTTATTATTTCCGCGTATAGTGTTTAGTTACTTGGGTGTTTACAACATGTAAGTACAACATGTAAGTAGAATAATAAAGGTAGGTATCTATCTACCTAGTTTTATCTTGTACGTACTCTACATAGAGGTCAGTCGAAAGTTCACTGCTATTATTAGATAAATTATCTATTGTTTATAACAAAAACAGTGTAGGTAAATATTTTTTCGTGTTGATGAATATGATTTTAGGGTTTTACAAGTATATAAACAAAAAGCGATGTAAAAGTCTATAGGGAACATACATATAATACACATTTATGTTCCCTATAGACTCCGTAACAGCTGGACCGATTTCGATGAAATTTTTAGGAAATCTTCAGATTGGCGTAGCCAATCCTGTGATCCTGTGAAGTTTGGTAGCGATCGGATCTACATAACTTAGGAACGGAGTGCGAAGCGGGGAGACGATAGTGAATATATATAATGCGTATGCGCCGATTCGGAGCAAGTTTTAAATTAAAGGCGACCGTACTTTGTTGAGAATAATTATACGGATTTTTTAAAAATATTTAATATTTAATAGATAAAATATTATACTTAATAAATTTAATAGATATTTAATTGGTATATATTTATTTACAAAAATAATTACAGAAATGTACAAAATGATATAAATAGGCATAGGCTAACTCACTTCCCGAGGATACTTTCACGTAACCGAATACCAATGCAGATCCTTGACGAGCTAATTAAGCAACTAAAACGACAGTCCTCGAAATACTTCAAACTAAGACGAAAACACAAACAAAACATCTTCGAAAGCCTCTTCGCAAATCTCAATGTACAGTCACATAGACAAATGTTGACGTTTCTATAATTAATTACAAACATACGCTTTCACTTATACCGCTCCTGCTCTCTGTATTATACTCTTAGATTCAATGTTAGTTACAAAATAATTAAATAAATCTTAATTATCGTGAACGTAATTAAGTTTCTTGGGTTGTAGTTTAGTTGGCAATGCAGTGCTAATTACAATATCGTGTTTGAACAGAAAACAAGGGATGAAGATTAGATTTTGAAACCACTAATTAATGTTTTTGTGTCTATATTAATATTACTAAATACCTTTGCAAACATTGCTAATTTATTTGCTTATACTGATTTATTTGATTACCTCTGTGGCGCAATGGGATAAGGTCCGACTAAGACGCAGAGGTTTGCGGGTTTGTTTCCCGCCGCGGGACAAATGTTTGTATGATCTGCGGGTATTTGTCTCGGATCTGGGCGTTTGTATAATACGTATAAGTAGTATATCAGTCATGTGGTAGGTACCCATAACACAAGGTCTGCTTACTTTGGGGCCTGATGAAGCTGTGTACAATGTCCGGGATTATTATTATTATGAAATCTGCTGAAGAAACGTGACAATTACCTAGGGGAAATAGGAACAATAATAAGTATTACAAGGCATTTTTACGCGACACTGAAACACGAGCAGTAAACGCACTGCCATTTGGGGTCAGCGCATCCTGATTATCCTAGTTTAGAGGTTAAACAGCCGACAGCTGTTTCAAGGATTGCGGCTGCTATGACATATGAGTTTTATAAGTTAACGCTGTTCTTGCAAAGGCGTTAATCAAATTGTTTTTATTATTATTTTTGTAAATATATACCATATTATACATAGAACCACAGAGGTCGTCGTTTATGAACGCTGTGTTTTTGATTTGAAGATTTGAATCAAATTGACCAATGGTTAAGATCCCATCAAATAATCAAATCGTTCTGTGTCTAGGTGTAATTAATATCATATCTAAGTATGTATTTAAAAATATATTAATATTCTATCAGTCATCTGCGATTATGGACTTCTAATACTATCAAAACTTTGATACTAATCACTTTCAGTTACTATTGATGAATTGGTATTACGGAAGGTTGATGTTGATTGTCATACATGCTGTCAAATGAATAAAATCCTCAGATCAAATAAATATGATGACGGAGCGCCGCAATCAACCTAAATAAAGTATCAAAACCGTGCTCTTTGGAGATACCCACGCACACACATACACCGAAATCGTGCTCCTTGCTTTTATATATATATTGAATAAATGGTGTTATTTTTTTGTAATATGTTTTATTGACCACGACATGACATAATACTTAATAGTGTAAATATGTATGCATATACTAAGAGCAATGAGCACGGTTTGGGTAGATGTTCGTGCGTGGGTGCGTGTATTTACACAGAGGAGCATAGTTTTGAGACTTCACTTTATTCATGGCAGTCTCCGTCTGTATATTTATTTGGTTCGAGATATATATAGAACGTACGTAGTAGTAATCCATCTTGTCAAAACTGGTTCTAATTACAATCAAACTTATGATTGAAATTATGCCGATTGCTAATCAAAACTAATAGACATTGATTGTAGGTGGGTATTTATGCAGTTTATTTTGAAATACTTATCCAAAAGATGCGATATAAGTAGGTTCAGGCACAGTTCAGGGATCCGGGGGAGCGTAAGCCAGGCCTAGAATCCGTAGTTCACAGTCCTCTTGCATAAAGTATTTGAGGAGCAGTATCTTGAGCGATATATTGATATACATATATATATCTATATATTGATTCTGTCAAAAGTTCCATAATCGGCATACCGGTCACCATAATACAAGCTATGCTTAGTTTGGGGCTAGATGTTGTTGTGTGCATTGTTCACCAATATTTATTTATTTAATAATGTCAATGTGATCTCACAGCTCAATAAAATTGATAGTTATTTTGGTTCTATTTCACCTAAAATGTGACGTAATTTTCACAGTAGACAAACTAAGACTAGGTTTTCGATACTAAGTCTTCTTCTTCTTTGTTAATGGCATGTGTCAAGTGTCTATATTGTTTATAGTATGCCACAAAGTTCTATCTAATCGTTCATCATTTGATAAATTATATAAAATGGTGCCTTGCATATAAAATAACTACAGATTATTTTTGCTCGAATCACAAAGTAACACAAAGCTTTTATTCCAATTATTAACACCCGAGTCAATAATTCTAGCTCTATTTAAATAAAAACACCAAAATTACTTACACAACCGAAATTGAAATACTAACACCAAAATTACTAATAACTTGAGAATAATAAATAAAATAAGACCGCAGTGCTTGCTTTGCAAGATAACCAGAAATGATCTGACCTGATACGAAGTCAATGTATAAAGTGGTTAAAATGAAATCAAATAATGTCAAGTTTCACAGTTTAGGCTTTTCGTGCATTGCATATTATTTCGCGGCGTATTTTTTGTCCTATTCTGTGGAGCATGGAATCAGATGTCGGCGCACGAACTAGAGAAAAAAAAATTACGGGTTGCACACTCCGGGAGTGCCGACAGAAGTGAAAACTTATTTTGGCGCGTTAGACATTTTTTAGATGGGTACTAGGGTTATTGGGTTATTGGGTTATGAATTGCATTTTATTTATGAATTGTATTTTATTAGTTATTAGAAACTTTAAAAAACATTTAATATTCTTTTATGTTTTTGTTCAGAATGTAAATAATATATCAAAGAACCTAACTCAGTTCTCCATACAAAAGTAGACTGTAAACATGTGAATTAAGGGTTATAATCAAATGGGGCGAGCGCGGCAGTCCTGCGTCTCGGTAACGGTGTCGCGAGTCCAGAGGTTTTACCTCATCTAAAAATATGCGTTCCGCGCTAAAAGAAGTTTTCACTTCAAAAATCGCGATGAAAATTACATACTTCAGACAAGACTTAAATTAGCGAGTTAGGCTTTGTCTGGCCTCTCAGCTCAGCTGGTGCTGGTTCGATCACCATCCAGAATATAATTAAGTTTTAAAAACATAAAAGAAAACCGACTTCATTGGCTACAATTTGAGAGAATAAAATTATTTTATGCTGAAATTTTTAATGGAAAGTAGATGTATTTTGTTTATATATAATATGGGTAGACCAACTAAACGCACTGCTTTGCACTGCAGGTAACGAAAATATCATCGATGCTTACAATTTTTAGGTTTTTGTTGATTTTTTTAAAACCGCTGGACCGATTTCGATAAAATTTAAATGGGACCACGTATACCGTTTCAAACAAAAAAAAAATTAAATCGGTTCAGGCGTCTCTGAGTAATCGGTGAAAAACATAAAAAAAAGATTTCGACGAATTGAGAACCTCCTCCTTTTTGATAAAATCGGTTAAAAAGTGATGAACATAGATATTTGTTATATCCGGGTTTTTAAAGTATCATATGTATCTAATAAGTATTATATCAGTCATTTAGTTCCCATACCACAAGTTATGCATAGGTTTGGGTTAACGCTGTACGAATTGTCGACCAATATTATATATAAATATTTATTAACAACTTTTGATTAGATTTTAATTACTGTAACTTCTAAAACTATTATGGTTTTTAACATAATTTTCACTCAAACGGGATATTTACCATGATATTTGAGTTTTTCTGCTTCCCGATATTTCGGCACAGTTACATGCGCCATGATAAACTGAAGACAGTTACTTTCGCATTTACAATATTAGTAAGGAATAATAATTAGAACGGTCTAAGACCACTTACACTAATTATTCAGATTTCATATGTCAACAATTTCAACCTATTTTATACTTACAGAGAATTAGTAATTTAATAAATAATGAATCACAAATCAAAGCAATAATAATAATACACATTACGAAATCAATAACATGGTAATTAAATATTAATAACATATTATTACACATTCCAAAATCAATAACATGGTAATTAAATATTAATAACAATATAAAATACGGCACAAATAGAATATTAAAGCACATAAAAAGCTTGTCACTATAAATAAAAATTGATCAAACATATATGTTTAAACATATAAATATATATGTTTGATCAATTTTTATTTATACCTAATTATGTAATGTACCTATAGGTAAATTACATAATTAGGTACATTGATGTCAATATAGATTTAATCTTGGGTCTCACAAAATTGAATGATCGTTATATGCCGTTACCAGTATTTCATTTATCAGATAATATTCTCCGTAGATCTAGTTCTAACATTTAGACAAATACCAAGCTATGTAAATGGTAGGTATCCTACCTACGCTAGGCATGTGAATAGGTAAGCCAACACCGCGTATAATTTACGGCCGTGGCATGACGTGGAATGATTACGTCATATCTGTGTCACTCCTTCAAGATCGCTTTTCAATGTTAGATGACAGCTCCGGTTGTCTAGTTATTTTAGGTTCTCAATTCGTCGGAATCTTTTTTTTTATGTATGTTCACCGAATACCTACTCAGAGACGCCTGAAACGATTTCTAATTTTTTTTTTGTTTCATAGGGTTATTCTCGGGGTCTACTTCCCAGGTGGTCCCATTTAAATTTTATCGAAATCAGTCAAGTGGTTTTTAAAAAATCAACAAAAATCTACCTGCAGTGCAGAGCAGTGCGTTTAGTTGGTCAACCCATACCATATATAAACAAAATTTCAAAATAAAATAATTTTATGCTCTCAAATTGTATCCAATGAATTCGGTTTTCTTTTTACTTTTTAACACGTAATTATAATCATGTTATTTAGGCATGTCTATGTCTAATAGGCATTTCAGCATTTAACAAAATCAAATAACTCAGTAGTTCCAGAGAATACTAATTGGTACAAAAATCTGAATCCACAAAAACATTTATAGAATAAGCAAATCTTGCTACAACGCTTTAAAGTGCAATTCAACTCGCACAAAGGATTAGTGACTAACCTATTATATTTACCTACATAGTGCGTCTCTTTCTATCACGTAACTCTATCTTGTCTGGTGCAGCACTACTCTTAGAAATAGAGCGTGAGGTTTGCTTCGCAAGACGGCCAAGAATAATATTGCACAATAATAAATATAATACCTATTAGTCACACGTCTGCTGTGGTGGCATTATAATTTTTAATTTAAGTGAAAATGTTATTTTTAACAGTATATTTTAACTGTGGTCGCGTCATCAACATCTCTCTACACAGCTTCGAATTAATTTCGACAGTGCGTAAATTGAACTGTCACGGTAAACGCGCTTCGCTTCAGCTGCTCGCTTTTGAAGGCGACTGTACTTTGTGATTTGTACGCATGTTTTTTTGGAATTTCTTGTTAAGTGAGGGTTATTTTTTTCAAGCCAATGTGCAGTTTTTACCTGTGCTGTAGAAAAAATACGAGCGATCCTTTCAGTTGTCGCATAATATGTATTTTATTTTATTTGGAAAACAAACAAACATTATTTTGGTTATATCTAATACGAAGATTATAATAACACATAGTCCAGTAAAGTTGCCACAGTTACATTATTCATATAAAGAAAAAGAAACTGGACATTTGACGACCTCTGTGGCGCAGTGGGCCATATTCCAACTGAGACGCAGAAGTTTGCGGGTTCGATTCCCGCGACGGGGCAAATGTTTGAATGATCTGCAAGTATTTGTCTCGGGTCTGGGTGTTTCTATGTATAATATGTATGAATTAATAAAAAAAGTATATTATGTAGTAGATATATCAGGCATGTGGTACCTACAACACAAGCTCAGCTTACTTTTGGGCCATATTGAGTGAAAATGTCCGGCATTATTATTATTTAACTATATACAAAATAATAATTAATTATCAAGCTCATGTGAGCTAAATTAACAAAAAAAATACAATACAAAACAAACTACCTTATTAATTACCAAAGAAAACATTAAGAATACTGTTTCTAAAACTATTGACTGTATGGGACAAAATGTCAATGTCGGAGAAATGTACCTATAATGTGTAACATCTGACATCTCAACTTGGTAATAATCAACATTACCAAGTTGAGATGGCAATACAATCAATAGTTCTTTGGTAATTAACATAATCCTGCATAAGTTTATAGTAACAGCACACTTTGTACACAACACTGGTTAAGCGCACAGCTGATGCGTTCTCCTTTTTAACCGACTTCAACAAAAAGAAGGAGGTTCTCAATTCATCGGAATCTTTTTTTTAATGTAATTTTCACCGATTACTCAGAGACGCCTGAACCGATTTCAAAAATGTTTTTTGTTTCAAAGTGATGGTCCCCAGATGGTCCCATTTAAATTTTATCGAAATCGGTCGAGCTGTTTTTAAAAATCAACAAAAATCTATAAATTGTGTACATTGATGATATTTTCGATACCTGCAGTGCAGAGCAGTGCAGTTGGTAGTTGGTCTACCCATATTATATATAAACAAAATACATCTACTTTCCACTAAAAATTTTCAAAATAAAATAATTTCATGCTCTCAAATTGTATCCAATGAAGTCGGTTGCTTTTTAGTTTTTAAAACGTAATTATCTATTTATTTTTCTCTTTCTCGTTTGGTCTGGTTTGGTCTCAATGGGTTGGTACCATTTGACGGCCAACTCTACCACCGCGCTCGCAAATTGGTCAAATAAATACCGCATGCGCTTATTGGTCAAACAAATAGCGCGCACTTCCCTAGCTTCATGTTACACACTTCCAGCCCTTTTCACGAAATCATTCCTACAGATAGCAGGAAAGTGAGAGAAATATGTTACACGTCCAAAAATTAAGGGAATAACGTTACTTTAAAGTAGAAATGAAATTAGTTGGGTCCATCAACGAAATTCTAGTCCAAGCAGATATCGAATTATGGGCAAGGGTATATATAAATGTAGTCCTCCTCATCGTAACTTAAACTAATCTAAAAAAGTGAGAGAGGAGAAGCCTGCCTACCGCTGCCGTATGCGTGACGCTAGACAGACTGGCGCCGTAACGCGTTACGTAACGAAGCGGTTTACCCTCTCATAAGAAGTTATCACTTCAAAAATAAGACCATCAGGTAATCAGGTACGCAAAAAAACTGGACTGACTTAACATACATACAATACAATGCACATTCCTATCTCCAGTGTCGATACATTGCGATGATACATTGCGTACATCATTTACAAAATTGAGGTCTACATCAGAATATTTCGTTAGCAACGACCTCAATGCGTCACTAAATAATTAATTGAACATACACATAATTTTGTGATAGGCTTATCTCTGAAACAACAATGTTAACGTGCTGTTACTATAAAATCGGCTTTAGTGTTTTTTAATAAATATATATAAAAGAATACCGCTAACAAAATACCAGATAATGCTTACCATTTAGCCTATAATTGTGTATATATCTTCTTCTTCTTCGTCATTGGCATGTGTCATTATGATGTCAATTTTGCCAATATTTAGATTAATTATAGTAAGACTTCACAAAGTCGTATGTTGTCGTTCGTCGTTTGTTATTTTATACAAATTGGTGTCTCTTTTTAAAATAACTAGTTGCTGCCCGCGGCTTCGCACGCGTGAAAGTAAAAAGTAGCCTAGGTGTTTCTCCAAGGTCCCATCTATATCTATACCAAAACTCATCAAAATCGGTTCAGCGGTTTAGGCGTGAAAACGTGACAGACAGACAGACAGAGTTACTTTCAAATTTATAATATTAGTAAGGAAGTAAGGATTATACGGATTATTTTTGCTCGAATCACACAGAAACACAAAACTTAAATTCCATATATTCACACCTGAGTCAATAACTCTAGCTTTATTTGATAAAATCACAAAAATTACAAATAAAACCCGAAATAACTCGGGGAAAATAAATAATATAAAATCAGAATATTTATTCCGCAAAACAGCTAAAAATAATCTTTTAACTGTATATAATTTATATAATTACGTTTTAAAAACTAAAAAGAAAACCGTATCATTGAATGAAATTTGAGCCTAAAATACATTTTTATTGGAAAGTAGATGTATTTTGTAAATATATAATATGGTTAGGCCAAATAAACGCACCGCTCCAATGATACAGCGAGGTACACGAAAACATCATCGATGTACCTAAGCATACAATTTTTAGATATCCGTTGATTTTTCAGCTCGACCGATTTTGATAAAATTTGAATGGGACCACCTGTGAAGTTGACCCTTTCAAACCAAACCCCTTTCAAACAAAAAAAGAATTTTCCAAATCGGTACAGGCGTTTTCGAGTAATCGTGAACATACATAAAAAAAAAAGATTCCGACGAATTCAGAACCTCCTCCTCCTTTTTGATGAAGACGGTTAAAAACTAGCAGACCCGACAGACGTCCTGTCTTAACTATGAATATTGAATTCTAATTAGTATAATTATTTCACCATTGACAGTTATGTTAAACGCCATAAGGTTACATTATACAAGTTTATATTGTCAAAAGCGCTAAGGTTACATTAGAAAAGTTAATATCTTCGTTAAGTTTTCTTAAATTTTCTAATTTTTCACGCAATTTTTTTTCTTTTACTAAAACCTTCAGACAATAACAAACACAACAAAAAAATAATTAGCGAAATCGGTCTGATGCCGTGACCAAGGGAAATAGGGATTCATTTTTATCTAATACCTTTAAACGAGCAATTCTTGTATATATTTATATATGTAATCTGAATTTCGAAAACGGCTCAAAAGATTTTTATGAAATTTTGTATGCAGGGAGTTGCGGGGGCGATAAATCGATCTTGCTATGTTTCATTTTTAGAAAACGTCGTTTTATTCGTGTTTTATACTCGGGTATGTTTTATACTACTTTTTATCCAGGTACTATATTTAGATAGTGCACGAAAGGAACCCTGGCGCACTTTAATCATTTCACCTCACTGGTTGGTCATAACTAGTGATGCATTAAGAAGTAGAAGCCTATATTCACATATTTAGCTAACGTGGCTTTTAAGTTAACTCTATCCCGGTCATTTTAATGTAATTGAATAAAGATGATTTGATGATGATTTAATTTAAACAACTCATTATCTAATGAGTGATTATAACACAGACCTTTACCTTATGCACAAAAAATGAAAAAAAAATGTCTATAAAGTCGGTTTACGGACGATAATTTTACGTGATAACGTCATAAGTAAACATTGATTAAAAATTGCATACTTTTAAACTATTAAGATGAGGCACAATCTGAACGCTTAGGCCGATCGTGCCTCTCTATCGCTTGTTCCGCGCTCTCGCTTGCACGCTCGGCTCAGGCGGAACGTGACAATTTCATCGATTGGCGTCCATCGATTTATAAGACGTTATCAAGTAACAGATAACTGATAGAATACTTATGTATATATTTTTAAATACTTATGATACTTTAAGTCCGATAAAATACACTATTACTACAGTGAACTTTGGACTTCTCGTCATCGTACACTATACCAACAACCAATATATAAGAAACCTATTAGGACTCCCACCATACAAAGTCCCTAGCCTTTCACATATCGTCGGTCCAAAACAGTAGTGGAACATCTCAAAATATGCTGTTTTGAGTAATTGAGGTTTAAAGTTTTTGGAAAGTTTCAATTGTCAGTTTACTTGATAGAAAAGTCATTATGTAATATATTTTTTATTTAATAATAGCTTAATTTATGATAGTTTTATTGCGTGTGAGTAACATTTTGGTATTAATTGTAATTTTTGAGTTATCCTTGAGTTTGAGTTGAAATGTTCCATTAATGAAATGAAAAATTTCAGAAGAACTAGGGATCTATAAAATATTTCTGTATAAGACGGTAATAAAATAAAAAAATCAACAATTTAGTAATCTTAACGGTTTATTATATACCTAGGAAAGGAACAGGCTATGAAAGTACTCCGTTTTATTCTTAAAAATTAGGAAAGGTGCTTAAATTAATCGCTTTAGTCATGCTTATCACATTCAATGTGATTGACTGCAGTCTCCAAACTAAAATGATAGTCGCAGATTTAAATTTGCTTCGCATAAATCAAATAAGTATTTTATATTTAAATTTGATATTTTGGATCGCGGATAGTAGTTAGATATTTGCTGCACTTCTGTTTCTTCTTATTGCGCACGTTAATGCATTTCATCCTAGCATTCAAAACAATCGTGTTATAAAAAATCATGTACCTATGGAGAAGCTGCTTGCACATAGGTTTTTTGATGTCGTTCCAAACGAGACGATTGCAATCGTCATTAACTGTGAGGATTTTACCAATCTGCGTTACTAACTACAACTGCGTAGTCTAAAATTTCGCTGTAGTCTAAATCGTGTACTGCGTAATAGTAAGTTCCAGTCTTATTGGCGTTTGGCTTTCAATTATTTTTACATTCAGAATAAAGAAGATACATCTAAAATAAGAGTATTTCCGGAATACGTCGAAGTGGAATTAACGCAACAGATTCAACTCGCAATATCAATGCTGTGTTTGGAGAGGACATGGCTAATGAACGCACTGTGCGTTTTTGGTTTAATAGCTTTTATAGTGGAATACCGCGCGTTGAAGCTTGCTTTACCTTGTTAAATTGGAACAGAAATGAAGGGAATTTGGACGGTATTCTGACGAGCGATACACAGTGGGTGCTTTACGATAATCGATAAGCATGCAAAGACTGTGCAGAACTGCAAACAATGATGGCGAAGCTCGCAGAGAAACAGTCCAGACTCGTCAATCGAACCGATTGCCCCACGATAACACAAGATTTCATACTGTTCGAAAAACCGTTTTAACACTACAGGAACTTCAGTTAGAACACCATCCGTTAACCTCCGTATTTGACGGACTTGGATCCAAACGACTACCATTTTTTTTTGCTACTTGCGTGGTAATAAAATTGTTTTCCCAGGAAGCTGTAGAGAATGCCTTCACTTTTTAGTACAACGTCAACAACAACGTTCAACGTTATTTTAAAGAAAAAGAGTGTGTGTGGAGAACAGCCTGCTTCCACATTTCTTCACGAGCTGGTCTAGTCTTTCTGCACAAATCTATTTCATTGAAATGTTTGTTATTAGTACATCAGTTGTCTACACCAGCATTATGTATACGAAAAATGAACACTGATTTTTCTTAGGCTTGTTGAAACGCAATGTTGGAATTTCCTGTATTTTCGAAGCGTTTTCTCACATTTTATTAACTTTTCTGGCTGTTTCTTTGTTGTTCTCGTTGTTGTATCCATTACTATTGGTAGGTAAATATTCGCAATCCGCTACATCAGAATCATGGGGATCTACTAGTATGTTTAAATTATTGTTATACCTATCTATCGTAGGTTGCACCGTTTCTTGATTCAATTTACCACCTAGCACTAGCATGGACTCAGAATATGCTCTTGAAGTACAACAACGCTAGACATATTTTTATCACACTCTTCAGGTGCATGAAATCACTGTGATTCCACCACACAGCTAGCACCCAGTTCGAACCCATTTTAGTTTTGTTTCTCGTCGACGTTAAGTACCACAGGAACCACAGGATACAGGATTCAGCTTTATTATGCATTTCTGGAATGGATTCAACTACACAACCACAATCTGTAGTTTTTAAACGTTTTTCCTAATTTTCAATTTACTCCTACTCTCTATTCTTACTTTCAACTAATTGTTAGCTGTTAGTATGTTGCCCAATACCTTAAATCACTCGCCGCTCTTCCAGCGCTCGATATTGAAATTTGTTGCAGTCTTATATCTTTTGAACAGGTTTTTTCTAATTTGGATCTGAAAAATTAAGCTGCTTCGAGCTACTACACAGAGTGTTCAAAACGCGACCGGCTCAAAACGCAAGTAAACAATATGAAACTTTTGAATTTAGAGTCACACTGGAACAATTCAAAATATACTGTTGGTGAACTAACGATGAACTTAAGAACTCAGAGTAGCAGCGGGACATTTCGAAATAAACTGAGATTAAATAAGAGGAGATTAATAAGATCAGTTAATTTTTTAATCGAAGTCGTTTCCTGTCAATTAGAACCAACATTTGAGTAATACCGTTAGTGATTTATAAAGATTATTTGATTTTCCACTATTCTGCATACTTAACTCAAAACACGTGATTTTGGAAATGTTCCGATAATGCATCCGATCGAATAGTATAGTGTCACAAAGTTGTATCTTGTTGTTTGTCATTTGTTATTACATATATATATATATATATATAATGGTGCCTTTTATATAAAACTAGCTGGTGCCTGCGACTTCGTCTGCGCAGGATTAGTACTTCGTGTAATTCTAACGGTTTTTGCAGCGCACGCCAGAATATCTCGCAGATGGCAGATTTTTTCCTACTTGACACTTATTGTTATATTTTGGACAATTCACACAATATTTTTATAAATTATAGCCTATGTGTTATTCTGATGTATAAGCTATATTATTGTACAGTTTCATTCAAATACATTCAGTAGTTTTTGCGTAAAAGAGTAACAAACATACATACAAACTTTCGCGTTTATAATATTAGTAAGGAAAACTACGGATTATTTTTGATCGAATCACAAAGAAACACAATGCTTTTATTTCAATTATTCACACCCTAGTCAATAACTCTAGCGTTATTTTAATAAAACATAAACATTACTAATAAAACTGGATATAACTCGAGAAAAATAAATAATATAAGAGCGCGATGTTTATTTAACAAGACGACTAAAAAAATCATCTTCTACGCATCGATTAAATAATTACAGAAATGTACAAAATAATATAAAATACAAGTGAAACAGTTGAGCTATCTAAGGACCGTTTAAAACGATCTATGGATAGCTCAACTATGGATAGATCCAGATCACTGCCAGAGGGCAGCGTTCCCATGATACTGGCGGCATTACCACGTTGAATGGCAATGCTAATACGCTGAGCAAGATAGGAGCCAGCTCTTGGGTCATGCAACGTATCTACCAGACGCCGTGAAATAATTTTGAAAACGCTTATTAAATAGCTATATTAAAAAAAAAAAATTTGGTTAAATTAGAATTAGACTTATGATATATAAGTATGATAGATAAGTATGTATATTTAAAAATATGTATATATGTATTCTATCAGTCATCTAGTCACCATAATACAAGCTATGCTTAGTTTGGGGCTAGATGGTGTTGTGTGCATTGTCCAGCAATATTTATTTATTTATTTAATGATATAAAATACAAAATCTAATGATTAACGACTCTTCTCTTACTGAATAGCCTCTACCTAGGTAGGTATAGTTATGGCAAACGAGGTGCGGTGATGAGACTATGCTGCAATTCTATTGAATGCGAACATTATACATAGAAAGCGAGAACAATATTATTGGAATGTATCCCACTTATCACCACTGATAACGATGACTACTCCATATCCTTCTACATTTCTAAACGTCACAACTCGCAAAAACTTTGAGTAAAATTGAGCTTTAGTCACTCAAACTGAAGGGCTTTATTTGAGGGTAGTAGAAAGTGGAGCTGTTATAGCGAAGTTGAATGCAAAGGTCAAAGAACAGTTGTTGATTAGGCGTGAGGAGTTAGAGTACTTAGTAAGTGGAATAGATGTTTTGAAGTAAATTTTTTGAGTGTTTGTAGTGAGAGAAATAATAAAAAACATTTGTACAATATACGCGTTGAATTGAGAACTTCTTGGTTGTTTCGTTGGTTAATAATAAGGTTTTAAAAACTGAAAAGGAAACTGACTTTTTTTAAACCGACTTCAAAAAAAGGAGGAGGTTCTCAACTCAGTTGTATTAAAAAACATATTTGACATGATGACATTTTTTCCAGTTATTTTGATTTAATAACCTAACTACTGAACTTCTATGGGACCAGTCGGAAAGTATAATCTTTCACGTTAAACAATATTGTTTTAAATCTGTTCATAAATTTAAGAATTATGATATAACAAATATAAAATAAATAGAATTGAGAAAACCTACCACTTTTTGAAGTGAAAACTTCTTTTAGCGCGGTACGCATATTTTTAGATGAGGTAAATCCTCTGGATTCGCGACACCGTTACCGTCTGGGGCGAGATGCAGCCGGCTGCCTCGCTTGCCCCGTTTGATTATAAACCTTAATTCACATGTTTACAGTCTACTTTTGTATGGAGAAGTTTACTGAGTTAGGTTCTTTGATATAGACGCAGCCGGCTGCCGCGCTCGCCCCATTTGATTATAAACCTTAATTCACATGTTTACAGTCTACTTTTGTATGGAGAAGTTTACTGAGTTAAGTTCTTTGATATATTATCTACATTCTGAACAATAAATATTGCATCATCTGTGTTCGTTCAGTATTTGATTGGCAGTCGCCATAATTACTGATTTTGAAGTGATTTATTACTAAACTCTAACGCGCCAAAATAAGTTTTCACTTCTGTCGGCACTCCCGGAGTGCAACCCGATTTTTTTTGTTGTTTGTTGTTAAAAATGGTATTTCGTAAGGATTAAACTGTTCACTTGACGATGAAAAACATTGCCATCGTAAAAAAACATGCATCTGTTTTTTTACGATTATAGGAATTCAAGAATATAATCATTGTGTGAATAATTCGAATACATGCTTTGTCTTTCTTTTTGGTTCGAGCGAAAATAATCCGTATAATTATGTAAACGACAATACATCATTTTATTTAAAAAAACAAATGACGAACGACAAGATACTACTTTGTGACATTATAAACACTTTACATTGGTAAAATTGACATTATTTGAACACAATAATATAATTATTATATATTAGAAGGTTGCGGGTTCGATTCCCGCCGCGGAAAAAATGTTTGAATGATCTGCAAGTATTTGTCTCGGGTCTGGGTGTTTCTATGTAAATATGTAGTCATGTGGTACCCATAACACAAGCTCTGCTTACCTTGGGGTCAGAATATGCTGTGTGAAATGTTCTGTGATTATTTATTAATTTATTATCATTGTTATTAACGAGGAAAAAAAAGAAGAAACAATAATAAATTAACAATAATAGACAATAGAAAACACAAACAATAAATTAATATGAATATGAATATGAAGACGGAAGAAGAAGAAATGTTATCTATTGATTTTCGTAAGATCGAGTCATACCTACATCTCTATATATACAGAAGAACATCAACTCTGTCTTGATTTAAAATTGGTATCAAATAACCATAGAGGGGAGATTTTTGCGGTCATTGCCAACAGGAAAGCGAAATAAATATTGGTTAAAAGGATATCTTTATCTCATGTCCGTGACCTCTCTTATCGACTGAGTTCAAGCACTTCTCATCATTCACGTGTTATTGGGCATGCCGAAACCCGATAAAAACATGTTACTTTCGAGGAATTGACTGTGAAAAATAATAATTTATGTTTTCAAAGAATTGACTTCCTGCATCGTTCAAACAGTAGTAGTTTTAGCTTTTTAACGCCTTTTTGCCTCTTTTTATGGGCGGGGGGTGTAATGAAACATACCTCAGTAATTCACTTAGATAATGAGCTAGCATAAAGAAAAGTCTCATACAAATTGCTTCAGTAGTTTATTCCCCAATCGCGTGCAAAAGTGATTCAGGCATTTTTGCCTGAACCACTTTTTGTTAAGAAAAAGGTAGTTGCAAAAACGTGGGTACCTAAAATCAGATAAACAGGAGTTCATATAGATACAATTAGGGATACCACTAATATACAGTAATTAGTGATGAGTCTACATAGTTGTGAAATAAAAACATAAAAACACTGTTCTTAGGGATACCTTCCCTACATGTAAAGTTGGGTTTATAATATGGTAATTTCAACTAGCCCGTCGTGTGGCATATTGTTGGATAGGTATTTTAAAGAAACTATAAGTTTGATTAAACAGTTTTTGGAACAAAGTTCTCAATTGCACGGCTCGTACTTGGCGGATAGGGGCTAGGTGAAAAAAAGTGTAATAATTTTCCGTCACGAAATTCCGTCATGACCCTTTCTTTAGTGTAGACGGTCATCCATAGGGTGATACAAATTAATTAATAAGATGAACGAATGAACGAATGAATTAGATGAATTGAATTATGTACAGTAAAAAGTTTATTTTTACAACTCGAAAAAATATATTAAGTCTTAAAGTGGACATTTTTGAAAGGATCGATGTATGAATGTCAATGTATCTTCGTCGTCCTCACCTCCTCCGCCCTACCGGTTAAACTGTTGTTTGGAGAAACACAAAATGTTTTACAAAACAGTTAAATATATATTAAATGCGGATAGCAGATTTACTAAAAATTGCGTAAGACTTGTAAACCTTAAAAGAAGCAAAAATTCAAAGAGGCCATTAACATTTTACATTTTGACGTGATAATGTCTTATAAATCGATTAACGCCGGCTGCACGCACGAAAAAAATCCCGTCACGTTCCGCCTGAGCCAAACGTGCAAGCGAGAGCGCTGAACAAACGATAGAGAGGCACGATCGGCCTAAGCGTTAAAGCTTGTGACGCATTTAAATAGGTTAAATAAAAGTATGCAGTTTTTCATCAATGTTTTGTTATGACGTTATCACGTAAAATTATCGTCTGTATTTTACAGACGAGCATTTTTTTTGTTATACTAATTACGTGATGTTGAATTAGTTAAAGATCTAACCACTGATAGTTCTTAACCTGACTGACTTCGGAAACAATCACTGTGCATGTGCACTTATTTTATTTAAAGAAGGTTTGATGTGAACATGCCACCTTTGGTGTCTGTTTGAGCTATCGAACAGACACCAAGGAATATTAAGTGGTCAGTTGTTGTTGTCTAAGGTTCGATTCCCAAGACCAACATTTATGTGAACATAAGTGTTTACTTTGTAGGTTTTCAAAATATCATGAGTATGTATTGAAAAATATATAAGTATCTACTCTTTAAGAGGAGATGGTGGGCGATCTCGAAGGATAGAGCTACTTGGAAAAATCATAGGGAAAATAGAGAGGCCTTTTCAGAGCCATGGGACGAAATAGGTTAAATAATAAAAAAAAGTACTCCATCATATATATGCTTAGTTTGGGGCTAAATTGTGTGCGTTGTTCACCAATATCTAATATAATATACTATTATTATTATTGTTGATAGCAAACTGTATCGCCTACTAAATAGCAAACTGTAATGTGGATTACTGGGAAGTTTTGATGTTCCGTAAATAAAATTTCCGTGTTTGTAATTAAACCCACATTCGTATTGGTTGAGACGCCATCTTAGAAAGAAAATTTGTGTTGACAACTTAATCGAATATCGAGTGTTGTTTTAATATAATGTTGCCATGAATACAACAAACATGAGCATCATAACATTGAAACGTTAATATTAAATCAAAGACCGCAAAATGCACTGCAGAAGCTGAATAGGCGAAATCAGAGCTTGGAAACTTCGGAAGCAATAAAATGATGAAATTTTCGAGTTTTCGCCACTATTCGAGTTATACCTACCTAAATTAAATTTTATAGTTGGTCTTCTTTTGGTATGAGTCCTTTAGATTACACTAACAAGATTATTACGTTTTTTAAAAATGATTAAGTTAACTTATACTTCTATTTTTTTAACACACATACAAACATCCCCTAAACGATGCGCAGTACTGTCCTTATTATAGTTATAATATTTGCTTTGTTTGAAGATATTTTACGGTAAGTTTAGATATAGTTTAATATTGTTAGATACTTAGTAAGTTTTCTCTTTCAGAACTATGTTACGTCAAGCTCTTAAAAACTGTGGAGCAGTCTCAACGCAGGTGGCTTTGGGACACAGTTTTTAAAACTTTTGAAATTCTCATCGTTCGTTTTGTAATTAGTTTACTGTGTATTTTGTTCTGAATAAATAATTCTAATTCTAAAAATATCGAATTACTAGCTGTTAATTGCACGAATGAATGTTTCGGAAAAATTACAAGGCATAATCGCTGTTTTCGTGGTTTGACCATGATCCCGAGTGATTTTTATGAAAAACTTTCTTAGCAAGCATACTGAATTTCCCTCCAATCCGTTCAGTGGTTTCTGAGATTTCGTGATGAATGAGTGAGTGGTATTTGACAAAATTAAATATATAGTAGATAAAATCGATCAAAGGCATTGCGGCGGCTGATAAGGTACATACCGTGCCTAGGTACCTACTTACTTTTTCAGCATCATGGTTCTTTTACCATCGTTTACTGTTACTATTCTAATTATACCATCATAAACTATTTGAGCACTGAACATTGCTTTAAATTTTGTAATCATAAACAAACAAAGACTTGTGTTTGTTGTAACAAAACTACTTTTTTTATGATTATTGCAAATTTCATGATTCTATGACAACAGGAAGTACCCCACCCTAATATCAACGGGTTTTGATTTAGTACGAGTAGATTTAGTACTTAGTAGTAAATTTGATTTGGCGAGTACTAAATATGCAGTAGGTATATTTTTTACATAGGTACTGCCGACTTTGGTATTTGATATTAAAACAGCTAGATACCGCCACGAGCCTGAGAAAAATGATCTTGATTTACGTACAGACAGACATACGAACAACAAGGTAATCCTACTAAGTACTTTTTTTGCATGAATCTTTTAGGGCGCCCAAAAGCCTTCGTCATGGCCTAAAAACCTTTGAAAAGCCGGGACAGAAGCATGAAATAAGTATTATACCAAGAAATTACGTAGGTAGATATGAAATGTATACATCTAATAGACTGAACGCGAGGGGTGGAAATAAGACCATCGCAAAATGTTTTTTTTCCTTTCAATTAGTTCAGTAAAGAAATATGTAGGTAAGATCCTATATAGTAATGTAAATATTCGTCAAAAAATTTAGTATATACCTACACATATCTATCTAATACCATAATTCATAAATTTCTTGTATATATTTATATATATAATCTGAATCTCGGAAACCGCTCCAACGATTTTCATGAAATTTAGTATGCAGCAGCCCCCTGCAGTTCGGGGGCGATAAATCGATCTAGCTAGGTAAAATTTTTAGAAAACGTCTTTTTATCCGTGTTTTATACCGAGCAAAGATAGGTCTGGTCTGGTACTAGAGTCTATACTTATCTGAGTAAAATAAGTATGCTGTATTATTATTGCTTGAATCGTTTGCAAAATCTTGTAACGGTGTTGATAGGGCGCCCAATCTTCGTCAAGGCCGAAAAACTTCTGAAAGCCGGGATAGAAGCATGATATAAGTATTATAACAAGAAATTACGTAGGTATGAATTGTATACATCTAATAGACTGAACACGAGGGATGGAAACGATACCTTCGCAAAATATCAATCTTTTATTTACAATTTCCACCTA
Organism: Lampropteryx suffumata; assembly: GCA_948098915.1. NCBI lineage: Eukaryota > Metazoa > Arthropoda > Insecta > Lepidoptera > Geometridae > Lampropteryx > Lampropteryx suffumata. The sequence continues at coordinate 16,662,378 of OX402553.1, forward strand.
ATTACGTCAATCGATAAATAGGATCCTATATAATAATGTTAATATTCGTTAAGTATCTACCCCTATATATCCATCTGTAGGTAGTTATTTAGAAAAGGCAGAAAAGTCGGGCTTATTTCAAACAAAGTTTCCAAATTAGCCAAGTTTGTGTTTCGCTCGATTAAGCTTCTTCGATTTCAAAAGGCGTTTATAAATAAAACCTCATGGAGAGTCTGAATTTGGCATTTTTACACACAATTTCTCATTTATAATTTGTTCTTTATAATACTAAATAATGACGTTGTAACCGACACCGCATGTACTGATTCGTCTTTCATGCGGGTCCTGTCGGCAAGGTCAAGAGCTTACATTAAGGCTTAACTAAGTACACGAAAGGAGCCTCTGAGGCGCACTTTAATCCTTTCACCACACTGGTTAGAAATAATTCGTGACACGATAAGAAGAAGAATATTAGGTGTTATGTACTGTTAAAACAGTAAACTTAATTTAATAGGTTACTATCTTCATTTAGGTAGTAACCAAAATAAGTTGGATATGTTTCAAGGTCAACTTATATCGAATGTTGATTCTTCCGCTTGTTATCTTAAGTTTTTTTACCCAATAATATGATTATATGTACTCTGAAGTTCATATTATACGTTGATGACTTTTAATGAATATATCAGGATAATCTGAAGACGCGATGGTACAAGTAAATCTTACCAGCAGATGGGCTGAATACTGCTAAGAAAAACATATTCCTAAATTTCGTATTTTATTTGTTTCAGATACCCAAATGACTCTGAAAACTATGCCATAGTTTGTTAGTGTTGTGAAAAAAATGAATATGTGTCGGTGTAAACGTGTGACGTCGGCAACGGTCGGTGTGATAATGACGTTAATTATGTGCGTTACTATCGAGCTAACCTCGGCGGAGGGGAAAGGGGAGTCACACAAGTTCACAATAGAGGAGTTACTGTCAATGAACGTAGAGCACAAAGACTCTGGCGACTTAGGATTGGATCCATGTAAAGCAAGTAAGTTCAATGATGTTTTTTTTTCAGAACGATTTTTTAACCGACCTCAAAAAAGGAGGAGGTTCTCAGTTTGTATTGTATTTTGTTTGTATTTTTATTTTTTTTGTGTTTGTTACCTCGTAATTCCGTCATATAAGAAACGACTTGGAAAATATTTTTTTATGTGAAAGGATATACTTTTCAATTAGTCCCGCAGAAATTTCATCAAAATCAGTAGTTCAGTTTTTAATCAGGTAGGCATAATATGTCGTCCAGTTAAATGAAATTTCTTATATTTATATAAATTAAGTTGGTATTCTTTTTAATTTTTAACACCAGCTTACACTCCCTGTATAGAATAGATATGAACACTATCTATGCTCATAAAATAAATTGGCTAAGCGCACGTTAACGTAAAGGCACAGTAAAGGCTTCCAAAGTCAGTATGGACACTAGTATAGTACTATGTTATCTGTGGTATGGATAAGATTGACTAATGGTCAGGTCCCAAGTCAATTCAATACCATCTAGTTAGAAAAACCAAAATGTGGACTATTATAAATTGGACGAATAATCAAAATCTAGTAAAGCCTCTCTTACTAAGGGGGGAAAGAGACACACTCTGAGCTCTACAAAATACGACCACTAAAAGCTTAATATTTATTAAGCTTTTAGTGGTTTCTATATCGAAACCTCGTATTATATTTAAAATAACAATATGCCACACGACGGTGTAATTAAATAATAGAAACATTAAACCTACTTTACATGTAGGGGAGGTACCCCAAAAATCGTTTTTTTTTCAAAGTGTTTATTTCAGAAGCTTGTAAGGAAGATAATTACGTTTTAAAAACTATAATGAAACCGACTTCATTGAATGTAATTTGAGCCTATAATATATTTTTAGTGGAAAGTAGATGTATTTCGTATATATATATATATTATGGGTAGGCCATATAAAAGCACCGCTCGAATGAGACAGCGAGGTATCGAAGTACATGAAAACATCATCGATGTCTACAATTTTTAGATTTTCGTTGATATTTCAGCTCGACCGATTTTGATAAAATTTATATGGGACCACCTGTGAAGGACCCTTTCAAACAAAAAAAGAATTTTCCAAAATCGGTTCAGCCGTTTTTGAGTAATCGGTGAACATACATAAAAAACAAAAGATTCCGACGAATTGAGAACCTCCTCCTTTTTGATAAAGTCGGTTAAAAAGAAGAAAGAAAGAAAATATTAATCGTCGTTTTAATCGTCCTAAAAACTAACACGTACATAATAACTGTACATGTTTGAAAAAAATGTTTGTGCGCAGCACGTTCTAGGGACGTTTACGTATTACCGTTCAAAATGTTTGTGCGCAGCAGGATCTAGGGACGTATACGTGTTACCGTTCAAAATGTTTGTGCGCAGCAGGATCTAGGGACGTATACGTATTACCGTTCAAAATGTTTGTGCGCAGCAGGATCTAGGGACGTATACGTATTACCGTTCAAAATGTTTGTGCGCAGCAGGATCTAGGGACGTATACGTATTACCGTTCAAAATGTTTGTGCGCAGCAGGATCTAGGGACGTATACGTATTACCGTTCAAAATGTTTGTGCGCAGCAGGATCTAGGGACGTATACGTATTACCGTTCAAAATGTTTGTGCGCAGCAGGATCTAGGGACGTATACGTATTACCGTTCAAAATGTTTGTGCGCAGCAGGATCTAGGGACGTATACGTATTACCGTTCAAAATGTTTGTGCGCAGCAGGATCTAGGGACGTATACGTATTACCGTTCAAAATGTTTGTGCGCAGCAGGATCTAGGGACGTATACGTATTACCGTTCAAAAGTTTGTGCGCAGCAGGATCTAGGGACGTATACGTATTACCGTTCAAAATGTTTGTGCGCAGCAGGATCTAGGGACGTATACGTATTACCGTTCAAAATGTTTGTGCGCAGCAGGATCTAGGGACGTATACGTATTACCGTTCAAAATGTTTGTGCGCAGCAGGATCTAGGGACGTATACGTATTACCGTTCAAAATGTTTGTGCGCAGCAGGATCTAGGGACGTATACGTATTACCGTTCAAAATGTTTGTGCGCAGCAGGATCTAGGGACGTATACGTATTACCGTTCAAAATGTTTGTGCGCAGCAGGATCTAGGGACGTATACGTATTACCGTTCAAAATGTTTGTGCGCAGCAGGATCTAGGGACGTATACGTATTACCGTTCAAAATGTTTGTGCGCAGCAGGATCTAGGGACGTATACGTATTACCGTTCAAAATGTTTGTGCGCAGCAGGATCTAGGGACGTATACGTATTACCGTTCAAAATGTTTGTGCGCAGCAGGATCTAGGGACGTATACGTATTACCGTTCAAAATGTTTGTGCGCAGCAGGATCTAGGGACGTATACGTATTACCGTTCAAAATGTTTGTGCGCAGCAGGATCTAGGGACGTATACGTATTACCGTTCAAAATGTTTGTGCGCAGCAGGATCTAGGGACGTATACGTATTACCGTTCAAAATGTTTGTGCGCAGCAGGATCTAGGGACGTATACGTATTACCGTTCAAAATGTTTGTGCGCAGCAGGATCTAGGGACGTATACGTATTACCGTTCAAAATGTTTGTGCGCAGCAGGATCTAGGGACGTATACGTATTACCGTTCAAAATGTTTGTGCGCAGCAGGATCTAGGGACGTATACGTATTACCGTTCAAAATGTTTGTGCGCAGCAGGATCTAGGGACGTATACGTATTACCGTTCAAAATGTTTGTGCGCAGCAGGATCTAGGGACGTATACGTATTACCGTTCAAAATGTTTGTGCGCAGCAGGATCTAGGGACGTATACGTATTACCGTTCAAAATGTTTGTGCGCAGCAGGATCTAGGGACGTATACGTATTACCGTTCAAAATGTTTGTGCGCAGCAGGATCTAGGGACGTTTACGTATTACCGTTCAAAATTTAATCATGATTAAAATAAGCATGCTGATTAAAAGAGCACTACTGATTTTGGACAGACAGACAAATTATTATAATATTGTGTGAATAAATAAATTACTAAATGACTAAATGACTGGCCGACAGACTGACAAACAGACACACGAAAATAGAAAAACTACAAGATCTTTGTAGACTTCGGAATCCTAAAAATAAGCTTGAGTTTGATTGAATCAAGACTCACGCAAAAGGTTTTAAAACTTTGGCGAAAATGGATTTTACCTAACAGTTTATTTTTTTCGTTATCGCAATAGGAGCTATATTCTCTTATCCGTTTCGTTCTGTTGTGTTTCAAAGCCTCGTAAAAGGGACAATATGACGGCAGGTTGGCCCAAATCGGACACCTTACGATACCCGGCGATTACCTCCGTTACGAATTTTATATGACCGTTTTGGTGTAAGGTATCGGAGAGAAACTGAAGCATTGGCTACTTTTTTAAGTGTTCTAGCCGGTCTCACTGGTTTATTGGAAGTAGCTCTTCTGCTCTGCAGGTTATGGGTTCAATTCCCCAGAACAAATATATTTGTGTGATGAACAGAGATGTTTCTTTTGTACCTGGGTGTTATAAAGCACGATTAGTAATGTATTTACATGTATGTATTCAGGAAATTAGTTCATATAGTACAAGTTTAGGACGAACACACGCACGAGTGCTACCTACATAAAAAGTAATGTAAAAAGTGTCCAGCGGTAATATTTCTATTTAAAAATTTAATCTATAGATATAAAAGAGCTTCACCTGACTGACTGATTCGTTATCGCCGAGCCGAAACCGCTGAAGCTAGAAAGCTGAAATTTGGACGGTAGCTTCTTTTTACAGCAAAACCACCCACTAAGGCGGGGTTTTTTATAAATTCATCCCATAAGTGGGTGAAAAGGGGTGAAAACGTGCGTGGTGCGATTTGCTTGAAACTTGCTACGAACAATTAAAATGCAAAATAAATGGACACGTATTTCAAGATTTTTCAAAATAACCCTTACAAAGAGTTATAATGGGGTGTTAAAGTTTGTATGGGAACTTTTTAATGGGTGGTGTGATTTCTTAGAAACTTGGTTTGAATACTTAAAATGCAAAATATATGGACACGAGTTTCAGGATTTTTCATAATAACTCTCATAACAGAGTAAACTCAGGTGTATGGAAACTTTTTAATGGGTGATTGGTTGAAACTTATCGATAAAATTTGGCAAGGAGATCATAAAAAAATTCGGACGAAGTCGCGAGCAACAGCTAGTAATAAACGAATATGTATAGATTTTTTTTTATTATCAAAATGTAAGAAGGGTCTGCGGATTTAACTTCTTAAAATAATGTCTTCCAAATGACGTCCATTTCACACACTCATTTCATTACACTCTTGTAAGCGAACCATCACATTGGCAAGTACGCGCGAACAAAGCTCTAGGGAGATAGCAGCCATTTCACGCCGGATATTTTCTTGTTGGGCAGTTATGGCACGGGGATTATTCAGTACACAGACTTACCTAGGTGGGTTACTTTAAGTCTAAAGTGCAATAATCCCTGCATTTTCTCACAATATAAAATCACACGGCGTCAAATCCGGCGATCGAGGTGGCCAGGATATGTCTCTGTACTTACCTATTAATTTTCCAGGGATTTTTTTATGATGATAAGTCCCCATGATATTATATCTACCAAATTTCATTAGGATTCGTTTAGCCATAAAAAGGTAACAAAAAACAGACGGAAACACTTTTGAACTTAAGTACTAGTATGGTTTGTTACGGATTTATAAATCTCATAGTTTTTATACCTTGTACCACAGATTATCGCAGATTTTCACCGCATCACGAGCAGCGGGTCTTTTTATAGTCTCCCGTTGATTTCTGTTTTAGCTCTTTTTAATGGTCCCTCCAGACTCGGATTTAAATACCTACATTGTCCGACGAAATGGAAATTATTAGAGTTTTTTTACAGTTGAAAGTTTCCCAGGCTTTTGTTAATGGTTTAGGATTGGCACATTGTTATAATGGAACGTTCAGTGCAAGCTTGTATTTCGAATAAAAACTGTTTTAAGGATCTGAAAAAATGTTTAAATGTAATCAAACAGTATGACTACTTCTTTAGTGCAATAGGAGAAGGCCTGAGATGCCTGAGGCCAGAAATGCAGATGGTTGCGGATTCGATTAGGGACCAATATTTGCATGATCTGTAAATTTTCGTATGTATAATAAATGTATATTAACAAAAAAATACGTATACAAGTAGTATATTAGTAATTTATGAAATTATGAAAATTATGAAATGCATAGCCTAAAAATGCCCAATTCCCCTAGTCCAAATCTATATTTGGGCTATGCTATCATAGCCTAAACATGTTTAATTAGATGACTACACAGATGATAACACTTTCAAAGCTGTAAATACAACCTTATGATACGCAGAACATAGATTTATGTTTATCACACAAATGTTTACCCTGGATGGAATTCGAACCCACAACCTACAGCGCAGAAGGCACTACCAACTGTGCTGAAAGGCATTGCTTGTATGCGCGTAGGGTTCCTTGTTTATCAGGTTTTTATTGTTAGAATCTCAAGGACTCCCAGGATAAACAAGTGTGTGATGAACATAGATGTTTTCTTTAAACTACGTAGTAATGTTATCATTAATCACTACAAAACCGATCACAAAGGGCGTATTTTTGCTTACAACCAAAACAGTGCAGTAATGTTTTATGAAATCTCATTATTGCACTGTTTTTTTACATTTATTTAGATATAAATTTACCACAGAGGCTTCATATAAACAGAGGCTACTTATATACAATTTTTTTAATACATACATATTATACCAACATAGAAACACCCGAGGCAAATACTTGCAGATCATAGAATTAAGTCGGACCTTGGCCCACTGCGCCACAGAGGTAATCAAAATCTTTTAAGATAGCCCAAATTATACGCAGTAAGCCAAATTTTATAAAATTGGTTATTTAGAAGCTTATACAAACATCGTTACACAAGGTTTTTATATATAAAGAAATACCTAAACCTCACAATCCAATTAAAAAAATCACGAATTGCAAAATAAATCGCAATAACTCAACAGACTGTGTAGTAAACAGTCTAAAAATAAATTGCTTATCGAAAGACCCCGAAATAAAAACAATTAGCGCTCCACTGAATTGCGTGTAAATGAAAAATCCGCTACCATTTACCGGTGCTCATAAAATACAGCTTGTTCATTTCTACTAAAGGTTTTTAAAGTCCTGACGCTCAAAGCATAATTGGTTTTACTGAAACAGCAAAATGTTCAAGCACTTAATAAATTGTCCAAAAACATGACCACGTACAGAGAAAGCTTCTGAAGTCCATAATAATAAGAATTAAGTAATTAGGTCCCAAACAATGTCAAAACCATCTAGTTAGCAATATTAAAGAATACGATTTTATAAGAAGACCTGTGCAAGTTGAAGTGGCAATGGGCAGGCTATATAGCTCGTAGAACTGATAACAGTTGGGGAATGAAAGTTCTCGAATGGCAACCAAGGACAGGAAAACGATGGGACGATAGGACGACCCCCCCACCCGATGGACCGATGACATTGTAAAGATCGCGGGAAATCGGTGGATGGAGAGGGCGCAAAATCGTTCTTCCTGGATGAAGACGGCCTCTGTGGTGCAGTGCTTTTTTTTTTATTTTCAATATCGACTTCAATGCTTATTAAATCAATAAACATCGTAATATATTTAAAGCCCTTGCCAACAATTTGCTACACGATGGCGTAGAAAAATAATTAAATAATCTACCTACACTTTACATGTAGAGGAGGTACCCCTTAAACATATTTTATCAATGTTTTTCTTTCATAACTTTGTAGAGGCTACTAATATCCCCGTGCAAAATGTAATTACGACCAGTCTAAGGATCTAGGGACCAGACAAGCAAGAGCTTTGGTTGGGGGTGGACAGACAGACGGGAAAACAAGAAGACCCTTATAGGGTTTCTTGTGGACTTCGGAACCCAAACATAAGTTACACCTGGCACTCTTTTTTGAGTTTGTTCCTTCTAGCGCTGGAAACCAGCAGCCACATTTAAATTACTATTGCAGAGATCTTGGGGTTCTCGGAGTTCTCATTGTCCAAGCTATCTATCCGTTACCTATAACACTGGTACGCACAAAAGCGTAAATTGGAATCTGGCATTCCATAAAGGTTTAAAGTCAATAAATCGGGGTTCTATCCCTATCCAGGTACCTGGATATAAAATCATACCGGTTTTTGTCGGTATAACGATACTCTTTTAGCGATATTTTACAATTTATTTCATAAGCGTATCGCTTTATGGCGAGACTGGATATATATTTTGTGAATTTTGTATTTCGTTATTTATCTGACTACCGTCAAATAAATATTAAATTTCATGCTTATAATTATATGTTTATACCCTGTTTTCTCATTATTCATCACATAAATGAGTATTTAGAATTAAATAAAACAGAAAATATTTATTAAACGCCACTGTTCGGGCTATTTGGCCGCGAAAAAAACTTAAAAAGAAAAGGAGATATTCGTTTGGGAAGCTTTAATGTGCGTTTTACAATGTATTGGAATGATACAATTGGAATACAATTACTTCAAATTGTAAAGAATTTGTTAGAAATAGGTGCTTAGTTAGAGCGAACGCCATGTGATTACGTAGGCTTTTTTGAATAGTCATTTCAACATCACGCATGGCGTGATGTTGAAATCCTCTCCTCTTAAAGAGTAGACTTTGGTGCATTTAATAAATATTTTTTCAATGAATTTTGAATGAAGGACCAAATGGAAATCGAACTTCTGATGGAAGGAGGAATATTGTTCCAGAATATTACAAGCTAAGAATTTTAGTTTTTCATACAAATATATTAGTACCTGGCTTTTTAAAGTTCCGAAAAGTATAATTGCAAACTTTTAATTATCTGTTCCATAATAGTAGTCATGCTGTAGGTTATCTCAACGGCATAAGGTACAAAATACAATGGCCCAAAACTCAATCCATATTGAAAATTCTTATAACCTTCCTTCGACTTAATGAATCACTTGTAAAACTACGAAAGTTCTACGAATTTCGTAGCTTGGGCCTACGGGCTACGGTGCTACGCGAGCATTGAACTAGGCGGTCTATACTCTGTAGTTAGCAATGTAATTATGGAGTTACAAAGGTGTGTCGTTTCTATAAGCGGTGATGGGCTTGCTACCTGACATATACGAAATACTAACTACGGTGCAAAGCGTGGGTATGTGCCAAATATAATTTTTCGTCGTGCCTCTGACTACTCTATTTAGACATCCTCAAAAATCTATGTAAGTCAAAATTTACCGAAATACAAGCATAAGGTATTTTATTTTTTGTTTTCAATAATATTTTCAACCAACACTAGAAGGCTGTTGAACTATTGCGGTCGCTCGTTGTCAAATGTTTTGCCCTAAACTCTACCTGAGGAACATCTGCGTAAAATATTATATCTCAGTACATTTTGATACCTAGATTTAGTTTCAAGTTTATTGATTGTGGTGTACCATAAAAGGTGCTATAAAGGCGTGGTATGAAGCTATTAAAAATGATATAAAACCTTTCGCAAACACAGCCTGAATTAATAGCTACAGGCACTGCCTCTCCGCACTTCAGAAGTTCTTTTGAATTTGTGGTGATTGAACATTGATTTAATGCTTTACCTTGATTTGTGGAATTTACCTTGGGCAAATAAAAGCTTTCAAATTGAGAGTATATTTGTCGTACTTCTTTGAATTGAAAGCAGCATTAAGCCGTGATAGACCCTCCCCTACTCCATTATACGACGAGCTCTGTGGCGCAGTTGGAAATGGCCTGCATAAGACGCAGAAAATTGCGGGTTTCATTCCCGCTGTAAGACAAATTTTTGTATCTTGTATTTTGTATTTTTATTGTATTTTGTATTTTGTATCTGGTACAACATGGCTGTAATGATAACAGCCATGTTGTAAGTGTACGTTTGCATGTTCGCTTGTTCAATGGGAAAATTAGCAGCTCCTTGTTAATTTTGTTGTAAAGCCAAGCTCTAAGAAACAATGGAAACCTTTGGGCAAATCGAGTGCGGCAACTAGTTAGCGGTAGGATCTGGTGGTTTCTCCTAGTGGCTAGACGTGTAGTATCTGCATCTTGGACCACAGAAGAAAGCTGCTTCAGGATGGTATTTAAAATAAAGAGTTGGCGGACTGTCAGTACTTCACATTCTTTGTACAGATCAGTTGTACGATACAGCTTTGGTTTAGCTGCGCCCCACCCCCCCCCCCATTTTTCCAGTATTTGTAGTGTTTTATTTATTTATTTTCTCGGGTCTTGGTGTTCCAATATAGAATATGTACAAAATACATAATATCTACAAAAAAAGTATACAAGCTTTGCTTACTTTAGGGCCAAATGATGCTGTGTAAATTGTCCGGGATTATTTATTTATCTATAGATCGTTTTTTGCTACGTTACGTAGCGAAATGAAACTGCAGTCTTTAGTGGACATGTCAAAATACAGCACGCTCAATAAACAGATCTCTAAGTCTATGCGACGTGATTTGCGTCTCTTTAATACTTATAGTATAAAGAACGCTATAGAGCGCAATCAGTTCAGAGATCTGTCTATTGGGCAAAACCTGTTGTCGAAGCTGAAGACCGACAGTGGCAGTGTCGTTTCCTCGAAGCCAGAAGTTTTACGAGAGCTCGAGAAGTTCTATGAACAACTGTACACTTCATCGCAAAGTCCTACTACAAGCACAACTAGCGATGCAAGAGCCCGCCTAACCCAACACTACACAGAAGACATTCCGGACGTCAGCCTATACGAGATTCGAACGGCTCTCAAACAAGTTAAGAACAACAAGGCACCGGGGGAAGATGGAATAACGACAGAGCTTTTGAGAGCGGGTGGAACACCGGTACTTAAGGTCCTCCAGAAGCTGTTCAACTCCGTTATCCTCGAGGAAACTACGCCAGAGGCGTGGAACAGGAGTGCGGTGGTACTGTTCTTTACGAAAGGGGATAACACCCTCTTAAAGAATTACAGGCCCATCTCGCTGTTGAGCCATGTCTATAAGCTGTTTTCGAAAGTAGTTACTAATAATCGTCTCGCTCGTAGGTTCGACGACTTCCAGCCTCCCGAACAAGCCGGGTTCCGAAAAGGCTTTAACACCATAGACCATATCCATACGCTCCGGCAGGTTATAAAGAAGACTGAAGAGTATAACCGGCCACTTTGTTTAGCGTTTGTGGACTATGAGAAACCCTTTGATTCTGTCGAAACCTGGGCAGTGTTGCGGTCACTCTAGCGGTGCCAAATCGACTATCGGTATATTGAAGCGTTGAAATGTCTGTACAGTAACGCCACCATGTCTATTCGGCTCCAGGACCAGAGCACGAATCAAATCCCATTGCATAAAGGGGTGAGACAGGGAGATTTTATTTCTTCGAAACTGTTCACCTCTGCATTAGAGGATGTTTTCAAGCTCTTGTACTGGCATAGACATGGTATCAACATCAATGGCGAACGCCTCACTCACTTTCGATTTGCCGACGATATAGTCCTCATGGCAGAATCGCCGGAAGACCTTGGCACAATGCTCAGCGACCTTAATATCGTCTCCCAACAGAACGGTCTTAAAATGAACACGAGCAAGACAAAAATCATGTCAAATGCTCATGTTGAACCCTTGCCGGTATGTATTGGGAGCGATATAATCGAAGTTGTAGACCATTATGTCTATTTGGGTCAGACAATTCAACTAGGCAAGTCTAACTTCGACAATGATGTCAGCCGACGAATCTAACTCGGATGGGCAGCGTTCGGGAAATTACGGCACATCTTCTCGTCACAGATACCGCAGAGCCTCAAGACGAAAGTCTATAATTAGTGCGTGTTGCCAGTGATGACATATGAAACTGAGACTTGGTCGCTAACCATTGGCCTCATACACAAGCTCAGAGTCGCGCAGCGTGCTATGGAGAGAGCTATGTTGGGTGTTTCACTACGTGATAAAATCCGCAACGAGGAAATCCGTAGAAGAACCAAAGTCACCGACATAGCACTCAAAATTTGCAAGTTGATGTGGCAATGGATAGGCCATATAGCTCAGGAAGTCGGTTGATGCTCTCCATCCATTATGTACATGTCTGTAATTATTTTTAAATTAAAAGCAGGGTAAATTGTTTTCAAATCTGCAAAGTACCATAGGTATTTTATTTTACATAATATTTTAAAAGTTTATGTATTCCTCTATATAAGAGTCCTTTGGTTTCCATGATACATGCCGAAAAATATATATTCTATTTCAAATTTATATGTCGGTTCATGTGCTACATATTATGTGTGGGTGCTTCTTTTAAATCTACAATATCTTAGAAGTTTGGGAGATATGTGTTTGACAAGAACGTGACCACTATAAAAAATTGTATTCGAGGCTTTTTTTTTCAAAACAAAAAATACGAGCAGGTAGCCCAACGTTTTGCCCATGACGCATCAAAAAAATAAACCAGTTCTTGCGTTCACTTCGCACAGAGCGCACGCTTCCCGAGATGAGTGCCGCGTATGCTTCCCGCTATGAGGCAGTGTTCCTTTGTTCGCATCCGAAAGGACCCAAAATGTCACGTGTTCAGGCAGCAAAGTATATGAAAAAGTCAAAGGCGTTCGTGACCAAGTAGGTAAACCGATATTCAGTAACAAAACACGTCGATGACCAGAACGTGGTACAACAAGAAAGACGTCGTCCGCCGAGGATAAGCGGATAACTAATCTTTTTTTGAAAAATCCACGATTATCTTTGCGATTCGCACAAGAAAAACTGTTGAAAAAAGGGCTAAATATATCTCTAGATACAATTAAAAGACGTTTAGTGGAGATTAAGTTAAAATACCGAAACACATTAAAGAAACCCCTTCTTTCACAAAAACACGTTGAAAAAAGAATGGCCTGGGCACAAGAAAACAAAGACCGCGACTGGGAAAAGATAATCTTTTCAAACGAATCGGTAAAGGTGCCTGTTTGGGGATGCTTCTCAAAACGTAGTTTTGGCAATTTGAACTTGTTTACCGGTTCTATAAATGCTGTTAAGATGAACCAAATATACCAGAAAGCATTATTACCATCTGCCCGAAGGCTGTTCCAAGATGATATTACAAGAAGACAATGACCCCAAACACCGAAGTCGCCTATGCACCGCCTGGAAACTAGATAATGGCATCGAGGTTTTGGATTGGCCCTCACAATCTCCTGACGCAAACCCAATTGAAAACGGTTGAGCGTTGATGAAACTCAAACTTCGAGGAAATAAAACCCTAACTGCCGCCGAGCTTACTCGCAATTTAAAGGCCATATGGAAGTCATTATCCCGTGAATACGCAGAAAATTTCGTCGAAAGTATGCCACGAAGATGCAAGGTTATTATGGACAACGGTGGAGACTGGACACCTTATTAATAATAAAGCATCTAAGTACATTAAAACACTCCGAGTTTATTTTTTCAGACGCTTGATTAGTTTTTTTTATAATTTATGCCGGTGACGCTCTTTTGTTACATACTGTATATAAGTTGCCTCCTATCGTATATATAAAGTACTTACATTAAAAAGAGTAAGGGGGATAAATAAGGACTAAACAAAAATTAGAAAAAAGACATTAAGTATCAGCAACAACCTCTGTGGTGCAGTGGGCTAAGGTCTGGCTGAAACGCAGAAGGTCGCGGGTTCGATTCCCGCCGCGGTTCAATTGAATGATCTGTAAGTATTTGTCTCGGGTCTGGGTGTTTCTATGTATGATATGTATGCATTTACAAAAAAAAAAGTATATAATTAGTATATCAGTCATGTGATACCCATAACACAAGCTCTGCATACTTTGGGGCCAGATGATGGTGTATTAAGTATCCGGCATTATTTATTATATTTTATCAATAAGAAGTCACATATAAAAAAACATAAAATAAACCAAATTATGTAAGCAATGTAGTGAATGAGTAATAGTTGATAGTATGCAATTATATTTTCAACTTAATTGCTTCGGAGGGATGTCGTTAACATAGAGGATATTTTACAAACTTATAAATTTGCTCAATTTAAGCACAAATGTATCAAACCATGTGGTGCACTTTGGTAAAATATAGACCCGGTATCGCAGGGTTTAGGCTTCCCAATTCTTCCAACACAATGATACAACTACAACCCCAACGCCTGAATGGCCAACATCATCAACTCTTAATGCCGGAATTGACAGTTGTTTCTATAAACCAAGAAGGCTTTTCGAAAAGCCGTTATTACTGACTGAACTGAGCCGAACGATAAAGTTGACATTATGTGTGTAAAAGACTCACTGTGTTATTAACCATCAAAGACCACAAGAACCCGGCTTAGCACTCATAGCCGAGACTCTGCACGAGAAATACGGCAGTGGTGGCAATTCGGTTGGATATTTATAAAATTAGGAATTGTCTAATATATATTTTAGTTAGTCATAGCATTTGTAAAACCTATTCGGTTGGTACCATCTAACTAAATAAGGAACGCTTAATTATATTAGATAAAATTAAATTAGAATATATTGGTAACAGCAGAATACCAAAGTTTCATTTGACAGTCTAAACCTAATTTTAGCTAAAATTAGTTAGGTTGGTGCCAACAGAATTGAGGCCAGTGCCGTGCACGCGAAACCTAACCTAAAGGTAAACATAATACTGGTTCCAGCAGACTGTATATAAGACTTGACTGTATTGAGGACTTATCTATACATAATACTTATGTAGAATGGTTAGTAAAAACACCATTGTTTATTTTTTAACGTTTCATCAAAGCTTTTAAAAGCTTAAAAGTATTAAATCCTTCCATAACAATTTTCTAAATGAATTCAGAGGCACGCTCATTTAAATATTTTGGATTTCACCAATAACATATTTTTATATTGAGTTGTTTATCCATGAAGTAAATAATAACACAATTTTAGCAAAAGATGAGAGTTTAAAACAATCTATAGGCAGCTGTGATCAAGATCACAGCCAGAGAGCAGCCTCCCTAAGACACTGTCGATAATTCCATGTTGAATGGTAATGGCAATGCTAATACGTTTGACATTTTTTAATTTATATCTAACTAGCTGACCCGACAGACGTTGTCCTGCCTTAACTATGAATATTGAATTCGAATTGGTATAATCTTAACTGTCAAACGACTGACAGTTATCTCAAACGCCATAAGGTTACAATAAAAAAGTTAATATCGTCGTTAAGTTTTCTTAAATTTCCTAATTTTCCACGCAATTATCTTAGTTTTTTCATGCATAAGAATTGCATAAGAATTTCATGCCTTCTCTTAGAAATAACAAAGACAATATAAAAACAATTAGCGAATTTGGTCTAGCCGTTCATTCGCGTGATGCCGTGACCAAGGGAAACAGGGATTCATTTTTATATATATAGATGTACTTTTAATTCAATATATCTGATTACAAATCACAGAAATTACCCTTTTAAACTTGTAACCCCGCTGTTAACCCTCGGTGAAAAGCTAACCAAGTGGGGCAAAATTAAAAACCGCGATGTGTAGGTAGATATACCTATCTACTACCTACCTATTAACAGCAGATACTGAATTTGCACCCATTTACCTTAATAAACCTAGCGATTTAGGATATTAATTAAAAATATTTACCAATTTTGTATCATCTATTAAGTAAATAATTGTGTTTTTTTTTTTTTTATCAAGCTTTGAAGTAACTGATGCAGGTTTCTCCATGCAGCCTTCTTTATGTATTTATACGACATGATAGCAACCTCTTTGATCTGTCTCGTATGGTTAATTATTGGCCTCCCTTTCTTTCCTTCTACCTTTCTTTTTATGATGTGTTTAAGTATGTCTCGTCGTATTTCGCCATTATCTACCCTCTTCTATTCTGAGTGTTCTTCACTAAGACTCTTCCTTGGGATGTTTTCATTTAGTAAACTTTTGAGTTCGAGCGGCCGACTTATCGCATTATGAAATTTATAAAAGTTTGCTTAGTATTAACAGTAATCAGTTTATGAGCTTGGAAAAGTACCGTCGCGCATTTTGTTAAAAACTTGCTTCGGAACTTTGGTATTACATAAATAGATAAAAAACTGTTGCGGAAAGTGAGGCCATCAGACATCATATCATATCAGCCTTTAGGAAGTCCACTGCTGGACATAGGCCTCCCCAATTGATTTCCAGGAAGAACGATTTTGAGCCCTCTCCATCCACCGACTTCCTGCGATCTTTACAATGTCGTCACTCCATCGGATGGTCGCATTCAAGGCCGCTGATGGTCGTCCTACGCTTAGTTTTCCTGTCCTTGGTCGCCATTCGATAACTTTTACTCCCCAACGGTTATCAGTTCTGTGAGCTATATGGCCTGCCCATTGCCACTTCAACTTGCAAATTTAGAGTGCTATGTCGGTGACTTTGGTTCTTCTACGGATTTCCTCGTTGTGGATGTTATCACGTAGTAAAACACCCAACATAACTCTCTCCATAGCTCGTTGCGCGACTCTAAGCTTGTGTAGGTCTCATACACAAGCTTAGACCACCATACAATAAGTCAAAATTGTTGAATAGTTTCAGTTTCTCTGAATAAGAATAAAATTGACTTTAAATTTAAAAATCTATGTCGTAATGTAATAGGCCTCTTAATAGAACGCTTACTCTACATTATTTCTTATTTAATAGCATGAACTGTACTTGTAACCCTTTTAATATTTATCACATATTTAAAATTGTGGTTGATAAATGTGACTGTAACGATTTTCATTAAGAATGTTTTGCTTCAAAAATATTAGTAGCGATTCAAGGCCGCAAAACTGTACACAAAAATATTTTTTTGTATTTTTTTTATCATAGCTTTCTAAGATGATATTTGGTGTACCTCGTGGTTGATTGAACATTAGTTCAATCGAACGGTCAGAACCGTAATTTTAGATAGTCATTTGCATTTTTTCATTTTTTCCAACCCATTCTGGTCACGTATTAATCTACCAATAATTTATGCACATTTATATCGCGCTAATTGTTTTAACCGTAAATTTTTAGCAACGCTGTCAATCAAACGAATTCCTTTTAGTCTGAACCAAAAACAAAACTTTTCTGATACATGGACAAATACCGCGATTGTTCATCTAGTTACCTACCTACACATACACTGTGAGCTTACCTACATGCCATTATGCAAGCATTTATTCATTATGCTTCTTTCAGGCATTCAGCAAAAGACATGCTTTCACAGCAATGCCTGACGTACAGAATTCTAAAACTTGCCCCACATATCCCCAGTGCGTAGAGAAACAATTTGACCTTTACACTCCGTTTTCACCCCGAGTATGAATAGGCCTTTAGTCAAAGGTAGCGCGGTTAAGATTGTGTGCAGTGCGAGCATGCTTTATCTCGTATCTACAACGTGTTCAACCCTTATTAATAAAAGTTGAAAATGGGTTAAAGAGTTTGCGTAGGGCTATGGTCTGAGGTTTAAAATTGAAGTGTATTAAATTTATATTAACTATCCCTACAATAAGTACCCAGCAGTACTAATATTAGAAGGTGGTTCATCATTAAATTATGTAGTTACCAAACGCTGTTATTAATTGTGTAGCTAAATACTTAGGCAAAGCGCGTGTTGGGCCTTACACAGTAATGGCTTCCGAAGGTCAGGTCAGATTCTAAACTCTCGCAAAAATATTAAAAAAAACCTCAGTTCTTTAAAATATTTATCAACGATATACCACACGATGGGTTCATACATTTAAAATAAATAGTAGTTAACAAAATTTAAAAAAACATTTGGATAATCGCTAATCGTAAAAGTCCTATTCAGGATAATTGGCTATTTAAATTATTGCATTGTCATCAGTCCTTGATAAGTTTGCAATGTTTCAAATGAATCCGACGTTTTCAAGGGGTTAAAATTCACGTTCAAAGTTTCCGTTACATAGATATATAGCTAGATACATTCATACCAAGCTAATAACAAACAAAAGCTAATAAACAACAATTTATAAAAAAAAAGTATAACAGTAAAAGTATAAAAAAGTAGTATAACAGTCATGTGGTACCCATAACACAAGCTCTGCTTACTTTGGGGCCAGATGATGGTGTGTGAAATGTCCAGGATTATTTATTTATTTATTTACATATTGGGGAGATACTCTCAAAAACCACTAATACGTATTACCATACAAAATTTCTGTGATGGGTTCCTTGTGGACTTCGAGATCTTAAAAATGCCATTAATCTGTTTTTCTTCATATCGTGTCCCTAGTTATAACGAACCAGTGTTGGGAAAGATTAAAATGCACCACAAATGCTTCTTTCGTGTACTTGACACATAACGGGTGATTTTTTAAGCGTAGTTTTTTTTGATCGAATAAACCTCTCAAATTTGACTCATATATTCAAATTTTTTATTGGAATCGATAAATTGGCCTTTGCCATTTACGTTTTAAAGATAACTTCATGTAAATGTTGTCCGCGGCTCCGTTTCAAATAGTCCATTCGGAAGGTCCAATTTTGCGTCCTTCAATCGTGTTCGGCTTGTCCACATAGACTAACGACTTTACACAAGAAATAATCAAGAGGCGTCAAATGCCATGATCTTGGCAGCCAACTCACAGGGCCATTTCGAGAGCTAAGCTGCTCACCAAATTCATCCTTCAACATGTGCATTGTTTCACGAGCTGTGTGGCATGTGGCACCGTCTTGATGAAACCACATGTCAACCAAGTTCAACTCGGCCAACTGGGGCAAAAAAAAGTCTAGTATCATGGCTCGATATCGTTCGCCGTTGACGGTAACGTTTCTTCCACGGTCGTCATTGAAGAAAAACGGACCGATGATACCACCAGCCCATAAACCACACCAAACTGTCGTTTTTCTGGGATGCATCGGTAATTCTTGTATGGCATGTGGCTGTTCATCACTCCAGATGCGAAAGTTTTGCTTATTTACGTATCCGTTGAGACAGAAATGAGACTCATCGCTGAACACAATTTTTCAATAAAACATCGGATATTCATGGAGATTTTATACATAACTTTTGAGGTTAATATCAGTACCTATCTTTATCCATTGACATTTGAATAACTATAAATACTTATGGGCCTATTACACGTAATGATTACAGTGGCGAGAGTAGGGTGTTTATTGTACTCAGTGGAGCACTCGTGAAAGTGTTTATACGACCGAGCAATATAATGTACTCGTATATTACAATAAGCGTTTTAAAAGTTCAAGTAAGTATAGATAAAAGGCTAAGTAAGCTAAAATTATTTCATCTTATCGTCTAGCAATCCATCCCCGCTTTCGCGGTGCACGGATTACATTATAAAACTGAATTTACAGAAAGGTACAGAATAATATCTATATATATATAAAAGAAAGTCGTGTTAGTTACACCACTTATAACTCAAGAACCACTGGACCGATGTGAATGAAACTTAAAATGAGTATAATTAGTAACTTGGATTAGTATATAGGCTATTTTTATCCCGGAAACAACGGGACAACGGGAACGGGGCGGGCGAAGCCGAGGGTAACCACTAGCGCCTCTATCTACCATCTATCAATTTATTAATAACTTTGTTAATCTCTATAATTATTACAATAATTTGAATAAGAAGCTATCTTTTTTTTAATAGCGACATTAGTAAGTACTTTAATATTTTTTGTGAAGTTGTAACCTCCCTACGAAGTGGGCACGGGTCAGCTAGTACGATTATATAAAATACATGTGAAACAGTTGAGCTAAATAGCTCAAATGATTTAGATCACTGTCAGAGGGGCGCATCCCCGAGACTCCGGCGGTATTGCCACGTTGAATGGCAATAATAATAATAATGCCGGACTTTTCAGACAGCATCATCTGACCCCAAAGTAAGCAGAGCTTGTGTTATGGGTACCATATGACTGATATACTACTTTTTTTAAATACATACATAAACATAGAAACACCAAGCAATACTATTACGCTGGGCCACATAGAAGCCAGCTCTTGGGGCATGCCATGTTTTACCAGACGCCGTGACATTATTTAAAAAACACTATGGGCTCCTGTTCTCCGCAAGTCAAGGGTCTCGACAATTTGCAATTTTCTTTTTTATATTCCTTGTTATATTCACTTTCTGATAATGTACCTTTTTATATTAAGCAACAAAACCTGACCAAACCGTGACCATTACAATACCTACCTCCTGAAAAACGTGGAGGAAAACCAAACAAATAACTCTTTTACAGTCGCGTAAAAATAATTCACAAGCCCGACTGTATACAAGTACACACAGACACAGAAAAAGGGCGCGTCCCAACAACCCTACTTTTACATGTCGAGATGACTGCTTAGCATTTTTTCTCCCTGAAATGTGGAGTGTTATGTGGCTGACACACGGTCAAACAGTATGGAATATACAAGGTTTCGGGAAGATATTTTATCTAATACTATCATATTTTCTTCTATCCATACTAATATTATAAATGCGAAAGTGTCTCTGTCTGTCTGTTTTCACGTTTTCGCGGCTAAACGGCTGAACGGATCTTGATTAAATTTGGTAAGAAGGTGTATTGCATTCGGGGGCAGAACATAGGCTTCTTTTTGTCTCAAAAAACAACCTTGAAGAGGGTGAAATAGGATAGGGATGAAAGTTTGTTTGAGAAACTCATATTTTCTTAAGTTAGAGATCTGAAAATTCAGAAAAAAATAGGCTTTTGGTAAGAAATAAAGAAATACTTGTTTCAACGTCTTTGCAAAATCATCCCCGAAGGGTGTAAAATAGTGATTTAACTTATGAGATGTTCTTTAGATGCACAGAATGCATTTCTTACCAAAATACAAACAAAATACAAAGATTCTAAGCATGCGCGTACAAAATCGCGGGTAACTTAATCTCGTCATCAACTAAAATAGAGCTGATCATCTTGAAATTCTTGAATGATATCTAAATAAATAAATAAATATTGGTGGGCAATAATAAATAATAATAATATAATAATATTACCGGACATTTCACACAACATCATCTGGCCCCAAAGTAAGCAGAGCATGTGTTATGGGTACCACACGACTGGTATACTACTTATATACCTACTTTTTTTTGTAAATACATACATAGAAACACACAGACCCGAGACAAATACTTGCAGATCATACAAACATTTGTCCCGCGGCGGGAATCGAACCCGCAACTTTTTACGTCTCAGCCCGACCTAAGCTCACTGCGCCACAGAGGTTGTCGCAATGCACACAACACCATCCAGCCCCAATCTAGGCATAGCTTGTATTATGGGGACCAGACACATATCAAACACCTTTATTCATCACACAAATGTTTATTCTAGGAAGAAATCGAAACCTCAACCTACAACACAGAAGTCAGAGTTACTACCAACTGAGTTGACAGGCCAGTCATGGAACACCCTTAACCAAGTCACCTTTCAAATAAAAAACTAAATCGGTTCATCAGTTTGGGAGCTTCTATGCAGACAGACATACACACTAAAACATTATAACGGTTTCCTTCGGAGTCTAAAAATGCATTATTTGCATTTTTTTCTCATTGCCAGCAACCGCAACTGATGACTGAAATCAAATCCAAACATGCTTTATTCAATAAAGTCAATTTGAATCGTTTTTTTACTCGTTCATGCTAGTAAAACAAGGTGCCGATTCCTCCTAAACCCAGTTCAAGAAGAATCCGGCAACAAACTCATCTGCTCTTAACACTTTTTTCTATAACCCTTGCTAATTTTGTTACGGATACTGAGTCAAGTTGGAGCAGATTCATCTCAATATCTTTTGTTATCTAAATAATATATTATGTCATAATATGCTTTATGAGACAGCTTCTGTTTCATTACGTCAAATTTGCCAATTGACAAATCTAGCTCGATGCTTGGGACCTTGTTATAGAAGCGTACACATTGTCCTATATAAGACATCCAGCTCGACATGAACAACACGAACTCGTACACCAAGTGGAAAGACTAGGACGTCAGTGTGTAACATCTGTCGCGTGAAAGAAGCTCATATCCTAGTAGCGGGCCGGCGACGCGTGCGTCATTCGACTCGGAATAAAACTGTGATAAGAGACATGATTACTTTTAAAAGTCTTTACGGCTGTAAGCTTGCTGTAAATAGCTGTAATTTTTGAAATTAGATGCATAAATGTGACGAGCATTTTTATGGTGTAACATGCGAGGTTTAATGGGATTCGTAATGAGAAAGTTAACTTTGGGTTGTGCTTTATAAATTTGAGAATGTAAAAATAAGTAATAGAAAGTGTTGAAATTATAAGGAAAATTATCACGATTAAGGTTTCACAAGATATTCTCTGAGACGCAGTGGGCGAAGCCCCGCGTTAGAAGCAAAAGGTCGTAGTTTCGATTCCCGAGGATACATTTTTGATCTGCAAATATTTGTCTAGTTTCTGGTTACAAAGAAAAACATACATATATGTATTGTATACATACATTATAATCATATTTATTATTTGAATTATATAAAATTTGCGTAAAACATGAATCATCCCATTTTGTTTGTATTAAACTCAGTATCAAATAAAATAATTCAATGTCATTTCTTAAATTAACCAAATTGACTTCTGATTGAATTGAGATAAAAACTGAGGAAAATCCTTGAAAATTGTTTAAATAAGTAAATGTCAACAAAAGAAACTTTTTTATGGAGTCTCTAAATATTTAACTCTAATTTGGACTGTTCAATCTTAATAAGATCATTCGAATTTTACGATATTTAAGCTAGTCTGACGAAACAACGGCGTCTGAGGATAACCACCATTGAGTAACAGACTGATTTGTAAACCTTAATTAAAACTCATGAAAGTTCTATATTAAATCTATTGTTTTGCTAACTAGATGGCGTGGAAATGGTTAGAGATCCATCCATCCAGGTACTTTATCTATATAGTAATACGTGAAGCACAAACTTTGTACCCCTTTTTACGAAAATTGCGCGGACGGAGGAGTATGAAATTTCGCACACTTATAACTAGATTTTATAGAGAAGGAGTGCAGAATGCTAATATTTTTTTTTAAATATGCAGATAACATTTATTATTAATTAATTAGTGGGCGATCACTAGAATATATAAATATTTTGTGCATGTATTTGTAATTAAACTCCTCCTAAACAACTGGACCGATCTTACTGAATTTTTTTTGTGTGTTCAAATGAATGCGAGAATGGTTTAGATTTAAATTTTTTGACGTGACAACGTCTAATAAATCGATAAACGCTGAAAAAGGATGACTTATTGTCCCGTTACGCTCATTGTAACGTTACGATCGTAGCGAGAACGCATAACAAAAACGACGTTTGTTATAACGTTGTTACGTTATACTATCGTCTGTAAACCGACTTTACAGACAACCATTTTTTTTTATAATAAAAACTTATGATATATAATAATATTATATTAGTCAAGTCAAAAAGTCAAAAGATGATTTATTCAATACAATCACAAGGATCACTTTGAAACGTCTTACATACTAGGTGAATTTAGGTGCCAATTCATCCTAACCCAAGCTCGAGAAGAATTGGCAAGAAACTCGTCTTGGTCCTAGCGCTTTTTTATATGATCCATCTTATAACTACCTTAACTACGAAATACAAATACAAGAGAGTTTATACATTTCAAGTGTGTCGGTTAACTGTCTGACGGCAGAGCGACATGAGGCCATGCATTCTTATCAATAATATAGTCATCTATATTATAATAAGCTTTCTTCAAAAGACTACCTTTAATGTATGCTTTAAATTTCTTAATAGGTAGTTTAGTAGCATTTTCAGGAAGCTTATTATAGAAGCGCACCGTGTTCCCCATAAATGACTTATTAACCTTTTCTAGTCGAAACCTAGGGATGTATAATTTATGTTTATTCCTAGTGTTGATTTTATGAAGGTCACTATTTTGCTAAATCCCATCTCTATTTTTATGTGTATATAACAAATTTTCATATATATATTGTGAAGCTATTGTGAGAATATTAATTTCTTTGAATATTTCTCTCAAAGATTCTCGTGGTTTCATTTTATAAATGGCACGTATTGCCCTTTTTTGAATTACAAATATTTTACCAATATCAGCTGCTTTCCCCCAGAGAATTATGCCGTATGACATAACACTATGGAAGTAACTGAAATAAACTAGTCTAGCTGTAGCTTCATCAGTAAGCCACCGTATCGCACGAACTGCATATGCAGCGGAACTAAGCCTACCAGCAAGCGTTTCAATTTGTGGTCCCCACTGTAGTTTTGCATCAATATTAAGACCTAGGAAGATCGTGGAATTTACAAGATTAATTGCCTCTCCATTTATTTCAATGTTGGACGGGCTATGAATAACATTTGGCAAAGTGAATTTGATACATTTAGTTTTTTTGGAATTAAGCAAAAGATTATTTACAGTGAACCAATTAAGAACTAATGATAAGGATTCATTTACGTTATCGCATATACTGGTTTTACCTCTATCAACTTTAAAAATTAAAGACGTATCGTCTGCAAATAAAACTATATCACAAATATTTTTTACAAAAAAAGGTAAATCATTAACGTATACTAGGAATAAAAAAGGGCCTAGTATCGATCCCTGAGGTACCCCTATATCAATAATTGATCCCAAAGACCTCTCACCACCCACGTCTACTTTCTGGACTCAATTGGATAGATAAGACTGTATGAGGTCAATCGCCCGGTTTTTAATGCCATAATATTTTAACTTTGTGATTAGGGTTGCATGACTCACACAGTCAAAGGCCTTAGATAGATCGCAGAATACCCCAACTGCATCCTGTGACTTCTCCCAGGCCTCAAATATATGCTTTAAGAGCGCTATACCTGCATTAGCTGTTGATCGACCTTGAGTAAATCCGTATTGATTACTATGTAGCAGGCCGTTATACAGATAAAATATTCCATTTGTGTTTGTTTGTAATGGATAATCGCTAAACTTACGAAACTCAAAAATCGCTATTTGAAATTTATTATCGATACGGATATTGCAGTAATGTAACCCGTGCATCCGGGCATCCGTCTGGAGCCGGTATGGATTAAAGAGACTAGATATACATAGGTATATTCAGGACAAACTATTGTAAAGATATCACATTCTGACTGTGTACAGTCAGCCACAGAAATACAAAGATTCGCAGCTAACAGCGCGGTTCGCTTGACTGGTGGCGGTCATTTGTAAACCCTCGCTCTTGACCCTTGAAACCTGATCCGTGATAAATGACAACAATTCAGTTTAGCAATCATTTGTTTTGGTCAAACCCATTTTATTTGGCCTTGCCTCGCAGTTCAGTTGCCTTCTGCGCTGTTGGTTGACGGTTCGATTCCCTCCCAGGAAAAATATTTGTGTAATGATCTTTGCTTTGTATCTAGGTGTTTTATTGAATAATACCGGACATTTCATAGCATCATCTGGCCCCAAAGTAAGCAGAGCTTTTATTATGGGTACAACATGACTGATACACTTCTTATATATATAAATAAATATAAATTGTTGGACAATGCACACAACACCATCTAGTCCCAAACTAAGCATAGCTTGTATTATGGTGACTGGTATGTACTTTATAACACCCAGACACAGAACAAACACCTATGTTCTTCACACAAATTTTTATCCTGTTAGGGAATCGAACCTACAGTGCAGAAGGTAGAGCTACTACCAACTGAGCTGACAGGCTAATCAAATATATTTAAATACACACGTATATACATATAAATACCCAGACCCGAGCCAAATAATTGCAGATCGTACAAAAATTTGTTCCGCCGCGAATCGAACCCGCATTCTGCCTTCTGCCTCTTAGCCGGGTCTTGGCCTACTGTGCCATAAGGGTTATAAAAGTATGTTTTGATTTTTTGTTTGTTGTTTAATAATTTTGTTTTATGTATGCATTTAAATTAGTCATTTGGTTTCCAGCTTTGCTTAGTTTGGGGCTAGATGGCGTTGTGTGAATTCACCACTTATATATATATTTATTTATATGACCAACTTCTGATAAATGAAGTAATTACTTAGGTAAAACTAATTAGAGTTGTTTCTTGTTACCAAAATTAAATTTATGATTCCTTTAACTCTCAAGTTCAAGGCTGATAAACGTTTAAGTTAAAGACATGTTTTTGGATAAGAACTGCGCAAAATATTTTTACCTAATTATGTAAAGCTAAAAAGAATTCGACTCCGAGAAGGCCATAATTTAATTTAAAAAGGTTAGTTGACTCCTACAAAACTCCGCCATGATATAAAAATAAGTAAAAAGAATGATAAATGTTACGGGTCGGCGCCAAGGGATTTTTATTAACAAATAAAAAAATGTTGCCATAAATATAACTTTGGGCTAATTGGTCAAAACGGTAACAGTATTTTTGGTGTGTTTCCAAGCGGCTTTAAATGATTCACTGTTCATAAAGCTACGGCCAAAACGCCGCGCGTTTCAAGTGAACACAGACGTTTCATAATCATTAGCGCGTTGGTTGGCATTATTTATTTATTTCTATAGGTGAAATATTTTTTAAATCGGTTGAGTAGATTTTAAGTTTATCCATTACAAGCAAACAAGAAATAAAATCCATTCTCTTTTTACTATTACTTTTAATACGAGTTATGTGAATGATTTCGCAATCAACATGAAACCGTATATTAATTCACATAAAGCCGCACTTCTTGATGGTTAAAGTTGCTCCTTAGTATAGATTTGATATAGAAAATAGCGGCATAACTAAGCATTATGGATTCTGAGTGCGGCTATTACGGTTATATGAAATGGTTATACAGGGTGTTACAGAACTAAAATGTTAAGAGGGGCCGATTCTCGACACTTACGTGAACAAATCATTTTATACGACTTTTCTGAATTCAATGATTTTTATTGAAAAAATGTGCGACTAAGTTTGCTTTAAAATTTGTACTTATACCTACTTATATCTTAGGATAGCAGAAAGTTATAATATGTGTGTGTTAAGGTGGAATACAAAATATAGAATTTAAAAAAAAATGGCATAAAACTAAAAATTTTAATGTAAACGAGTTCTTGAGTGGAGACCGCGGCTCGGCAATCGTAGTGTAGGACGCCCTCCGGCAAGGTGGAGTGACGATCTGCGAAAGGCTGCCGGCAGAAGCTGGATGCGTCGAACTGAAGACAGGGCGCAATGGCGCTCATTAGGGGAGGCCTATGTCCAGCAGTGGACTGCTATGGGCTGATGATGATGAATGATGATGATAATGAAACAATATTATTACAATCTATGGTTAAAAACGAATTTACAAAATCGGACACCACTTAGCTTGGTGGTAGGGTGCTAAACTAGGGTCGTCAATTTTATTCGTAGAAAAAAATAAAATGTTTATATAATCTAAAAATAAAAATTCATAGAAGTGATTCCCCTTGGCTGTTTATTTACATAGTCAGAATCACCCTGTTCAGGTTTATATTACTGGTTTCGGGACACCCTGTATTTGTAATATTTGTTGGTAGACCTCAATAAAATAAATAAATCTGTTCTTTTCCTAATGACCTGAACTAATCAGCAGACAGGTAATAAAATAAGCTTTTTCTACGACTACCCACACATTAGAAACATTCTAATCCCATTATAATGTGGGTACACAATCCTCTAACAAAAAAGAGAAACCAATATCATTAGTGAAATGAAAAACGCTATCCAAGTCCGAAGATTGGGGCCGGTCAACAAAGCTGGACCGATTTCAATAGGAGCGGCTACAGCAACATACTACTGCATGTATGGATAGCAGAAAAGTACTATTTATATATATATAAAAAAAACTCGTTTGCCCCTAACATTTAGATAAACACGGGTTTTACTCACGTATTATTTTGTTAATGAAGGCAAGGGCACTATCGATTCATCTATAGGATCTTCATCAGGGTGAGTTTGATACGCCGTTCACTCGTTGCCGCTCGCGTTCACGGTTCGCACTCAAAGCAAGTGTACAAGTATAGTACATATAGTACATACATACATAGTATAGTATAGTACTCACGAAAGTTTTGAAAGTAAAATTATTTGCCCCAAACTAAGATCTTGCGGTGTCTATGATTGATAAGTAGTTTAAGTGTATGAGGTTTGTAAACATAAGCCAAAAAAAAATTTGTGAAGTTTCCATTAATAAGAATTCTCCAACAGAGACAATATATTTTTATTGTTCCTACCTCCCAGGCGTGCCAGTTGATTTCTATTACATAAGCGCCATTTAAATGAGTCCAAACATGAGTATTTTGAATAGGTAAGTACCTTATTTACTATTATCATCTGAAGAACACAGTTCTTGACCCTATCATTAGATCAACTTTCGGTCTCAGTTATTACATACTTACTTAATTAGTGTGAAATGTTTTAATCAAGTCAATATTAAAGAAACCACTCAAAATATTTCTAGTTTAATAACAAATCGACCAGCCTTTTTTAAAGTTCAGATCGATGAAGTAAACGAAACTAGCGAATAGGAACTCAAATTAAAATGTCTTAAGGTCTATCTTATCTTACACACTACTTAATGTGTTGTTTAAATCTGTCGTCATCCTTATTCATTGTCTTAAGAATGACAAGGACAGAGCATACTTAAACGCCACGCTACGAGTAACTCATTATTTGATTAAAGTATTTACGCTGTGGTTTACAAAAGAGCAACTATATAGATATGTACAAACAAAGCACTTTTGAAAGAATAACAGGACAAGCAGACGTACCGCTCAGTACCATCCATACCTTGACAGTCTACCATCCTTACGAACAAAGTGCTTCGCTTCCACATTTATGTGTACAGCTGAGGATTGGAATGCTTTTCCGTCGTCTGTCTTTCCTTTAAACCACAATCTGGGTCTCTTCAAGTCAAGAGGAAATAGGTGTCTACTAGACCTGCGTGCCCCATCGTCTGCCACATCATTGCTTAACATCGTGGCGAGATCGTGGTCAAACGAAGATCTATATACAAAAAATCAACAAAATACATACATAGCTAAATCATCATGGTTGTCACTGAGATATTCGCTCGTTTTGATACTACGATCAATAACTATTAGCACCATCTAGCCCTAAGCAAAGCTATGTAAGGCTATGCTATGGGAGCCAAATTTATTTTAATTCAATTTTTTTTTATCTTGTTAGGTTTTTTTTGTTTGCTATCTCGACAAATGACAATCGATGATATATAAGCTAAGGTATAGCATGCTTACCTAAATAAATATTCATTTGCATGTTAAGATGCTTTGATTGTACCTACTCTAGACTTAACTAGTAGGTGTGACACCGGTTTTATTCCCTCTGTAGTTGGTCCGGCTATTAAAAACTGCGTAATAGCACGACTGTTAACAGTAAATTAAACTCTTGATTAAGTTTAGACTGAAAGTAGGTACAGAACTACCTACTTAAAATAAAGGCCTCTTCAGCATTCTCTCGAAGAAAAAAAATCTTGTGTCCATAATTACCTTTGACTAGAAAAAAAGTTATTTTTGCTATCGGTACTCAATACGTTCTGCTGCCTCGAGTTTTTGTGTCAAACATGTTTTTGCAATAAAATTAAAAGGGAATAGCTGGTCCTTTGCCGCGCGGAATGAAAGGCTCACACTTCGCAACCTATGGGTCCACACCTATGGGTCCATACACTGTGTCGAAGCATACTAACAAACTAGACTCGTAACTTGAAGGGTATAGCGGGGGTTTTATGTTTTAGAATGTTGCGCAAATGAAGGCTTGGATATAGACAGCATTAACAGTCTGATTTGACTCTTCCTGTGTATACCACCCTTTATTCGTACTATTCTACTCGCGGTTCATCGATTTGAATCGATATGTATTTATGACAAATACAGAACATGAGGACATTGAACACGGCTACGCAAAGAGCGTTATTTATCGATGTAGTAATATCGCTCGACAAGTGATAGAAATCGATAATGCATTAGTGATGTGTTTTATCGATAAATCGGATTAGTATTGATGAATAAATAAATAAATAAATAATAATATTATAAATTAAGTATTTAGGTAGGTTATCATGTGGCCTGGAATAGGACATAAAGATTTTATAACTTAAAAAATGACTTTTATGGAAGCGAAATCAATTGTCATAGTTTTTTGTTTCGTAAACAAACAATTATGTTGCTTTGATTATTTTTGGCCGTTTTGTGAAGTAAACATTGTGCTCTTGTATTATTTATTTTAACCAAATAACTTCGGGTTTATTCGCAACTTTGGTGATTTTATTCAAATATAGCTAGAGTTATTGACTCGGGTGTGAATAATTGGA
This sequence comes from Lampropteryx suffumata, assembly GCA_948098915.1. Lineage (NCBI taxonomy): Eukaryota > Metazoa > Arthropoda > Insecta > Lepidoptera > Geometridae > Lampropteryx > Lampropteryx suffumata. The sequence continues at coordinate 16,692,694 of OX402553.1, forward strand.
ATGAAAGTTATGTGTTTCTTTGTGATACGAGCAAAACTTTATAAAGAGACACTATTTTTTTTAAATAACAAACGACGAACGACTAGATACGACTTTGTGACGTCTTACCATAAGCAATCTTAACATTTGACATTGGTTAAATTATCATCATATAACACATGCCATTCACGAAGAAGAAGAACTATGTTGTTGCCGTTAATGTCAATCTATCGATTATTATAGCCAGATACGAGATGCCATAATGATTCGTCTATCCTGAAGGGTTGCTGAATAAATATTTTACTCAATAAAATCGTTTGTAATGTAACTCTCAATTCCCTGGGTTGGTTTCAAAAACTGGCATCTTATTTATGGATTATAAATAAGAAAGAAAGAAAAGTTTATTTTGTGTCTTATGATATCATATAAGAAGTTATAAACTAATTAAATTGACAGCAAAATTGGTCGTCACTCAGCATGTGTTATAAATAACGTTTAGAACGCTTCTATAACGCTGGTCGTCCGTGACGCCGCGTTGGTATGCGCATCGGCACTGTGGCGGCGCACTGTCGTCGAGTACCATCATAATTGCAATTAATGTAATAAGTGCAGTAAAACAAAGACAATAAGACAAATATTTATCTCGGGTCTGGGTGTTTGTATGTTTAATATGTATGTATATACAAAAAAAGTGTATAAGTAGTAATACGAGTAAATCAGTCATGTGGTACCCATAACACAAGCTCTGCTTACTTTGGGGCCAGATGATGCTGTGTGAAATGTCCGGCATTTTTATTTATTAAAGACTAGCTGTGCCCCGCGGTGTTACCCGCGGTAACAAACAAAAAAAATATATATTTTCCCGTAGTAAAACGTAGCCTATGTGTTAATCCAGGGTGTCAGCTAACTCCATACCAAATTTTATTAAAATCGCTCCAGCCGTTTAGACGTGAAGAAGTAACAAACATACACACTTATACACTCACAAACTTTCGCCTTTATAATATTAGTATGATTAGTGTGATACGAGAGGTATTTTCAATGCATCTATCTCACAGGATTGCTACGTAGATATCTTTTATTCAATAAAATTATTTCAGATATGAAAAATGTATAACAAAATCGCAATTTCTTCTGTGGGTTTCAAAAAATACAGATACCAAAACTAAATAGAGCATTGAGTACACTGTAAAAATATTGGCTAATACTAACAGAGTAGATCGAACAGTTTAACATAACCATGAAAGCTTGCAATAACAGAGGATTAAAATATATACTCGAGCGTTGCCGACTAAATACAATGAATACCTAGTTAAGTTTGCGGGTTCGATTCCCGCCGCGAGATAAATGTTTGTATGATCTGCAAGTATTTTTCTCGGGTTCTGTCTGTTTCTGTGTACAATATGTATGTATGTATAAAAAAAAAGCGCTCAAGTGCGAGTCGGACGCGCGCACCGAGGATTCCGTAAAAACCTGTAGGTATTTAGGTAAAAGTTCACTCATTACGACAATTGAGTCACAGTTATGGTATTTTTATTGCTTCGTACCAAATTTCAAAATTCTGAGTTCACGGGAAGTAACCTGTAGGTTTTGATTCCCTTGCGAATATCGAAAATTTGCGGAAATTTGCGGCATAAACGGCTGTATCTTTTGATTGCGTTGGCTTAGAAGTTTTTTTTTCACAGCTTTAAGGGACAGTAGACTTGAGTATTTGATATAAATTTCAGCTTAATACCTCCACGCGTTCTTGAGAAAAAAGGGCTTTACAGTCAGACGGACGGACGGACAACAAAGTGATCCTATAAGGTTTCCGTTTTTTCCTTTCGGGGTACGGAACCCTAAAATATGTGGTATAACTAAAAATTTAAGGTTTTTGGAATTTTTCCTTTATATGTGCTATAAAACATTGCTTCATGCTAAATTTCAAGATTCTAGGTCGACTGGAAATAGCCTTTAGGTTTTGATTCCCTTGCGAGTAGTTGCGAGTTTGAAAACAGTGACTTAAATTGCAATTTCTTTGATTTGATTGGTTGACAAAAAAAATATATTTTGTTACAGCTTAAAGGTATTATAGACCTAAGTATTTAATATGAATTTCAATTTAATACCTTTATGCGTTCATGAGGAAAGGGGTAGTAAGTTTAAAATTATTAAAATTATTTTTATTATATGATGTAACTAAAAAATTACGGATTTCGCAATTTTTCCTTTATCTGTGCTATAAGACGTTGCTTCGTACCAAATTTCAAGATTCTGAGTTTACGGGAAGTAGGTTTTGATTCCTTTGCAAGTGTCAAAATTTTAGGAAATTTGGGGCATAAACAGCTGTATCTTTTGATTGCGTTTGCTTAGAAGTTTGATTTTTCACAGCTTTAAGGGACAGTAGACCTGAGTATTCGATATAAATTTCAGCTTGATACTTCTACGTGTTTTTGAGAAAAAGGGTCTTGACAGACAGACGGACGGACGGACAACAAAGTGATCCTATAAGGGTTCTGTTTTTTCCTTTCGAGGTACGGAACCCTAAAAAGAAGTATATAAGTAGTATATCAGTCATGTGGTACCCATAACATAAGCTCTGCTTACGTTCGGGCCAGATGATGCTGTGTGAAATGTACGACCTTATTTATTTATTATTATTTATTTATTTAACTGTCTCACAGCACAGTTGGTAGTAACTCTGCCTCCTGTGCTTTAGGTTGTGAGTTAGATCCTCACCCAGGAGAAAGATTTGTGAGATGAACACAGATATTTATTGCTTTAAAGTATCATACATTTATTTATTTATTTAAGTAGAATGGACACATGTCAATTACACTGATAAAAAAATCGGGTTGTACTCCGGGAGTGCCGACAGAAGTGAAAAATTATTTTGGCGCGTTAGAGTTTAATAATAAATCACTTCAAAATCATTAATTATGGCGACTGCCAATCAAATACTGAACGAACATAGATGATGCAATATTTTTTGTTCAGAATGTAGATAATATATCAAAGATATCTAATATATCATATAAATATATCTAACTCAGTAAACTTCTCCATACAAAAGTAGACTGTAAACATGTGAATTAAGGTTTATAATCAATAATAAAACAATATAAATTCGATCCCTCTAACGACCAACTCTACCACTCGATTCCCAGGCTTCCTGTTACACACTTCCGCCCCTTTACACGAAATCACTCCCACAAATAGTAGGTAGCGAGATGAAAAGAACACGACAAAAAGAATAAAAAACAATGATAAGAAATGTCAAGGTTATTTTAAATGTATTATTCATCAGTCATCTTGTTTCTATTCCATAGCTTTGCTTAAGTCTAGATGGTATTCTGAGAGTTGATCATCAATATTATAAGTAGAAAAGGATACTTTTTTGTCCAAAACATTTAGTCGTTACAACATAGCAAGTCATATTTTATTTATTGATATAACATGCTTTTTCGCTATCGAAAAAGCATGTTATATCAATAAAAAAAATATGGTACCTATGTACCAGTGTGCAAATATGAGAAACAGAAACAGAGGCGATTCAAAATAATAATGTTATATAAAAATCATCAGTATCATAGTAGCATTATATTATTATTATTTTGAATATATTTTAAATAAATTAATATTTTTATCTAAGTAACATTTCGTTATCGCATTGTAGATAATGGAAGTTGTACAATAAACACTCTTGTGCAATAATGCTGTTTTCAGGGTAGTCCATCCTTAGTCTTATTTATGTGTTATGTGAAGGAAATATCCCAGCACTAGCAACCGGAAACGAGCGTACATTTACGTTCGTTGCAACTGTTCTGTCCAGCCCGATAATCTACATGACTGTACCTGCTCGCTTTAATAGCTACGGAACCATTGAATGTGTCGGTACAGTAGTTCGTACAATCGCGCACATTATCTACTGTAATTCCTCTAATAATCCGTTCAATACCGTTGTTTTTTTATAAGAAATTGCTATAAAATATTATTTGACATTCATTTATTTGTTTTTAATAAAGTTATTTACTCCTGTATGAACCTTACCTTTAAATAGTTTACGTATGAATGTATCTATAACTTTTTCAGATTTTTTAATATTGTGACGTTGTAATTTTTTTCCCGTTAATTAAAATACCTATTTGAAAGTCATTAATGTCGAGAATGGAGATTGTGACAGCTGAAACATCGAGAGGTGATAAATCACATATATATTTGCAGAATGTTTTGACGCGCGTTTTGTTAATTTATTACTTTTGAGCGTCAGATTGGTCAGTACTAAGCTGTATTTAATTGAAACGATTTATTTGCTTTTAATTTTTTTTTTATGTTTGCAATTCTCTACTTTCAATTGCTATTATAATCCACTAACCACTCTACTTAATATCTATTACTTCTAATATTTCGACAGTTATTCTTGCTGTCATCAAAAGTTACATCATAAACATTTTATTAGAAACCCTTTTTTTTAAACTCTTGTTTGCGACTGTACCCACTAATCAATTGGAGGCGCGGCTCCATTCAACACGACACGTGGTGGACGCAATGATGCATTGCAGTGTTCCTTTGATATTCTGTACACGACTGTATAATCACGTTCGTTTTTTACTTAGCACTTTGCACTTTCAGTTACCAATATTTTTAACTGATTTCAAGAAAGGAGGAGGTTTTCAACTCGGTTGTATTTTTTATGTTTGTTTCTTCAGAATAACGTTATTTATTATCCAATTTGGTAATTAGTTTTATTGCTGTCCCATTTAATCCATAAGGATTGGTTACACATGGTACACGAGATGCAAATTTTTATTTTATTAAATGATGTCGGTTATCTTCTTAGTTTTTTAATCGTAATTAGTAATTTTGGTATTATTCTGTTTTTATTCTAAACTTTTTCTTTCAGGCTCGTACAGTCCAATAAGCAACATGATTTTAGAGCCTATAAATACAGGACTTCGCGGAATATAATAAAAGAACTGTAAAAAGTCTAGAATTGCATAAAATATGCTATTGCTATTCTCCTCTTTTTATCGTAATATAACATTAATATGAATATTTACATTTGCCAAGATGACAAGGTGACAGATGGACAAAGGCTGTAATGGAGTGGTGGCTAAAGAATGCTCAACGGCCAAGAGGCAGACCACCCGCCCGATGGTCAAATGATATAGTCAGCATTTTTGGGAACCACTGGATTTGCTAGGGACTGAAAATAGTGGCGTTTTAAAGAAGATGCCTATACCTAGCAGTGGGTGCAATAGGGCTGAATAATAATAATAATAATAATAATATACACATTTCACACAGCATCATCTGGCCCCAAAGTAAGCAGAGCTTGTGTTATGGGTACCACATGACTGATATACTACTTATATACTTGTTGTTTTTTTAAATACATACATATTATACATAGAAACACCTAGACCCGAGACAAAAACTTGCAGATCATACAAACATTTGTCCCTCAGCAGGAATCGAACCCGTAACCTTCTGCGTCTCAGCCGGGCCTTGGCCCACTCCGTCACAGAAGTCGTCAATGAATTAGAACGGTCGTGAATAAAAATTTACATTTATTTTTTGAGAAACTTAAAAAAAAGTATCAACGTAAACCATGTTTGCGCAGATATAGTGCTGAGTCTACTCTAAACGCAATAAAGCTCCCAGTTTTTAAAGGTATTTATTTCTGTCAATAAACAATAAACATTTTAGTATTGTTTGCTGTATTGTACCTAGCCAGTCATACCGTACAGCACACTACATACGTAAGTACCTACACATAAAGACAGTATAACAATGATAAAGGCAGTGCTGTGCAAGAACAACAATACGTAGCGGTTCAAAGGCATACATGCGGCGTTCGATGCAGACATCCCTTTGTTGTCAAGAGCGTGTCGAACCATCAATGCACCATGTAGCTTGTGTTTACCAGCATGGAGTTGATGTTTTTCATTACCATGTGCGATATGTTGAGTTTACAAAATGGATAGTCCATTCTAACCTAACCCTCCTATTTTACAATTTGTAATCGATTGCCGATGTAGCGTCTTTTGAATAAAATTAGATATATACATGATCATTTTCTATCTATTCATATATTAAATGATAATGCGATTACCATAAAATATCAGTTAAATATGTATGTTTTCAATGTTAGGTATATTATTATAAAAAAATACGTGTCCGTCTCTGGACACCCGACAGAAGTGATAACTTAAACTAATCTAACTAGCGCTGTGGGTTAGAGTGAGAGAGGATGAGCCTGCCTACTGCTGCCGTATGCGTTAGAGAAAGGGAAGCCAGATTGGTTGGCGCCGTAACGCGTTAAGTAACAAAGCGTTGTACCCTCCCATAAGAACTTATCACTTCACTTCACAAAAAGTTAAACGCCAGAGCCACCAAACATGCATGTCTACCTGATGGTATACATGCATGTTTGCTGGCATTGTTGAATTTTATCGTAATACATGCATATTACGATGAAATTCAACACCATACAATACGTCCTATGAGTCACAGAGTATTAGTAGTAACGCAGTCTAAAAAAAAACGAACGATAAAATAAAATACACGCGTGAATTCACTCTTTGAGATCGCACTTTGCAGATTCAATGCTTTATTAATTCATCTATGCCAGCAGTTTACAAAGTGCCTATACTTCATTCGCTGCAGCAATAGTTCAGTAGTCCTCAATTCAAACTTAAACCGTGGCTTTAAAGGCAACGGCGGACGTTTTAAAACATCTGTAAAGGCAACACAAGATTTTGCTGCTTATGGCAATAATGATATATAGAGTCTATCGTATGTACTAGATGATGTGTTGTTTATAATGTTGCCATCTCTATTTTTTGACATTAGAATGACAAGGACAAAACATACATAAGCGCCACGCTGACTAGTGTGATTATATAATACAGGGATAATACTTTAGTATCGCACTCATAACATTAATGTGATCTCCGTTTTTGTCCACAGATGTCTCAATTTTGCTTTTACCTTTAAGTATTATCTGCTGTAACACGTAATTTGTAATTTTGTAATTTACGTCACAAGCTCGTACCACTCTGCTGGTATTTCTACCAAGTTATCTTAATGTTTCTGATACTACTCTCTTGATACCCATTTCGTAGGAACATTGATACATTCATTTATCTACTATAATTTATGAGAATTTATAAGTACTAAATCTTATACGAATGAAAATTGTTTGCTTACTGCGCATGTTGTGTTGACCTGTAATTGGTTCCACGTGTAGCTTAAGACAAATTGTTATGATACATATTTTATTCATGTGTAAACTGTTGGTAAGCCTAAATAAATAATTAAATAAATAAATACAAGTTCTATGATTTATGGCGCAACGAGATTGAATGATTTGTAGGTTTTTTACTAAGGTCCTGGATACTTGTCCTTTTGGCATTTTTATAGTCTCTGTAGTTTTTTAGTTGGTGTTGCCATGATAATAAAAATACGTTTTTGCTATCAAACAAATTCAATAAAATATTATTTATGTTTAAGTACTAATTGTTATTAGTATGTTTTGAATAAAATTTGAAATATAGAGACTGATCATTTCCTATCCGTCCGTAAGATGTCAGACCGTTAGATGTTACCAACCCATTTTCCGAAAGGTTGGTACTGTCAGCCAACAGTTTGTGCGTGTGTGTGACGAGAAAGAGAAAGGGAAATAGAGAAGGAGAACGCATTAGCTGTGCGCTTAACCATATGCGACTACTGTAATACTCGCTTGTTTTGTTGTTTATTTATTATTATGTGTTTATAAGATAGTACTTAGACAGTATCTTTCTTTTTTATGTCCGGTATCTGTCATTTACTATTTTATAGTGAACAGAACCTTAAGTGCTAGGAGACAAGGAGTGAAGTTGGATGCACTTTCAAGTACGTATTCACGTATTATAAATCAACTTGGAGGACTTATTCTAGAAAGTTCTGACACGTTATTAGAGATAGCGCGAGCTCTTTGTGTGTTTTTGACTTAGTTTTAAACTCAATAAAGAATGCGCTTAAATTATTTGCGTCTATAATTCAGTCACATAGTTTAAACTTAAGGCCATTAATAAAAATATCTTTAAAAAAAACTTACTTAAATAAAATACGTGCCCGTAAAAATTCCGTATCCTGTTTTACCACCATACCATGTCTTAAGATTATACCTATTATTTCTCATAATTAAATTACTTACACAATTAAAAGTTCAATAAGAAATTTCCGCCCCTAATTTTTTACCCTTAGGTAAAGTATTTTATCTGCCTTTACCTAAGGGTTCAAACGAACAAACGGTAATAATATCATCCCAAACATAAAATAAGTTTTCCAAATCGCTTCATAAATGACGTTCTGTGGTAACAAACATAAAAAATTGAGAGCCTTTTCTGAATTTGAGAACCTTCTCTTTTCTTGAAACCGGAAGAACGAAGTTCCTATCGCAGTATATTATTATTTAAAACGTATTATATTATTGATTAACAGATATAAATTAATGAATTACTAGCGTCTGAGAGCAATTAAATGAAACGCAGAAATAACTAGTTTAGGAATGGTAGGAAATTTCGTAATTAGTATATTTTTTCGAGTTGTGAAAAAAAAACATACTAAACATCATTAAATTCATCTAATTCATTCGTTCATTCGTTCATCTAGTTTTGGAACGAAGTTCCTTATCGCGGGATAGCGAGGGGACCTAGCCGGGAAAAAATTTAACGCGTTATAAATGAGCGTTACGTAAAACCGTAAAAGCGGATAAGGTTAGCGGTTAAAAGTACCTACCTGGGCACTATTGTACAATTAATTTAATTTGCGGCCGTGTAAGACAAAAGTAATACCTAGTTACCTAACCCACCTACCAACTGTGTCAGCTGGCAGCCCCGGGGCCGTCACTGGATTTAGGTACTTACGTACTTAAGTGTTTTTTCATACAAACATTTTTCCCGCGTCAGGAATCGAACCCACAACCTCTTGCGTCTAAGCCATATCTAATGAAAGAAAGAAAGAAGAAGAGAAGCCCATACCAACGTGTGCCCACGCCGCGGAAATGGAACCCAAGCAACCACAGAGCAATAATTGAGGTCGACATTAAAATTAATAATTTTTCATCGGTAGGTACCTACCTTTTTCTTTAGCGACGCAATAATTAGGCATCACGTGTGGTAAGTACCTTCCTGCAAAAGTCCATGCAATTTTAAATGTCCTAATAATCTAGGTGTCTGTTTTACTTTTTCATGATCGTACAACTAACCTAAATGTAGCACCCTCTGCTTCTGACGTACCAACCTACCACAAGTAGGTACCGACCGACCGACCCACCTATCAAACAAACCGAGCTCAAAACACACAAACAGCCAGAAACAGTCAGGGGTACCTACTTACCTACCCACGAGAGAAGCCGCCTTCGTACCACAGTACCCGTGGCCTGCGAGCTAATGGTTAGGCATGTCACAATCAATCACAACACAACACAACACACAATCAACCATATCTACATTTCTATATGATGATTTTCGGATATCACACGGATCACAAGTAGGTTTTAAGAAGATCGTCGCAGCGTATAGGAATACGCTGCGACGATCTTCCTAAACGAACTAATTTGATTACCTTTACTTGATTACCTTTACTTTACTTTACCTATGCCGAAATAAGCGGAAAGAAATCTAGCGAAATTAAAATAAAATCCTTTGATATTCGCCGACGTTCTTAGGGTTTATTTTTGAATAGATGTGTCAAAGAAGAATGGGTATGGGATAGATAAAAATGTCGTAAATTAAGTAGGTACCTTACCTACATACTTATCTACCTAATGCATTGATTTACTATGAAGAGCCGAATCAAGTTAGGTAGGTACTTAACCGTTGTGAAAATGACAAATGTTACTATCATCACCATCTAGTGTATCAAAACAAAACTAGCGTAGTTTTATGGGTTTTTCGCATTTAATTTATGCTGACGCATTTGATAAAAAAAGACAAACAAATATGTTAGATGTTAGATGTTGTTAAATAGGTTCGAAATTATTTCAAGAGTTCGGTAAGAATTATGATAAAGTTATATTTATTTTGGCAGGAGATTTTAATATTATTTTTCAAAAATAAGAATCTGAAATATTAAAACAGTTTCTCCATGATAAATTCGGTTTGGCAATAATAATAATAATACCGGACATTTCACACAGCATCATCTGGCCCCATACTAAGCAGAGCTTGTGTTATGGGTACCACATGACTGATATACTACTTATATATATATATATATTTTTGTAAATACATACATATTATACATAGACACACCCAGGCCTGAGACAAATACTTGCAGATCATACAAACATTTGTCCCGCGGCGGGAATCGAACCCGCAACCTTCTGCGTCTCAGTCGGATCTTAGCCCATTGCGCCACAATGATCCATCACAATCTACAACAAGACATAATACAACTATTGACGCTATTTTTTCTAGATAAGTATTTGCAAAATATAAAGTCACAAACGTACGTAACTTACTTCAGTTACCATAGACCTATAATTTCAATGATTGAATGTTCTGACGTTAATGATCAATTACGCCAAACCTACATGCGAAAGATTCTTCGTTCGTTCTTCGTCGTCATGGAGTACCTAACATAGCTCTGCTAATATAATATTTTTTACCCGTTTTATTGCATGTTATAATCAGTAATCTTGGCGGAATTTTAATAAATAAATTGTGACTACAGGACGGGTATGGATAATTGAATTATATGTGTATTGTGGTGTAATGTGATTTGAACGACGAGGAATCCCAAGAAAATTCTACATGCCATTCCCGTGACGTCTAGAATTGACAATTGACCATCGACTAAGACTCTAATAACTAACAAACTGGCTATAAACTATAAAGACACTGGCAAAATTGACATTAGTATGTCACAGGCCATTAACAAAGAAAAAGAAGAAGACTTCGTTCCTAACGCGTGTCCCGCGACAAGTTCCATTTTTTTAAATTAATTCATGTCACCCTATGGATGACCGTCTACGTGACGGAATTTTTTTATACTTTTCTTCGCCTAGCCCCCATCTGCCAAGTCCGTACCGTGCGATAAGGAACTTTTTTCCAATAAATAATGCCAGTCATGATCTAGCTCCAAAGTAAGCAGAGCTTGTGCTACATGCTCATAGATAGTGTTGTGTGCATTGTCTTCCTAAACCTACTTATTTATATATTTGTATAATTTAACAGACAAATTTAAAAGTAGACTGTTATCAAGAGTTTCAATCGCTTTCAACTCAATTCTCTTCAAAAGCTTTATTACAAAACAAACTGTCAGCCTTGTACTTGGCCAAAATAAGTAGAGCCCTCCCCACCCTACCCACGAGATTACTACTCTTCCACAAAGACTAAAAAATACTCACAGATTTGCTTACGAGAGCTCGAGATATATTTGTTGAGGGATTTCTTAAGCGTCTTTTGAGACATAATATTCTATTGACACCGTTTTTTCTCAGTTTTATAAATAACGGGGTACGAGATAAGAGTATAATCCTTTAGAAGTATCCCGAGAGGATTAAGTTCCTATAATAAAAGTTAGAAAACGGGATGCTCGCGTTGTTTCTCAAAAAAAGGTGACCGTCGTGTAGCGGTGATGCGGCACTTTCTATTATATGATCACACATGGCCCTTGATTCTGTTGTTCTATTGGACTAAGATATCGTTAAAAAAATAACAAAGTCTGAATAAGTTTAATCATTTTAAAATAACACTTCTTTTTCTTATTCCTCTAAGTTTACGTGTGATCATCAAGCTTATTTAAGATGGCATCTAATGTGAAATAATCACTTACCTACGATTAAAAAAAACCGACTTCATAGAATTAAATTTGTACACTGGAAAGTCACAGGACAGCAAAATATCGAAATTGCGTTTACTTAGATAACATATTTTTTCCAGTTATTTTGATTTAAAAGCTAAACTACTGAACCGATTTTGATAAAACTTGTATGGGAGCAATCGGGAAGTATATCCTTTAAGATGAATATTTTATTTTAAATCAATTTTTAAATTTAAATATTTTTTTTTTTTTAAGTTTATAAATGACGGAGTTATGAGGTAGCAAACATTTGAAAACAGTTTTTTTTACTCCTTTGACAAACTTTAATTCTAGGAAAATCAATTCAAACAAGCGCTGCAGCATGGCAACATGTATGCATGTTGCCATGCTGCAGCGCTTGTTCACATGTGCTATGGCACTACGCTAAGTTTATGAGGGCTAATGTGGGCCATTTCACCACCACTCAGTCCTTAACCATTTATTTTTCTTATTTTTTCTTATCTGTTTTAGTCAATAGAAACAGTTTTGTGCTTTGATTATTCTACATTTATTATGGTAACTAAGCTAACTAAGCATAGCTTGTACCATGATGATCTGATGATTGATAGAATACTTATGTATTTTTAAATACATACATAAGATAAAAACCCAGACACTGAACAAACACCTATGTTCATATCACACAAATGTTCATCCTGAGAGGGAAATATGCTCTTATTGACCGAGCGAGTGTCTACGTTTAGGCGAAAATGCTTTCGTATGTCTGTCCGGCCGGCGTCTGTCCGGATGTTCTCCTCCACAGGTTGCATTTCTCAATGATTTTCTCAATGGTTGAAATTTTGTTAGCAGGTTCTATAAAATTTTTCAATATGGCAGAGATGGGGGTTGAAAACGTAAAAAAAGTTATATTTCAGTCATTTCGAAAAACGTTCCCGAGGTCTACAGCTCACAGAGTCACTAGTATGTTAGCGATGATAAGCGATCATCATCATCGTCATCAGCCCATAGCAGTCCACTGCTGGACATAGGCCTCCCCTAATGAGCGCCATTGCTCCCTGTCTTCAGTTCGACGTATCCAGCTTCTGCCAGCAGCCTTTCGCAGATCGTCACTCCACCTTGCCGGAGGGCGTCCTACACTACGTTTGCCGAGCCGCGGTCCACTCAAGAACTCGTTTCTTCTAAAGATATGGCCAGCCCACTGCCACTTCAGCTTACTAAGTCTCTGAGCTATGTCGACAACTTTAGTTCTATGTCAGAACGTCTCTAGTCTCGTTCCGGATTCTATCCTTCAAAGAAACCCCGAGCATAGCTCGTTCCATAGCTCGCTGAGCGACTTTAAACTGGTGGACTAGCCGTACTGTGAGTGTCCACGTTTCAGCTCCGTATGTCATGTGATAAGCGATGATGCCACATAGATGATGTCAATTGTAAAATACACCTGAAATACACGTCTACCACAAAGTGCGGCATTACGCGTAGGTATAAGCAATTAAAGAGCAGGAAAATAAATGGAACTTTCTGTAGTCTGCTAAAAACTAGGCTAACGACTTTAAAAGCTTATCTGCATAAGCCAAGCTTATAGACAAGCTCCAGCTGTAATTAGCACGTATTCGACATGAGCGTACTATCAGGCTTTAACAGGGCTTTCGACAGAAAAGTCAATGACATAAGGTACAAAATTCAATGGCTCATACTGAACTGTGTCTACGATAAAGAAATTTATAACCAGTCTTAAAACTCTTTATGCTTACATCCATTATGCACTTCTAGGTTTTGTTTGTGGTTTTGGTCTTATGGTATATAGATAAAAAGTAGCCTAATGTTATTCTAGGGCTGAAATTATATCAAAACAATTTTTAAACTTTCGCGTTTTTGTTTTAGTGTTTATCACGTATTATTTTGCCGTGATAATGTCTTATAAATCTATGAACGCCGGCTACACGCACAAAAAAGTGTCACGTTCCGCCTGAGTTGAGCGTGCAAACGAGAGCGCGGAACAAGCGATTAAGGGGCACGATCGGTCCATCAATGTTTTCTTATGACGTTATCACGTAAAATTATCGTCCGTAAACCGACTTTACAGACAAGCTTTTTTTTTTTATTTAATTTCGACGTTTTGATTATTTTGCAACACTTGTAGTCGCCAGCTGACTGGAAGTCTAGGAAGTTACCACCTAACAAGGGCAGTTTTTTAAAACTAAATTAATAAATATAAATTATAAATATTTCATCAAGCCTTAAGCCTGTGATATGGATACCACGTGACTGATATACTACTTATACATTTTTCTTCTGTTTTCGTTTTTTTTTTTTTACGTCGACCAGAATGTTGCTGCGCAAAAGCGGCGTCCGAGGCGTTTTTCTGGTGTTAGTCGCTCATCAGGGCTTAAAAGGTCAAAAGGCAAACTTTTTTGCCAGAGTTCTAGTCTATTACCTGGAGGGCTGCCCTTTAAAGCAGACATACAACGCAGGCAACTCTTGCTTTTGAGTCGTCCGTGCATCGTATTGTATACTTTTTTTATACATACATATTATAAATATAAATTTTTACATTAAAATATCCAGACCCGAGACAAATACTTGCAGATCAAATTAACATTTGTCCCGCGGCGGGTATCCATCCTTCTGCATCTCAAACTACTCTCATCTGGCCTTCAGACTTCGAAATATCTGCGTTCACATTACAGCACAGCATAAATTAACAGATAATACACAAATACTCGTTATGTATTAAAATAATATAAAATTGAAATCTTCAAATTTCATCTAAATCTATTTTTTTTCGTGATTGACTAACAAATAAAGACCCACACAAACCTCTCGTAGGTTTGTGTGGGTCTTTATTTGTTTAGTTTAGTGGGATATTAGTGGGATAACGCACTCTTATTGATGACCCCTGTGGCGCAATAATAATAATAATAATAATAAAAAACTTTATTGAGAACACTACAAAAGAAAATAAGAAATTTAAGCCTTTGTGCATATACTTAAATTAATAGTGTCCTGCAATCGGCGGTCTTATTGTAGTTACGATTTGTACCAGACAACCGTTTTACTTACTGACTAATCTTAACTAAATTTAACTTAACTTAAAAACACAATTAAATAAAAGCTATGTCATCGACAGCGAATACTGAACGAGTTGGGTATTCACCAACCCCCGAACTAGTTTAGAACTGTGTCTCGGAGGTTGTTTCTATCCCTATCGCCCAGTCTCGCTATCCCACGGGAAGCTTTGGATTCACGGCTTCGGATTCATTTTAGAATGTGTTGGCGGATGTGCCATTATAACTATTACTTCATGTAAAATTACATATTATAATAGACAGATGTACTAGTAAAAAGGTGTAACTATTCGTTCGTTTTTAACTACGTGTGTGTATTCATGTAGGTGTGTGTATTCGTGTAGGTGTGTATATGTGAGTGCGCGAGTGTATGTGTGAGTGTGTGTGTATGTATGCGTGTGTGTGGTGGGTCTCAACTTATTTTTTTATAGTAATGCAATTACAAATTAAAAAAAAATACATTCAAGGTACATTAAGTTATATTAAAGATCATAAGATCTTCAGTAGATTTATAGTTAAGTTGCAGCAGCCATTTAATGAGGACTGTTTTTAGTGAATACCTATTTAAGTCATAGATATTCAAGATTCTATTTACTCTATTATATAATTGTTGTGCTAAAATAGGAAAGAAACGACTAAGCAGTGGTTCTATGCTTATCTATAACACATACGTGGTCGGATCTGCGTTTCTTTTTTTTCAGGTTAGGGTCATAGGGTATGGAAGAATGAACACTCTGTATTGTTTGGAGGATATAATAATAATAATAATGTTTATTCACAACAAAAGTACAATACCTTAAATATAATACCTTAAAATTAATCAGAGAACAATAAATAATCGACAAGATATAAGTAGGTATGTGTAACAAGATATGTGATACATCAACTATGAAACTATAGGCAAAACATAAAGTTATGCGGATCAATACCCTCCGTTTTAGTGTGACACTGTGTTACGGCAGGGTAGTGCTCTACACCCCATCATGTAGGTACTTTTAATAACATGTGGTGATCATATATGTACCTATTATTTTCATTTCATGGTTTGAGCTATTAAGAATAAGGAAAAAAAATAATAATAATTAAAAATATGATTACTTGCTAAAGAAGAAAATAAAAGTATTTTTACTTAAATACTAAAAAGTATTGCAGACAAAAAAGAAAATAAAAAACATTAGGTTATGTAATTGAAATTACGACTAATAAAAAAAATAAATAAAAAAAAACTATTAGACTGATAACAAGGAGGGCAAATACTATCACAACAAATAGTACATTAAACGGAAATAAGGGATAACTAATCATATCTATACTACGTATATTCTGCAGTATTTTAGGTACACTCGTTTGTAGGATTCAGTCGTAATAATAACGTATGCTATAGGCCAATACGAAAGGCTGGAAAGTATGAGTAAGTCGTATCTAAGAAATGATCATTAGCAGTTGTTCAGTCTCATCATAGTTTAGTTGTAGTAGAAATTCATTAAGTACCTTGCCACAAACAAAGCGGGATTTGTCCTTGATTACGACATCAACCGATTTAGCAATTTTATTGTACAATAATGGCCCCAAAAAATTTACACAACCTTGTGCAAATCTGGTTTTGCACGATGGTACCATGTACACAGTGTATGATCTTCTGGAATCCCGGTTATCTACTCTAGGAGGGAGGCGATGTTGCTTTAGGATTGTGACTTTAACAAAGAGCTGTTAAAAGACTGTTAAAACTTTTGTTTCCTTATAAAGGTCAGTAGTAGGAAACCTGAAGTTTTTGAAGTTCAGAACTTTGAGTATGGAACGTTGAGCCCTTTCTTCTTTCAATAGGTAAGTCTTTGCCGCATATCCCCAGGCTGTGATACCGTAGGTTAGAATAGATTGGCAGAGAGTATGATATACAGTTTTATTGGTTTGTTCATCTCTCAGATTCCTTATTTTTTTTTAAATTGGAATGAGCTTACGGACTCTTCCTTTAAGACAATCTATTTGAGCTTTCCAGTTGAGGTTTTTATCAATTAAAATACCTAGGTATTTAATACTACTGACAGCGGAGAGGGTACGGCAGTCACAAGCAATAGCATTATAGGTACATGTATGAGCTTTTATACCTAAGTCGGAAACTGGTTGCTTGTTGTCATATATAGAGAATGTTATATACTTTGTTTTGGTAAGATTCAATGTGAGTAGATTATTATCAAGCCATGACATTACCGTGCCTATTTCAGCTGATGATTTGGCACATTCCCATGACAGACCCCTAAATAGAATGACAGTGTCGTCAGCAAAAGTTGTAATCGAGGCATTAGCCAATTGTGTCTGGCACAGAGAATTTATATATATAAGGAACAGAGTCGGCCCTAAAACAGATCCTTGTGGAACTCCAAATTGAATAGGTTGTTTTGTGCTAGACAAATCATTGATTTTCACAACCTGAAAACGGTTTCTTAAGTATTAGAGTTTATAACAGTTTTAGAGGTAACCCTCGAATACCAATAGATTCCAATTTGCATAGTAGTAAAGGCACAGAGACCGTATCAAATGCCTTGGCTAAGTCTTGGAAAACTCCAATGCATTTGCGACGGTTATCCAGATTGTTTGTTATTTCGCTAACCAGACTCTCAATTGCATCTTCTGTTGATCTTTTAGATCTGAAACCATATTGATTGGTTGCAAGAATGTTGTTAGGTTCTAAGTAGTTCGTTAATCGCTTATTAATGAGTTTCTCCAGTACTTTAGAGAGGGTTGGCAAAATAAAAATTAGTCGGAAATTTGAAACACATTCTTTGTCACCTGACTTGTAGATAGGAATAAGACTCTTTTAAAAGGTCTGGGAAAACCCCGGTATTCAAGCATAGGTTACATAATCTTATTATTGGTTGGCATAGAACACTAATGCATTTCTTGAGAAATATTGAAGAAATGCCATCCCAACTACACGATGAAGTGTTCTTTAAGGAAGAAACAATATTAGTAATTTCAACTGTGTCAGTCTCATAGAGCATAAAATAATTAATTTGTGTATCAACAGGCTTGTAGTTTTGAACTAAGTCGTATTGCGTTAAAGTGAGTTTTTGTAAGATGGTGTCAGCAAGGGTCGGGCCTACATTAACAAAATAATTATTAACATCGTTGATAGAGTCTTAAGGTATAGATTTTAGTTTTATTAGGCCGTTAGAACTATCTATGTTTTGCGTATGGAGACTACATACACGTTTAATAACGTTCCATGTCTTTTTCATATTATTTTTGGCGTCATTTAGGTCAGCTTTATTGTAATTATTTTTGAGTTTATGAAGAGTATTATTACACTGATTCCTGGCTGTATAGGCTGATATAGAGCTGTCTTACTGTGAGTACTTTAGAATCAATATAAAGAGATGTTGTAGGGTATCGATTGGGCTTATTAAGCATCACCTTAAGTACAGCTCTTTGAGCTCTCTCTAGTTGTAGAATTCTATGCCATTGCATAGAATTCTACAACTAGAGAACCGGGTCAAGACCCGGCTGAGACGCAGAAGGATACGGGTTCGATTCCGGCCGCGGGACAACTATTTGTATGATCTGCAAGTATTTGTCTCGGGTCTGAGTGCTTTTATGTATAATATGTATGTGTTTATATAAAAAAAGTATGTTAGTAGTATATCAGTCATGTGATACCCATAAAACAAGCTCTGCTTAGTTTGTGGCTAGATGACGCTGTGTGCAATGTCTGGCATTATTTTTTGTATATATTTTTATGGTTATAATCTTTTAAACCTTTATTTTGAAGAAGTTCCATTAGCCCCACATGGTTTCTATATCCCACATTCCTCGTTCAAAATGCGAGTCTCACGGAAACGCTAGCGAACAATACAGTTTCGTACAAAAGTGAGGCGAGCTCGGTAACCCGTGCATTCACTGCCTCTGGGTGCGACGCGCCGGAAAATGGCCATTGTCCTTTCTTCAGAGCCTGTTCAGTGGATGGTGGACCGAAAAATGCACTTTACTTATAACTAGCTACCCGCCCGGCTTGGTTCGGTAATTTAGATTTGTAATTTTCATTATCAACCTTGATCGTTAAACTTTTTAGTTGTTATTTGATAACTTAAACAGAAAATGGTTATTTTGACTTAATTACAATAGTTAGACAATTCCTAAATGCCTCTCAAATTGAACACTGTCTAAACACTGCTTAAGATTCACTTACAAAAAGGAATGGCACTGTTTTGACGTGATAACGTCTAATAAATCGATGAACGCCGGCAACACGCACGAAAAAGCATGACTCATTGTCACGTTCCGACTGTGCCGAACGTGCTAGCGAG
Organism: Lampropteryx suffumata; assembly: GCA_948098915.1. Lineage (NCBI taxonomy): Eukaryota > Metazoa > Arthropoda > Insecta > Lepidoptera > Geometridae > Lampropteryx > Lampropteryx suffumata. The sequence continues at coordinate 16,711,832 of OX402553.1, forward strand.
AGCGCGGAACAAGCGATAGAGATACCCGATCGGCCTAAACGTTCGGCTTGTGACGCCGGTTTTCTTATGATGTTATCACGTAAAATTATTGTCCGAAAACTGACTATACAGTCAAGCAATTTTTTGAACAGCTATAAACTTGTGACAAAAGTTGAGGGACGTTTCTAAGTAAAGCCGGTAGTATATTATTTTGTTTTATGTAGTTTTCGCTGTGCACGCCAAATATCTTTTTTTAATTATAAAAAAAATACCGCTCATGTTATTCACTGATAATTTAGGTTTGGGGCTTCTTCAATGATACGGGGATATAACTGCACATCAGTTTATTAAAGTACTTCAGAGTTCTTGTTTTAAATTATTATGATAAATATATGGCTCTAATTTTTACATATACTTACGAAGGCTGAAATAAATGAAATTGAATTAAATTGAATATCGAATCGGATGTAGCGTCGCCGCAGTTTTCCAGCAGCGAGAGTTGTGTTGGGGTTACGTATAGTAATGTGGTAAGGACCATAGACTATTTAGTCAATTTCGTGTTGCGTCATATAGCTTTCTCTAAGTGAAACAATTTTAGAAATCGGTTAAGCAGTTTTTGAGTTTGCAAACAAACAAAGATACAAAAAATCTAATTTCTCTCTATAATATTACTGTAGATAGATAGCTAGATAATAATATAGACGACATCTGTGTCGTAATGAGCCAAGGCCCGCCGGTGACGCAAGAGGTTGCGGGTACGATTCCTGCTGCAGGACATTCATTTGTATGATTTGAAAGTATTAGCCTCTGATTTGGATGTTTTTCTAAAAATAAAAGTATATAAGTAGAAATCAGTCATGTGGTTCCCATAACACAAGCTCTGCTTACTTAGGAGAAAAATGATGCTGTGTGATATTTTCGGCATTATTTATGTATTTATTGTTACAATTGCAATATCGGTGCAATCATTGCAGCCTATCTGCACAATCTACCCCTGGTAGATTGTTTATCCTTTGAAACCTGTAAAAACATACCTATTATGACATAGGTTTACGGAGTTAGAAGTTAAGTTAAAAAGGACCTTTATCCTGCAGAGGGACAGGATTGTTTAAAGAAAATAAATGAAAATCTCCAGTAAAGTTTATTCACTCATTTATTCATAAAGCTGGTAACGAGATGCTTGGTTGTGTAGACGCACTAAAGGAAAGATACTCGTATGTCAAACCCTTAATGAGAAGTAACAAAAAATCGTTTTAAAAGTTAGCTGCTGAAACCAACCGACTGCTAAATTCAGAAACTTGTCATAAAATAGGCACCCACTTAAATGCACGCTACTGACCGTAACCGGATGAAAGCGGATTAAATTGGATTTAACTGGATGAAGCTGGTTTTATGCTTAACAAGCTATTCAGATGATAAGTTATAAAACATAGACTTAATCTTTTGACTATAATGTTCAAGAGTTTTATGCAGTGGTTATGAAGTTATGCTTAGTGGAACTCCTAATCTCGGATGAAATAATTACCAACTTCGAGAGTTCGAGACTCTGCTGCTAAGAGCAGAGTGATGGGGTGTTATATATTATATAGATATATTAACATTTATTGTACACAAGGAGAAAACACAAAACACATTTAGGAATTGTCTAAATATTTGGAAATAAAAGTGTTATTCTTATCGCTAAAAGCGATCTCTTCCGGGCAACCTTTGAATGCCGTGATAAACAAAAACAAAACGACGGCTGTGTAAAAAAAATACATAATATGCTAATACATAAAAATATCTAAGTATATATTATAATACGTGAAGCAAAAACTTTGTATCCCTTTTTATGACAATTGCGCGGACGGAGGAGTTTGAAATTTCGCGACCACTAGTTTTATTAAGGCATGTAATGAAATCGATATCTGTGTATTCCCTTTTTTCCTACAATTGTCCAAGAAAGAAAGAAAGAAAAACATTTATTTAGCACACACAAAACAAAAGAGAACACATGAGCGGAAACAGACTAAAAATAGGCCCCAAGGGGAATCTTAAACAAACACATACACATTTATACAAAACACATAAACAAACATAAATCAACTAAGTATGCGTAAGAAATTAGCCCTTCCCGCAAACCAATCAACATTTTAGTGTGGCTAAAAGGTTTAATCTCAGCATGTGCTACTTCCAGGCACGGAAGTGGCGCTGGTTTTCAGATTAAACCAATTTATAGGAGCGACCTCACGAAGCGAAAGCAACACAAAAAAATAAATTACATAAATAAATATTTTCTAACAGTGTACCTTAATATATTACAGACATAATTACATAAATGTACAAAATAGTATACAATTAAATAAAAAACAAGTGAAACAGTTGAGCTACTAAGGACTTTGCAAACCCACCATCTACAGATATTTATATAATAAATCAATAAATTCATTTAAAACATACACATGTACACTAACCGCCATGCCTTGTAGTAGTGTCAGTGTCAGTTGAAAAAAACAGTTTCTTGTCAATGTCAGTGTCAGTGGCCATGCAGTATTACTCAGCCAGACAAAAACGTGTTTATACGTGGCAAAAACGTGGCATTGGCATTTTAATATTAAAAAATGTTAAGTGCTAGAAGAGTGGAATGTAGAGTGCTGGAGTAAAGGGACAGACTCATTCACAGATGCCCCTGAGAAAATCGATGAAAGCCGGTAGATGGCACTGTTTCGTACTACTGTTACGAGCAACACCAACCGTCGCCTTGCAGCCGGCGTTCAAAAAGTATGAAGGATCCCAATAGATAGCACTGTAGAGAGTTCACATATATAGTTTCGCTACTCGTCGAGTAGTGACGCCACACTATAAAGTTAGTTAACAGAGCGACAAAGCTGGTTACGCAAGTGGCTCGACTACCCCACAGTAATAAAATGATAAATAAATGCAATGTTTCCCAGTTTTAATTTGGCCCAATAAAACCACTCCCGACAGCGATTCACTCCACAAACACTCCCACACACGAATCAAGCTACAGGCAATCGATAGTACTCACTCGCGAGACTATACAAACGTTCAGAGAGCATAAACGAATTAAAAAGGTACGGACAAGTTGCGTGCACTTTCGCATACGTGACGTCACTCCAACATGTCCTACAATTGGTTAGGTTATGTTAGAACATAACCTAACCAATTGTAGGACATGTTTAGTTAATCAATTGGTTTTTTAGCACAGCATTCATTTTTCTGGTATGTATTTAGTTAATTAGTGGAGTTACCTAGTGTGCTTAAAAATTATACAGATGTGCATTTAAAAATATCCTTTTTATTAATAAGGTCATATCAATGGTCGCAATTTTTCTTTTTGTTATATAAATAAACTTTCTAGAGAAAACCCAAAGAAGAAATATAAATAGAACGAATATACCACTGATTTCCTACTTACAGTTTCAATGCGTCTTTACCACCTGAGCCTCTGAAATACGGACTGCAAAGCATTCGATATTTATTTGCTTGAGATATAAAAATATTTGCCTTTTCAATAAACCGATGGCTTTTTCAAATAGCTCCATAAATGGCATCTAAATGCGCAATGCTGGCGTAGTAGGGCTACCTCACAATATTCTACAAACCAGCAGTCTTGGTGAGTGCCGATTGAATTTCATAGATACCTTTCCTACCTACTTCTTTCGTGTCGTTGATCCTATTTATTAACTTGGTAGCTACATCTATGGCATTATTCGAGCAGGACATCAGATCACCCATAGTGCATGAGTTGGGGCAATCTATTGGCTCTGAATATGGTCAAGTAATGGTATTTTTTATCAATAAAGTTCAACATTCAGTCATTATGTTAATTCATAATCCATTTACTGTGGAACATAGGTGAATTACAGGTTTAATGTTTTTCGCTAAGTTCTAAGTTCGCTATGCTACCATTTGGCAAATGATGTACAATATTTTCTAATCAACTGAGACATTTATAAAAAACACTAATAATACAGTAAAAGTTGAATACAAACTGTAGAATATTAATTAATACAATTTATGTTATTTTATTAATTCAGATATATAATTAAAATATTTAGCTGTTAGCCAGGTTCTTTAATAAATTTATTTAATGGTATTTTTTTTATATAGTCAGGTATGGAGTTAGACTTTCCCGCATATTCATATACAAACACGTCCTTGGAACTTTAGGCAATACAATTCTGTCCTGGTTTCTTGTGCTTCTATGATACACCTCACTAGCTTTAACAAACAGTTAATTAAGCTTTCTAACAAACAAAGCAGCTTCCAGGATATACATACAATGTAGTGTGGAAAGATTTAATTGTTTAAAGAGTGGTTTGCGTGATTCCCAAGGCAGTGTCCCGCTAATGGCCCTTACACAATTTTTTTGGGGCTAAAAATACTCAATATCAAAGTTGTCATAATGTTGTGTGAAAAACGTCCACCAATATTAATTTACTTACTAGCAGCAGCCTGCGGCTTTGCACGCGAGGTACATATATAAAACTAGCCTATGTCCTTTACAATGATACAATCTACGAGTATCTTCTTACCAAATTTCAATGAGATCCAATGAGCCGTTTAGCCGTGATACGACAAACACACAAACTTTCGGATTTATACTAAACTAGCTAATGCCCTAGACTATACACGCATGGTAACTATATAAAAAGTAGCCCATATCCTTCCCCAAGATACAATCCATCGATTTACCAAAATTCAACACTTACCTTTTAAGCATTGAAAATGTAACAAAAACACAAACACGATTTTATAATTTAGTATGGATTAATACACATTTTTACACGTTCTGGTTACCGGAAACAAGTGGGAAATACTTCCCATAAACATGGGTTCCCTGGTAAAATGAACGGACACGACATGAGAACTTTCATTAAAGCTAAAAAAGAATTCATACTTCTCTATAACAAAAAAAAAAGTGTGCGTCTCGGGACGCCCGACAGAATTGATAACTAAAACTAATCTATGCTCTCTCTCTAACACAGAAGAGAAGGACCCTGCCTACCACTGCCGTATGCGTGAGAGAAAGGAGAGCCAGATAGACTGGTAACGCGTTACGGCACCAGTCTATCTGGCTCTGCTACGTTAAGCGCTACGCAGCGTAGGCCGTCTACGCTGTTGCCCGTACTCTTATAATTACTTTAAGTAGCGGCCGCTAAGAATCATACAATCCCTAAATATCGGATTCTTCTTGGACATGCGTCCTGGCTTCGCACGGTTGCAATTTAAGTTTGTGATTTACTTGTACATGATCAACCTTAATTAAAAAACTATTTAGTTGGATAAGCATTAACATGATACGAATTTCAGGTTTCGATTCCATCTGTGTTTTGATTAACTAAATAAAAAAGCGGTTATTGTGACTTAAATTTAGTAGTTAGACATATAGGCTCCCCTATTTTTATGGGTAATGATGAGTGCAATAAACATGTAATGCATTCTTTTTTGTATCATCATCGCAGCGCATACCAAATTATGACTTTATAGACTCATTTTTGATACCTTGCATTGGATTATTGTAATTTTAACTTGGATACAAAAATATGTATTTAAAAAAAAAGTTTGTAATAATGTCCCTAATATTTTGAACATAAAATATAGTCCATTTTACTCGCTGATAAGCTTTCTAAAGTAATTTTTAAGTAAATAGTTTTTTAGTAAGTAAATAGTTTTTTAATAGTTTATTACAAAGAGACACAAAAAAACATTTATAATCTATAGCATGTAAGATTCATAATGATCCTTTTGGTTATATTGAATACTATTTGATCTGAACTGAGTTATCCATAAATTACTAATACGTAAAAAATTACGGCTAGAAAATAGAGTCTTAGATAATAATTTATGAGATGCCTTGGCTAATATGGAAATGTTTACACAATTTATTATTCTGTAATTTTGACATATTGTACTATTTTGTTTTTGACTTTGACTATGTCAATCATCATTGGCTACGAGGTCTACCCTTAGCCGGAAAGAAATTCTGTATTCTTTCTTATTTCATAAATGAATGTGACTAAAAATATTTTGATCTATCAGCGCCAGCCCTAACAGCACAAGCGCCGCGGCGCCGGAAGCGAGTCCCGCATTACACAGGTGATATTGTCAAAATTGAGGAAACCGACAAATTTTCAAAGAAATAACCAAACATAATAACTGCTTTTTATGTTTTATAAGTGAAATGCTCTGCGACTACGTATGCGTATTTGTTTTCATGAAAGCTTTGACGTTATATCTATATATTAATACGTGTACCACTTATTACGAAAATCGTGCGGACGGAGGAGTATGAAATTTCGTACACTTATAGTTTATATAGAGAATGAGTGCAGAATGCATTTTTTTTTCATTATGCATAAAAATACATTAATTAATGTATATTTTTTCAAATTAATTATGGTCAAATTTCGACCAGTGGGCGACCACTAGTACATATTATTCCGTAAATGTCAATCCAGAGTTTAATCTATTAACAAGTTTACATTAAAATTAAGAAACCTAAAGAAAAACACGATATCTCTGCTGTAACACGGTGAAGAGTTGGATATCCTGCAGATTCCAGGTGATGATGCAGCTTCAGGTCACTGTTACCAGTATTGATTTAACAGAACACTGCATTTTAAATCAATAAGACCTGTGGAATATGCTCACTAGAAAAGAGAAGTTCCTTTGAACAAAAAAGAACTGATAATCTTCAAATGGATGATTCACAGGTTTCCTTAAATCAGATCAGATACTTACACATTAAAACTTATAACATCCCTCTTTTTTGCCGGGGGTCAAAAAACTCAGTTGGTGGATAGGATAGGATAAGATAGGACCTCAGATCTCCAGTTACTTATAAATATACCAAAGTTTCGAATCATTCTTATTAGGCCATATTTTTTGATTGCGTTGATTTAGAAGCATGATTTTTTTTAAACTTCAAGGATTGCAAACCATAATATTTAATATTAATTTTAGCTTGATACCTCTACGTGATCTTGAAAAAAAGGGTCTTATCATAAACAGAGACAAACAGACATTATGACGGACATAATGATGGTAATCCAAATAGGATTCCATTTTTAGGGTTCTGTACCTCGAAAGTAAAAAACGGAACCCTTATAGGATCACTTTGTTGTCCGTCCGTCCCTTAAAGCTGTGAAAAACGCAATCAAAAGATACAGCCGTTTATGCTGCAAATTTTCGACATTCGCAAGGGAATCAAAACCTACAGGGTACTTCCAGTGAACTCAGAATCTTGAAATTTGGTACGAAGCAACGTCTTATAGCACAGATAAAGGAAAAATTGCGAAAACCGTAATTTTTAGTTACATCATTGAACTATGACTCGATTGTCGTGATGGGTGAACTCTTACTTATATACCTACAGGTTTCTACGGAACCCTCGGTGCGCGAGTCCGACTCGCACTTGGTTGGTTTTTTTCTTATTAGGTACGGACCTTTAAATATAAATAGACCGAGCTACGAATAATCAAAACGCGTTGTCTATTTACTTTTATAATTAAATTAATTATTTCACGTAACCACACGTAAATTTGTTCGAATGAATTGCAATGCAACGCACCGCGGCAATCGATTGAATCGAGATTGCTGGCAATGCAGTGCTAATTCAATTATACAACTCATAACTTTGTGCTCTAAGCCATAAGCTTACACTACTTACGTTTACACTGACTGCCTAACTGGCGTCATAGCTCAGTTGGTAGTGACTCTACCCTATGCGCTGTAGGTTGTGAGATCGAGCCTCATCCAGGGTGGGATTGAAAGCTGATGTTTTTTGTTGTGCCTGAGTGTTATAAACTCGGATTCCATAATGGTGAGTTAAAAGTAACCATCATAAACGTATATAATATATTAACATAACATTAAACATACAACATTAAGTAAAGTCAAGTCAAGTCAAAATATACTTTATTCAATGCAATCACAAGGATCACTTTGAAACGTCTTACGCACTAGGTGAATTTAGGTGCCAATTTTTCCTAAACCAAGCCCGAGATGAACTGGCAAGAAACTCATCTTGGTCCTAGCGCTTTTTTACCATGATCCATCTTATAACTACTTAACTACGAAATACGAATACAAGAGAGTTTATATATTTCAAGTGTGTCGGTTAACTGTCTGAGGGCAGAGCGACATGAGGCCATGCATTCTTATCAATAATATAGTCATTTATATTATAATAAGCTTTTTCCAAAAGCTTACCTTTTATGTATGCTTTAAATTTCTTAATAGGTAGTTTAGTAGCATTATCAGGAAACTTATTATAGAATAAGCTACTGCTTAGCTGCTTATTTACTTTTTCTTGTTATGATGGTTGGTAAGATGGTTAAATATTTAGTACTATTCCGCCAATCTGCCTAAACAGTTCCCTCCCGACCGCAATTAAAAAGCCATGCAAAGAGTTAGTAAAAATGTTTAGCACACCATCCCCACATGCAACCTCAAAAAGAAATTCGACACTTGTTGCCTCTCCACGGGGCAACCTCAGAAACAGTCGACTCGCTCCACACTGTAACGAAATAACACGAAGACTCTGCAAACTTATTGCTTCGCCGAGCGCTGAAATGAAATTACATATCTGAGAGTAACAGTTACAACGGAAGTATAGTTATGGTATCTATATATTAATACATGAAGCAAAAACTTTGTATCCCTTTTTACGAAAATTGCGCGGGCGCAGGAGTATGAAATTTCGCACACTTATAGTTTATATAAAGAAGGAGTGCAGAATGCTAATATTTTTTAAATGATGCATAATAATACAATAATTATTTATTAATTATAGTCGAATTTCGACCAGTGAGCGACCACGAGTAGTATAGTATAGTTTTATATGGAGTAAACGTCGGTTCGTTCATTTTGTACCCAGTGCGTCCTGACCCACTAACTGAAATACAAAATAAGGTAACGTTCAGTGAGGTTTGTATCTGGATGGGTGACCGCAGTGACATTTCTATCTGAGCGCTTCCGTGCTTTAGAGGGCAGTTTAAACTGTCAGTCTAGGCTTTTCAAAAGCTTTAAAACCATGACGGAGGATTTTGACCAGCGTAATAACTCCCAAACCAGAATTGTACGCTCGGAACCATAGGAAGAGCCAGATGATTACCATCTGGCTCTTCCTATGGTTCCTAGCGTTACTTAGATTTGTTTTTTATTTTTTTCTAACGATACCGCAAGCAGTAAAATCCTTCGGACTTATGCCAAAACCACGTACCTTAATTTGCTTGTAGACGCGATTATGTACCTACCTAATTCAACCTATCGCGATTGTAACACGTACATTGTTGATTAGCATCGCTCAGAGCACTATCTTACATGGGTTTTCGGGTTAATATTTTACTTTCCAGTAAGTTCGCTGGTCTTTGAAGGTACCACCATAGTGCCAGATATTGTGCCCACAAGCAGTAATGTGCATGTATTAATGTGTGTAGGTTTAAACAGCACTGGGGCAAGTGAAATTACTGGGCGAAATTACTGGGCCCTAGACAAAATAACTTATGTCTAGGGCCGGCAACGTGTGATACTGTGATACCTCCTATTACTGCAAGCGTCATAAACAGTAACTATATACCTTGGGAGGACGTATGGTTGTTTGGTGGCTGTTGTATAAAAAAATAAAAAAGGGTATGAGTTAGTTTTTTTTTCTATGGGAAAAGAATTCTGAATTCATAGAGAAATCATCTGATGGGAGCTACTAACGGATCATTTTATTTTATGGGTTTGAGGGTTTTCCTTTGCCCAGTGGACATGATCCTTACTAATACCTATTATAAATGCGAAAGTAACTTTGTCTGTCTGTCTGTCTGTCTCGCTTTCACGCCAAAACTACTAAACCGATTTAAATGAAATTTGGTACACAGATAGTCTAAAACCTGAGAAAGGACATAGGCTACGTTTAAATTGGAAAAAAGTGTTGTAAAGGGTTGAAAAGGTAGATGAAAGGTTGTATTAAAGTATTTCCATTTTCTCGAACTTGAAGCATAAAGTTTTATGCTGTTGATCCCTACTAATATTATAAATGTGAATGTAACTCTGTCTGTCTGTCTGCTACGTTTTCACGTGTAAACCACTGAACCGATTTTGATGAATTTTGGTACAGAGATAGATGGGACCTTGTAGAAGGAAATAGCTACTTTTTATGTAGGTACCATGCGTGCGAAGCCGTGGGCAGCTAGTATGTCTATAAAGCAAAGTTATTTTACTACTCGAAAAAAACTAAAACTAACTGACTGAGTTACTTGTGTCAAATATTTGGATATTAAATAAACCTCTATTGTGTTCACTGGCCAATTTCAGTAATATTTGATAGAACCTACACAAAATCGCTTTTAGTAATTAAAGGAATTTTTGATTGTAATAAAAGGAAACTCCGATCTATCATGGTTCGTAAGCTCCTTTAGAAGGCGTTCCCCAAAATACAAGCGATAGTTTAAAAAGCAATTAATTCCAATTCCCGACATTCTCCAACTTGGCGCCATTATCAAATTCAATTCTGGAACACAACCTCATAATGAATATTCATAGCGTCGCACCAATCGTAAACTGTGGTATCCATTGCGCGGCTGTAAGCACACATAGGCGATTAATTAGTTGCAAGCCAGCGTTGGACACCAGCTGCCGCTTAAACACGGGTTTCGCCCATTAAATTTTATGATCGCGGCAGATGTACCTCGTCGTTAATGGCCGTATGCAATCGGTCGATGTTTTGTTGAATTTGAATTTCGAATTAGGCGTTCCAATTTTGAATCGGTTTGTTTTGGCCTGACGCAAAAACTTTTGACAGGTAAAAAAAACTGGGAGATATTATTTTGTTCTTTATAAGCGAGGATATGTTTTATATCCTGGAAAGTTAATATAGTCAGGATAATGAAAGTGAAAATTATTAAATGTGACCTGGGATTTGGTATAACAGCATTGGGGATGTAAACGATTGCTCTATGAATAATAAAACGGGTGTCCCCGCATTGTAAACGACTTTGGAACTAGACATGTAATAACATGCTTACAATATTTTAAGCGAGGAATTTAATATATAATGTTATGGAACTTTGTATTTTTCTCGGAGGAGGGCGTTGATGTCTGCGACACAGTTTTACACTTCTGCAGTCGTACGTGTACTATGTTTATGTATCTCTTGTTTATTTGTTACAAAACAAGTTATTTTAATTATTATAGTTAAGATAAATGCTTATCTTTTATTTCTTCCTTCACAGAAAACTTTCAAGGGGACATCGCAATCCCAGACTTTGATTTGGCCCGCTATGCGACGCGGACGCCGGTGCCTGAGCCTAAGATCAACAAATCACTACAAGAAGAGGTAGAAAGACTGAAGAAGGAAGTACTACTAGAAGGTTTGCAAGTAGAAGAAGAGGGCATGCCCGACATACTGAGGAAGAGGACCAAGCAACCATTGGCGCTATCACAAGATAAGCCTAAGAAGTATAATGATGCTGTACTTAATACAAAGGTAAGTCTATTTTAAAGTTAAGAGCTAAAAAAACTCAGTGATTACCTTCCAGAGCCTTCTAGTTAAGTCCTGTCTAGTAATATAATAAAGTAAAACAGAGGAATCTATTTTAAAAATGTTGAGATTCTAATACCTAAGCGAATAATTGGTCCGTCTAGTAGGAAGCATGATGTTATAAGTTTAAATTTTTTCATAGATTCTGCCAGCCGGACTGTCTAGTAATATACTAAAGTAAAACAGAAGAATCTGTTTTAAAATGTTGAGATTCTAATACCTAAACGAATAATTGTTCTGTATAGTAGGAAGCATGATGTTATAAGTTTAAATTTTTTCATAGATTCTGCCAGCCGGACTTGACAGATCAGTCATGCTAAAGAACGGAAAATTACCACCAGAAGAAGTCGAAAACATTACAGATACTATCAATCAAACTAAACTAGACCATTCAAACCAAACATTAGACAACCTTACAGAGTCAGATAGTCTAGAACAAGATGGTGTTCTTGTCGTTAACATTTCAATAAATAACATTTTGAATTTAGATGAGTTCTACCCTCATTTAATGATACTAAACATTTCAAGCAAAATGGATGAAATAACAAACAAAATACAAAGCAATAGCAGAGAAATCACAGGCGATATCAACAATAATTTGAAATCTAAAGAATTGCCAGAAAACGTAACAGTTGGTCCCTCTCCAACCAACGGTGTTTTGCCTTCGAGTGAGCAAGAAGAAGAGATGAATAAGACTGAAGATTTAGATGATAAGTTACTGGCGAATGATCTGTTGAGACCTACGGAGAGTTTGCAGAATTTGGTGGAAGAGACTAATAGCAATAGAAGAAGACGGAGACGTAGACACGGGAACAAAAGAAGGTAAGTTGAAATTCAAAGAATTACTACCACTTAATTTATTGGATACATGATCAATGTGATTTGACAGAAATAATTACAGAAATGAACAGAATAATATGAAATACACGCACTATTACTACCACTAATATAGATATCAGAGATACAACAGGGATCAAAAGAAAACACTCTTGATTTATCTGTTTTCTCTAAAGAATGGTTTTTCCTTCTTCTGTAACAGTTATATTTGTATATTAAGGTCAGATTGTAAAATTTCGGTATTCGCAAGTTTAGTAAAACTGATGCCTACAGTTGCTGTAGTGTGACAGTGTGACAAAGTGGACGCATTAACTTCTCAAGTCAATGTTCTAGAGCGTTAAATAAATTCATCTCTACATTTTACACCCTCATCCGAGAAATTCTTTTCATTGCTACCCGTCAGAGATACGCTTCCCCAATCCTCATTACTTTTTCATTCCCTATTTTTGCATTTCTGCATTTTTCCGCAAGGATCTATGCAACTTAAAGGTAGCGTCGTAATTGCACCGACTCAAAGGTCTTTCGCGAAATGGTATTTGCAGTACGGAATAGTAATATGAAATGTTGAATTTAACCGAGTTTAGCTTTGTCACAGTGTAGGTCTTTTACTACACAAGGTTTTCGAAAAGTAGGGCTTTGATTCAGCACTTTATTTATTCAAGGAAAAACAAACCATAAACACAGCCATAGTGAACGAATGCCTCATTGTTACGATCAATCCATCTTTGCTAGCATTATTTCGGCCTTTCTGGCTTAGGTCCAAGTTACGACAACTTTACTTACTAAGTGTTTGTTATTCTGGGGACTAAATTGAGCAGAACAACCTCGAATAGTGTTTCATAATTACATACATAACTAGCTAGAATGCATGCTGATGCTCTTTTGAAGCTATATCGGTTTCTTGTTTGAATGTAATATTTAATTTTTAGAGCGCTGCTCTATAAGCGGTAAATTTGAGTAATCATAGCTATGATAACATGGGCAGAATATTTTCCCTAGGGATATGTACTAGGTGTACTAAAAAGTGGTTTTCAAAATTCAATCTCTAAAATAATGCACCTTTTGTTTTAGATTACGAAACATACACTCAAGTGAACGATCAAGCCAAAAGGACCTTTCTGAAAACCTCAACTCTCACTTTGTCAGGAAGAAGTTTTTTCGGCACCACAAGCATTCCAACCAAGAGCATAACCAAGAGAAGAGATTTGAAGTCCCTGAACATGAGTTTGAAGAAAGGTTTGAACTCAAAGCCCCTCCTAAAGATACTGACGCAGATGAAGTTACTCTGAAAGCATCGAGATCAGGCAGAAAAGTAAGAAAAGTTCGACTAAACACGAAATTAGACACCAAAAAAAAGTTTCTACTAAGTGAACCAGAAGACAATGATAGCATTGGTAAAGAAAAAGTTTTATCTAATGATAAAAGAAATGAACTAAAAAGATCTAATGTCAATAATGTTATGCTTCAAAAAGGTTTACCTAATGATAGTTACGAGAGAAATGAACTTAAATTATCTAAGAGTAAAAGCAATGAAACAGATCAGCAGTTTAGCAAGTGGTTTTTTCGTGATGACGAAGATGATTTAGATGCGATGGAGAGTCAGTTTTATAACAATACTGAGGTAAGTGAAAAAACAAGCTATTTTTTAAATGATATATGAAAACAAAAGGCTTGCTGGTAAACTTTGACTAAATAAATAAAAACAATTGAAAAACACTTTTTAAGTCACATCATCGATTGAGTGAATTAACTGATATACCTATCACTACATAGTATAAAACAAAGTCGCTTCCCACTGTCTGTCTGTCCCTATGTATGCTTAGATCTTTAAAACTACGCAACGGATTTTGATGCGGTTTTTTTTTAATATATAAAGTGATTCAAGAGGAAGGTTTATATGTATAATACATGCATAATATTTCTATAACATTGATAATTTAAGAGGTTTCTAATGTGATAACATTACATAACATACATTGCAAACACTGGCTGAACCCTACGAGATAGATCAAAATAACGTACTACAGTATTGTACACCTTAAAAAGGTCTACAAAAAAGTTCGCGATGGTATGTGTTTATCTCTTAGGTAAGACATTTAGTATCAGCATTGCACCCGTGCGAAGCCGGGGCGGGTCGCTAGATAGATATAAAGATTAACAAGATTACCCCATTTAAAGGCCTTACATAAATTAAGAACACAAATTCAGGGTTATCCTTCACCAAAGACGTTTAAAAGAATATTTGTAGTCGTTGAAGGCCTTTCAGTCATTCATTCGCTATAATTTTTGGTCACTGCAGATTTTGCCAAGGATATCACAATTAATCATCTCTAATACCACAACAACCTAATCTCTCAAAGCGCATGTAATCAGTAACATGAAACTAAAGCTCCGTCATTAGGCTGCTCAGTAATTTCCCCTAATTGGTTGATTGGCTCGGTTGCCGCGAAGCTACCATTTGCATAATAGGAATGACATATTTACTACATTCTAGTTACTAGGCTTGTGGTGGAGTGGATTATCGACTGCAAACTTCACTTTGTCACTTTGAATTTGAATCACATTAGACTTCGCTTGTGGTTCGAGTAGATCATTCAAGAAAGAGGCGAAATCTAAATGACAATCACGAGGTCATATAAAATCTGGGTCTATCTCAACTTGAGAAATCGAACAAGAAGAAATAATTCAGACTAAATGATTCCAAGACCTTGTAATAAATAAAGGCCTTAAAAAGATAGGTTCGTAAAAAGCGGATGGTTCTTATTCTGCAATCGAAAACCAGTAAACTAAGCAAAAATCCAGATTTACTAGCCAGCTCCCAGCTCCAGCCACTCAAACTCGGCGAATTAAAATATCAAAATGTTCATATTCATTTGGCGAAGCGCCAGATAAAATGCATTCGCGTATTTTGTAAAATACCTACCACAATTTATTTGACAAAAATTCGTAGTTCATTTAGCGTTTATAAACTAGTTTTTTGCATATAAAAACATAGTTGTTTTTATAGTTTCTGCCCAATGCACGACAGACGCAATCTGACGGCACCATATTATAGGTTTGGTTCGACGTGTTATGTTAATAGCTACGTATCGTATAAAAGAGTGCTTCTTTGAATTGTTACTCCCTCTCAGTCAAATGATTGTAACTTAGCTTTTTGAGTTGTAGATTGTAGGTTTTATTCCCCCAGGTCAATACTTTGTGTGATTTAGACTCTGTTTTGCTGTAATAATTATATATTTTTTTATTTTGTTTTATAATTTAAAATTTAATATGAATCATAATTATGTATTACGAGTATTTATTTGTTGCTTATATGTTATATCAGTCATGTCGTTCTCACTGTACATTTTAAGCTTAGTTTGGCACAGTGTGAATTTGTCCATCAATATATATTACTAGCTGCTGCCCGCGGCTTCGCATGTGTGGTACCTACATAAAAAGTAGCCTATGTCCTTTTCCAAGGTCCCATCTATCTCTATACCAAAAATCATCAAAATCGGTTTGGCGGTTTAGGCTTGAAAACGTAAGAAACAGACAGACGAGCTACTTTCGGATTTAGAATATTCGTTAGATTTACTAGCTTCTGCCAGCGGCTTCGCAGGCGTGGTACTTATATTAAGAATAGCTTATATGGTATTCTAGGTCACAAACAACATCTATACCAAGTTTAATTAAAATCCATTCAGCTGTTAATTGAGAATTAAACATACAAACATTTTAACATTAACAAAAAAATTTTTGGGAGTGAACAAAATTTCGGGAGCTGTAGATACTATATATAATTTTATAAACATGAGTGTTACTCACGTATTATATTGTCTGTGAAGGCATCGACACTATTTCGATTCATCTAGAGAATCTTCGTCAGGTTTGAACAGCTCTCTCAAACAATGAATCGAGACAGTGTTGGTGCTTTGATGGACAAAATAATTGTACATATTATTATTATCGAAATGTATTCTATTACTTTCTTTTTATCTTTCGCATATTTTATTTTAGTACCTGGATGACCGAGCTTTGCTCGGTATAAAACACGGATTAAACGTCGTTTTCTAAAAATTAAACCTAGCAAGATCGATTTATCGCCCCCGAAACCATACAAAACTATGCATACAAAAATTCAAGAAAATCGTTAGAGCCGTTTCTGAGATTAAGATTATACACATATATACAAGAATTGCTCGTTGAAAGTTATTAGGTTAACTAAATGCCAGACATTTCACACAACTTCATCTAGCCCTTAAAAGAGCAGAGCATGTATTTTGGGAACCATATTACTAATAAAGTACTTTTAGACTTATTAGTGACTTATAATTTATTTATTGTGTGGAAAAGCTTAGTCTTATAACTATCGAATTTAGGACAATAATGCAACGTTATTCCCAGATCAAGACCAGGCACCGTTCCATCCGAGCGGCAACGAACCGTAAGGAACGGATTTGGGAGCACGGTGTTATACCCTACGAGATCGACGGTAACTTCAGCGGCGCTCACAAGTCGCTGTTCAAACAAGCCATGAGGCATTGGGAGAACTTCACTTGTGTCAAGTTTGTGGAGCGTGATGCTGATTTGCATGAGGACTACATCGTCTTCACTGAACGGCCTTGCGGGTAAGATCCTTTTATGACAAATTATAGCATTACTGGTCTAGTGGTTGCGGTCCTTAGGTAGAGAGTTCTAATCCAGACATTCAACAAAGGATTTCTTCTCTTCTTCACTTCTTCTCTTCTCTTCTCAAACGGTGCAGGAAAATGTCGAGAGCAAATCAGCATGTCGTAGAACTTTAAAAATTCGAAGACATATGCCAAGTGCATGAAAAGAGCCTCTGCGCTCTTTAATGTTTTCACCCACTGGCTTCAAATAACTAGTGACACTGTAAGAAGAAAAAGAATAGCAGAGCCACGACGGAGCTGGAAGGATTAATTCCGTCATCAGAGAAGTTGTAAGATCTTTGTGATACAGTATTCTTAAGGTAGTTCTAGAATTCATCAATCTCACAAAACCTGCCATGTCATTTATGATATTGGCTTAGGATTCAAAATCTACAACGTGATATTTACATAAGATTAAAAATCCAATACTTTATCGAACTTCGGGAAATAAAAGCCTACCCAACACGACTCATAACTCCCCCGTTAAGCAGTGCTCACACGCTTTGGTTACCAAGCTGTCAGAGTTTGGTACGTAGTAGCGAAGTATAATGGATAATGATTGAATGAATATAATGAAGTACGATGTACAGGCACTAAAGCTGAAATACAATGCGACAGAAAACCACTGACTAGTATAAATACCTCAATATTCAAATGGTTTTTGCTCTTATAGGTATTTAAAGTAGATATGTCTGTGTGGGTAGAGGTCAATAAAATGAATTCAGTTTAGTAATGTGCGTTTCCTTTGTATGTCATCGCAATCTCAAGATGTGACTCAGAACACTTGAAGAGTTTACTGCTAAAAAAATATACACTTGATGTTTCCTGTTAACCCTCGGTCAGTTGCGCATTTAATGTTTACGCAGTTTATCGCGTTAGTATCTGAATACCCCTGGAATAAACAGCCTAAAAATACCTCTTTTTATCTAAGCAAATCATTTTTAATTAACTTAATAACAATAAAACTACAACAAGGAACTCATATATATCTTTTTGTTTAAAATTACAATCTTAGAAATAGAATACATATTATTTCCTTTTAGAGATCATATCACAAAAAAATAATATTTTCATCTAACACAATAAATTAACTATTATTTCTAATAAGTCTATATGAAAAAATAAAAATTGTTGCATACTTAAAATTTGGAATGCACCAACAAAAAATATATAAACTTTTACCAATTGAAGTTACTTTCACCCGGTTTCAAGAAGAAGGCGGTAGGCCTTCATCATCTTCATCAGCACCGTAAACAGCATTGCATTCATCTTTTAGCCAGCTCAATATTCGTCGTTGTTGTTCTTTGTTAATTTTACTAGTTACATCTAAAACAATAAAATAAAATACGAAATGAAATTATTACGAAAGAACTTAAATATAAAACCTTCGAGGATACATACAATATCGAATCGCTGGCATAGTTTTAATCGTATAATATATTTTAGCACCTAGGCTTTCAGAGACCCCACGTGTCTATCCGAGGATTAAAAAACCTGCGTTACTATGTACACTACAAGAAGGACAAATATAGTAAGAGGGTTAGATATTAGCAGGTAGGTACCTAATCCTCAAAATCGATATCGGGCTCAGCTCGCAAAGTTTGGCAACTTTCTACTTACATTCAGCAGTCAGCATAAAAATGTGTTGAAAGCATTATCAAGGCCCAAATAATAATGTTAATTCCCTAAATAATTTCGCAACCAATTAATAGTTTTATCGCTTACTTATAGTATTTACGTGTATATTTAACTGTAAAATCTTTTTTTTTAGGACTTTAGACACATATCTGTAATTATGTCATATTGTAGCAGAAATACAGATGGAGTGCGAACACAAGCTTTCAATTATATTGCGTACACCGCCATCTCTAAAGTATATTATTGTCGGTCTCCTATAGTAATACAAGGCATATCTATAATAGCCTGAGTACACCTACCGAGTAGAGTGGCGAGACAGTGCCCTCGGCCGAGCGCTCGGTATTTGTGAACATACAGTCGAGTGCTCGGCCGAGCGCTCGGCCTAGCAACAGGCCGAGAGAGTCACTCGGACCTAACTATTTTTAGACGCAAGCAGAAAGAGGTTATAACGTGTGTATTTGTGGTGTGGATATGTAGGTATTTGTCGATTTTGATACAGTTAAATGTTTGAAAAGTGATTAATCGAGAGTACTGTTCCCTAAGATTCTAGAAAATCAGAATTTGATCATCAGAATTCAGTTCAGCAATTTGAAGATCACCAGTTATTTTCAAGTTGTTGAAGGAATGTGAGCAACTTTAACAGGTCTTAAAGATTCGAAATTTGGTATCCTGTAACTTCATTTATGCAAGAACTTAAATAAATAAATTAAAGAACCTATTAGTAAGCAGCATAACCCACAAGACTAGCCAACCAGTCCATATATACAGGGTCTGATTACTCTATCCCAGTTTATGCCAGATTTCCAGCATCAAGAACACGATATTTCCAGATGCTGCTCCTTCGTCGGCAAGCGAGGCGGCGGCGCGCAGGCAATATCAATCGGGAAGAACTGCGACAAGTTCGGTATAGTGGTGCACGAGCTCGGTCACGTGGTTGGCTTCTGGCACGAGCACACCCGTCCCGATAGAGATAAGCACGTTCAGATCATCAGGGATAACATTATGCATGGTAAGTTTAGGAAGCTGCTTAGTTGCTGTACCTATTATCATGTACAGGCAGGATTATGCTGAGGTCAGGAGCTGTTGGCTGCACATACAGAGCAGGACTAGTTCGCTTACCTTAATTGGGTAGGTAGTAGATAGATATGTACATATATATTTAGTCGGCATTAATCTGTAAGTACCTACATATTTTTTTTTTATTTCTGTATAAATTATATACCTACATATATTTCACACTAGCTGTTACCTGCGACTTCGTACGCGTATGCTTAAAACCTTTTTTTTGTTTTGGAAGGAATGCATTCTGTGCATCTAAAGAACATCTCATAAGTTTAATCCCCTATTTTCCCCCTTCGGGAATGATTTTGCAAAAACGTTAAACCACATAGTTCTTTATTTCTCACCAAAAGCCTAAATATAAATTTTCAGATCCCTAACTTAAGGAAATATGAGTTGCCCAAAACTTTCAGCCCCTATTTTACCCATTCAAGTTGGTATTTTGAGACAAAAAGTATTTTATTAAAATTCATGAGTACGACCCTCAATGTAAGCGCGCATATGGCCAAACAAACATGCTATTCTATTGCGTCGATTGGTAAGCGAGATTTCTAGCAATATTTTCAAATTTTAAAATTCAGTGGCAGATTTCGTTTGACAAAATTCGTTCAACGCGGTCGGATTTGCAATTTGCGCGCTCAGTGTACCCTAAAAGTTCAACAAAAATCTGCATTTGAAGCCTCACAACTCAACGGGCTCCAGAAAAAACGAAAAAGGCGTAGGCTTCCGCGTTTAAAACTCTAACAGCTTCTGAAAATGGCATGTCGAAGTCACAGGAATGCCAACAGTCCGGGAATATGCATAGTAGTAGCCCATTCATAATTTTATCGCGAACGCCCGGCGACGATTCACCTCGGAACTAAGTCGGGCCATCCTTAACAATTCAGGTTTACAAGTTTTAAGCGCATACGCTGCACAAATTTCAACTTTACTCCCACTATTTAGAACAAGAATTCCCTTGCTGACGCAATTTGTAGCTATTAAACGTTAAATTGAAACTAAACACTCGGTGGTAAAGTTTAATTTTGCTTGTACTTGAGGATAGTTGGAATGCCTCAGGGTATTTCAGCGCTCATTCGGTATTTTAGTTATCCTTGCTTTAGTACTGAACAATGGCCTGAATTATTAGAGGTTCGTCTGTTCCCGTTTCATAACTTTGTATATTTTAACGTAATCTTGCTCAATAAATGAAATGGCACAGTAAATTATATATTAGATAGTAGCATAACTTATTAATATACTGAATGAAATGAAAACTATATGATTAACCGTACATGGCGCATTGAGCTGATGGTTTCATAAAACATTCGCAACGACGGTTTGTGTTGTTATGTATACAAATATGTTTAAAAAAAGACTTCCTATTCAAAAATAGTAAGTGGTCCTAAAACATTGACAAACAGGACATCCTGGCGTTTGGCGTTAAAACTACTGGACCAACTTACGTGGGTCTTTCACTTTATGAAATTTATTCTACAAGTTTGTTACTGTGGTATCTTTAACCGCACCCCACGCCTAAAATAGGGGTTAATGTATGAAAAAGTTTATAAACGCGCGTATAAAATAGCGAGGGGGTCAGATAGTCTTAGAATTAATTCAGTGCCCATCGATTGATGCTCTACAAATCAGCGCAAAGTTGACGATTACATCTTTGGTACTTTTCACCTACATTATTGAGTAAATAAGAACGGTTTATGTAATTGGGTAATAACACTTTGCTGAATGAGATTCGAGGTAAGCACTTAATGCTATTGAGCTGGTTAGTGACCTAAATCGCAATAAAGAGGTGAGAAATGATCTTACTGTAGATAAAACTGGCCTGTCAGTTCTGTTACCTTCTGTGCTTCTGTGCTTTCAACTTTCGCAGTTTGATTCCCTCCCAGGACAAACATTAGTGTGATGAACATAAGTATCATAAATATGTATCTGTTTAAAAATATATTATATAAGTATTCTATAAGTCATTTAATCACCATAATACAAGCTATGCTTAGTTTTGGGCTAGATAGTGTTGTATGAATTGTCTACTAATATTATATTATATTATTATTATATGCTCGGTTTACCACAGACTAATTATTCAGACACAGACGACAATAAATTGTAACCACTGGATACGTCTAATTAACTGACGACTGATTAGCTATTAGCTTTAATGTTATTTATACAATAAATTATTGGTCTAGTCAATCATATAAATCTTGATTACTATACGGATACCCAAATAATATGTTAAGATGTCGCCAAAAATAGATCGATCTCTTAGAAATAACAGAACAGCTTTTAAAGTAAATAAATAAATAAACTAATAAATAAATTAATAATACCGGACATCTGGCCCCAAAGTAAGCAGAGCTTGTGTTATGGGAACCACATGTCTGATATACTACATATATACTTTTTTTTTTTTTTTTAACAATCGAAACGCGATTGTAGACGAAAAATTACTGGCCTTTGCTCAGTTGGTAGCAGCTATAGACATGCCAAGTAGACTGAGGCGCACTTTCTTTCACCACACTGGTGTAGAGACACGATAAGAAGAAGTAGCTATACAAATATACGAGTGTTGAAAATGTTTGTTCTGTGTCTGGGTGTTTTGAAGTATCATAAGACAATTATAAGCATCTATTTAAAGATACTAGTGGTCGCCCACTAGTCAAAATTCGATCAAAATTAATTAATAATTAATGTATTTTTTATACATAATTAAAAAAATATGCATTCTGCACTCCTTCTCTATATAAACTATAAGTGTGCGAAATTTCATACTCCTCCGTCCGCGTAATTTTCGTAAAAAGGGGTACAAAGTTTTTGCTTCTCGTATTAATATGTAGATATAAGTCTAACAATCTGGTTTTCCATTGCATTATGAGAAACGATAAAACTAATCAAAGCTATGCATGGGGCTAGATGATTTCGTGTGGATTATACGTTATTTATTTATTTAAATCCCCTTATTTACTACGGTTCACGTCTACTGGAATTAACAGTGCTTGAAAAATATAAACTTCAATATTTTTTCGGTCTTTCGGAAATTAGAAAACATGGAAACACAATCGAAGAACATGATGATTTTATCCTCTACTACATTGGAGAAACGCCTGGACGGCAGAGAATAGCGGTCATCTCTGGAGGAGGCTTTACCTTTCATTGAGAGGGTTCTTGCTATTATTTTTATTATGATTCTTGTTCTTGTTTATTATGATTGTGTTATAAATACTAATTAGGTTCCTATATTTTTAATCATGTTATTTTCTATACGATAATTGTGTAATTAATTACAAGTATTTACTAAAAATCTAAAGAATCAAGGTTCAATCAAAAACTATTTTAATTGATATTTTTTAAATGCACCTTAATTGGAAAATAAATTTATAATTTGAATAATTTTGCATGCATATTGTTATGGAAATTTTCTTAAGAAAGGCAAGAAATAAAAGGATTTTTTATTTATATTTATTTATTTATATATTTACTACGGTTATCGTGAGTAGCTCAAAACCTAAAAGTCTTAACGGCAGACTTCAGCATCAGGCGAATGTATATTATAAACACAGCTCTCACAACACTACACTGCAAACTCCGTGTAAACATCTCAGATAATAGGCCGGAAGTGCGTGTTGCCCTCCGAAGCGAGTAGGTATAGATACTGATTATGCGTCACGTGACACGTATCTGTGGACGTGTGCGGCTTTTACACCGAAGCGAATTTAAAATCAAACTCAAAAATCTAATTCAATACAATCAGAAGCACGACTTTTAACCTCTTACATGTTGAGTGAATTTAGATGCCTATTTTTCCTATGCTACTGATAAAGAGATGTCTGATGTCTTATTTTCATTTAAGCATCGCATTGTATGCTGCACCCTTTGTGTTTGGCCAGATTGGCAACGCGGTGCGGGCAGCGGCGCGGGTGCGGCATCGCGCGTGTACCGCACCCGGGCTGCTCGAGCGGGGATCTCAAACTGGTTCGAGCTAACCGCGCGCGTTCTTGTGATGGCGTCTTCACAAATTAATGTAGAAGAATTAATAAGTGCTATTCAAGCACGACCTACGCTGTGGATGTCGAAACAACGTCAATACAAAAAGATAAAAGTTTATTTAAGATTGTAGAATAAAAAAAAACAAAAAACTTTGGAGGATGCCCTCACAATTTTTCATTTCATTTAATAATTACTATGTAATGTAAGAATTTTTCCAGTAAAAATAAGTCTTCTTCATCCATATTATATTTTGACAAACACTGGCCACATCAACACTCGGAACGAAACCGCGCTTCACAGTGGACAGGCACAAACGCGCGCGTTGCCGCACCCGTATCACTTCCCGCACCGCGCTGCCAGTCTGGCCAAGCACTTGGTATAGTGCGTCTTCATGCAGTAAAAAACACTCACGAAATTTCATGTTTCCTCGATCAGTGGTTTAGGCTGTGCGTTGTCTGTTATGTCAGTAAGTCAGTCAGGACTTTGATTAAAAAAAAATATAGGAAGACATACTCTTTGTATTCTCCACATTTATTCTGCAATTGACTGGCCTGTCAGCTCAGTTGGTAGTAGCTCTGCCTTCTGCGCTGTAGGTTGAGGGTTCGATTCCCTCCCAGGATAAACATTTGTGTGAAGAACATAGGTGTTTGTTCTGTCTGGGTGTTATAAGGTATCATAAGTATGTATTTAAAAATATACATATAAGTATTATATCAGTCATCTAGTCACCATAATAAAAGCTATGCTTAGTTTGGGACTAGATGGTGTTGTGTGTATTGTCCAGCAATATTTATTAATTATATTTATTTAATATATTTTTCTGTTTGTACTGATTGTGTGCTTGAGTAACAAATAAATGAGTGTATATGCCCATATCTCTAGTTCGAGCTAATGTTTACAAAAACGTTTAACTCGGATTACGACACGGTGTGACTGCGGCTGCGTTGAAAAGATTTGGAGAAAAGACTTATTGTAATGGAATAGGGTCAAGTATACATTTGGTGCGTGCGAGGCACAGATCTATGTACATTACTCGCCGAGTGTGGAGTGCCCTCATTCAGCAGTACTCTAGATACAGGGTGCTTGAAGATAATCCGTAGATCGAGGCGACGGAGTCGGTATAATCCAAGCGGCAGCGAAGTCCCTCTTTTATGGTATGATTTATACACGTACTAGCTGTTGCTCGTGCGGTACGAAGATAAAAAGTGGCGTTTTTACGTTAATCCAAGTCTACATCTATTATACGAAGTTTCATCTAAATCGGTTCAGCGATTAAGCATTACATGATTAGGTAACAAATAAACATCCAAAACCATTCACATTTAAATATTACTAGCAACCCGCCTCGGCTCAGAATCGTAAAGCAGATTCAAAAAAACTGTGGAACTGTTTGTACCTACATACATAATTTTAATTTTAATGTGTAATAAAATATTGCATGCATACATTTACATTTTAGAACAGCTATTATTAGCGTGGCCCGCTAATAATAGGTGTTCTAAAATGTAACACAAAATAACTGTTACAAACCCATTTTACGCAATAAATTTCTTTGATTTGGATTTATTTGATTCGTCTTTGCACAAGTGATTTAGACACCTGAATCTTCTTCACAAATAACTCCGTTTATTGGCGAAACCCGTATGAAAATTTGTTAGGTAAGTTTACGTATATCGCATTCAGACAGACGCAGCGAGAGGACTTTGTTTTATAATATGTACTGACTAATGGCTCTGTGAGCTTTAGACCTCGCGAGTCTGTCATTGCATAGCTTGTTAATATAGGCGCTATCGCCGTTATTTTAAAAGCTTCTTCAATCCATTAATATTTTCATTATGGTTAGGATTATTATTTAATGGTCGAGTCTGATTTTAATTTCTCTGTTATTTCGAATGCAAGTAAAGTAGCGAACAAAAGCTATGGAGTTACATATAGGTTACCAAATGCAAGTAAATTGGCGAAGAAAAACTATGGGTAACCAAAAACCAAAAGTCATAGTTATATGCCGAAAGCTGATACTTTTTTTTAATTATTTTACACATCCTAAGACCATGGGGTCGGCCCCTTGAAGCTTGAACAAAAAAGTTGCGTCTTAAAAGGGTAACAAAACAGTTTAGTGAAATTATTGAACATTTTTCGATATTACTGAAATTTAACTTTTTTAACGTTGATGAATGAAGAGAATGCGTGGAGTGGAGTGTTAGAAAAAGTGCCAGTAAATACTGGTGTTAACCCCCATATCTCCGCCATTTTGAAAGATTTCCAAAAATTGAATCGACAAAAAAAATCTATACATAGTTATAGAACCTGATCACAAAATTTCACGAGTATCCGTTGAGAAATGCGGCCTGTAGAGGAGAACATCCGGACAGACGCCGGCTTGACATACGAAAGCATTTTCGCCTAAGCTGAAACGGAGAAAACAATAATTAGTTTATAATTCAGTCAAAATTTAGACAATATAATACCTAGCCGTTATTCCATAAAAAAAATAGAAAATTACGAAATTAAATCATCATCATCATCATCATCAGCCCATAGCAGTCCACTGCTGGACATAGGCCTCCCCTAATGAGCGCCATTGCGCCCTGTCTTCAGTTCGACGCATCCAGCTTCTGCCGGCAGCCTTTCGCAGATCGTCACTCCACCTTGCTGGTGGAGTGCCGGTGCCGAAATTAAAAGTATTTGAATAATAAACAAAAAATATAAATCATCGTTTATTACCTTAGCAGATGGGTACAAAATTATAACTTTTTATACTATCACATCTATGAAAATCATTTTCACTCCTAACGGAGTATTTAGAATGCTAATTTTTAATAATTTATTTATATATATAAAACATTACATCTACCATTACAGGCTAGACCTAATACAATAGCGTAGTCACAATATAATTAACACATGTCACAGGGCAAATAATAAAATAAAATAAATCACACAATAAGCACATAATGATTAGAAAATTCAATCAAATAATAACAAAATAATTACATTCAAATCTTCATATTGTCAAAATTATAATCTTAATATAGTTTGAAACAATATAATAATAATTACACATATACAATAACTCAAATTAAATAATGTAACTCCTACGAACTCGCTCTTTGGGCAGTGGAATATGGCAATGGTCACCGCCACCAGATTTAGCACTTGTTTTGTCCGCGTCAATGGCGCCATGCCTATATATGTCAGCTTTTCTCGATCATGGCGCATGCAACTGTGCCGAAATATCGGAATATCGGAAACAGAAAAATTCTACTAAATATCCCGGTTTGAGTGAAAATTAGGTACCATTTGGTAAATATCTTTAGATTTGTTAGGTCGCTAAGGGCAATGGGCGAAAGTTCAGCATAATACATATACAAATATTGTATTAATAACGCCAAGTTACAGGTAAAATGTTTAGGTACAGTAGATTTTTGATAATGTAGATTTTTGCGTCTAAGGTAACACCTAAATCATATAATTATAATAATCATTATATGTCTATAAAACTCTAATTTACACAAGTATCATTACCGAATAGAAACAGTACAAAATCTTTTCTATGAGCCATTTACGTAATCTTGTCTTAAATATCGCTGTATAAGTTGCAAATTTTGTAATCGCAACCGGCAGCCTATTGTATACCAATGGACCCATTACATATACCGACCTCCCCGATTTTCACAGTATATGTGCGGGTGTTACTTGAAGGTGAGTAAGTTTGTTACTTAGCATAGCGCCAGATATATTTACGCCTCTCTGCTGGAAGATGTTTATATTATTGCGAGTGAACAAAGCTATCTGGTAAATTAGTTCACTGGAGAGGGGTATGATTTTAAGTTCCTTAAAGTCTCTGCAAGAGACATCCTCGGGATATCCCCGTATAGGTAGGTACTATTAGGTTTTTGTCAAAATTTCTCTATAGTTATTTTCAACATCCTGTATACTAGTTCGCAAGCTGTAGTGCGTTCCATTCAAAGGTTGGATTCTATTTATACACAGGGGTGGGACAAATATTTGTATCCTCAAGCCGATATTGTGTTTTTCCAAGGGTTCGCAAATTCCTGTCGTGTACGGTTCAGACCATTTACTGAAGCTAAAAATATATGTTTAGGCATTTTAAAGTACATACTATGAAACTAGCGTGTTTAAACGGTAGGAAAAGGCGTTTTTAGTGTGCTTTAACATGCTTCATAGTAGACGACCTCTGTGACGCAGTGGGCCAAGACGCAGAAGGTTACGGGTTCGATTCCCGCGAGACAAATGTTTGTATGATCTGCAAGTAATTGCCTTAGGACACGTTGTTTCTATGTACAATATGTATTTTTTTGTTTGTAATCAATATATGTATGTGTTTACAAAAAAAATATATAAGTAGTAAATCAGTCATCATTACATAAACTCTGCTTACTTTGAGACCAGATGATGCTGTGTGAAATTTCCGACATTATAATAATAATAATTATTATTATTAAGAGCCCGTGACGTCATGCAGGGCAAAGGCCTCCCTTCCTTTTCTCCAATCGTCCCTGTCTAAGGCCACTGTGGGCCAATCCTTAAGATGGGCGTCTAACTCGTTCCTCCATCTTCTCATAATAATAATAGTAATAAATCTTTATTTAGAACCACAGACAATATTAATCTAAAACATAATGAAAAACGGTGATGGCCGGAACGGCCGTGGTAGGTAGTATAAATTATACCGTGTTACGCACATCAACGCCCTCCTCCGTGGTACACTCGAAATTCCAGAATACAAACAAAAAGTGTCATACTCGATAGTAAATGAATAAGATAAAAATGTAGAGTATGAGTGTGAGAAAGGGTATATGTGAGTTATTGGGATGTTATTGTTACCATATAGTTTGAACTTTCCACACCTGGCGTGAACGCCAACAAAAAAATTATCTTGTCTAGAACCAGTTTATGAATTAGTTCTCACCAGGATCTAGGGATCATGACTTCAGGATTGTGTTGAAGTGCCAGAGCATCAGCCAGGAACTGTAATTTTAGTATCTAATAAAAATCTAATCAACGCTTTCGCTTCAATTCGCTGAAACAAAATCAATTCAGAAACAAACTGCTCTTGTCTGGCGATTATCTCAAGCAGACCCCTAAATTATCCCGTTTAATTAGCTGCGGAACCCATTTACTGTTCGCAAACTCGTATAACTCAAGAGTTTGGCGTTTCAGAGAGATAATTCCGGAATATGTATTTGTTTTGCAAGTTAAACAAGTAAACACAGTTAGAAGCTCACTTACATTAATATAGTACTGGCGACAGTGTATTAAACGGAAAACCCGTTTGTTTATCGTGGTAAAATAATGTACCATTGATGGTACTGTTGTGTTTTTTGCACCGAAAAACACAAACAGTACCATCAATGGTACATTCTACATTTACTAGCGCTTTGGCAGCCGCTCGGCACGCTCGCTATGCTCGCTCGCCTTGCGCGTTAATTTCTTTATTTTTACATAACCAACTTGGTTAGAACTTACATCATACTAACATAACGCGGTAATTATAATTGATTATAATTTCTTGAATGTACCGCAGATAGGTAACGAAACATAATATTTGCCGTGATACTATTGTTATAATAGAACAACGGCAAATAATAATTGCCATCGTACCATCATCATAATGGTACCACGGAAAGGAACTGGAAAACTGGATTTTTTTTTACTACAATATTACCTTGAATGTGTAAGGACTTAATAACTGTTTTTGAAAAAATTCAATGGTTATGACTGATCGAATACTAAGTCAATGATTGTATGTATTGTGTCGTATGACGTAGATTTTGCTTAGATTTTTTATAGTTAGACATCGATTCTTCGTTTGTCATTTCATGTTCAAGTAACATATCACTTCTAAATTAATTATTTTTTCTCGTGTTATTGCATGTTTTATTCAGTAATTTTAGCGAAATTGTAATGAATAAATTGTGACTTGTGAAAATGATACTAGGCCGAAAGAGTGAGCATGGGCAAGCAGTTGTCAAGGTGTACATAGGCCCGAGCACTCAGCTTAGAGCATTATTTCGCCACTGCACTTCTTACGTGTAATCGACCCATAACAGACAAGTGACCGAGCTAGCACTGGCGCAATTGACTGGCACAACTCAAACGTATAGGTAATTTTCATGCAAACAGTATAATTCTTGTTTGAATGCCTGATTTGAGCTTGGTAGGGCATTCCGTTTGTGACAATTGCTTTGATCGAGGTGAGTGGGTGCCGCGTAATTGGATTATTTTGATTGTGTGACAGATTTTAGATTGATGCTTCATGTTTGTATTTTATCGAGTATTCGAGCTCACTTATACGACGTGATTGTCGCAGTAATTGTGAATTTTTGCTTCAACCCAGAAGTCATAAGTAATCATATTTTTTATATATCTCATGATTTTATGATTTCTCTTTCAATCTATACTGAACCAAGCAAAACAACCTAAGTAAAGTCAAATAGAAAACAGTGAGTAAACAAAAATAGTGTTATCAAAACTGAACGATATTTTAATTAAATCTAAGTTTATTTATATTGAAGTCAAATCAAATCAAATTAAAACATTATTTAAAACCACGAGCACCAATTTGAATCATCTTCTTACATGCTAGTGAATCTAGGTGCCGGTTGCTCCAAACCCCAGTTCAACAAGAATCCGACACGTCTGGTGATACTTTTTTGTATGATCTTTGCAAATTTTGTTACGGATGCTAAGTCGAGTTGGAGTTAATTCATCCCAAGCTTTTTTGTCAACCAAATTATCTGTTATTTTATAATAAGCTTTATGATACAGTTTTTGTTTTATTTAGTTTTAAAATTTGTTAAAAGGCAAATCTAAAACGTCGCTTGGGACTTTGTTATAGAAGCGTACACATTGCCCTATAAAATATTTGCTAACCTGCGAGTTTATCTTTATTTCTAATATTAATATTATGATTAACGATAAATTAACATTTTGGTGGACATACATTTTTATATACATACAGACAAGGTACTGTCATGATATACATTTATATATATAATTAGTAAAATAACCATACGTTCATATATTGGTTAAACTTTAGTAGTGCGTCGCACGAAAATGAAGGAAAAAAAAAAGGGGTGGCGGGGGGGAACCCTCCCTACCCCCTGGTACCACCCCCATACTAGGTATTGCCCCGTTTTCGAGATATTTGAATAAATGTAACCTAACCTCAAAAAAAAATATTGATACAAATCTAGTTTAAATTACCAAGGAGGGGAAGAGAGAGGTCCACCTCACCCCTGGTAAAGCTCCCAAGATAAAGGTAGATGCACAAATGAGAAAAAAAAACATTTGTAACCTATCGTAACTACACGCATCGCTCGCCTTGCGCGTTTTTTTCTATACTCCAACATAACCTACCTAGTGATAGGTGATAAGTAACCAAGTGAAGTGAAGATAAGCCAAAGTCGCCGAAAGAAGCCATAACAAAATCACTGACAGGATTTTTACGTTTCGTTCACATCAATTTTGCACACAACATGTTAAACCATAGACAAGAAATACGACAAAGTTGATTATTATCTATCAATCTTTACGTAGTTTTATCTGATTTATTTGATTTATTTGATTTGAGGTTAAAAATGTTTTATTATTTTCTCGGAATAACCTAATGTTATTAGTGGTAAATATGTAATCAGAAAGCAAAACCCTACCAGATGTGAGTCTTTTCACCCTCCAATTCGTGCGACGCACTACTAAAGTCAAGCCGAATTAGTAAATAAAACCTTACTGTATTCCCCAGGTCAAGAATACAACTTCAACAAACTAACAGAAGAAGAAGTGAACTCTCTCGGCCAGACCTACGACTACGATTCAATAATGCATTACGCCCGTAACACGTTCAGCAAAGGACAGTACTTAGACACAATACTACCCTTAGAAGTCCACGGCAAGAAGCGACCAGAGATCGGCCAGCGAGTGAGGTTGAGTGCGAGTGATATCGCTCAAACTAACTTATTGTATAAGTGTGCAAGTAAGTGTATAGTAAGAATTTTTTGCCTGATTTAGGTAAAGCGACAGCGTAAACCCAAAGTTTCAAGATCTAAAAATATGCTGTTTCAAATAGCTGTGTATCTTACCCTTAGAATAACGTCAGAAAAAGATAAACACGATCAGGGTTTTACATTTTGATAAACACGGGTCTTACTCACGTATTATTATATCGGTGGAGGCACCGACATTATAAATTATTATTATAAAACTCACGATAGTTTTATAAGTAAAATAGTGAGGGTTTTGATTTTTCTTTTGAACTACATTGACCCCTATTCAACTGTTTACCTGGCGATTACACTGCATGCTTTGCAGCATAAAATTATGAGGCATATATTGTGGTAAAGACTTTTCATCAAGTGTCTGTCTTGGTGGGTGAGTACCAACACAGTACCAAACATTCTGCCTCCTAGCAGTAGTGGACAAGCATTACTGTAATTAGTTTGGAAGGGAGCAAGTAAAACTACTGGGCGAATAGACATAAATACTTGCGTCTGGGGCTGGAATAGTGCGTATTATAAGCGTCACTACAATTTGTGTGCGCTTCAAGAAAACATCAAAATTCCCAATACGGCTGGCGACAGTTCCAAATATACGTCGCTTTATTTTATATCAAACAGTAAACGAGAGCTAAAAAGCAATAAACTTGTATTGAACAGAATGTGGGCGGACGTTGCTCGGTAACTCCGGCTGGTTCAACTCTCCGGGATGGGGCTCGGACGTAGTGCCGGCGCCCGAGCGGTGCGAGTGGCGTATTGTGGCCACGCACGGGGAACGCATCGTGCTCAATATCACTGGTATGTTATACTTATATATATATACTACCATAGTATTATAAACTCTTTCTGTTTTTGCCCATAACTATGAAACGCGACGTGAACAAGAGCTTGTACTCGTACTACCAATAAACAGACTCACGAAAATTATAAATAATTTTCTTCAAACACATTGTATTACGATTTTACGACGAAGACATAGCATTTAAAAACAGTGTTTATAAACATCTGACTAAAAAAGCTTACTATGATATACATAGACTCTCTGACCGTAAGACATGGAAAATATAAACATAAAATTAGTATCTTGATATTTTATAGATTGTTATAACTACTAACAACTGACTGATATATACTTTAAAGTAACTACAAAAATGTACAAAATTATATACATTAATATAAAATACATATAAAATTGTTGAGCTATCTAAGAACCGTTCAAACCGATCTTTAGATCGGATTAGATTAATATTGGATTGGATAGATTAGATTTAGACCGATTAGCTCAACTGATCCAGATCACTGCCAAAGAGCAGCGTCCCTAAGACACTGGTGGCATTGCCACGCTTTGCTATGTGGTATTGCCACATAGCAAAGCAAAATACGCTGGACCTGATAGAAACCAGCTCTAGGGTCACATGATGTTTCCATTATACTTCCATTGTAATATTTCTGTAAATATAAATATCACTTTGACATTGTTAAGCTATACTCATTTCATTTAATTGTTTGTTAAAATAATTAAAATAAAATAAATTTATCACTCTTAAGTGCAAATGTAAAATGTGACTAAATTGAACTAAACTAAACATTCACAGCTAAACGGTTAAATGGATCATGGTGCTCAAACAATGTTTTTCTTAATTATAAAAAATGCTATATATAAATGCTTTTTTTTCTTTCATCATTTTGTAGGGTTCACTCATTATGTATTTTACCTAACAAGTTTTCATCACGATAAGACTAACGTACGGATATATATTGTATCATTGGGACGGATAATGACTTATCTAAGTACCATTACTATGGCTGGCAACTTATACGTATTCGACACCCTTTGAACTTCGCCGTAACTTCGTATAAACTGAACGAAAAACTCTTTATCTCATTTGAATAATGGTGAACGAGGTGTCAATCGCCTTGGCTCTGATCTTCCTATGGTAAACGTTTTTTACTCTTTGACTTTGACTATCCTCGCAAGACATCCTCAAAGAACCAACCAGAGATTAGGGCTGAAGCTGTCTACCGAGCCCTGGAATTACAGTCGTAAGCATGTTTATGACATAAAGCTATGTCGCTTCAAGGCGATCCCGTGTCTACTAACGATGGTCAATGGTAGCCAGTCAAGATACATACAGTTCTAAAATCCAGAACCGTTCACCGTAACACGGAAGCGGATATGCCATTGCCGTTATCTATCCCCTAACTTCGTACGTTGCTTAACATAATCTGTTAAAACGACTAAGTTATCTACTCCACGATAATTTAACACGCAATAAAACACAACCCTTCTATAACCACTAACGTTGAGCTTAAGTATGCTTTGTCCTTGTCATTCTAATGTCAAAGAATAGAGATCATAACAGATTTAAACTACACATTAGCTAGTGTGTGTTTATAACATAGATCTTTAGGCTTGAATATAAATGGTTGTCTGTTAAGTCAAATTTTATTTGATAACGTCATAAGAAAACCGGCGTTACAAGCCAAACGCTTAGGCTGATCGTGCCTCTCTATCGCTTGTTCCGCGCTCTCGCTTGCACGCTCGGCTCAGGCGGAACGTGACAATGAGTCATGCTATTTCGTGCGTGCAGCCGGCGTTTATCGGTTTATAAGACGTTATTACGTAAAAAATACGAGTACGTTGAAAACGTGTGCGTCTTTAAATCCTCTAAAAACTCATGTACCATTATTAGTTATTATTACGAACTTACAAATCCATTCAGTTCAGTATTTCGCTATAACAAGTACTTTTTGGGTACAAATATCACCTCAGAAATACGGCAGTAGGTAGGCATTTCGGCACTTGGCCAGCAGCTTCCCGCAAAAGCTTCGAAAAAAGCAAAACAGAGCTGCGTCCGTAGCGGAAGATTTATTACCCGTGACCGTCTCTGGAGCCACTTAAAATAAAAGCGTGCGATAAATTCATTAATTCACGGCAACCATTTGTATTCCTGCGGTGTTTTGCATCACCTATGGGCCTACGTATCCTATACCGGATATACCTATGGCTCTGTTTGTAGGTGCTCAGCTAAAAAGATTTTTCATAAATTGTATATAAATTACCATGACGTTTTTTTGAATAGGTAGCGGAGAGTATAATATAATTATATAACAGCACACTTGGACGATTGCGAGACACTCAATCTTTAGTTTAATTTAAGTTGTTTTTTCTGTTTTCTTTGTTTTCATTTTGAGTGTACCATCATATTGTTTTTTTTTATTAACTGACTTTTTAACCGACTTTATCAAAAAGAAGGAGGTTCTCAATTCGTCGGATTTTTTTTATGTATGTTCATCGATTACTCGAAAACGGCTGAACCGATTGAGAAAATTATTTTTTTGTTTGAAAGGGTATACTTTACAGGTGGTCCAATATAAATTTTATCAAAATCGATCGAGCTGAAAAATCAACGAAAATCTAAAAATTGTAAACATCGATGATGTTTTAATGTACTTCTATACCTCGCTGTCTCATTGAAGCGGTGCGTTTATTTGGCTTACCCATATTATATATATACAAAATACATCTACTTTCCACTAAAAATATATTATAGGCTCAAATTTCATTCAATGAAGTCGGTTTCTTTTTAGTTTTTAAAACGTAATTATGTATAAGTTGTTACAAATAAATGTATTTTCTTTCTTTCTTCTTTCTTTCTAATTAAATAAATATATCGGAGGACAATAAAATTCATAGCTCAAAAGGCAGAGCTACTAATTGAGATCAGTCTATAATATAATATAATGTCAATGAATATAGCTGCAACCCAAAGTCATGGGTCGGGATGGACCATGAACACTGGTTGGTGTAGAAGGCTACTACGACTTTGCTACGTCGCAGCGTAGCACGTCGTAGCACCCTGTAGCTACATTACCAATCACTGTATTACCAATCGCTCTGTATTTCCCACTTGGTTTTGCCAACACCATTATTTTTGCTTCTATAATACACTTAACATTCGAAAGTTTTAGTTTAAAGACTATCGAGTTTTCAGTATTAACTAAACTGCGTATGATATGATATGTAACTACAAAACGCAAACGTATACTATGTATTTATATTCTGCGATATCGCGCTCATACTCGTTATACCTATCTACAATATCCCTTTACTAAATCACGAATGCATCATTGAGTACAAAGCGAGATATCAAATGAATTTCTCGTTCATTGACTCGGAAATATAGTCGTTACGAGGCGGGGAGGTGAAGCATTGCTATCAATCAGTTTTATTTTGCTGTAAAAGGATTGTCGGTTTTGTTTACTTATGTATTGTTTTCTTGAAGTTTATATTTTTCAAAACTAACAAACAGTTTTATTAATATAATCAATGAAAAGTTTGTCAAGAATGAATGCATTTAATTTCCGGAAAATAATATCACCAGTAATGAACGCTTGGATATTTCCCAAAGACCAGTTTTGAGACTAGCATATATCCAAATTGTGCAACCTTTACGAAACATCAGTACATCGGGTAGAAAGCTTTTTAAACTGCTTTATCGGCAGGATAACAGTATAATCCTAAGAATATTTTCCGGGATTCGGACCACGACTTGTACATGCCGGAAGGATCTCCCTAGGCTCGCATAATGAGCCCCTAACAATTGGAAACGTATCATACGCTTGCCCCAACATCCATTTATCTCCCTAACAAGGTCCCAGACGAGTTGTTATGTCGACAATAACGGATTATAGAGGTACAGCGGAGATCTATGCAGATGATCTGACGATTATGTCGACCCGTTAGGAGGGTCTCGACATCAAGTGGCCGGGTTTGGGCGGTGAGGCAGAACAAGGCCCGTTTCGTAAGGATTTAAGACGCTACCTACCGCATGTTTGAATTTTGATGTAATTGTTTTAAAGTCAGTATAGGAGTCATTGACATTTGGTTATGTCGCAAGTGTCTTGATGACGCTGCCTTCTGGCAGTAATATCGGTCAGCTGAGCTACATGAATAGTTTAAAATGGTCTTTTGTATTCGTTACATATCTGTAAATAAATTTGCAACATGGAAATAAAACGATGTGGTAATATATCTTAGGCAATACAGCTTTCTGGCAAACAAAATGTTAAACATTTAAAAAAATATCATTTATAGGAACACCTCTTAGAGTCGGGCTCAAACCTTTGTCATAATCCACATGTAAGCTCAACAGAGCGCCATTACATACAAATAATGGTTTAAGAGGCAATTGAGATTACTAAACACATAAATTTCAATAGAGAAGAAGGTTTTTAATTATCAGCTGTCTGGAATCCTGTGGTGAGAATGTGTAAATGCAAAAAAAGTGAGTTACTAACATTTTCTGATACCGTTAGTGCTTGGCCAGACTGGCAGCGCTGGGCGGGCAGTTGCGCGGGTGCGGAAACGCGCGCGTTTTTGCCTGTCCGCAGTGGAGCGCGGCTTCGTTCCGCGTGTTTTCGTGTTCGTGTTGTTCAGTTTTTTGATTTATTTTATTCTACAATCTTAAATTAACTTTTATGTTTTTGAATTGACGTTGTTTCGACATCCACAGCGTAAGTCGTGCTTGAATAGCACTTATTAATTCTTTTACATTAATTTGTGAAGACACCATTACAAGGACGCGCGCGGTTAGCTCAAACCAGTTTGAGATCCCCGCTCCCGCGCGGTTTGTCGCTTGACACCCCGCGTTCTCACTGCGGCCACTTGTATGAACGAGCTATGGCGTGAGTTGCCCGCGCGTTTCCCGCGTTACTAGCCCACCGGCCGCGCCGCATCCCGCGTCCGCCCCGCACCCGCTTGTCCACTACGGACACTCAAATGAAGTTCATATGTTTGAGTTTGCCGCGCCGCGCCCGCCGCGCGCCCGCGTTTGCAGTCTGGCCAAGCCCTTAGTATTGTGTCGTGATCGAGTTGTAGATGACAATGAAACCAGTGTTAGTATCATTAATAGTGACAGAGTGCCTAAGAGTGAAGAAAATTTTGTCTACCAATAAACAATATTTTTACGATCCACTCGCAAATACGTACTTCAGTTTTTCCGGTGATCATGCAACTGTGCCGAAATATGGGTACTTCAAAACATAAGTTAATAGATTTCTCAAAAGTCGGCAACGCGCATGTAATGCTCCTTGTGTTGCAGA
Source organism: Lampropteryx suffumata (assembly GCA_948098915.1). Taxonomy (NCBI): domain Eukaryota; kingdom Metazoa; phylum Arthropoda; class Insecta; order Lepidoptera; family Geometridae; genus Lampropteryx; species Lampropteryx suffumata. The sequence goes on from OX402553.1 coordinate 16,749,637, forward strand.
CGTCCATAGGCTTCGGTGACCGCTTACCTTCAGGCGGGCCGTAAGCTTGTTTGCCACCATTGTGATATAAAAAAAATGATATTATTGATATTTGATATTATTATCATGTCAAACCGATAACACAAGCTCTGCTTACTTTGGGGCCAGATGATACTGTGTGAAATGTCCGGCATTATTTATTCAACATCGTTATCTATTGGGCTAACATCGTTTGAAATGCCGAGACAGACAGTTTAATATACCCCCCGAATTACGTAAGTGCTCTGGTGAATATGTCACTGCAGTCACCTATCCAGTTACTGATTCTCCAGAGCTGAGCTTAACTTGGTTCATAATACTTTTAAAAGTTATTGTACAGAGAATATTATGTGTCTTATGTTTCTTAAATAATATTGCTCATCTCTAAACGTAATAGTTCTACTAGCAAATGATGATGATGCTATGCTGTTTAGCGAAATACAATTCCTTAATAAAGAACCTTTCTTACGTGTGGTACTCGTGTATAAGAGCACTTCTATAAAGTGTTTGCGAAGGCCCACCCTGGCCGATTTTGCCATGAAGAGCAGTAGCTGTAAGGGCCCTTGATGCGACCGGCCTTTGTAATTTGCCATTTTACCTACGTAGGTACAAATGGAAGAGGGCTGTATGGATTTCAAGATCTATGTAGATTCTTAGGAAGCTTTCAAGGTGTATTAGTCACTCTTTACAACCGACTGCAAAAAAGGAGGTGGCTCTCAATTCCTCGGAATCATTATGTTCACTTAAAGACTTAAAGACTTAATTATTATGTACTTAAAGACGCCTGAACTGATATGGAAAATTATTTTTTTGTTTCAATAGGTATATATACTTCCCAGGTGGTCCCATTTAAATTTTATCGATATCGGTTGAGTGGTTTTTATAAAATCAACAGAAATCAAAAAATTGTATACATCGATTTATATTCAATGGTCGTTTTTCTTTTAAGATTTTAAAATGTAATTATATACAAATACTTATTGAAAATGGCGGTTTCTTTAATCACATGGATCAGTGTGCGCACAAGTAATTGACGCCACTCCTAAACTCAAAAGCTTTAACTTGCCACGCAAGCCTTGGTGCCGCCTAAATAGGGTTAAAACTGGACATGGTTGATATAAATTTCGAAATAAGTGGGGTTGAATAGATTCTGCGCTCTGCTAATGGAGCAACCAGACCATGGAATATATCATGTAACGCTGCCTTATCCACTCATATTCAGTACCTTGGAATGATCTACTGAAACTTCCCCCTGTTACGATCTCTTGGCTGGGGAAAGTGAATATTGATTGATTGTATTACCTAAGTACTTTATTTCATGTTTTAGATTTTGTTTCAAGTTTTTAGATTTTTGTTTATTTTCGTAAGAAACAATTAAATAAATATATGGATAAGTAAACGAAATTGGGTGTGTGGAGGAAAATCTTGTCATTGATATCTTCTTCTTATAAATACAAATAAATTGTCGTGAGTTAGTCTCGCAAAAACTTAAAATGGCACGATCGATTTGTTTTTTTTGTTGGCTTCAATATTGGATTACATCAATACTCAATTTTTCAATCAATCCAATTTTAGGTGGTACGAAGTACATTAGATCAGTCTACTAATAAATAAATATTGGTAAACAACAACACCATCTAGTCCGATACTTAGTATTAGTATGTACTATAGGAATCATATAAATGACAGAATCCTTATAACATATTTTTAAATATATGCATACTTAAGATATTTTATAACGCCCCAATACAGAACAAACATCTATGTTTACAACACAAATGATTGTCCTGGCTGGGAATCGAACCCACAACTTAGCTGGACCTGTTTGGCCCATAAGACACAGAGGGGTCTAATTAGCACAAAACTATACCAATTTCTTACCTACTGTTTTTATTTCTTTTGTTATGTTTCTGTTTGACTTTACCTATAATGTTTTTTTTGTCGTATCTAGTGTTTTTTGTTCTCTATGTACGAGTATTATGCGCAAATAAACAATTTATATTATATTAGCTGAGAGGCCAATCAAATTGATGTACTTAATTTAAACAACTTTTTTCGTTCATTTGTCCGGCCATAAAAGCAGTCACTTTGTGGAAATCCATTACAATACAACAGCGCGAATTATAGAGCAGAAATACTAAAAATGAACCAATATTAACAGACAATTAAATGGTTATTACAGTAGATAGTTCTGTAGTGAATTCGTCGGGATAGAATGACTCATATTTTATGTATATTCATTGTGTTAAATAAATAAAGGGTGTTCTGTGTTTGGGTTTTATAAGGTATTATAAAATACTAGCTGTCCAGTTCGCGACTTTGTCCGCGCGTTTTAAAAAAAATCTCATTGTAAATCTAAACCATTCTCAAATCCACTTCAAACACACACACACAATTTTTTTTATCAAAATCGGTCCAGCCGTTTAGGAGGAGTTTAACAGACACACGCACAGAATATATAAGATATTTATGAAATATTTAAGTATTCTGTCAGTCATCTGGTCATCAGGTCACGATAATACAAACTATGCTTAGTAAGGGCCTAGATGGCGTTGTGTATTGCCCATCAATATTTATTTATTTATGATAAATTAAAGTTGCTAGTGTGATCGTTTGATATTAAGCGAATTGATTTTGGAAAAAGTTAACTCGCAATTTAAAATAAATAGGCCCCTTAATCAAAGTCGTTATACTTTGACAACTTTTGGGGCTTTATCAGAATTTTAATATTTGGATTCCAATTTCCGAAAGCCGTAAAGCAAAAGGCGACCTTCTTTGTGGGTCCCTAACGGTTCCGTTTCGAAATAGCATTTATAATCTTGAACACCCTGTGTAAAGAATCATATTAAATTTCGCGGTTTCTGCGGTCTCACTCAATTGGTTTCAACTTAATTAATTGCTATGCAAAGTATGATTTTGTTATATTAAATTGAACAGATATCGAAATAAAATTTGTTTAAATAGGTACTGTTTATGATAGATTACTGTATTACTGATTCAAAACAATGCAAACCTAAAACGTACATTTGAAGTCGTGACCGAGTCAGTGAGTGATCAAATTTTACCCGTCTCTACTGGAAAACATTATAAACAGGAGCTCTGTCGACTGTTCTTACTGTTGACATTATGCAAGCAGTGCCTGTATTGAAGCTGCATGTGCTGTGGATGTCGGCATGAGCTTGCAAAAGATAGCGTTCACGGGACGGTGCCTCGTTACCTTCGGCGACCCACTGAGTTTTCGTAGTCAGACATCATAATAATAGTTAGGGTTCTGAAATCCAAAAAGGAACCTTTATAGATTTGCCATATCCGATTATCTGTCTGTCTGTCCGCTCTTAATCAGAGCCTCTAGCACACAGACTAAAATTTCTCGTATTAAAATATTGAACGGTATTTGATAACAGATATCGACATCCACAAGTCGGAGGAGTGCCGCTCGGAGTGGGTGGAGGTTCGAGACGGCTACATGCCTGACGCGCCTGTCCTGAGCCGGATCTGTGGCTCTGGAAAAGGACCTATAATGAGGTCCACTGGATCTCGGCTGACAGTGGTCTACCAGCCAGGACCAAGGCCGAAACCCCATCGAGGATTTCGGGCTTTTTATGAAGGTACGGCTTATGTCAAAACACACTATGTACAAAAAGTATCTGCTGTAACATACATTATACATATCATATTCTTATTGGTACTTTCATATGCCTTGTTCTTTTCTTGTATTTTGTTGTGCTAAGAAAAAAATAAACGTGTGTCTAAATAAATAATTTTTTTTTTTTTAATTTTTTAATTTTTTTTTATTTTATAACATTTAAGAAAACTTACAGCTAGGTACATAACAAGACTAATATATAATTATACATACTTACTGAAAGTACATATATAGTTGACGGCCAATTTCAAGTTTCCACATATAAATTTAGGTAAAGATTAATTAAAAACAGTGAAAGTAGAAGACTATTAAAATTCAGAATTTAGATTAAAAGAAAAAAATATTTAACAAATAAAAATAAACATGTCTTTGTCTATTTCTTTTACCACCATTGAATTTTGCCTAGTATTATCTAAAGCTCAACACGCCTCTTCTCTGTTTATTTATAGACCAGTCCAACCAAAGGTTGCTGTCAAAGATCGCTGTTAACAATGAGGCAGCTCATTGTATTGCGCTGAATTGTAAAGATATTGTTATTGTTATATTCCGTGCGGAATTAAGAGTTATTTACATACGAATAATTACGAATACTGAATATTACTTATAAATAAATGTGTGTAAGTTACTTCTTCATATATGAAGAATTTTTATACACAGCGGTTTGCGGAGGAGACATCGAAGTGGATAGCAGTGGACATCTGGAATCTCCAAACTACCCTGACGACTACCAGCCCAACAAACTCTGTGTGTGGAGATTGTCTGTACCACAGGTAAGTGCATCGCAAAACACAGTTGGAGTTTGGTGTAATCCATTATGCTTAACCAAAAAAATAAGACGCATCCGATTCTTTCCTCACGCCCAAGTATCCATTCCAGGATTACCAAGTGGCTTTAAGGTTCCACTCGTTTGAAGTGGAGAACCACGATACCTGTTCCTATGACAAAGTGAAGGTGAGGGATGGAGACTCCATGGATAGTCCTCTCATTGGCATGTTCTGTGGACACAAGATACCTCCCGATATAAGGTACCTGAGTCAAATACCTAAGAAGGTTCGTTTAGAATGTTAGATACCCAGTATTTAAATATTCCATGAAATCTATGCTGCCGTCCTTATCAAAAGTGCAATAACTCTGATTTTGAGGTATATACATATTCGTGATCAGTAAAACGAGATCTATATTTTCTTCTTAGACAGTTTTTACGTATCTATTGAGGATCCAGTTTTTTTTATAAGCATAACCGCAATATATTAGGGATTTGGTCTTATGTTACATAACAAGAGTGAAATAACTTGGGTTGTGACAAGGTAAGCTAAAATAATACGATAAAGTACTAACGATAACTGCAATAAGTATTGGTATTTTGTTTTACGTAAGTACATTTAAAACAAAAACTGGGCGTAAATGTGTGTTCTAGTATATATCATAAATAGCCAGCTGATTGCTGCTGATTCAATCACAGTTAAATACTTTGAGCCTGGGCATACAGCTGATCATTTTCACCACCAAGCCGAAATGTTACTAAAGAAGAAAAATAAAGTTTACGAATTCGATGACTTCGTAGATTCTGTGAAAATGACCAAATCAAAAAAGAATACCGTAAAAGTTATGACAGTTATAAAGTTTAAGTTTTTTAGATTGTATAAAATTTTGATCTCGTGATGCCTTACATAAACGTTTAAATACCTACATGAGAACTATGTGAAAGATGAACTAAAGATGTTAAGTTTGTTTTTTAAATTGTTATTATTTATGTTAATATTATTTATTTATCTATGTTATTCGGTTATATTTAGTATTAAGAATAAAACAATTTTGCGATAAATAAGCATTACTTGCTAGAGTTTAGTTTTTCAGACTGATTAAAATGTTGATCTCGGTATGCCTTAACACTAACGTTTACATACATAGATATTTAGATAGTTTAGCCGATCGTACAACAAATAAAAGTGATATTCATAAATATTAAGTTATATTTAGTATTAATATTAAGACTTTGGTAACGTTTTGCAATAAATAAATATTATTTTGTGCTAAATTAAACATTTTCTTATGTACAACCTTCGATCACATATGTGATCGAAGTGTACAACTCTTTTTATTTATACATATTTTTTAAGACACTAAAAATTTTTACAGGTTTTTAATTACTAACTGATATATTAGTAGCTTGTGTTACTAATGAAAACCGCAATAGGTCAGACACTTATTGCACTTATGATTAGAACATACAATACCATACAGTAAGTAATTGCTACTTAAAACTGAAACATATTGATTTACTAACGATAACGGCAATAACTACACTACTTAAAGCGGTTATGACTAGTAAACATTCTGTCGATTTATGAAACAGTCTTAAACATCAATACAATACTGTGATTTTAAATAGCTTAATTAACACCTTTACCAATTCTAGGTACAACGTAATATTCTTTACATTTTTATCTATAATCTTGTAAAAGTTTCGAGTTGATATCTTGTATGGGCATGGAGGTACAAACAAAATAAAAATATAATCTTTAACCGCGTTTTTCTCGAAAGTAGCTTGGACCTAGTTATAGCACTTTAAATAAGGATGGCAGTATGGTCAGTAATCTTATTAGTAGAAGAACTACATGTCATAACAAAATATGAGTAGCTTCAAGTGATTGTTGATCATTGATATGTTGACTGCTGCTGTGGATGGACAATTTGGTGCCTAGGAATGCCCTTAGGCATCCTTAAAAATCCTTAAATCATCCTCAAATACTAACCAAAGATACTAAAAACGTAGGTGTCTGTCTTCCAAGCCTGAGGGTTACAGTATTTTTTTCTCACATCTCTTCTATATTATTGCTGCCTTCGAATAAACGACCGTAATTTACATTATGAAATTACATCTTTGGATCATCTTGGAAGATATTTTCGTAGGATTATGGTTTTAAGCAACTGGTTTGTTTCTAGATCTACCTCCAACAAACTGTTGGTTATCTTCGAGTCGGACAGCACGGTGCAGAAGGCCGGGTTCTCGGCTACCTTTATGAAGGAGTTCGATGAGTGCGCGTCCATCGAGCACGGCTGCAGCCACTCCTGCGTCAACACGCTGGGAGGCTACGAGTGCGCGTGCAACATCGGGTACGAACTGCACTCTGACGGGAAGAAATGTGAAAGTGAGTTATTCTATGATCCTGTTTGACAGGCTAGTCGTAAAAAAGTGAAAATTATATTTAAAAGTATATAATTATAACTACTTGTTCCATTTCCAAAACAAATGTGATAGAATAGAAAAGAATAAATATTTATTTTGTACATATACACACACGGAAATTGAAAATACAGCAGAAACAGGCAGTTAGGTAAGTATATAAGAACAATGAGGTAAGAAGGTAAGTAAAAAACAAAACAAAAAAATTACAGAAAAATAAAAGAAAACACAGAGTACAAAAATTCAATAAAATAATAAGGTACAATTGTACACCAATAGTAGGTACCTATACTAACTGTGATTCGAAAACATTCAGTCCTTTCCCTGTGTGTGGTATGTCTAAACAGGTCCAGTCTCAGCGTTGATGCTACTCTCCTAAGAAAGTAGCGCTGGTTCTTAGAGTAGACCTTAACGGCGTGACTTTACGCGCGCGAAACATAACGTAAATAATTGATATAGGTACATATAAAATTCGAAATAAATAATATTAGGTTAAAAAGTATAAGATATAGATTAAATTTGTGTTCATCGCGATTTGGGTAAAGGCATGTAATAAAATTATTATTGCTTAACTAATCTAAAATTAACTATTGATACACCAATACTTGAGCTACTAAAATTAAAATTAGTCCAAATTGTCCCATTATTAACTTAAATGCTCTTGCGTATAAGGTATGCGTATGCACTAGATACGCAAAACCTTTAAAAGGATAGATCACTCTTGGGAGTTTTGTGTTGATTTGTAGTTTTAGTGTTGTAGTTTGCTATAAGTGACTAAAGTTTGGACTTACCTATTTCTGTATAGAATCCCTAATGTGTAAACTGATTTTGTGAACTTTGATGTCAAAGTTAGAATATTGCTCATGATCGTGACGTATCTTGCTTAACGTTCCTTATAGATCCCAGATTCAACGCGGTCATCATTTTTTATAGGTTAAACACCAATAGTGTAGCACTGTTGCACGCTGAGAACATAGCCCGGTGAAAACAGCCATTAATTTTCTTATCACTAGGTATCGTTTATCATTACCTCATACAAAATAACTTAACGAATATCTTTTAGATGCATGTGGTGGAGCTCTCTACGCCCACAACGGGACCATCACATCGCCTTCCTTCCCGGACCTCTACCCCCCTTCCAAGAACTGCCTTTGGGAGATCGTGGCGCCCCCACAGCACAGGATCACTCTTAACTTTACACACTTTGATCTGGAAGGGAACAACATGTACCAGCAAGTATGTGCTAATGCCGTTTGACAGACATAATTTGAGTACATGGATTCAGGTTTAAAAGTTTCTTCGGCACGCACGCTTTAATAAGGAGCAAGCAATGGGAAATAACATCGATCCTGATACCTTCTAACGGCACGTCAAAGGCGGTCAATATGACAGTCTCGCCTTACTACAATGTCGGCCATAGTCGTCGTACATAGTCGGCCTATGTCCATGTGCTCGAGTTGAAAATGAACCGAGGAATAAATTAATACAAGCTTATTTAAGTAAATGATTGGGTGTTTTCTTTTTCTTGTTGTCGTAAAGTGAGCAATCACTAACAATAAAGGATGTGAGTTCACAGCTAAGTATTTTCGTTCTTCCAGGAGTGTGAATATGACAGCGTGACCGTTCACTCCAAGTTGGCTGACGTGCTTCGAAGGCACGGAGCGTTTTGTGGAACTGCCTTACCTCCTCCTGTCACCTCCGATGGAAACGTATTGCGGGTTCAGGTAAACCTTGAAGATATGTATTTCATAGACATTAATAAGAATCTGAGAATCCAAACAGACGATCTTCTTTCACTAGGTGTGTCTGAAAACTACAGTAATAAATCAGGAGCCTAAGAGTGTACCTACGACATACTTACGATGTGATAATTCATGGACATGTTTATTTCTCAAAATCTCAACTTAACCTCGGCGCACATATCCAGCAAGTTCAAAAACTACTGGTTGATCCAAAGTTTGGACAGACCAACGAAGACGAGACGGCCTAAATTTTTACCCTCAAAGCAAATAGAGAGATGATATAACGTGTGTATGTACGAGTATGTGTCTGTTTGAGGCATCGTAGCTCTCAAACTCATTAACCTATCTTCATTTAGTATTTTTGTTTCAAATGTGATTTGACTTGATCGCGCTACGATTCAAAAAAATCTGTTTAGCCGTCTGTAGAAAAAAGCTGTTGCTTTTTTTAGAGACATTTTTTGAAGGGATTTGAACAACTTCCATAGGTCTAATTCATTGGAAGCTCAGCTGTTATTTCAATGATATTGTAAAAATATGTTAACATTCATCTGATGCTGTCTGAAAACTGCAGGATACACAAGACCTCACCAACTGACAGCAAAGACATCGTGTTTGAGCTCATTGGAGTCGTCTCAATGATCTCTATAGGTTATAGAAATTTGTTTTTTTTTTGGGCAGGGTGTTTATTAAGTATATAATTTATACATGTACCTATCGTCCAGAGACATTTTGATGAAGTATGCACATTTCCAGTTCACGTCAGATGCATCAGTCCACCGTTCCGGCTTCGCGGCTGCCTACTACATCGACGTGGATGAATGCGCAGAGAACAATGGCGGCTGTCAACACGAGTGCCACAACACACTGGGAGGCTTTGAATGTGCCTGTCACAGCGGATTCACCCTGCACCCTAACAAACTGGATTGTAAGGAAGGCGGCTGCAAGCATGATGTGACATTACCGCATGGCACAATCTTTAGGTAAGGTCTTGTTTCGTAGGTAAACGTTCATCCTCGTTATTTTACCACCTCATTTACAATGAAACCGCAGATAAACGATAGTGTGCTGCAGCTGCAGTTCATTTTTGTAATTTTGTAATGAACAACAGCTCAACTTACCCTACATTTTCGAAGTCGCAAACGATCGATCGAAAGTTTTCTTTATTATGGCCTTAGAGATAATAGAGTGAGTTTTTAGGTTATTAACGAAACATTAATGGATTGGAATATAAAGAAAAGAGTTGTATATATGGAGTTCTGAACTCTAAATGTTCCTCTAAAGACGTTTAAAGCAGTTCGACGGATTCGATCAACCTCTGGGTTTTTATGTCAACATAAATGCTAAGGAAGGTGCTTGGAATCGAATTTGTCCTTTCGAAACACCCTTAAGCCACGGCATCAGTATATGCAGTTCTATGACTGACACTTAAGACATGCTAAGCGCATATTACAGTAGGGCCGTTACTTCAGGCACAAAACATATTTTTGGGTCATACACTAAACGACATGGGGCCAGGCTACCTCCAGGACCTAATGTACAAACTTTCCAAATAAAATTGATAGGACAGACACAGACTGATATTTATCTGCTTTTTCTCTTAAAAACCTAATAATTTGTTACAGCCCTAACTACCCAGCAGCATACCCTGGAAGAAAAGACTGCGTGTGGCAGTTTTCAACCACACCCGGGCATCGCATCAAGTTGATATTCAACGTATTTGAGTTGGAACCTCATCAGGTGAGGCCTAAAGATAGTGATGACACCAAACCACATTAGCAGGTCTTGGGCTGCGTATACTTTTGCTGTAACTTTGTGATCAATCTTTGACTTCATAAACACTTACTTACCTAGGAACAGGATTACATTCTTGACTAAACCATATCTTCAAAATTTACTTTTTGTCCGACTTCCATTGCGAGCGGAGCGGGCTCCGTACAAACTCTCCAGTGACTCTTTTTAGTTGTAAGCTGCTTTGTTATGTTCACCTATTACTCATTACCATTTGGCAAACGAGGACAACTGCGGAACTTAGTAGATATTAAAATGTCAAATAACATTAGCATCATGTTCCACAGGAATGCGCATACGACCACGTGACCATCTACGATGGAGCATCAGCAGATGTGAAGACTCTCGGTCTGTTCTGTGGGAGTAAACTACCGCATCCCGTCGTCGCGTCACAGAACCAGATGTACGTGGTGTTCAAGAGTGATGCCTCGGTGCAGAGGAAGGGATTCCTGGCCACACACTCTACTGGTAGGCTTAGTTTTATCATTTGTTATGTGGAGCTAAGTCTGTACAACTAGAATACATTTCATACATTCTACACTAATATTATAAATATGTCTATTGGTAAATATAAGATCGTCATTAAACAAAAACTTTCTCATAAAGTATATTATAACTTAAAAGATTATTTATATGACATAAAAGCTTGGGATGATCTGCTTTAACTAGACTCAGCCAGCATCCGTAACAAAATTAGCAATGATCATACAAATACCTAAGCGTTAACCAGAGGAGTTTCTGGCCGGAATCTTCTTGAACGGAGAAACCGGCACCTAGATTCACGTAACATGTAGGTATAAGGCAATTCAAAATTGTTCTTGTGATTAAATTTATATATTTTTTCTTTCTTAATAATATATTTTTGAAGTGATAACTTCTTAGCTTCTCTCCATCCAAAGGTTGTCTGGAAGAAATCGCTTCCAGAGCGATAAGACCGGCCATTGTACATAATTTTTCGTAAATAAATTCAGTTATAAAATTGTTATATTTAGTTTTAAGGTGTACAATAAAGAATTGTCATTCATTCATTCATTCTGATGGGAGGGTAAACCACTTCGTTACGTAACGCGTTACGTAAGTGCGCCTGATGGCTCCTCTTTCACTCTAACCCATAGGGGTAGCTAGATTAGTTTAAGTTATCACTTCTGTCGGGCGTCCCGAGACGCACTTGTTTTTTTCTAGTGTTTCTCGGTCTGTTTATTTATCACCTTTTCACATCTAAATGGCTGGACAGATCTTGATGAAATTTAGTACAGATATATATTGTATCTTGGGGATGGACATTTAACAGCGAGCTGAGTGCAACTGTGGATATTTCATTCGAGGCTGAGAGCCAGTACCTCTTGATCAGGTTTCTGAAGCTCTGACTACCTACTCAAGGTCCTGGGCTCTCAAACAAGAGTGATGACGAGCCCACTACGCAGAATATAGACCCAATACGAACTGCTGGATCTAACATCCAGAAGTTCCTATTATACGAGTACATACAAATTTTTTTTTTAGATCTTGTGAGATGCAGATTATCTCACAATGTTTTACTTCATCGATTTTAGCTCAAGTTACTCAAATGTTCATAGGTAGGTACTCTGAGCTGCATTAAACCAAAACGTACCGTGTTGGAAAACAGTCGGTATACCACTGTTTTTCAACAGTGTCGAAACAGTGTCGAAATGTCTGCCCTCCTTAATGCAAACGCAGTACTTGCAGAATGGCGGTTTGGAGATAAACGCGCTAAACATATTTCTTGATATCTAATCAAGCAACTTTTAAAGTGTAACCTAAAAATAGTAAAAAAATCGAGTTTTCTCTTGACATATTTTTGTCTTTACTTTATTGCCTTGTTTGGATAAAATGCTCAGTACTGCATTTTCATCAACATTCTGGGCTTGCGGGCATTACAGTATCACTAAGATTAAATACAGTACCAGTGCTTATTACTGCAAAATCACCTAGTACGTGCTCAATACTGCGTTAGTAGTTAGCAATCATTTTCTATTTTCATGCCTGGTACTAGTTAAAATGTAGGTAAATTTAACTTCTGTCACATATTTAAGTGACTAGGAGACGAAATAAAACAGAATTTAGGTACTTAGGTATTCAAAAAATATTTTTTTTTATTGTTTCTTATCAGAATGAAATTTATGTTTTATTATTCATATTTGATTCAGTCTATAAAACTCGTTTATAAAACATTTTTCTTATAGTCTTTAAACATACCTTTACTCATCAAGTTATCATGCTTTTGAAATATACAATGGCACTTAAAATCCAAAATCTAGGTAGGTACTCGTATTTAGGTACTCAAAATATTTTTATCGAAACTTAAATTAAAAATATGTAGCCAACTTCAGAAATCGATTGGTATACAATTGTAAACTATAGTATTGAAAGTAAATTCTATATTTTAGACTTATTATTACAATCAAGATGGACTAATTTTTTAACCGACTTTAAAAAAAGGAGGTTACTCAATTCGATTCGTATATTATTAATTTTTTTATTTACAGCAATTACCTGGTGTTTGGGCTTTATTAACTTGTATTGATGAGAACTGTACACCTAGATGGGTTGTGACTGTCATTAGGGGTCTGATGATGAAGACGAAGGACAGTCAAGGGAACTCCTCAACGTTTTACAGTAGCTACCTTGTGTATATACATGATTTCGGTTGTCTTTTTAGTTTTTAAAACGTAATTATAATTTTTTATGTAATCAGTTGTATCTCTTAAAGTTTGTATCAGGAACATTGTTTAATATTACTTACAATACTTTTAGCAAAAATAACTGAACATAAAATATAATAAACTTTTAAACACAATAGCCTACATCACATAATCGTGTCAAAATTAAAGACTTCTTCTAAATCATAATAACAATTCTTCTTATAAGAAACTCTTAAAAATAAAAAGTTTAAACACCTATATATTATCGCTTCAGACTCTCTGTGTTGTACAAGATTAATCGAATCATTGTCAACGGGAAGGTTTTTCCAAGACTTTCTTTCTTGAGTAATTCTACGAGGCTTGGTATTTTGAACAGCACAAGGTATTAAATCTAGTTTAAGTAGCTTTGCTTTGAGGAAATCGATTTCTTTCGTACTTCCATCGTGAGTAGCTTTAACAAAAATGGACATAGAATTTCTATGCACCTATCTTTATATACATACAGGCAATATCTTTTATGTACGTCCTTTCATCATGTTTTTTTTAATTTATATTGAGATGAATGATCTTCATACTTGTAAAAGTCCGGAACATCCATGGACTTTACATTCACCTTCTCTGAATTTGCAAGTTGCACGCAGTCGATAAGATCAGCAAAATCATAGACTTTTTTTGCTTTCTGAAGCTGATTCTCCAATTGATGGTAAAAACTATCTGCAGACATAAAGGTATGGCCTGGTTCGAGGTAGGTATTTTATTATTATTTTTGTTGCAGCAATCTCTGAGCTATTGATAATTTGTACTAACAATGAAAAAATGCTCAGTTTTTATTTTGCCCAGTGCAATTATCGGTCCAAAAAGTAATTTCACTGCAGTCACGATTCTTTCAAAAAAATCTCTATAAGCACTTATTTTATCTTCCTTCTTCCTTCATGCCACGGCCCTGCATAAGGGTTTTTTTTGCTTGAGCCTCCCAGAGGTACAAAACTGTGGAAAACTGCGTTTAGGTTTAGCGTCGCAAGAGTAGGTTTCTGTTATTTCGCTATACGCAAATGCAGTAATAGTGAGTACTGCGTTTGGCTTTAGTTAGTATTCGTTGCCAAAAAGTTCTATCCTAATGAATATACAGTAAACGTAGCAAGTACTGTATAATCTTCTAGCACATGCTTAATGCTGCAGATCTTTTTAGCAAAAACATTTAGGTGCAAGAACTGCGTTTCATGTTAAATAAAAACATGTTTTTAATAAGAAAAAACGTGTAAATATATTTTTTACGTATAGATCATCTCCTTAGGATGTAATTTTTGCAAAAAAGTGAAAATCACAAAATGACGATTACTGCAAGTACAATTAGCAGGGCAGCTTTACTAATCTAATTTTTGTTCCTCCCAGCATGCGGTGGCTACCTAGCAGCTACAGAAGCAGTCAAACACCTGTATTCACACGCTCGTTACGGAGACAATTCATACGAGTCTCGCGCCGATTGTGATTGGAACATTGAGGCTCCTCCGAACCATTTCGTACGCCTCACGTTCCTAACTTTTGACCTGGAGCCGGAGACGAACTGCAGATACGACTATGTGCAGGTGTTCGGTGGTCTGGATGGTAGTGGCGGGAATTATGGAACTTTTTGTGGGACCAAGGTAATATATCTACACTCATACAAATATAAGTACCTACCTACACATGTTTTTATTTAGTTTCCAAAAGATAGATACATTTATTATAACAATGATAAAACCTTTTAGTTAAGGTTAATCAGTAATGTATTAGGTACTTACGTAAAATAGGTACATATGAGTAATTAATAAATCATATTATGTGTACATAGGTACCTACAGTTTCAGCGTATCAACGTAATTAACGTAAAGGCATGCAATAGAATCCTAGTAATATGTAATTTACCGAGTCAGACTGATTGTGATTTAACTGTCTTTAAATATCTAGGATAGGTACTTACCTTATATTTGTTTTTTGAATTTGAATTTGAATTTTCTTATTTTTTTTTAATAAACCCCTGCGCCCCTATCCTTATTATCTAAGGTTATATAGACGCCGTTTTATGGATGACTGTAGGTAGCGAACGTTCCTATCCACTGTAGGTAGGTTCAAAGTGAGGTGCAGGACGAAAGTATGGGTCGAATAAAAAAGCTCATGCTAGTTTACTATTTCTTTACAGATGCCACCAGAAATAGTATCAACCTCTGAAGCCCTTCTCGTCAGATTCCGCACTGACGATTCTCTGGTGTTCAAAGGATTCTCCGCTTCGTACCAAATAGTGAAGCCCGTGTGGAGTGAAGAGGACAGTTTAGAAGGAGGCGAGGATGAAGATGAAGAAGAAGATGAGCGCATGCCTCCATTAGTGGTGGCTCGGAGACTGCGCGCGCCCATCCCGCGGTTCGTGCGGCGGCCCACGTGACGGTGGCCGCTGCCACGACACCCGAGGCACAGGCGGCCGCATCGCGTCACGCACAATCGGATCTAAGTTATTATTTGCACCGCATTTCCAGTTTAAAAATATCGGTGCAAATTTTCAGTTACCGGTTCTCGGAATTTTCGCGGTTTTTAAAATGAATGTTGCCAGTTATTTTGACTTGACGTTTTTTGGCGTACCCTATGGATTTAATGAGCTACATTGTGAAGACTTTCGTGGCGATGATTGTGGTTTTGCATATTACTTGAACAAGAGTTAAATTACGAAATTCTTTTTAAAGTTTAATTTGCGACTGAATGACAATGTAAATAAATGAATGTACTAACTATATACTTAGTTACATATATTAGCAAAATCATGAATTAGAACTTAGTTAGGTATTAAGATGCATAATTACTTAACTTGAAAATAGCGGTTACCAAAAATATTAATACTTATCATCCAAAGTTGTTTTTGCATATTGTAAATAATATTGATAAGATTTATAAACCTCATTGCTTATGCTATAATTTTTATTAGAGTAGGTTTTTTTAATTAGGCTAGTAGATTTGTGGGTACCTACATACTTGAGTAGGTAGTATATGCTTTTAATCTATGTACCTACCTACGTAAGTAATCTAGTTATCTATTTACAATCAACTAAGTATTTATATAATAATAAATTATTCATGTGTATCTATCCACTTAAACTTCCGGGTAACTAGAGCGACCCAAAACTTTTTTAATCGCCGGACGTCTAAATGGTTACGGACTGTGGTTAATCCTTATTGAAAAAAAAAAGAAAGGTCTACAACCTAGACGATCTAGTTGACAGTGTTCTATGTAATTATTACTCAGGTACCATTAGATAAATTTGGTACCAACCTAGAATAGTTTAGTGAAGACAACTGAGACAATATTGTAATGCTAAGTGGAAAGTAATTGATAAACCTTGTACCTAGGTAGAATAAAATTAAGATAGCTGTTCAAATTCGTAATAATCATTTCACATGAATCTCATAAGAGTGAACTAATATCCTACCTATCATATCTACTTACGATTTACGATCTATTTTAGATTTCTTCGAATACGTAGCATTTTCAGATCATTTGCATTGTAAATACGTACCTACCTATTAAATTGTAAGATATAAAATTGTGTTTTCGATAAAAAAACGCACATTACCTACATCTATTTTACCTGTTTACTGCACCTACCCGTTGTACTTAAACACACTTAGGAGGAATCTATGCCTACCACTCTATTTACTCTATGTTACGTTATCTTTATAATTCAATAATGTTACCAAAGTTATTGTGCCAAAAATAAATAAGTACCAAACCATGTTTCTATATAGGTACGCCATAATAAAATAAGGAAGCGTTTTTTTCAACGTTGATGATTACCCTATTAATAAGAGTAGGACGTTATTTTGAATAAAAATTACAATATGCAATAAGTGTTTTTTATTTACCTAGCTACTTAAAATAAATTTAAGTAACACAATATATCGTGCACATATGTACTCCTGCCGATCATAAAAGAAAACCAGAATATAACATGTACGGAACACCAATCATCTGGTCTGGTTCGATTCTCGCAGCAGCACAAATGTTCGTATGATCTGCAAGTATTTGTCTCCGAACTGGGTGTTTATATGTAGGTACCTTTTTTATTATTTTAAATTAAATACATATATTTAATTGTAAACGTCTTAACCTTGTTAGGTTTAACAAAGATGCAAAAAAGAAAAACATTCCTCAATAAAATTAAGGTTATTATAAAGATGCAAGGGTACGATTAGGTTTAATAAACTTAAGGTAGGTAAACTTAACTTTAATAGTAATCCTAATAATAAAGATAAGTAAAATTAATAGGTAATGTTAAAGTGGAGACACTAGAAGAAGTCTATAATATGTATTTATTATAAAAGAGTATTTATGTAGTATATCATAATCATAACACAAACTCGGCTTACTTTGGGGGCAGATAATGTAGTGTGAAATGTCCGGCAAAAAAATAATATTTGGATGGTTTAGTTCTTAAAGTCACTAAGTCCGACTTAGTGACTTTTAACATTGCCAATTCAAAATATTCTACTTTTTTCCCTCTATCGTTGGGTCTTACCCTTTTTTCTCTAAAATAACTCTAAGTGTGTTTTTCACACTGCCTAAAGTCCCTTACTCCATTCAGTTCAATTCATAAAGTAACGATGTACAAAGCAGAGCGTTATTTCGAGCAAAAAGTAACTAGGTTACAAATTTTTCATTTAAAAGTAACTAAGTCCTTCAATTTTTAGTCTATGTCCTGGCTACACCAGGGACCGTTTATTTTCACAGTTTAAATTCGTTACGGGAATTTTTTGTAATTCAAGTTTTTTTCATCAATTGATCAAAAAGAAGGTGAACAGTGCTTTTGAATGTGCTTAATTCAAGTATAGTTACTATGAACGAGGATAAACTTCAAAAGTAAGTAGTTTTCTATAAAAAAATTCGTTATATTTCTATCATCTGCACTTTCTATCAAAAAATGTATATTTTACAGGCTAATCAATGATTGTGGGTTATTAAATTCTGATGAAGATGACCCATATAATTCATCTGGCAGTGAATGGACACCTGATGGAGAAAATATACCCAAGAAACATTGTGGCATACGTATCCAGGTTGATGTTCACGCTGAGACGAGGTAGGTACCTAAGTATTTTACGCTTACGTAAGGATTGCTCGTATTAACAATGTTTTAAGACAAGTTTACAAGAACATTGTTAATATAATACGAGCAATCCTTCAAAATATTTTTGTGTAAATACACAGTAAAGTAACAGGTTTAATTTAATGCTTATTATTATTATCTACCCTCAAATACAGTTCCATGATTTTTTTAAATACACAAGAAGTTGTATGTATTACAAATAGTTTTGATTAGTTTTAAGGCTGGGAAAAACCCAATGGGAGACAATAATCCCATCAGACAAAATAATAAAAAACCATTAAGATTAGATGAACAAACGGGGGAAATGATATTGGATGAAGAAATTGATAGTGATGCTACAAATTATAGTGATATTGAGGCTGAAAACAACATGGAACCTGGCACAACTTTTGAAACGATAGAAGAAACTACAATAATAAAAAATCCTATCCGACAAAATAGTAAAAAATCATTAAGAATAGATGAACAAACGGGGGAAATGATATTGGATGAAGAAATTGATAGTGATGCTACAAATACCGATGATGAGGCTGAAAACTACATGGAACCTGGCACAACTTTTGAAATGATAGAAGGAACAACAACGAGAGACGTATTAATTGATGAAAGTATTGGTGAATTTTATTCGGAAGAAAACATAGTTGAGAATGAAAATATAGAAGAGCAAGATGCACTTAACAGAAAAGGAAAAAAAAGAACTGCCAAGCCAGAGACATGGAAGAAAAATTTGAAAATAAAGGAAGGTATTAAGAAACATATTTTGCGTGAAGTACCAGCATGTCGTTGTAAATGTCGTGACAAAATATCAGAAAAGGAAGCAAGCAGTATTTTTGACAGATTCATCGGCTTATCATCACATACACAGCAAAATATTTACTTGCAGGGATGTTTACAAGAAACAGACCCTGAAAGATTTCGCCCTTTGAATTCTCCGAAAAAAGCAAGACCGCGAAAGGTATTCAAATACTACGTGAGCCTGAAGAAAAAAAAGGTGGTTGTATGTCAGAAAGCATTTTTAGCTATTCATGGAATTGAAAGGCATAGACTACAGCGCAAAGTACAACACAAAGAAAAAGATATTACTGATTTGAGAGGAAGACAGAGTCATTCTATATACAATCAAGAAGTGATTAAAAAAGTACACGATTTTATTAAAAGCATACCAGCTCGGGAATCTCATTATTCAAGAGAATGCAATAAGCATAAGAAATACATCGATTCCAACCTTTCAGTTGCTGAATTACACAGAAAATTCAAATGTGATAACCCTGGAATAAAAATGACATACATCAAATTTAATGAAATTTTCAACAAAGATTTTAATATTGTTTTTGGATTACCAAGAAAAGATATTTGCGCGACATGTGAAAAACTGAAAGTTGAAATCGATTTTGCAGCTATAAACAAGGATACACAAAAACTCAATGCCTTGAATACAGAAAAAGAATTACATTTAAGAAAGGCAGAAGTGTTTCTTAAATCAATCACAAAGACTGAAGCAGACACTCAAAATAATAAATTATCACTTTGCTTCGACTACCAAAAAAATTTACCTCTTCCGGTGACTAATGTTTCAGTTGAGTATTATTCGCGTCAATTATGGCTACACAACTTCGGAATTCACGACCTCAGCAAAAATACCGCTAGCATGTATTTATATACCGAAAATTATGGGCAAAAGGGTCCTAATGAAGTTTTGACGGCTTTGGCAGATTACATCAAGCACAACAAACGTCCAGAACATACCCATTTGGAACTATTTTGCGATAACTGTTTCAGCCGGAATAAAAACCGCTATATATTCACTTTCCTGGATCAATTATGCGCAAGTAGCGTATTTCAAAAAATCACAATATCATACCCTATTCCAGGGCATTCCATGATGCCGATAGATCGAGATTTCGCTCTGATAGAAAGAAAACGCATAAAATCAGAAAAGGTTTACACACCCGGCTACTACGTAGATTTAATAGAGGGCTCGCGAATCACTGATAAATTTAATGTTGTATTTTTGGAAAAAAACCTACGTGATGAAGAAACTGCTGGGGATCGTATCTTGAAAATCAAGAACTACAAGAGCTTATATGATCTTCATATGAAATCATCAATACCTGGAATATCTGTGTGTCGCAAAGTACGTTTTCAAAAGCACCACCACCCCGAATTGTCTGCTTCAATGACAGGTCAAAACTTTAAGAAGTTCGTACTTTATCGTGTTGGTATGGGTGGAATCATCAACAATGACCTGGAGGACTGTTACCAAGGGATGCTACCCATAAAACCATTAAAGCTTCGCGATATTAAAAACCTTCTCGTTTATGTTCCTGTTGAGAAAAGAAGCTTTTATTTAGATTTGTTGGAAACAGCCAAAACATCTGCTGAGATGGAGCATGAAGAAAGAATTGATTCCTCAGAAGAAGAATAATAGATGTTAACATAAGACTATTAGTAATATAAGCATTTTCTTAATGATAGGCAATTTAAAGATGATACAGATATGATTATTAAATGTTTACAAGAGATGATTTATTTTTCATTTCATTTTTCATTTATTTATTCCACCGTAGGTACATTATTTATACTCTTGATGTCGTTTGCTTAATTTAACATGTTACTTACTTATTTATTACAAATTAATTATAATACATCACAAGTTTTGTGCAAAGGAAGGAAACACCATAGATGGAAGGAAAGACCATGATTTTTAAAAGATGTCACTAAATCCAAAGAATTTTAATAAAAAGTTACCAACTCCATCGATTTTGTGATAAGTCCATGGTTATAAAAATTATTTGTGTAAACCATATAAGTGTTGTTTAACTTTTAAGTTGGTTATATTAAACAATGTCCTTAGAACTTCTTTTTTCATTTTAATCCAAATTTTTATACAAAAGTTTAAGCTTAAATAAAGTTAACACTAAAACGTCTCTACTCTAAAAATGTCAAAATGGACTTAGTGACTTTAAGAACTAGGCCAACCATTTATACTACTTAAACTTTAAAAATATATCGTCGCTTGAAAGGCAATACTAAGCGACATATTGGCAACTTTACACCAGAGCATTTTAAAGTTTTTTTTTTTTTTTAAAAATCGTCAAAAATCGCCGATTAATCATAGCTACTCGATCCTTACGAATTTTGAATGCAGTATAAAAGCTTTATAAACTTGCATTTAAAGATTATGAAATTTTTCAATACTTTATGAAATACTATCGGTTAGTAAAATTTTAATCAAAATCACAAACAGGTAACAATTACTTACCGACAGCAAAACTTTATTATAAAACATGTAAAATCAACTAAACACCAGTATTTTATAATTGTGTTTGAAGCAAAATGATGCATCCAGAAGTAACAGATGTTTGACACATAGGTAAAATGATCGAATTAAAAACCAAAACACTTCTGCCAGGCAATTTTAACCATAGTACAAATTAAATAAGGTAAGTGTGGGCCTGTTTTGAACAAGTAACAAAGAATTTAGGTATCAGTACACAAAATTAAAGACTTTCGAACAAAGGTTTTCGATGAATGTCGTCATCATCAACATCAAAACAGCCCTTGTAGTAATCTACAATCACTCACTACTGAGTATGGGCCTCCGTCTGACGAGGGACGAATTAGAGCATACTCCGCCACGCTGCTCTAGTGCAGGTTGGTGAAGGTTTTAGGCCTGTGTCTCACCCTATATTAATGACATCTATATGAGCCTTCAATATACGAATATTGCAGTCAAATCTCTCGCAAAGTGGATAGCTGATTTTATAAATAACATTTATGCTGCCGTTATAAATAACAGAGGCATTTTATTTTTATACATAGTATTTATTAGAAATTTCAAAATCAGTACATATAGGTAGGTAAAATACAATTTTAATGAAGAACAAAATTTAAAGTTACAAAAAATTCAAAGTTGGAATAGGTTTCTGGGACCTACCTATTCATTACCTAATTAAACCAAATTTTAATCAACCACACCAAGTGTTTAAGTTTCAGATCAGCCTTCTTCAGCAGTCTTACTATATTATTACTTGGAAATGCAAATTAGAACTACCTACAATAGTAATAACAGTTTTTTCAGAAGTTCTTTACGCTTGATCTCTTCTTTCTGCGATATATGTACCTACTTTCTAACAAGTCTTTACGACGATTTCCCGAGAGTCATCATAAGAAGATTTAGATCCTAACCATTCATCTGAAATTGTAACTTCTTCACAATCGGTAGAAGTTGTTATCTAATATGTAACTATTATTATTATTATCATCTGATTTGTACTCAATGTACATTAGTTGTGCATTTATGTTTACGGCCTCAAAGAATTGGCAATTACTTCGATGTTGCTTGCAGTATATATTTCTGGTGTAGTCTTTCCATCTGCAGTGTTTTTATCTGTTTGATTTTAGGCGTTACATGCATTAAACGTCTCCGGTGTAGTCAAATCAACCTCCATGTTTATAAGTTCATTCATCATCAGCCCGTGTCAGTCCACTGCTGGACATAGGCCACTTAGCTCGGTCTTCAGTTCTCCTAATCCAATCCTTGCCCACTGCCTTACGAATATCATCACCCTATCTAGCTACAGGGCGCCCTACACTACGTTTGCCAATACGCGGACTCCACTCAAATAACAGTCTGCCCCAACGGCCATCGGCTTTGTGGCATATGTGAACTGCCCACTGCCACTTCAGCTTGCTTATTCGCTGAGCTATGTCGGTGACCTTAGTTCTCTGATGAATATTTTCGTTTCGGATTTGCTTCATATGAGAAACTACAAGCATAGCTCTCTCCATAGCTCGCTGAGCGACCTTGAACTGGTGGACAAGTCGCACGGTGAGTGGCCACGTTTCGGCTCCGTATGTCATTATTTTGTCTGTAAGTGTAATTTTCTGATATGACTTGATCTGCAGGTACTATTTCCAGGGTAGGACAAAATGAGCCACCACTAATTTCATCTAATTGATTATAATTTATTGGGCCAGTTTTCTCAGAGTTATTGCCAGCAGTAAAGGTCTCAGAACTACATGAAAGGGATGTCATTGAAAGGCCTTCCTATGAAAGTGTATCACCCTGAAAAATGATAAATTTGATAATAAAAATAATAATATCTATCTATTACACATTGACCTATTTGTTTACAAAGTGTAAAAACATACCAATTCATGAAAATCATGTTTTTGCGAACTTTGTCCAATTGTTGTAGACTTTCATCTTTATTATTGTAAGTACGAGCTTATCCTCGATATCTTGGCCCCTAGAAATTACGATTTTATTATTAGTTGTTTCTATTAATTACGATTGAAAGATTATTTAACTAAGCATTTACATTACCAAGGTCAAATCCCTGCTATCCACACCGGCGTTTGACATAGCTCGCTTAATGATGATAAAAAATTACCAAACGACAAAATATATCCTTTTTAGGCAGGTAAATACAACTACTTTACGTTTTTAAGTCCATTGTATTTAGGTAAAAAGCACTAAATGAAAATTAATACATCATTAAAATGTGTTAAAAAGTCTTAAATTACGAGAAAAAAAAGTTCAATCAGGTAAAATTTCTTAATCAATGTTTATACCCTTGGTACCGCATGGTAAAAAATACTTTATGTTTAAAAGCATTATTTCGAGTCTAGGCAAAAATGACTAAGTGTAAAAAGTAAAAATCGAATATATACTAGGTAAAAGTTATTTATAAATCGGTAAAATTATAGTCGCTTGGACGCCGAAAACTAAGAAAATTGCTTTTTTTTAGAGTTACCAAGCGACAACAAACTTCGTCCTAGCGGCATGAGAGTAAGATCAATCGACGCAGATTTTTTTTCTGATTTCAATGCTAAATAAAACTCAATATCGCCAAAATGTCGCTTGGTAATTATTGCCTTTCAAGCGTCGATATAGTTTTTTACCACTAGACACACCGAACACGCGTGTTAATGGCATTTCAGTGTTTCCTTTCCTTCAGTCAGGCAATTGTCACTGTCAGTCATCCAATCTAGCAGTTTTGCTTTGTTTTGTAATCTCATCATTTTCAACAAACGTTTACAAAGTCGCCAAATTTTATATAATTGACGCCTTTTCTGACTTTGTAATATATTTCCTTATTTACTAGTAATACGTAGTTTTACTCAATCTACAATAAAGAATAGAAATGGCTGCGTTGGCGTTCAAAGTCAAAAGTAAAAATGCTCAGCAAATATTGAAAAATTTGACCTCTGAGAGTACAGTGGGTGAATTAAAACTGTTTCTGGCTAGTATTTCTGACGTGAGCGTGGAGAGAGTGTGTGTTTTATGTGGATATCCACCCAAGCCGATAGACACAAGTGATGACAACAAGACGTTATCGGAAATAGGGTTAAGGTCTGGTGAAACTTTGATTGTGGAAGAGAAGTCTGGTCCTTCACCTAGCAAGGTCTCTAAGGCTATCGAAGCTGCAGCACCAACCGTCAAGGAACCCCCTACGCCTGTAGAAAATGGGATATCCCATGACACCATTGGCAGACCTGGTATTCTAATGAAGAAAGTAGTTCCTTCAGATAATTCATGCCTTTTCACTAGTATAGGTGAGATTTTTCTACTGTGACATAACCTGTAATTAAATAACGAATCAATGGTGTATATAGCTATTTTTTCTGACTCACACAATGCTTATCCAATATTGTGCGAGTGAGAGAACTTGATTAAAAGAACAAGCTTTGTGCTCATTTTTCATTGCTATTAAGATTTTTCATGTCTCTAGCTGACAGACCCAAAACAGAACCATGTAGATCTATTTGTGACATTAAATTAGTAGTACTATAGTGTCAATTTGTTCTAGACATTTCCATCTGTTATGAGGTTGGTTTCTCATACTGTTTAATGTATGCTTATAATATAAATGATCATATTATTGATAGCAATGCATGGCCTGATGTTGCTCTGCCCTCAGATAGATAACCAACACATTTGAAATGTATAAACTCTTATATTAGTTTTTCGTTGTTAAGGTAGTTATAAGATGGATCATTCAAAAAAAGCGGTAGGACCAAGTTGAGTTTCTTGTTGATTCTTCTCGAGCTTGGGTTAGGAGGAATTGGCACCTAATTCACCTAGTATGTAAGACATTTCAAAGTGATTCTTGTGATTGATTTGAATTTATTCAACAAGATACTTTAGTATCTTGTGACTTTGACCTGACTTGTAAATCTTATTGCTTTCAGGTTTTACACTTAACGGTAATGTAGATACAACAGTCCACACATTAATGCGACAGATCATAGCTATGGAAGTTGGAAATGATTTAGATACATACACTGAGGCATTCCTAGGGAAACCTAATGCTGATTACTGTACCTGGATAATGCAACCGAGTTCCTGGGGTGGTGCTATAGAGGTAAAGAATTACAATTTAGTTATTTGATAAACCTATTTGATAGAACACCTCTTTTCTATATTTAAAATGAGGTTAGTCATTAAATTTATAAATATTGAGTTAAAGAATGACCTTGTTTATTATAAACACATAATTACCGAGCGTGGTGTTAAAGTAGGTAATAAAGTATATAATAAGGTACCTAACTAGAGGGTATACTTACTATGTCACAATATTTTTACTATAATTATGTTGGTTTAATGAACTTAATTTGTATGGTTTGTTTGTTTGTTCTAATGTCATGACCATGGCAACAGATTTAAACAACACATTTGCTAGTGTGTGATTATAAGATACACCATGAAGATTTGATGTTTGTACAATCTATTTGGTAGCATGCATTCTATATCTAAAATTAAACTGGTCATTAACAAAGAGGTAAAGTTAATGTATGGCTGTTTGAAAAACCTTGCTAGAATACTTTTTATATATAAAATCAGACTTGTCTTAACTTTAATATACAGACCACTACAAGATGGCCCAAAGTTGTGGTGTCAATTTTAGTAACAAGATTTACCAACTTGTTCATTAATCAAAGATCAAAACGTCAAAGAAAGTCATCGGTCAATGCCTAGCTTTTCTATTTCCATCTTCAATATTTCAGGTAGCTATTTTATCCCGATTCTACGGAATAGAAATGGCAGTTGTAGACACTTTAAATGCAATTATAAACAGATTTGGAGAAGACAAAAACTATGGGCAAAGAGTCTTCCTATTATTTGATGGAGTTCATTATGATCCTTTGTACTTGGAACAAGCAGATGTAAGTATATTAAGTTTTTATCAAACCTTAGAGTTTTATACATTTTGATCAACACGGGTTTTACTTTTATATATAAATTTCTTGATGGAGATGTATGTGCAAACCGTGAACGCGTGAGGCAATGAGCGGAATGCGGATCAAACTTAAACTGATGAAGATTCTCTAGCTAGATGAATTGAAACAGTGTCAGTGAATCAACAAAATATTATGTGAGTAAAACCCATATTTATCAAAATGTATAGTACAACACACCAAAGATTTCAAATGTAACCTATGATTAACCAGAGTTTGAGTTTGATTAACCAGAGGGTGTTACAAGTTTAATGTTTTATCTGTGTGTCTGCTGTTGCATTGTAACTCCCAAATGTAGGAACTGATTTTGGTGGAATTTTTTTGATTCAAAGTCGACTTGATCAACTTGACTTGATTGATCATCTTGACTTGACTTGATTCAAGATAATCTGTTCAGCAATATCATCATCAGCTCTTTTCTAACTAATGTAGAGATGTTTTTTCACCCCGCTTTTTGGTATCCTATTACTGCATTGATATTACAAGAACACAGTTGCCTTGACCTGATGCTGAAGCATCATCTGAAATCTGCAGGATATCCAACTCCTCACCAACTTACAGCAGAGATTTGTTTGGGGTTTCTGGAATGGAGTTATTTTAATTGTTGATGGTTTTAATATATTTTTAATTATATTCGTTGCAGTGGCATTTTCAAAGCTAATTGTAGATTATATGACCACTTGTTAAAATCCTGGCAACACAATGGTTAAACAACACAAATGTTATTGAGGGTCTTGAAAAGATCCACTTTCTGTTCATATCAAATTCTAGGGATATGACATTAGCTTGTCATATGTCATGTCACTAAAACGTCACTGCTGCTGTCATTTCCATACAATTTGATCTACCTGCGTTTAAGCGTGATCTATTTGATCTAAGAACACATCCCTAGGACAAGAAATATAATACTATTAAATGCAGCCTATAATACCGGAAACTTAACACAGTGTTCTCTAGCCCCTAAGTAATCAGCTTGTGTTATGGATATCACATAACTGATATACTACATATATCCATTTTTAAAATACATACTTATACTACATCATACTAGCTGTCCCGTTTGCAACTTCGTCCGCGCGTCATAAAATGAAAAAAAAAACTAATTATATCTAAATCTAAACCATTCTCGAATTCACTTGAACACACACAAAAAAAACATCATAATCGGTCCAGCCGTTTAGGAGTATAATTACAAACACACGCACAGAAGATTTATATATTACTAGCTGTCCCGTTCGCGACTTTGTCCATCGGTCCAGCCGTTTAGGAGAGTTCAGTGACATACACACGTACAGTAGAATTATATATATGTAATAAAGATAATGACCCCGCCTTCCGTCCGATCGTAGTTCCTAACCATCATGATTCCGGAACATTTTTTCAAGCTTGTGGCAGCAATAATTCAATTCGTACTGACCTTTTTATATATTATTATTTTGTTTGAGTTAAAATGCTTCCACCGCGAAAGAGTATCTTTTGCTAGATTTGACGTTAAAAACAATATTACTTGCTGTCAAAAGACACTACGTTCTATGTATGCGTTGAGTAAACAATTCATCGTGACGTCAGTCACCAAAACTGCGCTAGCTCTACAATATTAAAGTAAGCTTACTTATTGGTCGTAAGGTCGTGGTACGAAATTTCAATGTATTGTTTTAATATTGCTATAAGAGGTCGTAGTAAACCCCTTGTGAGTTCAATCCACATCCTGCATAAAAATATTTGTCAAAGTCAAAGTCAAAAGATACTTTATTCAATACAATCGCAAGGATCACTGATTGATTTTTGACTTTATGCGATAAATATTCCAGGACATATATTTGTATGTTGAAGGTAATGTTTGTTTTGTGTCTGGGTCCTAGTAGATGAAGTATATAAATAATGTTGTTTCCATGGTAGGTACAAGCTATTTTTACACGCTTTATATTAGCTTCAATTGTATGTATGTTTGTAACCGACTTGTTAGGACGCGATTTTGACCCAGATTTCATTCTAATTTTACACACCTGTTAAAGACCGAGACCTGTTATCCTAATTAGATTCGCCAGGATTCATCAATTTCTTTCTGCATCCTTTGCATGAGAGTAAGGGAGATACAGCGAGTGCGCGACCTACGCATGCAATTTCACTTCAATAAACCAAGCTAAAAAGTAGAAAATAAATAATAGTTTAAAAAACTAAAAAACACGCTTTATATAGAAAACCAAACTAAAAAATAGAAAATAAATTTAAATAAATTTGAAGTAAGAATAGTGTAAGAAATTCTAATAAATGTAAATGAATAATAGTGTAACAAAAATATGTTTTATTTAAAAAAAATCTTGGGGTGCTTTTTAAGATATTATAGAAATAAAGTTTTTTAAACTTACGCGATCAGAACACATTATTATAAATACCCGTAAGTATTTATAATAATATTATAGAAATGATAATCCTTCTCATATCTGTCAATGAAATATTTATAACTATTTACACCATGCACCCCACGCTTTTTTTTTTTAAATAAAACATTTTTTTCTTACTTACAATAGTGTTACAATTCATTTACATTTATTAGAATTTTTTACACTATTCTTACTTCAAATTTATTTAAATTTATTTTCTATTTTTTAGTTTGGTTTTCTATATAAAGCGTGTTTTTTAGTTTTTTTTAACTATTATTTATTTTCTACTTTTAAGTTTGGTTTATTGAAGTGAAACTGCATGCGTAGGTCGCGCACTCGCTGTATCTCTCTTACTCTCATGCAAAGGATGCAGAAAGTTTTTTTACACTATTTTAGTTCGGAGCTAGATCATGTGCGATAATAACTACTAATATTTCGACATTTTCTTTCCTGTGACTTTCCAGTGATGTTTAAGAACTTAAAAAAATTATATACTCATAATTAGTAGGTACCTACTAAAAAGCGTAAAATAAAAACTTTTTTAACCGACTTCAAAATAAGGAGGTTCTCAATGTTTTTTATGGGCTCAAATTTAATTCAATGAAGTTGGTTTTCATTTTAGTTTTTAAAACGTCATTATTTATTTCAATTATTAAGTATTCATACTAATATAGATTCAAAAATTTCTCTTATTTTATTTTTTCACGGCAAAACGGGTTAAACGAATCATGATGGAATTTGGTATGGAGATGTGTCGGATTGTAGACGGACTTTCGCAAATTTTAATGGACTAATTTTTAAGTAGATACCACGCGTACGAAGCCGCGGTTTACAGCATGTTTAACATAAAACTTGCTTGTTAATTAGAACGCAGACATTATTTACTGTTTCCAAGTCATTAAGTCAAATTGAAGAGAGATAAGAATGTGTGTCGCTCCAACCATTATCCAAACGAAGTAAACAAATAAGTTATGTCGCAATGTGATGAATATCTAAAGGCCGTCCATTTCATAATAAAACTCATGTGAATTTGTATTAAATAAATAATAAATATTGCTGGACAATGCACACAACACAATCTAGCCCCAAACTAAGCATAGCTTGTATTATGGTGACCAGCTGACTGATAGAATACCTATATATTTTTAAAAACATACATATGATACTTTATAACGTATTAACGTGAACGTACAACGTGTTAACGTGAACAAGCACTTACTTTGGGGCTATGATGCTGTTTGAAATGTCCGGCGATACTTATAAATATTAAATAAAATAAAAATAAAAAGCCTTTTATTTCGTGCAAATTTTACAGTTTTCGATAAGTACTAGAGTAAATAGTATGTGGAGTAAATAGTATTTATGTCTACTTATTTTTTTTTTATTACTATTTTGTAAAATGATCGATTGTGTAATTGTTTTTTCTTTTTGTATAACAGTGATTTATTTTAAATTTTGTGGTTAAGTAGCTACTAATTATATTTTTATTCTGTTATTGCACGAACCCCTGTGCAGGTGAAGGCCTCCTCCAAAGATAGCCAATGATCTCGGTTTTGAGCTATATGAAACCAGTTTAAGCCTGCTGTCTTCTTAATATCATCTTCCCAGCGTGCGTAGGGTCTTCCTCGGCAACGCTTGCCTTGCGGTCCCTGCCATGACGTCACCCTTTTGGTCCATCTTTGGTCTTGGAGTCTCGCAATATGTCCAGCCCATTTCCACTTTAATTTTTGAGCGTATTGCAAAGCATCCTTTGCCTTTGTAACATGCCTTATCCTATGTTTTTCCTTTATGTTCAGCATACTACTTTCCATCCCTCTTTGGCAAATGTTGATTTTATTTTTTATTTGGCTGGTAAATTTCCATGCGTGGCTGGCGTACGTTAGGCAAGGCAAAATGCATGTCATCATAACTTTTGTTTTCACAGATACCGTCATGTTGCTCTTAAATATGTCTTTTAAGCCCCAGTATTTGTTCCAGGTTAGTTGTGTCCTGTAATAATATCAGAGCCTGGGCTTTTGTCAGTTTTTAGTCTCATTATAGATTCAAAAACTTCATTTTCATCAATTGCTTTGACCTTCTTTGAGCTTTCGCATTTATTTTCCCCTTTGTCTCCGCATCGGTGTGTATTACTCGAGTGTGCTTCTGCGCTGTACAAGGTTCTGTAGAATTCAGTTACAATATTAATTATGTCGTTACGTTTGTGTAGTGTTTTTCCTTGTCGATTTAGGCCTTCGATCCATAATTTGTTTGTTCGTAGTTCTGTGTATCCTTTTTTGCCTGCGTGAATCAGATGCTTTTCTATAGTTTGAGTTCTATATATTGCGTAATCAGTTTTTATATATTTGCTTATTAGTTTGTACAGAGCAGAAAGTTCGTTTTTCATGGCACGAGATTTGTTCTTAGTTTTTTGCAGTATTTGTCTCCTTTGAATGAGTGTTAGGGTCCGTTCTTGCAATATTTTATGGGTTTTAGGAGCAGCGTCGTTCCTTTCTCGAGCTTGCCGTAGACTTATCGTTAATTAGCTTGTAGTGGTAGTTTTGTACCGACATAGTTTCTCTTTCAAAGACGGGTAGGAGCGTCATAAGATTTTTTTTGTATTCATGTTCTTCTTCGTTTTTCAGAAAGCTTGTTTGGTGGGTAGTATAGCCAGTTCTGTTCTTTTTAAATTTTGTTGTGGGTATTATTGTAGCTCGAACTGGCGATACTTAAAAAGATATATTTATACTAGCTGTCCCGTTCGCAACTTCGTCCGTGCGTTTTAAAAAGAAATAAATATATCGAATTGTACCGACTGCAGCGCCATCTGCCGGCCTGATTTGTGAATCTAAACCATCCAGGGCGCCACCCAAACGCATACAAAAAAAAAATTCAAATCGGTCCAGCCGTTTAGGAGGAGTTCAGTGACATACACACGTACAGTAGAGTTATATATATTAAGATTGTATGGAGTATGAACAGAAATACTATAAATCTCTCATAATGAAAACCTTAGCTCTCCGCTGCCGTCACCAAAACTGACCGTAAAAACTTTTTTCTTTAGCAATACTTAACTATTAAAAAAATTAACGTGTCGCGCGCGGGACACGCGTTTGGGACAGTCCCTTTCGTATGCAGGGTTGGCATAATAAATCATTAAATCATTACCCTATCATTATAAATATATATATGTGTGTGACTAGTTATCGGTATCCTTCTTTCTCTCTTTCTCTTACGGTTTTTCGTAACGTAACGCGTTACATTTTTTCTCGGCTAGGTCCCCTCGCCACCCGCAATAAGGAACTTCATTCCAACTAGTAATCAAATAATTTACTTTTCCAGGGTGGCATGCAAACAGTGTTTCCTGCTGAAGACATGGACATTTACAGGGAAGCAGAGCAGTTGGCTCACGAAGCCAAGTCTTCAAGACAGTTCACCGACCTCAACAAGTTTACCCTTAAATGCATGATTTGCGACAAATTCCTCACGGGACAGGCGGAAGCACAAAAACACGCGAAGGAAACCTCTCATACGAACTTCGGGGAGGTTTAGCGATAGCTTTTCAATTAGGTTGTGTCCACTTTCTCCATTAAACATTATACATACATGTTTAAATCACATTAGCTGTCGTGGGGTTTAATGATCCGTCCTTGTCATTTTAATATCAATAAATAAAGATAGCAACAAACCAAAGGATCATTTAACATTTCATGAAACTCTATAGCT
Organism: Lampropteryx suffumata; assembly: GCA_948098915.1. Classification (NCBI taxonomy): domain Eukaryota; kingdom Metazoa; phylum Arthropoda; class Insecta; order Lepidoptera; family Geometridae; genus Lampropteryx; species Lampropteryx suffumata. The sequence continues at coordinate 16,782,140 of OX402553.1, forward strand.
ATTTCTCGGGCTATTTCATGTGAAGTAACTCTATAGCTATTTCTCGGGCTACTTTTAATTTCATGTTTTATTAGTTAATCTAACGGAATTTTTATTAATAAATTGCGACTTCATAGCACGAGTATGGACAATTGATTTATAAGTGTATGTTGCTATGTGATAGGTACAAGGAATCCCAAGAAAGATCTATACTGTCATTTTGCGATGACGTTTAGAATATCTAGACAAAACACGATTCACAGACTGACAATATTATATCAATACAATCACTTCTTTTCTTTCTATAATGTCATCTGTCTTGTTGATAATTTTGCCAGTGTCAAGTGATTGTTTGGATATAAAGTCTTAGTCGATCGTCATTTGTCTATTCTAAACGTCAGCGCGGACTGGCCGTCTAGAACTTTCTCAATATTTTTAGTCGTTCATATCACATTGCAACATAATACGCTTATAATTCAATTGTCCATACCTATGAAGTCAATTGATTAAAATTCCGCTTAGATTACTGAATAAAACATGCATGCAGTAAAAAAATTTATTTAAAAGTGATATGTTACTTTATGAAATGACAAACGAAGAATCCTCAAAACAATAACACTTAACACTGACATAACTGTCCAGATACGATTATAGGAAGAGAAGAAGAAGAACACATGAGCTATTATGTGATTATTAGATGGATCCTTTGAGTATGACCTACATTGCTACATACCTATTAACTACGTACCATTTGACCACTATTAAGACGGCTACACTGCTTCAGTAAGAGATGAGATTTTGTTGGCAGCCAAGTTTAAATTCTAGCGTAACGCAAGTTTATCGACGAGCTGTCAATTTGTATAAGAACGCATCTATAGCGCTTAAAACTACCAAACTGTTATACAAAGTTTTAGCCAATAAATAAATATATAAATACATATTAGTGGACAATACACACAACACCATCTAGCCCCAAAGTAGGCATAGTTTGGTGACTGATAGAATACTTATATTTTTTAAATACATACATATGATACTTTATATCACCGAGGCACAGAACATACACCTATGTTACTCACACAAATGTTTATCCTGGGAGGGAATCGAACCCTCAACCAACAACGTAGAAGGCAGAGCTTTTACCAATTGAGGTGACAGGACGGTCAATACAATCGCGTATTCTATATAGTCGTTAGTCTCTACAAGAGTCTAGCGTCTTGCTTTAGGAAATGCGGGTAAAAAGAGAGTATTGTGCTCTTCTAGCTTCAACTTCGGGAGCGACTGTTCTCGAAGTTGACCAATTGACAGATTACTGCTAGCATCTCAGTGGAGTAAGCGTCAATTGTCAATCTAATGAACGGCATTTACTGTGCAAAAATGTTGCTTAATTGCTTGCTAATACCCGTAGGATTGTGAATTCGAGGGCCCGCTTTTTTATTGCTATAGCAATTTTATAGTTCGTCATGTCAAAGTTATAAATAGCACTTACCTATGCATAATGCAGTTAAAGCGTAAGCGAAATTCCGCAGTAGTTCTGTCATCACTTGTCCGTTGTTCCAAAGTGGCGAGAAGAGAATCATAATGCAGAAAGAGATAAATCATAGTCAAATCAATGCGTTACAACAAGCAGTTTCGCTCTGTTTCGCTCCTCGTATAAGGGATAAGTCGTGGCGGAACTACTGCGGTTTCGCTGCTAAGAGTGTTAAAGCTCTATAAGTGTACTTTTTCGTCAGTTCGGTCAGGAAGTATGAAGTCTAAGACTTCGCGAGTTCATAACTTCTAGAGTCCTATTTTTACGAATACGAATACTGAGATCATTATCCGGCGAATACAAACGATTGTTAAATAAAATATATAAACAACTGGAGAATTTATATAACTCTGCTTTACATGACATAAATAATTGAAATCAAATGCGGATAGATTTTTATTACATAAGCACAATATTTTCAAATTTTCGGAAGAAAACTTTTACTTTTATTAAATGGAATTACCTGTTGAAAATATCTCGGTAGAGTAAGAAACGTGCTCGGTTTAATAAAAAAAAAAGCAGTTTCAATAATTTCAAATTAAAGCTAAAAATCCTTTCTCTAAGTATTTATCTGGTTTTGTTTAAACTCTCGCGTTTTCAAGACAATCTTGTAGGTATTTAGTATCCGATAATATCACGGAAAATCGCTCAATTTTGAACAATACTTACTAATTATGATAACACTACATCATACAACATTTTTGGTACAGCATTTGTGGTTACATCATATTTCTCGATATGGAGTAATTTTATTTTGGGATAACTAGTTACTGAGGAAAATACCGAGGAATTATTGCTCAAAAACTCTCCGTGAAATTGTATTTGCACGCCAAAAAGCGTACCTACACGCATTAGTCTAATTCCCTTTCAAATATTATATAAACGAATCTCGTTACGATATTCGTCGAACACGAATAATTTTTCACGTTTATCATGATTTGTGGACACAACGTTATTTTAATGGCTATGGATTTAGTATAATTTTACTAGGATTTTTATTAACTAATTCTCCCTGTCTTCGATCACAAAACTATTCAATGAATATTATTGAATGGTTTATATTAGCTTAAATTGTTAAAACTATTGTACCTTATTTAATTTGTTACGCTATGAAACTTGTATGTGTAATTTTATTTAAGGTAGTTATCATTATTTTTATTTTGATAAACACTGTTTTTACTCACGTATTATTTTGTCGATGGAGGCACCGGCAGTGTTTCGCACTCTCGCGGCAACGAGCGGACCGCGGATCAAACTCACCCCGATGAAGTTTCTCTAGATGAATCGAAACTGTCGGTGTCATTGACAAAATAATACGTGAGTAAAACCCGTGTTTATCAATAGTACAACTCACGAATGTTTTTATATATCAAAGTATTTTTTACTTACATAATTTAAATATTAACTAATTACCAAAGTATCTAGCAGATTTCCCTTAATACTGCACACAGCAAACCTACTAAAATTACATCCCTACTATAATATTATAAATGCGAAAGCAACTTTGTCTGTCTGTTACGTTTTCACGCCAAAACCCGCTGAACCGATTTTGATGAATTTTAGTATAGAGATAGATGGGACCTTAGACATGGCTACTTTTTATGTAGGTACCACGCGTGCGAAGTCGCGGGCAACTAGTATATTATAAAGACGATTGTATGTAGTCCGAGACCTGGAATAGTTAATAAACTGTTAATTATATAAATTATATCCTACTAATATTATACGGCGACCTCTGTGGCGCAGTGGGCACCGGCGGGACCAATTTTTGTAAGATCTGTAAGTATTTGTCTCTGGTCTAGGTGTTTCTATGTATCTATTTACAAAAAAAGTATATAAGTAGTATATCAGTCATGTGGTACCCATAACACAAGCTCTGCTTACTTTGGGGCAGATGATGCTGTGTGAAATGTCCGGCATTATTTATTTTTGTTAGATGATTAGATGTTTACGACTAAATCCCGCTGCAATGGCTGAGCGGATTTAGATGAAAATTAGTACAGTTATAGTCAGTGATCTGAGCACACCCATGTAGTGCGATTAGTATCGAATTAGCTTAAAACATATTTTAAAACATTATTTTGTTAAAAAAGTATTTTTGTTTGTTTTTTACAATTACTGTAGTAGATACTTAGTTTGAATTGTTTCAAAATAAGTATCTACTACAGTATCCATAAGTAATAAGCGAGTTGAATACAAAATGTGGATTCAAATTTGTTTAAAATCGGCATATCTACCTAGACTTTATTAAATGAAACTAAATGAGTAACTGTGAATCCCAGATAACGATAAATAAATAAATAAATACTGGGCTACTAGATATTTCACATTCTTGTTAATAATATACTAGCTTCTGCCTGCAGCTTTGCACGTGTAGTACCTATATAAAACGTAGTCGATGTCCTTCCCCAAGATACAATATATCTTGTCAAATTTCATAGAGATTCCTTCAGCCGTTAAGTTGTGATATGGAAACAAACAGACATGCACAGACACTTCGTATTTATAATATTTGAATGGCTTTAGATTTTTAAAGATAAATAACGATGGTGCATGAATTACTAAATAAAAATAAGCTGTTGAAATATTTAAGATTGGTACTTAATATTTTATTTAAAACCGCGTTTGTATTTTACATGATTTAATAGAAATAAATATTTGTACCGATAGAATGTTATTGTAAGAATTGATTGCACCCCTTGAGTTTTGCATGCGTTTATCTACATGTAATGTACAACCTATGTTTATGTAACGTGGCGAAAATAAATAATTTATATTCTGTTCTATTGTATATTTTCGGTTTTTGCATTAAACTAATTAGTTTATTTAGATTGGTGCGTTAAGGCGTTCCCCTGAGCTAATGGCCTTGATGCATTTGACGCCACTCAAACAGGGATTTTTGATGAATAAAACAAAGTATTTAAAAACAAGTTAAACCGCAAATGTTTTAATGAGTTTATTAAAAAAAATATTGTAAGCTGCAAGTTACACATCACATTTAGAAAATTATGATTGTTGAACATTTTTAACATTATTTTATAAAATACACAGAAGTAACAATAACTTGGAAACGAAGAAGAAAAGTGTTTTTTTTTAAATCACAGTACCTTTTATAAATGAGCCGTCACTAAAAAGCGGTAAAATTACAGTTTTTCAGTTTTCAGATTTTTTGATGTCATTTGCTGCGACTAAAAAACTTAGCGCCGTCAAAACGCGATAAGATCATATGCTCAGGGTGCCGCCTTAAATGCTTTTAGTTAAGGCAGTGTTGGTAAATAAATTATTTAAGTAGGCACGTACATATTATATTTCTATTCAGTGCATAGTTTCTTGAAACTTTTAATATATAGGTACTTATGTCAATTTGTACTGTTGTGATTTGCCAATCATGGGCTTCAAGCCCCAATTCTCGGCAAATTCAGTGATATTTTAAAATAGGCTATAAAATAATGATGCCCAAGATAGTTTTTCTAATAGTCTATAGAACTTTGCATGTTTTGTATTTAGCATTACGTATGATTAACTTTATCTAGCGAGTAAAGTGCATCCGTTTATTGAATATAAAAATTACCTCAATATTGTTTTCATTTTTAACCGACGTCATCAAAAAGGAGGAGGAGGTTCTCAATTCGTCGGAATCCTCGAAAACGCCTGAGCCGATTTGAAAAATTATTTTTTTGTTTAAAAGTTTAAAAAGGTATACTTCATAGGTGGTCCCATTGAAATTTTATCAAAATCGGTCGAGCTGAAAAATCAACGAAAATCTAAAAAAATTGTACTTCGATGATATTTTTGTGTATGTACTTCGATACCTCGCTGTCTCATTGGAGCAGTGCGTTTATTTTGCCTACCCATATTATATATATACAATACATATACATCTACTTTCCACTAAAAATGTATTAAAGGATATAGGCTCAAATTTCATTCAATGAAGTCGGTTTCTTTTAAGTTTTTAAAGCGTAATTATGCTCGTATCTATTTACTCTGTCATAATTACATAATTAGGTGGCGTGGCGTTTAATTATGCCCTGTTGTCATTTTAATATCAATGAATAAGGGTATAGTATTAAACAACCCAGTTTCCCAAGATCCCAAATCAATTCAACACCATTTATTTAGCAAAATAAAATAGTTAAGTATAAAGCTCTCATTTTTTTGTTTTGATTCTGCTCAAACTCTAGAATTTGTTGCACTAAATACATTTCAGAAGATTTCAGAAGCCCCAGAAATCTTTTCTCTGGTGTCTTACCATGCCTACCTGTACAGGTAGGCGTGGTAACGCTTTAAAAAATCGCTCGCTAGATTCGAAGGTTCATAATTTAGAGTAGGTACCTATCTCTTGGTTTGGTCCACGTTCGTAACTAAGATTTCATAACTAGTTATATATAAGTATCAGAATTTGACTGTTTCATAACCAGTTATTAAGCAAGACTTTTTCCATTTTTATAAACAAGAACATGTATGGTCTCCTGGTACACTGTACAAATGAGCACTGGCGTTGTTTCCTATACTCTAACATAATCTAACTAACTGGTTTCGATCTGATTTAACTTTTTCTGCTGACTCTACTCTGTCCCGGTCGCTAATTTGTCCAGTGTACCAGGAGACCATACATGACTAAGAGGTTCTCGTTGTAAAAATGGGAAATGTCTTGTGTTCTCCTTATCAAAATGGTAAAATAGTAGATTGGGAGCAAAATAATATTTTTACGGCGAGGGCGCTTTTTTGAATCCAGAGCAAAGTGAGGGATTCTAGAGTAGAATCCTGAGCGTAGCGAGGGATTTTTTAGTAGAATCCTGAACATAGCGAGGTATTCAAAGTACTTCGCCCGAGCCAAAAACATATTTTGCGCCCGAGTGACATACTCTACTTTTCATCACCCACTATGATGAGAAAATAAAAGGCGCCTCATATTTTATTGTATTGAATGAAACCTAGAGTAACAACTAAATTGAAATTAAATAGTATCTAATAATAAAACAACTAAAAACTTGGGTTGGGTTCACATAGTCTGGATTGTAAAACGTCTGTGTGAGCAAAATGTCTGGGTTGAAAAAAGTCTTTGTATACACAACGTCTTGATTGTAAAACGACTGAACTTAATTTTAAAATGTCTAGGTAGGCAAAACGTCGTAGATGCAAAAAGACATGTTTGTAGAAGACCTAAGTTGCAAAACGTCTAGGTAAGCAAAATGGCGTGGTATTGATTATGACCACTTACTTTTTTCAGAAAGTACTTTGTCCAAGACAATTACCTACTCTTGAAAATTTAAAAGAACCAAGATAAAACTATTATTATAATATTATAGATATTATTTTTAAAATAAAAGACAAGATTAGGAAAGGATCTTTTTATTAAATGAAAACTAAACAGATGCGTACCTATTTACTCAGTCTACAAATATTCTAATATAAGCACTCTTTTAGTTTCTATATATACTTTTTAAATCAGATAATTTTTTCAAGAAAACTAATATTGTGCTTCTTCCTTCAATTAGTTTTTCTAATTCTGATCTGAGTTTTTTGTCAAATGTTTCATCCTTTTTTGTTCTATAGCCATGAGTAAACAATTGATTTCTCATTTTTATTTCTTGAAACCTGTTATCTCTTTTGATGTTGTATAGAAACTGAAGTAAAGTGGGCTTATGTGGCATGCGTGCATTAAGTCGCCTGTGCCACGCTTCCGAAGTATTATTTGTACGATGCCGTTGTCTTGCACACGAAATAGTAGCAGGCGAGATATTTTTCATCCACTGCCGCTCAAAGTATGTTACAAATTGATTAATTTTTGTACATGTACATATTGTTTCACAGCCAACCAAGCATTGTTTATGTAATCTGCCGGTAAATACGGAAAATTTGAAGTCATTTTCGCTACTTCTTTACCTCTATTTGTATCAGTCAGTTTAAGCTCATTTGCGTGCTTCCAAATAGCCCGATTGTAATGATAGTAGCAACCAGTCAATGAAGCGCTTGGAAATGACTTTTTAACCGACTTTATCAAAAAGGAGGAGGTTCTCAATTCGTCGAAATATTTTTTTTTTAAAGGCACTAATTATAGCTAACTCATAGTCACGTCAGTAATATTTTTACGCCGAGAATGTCTCTAATTATTGTAAAAAGTACACAATAACTCTCTTCCCGTTTGTTTGGAAGCAGTATAAAACAGGTACCACGTTTGTTGTATCATCACTGCTGTTAATATCCAGATGAACAGTAAATAGTTGGAAAAAAGGCTTTGGCACCCGCTTAAAGGTGCCATCCCCAAAAAAAATATGGTTTTCACGAGCATACTTTTTCATGGTTTTCATACAAAATTTACTGCTGAAAACTAATATTTTATCATCTATACCATACTCTGCTACTAAAAAGTTCTCTGATATAATTGGCGGTATTTTCACATCTTTACAATGCAAAAATTCCTGTTTTTCAATCTGCAAAAACATTCTTCTGGCTCGAAATAAAGTGAATTTCACAGATTCATATGGTGGTGGTTGAAGCAAATGGTATTTCATTTGACAATCAACAATACTTTTCTCGTAATTTTTAACCTTGATTGATTTCATATTCTCACAAACCATTTTTTTTGCATACTCCTATAGAATGTAGATATCATTATTAACGCAATTCTTTCTACATGCATGTAGGCGTTCTCTTATTACTTCCGTTTTCATCTTATTCAAGGTGATCGATGCACAGTCCACGTTTACAACATCGCCAAAGGGTGGTTCCACTACTGATAAACCGTTACTGATAAGTACTGGTTTGCCTTTTTGACTTTCAAGAAATAAAAAACCAATGTTGCTTGCCAGGGCCATCATGAATGCAGGTGAATGAATAAAATATGAAATACAATATATTATAATAATAATAATACCGGACATTTCACACAGCATCATCTGTCCCCAAAGAAAGCAGAGCTTGTGTTATGGGTGCCACATGACTGATATACTACTTATATACTTTTTTTTTGTAAATACATACATATTATACATAGAAACACCCAGACCCGAGACAAATACTTACAGATCATACAAACATTTGTCCCGCGGCGGGAATCGAACCCGCAACCTTTTGCGTCTCAGCCGGACCTAAGCCCACTGTGCCACAGAGGTCGTCGAATTTGTTTTATTTTAGTTTATTGTCATGAAATCATTTGACAAATAGCATTGTCATTTTATGATCACGTTATAAATTGCCAGTCCTTATCTTGAATTCACAAACTATTTGTATTTTACACATAAACTCCATGATCCGAGTATCAAACAGAGTGCAGTCTTTGTATAATTACCTAACCATTTTCAACCAAGACTTTTTACAAAGAAGCCTATTTTCAACCAAGACGTATTTCCTACCTAGGCCATAAGCAATAAGAACCATTTGCCACCAAGGCTTTTTACAACCATGGCATTTTAAAAATAAGACATTTTGCCACCTAGACGTTGTGTATACAAAGACTTTTTTCAACCCAGACATTTTGCTCACACAGACGTTTTACAATCCAGACTATGTGAACCCAATCCAAAAACTTATTATTTACATTTGAGACATTTTCGCAATTATGAAACTTGGCGCTTCTTGCATTTCGCCATTCAATAAAATTACCATAGGCTTTCATATATTTCTCCCGGGATTTTGCAGGTAATCGATTATCCATCACATTTCTTGCGTCAGTTCTAATACTTTCAGGAGTTAATTCTATAGGTACTTTCACTGTCACTTTAAGAACTCATTTTTCAAAACAAAACCATGAATTTCTAACAATCCGTGAAAATTGACGAAAACGCGGGCTGTAGTTCGCGCGTTTTTGAAGTGAAACTTCTTATGCGACTTTCAACAAGGTTGCGTTAAACGTTTAACGCTCCTGGGGAGGGGGAATAGAAAGAGACAGAGCGACAGTGAATGCGTGGCACTCGAACGCATGCGCGTAGTATACCTACCTGTTATTACAAGCCAGCGCGAGCGTTAGCAACGAGTACGAGTAGCGTCCAATATCCCAACGCAAGAGGGAGAGACAAAGAAAGATACACAAAGGTAGAAAGAGAGTGAGTCGGTAGATCCCAAGCACATGTGCGTGGTATTCTTGCTGTGCAGCGAAGTAAACAGTGTGAGCGTCGTTAAATTAGATGCGATTAATTGTGAATTGTAAGCAATGTTAATAAGGTTTGTCTTAAAGAAACAATATGATTTCACTAAAAATCAATTTCTACCCCTTCCTATTTTAATCTCCACATTAGGTAGGTACGAAGTTTCACTCTTCTTCCGCGCGGAGGGACTCCGCTCCGCGCACTATTTTTTAAATTTGATTTCTTTTTTTTTATTCAGCTGGCGGTGCGACTTTGGGCCGTCGTAAGCGTAACAGCCAGTCTTTATTCAAACAATATTTGCGTTCGATTTCTTTGGCGCTGAACACTAAGATGTTTCAAATTCAAAAAGTGCGCGGCAAAGATAATTGCGGCGCACTTATAAAGAAGATTAAAAACTCATTACTGCCCACTAAAAGTTTCTTATAGAAAACACCACCTTTGTGTGCACTTAAAGGCGAACCAAGTCGTCCTTTTCGAATAGATGGGATGAAAAAGTCTTGTTTAATAACTGGTTATAACACAGTGAAAAAAATGCAGATATATAACTAATTATGAAATCTTAGTTACGAACGTGGACCAAACATACTTACCTCTTTTCTCACGATTGAAGCGAATTCTTATTATGAGAATAATAAGAATTCGCTTCGTTAGATAGGTACTGTGTTCATCTCTTAGCTTCTTGAATATTTAATAATTAATATAGGCATCATAATTGAAGTATCGGTATGACTTTAGATTGAATTGTTGAATTACGAGAAAACATCGGACAATTAGCAGTAGGTAGGTACCAAATAATATCTACTATAATCTACATACCTTCGCAGACGTTGCGGATGACAGCAAGATAGGTAGTCGTATTTTTATAATTACGTTTTAAAAACCTAAAAGAAACCCGACATCATTGAATGACATTTGAGCCTTTAATACATTTTTAGTGGAAAGTAATGTATTTTGTATAAACATATTATGGGTAGGCCAAATAAACGCACTGCTCCAATGAGACAGCGAAGTATCGGAGTAAACGAAAATATCATCAATGTAAGTATATAATTTTTAGATTTTTGTTGATTTTTCAGCTCGACCGATTTCGATAAAATTTAAATGGGACCACCTCTTTCAAACAAAAAAATAATTTTCTAAATCGGTTCAGGCGTTTTCGAGTAATCAGTGAACATAAAAATGTAATTATAAAAAAAAATCAGACGAATTGAGAACCTCCTGAAACCAAATGATTAGTAGAATACGTACCTACGTAGGTACTTTTAAAATATAGGGTAGGGTAGTGGCATCAAAAGTTGACTGACCCCCAAAAATTGACTGACATGACAATACAAAATTACAAAAAAATTAAAATGTCTCACATGTGTGCAATATTTTTTTCCGCATATGGAAATATTTTGTCCGTCATTTTCAATCAAAACATCAAATGTTTTACTACTGACGCGCTCGTGGCGAGTCGTTGTACGAGTGGTTCCCGCCAAAAACCTGATTTACTAGGAAACCTACTTAAGGTAAGTGCCTTGCCAATTTAAGCATTTTGTTAGATTAAAGCAAGAAGTAATGATCGATTTGAGTGGTTTTTATAAGAAATAAGAACTTGATAAATCAAGCTTTGATTATATTTATACAAATTCTCATTTTTAAGCTTTTTGAAAAAGAAATTGACTGTTCAAGTATTGGGTACAATTTTATTTGCTTGACCCAAAAAATGACCGGCCCATTCAACTAATGTAGAAATAGCATAATTTTACAGACCTTATAACATAGAATCTAACGCTTTAAGATAAAAATAAAATATCTCAAATTAGTTTTAGTTAATACATATATGAAGCTAATTACCAAAAGCTGAACATATGTTTTTTGTGTTTTTGATTATTTTGTTTTTTATTCAGTATGAAATCTTAATCTGTTCAACTTTAGGAATCATGTTCAAAACTTGAACTTATTAATATATTTACATTTTATTCGTTCAACTTTAAGGTGTTGTTCCTTAAATTGAACAGATTTCCCTAAGCAAAGCCAGGCTTCAATTTAATATCCCAAAGGGTACACACAAAGGGTAGAAAAGGGCCAAATAAACTGTTATCAGATGATGAAGAAGATAAATTGCTACTTGGATTTAAATTTGGCCAAAGTTGGCTTTCCTGTAAACGCAAATGATGAAATTAAAGGTTCGACCCAGGCAAAAAATGGTTGAAGCTGTTTTTGCAAAGGCACCCTAACACGAAAAGGCATGCAGAAATCATTTCTAATTTATAAAAATCTAAATTTATAAAACTGAATTCCTTTTAAAATGTTAGTTCAATTATTGGAGGCAAATCGTTCATAATGAGGGGTCGGCGTTCATCTATAGGGGAAAAATCCAAAATCTTCGACAAATTGTAATTTTGCAAAAAAACTAGTAGACATACCTAGAAATTTGCTTTTTCAGCAGTCAATCTAGAGTATATAAGTAATTATTAAAAAATACTGGCAAGCGATAATATCATAAAGTAAAGGAGGAAAAGCTACTCAAAGTTGTCAAAAACGCTTAATCGTTCATCTTTTGGTGCCACTACCCTATACCTAATATTCCCAGACCCTTAGAACCTGTAGCGCAAAAGGCAAATAGGTAGGTACTACCATTATGGTACTGAGTTGTGTGTTGAAAAGCCAATAAAATAAACTTCAAGGTTTAATCGATTTATTTAACACAAAAATGTACAATATCAATAAATATAGTCACATCGGTTATCTATCACTCTTTTTACACTATTCACTTTTTACAGTGTTGTTTTACAACACGATTTGCCTAATAATATATTAAGTTCAGAATAAAATTGTGCATTTGTGCCATTCGAGCTCTAAGCAACCTGATCAAAGTAATTTATTAATAACTGGATGTACAATACGATATACCTACATTTTTTAGATAAACCACCTGATTATATGTAAACACCGTAGTCTATTGGCACTTGGCCTTTATTTCTTTGCGCGGGCATACTGGAAACTTTAAGAGACGAATAAGCCGTGAATTGTTTTTAACAGCTTAAGCAAGACATAATAAACTGCTTCAGTTAATCGTCTCAAAGTTGATTGTGCCAGAGCAGTCGAAAGCAGACATTTTAGTCTGCTTAAGGCACTGCGATCTTGACTGCTTGAAGAGTCTCGTGTAGGAAAACGATAAGATTACATCGCTATTTAAAAACAGCTTGAAGCAGTTATAAAGAAATAAATATATATTGGTGGATAACACAACAAGATCTAGCCCCAAACCAAGCATTGCTTGTATTATTATGGGATCCAGATGACTGATAGAATACGAATGATTTAAAATAATTATGATAATTATATAATATCTTGGGTTATTATATAAATGCTGCAAGTTTTGTGTGCACTGTCTTTTTAGAATAGTTAAAGCAAAATTATGTAAAAAAACTAAATTTATAGATAAGCTTTTATATAAATACTATAATAAGAGGTCTATAGTAATAAGTGAGCAAAATAATATTGCAGCATAAAAATTGCTTATAAAAATATTATATTAAGTGTAGACGGGTGTTATAAAGTGAAGATATTTGAAAAATAAATTTTAAGTTCGTACGTTTACAATGTGTTTGTACTTACTCGAATTTGATTTGGTGCTAAATACTGATCCAGCTTATCCATAATTTATAATTTAGGCGTATACAAAATACGATACATATATACCAATCAATTATTATCGGTAAACAGTTACTTGGACGAGCTAACATACTGTGACATTATGTAGTTAGCTACGCTATATAATCTCGATTATTAGGTACTGATTTTATAACAGTGATCAGTTTTATAATTGTCTTAAACATTAACATACACAGTTTAAATACCTTATAATATCAGTAAATAATCTTTCAACAAATATGTAAGGTACTTTCATGTAAGTACCTATTTATTTCGGGAAAACAATAGGAAATAAGTGAATCAAAAACATATTCACTCTTAACATTTTCAAAAAATACAACAATTAAAAAAATAACAATAGTGTTCGACTTTGATTTCGACTTCGCTTATAAATTAATAAAAACAAATTCTAGAATTACCACGAAGGTTCACAAATGCGACTGGGTTGTAGCCTCGAGTATATATGAGTCTGTAGCTATCACACTGTGATACACTGAGTTGTAGCCACAAGTATATAAGAGCCTATAGCTATCACACTCTGATATACTGAGTTGTAGCTACAAGTGTATAGGAGCATGTAACTATCACACTCTGATTATGCACTGGGCTGTAGCTACAAGTATATAGGAATATGTAGCAATCACACAGATTATACAATGGGTTGCAGCTACAAGTAAAGGAGTCTGTAGCTATCACACTCTGATTATACACTGGGCTGTAGCTACAAGTATATAGGAATATGTAGCTATCACACAGATTATATACTGGGTTGCAGCTACAAGTATAGAAGTCTGTAGCTAACACACTATGATTATACACTGGGCTGTTAGCTACGAGTACGTAGGAACATGTAACTATCACATTCTGATTATACGAGTACATTCGGCTGTAGCTACACTCTGATTAACTGTAGAGTTCTTCGCATATTTCTATACTGTGATGGGCTTGCAACCTGACACGTACGGAAGACTAACTTCTATGCAGTTAGCTCTATGTAGACATGTATAATGTTGAATGTTGCTAATACTCCCTGCCAATTATGTTCGGACTACCCTAGATCTAAGTAACTAATTGAGATGTGTAACTACTAATCGAGAGCATGTTCGTTAATTTGTGAAAATATGATTGGCCTAAATACGCTGATATTTGTTCAAATAGGCCGTGACGTTTCCTAGATTACTTTACAAGCTCCTGCTTGCGGCTTCGCGTGGTTCCTACATAAAAAGTAGTCTATAGCCAAATCAATGCAAAATCTATACCATGTTTTATCAAAATTAAACAGATGAGCCTCAAACAAACACAAACATTCGTATCCTACTATTACCAATATTATAAATAAAAAAGTTTATGTTTGTGATCTGGATCTGGATTAGTATATAGGCTACTTTTAATGTAGATATAACGCTCTCGAAGCCTTAGGCAAATGCTAGTTTATAATATTAGGACGCATGCACATTAGTTTACATAACGGTTGATTTACGTGTCCGCTCTGTTGTGAACCATTTGTAATACACTTTTCAGATATAAAAAGCAGTAGCCAGTCAAGTATAATCGCACGTAAAGTAATAGAAATAGGGTCTATTTTATAATCACACATTAGCTGATGTGTACATCTGTTGCCATTTTTTTTCATTGACATTATACTTTAACTATACTTGAAAACCACGCTAGTTGAATATGCGATTATAATATAGAGATCAAACTTTTTATGTGATTCTCGAAACTTTAAAAAAAGATTCAATCAGATACCAGATTATTTTGAAAAGCTTGACATCCGTTACGAAATAAGCAAGACTCATACAAAAAAGCGATAGTACCAGACGAGTTTCTTGCCGGATTCTTCATGAACTGGGGTAAGGAGGAACCGGCACCTACATTCACATTCACGCGACTCGAAATTAGCTTAATGATTTTAGTTTGATTTGATAATCACCGCAATGGTTTTACTGCTGTTGGTTACCCTTAATAGGCTTATCGAGAGCCATCATAAACTAGTCAGAAACCGTAGACAAAGTCACATTCTATAATCACAATGGAATAGAACTTCAAAACTATATGGGAATATTCACTGATATCATTAACACGTAATTTTTAATTTCTATTTAATGCAGCTTTGTCTACAGCCCCTAGATCCTATCACATAACTCAGGACCACGCACCAAACTAGCACAGTTAGTTTCCTTTGACAGTTTGCCGAGTAGAGGAGAACCTTGGTAAGGATATCCCGAACTTGGTTTCCAAGCCGGTGACCACGGGCAGTGCTACTTGGTATCCGCCGATGTGATGCGGTTTCTTCACCGTCTCCTCCATAGATGTCGCCACGTGTAACTCTGAGCCGGCAGGTCGACTGGAACAAATAGGAATATATAGTTTTCCCCTCGATGTAATAAAAGCTAGTTAAACCTTTCACGAGTCAAAGGATACTGTTTCGGTTCATCTAGAGATATTCATTAAAATGAGTTTGATCCGCGTTTCGCATTCTTGAGTGCGAACATTAGAGTGAGTTTGAGCGGACCGCGGATCAAACTCACCCTGATGAAAATTCTCTTGAGGAATAGAAACAGTCTGTGCCTTTATCAAAATATTAATACGTAATTTTTTACCCGTGTTTCTCAAAAAGTAAAACCTAGTTAATAATAATTTGCGATGAAAGAATTACAGTACACCTCATAGTCTCATTTCGTGCACTTGGCCCATATCTCAGAACTTTTCAGTTTTTTTTTATTTTGTTACTGTACTACTGTTACTGTTTGTACAACTTACGAGTACATTAATAGTAAACCATGAAGTAAACCATTCCCAATCAGCTAACATGCTTCAACAACGCGAACTATAAACACTATGGAAGCTAGTATACGTGTTAACATAATGTTATACGGAGTCAGTATCGTACAAACTCAAAAAACGTTTTTAATATTCATTCTGTCCATCAGTTTGTAAGAGTATGGCTTTCTTCGTCTGTGGTTATTAATAATTAATGCTACTTACGACCCTCCGAAGTCTACGTAGAAGAGACGTTGCAGGATTTCATACGTTACCAGCGTCACACCGAACTGTGGCGACGAACGCAGCACTCGCGCTGGAAATAAACACAATTAGTTATATTTATAATTGTGCGGCTTAGCACTCGTGTCTATCAAATAGCCTATGTTCCTCATTAGGCGCGAATTATACAGAAACGGCGAAGGTGAAGGCGCGGCGAAGGCACCTTGCCGCTTCAAAACGTTTTAATATAAAATGTAGGTGTACGTGTGGCGACACGTGTACGTTGTGAATTATACTAAAGCGGCGTGGCGCACGTCGTTTTGTCACCTTTTCTAATTTGCCTTTCTTTTCCACGCCTGATCTGCGCTTGCACCTAACGCCGTTTCTGTATAATTCGCGCCTTAGGATAAATTTATGCGGCTTAGCATAAAAAGTAGTATATGTTCTTCCCAAAGATACAATCTACTTCCTTACAAAATATCATCAAGATCCGTTCGACTGTTAGCCATTACAAGGTAACTTTTGAATTTATATTATTATGGATACAGACAGCTGCACAAACTCCTCAGTGAGCACAGCTAAAATGCATGCTATTTCACCTCGCATAGAGAAGATAGTATAATCATGATTCCTAAACATATGATTTTATGATTACTTCATTAAAATGAGCACGTAAAATCATGAACAGACTTTTGGATCAAGGGTTCTTATGAAAAAACTACTAAATGTAATAATTCTACATAAGTTATTTGAGCTTATTAGAGAACCATTTGAAGTTGGCCTAGTCCGTGTTTTATTAATTTACCGCCATAATTACGCTCAAATATATGAAATACGACTTTTTTGAGGCTTGTAAATTTCAAAATCATATTTTTATACAATTTTCTTGCGATAAAAAACATAGATTATGACGGGACAAATTGATATCACTCTTAGTTTCGGTTGTTTAAGGTCTAGCGATGGAGTTTATTGTCCCATACAAACGTCGAAGGATGATCACCCTTCGACGTTTGTATGGGATAATAATCGTCTAGTCTAACTCTTAACAAATATAAATGCATCAAAATACATGTTTGCTGGATAGTAGTAGCAAATAAGTATATTTTTTGTGATCTTTGATCTTTGTTGATGGTTGAGCTTTCTATAATAAGCTAGACGAGACGAGACGAGTTTCTTGCCAATTCTTCTCGGGCTTGAGTTAGGATGAATTGGCACCTAAATTCACCTAGTATGTAAGACGTTTCAAAGTGATCCTTGTGATTGAATAAAGTATCTTTTTACTTTGACTAGATACTGACCGATAGTGCCTTTCCAAAACGCTCTAAAGCCCTCTTCTACGTATATTTTTCTAGCTGCGTCGAAGACTCCGTTGTATGTTGTCTGACCCTTTCGCGCTACCACCTGCAAAAGTTATAAAACGTTAAGTATTATGCTTCGAAATTTGAATTTGGGTTTGGTAATTTTATTTTATTCTCCTCGTAGGTGTAGTATAAAGCACTATGTATCACTCGGGAGAAAGTGCGATTCCTACCTCGTGTGTTTTAAGGCAAATCAAATGACACACTCGATAGGAACCGGGCACTTTCTCGCCTAGGTGTACAATGTACACTCGCCTGGTATCGAACCGCAACTGAATCGAATACATCATTATGTATTAATTATGTTAAACGAATCGCTTTCTATGGATAGGTAGGCATGGCCCACAGGTATTCAAATATTGAAATATATAGTGTAATAGATGTAAGGTACCTGTAGCAGGGTTTTGATGACGTCAGCCGGCGTGACGAGCGAGGCGGCGGGGATGCCGGCGAATATAGAGTGCAATAGATGTAAGGTACCTGTAGCCGGGTTTTGATGACGTCAGCCGGCGTGACGAGCGAGGCGGCGGGGATGCCGGCGAATATAGAGTGCAATAGATGTAAGGTACCTGTAGCCGGGTTTTGATGACGTCAGCCGGCGTGACGAGCGAGGCGGCGGGGATGCCGGCGAATATAGAGTGCAATAGATGTAAGGTACCTGTAGCCGGGTTTTGATGACGTCAGCCGGCGTGACGAGCGAGGCGGCGGGGATGCCGGCGAATATAGAGTGCAATAGATGTAAGGTACCTGTAGCCGGGTTTTGATGACGTCAGCCGGCGTGACGAGCGAGGCGGCGGGGATGTCGGCGAATATAGAGTGCAATAGATGTAAGGTACCTGTAGCCGGGTTTTGATGACGTCAGCCGGCGTGACGAGCGAGGCGGCGGGGATGCCGGCGAATATAGAGTGCAATAGATGTAAGGTACCTGTAGCCGGGTTTTGATGACGTCAGCCGGCGTGACGAGCGAGGCGGCGGGGATGCCGGCGAATATAGAGTGCAATAGATGTAAGGTACCTGTAGCCGGGTTTTGATGACGTCAGCCGGCGTGACGAGCGAGGCGGCGGGGATGCCGGCGAATATAGAGTGCAATAGATGTAAGGTACCTGTAGCCGGGTTTTGATGACGTCAGCCGGCGTGACGAGCGAGGCGGCGGGGATGTCGGCGAATATAGAGTGCAATAGATGTAAGGTACCTGTAGCCGGGTTTTGATGACGTCAGCCGGCGTGACGAGCGAGGCGGCGGGGATGCCGGCGAATATAGAGTGCAATAGATGTAAGGTACCTGTAGCCGGGTTTTGATGACGTCAGCCGGCGTGACGAGCGAGGCGGCGGGGATGCCGGCGAATATAGAGTGCAATAGATGTAAGGTACCTGTAGCCGGGTTTTGATGACGTCAGCCGGCGTGACGAGCGAGGCGGCGGGGATGCCGGCGAATATAGAGTGCAATAGATGTAAGGTACCTGTAGCCGGGTTTTGATGACGTCAGCCGGCGTGACGAGCGAGGCGGCGGGGATGCCGGCGAATATAGAGTGCAATAGATGTAAGGTACCTGTAGCCGGGTTTTGATGACGTCAGCCGGCGTGACGAGCGAGGCGGCGGGGATGCCGGCGAATATAGAGTGCAATAGATGTAAGGTACCTGTAGCCGGGTTTTGATGACGTCAGCCGGCGTGACGAGCGAGGCGGCGGGGATGCCGGCGATGGCGCCGGCCGCCAGGAGGGTCAGCGGGTGGTTGTATCCGCTCTCGTCTGCGAATTTCGCCTGAAATATTAAACCCACTTATATAAAACTTGCAATGTGTGAGTAAACTCATGCGTAGAAGTTTTCTGGTTGGACTAGTTAATGACAGTTTTGCCAGTGTCAAGTGTTTTATTTTGTTTAAAGTCGTATCTTGTAGTTCATCATTTGTTTTTTTATATCAAATGATGCTTTTCAAATAAAATAACTACGGATTTTTGGTCGGTTCACAAAGAAACAAGTCTTTTATTGCAATTATTCACATCCGAGCCAATAACTCTAGCTCTATTTAAATAAAAACACCAAAGCACTAAAACAACCGGAAATAACTTGATAAAATTAATTTAGATAGAGACCACGGATAACATGCTACGACATACTTATTTTCCTTAATTCACTCTCATCACGCTCCTCATAAGCGTTAGTTTAGAGATCTCTTAACCACCTTTCTATAAAACGTCATCAATACGGTTTACCACATGACTGACTTGAATACTTTTCTTTTGTAAATACATATATATTATACATAGAAAAACCTAGACCCGAGACAAACACTTGCAGATCATATAAACAAATTTATTTATTATTTAGATTAATAACCTTGACATGAGCGTAGGCAGGGAAGTAAATCGCGCTGAACGGCATATCTCTCAAGAAACACGCCTTGGCACCTTTGTACAGTCCGAAGAGTCCTAACTCCTTGACCACAGACCAGGCGCGGACTTTTTCAGCGCCCGCTATCTCACCCGCTACTTGTAATCGAATCTTCACGATCTCCAGGGGATTGGTGAATATAACTTGCGAACCGCCGGCCTGCAACGAACGAGGGATTTGTTAATCAATTGCTGTACGCGGCTTCGTAAGTGTGTTACCTACATAAAAAGAAGCATTATAAATGTTCGTCGACAAGATATCGAACATAAGTGTACCTAAACTAAATGTGTATCCTATCAATACTAATATAACAAATTCGAAAGTGTCTCTGTCTGTTTGTTATGAAAACATGGAAACAAATATACTAGTGTAACGTAGTAGTTAGAAGTGGTTGTCTGGCGTCCAAAAATTTTTTTAGTTATACTTTAATTCTTTCATTTTGACATCCCACTTTAAAAAAATTTTTTTACAATTTTCTTTCTTTCTTTTTTATATGTCAATTGTCGCTGTTTTTTTATTACACTAGGTACAAATCACTAATAGCATGTTGTTAGCATATAGCATTACCTACTTACGTATTTTGAATGAGCTGTTTATACCTGTGTAAGGCGTCTTCTTTTAAATAAATATATATCAAATTTCATCAAGATCTGTTCGAACCGTTTGTTTAGCCGTGAAAACGGAACAAACCATAAAACAAATTTGTAATATTAGTATGGATTTACATACAGATTTAATTGGTAAGTACTTAGTACTATTACTTCATATGAGTGTGTGACCACACACATTCTGATGGTGAAGACCGCTCATAGGTCTGTCATGACTTTAGTGACATTTGGCTCAGCTCTAAAGCGCTTATGTTGTAAGTGTATGAGGTGGAAGAAGTTACTCTGTAGATCATCGCGAAAACATTTACTTTAGAGCGAATCCAAAGAACCTTTATTTCAGTTTAACATGCTTAACTAAACTTACACAACCACCGGCCAAGATTTCTGCCCAAATCTTAATATTTCCATTCTTATCCATGAATTTGTCTCGGATAAAATCATTCACCTGTAACAGATACATACAAACCACTGAAAACATTGATACTAACAGCATTCCGTTACTATTGATGAATTGGTATGATAATAATAAAAATAAATAAATCCAAAACCAATAAGCAAAGCTTATATTATGGTGACTAGATCATCATCTTCCTGCCCTTTTCAGGGTCGGTAAAACATATGTTGTTCTTCTATTCTCCTCTATCAACCGTCATCTCAACACTCACTCTTTTCTTGCTCATGTCATCCTTCACACAATTCATCCATTTTTTCTTTGGCCTACGTCTACTCGTAAATCCATCAACATTCATACCAAGCACTCTCCTAGTTACATGCCGTTCTTCCCTTCTCATTACATGCCCATACCATGCTACCCTGTTGCTCCTCATCTTTTCATTCACTGGCGCCACTTTCACACTTCCTCTTATGTACTCATTCCTTACTGTGTCCAATTTCCTATTATGGTGACTAGTGACTTATATAATACTTATATATTTTTTAAATACATACTTATGATACTTTATAGCACCCAGACACAGAACAAACACCTATGTTCTTCACACTTCCCAGGATAAACATTTGTGTGATATGGATAATGAATAATAAAATGGAATGTATAATGGAAGGTTGATGTCGATTATTAGATGAACTGTCATTTAAATAGATTGAAATAGAAACCAGCATACCTAATACCAATCCATTAAATAATTTCACTTTCAAAACCTTGATGAAGATTCTCTAGATGAATCAAAACAGTGTCGGTGCCTCCATCGACAAAATAATATGTGAGTAAAACCTGTTTTTATCAAAATCCATTAAATAAATGCCTATAGCATTGAAAATGATAGACATTGATTGTATCTAGAGTTTGATAATCGCCATGACATACCTTTGGCTGCTAATCAAAACATTAAATAACTCACCGTCAGTTTGATAGCTTTTTCTGGAGCCACTCCAACCAACTGAGGCCCCAGACCTCTGTACAAGCCGGTGACGCCTTCGTGTCGGATGACCTTCCTGAAGCAATCCCAGGAGCTTCTGTAAGCGACTTCACCCACAAACGAGCCAGTTCGCTGGTTCTGCATTCTTGTCTTCACAAGGTCGATTGGGTATACTGCTGACGCTCCGACGGCTGTGGGGTGTGCATTGATTCATTTTATTTATTTTGTGCGGTTTTTCTTGGTTTATAACATCCTTGCTGCTGCCGGTGGTTTTGCAAGTGTTGTACTTATTTAAAAAGTGGCTTATACTTAGTTTAGGCTAGATGATGTTGTGAGCAAGGTCAACCAACATTCATTTATGCTGGCTTCTATTTCGGTCAGCGAATTAGCATTGCCATAATATGTATGTATTTACAATAAAAAAGTATATAAGTAGTATATCAGTCATGTGGTACCCATAACACAAGCTCTGCTTACTTTGGGGGCAGATGATGCTGTGTGCAATGTCCGGGATTATTTAATTATTTATTAAAAAAAATAGTTAAATAATCCGGGACATGTAAATTTTGTTTTGTAAATACATACATATTATACATAGAAACACCCAGACCCGAGACAAATACTTGCAGATCATACAAACATTTGTCGAACCCGCAACTTTCTGCGTCTCAGCCGGACCTTAGCCCACTGCGCCACAGAGGTCGTCATAAGTTGTTTAGTAGCTCTATCTTATGCAGAGTTTTGTTGTGGATTCGATTCGATTGTGGTTCTGTGTCTGGGTATAATATAAAATATATGAGTAATAAATCAGTCATATCTGGTTCTAATTATGTTATGCTTAATTTGGGGCTAGCTGGTATTGTATGTATTGTCCACAAATATGTAAGAACATATTCTTACTATTGAAGTGAAAACTTCTTTTAGCGCGGTACGCATATTTTTAGATGAGGTAAAACCTCTGGATTCGCGACACCGTTACCGTCTGGGTCGAGACGCAGCTGGCTGCCACGCTCGCCCCATTTGATTATAAACCTTAATTCACATGTTTACAGTCTACTTTTGTAAGGAAAAGTTTAATGAGTTATGTGCTTTGATATAGTATCTACATTCTGAACAAAACATATTGCATCATCTGTGTTCGTTCAGTATTTGATTGGCAGTCGCCATAATTACTGATTTTGAAGTGATTTATTTCTAAACTCTAACGCGCCAAAATAAGTTTTCACTTCTGTAGGCACTCCCGGAGTGCAACTCGATTTTTTTTAATATTAATAAGTACTAACCACCAGCAAAGGAAGCGAGGGTGAATCTGTAAACGGTTTCAAGTATCTGCATCATCACCCCTCTCTCCTCTGGACTCTGGAACAAAACAAACAAGTCTTTACCAAACCCTTGTAATGAGGAGGCATTGCATCGATACACTCAGTAATCTCACAGTGGTAGAGTTCTTCTGTTTCACGGAAAATTAATCGATTTTGAATCTTAAATCATAGGCATAAAGGCACACAAGACTGACATAGATGAACGGAACCCAGAAGACGTGTTACCCGATTATGGTACCAATTGTAGTTCCTGTTTTATATCGAAAAGTAGAGTGAATTGTCTGTCCCCTACCTCGGTGCCAAATTTCATTTATCAACGCATGTTCAGCCGTTTATATGTACAAAAGGTAACAGACAGACCGACAGAGACATTATGGAATTTATACGGATAACGGGTTAGGATGAATCGGCACCTAAATTCACCTAGTATGTAAGACGTTTCAAAGTGATCCTTGTGATTGAATTGAATAAAGTATCTTTTGAATTGACTTGACTAACATATTTAATTTCCCTTTTAACACTTTTGTGGATTGAACTATACATTTTGATAAAAACTGGCTTTATTCACGTATTAATTTGTCGATGGAGGCACCGACACTGGTTCGATTCCTCTTAGAGAATCTTCATCAGGGTGAGTTTGATACGCGGTTCGTGAGTGGCTGAGACTCTAGATGAATCGAAGCAGTGTCAGTGCGCCCATCGACAAAATAATACGTGAGTAAAACCCGTGTTAATCAAAATAAACCTATTTCATGTTAGCAAAATTTTTTTAAATCATATTATTTGTGGACAACTGGATTTTTGATATAATAAAATATTAAAAAAAATTACTTTAGATATGTATGTAGGCTATGTATGTAGGAACTCGTACCTACCTGCCATAACCGCATATACCGACATACACAATTCACTTACACTTTTAATCCGTAAATAATATTATAAATTTAAAAGTAAATCTGTATGTCTGTTAATTTTTAGCGGCTAAACGTCTGAATAGATGCTTATTAAATTTGGTAAGGAGATAGGTTGTAGCTTTGGGACCGACATAGGCTACTTTATTAATATTGTTTGTGGTACCAAATAAAGATTTATTATTATTATATTTTATGTAGATACCACACAGGCAAAGCCACGGGCAGCAGCTAGTTTCGAAATAAATCAAGAACTTCAATTGGATGGGAATCCTGTTTGATCACTTTATAGGCAGTGGGTCACGGTATTTTACGCACGCTACTTTTTGTCTGAATATCAATATTACTAAACAAGTTACTGACTGTATCGATACAAAAGTGTTTCAAGTGCACATAGCTTTAGAAGTCAAAATCGTCTGTGAATGTGACTGAGGACTGGCACAGCAGTGTTTTTATGCATAAACATTGATAACATTGTTTTATGCATATATTTATAACCTTTAATATCAAAACGAATCAATACCATAGTTTCAATCATGGGTCTCACTCGCACAATAACAATATTTTATGAGTGAGATGACAAGATCAAAACCGCCATTTTAGATTCGTTTCTATATTGAAACAGGTTATAAATCGGTGTTGTTATTATGTGATAAAAAGTTGAATAATAATGAAAGCTAGTGATCGTTTTTACAATGAATTAGAATCTTGAAATACGAATAGCTCTGGATAACTGTACTAAGAGTGTGTTATAATATAAATTACATATAAATGAAAATGTAAATTCAAGCTACATACTCCGGCTTTATAAACCCACACTTCTTATTGTGTCACTAGTTATTATAAAACAGTGTGGTGAAAGGATTAAAGTGCGCCTCAGGAGCTTCCTTTCGTACACTTGGCATATCTTCAAACCGTTTAGGCAACATTGTATATCACTAGCCTAAAAACTTGATTTAAGTGATACATGTAATAGAATAGATTGATATTATACTTGGTCCGTGGTTATGTTGATGTATGTGTTTGTGTTGAATTCAAAGTATGATGAAGCTATTCAAGTTATAGTGATGTTTTGGTCCTATTAAAGCCATATAAATAGAAATATACAGGGTGTCTCAGATGTGGTATAGCAAAGGGAGGGATCCTAAATAGGGTGATGATGAAGACAATTTTACGATGTGATTTCATACTGTTTTAATAGTTAACGGGTATTTAAGGCGTAGGAGAGTAAGGGAGCATTGGGCAGTTGGGAGGTTCGGGTACTCTCTATAACTTGAATTGTATGGGAGATCCGTGGAAGAAAATTAAGAAAATGGTGTTTAATGCTCCCTATCTTTTTTTCCTTAACCTATCGTGTCCCACTACTGGGCAAAGGTCTCCCCCATTACCTTCCACTCTTTGCGCTCCAAGGCTACAGTTTACTTGTTCGACTCGAATACATCCAAATCGTCTCGCCATTTTTTCCAGGGTCTGCCGAGTCGTCTCCGATTATCGGGTACCCACTGAGTGGCGAGCTGAGTGGCGCCTAACGTTCTGGATGCATTCGAGTCACAAGACCTGCCCAGTCCCATCTCAAGCGTGTAGTCCTTGTACGTACGCAGCCGTACATCCGCTATGAGCGTTTTAGATCGGATTTTGGTATTTCGGGCCCTATACGTATTTTTGATCCCCAAAACACTGCGCTAATTTTAATGTATACAACCTGTACTACGGAAGACCGAGACCGTCAAGTAAGGTATTTCCATACTTAAAAGAGGATCCCACACCCATAAAATGTATATATATAAATATTTGTATATTTTTATGTATATATTTTTTTTATTTTGTATTATTTTATAATTTCTCTAAAACATAATATTAAGTTTATTATAAAAAAAAACACTGCGCTCCCCTACCGTTTCATTTATACCCGATGTGTCGGTTATGTTACAGTGATCAAAACGTAATACACGTAAATACCCATGACTTCGAAAACAACATGTTTTTTTTTATTAATTTGGTATAATTTGTGTTTTTTTTACTTGTCAAGTTTTTAAGAGAAAACTGATCTAAAGATTGTAAAGTACTGTGTGTTTCACCAGAACGTGACCACTATAAAAAAATGTATTCGAGGCTTTTTTTCAAAACAAAAAATACGAGCAGGTAGTCCAACGTTTTGCCCATGACGCATCAAAAAAATGAACCAGTTCTTGCGTTCACTTCGCACAGAGCGCACGCTTCCCGCGTATGCTTCCCGCTATGAGGTAGTGCTCCTTTGTTCGCATCCGAAAGGACCCAAAATGTCACGTGTTCAGGCAGCAAAGTATATGAAAAAGTCAAAGGCGTTGGTGACCAAATGGGTAAACCGATATTCAGTAACAAAACACGTCGATGACCTACCACAACGTGGTACAACAAGAAAGACGTCGTCCGCCGAGGATAAGCGGATAAATAATCTTTTTTTGAAAAATCCACGATTATCTTTGCGATCCGCACAAGAAAAACTGTTGAAAAAAGGGCGTAATATATCTCTAGCTACAATTAGAAGACGTTTAGTGGAGATTAAGTTAAAATACCGAAACACATTGAAGAAACCCCTTCTTTCACAAAAACACATTAAAAAAAGAATGGCCTGGGCACAAGAAAACAAAGACCGCGACTGGGACAAGATAATCTTTTCAGACGAAGCTTCGTTTTGGGCAACTAGTGTCACACCTCGTGCCTGGTCCACTGCCGATAACAGACTAGTCGAACGAACTGTTAACCACCCGGTAAAGGTGCATGTTTGGGGATGCTTCTCAAAACGTGGTTTTGGCAATTTGAACATGTTTACCGGTTCTATAAATGCTGTAAAGATGAATCAAATATACCAGAAAGCATTATTACCATCTGCCCGAAGGCTGTTCCCAAGCCCAAGTGAATCATGGATATTACAAGAAGACAATGACCCCAAACACCGAAGTCGCCTATGCACCGCCTGGAAACTAGATAATGGCATCGAGGTTTTGGATTGGCCCTCACAATCTCCTGACGCAAACCCAATTGAAAACAAACGTTTTCAATTAGGTTTGCGTCAGGGCGTTGATGAAACTCAAACTTCGAGGAAAAAAACCCTAACTGCCGCCTAGCTTAGTCGCAATTTAAAGGCCATATGGAAGTCATTATCCCGTGTATACGTATTATTAGTCCCGTGTATATTTAGTCGAAAGTATGCCACGAAGATGCAAGGCCATTATGGACATCGGAGGAGACTGGACACCTTATTAATAATAAAGAATCTAAGTACATATGATTAACTCCGTGTTTTATTTTTTTCAGACGCTTGACTTAGTTTTTTTTTATAATTTATGCCGGTGACGCTCTTTTGTTACATACTGTATCTAGCTTGTAAGGACCAAAACAAGACTATTTAAAAATTATAAAATCCGAAATGTAGAAACATCATAAACTTCGACCTTCACTTACCATCAACTGCCCCAAATACTCTAATAATCGATAAGGTTCTCTTATTATATTTACCTCATCCTTTTGAGCATTGAAAGAAACAGAAAAACATAGACCATAAGTTAGTGATGTTTCCAAAACAACTCTTATTACGTACAGGTACAGTCTAAATTCTACTGTCATACGGCTGGCTATAATATAATGCTAAACCTCAATCTGGTATCGAATTATTATCATCTCAATTAATGGATATTTTTATGTGATTTTTGTTCCAGAAAATTAAATTAAAAATTATTATTTTTTTGTGGATACGAAGACAACATAAATAACGCAACTGAATAATACTGGATCGATTTATCATTATAACAGACATAAGTAAGTAGATATACACAATTATACCCCCATTTCAAAGCCTGTGGTATATAATAGTACCTACATTGTACACCAAGGCGAAAAAGGGCCCAGTTCCTATCGAGTGTGTCATTTGAGCAGCCGAGGGCCTTAAAACACACGAGGTAGGAATCGTACTTTCTCCCGAGTGATAATAGTACATTATGGTACTAGTGTGTAATGTTGGTGATTACCGCTGAGGCGCCATTGAGACCCGAGCCGTTAGGTGAGGGTCTTAAGGGAGCCGAGGACGGTAATCATCAATACACACGTGTATCATACGACGTTTCTCAACACACTTGTGAATAAAATAACAATAAAAACTCTTCCACAGACTAAAGGGTGAGGTTTTTTTTTTTTTTTCCCGCGCATAGTGTTTGTGCCTATTCTGCCACGTACAAAATGGGGAATTTAAAGTTTTCTTTTATTACAGAGAAAACAAAATTTATATTTATGTGAGTTTTATTTATTAAACACGTACGAGTTAAAATTATCTATTTAAATAAGAAGTTGCATGAAATGAGCAAGCAATAGGAACATTAATTTATTTGTTCTATTAAACACGATCTTTTTTTGAATAAAAACTTTTTTAAGAACAAAGCACCTCAACCAACAAAATTAAAAAAAAATACTATAACTCACTAGTGAGTTATAGCAATGAAAAAGTCACAGTTTGATTATGGGTGTCATTCTGTGCCAAATTGCGGTGACTATAGAGCCACTTTATGAGCAAGTGTGATGAAAATAGTATTTATAATACTAGGTGTATTATAAAGCAATATTTATCGCGGAAAATAATAGGGAGAATTATTTAATGTCAATTTAAATTTATATAAAATTACAAAACCCAAATTCAAATTTCGAAGAAATTCCCGCGCATGTCTTTATCACTTGGGTTCTTTTTTCAAAATATTGTTCGGAAATCGGAAGAGGAATAAATCATTTGGCGGACTTAGAGTAAAAACTTTTTTCTTTCAACTACGTAGTAATGTTATCATTAATCACTACAAAACCGATCACAAAGGACGTATTTTTTGCTTAGAACCAAAACAGTGCAGTAATGTTATATGAAATTTCATTATTGCACTGTTTTTTACTTTTTATTTAGATATAAATTTACCACAGAGGTTTAATATCTCCCATTAAGTTTAATATAAAATGTTTGCATTCGATCAAAAAGATACTGGCTGATAATAAAAATAGGCTGAATAAAACCGACTTGGTGAAAAAAAGAACAAATGGCGTGCATCTTGTATCATTGTAAAACTTTGATTCTTCATAGTTTTAGTTTGAGTAGGTATATTTTATCACAGTAGGTAGATTGGTCGTTAAAAGAAAAGTAAATTACGCACCTTGCTAAAGAGAGTAATTAATGCACTCGTGTTAATTCAGTGCCCTCGCTTGCGCTCGGGCACCAACATAACACTCGTGCATTAATAACTCACTTTGCGCTCGTTGCAACAATCTACTATTGTCGTTTGACCTATAATGAAAATAACCATAACTACCGGCTGAACTATGAAGATATAAAGAAAAATAACACGTTAGAAATGGATTTCCATACACTTTTCTCTCCCGCTAAACGCGTTAGAAATGAAATTCCATAGACTTTTCCGTCCCGCATTTTAGTAGGCCTGAAGTGATGTACTTTCTAAGTTATATTTGGAAAAGGAATGGGCAAGTTTCTCAGTAGGTGTGGTATAAAAATATTGACCCTTAGAGTTTTGGAAAGTTGATGGTTTACATCCTGTGTTTTTAACTAACGTTGACAAAGTTAGACACGATGCAGATACAGACGTCTGTTTCATTCCAACGCTCGGCGAAGAAACAAGTCTACAGTATATTGGTGATTTTCGTTACAGCTAGCCTTCAGGAGGCATCGGACCGGAGCTAGTCGATTGTTGCTGGGGACGCCATCGCAGAAGGCAGAGCTACTTCCAACTGAAGTAGTTGGAAGTTCCAACTCAATAGTACTAAATATTCACACTCATACACACCCTCACCTCCCAACAAAACCTAACGACATGTACAAGTTATCAATATATAATGTTAAGGAACTTTGTATATTTTCTCGAAGGTGGGCGTTGATGTCTGCGACACAGATTTATACTTCTGCAGACGTCATCGACTTTCAATTTTTATGTACCTCTTGTTATATGTTCCAAATAAAGTTTATTATTATAATTATATTATTGGTCTGTTTAATAAATATATTGATTTCTCTTAGTTTTAACAGAGTAATCAACAAAATAACAATCATCAATATATTATACAATATTGACTAATCTACATACATTCTACATTCTAAAAATAGCTAACAGGACTATTTAGGAAAAAAAACAGAAACAAATATCATGGTCCTTACCAGATTGAAGCGCGCCCGGATATTTATTAAATGTAATATAATTATTTTATATTTTAGCCAGCCATATAAGTATTACACCTACACATACATTTTAAGGTATCGCGTTGACAGCTCCTGAAAATCCACGGGAGGTTAGAAAGTTACAGTACTGTGGGAAAGAGATACAAGATACTTACGGACACAGCTTTGATTTCGGCGACTCTGCGTGTGACTTGCTTGAAGTATTGCTCTGGGGTTATCGAGTCGAGAACTTTGTAAATGATGCGTCTGGATACCAAGGAAATAGTTTTATTAGAATAGAATAAAAAATAGATTAATAAATAATTCTGGACACATCATCTAGCACCATATTAAGTAGTGCTTGTTATGGAATCTACATGACTCATATAGTATTTTTTTGTGTAAGTACATATACAATGACCATGATTATCTAAAATTTCGTAAAAACTATCTTATTTTATTTATAACAAAGATCAAATTAGAGTAAATTTTTGAAATGTCTTTTATAAATTTTACTGGCATTGGTGCAAACTTAATAATATCGTTCGCATTTTACGATATTTTGGTTGGTACATCGAAACAACATAATTAATACCATTGTACATAGAAAAACACCCAGACCAGCGGGCCTAGCATGGCACGAGGAGAAATAGTCTTTCCCCCGTTTTTATCCACCTGTCAGTGGAAATAATTTCCTTTTCCACCTCACATAGCACAGCGTCGCGGAAAGGGATATAATGTTTCCCTTTGACGTTTATCGTAGACTTTATGTCCCGCTACTCCCCGCCCCAGAGCAGGCCTCTAAACCTCTATCTCTATTTGACATAAGACAGGGAATATCTTTCCCTGTCCTTTGAAGGTGGGTATAAAAGTATAACTTGTAAAAGTCGGATAGTTTCTTCAAGAAAATAATGTCCAGAGTATTCTACAATTACTAGAACGTAATTGTAGAAAGCTTGGGACATTTTTTTTAAGCGTGACATTACGCGAGATAGGGACCTATGCTAATGTTGGAACGAAAGTTACACAGAAAACATATCCGAGATGCCAATAACGCTTTTGAATTTCTGGATAATGAATTTCGTCACATGTTTTTTGTTAAATCCCTACCGACTCATTGTTCCCAACTAAAGCTAAAACCAACCTACCTACTTTGCCTAAATACCAAGTTCTACAGGTGTAGGTAATCGGTGTTTTGTTATACTTTAAGCACGCGCTACACGGTTTGAAACCGCAGTTTCTACCAAGGTGACCTTGGTAGAACGTTTTCTGTCTACACGGTTTTAAACAAACCCCAAACTTCAGTGTGTTTAAAACGCTCGTGCTGAATTGAAGTGTGCAGAATGCTTGTAATGCACTATAACAATTTACAAAGAGGCCATGGCTCCTTATTTATCAAAATTTCTAAAGTTAGAGTTTGTATGGTACTTTTGTGTGCATTTGAAGAAAAAAAAACATTTTTTTGGGTGACGTCTTTGTACTCCTTAGATATTAAGTCCCAGAGATAGGGTAGGTCTCTAAATAACTCGATGAATTCAGTGATAACCCTCACGTTCTTTCTCCATAATACCGTGCGTGCACGCAATACGTCCGCGCTCGATGCGTGCAGCGGCGCGACTGTGCTACGCGTGGTTTTAAACAAGCGGCTAGACGGTTTGCAACCACCGCTTCTGCCAGTGGTTTGCTGGGCAAGCCTTTCTACCAAGGGCGTTTAAAGATCATGCAAAATTTGGTTTGCAACCACTTTCTATACGGTTTGAAACAGCAGTTTCTACCAAGGTGACCCTGGTAGAAACTGCGGTTTCAAACGGTGTAGCACATGCTTTATGCTACCACAAAAAGTATAAAAATAATTCATAAATAATTTAATTTTATATTAATTTCTTGCATAAAAATTATAAAACAAAAAAAACACACAAAAGTACAAACAATTTATGGAAATTTGATGGATTGAAGGAAATTTTGAAGACTGATACGTCATTTTTGATTAATTTGCTAAAATGGCAACAATGCGGTAGATAACGTTACTACCCCCGTATATCCACCGTGATAAACTATTCCTTGGCGCGGCCGTGCTCGCAAGATAGACAAAAATGACAGAGGGGAAAGGATTTTTATCCTTTCCCCGGGGACTAACTAATAGTCTTGCCGTGCTAGGCCTGCTGAGTCCGAATATCAGAAATCCAAACTCAAGATCTGCCAACGAGCGTAGTGTGCTAGGGGTGAAGAGGACAGAGTCTGCAATACAACCATGCGCGCAAAGACGAGGATCGCAGACGTCGGAGACAAGACCGCCAAATTAAAATGGAGTTGGGCCCGTCAGCCGTATGAGTGAAGACAGGTGGACAGAGATCGTCACATAATGAGTGCCTGCAGATGGGCGACGTAGCCGGGGCAGGTCGAAGAAACTTTACGTCTCTCGATGCCTTCGAGAAAGGCGGGTGGAATGTTGCGGGGGACAGGGACAAATGGAAAGAATTGGGGGAGACCTTTTCCCAGCAGTGGGAAGTACAGGTTGATAATGTATAATAAGTATGTATTTACTAAAAAAGGTATATATGTAGTGTATCAGTCATGTGGTACCCATGACACAAGCTCTGCTTACTTTGGGGCCAGATGATGCTGAGTGAATTGTCCGGGATTATTTATTTATTTATATAAGAACTTTATACCTACCATACTTCGAGGAAATAAATTAATTTCATTTCATATATGGGGATAATAATATATTATTATATATTATTATCTAAAATAATTACATCAATTGCACGATCATTATGCCAATAACAATAAGACGTTAAGTAGGTAAATTGTAGTTTTTTATCATTATTATCTTATTAAGACAGAAATATATTCGTGTCTAATTATCGCTGTAAAGCTTGTTCAATTATTATCAAATACCTATCTGTCTACTTAGTATTATCGTAATTTTACGACTACTTAATACAAACTGTATCAATTTTAAACCGACTTCATCAAAACGGAGGAGGTTCTCAATTCGTCGGAATCATGTATGTTCACCGATTACTCGAAAATGCCTGAACCGATTTGGAAAATTCTTTTTTTGTTTGAAAGGGTATTCACAGGTGGTCCCATTTAAATTTTATCAAAATCAGTCGAGCTGAAAAATCAACGCAAATCTAAAAATTGTATACATGGATGATGTTTTCATGTACTTCGATACCTCGTTGTCTCATAGGAGCATTGCGTTTATTTGGCCTACCCATATTATATATAATACATACAAAATACATCTACTTTCCACTAAAAATGTATTATAGGCTCAAATTTAATTCAATGAAGTCGGTATTCTTTTTAGTTTTTAAAACGTAATTATGTAAGTATTCGTTTTGTTGTAGCGTCTTGTCAATTAAAAGTGTTTGACTACTAGTAAAAACATACTTTAAAAGAATATATCTAGTTTTTTTAACAAGCTTCGTCTACGTCTGATTCTATGTTCCGCAAAAAAACATGACAAAATACGAAGTGCGCGGATTAACTCGCAGGTCTTAAACATTCAGCAATTTCAGCATTAGATAGGTATACACTCTGTTTTGTAAATATAGTAATATCGTATGTCATGGTCAGATAATACTGGCTATCGTAAGACTAGTTCATATCGTGTAATACAGTATTAACGTTGTCTATTTGTAGATAAGATATCGCTGGAACATCATTATGGATGGCAGCACTTGCATAACAAGAAGCAATTGAATTGAAATTGAACCAGCAAAAATATATATGACTAGGCAAATATGCACCCTGGGCCCGTGGAGAACAAGAGCCCACCACGTTTTCAAAATTAAATAAATAAAATATAAAATAAATAATCTCAGACATTTCACACAGCATCATTTGGCCCCAAAGTAAGCAGAGCTTGTGTTATGGGTACCACATGACTGATATACTACTTACTTATATACTTTTTTTTTGTAACTACATACATTATTATACATAGACACACCCAGACCCAATTACTTGCAGATAATTTGTCCCGCTGCGGGAATCGAACCCGAAACCTTCTGTGTCTCAGCCGAACCTTAGCCCACTGCGCCACAGAGGTCGGCAAATTATCTCACGGCGTCTGGTAGATACATTGCGTGACCCAAGAGCTGGCTCCTATCTTGCTCAGTGTATTAGCATTGCCATTCAACGTGGCAATGCCGCCAGTGTCTTGGCAACGCCGCCTTACTCTATATATTGTTTTAAACGGTCCTTAGATAGCTAATTAGATAGATATAACTGATTTACATGTATTTTATCTTTAAATAATATAAATGTTCTGTGCGTGTGTTTGTAATTGTACTCCTCCTAAACGGCTCGACCGATTTTGATAAATTATTTTTTTTAAACGAGCGGACGCTGTCGCAAACGGGATAGCTACAATTATTGTATATTATTTTGTACATTTCTGTAATTATTTCTGTAAATAAATTATACTAAAGCACGTATAAAGTTATATGGTCTGAGGACTGGTGGTGATTATACCACTAGAACCTATAGGTAGCCGTCTATCTTTCTCTCTTTTTTTTTTACTTTTTTTTGACTTTTTGTAAATGTATGTGCGCAATTCCAGTGTTCAAAAAAGGCAAGGGAAAACTTCGTAACGAAACTTGAGGCTTTATCAGTTACACACGTAATGAGCATGTCTTGAAGGATCTTGAGTAAGCTAAAAGGATTTATAGGCAAGATACAAACATCAGCACTTTATATACGCACGCAAAGTGGCTCGCTAGATGAGATAGAGTTACACGATAGACAGAGAGGCGCTATGTAGGTATGTAAGGCAAGCTCTAAGGCTTGTGCGAGCTGTATTGCACTCTGTTGCGTTGTAGCAGGTGCTATTTATGTATGTATTTATATTTGGAAAACCAACAGTTAAACATAAAACATCAGAAAAAAAAACAGAGAACCAATTACAGGTTTTCACTGATGAAAACATTGTAGTCAAAGGTGTGAACACTATTTTAACACGCTATCCAGACATAATCATAACTTACTTACGCAGTTTCTTAATCAATAATAACAAAAAAAATTGCAACAAAAACAAAAACATTAAATAGTACATAAGAATATATACAGTGTCTTATGTACTTGTTTTGTTGCGGCTGGACTATTTTTAAACTCATTATATTTCACTGTTAGCATTGTCGGCGCAGTTAACATGTATGTACAAGTATTCTGTGCTATAGCTTCCTGTTAGTGAGTGAAAAGTTCCACTTGACGCTGTATTCATTATCTAGTAACTAGATCCTAGTTGCATGTAAAGGCATTATCATTATTAGGGTTGACACCAATTATTTATTAAAATTTTACTGTATTTTTAACATACCTTTACTTTCTTTTCTGTGTGTGTACCAAATAAATGTCTATTCTATTCTAATTTAACACTCGTAAACAATAAAAGATAATCGTTTTTGGATAAGACTCGCAACACAGGGAATCCGCTGTGTGGGTTGAAAACCCATGTGACTTACTGTCTACTTCAGTACTTATCTAATGTGTACTTTAATTAAAATGTAGAGGTCAAAAAGTCAACACAAAATATTTTTATGAAAAAGGGTTAAGGAGTACATAAAGAAACATTAAAAAAACATGATTCTAGCATTTGAATTTATGTACTTAGGTCTGTTTGGCGTAAAAACTACTGGATCGATTTGAATGGGACTTTCATTTTATGCTAGCTTATTATAAAAGTTATATGCTGTGGTATATTTAATTACGCCCCAGCCCTATAAAGGGAGAAAATAGGGGGTAATTGTTTTGTATGGACACATACGAACGCGTGGGTGCTCTTTGCTTGCAACTTGATTTGGATACTTTAAATACAAAATAAATGGACACGTGTTTCATTCAAAGGTTATAAATATAACCCTTGGAAAAGGGGAAAAAAGAGAGTTCCAAGAGAGTTTCAAGAGAGGTTCAAGTTTGCAGGCCTAAGTGCGGTCTATGCGGTATATGCATGAAACTTCATACTCGCCAGTAAATTAAAACCTATAGGATACTTCCCGTTGACCTAGAATCATGAAATATGGCAAGAAGCAAGGTTAAGGAATACATTTGAAAACCGTTAGTTTGTATTTGCGTCAAAGTAAAATTTTTTTTGTATTTTTTTTATGACGGTATATTGGACTAGTAACCGATTAAAAAACCTTCTCAGGCGCGACTTACTTACTCTTTTCAGATTTATTTATAAACTAGCGACCCGCCCCGGCTTAGCACGGGTTGCAATGCTGATACTATATATACTACAGAATGTCTTTATTAACCGACTTTATCAAAAAGGATTAGGTTCTCAATTATGTTTGTTCACCGATTACTCGAAAACGGCTGGACCGATTTGGAAAATTCTTTTTTTGTTTGAAAGGGTATACTTCACAGGGGGGACCACCCATATAAATTTTATTAGAATCGGTCGAGCTGAAAAATCACCGAATGTTTAAAAATTGTATACATCGATGATGTTTTCATGTACTTCGATACCTCGCTGTCTCATTGGAGCGGTGCGTTTATTTGGCCTACCCATATCATATTTATACAAAATACATCTACTTTCCACTAAAAATATAGGCTCAAATTTCATTCAATGAAGTCGGTTTCTTTTTAGTTTTTAAAACGTAATTATATACAACGTTATCTAAGGGAATAACATATCCTAAGATATACATATTTGTGTAGACCTTTTTAAATTGTATAATACTGTAGTACATTATTTTGATCTATCTTGTAGGGTTCAGCCAGCGTTTGCAATGTAAGGGTAAAAAACATTGTTTATTTACGACATCACATTAGAAACCTCTAAAATTATCAGTGTGTCTCTACTATATTAAGCATGTATTATACATATAAGCCTTCCTCTTGAATTACTCTATCTATTTAAAAAAACAGCATCAAAATCCGTTGCGTAGTTTTAAAGATCTAAGCATACAACGGGACAGACAAACAGCGGGAGGCGACTTTGTTTTATACTATGTAGTGATACTTTACTGTCCAGTAGCCGAAGCACGAATTTACTGTCTTACCGTAATCTGTCGACAGCCCTACTAACATCGATCAAGGTGTCGAATTATCTAATGAACTCCCGAGTGCTGTGGTAACCCGTATTTGTTCATTATGATTGATCGATTCAGTGTTTACACAGGTTTTGTATAGGAAAATGAGAAGCAGAAATTTCAATTGGGGGCCATCTATATATTACGTCACATGTTTAAGGGAATCAACAAAGTGTGACAGGGAGGGGTCATAACCTTCGTGACGTCACATGTTTAAAACTAAAGCATTAATGGCCTTACTTCTTTTTCTTCGTTAATGGCATATGTCATAATAATGTAAATTTTGCCGGTGTCAAGTGTTTATATTATAATGTCTAAAAGGATTATTTTGGGTTTTATTTGTAATTTTGGTGATTTTATTCAAATAGAGCTAGAGTTATTAAAATTCAAATTAAGGCTAGATTATTATCTTTATTTCTAGTAAGATAATGACAAATAGTGACAGGTCAAGTTGAGAGGCGTTTATAAGTAAGACCTTAAACGCTAACTTTCAACTAAGGAAAATCTTTAATTGATACTATTATTACATTAAGTACTAATACACTCACGGACTTATTTAGAGGAACGCTTCATCAATCAAAGAAAAATACTAAAATATGTATAAAAAGTTCTTAGTACAAACTGGCCACATATACATTAGGTAATATTTAATTTGAAAAAAGAATTACTTCAATAGTCTTTTGTTTTGTTTCGTTTATTTGTTATTTTCTAATAATTTTGTTGACGTATGCGAATTAATTTCATAAAATCTTTTTTCAAGTTTTTTTTTACAAAAACGTTTCGCAATAGTGATCATCAATGAATACCTGTAGGCACAATGCCGGATCTTAGCGTAGCTCAGGATTCCAAGGCAGTTACTTTAATTGAAAATGGTCGCAGTTATAAAAAAGTGGCTCAAACATTGCGAGTTTCCAAATCCTTCATCATTTGAGTTGTTAAACGTTACAGGCAGACTGGAGAGTACACGAGACGTGCAGGGCAAGGTTGCAAGAGAGTCAAATCAGAGAGAGACGATCGATTTATGGCGAGCAGTGTTCTGAGAAATCGCACTTTGACTTCTTCTGAAGTCAGATCTACGCTCCAGGACGATCGACAGGTGACAATTAGCACTAAAATCGTAAGAAGAAGACTTATAGAAGCTGGAATAAAGCCGTAAATGCCAGCTAGAGGACCCTTACTTACCACAGATTATCGAGTAACTCGGGCTAACTTTGCTCGCCCATACCGAAATTGGAATGATGATGACTGGGGGAAAATATTGTTCACTGACGAGTCTAGGTTTTGTCTTAAGCCAGATGATAGAAGGATCAAAGTTTGGAGACGACCCGGAGAAAGATACGCATAGTGTAACATTGTTGGAAGAGAGTCTTATGGTGGAGGGTCAGTGATGGTATAGGGCAGCATTTGCATAGGGGCACGTACGGAGTTACACATCGTAGAAAATGGATCCCTGACTGCGGCTCGGTACGTAAATGACATCTTAGAACCGATTGTCATGCCCTTTGCCCCATACATCGGAGATAATTTTCAATTAATGCAGGACAATACGCAGCCCCACACTGCATCGATAGTTTCGGGGTATCTTCGAGAGGTCAAAATTGAAGTTTTGCCGAGGCCAGCACGCTCGCCAGACTTAAATCCCATCAAACATGTTTCATCATGTTCATCATTGTACATCATGTTTGGGATAAACTCGGCAAACAAGTAAAAAAGCGGGATCCAACATCAACAAACATAGGAGATTTGAACTTGATGCATACTAAATTGGACCGTATTTCTATAGGTAGAGTCATTACTTTGCCGTAACACAGTTTTAAACTAGCACGGGAGGTAAAGTTTCTCTAAATGTATACATATTTTTCTGTTTTAAGTTGTATTAAAATTTAAGAGAAAGTTATGTTAGAATTAGAATTAGGCTTTTTGCCCAATAAATTAATTCATATTCTTATCTCCTACTTTATAGAACAAAATATCTTGAGGCCCCACTGTGTCCGAAGTTGAATATTAAATTAAGTCATGGTTGTAGATATCAGGTCGTTATATTGTACAACTCTAACACTCTTCCTGTGGCTATGAAAATCATAGAAAGTCCCACTATATTTAAGTCTGCATTGATAAAGCTTGACGACTTTAAATACAATACTACAATAGTTTAAATATAATACCATTATTATAATTATTCTATATTATTATTTTGTTTCTAGTCTGTAGTTATTCCGACACAATGTAAAAAATATTATTAAATATATTCTTATTCATTTTTAACTGACATCAAAAACTTTTTAAACTGAGTTCTCAATTCGTCGGAATCTTTTTTAAAAATCTGTTTTCACCGATTACTCAGACGCCTGAACCGATTTAGATTTTTTTTCGTTTTAATGGGTGGTCCCAATTTTATCGAAATCGGTCGAGCGGATTTTACAAAATCAACAGATATATAAAAATTGTATATATCGATGATATTTGAAATATAAATCAAGTCAATTTTCTTTTCAGTTTTTTAAACTTAATTATTCTATGTGCGTACGCGGCAAAGCCTCAAGCTGCTAGTAATTTTAAAACATAACTTCAAACAGGAGATGAGCACAAATGTGACTTACAAGGTTCCAAATATCACGAATTTCATGTGACAGTATTTAGAAAAAAATAAATAATGACGGACATTTCACACAGCATCATCTGGCCGCTAATTGATGAAGTCCTCGTAATTCGAGTACCTACCACATACCACATGACTGATATAGTATCAACTTATATAGTGTTTCTTTATTTTGTAAATACATACACATTATACAAAGGAATACCCAGTCCCGAGAGAAATACTTGCAGATCATACAAACATTTCTCCCGAACCCGCAACCTTCTGCGTCTCTGTCGGGCACTGCGCCACAGAGGCCATCATAATATCAATGGAATATGATTTCATAATATCTAACTTACCCATTGGATTGGTTAATCGAGTCACACAGCGTGAAGAGTATATCGACTTCAAGTGGAGTAATCTGGCTCATCATCTGGGCTGAGTGTAGGAACTGCTCCTTGGTGACTTCCTGATTGCGATGGCCATTTGTCGCGTTCAGGTACACTCGTTTGATTAGTTCCATGTTGTTGAGAAGACTGTTAAAGGCCATGTAGTAGGGGAAACTGATTTTTCGCTCGCCTTGAGGGAATCCTGATGCCTGTAATTAATAATATTAATAAAAATGCTAGACATTTTCACACAGCATCATCTGGCCCCAAAGTAAGCAGAGCTTGTGTTATGGGTAGGTATCTGACTGGTGTATTACTACATATATACTTTTTATGTAAATAGCTACATATTATACATAGAAACACCCAAACCCGAAACAAATACTTGCTGATCATACAAACAGTTGTCCCGCGGCGGGAATCGAACCAGCAACCTTCTCCGTCTCAGCCGTGCCTTGTCACACTGCGCCACAGAGGTCGTCAGTTCATATCATTTATGTTATGCTGAGTCGTGCTTCATGTTTATCATCAAAAAAATATATGTTCTCAGAAAAGAACAATGCCCATCAACAGATACTGCACTATGCGCCTATAATGCGTATTTACACTCTTGGCTATGTTATGGAATAATGTTATGGGGAAATAGCAATTACGCGCGATTAAGAATAGAATACGTTTCTTTGACAACACAGGACAAAACCGAAAACAGTAAAAAATAGTATAGGTACTAATAAATATAAAAACAAAAGATATGGAAAAAATAAACAAAAATGCTATTTACTTACAACCAAGGCCATTAGGTACCAAGTAGGTAATCTGATTAGTGAGAGTCTGTTTATTGTTTTAGTGACTGGCAAAATCCCTACTTATATTATAAATGCCGAAGTAACTCTGTCTGTCTGTCACGTTTTTACGCCTAAACCGCTGAACCGATTTCGATGAAATTTGGTATAAAGATAGATGGGACCTTAGAGAAGGACATAGGCTACTTTTTATGTAGGTACCACGCGCCCGAAGCCGCGGGCAGCGCCTAGTATTTTTATATATCTAAAAATTTCGGTTTCGATTCCGAAGTCCCAAGTCCCGTCTGTCCCGAGTTTATTTTTAGGGGTTAATAAAAAGGGTGTATTTGTATTGTACTTACATTGATAACTTTAGTCTTCAAGTCTTTCGTTAGCAGATGATTCTTGACGGTTATCATAATATCCTTGAAGTCTCCAGCGCTGATGAAACCGGAGCCATCCTTGTCGCATTTCTTAAAGGCTTCCACGCCATACTCCTCGTGGAAGTCGTGAAGGAACTGACTGAACTCGGGGTATGTGACTAACCGTTTCTTATCCTGGAAATAAAGGTTACATTAGCATCTCGATCAGCACTTGTAATTAGAATAAAAATACTTAAAGACTATAATCATAAATCCTCACGATTGCAGTCTCCAGACTCGGAAATCTTCTCAGATCTTAAGTATCATTGATATGTGAGGGTTTGGCTGCGATTCAAAAACGAAACTAAGCAAGTTGCTCAGCAACTGAGGCAACTTTCTTTCATTTAATTGTATTTTTTCTGTTTTTATGCAATCAATCTTCACAATATTGTGGACCAAACTTATAGAAGTTTTACTCCAATGAGCAGTTCCAATTCAATATAATGTTAATAAAAATATGTTCCTTACCTAGTATTTAATTTTGGCCTGTAATGCATCAAGATAATACATTTCCTTGTCAAAACGAACTAGTGCAAACCGTGAATGCGAGCGGCAACGAGCGGACCGCGGATCAAACTCACCCTGACGAATATTCTCTAGACCAATCGAAACAGTGTCGGTGCCTCGATCGACAAAATAATTCGTGAATAAAACCCGAATTTATCAAAATATTAAGTTAATTAATGCTAGGAAAATCCTTTGCTTTCAAAAGTTCTCATTAAACATTTTGAATCAGAACGTTAAATAAATTTTAGAATACCTAGAAACTTGTTAATGTTACCTTTCCGAAGTATAGGCCGACAAACGTGCTCTCCATGTTAAAGGGAAGTTTCTGGTGAAGCGCTGTCTTGCGCATGACTTCAGCGAATTCATCTGGAACATTTACATTGATTGTCAGTCAGTATTTATTAAAAAACAGGTCTCATTAATAGTACATTGTACACCTAGGCGATAAAGTGACCAATTCCTATCGATTGTGTCATTTGAGGCCCGAAGCGCAGCCGAGGGCTTAAACACCCAGTCGACTGTGTTTAAACAACAGTCGCACTTTCTCCCGAGTGATTCATAACGATTATATAAAAAATACTCATTTATTCATACAAAAGTTAATTTGCTGAAGACACCGTCTTAAATTCACTTAGTTGGTGATTATTTTTTAGGTGGGTAATTTTTACTTATAGGTTGTTTTTGTTATTTTTGTGTTGTATAAATTTCTCCTTGGGGCCTATTTTTAGTATTTTTTCCGCTCATGTTTTGTTTGGTGCGTGTACTAAATAAATGTTTTTATTTCAACTACGTAGTAATGTTATGTAGATGTATACGTATACTACGTAGTAATGGTATGTAGATGATGTAATGTATACGTAGATTAATTAATCACTAAAAAACCGATCACAAAGGACGTACGGACTAAGCAAAAAGCTTAGAACCAAAACAGTGCAGAAAAGTTATATTATGAAATCTCATGGTTGCACAGTTTTTCATGAATGCACTGTTTTTTTTTATTTAAATATAAATTTACCACAGAGGTTTAACGTCTTCCATTAAGTGTAATACAACATGTTTGCATTAGATCAAAAAGATACTGGCTGAAAATAAAAATCGGCTGAATAAAATCGACTTGGTGAAAAAAAACAAATGGCGTGCATTTTGTACCATTGTAAGACTTTGTAGTCCGGTCAATCTAGACCAAAAAATGAGAGTGAAGGTACATAAAATCCCAACAAGCTGAAAATCAGTAAAATTGTTCAAAACATAATTATAAATTAATATTTATGGAAAAAGTTTTTCGCGATTTTCAGCAAAACGGTAAGTTTTATCATAAAAGTACCCTAGACAAAAATTGTAGATCATAAAATTATCTATAAAAAATATATCAATACTTTTTTTCCTACGAGCCACCGTTTCTGAGATAACGATTCAAAAAGTTATAAAAGTTGTTATCGTCATAATATGCATGAGTACGCCACGTATATACATCTCTAGAGTTGTTATATTATATATATATATATATATATATATATATATATATATATATAATATATTATATTTATTATATTATATATATTATATTATATATTTTATGTTGAAATATTTTTCTGCCAGCAATAACTGGCAGTGATACGACATCTGCATTTTACAGGAGGGGTAAAA
This sequence comes from Lampropteryx suffumata, assembly GCA_948098915.1. Lineage (NCBI taxonomy): Eukaryota > Metazoa > Arthropoda > Insecta > Lepidoptera > Geometridae > Lampropteryx > Lampropteryx suffumata. Next base: position 16,825,893 of record OX402553.1, read on the forward strand.
CAGCAGTTTTCAAAAAGTTTTAAAAACAAGATTTAGTTCAATGTGCTGAAGTTTTTAAAAAGAGTAATTCAACTCAACAAGAAGTTATCACCAACGGCATCCGCTTTCTTCTTTCTATGTACGGAGCTCCTAAAAAAACTACCTGTTTAGATAAGCATCAATGTGCATGTTTCGTTAAAAATACTAAAAATAAAAAACAAGTTCAATTAGCTTGTCTTCCTCCAACCTCAGTTGCTGCTCATGAACATCTTTTTGGGATATATTACCAAGTTCAAGTGTGGCTTGGTTATACGCTAGCTAGACCCTACAGACTGGGGTTGGAAGTTGGTCAACAATATATTAGAGCCAGTTCAAACTATACTCCGACCTGCGCCGGAAAAACTGCTGAACACAATTTTTTGCAACTGCAAAACGGGATGCAGTGCTAAATGTGGTTGCAAAAAAGTCGGACTGTTTTGTTCTCTGGCATGCACAAATTGTCAAGGCCGGTCGTGCTCTAATGTTGAATCACAAACAATGGAGGATTCGTTTGATTCCGACGAAGTGTCATGCGATACATCGCTATTGACGCAATTTACTTGCATCCAAAATGAAGATGAAGAAGAAGCAGAGAAGAAGAAGAACAAGAAGAATTTGAAACTTACGAATCAGGCGAATGAACTCCACCACTTTTTTTTAATTTACATCGCTTTTATCTTTTCCAATCTTTGAAAATTTCCGTTATTTTGCAATAGTTTCACATTAAACAGGATCACAACTACCCGTGGATTAGGCCTACTGGGGAAACCACGTTAAAAAAAACGCGCTAAGTACACTACCTCATAGGTGGCGTGGAAACGTGTGCAAATTATGCCGATAACAACTTTTATAACATTTTGAATCGTTATCTCAGAAACGGTGGAAAAAAAATATTGATAAATTTTTTATAGATAATTTTATGATCTACAATTTTTGTCTAAGGTACTTTTATGATAAAACTTACTGTTTTGCTGAAAATCGCGAAAAACTCATTTTTTTGACCTTGAATATTTTTTTTTCCATACACGGGAATGAACTTTTAAATATTATTTATAATTATGTTTTGAACAATTTTACTGATTTTCAGCTTGTTAGGATTTTATGCACCTTCGAATGTCTAAATTGACCGGACTATTGATACCTATTTAATATTTTAATTTTAAGTAGGTATATTTTATTACAGTAGGTAGATTCAAGGTGGAGATTCAAGCTTACGAACCTTGCTAAAGTAATTAATGCACTCGTGTTAATTTAGTGCTCTCGCACGCGCTCGGGCACCAACATAACACTTGTGCATTAATGCATTAAGATGCATTAAGACTATGCGCTTGATGCAACTATCTACTATTTTTTTTTATTTTTTTTCTCTACCATTTTAGTTGTAATGTTGAGGTTACTACCAGTCTATATACTTTTGTAGACTCATCATGCAACTGTTACATGTTTACATTATGCTCTGATTAAATTTTTTCTATCTTATCTTTATAGTTATTTATTAGCCATATTGCGGCCTTGGGTATGGAAATAAATAATAAAATGCAATGTCGCATCGTTGACCTTGAACTTCACATAACTAACGACTTTTCATTGCAAAATTGAAGTATTCTACTAAGTATCTAGTAAAATTTTTAGCTGCAATTTTCTTTTATAAATATTATTAATATTAAATACTAGCTGTTTCCTGCGGCTATGCCCGCGTGGTAGATAAAAAGTAGCTATTAAAAGTAGAAAAATTACAAAGCATAATCGCGTTTCGCAGTTTGACCATTATCCCGAGTGGAAGCTGCATACCAAATTTCATTCCAATCCGTTCTGTGGTTTCTGAGATTTCGTGATGAATGAGTGAGTGGTATTTGACAAATATATACCTAGTAGATGAATATTGGTGGACAATACACACAACACCATCTAGCCCCAAACTAAGCATAGCTTGTCATTATACATAGTATAAAACAAAGTCGCTTCCCGCTGTCTGTTTGTCCCGTTGTATGCTTAGATCTTTAAAACTACGCAACTCCTGATAATTTTAGAGGTTTCTAATGTGATGTCGTAAATAAATTCATTTTTTTGCGCTTACATTGCAAGCGCTCTGGCTGAACCCTACGAGATAGATCAAAATAGTGTACTACAGTATTGTACACCTTTAAAAGTTCTACAAAAAAGTCAGCGATGGTATATGTTTATCTCTTAGATAACGTTGTATATAAAAACATTCTGTAGTATATTTAGTATCAGCATTGCACCCGTGCGAAGCCGGGGCGAGTCGCTAGTAAAATATATAATATGTATGTATAATGTGTATTTACGAAGAGTATATACATAGGTAAGTAGTAGGTATATTAGTCATGTTACACAAACTCTGCAGAAATAATTACAGAAACGTACAGAATAATATGTATAATACGTACGTATTTACAAAAAAAAGTATATAAGTAGTGTATCAGTCATGTGGTACCCATAACACAAGCTCTGCTTACTTTGGGGCCAGATGATGCTGTGTGAAATGTCCGGGATTATTTATTTATTTAATATACAATAGTAACTGGACCTGTTTGGCACCACAAGCGAAAAATGTAATCTCTTATCATGTGTAATTTGGCCTACCTACTCTGATCATTTACTTATTTGTTTCTTTATGTCTATAACCTTTTTCGTGTTATGTGTCAAATAAACCATTATTATTCTATTTTATTCAATTCTAGTATAAAATACATGTGAAACAGTTGAGCTGTCAAAGGACCGTTTAAAACGATCTATAGATAGTTCAACTGATCCAGATCACTGCCCAAGACACTGGTGGCATTGCCACGTTGAATGGCAATGCTAATACGCTGAGCCAGATAGAAGCCAGCTCTGCTTACTTTGGGACTAGAAGATGCTGTATGAAATGTTCAGCATTTTTTAAGTGATAAATTCTTATGGGAGAGTAAACCGATTTGTTACGTAACGCGTTACGGCGCCAGTCTGTTTGGCTTCCCTTTCTCTCACGCATACGGCAGCGGTAGGCAGGCTTCTACTCTCTCACTCTAACCCACAGTGGTAGTAAGATTAGTTTAAGTTATAACTTCAGTCGGGTGTCTCGAGATGCACACGTTTTTTACTTATTTGGGCCTAAAATAACCTTAGATATCTAAATATCTATGCAAGGAAGGTCATTCAATAACAATTAATAAACAAATATCTAAACATACACACAAACTATCCTAATTATAATATAAATAATAATAATTATTAAATTATTTGTAAGATACATGTTAACTTGTGTTGTAATTGTAAGCCCAATGTAAAATGGAGTTAACATGACAATGACAAAACAATACCTTATTGACAGCTTTTCAATTCAAATTCAGAACTGTTTTATTTAATACAATCAAATCACCATTTTGAATCATTCTACATGGGGTGTATTTAGTTGCCGATTTCTCCTAAGCCAAGAAGAATCAACCAAGAAACTCAAGATGATAAGTGCTTAATAAGGAAGCTAGTTATTAGGTACTTAATTATTACATACCAAAAGCCACAAGCCCATTGCCATTGGTGTCGAAGAGCTGGAAGGCAGTTTTGTAAAGCGCATCCGGCACACACAAAAGCCCTTCAAAAGCTTGGAACTCGGAGAAGGAAATGAATCCATCCTTATCCATATCCACGATCCCAGCGATGAGATTGACGGACTCCTTGTTGTAGTCATCTGGAGATGTAGAACTTATTAAGATTGAAGTAGAGTTCATATTCTAATAAAACTTTTATGAAGTAAATGAGTAATCATACCTTCATCGTATAGTCCTAGGTACTTCCTTACAAAGTCTTCACTGGTGATGAACTTCTCACCGTTCTTTTCAGCGGTGGCAAATTTCAGAAATATATCATGGAGTTTCTGTGTCTCCGCCCGTTTTAAATAACCAGCCCCCTGAAAACAATTTTAATTGGTAAATTATGATAGACATCACATCATCTAGCTCAAAGTTAGCAGATCTTGTGTTATGGGAACCACATGACTGATATATTACTTTAGATTTTTTTGTAAATCACACTAATATTATAAAGGCGAAAGTTTGTGAGTGTGTGAGTGTGTATGTTTGTTACTTCTTCACGTTTAAACTTCTGGAGCGATTTAAATAAAATTTAACACCGCCGGGCACAGCTAGTACATATACATAATTATTAAACACCAAGACCCAGACAAAACTCTAATTATTTTATGCAAACAACAATGATAATGGTAGCACCATCTTTTATGCAAATAACAATGATAATGGTAGCACCAACTTTTTTCGGGGTCAATTAATTAACCAATATAATTATTAAATAAACACCTACTTTATATAGTTTACATTATGTAGATACATAACTAGTGGTTTATGAGAATAAAAACTATTAAATACCATTTAAATCTTTCTGATTTAATAGCCAACAAATGACATTAACCCATGACATTAATACAAGATAAAAAAATAGTGGAGTGCAGTAGGTATTTTAAACCTTCTCACTATCCCTTTATGGCACATTTTCTTTTAAGCCACAATGATCATTCTCTTATCACATGAACACACGAAACACACTTTAATGAAAAATTGTAGTAAGTATCTTTTAATTCAAATAAAACTATTTTGTTATTTATCACAATTGATTACTATTAAATAACAATTAAAAATATATTAAATTACCCGATGGTATGACATTTTCGAGCGAAGATTCAATTTGAAATGAGTTGATTGGTATCATCTTTTGACGTAATAGATAAGACTTCTTATCTTGTCTACTCTAGCAATAATATAGTAATAAGTCGTGTAACCTCGTCATATTTAAAAAAGGTCTATCCATCAACGCCTGTCACACAGAAAGTGGATTTATCAGGTATGTAAATAAACAATTGAACTCAGTTTTTAAATTTTTACTACCTATTTGTTGCTTACAATCAATTCAATTTAATTCTCTTGGTTGGCCTTTGTGGAAAGGACCACAACCACAAATACGCCAACGTCACGTTTTATTGCTTACAAACTTATTCTAAATAAAAACTATCATTTTTTTAATTTCGTTATTTTTTTTGTTTTTATTTTGAGGGCAAAGAGGTTAAATTGGTTATCTAATATTGTGTGATGTGAAAATTGTTAGAAGCGAAATAGTGCAACCGCCCCATGTTATGTTAGTGAAAAATATTGTAACAAACCTGCAATGTTGTCAAGCAATGAGAAAAGCTGGATGCAGGCAATGCCATTTCTCAGGTTCAAGGACGGGCGAGTCAAGGACAATCTGACCATGAAAATATCCGCATACATAATACCATAATACCTATGTTGTAGTATTGTGTTACGGAATTAGTAATTCCTTATAAAATTAAAAACTTACCCACCTCTTGACAGCTGGCCTCAGTTATCAAGGAGCTGAACAAAGATTTAAACATTACAGAGTTTTTTGATATGCACAAAACAATGTTTTCTGAGAGAAAATTGTCGTGTTAAACTCTGCAGTGGTTGTATGGCGTTCGGTTTGTCTTGATAACACGTCACGATTGTAAAAATTGTTTAGTAAATCTATTTTTGCAAGACACGCACTGTGCTCATGGTTGTCCTTTTCCTTATCGTGCCGCCCGGTCGGTCGCGGAATGGTCGGATCGGATAACTTGCTTGCTTGCTTTGCTATTTTTGACGTTGACTTGACACTTAGTAAATCAATGTCATTTTTGTGACAGCCACGGTGCTGTCAACAATACAACATCATCTGAAAACAAATAAAAAATGTAGGTAGGTAGGTACTTAACCACTCAAAAATTAAAAAAAAAGGACCATTTTAAATCTAGGGACAAATTAGGCGAATGTAAGTGCCAGGTTCTTCTAACCTCAGTTCAAGAATCCGGCAGAAAACTCGTCTACGAATACCGATTCGTTGGAGCAGATTTGTTTCAAGCATTTTTCTCATCCAAATAATCTGATATATAAGTTTTTATTTCAATACGTTCTTAAATTAGATAGTCGAGAACAGATTTCTCGACTATTTCTAGTAGGTAAAATATAATAATTGTCACAATATAATACTAGGTATTGTGAACATACATTCGATTTTCATAATGCCTACCTAGGTACCTACCTACCTACTCAAGGTACATATCTATATCGACTAGGCAATATATTTATTACCAAACTATTTTCTAGGGCCCATGTTCAAATACAAATATATTTATTTGGAGCAAAAATAACAAGGTAACGATAACGAAACGACGAAACGAACGAAAACGAAACCAACCACAAAAGTATAAAACTGTACAGCCGCGCCCGCCGCCGCCAGTAGCGCCCTCCCATAATCAAGTCCAAAATAACAATATTTTTATGAGGGTAAAGTTTAAAAATTTACATTTAATATGTAAAATTAGGTAAGCAGTTACAGTACCTATACTATAACGTTAAGTAGTTTTTAAATGTATATAAAATGTAATTTAATGTTTCGCTGGTATGTGTAGGCGTAGGTAGTATGTGTAGGTAGGAAGTGGGGCAGATTGATACACCAAAATTTAAAGTTCCATAAAATGTGTATAAACATTATTTTTTTATTATACGTTTAGCTAAATAATTAAATATTATAATGTTATAGTTTAAAGTTGTTGAAGATATCAAAGAAAATAAATAATTGATGTTTAGTAAAAATGGCTGTTGTATCAATCTGCCCCATTGGTTTTCCACACTGTATAAAAGTGCCCCACGTGGTGTATCAAAGTACCCCGCTACTTTGATACACCACGTGGGGCACTTTCATACAGTGTGGAAAATCAATGAAAATGGTAAAAATAAAACTCTTTTACATTGATTCTACTTGTTTATTGTGATGAGATCATAATCAACCTTATAATATAAGTTACTTATGTAATTAAAATTTTCTTAGCAGTTTTTAATTCTTTTACTTTCTGTTTTCTTAATTTTTCTTTTCGTTTTTTTCTTTTTCATCGTGAAGTATCTGTAGCCAATTCTTAACTGGTGTGTCGGTATAAACTCTAGATTTTCCTTTTTCTCTGCCTTTCTTAGATTTTTTTTCAACAAAACCGTTTTTGTATAAGGTCGAATAGCTGCAGCAGATAATGTGGTAGTCTGAAGGCCTGACGCTCTAGCCTTTTGACGTGGCGAAACGTGGAGAGATGGAATTACGCGGACGTTCGCAGATCTATCAAAATCCCTTTGGTTATCTAGAGTGTAATTTTGTGTCTCTTCTCTGTCACAGGTTTCATCAACATCTGCATAATTTAGATCTCTTTTAGATTTAGATAGAGGTAGACTCCACAAAATCTTCTTCCTGACTCTGTATTTCCTAATTCATTTCTTCGTCTTGGAAACTCTGACTGTAACTCACTCTGATGTTTCAAAGTTGCGGGCTTAAAACCATACTTGTCTGCTGCTTTTCGTTTAGCAGATATAATACCCTTAAAGTTACTTCAGATATGGCGGACTTGATATTCTCTTTATTTATTTTACTTCTATCAGTCTTTGGCTTGTACGTGCGCACCATTTTCTGATGATAACAAAGTAATGGGGCACCTTAATACAGAGTCGGGGCACAATGATACACATTAATGTGCTCTGCACTTTATTGCATCAAAGTGCCCCAAACGATATTTTTAAAAATTCAAATTATCATATTAACAGTAACTTTGATTTTAAGTAAAATTAACAAAAAACATAATAATTGATAGTTTAACTTACCTTTGGTATATAAAGATCCTCTTTATATGTTATCGAAGAGCGTCAAAACACTTTCACTTATCCAATTTACCAATCAAACAATCGTCATCGGCAGAATTGTTGAACCTGTCTAACTCAGCGTCTGCATCTGTTAATACTGTAAATAGTTACTTTGCAAACATTGGCAAATCTCTAGCATTAACTATTAATGAATCAGACTCCTACAAACTCTCCTCTGGTGAAAGCCACCCGACTACATCTCTATCACCTCCAGTTGCCTCTATGGCCTTGTTTAATTTAGACAACCAGGAATTGGAACGAACTATTGTCAACCTCAAAGACAAATGCGCCGTAGGCTGGGATGGCATCCCAACCACAGTGATTAAATCAGCTCGCCACATCTTGATCCCAATCATTAAATTCGTCTTTAATATCGGCATTACGTCCGGCGTTTTTCCTAATGTGTTCAAAAAAGCAGTAGTCCACCTTATATTCAAGTCTGGAAACAAAGAAAATGTATCCAACTACATGCCCATATCAGTTCTTACAGTTCTGTCTAAAATTTTTGAAAAAATATTAAATAACCGACTTATTAGTTTCTTAAATGCTAACAATATTTTATCCCCCAACCAATATGGATTTAGACGAGGTAAGTCTACAGAAGATGCAGTTGTAGAGCTGACAAATACAGTTGCTAATAATTTCGATCACAAGCTCAAGACCATTGGCATATTCCTCGATCTTACAAAGGCTTTTGACACAGTTTCTATCCCCTTATTGGTATCAAAGTTGGAGGCAATGGGAATACGTGGCACTGTCCTGAAACTGTTTACAAGCTACTTGACACTCCGTTCGCAGTGTGTTGTTGTTGACGGGCACACGAGTGATGAAGAAGTAGTTAATTTCGGTGTTCCTCAGGGAAGCGTACTAGGCCCTACACTATTTCTAATATACGTAAACAACTTGTGTAATCTACATCTCTCCCACTGTAGAATTTGGCATACGCTGATGATACCGCACTGCTAATACACGGCCACACTTGGAAGGAAACTCAAAAATCTGCTGAACTGTCTCTTAGTAAAATTACGTCTTGGCTGTCCTCAAACCTTCTCACCCTAAATCTCAGTAAAACAAAATATGTCACCTTTTCGCCTAACTCAGCTACCCAACCCAACACTATGGCTAAACTTTCCGCTCATTCATGTTCCTCTACATTATTATGCGACTGCCCATATGTTGAAAAAGCTTCACATGTCAAATACCTTTTACTATTGATAGTTTCTTGTCCTGGACTGAGCATATTTCACTAACAGTCGGCAAAACCAGAAAATTAATGTATATTTTTAAAAGTCTCCGAAACTCTGCTGTTTTAAAAGTTCTAGATAAAAAACCTAGGCTATTCCCTACTTGCGATCTTTATTCTCTCTGTAAGGTATTTACCGTCAGACAACTGTTCGTATTTAACACCCTCATACGTAAACATGCTCAACTGCCCTATCACCCAGATCTGTCTATGACTAAGAGACGAACGGATAGAGTGTGCCAAGTCGTGGCACGCAGGACCAATACATCTAGCAGACACTACTGTCATGTTAGCTCTATGCTTTATAATAAGGTTAATAAAATACTTGACATATATCCCTTAACTAAACAAAAATGTAGGAATAAAATATCTACCTGGCTTCAGAGCCTCTCTTATGAGGAAACTGAACAGCTTTTAAACGTGTAACCTACTCTATTTTTAAATCTCCCTCTCTCTTCATTGGAACATAATATACCTACCTGATCCTATACACATCCCAGCGAAACATTAAATTACATTTAGATACATTTAATGGCATTGAAATGTATTCTGCTTACTTATTTTTACTTTTTAAATGTAAACTTTTAAACTTACTTACTTAAAACCTTATAAAAATGTTGTTAATTTGGAATTGATTAGGGGAGGGCGCTACTGGCTGTGCCACAGTTTTACACTTTTGCGGTCGGTAACGTTTTCATATGTTAGAGATTAGTTACCTATATTATGTTGCATGGGCTTCGTGTTCCCTCCAGTCTGTTTATTATAGTGGGAACCCTTGTGTGATAAGGTAAGAGAGGTAAAATGTGTGTGTGTGTGTGTATGTGTGTGAGAGAGAGACAAATTTTAAAATAGAGTAGGTACATTACACGTTCAAAAGTTGTTCAGTTTCCTCAGTGTCAGTAGTGGTCCTGCGTGCCATGACTTGACTCTATCCGTCTCTTACTCATAGATAGATCTGGGTTATAGGGCAGTTGAGCATGTTTCCGTAAGAGGGTGCTAAAACCGAACAGTTGTCTGACGGGAAAAACCTTACAGAGAGAATAAAGATCGCAAGTAAGAACAGCCTAGGTTTTTTAGCTAGTACCTATCTATCTACTTTTAAAACAGCTCTTTGCGCTTTTTCCAAACGTAGTATTAGGATTTTGGGATCAGCTCCCCAGGCTGTCACATAATAGGATATGATTGACTAAGGCAATATAAACATCTTTGAGACATTTCAAGTCAGCAGAGTTTCGGAGACTTTTAAAAGTTAATACATTAATTTTCTGATTTGGCCGACCGTTAGTGAAATATGCTTATTCCAGGACAAGAAACTATCAATACCTAGTAACGCCAAGGTATTTGAAAGATGAAGCTTTTTCAACATAATGGACAGTAGAATAATAATGATAGAGTAAGTAACAAGAACAAGTGGGCAGCAGCACTCCCCGAGTACTTAACACTAAATCTGCGGTCACTAATCCGCCTGCCAAGCGTGGTGACTATGGCAAATAATGGCAAAACCCCCCAATAAATGATAGACACAATCAGAAGACGGCCCCCAGTTCCCGGCAGTTCCGCTATTCCTGGCGGCGGCCACGGTAACGGCGGAACAGGGGGTGCTAAGAATCTCCGGTAGAGGTCCAGCTACCAATCCCAACGACCCCTCGCCCTGGCAACATACAACGCACGCACACTGAGGACTGACAAGAAGTTGATTGAGCTGTAAGAAGTAGTAAATAAGTTGCACTGGGATAGATAGGGTTATCAGAAGTCCGAAGAGAGGGAGAGGACACGATAATCCTAAATTCCGGCAACTTATTCTACTACCGGGAGGGCGATCAACTTTCTCAGCACGGCGTCGGATTTCTCGTCCACAAATCCCTCGTTAACAACATTGTAAAGATCGAAAGCGTATCGAGCAGGGTGGTATACCTTAAACTCAGAATAACCAAACGGTATTCGCTTAAGGTCATACAGGCGTATGCACCTCACTCGAAACGTCCAGACGATGAAGTGGAGGCTAAGATGACATTTCAAATGCCATGCAAGCCTCGAAAACACACTTAACGATTGTGATGGGGTACTTCAACGCGCGGCTAGGTGTGAGGAATGGCGATGAACTGAGAGTGGGGCAATTTGGATTTGGACAGCGGAACCAACGGGGTCAGCGATTGGCCGACTTCATGGAAAAGGAGGGACTCTTTATGATGAATTCCTTTTTCAAGAAGCGGTCGTCCAGGAAATGGACGTGGCTTCACCCCGGTGGACACAAACGCAAGATAGATTTCATCATGACTACAAAAAAGCAAATATTTAATGATGTCTCAGTGATCAACAGGGTCAAAACCGGCAGTGATCACCGAATGGTTAGAGGCTCATTAAATCTTAACGTAAAGCTAGAAAGGTCCCTGATGAAATCTACTCTTTGCCCAAGTCCTGCCCAAATCCAAAACCCCGAGAGCTTTCAGTTGGAACTCCAAGATCGCTTCCAATGCCTCGCCGAATGCTGATCCGTGGATGAAATAAATGCCGGGCTGGTGGAAATTGTCCATGCCGTTGGGTCAAAGTTCTGTAAAAACCAGCGCAAAGGTAGAACCCAAAAACTCTCTGAGCACACTCTAAAACTCATGGCAGAACGTAGCGAAACGAAACTGCAGTCTTTAGTGGACAGGTCGAAATACAGCACGCTTAATAAACAGATCTCTAAGTCAATGCGACGCTATTTACGTCTCTTTAATACATTATAGTATAAAGAACGCAATAGAGCGCAACCAAGGTTCCAAGGTGTTCGCGAGAGATCTGTCTATTGGGCAAAGCCTGTTGACGAAGCTGAAGACCGACAGTGGCAGTGTCGTTTCCTCGAAGCCAGAAGTTTTACGAGAGCTCGAGAAGTTCTACGGACAACTGTACACCTCATCGCAAAGTCTTACTACAAGCACGACTAGCGATGCAAGAGCCCGCCTAACCCGACACTACACTGAAGACATTCCGGACGTCAGCCTATACGAGATCCGAACGGCTCACAAGCAGCTTAAGAACAACAAGGCACCGGGGGAAGACTGAATAACGACAGAGCTTTTGAGAGCGGGTGGAACACCGGTACTTAAGGTCCTCCAGAAGCTGTTCATCTCCGTCATCCTCAAGGGAACTACGCCAGAGGCGTGGAACAGGAGCGTGGTGGTACTGTTCTTTAAGAAAGGGGATAACACCCTCTTAAACAATTACAGGCCTATCTCGCTGTTGAGCCATGTCTATAAGCTGTTTTCGAGAGTAGTTACTAATTGTCTTGCTCGTAGGTTTGACGACTTTCAGGCTCCCGAACATGCCGGGTTCTGAAAAGGCTTTAACACCATTGACCACATCCATACGCTCCGGCAGGTTATACAGAAGACCGAAGAGTATCACCGGCCACTTTGTTTAGCGTTTGTGGACTATGAGAAAGCCTTTGATTCTGTTGAAACCTGGGCAGTGTTGCAGTCACTCCAGCGGTGCCAAATCGACTATCGGTATATCCAAGTGTTGAAATGTCTGTACAGTAACGCCACCATGTCTATCCGACTCCAGGACCAGAGCACGAATCTCATCCCATTGCTTAAAGGGGTGAGACAGGGAGATGTTATTTCTCCGAAACTGTTCTCCTCTGCATCGGAGGATGTTTTCCAGCTCTTGTACTGGCATAGACATGGTATCAACATCAATGGCGAACGCCTCACTCACCTTCGATTTGCCGACGATGTAGTCCTCATGACGATATAGTCCTCATGGCTCGCTGGAAAACCTAGACACAATGCTCAGCGACCTCAATATCGTCTCCCAACAGGTGGGTCTTAAAATGAACATGAGCAAGACAAAAATCATGTCAAATGCTCATGTTGCATCCGTACCGGTACATGTTGGGAGCGATATAATCGAAGTTGTAAATATGTAAATATGTAGACCATTAGGTCTACATATTTGGGTCAACGATTCAACTAGGCAAGTCCAATTTCTACAAAGAGGTCAGCCGACGAATCACATGACCGACCGAACCGACAACTCGGATGGGCAGCGTTCGGGAAATTAAGGCACATCTTCTCGTCACAGATACCGCAGAGCCCCAAGACGAAAGTCTACAATCAATGCGTGTTGCCAGTGATGACATATGGAACTGAGACTTGGTCCCTGACTATTGGCCTCATACACAAGCTCAGAGTCGCGTGCAATGGAGTGCAATGTGCAATGGAGAGAGCTATGTTGGGTGTTTCACTACGTGTTAAAATCCGCAACGAGGAAATCCGTAGAAGAACCAAAGTCACCGAGCGCTCAAAATTTGCAAGTTGAAGTGCCAATGGGCAGGCCATATAGCTCGCAGAACTGATAACCGCTGGGGAGTAAAAGTTCTCGAATGGCGACCAAGGACAGGAAAACGAAGCGTAGGACGACCCCCCACCCGATGGACTGACGACATTGTAAAGATCGCAGGAAGTCGGTGGATGGAGAGGGCTCAAAATCGTTCTTCCTGGAAATCTATTGGGGAGGCCTATTTCCAGCATTGGACTTCATAGAGGCTGTGATGATGAAGTAACAAGAATGAGCGGAAAGTTTAGCTATAGAAAGGTGACAAATTTTGTTTTACTGAGATTTAAGGCGAGGAGGCTTGAGGACAGCCAAGACGTACCTAATTATAATAATAATAATGCCGAATATTTCACACAGCATCATCTGGCTACAAAGTAAGCAGAGCTTGTGATAAGGGTACCACATGACTGATATACCTACTAAAAATATATACAGGATGTCCGGTGGCAGCATTTGGTTTTAAAATCTAAATTTCTCCGTAACGGCTGATCGTAGGAGTGGGCAGCGGGCGGTGCTGGGTTCGTCGACCGTGCGGGTTTTTTGGTCACGATGCCACGTTGAACCGATGAACAACGTGCGTTCGCAATTGAAGCTTATTTCAAGGCTAATGATTCGTGCACGTCGTAGATTTTGTTCGCGTTACAATATTCGACTATTAAGTGATGCTCCAAGTAAAAATTTAATTTGATTATGGGTGCGAAGATTCCGGGCAACAGGTTTGGCAGGAAATAACCCTTGGCCAGGGCCTAGCTGGACGTCGAGAACAACTGACAACGTTGCACTAGTTGAGAACAGTTTACAAGATGATCCGCGTTAGTCCGTGCGCAAGAGAGAGTCTGTTTTGGGGCTTCCAAAAACTGTTGTGCATAAAATATTGAAGAAGGATCTTAAATTTCACCCTTTCAAGATTCAAGTTTTGCAAGCGCTGAAGCCTTACGATCACAATTTGCGTAAATTTTTTTGCGACAAAATGTTGGAGCGATTTCGTACGGTAAACACTATCTTTTGGAGTGATGAAGTGCCAGTACCCATCTTCATTTAAATGGAAGTGTAAACAAACAAAATTGCCGTTACTGGTCACCTAAAGGACAGAATCCACGGTTGAAATACAAACAAATACTTCACAGAACCAGCTGACAGCCCCGGCAGACGTTGTTTTCCATATAAATATCATTCGTAATTTTTTTTTGTTTTATAATATTTTACTTTTAATACCTCTAAGAATATTTGTTCAAAGTTTCATGATGATAATATTAGTATGATAATTAGTATGATTTATAATATTAGTATGATACGAGTAGAACATCAATCTACTACATTATCATCCTTACTGATTTCGGAAACCTTCACTGTGAGGTCACATGTGCTTGTCTAATGTTTTATTACACTGTTTCGGTATAATGTTGAGAGTTGACGTGTATCGGTCGTTCTCTGAAAGTGCTCCTATTGGTTAAGCAACTTTTCGTTTCGTGTACACTGTGAGTGAGTTATTTTACTTCTCTCTGAGGCCCGGACGATAAGGACAACTGAACGCGTGAGTTGCACAAATTTTTTTACCCGACTGCGAAGAAGTCATGTTTTTGGGATGTATGTTTGTATATATTATGTGAGTTCATTTGGCTGTCGTTATGGCCCAAATAGTAGGGTAGATTTTTACAAATAATTCAATTCAATTAGAAAAGTCAGTCTTGTTCTTCTTGCCGTATCACTAGTTTTTTTGAACTAGTGTGGTGAAAGTATAAAAGTAACCTAATAATGTTTTCAAAAGTGATCGATTTCTACAAATAAGTTTCACTTTTTCAGTGTAGATGTATCAAGGAGAATGCGTTGTATGTATTTACAACCTGCCCAGTTAGACTAGTACTACTCGTACTGTCCAGTATGTAGCTTTACTAATTGCATTATACACTCACACTGGCTGCTGCCCGCGGCTTAGCACGCGTGGCACCTACATAAAGTAGCCTATGTCCTTTTCCAAAGTCCCATATATCTCTATACCAAAATTCATCAAACTCGGTTCAGCGGTATAAGCGTGAAAATGTAACAAACAGAGAGACAGACAAGCAGAGTTATAATATTAGTTAGATTTATACCACATAACATGCCTCTGACTACCTCCTTAGTAGATTCTATAGATACAATATTTAATTACGAAACGGTGAAGTCGCAATATTTCACTAAAAAAATTTACTCTGTCGCAATAAAAAAGAACGGCCACAGAATAACTTATAACTTGTAACGAGGTCCCTTGTAAACAACGACGAGAATAGTATATATTGATTGCCATACAAATGGACACAACGACAGCTACGATGAATATTCAACGCCAACACAAAACTATCATGAAACGTGAGAGAAAGTGCAGGGCACGTGTTTGTAACTACAGTCTTTATGCCGATTGACACTGCTATACTAGATTTGACAAAAGTTCTTTTAAACCATATCATATAAGATAGGCTTATTCATGTTCTCGAGTTAAGCAAACAACGTACTGAGCAGAAGAATGAAGCAGAAGAGTTAGCGTGTACAAAGTTATTCTCTGGCGGTTGTAATGGTCTTAAGAGAGCAATGAGCTGTTCCTATTACACCTCTCGATTATTAACAAATATGTACCCAAAAATTAAAAAAAAACTACGAATAACCAACTTAACGAATATCAATTTTACGCTCTCTCCATCGTGGAACTATTTAAGCCGCAACAAAATGTATCTGTTTGTGGTTCAAGACGGAGCTAAGCCAACAGGTGTTGTACACATGTGCATCTGTGCATGCCGCATCCGTGGGTACATCTATATACTGGCATAGAGTTTATACGGATCTTTTGTCCATGGTCATAAATGTATGCCGACCTCTTTGGTACATGCCTGACGCAGTCTTGTGGCGATTTAAAAACTAAACTTACTTGTTACAAGCTCTTTTAATTGCAGATTTTTGACCAAATTGTTAAACCTATTTAGGATTTGACATTCCGTGAGAAACAAATCTTGGTTAGTTATATCCACTCTGTCATTTTATGACTTAATCTCTGTTCACCAGACTATACGGCAGAAGTCAATTGAAAATGCGACAATGACGTCAAAGTTGGGAAAATCTTTTAAAATATATCAGATATAGACGTGATCGACATTTCGCTAGAATCATGAACCTATGGTCAGTATGCTCTCAAGACGTTCATACCTTCTTTAGTACAGTACTGGCCTTGGTGCAATGTTACGCCGCAACATAATTGTCAACCACTGTAGACTCTGTTAGGGGTGTCATCCGATGCTTTTTGTTTTTACCTAGCCACCTAGGTAGTAGGTACTATTTATACTAACATATCGAAAGACGACAAAGCAAGGTCTCAGTTCGGAGCGAAGTAATAATGTACTCGTATGATTGTGTGGAACGATGGAGTTATTGTGTTTTATGTCAAACAGGTGTCGTACCTTTTCAGTGAGAAAGTTAGTCTGATTTCATTTGGTAAAAGTTTAAGTTTCTGGTTTAGGCTGTCCTAATTTTACGATATTATTGTTAATTGTTCTTGAGTGCTATTTAAAATTGTTTTTATATGTTACGATCTAAAAGTGAGGAATTTAGGTTCCTACTTTTAGTATCTATTAGCAAGCATTTATTTTCATTAACTTCTTGTAAGGAGTTGTTAATTTTCAAAACACTGCTTTTTGTATATTATCTATTCAGTGTTTTGAAAATCGACTACTATTATATTTTCCATATGGAAAAACCAGATTATGAGTTAAATATCTGGAGTCTTAAGTATTTTTTCGCCTATCTCATAAATATCAGCTAAGATTCTTTACTTATATTATTCCAAGAAGGCTCTATAAATTAGTAAAATTATCGTTTTTTTTATAATTTTACTAATTTATAATGCTGGGGACAAACACACAGTCACCAATTGTAGGTATACCGATATCAATAAATCCAGCTCCATCAAAAATACAGGAAAAGACGCTGAATAATAGACTAGAAAATATTTAGAAGCATTCTAACTTATCTTCAAGAACCAATTCCATTTTTGGTAACAGAACTAAAAAACGTAGGATTTGTCGGTGCAGGTATCAAATGTTTACCCTTTTTCTTAGATCTGGCAAAAAGCTTCGGTACAGTATCCGTAGTTCCATACTCCGTTTGTGCAAGCTAGAAGACATAGAAATACTAATTAACCAACTTCAACTGATGCGTGCAAAAGGAATAAACTGACAGGAAGTACCTAAGGTGTTAGAATATGAAAACACTAACGTTGATCTGCCAGTTTCATTGCCAGTTGAACTGCCAGTTTCAGTTTCACAGAGCTCTATCCACGGCCCAACGCTCTTCTTGGTATTTATGAACGAAGTGTTAATATTAAATAACATTGAGGCGCCAAATTGCCAACTGCTAGTATTTGCTGATGATACAGTATTGATCTTTCAGGATGAGAGGTAGGTTAAGGCCTACTCTAATGCAAAAATACATAAAATATCTTGCATTCTCCAGTCGTCACCCTGGACTTCCCCTCTTGGGCACATACACTCAAAATTACATCCTAAATACTTATACTAAACCGAGATGTCTGGAAAGATCAAGGGGAGGCCTTTGCCCAACAGTGGGACACAATGGGCTGATCGTAAGCGTAATCGTAATCGTAAAGGCTAATTTAATTAGTTTCTTCCTTATTTTTTATTTACTTAGCGTAATTTTAAGCCAATTATGCCAATTCTTCTTCTTTGTTAACGGCCTGTGCCATATCTACTAACGTCAATTTTGCCAATGTCAAGTGTATATAGTTTATAGTTAGTTTGTTTGTTATTAGAGTCTTAGTCGATGGTCAATTGTCACGTCACGCGGAATGTCTAGAATTTTCTTGGGATTCCTCGTCGTTCAAATCACATTGCACCACAATACACATATAATTCAATTATCCATACCCGTCCTGTAGTCACAATTAATTTATTATAATTCCGCCAAGATTACTGAATATTAAATTAGCAGAGCGATGTTACGCCATGATATGACAGACGAAGAATCAATGCCAATTCTAACAAACTACGTCATTACCGGTCACAGTAATTTAAATTTAAATGCTTATACCACTGTGTTTTATTATGCTAAGTACTTATTTGCAAACTGTAACCGTAAATAGTGATTCACTATTCATTGTAATAGCCGAAGCAGAGATCCCTTGTGTCTTACATAACAAACAAGTTTTAAACCTAGAGCGAGAAGCGATGGCAAGAACTCAAAGTTTTGACATTGTTTTGAGTGTTTTCTAAAAAGAACTAAGCACTTTTAAAATACTTATTGAATACCTGCCTACATAATATAAATGGCTATATTGGTTATAAGAAGTTTAAATACTTTTCACCTTCTTTATTTACGCAATTTGTAAACCTTTTGAACGTTAATGTTTTTATTACTATTATTATTATATAAGTACCTACCTACCCAACCTGTAACTACCCTAGATTAAGCACACGGGTATGCTTAATGTACTTACTTAATGTTTCACTTATCCTTAGGCAGTGCAATGCGTCTTCATCAAAATGACATCGATTGCATTGTTGCATCGCATCACATTTTACCTTAATACCTACCTGTTTCAGAGGATGAACGAACATAACAAACATGCACTTTCCAAGTGCATGTTTTTGCGCACTAGAGAAGGTGAATTTCCTGTGCACATTCGCGAAGGCGAATGAGATTATTGCATTTTTTAATATTTTCGTTTATCCTGCTCGTAAAAGGCTAAAACCCGCACACTCACACTTCCGAATAGAATGTGATTGGCCTACCTCATTTGAAATAAATACTCTGCTTGTTATAATGAGTGTGTACAATATAATCACTCAGTCGGAGAAAATTTTAAAAACGAATTATTATTATTGTTACTTATTATTATCAGCCCACACCACACTGTCTTACTGCTAGGAAAAGGCCCATTCTCTTCCCCATTCTCTCTTAGTTTGGCCCTCTGGTCTCCTGACATGCGGCCGACATGACCAGCCCAGTCCCATATGAGCTTGACGACTTTTGTATAATATTTTTATTTTCTAAATTACTGAATGACCCAGTCTTTTTCCTGACTATGTCCGATTCCTTCAACAACAATGGTATTATTTTAGCCAGTTTACAAAACCTTAATTAATTTAACACCTACACCTTCTCCATGAATCACTCCGTCCATTGGTGAAAACTGTATGAAAATCCGTTCTGTAGTTTTTGAGTTTGACGCGTTCAGACAGACCGAAGTACGCGGCGCGGCGCGGTGGGAGAACTTCATTTAATATTAAGACAGTGCCCAAAGCAAATTAACTTTTGTATGGAAAAAATGAGGCTTTTTTACCACAATTTAGTAGTTTTGAAGGAATAATGGTTAAAAATGAAATAAAGTAGGTATGTTATTTTCATTTATTTTGCCTCTTACTTTCTTATTTCAAATGGTTCTTAAAATAACTAAAACAACAAAAGTACCTAAAACAAGGAATTTAAGTTGGTAGATAATAACAAAAACAAAACCAGACAAAAAGGCCATAGCTCAGCGCTTAATTTTACTCAAAGGGCAAACACTGATTTTCAGCAAAAACCCGTCGAGATGACAAATTGAATTGCAATTCCTAGTTATTAGTTTTATAATTTAATAATGTCTAAAATATTAAATAATCATCATCATCTCCTAAAGTTAAAGTCGTTTTAATTTGTAACTAACAGGCGGAGAGTAAGCTAATAAAAATATTTCGCGTCATTCATTCAAATTCATTTGATCAAGGGATCCAATGAATTTGACGCGAGTTCACACGGCGCTCTAATCGCGATTTATTTAAGAAAACAAAAAAGTACAAAACAGTATGATTTTACAATAATTTAACACAATTTCGATAACACAATAACCACTACAATTTTAACGGAAAACCAATGTACAGAAAGTAGACAACATACAAAAATAATCTTAAAAACTAGGTAGGTATGTAACTAAAAATAGGTATAATATATCGTTAGACCAAACAACAATTTGGATAGATATATTTCCTAATTAAAAGTAATACCTAGTAATACCTACCTTTGTCCCAATCACACTAATGGTCTTCTTAATACCACCAGAGAGAGATAGGTAGAACACCATATCGCTGTATTTTTAAATAGACCGCTAAACCACTTTTAGGGCACACACCAACCGCAACGCAGATGTGTTCTGAAATTAAAACCCGCCCAATCTACCCGAAACCGCAGAAGAAATTAGGCAGATAGGTAGGTAGGTAGGTATCTAGTATATCGACGCTACAGGACAGGATATAGATAACTAACGCTTGTATTCTTAGTTTTCTATCTGTATCTACCTACCTACCTACTTAACAATTTTCAATGATGTCTATGTACTTTATGTACTTTTAATTGTACTTTTAATTTCATTTTATTGTTGGTTTTAATTAACATTATTGTAATAAAAAAATGAGTTCTGCGCAACTACATGCAGCCACCTTCCGAGGTACAAAGATCCAGTGTGCGTATTGTAACTTGTTATAATATTGTACCTACTTAAAAATTAAAAATTGAAAATATATTTTATTACTGCAAAAACAGAGTAAATCCTTATGACTATAACAGTACCTAGTCTAATGGTAGGACAATGGAAACACTCCATGATTTGCAGCGAACTTATTCTACATAGTGAAATATATGTTGGCTTCCTCACTAGTCAAAGCCTGTATCGAGGAAACCTGTATTCCGGTTATACATATCTTAGCATTATTCGTAATTACACAAAAAATACAGTTATGTAACTAAATCTTATTTTTAAAATAAAAACAATCAAACCAACTAAATCTCCTAGTCAACTTAAAAACGGATAAAAACGACAGATTGTAAATAAAAGTTAATACAGTGGGTATGCATAAGTGGGTTCAAACTAATATCTCACCTTTAGTTTTCCTTACCGCTTACGCTTTTGCGGAGGAACAAATTTGTATGGAAATAACAGCAACAGTGACGCTACGTCACGTGACTATTACAAGCTATTGTCATATCCATACCATTTGATCTTTCCGAAGACGTGAACGGCAAAAGAAAGTTGATCATGTCTCGAGGCCTATAGATTAAAACGTGTATATCTTTTTAAAAATAATCCCGAATCTATAGCCACTAGTGTGAGAAACCCCAATGTGAGAAAATGAATATGCTATTGGTAGGTAAGTCAAGGGCAAAGGAAGAAATGAGGTGTGTTTGGTGAGGAAAATGATACCAAAATACTAAAGATAAGGGAGTAACTATATAAGCTCGTGCGAAAAATATTACGCCCTGAAGGCATATTAATACCGTACAAACACATCGCCAACGAACAATCTATTACCAGTCCTGAGTCCTAATCTTTATTAGCTACCTACGTATACGTACCTACGTGCTATCGACATTATTTTACAGCCTCGGTTCCCTCAGGAGTAATTTCTGGCATAAACCCTGTAGCTATTTACGAGGGCTTATAAGCTATCGGTAGAATTTATATTACGAGCATGCGTTAGGATTTTATAGTCATTTACGCGTCCTGTTTCCGAATTTCTCATATCATAAAATTGATTGGGTAATTTTATAGTGTATTATGTTAGAATAGAGCGAACGCTTCCCACATTTATTGTGAACATGGGACAACGATTCACGCTTACAAAAAGAGGTAGGTAGGTACTTGTAAGGCTATCTACATTGTAAGGTTACACAAAAAAGGTCACAAAACATTTTGAACCATGCGTCGCTACTGGCTATATTGCTGGTAAGTGACCCCAACAGAACTGTGCAAGCACAAATATCACAAACTTGTTTTTGTTACAGGTAACAACTGAGAAAATCATGCAAAGCAACGTAGCACCCGAAGGCATGGTGGTGACCCCTCACCACCTCACTAGTCAAAGTGCATTAGCCATCCTCAGAGAAGGAGGGACGGCCATGGAAGCTATGGTGGCTGCTGCAGCGACGATAGCAGTCGTCTACCCTCATATGAACAGCATAGGTGGTGACGGGTTCTGGCTTATCATTCCTCCAAATGGTGAACCTGTTGCTATTGAAGCTTGCGGAGCTGCAGGCAGCTTAGCTACTCCAGAGTTCTTCAAGGGGCTCACGGAAATCCCATACAACGGCCCGAAAGCTGCTCTGACCGTCGCAGGTACTGTAGGAGGATGGGAGGAAGCACTCAAATACGTCACAGAATCTGGGTACCAACGATTATCTGTTCATAGACTTCTGGCTGATGCTGTCAAATATGCTGAACAAGGCATTCCTATCACAGAATCTGAAATAGCATCTCTAGAGAATATAAAAGATAAAAAACATTCTATTGAATTTGTGAAGACTTTTCTACCAGATGGTAAGATTCCAAAAGTTGGAGACATACTATATCAAAAGCAACTAGCAAATACTCTCAGAAGCTTAGCTGATAATGGTCTGCATAGTTTTTATAAAGGAGATGTGGCTAAGCTGATAACAAATGACATGGCTTCGTTAGGCTTGCCTATAACAGAATCAGACATGATAAATTATACGCCTGTGAGAAAAGTGCCATTAGGTCTCTTGCACAAGCATGGCGAAATTTACAACCTTCCACCTCCGACACAAGGTGCGGTATCCCTTGCCATACTTGGTATTTTAGATATGCTAAACATTGATGGTCTTGATGAAGGAATGTTTATACACACAACAGTTGAAGCTACAAAACAGGCTTTCCAGATGCGAGACGAATACATAACAGATCCACGTGAAATGATTGTAGAACCCAAAGTTTTAATATCGAATAGCTCACTGCTTAAAATGGCAAACAATATCAACTTTGACCAAGCTTTACAGCATGGTAAAGGTAAGGGTCCGGGTGATACAATTTGGATGGGCGTGATGGATAACAAAGGGTACTCAGTTTCATTCATACAAAGCATTTATCATGAATTTGGGAGTGGAGTAGTTCTACCAAATACAGGTATATTGTGGCAGAACAGAGGAGTTGCGTTTACTCTTGAAAAAAACCATATTCTGTCAATAAAGCCTGGTAAAAAGCCATTCCATACTTTGAACCCAGCTGCTGCTAAGCTTCATGATGGAAGGGTAATGGTGTATGGTACTAGAGGAGGTGATGGTCAACCACAAACTCAAGCTGCAATCTTCCACAGATATGTGGTTCAGAACAAAGACTTGCAAACCTCAGTATCAGCTCCAAGATGGCTCTACGGGCGTACATCCGGTGATCACAATGATTTTCTTAGATTGGAAGGTCGGTTCAACGAAAAAACTATAGAGTACCTCAAAAACAGAGGTCATGAGGTCGTTTTGTTGCCGGAATACAGCGAGATTACGGGTCAAGCTGGTGCTTTAGTGAGACATCCAAGTGGAATGATGGAAGGCGCTTTTGACCTTCGTAGTAATGGAAGCGCAGCTGGATTTTAATCACTCGGATAACATGTAATAAATAATGTAAGAACTTTTAAACTTATATAATAAATAAATAAATAATGCCGGACATTTTTAACACAGTATCATCTAGCCCCAAAGTAAGCAAAGCTTGTGTTATGCCTCATGCATGACTGTTATACTACTTCTATTCTTTTTTTTTTTGTAAATTCATACATAATTATTATATATAGAAACACCCAGACCCAAGACAAATACTTGCAGACCGAGAAAAATATTTGTTCCGTAATATATTACAACTATTTTTCTTCTATGTAATATAAATAGATGTAAAATTCGTTTACTAACTTTGTAATTTGAATGAATAAATTCTGTTGACTTTGATTTTGAATTCAGATGAAAGAGATTCGTTTCTGAAGCAACGCGCTTGTGTAGAAACCTTCAATGTTTTTGTTAAGTTCAGAACTTTGCGGGTCCAGCCTTATTAAGCTTTGTTTCTACTTCTAGTGGAATATGAATTATTCTCTGCTTTCATTATTAAAACTTTTTTTAATACAGCAACTGGGGACAGGACTTTACAAAGTTTATAAAAGTTATTGGGACTGTCACAGCCATACTAAAATTCTGAGACCCTGGGGATTTCGCTGGGAATCTTTTAGCTCTATTGTAATCTCGTTTGCAGAAGTTATTTCAGTAGAGACGAGGTAGATTGGAGATCGTAGCTTTAAATTAACAGTAACTAGATACCTACAGTTTTAAATTAGACAATCTCTTTGAAATATAGTCGGTGCTCTCCCGAACAGTGGTCGCCTATAACTCACGTTTATTGAAGAGATAAGGGAATGAACAAAGACCCATTTGGATGTAAATCAAAAATCGGCATTTTTAAAATCATATTGAAGGTGGATCTGATATATTGTGAGCGTTATTGAAATGCTGATTGAATATTTTTTGTGAATACTTCCATAATAGGTAGGTAGAGTATTTGGACACCTATATAAAAGTTAGTCTTTAAATACCGTGCATATCTTCTCTGAAATCATTTAATCCATTCACGGCAAAACCGGCACACAATCTGGTCATCCATTACGTTGAATTAGGCGTGGCAACACTACACACACAATAGGGATGCATCGATAAATCTAAGGCCTTCCTGTTTGCCTTCAGTGCGGTATCTGGGCCTAAATGGTTTACAGCCTATACACTCTCGCTTAAAATAAACGTGGATGTTTGTTTCAATACTTACCGATAGTAAATAATCTGTGGATTCTTTCTAGTATCGTCTAAAGTACAGTATAAACGAAAATCTATGCGTAATCAATTAGGCAGAGTTTGTTCAAGAGAAGATTCGTGAATCAATAAAATAACTTTCTTGTGTTAGTTCAAGTTTGGAAAAACGAAGCACTTTTAATGTATAATTTTATAAATAGCCATAAACTGTATGTACCTAAGTAGGTATCTTAACATATCTAACTACTCAACCACAATGGTTGAGTTCTTTTCTTTTAAGTAGCTAAATATGCATTTATCTTCGTAGTTTTTGGATTTTCCGCTGAACATTAAAGGTAGAAGCTGAAATCCTACAGCCGAATTCCGGACACACCTCGTAGGTACATACGACTAAATCCTTTTAATGCGGTTGGCTGCATGTACGTGTTCAGCATAAGCGTTGTACTACAATTTTAATTAGACGTTTCGGCAACGTTCGTGTTTCCGAATTAGTAAGATTAAGCAACCAATGTCTGGCCGTCCCGCGGCTCGTGTCAAGGCCGGAAGCACTGTACTATCGATGGTCCCTATTAACAATGTTGGTTCTGCAAATAGACTACTTTTCAGTAGAGCAGTTCAAAGTTACTTTTGAGAATAAAATAAAAATTAAGATACTGCAGATGTTCAAACTTGCACTGATTGTTTTATGTATGGTTTTCTAAGTACTGATATAGACAAATATTAAAATTAATTGATAATTTTGGAAATAAGGTATTACCGACACTTTTACTTGTATTATTTTCATGGTGAATTGTCGGTTGACACAAACGACAAACAATATGACACAAACGACAGTTTTTAATTCAATTATATTCAACATTTATAAATGGATATTTAGAAAAAAGTTTGTCGTATGTATGTTTTTACTAGAGTAAATTATATTAAAAAAAAATCTTATAATACTTTTTCCCATGCATTTATTGTACATTTTAACAGCTTACCATCAATACAAATCAAAAAATAAGGAAATCACACTTTGAGAACAACACACTTAATCATATTAATTTAAATTCGTTCAGGAAATGTAAGAGATGATCTTCTTCCTTATTTTTTCTACTTTAAAAGTAGGTATTGAAGTAGCAAGCCATAAGAGCATCAATCATTAAAAATAAAATAAACAAAGTAAGAACAATCAAGGCACAATAAATTACAACACCTTTTTGAGTAGTAGGTATGTAGGTAAGTATCACAATGTTTTATAAAATATACTTAAGCTTAAAAAATATATACTTATTCAACTACATACTTATAGAAACTTTTTTGTGGACAAAAATACTTAATTATTACAACCAATGTACAGTCTTAGTTTGTAGGTACTTTAAAAGCCAGTCTACACATAATCTCTCTTGCTAGGGTACCTAAGGGTATCTAATCATACCTAAACGTAATTGTTCCTATAATAAATCGAAACTTCAGAATCAGAATAGTATTAAAAATAAACTTTACGGAAAACAAAACAATCCAACAGCCGTTCATTCAGAGTTACTTTCTTGTTCTACTGCATTTTAGTCTCAATCTACTGCATACTGCATTCAAGTCTTTATAAAAACTACGATATTTTTCCGGAATGATACGAGTTCTGCACATATCATTAAGATCTCTGTTGTTTCTATATGTAATAAGAACGGGCCATCATAAGCTTGGGATATTTCAAAATCATTGTGGCGTTGGGTGCTTCTTTTAGTGGATCTAAAAACAACCAAAGTCTTTGGCTCGTCATCGAAATCATATTTGTATTCAATCCGATTATAACATTACCTTTAAATTTAACCTCCTTAATTAGTGTCTACTTAATTTTTTCATTTCCTTTTCATTACAACAGTTTTTGTTCGCCAACAAATCTTTGAAATTGTAGAAGTCTCTTGAGGTAATTTCTCTTACATTGAAAATCATACCTTCTGTTTTCGCCCAACGCACCAAGCAGTACCATTCATCGGGAACACGTAAATCATTCTTCGCTCACTCTTCCTTTCTATAAGCAGGTAAACACTATGCCCTTCATTTTGGGTGTGTTCTTTATCCATAAATCTATACGTTATAGTTACTCCAAACTCCTTAGCAACAAGCAAATATAAAGCAAAGACATTATTATTGTTATTGCGGTTACGATTTTAGCCAGCGCAATTATCTGACTAAAATCGAAATTCCTTCACCCCTTTTCGTGTTACGTTAATAAAGTGCCTGTTATAGTTGAAGGTGTTAGAAGATTTAGATTAACATCATCAGGCCTAATGGCATACACTTCCAAGAATATGGCACAGAATTCATTTCCATGGATCTTCGTGAACAGGACCTGGTGACGGCATTGGCGTTGAATCGGTAAAACTTTGGACATTGAAGGAATTGCATGCATTTCTTCTTTTACGGAAAATTCACTTACAATTCCTGAGAGGGGAATCCTTGAAGAAACCGGTCTTCAAGGATTCCCCTCTCAGGAATTTCCTCTTCAGAAATGTTATATTCAGGTACAGAATTACAAGCTTGTCAATTAATTGTTAGAGATAAATGGTCTATTCCTCATAGGAATACGTCTTCAGTCTTCGTCTTCTTCGTCTTCTTAGAGTCTTCACCAGTACCACACGTACTGGTGAAGACTCTCGATCTGCAAAGATAGATAATTCTTAATTAAAGTGTTAGGTGACCATGATCAGTAGTGACATCGATTCTTATCAGTCTTATCAGTTATTTACTGATGGTAATCTATTATATTCATTGGGCAGATAGTAATCTATTAATCTATCCATAGAGGGTTAGTGAAATAACTTCTTACTTAATTTACTTACTAACGATCCAAAAGCTTTGTGTTAATCAATTTAAAGATTTGCAAGTAATTAGTCATTTTCTATAGAAAAAAGAGTATACAATTACACATCCAACAGACTGACTAACTTTAAGTCACATGTAATAATGTTGAAAGTGACACATCCGTCAAAACGTTAGCTTTTTGGTTCCATGTAACAATGTTGTAAGTGACATATACAACAAAATCTTTGACTTTGCATACATGTAATAATGTTGGAAGTGGTACATCCAACAAAATGATCTACTAAACGTACACGTAATAATGTCGGAAGAGGTATATCCGACAAAGTTGCCTACTTGAAGTCTATTAAATATAGATGTATCTACCGGAACCTTCTTTATTGACTGGAATATATCTCTAATAGGTAAAATACAAAATGAATGCATAAAAAATTGTAAATATAAATTATTTGAATTGCTATAAAATCTACAAGTTCACTCGGCTTTAGTATCGGCTTTAGTAACTTAAAAAGTGCTTACCAGGTTCTATGGAATTTTGACAGTCACTTGTTGCTTCTTTCTCTTTTAGTTTACTTGCATTTACTAGATCTAATATCTGTTTATAACGTTTAGACATAATGAGTTGATATGATCTTGTAAACACTCACAAAAAGAAATACTTTTATCTTTCTGCCATTTCGGTGCCGCACGTGCGTTTCTCCCAGTGACAAAGTGCGAAGTGGCAGATCCGTATGCGGCTACGCTCCCTCCGCCCCGCGGATAACGCCGGTTCCGTCAGTACCCACATTGTTGCGCGGGCAAAGTTATAACTACCGACAATATTATTAAGAAACTGACGAGATAATCATGATTTTAAATAAAACAAATTATTGTATACCATAGAACTTTTTATTGTGATTCTATTTATGTAAAAAAGTGAATTTTGGTAAAAATTTATATCCGACATTGTTAATAGGGACCATCGTAGCTCAGAATACTTATTAGTGCTAGTACAGAAGGCAGAATCCACGAAAACATTTATATAAAAAACGATTCTTGCTAAGACGCAACAAAGTGCAATTCAGCTCGCACAAGCGCTTAATGCCTAACATTATAATATAGAGTTACGCGGTAGAAAGAAAGACACTGGTGGCAATTCGGTTGGTTCATTTCTAAAATTAGAAATTGTCTAATATATATTATATATAGTCATAGCATTTGTAAAACCTATTCGGTTGGTACCATCTAACTAAATTAGGAACGCTTAATTAAATTAGATAAAATTAAATTAGGATAAGTTGGTAACAGCAGAATACCAAAGTTTCATTTGACAGTTCTAAACCTAATTTTAGCTAAAATTAGTTAGGTTGGTGCCAACAGAATTGAGGCCAATGTCTTTCTTTCTACCGCGTAACTATATCTCGGTTGGCGAGGTACCTACTCTCCACGGGTTTGCCCCACAGAATGGGTGCTCCAACGTACTAGTAACTTCGTACCTAAACGGCGGAGTATGCCTGATAGTAGTAAGAACAGATATAAATAATGAATGTTATCTAATAAAGCGGAACCTCCGAAAACTGACAAACACTCCCCTGACAAACCCTCCCAAAATTCGAAATTGCGACCCAAAACTTCTTGGTTAGGTAGTTTATACGTATCTAATAAACTCGTTCTATGTCTAAATTAAGATGAATGCGGTCACTTAATTATTCCCTATGTTTAATTTAAGGTTGGTTAGGCCATTCATTCGAGTTTAGAGGATTTGTGAAACGGATTCGATGAATAAACTTGATCGAGAGGGCTCCTGACCTCAATCTTTGAAAACCGAGGGCAAGTAACAAAGAAGTTGGATAAATAAAAGCCGATTTGATAATTTTCCGTTATTTTTAATCTTGATCTAGAGGAGAGAAGCACGTGGAGGAAGCTGTATGCTCTTGCCGACATGAGCGAAGCTCTTAAATTAATGATTGTGGTATACTTATAGGAGAATTATTGATATGTACCTAGGTACTTACGTAAGCTAGGTACATAGTTGATTTAGACCAAGACCAAGGCTAAGACCAAGAACAAGACCAAGTCCACGCGCAAGGATTTTGAGCAGCCTATTAGTGTTGGCCACATACTACTGACGATATTTTATCGGTAGGTGCCTTTTACGGCACAAATATGCCTATAGTTCCACAATAGTCTGTTTAGGTAATATAATGAGAAGATATAACTTTTAAAACTATCATGGTTTTGCACATAATTTTCACTCAAAACGGGATATTTACCATGATATATGAGTTTTTCTGCTTCTCGATATTTCGGCACAGTTGCATGCGCCATGATCACGAGATAAACTGAAGTCTGCGGGTGGATGTTATTGGCAGACAAAACGGTCTACCCTCTTTCTCAGTCTTTTACTGCGAACATTACCCGTACTACCGGTTTCACTGTCACTGATAACTCGATCACGATTACGACACACAACACTCACGGTATCTGGACGCATAACTGGTACCGCACTTTTACGATTTCCACACATCCTCACCACCGGGTTCCAGGCTCCAGACAATTGAAAACCGTCTTCTCGATTGAAATTCCTGTGTTTGGTAATCTCTATTGCCTCTTGTACCAATCTTGGGATGTAATGTTTTTCAGTTGAGATTACCTGTGGATTGTGTAACTCGATCCAGTGGTTTGAGCTAGATTCTAGTAGGTGTGTAGCTATGGCCGACTTTTGTGTGTCCATATTTTTGACCGCCCGGATGTGCTCTGTCACTCGACAAGCTATGGTACGTTTTGTTTGGCCGATGTAAGAGCTCCCACAGCTGCAGTCAATCTTGTACACCCCTGGTGTTTGAAGAGGAATCTTATTTTTAGGTGAGCGCAGGTAGTGTGAGATCTTCTTTAAA
Source organism: Lampropteryx suffumata (assembly GCA_948098915.1). Taxonomy (NCBI): domain Eukaryota; kingdom Metazoa; phylum Arthropoda; class Insecta; order Lepidoptera; family Geometridae; genus Lampropteryx; species Lampropteryx suffumata. The sequence continues at coordinate 16,856,471 of OX402553.1, forward strand.
GGAGTAAAAATTGTTTGTATGGACAATTTTTGCAGGGCTTTCGCAATTTTGTCCGTCACTCCTTTGATGTACGGTAGAAATGCAGGTTTTCGTTCTACTATACATCTGTGGGGTTTAGGCCTTTGTCTAACTGGAAAAGATCGCAGCTTATATCCATTTTTACGTAGGACATGCTGAACATGAGCTAGCTCACTCTTTATGGAGTTCTCATCACATAGGTCGAAAGCACGGTTCGTGAGAGACATTACAACCGAGTTAAGCTGCCGAGGGTGATGGTGTGAATCAGCATGGAGATATCGACCCGTATGGGTCGGCTTCCTATAAACCGAATAGCCTAAATTACCATCATCACGAATCTGTACCATCACGTCCAGGAAAGCCAAACTTCGATCACTTTCCATTTCATACGTAAACCGCATCTTGGTATGTACGCCATTTAGGTATGCCAAAAGGAGTTCAATCTCATGTTTATTGCCTCTCACAATACAGAAAACATCATCAACGTACCTTTTCCACAACTGCATTGGCAAGGGGGCAAAGCATATAGCCAGGTTCTCAAAATACTCCATCCATATATTGGCCACTACGGGAGCGACGGGACTTTCCATGGCAACACCATCAATTTGTAAGTAGTAATTTTCCCTATACAAGAAATAGTTTGTGGCCAGAATATGGTATAAAAGCTTGGCATATTCTGCTGGGATACCATTTCTCTGTATTCTAGTCTCTGTCACGTCGGCTATAGGGACGTTTGTAAAGAGGGATTCCACATCAAAACTAACCATCACCTCACTCTCATCAACCGTTGTCTGCTGAAGAATCTGTATGAAGTGACGTGAGTCTTTCACGAAAGATGATGTCAGGCCTACAGAAGGTTGCAACACATCCGCTACATGCTTCGCCAACTCATAAGTAGGTGAGTCAATCTGATTAACGATGGTTTGCAGCGGAGCATTCTGCTTATGCACTTTAGGTAGACCATACAGTTTAGGTGGCTGGATGTTTTTAGGGCACAACAGGTATTTTGTTAGTTCCGCTCCTATAGCGTATTGGCACTCCTTTATAATTTTCTGGGTACTACGATGTATTCTAGCCGTCGGGTTGTACTTCACCAGTTTGTATGTGTTTGTGTCTTTCAACAAGTTCAGGATTTTACCCTCGTATTCTGTGACGTTCATAACTACCGTAGCGTTCCCCTTATCAGCCTTAGGACCAACAGGTTTGTATCTTGGCGGCACTCTTTTAACGCCATCAACTCATCCTTAGTAATGTTGGGTTCTGGAGGTATAGTATGACGTAATATAAATGCAATGTCCTGTCTTAGACACTCCGCGTCACTTCCTGGTATCCTATTATAACGAATGACCTCCTCCACATTACCGATCACTTTCTCATTAGGTATGCGTTTCGTGGTAGGGGCAAAATTTAGACCCTTCTCTAACACTCTGAGAGCAGAATCATTCAAAACCTTGTCAGACAAATTAATAACCGTTCGAGTTTTTTGTGAGTTAATCTCAACTGAAAAACATTACATCCCAAGATTGGTACAAGAGGCAATAGAGATTACCAACACAGGAATTTCAATCGAGAAGACGGTTTTCAATTGTCTGGAGCCTGGAACCCGGTGGTGAGGATGTGTGGAAATCGTAAAAGTGAGGTACCAGTTATGCGTCCAGATACCGTGAGTGTTGTGTGTCGTAATCGTGATCGAGTTGTCAGTGACAGTGAAACCGGTAGTACGGGTAATGTTCGCAGTAAAAGACTGAGAAAGAGGGTAGACCGTTTTGTCTGCCAATATCATCCACCCGCAAAGACTTCAGTTTATCTCGTGATCATGGCGCATGCAACTGTGCCGAAATATCGAGAAGCAGAAAAACTCATATAGGTATCATGGTAAATATCCCGTTTTGAGTGAAAATTATAATGAGAAGAATTATGAATCATTGGATTTTGTATCTTATATTGACATAAATGTAGCCTTAGCACTTTTCTCTTAGGGATCAGTGTCTAGGAACTACAAAGATAGATAAAAAGATTGATGGTATCGCTCGTTACACGAAAATTTTAACCATTTTACCAGTCATACTTTTGTATGAGTAGTAGTTCCGTAGTATCGTTATTAAAAAACTTCTACATAATTCATTAGGTACCTTGGTGTATACATGATCATAATCTGAGACCAACTAAAACAGCAACCGTGCACCGCGATGCAAATATAAGCTCACTAGCGCTGTTCGCAGCTGGCGGTGTTTACTTAGGATACTTCGCTCAGTTCCAAATTTCTTAAAAAGCAGTCTCCGTCAAATGACTAACCATTTATATGGTTTCATAAAGCAGTCATCGCAGCCATATATCAAGCATCACGCAGTGGCCAAGTTATTTCAACCAACCTTGGCTTTGAATAGTCGAATATATACATCAACTCGATGCCTTGGAATCGAGTGTAGAGTATTGTAGAGTATTGTGTAGAGACTGATGGGTGAGATTAAGTTCCAGAGTCTCGAGCACCGTAGAGTAGAGTTGATTACCTTTCAATCTTTTATAGAATACATTTAGAAGAATGTGCCAAGGAATTGCATGATCTAATAACACCATCTCCTTTTCACAACAGGTTAAACAGACGTACCGCTCAGTACCATCCAAACCTTGTGAGTCTACCCCCCCATAACGAACAAAGTGCTTTGCTTCTACGTTAATAATTTGCACAACCAAGGATTGGATTACTTTGCCGTCGTCTGTCTTCCTAAAAACTAAAATCTGGGTCTCTTCAAGTCAAGAGTGAATTTTCTAGACCTTCGTGGTCCATCGTCGCTTACCACCAGGCGAGATCGTGGTCAAACGCAGATCAAACGATGATCGAAAATTATGTATTTTGTATCTTGTATGTATTTTGTTTTTATTAGTATTTCTTATCAAGTTCTTATACTCACAATATTGTAATTGTAACTGTGGGCGTGAGTGGACATGACTAAATTTGTCATTTTAGATTAGTATCTTTAATAGTGACAGGATTAAAATACAGTTTTTTCGTCCATGGTTGGGGTAGAGTACTGGCATTATTAAGATGGTCGTAGATTCTTATGAACTGGTAGCTTTAGCCGTGAGCCACGAACTTCTGACTCGGGTAACTATTAGCTGATCGGGGTTTATTGTTTACTTGCACAAAACATTATGGAAAAACTAGTACCTGGACTAAAGACAAAAAGTGCTACTTTTTGCCTATTCAACAATAGGCTGAAGGGGCAAAAAGTTGCCCTTACCTGCAACGTAACATAACCTACTTAACAAGGTAATTAACCAGAATAGTTACCTTACATTAATAATGAATTAATGTGTATTATTTCAGACAATTTAATATAGTCCTTAACATAAAAATATAGTAAGAAGAAAAACAACTTCCAGCTTGTTTTTTTTCACTAAAACATACCAAAGGGTTGTTTGATTTAAAGGTGTAAAGAGACGCGATGCGACGTGTCAAAGATAAACAACAAGGAAAAATATCTTTAAACAAAAAGCACTTCCAAAGTCTCGATGACACACACTGACTGATGACTGCTACTGTGATCAGGATGCCGTTTTGACTACCCTGTACTCTGCTCATCCGAGACCCAGTTTTTTAGAAGGAATTGAAACCTGAATTCACCAGTATGTAAGACGATTCAAAGTGATTATTAGGATTATATGAAATACACCTTATTTGATTTGATTTGAGATATCTGGGTCTATTTTACAAAATGTTAGGGCTGATATTATGAAAATAAAATTAAAAAATGCTGCTATTCCTACGAAATAAGCGTCATTTTACTTATTAAATAAGTAGGTAATTGCAATCAGTGTATTCTTCTAATTATTTTTGTACCTAACCAGTTGATACTCAACCTGCACAGTCTGAACTTGTCACACTTCGCTTTATATTTTTTAACCATATATAGTTACTCTTTGGTCGCAAACGTAGTAAAACTATACGTAAAGAGGTTTTATTTGATGATAGAAACCTAAATAATCCGTAGATATGTTTCTAAAGATCATGCAATACCTTTCCGTAGTACAACTTGTTGAAAAGCAACAGCTAAGCCGTGGATTGAACTTACCTTAACTAGTGTAATGAGAATATACGCTTTTGTGAATAACTGAGAAGTTTGCCGTGTGCTGAGAACTTCCATTCAAATAATTTCTAGATTAGAGAAATATGGGTAACTATGTAGTTTAATAAGGTACTTAATAGTGTATAATTACAAACATGTTTGGTAAAGAACCTAATAAAAACATACCCACCTACTTCAATGATGGCTACAGAATAGCACTTATATGTAAGTGTTTTCGTCAGCTCCCAATCTTGTACTTTTTGGCAACAAATTACTGTCTAGAAACAAAGTAAGGTTTTATCTCTGTAGCTGAAAAATAAGACCTGATTTTCATCTGTGGAAAACAATCCTAGAAAAAACGTACCTAAACCTCAACCCACGTCGAGAAAGTCATTTTTCTTCCCCAATTAGGCAACGTCAGAGTTTTTGCGAGTTTGTCCACGCCAAGTGGCATTTGTCAAGGTAATGTACAATCTGAAGTTGGGCTATTTATCATGCCCTTTTGATTATGTTTTTGTTAGAAGTTAAGAGTTAGGACACAGATGGATATCTTTACAGTGACACATTTTGACATAGCGACCTTTATTGTAACCTCAATGCGCTCATTACTTAGCATCCTCACTTCGATGTGTTTGCGGATGAATAAATAATAAATAAATGCCGGACATTTGACACAGCATCATCTGGCCCCAAAGTAAGCAGAGCTTGTGTTATGGGTACCACATAACTGATATACTACTAATATACTTTTTTTTTGTAAATACATACATACTTTACATAGAAACACCCAGACCCGAGACAAATACTTGCAGGTCCTACAAACATTTGTCCCGCTGCGGGAATCGAATGGAAGATGATTGAGCGTGCTTGCCTTAGCTTTGTGAGAGCAATATTATTAAGTACTACCTGCTGCCCGCTGCTTCGCACGCGTGATACCTACATAAAAAGTATTTATCATAATAGGTTCAGCGGTTTAGGCGTGAAACCGTAACAAACAGACAGACAGACAGAGTTACTTTCACATTTATAATATTAGTATACCTAGATGTACCTTGATCTGTTTAAGGTGTAAGTGAGAATTGCTTTATTTCAAATGTATTTGTTTTATTTACATTTTTGTGTTTTTTACTTCCCTCTCGCTTTCGTGTAATCTATGGAAGTGATTTCGTGAAAAGGGACGGAAGTGTGTAAGCCGTGTGAACGTGTGGAAGCCGGGGAAACGCGCGCTATTTGATTTGACTAATGAAAGAGCGGTAGGTGGGTCGGTAGGTAGAGTTAAATATCAGATAGTACTTTATAATTCATTTTCCATGAGGCTGGTACTGTCAGCCAACAGTGTGTGCGTGTGTGTGACGTGAAAGAGAAAGGAAAATAGAGAAGGAGAACGCATCAGCTGTGCGCTTAACCTACTGTGTTTGTGTGCTGTTATATAAACGAATTCAGGATATAATGTTAATGTTGCTTATTACCAAGGTGAGATGTTAGATGTTACACATCATAATGCGACTCGCGAGGATTTTTGGCTAGCTTTTTTTTATTTAATATTATTTGTTATTTAGTCCTAGATACATAGACAGATTGTATATGTACTGCATTAGTGTAAGCCGTAAATTTTCACCTATTTTAATAAACTAACTTGTAAAAGAAATACTATATAATGTTAAATTGACTGAATTTCTGTTAGTCAGCCTCACCTACCACTTTAATTTACCACTAGCTGCTGCTGCTCACACTCGTGGTAGGTACATACCTACATAAAAATCCTAAAAGCCTGAGTCCGCCCCCAAGATACCATCTATCGCTGTACCAAACTCCATCAAGATCCGTTTAGGCGTTATGCCGTTAAAAGATAACAAACAAACAACCAAACAGTAATCAGCGACAGTAATCTGGATCAGTTGAGCTTTCTATTGAACATTTTAAACGCATTATTATTTTCATTTCTGTAATTACTACTTTAACATATTTCATAATTACCCATTTTTATATATTCTTTAACAAACGAAACAGTTTTCAATTTATAATATTAGTATGGATGCTTTAAGATCTCTTGTCTGTACAACTGAAGAAACTTCGGCTTTGAAACATTACTCGAATAGCCTTTTTGACTTAGAAGTTTAGAAACAAGCTCGACACTCCAGTCCTCTAAAACTAAACATCAAACTTATATAAATTCCTCTCACGCCGTAAAGTTTAAGCAGCGTAAGTGAAAGAATCTTTGTACTTGATTTTTATCCTCTTTGTAGAAGCTTTCGCAAACTCGAAACCTCTGAGGATTTTGCATACGTCGGCGCCATTGTTTCATTAGATGCTTTTAGCTTTATATCAAGTTTCAATAACATTAAGGGCAAGTAACCTTTAGTGTTTTAAAAACATTTTGAAGTGATAACTGATGGGAGGGTAAACTGCTTCGTTACGTAACGTGTTACGGTGCCAGTCTGTCTGGCTACCCTTTCTCTCACGCATACGGCAGTGGTAGGCAGGCTCCTCCTCTCTCACTCTAACCCACAACGCTAATTAGATTAGTTAAGGTTATCACTTCTGTCCTGACCTGAGTCGCACAAGTTTTAACGCCGAAATTTAAAACCTCGTAGCCGAGCCCAACATTATAGAACATAAATCCAACCGGCTCCATTGGCTTGACCATATACATCGAATGGGTGAAGATCGTAGCGTCAGGATAGCATAATTGAGCCGAGTAATCGGCCGTCGCGTCCGTCGCCCGGTTGGTCGTCCCAAATATCGTTGTAGCGATAGCGAGCGAGTCTATCGCTAAGTTGACCTGCGTAAGCTTGAAACTGTTAACTGGTAGGAGATTGTAAAGAACGAGGTGACGAGTTTTTGTCAAACAAGTAACAAGACTCATTTACACATATTAGCTAATTAATTGTTTACATCTGTTGCCACCTCTATTCTTTGACATTTGAATGACAAGGACAAAGCATATTTAAGCGCCACGCTAGCTAATTATATTATTATAATATACGGAGTGTGGCGTTTTATTAACGCCCCTAGTTTTAAGTAGTCTGTAAGTTTCGATTATCTTTGTAAATTGTCTATGGTAACAATAGATTTACGATTATCTATGTAATAGATTAATAAGATTATCTATGTAACTTCCGTTTCCGCACGAGACATTCATTCTCTTCTTCATCTACTCGCTCTCTTGCACAAACTATAGGATGCTAACGCATCTTGGGACTCGGCTGCGGAGGCGGATGGACGTACACTCATGTCGCTATTTGGTGTGTCTGACACCATTTTTATGTTGTGATAATACACGTCTAAATTTACAAGGAGGTGTTTTGGTTTTCATCACTATCGAACAACCCTCCAAAAGAGTTATTTGTTTTTATTCTTCTATTTCTTAATCTTCTTATCGTGCTACTAGATATTTAAAACCAAAAGACTATTTTCAAGTGGTGAAAGGACAAAAGTGCGCCTCAAAGGCTCCTTGTGCACGAAAGAGTTAGTAGTTAACAGGTATTTATTGCTTATTACTTTAAGAGAGTCAGCCCGTGACCACGTCACCGTGACCCGTGAATTCGCGACAAATACCGTTGTTTAAGTACTAAAATATATTTAAGCTTGCCATGTTTTAGACAATACTATTCAATAACTGATGATCAAGAACTGGGTAATGGCAATTGTACATATTTTACTTAAAGAGGAAAGTTAATAGGTTTCCCAAAGGTTGACAACGCGCATGTGAAGCTTCTGGTGTTTTAGACGTTCATAGGCTTTGGTGACCGCTTAACATCAGGCGGGCTGTCATCGGGCAGGCATGTATCCCACCATTGATTGTGGTAAAAAATGGTATAAAACAATTATTTCGTTTTAAAAACGACTAGAAAGAAAACCGACTCATTGAATATAAAAAAAAATAGAACAGAATTGAGATCCTCCTCCTTTTTGAAGAAGGTTTTTATTTTACGATTTTTTTTTTCGGAATTCGTAAACACCACTGGAAAGTCACAGGAAAGCAAAGTACAAAATTTCGTTTACTTGGTTGGTATACTTTTTCCAGCTATTTTGATTTAAAAACGAAATTACTAAACCGATTTCGATAGAATTTCTATAGGATAAATTGAAAAGTAGGTATATACTTTCATATAAAAAAGTAATTTTTCAAATCGGTATATTTATTACGAAGTTATAAACATAAAAACAAATATAAGCAAACATACAAATACTACAACCTAATTGAGAACCTCCTCCTTTTTTGAAGTCGGATAAAAAAAAGATCTGCTAGACTAGATATAACTTCGTAGAAAAGAATGACCTCATATTGCTTGCCACAAATTCCTTGGGGAACATTTTGCAGTTGTTTTAAATAAGTTAAAATTCACCTTTTGACTTATTTTGTTCCTTTATTATATAGATTTACTTAGGATAAGCCACAGTTTTATTCGCAATTACATGGCGTCTATAATGAGCTAAAACACGTCTATTAAACTTCAATTTAGTAAATTAAAGAATCATTAACCCACTTTTTAACCGACTTTATCAAAAAGGAGGAGGTTCTCAATTCGTCAGATTTTTTTTTTATGTATGTTCTCCGATTAGGTACTTGAAAACGCCTGAACCGATTTGGAAAATTATTTTTTTGTTTGAAAGGGTATACCGGGGTCCCATATAAATTTCACGAAATCGGTCGAGCTGAAAAGTCAAAAAATATCTTAAAATTGAACAACACAAAACATCTTTGAAAACATCGATGATATTTTCGTTTACTCCTATACCTCGCTGTCTCATTGGAGCAGTGAGTTTATTTGGCCTACCCATATTATATAAATACAAAATACATCTACTTTCCAGTAAAATTGTATTATAGGCTCAAATTTCATTCAATGAAGTCGGTTTTCTTTTTAGTTTTTAAAACGTAATTATTTCATTTTTAATTTTCACTTTTTGTCATTTCAAAAAGGTTACTCAACTACAGACGTTGGTGAAAATAAAATAAGATCGTTCATATTTTAAAAGGTTTTAGTTAGTTCAGCGAAACATCAGAATCAAGGCCAGTGTCTAATAAGACTATATTTTAAAATTGCAACACTCGCAAACCTACGTCACACATGCAATAGGTACGCTTGTGTGGAAAAAATGTGTGTCGTGGAACACTGGGTTAGAACGAAGTGCAGTGTAGTGTATATTGATTAACGTATTATACTATTGATTAACAAATATAAATAAAGGAATTACTAGCGTCTGAGGGCAATTAAATAACGCAGAAATAACGAATGAATTGAAGGAATGGTAGGAAATTTCGTAATCAATATATTTTTTCGAGTTGAGAAAACAGACATTATAGGTATTTTACACCATTCAATTCATCTAATTTAATTATTCATTCGTTCATCTAATTTATTAATTCGTATCATCTTATGGATATCCGTCTAAAGTCTACACTAAAGAATGGGTCGTGACGGAAACTCGTGACGGAAAAATCTTCGTTCCAAAAATTTATATAATTTCATCGTGTAGGTCACCTTATTTTGTAGATAGTACTATGCACTTGCACGAGTAATCTTGAACAAGACAAAAAACATACAACTGATAGGCCTAGGATTCTCAGTATACAGATGTTGGGAATCCTAGGCCTCACTCCTAGCTGCATGATGTCGAGACAAAATGAAAATTCCAAAGTTGATGGTTGTATATAACTTCAAACATGTACACAAAATGGTTATTAGTGAGAGAAAACTGATATAAAGCCTTTGGTTTATTGGTTATTTGAATATTATTAAATGGTATGTTATGGTGAGATGGTTTTAAGTGACGCGATGTCGGGTCGGCGTTTGGTAGCGCACTGGGTTGCTATTGTACACATTTCCTTGTAAGGCAAAAATGTTATGTTATGTACAGTGTTAACATGTCATGTTAAATGTCAAATATGTCAAACATGTTAAATAGGATTGTTTAACCTCTGATAAAAGATATACGTGTACCTTAATATTATGTTCGAAAACTGGCTCCCATCACACAAGTTTTAATTACAAAATAAATTAAGATATTTCTTACCGCAAACGCTAAATCGGAACACCTGTTTTTGCGGTTCGGCTCCCTTACTTCTACGATAGGTTACATTCTCAATCTTATCTCTGCAGATTCTTTGAACCCTATCTCGACTATACAGGGTGTGTTTTAGGTTGTTTCCGGTGAAATGGTTTGGTTAATGACGATAAGTAAGTTTGTAGTAAGTTCCAGCGAACTAATCTGCTAATGGTGTAGAAACTTAGCGGTGCCCAACGAGACAATCATTGCGAGCTTGAAATTTTAATGATATTATACAGGGTGGTTTAGTATGTACGAAACCTGCAAGCAATTTGTTTAAGACAAAATCATTATTCTATTCAGGATCACACTAATGTAACTTTATAGATATAAAAAGAAAACCAACCTTATTGCAATCTATTTGAGCTCATAAAACATTGCGTCTCCTGTTTCACCAGCCTTAGGGATTCTAACTTCCTGTGCAAATATACGTATTATATAAATATATATACATATATTAGCTGTTCCTCGCGATTTCGTCCACATTTTTTTTGAAAGGAATTGTAGCTTAAATTCTTCCCCAGGATACAATTTATCTCCTTGCCAAATTTTATTGATAAATTTTTTTCCCTTTTAGAAGTTGAATTTCAAAAAATCCCAGCTTAGTGGGTGGTTTTGCTGTAAAAAGAAGCTAGCTTGCAAATTTCAGATTTCAGAAAAATATAAAACCCAATTGAGAACCTTCTCTTTCTTTGAAGTTTTTTATAAAAAAATGAAACCTAACCATAATTTGATTCATTACCGGCCTCTTTGCACTCGTTGCAGGTATATAGAAATAGACTATCCGTCTTCAAGACAAAATCGAATCGAATCGATATTCTTGAGAAATATCATCAAAACAAAAAGGCAGACAGATAAACAAAGACACTCTCAATATTATTATAATAGTTTGGATTCATATTTTTTTTTAATGTATAAAACGACAAAAATACTAGGTTAACCGTTGTTTCAATTCCAACTTGAATTGATAGAAAGGAAATGTATTATTGTAAAACATTAAAGTACAAAAGAGACGGAATATAGAAATGAGACGAGGGACCGCGGGACTGACGCTTCCTTTTGACACGGCAGAGAACACATTTCCGTACTCTGCGTTTCAATAAACTCCGGTAACTAGACAATCACCAGATAATACTACATCATACTGTATAAATTACATAACGTACTTTTTTAATTTAAATTGTTGCATCTTATTCTAATATTATTATTTAATTTATAAAGATTAGTATGACTAACCAACGAGGTAATCTTGCCAGGGCACAATATGTGCGGCCAGTGATCTGAATTATATTTTTAATCGACTTGAAAAAAACGAGGTATTTTTTATATATATATATATATATATATATATTTTACTTCTTTATTCCGTCCGTTAAAATCGTCAAAATTATTTTTTCATGTTGTAGGATATACTTTCCAATTCCAGTAAGGTCCCACAGACATTTAATCAAAATCGATACAGTGGTTTGGTTTTTAAATCGAAATAGCTGGGAAAATACGTCACCCAAGTAAACGAAATTCAGTTTTTTGCTTTCCTGTGACATTTCAGAGGTGCTTACGAATTTCGGAAAATTGTATATGTAGTACTAAAACGTTTATTTTCTTTTTTTTCTTCTTAGTTTTTAAAATCTAAAGTAATCAATCTTTTTTTATCTTATATTTTTTTTAAGTCTTATAATGTTTTTGTGCAAAAGAATATAACAAGTACTTAACTTATGTACTTCTTTCTTTATGAATAAATAACTAGTTCATACCGTGCTCAATATAACTCAGACCACTATCTAATTCAAATATCAAGGATTCAATTGGATTAATGTAGAACACTCAAATCGCACCACGTAATTGTAGCAGTTTGCTATCTGCTACGGCGTAGCGCCTCGTAGCAGCTAAGGGCCGTACAGACGAGGCGGTACATCGTTCGGAATAATTTAAACACACACGTGCACTCTCTAGTGAACGTGACGCTTCGGAGGAAGCGTATTTACAAAACGGATAGCCTTTGCACAAGAAAATGAACTTTAGCTGGTAATTTTTAACTTAACGAATTTATTATGTAAGGTCCAGTTAATATCCAGTGAGTATGTGCTAAATGTCTATTGACATTGCTAACATCACAACTAGATGTGTTAATGGTCTCATATTATTATGTACATGGTACATGTTCATTTTCCTCATACCTTAAATACGATATAAAACCCAATAAAACGAACCGCACTATGTAAAAACGGCTTAGCAGCTACGCCGTAGACATTAACATTCGTAGCTCTGTAGCGCTACGCTCATTGAATTCATAACCACTGCATTCTCAAGCTGATTGTATAAAATGTACAAGATTTTTATGAGAAGAAATTATTAATTCATCCGAGTGAAGTTCTCGGAACAGTTTCTTGAATATTTCATTCAATTTCATTTGTATGATAGCTACTAATATTAAGCATTATCTTGCAATATACGTAGATGAGTTTTTAATCTTTTGTACGAAATAAACAGATACATTACATACCATTACCACTGAGGGAAGTTAGGTGGACGTCAGTAGACGTATTTCACACAGCATTTTCTAGTTCCAAAACTTTCGTGAGTTGTACCAAACATTTTGATAAACACGAGCTTTACTCACGTATTATTTTGTCGATGGAGGCACCGACATTGTTTCGATTCATCTAGAGAATCTTCATCAGGGTGAGTTTGATCCGCGGTCCGCTCGTTGCCGCTCGAGTTCACGGTTCGCACTGCGGGTGAGGTATCTTGCGGCGCAAGTCGTGCGTGCGTAAGTGCAGACTTACTATTGCCTCTCACAGGAAAAACCGCGAGCTTCGTGAGAGATTCTACGCATTTTACACAGTTGCTAGAAGATGTGGTAGTTGACAATGGAGAGCTAATGGTGAGTTTTGAAGTCACTTCTTTATTCACTAATGTACCGATAGCGGACACCATCCTTATTATAGAAGATTTGTTAAAGACCACAGACTTACCTATCGAGTACATGACAGTGATAAAGTATATCTTGACGAGTGGTTATTTCTCCTGGCGAGGGGATTATTTTCTGCAGCTGGAGGGAGTAGCGATGGGGTCACCCATAGCACCTGTCGTAGCTAACCTATATATGGAGTGGTTCGAAGCTACCGCGCTACAAAATGCACCCTGTAGGCCAACACATTGGTGGCGGTATGTAGATGATGTATTTGCAATTGTACAGGAGGATCAAATAGATAGGTTATTGACACACCTAAATACACAGCACTCAAAAATTGCATTTACAGTAGAGCACGAGCAAAATGGTGAGTTACCTTTTCTGGACGTGTTGGTAAAATGTGAACATACAGGTCGCCTATCCCACTCGGTATACCGTAAACCAACACACACAGATAGGTACCTAAGAGCCGACTCTCACCATCATCCGGCCCACCTTTCATCAGTACCTAGGACACTGATTAATAGCGCTTTGAGACTATGCCACCCTCAATATCTAGATGCACAGTTATTACACGTTAGGAATGCACTGGAGAAGAATGGCTACGGATAGAATCAAAGTTTTCGCATTGCCAATTCATCCTCAAGAAAACGTCAGATGTCAGTAGAGAGAGCTGCAGCTTACCAATCGTTTGTGAAAGGGGTGACGGATAAAATTGGATACTTGTTGCGAAGGAAATATGGCTTCAAGACAATATTCCGACCACTTACTCAACTTAGACAATTGATACGCTCTCCTAAAGACAAAGACCCTTTGAGTGTACCTGGGGTTTACAAGATTCCATGTGATTGCGGTAGCTCCTACGTAGGGGAAACTAAGAGGACCATTTCTACCAGGCTAACTGAACATATTCGTGCCGTGAAGAATGCTGACATTGAAAAGTCAGCAATTGCAGAGTACTCGCTAACCTCTGGCTCTACACATTACATTCGGTTTGATAAGGCTCAGGTACTATCAAGAGAAAAATTCTTTGTACCTCGAAAGATCCGTGATACAATCGAAATCGGCCGTGTTCCAAACTTCAACAGAGACAAAGGTTGGTTTCATTCTCCAGCCTGGAAACCTTGTCTGCATGGAACGGATTATAGTAACGATGTGGAGCCGGTTAGTGATAGTGTCAGTGCTGTATGTTTGACGGTTGCCAATGTTGTGGGCACGAGTGGCGAAGTCGAAGAGCCAGTACTAGCACCAAATTTGTTACCGCCTGCCGTGACATTCGTTTCCCCCTCTACCCGCACGCACGACTCGCGCCGCAAGATACCTCACCCGCAGTGCGAACCGTGAACTCGAGCGACAACGAGCGGACCGCGGATCAAACTCTATGTACCTGATGTAGATCCTCTAGATGAATCGAAACAATGTCGGTGTCTCCATCGACAAAATATTACGTGAGTAAAGCCCGTGTTTATCAAAATGTATAGCATTTTCTAGACCCGAAACTAAGGAAAGTTTATTCTGTGTGCTAGACGCCTTTACTTCAGCTACTTTCATAGCATTATGTCTTAAGGCTTTCTGTTGTGGGCGAGTGCTGCAGATAAACACCCTATTTGTGTTGTTAAAGCAGGCCTCTATTACAGTAATTAGTAACATGGTCCTTCAAGAATCACTTATAAATACATCTACGGAAATAAATATTGGGTTGGGGAAAAAGTCTTTTCGCATTATGGTATGTATGAACTTGTAATAAAATTTCTTTGGCTATACTATTTGTATCTGGCTGGTTTTGGTATCATTAAAAGTTTAAATTTTAAAGAACATAATTCCAAATTCAAATTAGAAAAATGTGTGATTTTTATTAGTTTTTCGTACTGTCAAGATGAGTGAATCTAATGAAGAAATTCGATACATTTTAAAATGTTACTACAAAAAAGGTAAAATGCAACGCAAGCCTCTAAAAAATTTTCGATGTTTATGGACCTAGTGCAGTGTCTGTGAGAGTAGCACAAATTTGGTTTAAGCGTTTTCAATCCGGTAATTTTGATGTCAAAGATGCACGTTGCTCTGGTCGCCCTATTACGGATAAAATAGATGCCATTTTTGAAAAAGTGGAGAAAGATCGGCATATCGGTAGTTACAACGTAGCTGAAGAACTGGGAATTGACCACAAAACAGCTTTGGCGCATTTGAAAACAACTGGGTACACAAAAAAGCTCGATATTTGGGTACCTCACGAGCTCACTGAAAGAAACCTAATGAACCGTGTACTCATTTGTGATTCTTTATTACGGAGTAATGAAACCGTACCATTTTTGAAGAAGCTGATAACTGGTGATGAAAAGTGGATCACGTGCGAAAAATGTCGTGGTCAAAGGCCGGTCAGGCTGCACAGACTGGCGAAATCCGGGTTAACTCGCAACAAGGTAATGCTGTGTGTGTGGTAGGATTGGAAGGGCATTATTCATTATGAGCTGTTACCAGGCAGGACCATCGATTCTGAACTCTACTGCGAACAACTGATGAGATTAAAGCAAGAAGTTGAGAGAAAGCAGCCGGAATTAATCAACAGAAGGGGTGTGGTTTTTCATCCTGATAACGCTAGACCTCACACATCTTTAGCCACTCAGCAAAAATTAAGAGGGTTTGGCTGGGAGGTGTTAATGCATCCTCCGTATAGTCCTGACCTTGCACCTTCAGATTTCCACCTGTTTCAGTCTCTTCAGAATTCTTTAGGCAGTGTCAGGTTAACATCACAAGAGGACTGCCAAAACCACTTGTCGCGGTATTTTGATCAGAAGTCCCAAAATTTCTATAGCAATGGGATCATGTCTCTACCTACAAGATGGCAAAAAGTTATGGAACAAAACTGTACCTACATACTTTAGTTAAATGTAAATAAACTATAATAAAAAATGTTTTGAATTTTCTTAAAAAATGCGAAGAAACTTTTTCCCCAACCTATTATAACATTTGCATTTGCAAATTGACAAATATAACACTTCGCTTAGAACTTTGGGAACCTAGGGCAATGTGTACGTGTGACAAGGTTCCAAACGAAGTGCTAGATTTGACGTAGGTTTATAAGAATTCGATTTTAAATAATCCATGTGATTTTATTGAACGAACATTTCTTTCTCTCTAATTTTTTTTACTTTTGGCTCATTCAACATGGCAATACCACCAGTGCCCTTGGGACGTATACCCTCTGGATCATTTAAACTCTCTACAGATCGTTAACTTAACTGTTTTAAATTGCTCTAATGTTTCAGATGGGTCTTATATACACTTGTGTGTATTGTAAAATAATGCCGGACATTTCACACAGCATCATCTGGCCCCAAAGTAAGCAGAGCTTGTGTTATGTAAGTAGTATACCAGTCATGTGGTGTGTATTGTAAAAGCATACTTAAGATACTTTATAACACTACGTCGGGACTTTATAACAGAAATTAAGTTTTCCAAACAGATTATGCAGCCACAAAAATATTTGCCAACTCTAGAAGTTACGTATTTTCTAAATGCAAAAACTTCATAATACTCGAGGCGTGAACTTAGAATGAGAAATGCTGAACTCTCCAAAGACCGCTGGTAACAAGTTGAATACTTCCTCTCACTGAGAATTTACTTCGAAATAGATTTTGTCGATGTAGTTAAGCCCGTGACTCTATGAAGCGAAAACCAACCTTTATTGTGAGAGGTAAAGGTGCTTTTCTCGTTTAGTTAGGTCACCAGTTCAGATACCAGTGTGATGAAAGGATTAAAGTGTGCCTCAAAGGGTTAAATACTCCTTTCGTTCCTTTATTAGCTTTATGATTCAACGACTTTCTGGTTTTCTCGGTGTTTTTTGCGTAAAAACATTTTCATTTTATTTTGTCCGCTTGAGCTTTTCAAACCTTTGATGTATACAATTATTATCTCTTAAATTACCACAAGTGTTACATGTATTTAAAAAAATGGCGCCTGTAATCAGTCGTCAAAAATTCAATGTTATAATATAACTAATCTAAACCCTGGTACATTGCGGTACTGTAGAAGGATCTTAGGGCGTAGTACGTAATGTAGCAGGACACAAGAAACAGTATTCTAAATGTCTATTGAGTTATTAGGCGAGAAAGAAAATGGCAGGAAAAGCAAACTTAGATGCGTTCGTTGTTTTGATCATCATAGGGCAGTTTTATATAGCTGCTGCTTCCCGAAATCAAGATAAAGTTGATGTGGTTAGCAATAGGTACACGACGTATATTTTTCAGTGTTTTTTGCATAGAACTCTAAAATATACTAAAATTAAGTTAAAATGAACTGATTACAATGATTTTCGTTTATTTAAAATATTAAGTCTCACCGCTATGCAAATATCTTACCAGATTCCTCTCAACTGTCCATATCCTTTGAGATTTCCAACCATTTTAGAAATCAAAACCACGTTCATTGCTTTGGTCGTCTTACCACGGTAGCGTTTCCCAGTAAACTAATGTTTATTTTATTATGAATCTATTGGCGGTTCTTAGTAGGTATTTCGTATTTGAATAGCTTTTCGTATTTTTCTTTGAATTTCGTCAATACCAATGGTTAATGAGTATAAAATAAATCCTGCAAGCAGAATCATACAAAAAGCGTTAGAACATATTTACGAGATTCTTGCCCGAGTCTTCTCGGATTTGGGTAAGGCCTCTACACAAATCAGCCTCCAAATTCACCAAATGGAAGAAAAGTGAAAGTGATTATTGTAATTATTTAAATCAATAAAGAGAAACGTTTCTTTGTAATGGATAAACTTAAAAAAACTACTTAACCAATTGGAATATTATATCTAAATAAATTAGAGATGCGTATGATCATTACAACAATGTAACCCGTGCACCCGTGCGACGCCGGGGCATTGAATAAAGCTGTTTTGAATAAGAATTAGAATTTGAGACTTAACTAAAATTTTATGACAAAACGTGAGTGAATTGGGTATTATTATTGCAACCTTTATTGATTTCCTTTCTCTCTCGTTTTATGTTTTGCAGACATCTTATCCTTGGATATAGACAGGAATCTCTCTTTAGGCATTGGCTTTAACTTACTCTATATTTCTCTTGTCGGTTTTTGTGATGTTGTCAGTCTATCGTTTCCTTGGTCGACCGGGGCTTACTGCGACCTCTTATAGCAATATTACAATAATAATACATTAAAATTTCGTACCACGCCCTTCAATGCATATGCTTATTTTAATATTTTAGGGTTAGTGCAGTATTGATGACGTCTCGATGAACTGTTCACTCAATGTATATTTTGACAGCACGTAATATTATTCTAACGTCAAATCCAGAAATCTTGTGAAAGTTACTCTTTTGTAGAGGAAACATTATTGTTTCTTACTCTTACTTATTAGCACAAATAAAACAAAAACGTTAAAAAGGTCATGGTACCAACTGAAGTAAGGTTGAAAACAAAAACAAAACATTCTTGAAAGATGATGGTTTTCTAATACGTTGTAGTAAGCTACTGGGTTTCTTTTTCCAGTTAGGTCTTGTCCATTATGTTCTGAGATGGAACAGCAACTATCCTTGATCATATTGCATCTATAGTCCATCTATTTTCTACGGATAGATCGGGATCAATATTTTGTCAGCGAGCAATGAGTTATATCAGTAATCTTTGTCCATTAACGTTATTAGCTATATCCAGCTGCCCCGATCCCAAACAATAAAATGTCGTGGTTATACGCAAACAAAACTAGAAACCAATGCGCTGAAATCCATTGATATGAAATATATTAGCAATAATATAGCTGAAAATAAGGCTTGAAAATAGATTGGATATTGTGGCTTCGCTGTTAATTTTAGTACTTTATTAGTAGCCCTCAAGTTATCTAAATATTTGAAATCGTTATATTACTGACACTCGATGAGACTATTATGATACACAAAACAAACTTTACGCAAATCGTTATCGCTTATAAATGATTTCAGTTAGTAGTAAATAAATCAAAGTTACTATGTATTATGGAGACAAGATTACTGATAGAATTATACTTTTGAATACATACAAAATACTTAATAACAGATACATAATTTCGTAGTCGCTACGTGATCGGAAATACACAAATTATCAATCTATGTCTTTCAGGGTTTATTTGCGTACTATAAAATAATTTTAATTAATTTGCGATAGATCACAGTTGAACAGACAAAGTCACGAGGGACTACACTAGTAGAAATAATCCAACAAACCAACGCGAAGATTGTCTAATCCACTGAAACCGTCCTACGATATGAGTACCGGTAAAATTAAATTCCATTACCTTTTATTTTAATATTACTTTATCCTAATCTTATAATAAAACTATTAACAGCGGACGACTCGTTGGTTTTTAACAAGGGCGCTAGGATAAATTATTCCTACTAGATTATTCCTTGTCTCATTTCTAGTACAATGGATAGGACAAATGAGACAAAGAGTCTCATTTGTCCCATTAGCAACTTAAGTGCTATTGCTAGGATCATGTACTAGAAACACAGAACCGCCAAGAGGTCACTTGCTAATGGGCAGCAGACGCAGTTTGACGAAATATGTATTTGTCAATGTGATTATAGAATTGCCATGTATACTTAAAGCTTAAATTATTCAGAGACGTAAATTAAGCATATTTTAATAATAAGTTTCATCTACATATTGATAAAAACGGGTTTTATTCACCTATTATTTTGTTGATTGAGGTAACGACACTGTTATGATTCATCTAGAGAATCTTTGTCAGGGTGAGTTTGTTCCGCGGTCCGCTCGTTGCCGCTCGAGATCACTATTCGCAGTGCGAACCGTGAACTTGAACAGCACCGTGAGTTAAATCTGTGTTTATCAAAATATATAGTACAACTCGCGAATGTTTTCTAAGTGAAATAGTTCTGATTCTGCAGAACCTGCAGTTTTGCAGAATTATGTAAAATTTCGTAGAATGTAAACGATCTTATTATGTTTCCAAAGGCGATTGAAGACCTGCCAAAATGTTCGACACAGTTTCCACATTCCGCCCTTATGCTAATTGACGGATGATAGACAACATAGTTGTAACTTAATTTTCTAAATGAGCACGCTTAATTATTCCCTTATAACTTTGCGCCGGGTACGCATCTGATCTATCAGGTTCTCTAAAATCCAGTGAATTACATCTGTTGAGGAAATTATAGCTTAACGCAGTGGCTGTGATACGTGGTTTTATGTATCAGTAAGATATGGCAATTTTACCAAATGGCAAAGATCATCTTCATTCATTGACTGGTATGTAAGCTTAGTTGGTAGTAGCACTGCTGCGTTGTAGTCTGAGGGTTCGATTCTCTCCCAGGGTAAACATTTGTGTGATGAATATTATGTGTTTGTTCTGTGTCTGGGTGTTATAAAGTATCCTATGTATGTATTTAAAAATATAAGTATTCCATCAGCCATCTGGTTACCATATTACAAGCATTTCTTAGTTTGGGGCTAAATGGCGTTGTGTGTGCATTGTCCACCAATATTTATTTATTAATTATTATTCATGTAGCTCATTTATCTTTGATTCTATCCTCCAACTTGCATATTTGTCACGGTTCTGGATGTTCTTATATATAATACTTTTTATTATGTATTTATAAAAATATATAACAGTCATGCGGTTCTCATAACACAAGCTCTGCTTACTTTGGATCTAGATGATGCTGTGTGGAATGTCCAGCTTTATTTATTTATTAGGCAACACAACTGAATTGAACCCACCTCCATAATGCTTATTATTCTACTAAACTTAAAGCATAAGGTACAAATTAACTAAGACATTGCATTTCCGAGTTTCTTAACTTTTTAAACATCTTTTTTCTCCACGTGTTTCATAATCAACCAACCATAAAATCCAAAGGAAAAACTAAAGAACTGTGCTTATCAGCGAATGATGCAGTCTCTTTCATCTCCTATACAACACAACCATCTTAACTTAATTTAGCTCATATAACTGATTCGTGCCATTATTCTTCCTCTCATTCCTTCAACTTGCATAATGCAACACAGCTGAAAGCATCCATTTGTGACAGTAATGTGAATTGAAAACCGCACTGTTGCAATACGTTTTTACGAGTACCATTCGACTGTGTTAGTGTTATTAGAATCGGTCCAAATGGCCCCATTGGACTCCACTCGCGTATTTAAACTGTATATACCGTTTAGTTAGAATTAAGCGGGAATATGAAATTTTGGTGCCACGGGTTTGCGATTAGCAGCTTAGGCGATGATAGTTAAAACGCTCTTATTCATTTACACTGACCATTTTAAAATGCTTGCTAAATATTTCTAATACCCTGATTTTTTGTTTCTCCGGATTAACTAAAATGTCTAGTAACTAAAATCTTATTATATTTGCACAAAGTTCAAAATAGATTAACAGTTTTGAAATAATATAAAATAAAAATAACAGACGAGGACCCTTAAAGGCGCAAATATACCTGTCTTGAAGGGGCCTACATATTTGAGCCTTTTGGAGTCGAGACTCTGGACCTGTGAATAACAGGAAACCATCGCGTTTATAAATTATTTTTACAGCGTCTGGTAGAAATATTGCGTGAATCAATAGCTGGTTTCTATTTCATCACGATAAAGACTAATCTACTGGATAAAAAATCTAATGGGCAAGAATAAGATTAAGGGCGACCAAACAGACAGAAAGTCACCGACATAGCACTCAAAATTTGCAAGTTGAAGTGGCAATGAGCAGGCCATATAGCTCGCAGAACTGATAACCGTTGGGGAATAAAAGTTCTCAAATGGTGACCAAGGAAAACGAAGCGTAGGACGACCCCCCACTCGATGGACTGACGACATTGTAAATATCGCAGGATGTTGGTGGAAGGTGGATGGAGCGGGCTCAAAATCGTTCCTACTGGAAATCTATTGGGAAGGCCTATGTTCAGCAGTGGACTTCTTAAATGCTGTTATAATGAATGATGATGATGATGAAACTGACAGACATACAGACATAGCGAAACTATAAGGGACTTGTAGACTTCGGAACCCTTAAAAGGACTTTTATAACAATAATAACTTTCAGTGCTTAAAATGTTGATACGTTTGTATCTTGTAAGTTTTAGAACTTCGTACCTATGTAAAAGCAAAATCCTAATATGTTTATTTGTCAGTATATCAATAAAGAGATAACCAAATTGAATTCAAATTTGAAAATAAATAACATTATCTTTTGAAAATCCAACCGCCATTGCAGCAAATACCTACCATAACCACAAACTTTCGTCCAACGATAAAATTGGACAACGCAGCGGCTAATTAACGAACGAATGAATTTCATTCAAGTTAAAACAGTAAAAATTTCCCAAATGGTGGTTCGCAACACAGCAAATTAATTATTCACAGTTGAGGAATACACGAACACTTTTATATAGGGTAATACAAAAGTCAAAAGCAAAAATATTGTTTTTTTGTTTTGTATTCCATACAATTACAAGGGTCACCTTGAAACGTCATATATACTCGTACTAGGTGAATTTAGGAGCCAGTTCCTCCTAACCCAAGTCCGAGAAGAACAGACTAGAAACTCGTCCTGGTCCTAGCGCTTTTTTGTATGATCTATCTTATAACTACCTAAACTAAGAGTTCGTAAAATGAATACAAGATTACAGTAGTGTTTACATTATAAATCTGTTAGTAAAACTGTCTGAGGGCCGAGCAACATTAGGCCATGCATTCTTATCAATAATATAGTCATTTATTTTATAATACGCTTCTTCCAATCTAGCCATTAGTAAGCTATACATTACTTAATAGGTAGTTTAATTGCATTTTCAGAAAGCTTATTATAGAAGCACACCGTGTTCCCCATAAAGTACTTATTTACTTATTCTAGTCGAAAGCTAGGGATGTATAATTTGTTTCTATTAATTCTCTGAAAGTCACTTATTTGCTGAAACCCATCTCTATTTTTTTGTATATCAATTTTTCATACGTTTATTGTAAGAATATTAATTTATTTGTTCACACTATACAAATATGTTTCAATAAAGAAACAAATCTTATATTAACTTGCTTCATAACTCAGTTGGTAGTAACTCTGGCATCTGTGCTGTAGGTGATCGGTTTAATCGGTATCGGTAGGACAATAATTTGGGTGATGAATGTAGATTTTTGTTGAGTCTGCGTATTATTAAGTACCTATCATAAGTTCAAGAGATTGGTGGACGAGACCAATTATGAAAGGGCTGGTGCTTACCTCGGACAAAGGATTAGTAAACGAGATAACGTTGCTAGGTTTTCCGGCACCTTACCTGCGGTCAGTGAACTGAACACTGTTTTTATCTATAAGTAATTATCTAAAGCTAGTAAAAGATCGAGTTCATAGTTTTAAATATTATGATTCATCTGATTCCTATAGTACAAGCTTTTCTTAGTTTGGGGCTAGATGGTGATGTACAAAATGTATAATGTCAAAAATAAAAATGCCAGTTATAGTCATCTCTTCTCACTCTTACAATACTAATAGCCATATAGTGCGCGTGAGAGGACATGAGGCAAACTGTGATTGAAGATTAGTTTATTTATTGAAACTGGTTATTTTATACCTTAACGTATTTATAATCATAACGTAACGTAACTTATAATCTTATAATGTTAATCTTAACGTTATCCCTACTAATATTATAAATGCGAAATTAACACTGTCTGTCTGTCTGTTTGTCAGGTTTTCACGCCTAAACCGCTGAACCGATTTCAATTAATTTTGGTATAGAGATAGATGGGACCTTGGGCATAGGCTACTTTTTATGTAGGTACCGTGCGTGAAAAGCCGCAAGCAGCAACTAGTATTCTATAATCCTTTGTTATTATTGCAGTTAAGGTTGCAAAATATATATGTAGGTACCTCCGTTTACAAACACTTTGTATACGTCAAGTAAGCCGGAAGTCGGGACCGACAGCTTCGAAGCATGCTCAAGTGAAAATGCCACTGCAGTTACCCATCCAGGTACTGACCTCGCAGTGTTACTCAACTGCATTAGTCTGTTGGGAATGAATTAGTTATTTATGCCATGATTGCTTCAATGTAGCTGAAACTTCTGATGAAATTATATTGACTTATTGACTTTAGACGTTTGAGGCTCAGGGTGACTGCTTAAATGTACAAAAGCTACATATAACAAGATTTAATTAGTGATGCCTATGTGATTCCTAACTAGAGTCTGTTCGACAGGAAAAAAGTGATGGGGTTACTTATGTCGTTGCATTTTTCATTGCGAATCGTGAATGAGAGCGAGCGAGCTGAAGTTTGTCTAGATGAATCGAAACATTTACTGTTTCAATTCATCACCAGTCTTTCTCCAAATGTACCTGCAACTCATGAAAGTTTTAAAATTGTTAAAAGCTATGCTTAGTTTGGGGCTAGATTGTGTTATGTGCATTTTAAATAAATATATTTTTTTTTTCACTTCGTTGGGCGGTTCCAACTTTACAATATATTAAAGTACTAATATCACTTTTCAAAAAAAGAGCTATTTCAAATTATTGTAATAATTATAAAGATTAACAAAGTTACGGATAAAAATTTATAGATGGCGCTTGAGGCTCCCGCGGCTTCGTCCGCCCAGTTCTCGTGTAAAAATAGCCTACATCCTAATCCAAGTTACTAACTCCAATCCAAGTTATATTCATTTTAGGTTTCATCCAAATCGGTCCAGTGGTTCTTAAGCTATAGGTGGTATAACACTAACACGACTTTCTTTAATTTTATATAATATATATAAGTGAAATTTATGTCAATTACATAGGTTACAAAAATCAAAGACTCTTCATTCTGTACAAACTAAGCGTCATATTGTTGTAGTGCTTTATCGCGTATTACTTATAAGTCAGCGTTAGTTATTGCAACATAATCAAAACTAAAAAGTAATTCTCGTGTAAACGGGAATTATTTTACGCATATAGTAGTATAACTGTTACAATAATATGAATTCTGATCGCGAAAATTAAAGAAAAATACTAGTCAACTAGGTAACTTCGTCATTTCTTACCATCACCTACCTAAAAATCCGAAAAAAGCAACTGTTATGAACAACCAAGCTTCGCTACGCTTAATCCATAAACTACTCCGCAAGAACAATTTAAAACTCCAACAGAAACACTTTCAAACTAAACTTAAGTCAAGCTGGAGTGTGCATAAGCCGTTCAGCCATGAAAAGTAAACCTTCCTTGATTTTGTTCATTCCTGATGCCTTATTCATGAGCCTGATGCATCAAACCGTACGGAGTTGCTGAGATAAACGAACTTACCTGCGCCCCTAGCATCAGGGCGGCGGTAATCCCATAGCACGAGTTTAAATTCTCCAGATAAGTTGATAAGGCCAGCGTGGAATTAAAATGTTACGAGGAGAGATAAATGTCATGTGTCGAAAAGAGTGTCAATATACATCACACCAGCAATAAGAACTGCTCAATCCTGGGCAAAACTTGCTAATTATGAGTTGTAGCTCTGCCCGCTGCGCTGTAGGTTGAGGGTTCGATTCCCTTCCAGAATAAACATTTGTTTGATGAACATAGGTGTTTGTTGTATGTCTGGGTGTCATAAGTATGTATTTAAAAGATATATAGGTATTCTAGCAGTCATGTTAGTCTAGTCTAGTCATTCTAGCTAGTCTGTAGTTCAAGCTATGCTTAGTTAGAGACTAGATGGTGTTGTGTGCATTATCATTAAAACAAAGTCGCCTCCCGCTGTCTGTCTGTCCGGATGTATGCTTAGATCTTTAAAACTATGCAACGTATTTTGATGCGGTTTTTTTTAAATAGATAGAGTAATTCAAGAGGAGGGTTTATATGTATAAAACATGCAAAATATTATAGAGAAACACTGATAAATTTAGAGGTTTCTAATGTGGTGTCGTAAATAAACACATTTTTTTGCGCTTACATTGCAAACGCTGGCTGAACCCTGCGAGTTAGATCAAAATAATGTACTACAGTACTGTAGTACAGTAAAGTATTGTACACCTTAAAAAGGTCTACAAAAAAGTCCGAGAGTCCGCGAATAACATAACCTAAGAGATATGTCTATCTCTTAGGTTATGTTATTTTCTTAGATAACGTTGGATATAAAGACATTCTGTAGTACCTATATTTAGTATCAGCATTGCACCTGTGCGAAGTTGCGTCGCTAGTTTATTTATATAAAAATATACGGCAATATTAGAGACAATAGTATAGAGATACTGCTACACGAAATGGCGCAATTTAGGAAAACTAGTAATTCCAGAATTTTCCATACTTATTGTTATAAGAAGTACTGAGATACGACTGGTAAAGGAAAATAGAATAATACATAAATAATATAAATAATGCCGGAAATTTCACACAGCGTCATCTAGCCCCAAAGTAAGCTAAGCTTGTGTTATGGGTACTACATAACTGATATACTATTTATGTACTTTTTTTTAATAAATACATATTTACTATAAATAGAAAAACACCCAGACCCGAGCAAATACTTGCACATAAACCCGCAACCTTTTGCTGCTCAGGCAGGCCTTCGGCCACTATGCTACAGAGGGCGTCAAAATAAAGAAACATTGTTCTGTCCCCAACGTTAGATAAGGACAGGACGAAGAGTGTAGACGCTCGCGTTCGTCACGTCATTGTCTCGTGCTTGTTGCGTAATAAATAAACAAACAGGCCTTTGCATTAAATCTAGATGATTTAAATAGCGTTGAATGGATTTGTATAATTAATAGCGAACGCTGTAGTGGTACAGTTCTTCGATGGAGGAGGTTTGCAGCATCTTTTGACTGGCCTGTCAGTTCAGTTGGTAGTAGCTCTGCCTTCTGCGCTGTAGGCTAAGAGTTCGATACCCTCCCAGGATAAACATTTGTGTGAAGAACATAGGTGTTTGTTCTGTGTCTCGGTGTTATTAATTATCATAAGTATGTATTTAAAAATATGTAAGTATTGCATGAGTTATCTAGTCAGCATAATACAAGCTATGCTTAGTTTGGGACTAGATGGTGTTGTGCGCATTGTCCAGCAATATTTATTTATACCATCCTTTCAGCTTAAAGGACCGTGCTCCTAGTAAAGACAGTGGTCTACACGTGAAAAGCTGACTACGTTTCCTCACGAAGTTTGACTGACACTGCGCACATAATTAGCCTTGTTTATTGAATCACTAAGGCTTCACAAGGGCTTTATTAGGGTCTATTTTTGAATCTAGGTATTTTGAAAGTATTTTGTTTACATCAAAGCCTAAATTAGAGTGTTGTTTGAATCTGTTGCAATCTCTATTCATTGTCTTTAGAACTACAAGGATAAAGGACAGAACCTGCTTTGACGTCGCGCTAGCTAATTATATGCTTTTAAGATATAGGGTTAGACTTCACCTTTATGGATGTTACAAAACATAGTCAAAGACAAAAAGTCAAAAGACGTTTCAAAGGACACTTTTAAACTGCATACTACACGTACTACGTTATTTTAGGTGCCAATTTCTCCTAACCCAAGCCCGAGAAGAACTGGCAAGAATCTAGTCCTGGTCCTAGTGCTTTTTTGCATTGATCCATCTTATAACTACCTTAATTACGAAAAACTAATACAAGAGAGTTTTAAATGTGTATTTTAAATGTGTCAGTCAGACAGACAGACGTCTTAACCTGAAAGAATAATAAACATCGCATCACAAGAGCTTAAATTCTTCCTTAACAATATTTAGAGTTTAAAATCGTTTGTCCTTTTATAACGGGTCAAAACAAAGATTCATTCAGTTGAAACTCTGAATAGAAGTGATAATTCATGCATTGCTACGCGACAGTGCGAAAATACAAACGACAATCGAAATACGCAGGGAATCGGGTGGTTTATTAAGAGAAACGATATAAAATGTGTTCTTCAAATTTTATTGCAACGTTTGTTTTTATGACGCATCCCGAATCGGAAAGAAAGATAATATCTGAGATGAATATTGTCGTAATGAACCACCTAAGTATCTAAGCTATTAACTTTGCGAACCTAGCCCTTGCGACTTTAAAGCTGAGTCGATGGCACTTACATTCACCTAGCATGTAAGACGATTTAAAGTTTAGTATATAAGTATAATATATATAAGCTATTTGTACTTACAGAAATGTTAAAAATAATACACAATAATATAAAATACACGTGAAACAGTTGAGCTATTTAAGTACCGCTTAAAACGATCTATAGATAGCTCAACTGACCCAGATCACTGCCAGAGGGCAGCGTTCTCAAGATACTGGCGGCATTACCACGTTGAATGGCAATGCTAATACGCTAAGCCAGATAGGAGCCAGCTCTTGGGTCATGCAACGTATCTACCAGACGCCGTGAAATAATTTTGAAAACGCGGTGGGCACCCCACGGGCCCAGGGTTTCGACTCCAAAAGGCTCATATATGTAGACGATTTAAAGTGATTTATAGTGATGATTTAAAGTGATTTAATATGATTGTATTGAATAAAATAAGTCTACCACGATATTTATTTATCTATGCCTGTAGATAGACACCTACCTACAGGCATAGATAAAACATAGACAGTTTCTTTGCTACCATGCAGGGAAATAGCCATGTTTGTCAGGTGCGTTATTTATTTCCTGTTTTGATTGAGAAACGAATCATAAATGGGGGTAGATTATGTTTTCTCACTCAAAATAATTATAATAGTCACCTGCGTGACCCAAGAGCTGGCTCCTATCTGGTTTAGCGTATTAGCATTGCCATTCAACGTGGCAATGCCACCAGTGTCTTGTGAACGCTGCCCTCTGGCAGTGATCTGTTTCAGTTGAGCTATCTATAGATCGTTTTATTTTTACGGTCCTTAGATAGTTCACATGTATTTTGTATCATTGTATATTATTCTGTACATTTCTGTTATTATAATATCAATATTGTACGATAGGATATAGCTAAAACTGCCGTTACGATTCGTTTTTTTAAATAAACAAGTTATTATCAACCTACTGTATCATCTGTTTGAATAAATATTATAATACCGTTATAATATCGTTCCTCGGCATGACGCGTTCAGTCTACGAAAATGTTTTACAATTCAATTGCTCCTGCCCAGCTGTTAATTGGGACTGTTTAAATGAATATCAATTGACCGTGGTTCCGCTCAAAGTGTTTCAGTTTGTTTTCGAAAACTTTGCAGGTATAAATATACAAAGCATCTGTTGCGTTAAATCGAAGTAAATTTAATTTTATGGGATACTTCTTTTTCCATTTCTAATGACATTATTTATTTATTATGTTAGTTACGTCGATGTTTTGTCATTTTAAAAGAACAGTTTGTGGTCTTGTGGTCAATCCTATAAGCTTGTTAAACAGACTTCAAAAAAAGGATGTTACTCAATTCGATTCGTATATATTTTTTATGTGTGTTTGCGGATAGCTTCGTCGTTTGTGAACCGATTTTGATGATTATTTTTTGTTGGAAAGGAGTTATCTCAAGGGTAAACCAGGATCTGATGATGGCATCCCAGAGAAATCGAGGAGAACTTTCGAAAATCGTAGTGGCGACTAGTGCGTTTGTTTATTTTTTATTAAAGTATTTTAAAGCACTACTATTTAATGGAGGTCTGGTCCAGTCGATCTGATGATAGAGCCGAAAGACAGTCGAGGAAACTCCTCAACGATTTATAGCAATTACCTGGTGTTACCTTGATTCATTTTTATTGATGAGAACTGTACACCTAGATAGGTGTGACTGTCATTAGGGGTCTGATGATGAAGTCGAAGGACAGTCAAGGGAACTTCTCAACGTTTTACAGTAGCTACCTTGTGTATATACATGAAATCTGTTGTCTTTTTAACCGACTTTTGATAAAGTCGGTTAAAAAGGCAGGAGGAGGTTCTCAATTCGTCGGAATCTTCTGAATCTCAAAATCAGTCGAGCTGAAAAATCAACGAAAATTTAAAAATTTTATACATCGATGATGTACCTCGCTGTCTCATTGTTTCCAATGTTCCAATTTCCAAATCTCATACGTTTACTTTCCACAAAAAAATTATGATAGGCTCAAATTTCATTCAATGAAGTCGGTTTTCAAATCGGTTTTTCGAGTAATCGGTAAACATACATAAAAAAAAAAGATTTCGACGAATTGAGAACCTCCTCCTTTTTGATAAAGTACAAAGAAAACCGACTTAATTGAATGAAATTTGAGTCCATAACAATACAATGAATTAAGATCCTCCAAATTTTTTAAAGGTATTTTAATAACGTTTTTATTTTAGGAGGTAGCAAAACAAAAAAAGCATATTCGATTGTAACCATAGAAGGTTCTCAAAAATAATATCGATTGAAAATAAAAATAATGGTAAAAATGGTAAAAATATCATCGATTGAAGATTATTTTTGGCCGCCTTGCAAATCAAACATTGCGCTCTATATTTTCGGATTCGTATCACAGCTTTATGACTTTTTTAGATTTTGAGTAAGTCTGATTTGCTATGCTATGCTATGCTTTGCTTTAAAACAATCTATAGTACCTAACCATTAGTCATTCTTATCCCTATGTAAGAACTAGACAAAGTTTGGTTGAGTTAAAGTAATTACGCGCTAACTTTTACCATCTTTAATATTTTAGCTCACTTATCTACTTCATTTTAGATTGTATCGCTTCGGAATTTATTTTAATACTCCACGATTATTTTTTATTCCTTGTTACAAAAAATGTCCGATATTTTTCGTTAATATTCACCTTATCTTACCTTTCCCAAGATGCTGTTACCGTAATATAGATATAAAATTGACTAGCCTCAGCTCAGTCAGTAGTAACTGTGTCTTCTGCGCTGTAGGTTGAGCGTTCGATTCCCTCCCAGGACAAAGTTTTGCTTAATGAACATATGCAAACATAGGAACATAACTTTTTGATGTTTTGGGTCTGGGTGTTTTTTTTTTTCGTCTCGAAACGACACTAGCTAAAACTGTTCCTATTGCTTTTATTGTGCAACAACATTTTATTTCTATTATATACTAGCTGTACCCGGCATGCGTTGCAATGCCACAAATTTTCTCACCTTTTAAACCTTCCCTGGACTTTTTTAGCGAGACTAACGAACAGCAATTGACTTTTATTATATAGACTAGCTGACCCGGCAAACTTCGTACCGCCCCAGAATCAATAAATAAAAAAGCAAGCATTTCTATCATATTTACTCACCTTTTTACCTTCCCTGGACTTCCACAAATAATTCAAAACCATAATCAGCCAAATCAGTCCAGCCGTTCTCGAGCTTTAGCGAGACTAACGAACAGCAATTGATTTTTATTATATAGATTATACATGTATGCATTTTATTAATACGGATTTATACATCCACATTCTATTTTTAGTTGATTATTGTACTTGTATATATTTGTAACGATGAGGATAGGTAAAGGAAACGGCATTCTTGCTTACTGGGTGTTATAAAGTATCAGATGTATTAAAATATATATAACTATTCTATTATCTAGCACCAACACAAGATACGCTTAGTTTGGGGCTAGATGGTGTTGTGTGCATTGGCCAACAATATTTATTACTTATTTTTAAAGCTGTGTGCTTATATTGCATAGCCAGCAGTGGACGAAATTGAACATTGAAGGATTGACAGCGTTATTTGACAACTTCGGTTTTATTTTAAGCTTTTTAGATATTTTATCATTTTTAGATATTCGTAAACACCACTGGAAAGTCACAGGAAAGCAAAAATGGTAATTTCGTTTACTAGGATGACATATTTTTTTAGTTATTTTGATTTAAAAACCAAACTACTGTACCGATTTTTCTTTTTTTGTCGGTAAAAAAGAACATTATGCGTTATTCCTGTTACTTGGTGATTCCGTGACAAAAAGTTTCAAAAAAAGAGTATGATTTTGTGTTTCGGTGTGCGTGGCTGCGTGTATTTACATAGAACAGCACGGTTTTGAGGCCTCACATAGGTTGTTTGTGGCACTCCGTCTTTATATTTATTTGGTCTGAGGTATTCATATGACAGCATGTCTTAATAAGTTCAGTGTTCAGTTAGTGAAAATCAGTGTTTTTGCATTTAAGCAAACATTTCACTGAGCCATGGCCTTTTTGTCGTGCTGCAGGACACACAAACTTACCTACACTATATTATTTCTAAGTACTTACCCACTTACTTTTTGAAAATGTTTGTTTCATTAATTAAATATATTAGGCATCTGTGCTATATTAAGTAGGTACACTTATGTTTAAAATGGTATATCTATGTAAATTGTGTGTGTGTCTGTAGTAACAATTATTTATTAATCTATCTATCAAATAATTAATAATGACTATAAGCTTTTAGTAGGTATTCATTTTTTAGTATCAGAGTTCCAGTATCGACTGGTCCAAATGATTTTTATATGAAAAAATGCTGAGGTGATCTTATCATAATTATCTAAGACACAAATTACAATAATTCACGACTCTATTCATATATAATATCAAGCACGTCACTGTCAAATTCACTACTGGCCCGTGCCTTCTGAAACGCAATTATGAAATTCATTATGTTGTCGTCGCTTGCTGTGACGACATGCTGAAGTCTAATCAAATGCACCATGCTTTATTTTATTCATAACTCCTTTGTTGAAAGATGTAGTTGTATGGAAATGTTAGCAGCTGTTATGCTTCAGTCACGTGATTCATAGTGTCATAACTATACAATTCGATATTTCCGTAGGCGTGAACGCCAATAGAAAGTGCATCTTGTGTATATTCTCTTTTTTTTTCGTTTTTGGCACGTCTCATAACAATCTCAATTTTGCCAATGCCAAGCTATTTTTAACCGACTTTATCAAAAAGGAGGAGGTTCTCAATTCGTCGGATACTTTTTTTTTTTTTTTTTTATGTATGTTCACCGATTACTCGGAAACGGCTGAACCGGTTTGGAAAATTCTTTTTATGTTTGAAAGGGTATACTTCACAGGTGGTCCAATATAAATTTTATCAAAATTGGTCGAGCTGAAAAATCAACGAAAATCTAAAAATTGTATACATCGATGATGTTTTCATGTACTTCGATACTTCGCTGTCTCATTGGAGCGGTGCGTTTATTTAGCCTATCCATATTATATATACAAAAAACAAAGAATCGGACGAATTGAGAACCTCCTCCTTTTCCATAAAGTCGGTTAAAAATAGGTACATCTACTTTCCACTAAAAATGT
This sequence comes from Lampropteryx suffumata, assembly GCA_948098915.1. Taxonomy (NCBI): domain Eukaryota; kingdom Metazoa; phylum Arthropoda; class Insecta; order Lepidoptera; family Geometridae; genus Lampropteryx; species Lampropteryx suffumata. Next base: position 16,889,698 of record OX402553.1, read on the forward strand.
ATTATAGCTTCAAATTTCATTCAATGAAGTCGGTTTCTTTTTAGTTTTTAAAACGTAATTATATTATTATAGAATGATGTTACAAAGTCGTATCTTGTCGTTCGTCATTTGTTATTTAAAATAAAATAATAGATACAGTATATAAAATAATTTTATGGATTATTACTTTACTTTATCTCATTGTATTTTATATTATTTATATATTTTTGTTATTCTGTAAATATATATACATATATATGTATGTATATATAATTATTAGAATAATGTATGTAGTACATATATTATATAATGTATTATATATGTATGTATATATATGTAGGTACATATATATACATACATAATATACATGTATGTACATATCATTTTCATCACCCCATATTCAGCTGTATTGATTTTTATCCATCGCAAGGTTTTTCTGGCAGATATCGTTATCTAGCGATAAGACCGCCCATTGTACTACCGTGTAGCTAAACATTGTTTCTTATAACAGTCCAATGTATTTGTGGTGTGCAAGAAGAAGCTAGTGTTCGTTTTTTAGCTAGTGTCATTACTATACAATTTGATCTTTCCGTAGGCGTGAAATCCAATGGAAGTGCATCTTTGTATATCCTCAGAGGCACTAAGAATTAATGATACAGAACTCACATTAAAAGCAAGACGTAGAGACAGAATAAATATTAGGTTCTACACAGCTTACCTCCTTATTCATATTCCCTTGCCAACATAACTGTTTAACTAACTTCATACAAAATGTTGCGGCAAAATGAAACTAGATGTCGCTGGTAAAAACAACTAATTTCTGAACCGCGCTGACGAAGACGCGCAGCTTCTTGATGAAGGTCAGTGCGAACATAATTTTATGTTTAGTAAAATATACCTACATCCTGTTCATACTACGTCGTTCTGTTTTTGTTTATCCTGCCCATCCAAAGGTTGCTTGGAAGAGATCGCTTTTGGCGATAAAGCCGACCATTGTACAATTTTATTTATAATATTTTTCTGTGTTATTTTTGTATTCTATTGTTAATTTATCTATCTATCTACATTTATATATTCAATTGGTTTTATCCTTCTATTATTGGCCATAATCATCACTGGTCTGCCAACCTTCGTCGTCTGCCTAGGCTTCGTCGTAGACTTATTACCTACCTAGTGATCCAATAACGGTTATAGTCTTTCTTTGTCATAATCAATCAATTTTACAGATCTTATTGTTATTTAGCAATATGAGGCAAACAACAACAACCCACCTCGGTAGACACCTCAAAATATAATTGGCTACATACTTCTTAAAGGATATTTAAAGAGTAGTCAGAGGTACGTCCTAACACTATATTTGGCACATGATCACCTTTTGCACTTTAGTAAGTATTCCGTACGTGACAGACTGCTAGCTCATCGCCACATAAGAATACTATAATTATATACTGACAGGCCTGGCAGCTCAGTTGGTAGATGGTTGGCTCCGCCTTCTGCTGTTCGATTCCGCCCCAGGTCAAACATTTATTTGAACAAAAAAACAATGATTCTTATCACAGAGCATCAGTTCGGTTTCTGGAAAGGCCCTCAACGTTAGACTAAATACACAGAATCACCAATCTGATATATGATCTGATAAAAAAAGCCTGTTCTACTATTTATTATAATGTATCCCAGGCTTTTGATAAGGTGTGACATGAAGGCCTTGTTATAACACTGAGACGAATGTTACCGAAACCATACGCAGACATAATTGAATCGTATATATTCGTATTCACATTTCGTAGTCACAGAGTAGACATCTTCTTACCTTACGTTTAGGGTGATATAAAATAAATCAAAGCTGGTATAGCACAGGGAAGCTTGTTGGGCTCGATCATGTACTTGCAATATCACAGGTATATAACCTGTGATATTGCTGAACTCTAAACCAACAACAACGCGGCTTTTGCTGACGACACAGCTATACTGGCTTTAAGAAACACTCACGCAGAAGCCGTAGAAAAGCTGGCTCATTACGGTTTTCACGTAGCTGTCAATAAAATCCATAGCTGACAAAAAAAACCGGCCAAGTGCGAGTCGGACTCGCGCTTCGAGGGTTCCGTACAATCCTATAGGTATATAAGTAAAATTTCACCCATCACGACAATCGGGTCTGAGTTGGATGATGTAACAAAAAATTTACAGTTTTCGCAATTTATCCTTTATCTGTGATATAAGACGTTGCTTCGTACCAAATTTTAAGATTCTGAGTTCACGGGAAGTACCCTGTAGGTTTTGATTCCCTTGCGAGTTGCGAGTTTGAATATATGCGACTTAAATTGCTGTTTTTCTTGATTGCGTTGACATAGAAAATTGATTTTGTTACAGCTTAAAGGTATTATAGATCTGAGTGTTTTATATGAATTTCAATTTAATACCTCCACGCGTTCATGAGAAAAGGGGTAGTAAGTTTAAAATTATTAAAAATATTTTTATTATATGATGTAACTAAAAATGTATGGTTATCGCAATTGATCCTTTATCTGTGCTATAAGACGTTGCTTTGTACCAAATTTCAAGATTCTGAGTTCACGGGAAGTAACCTGTAGGTTTTGATTCCCTTGCGAGTGTCGAAAATTTGCGGCATAAACGGCTGTATCTTTTGATTGCGTTGGCTTAGAAGTTTGATTTTGTTACAGCTTAAAGGTATTATAGATCTGAGTGTTTAATATGAATTTCAATTTAATACCTCTACGCGTTCATGAGAAAAGAGGTAGTAAGTTTAAAATTATTAAAAATATTTTTATTATATGATGTAACTAAAAATGTACGGTTATCGCAATTTATCCTTTATCTGTGCTATAAGACGTTTCTTCGTACCAAGTTTCAAGATTCTGAGTTCACGGGAAGTAACCTGTAGGTTTTGATTCCCTTGCGAGTGTCGAAAATTTGCGGCATAAACGGCTGTATCTTTTGATTGCGTTGGCTTAGAAGTTTGATTTTTTCACAGCTTTAAGGGACAGTAGACTTGAGTATTTGATATAAATTTCAGATACGCGTTCCTGAGAAAAAGTGTCTTGACAGACAGACGGACAGACGGACGGACAACAATGTGATCCTATAAGGGTTCCGTTTTTTCCTAAAAATTAAACCTAAAAATAGCGTAATAATCTAAATGAAATAAAATCAGTTCATATAAATTTTACAAATAAAAAGAACAGTACTGTCCTATATTTATAAATAATAAGATTATACCTTACGAAAATACAGCAAGGTATTTAGGAACGAATCGGGACGCAAAGCTCCACTGGATAAGGCACGTTTAGAAGAAATGAGGATTAGAAATACGCTTCAAAAAGATGTACTGAAACTCCACTCTATTAGTACACAGTAAATTATAATCGTACAACCAAGTCATGATGCCAGTATGGACCTATGGAATACAACTGTGTGGCTCTACTAAAAAGAGCAATATCTATATATTCCAAGGATTCCAAAATAAAGTTCTAAGGAAATGTCCCCTAGTACATAAAAAATAACGAGCTCTACTGGGATTTCAGATTAGAGTTCGTCGATAAAGTAATCAAAAACTGTCGGACTAAGCCATTTGAGTAAGTATGAAAAACTGTATTTCCCTTAACTAGATAGTGTAATAAAAGTGTTATTGGACACATTCTTAGTTATTATTTATTCTATAAAACTATGTCAAAGCACAATTGCTCACTGGCCTATTTGGCTAGATTGTTATGTACGAAATATGCGTATGATTTATATTGTGCTGCTGCCTGCAGCTTCGCACGCGTGGTACCTATATAAAAAGTAGCCTATGTCGCAATCTTCTTTCCGAAGGAACCATCTACAAATTTTAAGATAACAAAAAAAAGATGAATGGAATCGGTTAAGTCGTTCTGAAGTTATGGCGTGACCGAGGGAAATAAGGATTCTCTTTTAAATATATAATATATAGACTACAGAAATTAAAAAAAAAATATTTATACTCATAATAATATTTCGGCCACAACACTTTAGAAAAATCAAGTATCTCTAATTTGAGACAAAGAAGTCAAAACAAAGAAACAATAGCTTCATTTCTGCTTTATTTATTTCTCATTGGCCCCAAGCACAAATAGCTACGGCCATTAATACAGCCTCCGAGATAAGGACACAGAATAAATGATAGTAATAAGGCCACTCAAAGGCTGATAGAGGCCAGATATAGGCTCCCATTATTTTTCCCATTAGACCTTCGATATCGGCTGCGTTTTGGCAAAGTTCTCTTTGGTATTTTGCAAAATGTACTATTCTGTTTTTCATAAATTTCTGATTAAAGTCTTTGGTTTTCAAAGAGGTGTGTTTTGTATTAAATTATGTTTACGTAAATAAGTAAAACTCGAATTGAATCAAAATCGAAGTAAAACTCGAATATTTTTTTAAAAAATTCGACAATATTATTAAAAAAACTAGGTTTGATATAACTTAATAGCTAGAATGAAGTAAAAAAAAAACTTGCACCAACAATTTGTAGTGGACTGTAGAACCACATGTACAGGCCAGCGGCCGATTTGCATACTGGTCTATGCAGCGGTGGAGACAAGCGAGTAAGTGTTTATGCTCTCTGTCACCTCTTGACAAACCTGCGTTTCTAATAAGCACCTTCCTTTAAAAGCTTGACAGTGCTATATAATAGCGATAATAGCGTATGTATGTATTACAAAACACTGGGACTAGTAGTTGTTCCTCTGAATCTTTAATTCTCAACATTTCAAGTAATGGAGGTTGATTGAACTACTTATTTTGCCTCAGCAGTTCAATCAGTGTTACTAGTAACTGTATTACTAATAATGATTAGTTGTCTTATACTAGGCTTTGTGTTTATGCCTCTTGAGATTAAATAAACGCCTTCACACCAAGCAAGGTGAGATTGCCTAATCCTCCTCGATTAGGAGATTATCTCACTGAGTGATACCTAATTGAATTATGTGAGGGTATTAGTCTCATTGTTTTTGAAGCATAGACCTATAGCTTGCAGAACTGATAACAGTTGGGGAATAAAAGTTCTCGAATGACGAGCCGAAAACGAGCGTAATACAACATTCAGTGTACCTACAGTTCGAGTGCATGTGAGTGAAAAGAAGCATGCAAAAAGGGTAGCTTGTGTTATGCTTGCACTTATATAATATATATAACTTATATAACGATGTAGGTACGAGGACTGCATGTTTGAAATGGGACTGGGCAGGTCATGTGACTCGAATGCATTCAGAATGTTGGGCAAAGCTCGTAACTCAGTGGGTGCCCGATAGTCGGAGATGACGCGGCAGACCCAGGAAAAGATGGCGAGACGATCAAGATGCATTCGAGCCAAATTGACAGACTGTGGCCTTGGAGCGCAAAGAGTGGAAGGCAAAGGGGGAAACCTTTGCCCAGGAGTGGGACACTATAGAATAAGGAAAAAAAAAATTTTTTTTTTTGCTATGCCTTCTGCGGTTGTGGGTTCGATTCGCTCCAAGGACAAACCTTTTTGTGACTAACATAAAGTTTTATTTTATAGTTTTGTGTCTAGGTGTTATGGTGTGACGACCTCTGTCTATGACGCAGGAGGCCAAGGCCCGGCTGTGACGCAGAAGGTTGTGGGTTTAATTCCCGGCGCGGGAAAAATGTTTGCATGACCTGCAAGTATTTGGAACGGGTCTGGGTTTTTCTGTTTAATATGTAAGTATTTACAATAAAAGTATATAAATAGTACCTATATCAGTCATGTGGTACCCATAACACAAGCTCTGCTTACTTTTGCACCAGATGATGCTGTGTGAAATATCCGGCATTATTTATTTTATTATTTATTTATTTATTGAGTATCATAACAATGTATTTAACGGACAAACATACTTGTGATGAACATAGGTTTTTGTTCTGTCCGGGTTTTATAAAGTATCATAAGTATGTATTCAAAAATATATAAATATTATATCAGTCATTAGGTTCTAATAGGAGCAATACTTAGTTAGGGACTAGATAGTTTTCCACCAATATGTATTTATCTATTCTTGTAGCACATCGTTGTCAACAGAAATGTTTGACTTGTATGGAGAATGAATACAGAATCCACAGAGCAGAAGACAATAGTACTACCAACAGAGCAGTAAAAGCCATTCTTCTAATTAGCCATCTATGTAATTGTGCAATAATAATTTTCATAGTCAATAAAATCGCTGTTAAACGTATAATTTACGTCTTCAAGGCGAGGTTTTATTTTAGCGGTAATACATTTCTCTCTGACTTAAAGCAAAGTGTATTAAAATAGTGATTTACTAAGTGCCAGTGTATTTAGCCGCTGGGCTGGGTTTTAATGTCTATTCATTTAAATTTTTAATATTACACAATTCTCTAATTTTCTATCGATCCATATATTAACTTAAGTCAAAAAAGTGATATATTGATATACGTAGATACTTTATTGATCATTGTGTATATTATAAAATACTATTATTATTATTAATTTGTTCTTTAAATATGTTGCCATTTTGTTATATTTTTTTGTTTATATGTCATCTGACTTCAAAAACAATTTTGCCAATGAGGAGAGAACAGTGTAGGGATCGCAGCGCAGCTTAGCACAGCAAAATATAAGCAATGCAATACGTCACGCGCGTTGGATACCTCAGTCAACTCCCGACAAGCAGACGAATAATACATGTACCTACATGAGTACGGAATAGACGCTGAGTGATTAACAACTACGTATTTCATTTATAAAAATATCATTTCCAAAGTGAGATAACCTTCTGAATAGACTTTTACATTGCATTACTTCCTCTATACAAAAGTGACATATATATAAATAAACCCGTACATTGGTGACCCCGACGTGATCGGAAGGTACATATACAAAAAGTGATTAACGTTTCTTTACATTGATGACCTTCCGACGATGAACTTATGAACTTGTGAATTTAGAACTTTGGAACAAAAGTGAACAGTAAAAAGTGAGTAGTAGGTACATAGACTTATCGGGAGTGACTCCTCGCGCGACAAATAGTGTTCCGTAGTCCGCGAGTATTGTAACGAGAACAGACCCGAAACGGCGACAACCTCATAGTTAAGTTTTTACTTAACAAGGACTCCATCGACGAAGTTTTGAAGTTTTGAAGAAAAATATAAGAACATAGATGTAGCGAAGACATGCAGAGAGACGACAGGTTATGCAGATTTTGTCCTGCCCAGCAACAGAAGCCCTTCAGAGAAGCCGGCCATCAGAGCGTGATATGGCACCGTACGGCCGGGGAGTGGTGACCCGCGGTCTTGCCAAGGAGGATCACGCAGCGAGGTGACATACTTTTTTGGGAGCCAGCGACATCTGAGGTTCATTCAGTCCTACTGAATGCGGAGTTTGGACCTGCAGATACACTCAAGATGGATTTGCCCAGTTGGAAACATGCTCGCCGGAGGATCAGTGCTGGATCTAGAGATAGCTCAGTCCCACTGCAACGAGTGATTGGCATGCAAGTAGAAACCTGCGCTAGGATAATGGATATGGCGGCTATATATTTATTGAGAAGGTGCTGTGTGCTGTGGTGCTGTAGGACTGGACGAGGCACCTTCAAGCGTGTGCAAAGTTTTTTTCTCGTTGTTTTAAATTTAGCTTTTTTATTTTTAGTATGAAAAAGGTCTTGTGAAATGTTTATGTGAAGATTTTTTTTTGTTTTGTTATACATTACCGTATTATATGTTTTATTATTTGTATTTGTTCATGTATAATATACCTAGAGCTCGCACAGGAAACGGAGGATATCATGTTACCGAGTTCTTTGAAGTAAAGTGTTATGAATTGTCAGCAGAGCGTGCAAGACCGTACGGAAAAAGGTGCTTAATAGAGATAACACAGAACGGTAACATATTTAATTGTAATTCATGCATAAAAACTTACGTTAAAATTGTAGCCAGCTAAGGCGATGCGCGAAAAGTTTTTTGTAAGTGAAGATTTGGAGACATGCATACATGAGTTTATGCGGTACGATATGTAAAGAAATCAGTATGTCCTACTTATGATGGCCCCTATCGCATTTTAGAAAGGAATAGTAAAGTTTTTAAAGGTAAAAAAGTTTATGTAGCATTATATAATTGTGAAATCACTCAGTCATAAAAGGAAATGAAAATTTTTTTGGTCATTTCAGTTCAACAAACAGAAAGTAGAACACTTTGTTTAAGTACCTACCTAGTTGCATTTTTTAATAATCATGGGTTATAATCAATCAAAAGAAGAAGAAAAAGTATTCATTACACAACAAGGATCCAGTAGTGTAGAGCAAGTTGGGAATATAGAAAAGAAACTAGAAATGTTTGGAATCATTATTATAATTGAAACCATAGCTCTAATATTACTTTTATTGTGTTTATGTGGAAAAAGTTGTTGTGAAGGTTTTAAGAAACGAGTTCGGAAAGAACTGATGGCAATATGGCTTATGGGACCAGTGGTAGCCCAGAACACTACTCCGACTCAACAGTCCGGAGTGATGCAGTCGCAGTATCAGAACCCATGTTAAGTAATCGGTATAAGCAGTGGTTAAGTAAACAAATAATTAAGTAGTTAAACATTTATTATGTATCAAAGTTTAAGTATTTTTTGTTGATTTTTTATTGTGTAAAGCCTTATTGGGTATTTTTTGTTGATTTTTATTGTGTAAAACCTTGTTGGATAAAAAAAAAAAACTTTAATATAAATTCATTACTTTAATTGAACGGAACCCAAGTAATTGTAAAGTAGATTCTATAAATAGACTAGCAACTTTGTAATGCAAGATCGCGTGCGTCATGACTACACAATAGTAGGTTACGCCCGCTATCTTTGCAACGCAGCACATTCCTGTGTGCCTCGCATCATGAACTTGAACATTTTATAACTTTTATAGTATAAGTTTTTAAATACGATTTTTTGTGTACAAAATTTTTTTTGGAAGGGGATGATTGTATGGATCGCAGCGCAGCTTAGCACAGCAAAATATAAGCAATGCAATACGTCACGCGCGCTGGATACCTCAGTCAACTCCCGACAAGCAGACGAATAATACATGTACCTACATGAATACGGAATAGACGCTGAGTGATTAACAACTACGTATTTCATTTATAAAAATAACATTTCCAAAGTTAGATAACCTTCTGAATAGACTTTTACATTGCATTCCTTCCTCTATACAAAAGTGACATATATATAAATAAACCCGTACAAACAGTTTGAAAAAGTAACGTTACAAAGTCGTGTACAGTCATTTTTGGTTTTATACAAATAGTCTGATATATTTTTTTTAATCACAAAGAAACACAATAGTTTTATAACTTTTGAAACTACCATGGTGTACACAGTATATACACAGTTTATATTATGCCGAAATATTGGGAAGAAGTAATAGTTCACGATCCATGGTCCATTTTTGCTTTTGATTACTATCAAGCTAATTTTCCGTGAGTAGCTTCATTTTGATGAGACGCCTAACAATTTCCTGTACTAAACTCTCTTTCGTGGTAGCTAACAGAGGAAGCAAGGATAATGTATGTCGATTTTATGATTTTCAAATATTTATTACTAACTGATTTTTTTTGGTTAAATCTCAAGATAATTATCTAAATTATTCGAAAAAATATTTGTCCTACAAAATCTATGGTTTGATCAAAGAGTCATATTGTCCTACAAATTGCGTGTACGTTATCCCGGTCCTACGCTCAAAAGTATTCTTGATATCCTATTTCAGAGCGTAATACCGGGATAACGTACCACGCAATTTGTAGGACAATATGACGTTTAAATTGTATAAATATTACCTACAAACCATAGATTTTGTAGGACAACTATTTTTTCGAATAATTTAAATAATTAACTTGAGATTTAATTAAAACAAAAAACAGTTAGTAATAAATATTTGATAATCATAAAATCGACATATTTTATCCTTGCTTCCAGTGTTAGCTACCACGATAGAGAGTTTAGTACAAGAAATTGTTGGGCGTCTCATCAAAATGAAGCTACTCACGGAAAATTAGCTTGATAGTAATCAAAAGTAAAAATGGACCAGGGATCCTGGACTATAAAACTCATGGTAAATATCCCATTTTTTGTAAAAATCATACTTAACTTTTATTTCAACTATTCACATCGGAATCAATTCCTGTGAATACCGCCGACATAGCTGAGAGGATAAATAAATATTGGTGGACAATGCACGTTACAAATTTAGCCAAACTAAGCATAGCTTGTATTATGGGAGGGACTAGACTACTGATATAATATTTATATATTTTTAAATACATTCTCTTATGATACTTTGTAACACGCAGATGGAACAAACACCTATGTTCATCAAACAAATGTTTATACTGGGAAGGAAATAAACCTGCAACACAAAAGGCAGACACTATCAACTGAGCTGACAAGTCAGCCAGGACTCTATCTGGAAACTGTTCCAAGTGCTACTGCGTGCGAGAGGCAAAAGTTTCACTTGATGCTGTAAAATAATAAATTGTTGCACTGAGCGCAAAGTGAGTTATTAATACACGAGTGTTATGTTGATTAACTGTCATAAACATGTTGTTTAAAAGTCCTTTAAATTAATTGAATAAAAAAAACATTATTAGTCTCTTTAGCAAGGTGCATAATTTACTTTTCTTTCAACTACCAACCTACCTACTGTGATAAAATATACCTACTATAGAGAAGAGAATTGAACCCTCAACCCTCAACATAGTATAAGCTATGTTTGGGGTTAGATGGTATTGTGTGAATTTCCTACCAACACAATCTAGTCATAAAATGCTAAGGTTTCATTGAGTAGTACCTAGGTACTATTCTTACATATATTAGTAGTTATAACACAAGCTAGATCTAGATGCTACTATAAAATGATAGTGATTTTGCTTTGGTAGCTTCAAGTACAATCGTTATCATTTTGTTTTTGACGCGAAAGTTTGTGTAAATGTGGCCAAGTGTGTGCTACAGAAATAGCGGAATCAAAGGGATATTCAATTTCCTGACTTCATTTTAACACTAGAGCTTGGATTTGTAAATTACCCATATCAATAGTTGGAGTGCTATTATTCTGAAAACTAGTAAGGTCTGTATCACATGAATAAGTCGGTATAATAAATGCGAAACAGTCTGCTGCTGAAAGAGCTAAACAGATGTTGATGTAATTTGGTAAGATACATGGGAAAATAAATAAAATACCTATAAGGGGATATTTTATCCTGGAAAACTCTTTATGGGAAATAAACCAGATGTCAAGGCGTGTACGCGAACAAAGAGATTTTTTGAGGATGTTAGGTTAACATTGTAGACAAAAAATAAGTTGACAATTGTTTTTTTTGAGGATCGCAGCTGCATACGGCTACGAATGTCTTCTGGGTCAAAGTGCGTGTTATGTATCTACGTTGTTTTCCGCCGCCGCCACACGGCCCGGTGCGTCGATGTGGGCGGCATTATTTAAATACTGTAAAATAATGCCGCCGATACCAACACGCCCCGGGCTGTGTCGGCCTTGTCCTTATGCTTTTAAATAACATTTAAAAAAAGTATGAGTATTTTCCGTCAAGAAATTCCGTCACGACCCTTTCTTTAGCGTAGACGGTTATCCATAAGATGACACGAATGAATTGATTAGATGAACGAATGGACGAATGAAGTAGATGAATTGAATGATGTACAATAAAATGTTAATTTTCATAACTCGAAAAAATTTATTTATTACGAAATTTCCTTTAATTCATTAGTTATTTCTGCGTTTCATTTAATTGCTCTCAGACGCTAGTAACTCATTCATTTGTATTTGTTAATAAATTATATAATACGTTTATCAATAATAATATACTACGGTAGGAACTTCGTTCCAACCAAGTGGTCCACGACACTCGCGGATTTTTTTTATGTATGTCCGTATGGTCTGTATGTAAACATAATTATAATTGTACATGATACTTGTTACTGATACTGTTTGATATCTCTACTCACATCGAATTTTGGAATCAAACTAATCTCTTGACTCGATTTTGTCCATAGGTATTTTTTGTGGTTATCTTAAAGCTCAGTTAACCACCTAAGCCACGTCCCAAAACTTCCGCATGCGAGACCGCAGGCTCATGCACCAACTTTACGCTTTAATAATATATTTCGAGAAGAAATGCCGTGCATTCGGCATTCTTAGGACCGCAGTGTTGCCTTTGTAAGCTATTGTGGCCTCTCTTGTGTACTTAAAATTATTTAAGTGGAATTTTATGAAAAACTACAAGTGATTTTATGTTGTGGCAAAAATTTACACCTTGTTTTTTACAGACTCTACTGTCTGTCTGCTACACACGAGGATAAGAGAATTGATAAATAAGAGTGAGAATTGAGAAGAGGTGATATTTAAAAAAAAAAAATTTTTTTTTTAAAGTAAACACAATGATACACGATTTTGTACTCTATTGGAATAGTCGCTACGTAATAAATTAATTAGTGGGAATTTCTAGAAATTCACCAAATATAATATTTGGACATACCTCTGGCGGCCTTAAATATTCTCAAGGGTTATAATAATCTTGAAATATATTATAATACGCTAAGTGTGGGGATTTCGTGTGTAAATCAGTTTTTACTCCTATTTTTGTAATTACAACTAAAAAATATAGATCATAGACTTTAATTATTTATTTTTATATTATAATTGGAGTTTTGTTTACAATATATAATGTTATTTAGTTAATATTATTTGATGTTTCCATATTTTACATACAGAATATTAAAACAGATAATTTATTTGCTTAAACAAAAACATATAAAATAAATATACAATTACTTATGGATAAAAAACACAATTCAGTCTACTGACTGCAGGTAGAGTGCCCAAAAGGCTGGCAACGTTACCTCGTAGAATAGCCATACTAATCCTTTGTCCGAGGTAAGCACCAGCCCTTTGATCATTGGTCTTGTCCACAAGATTCTTTGATAACTCTCTGAATAGGAGCCACGCCTCAGGTCCCCACGGGCCTAAAGTTTCTACCCCAAAAGGCAGAAATATATAACCATTGCCAATGGATGCATATTTCCGCCTCTTGAGGTCTTCTGCCGCAGCAGCAGCAGCACCCACGCTCTTAGACGTAGACGATACGTAATGCTGCCGACACTCTCGACACAAGTCACATCCCACACCAGAGGTTTACCACGACTCCAGGGAATTAATGACATGCCGTCAGGCCTCTTACCATCGTCACGTGCGATACCGTTCGGCTCTAGGATGGCCGGCACGTTCACGGTGGCGAGTGCCCTACGGAAGATGTCATTAAGACTGGCGTGGCGAGCTTGACGACCTGCGCTGCGGCGGCAGGAGCGTCCGTGGTGACCTTGTCTGTCAACCATGATGTCGCAATGACACTGGTGAGGTTCATTGGTAGTGGCTCCTACACGGAGACTTACTGCCAAAGAAAATGTTTTATTATCCATTAGCGTGCCTATGTTTGTTGAAGGCAGAGCATGCAGCCAAAAACCAGATTCCCGTGCTCCAGAGCAATGAGACGAGCCCGTTCCGTTTGTAAAGATCTTGTTGTATTTTTTTACAAAAAAGGCTAGTCCCATTGTCTCTGTAAATGAGGTTTCAAGCATTTTTTGCCTCATACATAGCATCAATTTGATTAATACCTAAAGATGATTGTATAATTTTTTGTATATGTCTATGTCAATTGATCCAGATCACTGCCAAAGGGCAGCGTTCCCAAGACACTGGCGGCATTGCCACGTTGAATAGCTAATACGCTGAGCCAGTAAGAAGCTAGCTTTTGAGTCACGCAATGTACGTACCAGCCGCCGTGAAATATTTTTGAAATTACGGTGGGCTCCTGATCCCCACGGGCCCAGGGTCTTGATAAATAATAATGTCTCTTACATAGTGTTTAATAATTATAGACTATGTAAGACACATTATTATTTTAAAATATAAATATGTATTGTATTTCTTTTTCACACACACTCACACACGCACACACACACACACACACACGCATCATACAAGCATCACACCTTGATTACTGTCGGTTTGTTTTGTTAATTATAATATAAATCCGTTATTGAATATTGTTTATATATTATATACTATTTTTAAGAGGTATGGAATTTGTACAAAGAATAAATAAATAAATTTAAGAAAATACATATACTTAGTCTTAAATATTTTGTATGCAATAATAATGCCTTATATCTATTATATCTATTATTATACGCGAAGCAAAAACTTTGTACCCCTTTTTACGAAAATTGCGCGGACGGAGAAGTATGAAATTTTGCACAGTTATAGTTTATATAGAGGAGTGAAGGGGTTTTTTTTTTTAATTATGCATAAAAAATACATTAATTATTAGCTGATTATGGCCGAATTTTGACCAGTGGGCGATTACTAGTATAGTTAATTATACAAAATCTAGAACATTCTTGAAATACCTGAAAGTTTTATCAATAATTGCTTGCGACAATTTTTAAAGAATATAAACTCAGATATCATTTCGTTAGGGTTTATTTTAGCATGTCAAGAACACAGGTAAACTTGGATGGTTAATTGCATAAAATGGCAGACAGTTGTGCTGAAATTGCAGTGAAACGGTAAGGCGTCGAAAGATTAATTATGTGATTGGATAATAGCCATGCCGATTATCTTGTACAGTTGGGAACAGATGTGGTTCTTTCGAAATAACATTTATTTTAGGCTACAGTAAAAAATACCAGGAAAGTTAAAAGACGTAAACAATCTTTCTTCTTCTTCTTTTTCTTATCGTGTCACACTAGTTATTATGAACAAGTGTGGTGAAAGGATTAAGGTGCGCCTGCGCCTTTCGTGTAGTTATTAAGCAGGAACTGTATTTTCGTTTAGATTTTTTCTATTAATACCATAATTTTGTTTTGTTTCAGGCACATGCAGGGACGCTAGAATAAGCTATTTCAAATACAGCGCTTATGTGAAAACTCTAAAAATATTTCACGGAAACCGAAGAAAATGCACTATTGCACTACTGTGAGACCCTTAATGTAAGTAACTCTCTTTGAGGTACCATCATAGTTTTAGATAAAACTTGTTTCTTAGAGTTTCTTGCCAGTTCTTCTCGGACTTGGATAAGTAAGGATTGGCACCTAAATTCACCTAGTATGTAAGGCTTAAAACGCCTTGTGATCCTTGTGATTGTATTAAATACAAATATTTGAATTTGAATTTTGTTATACGTCTTTACGACACACATCGTAACACACACACACACACACATTACCGTCAATATTTTAGTCCCTATCTATAGCTGTGTGAATCTTTGAGATGTATAAATGTTTAGTCTAGGATACGTTCTTGACATTTCCACATAAATATACCTTGTGATATTTCACTCATTTCACTTTCTTTTTGACTGTACTTACTTCAAATAAAGCTTCAGGGCTTCAAATGGCAGCGAGCCATTACGCCATCTCTTACCATAGCACTGAAAGTTTCACAAAAATGAGGTTGATTCCAAAGGAAACAATTCAAAAATACTCCCAAACAGCTGGCGAGAGAAATGAAATAGACGAAATTCTTGAACCCGTTTTATTGGCACAAAGAATTTACGGACTACAAATATTGGACACGGAATGGAGTTGGAAAAAATACGGAATCTACCGGATTGTTAACTTCACACTCTGCATTTACATAACTCTTGGAACTTATGATGCTTGTACAAGTAATGCAGACCTCAATCTGATTATAGAAGGGATTTTTACGATGCTAATCAACGTCCAAATGCTGTTTAAAATGGTTTTGTTTGCGTGTCAACGAAAAACTTTTCAAAAAAATTACGTCAAAGCCAAGACCCACTTCTACAGCCTGATCAAAAGACCAGAACAAGGTAGAATTACTAAAAAAATTAAGTGGTTGGTGAAGACCGTAGCTTGGTTAGTAGCCTGCCCGGTTTCTAGTTACTTATTGATTGCTCTATGGTTTGATTTTAATGGAAATCGAGTGACTCTCTCTCGGTCTACATCAACTCTGATGCCAATGACAACACCTTACTACGAACTCGGGCTGCTGATACATTTGCACTATCTGATAGAAGCATCTTTCTGCCTTCTGGTAGTCGACTTATGGTTCATTTTTATGAGTTTTTTCTTCTTTGAGGCCAGTGAAGTTTCGATAAAGATGCTGGAAGTGAAGAAAAATGAAAACAGTGACGACTTGTACGCAAAACGATTGGATGATTCGTTGAGAAGATTCTATGTTCTGCACGTGGAAATAATGGAGTATCTGAACTTAATGAACGATATGTTCAAATGGATCTCCTTGATTCCGTTTATATCAATTCTTATTGGAACTAGTCTATTTTTGATGCTTTTAAAAGAGGTAGGTTCCTAGTTATTTATTTGACTATTTATCTGGTTGTCCTTTACAAACGGGCATGAAGTTAGTACCTCTGTGGTGTCAAAGTCAAAGTCAAAAGATACTTTATTCAATACAATCACAAGGTAAGTAAGTAAGTAAGTAAGTAAGTAAAAAATTTATTTCGACAAACTATACACAGATTAAAATATGACAATAAGCAAGGTTTGCATACATAAATAGCACTGACTGTGTACAGCAAGTCAAAAAGGGTTCTGAGTTCAGCTTAATGCTGCAGTAAACTGCAACGCTGGTTTTCAACACAGACCGTGTTTGACGCACGGACCTGATACACAAGTAAAAACCAATTAGGTGAAATAATATAAAACATTAAAGAAATTTATGATCCTGCCCAAGTCAACACGTGGACTGATTTTATATAAATAAAATATGTACATGATTAAGGTGATAGAAGTAATTTATAAGTTTGGTAAGTAATAAGTTACCTACATAAAAAGTACACTGTAAGCATTGTCATCCCAATATTAAAGATAGTTGGTAAATGCATTTCATGCATAAAAATAGAATAGAAGGTGAGTTAAACAGCAGTTATTTATAAACAGCAGTTAGTTATAACCTAAGATATATGAAAAGTTAAAATATTCCTATAATACACATACCCACATACATATAATACATATACATACAAGGATCACTTTATCCACGATTGCAGTAAGGACGAAACGTAATATACCGTTATATGCCGCCACCGAACACAGCAATTACGTTTACCAGTGACCAGTAGTAGCAACGGGCGAATGTGTCCGATCACAGCTACAGGACTCAGCAACTACGGTTCCCTGTGATGGTGTGCCGTGTCGGCAACAAAAAGTGTCTACGTTTGCGCAGCGCCTTAGCCGTTAGGCCGTGATTGAGCCACAAGCATAAAAACATATAAACATCCACTCAACCTTGATGGCGACACAGGAAAATCTAGAACGCGCTGTCGATGCGTTTTGGAATTTGCTAGAAACATTTCGCAATAAAGTCATTGCCATTAAGCTCAACCTACTAATATTATGATGACCTCTATGGCGCAGTGGGCTACGGTCCGGCTGAGACGCAGAAGGTTGCGGGTTCGATTCCCGTCGCGGTAGAAATGTTTGTATGTATGTATTTACAAAAAAAATATATAAGTAGTATACCAGTCAAGTGGTACACGCTCTGCTTACCTTGGGCCAGATAATGCTGTGTGAAATGTCCGGAATTATTTATTTATTTATTATAAATGTAAAAAATTGTTTGAAAATTAAATAATTGTTGGTGTTTTTTCTCAGGGATTGAACCTGCAGGTAGGCGCCGTCATGCTGCCAGCAACAGCTGAAATAATAACTTATAACTTGTGCGGAGACAGGATTAGTGCCACGGTAAAATCCCAAGCTGCAGCTAAACTGACAGCTTTTAACTCTTTGACATAAAGTTGAAAATCTCTACCGTACTGTTAGCCTTCACTGGGTTTTAGATTTCTCGAAGTTCTAGCTAGAGAACCAATGGAGTGCACGCGGCGCACTATTTACACCTGATAATTTAAAGAATTTTCAAACGTTGAAATTACTTGAAGCTCCGAGCTCCACCAGCAGCGGTCGCGAAATCTAAGTAGTTTGATTCAATTATCACAAGAACTTGAATCGTCGAACTTAAAATAGAACTTGAAAAACAAGATGCAAGTAGTATTTTATTTGCCGGTAATATTAACTTCTTATTTTAGGCTGATAAAATAAATATGGCATTTTTACATTTCGACTGGACCCGTATGCATTTGAAGGACCAGAAAAAATATTACATCATGGCCTGTTACATGAACAAGAAGTTTGGAGTGAAGACCGCTATTGGGAATGATCTTTCACTTCTCACGTTAAGCTCGGTAAGAACAACATGATTATAATCAACCCTCATCATCTCCCCTTTTCCTTGTCCCACTAGGTCCCACTAGGTGGGTTCGGCATTTCATTTACTCTCTATACTAATAAAAACGCAATATAAAATACATGTCAAGGTGCTAGGCTAGACTTCAAACGCGAATGCGGGGCGGGCGCGGCGCGGCAAACTTAAACATAAGAACTTCATTAGAGTGTCCGTAGTGGACACGCGGTTGCGGGGCGGACGCGGGAAGCGGTGCGGGCTAGTTGGCGCGGGAAGCGCGCGGGCAACTCACGCCATAGCTCGTTCATACAAGTGGCCGCAGTAAGAGCGCGGGGCGTCAAGCGACAAACCGCGCGGGAGCGGGGATCTCAAACTGGTTTGAGCAAACAGCGCGCGTTCTTGTGATGGCGTCTTCACAAATTAATATAAAATAATTAATAAGTGCTATTCAAGCACGGCCTATGCTGTGGATGTCGAAACAACGTCAAGACAAAAACATATAAGTTAATTTAAGATTGTAGAATAAAATAAATCAAAAAACTTTAAGAGGTTGCTCTCGCAATTTTTCTTTTCATTTAAAAATTACCATTTAGTGTAAGAATTTTCCAGTAAAAATAAGTCTTCTTCATCCCTAACTGTTATCTAAGAAACGTTTCAAACAATCTGCAGAAGCTCAATTGAACCAGTTCAGACGATAGTGATTCAAGTCGCTCTTGAAGCATTGCCACGTTGAAACGCAATGCTATAGAGCCAGCATTTTGATTATATGATGTTTCAAAAGCGTGTTACGCTCCAGTTATCTACAGGTCCAGTGTCTCTTCAAAATATTCTAATAATACCGTCCACTTACTTTAACTGGCTGAGCGTATTAGCATTGCCATTCAACGTGGCAATGCTGTCAGTGTCTTGGGAACGCTGCCCTCTGGCAGTGATCTGGATCAGTTGAGCTATCTATAGATCATTTTAAACGGCCCTTAGATAACTTTTTCACATATATTTTATTTTATTGTATACTAGCGACCCGCCCCGGTTTCGCACGGGGGCAATGTTTATACTAATTATACTACAGAATGGTTATCCCTAAGAGATAGACATATACTATTGCGGACTTTTGTGTAGACCTTTTTAAGGTGTACAATACTGTAGTACATTATTTTGATCTATCTCGTACGGTTCAGCCAGCGTTTGCAATGTAAGCGCAAAAAAATGTGTTTATTTACGACACCAGACCTCTAAAATTATCAGTGTTTCTCAACTATATTATGCATGTTTTATACATATAAACCTTCCTCTTGAATTATTCTATCCATTAAAAAAAACCGCATCAAAATCCGTTGCATAGTTTTTAAGATCTAAGCATACATCAGGACAGACAGACAGCGGGAGGCGACTTTGTTTGATACTATGTAATGATATTTCAGTAACAAATTTGAATTTTATTTGAATTATGAATTATATTGTCTTAACAGTAAAGGACACAAAAATGGCAATGACAACTCTGTAACGCAGTCGACTAAGGTTGCGGGCTCGATTCCCGCCGCGGGACAAATGTTTGTATGATCTGCAAGTATTTGTCTCGTTTCTGGGTGTTTCTATGTAATATATGTATGGATTTAAAAAAATAATAAAAATATGTAGTTTATCGGTCATGTGGTACCCATAACACATGTTCTGCTTACTTTGGGCAATGTCCAGCATTATTAATTTATAGATCTCTTCTGATGCTAAACTAGGTTAGAACTAACCATCTTATTGTCATGGTCAATCATCTAATACTCCCAATGCTAGTACACGGTTTATTCTCGCGCGAGCTTGCTTCCCCAGGCGTACTGCGATTAATAAATAGCATACCGATGACATCACTTCGTCTTTATTTTGTTACTTTGCAAGTTTTCTAATTGTAAATGACTTTTTGTTTCAGATTTACAAGGCAAGCTACCAAGTTTTCACGGTTTTTAGCACTACATAAGTTAAAATATACGAGTTAACGTCGCCAGCTTTTTGGGTCATCTACTCATCTACCAGATCTACCACAGTGCCGATGCGCATACTGACGCGCCGTCACGGTAGACTAGCGTTATAAGAGCGTTTCAAACGTTACTATAATCTATGCTATACGACCAATTTTGTGGTCAATTTACTTACTTTCTTGTTAGTTCATAAGTACTTATATCATATCACAATGTGACGCAAAATAAACTTCTCTTTTTTTATGTCTTTCTTTCTTTCTTTCTTTATTTATTTCTTTCTTTCTTTCATTCTATACGGTCAGTGATCTGATCTCTGATTTGATTTTAGGATGCCTAGGTTGATTCATAGATGTTTTTCTAAAGTTTATTAGCTTTGTACAAACTTGTTTTTTTTTAATTCTGTGTCTCTGTTTCTTTTTACTCACCATGAATTTAAACTTCTGAAAAAAAAAACAGAAACTGGCGATGCCTTGTCTATCTGACCTGTTATACATGTATCAATCTTATATTTTTACTTTCAAAAAGCTATTGTAGATACATTTGGCTGTCTTCTCGCTATGAACTTTAATCTTCTCGATAAACAATGAAGCTGAACATACAAAACAATGGTATCATCAGCACGGCTTGGATTTTACTTTTTAAATTCTGCGGCATTTCCTTATAAACTCTTTGAGAAAAGACTGTCAAGTCTCATTTTCAGAGATTGAAGTCTAATTTATCACCATTAGAGCAGCAGATTAGTCCACAAATATAAAGTTCTCTCGGACGCTAACATCTAGACAAATGGTAATCATTGAAAACTTTTTTGTATAGTCACCTATAATATTATTTCCTATCCTATATTTACTTCCTATCCTAATATTGTACGAAAGAAGCTACTCGAGGCACATATTAACCCTTTCGCCACGCGTTGCTGTAGCTCAGTAGTTCTAATACGCTAACCTCTAAAGTTATTAGTGTTTCTCTACTATATTAAGTATGTATTATACATATAAACCTTCCTCTTGAACCACTCTATCTATTAAAAAACCGCATCAAAATCCGTTACGTAGTTTTGAAAATCTAAGCATACAACGGGACAGACAGACAGCGGGAAGCGACTTTGTTTTATACTATGTAATGATTTACATAATTAGCTGGAGTGTCGTTAAAATATAGTTTGTCCTAGGAATACTAATCTTAAGGAAAAAAGATAGCAGCAGATTTAAAACACACAGTGGTCAATGTGTGATCATAAGAGACACTAAGTGTATCTACTTCTGTGTTTCTACTGTCTTTATATTTATATATTAAGATCTGAATCCGAGAATGCAGGTGTCGGTCGATACACGACGGCAGGGACAGTACAGGGTACAACCATACCCCCGAGAAACTGTTTCCAACTAGTTTGGGGGCTGACAAATATCCAATACGCTGAAACTTGTACTTGGTTTATCGACACCTCAATTTACTTCTAGATTAAGTTTAGTATAATTAAAAGTTGTCTGGAAGATATTGACATATGCGATAAAACCGCCGTTTGCAGGACATATTACATTGTAGCCGTAGCATTAATTTTGTTTGTACGTACCTAAAATGTTATGTTCTTAATACAATTCATTATTATTATTATTAATATCACGCGAGCAAACCGCGGGTAGAAGCTAATGGTATTATGAATAGGGTTTATCGTGAATCTCCCTGCAGTCCTAGTTTTTTCTTGCATCAGTATTTTTTTAAGCAAACCATTATTCAGATACCATAAGTATCCTGAAATGGATGAGATATCTAAATAAAACAAATAATGAAGCAGAATCAGGTTCCCAATTTTTTTATACAAGCATGTTCCCTTAAAATAGTGTTTTAGTTTTCGATTACAATTTGTCTATGCTGCTTGTTCTTAACGAGAGACATAAAGCTTTGTGCAGACTGGCAAACTTGTGCTTACGAAACTAGTGAATTTGTCTTGAGCTAGCAAAGCCTTAGAGAACCAAGTTAGTATGTACGTAGCTTTATCTATGTGTAAAGTTCTGAAGCTGGTTTATAAATAAAGTACTTAGTACTTCAATGATTTCCTTTGGCACAATATATAATAATGTCATTTAAAATAAGGAATAGATTTTAGCGATGTAAAATATCATCATCGACGTTTACGATGTAAAAAGTTGTTTCAAACCTTTTTGGGCCAAATTTTATTTTCTAGAGTTATTAAGGAGTTAATAGGAGGTAGTTGAGTTGTTAATACCGAAGAACAAAATTAAAAGTTTTTAGTTAAGGTACTTTAAAATATTTAATTCAAAATTACCTAATAATAAGAAATTACCGACGATGTTAATATGTCTATAAGCACTCTACAATTGCTATGCCTGTTTTACACATTTTTATATCAGACTAGCAAACCGCCCCGGCTTCGCACGGGTGCAATGCTGATACTAAATATACTACAGAATGGTTCAGCCATCGTTAGCAATATAAGCGCAAAAAATGAGTTTATTTAAGACATCACATTAGAAACCTCAAAAATTATCAGTGTTTCTCTACTATATTACGCATGTATTATACATATAAACCTTTCTCTTGAATCACTCTATCTATAAAAAAAAAACCGCATAAAAATCCGTAGCGTAGTTATAAAGATCTAAGCATAAATAGGGACAGACAGACAGCGGAAAGCGACTTTGTCTTATACTATGTAGTGACTTCGACCCTAAATCCAAAATCAAGAGGTTGTAAAATTGACTCTTAGTATTTCCCGATCTACTCCTAGCCTAAGGGTCGCTCATCACCCTTAATCGGCGCAGACAACCCCCACTAATGAGAAAAATAATGACGACCGTCGCGCGGTAATCAACACCTGGCGTGCCTGGCTTTTGTTTTCTACTTTTTGGCACAGAGTAGATCATAGTAAAGCCCTTGGCATCATTCTGGATACATAAATACTGATCTGACTAACTTTGCAGCTCTGTTTGATTCCCACTCGGGAGAAACGTTTCTTTGAAGAACATAGGTATTTTACATTTCGTCTGGGGGTTAATTTTAAATAATTAAATAATAATTTTCTATTTCAACCTTTGTTGGACTGAAGTCTCCCTCAATACATCCAACCGTCCCTAGTCTTTTAAGATCTCCCAACCATTCATATTAAAATAGTACTTTTATAAATTATAGGTACGACGACCTTGCGGCAGACCGTGAACCAGGAAGAAAGACGAGTTCACCAAATTTCACTCCGACTGGACAATCTTTCTTAGCGTGGGAGAGGGATGAATGGAGAGAATGGGGAGAGGCTTTTGCCCAGCAGTGGGACAGTGTGGGCTGGTTATAATAATAATAACTAATAAATAATGTACATTTCACACCAAATCATCTGGCCCCAAAGTAAGCAGAGCTTGTGTTATACCACATGACTGATATATACTACTTATATACTTATTAAACTTTAATAATAAATTATAGTCAGAGCTATACCGAAAATGGTCTTAGCAAAAATATTTCCAGGTCACAGGTCACTGACCGTAGGGGTATACCTACGACTACGGCTGATAGTAATTTAATGTTGTTGTTTGTTGTTTTAGGACGAGGACATCGCGAGGAAATCGGCAAACCCTAGAACAAAAGAAATTAAGTTTTGTCATCGGTTGTTGCTAGGCATCGGTAAAATGTAATGTTTGACGTTCATATTACTCTTAGACATACTCAAAGATCATCATCATCATCACAGCCTTTATGAAGTCCACTGCTGGACATAGGCCTCCCCAATAGATTTCCAGGAAGAACGATTTTGAGCCCTCTCCATCCACCGACTTCCTACGATCTTTACAATGTCGTCGTCAGTCTATCCGGGTGGGGGGTCGTCCTACGCTTCGTTTTTTTGTCCTTGGTCGAATTCGAGAACTTTTACTCCCCAGCGGTTATCAGTTCTGCGAGCTATATGGCCTGCCCATTGCCACTTCTGAGCTGAACTGAGCGCTACGTCGGTGACTTTGGTTCTTCTACGGATTTCCTCGTTGCGGATTTTATCACGTAGTGAAACACCCAACATAGTTCTCTCCATTGCACGCTGCGCGACTCTGAGCTTGTGTATGAGGCCAATAGTCAGGGACCAAGTCTCAGTTCCATATGTCATCACTGGCAACACGCACTGATTGTAGACTTTCGTCTTGAGGCTCTGCGGTATCTGTGACGAGAAGATGTGCCTTAATTTGCCGATCGCTGCCCATCCGAGTTGGATTCGTCGGCTGACCTCTTTGTCGAAGTTGGACTGCCTAGTTGAATTGTCTGACCCAAATAGACATAATGGTCTACAACTTCGATTTTATCGCTCCCAATATGTACCGGTACGGGTGAAACATGAGCATTTGACATGATTTTTGTCTTGCTCATGTTCATTTTAAGACCCACCTGTTGGGAGACGATATTGAGGTCGCTGAGCATTGTGCCTAGGTCTTCCAGGGATTCTGCCATGAGGGCTATATCGTCGGCAAATCGAAGGTGAGTGAGGCGTTTGCCATTAATGTTGATACCATGTCTATGCCAGTACAAGAGCTTGAAAACATCCTCTAATGCAGAGGTGAACAGTTTCGGAGAAATAACATCTCCCTGTCTCACCCCTTTATGCAATGGGATTGGATTCGTGCTCTGGTCCTGGAGTCAGATAGACATGGTGGCGTTACTGTACAGACATTTCAACACTTTGATATACCGATAGTCGATTTGGCACCGCTGGAGTGACTGCAACACTGCCCAGGTTTCGACAGAATCAAAGGCTTTCTCATAGTACACAAACGCTAAACAAAGTGGCTGGAGCATATGGATGTGGTCTATGTGGTCCCCAAAGTAAGCAGAGCTTGTGTTATGAGTACCACATTACTCATATACTACTTCTATACTATTTTTTTGTAAATACATACATATTAAACATAGAAACACCTAGACCCCAGACAAATACTTGCAGATTATACAAAAATTTGCCCCGAGCCGGGAATCATACCCACAACATTCTGCGTCTCAGCCCCGCCTTGGCCCATACAGATAGCACTTGATGTTCTAGTGGCCCCGTTTCCGATCCTCAGGTCGTAAATTCAAATCCAGCTGTGTAACAATGGATTAAATCAAAAATACAGTGAGGAACCCGGTGGTCGTAGAACCTTAAAACATCGTAGACATACCACGAAAGAAGCCTTTTAGGTGCACTTTAATTCTTTCGCCACACTAGTTAAAGGTACATTAACGAAATAACTAGTAGAAATTGAAAGCATACATAAAGGGTAATCTTTTTATTGATAAGAATGCATGGCCTCATGTTCCTCTGCCCTCAGACAGTTAACCGAAACATTTGAAATAACCTCTCTTTTATTACCTTTTCGTAGTTAAAGTAGTTATAAGATGGATCATGCAAAAAAGCGCTGGACCAGGGCGAGTTCCTTGCCAGTTCTTCTCGGGCTTGGGTTAGGAGAAATCGGCACCTAAATTTACCTAGTAAGCAATACAGTTCAATGTGATCCTTGTGATTGTATTGAATAAAATATCTTTTGAATTTGATAGCAAGAAGACTCGTATAAGGACGATAAGCGAAATGTTTCACGAAACCTAGTTTTTAATAGAAAACACGTACCGTTGTTCAATCATCGCGTGCATGGTCCCAACAGTCAGCAAACGGTAAGAGTTTAAATTACGTCTAACCCCACGACGCATGGGGATTACCGTCGACACCTTACCATTTAGTACAGTCAAAATAGACGTTTTTTTTGGTCAACTTTGCACTAAATTTCCTATCCAAGTTTTTTTTATAATGTTCAGGATCACTTACTGAGCATAAAAACACTAAATGCTGACAGATCCAGGTGACGCTTCAAGCGCCATCTTGAAAAAACGTTTTTGGCCGATATCTCAGAAACTATGCACTTTAGGGGCAAAAGTTATAGAGACCATTATTGTAGAAACTAAAATTTCGCATCTTTTGTTATGTTGTAAACGTTGTTAAAGTCATCTTTTGTTTTGTTGTAAACGATTATGACGATTTATGGCCCATTTAATGAACCGGATAGAAATATCGCCGGCCGCGATAGAAATATCGCGGCCGATCTGAAGATCCAGAAGTTCATCCAACTAAATGTTTTATCCATTAAATGGGCCATAAATCGTAAACGGTAAGTTTTACAAAAAAGTTTACAATTAACAAAAGATGCGAAATTTTATTTTCTACAATAATGGTTTCAATAAGTTTTGCTCTAAAGTGCATAGTTTCCGAGATATCGGCCAAAACATTTTTTCAAGATGGCGCTTGAAGCATCACCTGGATCTGTCAGCATTTTGTGATTTTATGCTCAGTAAATGATCCTAAACCTTATAAAAAAAAATTTAGATCAGAAATTAAGTGAAAAGTTAAATGCTATTTTGACTGGCCTAATTGAAGCGTTATATCTTTTGTCTACTACAAGAAGAATCTCTGTCTTCGTTCGCGTAATTTTGAGGTCCCAATTTAAATGAAGTTATTTTAGTTAAAAGTGGCTGTGATGGAGTCTTTGGACGCTTTTTATTAATATCACTAGCAGTAGCATTTCTACGACTCAATGCTGGTCTAGTCATAGAGCTTATCTCTAGTAATAGTCGCTACACTCTTGGCAAAGCATCACATCGGGAGTAGTGACTCGCTTCACAGTTCTGCGCCATTAGTCTTTCTTCGTCGACCTCTGTGGCACATTGGGCGCAGTGACCTGAGACGCAGAAGGTTACGAGTTCAATTCCCACGGCAGGGCTAATGTTTGTATGATCTGCAAATATTTGTCACCGGTCTGGGTGTTTTTCTATTTATATTATATGTGTATGTATTTGATTTAATATGAGTAGTATATCAGTCACGTTGTTCTCATAACGCAAGCTCTGCCTACTTTTGGACTAGATGATGCTGTCTGAAATGGCTAGGGCTATTAATTTATTCGTGTCTCTGATGATGGCCTATTTAACGCACTCGGGGACCTTTCATAAGTCCTAAGCTATGTACTAAAATTTATCAAAATTGTTTTTGCGGTTACGATGTCAATGAGTATTAAGCAATAATATAATCATTCCCAAATACTGACACGATATTTCAGCATTTAAGACCAACTCAGACATACATATGAGAGCTTGGTATCCATTAATATAGTGCAAGGTAAGTAACGATCACATAATATAACAACATTTTATAATGAACATTTGTTCCTCGTCTGGGTGTTATCAAGTAACGTAAGTATTATATTAGTAATTTACCATAATGTATTTTCTTATTCCAATGTTTGTTTTCTAAAAAAAATACCTTTCTATCGAGTTTCACTAGTTATACCCATTCCCAGTTTGAACAAGCAGCGAGAACCGGTGAGAATTTAAACGCAGCTACCTCCGGCCACCTCCGGCAACGATCGTAAAGCATTTTCACGTTATTGCTCAGCGGACCGATCTAGATCAATCCGGTGGAAACCGGTTAAAACCCGGATAATAAGTGGTTTGCACGCTGACTTTCACACCGACTTTATTGAGTATCGGCTATTGAGATAAAATAAAATAAAAGTAACTGAACAAAATAGACAAAATAAAAAAATAAGTGGGCCTTACACATCAGGTATGATGTGTATCATCTGACATCTCACCTAAGCCACATTAAGATTATATCCTAAATTCGGAAAATGGGTTGGTACCATTTAACGGCGCACTCTGCCACCGCGTGTGCTTCCCTGGCTTACGGTTTCACACTTCCGTCCCTTTTCACGGAATCACTCCCACATATTTCAGGAAAGCGAAAGCAAAGATGTTGCACATCTAAAATTTAAGGTATGGGATTCAGCAAAATAGTGACCTTCATAGAATCAACACTAGGACTGGAAAAAGTAAATAAGTCCTTTATAGGGAACACGGTGCGCTTCTATAATAAGGTTCCTGAAAATGCTACTAAACTACCTATTAAGAATCAATCATCACAAGAATCAAAGTGATCCTTGTGATTGTATTGAATAAAGTATCTTTTGACTTTGACTTGACTTGACTTGGTATGTCTTAGATCTATGTAATCTTTAATATAAGATAGACAAGATAGTCACGAAGACTTCGATGTCTTGCACAAACTGTTATAATACGTTCATATGAGCCAGTAACCAACTCTTGTGACAGAGATTATGTGCTTCCTGAAGACATCTGTCAAAACCTCCCACTGTGTGAAAAGTCGGAACCCATAGTTTAACATGCCCTCTAAAGCACGGAAGCGTTACTGTTCATCTAAAACATTGCTACACATAGTTAAAATGTCAAGAACGATAACTGTGCTACGAGCACAATGCTTCCACTTGATAGAGGACCTTGTAATAGATAAAATAATAAAAGAAAAAACCTCTACCGCAAATGGATTGCTTGGTAAAAACCTCGCTCTGATATAGAATATATAAAAGAAGCCTAGTAAGCTACAGTACAAAAAGAACGCTACGTATAAAAGTCAATTTCCAGAGTAGGTCTCCCATCCTTTGTGATCTGCATAAAAAAACGAGTTCCGCGACATTATTAGTCCT
Source organism: Lampropteryx suffumata (assembly GCA_948098915.1). Classification (NCBI taxonomy): domain Eukaryota; kingdom Metazoa; phylum Arthropoda; class Insecta; order Lepidoptera; family Geometridae; genus Lampropteryx; species Lampropteryx suffumata. The sequence continues at coordinate 16,918,417 of OX402553.1, forward strand.
AAATCAGATATTTCCTGCAGCAAGAACGAGATTATTATTAGTACCTTTGTTCCATCTGAACCTCGCCTTTGGTCTTTGAGACCTTTGGTTTGGAATGTTGTGTAAGTGACAAGCGATTTGCAAAAGGTATTTAAAGTTATCAAAAAAGCAGAATACCAAAAAGGAATGTTTTATAATGGTAGATACCACTCAGATTTATTAAATGAACAAAAGTTAGTAGCGGTACATTGAGAAATTTCTAAATACATATCATAGAAATTACTGCATGAATTTCTGCTAAATACTAACTAAAAAACAACACAAACTTTTAGGAAAAATAAAACATACAAAGTTCGGTCTCAGCGTATATAAATGAAAAGTCAAAATCGCTAAAATGTATAAGCAACAATGCCATCAACTTATTGAGGTGATAGTGGTCTGATTCTTGACTATAAGTACTGTGTACAATATACACAGTCCATATGCTTTTACCAATGAAAGAAAATCATTCAGTGGAAATACAATTAAATAAATAAATAAACGAAATAAATAATCCCGGACATTTCACACAACATCATCTGGCCCCAAAGTAAGCAGAGCTTGTGTTATGGGTACCACATGACTGATATACTACTTATATACGTTTTTTTTATACATAGAAACACCCAGACCCGAGACAAATACTTGCAGATCTTACAAACATTTGTCCCGCGGCGGGAATCGAACCCGCAACCTTCTGCATCTCAGCCGGACCTAAGCCCACTGCGCTACAGAGGTCGTTGGTAATAAGTATCGGTGTAGGACTTTAAATTTAATTACAACATCGTAATCTATAACCATCACGTTGTCTGTGTAGGTGGGTAGGAGGAGGGGGGTATTATCTATACCTACCAAACAATGACGCGGGAAACAGCTTGTATGTTGTATTTTTATCTGCTGGTATTTTATATATAACGCTTACTGACCCGACCACGAGTTTCTGCGGCTCAGTAGTTCTAATACGTTGAACCAATATACACTTTCGCAACCTAGACAACTAAATACGTTAATGTTAACTTACACTGCTGTTAGGAACTTATGGAACTTATTGTAGGAAAACATATAATTTGCAATTAAAATATATTGAGGTCAATAATAAATAAATTACAATAAATAATCCCGGACATTTCACACAGCATCATCTGGCCCCAAAGTAAACAGAGCTTGTGTTATGGGTACCTACCACATGACTGATATTATTATACTACGTAGATACTTTTTTTTTTGTAAATACATACATATTATACATAGAAACACCCAGACCCGAGACAAATACTTCCAGATCATACAAACATTTGTCCCGCGGCGGGAATCGAACCCGCAACCTTCTGCTGCTCAGCCGGACCTTAGCCCACTGTGCTAGAGAGTTCAAGAGATAAAAACTTTCATATTTTTACTGTTCACAAATTACACACAGTTACACAAATTTAATGAACCGGAAGAATAGTCGTATTTCCGGAAAACACGACAAACATCGTGACGGCGAGATTTTTGACTATTACAGAAGACTCCTTGAACTTCGTACCACCTAAAATTGACTAGAATGTTAAACGATGGATCCGTCACGAATTACATCTATTGAAAGTAATCCGAAGTGGCAAATCCCATACAAAATTAATTATTTCGATATTTTGGATGTTTCAACCCTTTCTTTGGGTTTTTCTTAATATGTTTAATATGTTTTTCCCCTAAACTATCCCAGTACTAAAGCTTTTAAAACAAAAAAAAATATTGAAATCTATCGAGGCATATTTAAGTTTTTGCCAGGCTAACGCACCGCTGTTGATTTATTCAAATTCAAAAAAATTCTAAATTGTTTATTTAGGAACAAGTAACATTTGCTTATAAAACAATTAGAAAAACGATGGTATCTGCAGAAGTTAGAAAAACTGTGTCGCAGACACCAACGCCCGCCTCCGTTTACAAAGATTTAGGTGTTCCAACTAACAGTATGGGTCAGTTATTGTGTCTATGAGTTAGTTAGTGCGTGTTTGTATGTGTTTATGCGTGTGTGTGTGTGTGTGTGTGTGTGTGTTTGATGTGTGTGAAAAAGTTCATTCTGAAACTCTTAGTAGTTCCTCAGTGTCATCATATGATAAGGTGTTCAGCCATTCGAGACATTTAGTTTTACATTTATAATAGGGCAAGGGGTAAATGTTTATTTGCTTATTAGTTCTATTGTATAGAGTTGAGCTAATGTGAAAGAAATGACGACTTGCTATAGCTGTACGGCGCGAAAGAGTTTTGCAAATTTTGTCAGATCTTCTCTTGTAGGTAATGAGTGTGGGATCATAAAACAGCTGTTTATGCTTACAGAGAACTGTTTGTAATATGAATAGTTGTCGTACGGTGGGAACCCGGCAGAGTGTGTATAGGTTCATGGTAGGGAACAATATGGGTTTCTTGGTTAACACTTTGAGAACTGCTCTCTGGGCTCGTTCTAGTCTAAGCATCGTAGTTTTAAAAGTGCATCCCCAAGTGGTAATGCAATATGATAAAATAGATTGAGCTAGCGCATAGTAAATTGTTTTAAGCGAATGGAAATTTAGGACACATCTCAAATTCTTAAAAACAAAGATCAACTTTCTTATTCGTGAAACCAAAAAGTCTATTTGCTTTTTCCAAGAAAAGGTGTTGTCCACTATAACGCCAAGATATTTTAAATCTGTGGTTCTTTCAATGTTTGTGCAAACACAGGTCTCTGGAATACTGACATGATTACAAATATGGGCACGTACGGAAAAAGATTCTGTTGGTTGAGATGACAGGTTAGCGGTAAAAGGGATGAATTTAGTTTTAGACATATTAAGGGTAAGAAGGTTAGAGCGGAGCCAATTCATTACAATTTTTAATGCATGTTCAGAGTGTTCACGGACTTCTAGCCAACTTTTACCATGGACTAAAATAGCAGTATCGTCAGCGTACGTAATGATCTTGCAGTTAGGAAGGGATAAATTACAGAGTTCGTTTATGTAGAGCAAAAATAGGGTGGGTCCTAGGACGCTACCTTGGGGGACTCCAAAACGAATGTACTCTTCGTTACTTTTGTAGTCATCTATTATGACATATTGGGAACGATTATGAAGGTAACTTAGGAAGATGCTCAGTGCCACACCTCTAATGCCAACCAGTTCTAATTTGTTTAAAAGAATAGGGATCGAGACAGTGTCGAAGGCCTTTGAGAGATCTAAGAAAATGCCAATACTTTTAATTTTTTTATCCATATGATCAACCACAGTATTTGTTAACTCCAGAACGGCATCCTCAGTGGACATTCCAGTTCTGAAGCCATACTGATTGGGGGACAAAATATTATTTTCGTTGAAATAACCAATCAATCTTTTGTTGAGTATCTTTTCAAAGATCTTCGAGAATACTTTTAATACAGAGATCGGTCTGTAGTTGGTGACACTATCCCGATCTCCATTCTTGAAGATTGGATGCACTACAGCTCTTTTAAAGACAGCTGGAAAGACACCTGAAGATAGCGAAATATTAAAAACATGATTTAGTACGGGTATTAGACATTTTTTTGCTGATTTTATTATGGTAGTAGGAATGCCATCCCATCCAACGGCACATTTGTCTTTTAGATTTAGTATTATGTTTTCTATCTCTTTGTTGTCTACGCTAAATTAAACCATCGACTTTGGGAACGATTTCGTGGTATACAAAGCAGGCTTTGAGATATCGGTGTTTTTATATGAACTTGTGTTGGTGTTGAGATTACATTCTATATTCGAGGCTAGGTTTTTTCCCACGTTTGCAAAGAAGGTGTTAACAGAGTTGATGGATGTCAGGGGGTTATCATACAAGTTCAGAAGATGTGACGAACTAGTTTTTTTCTTTTCAAGATGGGCAATTTGTTTGATAATATTCCAGGTAGCTTTGGAGTTTTTGCTAGCCTTCTGAATTTCTCGTATATGATATTCACGCTTTACTTTTTTCAAAAGGTCGTTACAGTATTTGCGGTATCGTATATATATTAGTTTATGTGTCTCATTATCAGGTGCTTTTTTGAATTTACGATGTAGATTATCCCTGTGCCGGATACATTTCAGAAGGCCAGGAGTGATCCAGGGTTTGATAATGCGTTTTCTACTGGGAATGGGTACATTATGACTAGTCATGCATTTTTTAATAGTTGTAGAGACAAGATTAACAAGCAATTCAGCGGCTGTTTCTGGGTCATTAGATAAATGAACGGGTGAGAAGTCTGTATTTTGAAGTTCATTTATAATAACGGTATTACGATTAATATTATTTTTATGGGAAAAATTGTTAGAATAGAATAGAATAGAATAATAGTTTATTTGACACACAAAACGAAAAAGGTTACAAACATAGAGAAACAAATAGGAGAATGATTAGAGTAGGTAGGCCAAATTACACACTATAAAAGAGTACATTTTCGCTTGTGGTGCCAAACAGGTCCAGTCTCAGCTTTAATGCCACTCCTATTGGAGACAGCGCTGGTTTTCAGACTGGGCCTTTCAGGGTGATATCACGGGCGGGACATTTATACATAAATAAACAAAAAATACAAACAGTTAAAACAAAAAAAAGTGAGAGTTACAAACATTACATTAAAGATATTTGATAATTGTTTGTGATAATATTCTTTTTCTTGATGCTACATAGTAGAAGTACCGGTTTGTGGTCCGTAATCGTGGTATCGATTATAAGCGTAGATGCAATGTCAGAGGTCCTAAGGATTACGTGATCGAGACAACTTTTTTCTCTTGTGGGAATGTTATGGGCCGGTAGCATTGCGTGCGAGGCAACAAGGGTTAGGTATTCATCTGCTAAAGTCATAGAATCGCTACTATCAGGCAAGAGGTTAATGTTAATGTCTCCAATGATTACAGAAGTTTTGAAGGGTTTTAGTGTAGTAAGTGCATTATCAAGGCTCTGGAAAAAAGGTTGTAGATTTTTGCAGGATGGGGACCGGTATAGCGCTAGAATTGCAGTATTGTTTGAAAACTTGAGAGTAATACAGTTGGCATCGTTAAAATTTGGGATGTCTACTTTACATTTAAGGTTGGTTTTAACATATGCAACCACACCATCGTTTTGGTTTTTAAAGTTTGATGCGTAATTATCAAAATTCTATAGCTTTGGTGTAAAGGGGCACTTTTTCAACCAACATTCTGTGAGAATTATCACATCAAGATTTATTTTGATTCTTTGAAGTAAAACCAGAAGGTGGTCAAAGTTGCAATTAATACTACGGATATTCACATGTAAAATCTTTAATGCTGCGTGATTAGGATCAACATGAGCAGTAACATCTTCCGGTGAGCACAATAGCGAATCCGATACAGAAATCTGTTCGATGTTAGAATTTATAAAGTTTATGTTATCCATAATGAACAAAAAAAAATAACAAAGGATTCCATTTGAGGCAACTTATAAAACTACCATTATTTATCAAAATAGAATTTAGCGGACTCCTGTGGCGATTAATAAAGCCATATATTACTATATATAATAACTCTATAATCGCTTGATTAGCAGATATAGAACACCTAAGTAGTTGCTCAGAGTGATTGTATAAAAGTGTGTGTGTTTGCTTGTGAGTTAAATTGTTAGTTTGTGTGTGAGTTTGTTTGTGTGTTGGGGTGTTTGAAAAAGTATATAGTGATGTGTGTGTGTATATGTAACGCAACGACAGACACATACTTATGTTGTTTTTACAAAAGAAAAATATTAACGATGTTTTATAGGGACGCAGGATTAGGTATACAATATAAAACGTGAACCTGGAGATCTTACATAGTCACTTCTTGTTTCTTGCTTTGGCCAAGTCGGTTTCGGTAAGAACTCTAATAAGAGGACCGTTTTCCTTTTTCCTCAAAAATATTTTTCCGTGGGACACCCAACAGAATTTATATTCATTTTCCTTCGCCGACTCTCTGGCCAGGTAGAACAACTTTTTCATCTTTGCGGAGAGATTTTCAGAGATGAAGATTGGTCTCACTGGTCCTCCAAGGCGCAGATGCTCGGTGGATAGTTTTGATGAGCCCCTATTAAATTGGCGGTACATCGAGACGATTTTTTCTTTCTGCAGAACACTGGCAAGATCCACAATCACTGTTCTGTTTGCCGGATCCTTGGTTTGGATTCTAAAGATGTCTCTTACTTCACTATTATGCATCGGAACATTCAGTGCCTTGGCAGTTTTTATAAAGGTGTCCAAATGAGAGGATTTTGACTCTGAGGACAACACAGGAATATTTCGTATCTCAAGGCATGTTGATCTACTGTTTGGCTCAAAGCTTTCGACCTTATCCTCCAGAGATTTTATGTATTGAAGGTCTGATTTACGTTCCACTTCCAATTTCTCTACTTTGGCCTGAAGTGATTCACATTTTTCAGCCAGAAATTCGACAGTAGCTCGAACGTTCTCAACAGCAGAGTATATTTTATCACTTCTTAATTCTTGGTCGTCTTTGAACTCTTTGAACATTTGCTTCATTTCTGCCATGAAGATTAGGAGGTCGTCATTTCCGCATTCGGAACGCTTTCTTTTACGGATTGTGGGTTTGAGATTTTTTGAAAGATTTGGTTCCGAAGTGCTATTCTGTATTTGTAGTGGCAAGGGAAGCCTCAGAGTTTCAGCCTGCGTCGGCCCTGGGTTTGAAGAAGAGCGTGCAAGCGCAGGTGCCGGAACAGGTGGCGCGAGCGCATTTGTACTAGACGCGGGTGAAGACTGCGGAGGTGAGCGAATAGTATTCATAATAAGTTCTACTGACTACCAGGAGGCTAGCAATGCAAAGTAGTAGGCTTGAAAGAAACAGCAGCGTAGGTTGAAAGCGTGTAACACTGTAGGACAGCGAGCGGTTCAGCTTATAGTGGACGGTAGCAGCTACTTCGTCTACAGCAAATAGATGTCCAGATTAGAAAGACCCCTGCGAGCCGACAGCAAGTCAAATAGTGTCGTCTACTTCACACTCGTTTAAAGTAAGCAGGCAGCTTGATAGGACGGTCTCTTACAGTTACTACGATTATTGTGTGTGTGCGAGGCGTAGTTGGTACTATATGGGTCACTCACGTGTGCTTAGCGGGTGTCTGTGTGCGAATTCTTTTCGGTGTGCAGTAGTACTCGTAGATGTGGATGCACAAGCACTTTACGATTACTCCTCGTTATTTATGTTCTCCTATTTTTTTTTGTTGCAATTATTTTCGTTAAACTTTATTTAATATGAATAATAAACAAACAAAGTTTAGTCTTAGATACGTCTGAACGGTTCAGAGGTCCGGAGGGAAGGGGGATGGGGGGGATTTATATATATATATAGAAAAAAGATAAGAGATAGATATACTTAAATTACTGACCATACCTTAACGCAACTTTAGCTTAATATGTGAAGATAAAATGTGCCTTTCCTATGGCACTTAGTTTTAATTTTAAAACTGTCTATGTCATTTTAAACGATTTTAAAAGAGTTGTTGGCACTTAATCGCCTCTGCCTGTAACTAAAACCACTCTACAAATCCAAGCAGGCGTAGCTACGGAACGACCCGCCGAATCCCGTCAGTAAATCTCGTAAAAAGGATTTCTCCCTTGTATCTACGTCGATTTACAACCACAACCCAACGTTTTGTATGCTTTACAATGTAATTTTTATACCTTATAGGCTTTTGTCAGCCGATTCGCACGCTTGCGCTACAGGCGTTTTATGATGCTTTATATACGACGATGGGAAAATAGGAGGTGCCTGCCGAACCAATTTCAACCCTTTTTCAGGTAGCTAGTTAGTCAATAGATACCTACTATAGTAAGGCATTTTTTACGAAACGATGGCAGCTGTTAAGTTATATTCTATAATATTCTATTTTAAACATTCATAAATAAATAAATATATACAGTACCGTGGACGACTATAGTCAGTTTTATTATAGCAAACTTTTGAAATAGACATTTATTTCTTTAGAGCTTCGTCTCGTTCACTCAAGTGTGAATGGACACCGATTATGGCGGATTGACAACCTTATGATACACATTCAATGAACTGAATAAATAAATAAAATAAAATGAACGTGTCACGGGACACGCGTTTGGAACGAAGTACCTTAAATTTTTTTGACGTGACAACATCTAATAAATCGATGAACACCGGCTGCACGCACGAAAAAGGATGACTCCCGTTGCGCTCATTATCCCGTTACGGTCATTGTAACGTTACGATCGGAGCGAGAGCGCATAACAAAACAGATAGATGCGGCTTGCGTTGTCGTTGTCACGTTAAACTATCGTCCGTAAACCGACTTTACAGACAACCAAATTTTTTTATATGAAATAGTGACCTTTCATATAAAATAATATGAATACGCACACACATATTATATATATATATATATATTTTTCGTATATTTTAAGAAAATTCAAAACATTTTTTAATATAGTTTATTTTCATTTAACTAAAGTATGTAGGCACCATTTTGTTCGATAACTTTTTGCCATCTTGTAGGTAGGGAAATGATCCCATTTCTATAGAAATTTTGGGACTTCTGATCAAAATACCGTGACAAGTGGTTTTGGCAGTCCTCTCGTGATGTTAACCTGACACTGCCTAAAGAATTCAGGTGGAAATCTGAAGGTGCAAGGTCAGGACTATACGGCGGATGCATTAACACCTCCCCAGCCAAACTCTCTTAATTTTTGCTGAGTGGCTAAAGATGTGTGAGGCTAGACCTCACACATCTTTTTTCATTAATCTTTTTCATTATCATGATGATGCTTTCTCTCAACTTTAATCTCATCAGTTGTTCGCAGTAGAGTTCAGAATCGATGGTCTTGCCTGGTGATAACAGCTCATAATGAATAATGTCCTTCCAATCCCACCACACACACAGCATCACCTTGTTGCGAGTTAACCCGGGTTTCGCCACAGTCTGTAAAGCCTGACCGGCCTTTGACCACGACCTTTTTCGCACGTTATTGTCGTACGTGATCCACTTTTCATCACCAGTTATCAGCTTCTTCAAAAATGGTTCGGTTTCATTACGTCGTAATAAAAAATCACAAATGAGTACACGGTTTCACGGTTTGGAGTAAAGGTTTCTTTCAGTGAGCTCGTGAGGTACCCAAATATCGAGCTTTTTTGTGTACCCAGCTTTTTTCTAATGCGGCAAAACTGTTTTGTGGTCCATTCCCAGTTCTTCAGCCACGTCGTAACTACTGATATGCCGATCTTGCTCCACTTTTTCAAAAATGGCATCCAATTTATCCGTAATAGAGCGACCAGAGCAACGTGCATCTTTGACATAAAAATTTCCGGATTGAAAACGCTTAAACCAAATTTGTGCTACTCTCACAGACACTGCACTAGGTCCATAAACATCGCAAATTTTTTTCGAGGCTTGCGTTGCATTGTTTACCTTTTTGTAGTAAAATTTTAAAATGTATCGAATTTCTTCATTAGATTTACCTATCTTGACAGTACGAAAAACATAAAAATCACACATTTTCCTAATTTGAATTTGGAATTATGTTCTTTAAAATTTAAACTATATTTTATTACAAGTTCATACATACTATAATGCGAAAAGACTTCTTCCCCAACCTAATATATATATATATATATTATATATATATATTTATATTAGGTATATATATATTAGAAAAACATAAAAGGTATTTATTACAGAAAAAGTACATGTTTAAGTATCAAAATTTACAGAACATAAAAATATTATATTTAAAGCTTATTATAATTGATACACATTGTTGTAATGCTGAGAACGAGCAATCTAGAAGGAGTTCCTGTTGACTTCCTCACTAGGCTAAGCCTGTATCTGAGCCTGAGTACGAAACATTAGATTTGTGTTTATGCTCAGTTGACAGCTTATTAATTTATTTATTAGTTTATTTATTTATATGGGTGATATATATATATATATGTATATGTGGGAGATTAGTTATCAGTCTCCTACATTCTCTCTATCTCTTATGATTTTTCGCAACGCGTTACATTTTATCTCGGCTAGGCCTCCCTCGCCAACCCGCGATAAGGAACTTCGCTCTAATAAAAGAATATTGGTGGAAAATTCATACAGCACCATAATTTCCAAACTTAGCATAGCTTATATTATGGGATCAAGGTGATTGATATACTTGTAAATTCTAACTTAAATGCTTGATAACACTCAGATACAAAACAACCATCTATGTTCATCACACAAATGGAAATTAAATTGATCAAACGGTTGTGACTTCCCTTCAGAGTCCACTTCAGACCTTGTTCTATAACATGGTCAAATAAATTTAATTTATACTAAAAGTGACGTGTTAGATTTGTCGATTGGCAAATTTAAAAACGTAATAAAACAGAAACTGTCTATTAAATTATATTATAAAATATCAGATTATTTAGATGACAAGAAAGCTTGGGATGAATCTGCTCCAACTCGACTCGGCATCCGTAACAAAATTTGCTAGGATCATACAAAAAAGTGTTGAGACCAGACGAGTTTCTTGCCGGATTCCAGAGGAACCGGCACCTAGATTCTTTAGCATGTAAGAAGACGATTCAAATGGTCCTTGTGATTTTATTGAATAAAGAGTGTTTTGATTTGATTTGATTTGAGTGAAGGCTTCCGAAATCAGAAAGGATTAGAATGAGTAGTGGTCAGCTTCCCAAACACCTCTATTCCTCTATCAAAAACTGCTACTTCGAAGTTTAATATTTATCAAACATATATCTGTATCGAAAAACCGTTTAGAAAATCCCGTTGTATCTTTAAAAGACCTATCCAATGATATGCCACACGATTGGGTATTCGATTTTTTTAAAATTAGCTACTTTTTACATGTAAGGGAGATATCTCTAATAAAAAAAACTGGTTTATATTTTATAACTTTGTAGGGGTAATACGTATATTTGTGTCAATTCAAAGTCAAAGTCAAAATATATTTTATTTAATACAATCACAAGGATCACTTTCAAACGTCTTACATACTAGGTTAATTTAGGTGCCAATTCTAACTAACCCAAGCCGAGAAAAACTGGTAAGAAACTCGTCTTGGTCCTTGCGCTTTTTTACATAATCCATCTTAAAACTACCTTAACTACGAAAACTAATACAAGAGAGTTTATACATTTCAAATGTGTAATCGACACATTTGAACTGTCTGAGGGCAGAGCAACATGAGGCTATGCATTCTTATCAATAATATAGTCATTTATATTATAATAACCTTTCTTCAAGAGACTACCCTTTATGTAAACTTTAAATTGTGCACAATTTTATAACGATGAAACCATAACAAAGGCAAGAGCAAGATTAGGAGCGGACTGACAGACAAACAGATCTGACAGACAAGAAACAAGACAAGACAGAAACTGATCGACTAACTACCATAAAACTAATTTTACAGGACTCGCACTTACAGTTTCTCTGCTGCTTTATTCGCTGTGTTTTCGTTGATGCCCCCCTTAATCTATCGCAATGGAGATGGATTTGTAACTGATTGGCTTCTGATACCATCACGCGCTGGCAACATGCCATTAGGCCGAACATTACTAACGAAGCTTGTGTGACTTGCCAGTTTCCTCACGCGGTTTTCCTTCACTATTTGACAGTATTGTACAATACATGTTTGGGAGAAAAAAACAGTGATTTATGGCCATCATTTTAGGCGTATTACCACCGGCCGAAATATTTTAAAGTAATCTAAAGTTATCCATCCTGAGTATGCTAAATTGCTGTGCTGTGCTGGAGTGCAGTACTTGAAATAAAGTTTATAAAACTATATATCTAATATCTTTAAACGAGCAATTCGTGTATATATGTACCTATATCATATATAATCTGAATCTCGGAAACTGCTCCAACGATTTTCATTAAATTTAGTATTTCGGACGCGATAAAATGATCTAGCTAGGTTTCATTTTAAGAAATCTTCGTTCTATCCGTGTTTAATACTAAGCAATGCTCGATCATCTAGGTACTACTAATAAAATTAAATAAATAAATAATGCCGGACATTTCACACAGCATCATCTTGCCCCAGAGTAAGCATAGTATTGAGTACCACATGACTGATATACTATTTATATACTCTCTATTTTCAATTGTAAATACATACAATAATATTATACATAGAAAAACATCCCAACTCGAAAAAATACTTGCAGTACATACAACCTTCACCTATACCTACGTATAGAAAAGGCAAAATTGTACTAACTTAGAACCTATCTGAGTAGCTTAGCTCGTCAGCATAGAAGTATTGAGTACAAGTAAATGCGAGTCGCAGGCAGCGTAATTCGATTATAATATCAAGTAATAGATTAATGTACTGGATAACTGAGTTGCAAAGCAGTTCACGTATCCTTCAGTAGTTACGGTTAATGCTATCCGTATCTGTCATCTGGTAATAGGTAGGTATACAGAATCAAACTTCATAATCGTAATCCCCTCTTAGGCGTCTGTAGTTGCGAACAAAGTTGAATCAAGACTCGATTTGATTATTTGACAGGATGTCAAATAACAGGTTTGGTTCAGTTTGAGTTTAGTTCTCAAATACGGGTACCTACTATGGACTCACGAATCCAATCGTTGATTCGTGCCGATTTCATGGTCGGTTTTAGGTGAGAGAACTTGAAAAACTCAAACAAAACGATCAAATCACAGCACCAGAAAAACTTTAGTCAAAAGTGGGGAACCCTTTCAATCTTGGAAGTTGTTGACGTAATTGTTTTAGTAAAACTTTTGTTTCGAAGCCTCTGTCCGAAGTTTTTATTTATAGAGTACTGGAGCAGGTTTATGTTCCGACCTTCGTCTGTTTCTTTCTACTTTTATAGCGTTCGGAGATAAAAAATGTCGATCGTTAGGTTAAGGTTTTATAAAAAACTGTAACTACTATTGACGCCTGTAATTGAGACGACATTTTAAAAACAATAACGTAACAATGGAGCAAATAAAGGATTCAACTGGTGGTAGGACTCAACAGCCAGAGTTCTACTTGATAGGTACCAATAAAGAGCTCGAAACTATGCCTTCAAGCAGTTATGTGCTAGCTTTACTATGTTTAGGTTTGAATGGCACTGGGGCAAGTGTTATTACTAGGCAAACAAAAAAATTACAAAAAAAAAAAACAAAAAAAATAGACAAAAAAATTATGTCTAGGTCCTGCAACGTGCGTTTATTACCTCGTGGTATTGTAAAAGTTTTGATGTTATTGTTAAAATAACTAATGGTTAAGCCACTTACCTTCAAGTGGGCCATTAGATTAAGATTATTAAGATTCTGGAATCGTATATCTATGAATGAAGTTGTAAAACAGTTGCTGCCCTTTTCTTAAACACTAAAAATAAAGATTCCGCGATAGTCCAATTTAGTTATATTAGAAAATATACCATTGGAAATCAGGCTTTCAAATGCTATATAAGACATTTTGTTGTAATTTGTTTGTTTATACAAAGAACTGTTAAACTTGATCAGATCTCTGTAAAATTACGTTCGTCGTTTCATAAGAATGTATGGTTTCATCCGTGTTTTATGGACCGTTTTTGACAATGACGTCTGAGTTGGTGATAAAATATCTGAATGAGGGCAAAGAAAGGTTGATGTCGTGAGAATTTAGCGACGCTATCTACTATTTTGAAATAGTAGCTATCGCTATCTCTAAAAATAACATCATTAGCAGTAAGGTATCACCTACTGGAATAAGCTCTAATGCCAAACACAGATAAACTTTCGGTTAAAATATATTATATACCTACTAGCTGCTGCACGCGGCTTCGCACGCGTTGTACCTACATAAAAAATAGCCCATGACCGCCCGCAAGAAAAATACATTGCGTGACCCAAGAGCTGGCTCCTGTCCTGTCCTATCTGGCTCAAAGTGTAAGCATTGCCATTCAACGTGGCAGTGTCGCCAGTGTCTTGGGAATGCTCTGGCAGTGATCTGGAACTAAAGATCGTTTAAAGATCTAAAGATCGTTTTAAATGGTTGGTCCTTAGCTCAACTCTTTCACGTGTATTTTATATCATTGTATATTATTCCGTACATTTCTGTAAATAAATAAAGATACAGCATACATTGATCTAGTTCGTGCTACCCTATGCTGCCATGAGAGCATGATATGCATGATATGATATGAGCATTAACGACCTCTGTGTCGCAGTAGGCTAAGGCCCGGCTGAGGCACAGAAGGTTGCGGGTTCGATTCCCGCCGCGGGACAAATGTTTGTACGATCTGCAAGTATTTGTCTCGGTTCTGGGTGTTTCTATGTATAATATGTATGTAATTAAAAAAAAAGCATATAAGTAGTATATTATCCGTCATGTGGTACCCATAACACAAGCTCTGCTTACTTTGGGGCCAGATGATGCTGCGTGAAATGTTCGGGATAATTTATTTATTTATTTTATTTATGATATTGTCAACAATTGACAATTGATTTAAAAAAGTTGCCAATTATTTGGGATCTTTGTTTGAATATGAGACAGCCATGACCTAAATCTATATATTATGCAAATAAATATTAACGTAGGTAATACACAGTGTGATAAGAAAACGAATCACACATTTCTTACAGCTCTCTCCGTAAACGTGAAAAAGCTATTTCGCGACTCTTTCACCTCGAAATATTTATTAACGTCAACTGTATCGCTCGGCGTCGACTCCATTACTGTATTTGCTTAGATAGTGTGAGTTGGCGCGGTACCATAGAGCGCAATAAACAGCTCATAAACAGAATGAGAGCTTTATCGAAGTACTTAGTTGGAATAAAACTTCTAAAGCCTGATAGTGAATAGAAAAGATCATTATCATGTCAAATAAAAAACTTTCAGCGGCGATTGCAGCCGAACAAAGCGGCTGTTAATTCGAGCTATATATGACTTGTTTATTAAATTCAAGAATGCATTTCCAATTGAATTTCCAATTCAATTCCAATTTTGACTGGCCTGTCAGCTCAGTTGGTAGTAGCTCTACCTTCTGCGCTGCAGGTTGAGGGTTCGATTCCCTCCCAGGATAAACATTTGTGTGAAGAACATAGGTGTTTGTTCTGTGTCTGGGTGTTATAAAGTATCATAAGTATGTATTTAAAAATATATAAGTATTTTATCAGTCATCTAGTCACCATAATACAAGCTATGCTTAGTTTGAGACTAGATGGTGTTGTGTGCATTGTCCAGCAATATTTATTATTTATTAATTATATTATGGCAATAACTGTCTACCGAAGTAACAAGCTCGAATCTGATTCTAACGTGTTTTTATATGTTTGTTACCTCATAACTCCGTCATTTATGAACCGATATGAAAAAATATGTTTTCATTTCAAATGAAATTTGTATCAATAGCTTAGAAGTTTGGTTTTTAAAATCAAATGAGTTGGAAAAAATATGTTATCCGAGCAAACCAAATTTTGATATTTTGCTTTTCTGTGACTTTCCGTGGTGTTCACGAATTTCAAAAATGATAAGGTGTGCTAAAAAGCGTTTCTTTTTTATATGAATTAAGTTGGTTTTCTTTTTAGTTTTTAAAACGTAATAAATAAGTTTTAAATTATTATATAAATGAAGTTAGTTTTCTATTTAGTTTTAAAACTTAATTATTACAAAAACAACTATGATAGTCTTTTGAAATTATGTGACTGGCTAGTCTGTTAGCTCATAGGTACAGATTTTGGCAAATCTGGTTCAGAATAGATTTCAGGTGTCAAAAAAGAAGTCAAACGTAAATATTTTAAGACAAAACTTACCGTAAGCACATGCTTCCGTTTACAAAATACTGTTCATAAGTTTTCAGTTCAGGTTTTTACTCTGAGCTCAAAATTGCAATTATGCATCTAATAACGCCCATGGTCTAGAAGTCAGGAAAGTTGTTTCTCTGGTATATTTCCACTGTAGCGGGTCGGAGGCCGTCGTGTAATGGGTTTCTGACGTTGAAATAAATGATAGATCGCCACCGATGCATTACCTGCGGACAAGCCCAGTGCATTACGCATGCTTAGAGTCACTTATAGAAGCGACAGCTTCATTTGATTTGTGTGTTTACTGCTACAACATTATAAAATATAAAATATCGTATTTACTACATACTATTCCTACTAATAATACCAGCTGGTGCCCGCGACTTCGTCTGCGCAGGATTAGTACTTTGAGTAGCTTACTTTCTTCTCCAAGGTCCTATCCTATCTTTATTTAAATTCATCAAAATTGGTTCTGCGGTTTAGTCGTGAAGGCGTAACAGACAAACAGAGTTACTTAGTTACGAGTACTCGAGTATCGAGTACACCAAATATTTTACCTTTTGTACTTTAGCTTACTTGACAATTATCGTTATATTTTGGACAATTACCACAATATCTTTATGAATTGTAGCCTATGTATTATTCTGGTATATAAGCTATATTATTGTCAAGTTTCATTCAAATCTATTCAGTAGTTTTTGCGTGCAGGAGTAACAAACATCCATACATCCATACATACAAACTTTCGCGTTTATAATATTAGTAAGGATATATCCCAGTTATTCTTATTATGAACATCCATAAGACGGATCGTGTTAAAAACTTTAATGAGCTTCCACAAGCAAATGTCTGCGGGATGGAGGCGTATCTAATACGCCATCAACTTTGTTGTTGCTTACGGTCAATGAGAGAATTGCGAGGCGCACGTTCTTCTCTTAGCTGCAGGATGGCAAGCGAAAAAGTGATCATCAACTCCATCTTTGACGACATCTGTGGCGCAATGGGCTAAGGTTCGACTGAGACACAGAAGGTTGCGGGTTCGATTCCCGTCGCGAAACAAATGTTTGTAAGATCTGCAAGTATTTGTCTCGGGTCTGGTTGTTTTTAATTACAAAGAAAATATGTAAGTAGTTTATCAGTCATGTGGTACCCATTACACAAGCTATGCTTACTTTGGGGCCAGATGATTGATAAATGTCCGTGATTATTATTATTAATTATTATTTTTTTATTATCTATATTCTCAACATTAAATAGATGGACAAATATTTAGTACTATTCTGCCAATCTAGTTTTCTGCCCGTGACTCCCAACAACAATTCCCAATTAGGCAGTTTTCATGTTTTTCTTCTGAGCATATAGATAGATAATTGATTCAGGCGTGACTTTGTGGAAATCCATTACAAAAATGAAATAAACGGACAAATATTTAGGACTATTCCGCCAATCCCAAAGAGTTAGACACGATGCAGACGCATGCAAGCAATTGAAAAGTCATGTAAAGCGTTAGTTAAAGGTAAGCACACACAATCCACACATGCAACCTCCTTAGTTTGGTAAGGAGATAAATTGCATCCTGGGGAAAGATTTAAGCTACAATTCTTTCAAAAAAAAATGCGGACGAAGTCGTGGGCAATAGCAAGTAATATATACAATGTGTGTAATTTTTATAAAAAATACACACTTACATCCATTCACACCGGTTTGAAAGACCTAGATAAGAAGAGAAGAAGAAAAATAAGAATATTGTAAGTGCGAAAGTTTGAGTGGATGTTTGAATGTTCAGACGTTGATGTTTGTTTGTAGCTCAATTACGTTGTAACGGCTGAATGGATTTAGATGACACTTAGAATAGATGTAGTTTGTGACCGGATAGCATATATGCAATTGTTTATTTAGATACTATGTGTAGCGGGTAAAAACTAGTTTTAAGTATAACGGTTTCCAAATTGCTCTTACTAATCTCCAGGCTTGGAAGACATCTCGTCTTTAGTTACCTAGATCTTATAGAGAATACCTATGATTTTTTTATTTATTCTGTATCATAAACCTCTCTTAATCTCTCTGTGGCGCAATGGACCAAGGCCCATCTGAGACGTAGAAAATTGCGGGTTCGATGTTTGTAAGATCTGCAAATATTGGTCTCTGGTCTGCGTGTTTTCCTATTTATAAA
This sequence comes from Lampropteryx suffumata, assembly GCA_948098915.1. Classification (NCBI taxonomy): domain Eukaryota; kingdom Metazoa; phylum Arthropoda; class Insecta; order Lepidoptera; family Geometridae; genus Lampropteryx; species Lampropteryx suffumata. The sequence goes on from OX402553.1 coordinate 16,936,322, forward strand.
ATATTTGAATTTACATAAAAAAAGGATATAATTATCCACGTCGTAAAAGTAAAAAGTTCGAAGACATGTGCCAAGTGCTTTTTTGGGCACTTTTTAATCCTTTCACCACACTGGATTCAATTTATTTACACCTTATTTTAACATCACAGATACTATCTAATGCGTAAAAATAGGAACACAGAACAGCAGGAGAAAAAAATAAGAGAATAAAAAAAAACATTGTGTGCAATTCACACGTGGTAGAAAGTGAAACCTTCAAATATTTTAGAACCGCGAATATAAAAAACACTGTATAATGCTTCCTATCTCATTTTCTCCCACGTTAAATCTTATGAATTTATGTGTCTGTCTCTTTTTACTGTCTCTTTTTCGTTTCATCGACTTTCAAATCACAACGATGTTAAGGATGTTTTCACTTCAAAAAAGTACCTATAGAGAAAAGTAAAAGCAGGTAAATCTTACTTCTAAAAAATATAAACAACTAGTGACCCGGCAAACTTCGTACCGCCTCAATAAATCAATAATTAAAAATAATCATTATTTAATCACCTTTTAAACCTTCCCTGGACTACGACAAACATTTCAACACCAAAATCAGCTAAATCAGTCGGACTGATTTAGCTAAAACTCGAAAACGGCTGGACTGAATCAGTCCAGCCGTTCTCGAGTTTTAGCCAGACTAACGAACATCAATTGATTTTTATTACATAGACTAGGGAAGGAGCGTATTTACTCGACAAGGTTTTTGCCCCTGGTTTTATTTGCAAGTAACGTAGCCCTGGTATTATAGCCTGATAATATAGCTCACCGTACTCAGACGGCCGCCCGGAGTGCCAAGCGCAGGCGGAGATGAACGAACGCAACCAACATATTCGAGCTCTTTTCTTATCACAAGAACATTCGGATTAATTTCCTATGCAAGTATTTTTGCTTGTACTTATGGCTTGGAAGTATTTTTTGTACATAAGCAATTGTGCTCCTTGTTCGTATGAAGACACAGATCTATTTCCTATGCAAGTATTTTTGCTTGTACTTATGTCTTGGAAGTATTTATTGTGCATAAGCAAATGTGCTCCTTATTCGTAGGAGGACACCGATCTTTTTCCTATGCAAGTATTTTTGCTTGTACTTATGTCTTGGAAGTATTTATTGTGCATTAGCAAATGTGCTCTTTATTCGTAAGAGGACAAAGATCTATTTCCTATGCAAGTATTTAAGTTAACCACGCGCTGAGCCAGGCGCACCCAGCCACGAGGCTCGCGCCATACGTGTTGACGTAAAACAGGGCCAAGTATGATGTTTCGAGTCTGTTCAGAAAAACCTTGAAGGTATTTTGAACCCTGGTTTTCGGCTCTGGTGTTTAAATGTGGACGTACTTGTAAGCTCTGGTAGGTATTCGATTTTACAAGTACGACCCATGCATAACATAGACGTAGGTAATTGATCAGATCGGAACCAAAAAAGTTTTAGGGAAAATAAGGTGCACGTATTTGGTACAAGGTAAGTAGTCCATTAAAATGTTACATTTTTTAGGCCTTAGTGTGCATTTGTCAGAGGACGCAATTTTATTTTTTTAATGTGTAGGGGGGGTCAGTAGAAGCTTAAGTTCAAGTTTGTGGGGTCGGCACCCTTGTCCCCCGGCCGCCATCTTGGAAAAGGGGGTGCAAAGGGTTTTCGCGCTGTATCTCGTAAACTAGTTACCTTACAGAAAATTTAATCAAACATAAAATGTAGCAAATTAAATTTCCTACAATTTTATTTCTATTACTTTTTATCGTCAAGTGACCAACAAAAAAGTTATAAACAAAAATAAATGAAAATTTTGTTTGTTTGTTCTAGGTTTTACAGCGCTCCAAACTTAAACGGATTCTCGAATGCTCATAGGGATGCAATAAAAACTAAAAATTAGGCTTACTTTTCTATCTATATTTTTTTTATTCATACAATTTATTATGATCTTAACATTCCTATGCTATTATTGAACTATGTTTGACCCTTTTACCCACCACCTATGAGGTATAACATGGGCAAAGTCAAATTTATAAAAATTTTGCAGAAGCATCCAGAGTTAGCAAGTGGAACTAAATTATTTATGAGTGAGAAAGTCGAGTCATCGTTACTCAGTGTTGTTGGCGAACGTTTTTTCGTCTTTTTATATGGCGGAAATAAAGACGATACTCTAGACACTCTGCGATACAAACGATTTGCTAAGACAGTGACAAAAAATGCATTAAAAAATGCATTAAATTTTTATAAATTTGACTTTGCCCATGTTATACCTCATAGGTGGTGGGTAAAAGGGTCAAACATAGTTCAATAATAGCATAGGAATGTTAAGATCATAATAAATTGTATGAATAAAAAAAATATAGATAGAAAAGTAAGCCTAATTTTTAGTTTTTATTGCATCCCTATGAGCATTCGAGAATCCGTTTAAGTTTGGAGCGCTGTAAAACCTAGAACAAACAAACAAAATTTTCATTTATTTTTGTTTATAACTTTTTTGTTGGTCACTTGACGATAAAAAGTAATAGAAATAAAATTGTAGGAAATTTAATTTGCTACATTTTATGTTTGATTAAATTTTCTGTAAGGTAACTAGTTTACGAGATACAGCGCGAAAACCCTTTGCACCCCCTTTTCCAAGATGGCGGCCGGGGGACAAGGGTGCCGACCCCACAAACTTGAACTTAAGCTTCTACTGACCCCCCCTACACATTAAAAAAATAAAATTGCGTCCTCTGACAAATGCATACCCAAATGTAACTTTTCAATGGACTAAAGTTTCAATTTACTTTCAATACTGCACTGACCTTATCAAGATGCGTGTGTTTTCGTCAGCGCGATCTAGGATTAGGTCACTTTTAACAGTGACATCTAGTTTTGTAAATAGAACTAAAATTGTTAATCAAACATGACGGACTTTCAGTAAACAGTTATAATAAAAAGGAACTTATACCCACAGAACAGAAGAACGATTGTTCTCTCTGTTCTGTGCTTATACCTACACTAAATCATATTATGAGTATAGTAGCTATTACATAAAACGTTTCTTCTCACAGTAGGTAAGGCACAGTCTCTCTATCGTCTTCCAGCCACAAACAGAAGTCATGTGGTTTCCATAACACAAGTTCTGCTTACTTTAGGGCTAGATGATAGTAAATAGTAAAAGTTATGAACATAATGAGTAGACATTAATTATTTTTGTATGATACGATGGATAAAAAAAGTCGCTACAGGCTTTGCTAACGGCAACTCATTAATCTAACCAATAAGTACATAAAGCTCATTTTTCTTCGTTTATTTTTCGCTTCATCAAAATTTTAATTAGAATAGTAGATTACTGGAGATTGCCTGCCCAGTGAGCCTGATCCTCAAAGGAGCAGTTTTTAATATACACGTAGATACAAAAGGTGCTAAAACGAAGAAAAAACCCTTACCTTCTTGGTGTGGTGAATTCAACACGCTTTTAAACCATTAGCTAGTTTCCATGGTTTCACTCGTGGGGTAAGTTTCACTGTAAATATAAAATAATAATAATAATGCCGGACATTTTGTACAGAATCACCTGGCCCCAAAGTGAGCAGAGCTTGTATTATTGGTACCACATGACTGATATACTACTTAAATACTTTTGAAGTGAAAACTTCTTTAGCATCGTTGTGATTTGAAAGTCGATGAAACGAAAAAGCGACAGTAAAAAGAGAAAGACATAAATTTATAAGGTTTAACGTGGGAGAAAATGAGATAGGAAGCATTATACGTGTTTATTATTATGTTTTTGTGCACGCATACGTAGTACAAAGCTTGAGAAAAGGCATCACAACAACCGTGGTGTTTTGTATACGTTTGTTTTTTGAAAGTTTAACTTCTACCACGTGTGAATTGCACAAATGTTTTTTTTTATTCACACACATTATAAATAGAAACACATATTAATCCCGTGGCGGGAATCGAACCCGCAACCTTCTGCGTCTCAGCCGGGCCTTAGCCCACTGCGCCACAGAGGTCGTCTGTGGCATATATCTGGCAATTGTATAAATTATAGCGTTACCGAGATGAATACGTACACGATAGAGTCAGCTGCGCCGAAAGAATTTGGTTAAATCTGTTTTACCGTCGGGATTTCGCAAACAATCGTTCGACATAATTATTTCGCATGGTCATGTGCGCGTTCACCATAATCCTGCCCTAAGCCTAAGCGGCTTTTATGAAGTCCCGTTAGCCTACTCAACTTTTAACGAGCTGGGATGGATACATTGTTATTGTTGTGAACTCTAAAACAACGCTGAAAGTTTACTTTTGAAATACGAGCATGATTATGTTATAAAGGCTTATTGACACCATTCGAGTATAGTAAGCAAAATAATAAAAACAATCAAAGAAATAATGGCATATATGTGACAACCGCGTTGTACAGGCGAGCTTGAATGGCGTAAGCCGGGCGGCGTCTGTCCGGATGTTCTCCTCTACTCCCACCATGTTTTATCTTTTGATTTAGAATAGAAAAGAATAGAATTATAGTTTATTTGACACACAACACGAAAAAGGTTACAAACATAGAGAAACAAATAGGAGAATGATTAGAGTAGGTAGGCCAAATTACAAACTATATAAGAGTACATTTTCGCTTGTGGTGCCAAACAGGTCCAGTCTCAGCTTTAATGCCACTCCTATTGGAGACAGCGCTGGTTTTCAGAAGGGGCCTTTCAGGGTGACATCACGGGCGGGACATTTATACATAAATAATTAAAAAATACAAACAGTTAAAACAAAAAAAAAGTGAGAGTTACAAACATTAAATTAAAGAGATACTTATTTGGTAGAATACGAACTAAATACATTCACACAATAATAAAATGACAATGTTTTTAAGGTCACCTTATGTCACCCTGAAAGGCCCCTTCTGAAAACCAGCGCTGTCTCCAATAGGAGTGGCATTAAAGCTGAGACTGGACTTGTTTACCAAATGACAGATGACAGATTTAAAAAATGGATTAATTACAAGAGTTGGTTGAATTGTTTATAAAATGAACATAGGCACTAGGCACTACATATACATAAACTAATTTATTTCATACTAATTACATATTATCAAAATAGCTTTATGCACTTCCAAGAGTTTATCGTGGTAAATGAGTAGACAAACTGAGCATTGCAAGAGAGAACACTACCATGCATGCACTGTGAGTCGAGCCTTGAGAGGTGTTGTCAAAGAATGATCCCTCAAGCAGAACCTGCACACACAGTATGTAAATAGGGCAAAGACATCTACTCATGGCTAGATTTTCTAGGTAGGTATCTACTCAGCAGCGGTTTTGAATATTCAACAAATGTGCTTTAAATTTTAACCTAAAAGTATCTAACGATTTCAAAGCACGTAAAGGAGGAGGTAAATCATTCCAACAACAAGACGCTGTAAAGCGAAATGACCCACGAAAAGAAACGGTTCTAAGCTTACTCGTCACAAAGATGAGGGAGCATGATCTGTTTGGGTGGCGAGTGTTGTCACTCCTCCATTTTAACTTGCTAAAAAGGTATGGAGGAGCTTTGAATTTTAATAATGCCAAATAGTAGACATGCCAGATGTAATTCTCGTCTTTCTTTTAATTTAAGTAGTTTAGACGAGTTTAGGTAGGGAGACACGTGGGTGCGGGGAGGAATGTGAAAACAAAAGCGCGCACAGGCATTCTGAACGCGCTGCAAGAGCCTCTCCGTCCTACCAAGCAAGCAGGGCCCAAATACCACATCACTATAATTAAGTTTGGATAAAACCAGTGATTCCCAAAGGGTGATTCGAACCTCTTCACTTAGATATGGACGAATCTGGTATTAGGTTTTTAGCCTGTAGAAACAACCACGAACACTCTCAGTGACCTGTCTTTAAAATTTTAGTTGCGAGTCAAATATAAGTCCCAAATTCCTTGCCTCCTTTACACATTCCACAGGCTCACTATAATCTTGATATCCAAATAATTAAGCTTAGCGATGTTCAATTTAGACCCAGTGATCATAAACTTTGTTTTCTTAGGGTTAAGAATCAAAGCATTAGATTTAGACCACCGATAAATTTAATTAGGTCTTGATTAATTTTATTTACAGCTTGAAGAACGTCACTCGGATAAAATGAGAGATACAGCTGCAGGTCATCAGCGTACAGATGAAATCGGCAGTGGGAGATATTCATGGTTATGTCCGCAGTATATAGGATGAAAAGTATTGGTCCGAGAATTGAACCTTGTGAAACCCCACGTGGAACAGGCTGAAAAGCTGAACGGACACTAGAACCATTAAACATTTTCAATTAAACACACTGCAATCTGTGACTTAGGTAACTCTTCAACCATTTGATTGAATCAGGTGTGAAACCATAATAAGCAAGCTTTGATAAAAGGACTGAGGTGTTTATTGAATCAAATGCTCGAGAATAATCAAGTAAGACAAGTATGCTGCACATGCCCTGATCCTGGGTCACAAGCAAGTTATTCACCACATCCAGAAGTGCAGTTGAAGTTGGCCCTTTCTAAATCCAGATTGCAACTGTGGTAGAATATTATGCTCTTCAAGATACTTGATAAGTTGCAAGCACACTACTTTCTCCAGTATCTTTGATAGGCATGGAAGCAGACTGATTGGCCTTAGATCATTAACAGACTCTGGATTACTTTTCTTGGGGATGGGTTTGATTACTGCAGTTTTCCAGCAATCTGGGAAAGTGCCACTAGTAATGGATTTATTAATGATAGATGTGATGGTAGACAAGGATTGTGGAATAGTCATAGTAATCATGTCAAGGCTCATGCCATCTATACCCTGTGCATTAGATTTGAGGCCTTGCACAATATTCATAATGGTGAACTCATTCACATGTTTTAAAGCAAATGTTTCCGAGTTGTATCAATGGTTTTCAAAAAATGTGAGCAATGAAATATCAAAGGAATATGCACTGGGTAAATTTGAAAAGTGTGTGTTTATAATATCAGGGTCCACAAATTGAGATGGTAGTTTAATTGCTTGTTTTTTGTCGGGAACAATGGTATGTTTAAGATTAGTCCAAAGCTTTTTTGAGTTTTTGAAATTACAGTTAATATTATGAGTAAAATAAGCAGTCTTCTCACTTCGAATTGCCTGAATAACCAAATGTTTCATAGTTTTATATGCGTCTCTAGTACTATCGGTCTTTTGCATTTTATACTGATCATGATACTCGTTTCTAATTTTGATCATATCTTTTACTGTGTCAGTGATCCAAGGATGTGGCGGACCTTTAAACTTCACTGTTTTGAGAGGTGCATGTAAGTTGAATAAATTAAAAATAGTCTTAGAAAATTCTGTTGACATCACATTCACATCAGACATTTCCTCTAAAGCATTCCAATCACATGCATCCAAGTCACCAGTGAATAGATCAATAATAATATTATTAAGTGGTCTATAGGTAATCAATCTTGGACCAGGCTTATTTTTTTATATTTTAAACTCGGCCAGTAACATGGCATGGGCTCCTAAGTCAGGATTGTATTTGACATACACTTTACCGGCTATCGCATCCGTACAGACAACGTCAATTAATGTCTGACTATGCGAGGTAAAATGTGTAGGCTCTTTTATTAATTGAGTTAGATTGGTGTACTCCAAGAATTACCTAAACAGCTTGGTTTTACTATCATTAGGTTCCAAAATATTAATATAAAAATCACCCAATAGAATAAGATCGTCATGATCCAAAAATGAGGATATTGAATCGGTAACAGCATCAAAAAAATCATCAACATTCAACCACTGGGGCCTATAAGCAGTACCAATAATTACTGCCCTGCCACTGACATTTAACCGCAGCCACAGCTGATCTACTGAGGGACAAATAGGATGTGGGATTATATGTACTTTCATACCCCTTCGCACGTAGAATGCCACACCCCCACCTCTACCCTTCTTAATATGCTCAGGCCTTGGCGCCAAATAAAGGCGATAGTCCGACATCTTTGGAGCATTGCCCTCCTGCCCTGTTCTCAACCACGATTCATTTATAGCTAATATGTCGGGTTTCAAGCTTTCTACTGCTGCAATAAATTCTTCATGACCAGTATTCAAGGAACATGCGTTAAAAATCCAACTATTAAATTTAACTTAGGAGAAGTTGCTTGAAATTAATTGAGATCTGCCAGTTAACATTGCAATAAACATGATAGTGTAAGAAAACATTCTTAAATTTAGGACAGGATAGACTAGTATAACATGTACTCGTATATAAATATATTAATTGATAAAAAAAATTATACAATATAAGGTAATGCCATCTCTCACAGTAAATGTTTGCTTCGCAACAACTGAAAGAAAAACTATGGGACTCTATGTTACTGTAAATATAAAATAAATATACTAAAATATAAACAATTAAGTAATGTTTATAACACAACAAAATAACACAGGCAATAACAATTATACCAATAAAACATTTAAATATTAACTTATAATCAAATATCATACTTTCAGCATCAGACTTTGAATTCAAAAACCCGAGCCAGGTCCGCTTCGAACCGGATCGGAAATGCCTGCTTTCCTTCGCTCTGTCTGGCGTACACGCGACCCCTCTTCGTCCACACGTACTTCCACTGGAGCCGACGAGTTTCTTCGCGCACTCGATGGAAGACTTGGCGATTGGCGCGCGTCAGCCGTTCGTTTATGAATACCCTAGGGGCAGAAGCGGCGGCACGTCCGGCGTCTGCGGCAGTGAGCGTGCGGCGCACACGCGCTGCCTGCAACATCTGGTCGCGCAGGTGGCACCGCGCCAGGCGCACCACGACGCGGCGCGCGCTCGGAGGCGTCCCCGCCGCACCCACGACCTGCGCCACTCCAACCCGCTCAGCGAACACTATCTCTCGCTCATCCAGAGCGACGCCCAACTTAGCAGCCAGAACGGTCACGGTGTGCACGATGCTCTCTCCCTTCTCCTCGGGTAGGTGCCCGATCTCGAGATCGGACAGAAGGGCTTCTTGGTCTCAGTCATTAAGCTCCTGCTGCAGGAGCGCCACCTTGCAACGCAAATCGGCAACCTCAGGAGTAGCCTCTTCCCGTTTTTGTTCTACAGCTTTAAGACGCAACTCTATGGCATTAACGCGCGATGAGAGGCCTGCGACGGATGCTCAAAATTCAGCCATCTCGCGGTGGAACTCGCGCATCTCTCCCATCCACTCGGAGACCTCCCGACGAAAGTCCTGGAGACTAAGGCGGGCTCGGCGCCCACTGTGGCTGGCACGGCGGGGGTGTATGTGGCGACTCGCGACACGTGCGCTCCTTGAGCCGCCCTCACAGGAGTATTGTCACCTTTAGGCGTCCGCGATGTACATCCGGGGCACACCCATCCTACATCAACAGGTGACGCTTCAGGAAGAGATACGCAAGCTTTATGATGAAGACCCGCACAGATACTACAGGTGGCGGCCCTTGTTGCCGTTAGGTATTTACGGCAGGCGCTACACGATCTAGGCATGATCAAACCTTACTGAGTTCCTAGTGGATAATATAGATGGCAGCAGCAAGAGTTCCACTGTTCGCTGACCGATGGCGCTGATGTCAAAATTGATTTTCTGCCAAAAGTACTTCTATCCAATAAGAGATGGCGACACTGAGCAGTCTGTTTCTGATTACAAGATGCTATGATGATAGTTACTACCCTCACAGTAAAATATATTGAGAGTAATTCTTGACAATTATTACCAAATAAAACACGTCCGTCCCCACAGTCTCACCAACACTTGTGCATGAGTGGCTTATAGTCTTCTATCTATGTCACACACTTAATAGAGCAGAGTAACAAGTTAACCACGAAATAATATATAAAATACACGGACCCTATAGTCAATGCCTCGCGCACGTAACGTCACTCTCGCGCACGTAACGTCACTCAATTCGTGTGTGTGCTATGTAAATAAATGTTATTTTTTCCTTTCTTTCTTTCTAGAAAAGAGCTGATAAACTTCAAATAGCTATAACCATTTTCTTTAATCGTAGGTAAGATAAATCAAGTCACTTTTCACCCAAGAAAAATATGATCATCTGTCTGGGAGCTACAATTATACAGACAGACACACATACAATCGAAAAACATGTTTGCATTTTAATTTATTGAAAAAAAGACAAATTTAAATTTCACTTAAGATAGATAGATAGATTAATACTTTATTGTACACAAAAAGAACACAGGAGAAATAATATAAATAAAATTGTACAATGGACGGCCTTATCGCTAAAAGCGATCTCTTCCAGGCAGCCTTTGTATGGACAGGATAAACAAAAACAGAACGACGGCGGTGTACAAAAAGTTACTTAATAAACTAATACAAAACATATAAAAATACAAAATATAGTTGTAATGATGCTAATCGATATACTTACACGATAAATTATTAACACATACAAACAACTTTCTATAAACAATAATAATAATAATCATAAGTAGTGATAAATGATATCAACCAGTTAGCAGATTCCAGATATGGACAGATAATGATCATGAACTTTGTTTTTAAAGATATGGATAGATTTGGATGCGCGGATAGATGCAGGTAAGGAGTTCCATAAGCGTACGGCTTGAACAGTGAAGGATTTACCATACATAGCTGAACTATGGACAGGAGTAAAGAGCTTAAGAGTGTCAGAAGAGCGCAGAATACGATCGTTTGCCTGATGCAGGAAAACAAAACGTTCCTTTAGATAACAGGGAGAGGAAGACAGAAAAAGGATATTGTATAGAAGGGACAGGAAATGAGCATTCCGGCGAAAACGAATGGGGAGCCACTTGAGCTTCATGTGAAATTCGGAAACATAGTCATACTTGCGCAAGCCAAATATGAACCGAATACAGAGATTTTGAAGGCGCTCAAGTTTATTTAGTAAAACTTCAGAGATATCAAGATAGCTGGCGTCCGCGTAGTCTAATATCGGATGGAGAAGGGATTGTGCAAGCATAACTTTGGTAGCTGTCGGTAGGAAATTACGGAGCCTGCGTAAAGACGCAGATGATGCAAACATTTTCCTACTGATTTCGTTGATCCATGGTTGCCAAGATAGCTTATTATCCATGATAATACCAAGATTTTTTACAGTCTGGCTGATCGGTATTCTTGTAAAATCAAATATAATAGGTGAGAGAAGAGAGTAATTAATTTTAGCAATTTGCCTCGCACTACCAACTATAATGGCCTGAGTTTTGCTTGGATTAATCGTAAGTCCGTAAGATTTACTCCAATCACAAATTCGGTCTAAATCGGAGTTTAGGAGGCTAATGGCACCGTTGACATTATCAATAGTAGTTTGGCAGTATATTTGAAGATCATCTGCATACAGGTGGTAGGAAGATGTTAAATTTTTTGTTATGGAGTTGATAAAAATAGTAAAGAGAAGAGGAGAGAGGATGCCGCCCTGAGGGACCCCAGCAGTCAGATTGCACCATGAAGAGAATGCGTCTTCAACACGGATACGCTGCCGGCGATCGAATAAGTAGCTACGAAACCAGTCAACTGCCGACGGCGATATGTTAATAGAGCTAAGCACACCTAGAAGAAGGTCAAAATCAACATTACAGAACGCCCTGCTGAAGTCGAGGAGTGTAAGTATGGTAACTTTACCACTATCCATCCCAAACCGAATGTCGTCAGTAATTTTGATTAATGCTGTAGCGGTGCTATGGCCTGCTATGGCACTTAAAACAGTTTTAATTTAATTTACAATGATTACTATGAGACATCCGTCTGATGGTCATCGTCCATTATCCGCCTCGCTGTTCTTTCGCGGACGCCACTTCTCTTGCGCCCAATTTAATCAATCAAATCAAAATATGATTTATTCAATAAAAAACACAAGGACCACTTTGAATCTACTTCTCACATGCTAGTGAATCCAGGTGACGGTTCATCCTAACTCTATTTCAAGAAGAATTCGGCAAGAAACTCTGATCTGGTCTGGTCATAACACTGTTTTGCATGATCCTTGCAAATTTTGTTACGGATGTCGAGTCGAGTTGGAGCAGCCCCTGCCCCCAAAGCCCCAAAAGAGAATGCCCTTTTGCGCTTTTTCAACTTATTATGCAACCAATATCTGTATTTCCTTAAACAATAAAAGCAATAACTGCTACTTAACAATATGTAATACATCTCAAAGAAACGTGTTGGCTTTGCTGAAGTTTATTGTAAAGTATGGTTAGACGTGGTACGGCGAACCGTCACCACGGGAGGACAACGCGCGGGCGTCGGTGCCGGGTTGACGGCAAACTTTTAAGACTATTCAGATTGTATGCTGGTCTGGTGCTTAGATGTTTAAGCTAACGACTACCATTACATGCTATATCACGAGTCATGGCGCTGCGCTGTCTTAAGAAACTGAATTGGAAATCGGATTTGAATTGTGAATTTAGAAGATGCAACTTACTTGTTGGGTCAAACTGCATCAGCTTATGACTCGTCTGTGGGAAGTCCATTACATTCTCATTAAAGAATAATGCTCCATTTATGGTGCACAATTGAAGAGTACGATATTGTAAGCCTTTGTTTGCTAGAAAGCGCCGAATGTCAGTATAACGATCCTACTTCACTACATAGTATAAAACCAAGTCGCTTCTCGCTGTCTGTCTGTCCCTATGTATGCTTAGATCTTTAAAACAACGCAACGGATTTTGATGCGGTTATTTTCAATAGATAGAGTGATTCAAGAGAAAGGTTTATATGTATAATACATGCATAATATAGTAGAGAATCACTGATGATTTTAGAGGTTTCTAATGTGATGACGTAAATTAACAATTTTTTTTGCGCTTACATTGCAAACGCTGGCTGAACCCCAACGACATAGATCAAAATAACGTACTACAGTATTGTACACCTTAAATAGATCTAAAAAAAGTCCACGATGGTATATGTCTATCTCTTAGGTTATGTTAATCGCTTAGATAACGTTGTATATCTGTATTATATTTAGTGTCAGGATTGCACCCGTGCGAAGTCGGGGCTGGTGAATAAATAAGTAATGCCAGACAATTCACACAGCATCATTTGGCCCCAAACTAATGTTATGGGTACCACATGACTGATATACTACTTATATACTTTTTTTGTAAATATATACCTACATATTATACTTAAAAACACCCAGACCCGAGACGAATACTTGCAGATCATGCAAACATTTGTCCCGCGGCAGGAATCGAGCCCGCAACCTTCTAGATAAAAACTACTGTTCGATGTTCTCGAATAAATAGATAAATAGTTAAATACAGTTTAGACACTCAAATACACTGGAGTTTTGGAGGTGATACATTTCAAGTCGTGTTGGATATATTTTCTGTTTTTCTCGTTGTTTGGTAAACGATCGGTAAATAGCGGACATCGCTTTATAAAGTACGAACAGCATTTGCCGTTAATATAATAGAATATATTTATACTGTATTGTGAGTGAGGTAAGGTAGTAAAAGCAACTACTTTTATTTAATAATTACGTTTTAAAAACTAAAAAGAAAATCAACTTTATTGACGACCTTGTGGCGTAGTGGGCTAAGGCCCGGCAAAGACACTGAAGGTCTCAGCCGGTCTGAATCGAACTCGCAACAGCTGAAGGTTGCGAGTTCGATTCCCGGACAAATGTTTGTATGATTTGCAAATATTTGTCTCGGTTCTGGTTATTTCTGTGTACCTATAATATGTATAGATTTACGAAAATATGTAGATTTACAAAAAGTATATAAGTAGTATATCAGTCATGTGGTACTCATAACACAAGCTCTGCTAACTTTGGGGCCAGATGATGCTGTGTCAAATGTCCGGGATTATTTATTTATTTATTATTTAATTAATAAATATTATTTCAACGTCTTAGAGAATTTCAAAGCTTTGTAGAGCCCACTATGTTATTACTACTAAAATTTGATTAGTTGATGGTGGCCTCAGCAAATTAACATATTTTACCGCTATTTAGTCATTATCTTCACGTTAATTAAATAAATAATAGTTATAAAAGCCAATTAGTATTTCGTAGTTAAGGTAGTTATAAGATGGATCATTATAAAAAACCACTAGGACCAAGACCAATTTCTTGCCAATTCTTCTCGAGCTTGAGTTAGGATGAATTGGCACCTAAATTCACCTAGTATGTAAGACGTTTCAAAGTGATCCTTGTGATTGTATTGAATAAATCATGTTTTGACTTTGACTTTGACTTTGAATTTTCCTCGTTTCAAATCCTTTTTAAAATAATTGTTAGTTTTATAATTTAATTATGAAATAATCTCTTAAATATAATCATCATCTTCTCCTAAAGGTGACGTCGTTTAACTGCAGTTTATACTAATAGGCAGAAAAAAAGCGAAATAAAACATTACCCGTTAAACTTTTTTCAAAATATCCTATTTTGAATGTTTTCTGATAAAAAATCGTGTTTTTAGTGCTGTGAATACGCGTCAAGATCATTTGATTAGGGAGTCGCCTTAAGTCAAGACCTCTGACTCTGGGCGGATAGACAGACAGACAGACAGTATGTCCGTCCATCTGTCTGTCGGTCTATAGCGAAAATTGATACCCTTATGGACTTTGGAATCAAAAAGTTTCACTTCCGGTGTTTCTATTCATCTTCCAAGCTTAATGTTCTAGAGTAAAAAATAAGAATCAATATGTAGAACATTGGACTACGAATCAGGATGTAGCCTTGTAGTATGTGAACGATGCGCCCTGGGACAGAAGTTTGCCAGCAATTAATTAGTACTTACCGCGACGCGACGATGTATTAAATATTTGTGGTGTTTCCAACTGCATTAATGGAGAGTGGCCATAAATAATTCTCGTTTATGCATGGAACATCGGTCGCGTTTACTTACTTTGTATAATACAAAATAAATATTTGAAATAAAAATATTTGACCACGCAGTGTAAGCTTCCGAAGTCATTAAATATAAGAATTACAATAATAAACTTTAAATATATTATAATATAATAATAAATTACATGACTAGTGATATTATTAGTATACATACATTAAATTTGGAGAAATATGTAATACTATTTCGCTTATCTATTTTAATGTGTTAGACACGATACGTTCGCAAGCACCTCCCTCCCGCTTGCAATTGAAAATCTATGCACTTGTTGTTATTCTGTAAATATGTATGTACCTATTTTTTTATCATAAATCACTCATATTATTTTTATCACCACATATTCAGCTGTATTGATTTGTATCCATCCTAAGATTGTCTGGGAGAGATTGCTATCTAGCGATAAGACCGCCCATTGTACTACCGTGTAGCTAAACATTGTTTATTATAACAGTCCAAAGTATTTGGTGTGCAATAAAGTATTTTCTTTTCTATTCTATTCTATGACAAGCTATGCAAATTATTTATTTATTATTTGACTTGCTCCATACTCTGACGAATAACCACTCTGCTCTGCAGACTTGTTGCTTTGCCTAACGTTGGACTGAGACAGAGACGTTTGTCGAAACACGTGTCGAGTTTCTTTTCGAGGTTGCATGTGAATAGAATGGCTGATAGATTACTTGTATATTTTTAGATACATAAAATACTTTGAAACACCCAGACTCATACATACATTTCTGTTCGACCCACAAAATGTGTGTCCTGGAAGGGAATCTAAACCCTCAACCTACAGTGCAGAAGGCAGAGCACTACTAACTGAGCTGACAGAACTAGCTCAGCCTAGGCTGTTGACTAGGAAAGACAACTAAGACATAAAATCCAACTATATTCCACACGAGCGAATAGCAACGTTTTTGAGAAAATAGCCCTAATATACACCTAGGGTAAATATCTTTAAAAACCATTTTTTGTTAATATTTAACCGACATTAAAAGAAAGTTACGCAATTCAAAAGTTTTTGTTTATGTGTTCGCGGATAACTTTGTCGTTTATGAACCAATTTTGATGATTTCTTTTTTTTTGGAAAGGAGATATCCCAAGAGTGCTACCATGATAAGGAAACCAGGATTTGATGATGGTATCCCAGGGAAATCGAGAGGAACCTTCGAAAATCGTTGTGGCGACTAGTGCGTTTTGTCAATTTTTTTTTATGAAGTATTTTAAATCACTAGGTACTGTTTAATGAAGGTCTGGAGTCGATCTGATGATGGAGCCGAAAGACAGCCGAGGGAACTCTTCAACGATTTACAGCAATTACCTGGTGTTTTGGCTTGATAATTTATATTGATGAGAACTTTACGCCTAGATGGGTTATGACTGTCATTAGGGGTCTGATGATGAAGACGAAAGACAGTCAAGGGAACTCCTCAACGTTTTACAGTAGCTACCTTGTGTATATACATGAAATCGGTTATCTTTTTAGTTTTTAATATGTGATTATTATTCATTGTTTTAAAACAAATAGATTGCGATCAAAAGCAACTTTAGGGGCGAACAGATAGACAGGCAGACAAATTGAGACTATACGGGTTCCTTGTGGACTTCAGAACCCTAAAATGAGTGCTTTCTCAATCAGCACACGATTTTTGTACCTAATAAGTATTTATCCTGGTTTGACCCAAAACATACTATGACCTGTTCTACCCAATCCAAAAATCGGAGACAGTGTATTTTAAGCAGCATTGGACAGAACATTTTTTTTTATTAACAGACTTTAATTACAGAAATGTAAAGAATTATCCTCTCCTACTTTCTACTAAATCTTCTTATATTATAAATCTGTTAATCAGGTTTATAGATTATAGAAATTCCAAAACGCAACAATAGCGCGTTCTTATTTTTCCTGTGGCGCCACCTAGTATAATAAATGAGTGCGTGATGTTTGTTACTCAATAGAGTTCTTTATGGTGGCGATTTTTTGTCTCCTCAAAACGTCATGCGTCAGTTCAGCTTCCCACCCTTCCCCTTGCCCTAGACTATTTGTATATACACACACGTACACCCACTATACCTACACATCCATAGCTTACACCTACTGATACAGATATTATGTGCCAAATAAGTATAATATGTAGTTTATGGTACTGATGCTAAAAGTTTAGCAAACTAGTTGCCACTGAACCCAAAAAGCACATTAACAATATTCAAATGAATAATTAGATAACATATTTACATGCCACAAATGTTGCTAACATTATAGTAAAATGAGTGCACATAGAAGGTTATTAATTACAATTTAAGCCAGTAAAATGTATCTCGTTTGTAAAATTAATTATGCTATAATAGTTATCAAAAGGACTATAACTTTTATGAACAAAATACCACTTGTGGCACGGTTGTTTATTTAATTCAAAACGGTGCCATTAGTAGTATTTTGTTCGAATTTAGCTACAAATACCATTATTAACTTTTCTATGAATGATATTATATAAGAATGTTTTAAGGAAAGTTTATTTATATTCGTCCTCTAAATTTAGGTTTTTGTTTTATGTCATTTTTTAAATAGCTTCAGCTTTAATTTTGTAAGGGTACAATAATATAGTTACTGAGCATACCTATGTGATACTGCTTAGGTACAGTGCACTATCCATTTGGACATATTATTATATCTGGCTTCCTACCCTACCAACAGTAAGTAGGTATATTAAGGCTCTCATCGCAAACAAAATGAAAAAGTTGCGGCTCACTTCGCTCGCCTGTTACTTTTTCGTATGTACGAGTAAGTACTGATAGTTTTTGGTAACTCTTTGTAGATGGTCAGAGTACGTTTTGCTCGAAGTAATTGAGATTCGCCTTGCTCGCCAGATGGGCACGATTCGGTACATCTGTTATATTTTTCTATTTTAAACATCAAGTTGGGTATTAAAGAAGTATCGGAGTAGGACTTTAGAAATTGTAACGTCGCAATAATAATCATGTTGTCCGCGAAGGTAGGTTAAAATATGACGTCGCGGGTAACAGCTGGTATATACATGTGATACAGTTGAGCTATAAAGGACCATTTTAAACGATCTATAGATCACTGTTAAGGTACGAGTATTCGAACGAGTTCCACAATTTATTTTTGTCCTTTACAAAGCACTTTAACAAGATTAATTATAGGAAAACTAAATGACTCCATTCCGTAAAATGTATGTCGACCTGTTTCGAATATAACTCAATCTTTTCATTATTCAAAAAAGGCATTGTTAGCAAAATATTTGTATAAAAACATTCAATTTTTAAAATGGCCGCTGTTTATGCATAATTAAAATAAACTCTTGTAATAAATTTACTGCCGAATTATAGGTTTATTTGCATAAAAACTTGAACGATCTACTCATGGACGCAAAACTAAACTGATTCTACATTACTCCCAATACTCAATGAATACTAAATTATGGAATGTTAGGTGTTCTTTTGAGAATAGAAGGGATAAATTCTTATGTAGAATTAGGGCTCGTGGTGTGTTTGCGGTGACGTCATAGAAAAACTACGAAGCTCTTTAATGAAATATATACCTTCTTGAGATGCTTAGGGTGCGATCACAAATTGCAGAACATCTGGATTGCTTTGGGTTGACGCCTCAAAGATTAATTAATGGAGTTTATACATCCACCCTCCATACTCTATTGTATTTCTTTCGATTCATACTTCATATATTATTTTGACATAGTCCTTTAGGTACTTATTTAGTAAGTAAAACTACGTTGTATTAATTAATTCATGCATGATTACATGGGTAGGTAACTATATTTCTGTAAGTACCATTTATTATTTTATTCTATCTGTATTTATTTTGATTAACTTTCAAAGATACCATATTATTGTATTCCTATTCCTACTCATTATTATAAGATTTACACAACACAAAATACCACAAAAATATCTCACAGGGTCTTTTGGCTGAAGGTTTCGACAGAAGACCAGCCTAGCTACCTTCAAGTGGCGAGGCATATTATGCTGAGTCGAGACCTTTTTGTTACTGTGGCACACAGATACATGACATACTCTCTGTATTCTTTACTTTACTTCATTCTAAAATATGTTTTTTTTTTCTGTTTCTACTGATTGTGTGTGCTTGAGTAACAAATAAATGAGTGTATATGTCTATGTTTATGTCTACTACGCAGCTGCTTTGAATAAAACAAACTCATATAATATTAATCGAACTACACAAAAGTTGTTTTGATCACATATTATACATTCGAAAGTGTCTCTAACTGTTTGTTACGTTTTCATAGCTAATCGACTGAACGGACTTCTGACGAACGGATGAAATTTGATAAGGAGATAGATTGTATCTTTGGGAAGGACATAAGCTATTAATTAAGGTACCACGTGTGCGAAGCTGCGAGCACAATTATAAATCAATAAGTATTAACTCAATCGCCAATCACTTTTATAGCAATTCCTAACTCATGTTTACTTCACAATTTTCGTGTCCAAAACATGAATAGTCCAAGCACAAAAGTGTTCATTTAGCAAAAGCTTTAAACCTAGATGGTCAATTCTGTTTAGACGTTTATGACTGTTATAAAGGCTATAATCCCCTGTTTTAATCAAAGGGTTGATTAAGTATATAGGGGTTGTAAAGTGGACGTAAACGATGACCATTCAGTTTACTGCCGAAGAACACAGGGTCCGTTTTGATGAAGAAATAAATTCAACTATAAATGGATTTAGTGCTTTGGTTAATAAAATGTTCTGATTGAATTCATAGCTAAATTACAGTTTTAGTAAGCACGTATGTTTTATTAACAAAAGGAATAAAACTTTGTCCAAATGCATGAATTAATTTAAACACCTTATTATTCACCTTAAAACTAACAATTAAACTAAACAATTTGACAACTAAGAATAACTGTATGTACCGATAAAATGTATATACACTGGACAGTCTTATCGCTAAGGGCGCGATTTCTTCCAGACAAACTTTGGATGAAGAGGAGCCTAACTTGAATAGAAGATTCACCTCTCCAGTTTTCAGATCTCTTGCTTTGATAAAGTCCGACAGAGTGCTAATGGTAGAGTGCACTTTGGAGACATATCTCAACTTGCATAGCTTTGTTATAATCTAAGCTTTGCTCAATAATCCACACGGTACTTTTATCAATGTCACAGCTAAACCGAGATTTTCTTAAAAACGGCGGGGTTAAAATAACGGCCGAAAACTGGTCTTTTTTGGAAACAAAATTTTTATATAAACATATAGATATTTTTTTTGCGCCATATTAAATAAATATTGGTGGACAATCTACACAACATCATCTAGCTCCAAAGTAAACTCAAGCTTAGTTTGTTCAAACAGGACTCAGATGATTGATAGAACACTGATATATTTCTCTAAGTCAGGTTATTGCATAACTAAGTCAATGTAATCTACCCTTTATTATGGTTTCTAGTAATTTATAGAATAGAATAGAAAATACTTTATTGCACACCGTAAATACATTGGACTGTTATAAGAAACTATGTTTAGCTACACGGTAGTACAATGGGCGGTCTTATCGCTAGAAAGCGATCTCTGCGAGATGACCTTAGGATGGATTTAGTTGAATGAATCAATATAGCTGAATATGGGGTGATGAAAATAATATGAGTGATATATGATAAAAATAATATGTACATACATAATTACAGGATAACAAATAGTAAAATACATAATATTACAAAAATAAATAAATAATATTAAGAACAATATGATAAACTAAAATGAACTAAATAAACGAATACATACTTATATATATGTATATATATATATATATATATATATATATATATATATACCTAAATAACGTAAAGAAACAAGCAATAGTTAACAACAGGACAAATAGTGTTACCTGACCATAGCTTTTAAAAATAGTATGTGATTTGGCGCGTCTAACAGCATCTGGCAGTGCGTTCCATAGTTGAGCAGCCTGTACTGTGAAATAATTAGCATAGTATGAGGAAGTGTGGACAGGTGTCCCGAGTAGGAGAGTATCGGAGGAGCGCAAGGAACGAGAGTGAGAGAGATGTAGAAATTGGAAACATTCTTTGAGATAGGACGGTGTTGTTGGATTAAAAAGGATATTATATAAATAATTCAAAGCGTGCAGATTCCGACGAAAACGAATTGGTAACCAATTGAAATTTTTCGAAATCCGGAGACATGGTCATACTTGCGCAAATATAAATCAAATGGAAAGATTTTGAAGGCGCTCAAGTTTGTTAAGTTGCTGTTCAGTCAAATCTAAGTAGCAGGCATCAGCATAGTCAAGTATTGGAAGAAGGAGTGACTGTGCAAGCAAAATTTTAGTGGCCATTGGAAGGAAGTTACGCAGTCTCCGAATAGAACCGGCTGAGGCAAAAGTTTTACGGCTGACTTCAGTTAGCTGCTGTTCCCATGACAGATTTCTGTCCATGAGAACACCGAAATTTTTCACCGTCTCACTCTGCTTTATGTGAACTCCATCAAAAATAATTCTAGACACCATTCGCAAACCAACAATGACAATTTCTTGGGTTTTCATGGGATTAATGTTAAGACCGAAAGCCCTACTCCAGTCTAAAATACGTCTAAGATCCTGATTTATATCTACTACAGCATCAGGCAACAACACCATAGGAGCTTGCGTGTAGATTTGGAGATCGTCTGCATAGAGGTGGTACGATAAAGTTAAATGTTGGGATATAGTTTATAATATTACAATTGTAATAGTAACATTGTAATATATGCTGTTTATAATATAACAATAGTAACAGTAACATTATAATATATATTTAAAAATAATAAGGAAGAAAAAAATATATATATATAATTTTTATCCACTTTCACTCCCTAAAAGTAAATTTTAAAATTTGTTATTTTGTTACACACCAAGACATATTCAATATTCAAAATTTCTAGTCTCAACGATCAACGGTTTAGGCTATGCCTTCTCTAAATATAAATCAGTCAATAAGAACAAATATTCCTATAAATAAATGAAAGCTTTCATGAGGATAACGTAAACTGGTTGAAATGAGCTTCTCGTTTTCAGTAAGTAGTTCAAAGCTCCAACATTATAATCAGCTCGCTGTCACAGAAATTATTGAAAGGTATGCCAAAAGGTATCTTAAAAATCTCAACCAGTCTATTTATTCAGGAGTTCCATTGAATAAAATAGCACCCTGGCTAACCAAACCAGTTTACTGACACAATCAATCAATCATTGGCTTTTGTTCATCTGTTGAAGATAATTTAGGTGGCGTCAGTAAAGTTACAGAACAGTCAATTGCAATTGAAAACTTTCGTTCAAGGATCCACTCTAGCAAGCTGAGGTGGGTGAAGTTTCCTCTCCACTGAGGTCACTTTGCCTGGGGTTCTGTTTGATAGCGCAGGCCTACCCAGGTACCCACACTTACCTCTCGACCTTGCCGACAGGACCCGTAGGAAAGACGAATCAAAGTTGCATAACGGCTGGCACCGAGCTAGGCTTGTTTCAAGTTTTCTTTATCTATTGCTAGCTCTTCTGTTAGTCAGCAGATGACAATAATAAATAAATAAATAATACCAGGTGTCAAACCTAGAAATTTGGTACAGTTTGAATAGCTCAAATCTTGTAATGTTGCTTAATCACTGTTTTTGAGAAAAAGAATAGAAAATCCAACTATTCAAGCTCAAATAAAAGCTGCTTGGAAATTAATTAATAATGAAACAAGTAAATCAAAGGCCTGAAATAGACAGTTCAAGTTAAATATAAATGGTACAATTTTGACAAAGGAACAGGAGGTTGCGAATGCATTTGATAGTTTTTTCTCAGATATACCTAAAATAGTGACGAAATCGTTAAACTTTTCAGCCTCCAGAGCTTCCGGTCTATTAGAATCTAGTGTTGCTAAATGTAAGAATGAGTTGAGTTTTAGCTATATTAACGAGGCCAGTATTGTAAAAGCATTCAAGTTAATTAAAATGAAAAATAAAAAAGATCTTTGGGAAATGTCTATAAAGATGCTGGGTGTCATTATCTTTGATATTGCACCATGTTTTGCTTTTATTTTTAATAGATGTATCGACGAGGGAGTTTTCACCGATCTTATGAAACACAGCAAACTCATTCCTATGTTTAAGTCTGGAAGTGAAAGTGATTTCCCTAGTTATAGACTGATATCGATATTACCTGCGTTAAGAACATTTTTTGAAAAAAAATCTTTTTGAATAAGCTATTATATCACTTTAAAGTTAACGGCCTGCTACATGGTAATCAATATGGATTTATCAACATCAACAGCTGATGCAGGTATCTTAATGCATATATTTGACCCCTACGAGAAGTCACAGGATGCATTTGGGGTATTCTGTGATCTATCTAAGGCCTTTGACTGTGTGAGTCATGCAACCCTAATTACAAAGTTAATATATTATGGCATTAAAAACCGGGCGATTGACCTCATACAGTCTTATCTATCCAATGGAGTTCAGAAAGTAGACGTGGTTGGTGAGAGGTCTTCAGGAGCAATTAATGATATAGGGGTACCACAGGGTTCGATACTAGGGCCTTTTTTATTCCTAGTATACGTTAACGACGAAAAATATATTTGTGATATAGTTTTATTTGCAGACGATACGTCTGTAATTTTTAAAGTTGATAGAAGTAAAGCCAGTATTTGCGATTACGTAAATGAATCCTTATCGTTAGTTCTTAACTGGTTTACTGTAAATAATCTTTTGCTTAATTAAAAAAAACGAAATGTATTAAATTCACTTTGCCAAATGTTATTTATAGCCTGACTAACATTAAAATGAATAGAGAGGCAATGAATCTTGTAGATTCCACGATCTTCTTAGGTCTTAATATTGATGCAAACTACAGTGGGGACCACAAACTGAAACACTTGCTGTAAGGCTTAGTTCCGCTGCATATGCAGTTCATGCGATGGCTTACTGATGAAGCTACAGCTTGACTAGTTTATTTCAGTTACTTCCATAGTGTTATGTCATATGGCATCCTTCTCTGGGGGAAAGCAGCTGATATTGGTAAAATATTTGTTTCTCAAAAAGAGCAATACGTGCCATTTATAAAACTACGAGAGTCTTTGAGAGAAATATTCAAAGAAATTAATATTCTCACACTGGCTTCACAATATATATTTATAAAATTTTTATACACTCATAAAGATAGAGATGGGTTTCAGCAAAATAGTGACCTCCATAGAATCAATACTGGGAATAAACAAATTATACATCCCTAGGTTTCGACTAGAAAAAGTAAATAAGTCCTTTATGGGGCACACAGAAGCGTACGCTTCTATAATAAGCTTCCTGAAAATTCAACTAAGCAACCTATTAAGAAATTTAAAGCATATGTATGCTTAAAAGGTATTCTTTTGAAGAAAGCTTACTATAATATAAATGACTATATTATTGATAAAAATACATGGCCTCATGTCGCTCTGCCCTCAGACACTTAGACCTCAGCCGAGACACTTGAAATGTATAAACTCTCTTGTAATATATATTATGTATTATGAATATTATTAGTATTTCGTAGTTAAGGTAGTTATAAGATGGATCATGCAAAAAAGCTCTAGGACCAGGACGAGTTTCTTGCCAGTTCTTCTCGGGCTTGGGATGAATTCGCAAAATTTACTTTGTATGTAAGACTAGACAAAGTTATCCTTGTGATTGTATTGAATAAATTACCTTTTGACTTATATGCTTATTTTTTGTAAATACATACATATTATACATAAAAACACTTAGAAAAAAACACAGTACACATAATACTTTGTGTACAATGTTTTATTCAAGTAATAAAAAAGAACCATCTCAAACTTATATATTTCAAGAAAACGTCCAGTCTGGTTTTAAGTTTATATCTATGTTAACGAAACTGTAGCAAATGGGAGCTCAAGTTAAAATGGTTTTGGTTTTGTACATTGTATCGTCATAACTATACATCCTAGAATTGATTGCGGCTCACTTTGCTCGCCAGTTATTTTGGAGTGGTTGTTGGTAATATCGAGTATTATATTATTTGCGAAAAAATAAATTTTAAAAGGTGCTGGATTGTGTTCACTCTCCTATATCTAATAATTTTATATGAGACAATTAGGTATCGGGGTACTCGTAGCCTTTAACGAATGGTGTTATTTTGGGGAGACATCAGACAATAATCAGTACTCAATGAATAGAATAGAATAGAATAGTATTTATTTGCAACAGCATAACACAAATAAGTAAGTTACAGTAAAATAATACAAATATTAACAATAACCGTTATTAAAATTTAAAACCTACTTATCCTACTGTTACAAAAAGGCTCTAACTCAGCATACGCTGGTCTTCCGTTAGAACCTGTTTGCTACCAGTTCCTAAAATAAAATTCAAATTGCGGACTTAACTAAGTATAAAATTGTTTTTGAAAAAGTGACAAACAAACAATTGTAAAATAGGTGATAAAAATAAAAAATAAAATAAAAGAACAGATGATGAATAAAAATGATATGAAATGATACCGTATCTACTTGGTCAAGCAGACGTTGTGGTTATTAGCAAGATACTCGTATATCTAATACCTTTTAACGAGCAATTCTTGTATATTATATATTATATTCTGAATCTCGGAAACGGCTCTAACGATAAGCATGAAATTTTGTATGCAGGGGGTTTCTGGGGCCATAAATCGATCCAGCTAGGTTTCATTTTTAAAACGTCGTTTTATCCGTATTTTATACCGAGCAAAGCTCGATCATTCAGGTACTGTATATAATACGGACATCGTGAAATCTCAGTAAAGAGCAATATTCTTGTATGAAATTAAAGTTGATTATTTTAAAATTAGTTTGCGCTTAAATTATGTTGGTAGGCATAATTTATGACATTTGCATGCAGGGATAATAATTATAAATAATATCAAAGAAATAATGGTTGTTGAAGAACTGAGTTTCCCGTAATGAATTGTTTATTATAGTCGTAATTTACGGCCAATGCTATTTCGAAAACATATACATTGGTGGCGATTTTGTTGTATTACGGGAGTAGCTTAAATTTATTAATATACAAACTTATTTTGCTTACGCCAAAGTCCAAATTAGAGTAACACTTTAGTGACAGTTTTGAAAACGAGTAACATTTACATGATTTTTGATTTCGATTTTCCTACATCGATCTGTTTTTCCTAGAACTTTCCGCAATTTTTTTCAATCATACATGGCCACTAATATGAATTAAAACACATCAAACAACAAACGTCACGTCAATTTCATACAATCAAATTCAGGCTTTGTTGCAAACAAAATAAGATCATTTGTATTTTACGATTTTTTTTTAAATCCGGCAATACAACAGATTCAGGGCCATTAGCTAAGAACTACCATTAACAACAGGCACTATACGGAACACTTATTAACGACACCTTCAAACTTACTTTATTTTCTGGTCTATCGATAGCTTGACGAATGGAAGCGGAAGCTGGTTCGAAACTCGATTTATGGGGTATTTTATGTGTTTACTTCAAATCTACTAAAACCAGGTTTGTGTTTTTACTGTTCAAAATGACACTTAGTTATTTATAGCCCGAGTTAAAAGCCAACTGACTCTTACAAAAGTATTAGTATAATAAGTTTTAAGTACTAACTCTTTGTCCTAATGACGAAACTGATGACGAAAGTCTTTAATCAGTGCGTGTTGCCAGGGCTTGGCTCTTCCACAATTGATGGCTGATAAAACTGTGATAATAATAATTATTTGTTTCGAGTATCTAAATAACAAAATAACCGCAAAGACAAGCCTCTCCTTTTTTATAGCTTTATATTAGCTTCACTTGTATGTATGTTTGTAACCGACTCCTTAGGACGCGATTTTGACCCACTTTAAACGGCCAGATTTCATTCAAATTTTGCTCACCTGTCAAAGACCGATAACAATGCAATAATTCGAAAAAAAAATATCCGATTATCCTAAAACTAAAAAGTAGAAAATAAATATTAGTTAAAAAAAAAACTAAAAAACAAGCTTTATTTAGAAAACCAAACTAAAAACTAGAAAATAAATGTTATTAAATGTACGTAAGAAAAAAATGTTTTATTTAAAAAAAAGCGTGGTGTGCTTTTTAAGATATTATCGAAATGATAATCCTTCTTCTCATATCTGTCAATTAAATATTTATAACTATTGACACCATGCACCCCATGCTTTTTTTCAAAAAAAACATTTTTTCTTACTAACATTTATTAAAATTTATTTTCTATTTTTTAGTTTGGTTTTCTATATAAAGCGTGTTTTTTAGTTTTTTTTAACTATTATTTATTGCGTTATGTTCTTAAAAAAAATAGTATCCATACCAACTTAGGTCTATATACTATCAGAAGATTTTCGTGGTGACTTTACCACAACTTATGCATGGATGAGAGTGGAAACTAATGTATGAACGAAAATATTTTTAAAAAATATTATGAAAATGCTTGTTGGATTTGGTTGGGAACTAATGTATCAAAGTTTTCTTATCCGAGAACAATGGGTTTGGATGTGGTGGGAAGTAGCCTATTAAAACATATGACAACAGATCTAAATGAACAGGTAACAGAAGGCTTTAAGCTTCGATATTTACCCACATACTTATAAACGTGTCACAACTTCTGTAAAAAGTTATTCACTGTTATCCCTTTTTTTAAGATAGTAACAAATAGTGACAGGGCGAATCTGAAGCAGTGTTTAGGCAGTTTTCTATTTCATCATCTTCTTACCCTTTTCTCACGTTATGTGATTAACAACAGGTTATTCTTTTGCACTGTATTTTTATATCGATATCGTTAGACCTACGTTTGATCACGATCTCGGCTGATGTTAAGCGACGATGTGGCCGACGATGGGGCACGCAGGTCTAGAAAATACTTATTTACTCGAGACTTGAAGAGACCTAGTTATATCACTTGTCATTTTAGTAGTCACGTATCTTACACATATCATCTTTCACAGTGTCTATTCATCTTTTCTTAGGCCTATCTCTACCGCAACATCCATCCACACTCAAATCCTTCTTCTTTTTCTTCTTCTTTGTTAATGGCCTGTGACATACAAATGTTTAAATTTGCCAGTGTCAAGTGATTATAGTTATTAGTCAGTTTGTTTTATATTAGAGTCTTAGTCGATGGCCAATTGTCAATTAGACGTCACGCGGAATGGCGTCTAGAATTTTCTTAGGATTTCTCGTCGTTCAAATCTGGATGTTTCTATGTATAATGTGTATGTATTTACAAAAAAAATATATAAGTAGTATATCAGTCATGTGGTACCCATAACACAAGCTCTGCTTACTTTGGGGCCAGATGATGTTGTGTGAAATGTCCGGGATTATTTATTTATTTTTTAAGTATGTACTCGTATTTAAAAATATATAAGTATTTTATAAGTCATTTGGTCACCATTATACAAGCTATGCTTAGTTTGGGACTCTTGTTCTGGGCTCGTGGAAACGGGTTTGTAAAAACTGAACATTAAAAATAAAACTAAGTGATTTCGTCTACACCGATTTGGAGGTGATTTAATAATGGCACAGTACATCGCCGGGTGCAGTCGTATCACATCAAGACGGCTGAATTCGCACTAATGCGAACAACACATTCTAAGAAGCGAAGTAATGCTAATGCATGAAAAACAATATCCTAGACATAATTAAGGGAGAGAGGTGAGGGGTATCCATAACTGGCTAGATGGTGTTGTGTGCATTGCAATAATTATTTATTCACTTATTTTATCTACCCTCGTAATTCCACACATCGATCTTAACATTCGCATCTCCGTCGCATGCACTCTACTATCATCCATCCCTTTGTTTGCCCAACACTCCGATCCATACATATCGATTTCCGCCTTAAGCTTAAAAGGCATCCGCGGATCACACGTAGTTCCTGTGACCTATCGCCATTTCATTTATCCCACATTCACTCTGTTTTTCTCATCCTAGTTTATTTCACCGTCTTTCTGGAAGAGTGAATGGAAATCGAAGCAGACTAGTAGGAATACATCATCTAAGGCAATTTTCAAGAGGCGTATATAAGCCGATTATGTTTAGACATTGATCGATTGATTTGTTTTTTCAATTTCGTGCAAATTGTAAATTATAAGTAATTTGTACAGGGCTCTTAAAACATAAGTTTTCAAATTGAGTTCAGAGAGTAACAAGAAAAATATTTCCAATTTATAAAATTACACTATGTACATAGAAGTAGTGTTAATTTGGCGAAGCATTGATGTCGTCCATCTATCATGCAACATCAGCCTAACTAACCGAGACAGACAAATTATTATAGACCAAGAGATGTTGGCAAATTTCTTACTACCATAAAGATTCACCCAATTTACTAACAGTACATTAATGTAGTTCAATCGTTTCATGTATTTAATATAATTATGTACATTTATTTCTTTTTTTAGAATAGAAAAAACTTTATTGCACATCACAAATACATTGGACTGTTGTAAGAAACAGTGTTTAACTACACGGTAGTACAATGGGCGGTCTTATCGGCATATAGCCAGACAACTTTGAGATGGACAGTAATCCAACAGCCGAATATATTTCTTTTATTTTCGAAAACTTACAGCTAGGGATGCATGTACGCTTATGGCCAATTACAAGTTTCCACTGATAAATAGAGAGAAGAATATAAATTTAACAGTTTTCATGTGAACGACAGACATCTTTAATATATATACACCTAAATAACGTAAATAAACAAGCAATAGATAACAACAGGGCAAATAGAGTACCTTAATCACTATATAAAAATAGTGAGTGATTTGGCGCGTCTAATAGCATAAGTATCTATTTAAAAATATAAAAGTATTCTTTGATTCATCTGGTCAGCATAATACAAGCTTAGTTTGGGGCTAGATGGTGTTGTGTGCATTGTCCAATATTTTTATTTTATTGGTTTATCATATAAACAAACATTAGCTATTGAATTGTTTAAATCTATTGCCATCTCTATTCTTTGACATTAGAATAACAAGGACAGAATATAATTAAGCGTCGCGTTAGCTAATTACTTGAGTATAGGATAGAGGTTATTTATTTATTTCTTAAAAGGTTTTTCAATACTTATAAAACATATTTGTTTGGTTTACTACAATGGTAAATTAATACGATTATGCTTTAGGTGTGTAACTTTTTAAAACATTTGAGTACATTTTCACAAAAACTAATTTTAATATATTTAAACTCTAATAATGTGATTATAACATACGAATTTCATTTTAAAATTTATCATATAATAGCCCCAAAGTTAGCAGAGATTGTGTTATGGGAACAGTTAAAAACTACATAAATCTTTAAGTACATACATACATACATTTATACATAGAAAATACCCAGGCCTCAGACAAATGTTAGCAAATTAAAAAATACTTGACCCGAGCCGGGAATCGAACGCGCAACCATCTGCGTCATTCAACCCAGGCGAGTCTTCTCATACTGTGTGACAGAGGATTATAAACTAAGGATTTCTTTTAATAATATATTTTACACACATTAATGTGTATGTATATTTAATTGTAACTAATGAAATATATTTTTAGTGTTATCTCTTATGCTACAACAACTGTTCAACAATAGCCCGGCAACGCTGTCGCGCCGCTAACAATGCTGTGGAATGTTAATTGCGATCGTTTGTCGCGCGACACTGATAAATGTTGATGCTTGTCACAAGATTTTGATTCACGCACTAGTTTTACAAACCGCGCGTTAGAAAAATACTGCGAGTATATTAAAATCCACCTATAAATATTTTTAACATCATTTGAACAAAAAAACATATAAATTAACAGTTGAGCTATTTATATATCGATTGACAAAAAAAATATACATTAATAATCCAGACGGTACCAATCGTTACAAAATGGATGCATGCCCAAAACACTGGCAGCATTTTTACGATATATGGCAACGCTAATTGGCTGACCGAAATAAAACACATTGATTTTGAGTAAAAAACAACAGTGCCAAAGTCAAAGACTTGTTGTATCGTCATTTATAGCACAGGATTTCCTAGTTTAAATGACAGTGTTTTTATCATTGCTAACCTAATTACTTGAGATCAATAAATATCTTATCTTATCTTTGACTTTCATACATTTTGTAAGCACGGTAGCCGATTATGGCCGATATATATTATAATGATTTATTTTAAAACAAAAACGCGCGGATGAAGTCACAAACGGGTCAACTAGACTATATATAAATTGTTTAATAGAAATGGCTGAAAATAACGCTTTAATCCTATGCATTATTTTTCGTTTTGACCAAGTTTAGGGCGTTTCGATATATAACCGATTTCGATATATCGAAACGACAACGTCATTGAAATGTTTGGCGAATTCAGTTAAATTGGCAGTTGTTTCGTGGTAAGTTTCAATTGATTGTATCGTCTGTTGTAGTAGACGAGTAGATTAAGTAGGTTTAAGAGTAGATTTGTACGTCGTTTATATCGTTTATTGTTTTGTCAAGTAGACTCCATCACTTTATTTAATTTGTTTAATAACTGACTATGCGCTTACCAAAAGCGCTGAACAAACAACCCAGTGCGTACAAATATTCCTACGATCTTGTCTTGAATTTAATCTCGTAGAAGGAAATTCACCTCAAACGTCTTCGTAATTTGATGGTAAAAGTCTACTGCTAAGGTCCCACTACACGGTTTCCAGTGTAGCCACTGTTATGTCACATTTGAAGCAATGGTACACTAAATAAATATTAGGTAAGCAAATTCAAAGCTCATTTCTATTGAAAGCAAATATAGTACCTAATAATTAATTAATTAATATCTATCATCAATCACCCTAATATATCATATTGTACTAGCTAGTGCCTACATTAACTGTAGCCAGTTTCTTTTCCAAAGATAGTATCAACATCGTTACCAAATATTATTATGATACTCAAGATATGGGCTTCTACGCCAAGTTTGGGCCTTACTGATACTGTAAATTAATGTAATTTTTTTTGTCAAAAAATATTTTTTATTCTTATTATAATTCTTACATGTTCAGCCGTGAAAATGTAATAAACCGTTTTTTAAAAAAAATCAACAACTGACATCGATCATCCCACGGGTCACGAACCACAATAAACTCTTTTATACATCAAACAACTCATGCTCGTTAGCGCAAAAAATACGCGCAAATGTTATTGTTAGAAGTTAATTATAGATAAGAAATATAATTAATAAAAATAAAATTTATATTGAACACGTTCAGAGTCTATAAAAGTAGGTACAAACAAGGAGATCGCAAAGTAAACAGAGCTGCTAGCTCGATAGCAAGCTGTGTAGACGGCCCATTATTAAGAAAAATATTTTACGGCTATTTGAAATTGCAGATTGTTTATTAGAAAATTTAATAAGGACTGCGCAGTTTTCTAGAGAGAGTGGAATGCTGAGAACGCATATCTACTTATTTTATTCACAGAAATAAGTCAATCATAAAATTCTCGGAGACCTTCTTCTTCTTCGTCTTCGTCTGTCGGATCGGCACATTTATCTTTCATTCTAGGAAACCATTTATAAATCAATACTATTTTTAATTACTTTGGCTCCAAGGCTGAAAAACATAGCAGACTATTACGAAGATTTTTCAGCAGTTATATCTCGGAATGCAATCAAATTCTCATATCTTAATAGTACAATGTCCCACACGTCCCCATTCGCCGACGAAGGCAAACTTATCTAAGTGCATTCTGTGGCAATAGGGAGCTGATCTTGTAACTCTATCGGCTTTGATAGCGGATATGAGGTTGCTGGTCGCACTGATAGCGTACAAGCGATTACACAATGTATCGAAAAAGCTCTGAGAAAAAAACATTATTTAATTTGTATATCATCTTGTCTAAACGTAAAAATAAATCTATTGACGACCTCTGTGGCGCAATAGGCCAAAGCCCGGTGGAAACGCAGAAGGTTGCGGGTAACATTCCCGCCGCGGGACAAATGTATGTATGACTTTTAAAACTATCATGGTTTTGCACATAATTTTCACTCAAAACGGGATATTTACCATGATATATGAGTTTTTCTGCTTCTCGATATTTCGGCACAGTTGCATGCGCCATGATCACGAGATAAACTGAAGTCTTTGCGGGTGGATGTTAAATGCTCCTGGCTATATGCTCTGCCCCCTTGCCATTGAAGTTGTGGAAAAGGTACGTTGATGATGTTTTCTGTATTGTAAGAGGCAATAAACATGAGATTGAACTCCTTTTGGTATACCTAAATGGCGTACATACCAAGATGCGGTTTACGTATGAAATGGAAAGTGATCGAAGCTTGGCTTTCCTGCACGTGATAGTACAGATTCGTGATGATGGTAATTTAGGCTATTCGGTTTATAGGAAGCCGACCCATACGGATCGATATCTCCATGCTGATTCACACCATCACCCTCGGCAGCTTAACTCGGTTGTAATGTCTCTCACGATCCGTGCTTTCGACCTATGTGATGAGTACTCCATAAAGAGTGAGCTAGCTCATGTTCAGCATATTCCTACGTAAAAATGGATATAAGCTTCGATCTTTTATAGTTAGACAAAGACCTAAACCCCACAGATGTATAGTAGAACGAAAACCTGCTTTTCTACCATACATCAAAGGAGTGACGGACAAAATTGCGAAAGCCCTGCAAAAATTGTCCATAAAAACAATTTTTACTCCTTTAAAGAAGATCTTACACTACCTGCGCTCACCTTAAGATACGATTCCTCTTCAAACACCAGGAGTGTACAAGATTGACTGCAGCTGTGGGAGCTCTTACATCGGCACACAAAAGTCGGCCATAGCTACACATCTACTAGAATCTGGCTCAAACCACTGGATCGAGTTACACAATCCACAGGTAATCTCAACTGAAAAACATTACATCCCAAGATTGGTACAAGAGGCAATAGAGATTACCAAACACAGGAATTTCAATCGAGAAGACGGTTTTCAATTGTCTGGAGCCTGGAACCCTGTGGTGAGGATGTGTGGAAATCGTAAAAGTGAGGTACCAGTTATGCGTCCAGATACCGTGAGTGTTGTGTGTCGTAATCGTGATCGAGTTGTTAGTGACAGTGAAACCGGTAGTAGGGGTAATGTTCGCAGTAAAGGACTGAGAAAGAGGGTAGACCGTTTTGTCTGCCATTAACATCCACCCGCAAAGACCTCAGTTTATCTCGTGATCATGGCGCATGCCACTGTGCCGAAATATCGAGAAGCAGAAAAACTCGTAAATATCCCGTTTTGAGTGAAAATTAAATGTATGTATGATCTGCAAGTATTTGTGTTTGGTCTGGGTGTTTATAATGTATAAAACGTATGTATAGAAAGAAAGAAAGAAAAAAAAATGTATATTAGTATTATCAGTCCAGTGGCACCCATAACACAAGCTCTGCTTAGTTTGGGACCAGATGCTGCTGTGTGAAAGGTCCGACATTATTTATTTATTCAATTATGGAACAATCTCATTATATAAAAAATTGATTATATTGGGATTATAAGGAAAAACATAGGTCACATAGTATTTTTTGAACGGGTAACGGGTTAACGGCTATTTATCGTGTTTTACCTTTTAATTTATACCTGACGTTTGCCAGAAATCTTAAAAAAATCTTGGGTCGCATCGCAATTTAACATCGCTGACATTTTAAACTAAATGTCTTGATTGAGTCAAGAGGAAACTTAACGAAACTAACTAATAAAGGAAATGAGTCTTTTTTTGTACAGATTAAACCGCGTGGTAATACACAACATTCCGAAAGAGTTCTTATGAAACAATAAATAAATAATAATAAATATATTGTTGGATAATGCACACAAAACCATCT
Source organism: Lampropteryx suffumata (assembly GCA_948098915.1). Lineage (NCBI taxonomy): Eukaryota > Metazoa > Arthropoda > Insecta > Lepidoptera > Geometridae > Lampropteryx > Lampropteryx suffumata. Next base: position 16,971,044 of record OX402553.1, read on the forward strand.
AGCCTCAACCTTAGCAGAAATGTATGGTGACAAAATGGCTAATAGCATACTTTTATATTTTTAAATACATACTTAGGATACTTTATAACACCAAAAAACAGAGCAAATCAATTCGGAATGATCGTTGTTACTTGGACAGAGTGTAGTGCCAATGACGATATGTACCGTTTTTAGTTTAGAATGCAGATTAATAGAGCTAAGAAATCCTTAACATACAGTGCGAAAAATTTTGTTCTACGACAAAAATTGACGAAGTTATGACGAAATTACTAGCGAAGTTCACTCAGTGGCCGCCGCGGTAGCTGTGACGTCACAGGGACGGTCGCCGCCAGATATCGAATCGTCAAGTAAGAGGGCCGGCTGCTCTCGGACCGCAGCCCCAGTGTGCCGCAGTGTGACCGGATAAAGTACACTCAGGCGCATCGTAATTATTAGTTTCATACTGAGGGACATACTAAAATGTTTGAAAAGTTACTGCAAGGGTGCAGCGTTTAGTTCCAGTTTTTTACAGTTCATAATTTGTTCTACTTGTTTAAGCCCTACCTGCCTAAGTAGTAGGTACTTAGCTATTTTAAATTTATTGTGTACCGAATCAAAAATGCTACGATTCGCACCAAAACAAAAGTCCTCGACGTGGCTGAAAAAGCTGCAAAACTGAAGCCGGACGAACTGTGGGCTAAAGCTAGGAGCCCTGAGACAGTGAGACGGCGCGGTAGACCACGCAAGCGTTGGCGTGACGAGCTAGACACCTTTAGCGACTGTCGGTGGCAGACAATGGCGTTGGACCGAAAGCAAGGGAAAACTCGAGGGGAGGCCTTTGCCCAGCAGCGGGACAGTACGGGCTAAAAACAACTAAACAACAACAACAAATTTATTGTGTAGACTTCTTGTAGAATTTACATTACAAATCTTAGTAGTTTTTAGTGCCATATTCAACTATTTTTTGTAAACTTGTTTATTATAATAAACACATTTAAAAAAAAGTTCAGTCAAACGACTAAATATCTAAGACTTATTTGAATGAAAACCTTTCTAGCACTTATTTGAATAGTACAACACAGGGCACACTCGAAAAGGGTTCGAATTTTGCTCAGTAGGTTGGAAGCGACTATTATTCTAAATAAGATTCCGGGTAATGACGCGGAAACCTTTAGACAAGATGTGGCGATTATTTTGCGTATATGTCGACTACCTCATTCTAACATAACTTTAGATGAGCGAAGAGCACCCACTGACTTAAGATTAAATGACGACAATTTATAAACTAGTGGCTCTGTGAGCTGTAAAGCTTGCGAACATTTTTAGAAATGACCGAAATATAACTTTTTTACGTTTTCAACCCCCATATCTCCGCCATTTAAAAAAAAATCCAAAAACTGAATCGACAAATAAAAAAAATATGGTTATAGAACCTGCCTACAAAACAAATGGGGTGACCATGGGTAGCCTGGTGGCTCCGGTTTTCTAATAACTGGATAGAACATTTTGTTAAGTATTCTACATAATATGATCTTGCAGATCATGGTACAAAGATAATGCTTTCTGCATATTGAAAGAAAAACAGAATGTGAACCAGCTCACTGGACATCTAAACTCTATTAACCCTATAATCCGAGTTACGTAAGAGATGAAGAAAAATGGGACGTTAGATTTTCTTGATGTCAAAATTATCGTGAAGTCAGGTTAGACATTACTTAGCACACTCTGTATATAGGAAGCCGACGCTCATTGATAGGTATCTGAATGCTGCATCACACCACCATCCTCGCCACTTGCAGTCAGTAGTGTCTTTTTTGACTAACCCCTGACCCTGAACATTTGGAGGGAGAGCTGATGTTCAGGAAGTTCTAAACTACAAAGGATATGTATGTGCAAGCATAAAACTGTTAGATGCACGAGCAGAGGCAAATAAACCGAGGTTAGCAGACAGCCTACAATCTTCCCTTATGTGTAAGGGGTAACTGATAAAATTGTAAACGTGTTATGAAAGCTATTGCGAACGTTCTTACATTCGGCAAAAAAAGCGTAAAATAGCAGAAGGCGTGAAGAAGCACATGACAGCCATTAAAAACTGCCAATTGGCAGGTTTTTGGTTTACAAATTGGCGATAGCGGAGTACCTAGTGGGTTCGGGACTTAATCACTGGATTAAACTTTACGATCCAAAGGTTATTTTCAATGATAAGATGGTTTTTGACTCTCTGCATTGTGGAATTCATTGTTAGTAGACGTGCGCGTCGCCTTTCATTCAGCTTGTATTATAGGAATCAGACCACTGATATAATCATTACATAGTATAAATCAAAGTCGCTTCCCGCTGTCTGTCTGTCCCTTTGTATGCTTAGATCTTTAAAACTACGCAACGGATTTTGATGCGGTTTTTTAAATAGATAAAGTGATTCAAGAGGCTGGTTTATATGTATAATACATAGATAATATAGTAGAGAAACACTGATCATTTTAGAGGTTTCTAATGTGATGTCGTAAATAAACAAATTTTTTTGCGTTTACATTGCAAACGTTGACTGAGCCCTACGAGATAGATCAAAACAATGTATTAAAGTATTGTACACCTTAAAAAGGTCTACAAAAAGTCCGCGATGGTATATTTTTTTTAGGTTATTTTATTCTCTTTTAGATAACATTTTATAGACAAGACATTCTGTAGTATATTTAGCATCAGCATGCATCCGTGCGAAGCCGGGGCGGGTCGCTAGTACTTATATATTTTAAAATACCTATTTATTATAAATGATAATACCAACGCACATGTTCATCACACTAATGCTTGTTCTTGAAGAGAGTTGACGGAAAAAATAAAAACAATACCCGAGAGGCCTTTGAAGAGTTTATTGCCTCCCGTCCTGCAGAACTACTTCTAAAGCATCGATAAATTGCCACTGGAGGCAATTCGGTTGGTTCATTTCTAGGAATTAAATTAAATTTCTAGGAAATTTAATTAGGAATTGTCTAAAATATATTTTATATAGTCATAGCATTTGTAAAACCTATTCGGTTGGTACCATCTAACTAAATTAGGAACGCTTAATTAAATTAAATAAAATGCAATTAGGATAAGTTGGTAACAGCAGAATACCAAAGTTTCATTTGACAGTTCTAAACCTAATTTTAGCTAAAATTAGTTAGGTTGGTGCCAACAGAATTGAGGCCACTGCGCTGGTAAAATTACAACGATAGCATGGGTGAATAATTCGATTGATACCAATAAATTACATTGATAAATAGATAGAAGATACTAGAAGAAAATACTTTATTGCACACCATAAATACATTGGACTAGTAGAAAAATTAACAAACTTTGTTCGTGAGTAGTACAATGGGCGGCCTTATTGCTATGTAGCGACCTCTGTCAGACAACCTTGGGATGAATAGATTTCGATGTAATATGAAAAAAGGATTATGATAATAATAAAAGTGAATAATGAAATTAATATGTAGATACCTGCATTCAAAAAATAACTGTTACTTCTTAAACTTAATATCTCGTTACTTGCCAAAGAGTAGTAAAATTATTTGAGTGGTGATTAATTTGTACTACGCTTAAAAGGTTTTTAAAGTTTTTCATCTCGCTGACAGTGCAGCCACCTCCAGAGGTCAACTCAGCTAGAGCTTATTGAGAATTTGCACTGAGGATATTGCGGAAAGTTTTTGCATGCAGCTTAGGTGAATTTAACTCAACGCTCGCGGCTGTATTTTAACTGTATCTAGTCAAAGTATATGTTCTAGCGCTCTAAGAACAGCTTCTCACATCATCATCATCATCATTATTGCGATTGCAGTTCCTGCTAATACTAGACTCAGGTCTGTTCCAATGTGCGCCACTGAGCCTATTCTTTGGTACTTCTCATTCAGTCTGCTAGTTTCTACATGCAAATCCCTGCAACAAAAAAAATTGTGCCATATTTTTTTGTCGATCCTAAACTATATTCAAGACTCGTCAAACTGATTTCAACATTGTTATAGTTACCTACTTTGTTTATTAATGATGGTTGGAAGTATTTGATGCATATTGATTTTTTATTTTTAGTACATTTGTTATCGAGAACCTAGTATTTGGACAAACCTAATATAGACTTAAAAGCACTATTAACCAATGTTTATTACAAGTTTAAAGAAAAAATATCTATCTATCTATATATCGGAAAACGATAACATCATTCAAATGTTCGTGGAATTCAGTCGAATTGACAGTTTTTTCGTTGTCAAATTCAAATTATCGTTGTGGATTACGAAATCGATTCTCAAAAGTGTCTTCAAAAGTAGTCTAAAAAGTGTATCTTAGAGTAGTGTTTTGCATGATTAGAGTCCCGATATATCGTTGATCGTTTTCAAGAGTAGCCCTCAAGTTCGGTCATCACTTGGTCGAATGACTACTGGTTGAACTTTTGCTGCAGATTTATGACTGTGTATCTTAAGGTCGTGATATTTTGACTAGGCGGCCTATTAGTAGTGACTTACTGACGCCACAGTACTTCTTCTTCTTATCGTGTGACCATTTTAGAACCAGTATGTCAAAAGTATTATAGTGCGGCCCAGAGGCTCCTTTCGTACACTTGGCACATATCATCGAACTTTTTAGTTTCTACATGCCAGTTTCCTCAAAATGTTTTCCGTCACCGTTTCAGAGTACTGGTATATCACACATGCAGTCTCGAACAGAAAAATCTACTTCACTTAAATTTGAAGACTACTTAGATGATGTAGCCGGCATTTACCTCATACAGTTTGAAGGTTAACAGAGTCTCAAACGTTGAAGTTAGTCTCAATTGCATAAGTGGTTCAGTATTCAGGTAAAAGGCCCGTTTTTCACTATAACTGAGATCGGGAATAAGGGAAAGAATTTGTGATTATTCAGAATTAAATGCTTTCATAACATCTATAGTTTTTGTTTGAACTTCATTTTGGAATACGTCTGTGAGACTTTACTGTAGTGTGGTTTGCTAGCAAATCCATTTGATAATGATAAAAGCAATAAAATGGATGAAATATCAAAGTAAAATTAATCATAATGGAAAAACTGTGTAGACCTATCGTACAAACTTTTGCTAAAAGGCACAATCGATCATCCCACAATAGCTCATTTTAGTATTACATTTTCCTTTCAGAAACAATATTTTCCGATGCAATATTTATGTAACCAGAATTTTATAAGCATTAATCTCTCGAGTAAAAAGGTCACAAAGGTGCGTCAAGTAATGGAGTTCTGTTGTACGATGCCTAAAGTACCCACTACCCGGTCCTAAAGTGTCGTGCGCGGGCCTAAGTGACGGGTTAGGGCCCGTCAACCCTTGACGATGCAGTGCCAGAGACTAAATAATTTTATGCTTAGCTGAGTGACTCATAACAGAATATCCTTGGTTCCTAAGTAACGCTTATTAAAACAGACTCTACTGTCAGCTTCTGTACAACTACACAATCAGTTTCAAAACTGAAAGATATTGAGTGCCCTGATCTTCTCTATGAAATTAATTTAAATATTCCGCATAGAACGTTCAGATTCAACCCCCCTCTTTATGTACCTGGAGCTTCTACTAATTACAGACAAAATTCGTTTATAATGCGAGTGAGTTCAACCGTCAACGGTTTTTGTAAGTAATTGGACATTGATCCATTCAATATTAGTATTGGCAAGGCACGGCGTTGCATTTCTCTGAATTTTTTTAGCACCTAGGCAACCCAGGTGTTATAATGATACTATTTGATGTTTTTATTTTTGTTTTATATTCTTTTATTTTTATTGAGAAAAAAACTCCGTTGATTGTAATTATTATATCTAGTTAGCGAGCATGTGCCTCTTTTCATGAAGGTGCGTAAAAATAGTGTTCTCACCTTTGATAACAAGATTTCCATCAGTGAAAACCTGTAATTGGCTCTCTGTTTCTTTTTAAGTATTAAATTAAATATTTTTAAACATTTTTGAGCTACTTCTATTATATAATAATCTCCTAGAGTTGAAACAGGCTAAAGGTTTTGTTATGACATTATTCTTTATATTGGACCTTTGACGTTGTGTCAACGTTATAATGTTATTTCATGTCAAAGAACGAAATAATAAAAAAAATGGGAGGAACAATTCGAGGCGTCGAAGATCAAATTAGTCGCTTGGAGGCTAAATACACATACCAGGAGTCATAAGCACCAGTTTGTACACAATCGAATCGGAGTTCAAGCAGGAAGAGGTTTAAAAAAGTAGAAGGTTGGTTAAAAAAAAGTTTGTATCATGCATTATAACATTATCCTTAGTGTTGCAAAGATGTTTTATACAGTATTGCATCTTGTATCTTAGATGAATAACAAATATATAATTAAATAAAATTAAATATATTTACTGGCCACGAAAACACACAAAATAGCATAGGTAGTGGTACATATTCAAGATAACAAAAAAAAGGGTACCTACGCTACAAAAATCGGTAGGTGACCAGTATGAGGAACTTGTAATCGTAAAAATAGGGTCTCTATTTACAGGAATTTTTTTTACGCACCTAATAATATAGATTGGTAAAAATCATCATGTCTTGCCAAAAAGGGTCAGTTCAGCATAATGCTAATTAGGTAGGCTAAACCTTCTACTTAGAGTAGGAAATTCGAACAGCATCCTAAAGTAAGCAGAACTTGTAGGAACAACACGACTGATAAATTATTTATAAGTAGACTTTTTTTTGTAAATTTAAATTCAAATATATTTATTCAATACAACGTGGTAATGCCGCCAGTATCTTGGGGACGCTGCCCTCTGGCAGTGATCTGGATCAGTTGAGCTATCTATAGATCGTTTTAAACGGTCCTTAGATAGCTCAACTGTTTCACGTGTATTTTATATTATTGTATATTATTTTGTACATTTCTGTAAATAAATATTCAATACAATCACAAGGGTCACTTTGAAACTTACATACTAGGTGAATTTAGGTATAGATATTATATTATAAATAAATAATATAAAATATTTTGTTTTAAACATGTGAAATGTTAAATTTAGACGATGTACACCGGAAAATGTATTTATATTATATGAATTTTGTATTTCTATATTATAAAACCTTTTTGTTTTAATATGTTTTTAATAATAATCTTTGTTTACTCGTTTAAAAAATTTGGGGAGTCAAAAATTTGTTTATTTATTAGATGGCGCTACAGGAAAAAATAGAAAAGATTACGATTTAGAATTTCTATGTATATATATATATATTTATAAATATATTTTATATATCTTGCAATACTAAATCTGGTTAAGAGATTATTAATATTAGTAGGATTATCTTTCACACTTTATTGTATTCAATAACGCCCGCAACCGTGCTAACGCCCCGATGATAAATTCTTTCATTTGCTCTTTCATTTAATTTATACAAAGCTGTCCCACGTGGCCTCACAAGGCCGCATCTACACCAATTTTCGCGCAAAAGACAAAAATTGTTTTACAAAGTGTAACACGTTTGGGCCTAATTTCGTTTCCTGTTTAAATTAGGCCCGGCATCTGCGCTGTTGTTATGTTTTTGTAGAAATGAATTTTGGGAAATGCTTTTACGAGCTAGAATAGAATGAGAAGACTGCCAATAATTTGTTTTACTAGAGTAATTATATTCGTTTTGATTCAAGTTTTTTTTACTTATGCCGTCGTGTACACAGTTTTATTACCACTTTTTTTTGTATATTTGCCAGGTCTCTCAGCTTAGTTGGTAGTAGCTCTACCTGCGCTGCGCTCTAGATTGTGAGTTCGATTCCTTACAAATATGTCTGCTGGTGTTATATAAATATTTCTATCAGTCATCTAGTTCCCATACACTACCTAATACTTAATTTGAGGCTATATAATGGTGTGTGGATTTATATACTTATTTAATTATTTTAAATGTGGTTGGTGACAAGATGTAAAATACTTGTATGAGATGACAGATATTTAGTCTGATTAGTAGTAAGGCAATTGGTTATGTATATTATTTTTTACGTAGTTTCCCAACAATCCACCTTGTTCATAAATAAATAGCATCAACAATAAATATATAGCTTAAGGCCAAACTCAGACAATAATGTATTCGCGTTAGTATATCAGTAACAAATGATAAACTACCTGCGAACCTCACCACCCAAATACTAATAATTGTTTACACGTCACACACAATCAAGTAAAATTGTTACATAACTCATGAAATTGTTATACGTGTTGTCTCCAACCAAATTGATATTAAGTTACAAACAAGGAGAATTTTTGCATAAGTATCTCTTTGTGCCTTTCATAGAAGAGTATAATTCGGCGAGGCACTGAGTGTAATAGGCCCCGACGTCTTGATACAAAGGCTTTGAACCTCTAACATTACACCCGATCCGACAAATTATACTGAACATTCGATATCTGTTAATAAAAGCTATCTTATTTCACTCTACTTCCAATCTAGTTATGCTTGCCTGGTATGAAACCTCGTTTCATACAATGTATTCACGTGAATATTTCCTATCAATATAAATTCCTCTTTATTATTAATTTGTGGTGAATTAGATGAGTTTTACCAAACTCAACCTGAGAGCTCTTTACATTTGCCTTCCGATCATGTGCTCGAACCTGATCGAGCGTCATCACATTTTTATTTTATAAAAACACTAGGTTCTGCCCGCGGCTTCGCGCGCGTGGTACCTACATAAAAAGTAACCTATTTCCTTCACCGAGGTCCTATCTATCTTTATATCAAAATCCATCAAATACGGTTCAGCGGTTTAGTCGTGAAAATGTGACAGACAGACAGACAGAGTTACTTTCGCATTTATAATATTAGGGATAGGAATAGTAGGGATTGTGTGTATAATGCCAGTGCTGAAAAACTGTTAAAGATAACATCCCCTAAATAAGAGAATGATAAAACTAAACAAAATATATGATGTACATTACCATGCAAACTTCCACCGAAAATTGGTTTGAACGAAATCTAGTAAGTAGATTTTTTTAATACGTCATAAATCGTAAACCGCAATTTACCTTTTGTTCAATCAACTCAAATATAAATGTTACTTGCTGCTACGGAACCCTTCATGGGCGAGTCTGACTCGCGAGACTATCAGTAGTCCCAGGACTATGTTAAATTTAAGATTATTTAAGTAACTTAATAAATATCGCCATTTTAATCGTGTCGGATGCACGTAAAAGGTCTCTAAAAGCCAATGGGCCCCAATGATGTCTTGATACAAACGAGGAAATAGAATTTGTCTCTTTCGAAATTGTCAATTTATCTGATGGTTTTATTGCTGCGCGAACTTTGCTGAGTGGCTTCGGAAGACTTTGAAGACTTCGAATGAGTTTAAAGTGTAATTGGGTATATTTCATTTTGTGATATAATAACTTATCACTATACAGAACTTAATTTACAGAAAATGAAATGTACTGGATACAAAACTCAATAATATAAAATCAATTCCTCCATCTATGAACCGTTTAATAAAAACGATCTCTGATGACCTCAAAAGGCGCAAATATGCCGGTCTTGATTAGGCCTAAATATTTGTGCCTTTTGGATTTGAGATTTGGACCCGTGGGGATCAGGAGCCCATCGCGATTTCAAAATGTATACATTGCGTGATCCAAGACCCGGCTCAGCGTATTAGCATTGCCATTCAACGTGGTAACGCCGTCAGTGTCTTGGGAACGCTGACGTCTGGCAGTGATAGTTGATCACTTGTTTAGTTTAGATAGTTTCAGATGTATTTTATATTATTCTGTACATTTCTGTAATTATTTTTGTAAATAAATGTACCTATCTAATCTATAACTAAATCACTGATATAAATCCGCAAGACCCTGGCGACATTGTTGTCACGAATAGAACAATCTATCATGAGATTGGACTTAATATCAACATTACTCTTGCAGAGGATATAACTGAAAGTTTCGTATTCTACAATAGAGCCACCTAAAATGAAGCCAACGTTATCCGAGTATGCATTGCACAACAGTGCATAAAGTAGACATTTCACACAGAAAATATCTCACCAACGTGTCGCACTATGAAAGTTTTAAAATATTTCTCTCACGGTACGGCCAGACACATTAGTGGTGTTGTGAAGCGGAAGTGCTGAGTTGGTCTCTTGCAATCACCCAACAACATTTTGATAAACGTTGCTTAGTCACGGCAAAATAAGCAAGTAAAATACAAAAGGTATTATTATGAACGAACCAATAAATACGAAGTTTGATAGTTTGATAGATCGGTGACTTTTCTTATTGGACTATTTATTTTATACTTCTCAGTCTCAGTCGGTAGTAGCTTTGCGTTCTGTACCTTAGATTCGATTCCCTCCCAGGACAAACATTTGTGTGATGAACATAGGTGTTAGTTCTGTGTCTGGATGTTATATAAATATTCTAGCAGTCATCTGGTCACCATAATACAAGATTTGTTTACTTTGGGGCGTCGTTGTGGGGCGGCGTTATGTGTATGTAGTATTTATTATTACTCTGGTCTATCGCATGGTATTGTTTTAAAAGGATTTACTGGAATTCGTTGTCCTCGAACGAGCACAAAGGTCTTGATCGCTCAGGACGCAATTTGACTCGTATTACCACTACTTTCGTACGAGTCAGAGGTCAACTTTGAAGTTAATAGACGGTTCAAAAGCCTCTTGGCCTATGGCCTATTTACTTTTGAAAAGCTGACACCGACAGCTATGGAAGCGCTCAGAAGAAAAAGGCATTTTGAATACCTATATCTCAATAAATATTAAACCATAACAACAACACGTCACAGCTCAAACTTTATTTCGGCGAATTGCGGCTGAACGCTTCACACTTCATCATGTTCAATTTGAGAATCCATGAACTCTAGACTACCGCGTTTAAAGCTCATTTTAGCTTACAAGCTGACTTGTTACACCTGCCCGGGTATTCATAATTCCAAAACAAACTTTAGTACAGTCTCCAGCGAGCGAGCAACTCAACACCAACACATTCCAACACAAACAATAATAAAGAGAGGCTGTTAATCTTGCTTCGACTGTGACCACTTTATTAGACGCAGTGACAACACTGTATGGAGAAATATATGCCTCAGGGAAAAGTTTACAACGGATCTGTAGATTCACTAGATAGGTTAAAATACTCATGTATCTCGTATATACGAGTTTTTTATCCCATACTTATCTAGTATTATTACCCGTACGTATTATCGTGTGAAACTAGTATAACTCATAGTATATGCTCAATTTAATATATGCATCACATACATTTTCACAACTCTATGTTTGGGGAATAAGTCATAACAAACACGTTATAAACACATTATTATAAATATTAACGGGTATTTATCGCGTTTATTTACCTATTTTTCCCGACGTTATAAATACCCGTTAATATTTATAATAATGTGTTCTGATCGCGTAAGTTTAAAAACGTTATAAACACGTATACTTGTTGTTGATGTTGTTTTTAGTAGGTACTGTACTGTCCGACTGCTGGGCAAAGGCCTAACCTCGAGTTTGCTCGTTTGCCCGTGTGCTCGCTTGAGGACAACTGTCCGAGGGGATATCTTTGCCCAGCAGTAGGATAGCCACTGCTGAGCGAAGACATCGCCTCTAGTTTTCCATTTATTTCGGTCCAATACCATTGTCTGCCACCAACAGTCGCTAAAGGTGTCTAGCTCGTTGCGCCATCAATTGCGTAGTCCACCGCGCTGACTCACTGTTTTGTTAAATTGCTATGCATCCAATAGAAAGAAAATCTATATTTTTTTATCAGTTTCGGGGACGGTAATCCAGTTCTATTTAGATGTTTATTAGATTTATGGCGTAATTTGATGTATAGAGCGGGAAACATTCCACACAGAGGCAAATCTCTACCGCTAACCGGAATGCTAACCATATTTAACTATCTAGGTCAAATCCGTTCCATACCGTGTTCCGGTCAGCATTATGTTGCCATCTGACAACGAATGCACAGCAAAAATAAGACTAAGAAACTAAATAATACTAGCTGCTACCCGCTGCTTTGCACGTTTGTCGTTTGACCAATCTCCTTCTATAAGATAAAATCTATCTCCATACTTAATTTTATGAAGATCCGTTGAAACTTTTATCCAGGAAAAATTCACAAACGAACATACAAAAATACAGACAGATACACTTTTGAATTCAACGTATTAGGATGGAAAAGACACACTTTTGAAAAATAATCTCCTCGAGATCTAAGCATAGATTGTTCAACAGCTACCCGCTCGAATCTGTTAAAAAATGTATGCTGAGTCCTAGAACTGAATTTGAGTTCTCTTCTGAAATACGGACGGTAGTGCTCAGTCTAAGTTTGACACTTTAAGGCATGCTCACACCAGCGGCACATAATGGAAAATAATTATTATTAGCGGAATCGATTTTGAATGTTATTTTCAGACTCTTAGCACTCACATTTCGATGATATCGTCACAAAGGGTATTCGCGATATTGCAGCATGTTGTGACATGCACCTCCTTGTAGACTTTGCCATGCCATGGACAAACAGAACCAACTGAGCAGGGCACAAACTGGTTGGGACGAACCAGTCTTTTCTAGTCTCACGAATACCTTCATCATGCTATAGAATGCCTTGGCATCCTTCAGCATCCTCAGGATTCTCAGAATTCCATGCAATGTAATGCCGCTAGTCAGCGCTGGCATTTATGATTTACTATTTCTTTGTCTATCTATCATCGCCTTCGCCATCGCCATCGGCTTACCATCGCAGTTTTATGATAGTTCAGTCATCTAATTAAAAGTTTAAAATAGACACTTCCAGGTTTCTAGCTCCTCGACTCCCGTTTAAAGTTACACCAGCGAAATTTATGGGGCCACTTAGTTTCCTTGCATAGGTGCGAGTAGAGTAGCGTGCAAGTGCTTTAAGCTATCCAACTTAATCTGGCTTTTGCTCTCCTGATACAATGCCGAGTATTATAGGTAATTCAAGACCTTTCATCGAGGCATCACAACGCAAACTTCTGATAAATAAATAAATTAAAAAAGCCTTTTATTTCTTCCAGAAAAATCTAGTTAACTTAGTTAGTTAACTTTAGTTAATTAGTTAGATAATTGATTCAGGCGTGACTTCGCGGAAATCCATTATAAAACATTAAATAGATGGACAAATATTTAGTACTATTACGCTAATCTATTTTCCACTAGCAGAGTGTTTTTTCGTCGGGGTGCGGAGTGAGTCAAGTGTTTCTGAGGATGCCTCGTAGAGAGGCGAAACACGTGTCAAATTTCTTTTGGAGGTTGCATGTGTGGATTGTGTGTGCTTGCCTTTTACTAACGCTTTGGATGGCGCATCAATTGCGGGCAGGAAGGAGGTGCATGCGTCTGCATCGTGTCCATCTCTTTGGGAATAGATTGGCGGAATATGACTAAATATTTGTCCATCTATTTAAAGCTAATTAGTTTTGTTAGTATCAAGACAACATATTTTTTTGTAGTTTAGTATTTAATAGTTAGTAGTTTCAGTTTTATATAAAGAATTTTAGTTACGTTATTATTATAGATATAGTGTGTACCTATTTTCAATAAAGTTATTCTGTAAGAACCCCTCTGCAGATAAAGGCCTCCTCCAAATTGAGCCAGCTCTGATAAAACACCATGAAAATTCTAGTCACACTGTAAGATAAAAAGATATATGTGAAAGTTTTGCACATAAATAGAACACGAATGCTCATGAATGCTCCAGGCTAACTTAGGTCTTTGAAAAAGTTCAAGGGGGATAGTTAGAGGTACTTCCAAACATATATGCTCACATTTATGTATGGTTATTTAGTTAGTATATTAAGTTAATAATGCCGGACATTTCACACAGCATCACCTAATCCCAAAGTAAGCAGAGCTTGTGTTATGGGTATCACATGACTGATATAGTACATCTATACTTTTTTTCTTTTAAAAAATCATATATAGAAAACCCAGACCCGATACAAACATTTGTCCCGCTGCGGAATAAAACATTATTATAGCATGAAGGTAAGGTACGAGTACTAGATAAATATTTTCTCTATGACCTTCCCTATATTTGTGTTTGGACGCACTATTACGCGTGTGGATTCGCTCTTATCCGCCCCCCGCTCCGTCAACTGTTTCTGTCAATTGTCTATGGTTGATGCGACGGGTGACAAGTAGTTTTGAGACCGGCCACCGGCAGCGAACACGCCGATGCTATTTTTCATGTTATGTAGAATATAATATAAATAAATCGAATGGTTTATTTTACACACAACACGAAAAAGGTAACAGACATAGAGAAACAAATAGGTAAATGATTAGAGTAGGTAGGCCAAATTACACATGATAAGAGATTACATTTTTCGGTTGTGGTCCAGTCTCAGCTTTAATACCACTCCTATTGGAGACAGCGCTGGTTATCAGACTGGGCCTTTGAGGGTGACATCACAGGCAGGACATTTATAAATATATATACAACAATACAAACAGTTAAAAAATGCTAAAGTTACAAACATTAAATAAAAGAGATACTTATTTGGTAGAATACGAACTAAATACAAGCACACAATAATACAATGACAATGTTTTAAAGGTGACCATGACAGGTGACAGATTTAAATAAATAGATTGATAGAGTTGAATTGTATAAAAAAATAACATAGGTACTACATACATAAACTAATATATTTCATAAACATACTAGTTTATTACATATATTATGGTTTTTTACATTCATTTCATTTATTTATGCTTCAATGTGCATTCAGCTTAGGTCTAACTTAAAGTGCTGTAATTGGTGCTATAATTACATTGTATCCTGTGAGAATATGGTTAGGTATATTAGGATATGTGGAATTCCTAATAAGGTATAAGTTACGAAATACGTCAACAAAATACAATAATGTACTTAATCATAACTAATCATAATTAAGAGTGTCAATAATCATAGATGGCTATTCAATTCAATTGTCATTTTGTACTAAAAAAGTCTCATCTTTATTTTCCTACATACATAAACCCACCTACAATTTTAGTTTCCAATAGTTATACACAAAATAAACGTTTATTTTGTGTATAACTATATATATCGTGCATTACACCTTGTTATTTTTACCCAAACACTCCTGAAAACATCCCTACATTATTTATTTATTCCTACATCTCGTATACAGCAGGTTTCCATAACCCAAAATCATTTTTACGACCTCGCTAGGTTGTCGGTACTATTAAGTACCTCAATCTTAATAACGAAAGGCAGTAATTAAGTATCCCATCTCGTTCGGCAAACATAACTTCTGAATGCGTAACGTTTATGACTAACGTCGAGGACCTCGTGTCCCGAGGGTCTGAGGGTTTCTAGTGAAGGACCGGAAATAGTCGGGTAATTAAAAACTAAAACCGGACAAATGGGTTAAAAAATCACGAGTACTTATAAATGTTTATGCAAGTTTACAAATAGAAGTTAGTAAAAAAAATAGACAGGGTGATATAAATATTGGTGGACTAATTCATGTCAACTAGCCCCAAACACAAACAAAACTTGTACAATGGGAACCACATGACTGATTGCATACTTTTATTAATTTGTAAATACATGCTTAATATACTTTATAAGACCCAGACACAGAACAGACCACAATCTAGAATCGGTTTGGGATTTGGAAATCGAATCCACAACCTACCTACAGCGCAGAAGGCAGAGATTCTACCAGCTCAGTTCTAAGATTGAATATAGCAAAAATTTATGCTAACCTGTATTATAGAAGAAAGAGAACAATATTCTTGCGGGTCCGTGGCGAACCGGAACATTGTGTAGTTTAATTAACTTACAAAAATACTTACTTAATTAACATACAAAATAACTTACCAATTTAAAGATAGTTAAAGTCGAGGTATTAATCTTTGCATATTGTATCATGTACCTAACATAAATTTCACCCTGCTCTCCTTATAACGACAGTGGAACTTGCTAGTCATGTTTATACTGATTTACTTGCGACTGCCCCGATTTAGCTTCTGCACTTAAGATCGATACGCACGTCAAAAACTTGTGAACATTGAAACTCAAACAGTGAACTCAAAACGGGATATTTACCATGATATATGAGTTTTTCTGCTTCTCGATATTTCGGCACAGTTGCATGCGCCATGATCACGAGATAAACTGAAGTCTTTGCGGGTGGATGTTATTGGCAGACAAAACGGTCTACCTTCTTTCTTATCTTCATTCCTCTTTCAAATTATGTGCAAAACCATGATAGTTTTAAAAGTTATATTGAAAATTCCGGCTAGCCGGAAGTAAATAACAGAAAGGCGGATGAGACATCTCTAGACTCAAGGGTTTCTCATACTATAGTTTATAATAAACAGACTTGCCTGTTGAAAATTTAAGTGCTCTTGCTTGAGGATTTATAATTTAATTCGTCTTTACTCTATGGTTGGTCTGAGGTTTCCATTATACGTGTTGAGATTACGGTTATAAGGTTTTGGAGATTAGAACTATGGCATGTTATGAACTGTTCATAGACATAACAGGAGTATATGTATTTGTATTCTTAATTAGTTAATGTTTTCTGAATAATAGTAATGTATAAAGTTGCTGATTTATTAGTACTGACCATTTTAAATAGTGTTTTTGACGTGACAACGTCTCTATCGATGAACGCCGGCTGCACGTACGAAAAATGATGACTCATTGTAACGTTACGCTCATTGTACTCATAGCCTGTGCTCATAGACTGTGAAGCACAGTCTCAGCCTGACGTTTGTCGCCTGATGTTTTGTAATGGATTTCCGCAAAGTCACGGCTAAATCAATTATCTATGTAAATTATTCTTGCATTTTAAAAATCTGATTTTAGTATAATTTCAAGTATTCATTCTATTATTATTAAAAATGTAGCAATAGGTTATATTACAATTGACAAAAAAAAATATGGTGATCCATATAATTGATGATGAATAAAAAGTTTCTCTTCTTAGTTTTCAGCCAAGCAAAACAAGCAAATTTTTTGTTTGGTTGGCTAAAAACTGAATTAATTTGAATGAAAAATAACAGACATTAAATTCTATTTTAAAATTCAGTCATTTGTTTATCCATATATCTTATCCATAAATAATTTATTTTCAACACGTTTAAATCCTTTTCGTCAGCATGGAATATACATATATGAGTAATTATGGAGTTAGTTCTATCGTGGTAGCTGTGCGGCGCATACGGCACACAACATCAATGACGTGCACGGAGCGAACACTACAACTAAACGCATGGCCCATTATTGATTTGAACCCTTACGGTTTGTAAATTTTAATTTGAAGAATTAATCCTATGGTTTCCCTAAAACTGGTCAACAATGACGAGTTACAGGCGATTATAGAAGCTATGGAATACTCAATCTACCGCTTAGCTGCAGTTTTTGACGTTAGCATCAAAACAATATTGGTCAATTTGCGTCAAACTGGCAAGGTAAAAAAGCTTGATAACCATTTATCAAGCTTTTTTTGTGGTATCCATATACCACATGAACTGACTGATCGCTTGCGCAACGAACGCGTTGACTCATACTTGTAGATGCTCAAAAGACACAGAAACGGAGAGATTTTGAACAGCATTGTCACTTGCGATGAAAATAAATATAGATTCTTTTTGACAATCGTAAGCGCTTATCATTTTGCCTGGTTCAGGACCTTGGAAATGCTTTAAACAAAAACGGCCAAGGACAACAATCAAACAACGGTCGGCCAAGGACCGGCTGAGACGCAGAAGGTTGCGGGTTCGATTCCCGCTGCGAGACAAATGTTTGTATGATCTGCAAGTATTTGTCTTGTGTCTGGGTGTTTCTATGTATAATAAGTATGTATTTAAATAAAAAATGTATATAAGTAGTATATCAGTCATGTGGTACTCATAACACAAGCTCTGCTTGCTTTGGGGCCAGACAATGCTGTGTGAACTGTCCGGCATTATTAATTTATTAATTTATTATTTATTATACCTCTAAAAAAGTTATGGACACTATTTGGTGGTCTATTGCCGGTATGATTTATCACTGATTCTTACCAAATGACAGAACTTTTAGCGGATGTACACTATGAAGGATTTAATACGATGTTGGAAAAGATCAAAAAGCTCCAGCCAGTACTGGTAAATCGAAAAATTGGATCCCCGCTGCTCCTAGAAGACAACACACGTCCCAAGAGACGCAGATTCCAACATACTGCAGACGGTATCCAAGCTGCAAAACCTAGGGTTGAAAGTATACTCACTAAATCTTGCGTCACTACTATTTCGAGCATTTGGACTACTTCTAGGGGAAAAAAAACAATAGCCAGGAGGCAGTTCAAAATGTCTTTGAAGAGTTTGTGGTACTAAACGGGCATTTCATACTTGATATTTATATATTAAAGCGATATCAAATTAAAATCAAAGTATCTTTACATCGTACAATAATAACAACTACTGAATTTTTTTTATCAATGAATCAATGAAACGAGCTTGAACTAGGTAATCGTGAGTTTCAGGCGAGAAGAGCTTACTACATATTTTCTAAAATAATCACCAACAGTTATTTTATTTGACAGTCCAGTTTATAGGACGTATTAAAAATTTAAACTAGCTAAAAACTGGAAATAATGCAAAAATATAAGCATAATAAAAGAGTTTAAATAGTTTGACTACTTAAGTGTTAGAATCCATTCTATGATTAGGTTAAATACCTACTTACTCTTCTTTATAAATGTATGTATTTCACTCATTAATATTCATTATTATTTATGATTTGGTTCGATTAATTATTATATTAATTATTAGTTTACACAAGTAACTTCCGAGCTAATCACTCAATTATTGTGTTCCGGAATAGAATGCATGTAGCTCGTCGTTGCTAGTGCAATGTGCTATTTATAATTATTATTTCTTATAATCTTAAGGTTTAATTTAGAAGTATAATTATTAAAATAAATACAAATGTACACGAGCAACTTCTGGAGAGTAGCTCAATTTATGTTGTCTATTCCGGTAAGAAAGCAGCTGGTTCGAAGTTGCTCGAGTACACGTCAGTTGTCGTGTTAAAGCTTGAGAAGCAGGAAAGTGATGTAAAAAGTAGCTAAAAGAAGAATAAATTCGAAGTTAAAAGTGAAAGACTGTTTTATTTTCTGCCATCTCTAACATAAGTCTATACCTGTTGTAATAATAATTATGTTTTAAAAATAAAAAGAAAATCTACTTCATTGAATAAAATTTGAGCATATCAAATATAAAAAAAAATAAGGTACATTAGTAGCTTAGCAGTCATGTCACCCATAACACAAGCTCTGCTTACTTTGGCTCTAGATGATGCTCTGTGAAATGTCGGGCATCATTTGTATATATATTTATATATATACGGGCAAAGCCGCGGGTAGCAACTAGTAGTAAACTGGGGTTAGGAGGAACCAGGACCTAGATTCACTTGCATGTAAGAAGGCGATTCAAAGTGGTCCTTGTAATTTTATTGAATAAAACATATTCTTGACTTTGACATACTTACGGAATATCATAGGATTAAATCTCATGATATTCCGAGCGCAGCATTTTGCGACTTTGTTTACGTCCAAACATTTATCTTTAAACTACTTTTTCACATACGAGAACATAAATAAAATAACTCCTGTTTTTTTGACGAGGTAGGCAGAGACAACGCTACGCTACGGTAGATTTCCACTTGCTACGATTCTGACATAACTAATGCTGCGCTAGTTTATAATAAAAAGTTTACGGTACACTCATTTGCAATCGAAAAGACAACTTTAACGCTCAGTTCATCTTGACACAAAACAATAACATTCAGTCATTGTTTTGTGTAACGCCAGTGTTTTGTTTATCATCTTCATCAGCCCATAGCAGTCCACTGCTGGACATAGGCCTTCCCTAATGAGCGCCATTGCGCCCTGTCTTCAGTTCGACGCATCCAGCTTTTGCCGGCAGCCTTTCGCAGATCGTCACTCCACCTTGCCGGAGGGCGTCCTACACTACGTTTGCCGAGCCTAGGTCTCCACTCAAAAACTCGTTTACCCCAACGGTTATCAGTTCTTCTTGGTCTCGGATCAATTTGGTCATTGACCATGACTTTGGTTTTATCCAAATTCAAGCCGAGACCTATCGCCCGCGAGGCTGATGCTAGGCCGTCCAGCATTCGTTGTAGCTCCTCCAACGACTCCGCCAGCAAGACTATGTCATCTGCGAATCGTAAGTGTTAGATGTGCTCGCCGTTTATGTTAATGCCCATACCTTTCTAGTCCAGCGTCTTAAACAAATCCTCCAGCGCGCTTGTGAACAGTTTCGGAGATATTACATCTCCCTGTCTCACTCCTCTGCGCAGTTGGATGGGCTTAGACTGCTGGTTCTGTACTCGGACACTCATGGTGACGGCTTCGTAAAGACATTTTTATTTTTATTTTTGACTTTTTGACTTTTTTACTGTCGGACATTTCACACAGCATCATCTGGCCCCAAAGAAAGCAGAGCTTGTGTTATGGGTACCACATGACTGATATAGGTACTACTTATATACCTTTTTTTTTAATACATACATATTATACATAGAAACACCCAGACCCGAGACAAATAGTTGCAGATCATACAAACATTTGTCCCGCGGCGGGAATCGAACCCGCAACCATCTGCGTCTCAGGCTGGCTTTCGTCCACTGCGCCATAGAGGTCGTCAACACTTCGATATAACGATAGTCTACTTGGCATCGCTGCAAGGATTACAAAACAGCCCAGGTTTCAACAGAGTCAAAGGCCTTCTCATAGTCCACAAAAGCCAGACACAGGGGCTCACTGTGTGAATAGGTCTATGATGCTATATCCTCCGCGAGAGAACAGCTTATAAACATGGCTCAGGAGCGAGATGGGTCTGTAATTTTTAAGAAGAGTCTTATCTCCCTTCTTAAAAAACAGAACCACTAAACTCTCGTTCCATGCCTTTGGAGTTCTCCCACAATGAAGGACGGAGTTGAAGAGGCTCTGCAGCTCCTGCACAACAGGGGCTCCTCCAGCCTTCAGAAGCTCTGAAGTAACTCCGTCCTCACCCGGTGCTTTTCCATTTTTAATCTATCTCAGGGCCAACACGATCTCGTCTTGGCTGATTTCCGGTAGTTCGTCGGTGGTGGCGGGTGAGGGTGGCTCTGGAATCGTGGTTGTTACGCTGGGGGCAAGGCCGACTATATGCAGCACATGCTGTGCTGCATATAGTCGGCCATAGAAGTCTTCGATCTCTGATAATATCTCCGGCTTTGACAGCACGGTTCGGCCATCGTGTGTTGTTAACTTCGTCAGGTGGCTCCTGCCAAGCTGCTGAGTGAATACTTTCGACCCTCGGTTTCGCTCTATTGCCTCCTCAATGAGGCATGTGTTGGAGCTCCGAAGGTCGCGCCGTATCATCTTCGCAATTTGCTTGTTCAGGTCTGACCTCTCTGACGAAGTAGCCTGGGTGGTTTCCCGTCTTTTTCATCAGCCGAAGAGTCTCATCCGAGAGTTTGGACTTCCTGCCTTTAGGCTGCATTTGGCAGAATTTGATGCCCTCGTCCCTCAATGCTCCAATCACGTTTTGTAGGGCCTCATCAACGTCATCGGTGGATTCCGCGGTGACGAATCTATCACCAAGAAGCTTCTGAAACTTCTCAGTGCCCGCACCTAGCCTAGGCAGTATCTGGAGTATATTAGGTCGGAGCGTGGACTTCATCAGACGGTTTCTTTCGAGCCTAAGATTGATATTCAGAGAGCCTCGAATAAGTCTGTGATCTGATCCGGTAATGAGCCTGTTGATCACGACATTGATTGAGACATTTCTGAATATATGCCTTTTATCCGTCATGATGAAGTCGATCTCATTTTTTGACACATTGTCAGGGCTTTGCCACGTCCACTTCCTGTGGGGCTTCTTCTTAAAGAATGAGTTCATCAAGAAGAGCCCCTCCTTCTCTAGGAAGTTGACGAGCATTTGCCCTCTGTGATTTCTACCTCCATAACCATGTGGGCCTACTCTGGATTCGTCACCAACTCGGACTCCCACTTTGCCGTTAAAGTCCGCCATAACAACGTTGAATCGAGCCTTCGGGGTGTTGTGTAAGGCTTTGGATATGTCCTCATACAAATCCTCCACTTCATCATCCAGATGTGCCGAGGTCGGTGCGTAGACCTGAATGATCTTCATACTATACCGCTTGGATAGTTGAAGGATCAGGTTCGCTACCCTGGTAGACACACTGGAGATTTCTAGAACGTTGTTAGAGAGGGCCTTATTGACGAGAAACCCTACGCCACCCTGTGATGTTTGGTCACCCTCGCGAAAGTACAGAAGATGGCCCGAGTCTAGGGTAATGGTGTCCTCTCCCTCTCTTTCTCTTCTTTCTTTTCTCTTTGTTTATTATTTATAGAAAAAAATCTGTTGAAACTGGCCGCTATTTTTCATGTCATTTTATAAAAACCGTTTTCGGGTCCCTAGATTCTCAAACTTCGTCCACGGAAACCAATAAATCTCTGGCTGTAGCGGTATGATGTTTATTGAGCATTGGGTTCCCAATTGCACAGTATGTAATATTTCACCAATCAGTGATAATGCTTTGTTTTTTCCCATCACATTCACATAGTGGTACCTCTACATTTAGATTTTGCTTTTAGGGAAAAAACACAACACCATCTAGCCTCAAACTAAGGAATGCTAGTTAGATGAAAGCTAAATTATATCAGCAGTAGTAAAGTATTATATCAGTATATAATACTTCTAAACCTTCAAAATACACACATAAGATACTTAATAACATAAAGCTATAGAATAAAATTTGTGTGATGAACATTGATGTTTGTTCTGGGGAACAGGATGGGGCTATCCCCATCCTGGATATCCTGGATATCCTCATCCTGTAACTCACAAACAAAATCATCGCAGAAGTCAACATGACTACATTATATTAATATTATAAAAATTATCGACACCTCAATTTCCTTCTAGATTAAGTTTAGTTTAGTTAAAGGTATTCTGGAAGATATTGCTATATGCGATAATACCGCCGTTTCCAGGACATATTATACTGTAGCCGTAGCATTAATTTGTATGTATCTAAAAACGTTATGTTCTCAATAAAGTTTATTTATTATAAGTATTATTATTAATTGTACACCAGTAATAAGCAGCGCTGGTGTTACAAGCTCGTATGTAGCGCCACCATTTTACTGTGGCTCTACTGCTTTATATATTTTCTGTGGCAATGTGTTCCTGTGTGATTTACGCGTTGAACGCACCGACATCACATTGATTTATGATTTCCAACTCAGAGTTAGAATGTCACAGGTTTTATGAGACAGGATATTTTTCACAGATTTTACTCGCATTTTTTACGCAGATATGTCGGAAATGGGATAATTTTGTTACGAACTCAGATTTTCTATGTAGGTCATGAGGTTTTTGTTTAGCTTCAAAGTTTGAATGTTTGTTTGTTATAAAATATTAAGTTCATCTTTAATAAAAATCTTTAATCATTATAATCTTTTTTTTCATAAAAACTAAAATCAATTTGACATTCTTGCAACAAGAGATCCTCATTTTTCAATAACGAAAACTCTTTCATCAAAACTGGCTACTCCCTTATACGGAATCATTGATCCACTCATTTTCTAACCAGGCTGTGCCTAAAATAAATTATTAGGACAGACTGGCTGTAGGATCGGTAAATGATTGGGTCACTTTGTCTAGCTTTATCAAAGCATAGACAATAGTGGTGATTCTGTTGTTTGGCTAGACTAGCTAAAATTTTATAAAATACTTTTACCAAATGATTGATTTAATGAATAAATAATTTTATTTTGTTTACACCAAAGTCTAAATCATTTTAAAATGGAATTTACAAAATAAGTAAGCTAATAATAAAGTGACATCTTTTTCTTTTATGGACTTACCGAAATTTAATTCAGAACTAATGAACGTGGCTACAAAAATGCGCTCAAACACTTTAGTCGCTCGTCAATTTATATAAAAGAAAAAATAAGTAATTTAAAATGTTTGCTCTAATTTAGACTATGAGTGAACAATACAAAATAGTTTTTATCTATATTATTTTTAATTTATTCCTGACGTTTCTGTTATGTTGCAATACCCGTGGTCGCGAGATGTCGGTCATTGTAACATAACCTAATAATAATATATCGGGTATAAATCAAAAGACACTATGGGATTAATACCCGTAAAAAGAAAATGAATGATGATTAGGAATGCATGGCCTCATGTCCCTCTGCCCTCAGACAGTTAAACGACACATTTGGAATGTATAAACTCTCTTGTATTCGTTTTTCGTAGTTAAGGTAGTTATAAGATGGATCATGCAAAATGCACTAGGACCAGGACGAGTTTCTTGCCGGTTCTTCACGAGATTAAAATTCACCTAGTATGTAAGACGTTTCAAAGTGATCCTTGTGATTGTATTGAATAAAGTATCTTTTGACTCTTGACTTTGACTTTGATTGTTTTTAGCCGTTACAATAGAATCACCATCACTGTCTCAATCTGTTCACTAAACATACTGCGTGGGTTAGCTCCGTGGGTCCAAAGGACCCGCACATTAACTAAGGCCGACTACAACGTATTCTGTGAGAGTTTGGCGCGTGACGTCACGGTCCGTGCACGTCCGTGCTAATTGACCGTGACGGTAACGGAACTAAGCGGATAAGTGGCCATTTACTGCTTGTAACTTCTTGGCAACACAAAAGCTTGGCAGAATTGCTTGACCAAGTCTAATATCTTTTCAGATAATGAAAAAAAATGTTTGTCTGTAAAGTCGGTTTACGGACGATAATTTTACGTGGAAACGTCATAAGACACGTCACGTCACGTCATAGGTTTAAAGTATGTAATTTTTCATCAAACATTGATGAAAAATTGCATACTTTTAACCTATTAAGTCACAAGCCAAATGCTTAGGCCGATCGTGACTCTCTATCACTTGTTCCGCGTTCTCGCTTATACGCTCGGCTCAGGCGGAACGTGACAATGTTTCGTGCATGCAGCCGGCGTTCATCGATTTATAAGACGTTATCACGTCAAAATATAGTCCCGTTTAACGTGGAACCATTTGAATGTACCATTGATAAGTTTATTTTTTTGAACGTAATACATAGGTACATAATACAGAAATGAACACTGAAAAATGCAAAAGTATAATACTGTGACGCAGTTTCCAGTGCCCAACAGGACAGGAGGTCAGATAATTCAAAAAATTAACAATACAAAATTAGGTAAACTAAAAATTTTAAAAACAAAAAGGAGTGTGTGTGTGAACAAAATAAGGATAAAATAGATAATAACATTTTAAATTAAACTTTAATTAAGTATCTCACTTCAGAAAAGTATGTGTATTTAAAAGTGTGGGTGTGTGAGTGTGTGTGTGTGCATGTGTGTGAGTGCGTGTATGTACGTGTATGTGCATGCATTATAACTTATAAGTTTTTGATAACAATTAAAGCTTCATGCAAATAAAGCAGAGTTTAGGTTTGTGATACATAACCTTGAGAATAGCTCGTTGGGCTTTTACTAGCCCAAGCATTGTAGTCTTAGGGGCACCTCCCCAAATAACTATACTATAGGACAGTATGGAATGAGTTGGCGCGAAGTAGACTGATTTTAATGTGGACGAGTTAGCACTGGATCTTAGTTTTTTTTTTAATGTACAGAAGCTTTCTAATTTTAGATGTAGTTGCTGAAATTTGTGGTTTCCAGCTTAGAGTGCTATCCACCAAAACACCCAAATAGTTTACGCAGTTCACTCGCTTTATACCACCGCACTCGCTCGTTGACTGGGGATATGAAAAACATAAGTGTGCCTTAACTATGTAGGTCTCCGAAGGTTGAGAGGAAGAGGTGGCAGACATAGTTATAAACTTAGTTTTAGTTAAATTTAGTGTCAAGAGATTTTTATTAAGCCAACAGTAACAGTATTTAGTGCATGTTCAGTAAAGTGCTTTGCTTCATCCCAAGTTTTACCAGTCACCAGCGGGGCCGTATCGTCAGCGTAGGCAAGAATTGTACAGTTTTTGATGTTTAAGTACGGAGGCAATTATTGTTTGCCGTCGTTCCGAAACGTCATTGGCAAATTTTCTGTTTAGTTATCCGTGGTACATTCAAGAAGTTAAAATCAAATAAAGTTAGTATATTTAGCAAGATGTGTATTGTAACCAGGTTATGTTAGAGTATAGAAAAAACGTGCAAGGTGAGCGAGCGTGTTCCAACAGCGGCCGTCGAAGCGCCAGAAAAATTAGAATGTACCATTCTTTGTGCATACTTCTACCATTAACTGGCCTGTCAGCTCAGTTGGCAGTGAGTCTACCTTTCTGTGCTGTAGGTTAGGGGTTTGATTCACTCCCAGAACAAACATTTGTGGGATGTGCATAGGTGTTTGTATGATGACGATATGATGATGATGTCTCTATTTGTATGAGTGTATAATAAATGTATATAAATGTGAAACTACTCTGAGAGTATAAATATCTTTGAATATTTATCTCAAAGACTCGTGCGGTATAATTTTGTAAGATAAAAATGTACTCGACTTCTTCTAAATTATTATTTTTCGACATTGGCCCTAATTCTGTAGTTGTGGCCGACTAACTAAAACGTCGTAAAATGCGTACGATCTACGTTTTTAGCGCATTTTAGTCATCGTATAAAACTGCGGAAAGCCCTAAGAAAATCAATTCAATAAAGGAATCTTCTTCTTCTTCTTCTTCTTTGTTAATGACTGACATAATAATGTCAATTTTGCCAGTGTCAAGTGTTTATAGTTTATAGTCAGTTTGTTTGTTATTAGAGTCTTAGTCGATTGTCAATTGTCAATTCTAGATGTCTAGAATTTTCTTGGGATTCCTCGTAGTTCAAATCACATTGCACCACAATACACATATAATTCAATTATCCATACCCGTACTGTAGTAAAAATGTATTCATTAAAATTCTGCCAAGATTACTGAATAAAACATGCAATAAAACGTGTAAAAATATTTAATTAGCAGAGCAATGTTACTCCATGAAATGATAGACGAAGAAACCAATAAAGGAATCATATTTCAACTTTAATAAATTGACATAAAAAATGTTACTCTAATTTGGACGTTGTTGCTAGGACTATAAAGTCTTTCGTATTTTAGGAAATTTAAGCTAGTTTGGCGAAACTAGTATCAGGACCATTATCAAAATGTAATAACTTTCACGAACGTTACAGTACAGTATACATACTTCTGGATTCTTCGTTTATCTTAATGAAGTAACATAGCAATTCTAATTTAAACTAAGTAACTTGGGAATTGTATCGTCGAGCTATTTGATTATTATTTTCTATAAAGAAGATATTATATAAGATATTATAAAGAAGTGTTTATGATAAAGGATTAAAGTTTTTATTGGTCATTACTACTTCTTTGCAAACCAAATATAATTCAAAAATAAAAATAATAAGGTCCTACATTTGCAATAGAAAAAGGTGTGAAGCAAAGTGATCCGCTGTCACCAAAACTCTTCACCAGTACCCTCGAAGAAATTTTGAGAAAGCTAGCAACGGGCTGGGAAGGGAAGGGAAGGGTATAGACGTCGGCGGGACGCCTTCGTTTCATTGACACGAAGCCGATGACAATGTTCTTTTTTCATCCTCCTCACGAGCTACAGAGCATGCTTGAAGACCTAAGCTCTAAAAGCCTCGAGATCGCACTGAATATGACAAAGACCAAAGTCATGACAAACACGACCAAACGCAAAATCATTGTATTTGGGCAGGATTGCATCGTCGCATATACTAAATATCTTTACTTGAGCCAGATAGTCTCCTTCGAGTCCCGCCAAAAGCAAGAAACAGCAAGGCGGACAGAAAATGCATGGAGGAGGTACTGGTCTATAAAAAATCTTAAGAAGGGCACTCATCCGTTATCATTAAAACGAAAGCTAATATATATGTGTATCCTCCCCATATTAACTTATGGCGCACAAACTTGGTCCCTTACAAACATCAAAAAGTCCGAACTCGAGTTTTGTTAGCGTGTGATGGAGCGCAGCATTCTCGGTGTTAAACGTACCGACCGCATACGCAACACAAATCTGCACTCCAGAACCCAAATTGCTGATGTAGCTCGAATCCTTGTGAAGTGAAGCTGTGCTGGTCATATCTGTCGCATGCCGGATGAGCTGTGGGCCAAAATCACCACTCAGTGGAGCCCTTATACAGCGAGAAGGCACCGTGGCAGACCCAAAAAGAGATGGCAAGATGATCCCGACACCGTTTGATAGAGCTTGGGTCCAAACAACTCAAAACCGAGATGACTAGAGAGATCAAGGGGAGGCCTTTGCACAGCAGTGGGATACAATGGGCTAATCGTAATCGTAATCGTAAAAATCTAATAGCTCGACGATAGCATTCACAAGCTACTTAGTTTTCACTTCTATCGGCAGTCCCCAAAGACTGCCCCGTATTTATTTATTCATAATTATTCTATTAGTGATATAGTCATCATAATACAAGCTGTGATTAGTTTGGAGGGTAGTTGATGTGTGTGCATTGTCCACCTATATTTAATATTATTATTAATATTTACACCATAACTCAGAAGCTACATCATAAGCTTATTAAGTAAGTAAAAGCTGCCAGCTATCTAAAACAGAACATGGTACCTCTATGTATTATTCATGTCCTGTAGCACAAGGTCTATAAAAGTCGCGCTATTACAACTTACAAGGACGCGAAGTGGCTCGGAGTGACGGGCGAGCCTAATGTTGCCACTTGCGCACTTTTTCAGGACTTCAGAGCCTCTCAGGGTACTCACCTCTTTTTACCTAAAAGGCTACTCAGAGCTCGACGAGATGGGAACGCCCCGGTGCGGGCAGAGCTTTGTTTCGTATAGTATTTTATAGTTTAGACGAGACACTACCCTCTAACTGCTTTCATAGTGTCACAGTCAAAGGCGTTAGTGGTTTCCTTCGTTGCTTCTTATAAACCGACTTTATCAAAAAGGAGGAGGTTCTCAATTCGTCGCAACCTTTTTTTTTTTTTTTAATGTGTTTTCACCGATTACTCGAAAACGGCTGAACCGATTTAGAAAACTCTTTTTTTGTTTGAAAGGGTATACTTTAGAAGTATAAATTTTATCAAAATCGGTTGAGCTGAATAATCATTGAAAATCTAAAAATTGTATACATCGATGATGTTTTCATGTACTTCGATACCTCGCTGTCTCATTGGAGCGGTGCGTTTATTTGGCCTACCCATATTATATACAAAATACATCTACTTTCCACTAAAAATGTATTATAGGCTCAAATTTCATTCAATGAAGTCGGTTTCTTTTTAGTTTTTAAAACGTAACTATTATAGATTTAAAAAGATAATCTACACTCGAGAATGGAAATAAATAAATATTTAACAATCAAACGAGGATTAAACCGATTGGTTAAAATTATTGGTGTCAAGATAATTGTTTGGGTATTTATTGGTTGTATTGTTGTTTTGCCAGAATACCTAATGTTTCGTTAAAAACGAACGCTCTTATGTTTCCTAAAACAAAGTACAATTTAGAGTATCGTTGAATTACAGTTTTAATATAAGTTAAAGTTATCTTTCTGTTTATTGAATTGAACTTTCGTAGGATTTGCCGCAATTCTATTCAACACCAAATTACATGGCGTTAATAATGACCTTTAAACACGTCAGTCACACGTCAGTCAATTTCTAGCCCCAATTACTTATCAAGAGTTATAAATCACTACATAGTATAACACAAAGTCGCTTCCCGCTGTCTGTCTGTCCCTATGTATGCTTATATCTTTAAAACTACGCAATGGATTTTGATGCGGTTTATTTTAATAGATAGAGTGATTTAAGAGGAAGGTTTATTTGTATAAAACATGCATAATATAGTAGAGAAACACTGATAATTTTAGAGGTTTCTAATGTGATGTCGTAAATAAACTCATTTTTTTTGCACTTACATTGCAAGCACTGGCTGAACCCTACGAGATAGATCAAAATAATGTACTACAGTAATGTACACCTTTAAAAGTTCTACAAAAAAGTCCGCGGTGGTATATATCTATCTCTTAGGTTATGTTATTCTCATAGATAACGTTGTATTTAAAGACATTCTGTAGTATATTTAGTATCAGCATTGCAACCGTGCGAAGACGGGGCGGGTCGCTAGTATTTTAACAAATAATAATTAATTATCCTGATTTTGTTATATAAGAAACGGCACAAGTTCTATTCCAATGTATTTCCAAACTCTGGGATTACGTACCACCACTATAACAAACACACTCTGTAAAAAATAAAGCCCACATCTAACAAGCAACGTCTATTTGGTGCAGTTCTACTAACACTAGTTTCTCGCGTTGCCGAATCACTAACGATTCCATCAGAATAGTTATGAAACTTGTAATGTTTAGTAGCGAAAGGTGTTAAGCCATTTTAGCAGAATGACAGATTGTCCTAACGGTAATGACTAGATTATAACCTCCACTAAATTAAAATATAAGAATAGTTATTTGTTTAGTGTTTAGGTCTTACAACCTAAACAAATGTTAAAAACTATATAGGTTGTCAGCTCAGTTGGTAGTAGCTCTGCCTTCTGCGCTGTAGGTTGAGGGTTCGGTTCCCTCCCAGGCTAAACATTTTTGTGATGAACATAGGTGTTTTTTCTGTGTCTATCAGACATCTGGTCACCATAATACAAGCTATGCTTAGTTTGGGAATAGATGGTCCTGTTTGCAATGTTCTTTAATATTTATTTATTTATTTTAACTAGTTTCTGCCTTCTACATTAAAATTAGCCTCTGCCCTTCCCCAAAATACAATAAATCTCCTAACCACGTTTCATCTGATCCATTCTGGCTTTTACCGAGGAAACGTGACATATAAACAATAAATTTATAATATTAGAACTTATTGGAGTATTGATAATTAATTTAGACTACAAAATCGGACACCACACAGCAGTAATGAGCGAATTCTGTGCTAATGTTCTGCGGTTCCATAATACATGTGATTCAGCACCTGCACAATAGTCTCGACCAGATAGGACTGTTTGTTTAACGTGCTACCATTAGAATATGCCATCGATGTTATTGTGGTGTTTTTTTGCTGTAGTACGCTCGATGGTACAGGAATAAAAATCGCCACAGTACTTTTTCTGGCGCTTTGGCGGCCGCTGGCGCGGAACACTTAGCTTGCTCGTCTTGTGCTTTTTCTATACCAAAACATTAACGAACTGGTTATAACTAACATCCTGCAAACATATAAGTTTTTCCATGAACATATAATATGTAAATAGTTAAAAACTAAAAAAATATAAGTCGTATATCAATTTGTGGTGTCCATAACACAAGCTCTGATTTTGGGGCTAGGTGATGCTGTGTGTAATGTCCGGCATTATTTATTTATATGGAAAATATACTAGATCATAGTTTCTTGAATGTTCTACGGATAACAAAACACAATTTTTGTTTTTTTACTATTGATAATAAAACGACGGAAAATAATAATTCCCATAGTACAATTAATAATAATAATAATGCCGGACATTTCACACAGCATCATCTGGCCCCAAAGTAACCAGAACTTGTAGGTATTATGTGTACCACATGACTGATATACTATTTTTATACTTTTTTTTAAAACATACTTTTTATACATAGAAACGCCCAGACCCGAGACAAATACTTGCAGATCATACAAACATTTTTCTCGCGGCGAGAATCGAACCCACAATTTTCTGCGAATCAGTTAGGCCTTCGCCCACTGCGCCACAGAGGTCATCAATTAATGGAACAATTTCATAGAACTGCTATGACGTGCCCTACATCACACTAGTCATCATTGAAACGTCACATTCCACTAAATTAAGCATACATAAAAGGTAGTCTTTTGAAGAAAGCTTATTATAACATAAATGACTATATTATTGATAAGAATGCATGGCGTCATGTCGCTCTGCCGTCAAACAGTTAACCGACACACTTGAAATTTATAAACTCTCTTGTATTAGTATTTCTTAGTTAAGGTAGTTAAAAGATGGATCATGTAAAAAAGCGCTAGGACCAAGACGAGTTTCTTGCCAGTTCTTCTCGGGCTTGGGTTAGGATGAATTGGCACCTAAATTCACCTAGTATGTAAGAAGTTTCAAAGTGATCCTTGTGATTGTATTGAATAAAGTATCTTTTGACTTTGACTTGACTAGTGCTAGAACTAAGAAATAAATAAGTTCCAATACTGTACCTACTGTACGCCACAGTAAGCTGACATTGTACAACCTAAAAAGAAGCGCAATTTCATCTCATCATACCAAGCTTAGGTTTCTGTATTTTCAAGAAAGTTAAAGGATCATCTAAAGTCTTGTTTGTGGCGTAAAGGGATGAAACGGACTCGCGGAAGTATCCCGTGACGTCATAGTGGACGTTGGTCATTATATTATCTTTAGTGTGGGACGCATGGAAACATATACAAACAGTTCTTGGGAAAATGTGTTTGATGTTAAAAGTCTTCTTCTTCTCCTCCCTGTAATGACATTTGCCTTGACGACAATTGCCAATGTCAAGTGATTTTGTATTGTTAAAGACATAATCGATTGGCATTTGTCTAATAGAAACATTATCGCGGAATGGATGTCAAAACTGTAGAAGAAAATATGTTGTGACATTTTATTTCGCGTTTGATTTTGGTAAGATCATCATCATCTTCCTGCCCTTTTGTCACATTATGTGGGTTCGGCACATAATAATTTAAAACCAAACAATCACTTGACACAAGGCAGATGCTATTTCATACCATTTCTGTAGGTAGTTAACAGAGTATTTATCGTGTTACCTCTAAATGATTTCCGATGTTGCGGCTGTGTTGTAAGTAAACATTTGACGACATACCTGAGACGCAGAAGATTGCTGGTTCGATTCCCGCTCTGGGAAAAATGTTTGTATGATCTGCAAATATTTTTTTAAATAAATTTTGTTTTCATAACAAGCTCTGATAACATTGAGGCCAGATGATGCTGTGTGAAGTGTCCAGTATTATTAGGATTTTTATTATTTATATTTTTATATGTGTACCACTGGATGAGACTTTCTAGGGACCGGAAAGAGTGGCGTAATAAAGAGTATGCCTACCCAGCAGTGAGTGCGATCGGGATGAATGATGATGACACTAGTAATTTTTTTTTTACCTATGTGTTCGTGAAGTGTGTTTTACCAAATATGTGCCACTGAAAAACTGAAGTCGTTACATTGCATTCCTCCGGCGTGGATCACCGCGTGTTTTACATGAAAAAGGAACGGACCTATACGGCAAAAGCAATATCGTGTTAGTGCCTATGCTGGTGGTATGGCACAAGTCAAAAGAATTAAGTAGTTATCCATTTATTAACTAGCCGCCTGCCGGGATTCCATAGTCAAAATATATATATTGTTCAATAAGCGGTACCGAAAACAATTAGAGAATCTTAACAACAATATTATTACTAAATTACAGCTTCTTAACAATATTCGTTTTTTAAAGACGAGTATGTTTCGCGAAGAAGAAAAAGGATATGAACAAGAACTGTGATAAAATTTTAAAAATAATCGCAGTATTTTATTGTACTTACAAACGTCCGCCCGCTACTTTTCTCACGTGGTACCCGGATAACAAGTTGTAGCCTATATGTTGTAGTGGGTCACTAATTATGTATATTCCAAGTTTCATGCAAATCGGTAGAACCATTTAGCCGTGAAAGAGTAACAAACATCCTCACAAACTATTTATAATATTAGTAGAGTAGTGTTACTACAGTTTTAACCCGTTATTATGTATAACTCGTGGAAGAAAAATTTTGGGCATTATTATACTTCTTAAACATACTCGTTAACCAGCTCCTCGACAACAACAACAGCTTCTCGAGCTTTAACAGTTTAGGCAATTTCCTTCTTAGGTAGGGATTCTAAGTTTGGCGAAAATCTTTTTAGGTTTACTCCTTCTTAGACCTTTGACATTTCAGGCATCACACATTTTAGACCTTCTATATTTTAGGCACAATGGGACTTTAGTCATTTTTCTGTTTAGGTTTTCTGCAAAATAGTCATTTATATTTTAGGCATTTTACTTCTTAGACAACTTAAAAGTTAGACTTTCTGATCAGAAAGCGTTTTAATGTGTAAATAATTATTTGATTTCTTCGTTTTCTTCATTAATGGCATGTTTCACAATAATGTCAATTTTGCCAACATCAAGTGATTAAATTATTGTAGTATGAATGTCACAAAGTCGTTTTTTGTCGTTCGTCATTTGATATTTTATACAAAATGGTGTTTTTCATGTAAATAAGTATACGGATTATTTTTGCACGAATCATAAAGAAACACAAAGCTATTCCAATTGTTCACATCCGAGTCGATAATTCTAGCTCTATTTAAATAAAAAAACCCAAATTTAAACCTAATTAAACTGGAAATAACCCGATTAAAAATATTGTATAAGAAATCAATGTTTGCTTCGCAAAATGGCTAAAAATAATCCATTATTTTATTTGATTTGATTTATCAAAGACAAATCAGATTATTTGACAGTTTATTTCATTTGACATTATTTGACAGATTATTTGACGACTCGGTCGCCGACGACTGTGACTTTCATTAGTTCATATAGGTGTTTACGCACTTGGTCGCCAGTCGCCCGAGCGACTTGACGACTCGCCGCGCAGTGGCGACGCAGTGCAGTGGCGACAAGCGGCTTCAAACAGAAGCATTCACACTGCGAGCAACTGTCGTAACGACCGGACGTCGCTCACAAAAATGGCTCAGGCTTTCGATACCGATAAATTTATATTGGAAATACAATCCCGAAAAGCTATTTGGGATTATTGAGTAAGGAATATGATGATCGGGATTTGAAGAAAAAACAGTGGGAAGAAATAGTGGAGTTATTTGGAGGTAAAGGATAACCAGACATAGAAAAAAAAAAATTAGGTAAGTTACAAATGCCATTTATTTTTTAATGAATTCTGCTCATCTGCCAAGACTATTGACTCTCAGTCATAAAATAATCAGCAAATATATCTCTGTATGATATACCACGTCGCGTAGCTCTTTGGATACCATTTGGCACTTCTTCTAAGCCAGGAATGCACAGGGTATCTTCGAATTTATATTCGTCTCTTTCTCGAACATAGTTGTGAAGAACACAACATGTTTTGATGATGCTTGTTACTAGATCTAAATTCACATTAATAGGTCTGTGAAAAATCTGCCACTTATTTGCTAATATGCCGAATGAACATTCGATATAGCGTAGAGCACAAGAAAGCCTATAATTAAATAAATTTTTCTTTGTTGTTAAATTTGTTCCACCGAATGGTCGCATAACTTTATCAGATTGTCCAAATGCTTCATCACCAACAATGATAAACGGTACTGGTATAGGATTGGTCGATGAAATGGGCTTGGGTTCCGGAATTTGCAAATCATTATTCATTAGCTTCTGATAAAATGTTGAATGTGTGAATATAGTGAATATCGCTATCCTTTCCATAGGAACCAACATCTATGTATACAAACTTATAGTCAGCGTCACAAATGGCAAGCAAAATTATAGAAAAGAAGTGTTTATAGTTATAACACACTGATCCACTGTTGTATGGTTTTATAGTTCTTATATGTTTACCATCTATGGCACCTATGCAATTTGGAAAATCGGCTCGTAAATGAAAATCTTTTGCGATTTTTAACCAATTTTCTCTTGTTGGTTGCGGTAAACACATGTCTTTAAGTAAAACCCATATAAAATGACAAACTTCTCTTATTATTTACAGTTGAAATCCCAAGTTTGTAAGAGTAATGTAGATCTGCAAATTTGCAGCCACTTCCCAAATATCTGGAATAAAAAGACATGCTATAATTATATAATTACTAGTTGCGCCCCACGGTTTAAACCGCGTATGTCCCGATCCCGTGGGAATACCGGAATAAAAAGTAGCCTATATGTTATTCCAGGTCTCGATCTATGTACATACCAAGTTTCATTGCAATCGATTTGGTAGTTTTTGCGTGAAGAAGGAACAAACACACACACACATACGCACATACACACAAACTCTCACATTTATAATATTAATAGGAATAGGACTATTACTAATTCTATATATTATAATTTATTTACAGGTCAATCACTTCAAAAAAAATGGAAAAATTTAAGAAGCTACTTTGCTCGAGAAAGAAAAGACTTTATTAAGAAAGAAATACGAAGACTAAAAAATACCAAAAGTGGCTCTGCTGCTTCTCATAAAACTCCCTATATTTACTACAAACAGCTATTGTTTTTGAAGAATACTGTTGGTAATTTGAACACGGAGAGTAGCATTACGGAAGAAGAACACTCGACAAATGATCAAGAATCTTTAGGACCTTACTCGAGAGAAAATATAATCGGAAGAAAAAAGAAAAAACCTTCGGATGATGGCTCAAGAGAATTATTGGAGACTTTAAACAAATGTGTTGATGCTCGTAAAAATAACGCGAATGTTTTGGAATGAGATGAAGACAGAATGTTTCTACTGTCCCTTTTATCTTCTTTCAGGAAAATTCCTGAACACAAAAAGTCAGCTGCGAAAATTCAATTAATTACTATAATCGATTCATTCGGAACCTCTGCTCCAAATAATATATATCCAAACGCAGTGTGGCGAAATTATAATGAGTACGAGTATGAGCGTGGTTACTTCACACCGGAGGCCGGGCTTACTACTTCTACAGCATCAACTCAACAATCACGGTTACGCGCTGAAGCACAAAATGACTATACTTCAACTCCTTCACCACATAAACGCTCAGAATCGCGATTTTCTACTGCCACTTCAAGTGCCTCGCAAGATTCTGAACTTTTGGACTTATTTTGAATCTTTATTTTCTTTTTTTTGATTTTATTTAATAATTAGTTAATATAGTATTGATTTCATTAAATAATTTAATAAATATCTTCTTACTTCAAAACTTTCACTTATTTTATCACATGAACTAAATAAACAAAATAAACAGAGATCCCAATGTATGAATGATTCCTAAAAAGAACAGTTTTAAACTAATGAAGTTGTTACTTACCTTAGTGTTATAAATAATTTTTCTTCCGGAGAAATACATGGTCGCATATTTGTATCTGTGCCAGATACATGTGGTTTCAGAAGACACAATAGCTCATCAAATGAACGCACAGACATTCTTGCGTAATTAAAAAATTTACTAGGGTATTTTCTAACGTCTTCATAAAATATTTTAAACATTCCTTTTGATCTCCATTCTTGTAACAAAGGATGTACCCAATACTTTTTTGATTTTCTTTTATTTTTCTTCTCATTAAAATTAGTAGCGCTACTATTGCAACTTCCTCGACGTCCATTCTGCACGAATGTACTTAGAATACTGTCGCCTGGCTTGGTCTCGGGCGCTAGTTGCCTATGTTTTGGTCGCCGAGAGACTAAGTCGCCGGCCGACCAGTCGGCAGTGCGTAATGGGCCTAAGAGCGCATTGACAAACAGACAGACGGACATATTGAAACTATTGGTTTCTGGTTGGTACTAGTTGGAATTCGGAACCCTTCGTTGTAGGTTTTTGAGAGTTTTACTCTCAAAAACCTACAACGGTTTCAAACAAAGGTTTCAAGGAGTTTAAATAAATAAATAATAAATAAATAAAAAATCCTTTATTGCCACATATTAACTAAAAAAAAACATAACTTAAAATTAAACATACTTAATTATATAAACTTAAACTAGTTCACAGGGTAAAGGGGATAAATTCAGCAGAAAGCTGCACCTAGGTACAGCGCTGATTTTCAATTTACGCCCCTCGGATAGTTCTTAACCGAGTGTTTAAGTGGAGCGGGTTACAATAAAATTAAAATTATCACGTTATAACGCCAATGCTGTGTGTGTATGTGTTGTGTATGTTTGCGTGTGTATATATGTATGTGAGTGAGTGTTGTATGTGCGTGTTGTGTGTGTTTAAGTTTTGTTCTGAAGTAAGAGTAGATGCCTAAGGTACGAATCTCAAACTATCGGGTTATTTCATCTGTCCCCCTAGGAGGACAGTTGGGACCTTCTAGTTTAAGCTGTCCCCCGTTTTGCAACGAGGGGGACAGAAAAAGCTTTTATTAATTGAAAAAGTTCTATCTGCCCCCCCCCCCCCCCCCCGTCAAATAGAAGGGAACAGATATAACTATTTAATCTTGCCTGTCCTTCAATAAAAAAATAATAATTTAATATGTACACATAAAGCAGTATTCACTTTCTAGTCTGTTTATGTAATACAATGGCAAAATTTTATACTACTACTAAACGTAATCTCAACTAAAACTAATTTGGCTTGCAAATTAATTTCTAAATTACCAGGGTAATATCATGTTATACTATTATTTTGACGCGCGTGATGTCTCTCCCAATTTTTTCCGTTTTTAATATAATCCGTTTATAATATGGGAATAATAATAACCGCATTTTTCTAGATTTTACAAAAAACCCGACGCATCCAGTGACCTTAAGTCATTGTTATAAGCTTTGAAATACAAAATTTCAACACTATAAGACTAATGGTTTGCAAGCAAGAGCTCTGGTTAAAGGTGGACAGATAGACAAACAGACGGACAGTCTAAACTATAAGGGTTCCTTGTGGACTTCAGAACCTAAAGTTAGATACGCATCGGCGTAAAAAGGTACTCATATATCTAAACCCGCTGTTTTCTACAACTTGGGACATAACACAATGCACTTCTGATAAAACGACATCCCACCCTGAAGGGTCATTCTGGAAATATACTAAGCACTAGAGCCATCTACTGCTAAGCCAACATTCTTGATGTTGCTCGACTCGCTCGATGGAATCCAATAATGCTGCACTTCCAGTATTTTTAAGCTTTTAAAGTTGCAAGTTATATAAAGTTCATTCTTATAAAATTAGTGGTAATTTTTTCGCAACAGAAGTATCAAAATAAGAAAGCTTTGGCCCATAGAAAAATAAAGAGCTTTGCTATTTTGATAAATAATAAAAAGCATTTAGGATTTTTTTTTCTATTTTTTAAATTGATTTATCACTGTAAACTGAATTAACTGAAGTAGATAACATAGCACTAATAAACAACTAAGGTTTGGACATGTGTCATTAGAGATTTACATCGATCGCCAAGACAACAAAAAGTAGCTTGTAGATGTGCTCGTAAAATGAACTATGTTACCTTAGAAATGCATCTGGCATTTCTAAGGGTAAGTAATAATAGAATAAATAGGTACCTAAACAAGATAATAATATAATATTATAATAATATAATACCGGACATTTCACACAGCATCATCTGGCCCCAAAGTAAGCAGAGCTTGTGTTATGAGTGAACATGACTGATACACTACTTATATACTTTTTTTTTGTAAATACATACATTTTATTCATTGACACAGAGACCCGAGACAAATACTTGCAGATCATACAAACATTTGTCCCGCGGCGGGAGCTTTTGCGTCTCAGCCCACTGCGCCACTGAGGTCGTCTGTGGCGCATAATGTACGTAACATAAGGTGTCATCATTTAATATGATTTATAAACAATGATTTTAATTTTGGCTTAATATATATTGGTGAGACTCAAAGAGATCGGAGGATAGATCGTTTATTATCGAGTTATGACAACCTTTGTAGTGCAGTGGGTTAAGGTCCGGCTGAGACGCAGAAGGTTGCGGGTTCGATTCCCGCCGCGGGACAAATGTTTGTATGATCTGCAAGTATTTGTCTCAGATCTGGGTGTTTCTATGTATAATATGTATGTATTTACAAAAAAAAAGGATCTAAGTAGTATATCAGTCATAACACAAGCTCTGTTTACTTTGGGGCCAGATGATGCTTTGT
Source organism: Lampropteryx suffumata (assembly GCA_948098915.1). Classification (NCBI taxonomy): domain Eukaryota; kingdom Metazoa; phylum Arthropoda; class Insecta; order Lepidoptera; family Geometridae; genus Lampropteryx; species Lampropteryx suffumata. Next base: position 17,010,915 of record OX402553.1, read on the forward strand.
GAAATGTCCAGTATTATTATTATTATTATTATTATCTAAGGCACAATAGCAATATGCTTTTGGCCGTCATAAATCCGATTTAAGGTTGTAAGCTAGATACTCTAAATTGATTAATAAATTAGATAGGTACCTATGTATTACATACATGTATAGAATAATATACAATAAGTAATATAAAATAGGTACATATTGTGATCTTTATACGTGGATAAAAGACGAGTGAAGAAGACGATTCAAAGTGGTCCTTGTGATTTTATTGAATAAAGTTATATTCAATTTCAATTTAAATTTGAATTTGTGAAACAGTTGAGCTATCTAAGGACCGTTTTAAACGATCTATAGATAGCTCAACAGATCCAAATCCCTGCCAGAGAGCTGCGTTCCCAAGATACTGGTGGCATTGTCACGTTGAAAGGCAATGCTAATATGCTGAGCCAGATAGGAGCCAGCTCTTGGGTCACGCAATGTATCAACGTGCCAGGGTGTTGACGCAAGTAGCATCCCACACCAATGGCCTTCCCATCTCCCAAGGGACAAGAGTCATACCATCAGGCTAAGAGGCCTGAGAGGCCATCATCAACATTAACATTACTTTTTAGCAGTTACAATTATTTTTAGCCGTCTTGCGAAGCAAATATTGCGAAGCAAATATTGCGCTCTTATATTATTTATTTTTCTCTAGTTATTTCCGGTTCCGACTAATTTTGGTGTTTTTATTTAAATAGAGAGAGTTATTGACTTGGGTGTGAATAATTGGAATAAAAGCTTTGTGTTTTTTTTGTGATTTGAGCAAAATTAATCCATTTATTTATTTTATATGTAACTAGCGACCCGCCCCGGCTTCGCACTGGTGCAATGCGGATACTAAATATACTACAGAATGTCTTTATATACCTACGTTTTCTAAGAGAATAACATAACCTAAGAGATAGACATATACCATCGCGGACTTTTTTGTAAACTTTTTTAAGGTGTACGATAATAATAATCATAATAAGCCTCTCAAAGCCCAACGTCCGCGCTGACCATCTATGCCACGTGAGAGGCGGACACCCGCAATTAAATAACCTAGCTGGTGACTAAAAAGGGCAATGGCAAACCCATCATGATGGAGCCAATTAAGAAAGTAGGTATATTGTCGCTTCCCGGGGGTGATCGCCGGGGCACGTCTGGAGCCGATGCTAGACGTCACAGCATGCAAGCCATCGGTGGCGAGGGTAATGGGCGGCCCTCTGCGGGGGATCCCGAACAATGTGAGCCCAACAGAAGGTATAACCTACGATCACTATGTAGAAGCCGGAACACATCTCGAACCGGCACAGGAGGTGTCAGCAGCAGTGCAATTGACATGGAAGCAACGCAATTGGCCTTTATTGAGGAACGGAGCCCGGGTCGCACAATTTGGGCTGAAACGGATAACGAAGGCCAAACATCTATTTCATCACCTAAATCTCTCTTCTCTTCAATCCCTTCATCTCCCCTTTCTTATCTTGAATCAATTTCACAACCTCCTTCTCGTTCCCCACTTTCACGTAACCTCCACTCTTCATCTACACTGGCCGAGGATGTTGTACAGACGACAGTTGTCGACAACGCTGTACCCACCAAGGCTAAACCACGTACGCGCAAAAAATAGACTGAGGAAATGAATATCTTTATCCTGCGTACATACCTCATACTCACCAACTTGGAGTCTAATACAAGACTATACCTCACAGAACTACACAGTCAATTTAGTAATAAATTCCCAGACATGCAAGTCAGCAGACAGAGGATAGGTGACCAACGAAGAACAATAGTTCGAAACAACTTACTGACTAAAACATGTGTGACTACTATACGAGCTGATGTAGAAACATACCTATTAACCCAGCAGCACCCAACACAACAACTCGCCTCGCAAACTCAAAACACACAGCGAATCCATTGGACTTTAGAACACTACGAAACCATAATTAGGGCATACTATAGAATAACGCAGTTAGAAACCAACCAAACAGCGTATAGGAAACCTTTACACCAGCACTTTATCAATGATTTCCCTCATCTCTCCCATATCAACAAACAAAGAATTGCAGATCAAAGAAGGATTATCATAGCAAACAAATTTATTGATGATGATAGATTCCAACTTATTCGCCAAGAGGTAGCTAGTGAATTAGATACACAGTTAGAATTTACCAATGCACACACGAATGTAATGCTTAATGAATCCCAAGAAGATCTTAACGCAACAATTTGGTATAATGCAGTCAATGATAACGCTATGAAAAACCCTCACGACACACTAACATTACAAACATCACAATCTCAATCTAATTTAGAAAACAACACTGAAAACGAGACAATCAGCGAACAATCAAGAAATGGCGAAATAGACGAAATATTCAACCTAGCCCAACGGTACTTTAAAGACACACCGCCAACTGAAAGGCCGTTTATTCCCAAACAAAGGGCTACTTAAAAATTTGCAAAGATTGTAGGCTACCTAAATGAAATAATCCTACCCGAACACGTGAATATTGATACAACTTTCGAAACCCTGCAAACTATTATTTATTGCACAGCTTGGACAGCAGCCAAAGCAAATGGAACAAAGTTTAAAATACCACCACAGGAATCAGGAAACATAGAACGTCGGAATTCAAAACCTAATTGGCAGAAACGTCTTGAAATGAAGGTAAAAGATCTAAGAAAAACATAGGAAGGTTGACACAATACATTCAAGGAAATAGGAGCAGGACACTAACTAAACAAGTAAATACGATTTTAGAAAAATATAAAACACACACTACACATGAAGAACCTAATTCCAACCTCACACATTATTTAGATACTTTAAAACAGAAACTCATAGTTGTCAGCAGTCGCCTCAGACGTTACAAAGCATACACATGTCGCAAAACTCAAAATAGTCAGTTCTTCAATAACGAAAAAAAATTCTACCAGTCTTTGACTAAATCAACACATAATATCACGAACAGTAGTCAAAGTGATCCCAACACACGCTAGATCCTACAGAACTCAGACGATTTTGGGCGGATATCTGGGAAAACCCTGTGGGCTACAATGAAGATGCAGAATGGATAAAGGACAAACGAGATGCTCGCCCTTAGAGCCCATGGAATAACTGGACATACCTATTGATGTGTTTCAAAACGTCTTAAAAGGAATACACAATTGGAAAGCTCCAGGATCTGATCATATGCATAGTTACTGGTACAAAAAGTTCACTCGTATACATCCCTTTCTTTACAATCACATAAACAATTTCATACAAAACCCCCACACTATGCCAACGTACATCACTACTGGTATTACATATATGATACCCAAGGACACAAATGACTTGACAAATCCTGCAAAATATAGACCGATCACATGCCTACAAAGAATATATAAAATTATTACAGCTTGCATTTCACAATTAATTTATAGCCATATAAACACAAATCAGTTCTATTTACATTCAGTACTCTATTTACATTGACTATAAAAAAGCATATGATTCTGTCCCACACTCGTGGCTCATAAAAATCCTAAATATTTATAAAATACACCCACAAATTGTCAAGTTTTTAGGTGAATCTATGGCTAGATGGACAACTAGAGTGAAAGCACAAAATACCAATAGAACCGTAGAATCAGCACCTATCAGGATCCAGAAGGGAATATTCCAAGTGGACGCACTTAGTCCGCTCTGGTTCTGCCTTGCTCCGAATCCGCTCTCAAACAGTCTTAATTCAACACACTTCGGCTATTTACTGGACAATATACGTGACAGACTGACAAACTTTGCAAAATGCAGGATAAATCATCTACTCTATAAGGATGATATTAAGATGTACGCTAACACACAGGAAGATTTAGAACAATTTTCTCTGGATATTTGAATGAAATTCGGTATTGACAAATGTAAAATTAACTCCATCAGAGCCGGTCTGAACTATCAACATGCGTATGACATGCAAACTGGTGAGACAATAGAATCTCTCAGTGAAAATGAAACGTACAAATACTTAGGATATAACCAATCAAAACAGATACAACATAAAGAAATAAAAACTAAACTAACACAGAATTTTAAACACAGATTAAACTCCATTCTAAAAACACAACTATACTCTAAAAATATTATTAAAGCTATAAATACTTTTGCAATCCCGATACTAACATACTCATTTGGTGTTATAAATTGGACTAAAACAGAACTTAAAGATCTACAGCGGCTTATAAATGTAACAATGACAAAACAAAGAAAACATCATCCTAGAGCTTGCGTACAAAGGCAGGTGCTACCTCGAATAGAAGGAGGCAGGGGTATTATTAATGTACAAAACCTACACAATAGGCAAATATCCACACTCAGGTCATACTTTTATTCTAAATCCGAAACATCTATACTTCACAGGGCAGCAGCATTATTAGATTGTAAGCACACTCCACTTAAACTTAAAACCACGAAAAACTAAATAATGATGTACTGACAGACATACAGACATTAATCGCAGAATGGTCTCGTAAGTCTCTCCACGGAAGGCACCACTATGACTTGAGCCAACCCATCGTCGACAAAAAGGCGTCGAACGAATGGCTCAACCGAGGTGAACTCTTTCCCGAGACTGAAGGGTTCATGATAGCTATCCAGGACCAAGTGATTGAAACCCGGAACTACCAAAAATATATTATGAAGATACATAACATACCAACAGACTCGTGTCGACGATGTAATAGTTCCTCTGAAACCATCCAGCACATAACGGGGGCATGTAAAGCACTAGCACAAACAGACTACAAATTTCGACACGACCAGGTGGCAAATATCATCCACCAAAGACTAGCTGCTATGTATAACTTAATTGACACATCTGTAAAAACAACCCCGTATAAAAAATACATTCCAGAACCGGTGCTAGAGAATACCACTCATAAACTCTATTTTGACAGAGCTATCCTGACCGATAAGACAACACATTATAATAGACCCGACGTAACTCTCTTGGATAAAAGTAACAACGCAGCTCTGCTAATTGACATTGCTATCCCCAACACCCACAACCTGCAGAATACCATTGCCGAAAAACTAGCTAAATATGTCCATTTAAAAAATGAAATCACCCGCATGTGGCGTCTCCAGAATGTCTCTATAGTCCCGATAGTCTTGTCTTCTACAGGTGTAGTCCCAAAACAACTATTTCAATCCCTTGACCGGTTAAATCTCCCAAAACATACATATGCTCTTCTCCAGAAGGCTGTTATATTAAATACCTGCAGAATAGTTAGGAAATTCCTGCAGACTGACCTGCAGGATGAAGGAACTCCCAACCTTAATAGACACTGATGTGCACTTGGCCCGTGATGTGCCCGTGCATATCGGTTAACTCCCGGTTTAATCGTAAAACTGAGTACGAAAAATATAACACAAAAGTAATAATAATAAACCTTTTTTATTTCTTGTTTTACAATATTTGGTAGGTATAATATTACAGTAAACACAAATTTGATTTATATTAGTGAGTTAGCTTAAATAATGTTAGTACTATAAGTATGTGTTTTAAATATTTATGAGTTAACAGAAATCCCGGTTTGGGTAAAGGCCTCCTCCAGTTAAGTCCTCCGCTCTATGGAGCGCCAGTTTACGCCAGATAATCTTTTCAGATCATCTTCCCAGCGGGCTAAGGGTCTCTCCTTACCCCTCTCCTTGCCTGGTGGTCCCTTCCACTGGGTAACTCGTGTGGTCCACCTTCTGTCAGACATTCTCGCAACATGGCCAGCCCAATACCATTTCAGTTTTAGAGCAAAGGTCAAAGCGTCTCTCTGTCTCTGTCTCTTATCTTTGTGTGTCTTATTTTGTCAATTTTCTTTATGTTTAGCATGCTTTGCTCTAAGCCTCTTTGATATGTATTGATTTTATTCATAACTTGTGTAGAGAATTTTCAGGTCTGGCTTTCATAAGTTAAGCTTGGTAGTAGACATGAGTTCATAAGGTGTACAATACTGTAGTACATTATTTTGATCCATCTCGTAGGGTTCAGCCAGCGATTGCAACTATCAAAAATATGTGTTTATTTATGACACCACATTAGAAACCTCTAAAATTATCAGTGTTTCTCTACTATATTATGCATATTTTATACATATAAACCTTCCTCTTGAATTACTCTATCTATTAAAAAAACCCGCATCAAAATCCGTTGCATAGTTTTAAAGATATACACATCCCGATACATCGGGACAGACAGACATACATCGGCGACAGACTTTGTTGTGACAACTTGTGACATTCTATAAACAATATAAACACTTAACAAAATTATTAGACATTATTGTGACACATGCCATTAACAAAGAAGAATTACTTTTTTTTTTTTTTTCATTCAAAAATTCTACAGTAGGATACAGTATAGTAGTACAGATATACATGATAGTAGTATACAGATACAGTATAGTAGTACACTCGATATTCCTTGTTTGGGTTTACATCGAACACAGTTATGCAATTTCGCCTTACAAGCAAATATGCACAATTGCCTGAGCAAACCAGTGCGCTACCATCTGCCGGCCTGGCACCGCGTTACTCATAACCATCTCACCATAAATATAATTTAAAACCATTTATATTATTACCGATCTTAGTATTAAATTCATTTAAATATATTTTATAACCATTTGTATACCGGTGTGAAGCTCAATATATAAAACTTTATACAGTGAACTTTGGTCTTCTCATTTTGTCTCCACACCAAATACCAACCACCTAAGAGGCCTAGGACTCTCACCATATAGAGTTTTAGACTTTTATACTTCTATAAATTGATAAATAAGTGCCTTTGCGTAGGTATAATGTACATATATGTTATAATGTTTAATACGAACTTGATTTGAATAATAATTGTCTGTCTGTCAGTCAGACAAAGCCCTCGGGGCCTAATAACTATAGTAATCAGATTTTAGGTGCCGCGTACAAGGCGCTTAATAACTACAACCTATTTATACGAGAAATACCATTTTACCTGTTACATAATAAAGTACTTCACTGATGTTTGTTACAATGGATTTTTTATTTCGACAACTTTGGTTAAAGTAGCAGAATATTCCAAACGCAAATGAAAAAAAAATGTTGTCTATAAAGTCGGCTTACGGACGATAATTTTACGTGATAACGTCATAAGAAAACATAGTAAGAAAACCGATCGTGCCTCTCTATTGATTTATCCGCGCTCTAGCTTGCACGCTTGGCTCAGGTGGAACGTGACAATGAGTCATGCTTTTTTGTGCGTGCAGCTGGCGTTCATCGATTTATAACACGTTATCACGTCAAAAAGGTATGTACACAACATTCAAAAGGTACGCAAATACAAAAAAAATAAAAGTTACAAAAAAATACATACAAAAGGTACAAACGGTTTTTCTTTTGCTGATAGGCAAATAAAAGAAATATATCAATTGTGACATTAGAGGAATCGTTTTTCAGTCTCAACGAATGTTAATTAAAAATGAACGCGACTAAGACGTAAAAAGCAGGATATAGAGACTAAAAGCATGCAAGTAAGAACGTAAGGCCTAACGCGCACTGCTAATTATTTCGCGGCGAATATTTTCACGTTATTCGACTTACTTCAGAATTGATGTAGAATAGCGGTTCAAACCGCGTGGATTAGTTTGCTAGTGCATGCTAGGGCTAAGTATTACCAATATACATCCACCTTGTCTAATTTGTTTTTGGTTTTTAGATACATATATCGATCGTAAGAAGTAGAATATATGAAAGGTTGGACTTCCATACTCATTATTGTTTGATAAAATGCTAGCAAATAAAGAGCCTAAAAATAAGCATCCCTGTCATCTTTACCGACGTCCCGTTGGCACTCTTTCGGTACCTACGGAACCCTGAACCGACCCAATTGAGTAATAGTGATTTTACTTACAGATAATCACAGAAAAGTAATACCGAATTAAAAAAAGATAAACTTTGAGCGCCATAGTTGGCCGCATCGTCGCTTACCACCAAGGCGAGATCGTGGTCAAATTTAGGTCTTTAGAGACAACCATTTTTTTTTATCATCGATGATATAAAAAAATGGTTGTCGGTTAACGGACGATAATTTTACGTGATAACGTCATAAGAAAACATTAATGATAAATTGAATACTGTTAACCTATTAATATGCGTCACAAGCCGAATGCTTAGGCTGATCGTGCCTCTCTATCGCTTGTTCCGCGCTCTTGATTGCACGCTCAACTAAGACGGAACGTGACAGTTTTTCGTGCACAGAATATACACTTAATATACTTACTAACAGTATCTAAAATCTATGCCATAAAATGTTTTTTGACGTGATAACGTCTTATAAATCGATGAACGCCGGCTGCACGGCGTTCATCGATTTATGTTATTGCATAGATTTTACATACTGTTAAATAAAATAATAAAAATAAATAATCCCGGAAATTTCACACAGCATCATCTGGCCCCAAAGTAAGCATACTAAGTGTATATCCTTTAACCACACACTAGTTAAAGTAATATTTAAATCTATAACCATCTCTATTAATTAGCATTAAATTACATAAACAATATATACTTTAACACCTAATAATAATATTACAATCTAGCCAAATAAACAAATGAGTAATTTTGCTTTGACATAGTTTTATAAAATAAATTATACCTAAGAATGATTCCAATAGCACTTTTTTTAAAGTCGCTAGTTAAGGGGAAGACACTTTTTGCTTGGGTTTTTATGTAGTTACTTATCACTTCACTGTTGCTAAACTACACTAACTCAAATAAATTAGTTCGTTTGAGCCTTCTTACAATGGCCATGTTGTCAAGGAGCTGGATTACCTCGACAGTCACATAGTGATAAAGCCTCTGTTCACGAGTTTCTGCATACTTTTAACTTATCGACGAACGTCACGCTCCCTAATTATGTAATTATAGGATAAGGAGAACATATAATCACTTCGTATTAATAAAAAAAAACATATAGGTTGCTTTTAATTCTTTTTTGTCCGAAATTTTGGAGCTACTAAATTCATTAAAAAACGTGCACGAGGTCAGTGCACGTTTTTCAAAAGCACTTTTTTGAACATACCTTATACTTTATACTATTATTTATTGTAATATCATTCATGTGCAATTTTATTGCCCTCGAGTGAATAAATGAATAGTGCCGGAAATTACACACAGCATCATCCGGCCCCAAAGAAAGCAGAGCTTGTGTTATGGGTACTACATGACTGATGCACTACTTATACCCTTTTTTTTGTAAATACATATTTCATACCTATAAACACCCAAACCCGAGACAAATACTTGCTGATGATACAAACATCAGTGCCATGATGGGGATCGAAACCCGCAACCGATTGCGTCTCAGCCTGGTCTTGGCCTACTGCGCCACAGTGGTCGTCATACAAAGATGTATCAGTAAGTGTGTTTGACATAAGCGATGAACTCGCCAGCAGGTTGATGACGTCCGAACCGGTGCTACTACCTTCACGCCGAACCTAAAGTGACAGGGAGACAGTCTACCATTTACAACCCAGTATTGCGAGAATGGCAGAGCATTATCCCTCTGTCATGTAAATGCCGTATTAGATTACTTGTTGTAATATCCTGTAAGTAAACGCAGAAATGGGTCATATTCGATGTTCATTTTGATAAGCACGGGTTTTACTCACGTATTATTTTGTCGATGGAGGCACCGACACTGTTTCGATTCATTTAGAGAATGTTCATCAGGGAGAGTTTGATCCGCGGTCCGCTCGAGATCACGGTTCGCACTGAACCCAACGAGCGGAGCAGATATATATATATACATATATATACGAATACATTTAAAAAAAGCACATACAAAAAATTTATAATGATTATAAATGTCGGCAATGCTTATCATGACATCTCTAGGAAATTTAGGCACATTAGTATTAAAAATATCAATAAACTGTTATTAAAAACTTTACATACATACCTATTATACTAGATATTGGCGTCCAAAAGTTTTAGATTTCCTAGAGGATACACTGAAATAACATTTTATCAAGCAATGCCACGCTTTTTTTTAAATAAAACATGTTTTCCTTACCTACATTCATTAAAATTTATTTTCTATTTTATTTAATGTTCACTCAAAACGGGATATTTACCATGATATATGAGTTTTTCTGCTTCTCGATATTTCGGCACAGTTGCATGCGCCATGATCACGAGATAAACAGTTTATCTCGTGATCATGGCGCATGCCATGATCACGAGATGTGAGTGAACATTATGTGCAAAACCATGATAGTTTTAAAAATTCTATTTTATTAGTTTGGTTTTCTATATAAAGCGTGTTTTTTAGTTTTTTTAACTATGATTTTTTGTAAGTATGTGTAGCTTGCTTCGATCACTTTATAAATATTGTATTGTACTATCTGAGACAAGTATACCTTTAATATAAATTTGTGTTGTGATATATAAGTCCTAGAACTAGCAAATAAGAGTAACACCATCGCGCAGACCAAAAACTAGTTTTATTTGTAATAGGCTCTGCTAATAGTGTGTTAGTATGAAGTAAGATAGTATCCAAATATGGTTTGTGATAAAAGAGCTCGGTACAAAAAAATTGCCGTTCGCTTCACTTTTCAAGTCTCTACTAACATTTAGGAGCTGATTGCTTAATTTTTTAATGATAAATAACTATGGTAAGGCTCTCTAATTGAATCAAGATAGCAAAAACTGGTACGCTCTGTTACTTTGGGTAGTTGTTTGTAATTTAGGGTACCTTTTTGTAGATGGTAAGAGCTCTCTTGATCGCTAGATACTTTTACTGTGTTTATATTTTCGCTTCTTCTATATAAGATAATATTTATAATTTTGAGCAGGAAAATGTAAGAATCCATGTAAGAATTAAAATTGGATGGTTGAATATAAGACATCGTACTACATACCTGTAATCAGCATCGGGTCATACTTTATGTACTTGCCTACGCAGACAAAATTGCGGGTTTTACATAAAATGGTGGCTTTTCGTATGAAATAATCACAATAACTCTAGTTTAATGTAATAAAAATCATTAATATTACTAATTAATCTCGAAATAACTCGAGAAAATAAATTAAATTTGAGCGTAATGTTTGCTACGCAAGACGGCCAAAAATGTAATATAAATATATACATTTTAATAATGCCGGACATTTCACAAAGCATCATCTGTCCCCAAAGTAAGCAGAGCTTGTGTTATGGGTACTACATGACTGATATCCTTATATAGATTTTTTTTCTTAATACATACACAGTATTTGTCTCGGGTCTGGGTGTTTCTATGTATAATATGTATGTATTTATAAAAAACGTATATAGTAGTAGGTATATCAGTCATGTGGTACCCATAACTCAAGCTCTGCTTACTTTGGGGCCAGATGATGCTGTGTGAAATGTCCGGCATTATTTATTTATTAATTATTATTTATACTTTTTATACGTAGAAAAACACCCAGACCCTGGAGAAATACTCGCAGATCAGGAAAACATTTGTACCGCGGCGGGAATGGAACTCGCAACCTTCTGCGTCTCAGGTGGGCTTTGTTGACTGCGCCACATTGGTCGTTTATATGATCGTTTTCTTTTAATTATTAGTAGTTGAAACATCTGTATATCAGCTTCAGTAATAGTATATTATTATATCTATATCATTCTCTATGTTTGTACTATAAACCGACCCACTCTCTGATTTGCCTGTTTATTTACCGCCTAACCCCAAACGATCACAATTAATTCAAATTATGTTTAGACCAAATATTCCAAACAATTATATCATTAATAACGTGTGAATTGCAACAATCATTTATTACTATAGTTAGTTATATGTGAGTAGAGTCGTGAATCATTGCATTTTGTATCTTATGTAATTGACGTAAAAGTGACTCCGGCATGTACAGGCGTACTTAACGAACATACTCTATAATGGCGGTTATTTTATAACTTATTGCATAATGTTACGAATGAAAACACGCTTTAACGCTTCCGAAATCCACAAGGAACCTTTTTTTAAACTTTGAAAAAAGATGGGGGTGCTTAATTCGTTGGAATATTTTTTTTATGTATGTTTACCGATTACTCACGAACATTTTTGTTTCAAAGAGTATAATGTCCCAGGTTTTTAAAAATCATCAAAAATCTAATTTTTTTTATAAATCGATGATATTTTTTATATACGGTTTTTTCATAGTCGGTTGTCTTTTTAGTTTTTAAAACGTAATTATTTCTATTTATAAATATAATAATAATAATAATAATACCGGACATTTCACACAGCATCATCTGGCCCCAAAGTAAGCAGAGCTTGTGTTATGGGTACCACATGACTGATATACTACTTATATACTTTTTTTTTGTAAATACACACATATTATACATAGAAACACCCAGACCCCATACAAATACTTGCAGATCATACAAACATTTGACCCGCGGCGGGAATCGAACCCGCAACCTTTTGCGTCACAGCCAGACCTAAGCCCACTGCGCTACAGAGGTATGTATGTATTTACAATCTGAGCGCTTTAGTGCTTCAAAAGACATATTAAGCTGTCGGTCTCGGCTTTTCAAAATTATGTAAGACCATGACAGAGACCTTGGGGTGGCCTTACTCCGTCATCAGAGTGAGATACTGATTTAACAGATGGTCTGTAGACATTTTTTAAATTTCGTCTCTTCGTCTTCATTAAAATGAATAAATAAATAAATAATGGACATTTCACACCGCGTCATCTAACTCCAAAGTAAGCAGAGCTTAGTAGTATATCACTCATGTGGTACCAGTAACACAAGCTCTGCTTATTTTGGAGCCAGCTGATGATGTGTGAAATGTCCGGCATTATTTATTAAGAATTGGTATGTCCGTTTGTTTGTCTGTCTGTCTGTCTGACTAGTAAAGCTTTACTAGATTTTGGGTTCACTGTGCGTCGTTACATGTACCTACTTAGCCAATTTATTTTTTCAACCGACTTCAAAACAGGAGGAGGTTCGCAATTCAACTGTTTTTTTTTGTTACCTTTAAGCAATGTTTCACCAACTTTTATACGCTATCTACAGTTCTAACACCAATTGCGCAACTTATAAACTGACGGAATGACAGACAGACTTAGCTAGCTTAGGTTGTGAGTGGAAACTGGTATTATGTCATACCTTATACTGACGTTAGTTTTAACGACGAAAAATAACAGCTTTTTAGGTAGCCTGAAATCCATCTCTACCTTAATATCGTTGGTTTTAGATAGATCGCTTTTGGGAAACCGAGCTTAACATGATAGTTGACACCGCTGAAGAGCCATTAGTTCCCAAATCAGAGTTCGTTTGTAAATACACGGAACCGCATAATATGGGACATTGCAAATGATGCGGTGGGATACCGCAGCCGCAAATTTGAATTTGTTGCTCAATTTGCTCCTGTAGAAGTTATTAATATTTGCATTGAATTTTGTTTATAAGACAAATGTCGCGTTTTCACTTACTCTAGGATGTAACGGATATCAGAAGGTCATTCCGTTATGGTTCACAATTATTATGGTATATTTGGGTACAAACCTTATTAATATCACGTGAGCATACACGGTCCTTCTTATCAGAACAGATTTACCAGAATTTCTATCTCTTCTTCTTTTTCTTATTTAGTTGGCGTCTGCGACTTTATTTGTCACAAATTTCTATCTCAAATCGTTATTTATTGAATAAGATAATACGTAATTTATAACGATGTAAATAAACAAAGCAATCTGTCATAATAGATTATACCATAGACGGATTATGAAAGCTGTGTGCAAATGTCAAAGTCTGTGAGTGGAAGCTAGCAACCAAAAAGTAATTAATACTATGATTATAGACTAAGATATATAAAAATATTTTACGATTCACTGAGTATCATAATAAATAATACTGGATTTGAATTAGTCAGATTAAATAAAATTTGATTTTATAATAAATAAGGAATAAAATAGTCTATCCTTCTATTAATCTATTATTGATTATGAATTTATTGTTGATAGAATGATTTGGGGGCGGGGAGATCTCTAAGGTTGAGTTCGAAAGGGTAAACATTGAAATAGCTATATAAATATAAAGATAAAACTTGAATAGATAAATTAAAATCGATTTATGTTCACGATATAATAAATAAATCATGATATAACTAAAGTTGGGAATAAATAGAGACCTAAATAAATTAAGGGTCTGAATGAGTGCAGATTATACAGATATTTAGGTAGGTATACCACGGAGGTTGGGTCGTAATTTGAAATGGAATCAGAATTTCAAATGTGTTCGAAAATTAAAAAAAATTGGAGAAAAAAAATGAAGAAGGACGCGGGAGGATTTTGTAATTCTGGATAGGAGAGCACATGGACTAGCCAAGCTGAACATTTTAGGTAGATTTTCTCTCATGGTTTCCTACAATTACATGGTGTCTTCTCGTACGTTGCTTCTGTGATAGTTTCATTACTATCAGGCATAGCCTATCTTTATCTATTATACTTGTACAATATATTGTCTTTTAATCTAGTGGCTGACATCCCAGGATGTCTGACAGACCGAAGGTCTGTCAGACGTAGATTTGAGGGACGTATTATGGGTTAGATACAAAGTCGAGGTTTACAACTCGCCTGTCCCCCAATTAGCAGCTAGGTAGCTCATCATTGCACCCTGATGAGTGACACTCACATTAAAATGTACGAAGCTTGTTTCCAGTATTGGTACATACACACCAGATACACACCAAATAAGGTTAGGTAGGACATTAGGTACACAATTCAATATTTGACTAGTTATTAAATTAATTACATTAAATTAAATCTTTACTTCAGACTACATTATGTCCATACTATACATGAAATTATCATAAACATTAAAAATCATCTACAGACCTTTTAATATACATTCATAATAATAAATTACAAAATAATAAGTACAATTAGTCAAAACAATTTTTTATGTTAATGTTTCCGGTCTTATTCTTCACGGTTATCGAATTATTATTTTCCATGCTTATACAGTAGTAGAAATCTACTTATGGTTCTCGTAGGACTAGGTAGTTTACCTGTATACTAAATCAGTGCGCGAATCGGTGGGGAAGACTATTATTTAGCCAGAGAAATTGACTAAAAGTTATTAAACTTATAAACCTAATTATCCAATGAGCTAGTAATACCAATTATTTACTTACTAAAGATAGCTGAAATATTGTACCTACTACATAGATAATAAATGTCTAGTTAAAAGCAATTATAAATTCTTATGAAATGGAATAATGATTTCCTACAACTTAAATTCAAATGTTCATTATTTGTACATTATCGTACATATTTAATGGAGATCTTATGGATGAGTCCTACTATTGATTTATTAATAATCATATTAGATAAGTTCTATCACACTCTTTAGGCGAAAGTCCTTCTAGCTTGCTTGAATCTATGGATAGACTAAAAAGCTGCTATCGACGAAGAGTCAGTATGAATAATACTGTTGATATAATTTTATCTAATTCAGACTTTTACCTAGTAATGGTATAGAGAAATATCTTCCAAGGCTCAGAATTAAGTTATCCAGATTTGATATTATTAATGAAACTAAAGTTAAATATTAAATACTCGTTTAATTGTTATATCTATCGCACATTATCAATCTAATTTATTCTATGAACTTAACAAATAAGACCAGAACATATTGAATTAGATAATAAGTATTAGGGTCGAGTAGGATAAGATTCATGTGTTGTTTTAGAGTAAGTTGTATCAATTATTAATAGGGAATAGGGAACTTAGCCAAGTAGGAAGGGAGTAAGGCAGGGCTCTTCTATGTAACCAGTTGCATTCTAAGGTGCTGTACTAGAAGGTTAACCAGTGGATGGATGGTATGTGAGTTGCTTGCAGACAAAAGCAAAGTAATTGCCCTTGAATGTGTTGGACCGACCTACTACATTGACGTTTTGATAAAAGAGTAAACCCTCTGATACCCCTTTGCTGTGTCATGACAGACATACTAATTACTGAAGAATTATTATATTAAGTAACTGTTTTGTTTGTTGTCAAAATTAAATTAAAGTTACCTTCGGACATAAAATTGTCCATAGCGGAGGAAGGCTGTCCAGCGGGCCAATTATGGAAATCTGATACTATCAAAACTTGGATACTAATCGCTTTCAGTTACTATTAATAAATAGATATTACGGAAAATTAATGTCTTTTGTCTTACATGCTTTCATATGAATAGAAACCGAACGTACGTAATAGTAATTCATCTTGTCAAAACTGGTTCTAATTGCAATCAAACTAATTATTGAAATTATGCCGATTGCTAATCGAAACTGATAGAAATATAAGTTCCATAATCGCCATACAGGTCTCATGGATAGAAACCGACTGTCGCTAGCGAGGAGGGGCTAGTGACCTAAGCCGCTATTTGAACGTCTCAATGTAGGACAAGAATGACATAAGCCGCTATTAGGAAGTATAACTATAGGACGCTATTATTGTAATTTACTATTTAAATTACCTAAGCCGTTCAAAATAAATATAGAACAAGAATTGAAACTACCAAAATTAATATCTATATTATATTTTAAATAAGAAAGTAACTATGTCTGTCTGTTTGTTACGTTTCACGGCTGAACCGATTTTGATGGATTTTGGTATGGAGATTACTTTGGAGAAAGACATAGGCTGCTATTTGTGTAGATATCACGCGTCCGAAGCTAGTTATTATGAAAAGTAAAAATTCATCATAAGAATTATTTTCGTACTTATTTATTGAAATAACCTAAACTGTTATTATAAGGTTTCACAGTAATACTGGATGTGATATACTAATTATTTACGATACCCAGCTCTTATAATGTTACCATAGAACAAGAATTAATATAATATTTAGTAATTAAATTGAATATCGAATTACAGCGTAGGCAAATGAAAGATATTCTTTCATTATAGAGAATGATTACTTCTAATAATAAGGTTTATAATATTATAAATACATATCTCAACATAATTCTCTGAATCAGAGTAACTATATTTGACAAACAACGTAGGAGTTTAATCACAACCACTAGACGAATCATTGGCCAAATTAATAATAGATCAAAGTATGTTTAGGGATTTTAATTATATTATATAACTAGCTGTTGCTCGCGACTTCGTCCGCGTGAATATCAGTTATTGCGGTTGGATAAATATTATTACTATTAAATATTATTACTAATAAATATTATTATTATTATTCCTTTAGGTTTAAGCTTATTTTATACTATATTTTGTCAAAGTCGATAAAGTAGTTGCAAATAGATAGACAGGCAGATTTATTGCGCGCGTGAACTCGAAATTACCTTTTTTGTTACGGAGTTATTTTAAAATTATGATATCTCCTAAGATATTGATTGAAATCAAGTGATGTCAAGGACAATTTTGTTCACAATTAAATGCTTGTGATTAAAAACATATTTATTTGAATAAGAAATACTATAATGTTGATAAAACTGCCAAAGGTTGAAATGCTTTGCCGTCGTGTCTTTCCTGAAAACTACAATCTAGGTCTCTTGAAGTCTCGAGTAAATAGGTGTCTTCTTGACCTGCGTGCCCCATCGTCGGCCACATCGTTGCATCAAACGCAGGTTTATCGATGATAAAAAATTGCTCTATATAAACTTAAGATTTTCTAAAAGTTGTCTTATAACGACTTCTCAACACAAACTCTCTTTCTGCGCATTCTCGCTTTCAAAATACAATCAATATTAGTCACTAAGACACATACGTGCCGTGCATCATGCGCACGCACAAAATCACACACACACACACACACACACACACACACACACACACACACATACACGCACACACGCATACACATAAACGCTCAATGCTAGTTTTTGTTTTCCTAATATATTGAATGCAAATTTTCATTAAATTCACAAGTTTGCACCACACATACATTGTAGTCGTCGAATGGTCAGTGTGGGGTGTGGGGACCATCGGTACCTATTCTAATTAAAACACAAAATATACCTGGGAATCAACTAAATAATGAGTTCATGGTTTTGGGTTAATAAACATTTTTTCTAATTTTTTTCTCTTATAAAGCTTATAGACTTCTCAACATCGAGATTCGAAGTCAAACGAGGGTTAAAGACGTTGGAGACCGCATTACGGAACTAAAATGGAGTTGAGCAGGACACCTGGCTAGGCAAGGTGACGACAGATACAGAACAGTACAGAACCGAGTATAGAAACGTTGGTCATCTAGCAGCCATATGGGCTGATAATACCGTAGGCATCGTGGGCTGAACCTGAGGCTAGCACAGGACTGAAAGGCTGCCATGTCTTTCCTTTTAGCCAGTCCTTTTGGTGCCTACAAAGAGAGGCTTATACTCAGCAGTAGGTTGAAGTCTGGGTGATTATGATAATAAAATAATAAGAAGCCTAAAGCAAACAAAATATTCACTAATTCATAATTCATTTATTGTGGAACATAGGTCAATTACAGGTTTTATTTATTTGTTACACATACACATACCTTAGCATAATTATTCCAATAATTACATAATGTTATAATCCTTACTATATAATATATTAATACTAGCTGGTGCCCGCGACTTCGTCTCACACAATATCTTTATAAATTATAGCCTATGTGCTTTTCTGATGTATAACGTATATTATTGTAAAGTTTAATTAAAACCCATTCAGTAGTTTTTGCGTGAAAAAGTAACAAACATACACACAAACTTTCGCGTTTATAATATTAGTAAGGATAAGGATTATAAATGCGAAAGTAAATTTGTCTGTATGTCTGTCTGTCACGTTTTCACGCCAAAACCGCTGAACCGATTTAGATGACTTTTGGTATAGAAATAGATGGGACCTTGGAGAAGCCATAGACTACTTTTTTTATAGGTACCACGCCTGCGAAGTTGCGGGCAGCAGCTAGTTGTACATAATTGTAAGCATTATTAGTACCATGTGCCTTTTTTATTTTTATTTTTTCATGTATTCTGTGTGTTGTATGCTAAGAAGAAAATAAATATCTGTCTATTTAATGCAATTTTTGAACAGTTGCCAAATTCCAAGTGTCTCAAATTCCAAGACAGATTAAAGTATTCATTGTATCAAGCGTTACTTAACTAGGCAACAGCCGTTATTGAAAACAGAACGCCAACTAACTTTGTTGTATATCACATAAACATTAGCATTATCGTTATATAAGTAGTATCATAACAATAGATCTTCATTCGTGATGTAATGTGATCGCGACGCCACGGAAACCATTCAACTGTATATTTGAACTGCGTTGTCAAATAAACGAAGTTGATTGTATTCGAAAAACTGAGTACATTTAGCTCAATGAGAAAACCAGCGAGAAAGTTCAAGAACTTATTAAAACAGGTAAAAATTAGTATACCTCACCATTGGTTTACATGCTAGATTAGAAGGCTAGCTAGTAAGTATATTACTGTAATAACTATATATTTTTTTTTATTTTAGTTTAGTTCTCAAAAATAACACATTGGCCTCAATTCTATTGGCACCAACCTAACTAATTTTAGCTAAAATTAGGCTTAGAACTGTCAAATGTCACTTTGGTATTCTGCCAACTTATCCTTATTTAATTTTATTTAATTTAATTAAGCGTTCCTTATTTAGTTAAATGGTATCAACCAAATAGGTTGACTAACTAAAATATATTTTAGACAATTCCTAATTTTAGAAATGAACTAACCGAATTGCCACCATTATTAAACTTTTCTTCTTACTCATTATTATAAGATCAACACTCCACAAAAATATCTCACAGGGTCTTTTGACTAAACGTTTCGACAGAATATAAGCGCCTAGCTACCCTCAAGTGGCGAGGAATATTATGCTGATATTATGCTGAGGCACACATATACATGACAAGAAGTATATCTTCTCCATTTTTTATTTACTCTGCAATATATTTTTCTGATTGTACGAATTGTATGTGCTTCAATAACAAATAAATCAAACCTCAACTCAAATATTTGTAGTCAATACAATCACAAGGATCACTTTGAAACGTCTTACATACTAGGTGAATTAAGGTGCCAATTCTTCCTCACCCAAGTCCAAGAAGAATGTTGTCTATGTTTATGATAATGCTGCATCATAATAAACTAGGCATAATAATTTTACTTATCAGCATCAAAAGTTACCGGCAATTAAAATTGGGGTCGTTAAAATATACTTGTTAATTTATTTTTCAAATTGGGTCAGAGAGCGGACATTTTTAATTTAAGCGACAACACTGTGCAGTGAATATTTAAAAAGTAATGCAGATATTAAATTCGAGCTTATTTACAACGATGCGTTGCAGTACGCGCCTTTTATCTATGCGTCAGCCAATACTACGATCGTATACTACGATCGTAAGTTAGTCGCCAACTCTTTTTAAACTATCATTGGTTTTGAACATAAGTTTCACTCAAAACGAGATATTTACTCGATATGTGATCTTACTGCTTCCCGATGTTTCGGAAAATATCAAACTAAAACCATGGAACAAAACTAAAGATTAAGTTGAAGTATTTTCTTCTGGAGAAATGTCTGTTTTGCTAGATGAACTAGAAATCGTTTTACGATTACAGATTTTTTTATTGATTACATTAAAATGTTCTGATTGTTTATTGTTAGGTTAGGTTACATTAATAATATATTACATGTTTAATAAATATAAATGAATATATATTTTTTTGTTTTATAATTTATATTGCCGAATACTAAGTTTGTCAATGTAAAAAACATCTATGAACCATACAATTTATACATAGAAAAACCCCCAGACCTGAGACAAATACTTGCATACGTCTATAAATATGTATAAGGAACTATATATCTAAAGAAATGTATCATCTCAGCTGGAAGGCCAGCGGCTGCGCATTATGGCTCAACCTTCGCATGTGTTCGCGTCTTTTCATGTTGCGACTCGTCTGACGCGTCAGGATAATAATAAATGGCCCAAAGTTTGTTATGAAGGCTATCTTCAATTACTTTAGTGTAGTGTTAAGACCGTTAGTATTGTCGTGTACTGTATTTATTAAATTATACTGTCATATTGTCCAGTGCTGACCAAAAGGCTTAACCCGTGCATTTATTATTTTCGAAACTGTTGTCAATGATATTTATTCTGTATACCCTTGACAATTCAAAAGCGATACATAATTGCAAAGTTATTGAAAAAATATTGTACTCCATAAATAATAAATGAATTAAAAAATAAATAAATAATGCCTGACATTTCACACAGCATCATCTAGCCCCAGCGTACAGAGCTTGAGTTATGGGTACCATATATACTACATATTAGGTTGGGGAAAGTCTTTTCGCATTATAGTATGTATGAACTTATAATAAAATCTCTTTGGCTATACTATTTGTATCTGGCTGGTTTTGGTATCATTAAAAGTTTAAATTTTAAAGAACATTCTTCCAAATTCAAATTAGGAAAATGTGTGATTTTTATTTGTTTTTTGTACTGTCAAGATGAGTGAATCTAATGTAGAAATTCGATACATTTTAAAATTTTACTACAAAAATGGTAAAATAGCAAAGAAAAAAATTTGCGATGTTTATGGACCTAGTGCAGTGTCTGTGAGAGTAGCACAAATTTGGTTTAAGCGTTTTCAATCCGGAAGTTTTGATGTCAAAGATGCACGTCGCTCTGGTCGCTCTATTACGGATAAAATGGATGCCATTTTTGAAAAAGTGGAGCAATATCGGAATATCAGTAGTTACGACGTAGCTGAAGAACTGGAAATTGACCACAAAACAGTTTTGGCGCATTTGAAAAAGACTGGGTACACAAAAAAGCTCGATATTTGGGTACCTCACGAGCTCACTGAAAAAAACCTAATGAACCGTGTACTCATTTGTGATTTTTTATAACGACGACGTAATGAAACCGAACCATTTTTGAAGAAGCTGATAACTGGTGATGAAAAGTGGATCACGTACGACAAGAACGTGCGAAAAAGGTCGTGGTCAAAGGCCGGTCAGGCTTCACAGACTGTGGCGAAACCCGGGTTAACTCGCAACAAGGTAATGCTGTGTGTGTGGTGGGATTGGAAGGGCATTATTCATTATGAGCTGTTACCAGGCAGGACCATCGATTCTGAACTCTACTACGAACAACTGATGAGATTAAAGCAAGATGTTGAGAGAAAGCGGCCGGAATTGATCAACAGAAGGGGTGTGGTTTTTCATCCTGATAACGCTAGACCTCACACATCTTTAGCCACTTAGCAAAAATTAAGAGAGTTTGGCTGGGAGGTGTTAATGCATCCGCCGTATAGTCCTGACCTTGCACCTTCAGATTTCCACCTGTTTCGGTCTCTTCAGAATTATTTAGGCAGTGTGAGGTTAACATCACAAGAGGACTGCCAAAACCACTTGTCGCGATATTTTGATCAGAAGTCCCAAAATTTATATAGCAATGGGATCATGTCCCTACCTACAAGATGGCAATAAGTTATCGAACAAAATGGTACCTACATACTTTAGTTAAATGTAAATAAATTATATTAAAAAATGTTTTGAATTTTCTTAAAAAAGGCGAAGAAACTTTTTCCCCAACCTATTATATACTTTTTTATCATAAATAAATTTGAATAGAGTATCTTATGCATTATGTGGAATCCTTTAAATCCAATTTTATTAGGTACATAACACCTGATTGCTAAACATTTTATAACATACTTAGAAATTAGAAATTTCATAGAAAAAAAGTAATTTAAAAATTCTGGTAATCGAGTCAGAACAGTCACAATACAATCTGCCGCTGTCGTTATAATGCATCTTACTCCACTAATAAATAAAACAAAGTCGCTTCCCGCTGTCTGTCTGTCCCTATGTATGCTCAAATCCCTATGATCCTCTTGTTATCGTTGATCGATTGAGTGTGACTATTTTTAATATTTACACCATAATAAAAAGCGGTTAAGTTTGTTTGTGTGTATGTTTTAACGGTTCGACGATAGCCATCGAACCCTCTACTGTTGATTTGCCCTCTATTAGGGCTTATGTAACTCGCGGCAACTAGCAATATGAGCGAATCGCCAAATTCCTGCTACGAGTATCTAATACAATTTTTATTACGCTGATTTGTCTGCACTAAGCGTATTTTGACCTGTGAGGCACCGGTAGCCTGTTTCATAGGCAGCGGCTGGCTTCCATATTGTCATGTGGAGTGAGTACCCACTAAATGGTGGCAGAGAACTAGATAATGGAACGTCTGTCGTCCGTTATATGGATATTAGTCAAAATCGTGGGCCGCGAATGGACCGAATTAACACAGGATCGTGGCGCATACCATGCGACCTACAAACACCTACCTACAAACATAGAATGGCCTAAGTTTGTTTATAATACCCAGGAGGTGAACATTGCACGGAAAGAGCCTCTAAGGCCCACTTTGATCCTTTCACCAAACTGGTTCAAAAGAACTAGTGACACGATAAGAAGTCGAGGATTCAGACTGTAGATGATGAACAAAATGTTTTTACATTAAGCTAAAACGTGCGGATGAGGTCGCGAGCGAAGCTGCTAGTATTTTGTACTTATGTCAAAATATTGTAAACTTGGATTGTAAATACTATGATTGTCAAAAACGAAATTGATATTGTTTTTTAAGTTAATGGGTATTTATCGCGTAATACCTTTTAATTCATATTTTTTTAACATAATTAAACTTGAGGCAAGTATGTATTGTTTTTGTTCATAATAGAGATATTAACAATAAGTGTACTTTTTAGAGAAGAAAACTTAGTGTTCACAAGACACTGATCGTCCATGATATTGTAATATGTAATATATTGCCCAGCTTTGTGCTTTTCAGATAAAATGGACGGTGGACGCCGTACCACCATCCTACAGCAGCTTCAGTTGTTGATGGAGTTTGCAGAGGCCAATAAAGAATTAGCCCTCGGTAGACTTCGATCTAAAGAGGGACGGGCTATGTCGGCTCGCCTTTGGCATGAGTGCGCTGACGCACTGAGTAAAGAAGGGCCAGTAAGAATGCCCAAAGAGTGGGCCAAAGTATCTTTTTACCTTTACCTGTTTAACTCTAAAGTTATTTATAAATAAGTTCTTAAACTATTTATCTTCATAAAGAATTTATATTTCCAGATTTCATGATCATCATCATACCAGCCTTTAGGAAGTCCACTGCTGGACATAGGCCGCCCAAATGTATTTCCAGGAAGAACTATTTTGAGCCCTCTCCATCCACCGACTTCCTGCGATCTTTACAATGTCGTCTGTCCATCGGGTGGGGGGTCGTCCTACGCTTCGTTTTCCTGTCCTTGGTCGCCATTCGAGAACTTTTACTACCCAACGGTTATCAGTTCTGCGAGCTATATGGCCTGCCCATTGCCACTTCAACTTGCAAATTTTAAGTGCTATGTCGGTGACTTTGGTTCTTCTACGGATTTTCTCGTTGCGGATTTTATCACGTAGTTAAACACCCAATATAGCTCTCTCCATAGCTCGTTGCGCGATTCTGAGCTTGTGTATGAGGCCAATAGTTAGCAACCAAGTCTCAGTTCCATATGTCATCACTGGCAACACGCACTGATTAAAGACTTTCGTCTTGAGGCTCTGCGGTATCTGTGACGAGAAGATATGCCGTAATTTCCCGAACGCTGCCCATCCGAGTTGGATTCGTCGGCTGACCTCTTTGTCGAAGTTGGACTTGCCTAGTTGAATCGTCTGACCCAAATAGACATAATGGTCTACAACTTCGATTATATCGCTCTCAACATGTACATGTTATGCAACATGTTATACATGCAACATGAGCATTTGACATGATTTTTGTCTTGCTCATGTTCATTTTAAGACCCACTTGTTAAGAGACGATATTGAGATCGCTGAGCATTGCGCCAAGGTCTTCCAGCGATTCTGCCATGATGACTATATCGTCGGCAAATTGAAGGTGAGTGATGCGTTCGCCGTTGATGTTGATACCATATCTATGCCAATACAAGAGCTTGAAAACATCCTCCAATGCAGAAGTGAACAGTTTCGGAGAAATAACATCTCCCTGTCTCACCACTTTATGCAATGGGATTGGATTCATGCTCTGGTTCTGGAGTCACTGGATAGACATGGTGGCGTTACTGTGCAGACATTTCAACACTTCGATATACCGATAGTCAATTTGGCACCGCTGGAGTGACCGCAACACTGCCCAGGTTTCGACAGAATTAAAGGCTTTCTCATAGTCCACAAACGCTTAACAAAGTAGCCGGTTATATGAAATGAAATGAATTTAAATTAAATGAAATGAAATTGTTTATGGAAAAAGAAAACACATGAATAGCTGTAACACATGGTTCACACAATCAATCGTAATCAGTTTCTCGTCAGTTTTTTTTTATTAGGTACATCATTTAGTAAGTAAATGTGTTACTTATATTAAACTCTTTATTAGCATGTTTGCTGTAAAGGGGCGTTATAGATTGGTTAATTACATTTCTAAAATAATCATATCAAAGAAGTAAACAACATACTTACAATATAAATTAGTTATAAATTAACGCTGTAAAGAAGCAAAATCGTCAATAATAATTTAGTAATACTAAGGAATGATTTCATAAATGTATTTTTATAATAGCAATCTATCTAACAAATATTCTAACTACATAACTGGCAAATTGGCATGTAGCGGCTGAGGAAATGGACGGTATTACATATTGCAAATTTCTACATTATTTAAATGATCTATTATCATTTCCTAAAAATTCACTAACGTTATATATGGTTATATAAAGCAGAAGCTGTTTAACTTTGTTTAAAAAAGAATACTCATCAGTCGTCAGTCTTATACCTACCGGGAGTTTATTAAACAGTCTTGAGCCAATAATCTGAGGTAGCTTTGTGGATAAATTAAGCCTATGCCTCGTTGTCTCCAAGCTCGTTTGATGTCTGTTACTTTTAATGTTTTCACTCCCTATAACCTTAAATTTACTGATGTTTTGCCATACATATTTTAAAACTTCATAAATATAAACCGATTACGCGGTCAATATTTGAAATTTCTTAAAATGCTCTCTGCTCTCTTAATGTGTCTCTATATTTAGCCTTAGCTAGAACCCTAATGACTCCTTTCTGCATCTTCAATACTCTTTCACAATCTGTCGAGTTGCCCCACATTATGATCCCATATGACATTGTGGAGTGTACATAGGCATAATATATGTCTTTTAAATTTATTTCAGGTGACAAAGAGTGGAGCTGATTTAATGCATAGACTCCTGTCGCCATTTTTTTGCATGTTGCATCTATATGCCATTTCCATGTAAGGGCCGGATCTAACTCGAAGCCTAGTTTCCTCGAAGTTTAGTAGAATTAGTGCTGGCTATATTTTTTTTACTAATAAGGGGGATTGTTATGTTGGGCTGATAAGTACTCACAGCATTAAAAATCATTACATTCGTTTTTTCTTCATTTAATATAGCCTTATTTTAAATGAAGAAAAAACGAATGTAATGATTTCAAACCACTTTCCTATAATGTTAATTGTATCTCTTATGGTTTCCATAAGTTTTTCCATGGTATCTGAAGAGATAATTATAGTGGTATCATCTGCGTATTATACAATCTCTCCGGTTATTTTTGTTGTAGCAACATCATTTAGAAATATAAGAAATAGCGTATTGCCTAAAGATGAGCCTTGAGGTATTCCTATGTCTATTTGATGAGATTTAGATCTAACACGTTTATTGTCTATTTTTACTTCTACAGTCTGTTCCCTCTGCTCTAAAAAAGATTTAAGGAGATTCAAAATCCGTCCCCGAACGCCATAGACTTTAAGTTTTTCTAGAAGGAGTTTATGGTTGACGGAATCGAACGCTTTCGATAAATCAAAAAATATACCCGCAACTTTTTTTCTTTTCTCAAGACCTTCAATTACACAGTTTACAAATTTTTGTATTGCAGTTATTGTTGATTTGCCAGGTCTGTACGCATGTTGACAAAGATGGTTGCTTAGCAGATGATCATTAAAGATTCTGACATAATCGACTCTATGAGTTTAGAAAGTTTTGGCACAATAGTAATAGGCCTATAATTTTTCACATTCGACATCTCACATTTGCCTTTATACAAAGGTGTAAGGCGTGTT
Source organism: Lampropteryx suffumata (assembly GCA_948098915.1). NCBI lineage: Eukaryota > Metazoa > Arthropoda > Insecta > Lepidoptera > Geometridae > Lampropteryx > Lampropteryx suffumata. Next base: position 17,038,082 of record OX402553.1, read on the forward strand.
TATTTTAAATTTGTTTGGGTAAAAACTAGACAAAAGAACATTATTAACTAAAAGAGAGAAGTGGTTACATAATACAAATATTATTTAATATAAGACATATCCTGATATATCAAACAAGCCTCTGGTGTACGAAGAACGTATTTTATTATGGGCCAGTTTTAGTAGGTCATCATTAGATACAGATTTAAATTGAAAATCCGATGGCGTGGATGTCGAGTATTTCAAAAAAGTTAGTGCTTCGTTAAAGTTTGGTCAATTAGTTATGCGGATTTCATTTCCTATGGCTATAAAGTCAACCACTTTATAGCCATAGGAAATGAAATCCGCATAAAAAATTAATATGATCTGCCACATTTTCATTTATTATTTTACAGTTGGACATGGGGTCTATCAAACTCAGTTCCAATCTTTTACTGTCTTATTTGTATCCTCTTTGATAACCATCCATACTTCTCTTTTTGGGTTTTTAGCTCTATTTATACGCTTCTCTACATATTCTTTCTTTTATTTTTAATACATCTATCACGATATATCTTTTTGTCAATTATGCAGGAAATTGTCTTTATTTGCGGATGTTGCCTTTGTATCATGTATGTTTTGCTGTGCTCTAATAATATCATCACAAATCCATGGGCTGTTTTTATCAGTCTTTGTTCAAAAAATCTATTTTGGGAAATAAATTTCCGTGTTCCATAAAATTTTGTTTATAAAGTTATCTACTGTTTCGTTATCATAGGACTTAAAGTGCATATCCCAATCATAGGAGAGCATAGCATAACAAAAATCAACAATCCTTTCAGGACTAAACTGGCGTTTTTCTACAAACTTATATTTAGGCAAGCGATGGTTTTGTATTTTTACTGTTGCAATTTGGGCGTCGTGGTCCGACAGAGCGGTAGCTAATGGTTTTACATCAATGTTAAAGTTTTGAATATTAGTCACTAAGCAGTCGATTGAAGATTTAGATCCTTTTTCTATTCTCGTTTCAAAATTTACAATATTTCTATAGCCATGACACAGCATTATTTCATTAAGGATACTTCTTCTTGGGGAGTCTACTAGAAAGTCAACATTCCAGTCACCTAATAAAACAGTTTTCCTTATGGGAGAAATGCTTACGATTTGGAATAATTTTGTCAAAATATCAGTTATAATTTTATAATCCCCTTTACCAGTTTTTAATTTATCAAACCTACTACAGTCAAATTCTATTCCTGTCAGTTCACATGACAAATTATCCACATCTACACATTTTTTGTAATTGATTTTAGATTGTACAAAAATTGACACACCTCCGTGATGTTCTCTTACAAAATAATTTGCATGCGTATACACTTGAATTACAAGGTTGCTTACATTATTTGAGTTAAGCCATGTCTCTGATAGTATTAATTTTTCTGGTTTATAAGTCTCAGTGACACTTTGTAATAGTAACATTTTATTACCAACGCTCCTACAGTTTTGGTGCAGAATGGTAACATTACTTTGTTCTAAGTGGTTTCCATGTCTGATACATGATGGTATATATTTTATTCTGCTGTACCACGGCAACGTTGGCGGTATCACTTAGGTTTATGTTGCAGTTAGTCAATTCAACCAGATTGTCAAACAAGTGGGTGTATTCAAATGTGGATTTATGCAACAGAACGTCGAACAAAAATTTCAAAAACTTTGAGCTTAGTATAAATCTCGACTTAAAAACTTTATGTCTGTAACTGTTAACATCAATCACTGTCATAATATTGGAATGAACTGCCATATTATGCAACTCGTTGTTTTTTCTGTATATATTTTCATTTTTGACATAATTTAGTTTATTGTTATTGAGGTTGTAATTAGGAACTTAAATTTATTTAGGTTACACCAATGTCTAATATATTTAACACTTCCTATGTTGAATTCCCGAAAGTCTGATGAAATGACCACAACGTCGTCGCCTTTACTCATGTCCTTAGTTAAATTGGTGAGATCACTCACTAAAACTCCTATGGATGCGTCCGGTTTGCAGGTGAAGAGAACAGATTTGTATTTCGTGGTATTGTTCATATATACGCTGCAAGGGATTTGCCATACGAGTCACATAGTATAAGCATACTTTTCTGATTAACTGCAAGTTGCACGCCGGATGGATATTGGTTCATTGTTTTGTTTTGTTTGTTAGGCTCTTTCTGCATAGGCTTCGCAGACTCAACGTTCAGAGTTCTAATTTCCATTTCTGTAAAAAATATATTGTTGTTTATAAGACTTGATGTCATTTGTGGATAGCAAGTTGATCCTTTGATAGATTCTGCATTTGTTTTCTTTACTCTCTTTTTAGATTTTTTTATATTAGCTTTAGCTTTTCCGTTTCTATTCATTAGATTTTCTTCCGATTTCCTCTTAGTTTCATGCTCTAATTTGTTTGTTTTCCAGTTAATACTATAATAATATTATAAATTACAATATACTCTTCGGTCTTCTGTATAACCTGCCGGAGCGAAAACAGCTTATAGACATGGCTCAACAGTGAGATGGGCCTGTAATTTTTTAAGAGGGTTTTATCCCCTTTCTTAAAGAATAGTACCACCACGCTCCTGTTCCACGCCTCTGGCGTAGTTCCCTCGAGGATGACGCAGTTGAACAGCTTCTGGAGGACCTTAAGTACCGGTGTTCCACCCGCTCTCAGAAGTTCTGTCGATATTCCGTCTTCCCCCGGTTGTTTTTCTTATGCTGCTTGAGAGCCGTTCGGATCTCGTATAGGCTGACGTCCGGAATATCTTCAGTTTAGTGTCGGGTTAGGCGGGCTCTTGCATTGCTAGTCGTGCTTGTAGCAAGGCTTTGCGATGAAGTGTACAGTTGTACATAGAACTTCTCGAGCTCTCGTAAAACCTCTGGCTTTGAGGAAACGACCCTGCTACTGTCGGTCTTCAGCTTCGTCAACAGGCTTTGCCCAATAGACAGATTTCTCGCGAACACTTTAGAGCTTTGGTTGCGCTCTATTGCGTTCTTTATATTAGAAGTATTATACAGACGCAAATCACGTCGCATAGACTTAGAGATCTGTTTATTTAGCGTACTGTATTTCGACATGTCTACTAAAGACTGCAGTTTAATTTTGCTACGTTCTGCCATGAGTTTTAGAGTTTGCTCAGAGAGTTTTTGGGTTCTACCATTGGGCTGAGTCTTACAGAACTTTGACCCCACGGCATGGACAATTTCCACCAGTCCGTCATTTATTTCGTCCACGGATTCGCATTCGGCAAACCATTGGAAGCTATCTTGAAGTTCCAATTGAAAGCTCTCGGGGTTTTGGATTTGAGCAGGACTTGGGCGAAGAGTAGATTTCATCAGACGGGACCTTTCTAGCTTTACGTTAAGATTTAATGAGCCTCTAACCATTCGGTGGTCACTGCCGGTTTTGACCCTGTTGATCACTGAGACATCATTAAATATTTGCTTTTTTGTTGTCATGATGAAATCTATCTCGCGTTTGTGTCCACCGGGGTGAAGCCACGTCCATTTCCTGGACGACCGCTTGAAAACGGAGTTCATCATAAAGAGTCCCTCTTTTTCCATGAAGTCGGCCTATCGCTGACCCCGTTGGTTCCGCTGTCCAAATCCAAATTGCCCACTTTCAGTTCATCGCCGTTCCTCATACCTAGCCGCGCGTTATTAGTCCAGATTTGGAATGAACAAATCATTCGTCATTCAATTAATCAGAGTAAAGTAAAATCAAAATTGACGAGCCTTACTCTCTCTTAGTGTCGTACAGGCGGTGGGCCTTCAATAAAAGTAACAAAAACTTGTAGTCCGTGAAATACATAATGTGTAAAAAATACCCCACGAAAGTGTTTCTGTCTTTTCTTTTTCTTGATGTATAATTTTTCCGGCAGCAAGCATTCCGGTGCACACAACGAGACCCGCAGTTTGATGATGCTCATTGGGGATATGCGCACCCAGACAGCTTGCTCACTCAGTCTGCGCTGAGACAAGCTGAAGCCGCGAAAGCGCAGGCTGAGGCTGATGTAATAACAGCCAACGCTAGTAGACTGCAGGCCGAAACAATGGCAACAGTATGCCAATCTTTACATCTTTAGTGCCTGCAGTTCGTCATTTCTTAGGATAAAAATTAATAAACCATAAATTAACTGTTTCCGGACCTTCTTCTTTTTGTCGTTAGACCTTAGGTACTTCTTTCCAAATTTATCTGACATGGTCAGAACCCTAACCAATTCAATGTCATCTAGTTAGCAGAACTAAAACATTTGTTACGGAGCTAACGGAGTTTTTTTAAGGTTTACAAATCAGGCTGTTATTCATAATTTAGTAAAACATTATTAGCTTGTGAGATTATAACTAATAGCAGACGTTCATAGAAAAACTTAAGGTTTATTGTTGGACTTCGGAATGTTAAAAACTAAATTGACCCAACAGTTATGTTTATTTTCCCGCATGTCTATAACAATAATATTTATTGTTACAACAATTTATATTTATATATATATTTATTTATATTACACATTTCAAGGCAATTTTTATAAAATATCGTACACACAAAAAATAAAAGTTACAGATTATGATACCGAAAAAATACAGAGATTCATTTATAATATAATATTTATTCAATAAATTAACTATATTATGATAATAAATCACACTCACAAATAAACGTACTTACTTGAAAATTTAAATTCGTTCTGAATCACTAAACAATAAAAACATTAATTATGTTCATTATGTTCATTACATTCATTGAACATATCAGGAAGAATAATCCTCAGGCGCCAAAGTCATCGCTGTTACATCCGTTACAGCCTTGTTTGCTTAGTTGATTGGGACACTGGTTGGTCATTATTATATCCAACCACCGTCTGGTACGAACCCATCGCGTAAAACAGAGCAATCAGAACCTGAAATATGCATTATACGAGTACATGGTGCGGCAGTAGAGCTAACGCGGGATGATCAGCAGGCAGTATTTATGATGATGTATGTAGCTTGGGTTGTAGATACTACTAACTCTTACCTTTGTCTCTACATTTAGACCATCAGCACGAAGTGGAGCAGCTATACATGGTCTTAGCTTTTCCATCAATACCGTAAAAAGATCCATAGAAAGAAGATACTGTTCCACAAAGTTTCCTTCATATGAGAATGTGAGAGATCGCCTGATTATTTCATTTTTTTCTGCGGGTTAATGTTCGGCTTTCAGCCACATCTACCCCATACGCACTTTCTAAATGATCAAAGCAAATTCCGAGCATTTTCAACAATTAAAACGGCTCAGAAAACAATAAGAAGTCTCTCGACACAAACTGAATTAAAAACGTTAGTTTGAAAGCGCTGTCAAAGATGACGCGATCCGGCAACGTTCGATCAACGTATTTTCCAAAATAGATCTAAATCGTTTCCGTTATAGTGATTAGCGCGGTACAAAAAATGACAAAAATAACGTTTTGACTTTGATTTTGATCAAAAACTCAACAAATACCATCGAACAACTACCTTATTCACCAGATATGGCTCCAGATGACTTCTTTCTTTTTCCTAAACTCAAATAACCACATCGTGGCACCCGTTTTCATTCGGTAGAAGACACAATTCGCGGCGAGAGCTAAACTCAATTCCGGAAAAAGCGTTAAAAAAATGTTTAGATGATTGGATTGGAAGCAAAGTGTATCGTTTCTGAAGAAGCATACTTTGAAGGTGATAAAATTAATTTGGATGAATAACTAACATTTTGTGTATTATTGATCGTTTCCCGGTATGTAGTACGTAGTAAGATCATTCCCGTTTTCAGTACAATTGATATGAGACAAAAAAAGTCTCACTTGTTCCATTAGCCGTTATTACTAGAACTACTGTGACAAAAAAAGTCCCATTTGTACCATCACTAACTCAAGAGCTATTCCGTATATGAACGTGTACTAGAATATAAAGTAACGGTTGTCAACAACACTATTAACCAAGTTTATTAGAACTTTCAAGAAGTTTCATTTCAATAACATGTTTAAGTTCATAAATCACTCGGCAGGCAGCAACAGAAACATTAATAACGAACATGTCTTCACTAAGCACTACACCGTCATAACCTAGACTGGGGCTAGACCACTAAGCCTGGGGCACTTTTAAATATGCGATACGATGTTTTATTGCCTTCCGATATTAAAGACAAATATTGGTAGACAACATTTAATAAATACATTATATTGGTGGACATCAGCATTTACTATCAAGCTATGTATAATTTTTACAATGGAGACCAGAGATAATTTATCATCATCATCATCATCATCATCAGCCTATAGCACCCCACTGCTGGACATAGGCCTCCCCTAATGAGCGCCATTGCGAGAGTTAATTGTATTTTTTTTATTATTTTTTAGGTGGACAATGCAAACAGCACCAATTATCCCAAACTAGGGATAGCTTGTATAATTATAGTGATCAAATGAAAAATAGAATGTTTTTTAAATTATGTATTAAATCATGATACTTTATAACTCCCAGACACAGAATAAAAATCACACAAATGTTTATCCTGAGGGAATGGAACTCTGAACCTACAGCGCAGAAGGTAGAGCTACCACCAACTGATCTGACAGGCCAATCAAATATAACTTCTGTATGTATTAACAGTGTATAAGTAAACGAATCACTAAATATTGTTCATATTTGTTAGATATAAAACAAGAATTTATTTACATCACACAAATGTTTATCTTAGGGTAAACATTTGTGTCAAAAGATTCAAACCTACATAATAAGAAGTCGCATCCCTTTGAAATACCAAAGTTTCTCACCACTCAACTCATTCATACTTTTTTTTTCTCTAACGTTTGCCACGGTTTTTGTACCCGTAATAACTTATAAAAAAGCCTATGTCCGTCCCCAAGATATAATATATCGCCTTACTAAATTTTATCGAGATCCTTACAAACCTGAAATCGTAAAAAAAACACAAAAACTAATCGTGTCGTATGTATGCATGCTTTTTACTAATCGCGTCGTATTTGTAAAATCCCCTAATACTAAGCCCGGCTTCCCGCGATCATTCCTAGACTTACCGACCAGACTTATGGAATACAGTCTTTGAAAATAGCCTCGCGACAGCTTTATGAAGACATAGTGTGGACGTGCTGATAGTCCTGGCAATGTGGTGGAAATATCACATTACTTTTCAGATGGTGAATTATATACCTAATATTGGTTTAATCTGAAGTAATGGGTAAGATAGTTATAACCTTCCCTTTTATCCCACAGTGTTGTTGAGTCGGCATAACATGCTTTATATTTCCTTTTCCTCTATCAATGGGTTTAGAATTGCAGCCACAACAAACATTCGACTGCCTTGTATTGAAATTGACATTCGATACCCGTTCATGGCCGCGAGTTCTTGTGAACACCCTCTGGCGGTGATTTGGATCACTTAAATTATCAATAGATCATTTTAAACAGTATTTAAATTGCTCAACTGTTTTACATGTATTTTATATTATTGTATATTTATAAATATATAAACAATAATTTAATATATATGTAATACAATAACAAATACATGTTAAACAGTTGAGCTATTTTAATTTAAAACGATCTATAGATTGATTAACTGATACTTACTCGAACCTACCCATGCTTAATATGTAAACTTTGACATTTGTTCGTTAGATAAATCTTTTGTCACGGCTACCATGTTAGCCCCGCAGAACTTACACCTAGTCATAGCTATATTTCATACATTCCATCCATCTTTATGAAGTGATAACGTGATAACTACTGCCAAATGTGTGCATACATTTGGCATACTGAAAACACTGTTAGATTTTTAATCGACAAAAAAGAGGAAGGTCAATACAACGGGTAAGAGTTTTTCTTTTATGCATTAGTTTTCTTACGTTTTTTATCGTTTAAGAGCACTGACATTTCTGTGTTCGAAAACCTTAAAACGTGATATGAAGTTTCGTGTTCTATTAAGAAAGACACACACATTCGAGTGGTTTTCCATGTGGATTCCTTTAAAAGCGCTTTTATCTCAAACATGATGAAAGGAAAATGTATCATATTCTAAGAAAAATGTACAAAATTACTAGTCAAAATATGACTGATAATACTGAACAGGTTATTCCCCTCATGGTTAAATGTTTTTAGTATTCGAACCTTACTTATAATACTATCAGAAGATTCTCGTGCTAACTTTACCACAACTTATACATGGATGTGAGTGGAAACTAATGTATGAACGAAAATATTTTCAAAAATTATTATTAAAATGCCCGTTGGATGTGGTTGGGAACCATGTATGAAAGCTTTCTTTTCCGAGAACTATGGGCTTGGATGTGGTGGGAAGTAGCCATTTTTCCATCGGGTGCATTTATTAGTCCAATTATGAAACCTATGACCTTTTTTCATATAACCACTAAAAACACAAAACATTTCTAAAAATAATTCAGATTGTAGGAAAATCATAACATTGTAGTTGTAAAAAAGTTCCCAAACATTTTATGTCACAGTCATATGTAATTATAATAAAATTATGGATTAATGCTAAGGTGATATTAGTACTCCAGCTTCCCGAAAAGACCTCCAAAATGAGCTTTGTATGTACGAAAATTAAAATTAAAAGAAATCTTTGGTTAGGTAGATACCTACTCGTACAAAGGTACCTAATATGAGTAAAATTATTTGTCATTGTTGACGGTATTGTTAGCTGTAAACAGTTAGAGCTGAACGTATGCTTCAGTATTTACTTGGCTAATTTTCAGTTTACCTATTTTCGCGATTCAGTATGAACAATGGTCCCGCGCATACTACCCCGCATTATAAATGGGTAGGTAGGACCCAATTGTTACTTGTGTAGATTACTTAGAACCTTTTCAATCGCTCGCAAGCATTTAGTCGCATTTTCTACTAGAATAATAACGCTGCTCCAGCGCATTCTACCCCGCATTATGAATGGGTAGGTAGGATCCAATTATTCCTATAACACCTTCTCTCATCTGACTACTGCACTGTCGAATGTCGTGTGGCATGAAGTAGGCGTTGCGTTGGTGCGTACATAAGCAAAACTGAAAATGTATTTGTATAATAAATTTATATTTTATAGTATGTACCTATTTACACTGTTTACCGCGCTAGGTAATTCGTTATTTTTTTACAGTCACTTAAAGTTCATAAAAAAATTAAAAGATCTAAAAAAACTGATCGTTGCAGGCAACCCTTTTCAAAACATGCTTGATTATTGCTCTTTCTTTTGAGGTATCATTTACGCGGATATCTGACCAGTTACTGAAATTAGGACCTAGAAACCTAATTGAGGGAGAACATTTACATTTTTAAACAGATTTATTAAAACAACATTTGATTTGAAATAATTTATTATTCATGTTCAAAGTGACTACCACCATTCCTAACACAAGCACGGGCCCTTCTTCTCACTTCTGTTGTTGTTGTTTTTAACATCATCTCCAGTTTCATGGTTTCAAAAGCTGAATTAATTCTTTCTATTAGTTCGTCTTTTGTGTTTATTTCTGTGCTCGTAGACACTAGTTCATCGGCCCGACCCCACACGAAGAAGTCCATCGGAGTCAGGTCTGGTGAACAAGCGGGTCAAGGGATGGGTCCATCTCTGCCAATCCAGCTGTTAGGGAAGCAACTGTTTAAGAGTTCCCTTACATTTAATGTCCAATGTGCTGGACAGCCGTCTTGCTGAAAGATGACTTCTCGCTCTGATTCGAATATCAGGGCACCAGATTCCTCTACAAGCACTGGAAGTTCGTTAAAAAGAAATTGTCAATAATTGTTGCCATTCAAAGTATCTGGTAAGAAGTGGGGCCCAATCAACGTTCTGCCAATTACTCCAGCCCACACATTGACAGAAAATTTCCTCTGTACCGACACCTGCGTTTTTCCAGTGTGGATTGTTATCTTTGTCGGCACATTGATGAAGGTTGTGAAAGTTTGTTATGCCCTCCCTAGAAAATTTGCTTTCATCCGTCCACAAGATTGATTTCAGGAACCACGCATCTTCAGTGTCTCTATTGAGGAGGAAACGTCAAAATTGAGTCCTTCTGAGGGGATCTTGCTCTTCCAGACCTTGCACACCCGTGCCATGGAACAGATATTTGTCATTCTGATGCATTGTAATCCACATTGTCCATTGTGAAATGTTCAGATTTCGAGCTACTACTCTGGTGCTAGTATGAGGATTAGCTTGAAATGCTGCAATAATGTTGTCCTCGACGTTAGGACCGTGTCTGCCTGGGTTGACTCCAGGTTCTACGCGGTGTATCCCAACTTCAGCAAGCCGACGAAACGTGTTGTACATTAGTTCTTCCTTTTACTATTAGTTTGTCGAATTTTAAGTATGCGATATTTCCCTTTTCTCTCTCCTCATTTAGCTGCGCCTGCAATGTTTTCCTTTTCTCTAAAACTTCCTTTGTGTAGTCTTCTGTAACATATATATTTTTGAGGTTTTTCTTCTTTCCCATAACTTCATTCTTCTTCCATTCAATCACAAAAGAAAACAGTATTGGTCTTGGTTTTCCAGAGTACTTTTCCTTACCTAGACGATAAATTTTGTTTATCTCATGTTCTTGGAATTGTATGTCAAGGTCAGTTTTGAAAATGTTTATTATAATTTGTATTAATTCATGTGTAGACCTTTCGCCTTCCTTTACTCCAAACATTATTAATTTGCTTTGCTTCTTTCCTCTCTTTAAAGTTTCTATTCGAGATTTTTTACTATTATTATTAGGTTTTTATTTTCTGTAATAATAGGTTGCAGTTTTTCATCTAATCTCTCCATGATATTGTTGGTTATTGAGTCGTTCTTAATTACTTAATTACTATGACAACAAAGTTTTATTTATCGTTAGAGGTTCAGTAACTTCAAGGGACTCGTCACATGTTTTTAGTCAAGTAACAATTTTCCTTGTGACTGGAAGTTTTTCATAATCGCGTTGTTTCACAATTCACCGTATACAGTTGTAGCCCTGAGCTCTCCTGCACGTATTGATTTTGGACTAGTTGAGTTGACGTTTCAGTGCGCTCCTACGCCATTTTTTAAATCATGAAGTGACTATGGCTACTTTTTCCAATGAGGAATATGCGGATATCGTCTTCATGTATGGAAGAGCAGACGGCAATGGATCTTTGGCGCGACGTATGTACCAAGAGCGCTATCCGAATCGCAGTACATACGTTTGAAGTAAAGGAAGGCGAAAGGTCTACACATGATTTATACAAATTATAATAAACATTTTCAAAACTGACCTTGACATACAATTCCAAGAACATGAGATAAACAAAATTTATCGTCTAGGTAAGGAAAAGTCTTCTGGAAAACCAAGACCAATACTGTTTTCTTTTGTGAGTGAATGGAAGAAGAATGAAGTTATGGGAAAGAAGAAAAATCTCAAAAATATATATGTTACACAACTACTAGAAGACTACACAAAGGAAGTTTTAGAGAAAAGGAAAACATTGCAGGCTATCTGAGGAGAGAGAAAAGGGAAATATCGCATACTTAAAATTCGACAAACTAATAGTAAAAGAAAAAACTAATAACACAAATAATGAAAAACGCAAAAGAGAGATATCAACATCCCCACAAAACAATGCTCAACCAAGGAAACAACAAACTCTAATGCCGCCGATTAACAATAGACCAAATGCTTTCGACGTAATGAGGATTAGAGCTAATATTCTTTCCTCTCTTTCGACTAAGACAACAAGTAACAAAGAATAACAATTAACTATCGGTAAACGGAAACAGCTCAACATGAACTAACATAGAAAAACAAAACAACATACTTCCCCAAGCCGACTGGTCATCGTGGGGAAAAATGACCACGACCCTCTAAAGGGAAAAAACAACACTAACATGAAAAACAAAGTAAATGACATCCACATAGCAACTATTAACTGTCGATCTCTTAGAACACCTGAAAAACTTCAAGAACTAGAGCTATCAATAGAAGAGGTAAAGTGGGATATTATAGGTATCAGCAAAATATGAAGATTTGGAGAAGGTATAGAAAACCATGGTAAATACGTACTACATTATAAAGGAGAGACGCCCGGACTGTATGGAGTTGGATTTATGATAAAAATAAACCTAGTAAACAACATAGAAGAACTCAGAGGAGTCTCGGAACGTTTTGCAATCCTTAATATAAAACTGGCCTTGAACGGAGAAAAAGAAGAGAGATGGTCTATTATACAGGCATATTCACCAACTGAATCTGATAAAAAAAAGACGTAAAAACAATTGAGAAATTCTATGAGGACCTCCAAAACGCCATTGATAACGCACATAAAAAAGTCATCGTGATGGGAGACTTTAATGGACAGATTGGGATTCAAAATAGTGGGGAAGAAAACACTATAGGAAATTATGGGTATTGAAATAGAAGCAGAAACGGAACAAGACTAGTAAACTTTGCATTGGAAAACAGATTATGTATTTTAAACAGTTTTTATAAAAAGAAACCCTCAAAAAAATGGACATGGATCTCACCCAATGGACAATACAAGAACGAAATCGATTTTATTATGTCCAATAATAGAAAAGCCTTTAAGAACGTATCTATCATAAACAATTTAAACTTCTACACAGATCAAAAGATGGTTCAAGCTACGATGAAAGGAATGTTAAAGAAAACAAGGCGATTCCAAAATAAACACATAGCGGTACAATACACAGGTGACCCTAAACTATTACTTAATAATCTTCAAACATCTATAGATGCCGTGGAATTGGAGAAGAAAGAATATCCATCAATACAAGAAAAGTACAACCTATTACTAAATCAACTAAAAACAGTAACCAGAAAAACAAACAAAAATATCAAGAAAGTAGTCTCACTTACAATCAAGCAATTATTGCAAGAACGGAAAGAACTTCTACAACAAAAGAAAAATAAAGGAAACCGTTAAAGAATAACAGAAGTAAGCAAAAAGATCAGCGAACAACTTAGAAAAGAAAGAAAAACTAAAACATCTAATATAATGAAAAGTTACATAGAAAAAACAGGAGGTATAAAAAAGGCATTGAAGGAATTAAACTACAAAAAGGACTGGATACCAAGTATGAAAAAAAAAGATAGTTAGAGTACAAGTAAAAGACTCGACATATTAAAAATCGCTACAAAATTCTACCGAAACCTATACCAAAGTCAAAAAGAGAAAGAAACTATAAAAGAAAACGACGAAACAACCGTTGAAGAATATATACCGGAAATAATGAAGGAAAAACCATAAAAGCAATAAATACACAAAAACTCGATAAAGCTTCTGGATCTGATCTTATTGCAAACGAACTATTAAAAGCAACGTTACCAGTAATCGCTCCAAAACTTACAGATATATTTAATGAAATTATCAATATGGAAAAGATTCCACAGGATTGGACCAAATCTACAATTATACTACTTCATAAAAAGGGTGACAAAGGAGATATAACAAATTACAGACCAATCAGTTTAATGTCCAATATTTACAAAGTGTTTTCAAAAATAATATTATCTAGAATCACAAACACACTCGAAGAAAACCAACCCAAAGAACAAGCTGGATTCCGTAGAATTTTTTTAACAATAGACCACATCCACGCCCTTAGAATACGAATAAAGGACTAAATATAAATAGCGAAAATCTGAGTCACCTACGCTTTGCAGACGACCTAATCTTATTTTCGGAAAACCCGAAAACCTTAAGAGACAATGTTGCAACAGTTAGCGAATGAGAGCGAGAAGGCAGGCCTGTCAATTAACTTAACGAAAACAAAAGTAATGTCAAACTCCTCACAAACTGAGCCCATAACAGTAAATAATGAAAAAATAGAGTATGTAAGGGAGTAGTGTATTTAGGACAGTTAATATCTACTGAGGAATGTATGCAAAAAGAAATAGAAAGAAGAATAGCTAATACTTGGAAGAGATATTGGTCACTCAGCGAAATAATGAAAAACAGAGATATGTCTATGATGAACAAGAGGAGAGTATACAATATGTGTATCCTACCATGCTTACTATATGGGTGCCAAACTTGGGCATTGACAGAAGAACTGGCAAGAAAAATAAAAATTTGTCAGAATGGAATGGAGAGAAGCACAATAGGAGTTAAAAGAAAATACCAAGTTAAACTAAAATGTCTCAAAAGCAAAACTAAATTTAAGATTGCATACACAACATACAGGTGCTTAAAGTGGAGATGGGCTGGGCATATGATAAGAGAGAAGAGGGAGAAATGGACGAAACTAATAACCGAATGGCAACCACGAGATAGCAAAAGAAATAGAGGCAGACAAACTAGAAGATGGGAAGATGACATCAGGAAAATAGCAGGTCCAATATGGACTCGCATAGCGAAAGATAGAATAGAGTGGAAATCTTTAGAGGAGGCCTATGTCAAAAGACAAGTTTACCGTTTACCAATAGCTAATTTATGTAAAAAAAAAAAAAAAACTTTTGTAAAGTAAACATATTTGTAAGAAAAATCATTGTAAAAATAAGTTCAGCAATAAAGGCTATTTTATTTTTATTTTATTTTATAATTAAGTAGATTTTTCTGTAAAATAAACCAATCTTTTGCCATTCTCTAATCACTGGGAGCGCTACCTGGAAAGGTCAAGTTTATGGGTATCGCATCGCGAGCTGCGCCTTTTGTCTGTAGTGTCCTGGCTTTTGCACGTGCACAATAATTTTTAGAATTGAACTTGGATATCATTTCGTACACATAAAGTATTGTTTTGAGCGAAAAAGTTCTTTTATTTGTCTGCGTAAACATTTAAATGTTCTTCCTCAATTAGGTTTCTAGGTCCTAATTTCAGTAATTGGTTAGTGTGCTGAGTGCGAACCGTTGTCGAAATTTCGTTAACAGTAACTATAAAAGTTATTGAGTAAACGCCTAACTAATGGTATGGTGAAAAAAAGTTTTGTAAACTTCCCACCAGAGGCGCTGTTCCAATCTCTATGGAAAATATAGTTAACGAATACTTTACGTAAAATGTTCGCATTATTAACTGTAAAATTTCGGGGATTTTAACAAAAACCTTAAAAAAATATTAAAAAAAAAAACACATTTCGTCTAAGACACCCATGGCCCAAATGGTTCTAAATGGTCTATTCTACCATCGCCTTACAGCTTTGCACCCATCTACCCATCACCCTGTATAGTGTGCTTAGCAAGATTTGCAAAGTTCGAGTCTAGGTATGATCATAGGCATCATACAGGTTTCAATCAATGGTGCGAATGATACCGTCACATCCTTATCGCTGATCGTGCAAAGATAAGCGCATGAGCCGTAAGCCGTTTGAAACGCATTGTAGGCTGTGTTGTTATGTATACCTAGTCTCACTACCTACCTATAACGTGGCGCGGTACTCGAACGCTTTAAATATTCCGCATTAAATATTCTTTCGTAACTAATAAGTATATTTGCATCGCATTTTTAAGAGATCTGGAAGACACGTATTCCCCGGGCATTATGGTGAGGACATGAATAGAATATTGAGCCTTTCATCATCATTGTGCATTGAGGTTACAATGAAATGGTTTTCACATTCTTTATGTTCCTCGAAGTGCGTTTTTCGAAATTGAAATTGTTTATGAACAGTGTTAACAATTACATTGAATGTAATTTAGGTTTCGCTTAGTATTAAACAACACAGAATGTGGGTAACGATTACTTAGAGTAATCAAAAGCATATACAGGAAGAGCAGAAGTAGAGTTAAACTAGAAACCGTCGGCCCCTGGTTCCCTATAAAGAGAGGCGTAAGACAAGGGGACCCGCTTTCACCTATACTATTTATAGCCACATTAGAGTCGATAATAAGCAAGCTTGACTGGAATGAATGCGGAATAAAAGCAAAAAATAAGTATTTAAACCACCTACGCTTTGCCGACGATTTGGTGCTGATATCAGAGAAAGGAAAAGAACTACAGTACATGGTAGAGACACTAAACAAAGCTAGCAAGCTCGCCGGGCTATGAACTTCTCTAAAACTATGGTAATGACCAACAACTCTAAGGTACAAATATACGTCGACAACGAGCCTCTTCAATACACTGATAAATACATTTACCTAGGCAAGCAAATAAGCTTCGACAGACTAAACAACTACCAAGAGATTGAGCGCAGAGCCCAGTTAACATGGAATAAGTACTGGAGTCTTAAAGAAATATTTAAGAGCAACATGCCAATTAAACTCAAGACAAAGGTTATGAATTCTTGCCTTTTACCATGCCTGACCTATGCTTGTCAGACATGGAAGTTTAATAAAAATATTAAAAATAAAATTATAACTTGCCAACGAGGAATGGAGCGGAGCATGCTAAACATAAAAAGAATAAATAAAATAAGGCATACAAAAATACGCAACATCACAAAAGCAACAGACGGCTTAGCACAAGCTCTTGGTGGACAAAAACAGTCACAGAATGGAGGGGGCCAGTGGGCAAAAGAAAGAAAGGGAGACCTCCCATCAGATGGGAGGACGAAATCAAACGCATAGCGGGTCCAAACTGGACACAAACAGCAAAATCCAGGGAAAACTGGCTTAATTTGGAGGAGGCCTTTACCTGCAGAGGCGTTCTTACAGAATATTTTTTATTAAAAATAGGTATTAAATTAAATAGGTTTATTAAAAATAGATATAAAAATTAATTTTTTCTTGATGCTAACAAAACTAATTAACTTGTAAACTAGCTTTTTCTGGAAGAAATAAAAGGCTTTTTTATTTTTTTTATTTCATTTTATTTAGTATTAAAGGTACCCGCTATGATCCATCCTAACTACGTATTTTGTAAAAATGGACCTTTGGGTAAACGCATCTTACCCCCGCTTAATAAATCCCAGAATTTATCCGCGCCTATCAGGATGTCGATTTCTTAGGATTCATGGGAATTGGGATCGGCTAATTGTAAATTGTCAAGGATCTCAAACTGCGCGTGTAGTTTGGGTATCGCTGGCAATGTAGATGTGATGTTAGGTAAAACAAAACATTTTATTCGCATTGTATATGGGCTGGTCCGCGATTGGCATCGACATCACATACTTGCGTAGACTGTAATACCGAATTACCAACCCCGCGTATTTCGTGAGTGGACTGTATCGTTGGTGCGTCTAGTTTGTCGCATAGTGGTTGCGTAATAATACATCGCTGGCTCCCCGAATCTAGGAGCGCACGCGCCTGATGATATTCACCGTACCTGTCCTTGACCTCCACTAATGCTGTCGATAGCAAGACAGGTTGCACACCAGGGTAATTAGCGCATAGAATATTAGTGTGCGTGCCTATTGTACTCTTATTGCAGGAAGGGTTAGCGGGCGGTGCGGCGATGAACGAGTGCATCGCCAAAGCTGGTTTACTATCGTCACCCGTAGTGATAGCTGGTACGTCGTGACTAACTGAACTATCTCTGTGAATTAATGAGTTGTGCTTTTGCTCGCATTTTCTACAAGGACCGAACCTGCAATCCTCCACACTATGCCCTGCGCGTAAACAGTTCTCGCATAGACTGTTTTCTTTAACTAGTTTGAGCCTAGCTTCTAAACTAGAACTCATTAACTTTTGGCATGCGTAAGGAGGATGACTATAATGTTTGCAGAGTACACATACCCATCTTGCTTGATCGTGCGGATTGTTGGTGGAACCATTGCAGTGAATCTTGCGACTGTTCTGATTGCTAGTGTTTTGTTTTATATGACACTTGCAATGTCTCCAGCATATCCGCCCTATCTTTTAGGTACGACAGCAATACATCCACCTTCAGTATTGACTTGGAGCCACCGGACTGTTTTAGTGCTGTGTTTTTATATTGTTTCCACTTGCGTTCTGTGGTTTTATCTAACTTTGAGACTACAATATAAATAATTAACGTGTCCCAGCTGTCTACTGGTTCACCTAACAGTTTTAAAGCGCGTAAATTCTTTAAAATACTGTCTATTAAAAGGCGTAATTGATCCGCTGCCTCTTTTGTTAAAACCTGAATGGTAAATAATGATTTTACGTGATTGTGTACAAGTAACCTACTATTATCGTACCTAGTGAGAATGGGAACTACTCCCATGCTACCGCATAGATTGCAGCAGAGAACTCCAACGAATCTATCACCAACGCAGCACTGCCTTTTAATGACGACTTTAGGTAGTGGAACTTTTGGATGCTACTTATGTGATCAGAGTTGTGAATTAGCGACTGCAAGGTGTCCCTGAGTTCCAACCAGTGCTCGTATGAATCATCGAAGGTAGGTATAGATATCGTCGGTAATTTAACTGACATTGTATCACTAGATTGGCTAAGAGTTTTTTTACAACCTGAATTAGCTTCACTACTACTAAGCATACATTCAGCCCTGGCCAGCGTATCGTAGTAACTTTCCTCAAACAATTCTCGTTGATTTAACTGTTCATCGAGATCTATTTCTAAAACCAATTCTTCCAGCTGAGTATGAAGATTATTAAACTCGTTAAACAGGCTTGAGGCTCCCTAAATACGTAGCTTCAAGTCTACTTGCGTTTGTAAAGGCAACATTTTGTCTGTTTTTAATGTACTTAGTTAGAGAAGCGAGTAATACGGCCTTTCATAATACCTAGCTTTTTTGTTAGGTCACGCAAAAGTTTATTTGTCTCGTCATCGTCCGTAACTGTTAATTTATATGGGGAATAAGACCTAGCCCTAGGTTCTGTGCTCATCTTGGATTTCTTTAGTAAAAGGTGGAGTACTCACGGTTGGCAAGTGGCAGTTATGCTGGCTGCGGCACACGCTGCTAGACACTATGCGAACGGATAGTAGCTCACTGCGTCTCAGTTACTGAAACATTTTATACCACGGGATTAACACAAGAAAGGACAAGGTTTTGGATAGAATAGATGGCTGGCCGTATCGTAGATAGGTATGCGTGCGTCTGGACAGTGATCTAGACTAATCCCTTGTAGAATTCTGGCTTAGTCTTCAGAAATGTGTCGTTGGCAGCGTGCATCCGAGAGGTCATGCGAAGGTCGTGCGTGCTAAGGTCCGTTGTGGATACGGCTCTGGAGGTCCAAATTATGTCTGCGCCGCAACAGGGGTTCCTCTCGGGTGGTTGTAAATGATTTTCAAGACTGGATTTGGTAGATTTGCGTATAATATTAATAAAATTAAAGTTACAGAGTTGTAGATGCGTGCGTAAGGTTAAAGCGGTTAACAATCTATCACTTTGACATCGGCTGTCAAAATTATATTTTTATTAGGATGATGTTTGTGCGCCTGCCATTGTTTGGATACACGACATGTCGAAATATGCGGTATTAATAAATAAATATTGAATGATACAAATCCATGTAGCCCCAAACTAAGCATAGCTTGTGTTATGGTAACCAGATGGCTAATAGAATACTTATATATATTTAAATACATACTTATAATACTTTATTACACCCAGACACAAAACAAACACATATATTCATCACATAAATGTTTATCCTGGGAGGGAATCGAACCCTCAACCTACAGCTACAGGAAGAGCTGACGGGCCAGTCTTATACGGTACCTACCCTGTATAAAGATAGTAAATACTGTATTAAGGCGGTATTTTTTTATTGCGTTGACTTAGGCTTAGCATATTTTTTTATACAGCATCAAGAGACTTTAGAATTTAATATCAATTTCAACTTGATACCGCCACGCGTTCGTGTGAAAAAGGCTTTAGACATACAAAAAGACGTACCGACAGCGAAGTGATCCTTTACGGGTTTCTTTTTTTCGTTTAAAGGTAAAAATACCGAATACCCTAAAAATACCGTTTATTAAACAAAAATATCAAAAAATTAAGACCTAGATTTCTAATGTATTGTATACGCAATCAAACAAATCAAGTCCATCATATATATGGACACTTCACACCCTACATTCGAAATCCAGTTTAGGATAGTGGCCGTCGCGTCGCCGAGGGTTAAAAACGATTTCTTAAATCTTTACAAATATTATTAATTCGATAGTGTCTCTGTTTGTCGGTTTTATTGCGTGCAGACATTTTATAAAGGAATAACAACGTGATTTTTTATAAAAAAAAAAACATTTACTGGCTGATGATAATTATTTTAAGAGATAATTGAAGTATTCAAGAATGAAAAATACGCGAATAGCGACCGGAACATCTGTTCCAATTTAACGCACAAAGATCAAAGACCACTAATCAGGGGATCAAAGGGCGACGTAAAACGATATAAATTGTCTATATATACCCTGGGTTCTTTAAAAGCGCTGACCGGTATTATAAAAGGTTAGATTTAATTACAAAACTTCAAATAGATTGTTGTTGTTCTTCTTGTTCTTGTTGAGAGTTGTGGCCAATTTTGGTGACGAAAACAGGCTATTCAGAATATATTTATTCTGGTCTTTATCTCTGGTGAAAGGATTCAAGTGCGCTGCATTGGCTTCTTCCGTGCACTTGGGACATTGCTCTTAACTTTTTGGATCTAGAACATGCCGTTTTTATCAAAAGCCCGTGTTTATCAAACTGTATAAGTACAACCCACGAAAGTATTGAAAGTGCAATAGTCATAATATTGTTTTAACCTGCTATTATCTATATTTATTGACATTAAAATGGCAAAGAAAAACTATACTTTATCGACACGTGAGCTAATTATGCCATTAGAGGTAAAGGCTGTTCCAGGTCACATACGGTAGTCTACTTATATAGTGTTACGTACATTGTCCACCAATATTTATTTATTTTGTAGATACTAAGGACGCGAAGTCGCGGTCAGAGACTAGTGGTTTGATAAAATTACCTATTATTTTCTGCTTTGAGCTTTTTGGTACTGTATCATGTAATAAAAATACCAATACTGTTTAAAAAATAACAATATAATTTAATATTTCTCGAATCTCGTGATCATTATAAATATAAATAAATATTCACGGACAAAGCACACAACACCATCTAGCCCCAAACTAAGCATATCTTGTATTATGGTAACCAGGTGACTGATAGAATACTTACATATTTATAAATACATACATATGATACTTTATAAGACCCAGACTTAGAACAAACACCTGTGTTCATCACACAAATGTTTATTCTGGGAGGGAATCGAAACCACAACCTACAGCGCAGAAGGCAGAGCTACTACCAACTGAACTGTCAGGCCAGTCAACTACACTCGTAGATGACAGCTGGAATTGACTGAGGTCTACATGAGCGTGTAACGGACGCTTAATTATGGCTGTCGTTTCCTACAAACCAAAAGCTTGATGGACAGCCTGCATGGAATATTGCTTCACTTGGTGAGAGATATAATCAAATTTTGGGGGAAAGATTTTGACAGAAAGATTAGGTTAATTTTAGAATTTAACAACTAACCATAAGAATCGAACCTCTACTGGGAAAAGTTACTCGTAAGTTCTACGATGTATAATTTTATAATACGTGGATCTATTTTCGTGTTACTGTTCTTGCTTCTCGATTTCTTGGGATTAGGTCCGGATGAGACGCAAAAGATTGCGGGTTCGATTTCCGCCGCGGGACAAATGTTTGTATGATCTGCAAGTATTTGCCTCTGGTCTAGGTGTCTAGGTGTCTATGTATAATATGTATGTATTTACAAAAAAAGTATATAAGTAGTATATCAGTCATGTGGTACCCATAACACAAGCTCTGCTAACCTTGGGGCCAGATGATGCTGTGTGATATGTCCGGTATTATTATAATTATTATTATTTCTCTATTATCTACATATATGCAGTACCCCAACTATGTACATTAGTAAATGAGCTATTTACTGCAGGGAGATTTTTATCTGAGTGCATCCGTGGTTGCAGAGCACGTTAAGCTGTCGTTCCTGGCCCTTCAAAACTTGTTTGGCAAAGACCAAGGATTTCAGAAAGCTTGTTAACTAATATTAACTTTATCACCAGGTTTAGTTACTGACTCATAAGAACTGTTCTCGTATCTATGGCTTTTATTGCATGTTTTATTCAGTAATCTTAGCGGAATTATAATGAATAAATTGTGACTACATAGGACAAGTATGGACATTTGAACTATATGAGTATTGTGGTGCAATGTGATTTGAACGACGAAGAATTCCAAGAAAATTCTAGACGGCCATTCCGCGATGACATTTAGAATTGACAATTGACCATCGACTAAGACTTTATTAACAAACAAATTGACTATAAACAAATATAAACGCTTGACACTGGCAAAATTTACATTATTATGTCACATGCCATTAACAAAGAAGAATAAAAAGACGAAGGAAATGTTATCGCTCTCAGTCTTGAGCGTTCCATGAGCGTTTTTTGTACGATTCCTGCACTGCATAAAATATTGGTATAGAATATCCCATATCCCTCAGTACATTATAAATTATAACAAACGTATTGTCACATTAGAAACAATTATCACGATTTGATTTAGTGAAATGCGTGAGTTCAAATATTTTAATTACTGAATTATTATAATAATTTAACTGCTGAGTGCTGGTAGCGAAATTGGATATGGTCTGTGAGTTCAGTTGGTAGTAGTTCTGCCATCTGTGCTCTAGTTAGAGGTCTAGTTCGATTCCCTTCCAGTACAAACATTTGTGTGATGATTGTAGGTGTTTGTTCCATGTCTGGGTGTTATTAAGTATTATAAGTACGTAATTAAAATTATATAAATATTCTATCTGACATCAGGTCACCATAACATAAGCTACTTGTTTGCTGCATATATGTAGTGATTCAATCATGAGTTGTAGTTGGGTAATCTAATAATTGCACCAAGTCATCGGCGAATCGTAAGTGGCTCAGCTAATAGTATAAACCATAAACACCTGTATAAACCATATCTCTCTCAGTCCCGATTACTAGAAAACTAGGAATATTATTGGGGAAAGAGGATTACCTTGCCTTATACCTCTTTTTATAGAAAAACTAGGGTAAATTATTTATATCGATTCTAATTGTACTGTTGTACGTATATTACGTAGGTCACACTATAAGTTTTGCGTAACTTAAAAAAACAACATGTGTAAAACCAAAATATTATGTTTATTGCTTTTCAAAATTCTCTCCTTTACATTTTAAACATTTTTTCATGCGATCGAACCATTTTTTAAAACAGAAGGCCCACAGATCTGAAGGCATGTTTTCTACGTGCTGATTGAACACTATCACTGCCTCTTTGGAGTTGGTAAAAGTGAAACCTCTCATCAAATCTTTGATTTTGGGGAAAATACAGAAATCACAGGGTGCTAGGTTGGGGCTATGCGCAGGATGGGTGACTAGTTGTACTTTTTCGGAAGCTAAAAATGACTTTGTTTTGTTGGCCGTGTGTGAAGAAGCGTTGTCATGATGTAGGAGAATGCGGCTTTTGGGTCGTCTTTCGCGAACTTTTTCTAACACCCTGGGTAAACAAATGGTAGAATACCACTCGGCATTAACACTCTTTTGATCTTCAAGTGGAATTGTACAGATGGGACCCGTAGCTAAGAAAAAAACGCGATCATTTTTTTACCAACGTTTCTCGCCTGCCTCACTTTTGTTGGCCTGTTCTCATTTTCAAACACCCATTCACTAGATTGCTGTTTTTTTTCGGGTTCAAAACAATAAATCCACGTTTCGTCTCCTGTGACAATGTCATAAACAGCATAAGAATGTCCGTGGTCGTACTTCAGTAGCATCTGTGAGCACCATTCCACGCGAGCCTGCTTCTGCTCCGCTGTCAGTTCATGAGGGATCCAACGACAACAAAGTTTCCGAACTTTTAATTCTTCGTGTAAAATTTTCTGGATTTGGCTCATACCAATCCCCAATAGTCCTCGAATTGTCTCATAGGTAATCCGCGGGTTTTCTTCAATTAGCCGCTTAACAGTATTTTCGTTGACGGCAGTTGAAGGCCGCCCTTCACGAAATTCGTCATGTAAAGAAACTCGACCTCTCTCAAATTCAGCAAACCATCGCCTCACGGTGCTCAAACAAGGTGCTTCTCTCCCAAAAGCATTTTGAAGACGAGCGGCACAGTCTTGCGGAGAGAGAGAACTTTTAAAATCATAAAAAATCATCGCTCTAAAATCTTTTCGACTTAATTCCATTTTCGTTGCGTACGTAGAACTTTGATGTGTGATAAAAAACAATTGACAAATTATTTCCCGCCAATTGTTTTTTTTTATTACTACGAAGGTTGCAATGTTTAAAAAAATATAACATTTGAAATTCAAATAGTTCTGATTAGCTAGAAGTGCAAAACTTTTAGTGTGCCCCATGTATAACGTTCATTGTTTGTATGAACTCATAATCTACGTAGGTAATGGGCTTATAGAATTTCCCATAAATGCTTGAACGTGATATTGTGTTGAATGATTTCTGATAATCGACGAAGGTAATATTTAGAGGTGTGTTCTTCTTTATATTTTTCGATAAGTAATTCTTATGTGTATTTGTAGTACATAGTTGAAAAACTTCTTCCAAAGCATGTTCTATAGATTGGTTTTTGTCTAGTGTGCTTTTTATTATCTGATTGATGATAGAAGAGATGAGTTTATAGATGAACTCAAAAACTACTAAACCGATTTAAACATTTATTTCATCTTTAGATATATACTTTATCAACGAGTAACAGAGGCCATATTATAATAATTGTAAAAAGAATGGAGATCTCTACGGAGTTTGCAAAAGTGTTACCCAAGGTATCAAAAATTTAGATGCTACAAATTAGGTACTACATAGTTATCATTATTGGCCTTCGTTCATCTGTTAAAGATGCTTTAGGTGGCGTCAGTAAAGGTACAGAGCAGTTAATTGTAATTTAAAACTTTCGTTCATGAATCCACGCCAGCAAGCTGAGGTGGGTGAAGTTTCCTACACTAACCTCTCGACCTTGCTGACAGAACCCGCAGGAAAGCCGAATCAGGAAATGCGGTGTACTCATCATCAACTCACAAAAAAGTCAGCAAAGCTATATATCTAACTATGTCTAACTATATAGTCACAATAACCGCTTTTTGTTCAAATTAGTCAATCAAAAAACAGGTGCACCCGTGCGCAGCCGGTGCGGGTCACTAGTATCCCAATAAAATAAGACATTTGAAATTCCACACCATGCAGAATTGGTCCCTTCGACATTTCTCATCAAGACCGTTCGCATCGCGTATCAAATACTATCAATCACATTACGTGATTTATCTACAATCCTACGTACAAACTATTGAATAAACTGGATTGGTACGCCCTTTTCTCGTGTTAGTCGAGAGGAGTGGTTTTTTGACTTTCTTTGATTTAGTAATCTAAGGCCCGATTTTATCAACATCTTTTTAAACAGGCATTGGGTTATTATACATTTTGATAAACACGGGCTTTACTCACGTATTATTTTGTCGTTGGAGGCACCGACACTGTTTCGATTCATCTAAAGAATCTTCATCAGGGTGAGTTAGATCCGGGTTTGCTTATTGCCGCTCGCGTTTGCGACCGTGAACGCGAAACAGTATCGGTGCTTCCATCGACAAAATAATACATAAGTAAAGCCCGTGTTTATTAAAATGTATAGTACAACTCACGAAAGTTTTGAAAGCCAAATTAAGTAATTGGTCAAGCATCAAAAGTAACAAGAATGTTATTGTATCGTACGTCTCATGAAAACAAAATGAAACCGTAAGTGTCTTTGAGTAATATACAAAGATATCAATATTCTCACAGTATATAATATGAATATTACAATCATTAAAATAAAGATAAGTTCGAGCAAAATAGTGATTTGCTTAGAGTCAAAAATAAGAACAGAAACCAATTAAACATCCTTAAGTTTGGACTAGAAAATGTATATAGGTCCTTTGTGGGGAATATTGTGCGATTCTATAATAAGCTTCCTGGAAGTGCAACTAAGCTACCTATTAAAAAAAACGTGTGCGTCTCGGGACGCCCAACAGAAGTGATAGATAACTTAAACTAATCTAACTAGATATAACTTTTAAAACTATCATGGTTTTGCACATCATTTTTAATCAAAACGCGATATTTACCATGATATATGAGTTTTTCTGCTTCTCGATATTTCGGCACAGTTGCATGCGCCATGATCACGAGATAAACTGAAGTCTTTGCGGGTGGATGTTATTGTTGCGCCCTGTTAATAAATGTAAATAAATGTTAATACCTGTTGCGCCCTAAAAACATCCAGCCACCTAAACTGTATGGTCTACCTAAAGTGCATAAATAGAATGCTCCGCTGCGACCCATCGTTAGTCAGATTGACTCACCTACTTACGAGTTGGCGAAGCATGTAGCGGGTGTGTTGCAACCTTCTGTAGGCCTGACATCATCTTTCGTGAAAGACTCACGTCACTTCATACAGATTCTTCAGCAGACAACGGTTGATGAGAGTGAGGTGATGGTTCGTTTTGATGTGGAATACCTCTTTACAAACGTCCCTATAGCCGACTGTATGAAGGTGATAGAGACTAGAATACAGAGAAATGGTATCCCAGCAGAATATGCCAAGCTTTTATACCATATTCTGGCCACAAACTATTTCTTGTATGGGGAAAATTACTACCTACAAATTGAAGGTGTTGCCATGGGAAGTCCCGTCGCTCCCGTAGTGGCCAATATATGGATGGAATATTTTGAGAACCTGGCTATATGCTCTGCTCCCTTGCCAATGAAGTTGTAGAAAAGCTACGTTGATGATGTTTTCTGTATTGTAAGAGGCAATAAACATGAGGTTGAACTCCTTTTGGCATACCTAAATGGCGTACATACCAAGATACGGTTTACGTATGAAATGGAAAGTGATCGAAGCTTGGCTTTCCTGGACGTGATGGTACAGATTCGTGATGATGGTAATTTAGGCTATTCGGTTTATAGGAAGCCGACCCATACGGATCGATATCTCCATGCTGATTCACACCATCACCCTCGGCAGCTTAACTCGGTTGTAATGTCTCTCACGAACCGTGCTTTCGACCTATGTGATGAGTACTCCATAAAGAGTGAGCTAGCTCATGTTCAGCATGTCCTTCGTAAAAATGGATATAAGCTTCGATCTTTTCCAGTTAGACAAAGGCCTAAACCCCATAGATGTATAGTAGAACGAAAACCTGCTTTTCTACAGTACATCAAAGGAGTGACGGACAAAATTGCGAAAGCCCTGCAAAAATTGTCCATAAAAACAATTTTTACTCCTTTAAAGAAGATCTCACACTACCTGCGCTCACCTAAAGATAAGATTTCTCTTCAAACACCAGGAGTGTACAAGATTGACTGCAGCTGTGGGAGCTCTTACATCGGCCAAACAAAACGTACCATAGCTTGTCGAGTGACAGAACACATCCGGGCGGTCAAAAATATGGACACACAAAAGTCGGCCATAGAATTGGACATCTACTAGAATCTGACTCAAACCACTGGATTGAGTTACACAATGCACAGGTAATCTCAACTGAAAAACATTACATCCTAAGATTGGTACAAGAGGCAATAGAGATTACCAAACACAGGAATTTAAATCGAGAAGACGGTTTTCAATTGTCTGGAGCCTGGAACCCTGTGGTGAGGATGTGTGGAAATCGTAAAAGTGAGGTACCAGTTATGCGTCCAGATACCGTGAGTGTTGTGTGTAGTAATCGTGATCGAGTTGTTAGTGGCAGTGAAACCGGTAGTAGGTAGTAGGGGTAATGTTCGCAGTAAAAGACTGAGAAAGAGGGTAGACCGTTTTGTCTGCCAATAACATCCACCCGCAAAGACTTCAGTTTATCTCGTGATCATGGCGCATGCAACTGTGCCGAAATATCGAGAAGCAGAAAAACTCATATATCGTGGTAAATATCCCGTTTTGAGTGAAAATTATAATCTAACTAGCGCTGTGGGTTAGAGTGAAAGAGGAGAGGAGAGGAGAGGAGACTACCGCTGCCGTATGCGGAAGAGAAAGGGAGGCCAGACAGACTGGCGCCGTCACACGTTACGTAACGAAGCGGTTTACCCTCCCTTATGAAGTTATCACTTCAAAATTTAAGATTTATGTATAGGGTAGTCTTGTGAATAAAAAGTATCATAATATAAATGCCTTAATTGTTTGTAAGAATAAATTGTCTCATGTTGCTCTGCCCTGTGCCAGTTAACTGACAGGTTTACAATGTGTAACCTGCTGTTACCTTGTATTAGTTTTTCATAAATATCGTCACCGTAGAGCGAAAAATCACTAAATCGCAAAATAGCCAAATTTCGCTAAATATGCCATCAAGATCGCCAATTTTTTCTGCAAATTTCAGTCTTATGATCATGGCAATAAGTATGCTAGTTTTTTTATAATATGTGCATAAAATTGATAATTTTATGTTTTGAATTACACAAGTATGTAGAAAATTACCTAATTTTCTTAAGTATTTTTTTCATCATAGAAGTATTTACAAATCTATACCTAAATCGGCTTAATTACTTTTCCCCTTTTAAATAACAGCCCATAGCTAATCCTTATCTATTCTCAAAATAACTAAAGTAACTTGATTAGTTTTAGAATGAATAGTTCGACACAAAATATGAAAGCGAAAACTAACTAAGTCCACTTAGTAACTACTCGATCCACGTCTCCAATAGTTTAGACTATAAAAGCTGTGAGCGATAAGTCATTAAAACTATTTAATTAGTAATTTTCTATTACCAGGAACGCAAAGCCTTGTTTCGAATTGTCGGTATCATAGTTTGATGATTATTTGAAGAACATCTCCGTACGTTTATTATTGCATAGTGATTTTTTCGCGCCAATTAATGAGTTTCATGTCTTTGATTTCGCCACCTGAGCGACTGGTGACATTCATACGCGGCGCTTAATCTGACTGCAGCGCACGCGTCTTTGTTTATTTTCTATAAATTTCACTTTTAAATCACTTTTAAATAAATGTGAATTAACAATGAGTCGTGCATAGTTAATTTTGGATTTATTGAATAAAGAAGATGTTGCTGTTCAGGTAAGCGCTTAATGATTAATAATGTTTCATAGAGGTAAAAGTTTTACTGTACCTACTCTGTAACTCAACGTTTTGATGCCATTTCTAGGTACTTACTGAGATGACAATGTCACGAAAACAAGGATTTCAGAAATTCTAGGTACTACCTATACTGTTTATTTTTGGGGTATTCAGGGTTGGTATTTTTGTTTGTTGGTTTGTGATGGCATGATTTATTTTGTAAAACTGCCTGACTAACGTGCCTACCTACTAATTAAGAGCTTTATTCGCCTGATGATTTGATTGCCTTTCCATACCTACCTGCCGTGCTTGTCATGTAAAATAATGTTTCTTCGTCATTGGTCGACGAAACGAAGGTACAGGCAGTGACATCAGAAAATGTTAAGTAAATTTTTTTTTAAATACCTCAGTAGATATCCGCATGTAGGTAGGTACATGCGTAGTACGTACCTACCTACATGGCATGCGCGATAAAAGCTACTTAAGTTCACTTTAGGATGTCACTGGTCGTATCTCTTAAGCATCATCCAATAGGGCCTGGCTGTACCTACCTACCTACTAATTTTTTAACGTTATCATGTATCTTATTAATAAATACTAATAATAAAGAGCCCTACCTAATACCTTCACCTACTTCTAACTACTTAAAAAATGAGTGCCCGTTGCTGCCCTTGCTTTTAAATCGGGCACCTACTTGATACCGATCTTAACCCAACACCGATACTTGGTTTGTTACTTTTATTCAATTCAATTCAATGTATTTATTTCAGACAACAAACAGTCCACAATTCATAAAATACAGTCAGTACATAATTATCTACATTAAAATAAAATAAAAACATACAAATTAAATATAAACAAAAATACACATTAAACTTAGGTACACTAATTATTTAGCGCAACGCATGGAGTTGCAGCACATGCATTTTGGTCCAGTGGCTAAGGATCGGACCATCCAACCGCTCAGCCACTGTGCCCAGGAGGCTGTTGGGGCTGGCGCGCACGCGCCGCATCAGGGAAGCGACTCGCTTACGCATAATGGCATGGAAGTCGTCTACGCGCGCCTCCGCGAACATACCTGACGCGCTGCAGTAGCGCGGCAGGCCCAACAGCATCCGAAACGCATTGTTGTACTACACCCGGAGAGCGTTGTACGCAGCTTGAGTTACGTTGATCCACAGGCTGCAGGTATAAAAAGCTTGGCAGTAAGCCCTAAACAAGGTGATCTTAACAGCATATGTGCACTTTGCAAACCTGCGAATCAACATATTACTCCTCACCGCCAGCGCCCTCCGCTCTCTCTCAACATCCATATCATCTTTGAGGGTATCAGTGACCCAGTGACCCAGATACTTAAAATGCGTGACTTGCTTGAGAACTGTACCACCTAATGAGATGGTAGGCACATTTGGGTAGTACTTAGTTCCCGCCTTGAAAACTAACAGCTGACTCTTGGTGGAATTGTACCTGAGACCATGGCTCACTGCATACCTCTCGCAAATGGCAACTAGCTTTCGGAGGGCGCTTATTGATGGGCTCAGTAACACCATGTCATCTGCATAACTTATATTGTTAACCATTTTTCCGTCAACGGCGCAGCCAACCATGGCATGACTGAGCTCACCAATGAGCCGATTAACGTAGAGGTTGAAAAGCCGGGGCGAGGTTAACCCCCCCTGCCTCACCCCACATTCCAGCCCATACGGTTCGGAAAGCGAGTCCACCCACCTGACGACATTACTCTGGTGGCCGTACCAGAACTTAAACAGCTCAATGAGTTCACCTGGCATCGTGGTATCTTCAGACAGCTTCTTCCACAGAACACTATAGGAGACCAAGTCGAAGGCTTTTGACAGGTCTAGAAAGCCCGCGTACACTGGGGTCTTCCTATCTGTATAATACCGGACTGCATGCTTGAGACACAGCACCGCCGTTTCTGTAGAGAGCCCTGACCGGAAGCCGAATTGGGCGTCATGTAGCGTAATATGTTTTTCTAACTGTTTATCAAGCATGCAGTCCAGCACTTTGGCTATCGTCGTAGCCAACGAGATGGGCCTATAGTTACCTATATCCGAAGGGTCTCCTGTCCGGTTCTTTATTAATGGCACGACCACCGTCTTCATCATATCGTCAGGCAGGTAGGCATGTACCACACACAGCGAAAACAGCATGGCCAGCACTCTAGGTAGATGGACATCAGCATATCGCAAGTGCCTTTATGCCTAAACCAGCAAAGCCTACTAACTGCTTATTTTATCGCTACTAACTCAACCACTTTGGCCCAGCGTGCGGAGTTTGCGAGATGGCGCTTCGCATACCAAAGTTGGCTGGTTCAAATCCAATGAAAGGTTAGCAGCTTTTTGCTTTTTTTTTTTTTAAATTACGCAACAGACTACGACATTCTAGAGAGGGGGCTGACCAAGGTACTATATGGCTACCTGACGCTAGAGGGAGATAAAATCAACTTCAATTTTCACTAGAGGGCGTGCTTATCAATCAATCAAACGACAACTATCAGAATGAACATCGACAATGTAACTTACAGGTCAACCAAAAGACCTAGTTCGCCGATAATTTCGACTAATATATCTATGATGGAAAGTTTTATGAGAAGTTTGGACAATTCAACATACGAAGAATTTAGCATACCTCATAGCCTACAAGTGCAACTCGATAGAATAAATGAAAGCTTGCAATTAGCTAATTCTAAAATAGACAATTTAGCAGCAGAAAATCAACAACTTAGGGCTGATCTGTGTAAATACAAAAAGCTGATAGAAGGAAACAACTGCTATTTGAGCAATTTCACAGAGAGACCAATGATAACAGGTAGACGAAAGAGGCAAAAGCTTTCTCAATTAAGCCTAGACAATATGATTGACCTCGAACCTATACAAATAGTATATATAGAAGCAAAAAATCTGTATTTAGAGAGGAAGAACGAACATTATCTGATACAAATGACGTTAAAGACACTCAGGAAGGCATTGTGGACGAAAATATAGAAGTATTCGGAAATAATGAAGACACAAATATAGCGCTCGACAGAATCATAGAAGTAGAAACAGTTAACGCCGGAACCACTGATGACCGTATTAATGACCAATATGTATCGCTCCCGGCATTTAAAGAAAAAATAGTTGGGTGTGAAAATTCACGTAGTTATGAAACTTGTGAACAGTACCAATTGTCTAGATATGAACGACACAACGTTTTGATAGTAGCAGATGGAATTGGAAGGGGCTTAGGGAACGCTTGCAAAATTTACTGGGAGACAAGTTCGCCGTGACGTCAATTGTTAAGCCTTATGCTATGTTGCATCAGGTCGTGGATACGTGCAATATATCTTGCAAGAATTTCAACAAATCTGATTTTGTGATCATACTAGCAGGAGCAAATGATAAAAGTCTTATAAGTGTGCAATCTCATCTTTATTGTACCATAAAACATTTAAATCACACAAATGTGCTTGTGGGCAATGCTTATAGGAATAGATTTTTGAATGTTAATAATATAAACAAGCTAATGAAACATATCTGTACCTACTCTGATAATTCTGTATTTGTTTCATTGGACATCGACAGTTATGTTACTAATCATTGGTTTGATAAAATGGATGCTTGTAGATTGTTAAACAGAAAGATCATACGCATAAGTAATACATTTAAATATTTAGCTTATATAAGCTCCATGTATAAAATGTCACAGGGAAAAATTGCAACTCCCGAAGTGTCTAAAGTTTATGGCTGGTCACAGACAACTAAAGGCAATGAAAACAGGCAGACCAGTACATGCACACAGACTGATGATACAAGTACAGAGTTTGATTTTTTTTCGTGAATGATGAAGAAGCTAACAGTATTTGGCTGATTTTAGAACAGAAATTTGATGCTTGTAAACCAAATATGGCCTGTATAAATATTTTACACCAAAATGTGTGTGGAACATTCAGTAAAAAAGACGAGTTTGAATTGTATTTATCATATATGGACTGTGTGTTTAACAGAACATTTTCTTAATAAAACAAACGTAAATCTTTTAAACATACATGGTTACAAAATGATCTCTCATAATATAAGGCACTCCAAGACAAGAGGAGGTTTGCTAATATTGGGTAAAAGTGACAAGATGGCGAAAGATATTAATGTAATCAATACAAAATGAATTGTTTCGAAATGTGTTGCTTGAAAGACATTGAAACAAACTTATACATTTGCTGCTGTTACAGAACTCCAGATGAAAAGAACTTAGATGATTTTATATTAAGAGGTAAAAAGGTGTTTGAATATTTTTTAAAAAGAAATGTGTCTTATGCTGTGATTTTAATGTTGATTTTCTCGTAGACAACAAACAGCGTACTGAATTCCTCACTCTATTGCAATGCTATAACTTTAGACCATTAGTTTTCGAAACGACATTTATGTGAAATAACGTAACATCTTGCTTAGACAATATCTTAACAAACCTTGACGAACAAACTGTATCGGAGCAGTGCCAAATTGACTACAATGGTCTTTCAGTTCGCCATGGTGCATTATATTGTTCACTTCTGTTAGGTAAAGTCAAAATACACAGTAGTTCAACACAAACTATAAGTACTATAACTAAAAGAATATATAACAAAAAGAATCCTGTAATTTTCAAACAAAAAATTTTTGAACATAAATGGCATGAAATGGGTATAAATACAGAACTTTTAAAGAATGTTACAAAAAAGTTACTAGGAAGCTTGTTCTAAAACCTAATTACGATATACGCTGGGCTACAAAAGGCATTAAAACATCAAGTAAAATGAAACGTTTTTTATGCTCATGTAGTGGAAACCGAAAACATGAAAATATACAGACTTATCGAAATAAATATATTAGTCTATACCGTAAAATAATTAGGACCGCAAAAAGAATGGCTGTCGAAGAACAAATTAAAAAGGCAAACAATTCTATAAAATAAATATGGCAGATAGTAAATAGACATACGAACTAATCAAAAGTATTACGGGCAAGCAATATTACATTAAAGTGTGACAATAAGTTCATTGATTATCCTCTGAGTATTGCTAATGTGTTCGCTGAACGATTTAATTACAATAGCCGGTCTGATTTTGTGCTGAAAATGCAATTACGTTCATTCAAGAAAATACTGTCAGAATAGAGACCGGAATGAATATTAGTTACACTGATGAAAAAGAAATAGAGAAGACAGTTAGAAATATGGTAAATAAAAACTCATGCGGCTATGACGACTTGCCAATAACTGTTATCAAACACCACATAAATATTTTAACAAGACCGTTATCATATTTATTCAATAAATGTTTTGACGAGGGTCTTTCCTGATCAATTCAAACTGGCAAAAAGTGTTCCTGTATACAAGAAAGGATCTACTAGTGATCCTAAAAACTATCGTCCGATATTTCTACTGCCCACACTATCAAAAATATTTGAAAAGCTAATTAAAAGTCGTTTATTGTCACTTGTCACATGTGTTTTATTCAAACAGAATATTACACCAAAGGCAGTATGGTTATCAAACTTCAGTTGGTACTGTTGATTCCGTGAATACACTAATTGATGACGTAGTCGAAAGATTAAATATTAAAAAAAAGGTAGCTGGAATTTTCTTAGATTTAAGTTCTGCTTTTGACACCGTTGACCACGAAATTTTAATAAATAAACTAGAACACTATAGTGTGCGAGGGGCTGCCTTGGATCTACCTAAGTCATATTTTAGTAATAGGACAATGTTCGTCGAAGTAAAAAACAGATCACAACATGAAGGAAAAGAATCTGTGCATAAATCAAGATTGACTAACATTTTGACAGGAGTTCCTCAGGGCTCAATATTAGGACCAATATTGTTTATAATTTTTACGAATGACTTAATAAATTACATAACTAATAACTTAACTGACATCAAATTAATTGTTTACGCTGACGATACGAATGCGATTATCAGCTCAGATGACATGACATCTGTTAACACTAGGATAGGCAAAGCACTGGTTGCTTTTCAAAAATGGTTTTTTGCAAACAAACTTATTATCAATATTAAGAAAACAAACATCATGTTGTTCAAATCTACGGTTAGAAATAACGATCTGATTAAAACCAGGGTAACTAGTGAGAGAATTGAAAGCGTTGACAGTGTGAAGTTCCTTGAAGTACAGATTGACTCTCTCCTAAATTGGAAAAATGAATTGGAAGGGATAGAAAACTCCATTGCTTCAGCTTGTTATGCATTACGTACCTTACGCGATGAACTCAGCATCGATCAATTAAAAATAGTATATTATGCACTAGTAGAATCTAAAATAAAGTATAGCATTCTGTTGCAAAGCCGGACCGTGATCGCAAAGCTTTCAACTAGGGTCAATTCCCGTTAAAAGGAGGAATTGCCGAATGTTATTCCGATAAAATGATTCGATTGTAATATGAAATAAGAACCAACGATACAGATCCACGTACCTTGTTTTGAATGTATAATATTCTGGAACTGCAGTACCCGGGTACGGGATCTTCCTTATTGCACAATAGAAACTTATTTTCACTTATTTACACAGATGTTTTGTTCTCCTTTTCTAAATTATAATTTGCACAGGTTTTCCAAAGCGATGCGCGTGTTGTTCAGTCAGTTGAGTGAGTGAGTTCTTCTCGAAAACGATGGAATGAAATGTCGATTGTTCATTCACTCACATTCTATTATTAGGTTTTGTGAATCCAAAATGGCTTTCAAAGCCCAGTTGGACGAAATTTCCTAATCACAACAGAATATTTATCGGAATAACACACCATCAAGCCTCGATACGAAACACCGGCCACCAAAATACAATTGATTGGATTTTATAAAAAAAAAATATATATATTGATATGAAATGAAATATTACTGAATGACAGATAGATGAGAGGAACAAACGAATCAAGTGGAAAGGATTTTGGTTTGATTGATTGATAGAACGAACTAAATATTACATAGTAACAAATAGGGTTGGGACGTATCAGTAACGGTAGCATAACGTTTTGATCATTAAAAGAATAACGAATAACGGTAGTTCGGGCACAAACTAAAACG
The DNA here is from genome assembly GCA_948098915.1 of Lampropteryx suffumata. Classification (NCBI taxonomy): domain Eukaryota; kingdom Metazoa; phylum Arthropoda; class Insecta; order Lepidoptera; family Geometridae; genus Lampropteryx; species Lampropteryx suffumata. Next base: position 17,074,069 of record OX402553.1, read on the forward strand.
ATATGATGTAGTTGTAACGCGATAATATTAATTTATATAAACAACATACAATTGATTTAAAAATAAGGTCTAACATAACGTACAGAAACGTTTGAAATAAGATTGATCGTTATGTTAATTGAATAAAAATTAGCGTATTTAGTTACTAGTCACATTGGTCAGGCAACGGACACAATTTAACTAGCGGTCTAACGAGTGTAGTTTGAGCTGTACGTAGTGTAGCACAACGTACTACGCCATCTGCGCCGGGGTGAAGCTTTAGCACCCGCGCCAGAGGCCACGACAAAGGATTAAAGTTTTCATTTCGAATGATTACAACGGAACCCTCATGTAACGGTTTACAATGTCGTGTCCATTTTGCGCGTTGCGTAAGTGTATGCAGGTATTCCGATTTCCAACGTTTCCAAAAGTCTTGCTGAAAACGTTGAATTAGTTGCCATCGATTTAGTCGGTTGATATTAATAGCGGTGACGTCTAGATCTGGTAATGCCGTGAGAGGCTTCAACGTCAAGAAATGACCAGGAGTCAGAGCGCTTAAATCGTTTGAGTCGGAACTCATTGGACAAAGAGGACGGGAATTAAGCATGGCCTCAATCTGGACCAATAGAGTTGTTAGTTCTTCGAACGTAAGGCATTGATTACCTACGATGCGATACAAATGCGATTTGACCACTTTTATTTGTACTTCCCATACGCCTCCCCAATGTGGACTGGAAGGAGGATTGGAATTGAATTCAATTTGTTCCTTTTGAGTAGCATAGGCCATATAGGTATCAAAAATTGATTTGGCACCGACAAAGTTAGTACCTCGATCAGAATGTATACTGGTGACACGTCCGCGGCGTCCGACAAAACGACGAAGTGCTGCGATGAATGCATCGGCAGACAAATCAGAAGCAAGTTCAAGATGAAGGGCTTTTGTGGTAAAACACACGAATAGACATAAATAGGCCTTTGTAGTTTTAGCACCTCTATGACGTCCCGACTTAATTTGAAAAGGTCCTCCGTAATCTACGCCAACGATGGAAAATGGTTTAGCCTGATTAACTCGCACTTTTGGTAAATCACTCATGAAAGGTTCAAGTGGTACAGGTTTTGTTCGATAACATGAAACACATTTTGATAAACTTTGTCTTATCGCTCGTTTCGCCGAAAGAACCCAAAACTGTTGCGCCAATAAACACTGCATGGTATTGACACCCGCATGACAATTTTCTCGGTGAAATGCTTCAATAATTAATTGAGTCACTTTTGAATGGCGTGGGAGAAGCGCCGGATGTTTATGTTCGAATTCGAGGCCAGAATGTACTAAGCGTCCACCCACCCTTATGACATCATAGTCATCCAAAAACGGATTAAGTTTACGAAGTTGTCTTGTGAGAGGTAGGTTTTCCCTCAACCGATCTATCTGAAGTTGAAAATGTTGCATTTGAACATGCTTTATAATACAATTTAAAGCCGAACTCATCTCAGACCGACTAATAAATTGTCCTCTCTTTCGAGATTCAACATCTTTATTACGAGAATTGTCCATAAATCGGCGACAATACGCCAGAACTCTTTGGGTTTTTCGGATAGAAGAAAACTTCTCCAACAGGTCGTCTACCAAATGGCTATCTTCGTGGATAAGAAAAGATTGAGTGCGTTCTTCGCATTGATCACCAACTGATAGCTCACTGATTGGAATAGAAGGCCATGCATCCGACGACAGTCCGAGCCATGATGGCCCCGACCACCATAAAGAGCTGTTGACTAACTCAGCAGCGTTCATACCCCGTGAGGGAATATCCGCAGGATTATCCGCCGATCCCACGTGGCTCCAACGCGCATCCGGAATAATCGTTTGAATGTGATTCACCCGATTGGACACAAAGGTCTTCCAACGAGAAGAATGAGATTGGAGCCAGGCCAAAACTACCATGGAGTGTGACCACGCAAAGAGATTACCCAAAAAAGGCGAGGATCGATATGTTTGAGTTATGAAATGCATCAGGTCAGCCAGTAGAACTGCAGCGCATAACTCAAGCCGCGGCAGTGAAATGCGTTTGACCGGAGCAACGCGGGACTTGGCACACAACAGAGATATGTGCACGCAACCATGATCATCTTCCACTCGAAGATAGACCACAGCTCCATAACCGGCCTCAGAAACATCTGCGAATCCATGGAACTGAGAATTTTTTATATATGCGATTGACACGCAGCGAGGTATTTTTAATTGTGAAAGACTAGGCATGTGACCTAAGTAGTGCTCCCATCGAGATACGATTTCAGATGGAGGAGAAACATCCCAGTCAACACCCAGAAGCCAAAGCTTCTGAACGAGTAGTTTAGCAACGAACGTTAGAGGAGCAAGAAAGCCCAAAGGGTCAAACACACGCGCCAATTCACTTAATATAATACGTTTCGTACAATTCGTTTGCAATGGCTTAACTTCAAATGTAAAGACATCCTGAATTGGATCCCATTTCAGTCCTAATATTTTAACCTCCATGGTTTCTCCAATATCCATAGAAAGAGGGTTGGTCATGCAATAGATAGATAGATAGATAGATAACTCTTTATTGTTATACCACACAGAAAAATACACAGACACTAATTTTACAATAAAAGGCAATACAATGGGCGGCCTTATCGCTAACAGCGATCTCTGCCAGGCAACCTTTGGATGGATTGGACTATCAATAAACAGAGAAGGGGCATATTGGTGTGGTGTTTTGGCAAATATAATTCTATACTTACTTACATAATCTTTAAATAAACTAAATATAATACTGATATAAATAAATACATACATACATACATAATAAGTATAATAATAAACATATAAAATCATAAAATCATAGTACCAAAATAGGTTTTATATTATGATATCAACAAAATAGAAATGATTAGGTATAACAGTACGACAAGTAGTGTTTCATGACCATATTCTTGAAGATGGGGAGAGACTTGGCCTTTCTAATATCTACAGGCAACGCGTTCCATAAGCGGACAGCCTGCACTGTAAACGATTTTCCATAGAAGGTAGAAGAGTGGACAGGAATTTTAAGTTCCTGTGTTTCTGAGGAGCGTAAGGATCGAGATGCAATGATCCAATGGTAAATCTGCAAGCAACTCCAGTCTGTTGCTAGCCCATTTGCGTAACTCCAAATGACCACGACCAAGCAACGAAATGGTTTCTTCCTTCATCATCTGAACCTCAGCAAGAGTGCAACCTCCAGTCACGATGTCATCGATATACAAATCAGAGGACAAAACTTGACTTGCTAGAGGAAATTTAGCCCCTTCATCACTTACCAACTGTTTGATAGTTCGACAAGCTAAAAATGGAGCCGATGATACGCCATATGTAACGGTGTTGAGACGGAACTCCTGCATTGGTGAGGTTATATTGGACCGCCAGAATATCCGCTGGAAATCACGATCCTGTTCGCGTATTAAAATTTGGCGATACATTTGACGCATATCGGCAGTAAAAACCACTCAAATGTACTCTGAATCGAAGAAGCAGTTCAAAGATGTTCGTTTGAAGCTTATGCCCAGTTAAAAGGTTTTCGTTCAACGAAGAATTTGTGATATCTTGTGCAGACGCATCAAAGACCACCCGAAGTTTGGTAGTAACACTTTCAGGGCGAAGAACGCAATGGTGGGGAATATAATATCTTCCCCCGTAAAGTTCGGTTGAAGGCACTCGACTCATGTGACCGCTCTGCAAGTAGTCCTCCATGAAAGCAACGTATTGTTTGCGTAAATGTGGACTCCTGCTGAGCTTGCGTTCTAGAGAGTGAAATCGATGAATAGCTACTTCTCTTGACCCAGGGAAAACACATTCCCTTCCATCCTTAAAAGGCAAAGCAACTATGTATCTTCCACTAGCATCACGAGACACGGTTTCAATATAGATGTTTTCACAACGGGTTTCTTCTGGGGACACATGGGTTGATGCTGGAATGCTTTTAAGTTCCCAAAATTTTTGAACTTCGTGTTGGAGTGGATCCCCATTAATAGACACGAAGGAGTTCATAATGCTGTCACCCGCATAACCTACGTTTCCCAACAGCAACCATCCAAAGATCGAATTCATTGCCGAAGGTTCGTTGGTATTACCAGAAATGTTTCCTGGAAGCAAAAGTGACGAAAACACTTCAGCGCCTAATAAGATATCCACAGGGCCTGGCTTATAGCAGTCGGGATCGGCGAGAGTTAAATGCTGTAAATGACGCCAAGAAATGGGATTTAATTGCGCACAAGACATATTTCTACAAATATCAGGTAAAGACAGAGCATCAATGTGAAACAACATTTTTCCGTAAACACCGATTGATAGCTTCACAGATCCTGAAATTGAGGCCTTGGCTTGACCGAGTCCTCGAATTTTACGATCAGTCTGTACTCGATGAAGTCCCAAGCTCTTGACGGCGCGGTCTGTAATAAAATGGGCCTGGCTTCCTGAATCAATGAGCGCCCGGAACGATTGGAATTGACCCGCTGAATCGCGGATGTCAATCCGAGCGGTTGAAAGAAGGACAGTGCCACTCTCCCCAAGATTCGCTAAAACACTGTCTGCTATGTCCGGTTTGTCTACAGGTGATGTTTTGGATGTGGTAACACTCTCCTCAACTGGTGATGGTCGATGAAGGAGGGTATGATGGCGTTGACTACATTCCCGACATCTAAATATTGATTTACAATCTCTCAGATTATGAGAGGGCCGTAGACAGTTAAAGCACCAGCGATGAGAAGTTGCATAATCAATTTTTTCATCAGTCGATTTTTGAAGGAAACCTTCGCATTGAGATATTGTGTGTGGTTGATCACAAAATGAACATTTGATGCTTCCAACTGTAAGATTCACTGGAGCAGAAGGCTTTTGCGTTGAAGGGCCGGAGGAGAATATAACGTGACGGTTTTCGGTAGTTTTATCGGTTTTTGTAGCAACAAAGGCCGAAGCCTTTTTTGGAGCTTTTGATACATGCGAATTCGATGCACTGCGTGGAGCAGAAGCACGTTCTTGTGCAGAAAAATGAATATCTCGCACGAGAGCCTCACACTTGGAATGTAGGAATTCTTTCAGTTCCAAATACCGAGGCAACTCACCTGATGAATGGGATTGTTCATACTCATATCTTTGGAATCTAATTTTGAAAGAAGAAGATAACAAAGAATAAAATCCCAATGTTCAGTAGGAAGTCCAACACTTTTCAGAATGGTGAGGTTCTCATGAAACATGTCCACGACCCGTCGAAAGTCAAAGGGTGAAGTCGATTTTAAATTGACTTTCAACATTTCCTTCCAGCACGTGAACGCAAGTTCTCTCTTATCACGATAGCGACCGACCAGCGTTTTGAAAGCTTCTTGGTAATGCAAGCCTTGAACAGGAAAAGTTTTAATTAAACCTAAAGCGTCACCAGACAGACTCGATATCAAATAATGCATGCGTTCAGTGTCGGTTATGTCAGCATTTTCATGAATAAGCGAGTTAAATATATCATAAAATTCAGGCCAAGCCTTTACATTTCCCGAGAATAACGGAATATTAATCTTTGGAAGTTTTATCCTTAGCGATGAGATATTAGTAGTGGATTGAAAAGACTCATTATGCACAGTATCTTTAAGAGTAAGTTCCCGGTGAATGGCAATAATATTAAAGAAAACCTCGTTAAAAGCGGCACGAACTTCATCTTCACTGTCCTCGAATGCCACATCGGTAATGGATAGAATATCTTCGTGAGCCTCGTCAAACTGACTGTGAAGTTTTTGAATTGCCGTGTAATGCGCCAAAAAACTATTTAACAGAGACCTATTCTCTTTCGCATTATTGCCTACTTCCAAAGTTCGCTTTAAACGGTTCAATGCTAAAGTGCGTTTACGCCTTAATCCCGGCAAGTCATCAGGGCTTAATGCGACAGGCTCATAGGAACTCGCCTTGACCTTCTTAGTAGAGCTCCGCCTCCGACCGGTTTTTAGAGACATAACGAATTAAGGTATGAGACAAAACAGAACCAGCTATGCAAACCGTTATTTTTATTTTAAAACAGTTACAGTTTTTTAAACAACACGATATATCACGTTACTACTGCTATCGAAACCGTTATTAGGTCCCACCCCAACTGTCGCGCAAAGAACGAATGAGTAACAAGACGGAAAGGCGTGGCGTACGTTATGCCAGGTTAGCAACACGAACACAAAAGGGATATAAAATATCTACCCTCAAATAAAATGATGGAAACAAATTATTGTATGAAATTAGTTTCACAGGTTACGTTTTAATTCTATAGAACTGAATGTAATAGATAAGTATGGAAAAGCCAGGCAATTATGTAGGTATTTATATAATCTAGGTGATTACAAGTAATTGGTTATAATGTATTAGGCAAATAAAAGGCCGTAAATATTGGATCTATCGATTGTTTGTACGGTTAAATAGACGAATGACACGTCTTCGAGACGAATCTCGTCGGGGCCTCCAAAATGTTGCAAAGCCGGACCGTGATCGCAAAGCTTTCAACTAGGGTCAATTCCCGTTAAAAGGAGGAATTGCCGAATGTTATTCCGATAAAATGATTCGATTGTAATATGAAATAAGAACCAACGATACAGATCTACGTACCTTGTTTTGAATGTATAATATTCTGGAACTGCAGTACCCGGGTACGGGATCTTCCTTATTGCACAATAGACACTTATTTTTTACTTATTTACACAGATGTTTTGTTCTCCTTTTCTAAATTATAATTTGCACAGGTTTTCCAAAGCGATGCGCGTGTTGTTCAGTCAGTTGAGTGAGTGAGTTCTTCTCGAAAACGATGGAATGAAATGTCGATTGTTCATTCACTCACATTCTATTATTAGGTTTTGTGAATCCAAAATGGCTTTCAAAGCCCAGTTGGACGAAATTTCCTAATCACAACAGAATATTTATCGGAATAACACACCATCAAGGCTCGATACGAAACACATTCAGTTCTGGGGAAACAGTTACAGGTATAATTTGGAAAAAGCATTCATTATGCAAAAACGAAGTATAAGAACTTTAGTTATAATCTCTCAGAGAGAATCATGCAGAGAGCATTTTAGTCGACTGGGTATTTTGACGGTCTCAAGTATTTATGTACATGTAATTATTAGCTTTCTAGCCAAAAACATATATATGAGACACTTAGTGAAAATAATGTGCGGACAAATAGTGGGAAAAAAAATCTAAAGAATAAGATACATCCCACACTCAACATCATGAAACACTGTTTAAGATATCAAGCAGTTGAAATTTTTAACAGACTACCAATAGATCTGAAATCTATTATTTACCAAAGAAAAAAACGAATGGTTGAGTTGAAGTCTTTTCTTCTGGAGAATTGTCTCTATTCGCTGGATGAACTATAAACCGTTTTATAATTATTGATTGTCTTGATTGATCACATTAAAATCTTCTGATTATGTATTGTTAGGTTAGGTTTTGACATTATAATATATTGCATTATTACCATAATTTACCAATTTTAATTTTATGTTTTATAATTTATATATCCGCATACAATGTAATTTGTCAATGGAATAAAGAACTATGAACTATGATATATACTTTTTATTGTTTATATGGGCTCATTATCTACATAATGGGGTTTTAGAGTTTCCCATATGCTTGAACGTGATATTGGCCTCAATTCAGTTGTTTCGCTAGAGTAACTAAAATTTCCTAAACAAAAACGATCTTATTTTGTTTGCATTAAAGTCTGAATTAGAATGACATTTTTTAGTAACACTTCCTAAATTAACGTATAACTGACGTGTTTAAGCTCAATTTAGTCATCATGTATGGAGGTGTTGATTTAAACTGCGGTTATTTTCCGCAGTTTTTATCAACACCTCTATACATTATTTTCAATAAAGTAATTAATTGGAATAAAAATTATAGCAATTAAACAAAAAATAATTTTAACTTATTTTAGAACTGTGATTTAAAATGGGTACCCTAATTTGAACTTTATTAGTAGCAAGATAAGGTCGTCCATATTTTAGAAAATTTTAGCTAGTCCGGCAAAACAACAGAATTGTCAGCATTGTCTTGAATGCTTTCTTAATGTCACACCAAAAAAATAAGATAAAAGATAATGTTGTAACACCATAATTACACAGCTGCAATTATAATAATGACATTACCTTATACAGCATACAAAGAAAGCCATTCCATCTATCACGCGGTGGCATTCCCTTACAGACATTTACCTAACCTATATATAAACTTAACAGCCAAAAGTATGATGAAGTACTGTCGTCATCAAAAAAGCAAGCCTAAATATACCATTTACATATATATTACCTCAATCGCATACTAATCATTATTACAATTAGGCTTAATCACTTATCAATTTATGATTTGTTTTCTGATTATTAGTGAAGTTGTATAATTTTGGTAACAATATAAACATAATTTTTCATTAATTTTACTATCAATATAATTTGTTAATGATAATAATTAAAATAGGTGATTAGCATCAATACATAAAGGATGGTTTTACTGGGGCTTTAGTTTTAAATCAGGTTGTGCATAACAAAGTTTATGGTGTTGGTAGTCACCATTCGGTATACTATGCTCAACGGTCGATTGTGAGTTAAGTCAAGTGTTGACGTTTTATTATTTTATTCTGGTTTGGTATACTTTAGTCCTTAGCGAAACAATTAACCCTTATAAGTATTCAAACCTATTTCTTAGATATTTACGAAAGTGGACATCAGTGGATACATGATGGTAACTGACAAACCGTCACGTAAGAAACGCAAAGGTTGACGAAGCGTCTAATTAAAATTGTAGAACTTTTACTTTATTTTTTTTCTACCGTTGTCTAATAAACAGAAAAAGTGTCTAAAATCTCTTTAGATTTTTCAATTCATTACCCAACCTTATACATAACTTGACAATCGGAATAACCTGCTTAAGTTACTAATTGGAACATTAGATTAGGACTAGATATCGATTCAAAGTTATTATTGTGATAGTATTGAATAAAACTGATTTTATTTTGATGAGTTATCATGACAGCGGAGTTTTCATTTTACTGGGTATTTCAATATAATATGTATGTATTTACAAAATATATAATTATATAAGTAGAATATCAGTCATGTGGCACCCATAACACAAGCTTTGCTTACTTTGGGGCCAGATGATGCTATGTGAATTTTTCGGCATTATTTATTTATTTACTAACAAAATACTACGCCGACTGTACTTCACCATCCTACAACAAACAAGCACACCGTACGATACGGCAAGAACACAGGGTTAACCAGTTAGCTTTTGCACGGAAGTCTCGTCATTTGTCAACGTCTTGTGTCAAATAGCGACCATTAACATCCTAGAGACTGTGACGATTTCTATTGTGACACACAGGGACGATAAATAGTGAACCAGGAAGAGTTTATTGAGGTCGCGCATACGTTTATTTTCCTGCCCATACAACTTTAATGCCTGAATACAAAAAGGCGGTTTACACATGAGACACATGAGACCAACTCATACGTTCAAGACCCCATTATTGTAGACCTCTGTAGCGCAATGAGCGAGGATCTGCCTGAGACGCAGAAGGTTGCTGGTTCGATTCCCACTTTGGACAAATGTTTGTAGGTTCTGTCTTGGGTCTGGGTATTTTTCTTTGTATAATATTGATGTATTTAGAGAAAAAAAAAGATATAAATAGTATATCAGTCATGTGATCCCCATAACACAAGACGTGCCTTCTTTGAGCAAAAATTATGCTGTGTGGTATGTCCGGCATTATTATTATTATTATTATTCTTTAAAATTATATGAGAAGGATGACAGAAACGCCATCTAAGTTGCCTTCAAACTGTTTGATGATTGATCTTAAAAATTGTTCAACCGATTTCAAAACATAAAAGAACTTTCCAAACCGTTTCAGGCGTCTCTGTAATCGTCTTTTAGTAGTCTATCAACACACATAATAAACATGATAAAAAAAAACTCGGGTTGCACTCCGGGAGTGCCTACAGATGTGAAAACTTATTTTGGCGCGTTAGAGTTTAGTAATAAATCACTTCAAAATCAGTAATTATGGCGACTGCCAATCAAATACTGAACGAACACAGATGATGCAATATTTTTTATTCAGAATGTACATAATATATCAAAGAACCTAACTCAGTAAACTTCTCCATACAAAAGTAGACTGTAAACATGTGAATTAAGGTTTATAATCAAATGGGGTGAGCGCGGCAGCCGGTTGCGTCTCGCCCCAGACGGTAACGTTGTCGCGAACCCAGAGGTTTTAACTCATCTAAAAATATGCGTACCGCGCTAAAAGAAGTTTTCACTTCAAAAAGATTCCGACGAATTGAGAACCTCCTCCTTTTTTGAAGTTTGTTAAACAAACATTAAATAAATAAAACACGGGAAAATATAATTTATTGAGAAGTGCTATGTTACTTCATGAAATGACAAACGAATCGATCCTTACCATCCTTCTAATAATAATAATAATAACAATGTCAGACATTTCACACAGCATCATCTGGCCCCAAAGTAAGCAGAGCTTGTGTTATGGGTACCACATGACATTGCATCACATTGCAACATAATACACCTTATAATTGAATTGTAATATTAATAATTGTGAATACTTGTGCCATGAAGTCACAATTTATTGATAATAGTTAAGATTACTGAGCAAAATATTCAATAACACGATAGCAAATAATTCAATTAGAAGTGCTTCATGAAATGACCAACCGAAGAATGGTTAACCGTCTTTGTTTTCACTTGTGGTGACTACATTATCTGTCAGTGTGTCAGCACAATATAATGTGCGTAACATTACGTTATTCCGGGCGTGATCCCATCGAAATGATTGCGTCCTCACGAAGAGTTATATCTGTGATGTAATTCACTCTTTTTTGTCTCACTCGCTAATGGAAAAATGACTTACAATCTTTTTCAACCATAATATGATATGCCATTTCTCGCACGGAAATAAGGAAGCATAAGGATTTGACATACTGCTTCCTATGGGCCTCAGTCATACCGAATGAGCGAGGAATAGAACAGGCGCGAATACGCGATTGTCGGGATAAATTCAGTAGACATTGCTGGCTAACTAGGCTTATAAACACGCTTTGAAGCTACACTAACGGCAGTGTAACCGCAACTACGGAATAGATCATTTGACTTGACGTTGACGTTATCGGGCCCGCTTCCACCGCTGGTTGAGACCTTACAATGATAAAGATTGAGTATAACTTGGTTTGAGATCGAATTCGTTTTTTTTTCGCTATAAATGGGTCGTGTTATTTTGGCGTTTAAGATCTTGGATCTATTCCTATTAGATAAAATCTTGTAAAAACCTTGGTTTTCCTCGTGTATTGTTAGATACTAATCAAAACGTAAAACAATTAATCAAAACGTTGCTAAGTAATATACAATTAAGTAACAAAACGTCTGGTTATAGTATTGACAGACCTTGAGTAGATAATTTATGAGGCCAACGATTCAATGTTCGTACTTAGCTCTCGGCACCTATATTGTGACAATAGTCTGAAGCTCGGCCCAAACTGCCATTGATACAGGTATAAATATAACAATGTAGTCTTCAGGTTATGCTGCTCCACTTGCCCTCAGAGATTGACTTGGGTTAGCTTTTTACAGGACATTCAATTAGCAATTTGTTCACGGCCAATATTAATAACTACTTTCGTATAAATTAGAGGTCAACTCTAGAAACGAGTTGTCTATTATAGGTATAATATATATTGGTAATTTCCCAGGAAGAACATTATAGTTATTGGAAAATTAAGTATTTTTCCAATTACTAAATTGCTGATAACATTGCATAAATTTACATCCGGTTTACACCAGTTTACACCAGTTCTCTAAGAGAAATTAAGTATATTGTATCGATGATCACACAAGAAAGCGCTACACTCTAACGGGCATTTTTTGAGCAATAATAACTCAACATCCAGTAAGGATCTTTATCTTTATAATTTTTATTCACGAATTGTTTTATCGATAGCATCGACACTGTTTTAATTTATTTAGAGCATCAGGGTGAGTGTTTGGATCGAGTTCTACCCTTGTACTGAGTCAAACCCGTGTTTATCAAAACGTAGTACAATCACGTTTTGAAAGTGAAATCTGCAACTACATAGTTTTTCTATGTTGTTTCCTAACACAAGTAATAGTTTGCGGCATCTCTATACAATTGCTATACACAATTAAAAACTATTGTCTAAGATTGATCAATTTCGAATGCACGTATAAACGTACCTTAAGACTTAGCTTGTAAGACGACTCAAATAGGTACTCGTAATTGTTCTAAACAAAACATTTATGACATTGACTTCGCTTAGCAATTCTTACATGCTCGTCTGTGAATGGCCGCCTCACCTTACATAAGCCCACAAAGGGTAACACACTGGCGAGCAGGCACAATTAAAACTTGTCTCATTAATAACGGGAGATTTAGGTCGACTCCCCGAGCGCTGAGGCGATGATATATTTGTATTTAGCAAACAAGTTTTTGTGTTATACTAAGTGGGAAGTAGGAAATATGGGTTAGATTATACTCAAGTACAATTGAAGAAAAACAGTACGGTACCAGAGGATCTACTGAGTAGACTCTACTCCTTTTACAACGGTTTTTATTTTATTTCAATCTGTCTACGTTTTGCTCCGATTGCGTATCGATACTTACTTAAAAACGTGTTCTACCGGGCTAACATTTGCCGCGACAAAGGTTTTCTCGACTGCCATGTTGATAAATAACTGACATTTAGCACATTCTTTATGTGTCAATTTTGACGTTTCTCCGTAGATATATCCTTTGCCACGGCTGTCATGTTAGTCCTGCTGCAATCTCTATCAACCAATCAAAAGAAAACATTTGATCCATCGTTGGCGACTTCATAAACATAGCGTTAGCTGAACTATTGTAAAAATACAACTTGGGTACAGTTACACTTATTCTAGCTACCTAACTATTAGTAATTAAAAAGATGTATTTCTTGTCTAGGAATAGTACTGTAAATGAAACTAAAAACTTTTCTATAGCAAAATAATTATCGAAAACCGCAATCTCGACCGAACAAAAAAGGTTTCAGATCGTGCACACAGCTCATTATAAATAACTGGCTAAATGAAACAAGTACTATATTTATCAGCTTTGCGACATAGCAGTCAAAAAAATCACTTTACGGACGTAGATCCCAGGCGACGTGCTAGATCTATAAATTAGCAAGTTTAAAAACGCAATTAACCCGTTCGCTATTTGAAGGTACAAATTGACCAGTAGTGCGACCGCCGTAGACTCGCAACTGGCGCAAAAGTACCAGAGCGCGAAATGTTACACGTAAAGTAGTTTGTTCAAAATAGTTGATTTTCTGTAAATACATCTTATGCCGACATTTTGCCGCTACCGCCGCTTTACGCCATATTTAGAAGTCTAGATTTAGGTTTGCCACTCAAGAGGTTAAGCTAAAACTGTCTCGCAAAACATATTATTATAACATATTATCAGATTATTATAAATACTTACGGGTATTTATCGCGTTTATTTACCTATTTTTCCCGACGTTTCGACAGGTTTACACTCTGTCGTGGTCACGGGATGACTGGTTTATTATCAGATTATTTAGGCAAATAAAAAGCTTGCTAGACAGACTGACCTAGCAAACCATATGAGTTTCTTGCCGGATTCTTCTTGAACTAAGGATAGAAGGAACTGGTACCTAGTAATGGTATTAAGTATATAAGAAGGAATATCCTTGAGGTTTTACGATTGAAAAATTGTTGAATTTATTTTTCTTTCTCGTTTATTTATTGTTTTGAGTCATCGTCATTATATAATACCTATTCAGTATAGAGAAATTATACTTATTATTTTATATATAAAGTGCTAAAACTTATATGGAGACAGAGAGACAGTTTGATATTAAGCGGTAGAAAGTGCGAGTTACAGTTACGTAAGAGTAAAACATTACAAAAGAAAACACCGGTAAATATAAATCGTGATTTGTGTATGATGAATTGTCAATTTTAGGAAACTGTTTAAAACTCGAGATTTTTCTTAAAAGTAACGCCAAATATAATAATAATAATAATAATACCGGACATTTCACACAGCATCATCTGACCCCAAAGTAAGCAGAGCTTGTGTTATGGGTACCACATGACTGATATACTACTTTTATACTTTTCTGTTTTTTTTTATTGTAAATACATACATATTGTAAATAGAAATATCCAGACCCGAGCCAAATACTTGCAGATCATACAAACATTTGTCCCACGGCGGGAATCGAACCAGCAACATTTTGTGTTTCAGCCGGACCTTAGCCCACTGCGCCACAGAGGTCGTCATAAATAAATGGACCATAGACTTACTATGTGTTGTAAATATCATAAATAATGTTACCTAAGTACACATATCCAAGAACTACTTATCATTTACTATCCGCCAAGTCAAGCAAAAAAGCGGCACGGCCGTACCATCCTTTTCTCGAAACATATCAGGCCATTTTCGACCCCCTATAACTTCGTTGTGGATAAACCCAGAAGCCTGAATTTTCAGCAACCAGACATGCATTGTATAAACACGGTATATTTCAAATTACATTTCATTTGAACTAGTAGTGTAAGAATTAAAACTAGTCAAAGTTTCTTAATTTTATGACTTCACTCATGCACTCACTGACTGACTGGCCGATCATCAAAACTCTAAGTTTTAAGTTTCTATGTCTTTTAGAAGTCTAGAAGACATAGAAACTTAAAATTTAGAATACAATTATTATTTAGTGTATAAATCAAGGAAAACCTAAAATATTTTGCAATTTCGATCTAGTTTTCTAGATACATCAACTGCATAAATAACTTTGTAATCCCATATGATTGGGATTGGAATGAGATGGGAGATGGGAGATGGGAGATGGGAGATGGGAGATGGGAGATGGGAGCTAGGAACGGGTCAGCTAGATTATAATATAATGGAATGATAGGTGTAGATAGGTACCTAGATATAAGTGTGTTCAAACCTGTAAAATGGTCAATGAACGGAATTAAAAAGCAGGAATGGGACATGTCTTATGAAAAGTTGGCAGTATTGTTGTAGAAAGTGAAGAGTCACATGAAATTGTAGTGGATGAGGTCATAGACCTCTGTGGCATAGTGGGCTTAGGTCCAGCTGAGATGCAAAAGGTTGCGGGTTCGATTCCCGCCGCGAGACAAATGTTTGTATGATCTGCAAGTATTTGTCTCGGGCCTGGGTGTTTCTTTGTATAATATGTATGTATTTACAAAAAAAAAAGGATATCAGTCATGTGGTACCCATAACACAAGCTCTGCTTACCTTGGGGCCAGATGATGCTGTGTGGAATGTCCGGTATTATTATTATTATAGATCAAAATAAGGCTGCGTTTAAATCTACAAAAAGAAATGAGATGCCATCAAAAATATAACTTGTATACACAATATATATCACAAGTAATACATATTATATTAAATTAGATTGTTTCGTGCGATTGCCAAGTCAATCTATGTATTTAAAACATAAAAGATTGTTAATGTTGAAATGGTCACTATAAGATGTTGTTAGGTTAGGTTATTTATTTAACAACATACAAAATACAGAGGCTTGTAAGTAATGTCCAAGAACCTAAGTTAGGTTTGCCTAGACATTTTTCTCAAAAAAATCGGTTTGGATAAGAATGACTAGTGGTGATTCTTAAAAAAACTCCTGATATCTTTATAAGACTTAACCGACGATAGCCCACACGATTGGGTGGTAAAATATTGTATAAATCAACTCCACTTTACATATATAGCACTGATCTGTCACACTGGTCTTCGAACCTCTCACAAAATAGGTTACGAGAAGTTTTAAGACTATTGCTTTAATGATACGTAAGCCTGTTAATGTTTACAACCTTTGTGAGAAATAAATAAAATAAATTATTATTGAGAAGGTTTCCTTAAAAACCAGATAATACATTTTCTTTTTTATTTTTCTTTTTTTAAAACTATGTGAGCAGGAGTAAGATTATGGGCGGACAGACAGACAGAGAGACGGACATTGTGAAACTATATAGGTTCTTTTGTGGACTTGAACCCTTAAAAGGGAGAAGATAATGATGATGACCTACTGACCGAGCGTCGTCGTCAGCTCTGTGCGTCTACTCCTACTAAACCATTGTTGATAACTTAGTTGAAATTTTTGTCGAATTCAGTCGAATTTCAGTTGAGCTATCCATAGATCGATTTAAACAGACCTTAGATTGTTTAATTGTTTCACGTATATTTTATATTTTTGTATATTATTCTGTAAATTTCTGTTTTTATTTCTGTAAATAAAACCTCCATGTAAAATATCATAAGTAATATAATAAGTTTTTTACTTTTACCATCCGCTGTACTCTATAACGATCAGCTGAGGATCATCAAAAATGACTCAGCATCTGACAAGCATCTGACTGTAAACTCGGGTTGGTATTTTTTGCTGAACTGAAAAACACTTTGAATGAGAATTTCTACTTGGAACTGATCCCAGGTGAATGCTGCTTGGAGACTGATGATGGAGACGACTGCGATAGTCTTCAAATTATTGGGGATTAGTCCCCCTGCTGACTAACAGAAGAGCTAGCAATAGAGAAGGAAAACTTGAAACAAGCCCGGCTCGGTGCCAGTCATTATGAACCTGCAACCGAACCGACACCGCATGTACTGATTCATCTTTTCTGCGTGTCCTGTTGGCAAGGCTGAGAGCTTACATTAAGGCTTACCTAAGTGCACGAAAGGAGCCTCTGAGGCGCACTTTAATCCATTCATCACACTGGTTAGAAATAACTAGTGACACGATAAGAAGATTGTACCAAATGTTGTGGGAGATTGCGACATCGATTGTCCAATATATGAACATTTTGTAGTTTCATCGTTCAAATCGAGTCGAAACGATGATGTAACAAAGAGTAGGTTTTTGAACGATTTTCTTCTCGATGTATTATTTATCGGTTTTCAGATTAAGAGGACTTGTGTGTTATAAAAAACACTGTTTAAAACAGCTTATCTCACTATGAGCTGTGTCGTAGTAAAATATTATCTCGAGATTGTCTACCTTTTTGCTGGTAGGTAGATGAGAGTAATTTATATAATGAGCTTCGACCCGGGTTAGCTCTTGGAAGGAATTATAAAAAGCATACTTTAGAGACATCTTTTTAATAAAAATATTTCTTGGCGTAAAATATTTTTAAAGCTATCTTGTGTAGGATAATTTTCAAATAGTTTATTGACGTTCATCTTGTAAGGGAGAAGGTTATTAACCTTTCTCTTTATAAATAAGCTGTAACCTCGGACGTAAACATGACGTAACCTGTAACCATACTTAACGGAGGCCTTTAGTTAGCCTATTCGTAGTCTGAGAGTGTCTATGTATAATATGTATGTATTAACATAAATTAAAAAAAAGTATCTAAGTAGTTTATCAGTCATGTGGTACCCATAGCACAAGCTCTGCTTACTTTGGGGCCAGATGATGTTGTGTGAAATGTCCGGCATTATTATTATTATTAACTCAATCAGTTGGCCACTGAACCTGCCACTTGCAATTGTTCTTATGAAAAACGAAGAAGCAGTAACATAAGAAGGGATATTTTACTATTTATTTATTTATTAAACAAAATCCATAGCTCTCATTATTAAACTATATTATGTAGGTATGCGTTATAACATGCCAATAACGGATTTACATTTATAAACAGGGTTTAATATAACGAATGTTTTTTAAAACAATTAGGTACATGTGTATTAAAATACCTAAAATCAAGCAAAAGAAGAAAATTACTCTAATAAAATGAGTAAAAAATAAAATATCTAACACAGTTAAGAGAAAGTTAGACTGAAAAAAAAATATATATCTAAAATTTATTGGTATCAAAATTACACAATAACACTCTCATTTTAAAATACCAACCTTTTCATATAAAAGTTGGAGAACCATTTGTTTGAAACCTACATGACATGATAAGAAGGTTCGATTCCCTCCTAGGATAAACATTTGTGTGATGTACACAGTTGTTTGTTCTCTATCTGGGTGTTATAAAGTTTCAAAAGTACTTATTTAAAAGTATATAAGTATTCTATTAGTCATCCAGTCAGTGGTTGTTCAGTCAGTCCATTCAGTCCAGTCTATTGGTCACCATAATACAAGTTATGCTTAGTTAAGGGCTAGATGGTGTTTTATGCATTGTCCATCAATAGTTTATTATGATACTAGCTGACCAGGCAAACTTCGCACTGCCTCAGAACCAATAAATAAAAAAGCTAAATAACAATTGCAGAATATTTCAACTTTAGTAAAAAATGTGGTCGAAACTTAAAAAATATAGATTTCTAAATGACGGGACGAACATCAAATGTTTGACAGGTAGGAATACTTTCTAAGGAAAAGCGAAATTGTTGTTTTTACTATATTTCAAGCATTTTTTTTCATATTTACTCACCTTTTACACCTTCCCTTGACTTCCACAAATAATTCAAAACCAAAATCAGCCAAATCAGTCCAGCCGTTCTCGAGTTTTAGCGAAACTAACGAACGGCAATTGATTTTTATTATATAGATTGACCATGATTAAAATCGTAAGACAGCTTTTTTATAGTGTATTTAACAAACAATTAAGAAATATGGTTACGGCTGATAACATTCGATAATATTTTAACGAAGCCTAAGGGCGTAAGAATACATACAACTTTTTAGTCGATGGTGTCAATAAAGGTGCTCTGGAAGCAATTTCTCCTTTAGCGATAAGACCACGTATTAGATGTATTGATGTAGTTAACAAATTGTTTATTATTTAGTTTTAAAGTGTACAATAATAAATTTCATTTATTAATTCCAGTTCATGGTAAATTTAAATATTTAAAGTGTAAGGATATTTCACACAGCATCATCCGGCCTCAAGGTAAGCAGAGCTTGTGTTATAAGTACCACATGACCGATATACTACTTATATACTTTGTTTTTATAAATACACACTTATTATACATAGAAATACCCAGAACCAAAACAAATTCAAGTAACACAACTGTTTTATCTATAGAATTAACTTTTTTCAGCTACACCATCGCTCTAAATACAAACAAAACAAAAACATAATAGAACCAAATACAGTTTCACTCTAAAAAGCAATATGAATAATGCTATTTGGGACAACTTTCACGACACAAATTCGAAATTACCTCTGAATATAATCATAGAGTAGCATCATGCACCGCAGAGTACGTGCAGCTGTATGTACATATAAGGGCGTGACCACACTCATATGCATTCGACACGATACGCCAAATTCCATAATTTAAACATTAAACATTTTGCCTTGTTTATTTAATAAAAGACTAGCTTGTCGACTTTTGCCCATGAAGTCACCCGCACCGTACTCGTATATAAAACAAAGTGTGCGTCTCGGGACGCCCGACAGAAGTGATAACTAATCTAACTAGAGCTGTGGGTTAGAGTAAGGAGAAGCCTGCCTACCGCTGAGGTATGCTTGAGAGAAATGAAAGCCAGACAGACTGACGCCGTAACGCGTTACGTAACGAAGCTGTTTACCCTGCCATAAGAAGTTATCACTTCAAAAACTCTGTTACCCGAGGTTTTTTTTCAACATATTATACATAGAAAAACACCGAGACCCAAAACTCCGATTTATATAATGCCTATTATTGACCGTAATTCGTATCATGGGATATGTATAGATACAGAATATTAATTTGTTCAGATACAAAAGGCAGACTTCAATAAAAAATTAATAGATATAGCAACCTTGCTACGATGGAACAAAGTGCAATTCAGCTCAGCTCATTCTCTTTCAGCTTAATGCACTTATAACATTATGTTTACCTACATAGTGCCTTTCTTTCGCGTCACTCTATCTCATCTGGCGGCACTTCACTAAGATTTTGCCCAACGTGTTGGGTTCATCAATGTCTTTGTAACTTCGTACCTAAAAGACGGAGTACGTTTAGCCTCGTACAGGTTTAAGTCAACGATGAGATCAGATGTAACAATCTACCGTATTTTGTTGCAAAGGGTTATGACTGCTACTGCAGCTGTGAGCTGTAGACCTCGCAAACATTATTCGAAATGACTGAAATATAACTTATTTTACGTTTTCAACCTCCATATCTCCGCCATTTAAAAAAAACTCCTCCAACTAAACCAAAAAATTATATATAGTTATAGAACCTCCTTACAAAATTTCACCAGAATCGGTTGAGAAATGCGACCTGTAGATTAGATCATCCGGACAGACGCCGACCAGAAGCCGTTCGGACGCGGGTCGGACAGACATACGAAAACATTTTTGCCCAAGCTGAAACGGAGAAACTCGCTCGCGTTTCGCAATCGCTCGGTCAATTATTTGATAGGTTAGCTGTTTAACTTTAAAATGTAAACAGAAATTTCAAGCAAAGTGTGTTTAGGTTCAAAGGGCACTAGAACAAGTGTAATTACTGGTCGAATAGGCAAAATAACTGATATAGCGTCTATAATTGATTTAGGCGTGACTTTGCGGAAATCAATTACAAAATATTGAATATGAAGACAAATATTGAATCCCTTAAATTATCTTTTTACAAAAATACATTTTGATATATATAATTTTTTCTTTTACCATTCGGGTTGGTATTTTTTGCTGAACTGAATAACACTTTGAGTGAAGATTTCTACGTGGAACTATTCCCAGATGAGTGCTGCTTAGAGAATGATGATGGAAACGACTCCGATAGTCTTCAAATTATTGGGGTAGTCCCCCTGCTGACTAACAGAAGAGCTAGCAACAGAGAAGGAAAACTTGAAACAAACCCGGCGCGGTGCTAGCCGTTATGCACCTGCAACCGAACCGACACTGCATGTACAGATTCGTCTTTCCTGCGGGTCCTGTCGGCAAGGTCGAGAGGTTAGTGTGGGTACCTGGAAAGGCCTACGCTATCAAACAGAATCCCAGCAGAGTGACGTCAGTGAAGAGGAAAATTTACTCACCTTAGCTCGCCGAAGTGAATCCATGAACGAATGTTTTGAATAACAAATAAGTGCTCTCTAACTTAACTGACGCCACATAAATTATCTTCAACGGATTAACTAAGGCCAATAATGATTGAGTAAGTATTATCCCACCAATATATTCTAATTAGTTAGACTTTAAAAACATTTAACAAGTGTTACGCCTCTCTTCGAGACATCTGCAAGGACAATTGCCTCGCTCCGCACTGGAACGAAAGAACACCAACATTGCAACCAACAATCCTTCCTAACAAGCAAAACAACTTTTCTTCAAACTTGTTGCATTGTCAAGCGCTGGAATTAATGTCCTGGCATCCTGAGGATGCTTCGTGGAGAAGCGAAACACGAGTCAAACTTCTTTAAAGTGTAACTTATTAGAAAAGATTGACAGGATAGTACTTAATATATAATAATAGTTATAATGCAGGACACACACAACATCATCTGGCCCCAAAGTAAGCAGAGTTTGTGTTATAGGTAGCACATGCCGGATAAACTACTTATATAATGTACTTTTTTTTTGTAAATACATGCATATTATACATAGAAATACCCAGACACGAGACAAATATTTGCAGATAATACAAACATTTGTGCCACTGCAGGAATCAAACCCGCAACCTTCTACGTCTCAGGCGTGCCTTCGCTAACTGCGCCACAGAGGTTGTCAATATATGTCTACCTATTCAATATATCTTAGGGTCGGCAATGAGAGTTTTTTTTCTTTTGGTAATGCAAGCGCCCAGGTTAAGATTACCACTTACCATCATGAAGACGTATGCTTGCTGGCAGTCTCACTTATAAAAAATTTGGTCACGGTCAGCCAGAAAAGCGTTGGAGGCATGATTTCGATACTTTCGAGAGAGGATGGTAGGAGATCTCCATGAAATAGGTAAAAAATTGACCCAAATTTCTGAGGCTACTTCTTTGTATGCGACGCGACTTGTAAAGCTGTAACACACGTGTAACGCCAGCCTTACATTGCATGCATAAGGAAGCATCCACATAATGGTCCATTAGGTTGCCGCGGCACGCGACGACACCGATCGGATTGTGCAACTATTTATTGTAGCTATGAAGATTTGGTGCTACTAACTATGGATGTGGCTACGAGAATACAGTGCTACGGCTACGAAGCTACGTGGCTACGAGGTTTTACAGATAGTAGAATAAATACAGTTGAATTTTTTTACTGTTTCTTTCTATTTTAAAATGGTTATATCGGTTCGTTGTAATAATTACGTTTTAAAAACTAAAAAGACAACCGACTTCATTGAATATAAAACAAAAAGTTTTTCCTCCTTTTTTGATGTCGGTTAAAAATAAATTATCGAAATCAATATCCGTTATAAAAAAAATATTTGTCCATTTGTCGCGCACATACAAATTTAAAAATTTCAAATTTAAGACTTATATGGTTTTCTCATGAATGCCATTGTCAGAAATGGATCAAATTGAAATGGGAGACGAAAAGCACCAGCTTACAAATAATAAAGTATCATCAAAATCGGTTCACCCAGTCGAAACTTCTGAGGTTTATGTTTGTTATAAAACAAAAAATACAGTCGAATTTAAAACCTCTTTTTTTTTGTCGGTTTGAAAAGAAAAAATATGTTAATTCTACATATTATAATATCTATAAAATTAAGACAGTTTGAGCAGAGAAGAGTCAAGGATTGATATTTATGATTCACTAGTTTACTTATATTGAACAGAACCATTCCTATTCAATTCCTGGTTAATGGCCTTTGTGGAAAAAAAAACAATTTCACCAACTCTGCTTCTCTTCCTATTAAAGCATATGTCTTAAAGGAAACTTTGCCACTGTCAAGCGCGATTGTTTTATTTAATTATTGTCATAAAGTCACAATCGATTGTAATTTGTCTATCGTAAATGTTATCGCGGAAAAACAGACATGATTTTTTTTATTTCTCGCTGTATAAATTACAATGTTACAATACAAAAATATTACACTACTAATTCTATTATTTACACCTACGCTTAGAAGTTACAATTTATTGATTAAAATTCCTTTAAGACTATTTAATAAAACAGAATATAACACGAGAAAACTAATTTATTTATAAATGCTTTTTAATTCATAAAATATCCAATTAGAATCCAGAATCAATCTCACTTTACAACACCAAGTAATGCCACTGCCAATATTTGACAGACGTGTCAGTCGAACATTTAGGACGTGATTTAACCTTCAATATAATTTATTACAGACAGTCGGGATTCGACAGACAGACACTCGACATTGAAGGCCCGTATTTCAGAACAAAACTAAAAGTCAGGCCGAGAACTAAGCACCTCAGTGAACTCATTGCTAGTTTTTGAATACGCTTAATAACGGTAAATAGGTTTATATATATTTATAACTAGTGGCTCTGTGAGCTGTAGACCTCGCGAACATATTTAGAAATGACTGAAATATAACTTTTTTATGTTTTCAACCCTATATCTCCTATATACCTGACCTATATCTCCGCCATTTTGAAAAAAATCCAAAATCTGAATCGACAATAACATTTTATATAGTTTAGAATCTGCTCACATAATTTCACAAGAATCGGTTGAGAAAATGTTTAAATCCTTATTTCCTTCTAATATTATAAATGCGAAAGTAACTCTGTTTGTCTGTTACGTTTTCACGTCTAAACCGCTAAACCGAATTTAATGAATTTTGGTATAAAGATAGATGGGACCTCGGTGTAGGACATAGTTTACTTTTTATGTACGTACCATGCGTGTGAAGCCGCGGGCAGCAGCTAGTTTAATATAAGTATTCTCAGTCATCTGGTTCCTATAGCTCCCCCAAAGCTACTCACAAGTTTTGCTTTGCTTAGGGATAGATGGTGTTGTGTGTTATTGTTCACCAGCATTTATATAGTTTAATATTTCATCTGAAATACGAGTCTGTTACTTTCAAGTTGTTTTGGTGGCCACACCGGCAAGATTTACGCAGTATCGGGAGCGTTCATGTTGTCCTAGTAGTTCAAATCCGTGTAGTTATGTGTGCCACGTAAACATACAAATGCATTTGCTATGCTGCGCTATTTGTATTGGGATATTTCGACGTGGATGTTGGGACTTGTGTTTGAATTTTGGCATTTCGGTTCGAATATGACTAAATAGAAGTTTATTTGACAGGATAGAACGGTAAGCAGGAACTAGGATAACTTATTTGCACCTAGGAGACACTAAATTAAATTTCTACGTAATAAGAAGCAGGCTAAAGCAAATCAACGTTTCATGGGACAGTAAAATCTATACTCAGATTTGAAATACTATTTTGGGGTAACTTTACCGACAAGGATATTATATTTAAAGCGCAAAAACGAACTATTAGATCCATGTTTGGCCGCTTATTCCGTTTATCTACCCTAAAACAATCTGCCGCAATCTGACCTTACTTCCTCTAACAGCTAATCACTTTTTTCCACATTGTATCCCATCTCTTCTAGACCTCATCCTCGTGTCCTCTCCAAATAATGTCGCTAAGCACGGTCAAACTGCAGCTCCCTCTTTTTCCTATCACGATTTGGTCTTCCTATCCTACAAAGTTCGCCCTCCAAAAGCCAAGCCCAAAATTATCCTGCAGCGTAACTTTGGTAGAATGAACCTCGAGAGCCTTCGCAAGGATGCTCAACAGATCGACTGGGCTATTCGAGAGTGGTAGTGTTGATGACATGGTGAAGTATTTTAACTATCAACTCACAAAACTTTATGACGCGCATGCGCCCATGCGCGCCATTAAGATCAAACATTTGCCAGCTCCATGGCTCACTGATGAAATCCGCTCGGCTATGCATAAGAAAGATTTAGCTAAGGTACGCATGAGGTGCAAGCCCACTGATGAAAATATAGCTAAATACCACGATCGTCGAAATATCTGCAACAGGTTGTGTAGAGACGCGCAACGCCGACACATTCATGACTCTGTAGGCGATAGTGATCCATCCAAAATATGGAAATTTCTAAGAACTTTAGGAATTGGCAGTTCTATACAAGAAATCTCTCCTAGTTTAGATTTAAATCGTCTAAATCAGTATTTTTCAAATTCCTCTCCTATTGATGTTTTTTCTAAACATAACACTCTAAACTATCTTTCTTCCCTGCCAATTCCAGACATTCCCTCTTTTCATTTCTGTCAATTCGTCGATGGTGATGTTAGGAAGAGCATAGCAGCTATCACATCAAGCGCTGTAGGTAGTGACAGCATTAGCCGTAACATGATTGTTCCAATCCTTGACGACATTATACACGTCATTACGTTTATTTTTAATGCCTCCATAACATCAAGCACCTTTCCATTGGCTTGGAAAGAAGCTCGGATTATTCCCTTACCTAAAAAATCGAATCCTTCATCTTTCTCTGAATATAGACCTATATCTATTCTCTCTTTCCTTTCAAAAGTTCTTGAACGTCTTATCCACCAACAACTAAGTATTTTTGTTTCTAAGAACTCCTTTCTCAACTCTTACCAATCTGGGTTCCGTCCAGGCCACAGTACCGTTACGGCTTTAGTAAAAATTACCGATGACATTCGTTTCGGAATGGACCGTGGAAAGGTCACTATATTTACACTCCTCGACTTCAGCAGTGCTTTTTGTAATGTTGATTTTGATCTTCTTTTGGGTGTGCTTAGCTCTCTTAATATATCTGCGCCAGCAGTTGACTGGTTCCGTAGCTACTTATTCGATCGGCAGCAGCGCATTCGTGTTGAGGACACATTCTCTACATGGTGTAACCTCACTGCTGGCGTTCCCCAAGGCGGCGTCCTCTCTCCTCTTCTCTTTACTATTTTTATTAATTCCATAACGTTAAATCTTTCATCTTCCTACCACCTGTATGCAGATGATCTTCAAATATACTGTCATACTACTGTAGATAATGTCAATGGAGCCATTAGTCTGATTAACTCTGATCTAGGCAGAGTTTGTGAATGGAGTAAGTCTTACGGACTTACTGTCAATCCAAGTAAAACTCAGGCCATCATAATTGGTAGTTCTAGGCAAATCGCTAAACTTAATCATAATCTTCTCTCACCTATATTATTTAATGGTACACATATTCCGATCAGTCAGTCAGTTAAAAATGTAGGTATTATAATGGACACTATGTTGACATGGCGGCCGTGGATTAATGAAATTAGTCGAAAAATGTTCGCATCATCTGCGTCTTTACGAAGACTTCGTATTTTTCTGCCAACCGCTACCAAAGTTATGCTTGCACAATCCCTGCTCCATCCAATATTAGATTATGCAGACGCCAGCTATCTTGATCTATCCGAAGTCCATCTTAACAAACTTGAGCGTCTTCAAAACTTCTGCATTCGGTTTATATTTGGCTTGCGCAAATACGACCATGTTTCAGAATTTCGCATGAAGCTCAAGTGGCTCCCTATTCGTTTTCGCCGGAATGCTCATATCCTGACGCTGTTATACAACATCCTTTATCTGTCTTCATCTCCCCACTATTTAAAGGAACGTTTTATTTTTCTGCACCAGTCAAACGATCGTGATCTGCGTTCGTCTGACACTCTCCAACTCCTTACTCCTGTTCATAGTTCAGCTATGTATGGTGAATCCTTCACTGTTCAAGCTGTACACTTATGGAACTTCTTACCTTTATCTATTCGCTTATCTAAATCTATTCATATATTTAAAATCAAAGTCCATAACCTTTATCTGTCTTTATCTGGAAACTGCTAACTGGTTGTTAGCTTCTATCACTATAGAAAGTTGTTTGATGGTGGGTATGTATGTCATCTTTCTTTGTGTAATGTTTGTCATTTTTATAGTTATGAATTATAGGCATTTTTATAGTTATTGTTATATTTTGTATTTTTATGTATTAGATTAAGTATAGGTAACTTTTTTTTTTGTACACCGCCGTCTTTTTGGTATTTTGTCTATCCTGTCCATCCAAAGGTTGCCTGGAAGAGATCGCTTTTAGCGATAAGGCCGCCCATTGTACAACTGTACTGCTAATCATTATTTTTTTAGTATTTGCTCTTGTGTACAATAAAGTGTTTATCTATCTATCTATCTATATATCTAAAACAGCCACCTTAGGGTGGATACTTGGAAACGCGTGTCCATCTATTCATCCTGGATATTCGTAATTCTTTTAATATATATCTTCCAATCTTCCATCTTTTCTTATCTCCCCTGCCTATGTACAGTTATTTACATACAGTCATACAGTGAAAAGCAGTGAAAAGAAATTAAAGAGAAAAATCCACATTTAATTAATTTTTAAAAATGCACAGTTATTTGCTAATACGTCTACTGTAGCAAAAAAAATTTAAATACTATTTTATTGTTATATACATTTAAAGGAACAAATTTATCTAGGATAAACAACTACGTCTACTAAATAATTAAATAAGTGTTGGTAATTTTCTGGACATAGTGCAAAATTTATAAAATACTATCAGCCCCGCCTTGGCTTTGCATGGGTGTACTCTTTTTTATAGATTTTTAGTTAGAAGAGAAGTAATAATTATTTTTGTTTAGTGATAAAGGTTTTTTTTAGAAATACAGGATGCAAGTTTGAATTTAATAGATAATTTTATTCAAACTGTACTTGGGGTAAAAAGTCTGATGAACAATCAGATGTCAATTCCGGTTATCCACCCCGTTCAGGGTAGATAGATGGACACGCGTTTCCGAATATCCACCTTAGGTTGGCTATTTTAGGGTGGATAATCTGAATAAGCCTGTTTGGAATATCTATGACTGACAATTGCAAACCATTATTTATATAACTAAAAATTCTTGCACTTCCGTCACTACACATTTTTGAAGTTGCATTATGGCTGGTTTACACGGGCTTCGTAGCAACTGCTTAGTACTTATCACAATACTAACATACAATATGACAAGTGAGAAGGAAAACGTTTACACGTTGGAGCTATTAGAAGATATTAGTGACCAGTCATTCGAAATGGAACGACGCCGCCTGATTTTGCGCAGTGTGTTTAACCATTATTCAAACATAATTATCTCAAACATGATCGAAATTTTTCTCTTCTATTAAAAGAGCTAGAAACCGAAGATCAAGGAAAATATAGAGTAACTATGAGGATGTCAACTTCACAATATGATATTTTATTAGAAAAAGTTGTTAAAAAAAAATACGTCAACAAACAAACACGTGTTTTCACTTGCCAGTACAACTTGTCACTAACAAGGTCAGCAAGCGACAACACTGGGTCAGGTATCGACTTGTCGCTTAGTAAATAGGATCGATTTCTTTTCACTTGCACCATTCACAAACATTAATACTAAGCACTAATCTGACAGTTTACACATTGGGACTTAGTATAGTGACAAGTACTAGCTACGAAGCCCGTGTAAACCAGCCATTATTTGTGAAAAAAACGTTTGTAAAAACAGATGACAAACGTTGCGGTACGTAACAGACGAGATAACAACAGACTCCGTATGCAAAGTTGTATGTAATTTTAAGGTTGAACATAATCTTGATAGTTGTAATCTATGGATAGTTAGGTAAAACATTATTAACTTGTACATAATTTATGTTTATGTGATGCAATAGTAAAAATATATAATTTTTTTAATGTAATGGTATCCAGTAAATGCAAATGATAATGGTTGTAGGCACCTATCATTCTCCTTGATAGGTGACTTTACCTTTCTCTTTTCTCAAAGGTTTGCTGGAAGAAAACTCTTAGGAATTAAACATGCGTTTATACATGTTTAACTTAGTTATTTATTCTGTATCTGCCTTCTGTGTACCATCTTCTTAAAATTTAAATCTCTGAATCAGGTAAAAAATAGTTAAAACTTATTAAAATCGATAGCTTGTTTTATTTTTTCTGGGGCGCCATCTAGTAAAGAATAAAATATAAAAGGTTTTTGTTATTTCAACTTTATAATTTAATAAACCGATTTTGAGATAAAAAGCCTCGACACACTGCATAGACGGATAATAATAGTATTTCAAGGTTTCTGTTATAATTTTATGAGATTCGAAAAAAAAAGTTCGTAAAATAATAATCAGTATGTATCAAGACAAAACCATCTCATGAACATAATGACGCATTTACACAAATCAGTGAATTGAACACAAAACTCCGCAAAGACGCAAAGAATCATTCTCGAAAGGAAATAATTTCGTTGAATAGAAAACTTTCTTCATTAAATTCAAAGGAATGTAATCTATTTGAGCCACCTGTCGACCGACTGCGATGTTCCCTCAGCACATATTTTTACTTTTTAGTCGATTAAGCTGCATCGATTTTATTTTGGCGCAATGACGGATTTCGTTAGCGATTTTGTATATTTTTTGTGGCAAAACATTTAAGTTGTGCTTTTAATTACTAGGATTGTTTTTCAGTGCATCTCTAGATCCTGAAAAAAAGTATTTGTCGTCTTATCTCTTCTAGTGTATCTCTTGCGGGAGACAAGAAAACTGCGTTAGATTGGTCAGTTCTTTGACCCTCAGGGTTGACAAAGTAACTTATACATTTTTACTTATACGTAATTTTAACTGTTTATTGCTTCAATTTAAATTGTCAATGTTTGATTTTTTTCTCTAAACTTTAGGTTTTTGGAATTTTCTTTTTGATAATTTTACTTTTTAGTTTATGTAGGAAATTCCCTTTAACAGTGGTAAACCATAGAAACCTACTATAAATAATAGTACATCTCATGGAAAATATTTTATTTCTAGATTTTAAGGTTTTCGGAAAAGTTATTTCTTGAAGTAATAAATGTAAAAACTGTACATATAATTTATTAGATAATTTTTAAGTGTTAAGTTTAATTTTTAAGTAAATTGTACTATTGTAATTGTTTTGATTGCATGAGAAATCGAATTAAAAAATATTAATTCAATAAAATCACCATTTTGAATCGTTTTCTTTCTTGTTAAGTGAATTTAGGTATGTAACTCGTCGGGTCTTGATGTTATTTTTGTATGATCGTTGCAAATTTTGTTATCCCGTGTTGAGTTAGAGCAGATTCATCCCAAGCTTCTTTGTCATCTAATATATCTCCAAGTTTATAATAAGCTTTATGAATTTTTTTGTTGTTTAAAAACTTTTTAAATTTGCTAATATACAAATCTAACACGTCGCTTGGGATTTTGTTATAGAAGCGTACACATTGCCCTATAAAATAATAATTAACTTTAGCTAGCATAGTGGAGTTTATCTTTATTGTTAGTATTCGCTACTTTGTGTGTTAGTTGTAACTCGTGTCTTTTTTTATTTTTGATTTTTTACTAGCTGCACCTTCGTGCAGCGGCTATAGCGGCTTCGTCCACGCATATAAAAAATGTATATATAAATCTTAACCATTTAAATCATTCTTGAATCCAATTGAACACACATAAAACATTTCATCAAAATCGGTTTAGCCGTTTAGGAGGAGTTTAATAACAAACACACGCACAGAGTTTATAAATCTAAAGATGTATAATTTTTCTTTTTGTGTGGAGTTAAGTTTTGTATTTTATTTTTGGACCTTATTGTGTGTCTGTTTAATGTTAAGTCAATTAAAGCTTCTATCTATTGACATTATGTATATATATATATATATATATATATATATATTTTTAACATATATATATATATTTTTAACATATTAACATACACTCTCATAATATTTAAACCCTCAAATTGTACTAGCTCTAATAAAATAAATTTAAGAATCACCCAACAAACTCGATAGCGCGCAAAAACTCGTGCGACGGGTACTGATATTAATTGTAAAATGAATAATTTATGAGTTATATCGACGATCTATGGCGATTATTTGTCGTTATTCCGCCATTAGGGCCGTCGTTAGGGAAAAAGAGCTTTTATTCGCGGTGAGGAATAAACGTTGGGTACGTTGAAATAAAGATATACTATGTTCCTAATGGTAATGTTAGTAAGTTCAATTGAACCAACGGCCAGACGAGGTCAATAGTTCCCCCGAAAGCTTCATGACCTTTTTATAGCCGGGACCAATGGCCTAAGCCCGAAAGCGCTCAAATATAAATCGGAGGCGATTGGAAGTCACCTCAAAAATGACCCACAATAGCTAAATAGATAACTCAACTACCACATGGTACATTACAAAACAGTATGAAGGCAAATGGAAAAATAATATGATGTTAAGATGCAATAAGATGAAAAATAGCCTATGAGCAAGAGCTCTGATTACGGGCGGATATACTAACAGACAGAAAGGCAGACAGACAGACGGACATGGCGAAATTATAAGGGTAAGGGTATTAAAAATACGTTAAATACGAATGATCTTATTTCGTTTGCATCAAAGTCTGACACTTTAGAAAATTTAAGAAGTTTGATTTAAAATATACTCTATTTTAAGTAAAAACTATGTTCAAAACCATGATATTTACAAAAGTCAATCAACACCTCTTTTAATGATGAACTTGCTAAAACTAATCAATCACACGACAATTTAGTAAATTTAAGAAAATTAATTTAAAAAAATAATAATATTTGAACATATTTGTAATATTTGTTTTAGCGCGTTTTAGTCATCATGAAAAGAGGTGTTGATTGACTTTTGAAAATATCATGTTTTTGAACATAATTTATACTTAAAAAAGGATATTAACCATATAAACTATAAACCACATCGTTTATCATGGCGCGTGCAACTGTGCCGAAATATCAGGAAGCAGTAAAACTCATATATCATGATAAATATCCAGTTATGTGTGATAATTAGGTGCCTAATTTATTACCTATTTATTACCTTAATTTACCATAAACATAGGTAGTCGAAAGTACCCGTAAATAACATTAGTTTCATTTAACTTACCTCTATTTTATCTTATTTTACTTAACTTAAGAGCCCTCTAATACCTACATGTATTTCTACATGTATACTTAAAAGAGGATCCCACACCCATGAAATATATCATATTAAGTTTAGAAAAATAAATATTTTGAATTTTTGTATCAGGACTTTTTGCTTTTATCCAAATAAATTCAGCCGTTACATCACCAAGCCACGAAGAAACTTACTAACATCTAATTAAATTTTAGCACAAATTTTCGCATTTATAATCTATATATTAATACGTGAAGCAAATACTTTGTACCCCTTTTTACGAAAATTGCGCGGACGAAGGAGTATGAAATTTCGCACACCTAGAGTTTATATATGGTTGATAGAGAAGGACTACAGAATGCTAATTTTTAAATATTTTTTTTTATGTAAAATGATTATGGTCGAATTTCCCCAGTGGGCGACCACAAGTATAACCAATAATATAACCCCATCGGATTAGAGACAATACAATGGACGACTTTATCCCTAAACAATCTCTGCCAATCCGCCTTTGGACTATGGGTCATATGAATGATAAATAACCCGAGTCTCCCTCAGCCCGGCGACGCTTTACGCTAAATTTCCCAATGAGATATCGTATCGGATTCATGGTTTGTAAAACCCGATGAAAAGGTCGGAACGAGCTGCGCCTTTGAAAAATGATATTTACTGGATGCCTCGGCTCACTGTCGCTTCGGAATAACGAATAGTGTATGTTGTTTTGTTACAGACCTAGATTTGTTTTCTTTCTCCAGGAAATGGAATGCCAGAATGAAAAACAGCATGAATATATAAGAATCAAAGTTCTGTTGACTGTAATAATAACAGCGTATAGCCTGAACTGCAGGTCGTAGTGACATAAAATTTTGAGACGCGGTCTGTGAAAGGAATCCCTTAAGATCCCTTCGGTTCAGCGGGAGTTATGATATATAGATAGATATATAGATAAAACATATTTGATAAACCAGCACACACAAACAATCAATGGTAATGGCAATATAAAACTTAAAATTAGACAATACACATTTAAAACTAAAAGTGCGTGTGTGTTGAAAAATTTAAAAAGGTCATCGAGCGATAATATTGCTTGAGAAGCAAACACTTATTTTCAGATATTACTTTCAGCTACTCGAGGATATGACGAGCCGAAATTGAGCACACGTTGAAGTTTGTACATAAATAGCAAGACATGGATGGAGTCGTGGAGCGATGTAATGTATTGGTTGACTGATGCAATCAGGACCCATCATTGTACCAATGTATTAGGATGCGTCCTTATTGCGTCAGTCAGCCTAAACCTCAACACAACAGTATAAAGTTCTATTTTATGACGTCTATTACCTAGTACGTATTCTGAATGCGCGTTTGAAGCATCATAATAACCTCTGCATAGGTCAGGTATAAAAAAAAATATGAAAAATTCACACAACACCATCTAGCCCCAAACTAAACATAGCTTGTTCTATAGGAACACGATGACTGATAAAATACTTATATTATTTAAAAAACATATTATATTTTATAATATCCAGATAGAACAAACATCTATGTTAATCACTCATGCTTGTCCTGGGAAAGAATCGAACCCATAATCTACAGCGCAGAAGACAGCTATAAACAACTGCAGAGCATAATAGTCGGTTTGAAAATCGCGGGGTTTTGATGTAGGTGTGGAGTATTAAACCAATTAGAAATAAATTACAGATAATTATTGTTGAAATAGAAAGCATTCTTCGAATGTCCTTAAGACATAAATGGCAATACTCAAGAAACTCGACCTGTGTGGCTTTGTTTACTCATTTTATTTATTTTTCATTCCTTGAACCACGAGTGGACACTTATTCTATTCTCATAAAGTACCGTAATAAATAACGAAGCAATCTACCTGAAAGGTTACACTTAAGAAATTAACCGACAAGTAAAAGACATAAATTGTGGCAAGTTCAATGTATTCTTTTAAAAATTTCGAATAAAAGGAACTCCGGACTGTTGCAAGCTAAATAATCATCAAGTGTAAGTAAGAAAGATTATTAAAAAAAAAATGAATAAATGAATCGTTTATTCGACACAAACAGAAAAAATATTTTAACCAAAACAACTTAAAAATACTATACAACCAGTTAATTAAAGGATAAGTAAGCAACTACTTATTGAGCATGAGTGTGAGTGCCATAAAGGCATCCAGCTCAGCATGAATATTGGATAAAAGCAAGTAATGCTTACACTCAACGCTGATGTTCAGCTGTAACCTAAATTTAGGAGAATAGTAAAAGTTAATTTTATGGCATATTTTGACTACCTTTGTGGCGTTGTGGGCGAAGGCTCGCCAAAGACAAAGAATGTTGCGGGTTCGATTCCCGCC
The DNA here is from genome assembly GCA_948098915.1 of Lampropteryx suffumata. Classification (NCBI taxonomy): domain Eukaryota; kingdom Metazoa; phylum Arthropoda; class Insecta; order Lepidoptera; family Geometridae; genus Lampropteryx; species Lampropteryx suffumata. Next base: position 17,108,324 of record OX402553.1, read on the forward strand.
ACGGGACTAACGTATGTATGATTTGCACATATTATTAGCGTTTTTTATTTATTATATGCATGCATATTGAGCTGTATGCATATAAAATAAAGTATATCTACTTAATATCAGTCATGCGGTTACCATAATTCAAGCTCATCAAGTTTTTATTTTGGTGCTAGATGATAGATGATGATAGAGTATTTTATTAAGAGTTTATTACAACAAGTAGATCACAACAAAATAACAAAATCTAAACAAGGGCTATAGTAGTATTTAAAACGCTTCTTTATCGCTGGCGCTGGTTTTCGTTGATGCCGCTGTAACTATTCCTAAATGTACAGCGTAAAAGATCTTTATCCTTATCGAAGAGTAACTTTTTAGAATACCCGATTTTTTTATTAATCTACAGAAGCGAGTGAGATTTCTGTTCCAAGAGACTTAATTTCTCTATACTATAGTCAATTAAGGTTATATTTATTTGATTTAATCGATTTTTTTTACGTAAAAGACGCATAGACTTATCCGCAAGCTTGACATGTCAAGCTATTACGAGTTCCAAGAATTTTAATTTAGAAGCATAAGTAAATTGATATCTATGAAAAAAAGAAACCGACCTTTCATACAAAAATTTGCATAACATAGAAACCGAAGCCAATAGTAGTAAAATTGTTACTGCTCTCTACCGGCATTTCTAAGTCAATCAATAATCCTCTGTTCTGTTTGGGATTGAAAATGACGGTGGGGTTTAGCAGAATGCAGCCAATCACCCAGTTTGATTTTACGTCAGCGAATATCTCGAAATTCGGCCTATATCGCGTTTAGACGGGCTAAAATACTAGTAGGTAGGTATATGTGCTACTGCATCATGTCAGATTAATAAAGAAAAGATAAGATAAGGAAAAGACCTGCGTGTAAGGAAAAGACCATGCCACCAGCGTGTTTAGGATGCTGCTCACTGCCAGTGATCTGGATCACTTGAGCTATCTATAAATCGTTTAAAACGATAGCTTAGATAGATATACAAAGGTGTAGAAAAAGGCCAGATTTGTGGAAAGAAATTTCTTGTATTTTGCACCACAATAATGCGCATTCGCACAAAGCCATCGTTGTGAACGAATTGTTGACCAAAGTCAAAAGATACTTTATTCAATACAATCACAAGGATCACTTTGAAACGTCTTACATACTAGGTGAATTTAGGTGCCAATTCATCCTAACCCAAGCCCGAGAAGAATTGGCAAGAAACTCGTCTTGGTCCTAGCGCTTTTTTACATGATCCATCTTATAACTACCTTAACTACGTAATACTAATACATTTCAAGTGTGTCGGTTAACTATCTGAAGGCAAAGCGACACGAGGCCATGCATTCTTATCAATAATATAGTCATTTATATTATAATAAGCTTTCTTCAAAAGACTACCTTTTATGTATGCTATAAATTTATTAATAGGTAGTTTAGTAGCATTTTCAGGAAGCTTATTATAGAAGCGCACCGTGTTCCCCATAAATGACTTATTAACTTTTTCTAGTCGAAACCTAGGGATGTATTATTTATGTTTATTCCTAGTGTTGATTTTATGAAGGTCACTATTTTGCTGAATCCCATCTCTATTTTTATGTGTGTAATATTTTCATATTATATATATTGTGAAGCTATTGTGAGAATATGAATTTCTCTGAATATTTCTCTTAAAGATTCTCGTGGTTTCATTTTATAAATGGTACGTATTGTCCTTTTTTGAATAATAAATAATTTACCAATTATCAGCTGCTTTCCCCTAGAGAATGATGCCGTATGAAATAATACTATGGAAGTAATTGAAATAAATTAGTCTAGCTGTAGCTTCATCAGTAAGCCCCCGTATCGCACGAACTGCATATGCAGCGGAACTAAGCCTACCAGCAAATGTTTCAATTTGTGGTCCCCACTGTAGTTTTGCATCAATATAAAGACCTAGGAAGATCGTGGAATCTACAAGATTTTGCGTCTCCATTCATGTCAATGTTGGTTGGGCTATGAATAACATTTGGCAAAGTGAATTTGATACATTTAGTTTTTTTTAATTAAGCAAAAGGTTAAATACAGTAAACCAGTTAAGAACTAACGATAAGGATTCATTAACGTTATCGCAAATACTGGTTTTACCTCTATCTACTTTAAAAATTAAAGACGTATCGTCTGCAAATAAAACTAAATCACAAATATTTTTTTCAAAAATAGGTAAGTCGTTAACGTCTACTAGGAATAAAAATGGCCTAGTATCGAACCCTGTGGTACCCCTATATAAACAATTGATCCTGAAGACTTCTCACCACCTTAACATGTAAAATAAAAACTGGATCATCTAACATTGTTGCTCTGAAAGCATATATACTTCGTACAATGTATTCCTACTTATATAGATATCCAGTATTTTTTTTGTTTGCATGTTTTTACTCTAAATATGTCTGCTTTAATTATTAAGTTAGATAATGTGGTGAAAAGATCATCTGGATCATCGATGCATGGTACGAGGGAAATTTTGAGTTCAATTCTACTTTAAAATGTTTTCGTGAGGCTCTCTGTGATAGGTCAGTTAGTAAAGTTCTGAGCTTCAATTATACGATCACAAGAAAAGGTGGCGCAGTGACCGTAATGGTCAGAACTAAAATGTTTTAGTACACACTTATGAACTAGTGTGCAACTGCAATAAATGTTATCTGGACAAGTGGCTGTTGTCAGTGTCACTCTTGTCGGCTCATCAAAAAGAGGACTTAAATTGAAACATTTAAATAAGTTTAAAAGTCTTTCAGAGAATGGATCAATCGGAACATCTGTATTAAAATCACCACAAACTATTATGATTTTATCACAAGCTATTTTTTGCAATACTTCTTCCATAGTGCATTCATATAACGCAAAATCAGCACCGGGGGGACGGTAAACGCTCACGACGACATGCCGCTCCACGACTATAGATACACTACTACAACTATTGAGCTCGACACCTCAATAGTTCTTTCAATAGAAAGATTTCTAATATCTTTAAGCTCCTTGCATTTTAAGTTATTTTTTTATAATAATTAACGAACCACCACGTATGGGGCCCTTGCGTTTATAGCTGCTGCCAATATTGTATTTTTCGTAGAAAGGAAGTACCTCAGATTGTACCATCCAATGTTCATTGATACACATAATATTTACACTGAAATTATTTAAAAATAATTCACATTCTAATACTTTTTTGGGCTAACTACTTGTAAACTGCCTGTTTATTCCATTGTAGACTTGGTCAGTTTAAATGCTGATCAGTTGGCCTAACTACATTTTTTCCCTCAGTACTATTACTAACTATTTGGTTAGAAAAACTAAAAAATACCATCGAGCAACCACTTTATTCACTAGATATGGCTCCAGCCGACTTCTTTCTTTTTCCTATACTCAAATTACCACTTCGTGAAAGTCGTTTTCATTCGGTAGAAGACAAACAAGAATTTGTGGCGAGAACTGAAGGAACTTCATTCCGGAAAAAGCGTTTAAAAAATGTTTTGATGATTGGATCATTAGTTGGCATAAGTATATCGTTTCTGAAAGAGCATACTTTAAAGACGATAAAATAAAATTTGGATGAATAACTAACATTTTGTGTATTATTAATCGTTTCTTGGTATTCTTGACAGAGTAGGATAGCTTAGACGATATAACGATTGCTTAAATAGCTTTAGATAGCTTAACTGTTTCAAGATAGATACTGTTAGCTATAGGGCAAACAAAACATGAGAAATATAGTTTTTTTGGAAAAGAATAGTCAACACGGACACTCAGTCCGTGTTGTAAAAGCAAAGGCTTCTTAACAACTAATTTACTTGCGACTTCCAGCTTGTTTAGATGGTTTCAGAATCGTGTACAATTGAAACGAGCATTTGGTTTTAACATCCATCGGAAACAACACATTCTACCTATGGATACTTAAGCTATGTAATAACCAAGCGATTGTGGTATAACTGTCCTGATTAACGAAGATAAGGAGGTTTGTGCGACGTCATACCCATATGGGTGATCACAATTGTATTTTCATTTGAGTAATTGCGTGCTTTCGGCATATTACGCTGTCAGTCCCAGTTTCTCAAAAGTTGTAAGGCCACGACGAAGGCTTTTGGCCTGGCTAACTCACCAACCAACCACCACCAACTAGGAATTTATAAGGAAATTAATTCCTAGTTAGCCAGTAATTAGTATTACTACTTTGTATAAATCAGTAAATCAATGAATAGCTATAATATCACTATGTCAATCAATAGCCATCACTATGATGGTTAAAAATGTGGGTAAAAAGTAGAAGTAGAAGTTGTATTTTGCTTTTTTATTGTGTTGACTCCAGAAACTTGTTTTTTTTACAGCTCTAAGTGGCTCTACCTTCGTATTTGATATCGAACGAATCACTAAGGCTATATTATTTGTATTGTGTTATGGCAAAACTATATATAATATTTCACAGCATTATAAGTAAATATAAAAGGTAAACTATGTAACTTAATACTATTGACATTAAGAAAATTTTGGCATATGAATGTTGACATTTGTTTTTCAAACGAATTAGTAATTTATAGAATTTATTAATTTATTAAATAAATAAAAGTAAATTATTATCGTATTAGTAAAGTAGTGTTTTTTACGCTAACTTTTTTATATTTAGATATATTTTATTTACATATTTCACAGGCCTGCCACTTTAGTTGGTAATAGCTCTGCCTTCTCTGCTGTAGGTTGGAGGCTTGATTTCCTCCCAGGTGTCTGGGTGTTATAAAGCTTTATAAGTATTTATTTATATATATATAAGTATTTTATCAGACATCTGATTACAATAATACAAACTATACTTAGTTTGGGGCACATGGTATTGTGTGTATTTTTAACATTTTGGAAAACGTTTATTTTTAAATATAATCACAGTATTGTATTAAGTAAATCCTGTAAAGAAGATAAATAAGTTGTTAATAAATAAATATTAAATTCAACTCGATACCTCTACGCGTTTCTAAATAACATACATTAATACAGACAACGACAGACAGACGATGCGACAAACTTAAGTGACGAAGTCTATACACCTCTTGAAAACATCCATTATGGCCTGAAAAAGTAGTAGTATATATAAGCCCTACAAACCCGGCATTAACAAAAGGTTGAAATCCTCTTTTCTATAATCCGGAATAATGATGAGATAGACAACATTTCATTACCGCACCGTATGTGAGCGACACGTATTATTCTACCGTACGCTAATGGTGTCAGGATGGAAATCAGTTTACTGCTTTAAATTTAATACAGTGTAATAATAAAGTGTAATGTATACTTTACAGTAAAATTTGTACCTACGATTACGACTACACGCTTATAGACACACGGAAATGAGGTATAAGCGTCTTGCGTCTCTAGATCAAAACTATGTCTTAGTCTAAATTAAGATTGCTTAGGCATTTGTACATTGCTGTAAAGAATTCCTAATCTTCTACTTCTTTCGTATCGTTGTTACATCCTATTTGACTAGTAGGTAGCCACATCTACGGCATTATCCAAGCAGGACATCAGATCACCCATATTGCATGAGTTGGGGCAAGATGGACACACAAGTACGTGTGACATAGACTGCACCTGGGCACCATAATGAGATAATAATAATAATAATATTAATAATCCCGGACATTTCACACAGCATCATCTGGCCCCAAAGTAAGCAGAGCTTGTGTTATGGATACCACATGACTGATATACTACTTACATACTTTTTTTTTGTAAATACATACATATTATACATAGAAACACCCAGACCCGAGACAAATACTTGCAGGTCATACAAACATTTGCCCCGCGGCAGGAATCGAACCCGCAACCTTCTGCGTCTCAGCCGGATCTAAGCCCACTGCGCCACAGAGGTCGTCGTCGGAGATATGGGGGTTTAAATCGTAAAAAAGTTATTTTTCAGTCATTTCGAAAAATGTTAGCGAGGTCTACAGCTCACAGATCCACTAGTTTATTTAGTTAAATAGGGTAAATAGTGACCTTTGCATTCGGTTTGTTTTAGAAAACATATATATGATTCTCCATTTTTACTCAGAAGTTAATGGACATTTATTTTATGCGTAATGAGCTTATAATATTAAATTTAATTTAAACTCTTCTGTAGTTATTGCAGCAAGTAACATGTAAAATTATTTTTTTTGTAACAACACTTGCCGACAGCCGTTTGTTGTACAGCTGTAGTACGGGTACCACACATTGAAGTTCTACTAGAAAATCGAAAAAAACGTTTATTTATACACCGAGCGAGCGCGAAGCGTGAGCGAGTGTCTCCGTTACAGCTTTGGCGAGAATGCTTTTGAAAGTCTGTCCGGCCGGCGTCTGTCCGGTTGTTCCCCTTTACAGGTCGCAATTCTCAATAGTAATTTCGAAAAATATTCTCGAGGTCTACAGCTCACCGAGCCGCTGCTTTAACGTCACACAATAGATACATTAAGATATATATAAAATGATGTTTATATACCGTGACAGAAAAAAGATTACCATTCAGCATTTTGATACATAAATGTTAGGGCTTCTGTATCACCACTATTAATACCGCAATTGCATAACATCACTAGCCTTACAGCAATCGAAACAGTGCCGATGCATTCATCAAAACCATACGATCGTAAAAATCCATGTTTCTCAAAAATAGCCTTAAAATACTGTTCGTTTTCATATTAAGTTAAAATAAATGGTACGACTTAATCATTAAGGTAATAATAATGCTACATTTGAAGTAATTACAATAAACTAAATGCAATGCCACTAACAAATTGCACACTAAACCATTGGAAACATTCCACTGTGCACTAGGATTGCTAGTAAACTGACGATTACTGGAATAAATGCCAGGATACATTGTTTTAGTGAAACAGAGGCAATTAAGGCTAGATTTCACCAATACCTTAACCAGGCATTAAAACAACTTTATTATCAGACTAGCCTGTCAGCTTGGAAAATAGTAGCTCTGTTTTCTGCGCTGTAGGTTGAGGGTTCGATTCCATCCCAGGATAAACTCTTTGTATAAAGAACATAGGTGTTTGTTCTGTGTCTGTAAAGTGTCATAAATATGTATAAAAAACAAATATAAGTATTCTATCAGTCATCTAGTCACAATAATACAAGCTATACTTAGTATGGGGCTGGATGGTGGTGTGTGCATTGCCCAGCAATATTTGTTTATTTATTTATCAAAGGGTAAATACTCTAGCTACTTGTACGTTTGCGCAAATATGAATCAAACGCGGAGGATCAAATACAAAGGTTATTAAAATAACCACCAAAGCAAATTTAATTCAATTCAATTCAATTCAGTTTATTTACATCTTATTTTAACATTACAGATACTATCTAATGCGTAAAAATAGGAACACAGAACAGCATGAGAAACAACATACAACAATAATAAGAGTTAAAAAAAAAAGTACCGAAAAAAGTTAAAGTAGGTAAATCTTATTTCTAAAAATCATAAACAATGTAATAACAAAAAGGAACTTATACTTAACTGAACCTACACTAAATCATATTATAAGTAAAGTATCAAAGGGATGTTGTAAGTATATGTATCTGTGTCGTTGTTTATCTGTCTGTATCATCGTAGCTCACAAACAGCTCATATATCTAGATTAATTTGTTTTTTTGTTGAAAGGTGACTTGAGAAAGATTGAGAGTGGTCTTAGCTATGATTCAAAATCTGTTCAGTCATTTTAAGATCATCAGATCTGTTTTAGTTGATGAAGGGATCTAAGCAACTTCCACAGGTCTGATCGAATAGAAATTTGGTATCATTTAATAATGCTATCAATGATATTGCAAGAACATGGTTACCTCGACCTGATGCATCACCTGGTATTTATTCATATTTTATTTATAACTATGATTCTTCATCATTATCATTAACCTAACTGAAATGTTAAGGCAACATAATCTATATTTACAATAACCGTTTTAGCAGTTGATAAACTTTGGCATGACAATTAGCACAATCACACAATGTTACTGATTAAAGTGCTTAGATTTATTTTAAAACCAGTATTTATATAAAAATTATGCTAGACCTGCATTCACTCAACTACCACACACAAGCTCTGCTTACATTGGGACTGGATTATGCTATGTGAAATGTTCAGCATTATTTTATTTATTTTAAAATTATTACAGAACTGTACAGAATAATATACAATAATATAAAACACGTGTGTAATAGTTGAGTTGTCTAAGAACCGTTTAAAACGATCTCTAAATAGCTCAACTGACCTAGATCACTGCCAGAGGGCAGCGTCCCCAAGACACTGGCTGCATTTATATAACTAAATATTTAAGCTGTCCGAAATAATTAACCCTTTGCATTTATCTAGATGATTTATACAGCGTTAATTAGAACTTTTTATTAGTCAGTCAGTTTTTAAATAAACTGCGTGGTGCCCAGAACCTATATCCTCTCTACTCTTCATACCCTACTCTACCTCTCTTCGCCTGTATCTAAAAAAAAGATATGGTCAATTTGTGCGGAGCTGACTAGGCCGTGGATTTCTTCACGATTTTTTCCTTGACTATTTCAGAGCATTGACATAGCGCATATACATATTCCGAAAGATAAATCCATTGGTGTCAGAAAGTAAGTCTAAAGCTTTCAGAGACATCATTCAATTAAACTTAGTTCCCTTTGTTTATAAACGTCAGTAGTGCAGTAGTGCCATCCCGCAATGCCAACCATCTTTAAAATAAGCATCGAAATTCTAAATCACTTTCAATACCATCTAAAAAAACTTGTGTAAACTTGATTCCAAAACGAACGCGAGCTCTTCACTTAAAATCCCTATGATTAACAGCCCTAAATAATCACAATATTAGCAGTTCTACATTGTAACTGATTGGGGTGGTTATACAACCTCAACGATTTATGGCATTATACGTTAACAGTCCGAAGTAGAATTATCGCAATATGGCGCTGTGGGGCGCCAACGCGTTTTTCATTCGCGATGCTATATTTCAGAGAGTACTTTTACACGTCAAATTGTGGTGATCTGTGGACCTATAATTTCTTTAAAGCCTTACATATTAATTATCGTCTGTTATACATATTAAAGCCCACTGATTTATAAAGATCTCTGCAAAGGATCATCTTTCGTTCGTCTCATCCACGTTTTGGAAGCATCAAACCGCAAATCTACGCTCCATCTAGACGAAGGGTTCAACTATTACTAACTAATAACTTTTTGACATAAGTTTTCCTGTGGTTGGTTAAAAAATATATAATAATAATAATGCCGAACATTTCGCTCAGCATTATCTAGCCTCAATATAAGGAAAGCTTGTGTTATGGATTCTAATATACTTTTTATTAAATACTTGCATATTATACATATAAACATACCCAGACACGATACCAAAATTTGCATATAATACAAACATTTGTCCCGTGGCGGGAATCGAACAAAGGTCGACAAATGTATAAATCAATTGAAAATGTCTGCTTGTGGTTTTTGTTACAAATGCTACGCAGCAGTCGACCTTTTTATTGGGTTTGAAGTTTTTACAGAAATATTTTCATTACATTTTTGTACAATCACACCAATATAAATGCAAATGTTACTGAAGCACATCATAACAATGAACCAGTTTTGATAAATTTACCTGAATAGGATCGAAGGAAGGGATACTTATTATCCCAAAAAACGAATGGTCTGTCAAGATTTGTACCCAAACAAGGCGTGAGGCGTTCCACTAGTTAAATCATATTTGTATGTAAGACGCAAAAGGCAATTTGCAATTCCCCGAGACAAGTGACAAGACATCTGTCCTTCAGGAGTAGACATAGGTTCCTTCAAAAGAACGTCCTGAATAACTACGATTATGAACTATTATCATACTTGTAAATATTATAACGATATTCTAGACATATAATATTATTAAATACGAAATAATTGTTAGATAATTGATTCTGGCGTGACTTTATGTTAATCCATTGCAAAACATTGAACATATAGACAAATATTTTGTACTATTCTGCTTTCGTAGGCACAATACAGAAGCATGCACCTCCCTTCCGTCCGTAATTGAAAAGCCATGCAAAGCGCTAATACAAAGGTAGCACACGCCATCCACACATGCAACCTCAAAAATAAATTTGACACGTGTTTCGTTTCTCCACGAGGCATCCACAGTAACAATTGACGAACGCGTTTGCGTCTGCATTGTGTCTAACTCATTAGGAATAGATTGAGAGAAGAGTACTAAATATTTGTTTATCTGTTCAATATTTTGCTAATCAATATGGATTAGCAGAGGATATAAGCTAAATTGTATGTAAGCATCACGTCCGTGAACCCGCAGGCATAAACTTGTTTAAAATATATATGAATTAGTTGAGCAACTCGTTTCTAAGAATTGTTTAAAACGATCTATTTATTGAATGCTCAAGATGCCAGAGAGCAGCTTCCTAAGACACTAGAAGCATTAGTACGTTAAATGGCAATTCTAATACTCGGAGTCGGATAGGATCCAGTTATTTGATTACGATATTTATAATACATCATGACGTTTGGCCTGGCTTGTCATCTCAGTTGGTAGTAGCTCTGCCTTCTGCGCTTTAGGTTGAGGGTTCGATTCCTTCCCAGGACAAACATAAGTGTGATGACATAGGTGTTTGTTCTGTGTCTGGGTATTTTAAAGTATCATTATGTATTGAAATATATATATGTATTCTATCAGTCATATGGTCACCATAATAATATTAATAATAATACCGGACATTTCACACAGCATCATCTGTCCCCAAAGTAAGCAGAGCTTGTGTTATGGGTGCCACATGACTGATATACTACTTGTATACATTTTTTTTGTAAATACATACATATTATGCATACAACACCCAGACCCGAGACAAATACTTGCAGATCATACAAACATTTGTCCCGCGGCGGGAATCGAACCCGCAACCTTTTGCGTCTCAGCCGACCTAAGCCCACTGTGCCACAGATGTCGTCATAATACATGCTATGCATAGTTTGGGGCTTGATGGTGTGTAAATTGTCCATGAATATTATTATATTATTATTATTAAAAATAGACAGACGTCTTAAATACATTTTGTAAATGTGTTAGGCTCCAGTTAATTGAAATAGGTAAAACTTACCATTTTTTGGTCCTGCGATTTTTCCAACAGACATTTTGAATATGTAGTTGGCCAGTTAAATAGAGTAAGTTAAACTTAGAACAGGATTAAACTCGTTGCACCATCACACGTTCTACCTCAGTGCACACGTATTCGTGTAACGTGAAAGAGTCATAAATTTCATAAAAGTAACGTTAGTTTTGTGAAAAAATTTGCTCCCATTCCGCTCAACAAATAAAATACACACAATACAGGACAGAGAGACGAAATAAAATAACAGAAACGTGAATGTGGTAATACCGTTGTGTGTTTGTTTGTTTTGTTTGACTTTTGGGCTCGAGTTAAATCAATGGCTAGTATTTGGTTAAAAAACACTGAAAGTGATGGGTGATTGAATTTTACTAAATCGGGATTAAAACTCCTCACAGCCACTTTCATGCTCGAAGTAAACTGACACATAAGCGTTTGAGGCTAAGTTCAACTTTGAGACCCGTTATCCTGTAAAAGTGTATGAAGAATGTGATGGAAACGACATGTGTATATAGTCTTCAAATTTAAATGGCGTCTCAGTATTCGGGTGTTAGAGTAATCAATTTACCATATCTCTTCTTCTTACCGTGTCACTAACTATCTCAAATTAGTTTGGTAAAAGATTTAAAGTGCGCCTCAGAGGATTCTTTCACTTTTCAAGGCTGAACGGTTCTGATGAATTTGGTACAACGATAGATCTTAGGGCTACTTTTACATTGGTTATTTTAGTGAAGTATTTCACCACTAATTTTAATTAAAAGTGGAAGTGAAGTAAGGATTTAGACTCGAAAACATGTTATGCTTCCGCTTGTGTTTCCAAAATAGGATTGAATTTGTACTAATGGGATCATAGATTTATTATCTCGATGAACGGAAGCGTAAATTAACGCTTATTTGGTCTCTCTTAAATTAAATCTTAAATAAAGGCATGGAGAATCTTTGGGTCTATTAACCCGTAGTCAAATCAACCAAAGATCAAATTTAATCAAAATATTAGCAATTTACTGTTGAGAGACATTTTATTTTGATAAATGATTTTCGATATAAAAACATTTTAGATTTTACGTTTAAAAAATTGTGAATAACGTATTCTAGTAACAGGAAAAACCAAACTCTTTTCCGTATTTCCAGTATTAAACCGTTTCTATTATTAAAACTATCCGCTAGCGAGCGATATGTATGGTAAAAGTTGCAAAAATCCCATTTGTCACCGTAAAAAAATGCTAGTCTATTTTTCGGCAACTGCGCTACCGATGCCATTAATTAAAATTGTACTGTGACCACGCAATTCCGCAAAAATTGTTTATACCAAACTAAAAGTTCAATCAACATTCCGTTTCATAATTCACTCCGAGGCCGAAGCTAGGGTTGTTTGTTTGTCGGTTAGATGAAAGATGAGCTCTACGCACGAGTTTGAACTCTATGTAATTGCTAGTGAGTCATTGTTAACTTTTTATGCTCAAAGTTTTTCCTAAATAAATATTATAACACTGGCTGGCTTTATAGTATAACATGCCAGTCGGGGTATTATTTTAGTGTCAATATTTAGTTTAAAATTTAAATTTAATATTATATTTGTTAGGCCCAATCGCGTCAAAACGGCTTGGCAAAACTTGGTATACCTATATTTAGTCTGTGTCCTGAAATAATATAGTTTTGTCTATAAGCAAAACTATATGAGCGAAACCACAGTCATAATTATAATTATATATTTTAACTTCAGTAAACATGTGAACTTTTTATATATTTTATTATGTATGATGTGTTTTTATCGGTATTCGTAACGTCATACATTACGTTAGGCTGAAATCAGTGCCCCAATCATCCATTGGTTTGGTACAGCATCATGCTGAGACGGGGACTTTTTTTTTTTTTTTAAACTTTGTTGAAACTATGATGGTGCCCTAGATGCTCGGTAAAATACTGTATAATTTTAAAAATACTGTGTAATTTTAAAATACTGTGTAAATATTCTTTCATTCTTTTCTTCCTATATGATTGTGTAAGGAATGCTCAACTGATGACAAATCACTATCAGGAGCAGCATCCACAAGACACTGACGGCATTGCTAATACACTGATTTGTATAGTATTTGATCACGGTATTTATCTTTCAAAACATTCGTGAGTTGTAGTATACATTTTGATAAACACGGGTTTAACTGATGTATTATTTTGTAGATGGTTCACACTGTGTGAACCGTGAACTCGAGCGACAACGAGCGGACCGCGGATCAAACTTACCCTGATGAAGATTCTCTAGATGAATCGAAACAGTGTCGGTACCTCCATCGACAAATATATACTTAAGCAAAACCCGTGTTTATCAATATGTACGATGTTTAATGTTGTAAATGGGCATTGATTTAATGTTGTAAATGGGCAGTTAAACTCTAGGTGCTTGGCCAGACTGGCAGACCGGTGCAGGGAGCGGCGCGGGTGCGGGAACGCACTCGATTGTGCCTGTTCGCCTATACTTTATGCTCGATGTCTTCACTCGGTATGACTTTGGGTACAAAATAAATAAATATAACACACTAGCTGCGTAGCTTTTATAGGTAACGTGCTTACCGCGGTATAATTTTGTTACCTCGTGTTCTTGCAGCAGACGAGACAAAATAATGAGACGACAAAATTAACAGATTAAAGCGTGAGTTTCATTGAAATCTGCCGAGACGTTGCAGCGTGGATGTTCAACAAACAAATATACAAACATCAAAACTTTTGCTTATATCATTATTAGTTGAGAAGAATAAACATGCCAAGTGCACGAAAGGAAATTCATCATTTAAATCATTTGGTCAAAATAACTTCTTTTTATTGTGTCACAAGTAATTTCAAACCAGTGAGGTGAATGGATTAAGGTACGCTTCGAAGGCTCCTTTCGTGCACTTGGCACATTTCTTCAAACTTTTTGGGTTCTACAACATGCCGGTTTCCTTTTTTTCCTTTACTATAGTACTAATTAGTGACATGTTAAGAAGAAAAATCTAAAAGAAGAAGAAATCTCTTATCCTGCATCCAACCCTGTACTCCTACAAAAAAGAAAATACAAACGTTTTGTTCGGAAATTCAGTCGCCATATTAAACTGGCCAGCAAGAGCGGATTGCCTTGCTTTATTAGTGGGTTAATTTGATTTTATGTCCGGCCACCGCAAGCCGTGACTGGAAAAGTAAACAAATGAAGCATTGAGGTGCGATTTTCGCCCTTATGCCTATTGTAATGTCGGTTGTTGGAAGTAAAACCAAGTTGGGGATTTTAGGGGTAAATTGGAGGTAAGTGAACTCTGTTTTCGAAGTGTATTGCATAGATTAATACATAGTGAGTTTAGTTAGGTCCTTTGTATAAAAAAAAATACTTGAATGCTCAATTTATAAATAGATAATCTCGAGCCGTAAGCCAGAACAAAACTGTTCTAATCAGTACAAACACAAGGATTACTTTAAATTGACTTAATAGTTTTAATTGAATTACATGCTAGGTGAATTATGGGAGCCAATTCCCTCTAACCGAAGAGTAAACGTTGGTTGAATAGTATTAACTAATAAATTTTCCAAGCACACGTGACCACGTCCAGTAAAAGCTTTCAAAGTCAGTACTATTAAGAATTACTAGTGGTCAGATCCCAAACCAGTCTTTAACACCGTCTAGTGAACAAAACATTTGAAGTAAGATGTTGTATTTTGATTAATATTTTTTTTTAAATTATGTTGTTACTCAATATTTAGTTAAGCTGTACCTAATCATTTTTCTTTTTATTTTCTTAATATGTATAACTACTAGCTGCTGCCTGCGGCTTCGCACGCATGGTACCTACATAAAAAGTAGCATATGTCCTTCTCCGAGGTCCCATCTATCTTTATACCAAAAGGATCATTAGCCTAAAATTGTATGCTTCTAGTTCTGAAAATGACAATACTTTTATACAACCTTTCATCCCCCTTTTCAACCCTTTACAACACTTTTTTCAATTAAAAAGTAGCATATATCCTTTTTCAGGCTTTAGACTATCTGTGTACCAAATTTCATTTAAATCAGTTCAGTAGTTTTGGCGTGAAAGCGAGACAGACAGACAGACAGAGTTACTTTCGCATTTATAATATTATATTATATAGTAAGGATTGTAAGGATATGGATTTGAAAACATGTTCTGTATCATCAGAACAGCATTCTAGTCTGTAGGGGACTACACTGACGTACTAATAAAATGGCAACTTCAATGCTTAATAACTTTAAAAGACCTATACAATAACATATCACACGACGGTAGTAAAATAAATAAAAAAACTCTCTGTATATGTAAGGGAGGTAAACCTAAAAATATTATTTCAAAGATTTTATTTCATAACTTTGTAAGTCTCAAACACATAAAAATGCGTGAGTGTCGTGGAACACTCTGTTGGAACGAAGTTCTTATCGTAGTACGAATATATTATTATTGATAAACGTATTATATTATTGATTAACAAATACAAATTAATGAATAACTAGCTTCTGAGAGCAATTAAATGAAGAGCAGAAATAACTAATGAATTGAAGTATGGTAAGAAATTTCGTAATTAATATATTTTTTCTAGTTGTAAAAATAAACATTTTATTGTATATACATCATTCAATTCATCTATGCAATTAATTAGTTCATTCGTTCATCTAAGTAATTCATTCATGTCACCCTATGGATAACCGACTCGCGACAACTATGACTGTGGATGTGCGACAGGCAGGTTTTGTCAGTTCATTACTTCATGTTTCTTACACGTTTTTTACACTAAAAAAAAGTGCGCCACATGACGTAATTTTTTTGTTTCATAAATTAGGCGGAGGATCGAGGAACGGGATAGGAAAAGTTTGAACCCTCTGTAAATTTGTTTAAATGACCCAACTGTTTACGTTTCATTTAATTTTAATCTATTGAATGTTCGCGATTAAATAATGTTAGTAAGTTGTGTTGTTGTTGGCTAAAAGCATATTTTGGCATGTAAGTGAAGGCGAACAATAAGCAACAGCGAGTTTTCGTAACTCAAGATCGTTTCCAAAATATGTAGGAATTTATAAGAATATTCACAAGATTTCATCTTTTGTATTATCATCAGCGTATTATTATTAATCCTCTTGAATTTTGCATTAAAATCCCTGTTTACTGGAACAAACCTCAAATTGTGATAATATGCTAAAAACAACTGACCCATAAAAGGTCCATTTCTTACACCATTAGGTAGCTAATTTAATTGGCCTCCAAATCTACGGTACACAAAGTCAAGTCCAAACCTTATTAAGCTAAGGTCCCTAAAAATTTGCTACAGTATGTTTTATGTATTTTATATACGAGCTGACAAACAAGTTATTGTTACTCGAAAGTAGTGTGTTTATTATCGCACACACTCATTATACATATAATAATATTATACAACATTATTATTGACGTAACGATACCTTTTAGATATACAATTACGGTGTGCCAATATTCACCATAATCGACTTTATGAAGAATCGATTCTAAAGAATATACCTAAGGTATTAAAATAATAATAAATATCTAAGCTGCATACTAATTTGCCGTGGTGGTTCCGGCATAGAATAGGACCCCGCCATCTCCTCCCGTGGATGTCGTAAAAGGCGACTAAGGGAACACACACCACGTGATTGGGCAGCAGCACCCGCCGAGCACAAAATACTGAATCTGCAGTCACCAATCCGTCTGCCAAGCGTGGTGACTATGGCAAAACCCCCATATGATGAACACAACTAGAAGACGGCCCCCAGTTCCCGGCAGTTCCGCTATTCCTGGCATAGGTGGCAGCCATGGAAACGGCGGAACAGGGGGTGTGAAGAATCTCCAGCAGAGGTCCAGCTACCAATCCCAACGACCCCTGGCCCTGGCAACATACAACGCACGCACACTGAGGACCAACGAGAAGTTGATAGAGCTGGAAGAAGTAGTAAATAAGTTGCACTGGGATATTATGGGGTTATCAGAAGTCCGAAGAGAGGGAGAGGACAAGATAATCCTAAATTTAGGCAACTTATTCTACTACCGCGAGGGCGATCAACTTTTTCAACGCGGTGTCGGATTTCTCGTCCACAAATCCCTCGTTAACAACATATTAAAGATCGAAAGCGTGTCGAGCAGGGTGGTATACCTTATACGCAGAATAACCAAACGGTATTCGCTCAAGGTCATACAGGTATACGCACCTCACTCGAAACGTCCCGACGATGAAGTGGAGTGATGGGGGACTTCAACGCGCGGCTAGGTGTGAGGAATGGCGATGAACTGAGAGTGGGGCAATTTGGATTTGGACAGCGGAACCAACGGAGTCAGCGATTTGCCAACTTGATGGAAAAGGTGATGAACTCCTTTTTCAAAAAGCGACGACTGGACGACTCCAGGAAATGGATGTGGCTACACCCCGGTGGACACAAACGCGAGATAGATTTCATCATGACTACAAAAAAGCAAATATTTAATGATGTCTCAGTGATCAACAGGGTCAAAATCGGCAGTGATCACCGAATGGTTAGAGGCTCATTAAATCTTAACGTAAAGCTAGAAAGGTCCCGTCAGATGAAATCTTCTCTTCGCCCAAGTCCTGCCCAAATCCAAAACCCCGAGAGCTTTCAGTTGGAACTCCAAAATCGCTTCCAATGCCTCGCCGAATGCGGATCCGTGGACGAAATAAATGACGGGGTCAAAGTTCAAAGTTCCTTTGACCGTTGGGTCAAAGTTCTGTAAAACCCAGCGCAAAGGTAGAACCCAAAAACTCTCTGAGCACACTCTTAAACTCTTGGCAGAACGTAGCGAAATGAAACTGCAGTCTTCAGTGGACATGTCGAAATACAGCTCGCTTAATAAACAGATCTCTAAGTCTATGCGACGCGATTTGCGTCTCTTTAATACGTGTAGTATTAAGAATGCAATAGAGCGAGACAGGCGAGACAGGGAGATGTTATTTCTCCGAAACGGTGAACTCGGAAACGGTGAACGGTGAACCTCCTCTGCATTGGAGGATATTTTCAAGCTCTTGTACTGGCATAGACATGGTATCAACATCAATGGCAAACACATCACTCACCCTCGATTTGCTGACGATATAGTCCTCATGGCAGAATCTCTGGAAGACCTTGGCACAATGCTCAGCGACCTTAATATCGTATCCCAACCGGTGGGTCTTAAAATGAACATGAGCAAGACAAAAATCATGTCAAATGCTCATGTTGTACCCGTACCGGTACATATTGGGAGCAATATAATCCTAGTTGTAGACCATTATGTCTTTTTGGGTCAAACGACAAAGTCCAACTTCGACAAAGAGGTCAGCCGACGAATTCAACTCGGATGGGCAGCGTTTGGGAAATTACGGCACATCTTCTCGTCACAGATACCACAGAGCCTCAAGACGAAAGTCTATAATCAGTGCGTGTTGCCAGTGATGACATATGGAACTGAGACTTGGTCGCTAACTATTGGCCTCATACACAAGCTCAGAGTCGCGCAGCGTGCTATGGAGAGAGCTATGCTGGGTGTTTCACTACGTGATAAAATCCGCAACGAGGAAATCATAGCACTAAAAATTTGCAAGTTGAAGTGGCAATGGGCAGGCCATATAGCTCGCAGAACTGATAACCGTTGGGGAATAAAAGTTCTCGAATAGCGACCAAGGACAGGAAAACGAAGCGTAGGACGACCCCCCACCCGATGGACCGACGACATTGTGAAGATCGCAGGAAGTCGGTGGATGGAGAGGGCTCAAAATCGTTTTTCCTGGAAATCTATTGGGGAGGCCTATGTTCAGCAGTGGACTTTATAAAGGCTGTTATGATGATGATGATGATACTAAATCATAGTCCAGGAATTGCGGTTGAGCCTAGGTGGCCCAATATTAAAGGTACGCAGTGTTGCAGAAAAAGTTGTAAAGAACGTACCAATAAACATCAAGATTTTAAAATGCCATGAACGCTTGCAATATGGGACGCCAATTTCAGCATTTTTTACCAACACATACCATAATTTTGTATTGGGAATTAAACCCGCGTTCTCGATATATCAGGCCCCGGATTTAAAACAAACATAAATTAACCTCAGGTTTTCTCAAGGTCTGAATGAAATGCTATCAAAAAGCTGTTTTGTTGTCATCTGTGTTTTTGTTTTTCCTATAGCTTTCTACAATGATTTACATCTATCAATGTGACGAGAGCTCTACAGCACAGTGGTAGCACCCTCGTCTTCCGGTATTCTCGTTTGTCATTTCATGAAGTAGCATAGCACTTCTAAATTAATTATTTTTTCTCGTGGTATGTTTTATTCAGTAATTTTAGCAGAATTGTAAATTACCTCTAAAATGAAACGGAATAATAAATATAGTACACTTACTTTAATCAGTATAAAATCATTATCAGCTCTACAAACGTTATAATAAACTTTAAATACTTGACCATAATTACAACATATTGAATACATACTTAGCTACGAGCAGATATACCGTATATTTTACAATAGACTGGAGAGGTGTTTACTTCGCTGCTTTCCAGATCGGAATGCCTCCGCTGGTCTGACTGTCACCCCACCATATATTTACCGGATGTTTTCCAACTAAACCAAAGTACTACCACCAATAATCCTACTAATTTATTTTTAATTGAACTACAATTTACCAGAAATAACAGTTACAAAATAAATAAAAATTATATTATTATTTTTACAATTAATTAGAAATATTAAATTCTTAACTATTATTACACTATAAATTCTTAGCTATTTCTTCAAAACGGATACGGAAACGGATTTTTAAATAAATCCTGGAAATGTTTGCTGCGGCGACAACAGAATTTTAATCAATAAATTGTGACTTCATAGCGCAAGTATAGACAATTGAATTGTAAGTGTATTATACCCCCGAGAAAGTTCTAGACGGCTATTCCGTGATGACGTTCAGAATAGACAAAATGACGATCGAATAAGACTTAAAGACCAAACAATCAATTGACACTGGCAAAATTGTCAACAAGAAACAAGTCATCATAATAATTACGTTTTAAAAACTAAAAATAAACCGACTTCATTGAATGCAATTTGAGCCTATAATACATTTTTAGTGGAAGGTAGATGTATTTTGTATATATATAATATGGGTAGGCCAAATAAACGCACCGCTCCAATGAGACAGCGAGGTATCGAAGTACATGATAATTACGTTTTAAAAACTAAAAAGAAACCGACTTCATTGAATAAAATTTGAGCCTATAATACATTTTAGTGGAATGTAGATGTCTTTTGTATATACAATATGGGTAGGCCAAATAAACGCAACGCTCCAATGAGACAGCGAGGTATGATTTTCATACCTCGCTGTCTCATTGGAGCAAAAAATTAAAAAAATCTAAAAATTGTATACATCGATGATGTTTTCATCGATGTATACAATTTTTAGATTTTCGTTTATATTTCAACTCGACCGATTTTGATAAAATTTATATGGGACCACCTGTGAAGTATACCCTTTCAAACAAAAAAAGAATTTTCCAAATCAGTTCAGCCGTTTTTGAGTAATCAGTTAAAATACATAAAAAAAAAAAAAAGATTCCGACGAATTGAGAACCTCCTCCTTTTTGATAAAGTCGGTTAAAGAGAAAAGAAGAACCCTTGTATTCTTCATAATATTAATGGACCGATCATAATGGTCATGTGTCTAAACCTGTTCGTAGACCAAAGGATCTGTCCTTTCGAGATATTGATGTGCGCAATGCAAGTGCTCTCAAACGGTAGAGAAAACCGGCTAAATTCGAAAGTGTAATTGGTACGTATTCCTATACGTAGATATGGATTTGCAAGTTATCACGTACGGAATACGAACTACTGTACAAAGCGTGGGCATGTCTAAAATATAATGCCTCTGATCACTCTCTTCATAAATCCTTAAAGTCATAAGTAACAAAAGATTATGAGGTGTCTACCGAGAGGGGATTATAGTAGTGGGCATGTATTTTTTTTTGGCAACCTGATATTTTACGGTCGCTTTATAACGGGCACAGTTTTCAGAAAGCTTGCTTTATTCTCGAGTTAATTTACGTACATTCTACTAAGTGACCTTTCTCTGAAATGCAGGAAGTATTCATGAATGAGGAAGTTCTGCATATTTGCTGGAACTTGTAAAATGTAAATGAACTTTTACCCGAACAAACAAATATGGTTGTACATACAACAAATAAACATACAGTAAGTACAAACTTAAGTATCATATTTAGTATCATATTTGACCACTTATTTAAGGTTTTGAATCTCAGAAAAATATTTATTAAAGAAAAAATGCTGTTTGCTCAATATGTTCTGTGTTGCTAGTAAACAATAACTATCATTAAATTAATATAAATAGTTTTGTAACATGACTTTAAACAATACACAATAAACATAAATCTATTTTGTATTATATTTTATTTATATAAAATTATTTATTTTTCTTTTAATGATTTACCTATGTTCTTAGGTTACGTGTAGGTATGTTTTTGTCTGGTCAAGGTCTAGTCTGAAAACCAGCGCTCTTTTCTTTCTTAAGGGAGTAGCATCACTGCAGACACACCATACACAGGGGAAGGGTTAAATGTTTTTGAACCACAGATAGTGTACTATTATGTTATTGTTATTGATGATGATGATGTTATTGTACTGTATTCTTTTTACTTACCTTCTTACCTTATTGTTTTGATTACCTACCTAACTGCTTGTTCTTAATCACACTCCACACTATATAGTATAATATATTATATATATATTTGTATATATATATATATATATAATATTATAAAGGCGAAAGTTGGTGAGTGTGTGAGTGTGTGTGTATGTTTGTTACTTCTTCACGTCTAAACGGCTGGAGCGATTTTAATAAAATTTGGTATGGAGTTAGCTGACACCCTGGATTAACACATAGGCTACGTTTTACTGCGGGAAAATATCTTTTTTTTTGTTTGTTACCACGGGTAACACCGCGGGGCACAGCTAGTGTCATATAAATGTTCGTGTGTGTAATGTACCAAATAAAGGTTTATTTTATTCAAAAAAAAAGGAATCATAAAATATCACTTCGATGTCCATCTGTAGGTCAAGAACCTTTTTTAAGGAACCCATGGAGGTACCAAGCTGAAATTTATATTATAATACCTAAGTCTCCGTTCCCTTGAAGCTGTAGAAAAATAAAGTTTCTAAGTCTACGCAATCAAAATCAAAAATATGGCCTCAATTCTGTCTTTCTTGCCGTATATTTCAAACTCTCCCATAAAACAAATCTAACCTCCGTACCAACCAACCAATTTTGCGTTGACCTAGCTAGACTTATGCAATTTGGTAAGAAACAAGGTGACACAGCACACAGACGACCGCTTTGGCGACTAAGGTCCGGCTGAGATGGAGCAGGTTCCGGGTTCAACTCCCGCAGCGGGAGGAATGTTTGTATGATCAGCAAGTATTTGTCTCGGGTCTGGGGGTTTTTAAGTATAGCATCTATGTATTTAAAAAAAGTATATAAGCAGTACATGTATTAGTCTCTTTGTTCCCATAACTCAGCTTACTTTGGGGCCAGATGATGCTGTGTCAAATGTCTGGCATTATTGTCCGAGCGAGCGCGAAGCGCAAGCGAGTGTTTCCGTTTTAGCTTAGGCAAAATGCTTTCGTATGTCTGTCTGACCGGTGTCTGTCCGCGCCTGACCGAATGTTTTCCTCTAAAGGTCGTATTTCTCAACCGATTCTCGGAAATTTTCTGAGCAGATTCTATAACTATATATTATTTTTTAGTCGATTCAGTTTTTGGAATTTTTTCAATATGGCGGATATATTGGGGTTGAAAAGTTAAAAAAAGTTATATATCAGTCATTTAGAAAAATGACAGAAAAATGAAAATGACAAAACTTTTTGTTACCCATTTTATTTGAACAACTATTTCATCCGATAAACTTCAAGGGGTTGTCCCCTTGGTGTTATGGGGTGTAAAGTAAAGAAAAAAAACAAATTTCATCAGCTTTCTGAATATATCTATGTTTTTTGGTTTTTGGTTACTCATACCCCCATAGTTTTTGTTTGGAATGAAGAAGCTTTTGACATAACGGCGATTGCGCCCATATTAACAAGCTATGCAAAGACAGGTCTACAGCTCACAGAACCACTAGTTTATTTATTTAAGTAAGAGTAAACAGTCCAAAAGCAATTAATTTGTAGCTATATCACATAAAAAATATGAAATTTATTACATAAAAGTGATGAATACAATTTTAAAAAACAATGCTTCGGTACTTTTATAGAAAAACATCGTATAAATGGACTAGTGATGGTAACAGGTTGTAAGAGAACCATGTTACTGAAAAAAGTAGGTGCTTTACTGATTTTAGTTTTAGTTTAGTTTCAAACTTTACTGATTTATTTCTAATCTAGTCACTGATTATAACGATGACTATATTATTGATAATAATACATGGCCTCATAATGTTCTGCCCTCAGACAGTTAACTGACACATTTGAAATGTATAAACTCTCGTATTGTTTTTCGTAGTTAAGGAAGTTATAAGATGGATCATGCAAAAAAGCGCTAGGACCAGGACGAGTTTTTTGCCAGTTCTTCTCAGGCTTGGGTAAGGAAGAATTGGCACCTAAATTCAACTCAACTTTCAACTTCCGAAACCTAGTATGGAAGACGTTTCAAAGTGATCCTTGTGATTGTATTGAATAAAATATGTTTTGACTTTGACTAAGCAATAATGCGTTGTAAAATGTAGTACTCATACTTTAAAGAACCCGGGAATTGAAGACGCCTAGGTTGTCATAGACGACTCTTTTAGGATATGCTGGAAATACTAGGCTAATCAGTATACCCACCGTCTAAGCATTCGACCTTATGGATGACCTCTGTGTCGCTGTGGGCCAATGTAAATGCCCGGCTGCAAAGCAAAAGGTTGCGGGTTCGATTTCGGCCGCGGAACAAATGTATGTATGATCTGCAAGTATTTGTCGCAGGTCTGGGTGTTTCTACGAGTATGTGTATTTATGTATTTGTGTGCTTATAAAAAAGTATATAAGTAGTATATTATCAGTCATGTGGTACACATAACACAACCTCTGTTTGTGACAAAAAGTGACTACAAACCATCTGCTACCTTAGTATGAATCAATGCCCAATTCTGATGACGGAGTAAGGCCACCCAAATACCTCCATGGTCTTAGAACTTTGGAAAATCCAGGACCAACAGCTGAATATATCTTTTGAAGCATTAAAATATCAGATTAAAAACCCACTGTGGTTACTGATACAGGAGATTTAGATTTAGACAGCAGAGTTTAACGTGGCAAACACCATATAAAGCAGTATTTTGACAAACATACATAGATATTAGTCTATAATTATTCATAATGGCTTCGCCTTCCGATCCTTAGGTTGTGGGTTCGAACCCAGACAAGCACCTATGCATTTTTCCGATCGAAAATGTATATGCGCTATACTCTCAAACGTTGAATACTATGGGAAAACCAGCATGTCGTAAAACCAAAGTTCGAAGATATGTGCAAAGTGCACGAAAAGAGCCTCTGAGGCACACTTTAATCCTTTCACCAAACTGGTTTGAAATAACTAGTGAAACGATAAGAAGAACTAGTCTTAAGTTTATTGACAGACTGAAAACGTAAGCTATTTACTATTCTTCTTTTTTACTTCATGTTATCAGCTCTTGTCCCCGCAGTGAATTCGCTTCGCAAAATATTGTGACAGTGCAAAATATACAGACCTCCAACAGCGGCAAATGTATTTTTAAAAATTGCCTTCATATCCGTAGGAGGGCCGCAATGCCTCCGTCCTACATGTCATCCCTGACGACAAAAGGCTCTCAAAGTGACAAGCCCTCTTTCATGCCTCCTTTTCCGTCCCATAAATGCTTACTAGCATTTTACCACTTTCCTCCACGCGAACTTAAACCCTTTCTGTACTTCGAGAGGTACGGCATAAACTTATTCACGACCAGTTAAACGCGACCGCGTTCTAACTCACGCGTCTTTAAATCCCAAGGTGGAGACTGAGCGTCGCAGGTCAACCTTCACTGGTGCCACAAACAGGCTTTCCCAGAGAGGTAGCAGTATGACCCATTTCGCCGATCGTTTTGGGGGCACCTCACAGATTAGTACTAGGTCGCCCTTTAGAAAAATATTCATATGAATGTATGAGTTTCGTTTGCAAGAATATTATATGGGCCGATAATGTTGGTATTTATAACGGAGGGGAAAGGTAAGATTGAGTGTTTTGTTCGATGTTACAATGGAATAAAGGCATGAGTTTTTTACTACGTAAGGTGGTTTTTATCCTTAAAGGTTGGGTCCGCGTGAAGTGTTTTATGAATTACTTCATTTATGTCATTTCAAGATGTGATTTGCTGAGTCCGAAGCTCTACGTATTGTTCGAAATGTTTTCGTATTTTTGTGCACATCAGCAGTTTTTTTGTATTGGACCAATCTTCGTTTCCACTTTTGTTAAAGTAATTTGGCAAAAATAGCCATGTCTCTCTTGGATTGAGGTCTTACAAATGAGACTGATATTTTTTGAAAACTTGCAAATTTGATTGTGATTTTCTCTGATCTCTCAATGCCGGAACGCGGATCTAGTCGAAGAATACTAATAGATTTTCTATTTTGTCTGGAATCCAGGCAAGGAATTACTTAATCAATGCCAAATTTGAGGTTGCTACTATGAACGTAAATGTGTTTCTAAGTTAACTGTTGAGTTTAGACTGAATCCTAAGATCATGTTGAAAAATTTACCCTGTAGGGAGAAATACTATTTTTTTAACTTTTTTTATCAACCTGTTCTTTTCCACTGATGTGTAAAGGTCTCTCTTAATACTTTTCATTTGTCCCTGTCTCCTGCTACTTCCCACCAGCCTTTGTCGAAGGCATCGAGATTTTCCCGCCAACGTGTTTTCGGCTCGCCCCTGCTGCGTCGCCTATCTACAGGCACCATATGTGTGACGACCTCTGCCCACTTGTCTTCACTCATATGCTATAACGCATTTTATTTTTAAGAGTATTTTCATCAAACCCGCCTAATGGTAAGCAACACTAGAAGCATTGCTGCTCATTGCCAAGGACAGGACTAAAGATTCAAGGACTCTTTTTAGGGTTTACAAGTCCACAAGGAACCCTTCTAGATTCGCTTTATCCGTCTGTCTGTCTATCTGTTTTTTGTGCGTCCTTAATCTTGCTCTTACAGGCATATTACCTATAGTTTTGACGGTTTGAAATTATGCACGCCAGTACGCATTAGTGGCTTAGTGCCTCTACAAAGTTATGATATAAAATTAATAAAAACGGTTTTAAGCGTTTCCTTTACTAACTCACCCCCTCGGTTTTCTTAAATAGTTATTCAATACAGATATTCGTTTAATAAATATTAACCTTTAAAGTAGTCACATAAGTGATAGAGTTTAGTATATCCACCCTTCCTCCCCTACTGGCTAAACTGCTGCTTCGAGGATAATTATCACGGATATTAAGGCTTTATTAAAGCAGTTCATGTAATAGTTCGGCGGAAAAACGTCAAAAGGAAAATCATTCCACAACCTGCACGTATGGTTATCATAAAACGAGTATTAATATATACAATTTATAAAAGATACAATCTTATAAATTGGGTGTGGATTAGCATTATTTCGATGACACTAGGTTCAATGGAAAAACCTCGTTGCAGGTATGATGCAGGTCGAATAGATCATTTGTGTCATACAAATAAATAATACTAATTAAATTGAAAATAAAAAGGGTGCATTATGTTTAAGTAAATAGGTAGGCAGGTAATTTCGTTTAATTTGAATATATATGTTTTTTTAAATAAAATAATAAATGTTTTTTAAATGTCCAAATTTATTTACACCGATATTTCAGTTCAAATGACTAATTATTTACAAAACGTCTACTATATCACAATCAAATTAGCGAATAACATTCAAACTATTCTAGTTAAATAAGTTTTATTTTGTGATTTTCAATCAAATAACATTAATAATTGAAAAAAAAGTTAAAAAGATACATATAGAAAAATACAAAACTGTGGTGGATAATAAAACATTTAAATAAATATAGCTATAACATGTTGAGATACGGACATTCTAAAGTTCCTAATAAAGGTATCTGTGAGAAATGAGATTTAAAATAATAATTTTTCTTAACCATTCCTGTACCGCCATCTTAAAATAACCTCGATGAAATCAAGATGTCAGAAGAATTAATCAAATAATAAACAAGTAGATAACGTCTTATCAAAATAAAATTCAAACTTAACCGAAATCATCGCTAACATCAATAATTTCAAAGTTAAGTATTTAAAATGGTCTTAACCTATTTTACGGCGGGATTGTAAATGCTGGCTCAAAACTCACGGAATGCATACGTTAAACATACATATTTTTGTTATATTTTATATTACAGATTGAAAAACATTCAAACATCGTCAAGATAGACACAATTGCTTAACATGACAGTACTGGCATTTTAAAATCAAACCGTTTTGTATCTTCTAGCTTGCTGATTACTAGTGTAGGTATCTACGAGCAGACCTTCTCAGGCGAAAAGATCGCAAGATGTTTGATCAATGCCATTACATAAGAGCTGACAATAAGATCAAACCCAAGTTAACTCAACTAAACAACGGCTAACACCTATATAATACAGCTTTATGTCAACAAAATTAAGATGGCGTAAACCAAAATGGCGGCGGAGTGGCTTGGAGCGCGCGACGCTAGCGCCGAAGCTGGATTGCGGACGCATGCACGAAACTCGTGGTAGTCAGCTCTGGTTATAGCGCAGTAGTGGACATGCACGCAAGCTGTGTCACATTCCGAGGTTTCAGGGTTATGGCGTACTCGGAGCGCAGATAAATACCTGCGACACAGAATAATTTAACAAAAAAAACTAGACTGCAGCATACCGTATCATAAGGTATATTACATGGGATCAATCGACAAATAAAATGATATGTTTAATTAGAAACCCAACAGTTATATCTCACACTAAAACTTCTTGTATATTGAAAATAACCTTAACACTGGAACCGTTTTGTACAGAGAAAAGGCGTTAAGGCTAATATGAAATCGGCTACATGACTAGTAATTTTTAGTCTGGGGAAAACCTGAAATACTATAGTTTGTGGCTTTTGAATAAAACTGTATTTAATAGAAAGTTTGGGCTCTAAAAGTAGACTTACTTGTTAAAAGGTCCACGGTCGTAGTGACTCCTCATGCGTTCTGCTAAAGCATCCAGCGAAGTAGCGCTCACTTCCCTTAGTCCATAGTACTGGGTCAGATTATATTCTACAGCCCAATGAAGTTCTCCTCTAGTATTAGTAACATCTAAGTAATACTGCGTGTAGTCTAAAACCTGGAATAAGATTTAGGTTTAAAAAACGATTTTATATATAAGTGGAAATGTCGATGATGCAAAAATATAGCTTACCTTGCCAGTATTAGAGTCGAATTTGTAAAGTCTTAAGCCTGGATTTGATATACTGCCGGCACCTCTGGGTGTTAATGATGGAGCCAAGAGTGCCCATGATACTGCCTTACCTGCGGATATAATAAAACTATAGTCAATGAGTATATAACACATGTCATCTTGGCAAATTTTATTTATACAAACCGGGTATATCCATTTTTGATATCAAAGATCAAATAGATCAAATAGATGCATACCAGACATTTTAAGAAACATGTATAGGTTTGAGTGATACCTTCACTATAAATAAGTCTGAATGTATCCGCGTGTCTGTGGCCGTAGAACTGGCCAGCGATGACATCACTGAATGACCTGACCACGTGGAGAAGTCTGGCATTGGCGGAAGGAGTCAGTTCTCCACCACCAGCCGCTGAGGCGCTGCCGGCATTGTGACGCTCTTCTACTCCTGGACCGGCGTGTGCCACTAGGTAGACCTTTGGAGATAACATTTTACGTAATGATTAATAACATAGATAGATTGCAGTGCTTGCAAGTTCTAGCCGAAAGGTGTCGTATTAAAGGTGTTTGTGGATCCCTAAATCAAGACACTACGCGTCATGAGTGATATTAATGAATATTATTAAGTTGCCTGAAATAAATAATTTTTTATTAATTATTATTACTCGTATTATTAGAACATACGAATAATTGTGGACTTCATAGAACAATATAGTGGTAATGAAATGAAGTGAAAAACATTTAGTGGTACCTACCATGTGTCTCATGTTTTTTTTTTTCTTCAGTTCAAGAAATTACTTTCTAACCGCTTTCTGTACTGGAAAAGTCTAGTGTCGTTTTGAATAAAGCTCTTGTAAAATTTCAACGCAGTCGTAACATGTAAGTATTATGACAAATAGTTTAAAGCATTTTTGTGCAATGGTAGACTTACCATTTCACTTTTTCTCCTAGCTTTAC
The DNA here is from genome assembly GCA_948098915.1 of Lampropteryx suffumata. Lineage (NCBI taxonomy): Eukaryota > Metazoa > Arthropoda > Insecta > Lepidoptera > Geometridae > Lampropteryx > Lampropteryx suffumata. The sequence goes on from OX402553.1 coordinate 17,137,922, forward strand.
TGAGGACTTGCTCCAGCCATTCCCATTGCGCTCGACCTAGGTGCGGGCCGTCGGTCCGAGCTGCCCCGCCGGCCCATAGCACACTGTTCAGCACAACTATACGAAGCTTGCTGTGTGATTGCTCTATGGTATAGTATCCACCTAAAGAATAACGAAATGTTTACCTACCTTTGGAAATGTCAAGCTATTTTTTGTTTTAGTTTGGTGTGCTTAAACCTATTTTTGTTTAGAGCCTTACAGCTCTTGACCTTCTGTCTGTTGCTATGTAATTTATTAATTATTAGCTAGATGTATACAATATAATATACAATTTAAAAACCTTATTATCTTACCAGTTTCAAAGGTCTGTAACGCTTCTGTCGGTAGCCACTGCATCCACATATCTACTAGTTTTCGTGATGGCGGAGGGTCGTTGTGTCCCAGTGCTGGGAACACAAACTGGCTGCTGAACGTCCGGCCAAGGATTTCGGTTACGTTCCGTACAGCTTCCAGCTTAAACTCTTCGGTCACATGTTCCATTGATGAGGAGAGAATATCTCTGAAAATTACTTAAGTTTAACATGACTGAAAATTGGTATCTCAATGAGATGAATAGAATCTCAAGCGTTGATCTATTGAAAGTGTTTTGATTAAAACAATATGTTAAGGAAAGTCTTGATTCACATTCAAGTTCAGCCTCAGAATGACAGAGATACAACTTATTTTTAGCAAAAAACGTTACAAACGATGTGAAAGTAACAATGTCATATTCTAAAAATACAAGGAAAAGATTAGTAATAAAGACAATATTTTAGGTTTATTTATCCATGTTTGTAATATCTAGGTATTCAATATTTACTGCAGTTATAATGCTAGTAGAACAAGAAAAAGTATTCAATTTATACTTAAGAACATGTAACGTTGGTAGACTATTATCAGGTTAAAATTTGGATAAGACATAGCACTAAATGTGTTTCTGGATATTGTACTCTAAACACCTAGTTCAAAGCATAAATTCAAGTGTATCGAGTAGTTGCTTTTCCATGAAAGTAGTGGCGCTCTGCATTAAGCATCATGCTTGATGGCACATCGTTTCACTTTGCAGACTATCAAATTAACTGTTGGATTTTGAGCTCTTCCGAAAATTAGAACACACTTCAGTTCGTTGCTTTGCTTAAGGGACTAGGAAACTTCGCATTGTTACAAAGTGCATGCAAGTTCTGTCGTTGGAATAAAGACTTCACTCACTCAGCTCAGAGCACAAATTTCAATGCGTTGCTCGACGTAAGGGGCAATCTATAGAAGATCTCCATCTAACCAAATGTGTTTTAGAAAACAGGTTAGACCAGCCAGGCGAGTATATAATTCTGATACTATCAAAGCATTGATAGACCTTTCAGTTCAATGAATTGGTATTACGGAACGTTGATGTTAATTACTGTCATATGAATAGAAGCTGAGATCAAAACCGAATGTACGTTTTACCATTCCGTGAAATAATGCCTATTGCTAACCGAAACTAGATAGACACTGATGGTAGCAAGACTCCATTCATTCCTATGGTGAATTTCCTATCCGGGGCGAAAATACGTAGCTCTGCATGATAAAAAAATCATTGCAAGATTTCACCGTACAGACGAACTAATCCTTTGACTTTTAGACTTTGGGCTAAAAGCACTGCTCATTTGTATCCATGTGTAGGTAAGTCTTCTCAAAAAAACGTCCATAATTCAAAATTGAGACACAAAGAGATTAAAACATGGCAGTTAAGATGAACCATTTAACTTTGGATTCTACTTACCCAGTCCAGAGCACAAACTCCAGTGTATCCGGGTGCCGCTCTGCCATAAAGGCAGCAGCGCTTTGTATCAGGGGCCAGGAGGTGTCACATGTGTGGTCTCGATGCCTTCCGTTACGGTGCGTGTGCTCGTTACGGTGACTGTGTTCATTATTGCCACGGTTGTGTTTGCAGCCTAATAAAGAAACATAGTGATTAATTGTATGTAGGGTCGTAAATCATTGAATTCATTGGATTATTGAATCATTGATTAGAAACAATAAATATGTATAAATATGGACGTGTCTCACAAGGTCGTTGAACGTTTTGCCAAGGTTTTATTTATAGCACAAAAAAAATGCCTTCGTCCATATTCAACAAGCCACCACCTCGGGCACCTTGGATACCTTGTACACCACTATTTAAAAAATAAATAATAGTTTAAAAAACTAAAAAAACACGCTTTATATAGAAAACCAAACTAAAAAATAAAAAAATAAAAAATTTTATAAATGTAAGTAAGAAAAAAATGTTTTGTTGAAAAAATAGCGTGGGGTGCATAGTGTCAATAGTTATAAATATTTCATTGACAGATATGAGAAGAAGGATTATCATTTCGATAATATCTTAAAAAGCACCCCACGCTTTTTTTTTAAATAAAACATTTTTTTCTTACTTACATTTATTAAAATTTATTTTCTATTTTTTAGTTTGGTTTTCTATATAAAGCGTGTTTTTTAGTTTTTTAAACTATTATTTATTTTTTACTTTTTAGTTTTAGGATAATCGGATATATAACTTTTTTTTAATTATTCTTTTTTATTATTTTTTTCGAATTATTGCATTGTCATCGGTCTTTGACAGGTATGCAAAATTTGAATGAAATCTGGCCATTTAAAGTGGGTCAAAATCGCGTCCTAAGGAGTCGGTTACAAACATACAAACATACATACAAGTGAAGCTAATATAAAGCGTATAAAAAAAGATTTTGACCTTGCCGTGCATGTTTATTTTAAAAATGTGTAAATTTTTCAGAATTATTTGACACTTTCGAACAGGGACTTACTTTCACTTTCAAACAAATTTAACTCTAGATTAGCAATAAGTATTGCTAATCTAGAGTTAAATTTGTATACCTGTATACATAAAACATATGGACAGATTGGCAATACCTGTACATAAAACTGATTTGTTTAGTCGCAACTGTTATACCATGGCCATCTGAATTTACAACAAATTGCCAAGTCATGTAAAAGAGCTGAGGGAGCCCTTATTCAATAGAAAACTATTTAATTAATTAGTTGATCATTGTTTTTATTCTGTTGACAACTATCTTCATTTTAAATTTTGACCTATTATTAATTGTGTGTTTCATATCAGAATGCTCAGAATCTGTTAACATATTAAATTAATTTAAGTTATTTCTAATTGGTATTTATAGTCACATTGTATTTGATTTAATGATGTTATAATTTCAAATAATTTATATAAATGTAATATATTCACGTGCCTGTACTCGGGCGAGATATGCAGCTCTACTATTGATAATTCCACATTATGCATATTATAACCATGTCTTATGTGAATTAACGTACTGAATACAAAACCACCTAGCACTAAAGCAAAGCTTGTACTATGAACCAGACAACCGATATTAATATATTTATTTAAATTCTTATGATCTTTACTATATAATATTATAAATGCGAAACTAACTCTGTCTGTCTGTCTCGCTTTTACGCTAAAACTACTAAACCGATTTAAAATAAATTTGGTATACAGATAGTCTAAAGCCTGAGCCATATGCTACTTTTTAATTAGAAAAAAGTGTTGTAAAGGGTTGAAAAGAGGGATGAAAGGTTGTATGAAAGTAGAAGAAGTTGCCACTTTCAGAACTAGAAGCATAACATATTAGGCTGTTGATCTATACTCTATACTAATATTATAAATGTGAAAGTAACTTTGTCTGTCTGTCTGTTACGTTTTCACGTTTAGCCTAAACCGCTAAACCGATTTTGATGAATTTTGGAATCGAGATAGATGAAACCTTGCAGAAGGACATCGGCTATTTTTAATGTAGGTATCACGCGTGCAAAGCCGTGGGCAGCAGCTAGTAGTCTATAACACCTAGACACAGCAGAAACATTGTTTGTCCTGGAGATCGAACCCACAGAAGAAAGAAGGCGGATCTACTACCAATATCTATATCTCTACTACTAATAGGTATTTCTTAATAGTTACCAACCTATTAAGAAATGTAAAGCTTCCGTATAGGGTAGTCTTTTGAAGAAAGCGTATTATAATATAAATGACTATATTATTAATAAGAATGCATGACCTCATGTTGCTCTGCCCTCAGACAGTTAACCGACACATTTGAAATGTATAAACTCTTTTGTATTCGTTTTTCGTAGTTAAGGTGAAGGTTATAAGATGGATCATGCAAAAAAGCGCTAGGACCAGGACGAGTTTCTTGCAATTCTTTTTGGGCTTGAGTTAGGAGAAAGTGGCACCTAAATTCACCTAGTATGTAAGACGTTGAAATGTGATCCTTGTGATTGTATTGAATAAAATATCTTTTGACTTTGACTTTGACTTTGACTTTGAACTGAGCTTAAAGGCCAGTTAAAATGAATGTCAAAGTAGATTTTTCATAGTGACAAACTCTAAAGCGTCACAGAAGTTCTTGGAAAAATAAATAAATCTACATATTCCACGAAGCCTTTAGCAATGTCATTAATTATTTACTTAATTAATTACTACTATTACTACTACTACTTACTACTTACTTATGTTAGCTAAGAGCAGATGGCAGTAGCTGTAGTTTCGCTGGTCTAATTAAAATTTCGTTAAAGACGAACGATCTTGTTTTATTTGCACTGTAGTCAGAGTTGCCTGACTAAGACTGGACTAACAGCTCAGTTGGTAGTAGCTCTAACTTCTGCGCTGTAGGTTGAGGGTTCCATTCCCTCCCTAGATAAAAAATTTGTGTGATGATACACAAATATAAATGATGATCATAGGTGTTGGTTCTGTGTCTGGGTGTTATAAAATATCTTAAGTATATATTTAGAAATATATTAGTATTCTATTAATCATCATAAAACAAGCTAAGCTTAGTGTGGGGCTACTAAATGGTGTTGGGTCCAATGTCCTCCAATATTTATTAATTTAATTTAATTAAAGTTATTTAAATTATGCTTCCTAAATTTAATAAATTGATGTTTGTTTAACGTGTTTTAGCGCATTTTAGTCATCAAGTAAAAAGTTGTTGATTGCAGAAAACTCTAGGAAAATCAATTCAATGAAAGTATCTAATCAAATGTAATTTTTTTTTAGAACTGTCTATTAAAAATGTTACTCTATTGTGGACTTTGGATAAACAAAATAAGGTAGTTCGTACTTTTAGACACTTTAATAAGACAACAAAGTCATCATATAAGAGTTCGAAAAAAACGGAACCCTAAAAAATCTCTTAATATGAGCTGGGTATGAATGTCTTAAAATACTAATATTTAAATTAGAAAGTGTCTTGGTCTATCTGTCTTTCTTTCTTTATCATGTATTGTTTATAAAACAACTCACAGCCAAACGGCTGAACGGATATGTATTGAATTTTGGGGACCGAAATAAGCTACTTTTTTGTAGGTACCTACTCTTGCAAAGCCGCTGGCAGCAGCTAGTAACTACATAGTATTGATGAGTCATAAGGACAATTACAGGCAGGAGGCTTAGGCTATAACGCCCAGTTTAATAACGTGTCAGATAATGGTCGTGGATAATTTAAAAGCCGTTTAAGTTATATATTTGAATATGTGTTACGAAGTGCCTTAAGAAACCAACTAACTACCTTATAACTTATAACAACATTTAGAATGTAAATCCCTGTAGACTCTACGTTGTATAAATGTTTGCATAAATTGTCTGATTACGTAAATTATTGACTTAAACCTTATGGTACCTTGTAAAGCTGTTTATTCATGACAGTTGATAAGAATCTTACATAACAAGCACAAGGAAACAAAATGCAAACAATTACACAGAATATGCGTTTGTACTGATTCAATATATTTTTTTTTAAGGGCGGACATTTAACATTTATCATCATCTGGCCCCAAAGTAAACAGAGCTTGTGTTATGGCTGGGTATGAGTCATGTTCATACAACTTATATACTTCTTTTTTATATACGATTATTATTCATAGAAACACCCGAGACCCGAGACCAGACCCGAGACATATACTTGCAGATCATTCAAACATTTGTCTCGCGGCAGGCATTAAATTATCAGTGTTTCTCTACTATATTATGCATGTATTATACCTATAAACCTTCCACTTGAATCACTCTATCTGTTAAAAAAAATCGCATCAAAATCCGTTGCGTAGTTTTAAAGATCTAAGCATACATAGGGACAGACAGACAGTGGGAAGCGACTTTGTTTTTTACTATGTAAAAAATAAAGTTGCTTTGAAAAGTACATTGATTTACAGAAATCTACAGAATAATATACAGTAGATACATTGCATGCAAAATAATAGAGCTATTTAAGGACCATTTATAATAATCTAAAGATAGATTAACTATCTTTAGATTATTGATTATTAACACAAATTACTGCGAGAGGGCAGTAATAAAGGCAGGTTTGCTTAGTTCGTACTAGATTGTCCTGTTTATAAAAATAACTAGTAAAATTCTCGTAGGTATGCAAATAAGATAATTAAGAATCTGCGGGCCCGATAACTTTACCTTTATGAAACTCGGGGGAGTTGTGGAAGGGGTCATAATGAAGATCTGTGATGTGCCAGAAGTACCCTGGAATGAAACAAAACAGGTTAGCACTGAACGGGAAGGGACCAACGCGGGCGGACGCCAACAGACATCACATTGTGCGTGGAGTGATAATATTAAGTCAGGTAGCATCGTCGTTTCAAAAGCACGTAGGCAGTTATCACATTTCTTTTTGCACGTAGAATTACTCCGCGGAACATCACTAAGTAGCAATACAATATAAAACCATTTACCACTAAATATTTATTCCATATTTAACATTAATGGGATTTTATAGCAATTAAAGTAAGCACGTTACAGAGTTATGTAGAATCAATGTGCAGAGCACAGGTGGCCTGGTGGTTTCGCCTTCTGATCATAAAGACGTGGGTTTGGTTCCAGTCGTGCCCTAATGGATTTCTGATCGAAAAATTGATATGCGCTATACGAGAACTCTTAAATAGTAACGGAAAATATTGTAAGGAAACCGGCAAAGTTCAATGACGCCAAGTAAGTACATTATAGCCTCTGAGGCGCACTTTAATCGTTTCACCACACTGGTGTAGTGAGTAAGTAGATTCAATGTTGCTCGACACTTTGTCATCTGCATTTTTCTCCTGTTAATTACTATTTAATTAGTATGAACAAAGGGATATCTATTACTCAATCTGAAATCTATGGTAAAAAATGATGATAAATAAATACTTTTTACAAGACAAAGCTACCTTCCAACTTTTGATACACGATTGTTCATACATTGTTGAGTTCATTCTCTAATAATTTCAATGCTTAAGTTGCCACCATTCAGTAGTTGGAATGCTCTTTTATTACTCTGCGGTTTACCCACTGTACCCTAATCGTTTAGACGTACTTTTGTGAATTAATAATAGTTTTCTGGAAAGTAGTTATGAAAATGTTGAGCCCGAACAATATGAAAACATTTTGGTTGAATTTATGTTTATAGTTTTACTGAATTAACTATAGTGTTATTTTATGTACTGACTAACTTGGCGCTAGAGTACAAATGATTAATGATTTTAAAGCTTTCTAAAGACCTAAAGTGAACTAACAAAACCTACATTTGGTCATCTTTCGAACTACATACTAGTTCGAAAGACGACCTTACCGCTTAATGCTTTAAAAATTGAATTAAGTTGTTATTAACAATTTTTAAGCGCTGCTAGCCTATGTCTATATTCGGTTATTTGGCTTCATAAAAACATGCCAGCAAATATCTTAGTAATAAAAAAAAAATAGCGGTATAACAAAAATTCTTAGTGGTTTTTTAAATGTTTTAAGTTAGAAAGCGCTATTTGGCTTATAACTTTAGATGCGAAACTGTTATAGATATTAAATAGTATCGTCATCATCAGCATCTGTCAGTCCACTGCTGGACATAGGCCTCTCCCATGGCATGCCACTGAGCTCAATCTTCAATCTTCGTTGTATATTTTGTACTATCAATAGAGACCTATAATTGGCTGTTTCTAGCATATTAACTAAGTTTACCCATTGTAATTTTTTGTAGTTGTTGGTCTTTTCAATAAAATAAAATACATAAAAAGACTCATGGATTGTAATCACCTTATTATTATTATTGTTTATCATAGATAGACCTACGTTTGTTCACGAACTCGCCTGATGTAAAGCGGCGATGTGGCCGACGGCGGGGCATGCAGGTCTAGATAGCTTGATTTGAAAAGACCCAGATTGTATTTTTCAGGATTTCAATCCTTGGCTGTACGCATTATAAATATGGAAGCAAACGGCTTTGTTCGTAAGGGTGGTACACTGACAAGGTGTGGATTGTATTGAGCGGTATTATTATTATGATTACTACTAACTATTATGATAACTAATTGCCTATATTTACTCACTATTGTTGTCTTGCAAAACCGATGATTTTTTCAAAGCCATGTTCATGAAATCGTTCAAGCAGTAAATTGCATTGGCTTCAAAGAAGCATTTAATAGTAGATATTTGTAAAAGACTGGAGAGGTTATCTTAAGGTAAATGGGCTTACCAATTTTCGCGTCAGTCAGGTTCAGCCACAGCAGGCTAGTGATGTACACGACAAAATTACTCGGCCTCATGTTACAGAGTTACGTGACGCCGCTGTTGTTCCACCCTCGCCCTGGCATCGTTCAGTTTACCTGTAGACGAACATTTCAATTAGAGTCTGTTCGGGTAGATTCGTGGGATGTCGTTAATTTGTTTATGTAAGTTAGTTTTTTGTTTATTTAATTCACAGGATAAAATTTGCGCAGAACATTTGGGTAAGGTAATAACTTTAACAGAATTCACGGCGCTGCAAGAACTTTATTGTCTTATAAAAAACAGGGTAAATTGAAAAACTATTGTTTATAGATTTATATATATTATTATTGTATATATCAAATTATATAAAATGATACTTGTATATAGAATAGTAAGTATATATAAGGTTAGAGACATTTTATTGATAAAAGAACAGGGTTCACTTATAATGAGCTTAAAAACTAGGTTTATAACTAACAGCTTTTTTAGTAGGTTTCATTCTAAAGATCTAGTGGATACATTAAAATATCTTATCATATACATATTTAAGTTTAGATTTAAATATAGGTAGTGATTTAGAGGTTTTTATATCATCAGGTAAATTATTAAACAGTTGTGCACCCTCATACATAATATTTCTTATTCCATAATTGGTCCTAGGTTTCCTAGGTCCTAGGTGAGGTTTTAAGGAGTGTTAGTTTGTTAGTATTAATAATAATAATAATAATAATAATAATACCGGACATTTCACACAGCATCATCTGGCCCCAAAGTAAGCTGAGCTTGTGTAATGGGTACCACATGACTGATATACTACTTATATACTTTTTTTTTTGTAAATATGTACATATTATACATTACATTATATGTAAATACTTCTCTATTGCTAGCTCTCTGGTGAAATCACACTAAGAATACCTTATAGAAATTTGGGACAGTGCGGCTAAATCCAATCTTAAAGACCTTCTAATTTCTCAAAATAATAAAAGCTCTATTTAAATTCCATTATTTGACAAGCACACATACCATTTACGAGGAAATTAAAGTATTCAATCTACAACAACTTTACACTTTCACAACTTGCGTTCTAGTAAAAAAGATATTGATAAATAAAATACACACACAAATAGAATTTACAAAAAGAACATTTCGCCATAGCCTAAGAAATACGACGAAGACCTCTGTGGCGCAGTGGGCTTAAGTCCGGCTGAGACGTAGAAGGTTGCGGGTTCGATTCCCACAGCGGGACAAATGTTTGTATTATCTGCAAGTATTTGTCTTGGGTGTTTCTATGTATAATATGTATGTATTTACAATAAAAAAAAGTATTTAAGTAGTATATCAGTCATCTGGTAACCCATAACACAAGCTCTGCTTACTTTGGGGCTAGATGATGCTGTGTGAAATGTCCGGCATTATTTTTATTATTATTATTATTATTATAACTACCTTAACTACGATATACTAATACAAGACAGTTTATACATTTCAAGTGTGTCGGTTAACTGTCTGAAGGCAGAGCGACATGAGGCCATGCATTCTTATCAATAATATAGTCATTTCTAATATAATAAGCTTTCTTAAAAAGACTACATTTTATGTATGCTTTAAATTTCTTTATAGGTAGTTTAGTACTCATTTTTCCGAAAGTGATGTTAAGAAGAGCATAATGACTATATCCTCGAATGCAATCGGTAGCGATAGTATCAGCCGGAATATGATTGTTCCTATTATTAACGAAATCGTTGCTGTCATCCGGCATATACTAAATGCATCCCTGATTACTGGCGATTTTCCATCAACGTGGAAAGAGGCCCAAATAACCCCCCATCCAAAAAATGATAATCCATCATCTTTTACTGAATATCGTCCCATTTTCATTCCATTCCTGTCTAAAGTTTTAGAACGTTTAGTCCACCAGCAACTTAGTTCTTTCCTGTCCAGTAATAATCTCCTCAATCCTTTCCAATCTGGTTTCCGTCACAGCCATAGCACTGTGTCAGCCCTGGTGAAGTACCTGATGATATACGTCACGCGATGGATGACGGACCACTCACCGTTCTATCACTTCTTGATTTTAGTAGTGCCTTTAATAATGTTGATTTCGATATTCTGCTAGGAATTTTACGCTCTCTTAACATATCTCCTGAGGTAATTGAGTGGTTTCACAGTTACCTGTATGGTCGCCGGCAACGTATCCGCATAGATGATTCATACTCATCGTGATGTGATATTAAGGCTGGTGTTGCTCAGGGCGGCGTTCTATCTCCACTACTTTTTGCAATATTTATTAATAGTAACTCTCAACATATTTCTTCGTCCTATTACTTATATGCAGACGATCTCCAAATCTATACTCACGCACCTTTATCTATGTTACACGAGGCGGTGGATGCCACTAATTTTAACTTGCGTTGCGTTTCTAACTGGAGCAAATCATATGGTCTCTCTATAAATCCAAATGAAATTCAAATGTATTCAACTGAGTGACTCGGTAAAAAATTTAGGCGTACACATTGACAAGCAACTTTCGTGGCGACCGCACTTGGCTGAAGTCAGTCGAAAAGTGTTTGCTGCTCCAGCTTCTCTCAGAAGGTTTCGAAATTTTCTCTCTACCGCTACTAAAATTGCGCTTGCACAATCCCTCCTTCTTCCAATCCTTGATTATGCTGACACCTGCTATCTCGACATCACTGAAGAGCAACTTTATAAGCTTGAGCGTCTCCAAAATTACTGTATACGATTCATATTTGGTTTACGCAAATATGATCACATTTCTGAATTTTGCAATAAACTCAAGTGGCTGCCAGTCCGTTTTAGCTGGAATGCTCACATTCTCAATCTTCTCTTTAATATTCTGTTCTCTCCTTCAACGCCCTTTTATCTCAAGGAACGGTTTGAATTTCTCTATCTCTCTAACCCTCGACTCTTACGCTCCTCAGATACCAATCAACTCAAAATTCATGTGCATTCCTCTACGTTCTATGGAAAGTCATTTACAGTGCAGGCTTTCCGCTTGTGGAACACGTTGCCTGTAGATATCAGAAAGGCCAAGACTCTTCCCATCTTCAAAAACATGGTCATGAAACATTATTTGTCGTGCTGTTATACGTAGTCATTTCTTTTTGTTGATTTTTTATACTGTTTATTTTTAAATATATATATCATATATTATATAAATTTATATATATATATATATATCTATTGAGTTCATATGTATATATATATATTTATATCAGTATTTGTTTAGTTTATACATATATGTAAGTATGTAATTATATAAATACACCACACCAACATGGGGCATGTAGGTGTGGTGTAATTATATATATATATTTCTCTGTCTATTTATAGTCCAGTCCATCCAACGCTTGCCTGGTAGAGATCGCTATCAGCGATAAGGCCACCCATTGTATTGCCTTAAATAGGTTTACTTTAGTTACTTAGTTACTTACTTAGGTGTTACTTTAATATTCTGTGTGGTAGTCAATAAAGTGTTTTCTATCTATCTATCTATCTTAAGTAGCATTTTCAGGAAGCTTATTATAGAGGCGCACCGTGTTCCCCATAAATTACTTATTTACTTTTTCTAGTCGAAACCTAGGGATGTATAATTTGTGTTTGATCCTAGTTTTGATTTCCTAGTATTGATTCAGCAAAATAGTGACCTTCAGTCACTATTTTGCTGATACCTATCTCTTTTTTTGTGTGTATAGCAAATTTTCATATATATATTCCTCAGGTCCTCAGATAGCTCAACTGTTTCCCATGTAATTTGTATTATTGTATATTATTCTGTACATTTCTGTAATTATTTACGTAATTATGATTGCTTCAGTAGATTAGTACCTACTTATTATATATATAAATTTTTATACGACCTCTGTGGCGCAGTGGGTAAAGGCCCGCCTGAGACGCAGATGTTAGCGGGTAAATAATGCTGGACATTTGAAACAGCATCATCTAGCCCTAAAGTAAGCAGAGCTTGTGTTATTGGCACCACATGACTGATATACTGAAAAATATGCATAAAGAATGTAATTGTTGTTTATATAAAACAAAAAAAACAACATGGTATTTCAAGAAAAATGCTTTTAGAAAATAATTACGTTCAGAGAGTTGGAAGTAACTATTGGCAAGAATATTCGAAGCGAAGAAATCTTCGGTGTGGCAAAGAAAAATATTAACGCTCAACATTTTCCCAGTACGAATGGTAATAGATGTGACCTAGTGTTTACCAGCGACCGGCACAAGCAACAGAATAATAACAGTCACTATTATGTGTCGTCACCAAAGAGTAAGTAAAACCTGTTTAAATAAAAATGTATTTATATTTGGTCTCTTTTTCTCAATAATAATAGCAATATTGTGTGAATGAGATGACATACCTAAATCAGCCATGCGTTTTTTTTATGCCGCACATTTTCACACAGCATCATCTGGCTCTAAAGTACCCAAGCAGAGATTCTGTTATAGGTACCAAATTGTTTTGTTGTAAATAATTACATATTATACATAGAAACACCCAGACTAAAGACACATACTTGCAGGTCATACAAAATTTGTCCCGCGGCGAGAATCGAATGCGCTACCATCTGCATCTCAGCCGAACTATGGCCTACTGCGTCACGGAGGTTTGGTTGTATATTTAAGTTCTTCTTAAAGTGTCACTAGTTATTTCAAACCAGTGTGGTGGAAAGATTTAAGTACGCCTCAGAGGCCTCCTTTTATGCTCTTGGCAAGAACTTTTTTTGGTTATATAAATAAATAAATAAAAATATATTTGTTAAATGTCTGTTTTGCTGATAAAATCTAATATGAATTACCTTTGATACCCACACTAGATAGAATCTGTATCGCAGGTATCAGATATGACATGTCTGTTTCCTTACGATGTTTTTGTTCTCCATTTCAGAGTACTGGTATACCGCACATAAATTTTTCAAATAAAAAATCCTTTGGTGCACGACTGAATTCGAACCCACGACCTTTCGGATCGGAAGGGGGCTCACTACCACTAGACCACCAGTGTTCTCTTTTTTCTTTAATATATTTACCTACTATAATACGGAACGCGTTTGGGTACTGTCATGTAAGTAGTGTGTTTACATGTAAGTGATTTTGAATCCTAAGCTCAACAAAACACAGATTAATTTCATCTGAAATATTGTAATTATTTCTAGTGTCCTGCAAATCATATCAAAAGGATTCCTTTTCGTATTGCTAATCTTTTTCTATCCATCTTCCATGTCCAGCAGCAGCTCAGTTTCTAATCTATTGCCCTCTTTAAACCAACAGATCTAAGATTATTTCTATCAAGACGAATTGAATCATATCCCTGTGATACACAGTACATTTTACATTGCAAGCAAGTTCAGAGTGGAGAGCTTCGCAAAGTCAACAGCCTCGAAGTTTCTTTTATTTAAATGGAGACAGCTGGAAAAATACGGGTCAAGTCTGAACTGTTTCTGTTCTACATAAACTTCGAGTGTTTGCGAGACTATTGAAAGCGTCAAAGAGATCGCGATAAGGCCGTCAGAGACACGACAATGTTTATGAGAAGTTCTGAGACGCCGCAAATGTTGCTAAATATGTTGAAAAGGAACAAGCAATGATAATCAAGGATAAGTTTAGTTCCGCTTTATTTAATAAGTTGGAAGGTATAATTTAAAATATTTAAAATAATGTTTGATATTTCATACAGCATCATCTAGTCTCAAAGTAACCAAACCTATACAAGGTTTGCTGACCACATGACTGTTATAGTACTTATATTTTTTTTGGTATATTGAAATACCTTCATATAATACATACAAAAAGACCTGAGAAAAAATTTGCAGATCAAACATTTGTCGCGCGGCGGGAATTGTAATGTAATATATTATATTGAGAGGCTCTTTATGGATCCAAAGTCGAGCATGGAAGTTTTATGGTATCGATATATCTGTCTGTCTTCTTGTCTATCTGTCGATCCAACCTAACCAGCTCACTGACTATTTATACAAGCTAACATACCTACTATCTTTGTATGAGTCAGTGGTCAACAAAATAAGAAGAAAAATTGTAGCTTTATAAAAACTGGGATTGATAGCTCACGTTCCCTCCAGAGCACAGAAGCGCTTTGATAAAAATGCCGGACATCCAACCAAGGACTGTTCTTGCAGAAAAATTCTTTGTTTATCTGTTAAAAACGGCTCTATGCCATGAGCTCTTCGCGAGTGAATAGTGTGAATACTAAATAAATAACTAAATAATATTGGGCAATGCACACAACACCATCTAGCCCCAAACTAAGCAAAGCTTGCACTATGGGAAACAGATGATTCTAGAATACTTAAATATTTTTAAATACATACATAAGATACTATATAACACTCAGGACAAACACCTGACAGAGCTACTACCAACTGAGCTGACAGGTCAGTCAAAACACAAACTTGTTAAAAACCAAAGTTATGGTTCTTTAGATTTTCACTGACTCTAAAAGACACCGAATTTGAATCCCCAAATAATAAAATGGAATAATCATAAAAACTTTTTTTTATTATGCGTAATGCTAGGGATACTCATAAACTGGTAGAATCTACATATTGAATAAGCGTTAGGTACTACGCTAGGCATCAGGAGGGTCAAGACAGGATAGACTTTCTGTTGGCGATCTCGTCTGTAGAAAGATCCAATTGTATGGATATGCTAGCATGAGACTGAAACGTGTCCACTACTGTCATTTCTTGACTAAACATAGGTGTTTGTTCTGTGTCTGATAAAGTATGTTTAAAAATATACAAGTATTCTATCAGTAATTTGGTCACTATAATACAAGCTATGCTTAGTTTGGGGTTAGATGGTGTTGTTTGCCAATACCTATTTATTTATTCTACAAAATTTAATCTTTTGGTAGACGTGAACACCAACAGGAATTGGATCTTCTCGACCCTCAAGTTCCTGAAAATGGTCATATAATTGTTTTTTTAAGTAAGGGGGCGTAACGTAACAAGTGTAAATACTCGTTACCTAGTATAATATTCTACGAAAAACTCTATTTCTTTTGAAGAGTCTTAAAAAAGCCTTAACTAGGGCCAAAGGTTGGGTTGAGGGCCCTCTTACAAAAGGTGTTGCTTTTACGACCAGTAGGGACGAACTCGCTGTGTTTTATTGTGTTTCATGCCAAGGTTTAAGCGATGATTTCTTGAGAAGCGGCAACCGTTATAATAACGTGTTACATAACGGTTATATAGTTATAAAGTATCATAAGAATGCATTTAAAAATTTATAAGTATTCTATTATTAGTATTCTATTCTACATCTGGTCACTAACATAATAATAACAATAGTGTATTTATTTATTCAGATAAAAATATAGTCCATGGTGTTAGTATGCATTTAAAACTAGGCAAGTATTTAAAAACTGTCAGTGATTTAGTCCTCTTTATGAGTTTCCCCACCAGAGGACAATTATTATAATAATTAGCATAATACAAGCCATGTTTAGTTTAGAGTTAGATGGTATTGTGTGCTTTGTTCACCAATATATATTTACTTGTAAGGATTCCGATTGTGTATATCAAGGTTTTCTTCGCTATTTTGATTTCTATACTATGAAGTTTTATTAGCTGTTTATCTGATTTGAAATATTCATCTATCTCGCCGCTATAATGTAAGCGGTCTATTATAAAATATTTTTTATGATTAGCACGTCTCCTATGTACTGTACATGCTATGTCATGAATTTGTACTAGCATTGTTTTCATATTTTTTTCTGAAATTTACTTGTAATAGTAAACTTTAAAAAAATGTTTATAACAATTTAATTTGTTCCAATTTCTTTTGTATTGATATCGCTTACTAAAATAAAATAAACAAATAAGTAATGCCGGACATTTCACACAGCTTCATCTGACCGCAAAGTAAGCAGAGATTGTGATATGGGTGCCACATGACTGATATTTTTGTCATTACATACTCGTACAAGTTATATATAGAAACCCAGACCCGAGACAAACACTTGCAAATCATACAAACGTTTGTTCCGCGCCAGGAATCTAACCCGCAATCTTCTGCGTCTCGGCCGGACCTTAGCCCACTGCGCCACAGAGGTTGTCAAACTTTTACAACTTACTAATATATTTTAAGATCGATATTATGTAAAGTTGCCGTAATAAGCCTGTCGCCGTTTTTCAGGAAATCAATGTTAAGCCACTCACAACCGTTGGAAATACGAATGAGTTGGGTTAGAGAGTATATTGAGCCAAAGATGAAATATTTTGTACCGAAAATGGTTTTCATAAGTGCAGACAGAACCGCGCGGCGTTCGCAACGGAAATGTGAAATGGTGGGGCTTCCTGGGAAAATGTGTGACAGTTTTAATCCCAATGTAGAAAAAGATACATTTTACACATTTTATGCGTGTATTCTCAGTGTAGCAGCCGTTTTCACGTCCAAACGATGACAGCACTAAACGTTCAAAGCTTAAAGTTTAAAGTAATGTGTGCGTTAAAGATGTAGGTATTAAGAAATAGAAAATAAATTGCTGAATTTAGAAAAACTACGATAGAGATGTTAAATACCTTTTAAAATAATTACAGAAATATATATATATATAATATATAAAATTTAAAATGCTCGTTTAAAATGTTCTGTATCAGTATATCAGTCATGTTGTACCCATAACACAAGCTTACTTTGGGGCCAGATGCTGCTGTGTGAAATGTCCGGTTTTATTATTATTATTATAGATAGCTCAACTGATCGAGATCACTGCCAGAGGGTAGCGTTTTCAAGACACTGGCGGCATGATGAGCTAGATAGGAGCCACCTTGTGGGTCACACGATGTTTCTATCAGACAGATAATTTCTTCAATCTTTTAATTTGCCGAGTTTCTTGCCGAATTCTTTCGAAGACATTCATCATCTAGAGCGATTCAAATTATCCTTGTAGTTTTATTGTAAAAAAATATTGAATTTATTTACATAAAAAAGGGGCGAATCCCAGAATCATATTTAAACTCAAATTGAGAACAAAACATAGAATTTTAATTTGACGTTCTGAGTGTATTTTGAGTTCTGGGTAGTGTTGGAATGACACCTCTAGAGTTATCATTTCCTTGGCCTTATACCACTTGGTGGGGGTCAGCACTACTGGTTTTTTTATTGGGACACTGCTAGAGTTTGTTTACTATTGTTTAGAATAATCTGGTGTCATTGTTATGTGACTACGTGATATCAAAGATCAAACAGTAAAGGAAAGTCACGAGGAACCCAGCACACCTTAGAACCTTAAATAAGAAGGTATATTATGCGTTATTGATTAGTATTTCTATAAGTTTTTAATAGTATTTCTATAAGCCGTGATGATCTTGCAACACACAGACCTTAATACGTACGGAAAACTTACTTCTGTGCAAAGTGTGTTGTATCAAATATAATGTTTGGACACCCCTCTTTGACTACCCCCTTTACATCTATGTTATTAGAGATTACAGTTTTGACTATGTTTTTATTTCATACGTACCATGATATACAAAATGCAATGATGTGGTAAAGCTTCAAAAGTTATTTACATAAATAACAGAGAAGTTCTGAAGTCGACGCTGCTGCACAGTAAACTTTCCTGAAGTTATTTCTTAAGTACCATGGCACATTTATCCGGATGCCGACTTAAAAGTCTGCAGAGGCTTAGCAGATGTGAATCCCAACTAACCTAACTGAAAATCAAAGAAGTTTAGATTTGAAATTGCATAGCGATTTGTGACAAGCTCCTGCTAAACACAGTTATGTTTTTATATCCTTTGTTCAATTTGTGTTCAATTAAAATGTTATGTTTTTACTAGCTTTACTAGGTCCTGCTAGTAGTTTTGCTATTAGTACGCATAGCTTCTACGTATAAACTAGCAGATACATTTTAATAAGTCACTGACTATATCTGTACCACGTTTCATCTAAATCTGTCCAACCGTTGCAGGGATTGAAGCAGAAACAAATATCTATACATTCACGTTTTAATTATTATTAGAATGGAGAGTACTTGTATAGGTAAGCACCGTGGAATTCATCTAAGCGTTTCCATGCTTTGTAGGACGCTTTGAGCTGTCAGCCCCTGCTTTTCAAAAGTAATTAGGCCATAACGATGTTCTTTAGGCGGCCTATTTAGAGCGGCCAGAGCTGGGCACTGACAATGAAAGAAGAGTAGAATAGACAGCGTCCGTTTACATGTACAAAGGGACTAAGCAGTTTGAGTATGTCCTCGGTCTCATCAGCGCGACAGTGAAGTAAACAAAACAAATGAACGGGACACAGCACTCGACTACCCTCGAAACGGTCAGCGTGACAGACAAATGGGTGCTTCTAGGTACTTGAGTCTTGGATCTGGTGACAGGGACAAGTGATAGCGGTTTTAATAGGTGCATCAGAGTTTGCTGATAGAAGGGTGTAATGTCGTGCATTGCGATTGGAATTTTGAAATCGCTTAACAGACTATGTATCCAAGGTTGTCGTTCCAAAAGCAACATACTCGCATTCAAATAGAGTATACTCGTATAATACTTATCAAGTCAAAGTCAAGGTATATTTATTGCATCATTACAATGTTTAAATATATGTAACAAACTGTATAGATTCAATGTGATCTACCCATTACGGGCGTGCAATTATTTATAGCTTACAAAAGTGTAAGCTATAAATAATTGCACGCACAATAATAATAGAAATATAATCATTTAGAATAATAAAATAATAAGGAAGAAATAATAATATTGAATGTATATTATACATTAATACTTATGTCATACTAACAATAATAAAAATGAAAATAATGAAAAAATAAAACGGCAATAGAACAAAACAGAAAAAAAACAGAACAAGTGCAAGAGTATTTAAGCCGTATGCTTTGATAGCGTTTATTTAGCTCCAAGACAGACAGACAATGATGTTATTCTATAGTGTTTGTTTGTTTTTTGAGGTACTGAACCTTAATGAGAAAAGTGTGTATCAGTATTTTCATTTTAAAATAATTACAAGTCCGCTAAAAGCTTCAGGTTTAAAACCCACTTCACATGGTTCGTTGTTCGACGAGATTGACGTACTGCAAACCTTTGTTCGAATGTCGGCATTTGAGTGTTAATGAGTTGTTTTTGTTAACTTCCACCATGCACTCTGTACTCTTGTATAACTCTTGAACAAAACATGAGCGATGTGTTAATGATAATGTATTTGTACAATATTATTATCAGTCATATTGACCATTATTTCAATTATGAAACAAGGAATTATTTTTATAAGAGAAATGACAGGCCAATCATTTTTATAAGAGAAATCCAACACTGAGAATAATTCAGTGAAGTTAGTCGTAAGGAAAAGTCTTATTACGGAAGCCAGTCGCTGCTTCTTGATCGCTCGTCGCGCACATACGCATATACGCTTATAACCGAGTCATAGATTTGGATTCTGTTGTTTAGCTTTTTTATTTTGTGTTTATTATTCTTCCATTATTACTAATATTGTGTTTTGTTATTAATTTTACAGTCAAGCAAATATCTATATATATAAAATAAAGTCGCGTTAGTTACACTACTTATAACTCAATAACGGCTGGACCGATTTGGATGAAACTTTAGATGAATATATGTAGTTAGTAACTTGGATTAGGATACAGGCTATTTTTTATCCCAGAAAAACAACGGGATCGGAAACGGGAACGGGGCTGGCGAAGTCGCGGGTGGCCGCTAGCGCCATCTATCAATATTTATCCGTTACTTTGTTAATCTCGGTAATTATTACAATAATTTGAATGGCTATTTTTTTAATAGCAATATTAGTACTTTAATATTTTTTGTGAAGTTGTAACCGCCCAACGTAGTGGGCACGGGTCAGCTAGTTATTATATAATAACTCCCATATTTATGTTTGTAGGATGTTAGTTATAACCAGTTGGTTAAAGGAGGCTGTATGCTTCTTTTCAGCCTCCATAAAAAACGTGGTGAGTTCAGAAATTCACTGCCCTAATGTCCCAAGGTAGTGCACATGGGCCTCAAAAAAGGTGTTTCGGGTGGAAGCTGCTTAACGAGTCAGCGTCGTCGTCTCCGCGGTACTGTAAATTGTTGTTCCCGTAGCTGCGAATGCTCCGCAGGGTATTTGAGGATTTTAGTCAGTAGGAGTCTGAAATACCCATTTGTCAACCCTATCCGGGTTGAAAAATATCCATGAAGGATTTTCCTCAAGAGAAAAAAAAGTATAAAATACGAGCGAGCAAAGCAAGCATGCTCTGCGGGCGCCGAAGCGCCAGAAATATGTAAAAAGTACCATTGATGGTACGGTGGTATTTTTTGAAGTGATAACTTTTAAGGGTAGGGTAAACCACTTCGTTACGTAACGCGTTACGGTGCCAGTCTGTCTAGCTTCCCTTTCTCTCACGCATACGGCAGCGCTCCTCCTATCTCACTCTTACCCACAGCGCTAGATATATTGGTCGGGTGTCCCGAGACGTACACGTTTTTCTTTCCTGTTGTGGTATCGATGGTACTACGGAAAAAAAAATCTACCACAGTTTCATCAATCGTAAATTTTAATGTTTTACGATATTTTAGTTAGTCCAGTGAAACTACAGAAACAAAGCCATTATCGTACAAAAACTGTGTTTAATCGCAGTGCTCAAGCAATTTACTCCTATTGCTACTGATAACGAGTTACATAATAACAGGGCTGTG
This sequence comes from Lampropteryx suffumata, assembly GCA_948098915.1. Classification (NCBI taxonomy): domain Eukaryota; kingdom Metazoa; phylum Arthropoda; class Insecta; order Lepidoptera; family Geometridae; genus Lampropteryx; species Lampropteryx suffumata. The sequence continues at coordinate 17,159,186 of OX402553.1, forward strand.
ATTAGGACGTACAGTGCTGTGAACGTTTTTACACAGGAAATAGACAACGAATACAAAAAACTGTGTCATGTATCTTTTAGTCTCAGGCAAGCCGCGCCCGCTTCCTAAGTGGCTAGCATTTAGCATAATTTACTTAAGTGGTTTACCTTCGATTTGATTAAAGAGCTTTTTGTCATGCAAACTGGAATTGAACAGATAATTGGAACGATTATGTTGTTTTAGTTCAATTCCCTAGATGTACAAGTGTGGTCATGAGATCTATCTCTTATCTATCTTAAGATCCATAGCTAAACTCAGGGCAGTGGAAGTAGCTCTGCGTTCTGTGGATCGCTGATTCTATTCCCTCCTAGGACAAACATTTGTGTGATAAATATAGATGTCTATTATCATAACTATATTTTTATGAGTATATAATACATATATCAATGATCTAGTTCCCGTAATACAAGCAATGCTTAGGCAACTAATATATATTTATTCTAGCGAATTTACATTAAGAGTGAACAAGTCGATTATCTTTCCATACAAACGTCGAAGGGTGATCACACCACCGTCTGATGATGAACAACTAAAACTAAAAGTGATATAAATTTGTCTTGTCATAATCTATGCTTGTATAAATACAGAATTGTGAAAAAATATGGTTTGAAAGATACAAGACTCAAAAAATATCGTTTTTCATCACTGATTTAAGCGCAACTTTAGGTGTGAATAAATAACAAATGTAGTACGCAAACTAAAAAATTGTTCCTATACAAGCATAGATCGTTTATTCAAGAGCTCAAATAACCTTTTTTTTTTAATAAATACATTCAGTAGTTTTTTCATGAGAACCCTTGAGCCAAAGGTCTGTTCATTATTTTTACACAAACGTTTTATTTAGAAATCATAGATTAATCTGATCATATGACTCGAAATTATAATCACGCTATCTCCTTACTGCTCATGTCTATCCTTGGTGCACATCTATCCTTTTCTCACACTAAGCTAGGCGAAATAGCATGAATTTTAGCTGCGCCCACTAACGAGTTTGTGCCGCTGACTTGTATATCCTTAAGTCGTATAAATTGTATTTAAAAGTGAAATTATTATTCTAAATAAACAATACATTCAGCTTTCATAATAACACATTATTCAATCGTAATACAATCAACATTCGTCCTATCGAAGCATCTACATTTCTGATTCAGAGGAACTGGGGCTTACAAAAGTGATGCCACTGTCCTACAAATAAAGGCATGCGCACACCAATGTGACCTGCGAACGTCGAAGGCGCACACCTACTATAAGATAAATTGTAGAGTCGTGAATCATTAGATTTTGCATCTTATATCTCTGATATAAATATCACCTCAGCACTCTTACACAGGAAATAAATTTTTAGAAGTTATACAATACTTTCGTAGCAGATCGTAGCAATATTGCTACGCACGGTTGTAGCATTGCTACATTGCAAAACATCATAACGAATCTATTTATACCCATTAACGCGAATTTCATGGTAGTAAACTTATTGTTATATACGAGTAGCTTGCGTTTTTTGTTAATCTGATGTCATTCAGAAGGTTAACAAAAGAGGAGACCTACATTTAACTGTCGTCAACACTAGCTGTGTACCACGTATAGTATTTCTACTTCGTGATTCAGTGACAAGCTCTAGTTTAGGGTGACTAAACCTTCCGAAGGCCTAACATTCTAATATGTTTTAAAAAACCGGGTTTGGAAGCTTAATGTGCCTTGCGAAACACGGAAACCAAGCACTGGTTTGAGATCTGTCGTCTGTGGACTCATAGAAGAGTTGTTGCACTATTAAACCATTACAACTGGTGTGAACTCAGCTTAATTCTCATTTCATATTCCTATTATTACAGAAAGTACTCGAGTCGTATTGAAAACTTGTTCAAAGCTCTTCCTTTGACGGGCTCAAAATGTTTGATGTTTGGTTCACTATTTGTAGACGCCATTGTATTTCGGAATGAAAAGTTATTTCGGTTTTCAGGTGATGTTGTGTACAATTGTTGCTTAACTATTACAGTTTTGAGTTTAGTTGTATTGTGACCATTAAGGTTAATTTATAACATGTGCTGTTAGGGACCGTTTATCATATCAGAAGTTTGTCTGACGGAATATTTTGTCTGAACTTATATAAAGACAGCAGTTCGTATAGAACTGTTACGAATTGCTGTCTGTCGATAAGTTCGCAATCTGAGTTTTAGTTTTATGTTAGATTATTATAGACCGTCTTGCGACATGTCACACTTTTGTTTTAAATATTTTTCTCGATTTATTAGGGGTTTTATTAGTAATTTTGGTGATTTTTTCTAATTGTTTTATTGTAAACCCTTGGTAAACATAAAAACATATACCTGGCGAGTGATTTTCGAGTTTTTGTACCGTTACTAGACTTTTATAACCAGAAAATTCAAACTATTTTAAATTATATCTAATATTTATCGTAATAGTAACATTAATAATAATGACAATAATAATTATTAGAAATTTAATATAATAATTTTAATAACAACGAATTAAGCAATGTTCTTGTTTGATCCTTTTTGCAATATTCATTTAAACTTGGCTATTTTTATTTAAGTTTACATAAGTTTTTCTCATGTTAGTGAATTTTATTTTTACATGAAAATAAATATCTAATAACAAAATATCTCAGAATGTCAGAATTATTTTTATATTATTATTGTAATTTTTTTATGTTTTTTTATATATATTTTTTAAATTAATAATAAACCTTTTTTTAAGATTCAAATTTATTAGATACTTTTTCTTTGTAACCTATTTTTCAATAAACTGTCATATCAATTTGAAATTGGAACGATGTTTTCATTTATTTTTAAGCAATAAAGTACATTTACCAAAGCCCTACGCTTTTAAAAATCTGCCTTTCTTGTTTCTCGTTTACTTTTTTACCTGAACGAATACCAAAGAGGTAAATCTAAAAAGTTTGGGCTATATTTCTACCTCAACACGTCACGCCTCAGGTCTACAGAGTGATGTTAAATAAACATTAGCATTAGGAAGAGTCCGGCGTCCCAGGTGCGTTTGTGTCCGCCCGATTTATAATTTAAGCCTGGACTAGCTGTGGTCCAAGTTTCGGGAGATAGCACTAAACAAAGTATTTCTAATCCACTATGACAATGTTCAATCATGTCCTATTGAGCAAAGGTCCCCTCGCAAACCCATTCATTCGTCCCCAGGTATTTATATTTTTTTATTAATCACTCATGTATTTTTTGGCAAAGGTCTCTCTTAAAGCCTCTTATTCATCTCGGTCTAAGAAAAGTTTATAATAAATTATTAATTAGGGAGATTAAGCATAACAATAATATCTGTTAATTCTATGAACTACACATTTTCGTAGGTACATAAAAGATAAAAAAAACGTTTTGCTATATATTCTAATTATTGACCTAAAAATCTATTTAAAAATATTTTCTAATATATATATATAAATAGGAATAAAAAAGGCGTATATAACATCTTATATACATAAGATGTATGTATGTCGTTTATACATAACACTTCAGCCTGAGTAATGATGGAAAATATTCAATCCAATAAACAATCCATGATGGAAAAATAATAAATGACAAAACTGATATATACAATATGATATACATTATTATAAATTACATGTGACACAGTTGAGATACCTAAAGACCGTTTAAAACTATATAGCTCAACTGATCAATATCACATAGAGGGGAGCATCCCCAAGACACAGGCAACATTGCCACGTTGAATGGCAATGCGAATACGCTGAGCCAGGTAGGAACCAAAAAAATAGCATTCTGCACTCCTTCTCTATGTAAACTATAAGTGTGCAAATTTTCATACTCCTCCGTCCGCGCAATTTTTGTAAAAAGGGGGACAAAGTTTTTGCTTCACGTATTAATATATTAGTATTATAAATCTCTGTTATATTCTAAATAAAGAATCGAAAAATAAATATAACTAATTCCAAAAGGCATCTATAGGCGTTCCTATTGTTCGTTTTTGTTCTAGCGCGTTGTATGATCCTTTCTATCTACCTTATCTACGAAAATGAGATTGATGAAGCTCCAGTGTTGTGCTATTGAGTGACAATTATTTCTTGCTGATTTAAGGCAAAATATACTATAGAACTATTATGTGATTTATTATGTGATAGGAACCAGCTTTACGTTCACGCGATGTTCCTACCAGACTGCTGTGAAATAATGATCCCTGATTTATATTTTGGATATTTTGACCGTGTTCAGTCAGCTCATCAAATAAAAGGCTAATCCGCCTATAACTTGATCTGCCCAGCACCAAAAGATGCTCCCAAGAGCACTTTACAAATAATCGTAAAAATGTGAAGCCCCGAAGAAGGGTACTTAATGGAGAGTGTTGTATTTACTTTGGCGACTCTTCAGTAATATTTTAAATTTCAACAAAAAGTTTTCGGAATGTAAGCCGCTCCGAAATTTTAGTTGTGGCTTTTGTTATACCATTCATTTTATTTCTGTTTTGAAATACCGTCTGTGACATCTCACGCTTTGTTTTTTGTTTAAGTTCTTTTGAATCTTGATAGTAGAGTAGTTGGTTTGTATTTGTACAGTATTTTGTAGAGATGTTACATTATACACGACGGCAAAGTCAATGCAGTATTGTTCCACGATTACGTTCATGGTACTGTTATGGTTGAAATACAAAGACAACTTCAATCTTACATACATCCTACTCCACTACGCCGACGCAGAAAGTTGCGGGTTCAATAGCCGCAGCGGGAAATATGAGTGTTTTTCTATATTTAATATATATAAAAAAATAGTAAAAGTGAAAAAACAGTATATTTATCTAATACCTTTAAACGTCATCCAGGTATTAAGTAATATAACAGTCACGTGATTCCTATAACACAATTCCTATCTATTTCTATCTTAGTATGGGCTAGGTGATGATATATGTGAAATGTCTAAGCATTATTTATTAATTAGTACTAGTGGTCGCCCACTGGTCGAAATTCGACCATAATTAATCAATAAATAATGTATTTTTTATGCACAAATAAAAAAAAATTGCATTCTGCACTACTTCTTTACGTAAACTATAATTGTGCGAATTTTCATACTCCTCCGTCCGCGCAATTTTTGTAAAAAGAGGTACAAAGTTTTTGCTTCACGTATTAATGTATTAGTATTATAAATCTTTGTTATATTCTAAATAAAGAATTGTAAAATAAATATAATTAATTCCAAAAGACATCTATAGGTGTTCCTATTGTTCGTTTTTATTCTAGCGCTTTGTATGATCCTTTCTATCTACCTTATCTACGAAAATGAGATTGATGAAGCTCCAGTGTTGTGCTAACGAGCGACAATAATTTTTTGCTGATTTAAGGCAAAATATACTATAGAACTATTATGTGATTTTGATTCTAGAAGGTTCGTTCATATAACCATAATGCCGGACATTTCACACAGCGTCATTTATCCCCAAAGAAAGTTATGGGAACAACATTTCTGATATACTACCTATATTCATTTTTTTTATAAGTTTACAGAGTGGTATGTTCGTGTAACTTTAATTTAAAGTAAAAAATATGTTGCTACATTTTGTACATAAGCCACAATTGGATAATGGGTAAATCCTTAGTAATCGGTAAATTGATGAAATTCTGTACAATTCATAATTTCAAGAGTTTCCATTTAGACTAGGAAAAGTGCAATTGAACAGGTTCTATGATAAAACAAGCTTAATAAATTATGTGTAAGCAGAATTATTATATGAATTATTTAATTCGGAAACCGCAAATAGGCAATTTAATATTACAACCTCTTTGAGTAAGCGGTTAAGTTGTTATATTGAGTTGAGTATGATTTTACAATATTAGTAAATTTATACAAATAAACTTGTTTGAAATATTTTGTAGCATGCGTCATATCGGAAGATTCTGAAAGTACGTGATTCAATATACTATGATACTCGAAGTTTAAAAAAATATTATACAAAAATAAGCATTAAAAGATTTTTTTATTACAATTTTCTTTTTAAGATCGCTTCACATTATTGCACGCTCTTAATAAAAATTACTTTACAGTTTCAATTTTATTAGATTTATAAATTTCCAATTTGACACATAATATGAATGATAATAGTAATATGGTTAGAATGTCCATTTTGTTATGACGTTGCCGAATCGAATTGAATCGAATTTCGAGAAATAATAAAGTACTAAAAAGCGTAATATAAAAACTGTTTTAACCGACTTCACAAAAAAAGGCTCTTAATGCGGTTGTACTTTTATGGCCTCAAATTTCATTAAATGAAGTTAGTTTTCTATATAGTTTTTAAAACGTTATTATTTATGTTCCTAGATATATTTACCACTCCAATATCTTACCGTTACAGCTAATACTGCAACATGACCGAAACGTCAGAAATTAGAGGCGATAAATACCTGTTAATTATAAAAACAATAAGAATGATGTAAGTCTGAATGATGAAATATAGCCAGGTGCACATTTCTTAAATTGCTCATTTACATGATATCCATTGCGGTGATTCTTTACCATACTGCTGTTAGGATTGTTAATACTCCTACAACACTGCTCAAATATTATTTCTTGCAACGTCATTAAAAAATCATTGTTATTGAATCGACACTTATTGTTTGTTTAGGTTGATTTAAACAGTGATAAAACATCAATTTTGAGAAGTTCTATTCTATCAGCTCCTTTGAGAAACATTATTCCCAGCGCTGGATTACAATCGGGTGTAAAACCAGAATTTTAATACAGTCCATGAAATCTGCATCAAGCTTATTATTAACCATTTCAAATAACGACCGATCAATTCCAAACCCTATTTCCTGAGCCATAAAGACTGTAATATTTCATGTGATAATGAGGAGGCCTTCAAAACGATCCCGGGTTAAATCTTTTACGATCAACATAAAAACGCCGTTACTCAACGCGAGATGTGAGCCTTTTGTTTGGGAATACAAAACTGAAATATTACTTCGTATCAATGTACTCCGCGATCCTGAATTCGTATTCGGGTAGATATTTTCTTTTGGAAATATATTTGGTTTAATAAAAGTGATTGCGAGCTCAAGATTGGAATTCATGATGTGAAAAGGTCTTCGGTATAATTCTTTAGCTTGTTCATGAAATTACCTTAATGTTTTCGAGAATTTCATAACATTCTCGGCTTTCTCATAACAATAAAGTTTGTTATTGATCGGAAAATATTTGTTCCGGGTCTGTGTGGTTGGATAGCTAAACTTATGAGTTTACACACCTTAAGAGCTTTTATAATCCACATTTTCGAATCACTGATTCACAAATCAGCCTTGAAGGATTCACAATCCTTCAAGGTCTAATTGGCCAATTACTGCGATCAATATTCACCGTACCAGTAACTCAATTCACTAATGAAAGCAGAACAGGGTATTTGGTAATCAATTTCGTCGCTTTCACCCTACACAAGTACCTACACACCCTCAAAGTGAACTCAGTCTGAAAACGAATAAATTTCCCCTTTACACTCCAATTCGCTCTGATTTTTCCTCAGGTCAAGAACTCATGTACCCATTCAGAAGACCTCTCAATTAAAAGTTGGGAAGCCGATGTTGTGAAATGCTTCGTTTAGTTACTTAAACTTGATGTTGCGAGCTAAGTAAGTCGCGATGTTGCGAGTGTAGGTACTTTAGAGGAGACTTTAGTCCGAATACTGAAGTATTTTGAGATAAAAACGATCGTTTGAGATCTTTCAAAATCGATAGAAATTGACGGAAATGTCATCTAGTAACTTTAAGTGAGTTTCAGTAGTTGGGCGCTAGTGTGTTTTCTTTTTACAAGTATAAAAGTACCAGTAAGTAAATACTTCTAACCTAAGTGGTTAGAAGTATTTACTAACGAGGCACTGTCACCATTATCTTCGAGACGCTTGTACGTTGGCATAATATTTCGTTATTTGTTATGTTATGTTATTTTTAACCGACTTTATCAAAAAGGAGAAGGTTCTGAATTCGTCGGAATCTTATGTATGTAATGTATGTTTACCGATTACTCGAAAACGGCTGAACCGATTTGGAAAATTCTTTTTTGTTTGAAAGGGTATACTTTACAAGTGGTCCCATATAAATTTTATCGAAATCGGTCGAGCTGAAAAATAAACGAAAATATAAAACTTGTATACATCGATGATGTTTTCATGTATTTTCATACCTCGCTGTCTCATTGGAGCGTTGCGTTTATTTGGCCTACCAATATTATAATATACAAAATACATCTACTTTCCACTAAAAATGTATTATAGGCTCAAATTTCATTCAATGAAGTGGGTTTCTTTTTAGTTTTTAATACGTAATTATTTGATAATTTCAAACGGTACTTCGCTACCTCAATTATTTCATATGGTTATTTCAATTATTATTTTTTTTGAAGTGAAACTTCTTATGCGACTTCCAACAAGGTTGCGTTAAACGTTTAACGCTCCTGGGGAGGCGGAATAGAAAGAGACAGAGCGAGAGTGAATGAGTGGCACTCGAACGCATGCGCGTAGTATACCAGTTACAGGCCAGCGCGAGCATTATCAACGAGTAGCGTCCAATATTCCAACGCAAGAGGTAGAGAGAAAGAAAGATACACAAAGGTAGAAAGTAGAAGAAAGAGAGAAAGAGAGTGAGTCGGTAGATCCCAAGCACATGCGCGTGGTATTCTTCCTATTTTCATTTCCCCATTATGAAGTTTCACTTCTTCCGCGTGGAGGGACTCCACGCACTATTTTTTTCTTGTACATTTCTGTATGGTTTCTGTAAAAGTTTTCAAAATTTTGTACAAAAAATTTAATTTAGAGTATTCTTTATATACATTTTCAAAGTAGCATACTTAAACAAATAAACTTAACGCTATGACGAGAAGACGTATGCAAATATGTTCAAGAAAAACTTTTATCGTAAGGATACCAACATTATGTCAAGGTACACAAGCTAAAAGTATTTACATAAGGGCCGCATAATGGGTTCAAGCCTTTAAAAGTGAGGGAGTTATGTCCTCACAGTGAGGGAGTTTTGCCAAAACACATTCCCAAATAGTGAGAAGAAACCAATAGCAATAAAAATTTACCAACCATTAGGCACAATAATAATATTAGCAAGACATATGCAGAACTAGTAGGAATAAGAAAAAAATAAATTAAGAAAAGGTATTATCTCAAAGAGGTATAAAAATAAAGTGGTCACAGACCGTCTAAACGGTTCTAACACTAAATGTTCAGTGCGTAATGGTAGGCCACTTCAAATATTGTTCATCTATTGTTCCATTTGTTTTTGAAAAAAAATATGTCCTTGTAGTCCACTTATTTGCTGACCGAATTCTTGGAACTGGACAGTCAGTAAATAACTATTACAATGCTAGGCTTCAAGTAAGTGATGACGGGCATAAACGCTGTACCAACATAAATACACCAAAGGTGCTCGTGGTACAGCTAACCTTGGTGTTCGAAGCAGGTCAACGAAGTAAAGCAATGTCGTGCGGTATCAGTACCTGAATGAGTGACCGCAGTGACATTTTCATCCGAACGTTTTCGTGCTTCGGCGAGCAAGTTAAACTTTAAGTCCCATTTAAATAAAACTTTAGCTTGCGTAATAACTCCATTCACAGAGAAAACCACGAAGACTGAAAAATCAGTTATCCCCAGGCTTGGTACACAGACATCTGGTAACATAGATCTTTGAGGTATATGGGGTAGTCAAGGCATATCCTAACACTATTATGTTATTTCGTACATGACAGGTTGCAAGCCCGTCCTTACTTATGTCTTATACACACACGCCTTTCTATAAAGATAAAAAATAAAAATGCCGCTAGTTATTACATATTTAGGTACCTACCTACTTATTTATTCTCTCTCAAAACATATTTCCCTGAATTGGCTATACTTTTCCCAAATTCAATTTAGTACGACAGCCACGTATAAAAATTACAATTTCGTACAAGTTGCGTAGCGACAAAGGCAGTGAACTCGTCTGAACCTTTTGCAATGAATGTAGGCTAAAGAAATACTGTAGGCTGGGATAAAAATGTTTTTATTTTAGTCCGGCTAAAGATAAACAGTATTGATCATACGATGATAAAAGAGATGCACTAGAATATACCTGGTGAGATATTTTAAATTTTTAATACTATCTACAGAACGCGGTTTTGCGGGCAGACACAATCTATCTCAGTAACAAATCTCATCAAGATACGTTCAGCGGTAACAAACGGTAACAAATAAATAAACAGACTTAACAAACAGACGGACTCAAACACTTTAGAATTTATAATATTTCTACGAAAGCACCCGTATTCTTAAATCTATACCTATGAAAGAGCTTAACCTGATTGACTGACTGATTCATCATCGCCGAGCCTAAACCGCTGAAGCTAGAAAAGTGGTAATTTGGTAAGTAGCTTCCTTTTATAGCAAAACCACCCACTAAGGCAGGGTTTTTTTTAATTAAAACCCACCCTTCTAGGGTTAGGGAAAAGGGAGGAAAATGAATATATGAAACTATTTAACACGTCTTGCGATTTGCTTGAAACTTGATATGAATAAATAAAATGGAAAATAACTGGACACGTGTTTCTGGATTTTTCAAAATAACCCTCATAAAGAAGTAAAATGGGGTGTGAATATTTTTATGGAATTTTTTTAATGGGTGGTGGGTGTGATTAGTTTAAAACTTATCAATAAAAAATTGGCAAGGAGATAAATTCTGCATCCTGGGGAAGGATTTAAGCTAAAATTCTTTAAAAAAATGCGTACGAAGTCGCGAGCAACAGCTAGTAATTTATAAACCGGCAGTAAAACAACACTTATCATAACTATAATAATAATATAGTATTATAATTAATAATAATAATAACGTCTACTTGCGCCACATAATGTTAAACTTAGATTACTAATAATAATAATAAAATGAATAGCATTAGCCTTTTTACATAGTTTTAGGTACATACATATAGACATAAGTCATATTTTACAGTCAAAGAAGAAAATAAAACATTACATTTATGTGCCTCTAAACTAAGTTAGAATTTGTATTTTAGAAAACTAAAAGTTATGTTAAGATTTAAATGTTTGCTTCATATATTGGCCAGCAAATTGTGATTAGCAAATCTTCGTATAGCACGTACGTGTAATTGTTGATCAGCATGAGCCACGTCAATGTTTGTAGCACGTCTTTGAAGATCTGTGAATCCAATCTAGTAAAAAAATAATTTATCGAAATTCTGTGAAGTGAAACTTAAAATGTCTAAAACATGGATATAAATATGTTTTTATAATTTTGAGTTGATGTTTGTCTGTTTTTTTATTTTCAATAGTATTGATTCACTTCTTATTTTTCAGAGAACCTTATGATTGTAATATAGACAAAAAAATGTTATATGCTTAAATGTTAAATGATACTATTTAATGAATATTTTTTTAACCTTTAAATTTGCATGCCAATGTCCTTTGTTGAAAGTGGACTCACTGTAACTTTCTGTCTACAATATTTCTTGCAAATAAACTATGCCTATTTCAATAAAGTTTGTATTTTAGAACCAAAACTCAGATCGAGAAATATTCGCACCCTAAAATTCGCATTGTATATATTTGGATAGAAAATCAAAATCCAAATATATAAATATTTTGTAAAACCACCTGTCTATATAGCAAATAAATAATTGATTTTAGAATTACGGACCTATTCTACAGTGGCGATGGTACTGAACTTCAGCGTAAGTACGACACTTTCGGTTTATTCTGCCAAAAATAGTACAAGTTGATGACACATTTTTAATGAATACTAACAACAATCAGTTATGAAAAATGGGATAGTTGGTTTTAGAATGCCTCAATCGGTTAACTCTGTATCATTGTATTACCTAACCTATGTACTTAAAAGCGTAATTGCGCACAATACAATAATTATATATTGCTCGCAATAACGCGTCAATATCGCAAATCTGAAAAAGTACATGAAAGGAGCCTCTAAGGTGCACCTTAATCCTTTCACCACACTGGTTAGAAATAACTAGTGACACGGTAAGAAGAAGAATCACAAATCTACGCACTTTACAACTTCAACAATGCTTTTGACTTCTGACTGGCCTCTCAGCTCTGCCTTCTACGCTGTAAGTTGAGAGATCAATTCCCTCTCAGGATAAACTATAGTACAAGGAACGTCGATGTTTGTTCTGGTATTATAAAAGTACTATTATTATTTATAGGTTTATAATGACACCTGTCATCCCTTTAGATTAATTTTTACAAATTATTTTACTACTCCATAACGATCAGCTGAGGATCATCAAAAATGGCTCAGTACTCGCATCTGACTGTAAATGGGGTTGATAATTTTCGCTAAATTATATAACACTTCGAGTGAGGATTTCTACTTGGAACTGATCCCAGGTGAGTGATGCTTGGAGACTGATAATGGAGACGTCTGCGATAGTCTTCAAATTATTGGGGGTTAGTCCCCCTGCTGACTAACATAAAAGCTAGCAATAGTGAAGGCACCGTTATGCACCTGCAACCGAATCGCACCACACCGCATGTACTGATTCGTCGAGATACGTTAGTGGAAAGGAAACTTCAACCACAGCTTGCTGGAGTGGATCCATAAACGAATGTTTTTAATTACAGTTAACTGATCTGTAACTTTACTGACGCCACCTAAATCATCTACAACAGATGAACAAAGGCCATTGATGATGTATTTAAAACATATATAAGTATACTATCAGTTACCTGGTTTCCATAGTACAAGCAATGCTTAGTTTGGGGCTAGATGGTGTGTTGTTAATAGTACATCATTATTATATTTTTATCACTTTTTCACGTGTCGTTTATTTACAGAATAATATTTACAGAAATGTACAGAATACTGTATAATAATATAATATTCAATTTTACGTTTTTGATCCCGATTTTTAAAAGTATTTTTTTTAATAAACTGAATACCGACAAAACCGAGCCAGTGATTTGCCAAATGCGCTAAAAAATAAAATTTAAGTGCAATGAATCTCGCGTCATTACAAAATGAAATAACTCTTACATCTTGCTTTTACTTTACAATTTATTATTTTCCGGCCAGAGTGAAAAGGCTCTGCCCAAGCAACCCTCTGGGCAGGACAAGGCAGCGTTTTAATTTAATCTAAAATACTTTGCGAGGACGAGAATTAAAAATAATCTCGTTATTTGGAGATGTAGCACGCGAAAAGCTGTGAAATGTAATAAGTGCTGCGATTTATAATGTTTATTTTTTAAGAAAAATAAACGAAAATGTTTCCTTGCGTATAAAAGTCTCATTCAAGCTGAGTGAAATGGACACTCGTCAGTCCTTTTTGCGAAATTATTGACGACCTCTCGACATACCGAGCTGACTAGCTGAAGGGATGCGTGTTCATTTTCCAACATTTGCTCAAACTGGTTATTTTGGACTTAACTCATTTATTTACAGTTATTTCAGATATCAGATATCAGATGTCAGATATGATATGTATATATATATATATATATCTACTTCTGACATATCTTCTGACAGTTTTTTGAAACTGTTATAGAAACCTTGTAATATCTTTAAAATACCTATCTATCATGGCAAACGATGGGGCAATAAAATAGGAAATTAACCCAATGTAGGGGAAGTATCTAAATATTTTTTTTCAAAGTTGTTATTTCATAAACTTTGTAAGAGCCACTAATACGTATTACCGTTAAAAAATGTTGCTGCTGTAGTTAGAGGCGGACAGACAGACATACGAACTTATGTGTGCCTAAACTATAAGGGTTACTTGTGGACTTCGGGACCCTAAAACGAACCAAATTAGGGTTATCCCTTAGGGAGTTACGATGCCACAGATAGATACTTAATTATATGCTTATCTTATAAATTATAACACCCCTCCATTTGCTTCGGGTGTTCAGAACTGTGACTATTTGCATAGTCTTATTTTAAAACATTTTAGATACCTACCGCTAATTAATTCGCTACTTCATTACAACAATAAGCTTCCTACTATTACTATTGAACGCGGAAGCGACCTCCGCTCCTCCTATTCGGAATAGGAACAAAGAATGGAACTCCTCGCTCTCTCTTGCTTCTTGTTCATTAAAAACATTCAAGAAAAACTTGTATTTTGTAAGGAGCTGTTTTCGCTGGTGGTTATTTATTCTTAAAATAAAACAACGTACGGACTCCTTCCACGGAACTGTTTTCGGAAGAACCGGTTTGAGAATAATCGGCACTTAAATTTAAGTTTAATTTTAACAAGATCTTTTAATTCGAATATGTCATCATCTTATGTTATAATGCATGACAAATGATTCATTCGGCAATATTACGAGTAATTAAAACTGAAAGGTTAATTCATTATTTTTTTTACTCGTAAATGTCTAAAAATTTAAATCAACATTGAAAAACAGCTTTACAATCACAGAATTAGATAGCGTTGCATTTTCTTATAAATAAATAAATAATCCAGGACATTTCACACAACAACATCTGGCCCCAAAGTAAGCAGTGCTTGTGTTATGGGTACCACATGACTGATGGGTATACTACATATAAACTTTTTTTTTTTGTAAATACATACATATTATACATAGAAACACCCAGACCCGAGACAAATACTTGCAGATCATACAAATATTTGTCCCGCGGCGGGAATCGAACCCGCAACCTTCTGCGTCTCAACCGGACCTAAGCCCACTGCGCTACAGAGGTCGTCGTAGCAAATAACATTTGCTAATGTGTTTTTTAAATCTATTCTTTATTCATCGGCATAAGAATACCAAGGATAGGCCATAACTAAAACGCTACGCCAGCTAGTTATGTAATTCGAGTAATTGTAATCGAGGTCATGTCTTTATGGAAGTTACGAATCAGGATATTTGCTTGGCGATTTTGACGATATTCTAAGAAACATAACATATAATCGTAATTGCTAGTAATAACCACCATTTTTAAACTAAACTCAAGCGTCGATCAAGGACTATGAGTATGCATAGATGTTAAAAAGCATTTCACCAGTGCCGCGGTAATTTTAAACGTTTGAACCAAAGCTAAACCAAAGCCAAAACGTTATATTTGACATATATCGTACCGCGCTAATCACTATAACGTAATTGATTTAGCTCTAATTTGGATTATACGTTGATCAAACGTTGCGGGATCGCGTTATATTTGACAGTGCTTTCAAACGAATGTTTTTGATTTAGTACATCCTAGTAGTCCGTGCATAGAGTAACACTAGGCAGTTCTATATATAAAATTGTTCGATTGGTAAAATCAACGATTAAATCATTCGGAAAGAATAACGCGATATCATTTTGACATTCAAATTAGCCATATCCAATCCTTTGCCAATCAGTTCAATGGCAATTACGTTGACAAATAGCGCGATCGTCTTACAGAAATGTCAGAAAATGTATGCTTTGTTCTCGATCTCAGTTTGAGAAGTTCTGAATTTGGCCTTAAACTTTTATTATATTTTCCGTATGAACGCCGCTTACTTGCCAAACAAATCGTGTGAAAACTCATTATTATTAATATTATTTGATAAGTTCTAAATAAACATGCGATGTTAGTTTTTATGTATAATATTTTACAGAGGTAAAGTTAGAAGTTTTATTTTTGCTTTGTATTAGGTAATCTATAGCAATACTGAACTGATTCTTACCTATATAACAGAAAGATATCTCGAATCTTTTTGAGGGCATTAAGTTTTAAAATAACTAGGTTAAATTTGTGACGTCACGGGGTCTATTATTTTATAAAAAAATCTGGCAGAATTGAGTTTTAAGTAATTGGGTTTAACGCTACAAAGAGCTTGTGCTCAGTTAGTGAGACGAAAATCTTACGCAGATGCCGTCACATCACCTGATGTGTTTTGTTTTCGGATGAGATGTTGACATCATCTGCGTGTGATATTAATCTCAATTTCTGAGTGCTCCTAGTAAAAGCTCAAGGTCTAGGATATTAAAGGCCCACATAAACTTACAAGCACGCCATAAGCCCAACTTAACAAGTAGGGGCAAAGCTAACGCCCTTCTAATTACCTGTAATAATGATTAACCCACTTCGAGTTAATTCCAATTTCAACTATTTAGGCGTAAGTTTTGTAAAGATGGGACCACAAGGTCCGACAAATTTGTTACCTAATCACATGCCTAGAGGATATATGGATATGGAGCTACCTACAGATTGTTCTGAATGGTCTTTTTATCGCTCATCTGTTTTACATGTGCATTATATTAATGTATAAATTTTATATTATATACATTTTTATTAATGAACCAATATGCTAATTCTTTTGCATATTGGTTCATTATATAATGCTGTTTACAGATTATAAGATTTTTATTTCTAAGGCGAGCGCACCGCGTACACGCGGTGTACGCACAGCAACTATGGTCACAGTATTGACCTAGTGACCTAGCAGTCACTTAAAGACACTCTGTCAAGACTACTTTTTTGTATTGAACGTTATGGCGTTTATAGAGACATCAGAACCTTTCACCATCAGATGGGGCCCCCATACGCGTGTTGTCGGGTTTGTATTAAAAAGCATTAACTAAAATATTTACTTGTTGATTTCACTATATTTAAAAAAAAAAAAATGAATATCGTCGTGACATCGCGTAACTAGTATTAGTATTAAACTATAAAAATTCAAAATAAATGAATGCATAAAAACAATGCAGTCATATTTACCTTCTTCTTTATATTCAAGTTTGATATTATTACCAGTATTCAAGTTTTTATAAGAGAAACGGTATGTGACTGAACGCGCACGTGTCGTAGCCGACCATTACAAAAGGGTTACGTCAAACAAATTAAACATTTTTCGAATTCGACTATCTAATTGCGATGGAAGAACATTATGACAAAATTCTTTTGACTCTTTCGACTCAAATTATCCTAACTACTAATTATCCTAATTACCCTAACTAACTGAGTAGGTACTTAGAACCAACAGACTGGCGATTGTAGAATTCAGATACAAACAAGCTAATGATACCAATAGTTTTCAGTTTCTATTGATGAATGGTATATCAGAGTTTGATTGATAATGATTGTAACATATAATAACTTGCCACCAAAAGGTGTTATTTTCGGGTTCCTAAATTCAACAAGGATATATTGTAGCCAAAGTCAAAGTCAAAATATACTTTATTCAATACAATGACAAGGATCACTTTGAAACGTCTTACATACTAGGTGAATTTAGGTGCCAATTTATTCTAACCCAAGCCCGAGAAGAATTGGCAAGAAACTCGTCTTGGTCCTAGCGTTTTTTTATATGATCCATCTTATAATTACCTTAACTACGAAATACTAATACAAGAGAGTTTATACATTTCAAGTGTGTCGGTTAACTGTCTGACGGCAGAGCGGCATGAGGCCATGCATTCTTATCAATAATATAGTCATCTATATTATAATAAGCTTTCTTCAAAAGACTACCTTTTATGTATGCTTTAAATTTCTTAATAGGTAGTTTAGTAGCATTTTCAGGAAGCTTATTATAGAAGCGCATTGTGTTCCCCATAAAGGACTTATTTACTTTTTCTAGTCGAAACATAGGGATGTATAATTTATGTCTATTCCTAGTGTTGATTTTATGAAGGTCACTATTTTGCTGAATCCCATCTCTAGTTTTATGTGTGTATAACAAATTTTCATATATATATTGTGAAGCTATTGTGAGAATATTAATTTCTTTGAATATTTCTCTCAAAGATTCTCGTGGTTTCATTTTATAAATGGCACATATTGCCCTTTTTTGAATAACAAATATTATACCAATATCAGCTGCTTTCCCCCAAAGAATGATGCCGTATGACATAACACTATGGAAGTAACTCATATATGCTGAAATTACTAGCCGTGATATATTGAATGTCACGGCTAGTAAGGTTTTCTAGGTTATAAGTTAACAAGATAGTGTTCAATTGGTTTAAGACCTGACCACTAGTCATTCTTATCATTACTGACTTCGAAAGCCTTCACCGCGGTTGACCAAATTATTTATAAGATTGTTATAGTTTCCGTGCTACCTAGACGCACCTTTACATCACAATTACAGGCCTACAGCCCTATAACACGGCGGAATAATGGGCGACTATGAAATTACACTGAAACATGGGTGGTATGTAGGCAGTGTTTAATGTTTGTTAACCTTTTCGGCTTTACGGTTTTTACTTTATTAAGTTAGAAATATGGTTAACAATCACCTTATTTTAGACAGGTTGTACAAAGGCAGCACTCAAATATATGGTGATTTTCCAGCCTTAAAATAAGGTTACAAATATTTTGAGCCTAATGCTAAGCACGGTCATTGTATGTATGTGGTTTTATTGAAAGATTTTAAATTATTAACCATTTTTTTATGTATTATCACGAAAATAATAATAAACTTTCTATATTTATCTAAAGTATGATTACAAAAATAAAACTCTATTCCTTCGACTTTATTATTATGAGTAAATTCATCAAAACCAGCACACAATATTAAGGAGGCTCAGCGCACAATTAGGTATGCGAAAATAACGACACTCGCCGGGTTTATCTTCGTCGGAATAACATCTGGAGAGTTTTAGCATAATCTTTTGAGCATGTACAGTCTGCAAATAAATAAAAGAGATTCATTGATACAATATTTTTTAAAAATAGTAAAATATCGAGATATACTGACATTTAAGTCAAATAGATTATTTTTAATTGTTTAAATATAAGATTTTGGTGTAAAACAAAAACACATTATTGTTTGTTATCATAATATAGTTATTTTCGTGGTTGGCTGAAATTTCTAATTTGAAATGAATGACATTTTAAAAACTATTTAACAAATTCAGTTATTTATTTATTATTAGGTGTTACGTTTCCGTCTTATTTTCCGTTGTAATATCAGTGCAGCGCAAACGGCATGCAACATCAACGACGTAAAAGAGCAAACACTTCAAGTAAACGCTCGGTCCAGTATTGGGTTGACAGCTTTCGTTCTTAAAATTTTTACCAGGAAAATTAACGCGAAATAAAATACGAATTAAAGGGAGAATTACAGGCGATTGTATAAGCTGATATCAATCTACTGCTGTGTACACAGCTTTCGACGTTAGCATCAAAAGATGGGTCAGTTTGCTTCAAATTGGCAGGGTAAAAAAGCTTGACAAACAGGTGCCACACGAATTGAATGATCGCCAGCGTGACATACCCGTTGCAGTGTGCCTTTCATTGCGTAATACACAGAGGTTTGAACTGCATTGTCATCTGTGACAAAAATTACATTGTTTTTGACAATCGTAAGTACTCTTCATGTTCGCTGGACCCTAGTTCAGATCCTAGCTCCAAAGCAAAAACTAAAATTAAGTTATGGTCTCTGTTTGGTGGTCTAGTGCCGGTAGGATTCATCAGAGTTTTTTCACAGCTACCAAACGGCACGAACAATACTGCGGAATCAGCGGATTTTCACTAAAAAGATTAAACACAATGATGGAGAAGCTATCAAATCTCCAGCCATCTCTCGCTCAATCAATCTCATCAATCGCTTGACCCCGCTGCTCCTGCATGACAACGCAACGCACACTATAATGATTTGAAACTCTCCGCCATCCTCCATACTTACCAGAACACTTTAAAAGACAAATAAAAAAGTGTATCGATGGTTAAAATTCTTTTGAAGAATTTGTTACCTTGAGTCCAGCTAACTTTTGCAAGAAAGGCATCGATAAATTGCCACTGCGCAGGAAAATATACATTAGTGAATACTTCAAAATAAAAATAAGAGATATCAAAAAAATACTCCTTTCTACAAAATGGCGATTTCAGTGACTTTATTTATATATTGACTTTACTACACAAAATCTAGAACGCACTTTGTTAACGCGTTCAATATATTATTAAGGTTAAGGTTAGCAATATGCAAACTGTACACTATTAAGGCTCGGTAGGATAATGTTATATAATGACCAGTCTCATTTAGGAGCGCCGTAATAGGAGCCTTTGAAGACGTAAGTGATACCGGTGTCTTTGTAGTTTAAATTAAATTGATTTTGGCTTATAGTTAGGGTGGTAATCTTGAGCACTATAGCGGGCATCATGCTATGATTACAATACAGAGATGCGTAGGATCCTATTAATATTATAAAAGTAAATGTTTGGATGCTTGTATATTTGTTTATAGTTTAATCAGGTCGCAACGGTTCGTAAATTTTAATTAAACTTAATATAGATGCGAGTATACCCTCTATCTTATAATCAAGTCATTCTTATATCGAGGGAACTAGCTGTTGCCTGCGACTTCATCCGCAATAGATTTGAAAGGAATTGTAGCATACATCCTTCCCCAGAATGCAATTAATCTCCTTGCCAAATTTTATTGATAAATTTCAAACCAATCATTCACCACCCATTAAAAAGTATCTTTACAAACATTCACACTCAAAATAGAGTGTGAATTTTTGTAAAGATATTTTTTATTTTTTTTACTTTTTACTTCTTTATAAGGGTTATTTTAAAAAATCTTTAAACACTTGTTTATTTGTTTTGCATTTTAATTATTCATATCAAGTTTCAAAAAAATCGCACGACGCTTTAAAAAGTTTTATACATTCGTCTTACCCCTTTTCAGCCTTTTAGGGATTGAATTCAAAAAACCCCGCCTTAGTGGGTGGCTTTGTTACAAAAGGAAGCTACCCTCCAAATTTCAGTTTTCTAGCTTGAGCGGTTACGTCTCGGCGATGATGAATCAGTCAGTCAGTCAGTTAGTCAGGTTACGCTGTTTTATCTATGAAGATAGAAAATAGGTAATAATAATATAATAATAATATATATATTATAATGATATAACGATCGATTTAAGGAACGCATTAGCTAATGGGACATTATGGAATAGACCCATAGACAGTGATCTGGAACAGCTTAAAATCAATTTTTAAACAACTTAAAAAAAAGGAGGAAATATTCAGTAAAAATAACAAAAAATATACATCCTATTTTTTGTTTGTTGTTTGTTTGTCACAATTCGTTAATTTATAACCCGATTTAATTTTTTCATGTAAAAGAATATAGTTTCTGATTTGTATAAAAGTATAAAAGTATAATAAATGTATAAAAGTATATAAATTTTTAGTATAATAGCTGTAACCCGCGACGTTGTCTGCGTAACTAAGTAGAGAGAGAGCATGATAGCACAGTTTTACTGAGTATCACGAAGTTGACCCAAAAGTCAACCATTCAATCTTTTGTACCACTCCGATATTTTTTATCCAAGTATATTTAATTATAGAAATAATTACAGCAATGTACAAAATAATATACAATAATATAAAATAAACGTGAAACAGTTGAGCTATCTGAGGACCGTTTAAAACCAGAGGACAGCGATTCAATATTTAGATATAAAAAAATAGACCGTTTAAAATGATCTATAGATAGCTCAACTGATCCAGATCACTGCCAGCGACAGCTAAGGGCAGCGATAATATTAAGATATAAAAAAATATATAAAAAGAAGCGAACAGATGTATGCAGTAATACCAGTACCTAAAAGTAGCCGGCGAGCGAATCAAACTGCATTTTTTTAGCTTTTTATGACATAAGATAAAGCGAAACAAGCAGCTCCTAAAAACTTAAAACCTTTTTTTACGTTGCAAGTTCAATCAAACAAGTAAAGGATCTTAGAACCTCTAACAGAAACGCGCAATGTCTGTGCCTGCGCTATAAGAATCCGTATCACGCCACTCTTATAAAAGTTACTCTAATAAAAGTAAATGTGTACAGTGTAAAACTACATTACTCTAAAACTTATCTACGCAACTACAGCAACTGTCCCCCGGACCAAGATTTGTCTTAATTACGGAAGTTGTCCCATTTCATCCCTCGGGCATTGCCTTCGCGTATTTCATTAAGTAGAGTACTAGTTTAGGCTCAATTTGGATTGTTATTAACCAATAATTTTAAGCCACAAAATGGCATTCTCATATATGATTATACTAGCAGTAGCCAGCCACTTTGTTGGTGAAGTACATTAATAATATGTGAAGCAAAGAAAATGTATATCTATACTGAAATTGAGGGAATTAGTTTTTATTACGTCAATTTACATCTAAATTCACGAGCTATTTGAGAGTAAAGAGGTTACAAACTAACACACTATTCATTAACTTTTACATAATATAATATTAGTTCAATTACAAAAAAAAATTCTGCGATACGTTGTTTGGGATAAATTTGGGTTATATCCTCAATGATACTAAATTTCATCAAAATCACGACAAAATTTACGACGTTATTGAGAAGTCAAAAATATCTTATGTAAGATAATTGATTCAAGCGTGACTTTGCAAAAATCCAATACAAAACATTAAATAGATGGACAAATATTTAGTACTATTCCGCCAATCTATTCCCAAAGAGTTAGACACGATGCAGACGCATGCATCTCCCGCCCGCCCGCAATTGAAAACTCATGCAAAGCGTTAGTAAAAGGCAAGCACACAAAATCCACACATGCAACCTCCAAAAGAAATTCGACACGTGTTTCACCCCTCCACGAGGCATCCTCAGGAACACTTGACTCATTCCGCACACCGACGAAAAAACACTCTGCTCTGCAGACTTGTTGCTTCGACCAACGTCAGGCTGAGACAGTCTCAATCAGTTTTACTAACGCTTTGCATGGATTTTCAATTGCGGGTGGGAGGGAGGTGCATGCGTCTGCATCGTGTCTAACTCTTTGGGAATAGATTGGCGGAATAGTACTAAATATTTGTCCATCTATTTAATGATATCTTAAGTTAACTTATCGTGTCACTAGTGATTTTAAAGCAATGTAATGTGGTGAAATGATTAAAGTGCGTCTCAGAGACTCCTTTCAGGCACTTAGCACAAGTCTTCGAATTTCTAGGTTCTACAAAATGCCGGTTACCTCACGGTGTTTGGAAAGTTTTCCTCCACCGTTTGAGAGTACTAGAATATCACATGCACAATTCAAACAGAAAAATCTAAAGGTTTCAAACCCACGACCTTAGGATCGGAAAGCTGGGCGACTACCACTAAACCAACAATGCTCTCAGATTGTTATGAGTTTCATGGTTTATTTCCATAAACAAAGTTTCAGACGTTCTTAGAAATAAACCGATAGGGTTCCACTGTACAACGGTACTCGTTAAATACAAGCAAAAGTTTCGTTTCATATAATTACCTACATACAACCCGATACTTTAGGAGTTACGCGATCAAATACATTGGTATACATTACAACGGGAACAAACTAACAAGAAAACTTACAAACTTTTAAAATTAGAACTGAAAACATTACCCTCCAGGCAGTCAGGTAGAAACAGTACGCTACGTATTAAAACTTGTAGTGCGCTACGACGTAGCATTGCTACGAGATCGCTACGAGTGTACTTGATAACTTTGTAACACGCTTATCGCTGGAACTCAAGGGCTTCGCAATGTAAGAGCGGTGAGCGTCGCATTTGGACGAAGCGAAGAGCAAAGCGAGAAACAGCATGGTATATTTTATCCTGTTTTAAGTACCAACTATCACAGTATTTTAGGAAAGTATTGCGATCTTATTTACGAGTTTGTAGTTATTGAATTATTGTTATTTTATTTTGGTTACTATCGGATGTGTGCTAACTTGTACGCAAAAGATAGTCTCCTATTCGTAACAGCGTAACACAATACGCACAACACACAACATAAACCGCTAGTCGTAGAGAAATACAATTTGGAGGGTGTGTAGATGAAAAAAGGATTTTTGAATTTTAAAAGAAATTCAGGATAAAAGGAGTCCAGGAAGGGGTTGTGTTTTACGCTTATTAACTCGCTTGTACTGTACGTTGGAATAAAAACGCTTTTCTTATGAAACCAGGCTCGGCCTTTAACACGTTCACCACCGGAACTCAAATAGTCAGTTACTGGACGAAATGAAAAACCGCTATTAAAGTATAAACAAATTGAAAAGTTTCTGTTTAGTTCAATAACAAAGGTAAAGTTTGCTTTTAAAGTGGTTATCTCTCGACCTGAATTAATTGTGGGAGCTAAAGTTGGCTTTGAAAGGATTTAACCCGTGAATTCCGAATGATTAAGGTGAGAATAAACTTGTTTTACACTAGCTTTGAGTGCGTTTTAAACTTTCTCATTCAAATTTTAAGCACTATTGATGCCCACTATTTGTAAGAGTGGGGGCATGATGAAACATACCCAAATGAACACCTATTTAACGCAATCAAATATAAACTCAATAAACTCGTTATGCACCACTCTTTACTTGAGAAATGACTGCGTTAAGTAGGTACCTATTTATAAGTTAAGTCGACGATATCTACCTAATGTGTATAAGAATAAAATCTTAAGATCATGCTATTCATAAGTAAGTGACATGTAATTGTCTTTTTATTAATAAATGTATTAAACCTAAACCTTAACCTTAATTACTACCTTGGAAAAAACATACATAAAATAAAGGAAACGGAAACGGAATATGCTAAAATAGTTATTAGTTAATATTTTCAAGTACTTCTTATAGTATCACTGGTTATTTTGGACCATTGTGGTGAAAGGCACAAAGTGCATTTCGGAGGTAACTTTCGTGTACTTGGCATCATGTCGTCGAACTTTATAGCAATAGCAATAAATAGTATTCGGTTCGAAAAGTCGAGATATATCAGTTTAAATCATCTTTTTATCATATATAATCTTTTTGGTTTTGTATTTTTATAGATCTTAAAGAAGATCACAAACTCGTGATTTTGATCTGGAAAATTACTATGTAGACGAATTCATCTTTAGGCAAAGTTGTTGACGAGCTGCATTTTAGCCCATTTGCAATTTAGTCAAATTATTTTTTAGACGAGTTGTTAAATCATTTAGTACCAAAGTAAGCAGAGCTTGTGTTATGGGAACCACACGGCCGATATATACAAATCATATACATTCTAGTTTCGCTCTAAAATAAATTTAGAGGCTATTTATTTTCATCAAACATTTTTGAATAATATCAGACTCTTAAAGTGGCACTTAGGTAGCGTTTTAGTATTCGGGCATTAAAGTTCACTATCTCCTGTGTAGTCTCAGTTCAAGTATCAATGAACTCTTGCATTTAATTCCAAAAGAACGGGTAATAGCTTTCTGTATCTGCTTAAGAATTCATTGCAATACTCTTAAGTTTCTTCGTAGAATGCACTTATACAGTAAATGTTGGGTATTCTGTGATAAACAGTTTACCTTTGAAAACGGCGTTATAATTGTACAACTAAGAAATACACAACAAAAAATGTAATAAGGAGATAGCCTTACGATTATTTTTGATGTGAAAACTTCTTTAGTCGCGTTGAGCACATTTTGGGTGAACATAATCATGGAACTCGCGTCATCTTCACCGAACGTTTTCCATGAGCAATATATAAATAAAATAAATAAATAAATAATCCCGGACATTTCACACAACATCATCTGGCCCCAAAGTAAGCAGAGCTTGTGTTATGGGTACCACAGGACTGATATACTACTTATATACTTTTTTTTTGTAAATACATACATATTATACATAGAAACACCCAGACCCGAGACAAATACTTGCAGATCGTACAAACATTTGTCCCGCGGCGGGAATCGAACCCGCAACCTTCTGCGTCTCAGTCAGGTCTTAGCCAACTGCGCTACAGAGGTCGTCAAATATGTATATATATATATATGTATGTGTACTTTTTGAATAAACAAAAAGCGTAAAACTTGCGTCATCGTCACCGCATGCTTCTCATGAGCTACAATATAACAATATTAGATTATTATTTTCGATTTTTTTTTGTTTATAAATAAGTGTTTATGATCAAGGATTATAGTTTAAATTGGTCATTAACACTTCTTTACAAACCAAAAGAAATTCACAAATAGTAATTTAACAGCTCGACGACACAATTCACAAGTTACTTAGTTTTCACTTCCATCGGCAGTCCGCAAAGACTGCCCCGCATATTTTATTCTTAATTATGTGTCTTAACTTAACTCTTAACTTAAGAGCTGTTTTCTCTTTAAAGCAGCCTCCTTGATTTACTTATACGACAGTATGTGTTATTGACCATAATTAACATAATGTATTTGGGCTTAAATTTCATTCAAGGAAGTCGGATTCCTTTTTAGTTTTTAAAACGTTATTATATACCATTTTATGTATTAAGATGTCAGCACAACATATTCCCATCCACCTTTCACTATAAGCCGTCGTTTATGTATTTAGCTATAGAGTTATCAGTTCTAGTATAGTTCAGTATTTCAGTTCACAAACTTTCTTAAGTTATTTAGGAATTAGGTAATTCAGGTAGTTTGAAACGTTGACGAACTCCAGTTGTTGATGTTGTTAAATTGTAAGTCATTATGACTAAATTACTATAGTCATTTAGACTCTTAATGACGTTGTAAGCGGTGAAACTAAATGACAATAGTATTTTAGACTTTCGGAGGGATCTAATGTTTCCATGACAATAACATCAGGCGTACTACAAAATGTAATACATAGAAATATTATTTATGTCTGTTATTTACATTTTCACGGCAAATTGGAACGATCTAGGTGTCATTTGGAAGGAGATATATTGAATCAAAAGAGGTATTGTGTAGTAGGTACTACGCGTGCAAAACCGCAGGCACAAGCATTTAATTTTATTAGTATGTTTCGGCTGACTAGCCTGAAGCCAAACCTGCTTTTTGCCTTTTGCGCTGTAGGTTAAGGGTTCAATCCCTCCCAGGATAAACATTTTTGTTATGTATCTAGTTGTCTGGTTATAAAGTGTCGTAAAGTAAAGTAAAAATATTTTATCAGCCATCTGGTCACCAAAATACAAGCTGTGCTTAGTTTGGGACTAGATGGTGGTGTATGAATTATGTACTAATATTTATTAATATTTAGATAGAGAAGAAGAAAGAAGGTAGAAAAAAACGAATTATTTTTTTATTATCACAAAAATATAAAAACCGACTTTATAAATCAATCAAATCTTTTGCATTTTTGCTTTCACCCATTGAGGAGTTTCGAGTTTCTGACATACTTTCTATCATCAGATCTTTAACAAACATATACCGTATCACCTTATACCCCACTATCTCACCTCATAATCAACAAAATCTGTTAATAATTGTCGGAGATACCAGGTTACATACGAGAACACACAAAATAATACTGCCTAAGTGCGAAAGTCACGCACGAGACTTTATTCACTATCATTGTTATTTATTTAACACACCTGCAAGTTAGCTTTAACTTTTTTTTTTATTTTTATTGTGTTGCGTATTTTTTCAAGTCGTCTTCTTTTACTGTTCCTAAGTTATCCTATTTGAGTAAATATCTGCGGAAACTTTTGATTGGCCCACATGGGCTGGTCTGTACCGGCATGTTTTATATAAATAAGACCTAGATGTATGTTTTCCTAAAACTTTGAAAATGAAAATAAATTAAAATGTTACCATCAGCCCTGATTTAGACTACCCCGTCACAAAAAGACAAGTTGGAATGAAGTTGCTGTTTTAACTTAGTAGTTGCAAAATATGTTTCCATACATCGATATACGTCACGGTCATCTAAGTAAGTAATCGCAAACAATTTTATTGATGTTATATAACTATTTTTGGATATTCCTCTTCATTTACGCACTGAGACCTTGTTTATTGCAAAATTTCATGATTAGGTCCACGGGAAGTATCCCCATCTGGACGATTGCCAGTAAATCAAAACATATGCTGTTTAAATAATAATAATAATAATACCGGACATTTCACACAGGATCATCTGGCCCCAAAAAAGCAGAGCTTGTGTTATGGGTACCACATAACTGATATTTATTTATTTATTAGTTGCATCAACAAGGTATATACTAACACATCCAAATATAATTATACAAACAAAATTATACTAAATTCTAAGTGGCACCTCAGTTACAGATGCAAACGACAATGCAATGTTGTTCAATAATTACAATAATTTACATGATATTTTTAATCTAATTTTATCATTACATGATAAAATTAGATTATATTTGATAAATAATTAATACAATTTCTAAATAACATTTGAGTAGGAATTTAAGAATTAATTAATGACAACTTTATACCAAATTTAAAGGTGTTGAGGCGACATTTGAAAATACATCAATATAAACTACTTATATACTTTTTTTTGTAATACATATTATACATACCTATATTTATACATATACATAGAAAATGTCCGTATTTAAGTTTGATTTTTTGATTGCATTAACTAGAAAGCTTGATTTTTTTACAGCTGTAAGGGACAAAAGACTTCAGTATCTGATATTAGTTTCAACTCGATAAATACACTCGATCATGAGAAAAAGGTCTTGACAAACAGACGGACAACAAAGTATATAATACTTCCTTTTTTCCTTTGAAATTTAGAACTTTAAAAATGCATTACAAATATACAACCGAATTGAGAACCCCATGCTATTTCTTGGAAACTGGTTAAAAACAAAAGTGTTCCCAGAATACTCAGAAAACAAGTAACATTTCCAATCGCACTAACATGTAAGTAAAGTACCTAAATTAATCAGGGTTACGTAAACGTAAGTCATAAATAATCCCATTTTCTGGTTCCCGCTGACAATACACCGACCTGCGATAAATCCTCTGACCCCGAGAGGCTGAAAAAGTTACCTCCAACCCCAATCAATTTGAGGAGACAAACAAAGTGTGCTCGAACTAGCCTGCTCATCAAAGGCTTTCCCGATAAACTTGTGCTAGGGGTATTTTACGTAGAAACTTTCCGATTTGATGAATGAATGAAAACTACAGACGGGCTTAGTTTACATCTTTTGTTGATCTGACGAACGGCATTGTCAGACCCAACGATGACTAAAGGTTTTTTGCCACGGTCCTCGAACTAAAACAAATGCTTTAATTCAACTCAATTCGTATTTAACATGTGCGCGATCAGCTTAAATTAACCATACTGTATTTTCGTCCCATATAAACGTTCTTAGCTATCATAAGATGGAGCTAGGTCTATAATCAAACAATGTGTTGTTTAAATCAGATTAATCATAAAAAATACAAGGACATATCATACTTTAACGTTACATTAGAAAATTTTCAGACTAAACCACCAGCCCCGAGGTTCAGTCTGAAAACCAGCGCAGCTTTCATATTTTTATAAGAGTGGCATAATGCTGAGACGACCTATTTGGGAACACATACTATTGATCGTGGGTGTGTTTTAGTGGGTAGATAGGTAATAATAATAATAATAATAATGCCGGACATTTCACACAGCATCATCTGGCCCCAAAGTAAGCAGAGCTTGTGTTATGGGTACCACATGACTGATATACTACTTACATAATATTTTTTGTAAATACATACATATTATACATAGGAACACCCAGACCCGAGACAAATACTTGCAGATCATACAAACATTTGACTCGCGGCGGGTATCGAACCCGCAACCTTCTGCGTCTGAGCCAGACGTTAGTCCGCTGCACTACAGAGGTAAAGTGTTTGTGTACCCATCTGACTGGGTGCCTATACCTATATTATTTTGTCTTATTTTATTTTATTTTAATTGTCTTTAACTTCTTCTAAATAAAATGATATTCTATTCTATTATGCAATCATAAATTTATAAAAACAGAGGTTTGATTTTATATAGACTTCAAACCTTTAAGAAACACAACACACGTTACACACCTTTAGTAGGTAGTATAACGTTACCTACGTTTCAAATCTTCAAATCGTGACTCATAATTGGAAGTATTTCATTTGGCTTCCGAAACGGGATCTCAATTATTGTCTGATAGTCCCCCAGAAGGTTGAATGAAGGGCTTTTAAAGGTATCCCTTCTGATTACTCAGAATCGCTCCGTATTCCGTAAACAATTAGTTTTCTTGTTCCAAATGTTCGTGTTTTGTTCCTATTGTTAGGCCTACGCGAATTGTTAATTAATTTCGGCATGGTAACATTAATTGATGCGGTTTTCCTCAATTATAATTATTACGTCTATTGAAATGTTTTGTTGCAGAGCTGTCTAATTGTCTTATTAGACTAGTGGTTTCTAGGTGGTAAGATCTAAGGAATTTGATTGGTATAATATTCAACATGATTTATTTTTTTATTATAATTATTATGTATTTTTGTACAAAATAATTTTAAAAAAATATATATATAATTTGCTAACAAGATAGTGTTGTAATTTGAAATACCCTTTACTTGAAATGAATGACTGGATAATATATAAAAAATGTTATAAAAAATCCAGACTGTCCCAGTCGTCACAAGATGGATGCGTGCTCAGAACACTGGCAGCATTTCCACGGTATATAGCAATGCCAATTCACCTAAGAAGCCAGCATTAACACACATAGTTCATATCAGTCTGTCAGGTAGTTTCTTGTATTTTTTATGTGCCCCTGATCCCATGGACCTAAAATCTCCACTGCAAACTGTTCAAATATATAATTTATGTAAGAGCTTATATTTGCACCATTTGAGGGAATCCGCTGATGTGACAAAGGAGCCGGCTCGCAAGTAGTACATCGAGCGAACATTGCTCATTGTAGCGTTTCTTTTATGAATGGTGATATCGTCGAGTGATGGTATCGTTTTAAAATTACGTGGTGATCTCTGTGTCGCAGCGGGCAAGTCCCGGCTGAGACGCCGAAGGTTGCGGGCTTGACTCCCGTTTCAAAACAAATGTTTGTATGATCTGCAAGTATTGACGACCTCTGTAGAGCAGTGGCCCAAGGCGTAGAAGGCTGTGGGCTAAATTCCCGTACAGGATAATTTTTTGCATGTTCTGCAAGTATTTGTGTCAGGTCTGGATGTTTCTTTTATAATATTTATGTATTTACAAAAGGTATAAGCAATATAACAGTCACATTCCCATATTACAAGCGTTGCTTACTTTGGGGCCAGATGATGCTGTGTGAAATAGTCGGCATTATTTATTTGTCTCGGGTCTAAGTGTTTCGATGTATATTATGTATAGAATAGTTCTATCAAGCTTTTAGTTTGTTCCCAGATGTTTTGAACAAACAGAGGCATACCTTTTGGCAAGTGATAAAAGTCTTATGGAATCCAATAAACTAGTTCTGTTGTTTCATTCGGCCGGTCAAACTGGAGGTTTTAGTTATAACCTCACTTGCTTAGCATTGATATAAGTATTGTCAAAATGTAAAAACAAGACCTTAACAATTTACAATTCGTTTCTTTGTTAAAACAGCTATAGAAACCCAAATACAGTTTTTTTTTACATTACTTCTAAATGGCATTATCACTACGTATAAACGGAGTCGCAATGCTTTTTAGCAGTAGTATTAAGGCAGACTCTAGCTGAAAATAACCTCCTTTACCACCCGTGGAAGGTATAACGTGATCTTTATTATACAGTTTTCAATTTTATTTTAATAGTTTTCCGATATTTATTAAACTCAGGCCGCTACCGCGGTTGTTGCAAACAGCCGAAACTTCGGGAATATATACAAGGTAACTTGTATAATACCCTATAACTATTAAAAAAATGTTTTGATAGGATAAAGAAATACTATTTTTATTTTAAGAATTATATAAAAGAAGTATAAAAGTCAAAGGAGGGTCATTCAAATCCATCTAAAGTATATTTAAAACCATCACTTGAGTTCTCTTTAGTATTCTCTCTACTCTATGGTATTATATAGATATAGAAAAAACATACAAGTGATTCCGCACCGAGGTTTCCGTGTAAGTCAGATTGAAGGACAAACTTAATATACGTAAAAAAATATGTTTGTAAAATAATCAGTAAACAGTACACAGTAACAGTAATGTGGTACCTATAACACAAGCTCTGCTTACTTTTGGGACATATGATATTGGTGGCAATTCGGTTGGTTCATTTCTAAAATTAGGAATTGTCTAAAATATATTTTAGTTAGTCATAGCATATGTAAAACTTATTCGGTTAATACCATCTAACTAAATTAGGAATGCTTAATTAAATTAGATAAAATGAAATTAGGATAAGTTGGTAACAGCAGAATACCAAAGATTAATTTGACAGTTCTAAACCTAATTTTAGCTAAAATTAGTTAGGTTGGTCCCAACAGAGTTGAGGCCAATGTGTAAAATGTCCGGCATTATTTGTTATTATTATGTAACGATTTTTGTCTTTTTTCGGATTCTTTATATATGCCATGAGTGAGACCTCACCTTTTGTTATTAATTATTTTAGGTAAACGGGAAGTATCCTATATCTGGGTTTTCTTTATAAGAGAAGTCAACATTATATAAATAGCTATACCTACCTATCGTTTTTTTGATATCGTTGACATAAAAACTTGCTTTTATTACAGCTTCAGCTAATAGGACCATAGACCTAAGTATTTAATATTGATTACAACTAATTGATTGATACAATCACGAGTTTCTAAGAAAAAGGATCTTGGCAGACGATTAACGGACAACAAAGGGATCCTATAAGGGTTAGTTATTCTTTTTGAAGTACGGATCCCTAAAAACACCCTAAAAGTGTTCTCTTAGAAGGAGGTAACAAGTCTTGCTACTATCAAAAAGGAGAAGCAAATCGTGTTATCATTACGGTAGCTAAAGTGAGCACACGAAGCAATGTCAAAGGTACCTTTGTAAGCTCAAAAATAACGAGACGTGACACTTTGTACGCTATAAAGTTTTGTATGTGAAATATGTTTATTTGTAACAAAAATAATATTGAAGTTCTTTTTGCTTTGTACAGTTTTGTATTCTGTGGAATATTATATAATAATATTCCACAGAATTAATAGTGGGAATAATGATGACGGAAATTACACACAGCATCATCTGGCACCAAAGTAAGCAGTGTTTGTGTTATGGGTTACTGTTATACTACTTTTATATATATAATACTTCTTTCTTCTTCCTATTTCCCGTGGTTGTCATGGACGGCATCACGTGTGAACGGCTAGACCAATTTCGCTAAATTGCCCATCGACTAAGACTTTAATAATAAAGAAATTGACTATAAACAAATATAAACACTTGACACTAGCAAAATTTACATTGTTATGTCACATGCCATAAATAAGGAATAAGAAGGTTAACTAGCTGGTCATGTTTCAAATATATTGTTTGGACATGCTTTTAACTACCCCGTTAGAGATCCTCAAAGAACTCAAAAGATCTGAGGTGTCAGACCAGGAATAAAAGTCCCGAACATGTTAGTTTTTTTGTTTTTTAATGGACTTCTAAAAAAGATGGAACTTCTCAATTCGGTTGTTTTTTTTTGTTATTTACCACACAACTCCGTCATTTATAAAAAAAATAATGAAAAACAATTTTTAATTAGAAAGGATATACTTTCCGATTTCATCGAAAGAAATTTCGTATTTTGCTTTCCTGTAACTTTCCAGTGGTGTTTACGAATTTCGAAAAATGAAAAATACTAAAAAGAGTCTAATTTATTTATTTAACCGACTTCACAAAATGGTTTGGTCTAGCGAGTTATAAAAAAACAACAGGTAGGTCGTATACCTGTCTGATAGCGTTATGCTATAAAAACACTCAAAAGACAAACGACGCTAGCCTTAAAATATGTATATGAAAGGCTTAGAATCGTGTAGGCTAATGTTTAAGAAATTAGAAATTATGACAATGGTAGGAGAATACATTTTCCACAATCTGATGTTTGTAAAGCTAAACCCTGATAAATTTAACCTAAACTGTGAGATCCATAATTATAATACAAGAAATAAATATAACATTTGTCTTCCTAAGCACAGACTAGCCAAAGTTGGTAATAGCTTCTTATGTATAAGCATAAAATTGTACAATAAACTGACACCTGAATTACAAAACTCTGATCTTGAATGTTATCGTATAAAGATAAGAAATATATTACTAGAGAAATCGTACTATTCTCTAGACGAAGCACTTGCTGATGAAATTTTTAAATAATGAATTTATTTGGAATTTAATGTTGCTATTCTATTTGTAATTATTTTTCTTAAATGTTGTAACCAAACAGTAAGCCCGTAATATTATAGTGTAATATTATTATTAAGTATTTTTGTACCTGACTTTTCCAAGTGTACTGTACGTATCTTATTGGAATAAATAACTATTGTATTGTATTGTATTGTATTGTATTGTATTTAGGAGATCGTAGATTGGTAGAAACGAATCATTCGTTTACGTACCTACTGGGTGAAACTTATAACAAAAGTTATTTTTATGGTGATGTTTTTGAGACAAGCCATAATTTCTAAGGAAAAATGGTTGTCTGTAAAGTTGGTTTACGGATGATAGTTTTACGTGACAACGTCATAAGAAAGCATTGATGACAAATTGCATACCTTTAACCTATTAAGATGCGACACAAGCCGAACGCTTAGGCCGATCGTGCCTCTCTATCGCTTGTTCCGCGCTCACGCTTGCACGCTCGGCTCAGGCGGAACATGACAATTTTTCGTGCGTGCAACCGGTGTTCATCGATTTATAAGACATTATCACGTCAAAAATAAAGACTTTATAATAATTATTAAATTCAGCATTGTATTGGTAACATCTGAATCGTAAACATCGTACTCGTATCGCAAAATTAAATTATTATGTGAAAATTAGTAGAAAGAGGCCAAAGATACTCGTAGACCTGTCAGCTCAGTTGTTAGTAGCTCTGCCTTCTGCACTGTAAGTTGAGGGTTCGATTCCCTCCCAAAATAAACATTTGTGTTAAGAACATAGGTGTTTGTTCGGTGTCTGGGTGTTATAGGTATCATAGGTATGTATTTAAAAAAATATATAAGTTGACGATCTCTGTGGCGCAGTGGGCTCAGGTCTAGCTGAGACGCAAAAGGTTGTCAGGGTGTTGCTGTATTGGCTCATCTATGTCTGTCAGTTGGTCTATATCTGTCTTGTCAGGAGTGAGACAGTTTCTCATTGCCATAATCCAAATGTTAAAAACACGTACCTCTGCTATGTAATAAAAAGTTGCTGACGAGCATAACTTTGTGTTGGTATAATTTGATTCCTAACTGAAGTAATACATTATTCTGTGACCGAAGTTCAATATTGAATTTCAACTTGTTCGTGTTTCTTTACGCACCACGGTTTTGTTTGATAAGTTTGTTATGTTGATGTTGACGTGTATGTCTTATCTCATGTCAGCATAATCTAGTCATGTTCTTCTTAGATTACAAGTTAAAATAAGTTTTGATTGGCGTATGAGATGAGTTTGAAAATAAGCCTTTGTTCTATAATGTTTGGATTTTACCGGAACTTCTTGCGTCGGTGTATCACATAACTTCTGATATGAAAGATCTAAAGAATCATGAATAAAACCATGTTTCATTCTACAACAAGTATAAGTGTTAAAATAATAACAGAAATGTACAGAATAATATACAATAATATAAAATACACAAATTCTGCCTCCAAGCAGTAGAACACCATAACCACATACCATCAGGTGTGCCGAATGCTTATTTTCTGGCTCCGATAAATAAAATAATTGCCCTATATCTTATTATCATATAACTTTTTTTGGTAACAAGTTTTTGGAACTAGAAAGAGCACAGAGGTCTTTATTAAAAGTTATATATTTTAAGCCCTATCGATACCCTACAGATATGCTCTATCAAGATACTAGTCTTCTATCAGTCAGGAAACTCTACATTCTAAACGCAGTTCTGAAGTTACACAGAACTCTTTGAATACAACCCCAGAATACTGAATAAGCGAAGGAAAGGTAGAGTAGCTACTCAAGTTACGGCTCGGTCTCAATTTGCGTCGCAACAATATGCCACGCAATTTGCCTACCTCTACAATACTGTTAATAAAAAAAAAAAAAATTATTCTATTAATAATAATTACAAATGCAAAACTTCCCTTAGTAAATGGCTATTGACACTAAACTGAAACTGAAACGGAAACTGAAAAACTCCTAGAAATTGTTTCGACAAATCAACACACACACAAACATATACACGTTCCCACACACTCTCCCACACACACTCTCACACACATATTCACACACACACATCCACACTCACACATGCATACTCACCTGTGCTCTCCCATTCTCGTGGCAGGAGCATCCGGTGCTCAGGAGCGCCTAAACACTACATTATGTATGTACACACAATCAATGTAAATGTACATACTTAACTTAATTTACTCTATATATTATCTTAAGTACCATTAATTTATGTAACTAACATTAATTTAATTTAACCTACATTTTGTTTTATCTTATTTATTTGCTTAACTTAATTTAATGTATATAACTGTACTACGAAAGAGAGAGACCCTCTAACACAGGTATATACATATATATACCTAAAAGAGGATCCCACACCCATCAAATGTATCATGTATTAAGTTTTGAGAAATAAATATTTTGTATTTGTATTTGTAATGTCAAACTGGCATTCAGATTAATCAATGTTTTAATATGAACTATACATAGTAAAATGATATTTTTAGCTTTTGTATGTTTTACTGTAATATTTTTTTTTTAAGAATAAAGTTAGCAACAGACATGAACAACATTAGACATTATGTATTTAAATTAGATTTTAATATTAAAGGTGTAATTAGTGTGGAATTCTCAATTATGTTCACATTCAGTTTGAAAGGTATAAAACTTTCAAACTAAACTACTTCAAAAGTTAGTTGTTTTTTTAATTGAGTTCCGACGTGGAAACACCGCAGCGAATTCAACTCGTCACATCAATTATGTTTTTGGAGTGGACACGACTAATGAAAGTAGTGGAAACTGGACATGAAGAATGAACAACGAGGAAGGCCAGCCACTCAGTTAAATAGATGAATTGAAAGTGATAGTGGAAACCGATCCACATCAAACTACCAAGGAACTAGCGACATGGTTTCTGTTTAGCTTACCCGCAATATTGACGCATTTGCACAAAATCATTATAAAAAAAACTTGTTAAATGAGTACCTTATGATTTGACTGACCTGCAGGCAGAAGCGCGCGTTCAAGCTTCCCTTACCATGTCAAATCGGTATAAAAACGAAATTAAAATTAACTAGATTGTCGCGCCAGCCCTCACAGCGTTGGGAAGCGTCCCCCGGGTGGCGGATGGGGAGACGGTCGGTAGTACAGCCTAGCTAAGCTACCGGCTAAGTCCGATGGACTCGCTGACCAACGATGAGTGTGGTCCTCCAACATTACTGGGGGTTGTGCGGCGGGTTAACCCTTCCACGGAAAAAAAATAAACAATGTTATGAAACCGAAAATGAGAAATATACGATCTGATCCCAAAAACAACGACTCACGGCATGGCATAACGGACCTGAGAATCGCTTCATGGAACGTGCGCTCTCTCTATAGACCTGGAGCACTATACCAAGTCAATAACGAGCTGCGAAAATATAACATTGGAATTGCAGCACTTCAGGAGGTTAGGTGGCCAGGGAATCGAGAGTGCAACATAGATAATAATGCTATATTATTCTATAGTGGTTCTGACGCTGGTCTTCATATATCGCCGTAAGATCTGCCTTTACACCACTAGGATGATTTTTCTGTGAAGTGACTGATTGCCACCCACGGCTTGCTCGATTTCTTTTGTTTTTAAAGACCAATAGGAGCTACGTATTTCGTGGGTCTGGTCAAGAACTAAAACCTCTTTCTTTTGATTTCTTATTTTGACCAATCGAAAACATCTGACATCATCATCAATAGGTTAACATTTAACAATTGCGAAAGGACGGACTCTCTATTGGTCAAACAAAGGAAAGAAGGTGTGAACTGTAACCCAAAACCAACGCAAGGCAAAATAGTTTCAAACTGGAAAGGCAGATCTTACGGCGATCGTACATATGGTACCGGATTTATAGTGACCAAAAAGCTGATCGGTAATGTAATCCGTTTTGATGCTGTATCAGACAGAATATCTGTGCTCCGTATTAAAGGCCTGTTCGCAAACATCTCATTGGTCAATGTATACGCGCCCACAGAAAAATCAGAGGATGAGACCAAAGACGATTTTTATGACCATCTTGAATTAGTCTACGACCAGCTACCGGACTATGATATAAAAGTTAGGTTATGGTTATGGTTATGGTATATCAAGAGCACTATGTTTCCTTACAAAAACATCTACAAAAGCACCTAGCGCTCCCCAGATAATCATACAGTTAATCAAATAGATCACGTGATTATAGATGACAGTCATAAAAGCACTATTCAAAATGTAAGAACGCTTAGTGGAGCTGACTGTGACAGTGATCATTACCTATTGGGCATAAAAATTAAATGTAAAATTAAGATCACCAAAGGAGTTACTAAAAAAACCGAGGAACGAATAGATGTTGAATATTTGAAACACAAAGAAGTAAGGGAACAATTTCAATTGGAGCTGAATAATAGATTCAAAGATTTAGAGTTGGATGATAATATAGATTCAGGGTGGGAAAGCCTAAAGCACACTATTAGAGATGTGGGATTTAAAGTATTAGGGACAGCAAAGCACAAAAAACTGCGCAATTGGTGGAACCAAGAATGTGAAACCGCTATAAATAATAGAAAAGAGTTTAGGATCTTGGCAGAACAAGATGACCGTTGGGATGACAAATACCAAATGTGTAGGCTGGAGGTAAAGAAAAAGATAAAGACAGCTCGAAGACAGCACTTAAATGGCCTGGTGAAAAACATGGACACGCTTATTCGATCTAATGAGTTGAGAAAATTTTACCAGGATATAACAAGAAAAAAAGGTTACCAACCCCAATACTAATAGAACCCAAATATTGGAGAATGAAACAGAGAATCTTGCGACTGACATAACCGAAATAAAGTTCATGTGGCATGACTACTTTCATAACCTGATAAACTGCCTATCCCCCAAAGCAGCCGTATTGAGAACAAAAGAAGTTAATACCGACGAGGTGGCACCACCTACTTTCGAAAAAGTTCAGAGGGCTATTATGAGGCTTAAAAATAACAAAGCCTCAGGTATTGACGGTATACCATCTGAATTATGGAAGTACAGTGGTGGGGTGGTCCAGTCCAAATTATACGAGCTTCTACTTAACATATGGATAATAGAAAGGCAACCGATGGAATGGAATACTGAAATAATATGTCCTGTTCACAAAAAGGGTTTTAAAAAGAGGTGCACAAATTATCGAGGAAAAGCTCTACTACCCACAGCGTATAAGGTCCTATCATATGTGCTTTTGGATCGGATGGAACCGTATGCGGAACAAATCCTTAGTGATCATTAATGGCATCACTCAAGTCATTTCTTCTAATCATCATCTTTATGCCGATGACTTGCAAATTTATAACCATTTTAAAGTTAATGAGTTCTCTGTTGGTATTAACCAAATAAACGCTGACCTGAATAGTATCTACTCATGGGCGAAGGCTTTTGGCCTTCTGGTTAATCCATCCAAGTCTCAGGCGTTAATTTTTGGAAGCTCTTATATGCTGAGTTTCATACATAAAACTTCCCTGCCTCCTCTAATGTACGCTAACTCTCCCATTTGTTTCACAGCTAACGCTAAGAACCTGGGTATCATTTTTGATTCTCAGTTGTCTTGGGTAAACCATATCAATGAAATCAGTAAAAGAGTCCATTTTTCATTCCAGTCCCTCAAGCGATTCCAGAAATTTTTACCTCATGAGACCAAAGTCATTCTAGCACAAACTTTATTACTTCCTCTTATTGATTATGCCGACTGCTGTTTCATTGATGCCACGGAGGAGTACCTTAATAAACTGGAACGTCTTCAGAACTTGTGCATCCGATTTATATTTGGACTGCGGAAGTTTGACCATGTTTCATTGCTCAGAGCCCAGTTAAAATGGCTACCCATTCGTCGGCGCCGAGATTTGCATGTGGTATCTCTTCTTTTTAACATTCTCAACAACCCTCTCTCTCCTTCTTATCTTTATGAGCGTTTCGATTTCCTTGTTCCCCGTGGTGAGTCCTGCAGAACTGCAAAATCTCTTCTTCTTAAAATACCTGCCCACTCTTCTAGTCGCTATGGTGGTTCATTCACGGTCCACTCTGTGAAGTTGTGGAATTCTCTCCCTCACGTTATCCGCGCTAGTCCCTCGCTTGGCATTTTCAAGCGAAAAGTCAAAGAGCACTATCTCTCCT
The DNA here is from genome assembly GCA_948098915.1 of Lampropteryx suffumata. NCBI lineage: Eukaryota > Metazoa > Arthropoda > Insecta > Lepidoptera > Geometridae > Lampropteryx > Lampropteryx suffumata. The sequence continues at coordinate 17,199,335 of OX402553.1, forward strand.
TGTAAGTATTTAGGTATATTTATTTGTATATTATTTTATGTAGGTTTATTATATTTAGGTAGATTAGGTTTATTATATTTAATAATTATATATAATATATTTAGCAATAATCTTTAGGTAATTATATTTAGTTTATATAGTATCTATCTGGATTTCTCGATTAGTTAGTTGAATTAGTTTTACGAATTTAATCTTTCTCTTTTCCTCCTTTTGTACACTTCATACCCATCCATTCGTTTTTAATATCTCCAATTCCCAAGGTTTGCTGGAAGAGAACTCTTTTTAGGGTTAAGCTCGCCTGTGTACATGCCATTATTAATTAAGTTTACATTATGTTTTTTTGTGTACAATAAAGAATAAAGAAAGAATAAAGGATTATCAGTGTGGGTTCCGTCGAAACAGTAGTACTGTAGACCAGATTTTCCTTCTTAAACCACTTATAGAGAAAAAATGGGAATACGCTCAGAGTATCCATTCGCTTTTTATTGATTTTAAAAAAGCGTAAGACAGTATAGATCGCGAGGCCTTGTACACCACTCTTAGAAATTTCCAAATCCCAGTAAAGCTCGTTGATATGATAGTTGTGGCCACTGGTGAGAGCAAGATGCGGGTGAAAGTAGAAGGTGAACTAACCGAAGACTTTGCGGTGATTACTGGGCTTAAACAGGGCGATGCCCTCTCACCAATGCTTTTCAACTTGGTTCTGGAATTTGTACTCAGAAAAGTGCTCGCACTAGACTAGTGCTAAATGAACGGCACAGGGTAATTGGATACGCAGATGACTTAGCTTTGTTAGGGGAAAGTCGCTTAGAAGTCTCAGAAGCCGCTGCAGTTCTAGAAGTGGAGGCGAAAAAGGTGGGACTCAGGGTCAGTCACGAGAAATCCGAGTATCTCCACATAAAGCGGTTCAGAAATCCTCGTACAAAGAGTCAAAATTTACATGTTGCTAATATTACGTTTAAGGGAGTTTTTATAATCATTTATTGCGTTTATTTACCTATTTTTCCCGACGTTTCGACAGCTTTACACTCTATCGTGGTCACGGGATGAATGGTGACGCGATAAACACCCGTTAAATGATTATAATAATGTGTTCTGACCGCGTAAGTTTAAAAAACTTTAAGGGAGTTGCCAAATTTAAATACCTGGGCTGTACTATAACTGATACAAATACCCGTGAAGAGGAAATTCAAATGCGTATCCAGAACTCCTTACGATGTAGTGCTGCTCTGCACAAGGTACTAGTGTCCAAGCTTCTTAGCAGAAGAACCAAAATATCTAAATATAAAACTAAACTAAAAATAAAAAAAAATAAAAAAAAGCTTGGACACTGACCTTAAAAGAGGAAAACCAGCTCTTGGTAGCAGAGATGAAAATTCCCCGAAAAATCCTCAGACCTGTGAAGAGAGAGGATGGCAGCTGGAGGGTTCGAAAAAACGTTGAAATTGAAGACCTCGTTGCCGAGCCAAACATTATAGGAGAATATAAATCTAACCGACTCCGTTGGCTCGGCCATATTCAACGAATGGGTGAAGATCATAGCGTCAAGAGAGCAAACTTGAGCCGAGCACTTGGTCGTCGCCCGGTTGGTCGTCCCAAATACCGTTTGAGCGATAGAGTCGAAGCTGATCTGCGTGAGCTTGCAGCTGATACCTGGCAGGAGATTGCAAAGGACCGGAGAAGGTGGAGAGTTCTCGTTTCGGAGGCCAAGACTCATTTTTGGTCCCTGCGCCAATGGAGTAAGTAAGTAAAATTGTAGTATGTGACGAAAAGTGGATGCTTTACGATAATCATAAGCAATCAGCGCAATGGCTGACTTTTCGAAAAACTCCAATATCTTAAAGCAAAGCTGACCCATAGTAAGGTTATGGAAACTGTTTTGTGGTCACTTCATGGCGTAATTTATTACAGTTTCCTTAGATCCGGTCACACCATTATTGCTCTACGATAACGCAAGTCCTCATACTGCTTGAGATGCCTTTTAACACCTAAAAAGACACACAACACAACACAAAACCAGTTTGGACTATTCGTCTCCCTATGTATTTGCCAAACTTAGCCCCAATCAACTACCATTTTTCCGCGATTCAGACAATTTTTTGCATTGTAAAAGTATTCTTTACAATACAGAATCTCTTCAAATAGTTTCTTCAGATCCAGGATCAGGTCCTCAGAAATCTATCGCAAAGGTTTAAATGATCTTCTTTTGAGATGGCAGAAATGTATACATAATGAAGACAAATTATAATAATGCCGGACATTTCACACAGCATCATCTGGCCCCAAAGTAAGCAGAGCTTGTGTTATGGATACCACATGACTGATATACTACGTATATACTTTTTTTTTGTAATACATACATATTATACATAGAAACGCCCAGACTCAAAACAAATACTTGCAGATCATACAAACATGTCCCGCGGCGCTAATCGAACCCGCAACCTGCTACGTTTCAGCTTACTTAAATACTTTGATTAAATAAATAAACTAAGTCTTATAAAAACAGATGCTCAAATTGTTCACAAAACGGCAATTTTATACTTTTACCCCTTACAATAATACAACCATGTAGCCAAATAGGTTAACGTGTAAGTAATTTAACTTTGATTTTTATCTATAAATTAAATTACTAGTACTCGTATGTCTGAGAATATGTCTAATAGCACTTTTCATAGCTTCTCTAGATTATGGAAAAGATACATTATTTTTACACTCTACAAATGTGAAATAAATAATTAAATATTGGAGGGTATTTCACGCAACACCATCTAGTACCAAACTAAGCATTTCTTATATTATGCTGACCAGATGACTGACAGAATACTTGTATATTTTTAAATAAATTCTAATGATATTATTACACTTAGACACAGAACAAACACCTACGTTCATCACACACAGAAAATATATTTTCAGAGAAGGAACATAAGAGCTCGACCCCAAATAAAAATTGGCAAATAGAGAAGATATTTTTATTTAGAGAAGCGTTTAAATAGAAAAAGAATCGCTTTTATGATAGATACCTAAATCTCAACAATGCAATTATCTAAAAACAGAATATCGTAAAATGGTTTAAAGGCTCAAAAGGAAATCTCGGAATTCGAGCTCAAAAGGTGAGGTCGTGACCTAAGTTTGAAGACGATTATCGCTCAATTTACGACTGTCTGAAAATGTGACATCATAATGGCCTTACCATTTATAAAGTGCGTCTTTATAAACGATTTTTACTGGTAACTTTTATTATATCTGTTATTTTTTAATTCAACAAGGAAGATACAAAATAAGTACCTAACGAAACATAATATACAATATAAGTAAAACAGGGAATAATATTATCATCGTTGTGAGAACGACGCTTAAGGCTTACGAGGTCGAAAGGGGTTGAAATACCCTCAAGGGCAGCCTCCTGCCCTATTTTATCTCATTGAAAGATCGTTAGAGTAATATGCTTTTTGTTTCACGCGTTTAGGCGAGGGCGTAGTTTTCGTAATGGGTAGAAAAAGGTTGGAAGACGGGTCAAAATAAAAGTGATGGGTGAATGAGTATAGTACTAATAGATATGCATGATTGTTGTCTGCTTTCTTAATTTGTTACGTTAATAGCTGCTGGTAGTGGCTCGTTATAAAAAGAAGTGCATCTCCATGATACAATCTATCCTTGTTCCGAATTTCATCAAGATCCCTTCAAACGTTTAACCATGAATGGAACCAAAAAACAATGAGATCACAGACAGAAAATAAGCCATTTTCAATTTAATGGTATTAATAATAATAATAAATAATCCCGGACATTTCACACAACATCATCTGGCCCCAAAGTAAGCAGAGTTTGTGTTATGGGTACCACATGACTGATATACTACTTATATACTTTTTTTTTGTAAATAGATACATATTATACATAGAAACACCCAAACCCGAGACAAATACTTGCAGATCATACAAACATTTGCCCCGCAGCGGGAATCGAACCCGCAACCTTCTGTGTCTCAGCCGGACCTAAGCCCACTGCGCTACAGAGGTCGTCCTATTGACATCAAAGCATCCATTGATTTGCAATGCGGTGTCCACTTATTAAATTTTTGGATAAGTGGATGCAGAAGTCGTAATTTTTATTGTCAAAAACCAATTATACAGGGTGTCCCAGAAAATAGTGTCAATCGAAAGTTATAGATAGAACACTCCTTGGGGTACCCGAATCACCCCCATGTATGTTCCGTGATTTTTTATAGTTTACGAGTTATGAATTTTTGAAAATTTTCGACTAGAACCACTTATTAAATGCTATAAAAAACAAGTAGAAAACTTTCTTGAGTTTTTTTTTTATATTTTTCACCTCTCCGTCTTTGAAGGCCGATTTTAGCCAAAGTAGCCTATTAAGTACTACTTTTATTTAATGAT